>OW121703.1:31117405-33617405 GCA_933228785.1 Lasioglossum pauxillum
TTCCTCTTTATCTTCCGCTTCTTCCTTCCTGTATTTATCTTCTGTCATTATCCAGTCTCTTCATCCACTCTTCTCCCCTCCCGTCCTCAGCTAATATTTCCTTCACTTTCTCTTGCAACCCTGCCCCCTTTCTTTCTTCTCCTCTGCATCTTTCCAGCACGTGCTCCCATGTTTCCTCTTCATAGCCACATCTCCTACATCCTCTTTCCTCTTCCTCCTCCCAGTACTTTCCTCCCCTCATTTCGTTTCCTAATCTGTATCTAGCAATTCTCTTCCATTTCTCTTCCTTATTTCCTTTCTCTAGATACTCTGGCAAGCCCTCCACTCGTATTTCTTTGTACCATTTGTTGTACCTCGATTCCTTCGCCCTTTTCCAATTTTCCTCTTCCTCTATTCCCTTCTCTCTTCTTACTATCTTTTCCCACTCCTCTTCTCTCCTTTCCCTGTTTTCCTTTTCTAGCATTTTTCTGTTCCCTCTCTCATCTATGTATTTCCTTCTTCCTTCCTCCCATTTGGACAGTTTCTTTCCCTCTCTCACCCTCTCTTCTATCTCTTTGAGGCATTGTCTTGCCCATTCACTTCCCCTCCCACTTCTTAGCCTCTCTTCAAATTGCCATGCTCTCCTCGCCCCTCTTGCTCTCAATTTCTCCCTTTTTGTTTCTTCCCTCACCATGTATCCTGGCGTCACCCAGTCTACTCCTAGCACCCATCTAGCATACCTTTCTTGCATAGCCTCTACTCTCTTCCATTCCTCCCATCCCCATATCTCAACTCCATATGCTATTACTGGCCATACCAACGCATCGAAAAACCACATTCTTCTTTTGTACTTATCCCTGAAATATCTCTTTCCTATTCCCCACACACTCCTCATTACTCCTCCTCCCTTTCTTGTTCTTTCATCTATTTGCCTTTCCTGCCCTCCGTTCTTCTTAAATATGTATCCCAGATACTTTACTTCATCTACCTCTTCTACTTCTCCGTCTCCCCATCTCCACCTCCTTTCCGCCTGTCTTCTTCTCTCGAATCTCACCACTTTTGTCTTTTCCCTATTTACTTCCAGCCCCTTCTCTCTTATGTAGCTCCTAAATTCCTCTATCATCAGTCTCATTCCGCTCTCATCCTTTGCCAACAGTACCAGGTCATCTGCATACTGCAGCGTGTAAATCTTTTTCCCCCTTATCTCCACCCCCCCTTTGCCTCTTTTCTTCATCCTCTCTTCTAAGTCCGCCATGAATAGAATAAAAAGTTTTGCACTTAGCGGGCATCCTTGTCTTACTCCTCTCCCTACCCAAAACTTCTCTCCCGTCTCCCCTCCTACTCTTACCCTTGCTGTTGTTTCCCTATACACCTCCTTTATTCTTTCCCTCAGTCCTTCGCTTACTCCTCTCTCCTCTAATGCTTCCCATAGTTTTCCTCTGTTCACGCTGTCGAATGCTGCCTTTAGATCTATGAAGCATCCTACCATTTTTCCTTTTTTTTTTGCTAGCTCCCTATTTATAACATAATTCAATACATATATATTGTCCACTGTCCCCTTCTCCTTCCTGAATCCCGTCTGGTTTTCCGGCACCATTTTCTTCATTTCCACCTCCCTTTCCAGTCTCTCCTCTAGTATCACCGTGTAAATCTTATACAGTGTATTTAGTAATGTCACCCCTCTGTAACATTCTACTTTCTTTCCATCTCCTTTTTTCTTTATAGGTATTATTATCCCTGTTTTCCATTTCTCCGGCCATCCTCCTCCTTTCCATATCTCATTGCATATTTTCCATGCCTCCTTCTTCACCTTTTCTCCTCCATATTTCCACACCTCGTTCCCCATCCCATCCTCTCCTGCTGCCTTTCCTCCTTTCAATTTTTTTATTACTTTCTCTATCTCTTCTATTTTTATCTCTTCCTCTCCCTCCTTGCTCTTCTCCCTCCTACCACCTTCTACTACTTTTGATTCCACTCCTCCTAGCAAACCCATAAAGTAATCCTTCCATTCTTCTTTCCTTATCTCGCTCTCCGTTCCTTTTCCCGTCCCTCCCCTCATTCTCTTTAGAAAATCCCATACCCTTCCTTCCGTGTTCGCTTTCCCTGCTTCCTGCAATATCTTCTCCCTTTCTTGTTCCTTTTTCTCCTCACACAGCTTCTTGTATCCGCTTTTCATTCTTCTGTACACCTCCCCTTCTTCTTTCCCCCTTTTCCACCCCCTTAGCACCTTTCTTAATTCCCTCTTTCTCTCGATGCACTCTTTGTCCCACCAACCTTTCCTTTTCCTCTCTTTCTTGCCCTCCTCGCTCCTCATTTCGTCTATAATTTCGTTGAACTTCCTTTCTATCTCCTCTAGTCTTTCTCCTATACTCTCCCCTGTTAATTCTATTCCTTCCGTTCTGTTCCTGAATTTTTCCCTTGTTTCTCTCTTCCATTCCACTTTAGCTGCGCCCTTCGTTTGCTTTTTTCTTTCCTCTCCGGCCGCTCCTTTCCTTCCCTTCTTCATAGTTAATACCATCGGTAGGTGGTCTGAATCTACCCTCTCTTCTATCACCATTCTTTCTATCCCTTCCCTCGTTCTTTCGTCTCCTATCACATAATCTATTACCGATCTTCCCCTTTGCCCTACGAATGTGAACTCCCCTCTTTCGTCCCCTTCGATCTCTCCGTTCATTATTTCTAACCCCATCTCTCCTAGCGTTCTTATCAGCTTTCTCCCTTCGCCGTTTACTTTCTTGTCCCTTGATGCCCTACCTTCTTCTCCCTCTTCCTCCTTCCTTACTTTCCCTCCTTCTTCTCCTGTTCTCGCATTAAAATCTCCTCCGACTATTATTTTATCCTCTCTCCCTTTATCCCACCAGTCCCTCAAAGCTTTCATTTTTCTGTCCATATCTTTATTTACGTACACTCCTATTATCTTCCATTCTTCCTCCTCTATCCTTACTTCTCCTTCTATTAACCCTTCTATTTCTTTTGTTTCTCCTCTCTCCTTCTTTTTGTTCATAATTTCTTTTTTCGCTCCTAATAACATCCCTCCCTTAGCTCTTCCTGCTCTTTTGTCTCTTACTGCCCATTGTTTTTTCCATTCATATCCTCTTGGTAATCTTCTTTCGATCTTCTCCCACATCTTTTCCTCCACCCACGTCTCCATTAGTACCATTACGTCCCATTGCTCTAGGTCTTTCCAGAAACCTTCGTCCTTCCCTATCATTCCTGCTACATTCCAAAATCCTATTCTTGTCTTTTGCCTTTCCCCTTCTTTTGTCCTCTTCTCTTCTGGTGTTTCCCTCTCCCCTATTCCCCCTTTCATTACTTCACCCCCTCCCTCACCTTCTCTCCCCATTCGTTTCCCTCCCCGTTCTTCAGTACCTTCTCCCTCTCGTCCCACTTCCACATCTTCCCATCTATCCATAGTTTCATGTATCCAATCTTTACCAATTTCCCTTCTCCTCTCTCCTTCTCCATTATCTTCCTTATCTTCCATTGCACACTTCTCTCTTCCCAAGTAAGGTCATCTTCTATCCTTTCCTTTCTTCCTGCTAACCTCTTCTTTTCCATCATTAATCTTCTCTTTTGTTCTTCTGTCGCTAGCTTTACCACTGCCCATTCTCCCTTTCCCACTCCCTTTCTAACTCCTTTCTTTATTTCTTCTATTTCAAACTTTTCACCTATCACTTCTAATAGCTTTTTTACTTCTTCTCGTCCATCTCCTCCATCTTTTATCTCAAAACCCCTTACTATTATGTTCCTTTTCCTTGCCTCTCTTTCCTTTCTTTCCCACTTCATCTCTACTTCTCTCAGTCTTCTTTCTATTTCTCCGCTTTCTCTTTCGCCTTGTACCTTTCTTTTCTTCTTTTCTATTTCTTCTAATCTTTTGTCTATTTTGTCTTCTACCTTCCCTTCCATCTCTATCTTTTTCACTCTCTCTTCTATCTCTCTCCACGATTTTCTATCTCTCTCCCTTTCTTTCTCCCACTCTTCTCTCATTTCTTTCATTTCTCTCATCATTCCCTTCATCTCTTTCCATTCTTCTAGCATTTCGTCCATCATATTTACCGTTCCTTTTAAAGCCCCTTTTATCCCCTCCCTTATTATCTCCGTAATGTCTCCTCGCAGCTCGATCCCTTCATTGCTTCTTTCTCCCTTCTCCTTCTCCGGCGATCTTCCTGTCTTTCGGCTTTTGCTAAACGGATCTTTTTCCTTTTCTTCCTTTTCCACACTCTCTCTCTCTTTTCTCTTCTTATCCAACCACTTTCCTAAGCCCTCCGCTTTCGATAGACTGTTGCACCTTGCCCTTTCCTTCTCTCTTATCCTCATTAACTTTCTTGATGTTTCCCTTCTCACTTCTTCGCTTTCCTTTTTGTCCATTTCGTTTCCTTATCGACTCTCTGCCTTCTTTACCTGCCTCCTTGGTTCTGTCTCCTAGCTACTATTTTCTCCTACACGATGGCGCTCTTTTCTCCTCTCCTGTTTCCTCTGTATTTCTCCTCACCTTCCTACTCACTGTGCTTCTAACCTCACTTTCTTATTCTTATCACTCTCCACTCTTCTTTTCACCTTCTTCTCTTCTCTTCTTATCTCCGCCTTCTCTTCCACACCCACTCCGGTCTCGGTGACACTTTTTCTGCTCTCACGTCACTTTCTTCACTCAATTTCACCTCTTTAACTATCACTCTCATACAACGCACCTTCTCTCTATCATACCGGAAACGGATCCCACGGGCGTACTTATGTAAGCGTTCATTTACCGTGTACGCGTCCGTAAGACGCGAAATTAAAACGGAACATTCGGCGTTCCGGGAAAAAGGGACTACCGCGAGTGCCCGGAAAATTTTTTTTTCTTCTCTCTTTCTCTTTCGTTTCTTTCGTGTCTCGCTGTCGCTTGTATTGCCACCTCTCGTCTCCGCTGTTCCTTCATCTCCTCTAGGAGTGGTACCTCGTGTCCGGACCCGAAGTAACGACCCGAACCGAACCGACCGTCCGACGAGGCCGCGTCCCCAAGGCGATTCCAGCCAGGCGTAAGATCAGAGAGCACCATGGGCGTCTCGTGGGTATACCGCCTGAGGAAGGAACAACTCATCCAGGAGCTACACGCACACGGGATCGGTACAGAGGGAACCGTGGTGCAAATGCGTCAGAGGCTGGTGGCCTACGTACGACGCAACCCTGAACTCTTTTCGGACAAGCCAGAGGACGATCCGGAATACAAGGAGGAAGCCGACGTCACCAAAGACCTACTCGACTTCCATGACGAACTGGCGGCGGGCCTCTTCCACTCGAGTACCTCCACACCACTCCGAAATAATCCGGCCACAAGACCGGTGACCGAATTAGGGTTGGCGGCCCCGGCTACAAACACCATCGCCGACCAGATGAGGAAATGGAACTGCCACTTCGATGGCCGTGACCCCCACGGGTTTCTGGAGCGAATTAACGAGCTCCAGCGGGCCTATCACCTGCCGGACCAGCAGATATTGGAGGGCTTCCCCGAGCTGTTACGAGGCGACGCCCAACTGTGGTATAGGTGCGTGGCCCCGTCCGTCACCTCGTGGACGGGCCTCCAGGAACAACTCCGGGAATACTATCTTCCCCCGGGCGAACGCCGCCACTTGGACCGCCGGATCGCCGACCGACGACAGGGGCCGACCGAAACGATCCTGGCGTATGTCACGGCGATGACGACCATGATCAGGAGACGCGGCGGCTATTCACGAGACCAGGAACTAGACGCCCTATACTACAACATGAGAGGCGAGTTCCAACTCCAAATACGCAGGGGCGAAATCACGGAGGTCACCCAACTCATCCAGCGGGTAGGAGAGATCGAGGAGATAGTCCGAGGAATGGAAAAGGAGACCCGCAGCTGGAGGCCGGAGGGAATACGACCGACGGGGTTCAAACGAGAGGCACCCCAAAGACCAATCCTGGCCGCCACCGCACCATACACCAGGACCACGCACTGCTGGAAATGTAAGCAGCCAGGGCACGACCGCTTCGAGTGCAGGAACCGGCCAGTAAAATTCTGTTCATTCTGCGGCAGTGACGGGGTCCTGACGCGCGATTGCCAATGCCACCACGGGAGTCAAGGAACTTCGGGAAACGGACCAGTGGCCGGGCCAAACTAGACCACGACCCGGCCATCAATCCCGCCGAGAACAGGATCTTCGCGGACTTCATCGTCGGCTATGACCAGGCCGAGGCACTCCTCGACTCAGGCTCCGTCTGCTCCTACGTCAACAACCGAATGGCTAAGAAGTGTTTCGAGGCCGGCTGGCAAGTAGCCAAAGAGAATACCCTGGCCGCCATGGCCGACGGGACGGAGACGGAATTACGATGGAGCATCCGGGGCCTCGGAACCGTCAACGGAACACCACTCGAACACAGGTACTTCGTGATGGGCTCCATGGAGCATGAGGTCTTGCTGGGGATGGACGCCCTGTCGAAATTAGGTCTACAAATGCGAATAGGGGGACAAGTAATATACCCGAATAAAATGAGAAACGGAACGAACGCCTGTACAGCCACCAGCCCGAAAGGACTGACAAACCTAACGCAGAAAGAGAACCAACAACTCCAGGAACTGCTACGAGAGGAGCAGGAAAAATTCGAAACGATATACGGAGCGACATCCCTGACGGAACACGAGATCAGATTAGAAGACCCGACGCCGATCAAGCAGAGATATCGCCCCCGCAATCCAGCAATGCAGGCTATCATCGACACAGAAGTTGAGAAAATGCTGAAAGAAGGGGTAATTCAGCCGTCACGTAGCCCCTGGAGCTCGCCCATCGTGCTCGCCCGGAAGAAAGACGGCAAATACCGCTTCTGCGTCGACTTCCGACGGTTAAATAGAGTCACGAAGAAAGACGCCTATCCACTACCTCACATCAACGCAACGCTGGATAAACTGCGGGGAGCACGATATCTGTCAACAATCGATCTTAAAAACGGTTATTGGCAGGTACCACTCACCCCGGCCAGCAGACCACTTACCGCGTTCACCGTGCCGGGAAAAGGCCTACTGGAATTCAAGGTGATGCCGTTCGGACTTCACTCCGCCCCGTCTACGTTCCAGCGATTACTCGACCGGGTAATATCACCAGACATGGCACCACACGCCTTCGCATACCTGGATGACATCGTCATCGCCAGTAAAACATTCAGGGAGCACGAACGAGCTCTACGAGAGGTCTTCCAGCGGCTCCGAGCAGCGAACCTGCGGCCGAACTGGGAGAAGTGTCATTTCGCGCGCGAAAAACTCAAATACCTGGGGCATGTCGTCGACCAAGAAGGGCTACACACCGACCCAGAAAAGGTGGCGGCAATAAGTCAACTGTCATCACCCACCGGGGTCAAAGAGCTACGAAGATTCTTGGGCCTCTTATCATGGTACCGCCGTTTCTTACCAGACGTCTCCAAAGTGGCAGCTCCGCTGACGGGACTACTCAAAAAGAAGACCAGGTGGAAGTGGGAAACACCGCAACAGGAAGCTTTCGACCAGTTAAGGCAGCAATTGACCGAGGCCCCAGTCCTGGCAGTTCCGAACTGGGAACGACCATTCACGCTCCAAACCGACGCCAGCCAAGAAGGACTGGGCGCCGTACTCACACAGGAAGGCGATAATGGGGAGCGAGTAATCGCATACGCAAGTCGCACCCTGAACCAAGCCGAGCGCAATTATTCAACAACGGAGCTCGAATGCCTCGCCGTCCGGTGGGGAATCTGGAAGATGCGCCATTATCTGGAAGGATACCACTTCATCGTATTAACCGACCATCAGTCATTGAAGTGGCTAGAGAAGATAGATAATCCGTCCGGACGACTCGCACGATGGGCAATGGAACTGAGCCAGTGGGACTTCGAGATACGATACCGTAGGGGACCGGAAAACACCGTGGCTGACGCACTATCCAGACAGCCGATACCAGTATGCGGCACCCAAAAAGTGAAGAGATGCCCATGGTACCAACGGAAATTAACAGCAGTACAGGAACGGCCGATAGAGTACCCGGACTACCAAATCAAGGAAGGCCGACTTTACCGCCACATCCTACACACACTCGATTTCGACGAACACCCGACAGCGGAGGAATGGAAACTGTGTGTAGCCACGGAGGACCGCCGGCGAGTACTTCAAGAATGCCACGACGATCCTACGGCCGGCCATCTGGGTATTGCGAAAACACTCACGCGCCTCTGCCGACTGTATTACTGGCCCGGTATGCTGCGCGAGGGCGCCCGGCACGTACGAACATGCAACAGCTGCCAGAAGTTCAAGGCATCCCAGCAAGCACCAGCCGGACTGATGCACGCAACACCAGTCGACCGACCTTGGGAGATGATATCCGCGGATCTGGTGGGGCCGTTACCACGGTCCAAGACAGGAAACACCACGCTGCTCGTTATACAAGACCGCTTTACCAAATGGATCGAGCTACGACCACTAAGAAGAGCCACCGGCCCGGCCATAACACGAGCCATTCGCGAACTTGTGATATTGAGACACGGCTGCCCCAACGTGCTGGTCACCGACAACGGCCGCCAATTCGTAGGGAAGGAACTGGCGAAAGCCCTCAAGGAGTGGGGAGTAAAACATCGGCGCACACCACCATACACGCCGCAATGTAACCCGGTGGAACGGGTCAATAAAGTAATCAAAACGATGTTAAGCCAGTACATCGGACGATCCCAACGAACATGGGACGAGTATTGCCCGGAAGTAGCTTTTGCGTACAACACGGCTCAGCATAGCGCAACGGGATACTCCCCAGCATACCTTAACACCGGCAGGGAACTGATACCGCCAGGAAGTCTCAGATACGAGACCGGTCAGCGGGCGACAAACGACCTGAAACAACGCCTGTGCCGAGTACAAGAAGCAAGGGAGCTAGCCCAATGCCAGATCGCTCGTAGTTTTCAAATTCAACGGAAACACTACGACAAAAATCGACGAGACTGGGCACCAGAAATTGGAAATCTGGTGTTAAAACGGACACGTATTCTCTCCGACAAGGCAGCTTACCGGAACGCCAAACTAGCAGAGAAGTACAGCGGCCCATTTACGATACGACGAAAGGTGTCGCCAGTAATCTTTGATTTGTCCGACAAAAACAACAGGGCAGTCAAACACGTGCACGTAAGGGATCTGAAGCCGTACGAGTTCGGCCAGACGCCAACAGATGGCGCAACGGAGGAACCGGCAGAGGAGAGGGGATACCGGAGATCCAGCCGACAGGCAGCACGCCAAGCCAGTACGAAGACAGCAGCCATGGCGGACAGACGTCCAATATCCGAGAGAGAGCTAGACGAATTTCTGCAGCAACTGGAGGAGGATTATAGGCGCCACGGCATCTATGAGCCCCAACCAGCAGGGCCGCGACGACCCACACAACCGCGGTTGATTACACCGCCAGCACGACCGCCGGCGAGGCAGAGGACCGGGCCACCACTAGTTACACAACCACGTGTGGCTGTAAGCTGCGTGGCGCCACGGGGTGTCGCCCAACCGCGGCCTCCGTACGTCGCACCATTCAGGGTGCCGGTGGTGTCGCCGCACCGGGAAGCTCCGCGGCCATCCAAAACCCTGGCCAGGAGACAGCAACCGCCGGCCAACCCGACGACGGCAGAAAGGGACGCCGCCCGGCTGAAAAGACTAGAGAGGAAATTCCGGGCCTGGAACGGAAACCCGGTGGTGACCGCCAGCCAGACCCGGAAGAAGAAACGGGCTAAGGTCCCCGTTCAGCCTCTGCCTACGATAGAGGAGGAAGGGGAACCAACACCGACCCCGCCGCCGGAGGTCACACTGCAGCATCTGCCGGACAGAGAACCGTCCCCCATTCCTCTACCCAGGGAGCTTCGCCACCGCCCGAAAAGGAGGGAGACACTGCCGGACGGGACGGCGTTTTGGTCACCGGTGGGGGTCAAACGATACCGGTTGGTCATCGGGGGCGTCCGATGGCCACTACGGTTGGACCCGGACACGGGAGCCGTCCGACACGTAGGAGAACCACGGAACATTGTAAGCAACCCTACAGTATTCTACTTAGTAGCGCGGCGAGGGGTAGACCGGTTGCGGCCCCTCGTGACAACCGGGTGCCACATTTCCGAAGAAAGGGGGGGATGCGACGAGGCCTCACCTCGTCGCGAGCAACGCATGAATAGGAGCGAACGGGCGCGACCTATATTTATAAACGTTCTCGACACGAACACGCACCAACCAACGTCGAGACCAAGCGCGCGCCAATCGGAGAGCACCGCTACCGCTCGGTCGCGAGCGGCACTCTCCATGGTCCGCGCTTTCTCGAGCTATATAAGACGCGTCGAAACACCGGGAGGACGGAGTCCGCCTGGAGCCGCTCTCGTGGATACAGGATCGTACCAGCTCTTTTCAGGGCAAACAGCATTGCTGGGTAACGGTCCGACCAGAACGCAGGCTGGGATCACACGCTCCAGGAGGCGGCTCTCCACCTCTTCCCCGGCGCCTGGAACCGCCGTGCCGTCGCTTCGGCTGGACGAGACCCGTCGCATCGCGTGGTGGGCACGAATACCCTCAGGTTCTTCTGAGGCGCGTGCATCCGTAACTTGTCACTCAGGTGCTTCTGTGAGAGAGTTGCGGCACTACTCGGTGCTCCGACCGTCCAGCACGGATCGCCCGGCCTCCGGCCTTCTCCGTGGGTCGGATTCCTCGTGGTTCGATCTCACGATTCGGGGCGGTGACGGCGAGTACGAATCTCTCAGGCGCTTCTGAGACACGTACGCATCGTAGCTTATCTCTTAGGTGCTTCTAAGGGAAGGCTGCGGCGCCAACACTGCGTCGGGCTGTGACCTCCGACCGTATCCCGTTTCCGTCCCGATCCTCGGCGAACTATAGCGGGCCCGCGAGGCCTGCTCCTGCCGTGTACCGCGCCGCGCCGCCGATCCGACCGGGCCGTGCGAGGCCAATTACCCGTGTGTCCGCGTTGCGTCAAATAGATACTAGGATTACGGAACGATTGATCGTTTTCACCGAACTGAGACCGGATTGTTCTTATTCCGTTTGTTCACAGGCCGAGCGTCCTATCGCGATCGGGACAAATACCGACTAGTAGCAGTTTACAATCGGACCGCCCGCTACGGGCCTACTTACACGCGGCTCGGGTTGTGAGCCTGCAAGAACGATCTCTTTCTTTGTCATTCTTTTCATAAAGTTATCGCTAGAGCGCGAAATAAAGTTTATTTTTTACCCGATTTCACTATCTCGTTAATTGCTTACCTTTTCGAACCTTGGTTTCTCCTGAGCTACAGGGCATTACGAAATCGGAACATTACAAGTTTTGTCTATGGTATTTAAGAAATATCCGTCGGACTATCTCTTTATTATTAAGAGAACCGCGACAATAACACTCGTTCATTCTTCTGCGTGAAATTCGTGAACCACATTTGAGAAAGTTGACAAGGTGATTTGTAACATCGTGTTTCTATTGTGTGTAGTGTATATCTTGTATATTGAGTGTAGCTGGTGTATATATACAGGGTGGTCCACCTAAGTCAGGCCACCTAAATATCTCCTCTAATTGTGGGGGTACAAAAAATATTTTGTATGCTATTTGAATGGTTTGAAAAAACCATTCTATTACAAAATATGTTTTTTTTTCTAGGGTAATTTTTTCGATGTTTACAAGGTTATCGATGTTTTTTTGCGTATAATTGTATAATTTTTTTATCTTGCCCGGTGGGCCTTCGCCGTAAGTGGCGCGTTTCAGTTTGAGCAAATGGTGTATGTATGGGATGCGTGCAAGAGAGTATGTATGGCCTTATAAGGGCGGCCCCCCGGGAGGGTTGAGTGCCAGCCAAGCGCGTCTTCGGGTGGCGGATAGGAGAAACGGCCTGGGCAGCTCGGAATCGGGACATCGGGGGCCGATGCTGCTGACACAGTATCATCCGGCCCTCGGTGAACCACCTCTGGGTAACCCAGGTTAGTAGGTGCCATAGGGATCCCCAGCGGCCTAAAAACCGTAAGTGGGTGAACGAAAGCCCTGCCGCGGACCAACTCCCCCAAGCCAAGGTGGGAGCTATCGTGCCGAGGGCTGCATGGCACCAGGGGTTACATGGTGTCTCAAACGATGCCCACGGGGTAGCGGGCGACCCCCGTGGTTCTCTAGCCTTACCCCCACATGTCAGGCTCTGTGGGGGCGGACCGCATGTTTCCTAGTCTTCTCGTGGGATATATATGGATATCGACAAATTTGAAAACTTAAATATTAATATAAACACCGAGGTCGGAGAAGCGACGACACCCTCGGAGGAGGGGACTTCGCTCACCGACTCAAACGTCACAGCTGTGCGCCTGGCTGAGATGGCATCTACGACAGTAGAGCCACATGAAGCCAGGCCCGCTGCTGACACTGCTAATGTGGCGTCCACTGCGGACGCAGGGGCAGATACCGGTCTTGGTACCGGGCAGCCTCCGCCCGTCGCTGCGACCGCCACCAAGTCCAAGACCAACGGCGCGGCCAGGAAAAGGGCACGCAGAGCCAAATTGGCTCTGGGTGACCAATTATCTGGCCCATCCAAGGCCACTGAGGCTGCTACAGGAGGGGACGCCGGGGCGCGTCGGGGCCAAAAAAGGGACCGACAACCCGCAGGTGACACCCCCGAACAGCCTCTTAAGAAAAAAGGGGGCCTCCTACCAGGCCCCACAAGTTTCAGAGAGGCAGTAATTTCGGGCAGAAGGGTAGCCATTACGCTACCCGGCTACCCGGAGGAACTGCTATCGCCAGAACAGGGTGAAAGTGTGATTCTGGCTCTGGGGAGGGAGATTGATGCCATCCCCGAGAGCCGGGCACCTCCCCTCTTCGACGAGTGCAGGGAGGTGCAGGGCATTATATGGATAACCTACACCAACTTGGACTCGAAAGCGTGGTTATCAGCCACGCTAGATAGAATTAGGCCTTGGGAGGGCGCATCCCTGATTCTCAAAGAAAGGGAGAGCCTCCCTAGGCATAAAAAGGTCAGCACCTTTGTACCAGGCCCCACTGCAAAGAGTGAGGTCCTGCTGCAAAGACTGGTCAAGCCGGGCCTCCGCACCAACCTCTGGCGGGTGTGGGACCGGAGGGACGCGGATGGGGGGACGCATCTTGTCATGGGCATTGATGCGGACTCCCTGAAGGTCCTGAGATCTAAGGGCTATGTGGCCCACGTGGGCATGGTAAGGGCCCTCTTTAAAGAGGGAACTACCCGCCCCCGCGAGAGCCACAACCCTGATTCAACCAGCGGCGGGCAGGTGGACACTGCCGCTGATGTGGCAGCTCAACCCTCCAGGCCCGCTGGCACTACATCGCCAACCATTGCCTCCCCTGAAGCCACCGCTGCAGAACGGCCGGTGCCAGCGAACGCGCGGAACCCATCCGAGGGTGGTGGTGATTTCGCGGAGACTGGCCCAGAGCCCAAAGAGCGGGGAGCAGGCAAACTGGCGAGTCTCCGATGAGATTACCCTCTCGGACCATAGACTCATTTCTTTCAGGCTGGAGGGCGAGGCATGCGTCGTTCCGACGGGCCCCTATAGGAACCCCAGGGTCTGTGACTGGAGCCTATACAAAGAGGAACTGGACACCAGGCTAGGGGGACTGTTCGTGCGCCCCAAGACGACAAATGAGACGGAGTGCGCTGTTGCCGACATTCAATCGGCCGTCACCAAATCCTACGAACTCGCCTGCCCGGCCAAGTCAAGGAAAAGTAGCAAGAAGGTTCCCTGGTGGAGCAATGAGCTCAATAAGACCAGGTCGGAAACCAGGAAGCTGCTTAACAGGGCCATGAAGGTCAACTCTGAAGAAGCCTGGAGTACCTACAGGGAATCCCAGAGGAACTTCAAGAGGCTCATTAAATCTTCAAAAAGAGCGGCCTGGAGAAGCTTCTGCGAAGAAACGGAGGCCCTCCCCTTTGTGGCCAGGTTACGCAGGGTCTGTACAAACGGGCCCCTGACCACCTCAATTAACGACATCACCCTCCCAAACAGGAAGATTGGTGATGACAGTACACCGCTCTTAGAACATCTTCTGGAGGTTCATTTCCCGGGATCTACCCCGTTGGGCCAGGGGCAGCCGACTACTTCGGCTGGTACCAGGAACAATATGGGCGATCGCTGGAAAATTGCCTCAGAGGTGTTCACGAAAGAAAGAGTACTTTGGGCGCTGCAATCTTTCGACAGATACAAAAGCCCAGGCCTGGATGGCATCTTCGCCGCCATGCTCCAAGAAGGAGGGTCTATCCTGGCTGACCGCCTAAGGGAGGTCTTCAAAGCTGGCCTCGCCTTAGGCTACATACCTATCTCCTGGAGAATGGCCAGAGTAGTCTTCATTCCTAAAGTGGGAAAAAGTGACTACAGCTCGGCCAAATCGTTCCGGCCGATAAGCCTCACATCCTTCTTACTCAAGACGATGGAACGGCTTATCGACAGGTTTATCAGAGAAACAACGCTGATTCTGACACCTGTGCATGCCAATCAGCATGCCTACCAAAGTGGCAAATCAGTAGAGACGGCGCTCCACCACCTAGTTGGCCTCATTGAAGGAGCACTAGCAAACAAAGAATCGGTCCTCAGCGTTTTCATCGACATCGAGGGTGCCTTCGATAATACGTCCTTCGAAGTCTTAGAGAAGGCCTTGGACCGTTTTAACATTAAGGAACCCCTGAGCGGATGGATCAGCAGCATGCTTAGGAACCGTACCATGATGGCCGAAGCGAACGGCTCGACAGTGTATGCCCAGGCCGGCAGGGGCTGCCCTCAGGGAGGAGTCATCTCCCCACTACTGTGGACCCTGGTGGTCGATGGGCTTCTGAAAGAGCTGGTCGATGAGGGCCTCGTGGACCAAGGCTATGCTGACGATGTATCCTTCTCAGTCAGGGGAAAACATCCCCTACTGTTGGCTAAGAGAATGCAAACAGCACTTACGCTAACCCAAAACTGGTGCCTTAACCACAACCTCAGGGTTAACCCGGGTAAAACGGAAATGGTACTCTTTACGAGGAAGCGACGCTTTAATTTCAAAGCCCCCTCCATCTTCGGCACCGAATTACGAATCTCGGATGAGGTGCGCTACTTAGGTGTCATTCTAGACAAAAGGCTCACGTGGAAAAGGCACGTCGCCAGGCTATCCCAGAAGGCTATAAATACCTACTGGGCCTGCAAGTCGATGTTTGCCAGGACCTGGGGCCTGAAACCTCATGTGGTAAAATGGATCTATACTGCGATCATGGTACCACAGATGACGTACGCCGCCCTTGTCTGGTGGACCTCCATGAAGAAGGCCACACACAGAAGACTAATGGGAAGGGCCTACCGTCTGGCGTTAATGGGCATTACGGGCGCTTTCCACACCACGCCCACCCTGGCGCTGGGAGCTCTCGTTAATCTCGCACCCCCGCACATAGTGGCGGAGAGTTTAGCAAGGAATTCCGCCTTAAGACTCCATCTGGGAAACAGATGGACCAAATCAAGGTACGGCCACTCGACCCTGCTGGACGCACATGACCTCCAATGGATTATGTTGCGTGGAGGAGATAGATGTGAGCCGCACTATAATTTCACGGTTAAACACCAAACCCGCTTCCCCAATAGGTGTGATTGGGAATCAAATGCTGGAGAGATTCTTTCTCCGCAAGGCCTGGTCTGGTTCACAGACGGCTCAAAGAATAGTATCGGAGCAGGAGCAGGTGTCTGCGGTGTCAGCCCAAGGGTTAGCCTGTCTCTAGCACTTGGGCAACACGCCTCGGTATTCCAAGCCGAAGTATGTGCTATCTTGGCCTGCGCTGAACTCAACCTCAGCAAAGGCTACAAGAACAAACACATATATATATATATGCAGTGACAGCCGCGCGGCAAATAGATCACTGGACAAAGTTATGACCAGATCTAAGCTCGTCCGTGAATGCGTCACAGCCATTACAGAGCTAGCAGAACGTAATCATGTTAGCCTTCTTTGGGTTCCAGGTCACTCTGGAATCAAAGGAAACGAGGAGGCAAATAGATTGGCGCGTGAAGGCACCCGATGCCGTAGCGCAACTATCTACAGACCTCCAAAACTGGCACCTAGTGTAATTAAAAATTGGAATAAAGAATGGGCGAGCAACCAATTTGCCATTTATGGAATTCCGAACCAGGTATGCGACACACGAAAGCTCTGTTGGAGGGGCCTAATAAAGACCTCGCTAACAAGCTGTGTCATATGGACCGAACAAAGGTGAGGCGGCTCGTGGGAATTACCACGGGCCACTGGTACACCGGTAAGCACTTGGCTAGGCTAGGCGTCCAGATGGACTCTAAATGCCCAAGATGCGGGGAGGAGGATGAAACCCCTCTCCACGTATTACGGCACTGCAAAGGTACTGAGGCCCTAAGAAGTAAACTTGACGGGCTCTTGAACCAAGGTGTCCTTCGTCTCAAGGCAGACGGGGTTGACGCACTCCTGGATTTCGCCAGAGAGGCCGCCCTGCTCCAGCGCCTTGTATGAATTGGTAGCCCAACTTCCCCCGGGCCCGGGTACAATGGTCCCATAGGACTGAGTGCCCGGCTCACTCCCTAATTCAATTCAATTCAATAATTTTTTTATTGCATCGTGTAGCTGATGTAAAAATACGTTCAGTTATGTACATTATATGACCTTGAAATGACCTTTAAGTTCAAAAATTAAATAGAAACGAAAAATTTATGTCTATCGAGACTTTAGAGACGAAAATTTAGATCTAGACATAAATTTTTCGTTTCCATTTAATTTTTAATGTACATAACTATTTTTACATCAGCTACACGATGTAATAAAAAAAATTATACAATTATACGCAAAAAAACATCGATAACCTTGTAAACACCGAAAAAATTACCCTAGAAAAAAAACATTTCTTGCAATAGAATGGTTTTTTCAAACCATTCAAATAGCATACAAAATATTTTTTGTATCCCCACAATTAGAGGAGATATTTAGGTGGCCTGACTTAGGTGGACCACCCTGTATATTGTGTGTATATTGTGAATTTATACATATTGACTTTCTTGCAGTTTAAACAGTATTCCCAATAATGGAGCATCCATCCCGTCAATATTTTTTATTCAACGTAGACACTTATAAATCCACATGCCTCATTGAGGGATGCACCATCGAGATAACTGGGAATCATGCAGCCAATTTGACGCGGCATCTACAATACCGCCACCCCAATGAATTTACCATTGTCACCATGGCGAAAGAAATGAGGAAAAGAAGAAGAATCAGTGAAGATTCCTCTTTTCGTTTAGCGTCTTCAGGATCTTCAGGATCGTCAGGATCGTCTTCTTCGAGTTCAGCTCCATCGACAGGGTTCGTTATGGCAGGCCAATATTTGATTGACGCCTACGTCGAATTAATAACAAAGAATGGTAGACCATTAAGCATTATTGAAGATTCGGGTTTTAGAAAAATTATTGATCCCATTTTGGAAACGATTCAACCTAGAATTACTATAAATAGAAATAACATTCGGGAGGCCATTATGAATCAAGCGACTAAAGTACGAAGTACTATAAGAGGGGAGATGGAGAACAAGTTAATTTCAATAAAAATTGACGGAGTAACCCGTCAGTTTAGATCATTTTTAGGGATTAATGTACAATATGTAAAAAACCAGAAAATAATTGTCAGGACGTTGGCACTGCAGGAGATATTCGAAAGACATAGTAGCGAAAATTTAAGAAATATTGTTATTGACGTGTTAAAAGATTATAATCTGTCTGCGAAAAACATTTATTCGATTACGACGGACAATGGTGCTAACATGTTAAAAATGATTCGTCTGTTAAGGGAGGAAGAGGATCCCGATGATCTAGAAGATTTGGGAGACAGTGATAATTTTTATTTAGAGGGCGAAAATTTATTTCCGTCAGAGGGAGCTCATACGCATTTAATAGGGGTACGGTGTGTTGCAGACACGTTGCAACTTGCGGTTCAAGACGCATTACAGAGCTTTAATGTTGATTGTCTGATGCAAAAAATTCGCGAGCTCGTGAGGAAACTCCGAAATCCTACTGTATATATACTAATCAAAAATTTTAAACTGTGCAAGCCCGTCTTGGATTGCCGCACTAGATGGAATTCCACTTTTTACATGTTGAAAAGATTATTAACTTTAAAAGATTTTTGTGTACAAATTAAAGATGTAACGTTGTCCGAAGCCGACTGGAAAGTCGTTCAAGAACTGATATTTGCTCTTGCACCCGCAAAACTTGCAACGGATAAGATGCAATATCAGGAGCTCTTAATGGGAGATTTTTATATTATCTGGCTGCAGACTAAATTAAATTTGGAAAAAATGAATAATAGCTTCGCAAAATTATTACTAGATTCGATAAAGAATCGCGAGCACGAGCTCCTAAAAAATAAATGTTTATTGGCGCCAGTATTTTTAGATCCAAGGTACAAAAATTTATTGAATAATGCACAAAAAGATATTGCCACTGAACATGTATTAAATACGTGGAGGCGATACGAAAATTTATCTTCAAATACGGTTTCTAAAGCTCCAGTTGTTATTAATAATGCACCATGCGACGAGATCGAACAACTGTTATTAGAAAAAGATGAGGAAATAAATAGTTTTCCTAGTTCCGTTTTTAATATGGCAACCGCGATAAATATATATTCGCAAAATTCCAGAACGGCCAGGGATACTGACATATTGGAATTTTGGGACAAATACCATTGATTGTTTGAAATTATAAAAATTTGTTTAAACAATTATTTTAACAACAAATTATTGAAATAACAATTCAAATAACGAATATAGAAACAAATTATAAAGATTTGTACAAATTATAAAAATTTGTTTAAACAATTATTTTAACAACAAATTATTGAAATAACAATTCAAATAACGAATATAGAAGCAAATTATAAAAATATGTACAAATTATAAAAATATGTTTAAACAATTATTTTAACAACAAATTATTGAAATAACAATTCAAATAACGAATATAGATGCAAATTATAAAAATTAATTTTTTCAACAATTATTTCAACAAAAAATTGTTATTGAAATAATAATGAAAGTAATGAATACATTAACAAATTATAAAAATATGTTCATTTGAACAATTAGTTTAACAAAAAATTGTTATTGAAATAATAATAAGAGTAATGAATAAATTAACAAATTATAAAAATATGTTTATTTGAACAATTGTTTCAACAATACGATGTTATTGAAATTTGAAATAATAATGAAAGTGATGGACATAGAAAAAAGCTTGTGTACATTATGAAACACAAGTAACCCGGTTTGACGGGTTACTCGGGTTACGAGAACCGAATCGGGTTCGGGTTAGGATTCGCATCTCCGTTTGTAACCCGGTTAGGCGGGTTACTCGGGTTACGAGAACCGTACCGGGTTCGGGTTAGGGTTAGCATCCCTGCTTTACGGAACATCACCGCAATAATACTCTCCGTATTTCAACACAAAGAGCATAACAAAATATTGCTTCTGCACTTCAGAAACTAGTTGTAAGTTCATCGAAAAACCAAGCTGCTCGGTTATATCTCTCCGTCTTCGTTTCTCTTGCGAGCGACATATCTCGCTCTCTGTTACAGCCCCGCAGGAGAGCCGAGGATACTTCAATCGTAGGTTTGTCTTTGTCTTTCCTGCGAGCAACATATCTCCCTCTCCGTCGCAGCCCTGCAGGAGAGACGAGGATCTCTCTATTCTTCTCCTACTTCAATCGTAGGTCAGTTACGTTCACTCAGAGAAGAAGCCCAGGCGTGAGCAATTCGTAGCTCGATCCTCGATCGGAGGCATCCTCGAGAGATACCCCCACTTGCCCGCCCGCGCGTCTCGCTCCCCGTGGCGGCCATACTAGTGCTCGCAAGACTAGGGCCGCTACGAGGAGCGAGACGCGCGGGCGGGACGTCGGAAAGCGCGTAGCGAAACAGCCATCTTGGAATACGAATTATTCAGTACTATAACGATGAACTCTATCCAATTTCCTGAAGCGAAGAAGCAATGTTTTTGAATGCTCTTTGCGTTGAAATGTTCTCCGTGTTATTTCGGATCGACGTATAGAGCCCTTTTTGCAATTTGTCTCTTGGAATTTTATATACTATAATAGCGTACAGTTTTATAGAAGGAAATTTTTTCGGTACTTTTTCCAAAAAAGGACTCTGTACGTCGATCCGAAATGACACGGAGAACATGTCAACGCAAGGAGCATCCAAAGATATTCCTTCTTCGCTTCAGGAAATTGGAAAGATTTCATCGAAAAATCAAGCTGCTTAGTTATATCTCTGTCTTTGTCTCTCCTGCGAGCGACATATCTCCCTCTCCGTCGCAGCCCTGCAGGAGAGACGAGGATCTCGCTATCGCAGTTACGCTCAGAGAGAAAGCGTGTTTATGCATGGTTTATACCATGGGTTTCTTTCGTCGATGCAAGAATAGCAGCAGACACGACGACAGCGCTGCAGCGGAAAGTCGGAAAGCGCGACAGTGAAGCAGCCATGATGGCATACAAATTGTTCAGTATTATAACGATGAACTCTTTCCCATTTCCTGAAGCGAAGAAGCAATATTTTTGGATGCTCTTTGCGTTGAAATGTTCTCCGTGTTATTTCGGATCGACGTACAGATCCCTTTTTTGCAATTTGTCTCTTGGAATTTTATAAACAATAATAGCGTACGTTTTCATAGAAGAAAATTTTTTCAGTACACTTTTTCCAAAAAAGGGCTCTGTACTTCGATCCGAAATAACACGGAGAACACGTTAACGCAAAGAGCATCCAAAGATATATCTTCTTCGCTTCAGGAAATGGGAAAGAGTTCATCGAAAAATCAAGTTGCTTGGGTACTCTCTGTCTTTGTCTCTCCTGCGAGCTCATATCTCTCTATCCTTGTCCTGCTTCATCCGTAGTTCACCTCTACGCCGATATACTGATAGAGGCGCCACTTTTCAGCACCTGTAGTTGATGATGGCGCTAGTGTCTGTTCCATGCGTCCTTAAACGTTTGTAGCTTATTGCAGCGACAACCGATTGTGACAAAATTTTCAATACATGTTTCATTGACACAGATCTACAATACGTATTTTTAACTTCCCGATTTTATAGGGAAGTTATTGTAATTACCCAGAAAATCGAAAATCGATTTTTTAGCAGATCTTCACGTTTCATGGTCTGTCACGCCGTTCACCGATTCCCTTCGAAATCGGTAACCGGACTCGGGAAATTATGGCCGAAAGGCCGGGCCACGCTCGGTCGCGCGAAACGTGGTCCTCCCGGAACAAACAGCCACTCGCAGACTCGAAATAGGACAATACTTAATCGACCGTAGATCGATACTCGGGCGCTAGGCACGTTACCGTGCCACGCGAAACTTTTGTCTCTACACGAACTTCTTTCGAATCTGCGAGGACTGCGTGGATGCCTTGGATAGCGATGGCACAGGCCAGGATTCCACGTGGGAAGAAGGACGGGGCATTCCCCGCGACGGGAACGTTTCTCACAGGCGAAATGAATAGAAAGATTTCGGGGCAAATTACTACCGTTTATTGAGAACGGGATGTCGCTACAAGCCACCGGTATGAACCGGCGGCAGTCAAAATATTTGCCGGCGCGTCGTCGAGAATCTTCGGCGGTAGATCGGCCGCACGCGCGTGACTTCTAATCTTTCGCGTCGAGATCGGTAGTTACAGGCCTCCGCGTAAATGATACAAGCCCAGAAGGGCACGAAATCTACCGAGCCCCGATAGAATACGCGATCCACTACGATTTGACTAGGCGAGGACGGCAAAGTACGCGACGAGAACGAAACGGGCGCGTCGCGTCGTCCCACCGTGGAACGTCTCGAGGATCTCCGAATACGAATCGAAAAGAAACGAAATATCGTACGCCCCGTATCACGCAGCATTCGGGGACGCTACGATACACGGCCCGGCGTTCCTCTCGGGAGAGCTCGTCCCGGTCGCTGGACACGCCGAAGCACGTGGCACACGACGCGAGGTTATAATTTCCGTCAAAATTACGCCCCGAGCCAACACGAGTATGCACAATTTTACGACACCGAAAACTGACCGGCACTTACCAATTCGTGTCCTCCTCTCTCGCAGAACTGGAGTCGCACGATACTAACTAATATTCCGCGAGTTCAATGCGATAACTATTCTGTACGCAGTCCTTCGTCCTAGTGCCCTACTTCGTGTCGGCTCGGAACGCGGAAGCGAGGCATCCCCTCTACTTCCTCATCCATCTTCGCTGTGGCGACACTCGGGGCCTATCGCGTGGCTCCTCGCTGCAGGGCCGAATCTAAAGGATTCGGACCCGTGCCTTCGAAAATTGTTAATTTCTCAAGGCGGCGTTCGATAACGCTGCGAGGGCGGTAAGGGTGGACGCGAGCCATTCCGGGTGGGCTCTTATGGCCCTGCCCGGGCGAGAATCGACAAGGTTGGGCCGTTGTTCGTCCCTTTATCGTAAATGCCTCGTCGATGTCTCCGGGTTGACGGATCCGGGCTCGGTCCAATCCCCGTTGTCTTCTCCGTACTCGCCGATCTGCGATAGGTTCTCCGGGTGCCTGTTCTCGAAACTTCTCGCCAATTAGCAGCGGAAGATGGGCATCGAAATCTCCTATGGATAGTAGCCGGATCTGAAACCTCGTGTCGCGCCCAGCGGCGCGACATTCAAGCGCGATAATACTATTCCACTGGGACTCGGCCGTCTCCAGGGAGATCGATCGCAACGCCCGTTTCGGTTCCGATGGTCGAAAAAAGTGACCCGGTCTCTGTTAGAAGGTTCGGAAAGACGTCGGCGAAACCTGCCACGTCACAACTCCTCCCCCCCCTAAAAGAGACCGGGGCACACCGTTGGCAGTTACCGGTCAGGTTACTCGCGGGCTCGGTGGCGATCGGTCTTCCTCAGAGTTCCAGGGTGTACCTCAAAACGAAAACAGAGACATACACGAATCCCAACACCTTGAGTCCTAGACAAGTACATGCAATCCTGTATTTCTTACTCTCTTCCTTGTGGCGAGGCCTGCTGACACGACCGGCGCGAAGCTGAAAAACTTAATAAATGCGATTATCGGACCCCGCTGGGCCTGGATCGACGCTGGGGTTAGGTGAGCAATGAAGCGACTACCATTTTAGCTATTCTTATTTTTAATGGGAGCTTCTTGGCGCCGTAACTTTCTCTTTCTTCTACCAAATACAAAGGCTTGGGACCAAAAAACAACAAGGAAACAAAAATATGCATTTGACATCGGGGTCCCCGATACGCGTAATACCCAACTAAAAAGAAAACGAAAAAGATTTTTTTTTTTCTTGAATCCGGCCTTCGTGCTGGCCGGTAGTCTTTGATCCTTCTCTCTCCTCTATGGTGGCGGTGGAGGTTCCACAGTTACTGCTTCAGGTGTCGGTCGACCGCTCGGTGTCGAGCCCCCCGGTCATGTCGCGGCCCCTGTGTCCTCCATAAGGGGGCGCATTCCGGGCAGGTCTTTACTGTGTAGAAGGGTCGACCGCACCTGAAACAGTAGTCCCATCTCTGTGTGGCAACGCATTCTGTATGGGTGTGCCCCATACTGTGGCACCTCCAGCACCCAAATTCCACCTCACTGCCTCTTTTTTTTTTTTGGCCGCGCCCCGCCACCTCGGCGCAGTTGGACTGGAGGTTGCCTGTATCGGCAGTGACGGTTGCCCCGTGGGTTGGCTCGGTCCCGGTGTCGGCTGTTGTCCCCCCTGCCGCTGCTCCTCCCTCAGACGGTCCATTCGCTCCTGTATTGTCATTTTCCGACTACTTGATGGTCGGCAGGGTTCCGGCGGTACTATTGCCATTGGTACCGTTCTTAGCTCCGGGTCCGGTTTAGTCTCTGCCGTGGCGATCGGCATTCCTCCCGGACCCGGGCGGGCATCCTGTGTCTTCCTGCCCGGCCAAAGGGGACCTCCCCGACCATAGGTCCTGGCCCACCTTTTGAAGCCCTCCTCGAAGGTTTCCTCCTCTCCTCTTGTCGTTGAGGCTGCGGCCTCGATCTCCGGCATTTTTATGGGTCTAGCGGTCCCGAGCTCGGGGAGGGGTTCGCTGGGTGTCCCTCCCGGTGTTTCTTTCGTTTCCTCGCTGGGACTCCTCCTTCCTTCGAGGGTGATGGTCGCGGTGGTTATGTACGTCCTTTCCGACGTTGGCTCCTGGGATGTTTCCCCCGGTACCTCCTCCTCCGTCTCGTCTGGGTCGGATTGTAACCTTTCTTCCGGGGGCCCGAGCGGACGGCACATAATATTGGCCGTTGCCGCTCGGCATCCCCCCGGGAGTGGGTATAGCACCCTTAACCTCGCTTCGATTTTGCGTACTCGCTCCATTTCTGAATAATAAAAAAAAAGGATCCTACGATGTTAACCATCGTTCTTGGTGTGTGTGGGGGGAAAGTATGGTTTCAGGTCCTCGATATGCGCCTTGCCCAAGTTGCGTCCGTCCTCCGCGGCTAGGACGTACACACTTGGCGACAGCTTCTTTTTGATCGTTACTGGGCCTGTGAACTTCGGCACCAGTTTTGCGGCCACGTAATTCGCTGCCGAGGAGAGGACTCTTTGTCGCTTCATTACCCTATCCCCTACGTAGAATTCTACATTTCTGCGTCGCAAATTGTAGCTGTGTGCCTGCTTTTTGTACGCGTCCTCGAGGTTCTCCAGCATCCAGTGCCTTAGCGTCGGCAGCTGGGTGACTCTTTTCTTCCAAGTATCATTGGAGGTAACCTCGAGGTCGACAGGAGGCTCCACGCTTGCCCTAACACACTTTGCCGGTCGTGGCTCTCGCCCGAGATTCAGAAACGCGGGGGAGGCCTGCAATACGGAATGGTGGGCAGTATTGTATGCGAATCGAAACTGTGGTAAGTTGTGGTCCCAATCTCGGTGATCCCTACCTATGTACGCTACAATCATCGTCTTAAGGATTCGATTCACGCGTTCGACCGGATTGGCTTGCGGGTGGTACGGGGGGGTCGTACTCAATTTTATCCCATATTGCTCTGCGAGCTCCCGAATAACTTTGTTGGCGAACTCCGTGCCGTTATCCGTTAATAAAACGTCCGGAGTTCCCCACCTCGAAAAGATTAACGATTCGAGTGCCTCGGCAATTTTCGGACCGGTCGCCTTTCGGAGCGGGGTGCACTCTATCCATTTCGTGAATAGATCCTGGATGACCAGGAGGTACACATTACCGGATCTGCTAGGCGGAAATGGGCCCATTATATCGGCGGCTACCACTGACCACGGCATATCAACACGGCGCCGACCCATCAACCCCGGTGGGAGTGTTTGTTCCACTTTCGTGAGTTGACAGGTATTACAGCGTCTTACGTATTCGACTGCTGTTCTATACATGCCGGGCCAGTAGTAGCGTGACGCAATTCGTTGGTACGTCTTTTCGACGCCCAGATGGCCTGCTTGAACGTTATCGTGCGCCTCTTGCAGGATCTCGGTTCTGCGTTCCTCCGGTACTACCAGTTTCCATTCATCGGCATCTAACCCTAACGTTTCCGCGATTAGGGGATCGGTACGACGGCAAAATAGCTCCCCGTTCCGAATTGACCAGTCCTTGTATTTGCCTGGGTCTCGCTCTACTTCCGCAAATTTCCCCTCGTACCACTTTGCCCGTATTGTCGCTACCAGGTGAGTTTCGGTTTCTTCGGCCTCCTCCCCTTCGAATGCTCGCGAAA
The DNA here is from genome assembly GCA_933228785.1 of Lasioglossum pauxillum. NCBI lineage: Eukaryota > Metazoa > Arthropoda > Insecta > Hymenoptera > Halictidae > Lasioglossum > Lasioglossum pauxillum. Next base: position 31,143,073 of record OW121703.1, read on the forward strand.
GTGCATCCGGCACCTTGTTCAGGGCTCCCTGCCGATATACTACTTTAAAATCGTATTCTATTAGCCGCAGGGCCCAACGCGCTAATCTCCCTGTCGGATTTCTTAGGGTTCTAAGCCATCGCAAACTGTTGTGGTCCGTCACTACCGTAAATGCGTACCCTTCCAAATAAGGCCGAAACTTTTCTACCGCCCAGACGATCGCAAGACATTCCAGCTCCGTAGCGGAATATTTTCTCTCCGGCAGTGAGAGAGATCTGCTCGCGAATGCGATTACTCTTTCGACCTGATCGACCTCCTGCGTTAATACCGCGCCTAGTCCAACCGTACTCGCATTCGTTTGCAACGTAAATGGAATTTCGAAATCGGGGCACGAGAGGGTAGGTGCTGAGGCAATCGCGTTCCGAAGGGATTCGAAGGCAGCTTGTTGGCTGTCCTTCCATTCCCATACACGATCTTTCCGTAAAAGGCCATTAAGTGGCTCAGCAAGTGTGGCGAATCCCGGGATGAATCTTCTATACCAAGAAGCCATTCCTAGGAAACGTCGCACCTGCTTAACCGTTTTGGGCGGAGGAAACGATAATACGGGTTGGACTTTCTCCGCGTCCACCTTTAGCCCCTCTCAGCTCACCACGAAACCCAAATACCGGACTTCTTGCCGGCAGAACTCGCACTTTTTCGCATTGATTATTAGACCGGCCTCTTTGATCTTATTTAGTACTCTGCCGAGCCACACGAGATGATCCGAGAAAGTCTTAGTGACGATAATAATGTCGTCCAAATACGAAAAAGCGTGTGGCTCCATTTCCGGCCCTATTAATCGGTCTAATAATCTTTGGAAAGTTGCGGGAGCGCCCGACAGTCCGTACGGCATGCGGCGGAACTGGAATAGGCCTTTCCCCGGTACCGTGAATGCTGTTATTTCGCGGCTTTTCTCCTCCAGGGGGATTTTAAAATATGCCTGACTGAGGTCGATTGTCGAAATGTATTTCGCCGAACGTAACTTATCGAGAATTTGTGTCATGAGCGGTAGTGGGTACGCATCCTTCCTCGAGACCTCGTTGACTTTACGGAAATCGAGGCAGAATCGATATTTACCGTTGGGCTTCTTAACCATCACAATTGGACTTGACCAGCCACTACTCGATGGCTCAATTATGCCGTCGGCCAACAGTTTGTCTACCTCTTGGTATATGGCCTCCTGTACCTTCGGGGAGACGGCATAATATCGCTGTTTAATAGGCTGGTGGTCGCCTACATCGATTTTGTGACTGATCAAGTCCGTTTTGCCCGTCATCCTTTCGAACTCCGGCAACGTGGACTCGAGGAAGGCCTTTAAACGGTCTTTTTCCTCTTCCGATAATATTTGCAGACCACAACATATTGCGCTAGGAGGGGTACTTTCAAAGTGAAACCTATCACCTGGTCGTGACGCGAAATACCAAATAGCGTTATGATATTCCGCTATTATTCCGAACCTCGCTATCGAATCCGTTCCTAACAGTAGGGGGGTCACGAGATTGTCTAAAACTTTCGCGACCACGACGCGTATCTCTCTTTCTATTCGTAATTCGAATTGTGCCTCGTCTTCGGCACGATCTACGGCCCCCGTAGCCAGAAGAAAGTAGCATGGTCTCACTGCTTTTCTAATCTCGACTTTCGTATCTTTTATTCTTTCGAGGACGTCCCGACTGATAAATGTCAGGGACGACCCCGAATCGATTAGGGCGCGAGTTGCCAAATCGCCGATCCACGCATCTACGGTCAACAGAGGTGGGCGGTACTTATCCCCAAAAGTCAAAACACGGGCCGAAATTAGTTCGGGAGAAGTCTCTCCGGCCCCTCCGATCGACTTCCCGTCCCGTTTCCCGACCGGTTTCGGCATCTACGGCAGCGTTGTAGTGTGACCCCCTCTGCCCCGCAGCCGTAGCAGTGCAACCTATGCTCCTCCTGACAATGGCGTGAGAGATGACCGGTCTTACGGCAATTCCAACATTGCGGCCGGTACTCCCCGCTCGCACGTTGTTTGTCGTGCGGTTGCCATTGTCGCGTTGTTACGGCTGCGGTCAGTTCCGCGGTACCTGCGCGGGAGTCCGCCGAGTGATCCCTAGTTGTTTTGCTTGATCGGGATTTTTCGCTCCCCCTCGGCGCGGCATTCTGAACCTTTTTCCCTTGCGTTGCCTTGGGTTCACGAGATCCCGATCTGATTCTCGATCTTCTTTGGGGGGCAATGAATTCCCCCTCTGAATCCTCGGTTTCCTCCCCGCTCGTGGTCGCCACTGCATTCGCGTACTCAAAACGCACCGATTTTTGGCGTGTATCCGACCGCGATCGCGATGGGCGGGCGGAATCTGACGCGGAACCGTAGCGACCTTCCCCCGATACTTTCGGCCTAATCCTACTCTTCTGTTCCGCCTCTCGTTCGGCCTCCACTAACTGTTTCCGTAGTTGTCTTATTTCAACTACGGACCCAATAGCTATCGAACGTTGCAACGATGCTTTCGCGCCCCAATATAATCGTCTCGCTCTTTTTAATTCTGATAACGGTGGTTGCAATCTACCAAACATGGCCGTCATTTTCATAATATATTCTCGGACCGGTTGATCGTCCTCCTGATAGTACTCTTTAATTTTGCGTACCAGGGTGTCCTGGTAGTCCGAGTCCCCGAAAATTCCCGAAAAGCCTCTTCGAATCCTTCCCATGTTCTACATTGCGCCCCCTCCTCCTTATACCAATGCTTTGCGATTCCCCCGAGACATACCGCTAGACAACGTAGCAAGTCGCTTCTCGCGATATTGCAGTATTTGCGTTGTATTTCAAGGTCTTCGAGGAACTCTTCCGGGTCTTCCTCCGGTTCCCCGCTAAATTTCAACCTCCATCGTCGCATTATGTCGACGATGGGTGTTCCCTGGTAATATAGGTCTCGGGGTACCGCTCCGCCTGGTGTTCCGGATTTGGGTTTGGTGGGAGGTGAGGGTTCTACGATTTGAACGTCCCATTGCCCTTCCTGGGTTTCGCGACGATGGGAGGGCGATAGCGATCTTCTTCCTCGGTATTGAGGGACACGAATGCTTATCTCGCGGGGGGGTGATCTAACCCCGATTGCATTGTCCTCCCCCGAGGAGTACGCGTCGGATAACCCTAGTTCCTCTTTAGCATCCCCGTACACTGATCGCTCCTCCGACTCATCGCGTTCCCTTTTCGGCAAGTTTAAGAGGCTCTTCATTTTTCCCGGACTCGTGATACCGGTTTCTCTGGTTGCTCACGTATTTCTACGATAATTCTTCTAGTATCGATTTCCGACGTTAGCGAAATCCGAATGACGGCCTCGTTACGTACACGACTAGCGAGAGAGAACGCGGGTCCGTAATAATCGGCTCTAACGACAAAAAAACGGATTTACGTCGGTATTCAATTTCCGACCGAATCTCAATTTCAATTCTCTTTGCAATATTTCTCTACGGCTGTCCCCGGCAATTCGTCCTCTTTACAATCGCGAAAGGAAAGAGTAAGCTACTATCGAAATTTAAATCGCGGTTCCTGCCCGTCGACAGTGTTTCCGCACGTAATTGTCGTACCCTCTCTCTTCAATCGACCAGCGCTAGCCGTCGCAAACTATCTCGGAGAGGTGTACGATACCGCAAACACACGAATTATTCATAAAAAAAAACAAAAGAAATTAATTCGATAATTATATACGCAAATTAGGACGGCACTCGTCTAGGATTACGATAATGTGGACGTAAACCATACGCAAACCATACTTTCCCACCACCACATATAAAAAAAATACCATAAAAAAAAATATGTGGGTGGGCGACAAAAGGGGTAAATACACAATAATATCGTTTCAATTTCAATCAATTTGTCATGATTATATCATTATTGTATCTCGTGTGCCGTTCCGAGACTCGATACCGGTGACCAAACCATACAAAATATATATAAAAATTAAAATTCGGATTTTTCGGGCGTGAGTTCCAACCGCTTCCGTGCGGTTTGTCTCGTAGGCCGGATAGCGAGGGGCACCCTCGATTCGCTGGCGGGCCGCACGCGTTGGCGCGTCCCGTATCAGCGAATGCGATAGTCACCCTAGCACGCTACCGACCACGATACTCCGCCGACTACGGAAGTTGGTTTCTCCAACCCCGAAAAGAACTGAATATCCGGCAAAATATTTTCCGAAATACTTTTTTTTTTCTTTGAATTATTCGATAAATAAATAAATAAACATGTGAATTAATACATAAATAAATAAATAAATAGATAAATAAATAAATAAATAAGTAAATATGAAACAGACCTACAATAACGTAGGTTTGTTACTAGAATACCCCTGTCAAACCTCCACCGGTCATACGCGAGATTCAAAGCGCGCAACGTACCGTCGACCCCCCGTCAACAAAACAGCACCGGCCGTACCAGGTTACCCCTGCTCCGACCTCCCTGTTCCAACGGAATCAAAATCAAATTCCCAAAACAGAAAATACCTCCCCGCACTACCATCCCTCACCACCAAACGACTCCTATATAAGCCGTCCGGAAAACGTCAAAACCACCTGAGTCTACCTGTAGCTATCCAGGAATCATTACGCAGTATTATCCAGCTCTGTGAGTGTCCTACCTGTAACCGGTCCCCACGTATCCGCCGTCGACTACGAGCCGTTTGCCGTGCGAACCTCCAGTCAACGACATCCTGGTTCACTCCGGCAAGGACCGTGTCCCGCCGCCGTAATACTCCGGTGCGTCACCGAGTACCTCGCAAGACGCGTCGTCTTCGAGAGCCGACGAACACGAAAAGGTGCGTCACCTTTTCATCGCGTCGAGGAACCTCCTGTCCGCATCCCGAATACCCGCCGGCGCGAACCGCGTTCCGCCGTGACAATTCCCCGGTGCGTCACCGGTAACGTCGAGAGACGCGTCGTCTACGACATCGGTCGGACTAGAAGTGGTGCGTCACCCTTCAACTCCACCAACCCGTCTCCTGTCCGACATCCTGCATTTCCGCTAGTGAGAACCGCGTTCCACCTCGCAAACACCCGGTGCGTCACCGGTAAAAATTCAGCAAGGCGAGTCGCCTGCAGAATCGGCAAAACGAGAAGTGGTGCGTCACCCTTCCACGTCGCCTAAGAACCGCCTAGTAAGTCCTAGAGCACGGTGCGTCACCTGCATCCTCGGGAGACGAGTCGTCTTCGAGATCGGACGAGCAAAACAAGGTGCGTCACCTTGTTGAACTCCCCGCTGGACTGTCCGGAGGAGATTTGAGGGACGGTGCGTCACCGACCTCCAAGATCCAGTAGAACCGGCCTGGGTAGGGAGACCTCGGCAATAGCCGCAGTCTACCATCCTCCCACCTACTCTGAGTCCGTCCTCAATCTCCTACAGGTCCAGGTAGCACCCCCGCGTTCGACCGCATTCGAGTACATCGTCACACGCGCACCGTAGCATCGAGATCGAATATCACGTCCGGGAGCACCGTACGCCGAAACACCGGAACGTAATCAGTCGCTAGGCAGCGAGCACTGTTATATTTCGAAACACTCGTCTCGTTATTTCTCTATCACCGTACCGACTCCTTTCCCCGCGCCGAACACTCTCCTCGCTGTTACGAACCCTGGAGCGGCGAGCTATACCGGCTACGAGGAGCACCACCGCGAGAAAGTCGCGCACCAGGAACCAGGACCGTTACAAACAAACAAACAAACAAACAAACAAACAAACAAACAAACAAACAAACAAACAAACAAACAAACAAACAAACAAACAAACAAACAAACAAACAAACAAACAAACAAACAAACAAACAAACAAACAAACAAACAAACAAACAAACAAACAAACAAACAAACAAACAAACAAACAAACAAACAAACAAACAAACAAACAAACAAACAAACAAACAAACAAACAAACAAACAAACAAACAAACAAACAAACAAACAAACAAACAAACAAACAAACAAACAAACAAACAAACAAACAAACAAACAAACAAACAAACAAACAAACAAACAAACAAACAAACAAACAAACAAACAAACAAACAAACAAACAAACAAACAAACAAACAAACAAACAAACAAACAAACAAACAAACAAACAAACAAACAAACAAACAAACAAACAAACAAACAAACAAACAAACAAACAAACAAACAAACAAACAAACAAACAAACAAACAAACAAACAAACAAACAAACAAACAAACAAACAAACAAACAAACAAACAAACAAACAAACAAACAAACAAACAAACAAACAAACAAACAAACAAACAAACAAACAAACAAACAAACAAACAAACAAACAAACAAACAAACAAACAAACAAACAAACAAACAAACAAACAAACAAACAAACAAACAAACAAACAAACAAACAAACAAACAAACAAACAAACAAACAAACAAACAAACAAACAAACAAACAAACAAACAAACAAACAAACAAACAAACAAACAAACAAACAAACAAACAAACAAACAAACAAACAAACAAACAAACAAACAAACAAACAAACAAACAAACAAACAAACAAACAAACAAACAAACAAACAAACAAACAAACAAACAAACAAACAAACAAACAAACAAACAAACAAACAAACAAACAAACAAACAAACAAACAAACAAACAAACAAACAAACAAACAAACAAACAAACAAACAAACAAACAAACAAACAAACAAACAAACAAACAAACAAACAAACAAACAAACAAACAAACAAACAAACAAACAAACAAACAAACAAACAAACAAACAAACAAACAAACAAACAAACAAACAAACAAACAAACAAACAAACAAACAAACAAACAAACAAACAAACAAACAAACAAACAAACAAACAAACAAACAAACAAACAAACAAACAAACAAACAAACAAACAAACAAACAAACAAACAAACAAACAAACAAACAAACAAACAAACAAACAAACAAACAAACAAACAAACAAACAAACAAACAAACAAACAAACAAACAAACAAACAAACAAACAAACAAACAAACAAACAAACAAACAAACAAACAAACAAACAAACAAACAAACAAACAAACAAACAAACAAACAAACAAACAAACAAACAAACAAACAAACAAACAAACAAACAAACAAACAAACAAACAAACAAACAAACAAACAAACAAACAAACAAACAAACAAACAAACAAACAAACAAACAAACAAACAAACAAACAAACAAACAAACAAACAAACAAACAAACAAACAAACAAACAAACAAACAAACAAACAAACAAACAAACAAACAAACAAACAAACAAACAAACAAACAAACAAACAAACAAACAAACAAACAAACAAACAAACAAACAAACAAACAAACAAACAAACAAACAAACAAACAAACAAACAAACAAACAAACAAACAAACAAACAAACAAACAAACAAACAAACAAACAAACAAACAAACAAACAAACAAACAAACAAACAAACAAACAAACAAACAAACAAACAAACAAACAAACAAACAAACAAACAAACAAACAAACAAACAAACAAACAAACAAACAAACAAACAAACAAACAAACAAACAAACAAACAAACAAACAAACAAACAAACAAACAAACAAACAAACAAACAAACAAACAAACAAACAAACAAACAAACAAACAAACAAACAAACAAACAAACAAACAAACAAACAAACAAACAAACAAACAAACAAACAAACAAACAAACAAACAAACAAACAAACAAACAAACAAACAAACAAACAAACAAACAAACAAACAAACAAACAAACAAACAAACAAACAAACAAACAAACAAACAAACAAACAAACAAACAAACAAACAAACAAACAAACAAACAAACAAACAAACAAACAAACAAACAAACAAACAAACAAACAAACAAACAAACAAACAAACAAACAAACAAACAAACAAACAAACAAACAAACAAACAAACAAACAAACAAACAAACAAACAAACAAACAAACAAACAAACAAACAAACAAACAAACAAACAAACAAACAAACAAACAAACAAACAAACAAACAAACAAACAAACAAACAAACAAACAAACAAACAAACAAACAAACAAACAAACAAACAAACAAACAAACAAACAAACAAACAAACAAACAAACAAACAAACAAACAAACAAACAAACAAACAAACAAACAAACAAACAAACAAACAAACAAACAAACAAACAAACAAACAAACAAACAAACAAACAAACAAACAAACAAACAAACAAACAAACAAACAAACAAACAAACAAACAAACAAACAAACAAACAAACAAACAAACAAACAAACAAACAAACAAACAAACAAACAAACAAACAAACAAACAAACAAACAAACAAACAAACAAACAAACAAACAAACAAACAAACAAACAAACAAACAAACAAACAAACAAACAAACAAACAAACAAACAAACAAACAAACAAACAAACAAACAAACAAACAAACAAACAAACAAACAAACAAACAAACAAACAAACAAACAAACAAACAAACAAACAAACAAACAAACAAACAAACAAACAAACAAACAAACAAACAAACAAACAAACAAACAAACAAACAAACAAACAAACAAACAAACAAACAAACAAACAAACAAACAAACAAACAAACAAACAAACAAACAAACAAACAAACAAACAAACAAACAAACAAACAAACAAACAAACAAACAAACAAACAAACAAACAAACAAACAAACAAACAAACAAACAAACAAACAAACAAACAAACAAACAAACAAACAAACAAACAAACAAACAAACAAACAAACAAACAAACAAACAAACAAACAAACAAACAAACAAACAAACAAACAAACAAACAAACAAACAAACAAACAAACAAACAAACAAACAAACAAACAAACAAACAAACAAACAAACAAACAAACAAACAAACAAACAAACAAACAAACAAACAAACAAACAAACAAACAAACAAACAAACAAACAAACAAACAAACAAACAAACAAACAAACAAACAAACAAACAAACAAACAAACAAACAAACAAACAAACAAACAAACAAACAAACAAACAAACAAACAAACAAACAAACAAACAAACAAACAAACAAACAAACAAACAAACAAACAAACAAACAAACAAACAAACAAACAAACAAACAAACAAACAAACAAACAAACAAACAAACAAACAAACAAACAAACAAACAAACAAACAAACAAACAAACAAACAAACAAACAAACAAACAAACAAACAAACAAACAAACAAACAAACAAACAAACAAACAAACAAACAAACAAACAAACAAACAAACAAACAAACAAACAAACAAACAAACAAACAAACAAACAAACAAACAAACAAACAAACAAACAAACAAACAAACAAACAAACAAACAAACAAACAAACAAACAAACAAACAAACAAACAAACAAATAAACAAATAAATAAATAAATAAATAAATAAATTAATAAATAATGACACTATTAAATGGACCAATCACTAAATAAATAAATAAATAGCTGACTATATTTGTTATCTACTCTTCGGCTGAAATAAATTTATCGATCGAAAATTTGAAAGTTCGTTTGGTCACCCGGTATTTACGTGCTGGAATGGCACACGAAATAGTACAAGGTGAGCCTTGTACACACTGAAACTACAATACACGAAATTCCGTGTTGGCTTATCTCGTACGACCGAAGGAGAAAGAAAAAGTATGTTTACTATTGGATCGCGTGTCTCTGTCTCGCGACCGCCTCGCTCGTCTCGCCGAATTCGCCCGTTTCCTCGCCGAAAATATAATTTCTCCTGTGAGAGCCCCGCGCTTTTCCACGTGTCTCTTGGAAAAAACCCTATTTCTCAAATCGCTTTTTCTGCGAGAGATTTGCAATGTTCGGGCGCCAATTTGTCACGCCGTTCACCGATTCCCTTCGAAATCGGTAACCGGACTCGGGAAATTATGGCCGAAAGGCCGGGCCACGCTCGGTCGCGCGAAACGTGGTCCTCCCGGGACAAACAGCCACTCGCAGACTCGAAATAGGACAATACTTAATCGACCGTAGATCGATACTCGGGCGCTAGGCACGTTACCGTGCCACGCGAAACTTTTGTCTCTACACGAACTTCTTTCGAATCTGCGAGGACTGCGTGGATGCCTTGGATAGCGATGGCACAGGCCAGGATTCCACGTGGGAAGAAGGACGGGGCATTCCCCGCGACGGGAACGTTTCTCACAGGCGAAATGAATACAGTAATTTTTCAATCGGAGTCCTGGGTCGCCTATCTAACCGTAGTCCAGTGCCTACTCACTCCACTGCCGGCCAACGCTGCGCCGCGCCGTAGGGCGGCGATGTTTGATCTCGGCTCGGGTATATCGGTGTGAACACCACACATTGACTCGACTGAATCGAAGTCTCAAACTTCTTAATTTTAATGATCGGTTTATGGGACTTTAACTAGCTTATTCCTGGCGTTTCGCTGATTAAACTGGTACCAAGAACGATATAATTGGGCCAATATTTAGTGGTTTAATCGACGATGAAAGTTTCGAATGCAACGAAGAAGAGCGTATTGAAGAGAAAGAGACGCGAACAGTAGCCGTCGCCGGCACAGTTCAAAGGCCCGCGTTGTCGCTGTTCTTCGTTGCGTTCGAAACTTTCATCGTCGATTAAACCACTAAATATTGGCCCAATTATATCGTATTTGGTATCATTTTGCATTAGAAAAATGCCACGAATATGTTGGTGAAAGTTCCATAATGATATCATAGAAAATAAAGAAGCTAAGATTTTGGTGTTTCATTGTGATGACGCACGGGCCTTTAAACTGTGCCGGCGACGACTACACGCTTCTGCCACGCGATCCTATTTCATTCTGTCCTTCTCTATGTTCGGCTCGTCGTTTGAAGTCTCGGCGCGGTCGACGGAGTCATAAAAAAATAGCCTCTCTACGCTACCCAAGTCCGTTCAACACACGGGTGTTGGGACTCCGATCAAAAAATTACTGTAGAAAGATTTCGGGGCAAATTACTACCGTTTATTGAGAACGGGATGTCGCTACAAGCCACCGGTATGAACCGGCGGCAGTCAAAATATTTGCCGGCGCGTCGTCGAGAATCTTCGGCGGTAGATCGGCCGCACGCGCGTGACTTCTAATCTTTCGCGTCGAGCTCGGTAGTTACAGGCCTCCGCGTAAATGATACAAGCCCAGAAGGGCACGAAATCTACCGAGCCCCGATAGAATACGCGATCCACTACGATTTGACTAGGCGAGGACGGCAAAGTACGCGACGAGAACGAAACGGGCGCGTCGCGTCGTCCCACCGTGGAACGTCTCGAGGATCTCCGAATACGAATCGAAAAGAAACGAAATATCGTACGCCCCGTATCACGCAGCATTCGGGGACGCTACGATACACGGCCCGGCGTTCCTCTCGGGAGAGCTCGTCCCGGTCGCTGGACACGCCGAAGCACGTGGCACACGACGCGAGGTTATAATTTCCGTCAAAATTACGCCCCGAGCCAACACGAGTATGCACAATTTTACGACACCGAAAACTGACCGGCACTTACCAATTCGTGTCCTCCTCTCTCGCAGAACTGGAGTCGCACGATACTAACTAATATTCCGCGAGTTCAATGCGATAACTATTCTGTACACAGTCCTTCGTCCTAGTGCCCTACTTCGTGTCGGCTCGGAACGCGGAAGCGAGGCATCCCCTCTACTTCCTCATCCATCTTCGCTGTGGCGACACTCGGGGCCTATCGCGTGGCTCCTCGCTGCAGGGCCGAATCTAAAGGATTCGGACCCGTGCCTTCGAAAATTGTTAATTTCTCAAGGCGGCGTCCGATAACGCTGCGAGGGCGGTAAGGGTGGACGCGAGCCATTCCCGGTGGGCTCTCATGGCCCTGCCCGGGCGAGAATCGGCAAGGTTGGGCCGTTGTTCGTCCCTTTATCGTAAATGCCTCGTCGATGTCTCCGGGTTGACGGATCCGGGCTCGGTCCAATCCCCGTTGTCTTCTCCGTACTCGCCGATCTGCGATAGGTTCTCCGGGTGCCTGTTCTCGAAACTTCTCGCCAATTAGCAGCGGAAGATGGGCATCGAAATCTCCTATGGATAGTAGCCGGATCTGAAACCTCGTGTCGCGCCCAGCGGCGCGACATTCAAGCGCGATAATACTATTCCACTGGGACTCGGCCGTCTCCAGGGAGATCGATCGCAACGCCCGTTTCGGTTCCGATGGTCGAAAAAAGTGACCCGGTCTCTGTTAGAAGGTTCGGAAAGACGTCGGCGAAACCTGCCACGTCACAGGTCATTGGAGTCATTTTAGACTATTTTTATCAAAATGTTCGTATGTGTGTGTGTGTGTGTGTGTGTGTGTGTGTGTGTGTGTGTGTGTGTGTGTGTGTGTGTGTGTGTGTGTGCGTATGGCCGTTTCTATGTAATCAAATTTTTCGTTAACGTTTTCAGAAAAAGTAACAACGCGATCAGGATAATGAATGATGCAATCGATGTGCCCCGTCGTAACTTACAAGGGGAGTACGCGGTAGACGGGAACCGGATTTTCCTGAAACTTGCAGTATTTGAAGATGACGTATCCAAATGTAATTTAGCAAAGCAGTAGCGCGCGCTTCTCAAGATTTCCCGAGAAAATTGCATTTGAAAAATCGGTTTACCTGTTCATAAGGAGTTCGCGTTAACCTATCAATATGAAGCGCAGTGGCCGAGGGCGCTACGGGAAAGACTGGTAATCAGTAGGTCGCTGGTTCGAGTCTTGCTGTCGGCATTTTCGTTTTAATCTTTTTTTCACTTTTATTCCTAAAATTTATTAAATCTGCCATTAAACAATCATCTTTTAAATAGAAAATGCATTTATTTTATTTGTGAGTATTGAAAAAAATCGAACATAAAAATAATACAGTGTTATATTTACTTTATTACTGCTCATTCTTTATTATTAATAAAAATAAATTACGTGTTAGTATGACACGACCCAAAATGATACCCATCGTAAAAGCATGGGAAACAATAATTTTGTCGGCATCTAGCACACACTATAATAAACGGAGCGTTTGTACAAGAGCACGCCGTTTTCAGAAGTTCTATCGGAAAACCCAACAATGTCGAGAGGTATAAATAGAAAATAATATTCTTTTTAAAAAATAAAAATAACTATTCAGAGAAATTTTTATGAATGTTAATGAAGTGTGTTTTCCGATAGAACTTCTGAAAACGGCGTGCTCTTGTACAAACGCTCCGTTTATTATAGTGTGTGCTAGATGCCGACAAAATTATTGTTTCCCATGCTTTTACGATGGGTATCATTTTGGGTCGTGTTATTCCAATGCAAGAGTGAATTTATCATCTCTATTCCCAAGAATACATTTTGGGAGAATATCGATGAAAGTACAAAAAAAAAACGATGTTAGCGATGTTGGCGAAGGAGTAACGAATCGGGAAGTTCTTTGTGTGACTCTTGGAGAGTCACACACCAAATAAAAAACATTAATAGCAGTAGGCCCTACTAGTCATGCGTATCACTAACACTCTTGCAAGAGCAGTCCTACCCGCGAGCTCGCGAAGCGAGCGAGCAAAAACAACCCTACTCGCGAGCGAGCGAAGCGAGCGAGCAACAATAGCCCTCTAGTTTAAATTTTCAATATAGGCCCACATAAAAAAGTTAAAAATTTAACTTTTTGTATTTTTTCAACAATTCCGATCAATTGCAATTTTTGAAAATATTTCTTTTCGCATCCTTTAGTAAACTAATTTCATAAATATAAATAAATAAAAGTTCAAATCGTATAGTACAATATTTAAATAGTTATCGTCTTAAACTTTTGTCCGCTACTGTATATATACAATTAGAATATATTTATATATTACATGTACATACACATCAAATTTTAATATAACATACGCATGTGAAACGTCATATTTGAAAATCGAGAAGGAAAGATTTTGCGAAGCTATGCGGGGCAATCAAAGTGCCCGTTTTTGTACTTTAGTGACGCTAGAATCGTCGCACATGCGCGAGTTTTCCCGTACCAGTTCACAACACAGGTTGGTACTACAAATTGACGATCCAATCGCGCATGCGCTCTATGCTTTCAACAACCTCGTCCAATAGATGGCATTCGCTGCCACACTCGTATGATAAGTTATACTATTATAAATGTATTTACATAGAACATTTTGACAGCTATATTAGCAACCGACGCTCTAAGACCCGCGAGTTCGCGACGCGTCTCCTCAAGGTCGTTGTCAGACGGAGTTAGCGGCGTAGCAGTGTGGGGGGGGGTGGGCGGACTCCCACTCGGCTTTCGCCACTGGGGCTGGATTGGTACCTGCTCGGCGTTTCGCCACTGAGGTGGGGACGGTGATCGGGAACGGGGAACCGAGAGCACCACGAATCGGTGTTCGTACGGGGTACTTATCTGCGGGTGCGTTTATCATTACTCGCGAGAAACCGGTTCGTCGTGGTGGCCGTCTTGCGGTCGCGGTCTCGCGACTGGTTCGTAGGTTCGTGCTGTATTGGTGGGGACAGTTTCGCGCCAGGAAGGATGTAATCGTTACATCCCCCTTTACTTCGGGGCGCGAAATTTCCCCATTCGTTGTCTCCCCCCATAGTCCGGGTTGGCCTCTTGCGAGAATTTCGCCTTGTCGTGGCAGCCCTCTCGCGGCCGTTGGTCGTATTCGGGCTCTGATCGGCTGTGGTGCAGCTGCCCTGGTCGGCGATACGGTGCCCTGGTCGGCGGAACGGCTATTCTGGTCGGCGGCGGTACGGTAGCCCTGGTCGTTGCCTGGTTTTTCTGCGGGCTTCTCCTGCAGACGGGCAGTGCCTTCGCGTGTTACCACGTGCCCCGGGCAGCAAGATGGTGGTCATGTTTTACGGCACGAGGGGGCTTGCTTTAACCGGCTGGCCCCGCGAGGATGACAACCTCTCTAAAAAATCCTTTTCCCCAAGCTAGGATGGCGGTGAGGGGGACACCCTGGATTCCGGGGTTTGTCGGGTGAGAACATCCGGACGTAAGCCATCAATCTCTGGAGTAACAGCCCGCCCCCCAGAGTATGAAGGGCCTCACCTGGTATGGCGGCTCTACCAGGCGTGACACAGCTTTCCGACCACTATCGTGGGACTCACATGGAAGATACGAATCCAAATAAAAACAAACAAAAAATCACAAAAAATATATACAGTAATTTTTCGATCGGAGTCCCAACACTCGTGTGTTGAACGGACTTGGGTAGCGTAGAGAGGCTATTTTTTTATGACTCCGTCGACCGCGCCGAGACTTGAAACGACGAGCCGAACATAGAGAAGGACAGAATGAAATAGGATCGCGTGGCCGAAGCGTGTCGCTGTCGCCGGCACAGTTTAAAGGCCCGTGCGTCATCACAATGAAACACCAAAATCTTAACTTCTTTATTTTCTAGGATATCATGATGGGACTTTAACTAGCTTATTCCTGACGTTTTTCTGATTAAAATGGTACCAAAAACGATATAATTGGGCCAATATTTAGTGGTTTAATCGACGATGAAAGTTTCGAACGCAACGAAGAACAGCGACAACGCGGGCCTTTGAACTGTGCCGGCGACGGCTACTGTTCGCGTCTCTTTCTCTTCAATACGCTCTTCTTCGTTGCATTCGAAACTTTCATCGTCGATTAAACCACTAAATATTGGCCCAATTATATCGTTCTTGGTACCAGTTTAATCAGCGAAACGCCAGGAATAAGCTAGTTAAAGTCCCATAAACCGATCATTAAAATTAAGAAGTTTGAGACTTCGATTCAGTCGAGTCAATGTGTGGTGTTCACACCGATATACCCGAGCCGAGATCAAACATCGCCGCCCTACGGCGCGGCGCAGCGTTGGCCGGCAGTGGAGTGAGTAGGCACTGGACTACGGTTAGATAGGCGACCCAGGACTCCGATTGAAAAATTACTGTAGTAGAGGTAAGAAATACCAAACTGAAGGGCACGGTGCTTGAGATTTCCGATACCACCATGGATGAAACACTTATCACCTCCACCCACTTCAAACAGGTAGGAGAAAATCCTGTCAGCGGATTCACTCCAACCAGAGTGCTTGTTAGGAGGTCTACCGCGAGTGTCTCGACGGATAAGTTAGGTAGGCAACAATCGAGTTCGGCCTCGGACGCTATCGAAGCGGTGGAAGAAATGGAGATACTCAATTTTGAGTTCGAGCAAGATACCCTTTCACCGGAGCAGCAGAGGAAAAGGAAAAGAACCCTGAACCTGTCCGAAGCTACAGTCAACGCAAACGTCGGCACGAATATAAAATCGTTGGCAGAGGCGCTTAAAGACCTGGCTGGCATGGTTAAAGGGAGAGACGGAATTAGACTGGAGGTTAAGACCACGATAACGAACACCATAAAGATCTTCAATGACATGCAGAGAACCATCAAAAATTCGATGACAAGAGACCTCTCAGCTAATGGACGAAGACAACCTACTGACGAATCACAGAATAAAGCAGACGGAACACATACAGTGCAAGACAAGACGACCCCGGAGACCCGCTCAATCGGCACCCAAACGAGAAGCCCCGAAGAACTGGAGCCCGAAGAACTGGAGACCTGGAAAAAAAGAAACATAAATTTGCCTGACGGGCAGTCTGACCCGCGGAAGCCGGTTATCTTCGGGCCTTGCAGGCGCTGAGACCAGGCCGCGTGCAGGCCGAGTACACGCGGTCCGCCCGAGACAAAACGAAATTCGAAGATTGGACGATTTCCTTACGAAAAACGAAAAGTTCGGGCGCTAGGCACCGCAAGGGTGCCACGCGAAACGCGGAATAGTCCTCGAGCTCGGAGAAGCCGAGGTCGAGAATCGAATCTTCGAAACGCGGATCGAAAGTGACGTCACGACGATGCCAGGAGGTTCGGACACGGGGAAACTAGGACAGTCCTCTCGGCAGGACGGATCTCACAGGGAAATCGATAGATTGACGACGATTTAGTCTCGAGCTGTTTATTGTAGCCGTCGTAAAGATTACAAAATCTGCGGCCACGTGGCCGCGACCCGAGAGCCCGCGCTCTCCATACAAGCTAGCGAAAAGATGGTCGTTCGCAGCGCGGTTATCTTATCGTTTTCGCTCGCGACGATACCGCTGAAATTTATCGCCGTTTTCGTTCGACAGGAACTTTGAAAACGCGAGGCGCAGATGACCGGCGAACTACGAGACTGCCGCGATGACCTCCGCACGCGAGTCGCTACGACGCGTACGCTAACGATTACGCGATCGAACGTCGACGAAAACAATACTATATTCGGCGAGAAACACAGGACTCGAGAATACACGAAACTATCGCAGAGATTGCTCTCTCGAAACGCGACTCCTCTGAGGACACTCCTACACACGCAATTTAAGACGGAAAACTCTTTTGAAATGACGCGAAAACTCAAAGTACTCCCGAAACGAGTACGAGCGAATTATCGAGGACGGAACGGGAAGTGTTCGTCTCCTCGCGACGAAGGGCGAGCCGTCGCACACCGAAATATCGAAAAGGATCACTGTGACGACTTACCGCTTCTCGTGGTTTTTCGGTCTCTTTTCGTTTCACCGCTCCCGATAGAGCTAGGCTCGAATCTCGGCTGGACTGGTCCAGGGTAACACCACGAAATCCTCTAGCCGGCACACGGCTTCACTTAACGTTTCTTTAATTGTAATTCACAACGCGAGTTCGAAGATATCTGCTTGCTCTCAGCGATAGCCAGCGCGACAGTGATCCGTCGATTTTCGGTTGCCTAGCGGATCGGACTCGGCCCCCCCCACTCGACCATTTCTCCGAATTTCCAATTGCGCGTTTTCCGCGCGAACTCTTGGCTCAGGAGCGTCCTATAGCGTCCTAGGGCCCCGGACTACCCGAAACTGTCAAGGAGCCTTCCGCTCTCTTGACTGGTGGAGGCGCTTCCTCCCTTGGTTACGATGGCACCGACCCCGTGTAGCTCTCTTTGACAGGGTGAGGCGACGTCAGGATTTTCCTACGTCTTACGCGACGAGATGTCCGTTGGAGCTTCTGTCCCCGCGGCGCCTCTGGTTGGTTCGCCGGGGGCCATCGTACTAAGCTCTGCTCCCGAAACGTTGGCCATTTGCTTTGAAACCGGTCGCTGTACCCTGAGCTGCGGGACGTTGTCTGGTTCCCGTGAAAATTCGGAAGATCGGTGGTTCCTTCTGCGCGTCCCATTTACGGCCCTGAAACTTGCCGTTCTCGGCACGCGCGACAGATGTCATTAAAGATCCTCGATAATGTCGGGATTTCTCAGAGGAGCGCTCTCGAAACCTGTGTCTTCGGTGTCGTGTCCCGTTAGAGGGCGGTCCGGTCCTTTATCGCCTTCGAAACGTGTACGAAATTGACGGAGAAGTGACGTCGCAAAATTTGCAACGTCACAACGCATAGAAAAAGAAAAGGAAGAAAAGAGGAAAGATCACCTAGTACTTACCTACATATACAGGGTGGCCCACATAACTCTGAACAGCTCAATATCTCGAAAACTATGGCATCGAATTTAAAGTTCTTAGTCTTAAATCGCATGGAACTGAAGGGCCTTTCTGACTACATAAACGTGAAGTGGCCTCCCTTCCCCTTTAACGGGGGAGGGGAGGTACCTTTGTAATTTTAAATGGAACCCCCTATAAAATGTTACATATTTAGA
The DNA here is from genome assembly GCA_933228785.1 of Lasioglossum pauxillum. NCBI lineage: Eukaryota > Metazoa > Arthropoda > Insecta > Hymenoptera > Halictidae > Lasioglossum > Lasioglossum pauxillum. The sequence goes on from OW121703.1 coordinate 31,161,749, forward strand.
TTCTACCGGAAAAAACAAGTCAATTTTGTCTGAAACATTTTTTTGTCAGATACTTCCATGATGAGATATAACAGTTTGAAGTTTCGAGTTGTAGGTACTTGAAGCTCTCGGAAATAGCGTTATGGAATTATACGTGCTTGAGTCCTTTGCTTATTCATGAAGAAACACAAACAATAATATTTACAATTCTTGAGTTTGACTCACTTATCTATGAAAACGTTTTCAGTTTAGAGCTGTTATTCAAGCAGTAACATTGTGATTATGGCTATTTTTGACACAGAAGTGAATATGTTATTAACGTTAGGTGAATGCCAAAAAAATTATCGGCGTGCAGCAGTGATGTTTTTTGAACGTTATGGTATCAAAAAATGTCATGCAACATTTCATAATTTAGAAAAGCGGCTTCGCGAGCACGGTGAATTGTGTAAAAAAACTCGCAATAAACCTAAAGCTGTCACTAATGAAAATAATAGTGCCAGTATTCTTGCTGCAATTACATTAAATCCTCATATTAGTCAACGTACACTTGCACAAACATCACATATTAGTCGTTCATCAATTCAATGAATTTTGAAACGGCAAAAGTATCATCCATATCACATGGTTTTATCACAAGAGCTTTCGATAGCAGATTACGATCACCGCGTAAGATTTTGTGAGTGGCTGCAGGGTGTTGTGGAAAATGACTTTTTGCGCAAAATACTTTTTTCTGATGAGGCCACTTTTATGAATTCAGGGCATGTAAATAGACATAATCTGCATTATTGGGCCGTGGAAACCCCAAATTGGATGCGATGTGTTCCCTTTCAACATTGATGGTCTTTAAATGTTTGGTGTGGCCTAATAGGAGATTTTATGATTGGACCTTATTTTTTTCATGAAACTGTAACATCTGCAACTTATTGTGATTTCTTAAAAAATCATTAGCCTGCGCTTTTGGAAGATGTGCCACTAAACGTTAGAAGAGAAATGTGGTTCCAACAAGACGGCGCTCCTCCACATTTTGCAATCATCACTAGGCAATTTTTGAACGAAAAATTTGGGAACAAATGGATAGGTCGTGGGGGACCTCGTCAATGGCCTCCTCGATCCCCCGATCTAACACCATTAGATTTTTTCTTATGGGGATATGTAAAGGACAAAGTTATGTTTGAACCACCGATGACAAAAGAGGATATGAAACAAAGAATACGTGACGCTTGCGCTTCAGTGACTCCCGAAATGTTAAAAAATGTTAGAACAACTTTGATGTTTCGAGTAAATAAATGTTTACAAGCCCGTGGTGGACATTTTGAACATTTAATTTAAAGTACATTTTATTTTTTCACGAATAAGCAAAGGACTCAAGCGCGTATGTACAATTCCATAACGCTATTTCCAAGCGTTTCAAATACCTACAACTCGAAACTTCAAACTGTTATATCTCATCATGGAAGTATCTGACAAAAAAATGTTTCAGACAAAATTGACGTGTTTTTTCCGGTAGAATCTAAATATGTAACATTTTATAGGGGGTTCCATTTAAAATTACAAAGGTACCTCCCCTCCCCGTTAAAGGGGAAGGGAGGCCACTTCACGTTTATGTAGTCAGAAAGGCCCTTCAGTTCCATGCAATTTAAGACTAAGAACTTTAAAATCGATGCCATAGTTTTCGAGATATTGAGCTGTTCAGAGTATGTGGGCCACCCTGTATATTGTCACGCCGTTTACCGATTCACGAACGAAATCGGCAACCGGACTCGGGAAATTATGGCTTGGAGACCGGGCCAAACCTCCCGGGACAAACAATCACTCGCAGATTCGAAATTGGTCACTAGCAACCGAACGATGATCGGAAAATCGGGCGCCAGGCACGTTGCCGTGCCACGCGAAGCTATTGACCGTCTACGAAATTCCTTTCGAATCTACGAGGATTGCGCGAAGCCGAGGATAGCGACAGAACAGTCCAGGGTTCCACGTGGGAAACAGGACGGGGCGTTCCCCGCGACGGGAACGTTTCTCACAGGCGAAATAAATAGAATCTATTGTGGCAAATTAACACCGTTTATTACGGACGAGATGTTATCTTACAGACCACCGGTATGAACCGGCGGCAGTCAAAATATTTGCCGGCGCGTCGTCGATAATATTCGGCGGTAGTTCGGTCGTTCGCGCGTGGATTCTCTTTCTTCGCGTCGAGCTCGGCAGTCACAGGCCTTCGCGTGAATTATACAAGCCCAGAAGGGCACGAAATCTCCCGAGCCCCGATAGAATACGCGATGCTGTACAATGCGACTAGGCGAGGACGGAAAAGAACGCGATGAGAACGAAACGGGCGCGTCGCGTCGTCCCACCGTGGAACTCTCGAGGATCTCCGACAAAATAACGAAGTCAAAAATATCGTACGTCCCCGTGACCACCGATAGGGAACGGTACGATTCACTGTCCGGCGTTCTGCTCGGGAGAGCTCTTCCCGGTCGCCAGACACACCAAATTGCTCGATATACGACACGAGGTTATGAAACCTGTCAAATTTTCGCCCCGAGCCAACACGAGTATTCACCGATATTCGACACAAAATTAGGTGACCGGCACTTACCAATCGACAGCCTTCTGCTAGCGAGATGTTCGGAATGGATGCAACAACTCTCTACAATATTCTCTAATTTGAACGCGCGTTTAACAACGGTACTGTTTGTTGGCGGTCCCTTGGCCTAGTGACCTACTTCGTGTCGGCTCGGAATGCGGGAGCGGGCCACTCCCCTCTACTTCGCTGCTACGACGGTCGGGCCTATCGCGTGGCTTCTCGCGGCAGGGCTGAATTCAGTGAATTCGGACCCGGACCTCCGATAATTGTTCAATTTCTCGGGGCCGCGTCCGATAGCGTTGCGAGGGCGATGGGGGTGGACCCGAGCCATTCCGGGTGGGCTCTCATGGCTCTTCCCAGATGAGAGTCGGCAAGGTTGGCCCGACGGATCCGGGCTCGGTCCAATCCCCGCTGTCTTCTTTGCCAGCGCCGTCTCGCGATAGGCCTGCCGGGCGTCTCTTCCGGATGTTTTCCGCCAATTAGCAGTCGAAGATAGGCCTCGAGTTCTCCTACGAGGCCGTAGGCCCTGAAACCTCGTGTCGCACCCAGCGGCGCGACATTCGAATACGATAACTTTCGTGCCGCTGGAACCCGGTTGTCTCCAGGGAGATCGATCGCTACGCCCGTTTCGATTTGCATCGGTTTGGAAGTGACCCAGTCTCTGTTAAAGGGTTCGGATTGACGATGGCAGATCCTGCCACGTCACAATTCCTCCCCCCCCTAAAGGAGACCGGGGCACTCCGTAGACAGTTACCGGTCACCCTACTCGCGGGCTCGGTGGTGATCGGTCTTCCTCGGGCCTCCACGGTGCACCCAAAACCAACCCAGAGACACACACGAACCCAACAACACCAGTCCTAGACAAGTACCTACAATCCTATTCTCCTTACTCCTTTCCTTGTGACGAGGCCCGTTGGTACGATCGGCACCTATCTGAAATTAGAATTACGCTACTGCCGAGCCCCGCTTGGCTCGGGTCGGCGGTGGGGTAGGGGTCAATGAAGCGACTCGTCTCCATCTTATTATTTTTAATAAGCGCCTATTGGCGCGGCAAGAGTCATACACACTATACAGGGTGTCCCAAAACTCGTGAAGAACCCGAAAGGGGGTGGTTCCTGAGACCATTCTAAGAGACATTTTCCTTTGCACAAAAGTCAAATTCGGCTTTGTTTAGGAGTTATTAACGAAAAACACGGACCAATCAGAGCGCGCCCTGGCCCGGCGCGCCACGCCGCGCTGGCAAGCGAGTGTCGGTGGTACGCCGCGACATCGCAACGAGCAAGAGTTTCTCGATAATGTGAATCCTATCCGATTTCGATGAGCTTTGGATATGTTGTCAAGACCATGATTCTGAACAACATTTCTCTTTAGACTTTTTAGCGATCGGCTTTAGTTTACGAGAGAATTGTAAAAACTTGTAATTGTAAATCGTTCGATGTACTATCTCCTCTCCGATTTCGATGAGCTTTGGATATGTTGTCAAGACCATGATTCTGAACAACATTTCTCTTTAGACTTTTTGGCGATCGGCTTTAGTTTACGAGAGAATTGTAAAAACTTGTAATTGTAAATCGATCGATGTACTATCTGCTCTCTAATTTCGATGAGCTTTGGATATGTTGCCAAGACCATGATTCTGACCAACATTTCTCTTTAGACTTTTTGGCGATCGGCTTTAGTTTACGAGATAATCGTAAAAAACATTACTTGTAAATTCATATGGGTGTTCTTGATAGCGGGCACAGCGTGTTAATATCTCCGAAACTAAAGCCGACCGCCAACTATTTCAAAGTAAAAAGATATTTAAAACGTCGAGTTTTAAAACACATTCAAGGTCATTGAAATCGTTGAGGACCCACATTATCTTTACTCGACTTACGGCAACTTTACCCGAATGAGAGGAGAAGCAGAAACTTATTGTATTAAAAACTCACTTATTCAGCCGTCAATCCATTTGCTGCTTCGAAATGTGTGTCACTGGGTCACTCGGTGACGAACTGCATAGATGTCCTCAGGTATACGGCAGCACCGAAAGGTAAGGGACATACGGCCAGGTCGACGAACTGCACAGCCGGTGGTAGATAGTAATAAGGCCTAAGGGATGCGCGGTCAAGTCGAGGATCCAGAATTTCACTTTCACTTTCGAATCGATAAATAATTCGTATGTTTATTTCACACAGATGCCTTGAAATTTTTCCACATTCACAATCACTGTTCACATTTGTCTACACACATAGTTATGTACTAATAATAATTGCCATATCCGCAGTCTTAACACGTTCACGATTAATTTCTTAATATTGCCCTGAAAGCTTATTCCGAAGTTCTCCAGCCGATCGTCGACGATGTTGTCCATATCGTCTTTTTTACCTTCTCCTTTAATGCCTCGAGCGTTTGCATTTGTGACTCGTCCAAATTATCGATTTTCGCGTCGGTCTCGTCGATACGTGAATGGGTCGATCTCATATTTTTGTTTGCATCGTATCGAACGCCTTGTATCGTAGTCAGAGTATTTCAGACTTTATCGTTTCTTTAGCGGTTTTCAGGTCTTCGATCAGTTTTTCATCCTGCTTAGCTAATATTTCAGATTTTATCGTCTCTTTAGCGGTTTTCAGTTCTTTGACCAGTTTTTTGGCGATCTCGGACTCGAGCTTCGCGTTAAGCGTGTCCAGCTATGTCGAACGTACACGTTCGACACCCCGTTCTATACCCGTTTTAAGTCGAACGTACACGTTCGACTCTCCGTTCTCGACGTATCGCTGAGATTGTCGTCGGCACTCCTCGTTGGCTGTGCGTGTGACACTGTAATGTAATTTAAATTAGATATCTATTGTCCATAATTTTGTTCAATCTTAAATTCTGAACGCGATAGACTGGTTTTGTTGAGTCGGTTGTTTTGGGGAGACTACATATGATATTTTTTTAATGAAATGTTATACCCCCTTTGGCACCTCTCCCTCTCTCTCTCTCTCTCTCTCTGGAGTATCGTGACAGAAGACCATGGTGATATATATTATACCGAGCATGTGAAAATGCTGTGAAAACGTTTTGAGACATGTATATGTCTTCTTAATAATAAAAAGAAACAACAATCTTCTGTTTGCTCATCCTCCTCCAATTAACTCATATCTAATTTTATCTAAGAGAGATTACAGCAGTAGTGGTGGTAGTAATATCATGTAATGGGTAGGGATGTAGAAATATTTACAGTAGTGGTATGGGTGTTATAAATTGCTCTCAGCGATCCCAGGTTGTTGGATACACGTTCGACATAAAACGGGAATAGTGCATGTACAGGTACAGGTATAGCGCATGTACAGGTATAGCGCATGTACAGGTATAGTGCATGTACAGGTACAGCTATAGCGCATGTACAGTATGCAATATGACGGTTGTACATCATATCCATGGATCTCTCTCAAGATCGGCGTTTATATTTTACACGTTCATGACTAATTTCTTAATATTGTCCTGGAAGCTTATTCCGAAGTGCTCCAGCTGATCGTCGAACACTTTGTGCAATTTCGATCGTATTCATGTCTGTGTACGACTCATGGCAATTTCATCTTGCAAACATCGCATGTAATCATCAAACGTTATTGTTGTCCTTACAACGTTAGTCTTTACACCTTTTGCTTTTTGTATCAGATTTTCCATCTACACGCAATGTGTAGATTTTTGCTCTCAGTCCGACAAAGTTCGTTTTTATCAGCCCATTGTTCTCGTCGTTCATCAAGCCGGGAACCTTTTTATTTACAAGTGGGATATTATACCTATTCTCTATCCGATAATCGCTTGTGTCGAAACAGTTAATATCGCGTCTCATGGTTTCATAAATGTCCTCACACATAATATGATAAATTAAGCTGTAGGTGTCTGTGTACATTACCTTACAAGTTTTACCATATCGAGGAACCATGTACTCATGATGAAATTCGTACAAGCAGGTTTTGGATATATCTAATATGCACATACCCACATAGATTGGTGTGTTGAAAAAAGTTTTCGGAAAATACACAGCGTTTGTAGAAATTTGGTTTCGCGATCATTGCCTCTGTACCATGTCATCCATCCCTAACGTGTCACGAGTTTTACGTCTACATGATTCCGAACGTTTTTCCATAGTTTTACCGAATACCGCGTTGTTCATCAATTATACATTCACGAACGATTTGTATTCTATTAATTTACATGGTAGGTAACTGAAAATTCTAGTGTTATAAACATCACCATATCGATATCAGTTAATATTTAAAACCTAATTTTTGTATATTTTAGCATAGCATCCCACGTGTAACCTGGTAAAGTGTAATAATATGCTGGATTTAAATCGTAGCTCTTAATGCAAGTTTTACGAAAATTTTCAAAAACATCAGCCAGTAACAAAACATCAGTTTTCAAATACAGATCGCTGTATTCACCCAAGGTTTTTATGTTGAGAAACGCTTCCACACATTCTCGGCATGCGCATAATCACGTCCAGATACGGTTTCGCCTGTCAACGAACTGTAAAATGACTCGAGCGGCGGCAAACACAGATCGTCTAATTTATCTACGCAATCGAGGTATTCGTATGGAAGGACACCCTTTCGCGTTAACAACATGAAATTTTCTATGGAAAGATTTTGAAATTCGGAACGTAAAATTGTTTGTGTCGAGGAAAGATGCTAATTTGTCGAGACTTGTATTCAAACATTTTTACGAATCGATGAATCGTAATTTAATACAATTACGCGAATCTAATTGCTGATCTTTAACATTTTCTGTAAATGAAATATACTTTTCTTTAGTTATTGGTAATACGTCGACACCACCTTCAAACGCATTAGCTATTTCTTCGATAATGAAATGTGAATCGTACCCGGATAAATTGTGGAAAACTATGGGAATGCAAAACGAATTTTTGTAATGTAAATTGCAATCTTGATGCGCGGGGCCTCTATATCGTCCTGTTAGATGGCAATGATCGCGCACCCGTATATCGTTTTCCTCAAATGGTTTTTCGCAAATGTGACAATGCGCTGCGTTGATAAGTGCCTCGCACTGTTCATTCGTTAGCTGTTTCATACTTTATGAAATAAAAAAATTATGTGAAAGATCTTATTTTTTATTTAAAAACAATCCTCCTCCTCCTCCGCCAACTTCTCCTACAGTCATACAATTAAACTCGTATTTACTAAAAAGAAAACAATACAGTAATAATATCGCCCCCTCCCCATACAGCGAGATATTTTTTATATTAGTGAAAAGTTAATCTTATCTATTCTTTAATTATACATCAAATATACAAGTATTAAAAAATAATTAAAATATAGTTATTGCAGCGAATTTCTTGTCATTTGTCTTCATTATTTTTGTTTCCTGCGAACAGACAGATAGACAGTTATATATCATGTTACATACTTTGGTCTATTTTTTCTTTGAAAATTTATTTACCTTCGAGCGCCGATTCTTTCGCGATTCCACAGACATCCATACCACGAGGGTTTGGCTGGATTGTACCGGGATCGACTTCGATCGGTACGTTGTCGCAGTTCCTCCCGCAAACGTATCCGCAGAATCTCGACCAGGCGCGATGCTCCTTCATGGGATCATCGTCCTCTTCCCATCCACACAGCCGTATACCGCATTCGAAACATTCGACGCTATCCTGATCACCAGATGGAAAAATCCTGCGACTGCGAGTTTTTCAGGTTGAACGATGTGCGAGATCTGTGGGATCCTGATTGGTTGTTGTTGCGACGGCTGCAGGATCCATCTCCGATTTCGCAATCATTATGAAAACACTGTGTAAAAAGAGGTGTCGTGTTTTTTGATGTGGAGAAAATTCAAAGTCGCGTCTTTATAACTGATACTTTACGTGTATTTCTAATAATTGTTAACCCATGCTCGAAATGTTTGTACTACGCGCAGACAGCAATGGTATGTGACGTTTTTGTCGGTCGCCAACAGTGAAGTCGACACGGTTTGCCGTTGGCAATTTCATACACGGGATCGCGAACTAGTACATCGTATTTCGGACAGTTGAAATCTTCCATATTTATCGAGTTTATTTACATTTTTCGAAGGATGTCTCTCTCGAACATGAAATTGCTGACATACCATGCAGACTTTTTGTCAGCCTCGGATAAACAACGAAAGTTCTTCCCCAAGCGAAATTCAGAGAGTTCGAACGAGCCGTTGCACACTGGTCCACGCGTTCGATCTAGCTGTTCATTTGGTAAAAAAGTAACTTGCCTAAATCGATGTTTATTGAATGTATATTGCTTCCTAAATGTCCATGACATTCGAAAACGACGAAATTAATAAGATTTATTAAAAATTGTGATCAGAAAAAGCATTTAAAAATCAACATTTTATGAATCCTATTTGCCACCGAAAAATTACCTCTTTTCTTATTTTGATACCCTGGAGAATCTATTTAATATTATGTGTCCATTTTTCTTGCAAATGAATAGTATTTGACTGTATTTAGAGTATATCTCTTGTACCAAGATTTAATATTTATAATTTATTGAGATAACAATGCTCAATCAACTAAAGAGAATCTTCAAAGTTTTCAATCTTTGATTCTTCAAAGTTTTCAATCTTTGGTGAAGGATATCTTTCGAGTCCCCCATGGGCCCTCATTGTATCAAAGTGCATTATTATTAGCGTTCTTATCTTCTCTCTGAAATCGTGGACATAAATTACTATACCTTTAAACTTTCAAATAGTGCTAAAATATTAATGAACAGCTAGATCGAGCTCGTGGACCAGTGTGCGTCGTGACAAACATCGATCATGGCTAATTCTTTGCATATAAATTTTTTCCCCACAATGAATCCGTTCATGTCAATGATGTGAATGATACGATCCATCTAAATAAAGAAAGTTTTTTACCGGATTTTCAATCGTTTATTAATTTTTTTATTGTACTTACCGTTGAAGAAAGGGGGGATGCGCGAAGTTGGCTGGTCGGATGGTAAAAACACACGCGATGTAACTTCGTATAGCGACCGTGATGTCGACATTTTTTATGGTATAACTTCATACAACGACTGTTACGAGCAATTTATAATGGATACACCTACCACTAATATAAAAAATATCTTGCTCTATGGGGAGGGTGAAACGATGTGTCCAGATGTCTCAGCTTAACAACTCGACGCCAGCCGTGAAAGGACAAGATTATATAAGAATTAGGTATAGAAGCTGATGAATACAATAGGCGTACTATATGTATCGATTGAGTGAGGATTAAAGCCTAACTACTGAAGATCAACGATCGGAAAAATTCAAAAACCATTCGCGATATATTAAACGGACAGTACGCGAAAACCGTCACGTATGGAAAAATGGCTGATCTTTAAATCTCATATGAAACACCAAAAATATCGTCCGAGCTGATGCGCCGCGGTATAATTGCGAATACCGAATTCGAATAACTTTAACATGACAAACGCTTGCAACGATGGAACGTTTGCGAAGACTACAATTCGCGTTCCATCGCGCCCTGTTCATTCATTCTTACCCTCCCCACCAACAACAATAAAAAAGATGAAAGAAATGATTTGAAACGCTCCTCTTAATGAGCGTTTACGCTGCACAGTGGTCTGGAGACCCCGTTTTCGTGGCCAAAATTCAATTTTTCAACTTTAAAGATTTTAATGATGGTTTCATATATGTTAGGAAGCGCACTTCAAATATTTAATCCAGTTTTAAGCACTGTTTAGTCCATATACGAATAGCGTAAATTAATAGCATTTCAAACTTTGAAAAGAATGATACAAAAACGCTTAAGACCGCTAAGCATCGGATTTGTTTTATATGAAAGCTTGAACATTTACTAAGAAGATCATGTAAATTTTAATTGCAATCTCCCGCAATTTTGAACTATAAACGGATTTTAACAAATACGGGCCCGCGGTTATACGACGCCTGGATACGCAGTTCCACTTGAATCTTGTATAGCAGCTTCGAATTACAATGTATGTTTTCTCTGTGCCAGTCAGAGACCCCGAAAACTTCTCATTACTAAATTTCGTATAATTCCTATGAAGAATTCAATCTTAGCTACTTTTCCGCGATTTCTAGACAATAGTATGCATTGTGAGAATTGTTAACAAGATTTTTCAAATATTTTCGATGATCTGACAAAAAAATGTTTCCAACGAAAGTTAATCAGTATTCACTTTTCTACAAACTTCAATACAAAAAGTTAAAGAAAAATCTCTTTTTTTAATAAAAAATGAAGGTCACCTCAATGTTTTAAATATTAACATATATTTTTTACTTCATAATATTCTAACTGGTATCAAGACGAATTCAACGACCTATAATAATATAACATTAAACCTTGAAATAACGCTACAATAGTTTTGGCCACAAAAAGCGAGCTACCGGACCACTGTGCGCTGGCTGGCTGTATGGTGATGACAGACACAAAACAATCACGTTTCGGACACGTTCGGACATGAGTGTTTACGCTGTGTTTATAGATAAGAAGACGATGCATCGAAAATATAACACGTGCATCCCCCCTCCCCGCCCCGTCCCCCTCGCCAACGAACGGGCTCCACGTGGATCCCCCCTCCCCGCCCCTCCCCCTTGCCCACGAACGCGACAATACCAGGAAACTGGCCCTGAACGCAATACCAGGAAACTGTCCTGGAAAAGGACACCTCCCCCTCCCCCCACCCCCCTTTCATGATAAGGGAGCTCGCTGTATTACCCACCGCCCTCCCCCTCCCCCTCGCCTTCGAACGGGCTCGCGCAATAACCCCTTCCATCGTTTACCTCATTCCGCGTTTTTAGCCCCAAAATAGTGAATTAGAACCCGTGTATATACACTAATTAGATTTTGGAAAAGGTTTCCAAAAAGTGTACCCGTCGTCATTATCTAAGCATGTTTCTAGTAGAATTAATTTTTAGTTCATTTAGGAGAATACCTTTTCCCATATACATTGTACCAAATAAGTGCACCTTTCTGCATTGTTTTTCGGTTACTGGTTCGATATATTCGTTTATTCCATTTTGTACCGCTGATGTATGAGAATACATGCCATAGTAGTTGATTACTCTGTATATTTCAACCTTACATTGAATTGTATCAACGTAATTGAAATCAGACAGCTGCAGTAATTGTGGATGTAGACTTCTTCTGTCTTCGTAGCAGTATGTTCGATATTACAGTCATTGATACTTTTGAGGGATAATGTTGTCACGTTTAGGTGGTGTCCATTACATTCATATCCGATAATGGTGTACGAGGGTTGAATTAATGAGAATATTAGCAAAAGGCTCAACATTTTGCTGTAACAGATATGTTAGGTTTTTTTTATTAATGTCACCAAAAATATGATATTTCCGCTAATCTTTTTTAACGCTTTTATTTCATATTAGTTAATATTATATTTCTGTAAAATGTAGAGTAATGGGATGAGAAATTATATTGTTAGTAAATGGTACCACAAAATATATTATTTTATTAATACATATATGTTGTCACGTCGTCCTAGATTTTCTTTGCTAGAAGAGCGAAAATCCCAGCGACTCCGGGTTTTTATAGACCTTTCGACCGGGCCGCGTTCGGCCGCGCGAAACGCGGTCCACCCGGGACAAAAATTGTTCGCAGGCTCGTCGTTTCTCAGTTCTTAACATAAAACCAAGTTCGGGCGCCAGGCACGGAAGGTGCCACGCTAAGCTTCGTTAATACGAGCACTCTGAGAAACGATAGTACGAGCCGGCGACAATCGAGATCGAGAACAAGACACTTCGCGAACGGGTACAGGATACTACGCGAATCGAACACGAGGCATTCCCCGCGGCGGGAAGGTTTCTCACTACAATGATGACTTTTAGACTTTCGGTTAACCAAATCTTTATTTCTCCGTTGTTACAAATACGATACCGGCAGCAACCGGCAGCGTTTCGAGGTTAACCGGCGCGTAACAGGTGGTCGGCAACGAAGGATCGTCCTACGCGCTATTTGTCCTTCACAGGACCTTTCAGAGACGCGTCAAACCCGGCAGCAACGTGGTGACGACGTTGGCGTACGCGATATTCACGTTTCACGCCCGGATTCAGATGGAAAACGCGTGGTACAATATTCTTCTCGTCGGCGTAACAAGTCGCGGACATACGACGCGAGCACGAGGCGGCGACGCACCGTGGAACGAAACGAGGTTCGAGTGAAAGGTACGACGACGCACGGATCCTCGCCAAAAATAAAAATAGGGCTGAGCCCTCGCAAATTAATATTCACCGCGCGACCGTCGCTCGACGGATTCGTCTCGTCCGCAAATTTACTCTGCAACCGGCAGCGTTTAAATCACGTCGATCTTTCTACGACGCGATCGCGAACACGACACGTACCGAGCCAACGCGAAAAGATCACTTGTTCGAATTGAATTTGACAGAAGCTTACCCAGGGGCAACTCTCAGCCAGCGGTGTACTATGGCGTCCTGTCCCTCTCGTCCGGCAGTTGGTTTTGTAACAATTAATTAGCTAACGCAGTCGTTCAAATCGCTAATCTCCCGACCTTACTCGATACGAGCCAACGAAGAAGTGATCTGTCCGTTGATCGCTCGGGAACGCGGAAGTGAAGCGTACCCCCCCGTTCCGCTTTCGTTCCCCCGCGTAGGATTCGGCCTATCGCTGCTCGATTTTCGGACGGGGCCTCGCTCCGCGCGACGGTCCCTGGCGTCCGGCGATTCGTCGGCTCTCCGGCAACGCTGCTCGTGGATTCGCCGCTTCCCTGCGAGGTGATCGGCGCTAGCCAATCCGGCAGCTGGCCAGGCTTCTCTCCGGTTGAGGCGACGGCGAGGCAGCTGAGATTCTTGGCTTGGATTCCCCTGTCCTCGTCGGCGCCTCCAGGTTGTCTCTCCTGGGCCACGTCGATTCCTCGCTTCTTTTAGGGTGTGATTTTCACCGATGCCGATCCTTCTGCCTCCTTTCTCGGCGGAATTAGTGCTCCGGGTCCCCCCCTTGGGACCCGGGTACGGTCCTGCAGAATCGCGTCGCGCAAATTGGCGCGACGCTCAAAAATATTAGAACTCGCCCATGGGTCTCGCTCGTGCCCAGGGCGAGCGCTCGCCACGGCCCGTCTCGCATGTTTTACTGCCAGAGGGTGACCCGGTCTTCCGATACTCGGTATCGGGGGACGTAGGCAAAACTGCCCCGTCACAACTCCTCCCCCCCCGGGGAGACCGGGTCATACCCGTGGGAAGCCTCTGTCAAATTCGTGATAGGCTCGGTAGCGAACGCTCGACCTCGGTCGTTCCTCGGGTCTACAACAAACCCCTTTACCTTGTACCGACAAAAATACAATCACAAAAACGAATACTTACGCTCACTTGTACAGTGCCTCGGGCGAGGCCTCCTATTCTACCGGCAGCTACCTGAAACGCTCGCTTCTTATCGCTAATTTCGTGAAATTGGGATCGAGGTGTGTTCGGGAATCGAAATGACAAGATGTCTCTCGCGTCGTTACTTTTCACCGGCAGTTGCGGCCGTTATATTATCCGAACCGTTTGGATAGAATCCTTCTTACAAAATATTGTTCTTATAACTCTCGCTCAAAACATAAAATTAACTTTTCTTCTGCCCGGCACTACCATTTATTGTGGGGCCCTCCCAACTTCCATCTGGGGCCGCACTTCGGGCAGGATCTCACCGAGTAGCCTATTCGGCCACATCGATAACAGTATTCCCCTCGGGGATTCCGGCAGTGCCGCTGTCTGTGGGTGACAGACCCACAGCTCCAACAGCAGTCTTGCCGGTCCTTGTATTCCTCCTTCGTCCATTTACTGCCCGGCACCGTTGCTCTCTTCGGGATTTCTTTGGGTACTACCCATTCGATCTTTGGTTTGGTGGCCCCTGGGAGGTACACCCAGACGGGTCGCCCCCCCACCGGTCGTCCGGTGGCGTCTTTGGTTAGTCCTCCTTCGGACTGTCCGGCAGTCTCCCGATCTTGCCCTGCTGGGAGATCTGGTTTCGGGCCATCGGGCTCCCTCTTTTCTTGGGTTGCTCCGACAGCGGTGTCCCGATCTTTTGCTATTACCGCCCTCAGGGTCTCCAGCCTGAGTCGGGTCAGCCCGTGCCTGTGGACCCAGGCGAAGTCCTCCCTGCAGTCCTCACGTGGTTTTACCGCGCCCGGTAGTGTCGTTAGTTCAGCAGCTTCGTGCGGACCGGTAGTCGAGTCCCTCGGTTCCTCCTTTGTACTCGGCCCGGCAGCGTCGTGTGGTGTACCTGTCCCCAGCGGTCCGGCAGCGTCGCTCGGGCCGGCAGTCTCCCGTGGTTCCCTCTCTTCCGTCGGTCCGGCAGCGTCTGTTGTCGTATCCTCCGACATGTCCGCCCAGTTAACCCCTTCGGTGGGGTGATCTAGGAGGGGTGATGACTCCTCCTTGCCGGCAGCTACCACTTCCTTATCTTCCGGCAGGTCCTCGATTCCGTCCAGCGTGGAGTCAAGGTCTACCACCTCAACCTCTTTCCATCAGTCCGACTCTGGACGGTTATCAGCCGACTGATAATAGGATGACATCGTGGAGTCGGGTTCCTGTTGGTGGTGTGGTGCGGTCTGTGTGGCCACCGTTCTTTGGTGCCCTTTTGCTAAATATTCCCTGAGGAGCTGCCTCAGGGTTTCCCACTCTTGGGTCTCCCGCACCCTGTCGAGGGCCATACACAGCTCCTGGATCGGAGTCATGTCTCCCGGCAGCTTTATTTGTGAGTTCTGTGGAGGAAACTCATACGCTTAGTTGTCGTCTTCGGGTGCGTAGGATGGATGGTACGCCTTAAGGTCGCTGATGTGCGCCTTTCCTAACTCTCTCCCGTCTTTGGTCGCTAATTCATACACAACCGGTGACAACTTTCGCATTATCACTACAGGACCGGTGTATTTGGGAGCCAATTTCGCTGCGACATGGTGTGCCGCAGATGAGAGAACTCTTTGCCGTTTTACTACTTTATCCCCGACCTCGAATTCCCTATCTTTATGGTGCTCGTTATAATACCGCGCCTGCCGATTGTACGCGTCCTCTAAATTTTCTAGTACCCAGCTGCGCAGCGTCTGCAGCTGGGCCACCCGACCTTTCCACTGTTCTGTCGGCGCTAAATCTAAATCTAACGGCGGCTCGCTGCTCGCCCGCACGCATTTAGCTGGCCTTGGCTCTCGCCCGAAATTTAAAAATGCTGGGGAAGTTTGTAATACCGAGTGGTGCGCTGTGTTATACGCGAATCTGAATTTTGACAAATTCACGTCCCAATCTCGGTGATCCCTCCCAATGTACGCGACCATCATTGTTTTCAGGATTCGATTGACTCTCTCTACAGGGTTCGCCTGCGGGTGGTACGGAGGGGTGGTACTAATCCTAATGCCGTATTCGTTCGCCAATTCATGAAGGCATTTATTCGCAAACTCTGTGCCATTGTCGGTGAGGAGCACATCGGGTGTCCCCCACCGCGAGAAAATGAGGTTTTCGAGGGCCTCCGCAATCTTGGGACCGGTCGCTCGCCGGAGTGGAGCACACTCGATCCACTTGGTAAACAGGTCTTGCATCACGAGGAGGTACGCATGACCGGACCTGCTAGGAGGGAATGGACCCATGATATCGGCAGCGACTACTGACCAGGGCATGTCGATACGGCGCCGACCCATCAGCCCTGAGGGAAGCTTCTGCTCCACCTTCGTTAGCTGGCAAGTGGTACAGCGTCTTACGTACTCCACGGTGGTTCTGTACATGCCCGGCCAGTAGTATCGTGTCGCGACGCGATGGTACGTCTTCTCGATACCTAAGTGACCCGATTGTGGTCCATCATGTGCCTCCTGCAGGATCTCGGTCCTACGTTCCTCGGGGACCACCAATTTCCACTCGTCCCCATCTTGACCCAAGGTCTCCGCGATCAAAGGATCTGTTCTCCGACAAAATAATTCCCCGTTACGAATCGACCAGTCCCTAAATTTTTGGGGGTTTCCCTCTACCTCCGCGAATTTGCTCTCGTACCACCTCGCACGCACGGCAGCTGCCACCTCGATTTCTCCTTCGATGGTCTCCCCTCCCTCATACGCGCGCGAGAGCGCATCCGGCACTCGGTTGAGGGCACCTTGTCGATATACTACTTCAAAGTCATATTCGAGGAGCTCTAAAGCCCATCGCGCCAATCGCCCTGAAGGATTTTGTAATTTGCGCAACCACCGTAAGCTGTTATGATCCGTGATCACCGTGAATTTATACCCTTCCAAATACGGCCTGAACTTCCTTACCGCCCAGACTATCGCCAAACACTCTAACTCCGTCGCCGAGTACTTTCGTTCCGGCAGCGTGAGAGCGCGACTCGCAAATGCAATTACTTTTTCAATACCCTCGATCTCTTGTGTCAAAACAGCCCCTAAGCCTACCGTACTCGCGTCGGTCTGTACCGTAAATGGTATTTTGAAGTCAGGACATGATAGTGTTGGCGCGGAGGTTATCATTGCGCGAAGAGCTTCGAAGGCGGATTGTTGTCCGTCCTTCCAAACCCACTCGCGATCCTTCCGAAGGAGTTCATTTAACGGCTCCGCAAGTGTAGCGAATCCCGGGATGAACCTCCTATACCAGGAAGCCATCCCTAAGAAACGCCGCACTTGCTTCACGTTCTTCGGGGTTGGATACGACACTATCGGCTGAATCTTCTCTGGGTCAACAGTTAAGCCCTCCCTACTGACGACAAAACCCAAGTAACGGACCTCTGCTCGGCAAAATTCACACTTTTCCGGGTTAATTATTAGACCGGCAACTTTGACTCTATCTAACACGCGTTTCAACCATTCTAGATGTTCTTCGAATGTTTTCGTGACTATTATTATGTCATCTAAATAAGAAAACGCGTGAGGCTCCATCTCGGGCCCAATCAGACGGTCTAACAATCGTTGGAATGTAGCCGGGGCCCCCGTCAGCCCATATGGCATTCTACGAAATTGGAAAAGTCCTTTCCCCGGCACCGTGAACGCGGTTATTTCGCGACTCTTTGATTCTAAAGGAATCTGAAAATAGGCCTGACTGAGATCGAGGGTTGAAATGTATTATGCCGATCTCAATTTATCTAATATCTGGGTCATGAGCGGTAGAGGGTACGCGTCCTTCCTCGAGACCTCGTTCACCTTCCGAAAATCTAAACAAAATCTATATTTTCCGTTGGGCTTTTTGACCATTACTACTGGGCTTGACCAGCCACTTTGTGACGGTTCTATTATGCCGTCCGCCAACAAGGTATCCACCTCGGCATAAATAGCCTCCTGAATTTTGGGAGAAACGGCATAATAGCGTTGTTTAATGGGTGGATGGTCGCCCACGTCGATTCGGTGGCTGATCAAGTCAGTCAACCCCCTCATGTTTTCGAACCCCGGCAGCTCGGTCTCGAGGAATCTCGCCAAACGGTCTTTTTCGGAATCATTCAATATCTGTATCCCGCAGCATACGGTGGCTGGCGGAGCATCATCGAAGGGAAATTTCTCATTAGGATGAGACGCAAAATACCAGGTCGCATGATGATATTCCGCCACAATCCCAAAGAGTGCAATCGAATCCGTACCCAAAAGGAGAGGGGTCACGAGATGGTCTAATACGCGTGCCGAGATCCGGTGTTCCCTATTCCCAATCTTTATCGCGAAGTGGGCCCGCTCGACTGCTCGCTCGATCGTCCCCGTGGCCAGGAGAAAATAGCAGGGTTTCTCGGTGTTCTCTATTGATACCACCCCGTCGCCAACCCGATTTACTACATCGCGACTTACAAAAGTGATAGACGAACCCGAGTCTACTAGGGCGCGAACCGGCAACTCTCCGACCATTACTTCTATATTTAATAGGAGTGGTCTCTTTTTCTCCCCGAAAGTAAGTACTCGGGCCGATATTATTTCCGGCGAAGTCCCTCCGGCCCCCTCGAGTGACTCCTCCCCCCATTTCCCGATGATCTATGACACCTCCGGCAGGCGTTCAATGTTACTCCCTGCGCCCCGCACCCATAGCAGTGAACTCTTGGGGCTTCCCGGCAATCCCGCGACAAATGCCCGTTTTTCCGGCAGTTCCAACACACGATCGACGAACTCCCGGTCGTGCGTTGTCTGTCGCGCGTCGGTTCCGTTCGCCGATCGGTGTCCGCGGTTTCCTCCGGTTTACTCGGTGGGGGTCCATACGACCGACCCCTAGACTCGGCCCGGTATTCCGATTCCCTTCGCCCGGCAGCTGAAAAATTTTTCGCGCTCGGCGCTAAAGAGTCCCTTCTTCCCGGTACGATCCGAGAGTCTCCGTATGCGAGGGTGGGTGGGTGTTCACTCGTTTCACCACTTCCGGCAGCTATCGCGTTCGCGTATTCTACCTGCACGGTCCTACCTCTCCCCGGTTGTTTGTGAGAGGCATGGCGGTTGGGGTCATACGCGAATACCGGATGAACCATCTCCGATTGTTTCGGATTTCGTCTCCGTTTCTCCACGTCTGATTCGCGTTCCGCTTCTATTAACGCTGTTTCTAACTCATCGAAAGTTGTTATGGTCGCTAATGAAATCGCGTCTCTTATAGACGGTTTCGCCCCCCAGTAGGTTCGTCTAATCATTTTATTCTCCGGCCACGGAGGATCTATACGATCGAACATCCCCCCCATGCTATTGAGGTAATCGCGAACGGGTTCTTGTTCCCCTTGTGATCGATCTTTAATATTCCGAGTTAGCGTGTCATAATAGTCCGGATTGCCGAAATATTCCCGAAATTCGCGAACGAACTCCTCCCAAGTCCTTATCCGGGCTTCCCTCCTCTTATACCAGTACAAGGCTGTGCTTTCTAAACAAACCGTCATGCATCGGAGCAAGTATCGGTCCGGGATGTTGTTATGTTTGCGATGGTCCTCGAGGCGTTCGAGGAAGGCTTCTGAGTCTTCCCCGGGCGCCCCGGAAAACTTTGTACGCCATCGTCTCATTACTTCTGATAATGGCGTTCCCCGGCAGTACATTTCGCCACTGATATTCGAAGAGGGTTGCCCCGGATTACCGGGGAAGGTGTCCGGCATCTCTTTTCTGGGTCCCCGTTGAGGGGAAGGAGGAGGCAAGTATACCTTCCTTTCGAGGGTCGGTACCGGCAGGATGAAGTCGCGTGGTGGCGATCTCATCCCTTCGCCCCGCTCCTCATCTGAAGTCATCGCGTCCGGATTATCGCTTCCGTCCGCAACGTCCTCATAAACGGAATAGTATTCCCACTCGTCCCCCCCCTCACGGTCCGGCCGTAGCATATTTTCCGGCAGCGTAAATATTCCTTAACCGTTCGACACTCTAACCTTCTTAATCCGATCCGTTAGTCAACAGCGTTTGTTTATGTCGTCGGTCGTATTCGGGTGAGATTATTTCCCCCGACGGTCTCGTTTCACTACGCGCGAACAAAGGGATCCCGAACTCGGCCGCGTCCCGGCAACAACAAGCGCTTCCGAAAAAAAAAAAAAATTCGAATTCCTTAACTAATCCAACGGGTGACCGAAAATGGTTTCCTACCCCGGCAACAAGTATCTCTCTGCTCCGGCAGCGCGAATTTTCTCGATTCCGACAGCGCGAATATTCTTCGATTCGGACTACTCCTTCCCCCAGCAATTTTTACAATAACGATACAACTGATTTCGGCACTAATGACCGTCACGAAAGGATCCAATCAATAAAATTAAATCGCGAAGTGATATTCTAATGAACGGCTCTGCCCGGCAGTTCTCAACAACCGGCAGCAATGTCGTTCCGCAAATAATTAATTCACCTTTAGGTGATCGCCAATGGGCCGCTCCTTCCGGCAGCTCTGAGCCCGTATCGCAAAAGAAATGAACAAAATTCTAAGTGAGCGTAATATTCTCCGAACACAATGACAAAACGACACGTGACTTTACTCGCTACGACGGCACAGTTCTCCTAAGACGTCCCATCCATCACCACATTTTCAAATTGGGCTCCCCCGGTTACGGAGAAACCACACACAAAAATTGTTCAATAATCAACAAGAGGAAAATACACAAAAATCTGGGGTCTCCCCGGTGTTATGGCTGGGGTCCGAACGCGTCGGAACCGCAGAGAGAAAAAAAATTTTAATAAATTAATAATTTAACATCGACCGCGAAACGAAATAACTAATACAAAATAAATAAACTATACGCAATAAATTAACTATCACAGCGAAAAACAAAAAGACTAGATTATACTAAGGAGAATAGCGAAATACAATAGGGAGGAATAGAGGAGAGTAAGGAAAGAAAAGACTGAAGAGAGAGAGAGAGGATAGAAGAGAGAAAAGTAGAGAAAGGCAAAGATAAGAAGAGAGCTGCGATTCTCCCCAAAATTAAAGAAAAAAAATTATTTACAATTGAAGCCCGAAGGTACGAAAAAAAATTACCGTAATAAATAAGGACAACGACCAGAATAAATAAATAAATAGAATAAATAACGAAAAATAAATATCCAAATTGAAGAAGTAATCGAACGACAAAAAAATGAATAACACGGGGAAGACCGAATCAATTAAAATTTCACATAATAATTTGGCATTCAATTTGTTCATTTCCACACCGAACGTCATGGAACAGACGAGATGCATTTCAGCGGAGTCACATGCTCAATATCGCTTCTCAGAAAACAAGTTAATGCTTCCCTTACGCAGAATTGCGCATGAGACACCGAAGTACGCTTCAGGCGATTCTCAGTTCGATGTGCGTTCCATAGCAAATAACACAAACATAAATAATCAAATATGGCAAACAAATATCATTAGAAAATCAATACTATATATTCGATTTTGAAACTCGACACCGGCAGCGTTATTCTGAAATCAATTTCGGAAATTTACATCCGAAATTAAAGTCAGTCACTGCCACAACAAATCATAGAAATTCCATTCAAATACAGGTCACATAAGAAATGGGCTCGCTTCGTTGGCTCTGCGAAAGTCGTAGTAATCTCACGGTCGTAACGGGTGTTTGTTTTTCGACGTCGCGACGGCCACGCTCGTACCCGGACTTTGTTCGTTCGACGAGAAGAAATTGAATCGAAATTTTCGTGAGAGCCTCGCGTCGTTTCGCGTATCTCTTTCGAAATAGCCCTTTTGCAAGTCGCTTTTTCAGCGAGATGTCCCTGTTCGGGCGCCAAATTTGTCACGTCGTCCTAGATTTTCTTTGCTAGAAGAGCGAAAATCCCAGCGACTCCGGGTTTTTATAGACCTTTCGACCGGGCCGCGTTCGGCCGCGCGAAACGCGGTCCACCCGGGACAAAAATTGTTCGCAGGCTCGTCGTTTCTCAGTTCTTAACATAAAACCAAGTTCGGGCGCCAGGCACGGAAGGTGCCACGCTAAGCTTCGTTAATACGAGCACTCTGAGAAACGATAGTACGAGCCGGCGACAATCGAGATCGAGAACAAGACACTTCGCGAACGGGTACAGGATACTACGCGAATCGAACACGAGGCATTCCCCGCGGCGGGAAGGTTTCTCACTACAATGATGACTTTTAGACTTTCGGTTAACCAAATCTTTATTTCTCCGTTGTTACAAATACGATACCGGCAGCAACCGGCAGCGTTTCGAGGTTAACCGGCGCGTAACAGGTGGTCGGCAACGAAGGATCGTCCTACGCGCTATTTGTCCTTCACAGGACCTTTCAGAGACGCGTCAAACCCGGCAGCAACGTGGTGACGACGTTGGCGTACGCGATATTCACGTTTCACGCCCGGATTCAGATGGAAAACGCGTGGTACAATATTCTTCTCGTCGGCGTAACAAGTCGCGGACATACGACGCGAGCACGAGGCGGCGACGCACCGTGGAACGAAACGAGGTTCGAGTGAAAGGTACGACGACGCACGGATCCTCGCCAAAAATAAAAATAGGGCTGAGCCCTCGCAAATTAATATTCACCGCGCGACCGTCGCTCGACGGATTCGTCTCGTCCGCAAATTTACTCTGCAACCGGCAGCGTTTAAATCACGTCGATCTTTCTACGACGCGATCGCGAACACGACACGTACCGAGCCAACGCGAAAAGATCACTTGTTCGAATTGAATTTGACAGAAGCTTACCCAGGGGCAACTCTCAGCCAGCGGTGTACTATGGCGTCCTGTCCCTCTCGTCCGGCAGTTGGTTTTGTAACAATTAATTAGCTGACGCAGTCGTTCAAATCGCTAATCTCCCGACCTTACTCGATACGAGCCAACGAAGAAGTGATCTGTCCGTTGATCGCTCGGGAACGCGGAAGTGAAGCGTACCCCCCCGTTCCGCTTTCGTTCCCCCGCGTAGGATTCGGCCTATCGCTGCTCGATTTTCGGACGGGGCCTCGCTCCGCGCGACGGTCCCTGGCGTCCGGCGATTCGTCGGCTCTCCGGCAACGCTGCTCGTGGATTCGCCGCTTCCCTGCGAGGTGATCGGCGCTAGCCAATCCGGCAGCTGGCCAGGCTTCTCTCCGGTTGAGGCGACGGCGAGGCAGCTGAGATTCTTGGCTTGGATTCCCCTGTCCTCGTCGGCGCCTCCAGGTTGTCTCTCCTGGGCCACGTCGATTCCTCGCTTCTTTTAGGGTGTGATTTTCACCGATGCCGATCCTTCTGCCTCCTTTCTCGGCGGAATTAGTGCTCCGGGTCCCCCCCTTGGGACCCGGGTACGGTCCTGCAGAATCGCGTCGCGCAAATTGGCGCGACGCTCAAAAATATTAGAACTCGCCCATGGGTCTCGCTCGTGCCCAGGGCGAGCGCTCGCCACGGCCCGTCTCGCATGTTTTACTGCCAGAGGGTGACCCGGTCTTCCGATACTCGGTATCGGGGGACGTAGGCAAAACTGCCCCGTCACAATGTATGTATATAATTTTATATATGTGGTATTGGTAACAATTTTTTTTTTTACCAGCGTTGTATTACTTCTCGGCTTACGCATTTATACAGGGTGTCCCAAAACTCCTTCAAGTCCGGGAAATGGGAGGTTCCTTAGGTCATTTGAAGCAACATTTTCCTTTGCACCAATGTCAGCCGCGGCTTTGTTTAGGAGTTTTTAACGAAAAACACTGACCTATCAGAGCGCGACTTCGACGCGCGATGGTACGAACAGCCCGGCGCGCCGGGAGACGAGCGTGGTGTAACGCCACGATGCCGCAACGAACAAGAGTTTCTCGAGATTAAGTGAATCCTCCCCGATTCTGAAGCAAATCGTTGTTTTGCAATAGTAATTTCACAAATATAACATCTAGTTGCTCTACGCACTACTGTGGGGATGCACAAAATGTTCAATCCACCTGATTCATGATTCCAAATATCTTCTTCAGACATGTTATCATAACAATCTTCACATACTCTTTCTTGAAAATATGTGTATATTGACATATACAAAGGCGTTATTACGCATTTTAGTTCCAGAAGTTTTTGGTATGTTGTGGGATGATTTTCTGGTATAACCCCATCCATAGGACCATAATATTCCTTTATTATTTCTTCTTTAGGTATATATTTTGGTCTGGGGATCGGCATGTTCGCTAAATATATATATTTTTTTTGTACAATGACATTTGTATCTTTTTTTTATTATGGCTCAACACTCATCAATGTAAAAGTAACAGAGAGAAACTATTGTTAATATTTGAGTAACAATAGGATTTTTGTTAAATTGAAAGATATAAATATTTATTTTGTTAAAGCCGTATTTCTATGTCTTTTATTATGGATGTTTGAAATATGGTCAAAATAAGATTATATCAGAAATATCAAATTATAAATGATTTATTATTAATATAATGAATCATACACATGTATATGCATTTATATATATAAAAAAAATTGATAACATATTTATTCAGTTATTTTTGTATACATATTTGTATGTGTATAAGTGATGGTGGAAGTGATTACAAACGCTGTTGGACGTCTCCGAGTACACCTCTATAAATCCACCACCATACGTTATAGGTTATATTAAAATATTCTTCAATACAATCTGGACATTTCCAGGCGTCTTTTATCATCGCTATTGTTATTCTACATCGTTTACATTTCATAGCTCTCCGTGCTGCAAAGGGGATACATAATATGTGTGATCCCCTTTCTGTGTGTTCCCAGGCGTCCGCTTCGGACATGTTGTCGTAGCAAGTTTCGCATACTCTATCTTGCTGTACCATGGTGCTTTTACGCATCGCAATCCCAAAAGTTTGTGATACGTATCTGGGTATTCAATGGGTCTGACCCCATCCATAGGCCCATCATAATCTTCTACCATCTCTTGATGTTTTGAGTTTGGTATCGGCATTTCAATCTGTTAAATCCATAATCACATATATATTTTTTTTATATTAAATATTGAGTTATTTCGTTTCGTCTCGTTTTGTTGTCTCTTTTGTCTTGTCTTGTGGTTAATCTTTTACTCTGGTCTAGTTCGACTGTGAGCTAGTTTCAATTTATTTATGTGTACAGTTCGAGGATTATTATTAACTAAAATTTTGATATTTTGATTTAGTAAAATTTCTATCACTTTATGAGGTCCGGTATATTGATAGCTGAATTTTCCTTTGAATGGTTCCTTCAACAAGTATACCAGATCTGCCACTTTAAAATTTTGTGGATTTATTCTTTTAGCATAATAATATTTTTATTTTGCTTTGGCCGCGTTTAGATTTTTACGCGCAGATAGTTGTAATTCGTTGATTGTTGAATGTAAATCTCTGAGATATTCTGCGTAAGTAGGTTCCAGGTTTTCTTTGACTGGATTACTACTTGTTGGTTCACGAGCAATTTTTCCAAATACTAATTCATGTGGTGAAAATCTTGTTCCTTCATGTACTGATGTATTGTATGAAAACATAGCCAATTCTAACCAATTATCCCAATTTGTCGCATTATTCACATATTGTTTCAAATATTCCATTAATACATGATGCGATCTTTCAATTGAACCATTACTTTGTGGATGATAGGCCGTAGTTTTGTAATGTTTGATTTTGAATTTCTTCGCTACCTGTTTCATGAGATTCGAGGTAAAGTTGGTTCCCAAATCTGTTAAAATTGCTTTAGGAGCATCAAATCGGCAAATGAGATTCTTGATGAAGCCATCTGCAATATCTGCAGTTGTTATTCGATCTAATGGTACTGCTACGGAATATTTAGTTAGTAGATCTTGCATGGTTAATATGTATTTATTTCCATTTTTCGTTTCTGGCAATGGTCCTACGACATCTAGACTAACTTTATCAAATGCTTTTCCTGGCGTATCTGTCAGTACCATAGGTTGTTTGGTTTTAATCCTTGTCAACTTTCTTAGTTGGCATTCACTACAAGTTCGAATAAAATTTTGAATATCCTTTTTCATACCTTCCCAATAATATGTTTGTCGGATCCGATGATAGGTTTTGGTTATTCCTTTGTGTCCACCGATGGCTGACATGTGTTTTTCTTCGATTATATTTAATCTATTTTCCTCTGGCGGTATTGTTACTTGACCTGTGCATATTGTTATTTTTATTGGTCGATTCTTGTTCAAACTTGAACTTCGCGCCGATGTGGCGGTCACGTGCCGCCGTGCGTGTGAACCGCGGATCGCTCGACTCGCTCATTCCTGTGGCTGCTCTGATGGTGCCAACACGCGTGTTAATTATAATACCGCAATTAAGCCATTATTTTTGAAGTGTACAATTCCTTGTATTTGCATCAGCGGACGGAGGTAGCCGTCGTGTGTTCATTAAGATCAAGTCCAGTTCTTTATTCAACAATTAAATCGACTCGCGTATATCACGGTGCGCGAATTGTGCATTGAATAAAAACACCACGTGTTCACTTCGCAGTTTGCGATTCTTTGATTACAACCACCTCGAACGGCAATCCCCCATTTTGGGATACGATCCAGCTAACCCGAACAAAAAACACTGGTCCTTCGAGCCGGATTGCGTCGCGGAAAATTAATTAACTGTGTAACCATAACCAAGTGAACATGAGTGCTTTCAAAACCATGCTGACGCAACAGGAGTGCGCCATGCGGTCCGTCGAACGTGCTCTGCCCAACTTCAAAAAACTGGGCAGAGACAAGATGACCGCAGCAGTAACTACCAGCCGCATCCGAACGGTGAAGGACCTCTTCACCGAGTGCCAAAAGTTGAACGCCAGCCTTCACGACATCGCGGACGAGAAGGAGAAGGCAGGAACCTTGTACTTCGTAGAAGATCATTTCGCCAAGTGCGAGATCACTTTCAACGAAACCATGGACTTCATGGCGGAGTGGCTAGCCAACCTGAATCCGTCGAAACCGTCAACCCTAGCAGGCGACCTGACCATGACGGCGACGACATCACGTCCCGGCGGTAATCTTCCGCGCCTGCAACTGCCTACGTTCGCCGGAGCTCTCGAAGAGTGGGAAAGTTTCCGCGATCAATTCGCATCCATGGTAATTAATAACCTTACCTTAGCAATGTCGAGAAGATGCAATATCTATGTTTAGCTCTCAAAAGTGAAGCTAAGGCGGCGATAATGCATCTTCCCATCACCGAAGAGAATTTCGAAATAGCGTGGAATATTATTCAATCGCGATACGCGAACCAGCGACGGCTCATTGCCACGCATCTCCACGCTCTTTTCTCCTTACCGACCGTTTCAAGCGAATCCCCGAAGGAACTACGCCATCTTCGCGATCGTTTAAATGGTTCGATTCAAGCTCTTAAGAATTTAAACCGCCCGGTTGATATGTGGAGCGACCTGTTAGTTTTTCTCGGAGTACAGCGTTTAGATCGATCCTCTCGCAAAGCTTGGGAATTGAAATTGGGAACCTCGACTGAATTTCCCGCGTATAAAATATTGGACGAGTTTATCGATTCGCGAATTCGCGCCCTCGAATTCATTACTCCTCCGCTAAAGGAAAAATCGATTGATTTAACCGCTAAATCAACGAAACCAAAATTCGTTTCTGCGCACGCTGCTACCGACATTGCAACTGCCATTGCAATTCCTTGTCCCGTTTGCAAAGGGAGTCATTTAATTTACAAATGCGATCAATTTCTCGCGAAATCGCCGCAAGAAAGATACAATTTCATAAAGTCACACCGCCGATGCCTAAATTGTTTCTCTGCGAAACATGCGAGCACCCAGTGCCGGAGTGCCCACCACTGTAAGGAATGTCACCAGCGCCATCATACGCTTCTGCATTTTCCGTCCAAATCCGGGAACCAAAACAAAAGCGATCTAAAGGACGTGGAGACTTTAGAAAAAACCGTCGACAAGCTAAGTACACACTTAGTTACCAAACCATGTGCTAACCATTCCGTATTATTGTCAACAGCAAGAGTACATGTGTACTCAACCAGCGGTCACCCTGTAAAGGCGCGTGCGTTGCTAGATCAAGGTTCTGTTGCGACATTGATCACTGCGGATCTCTCTCGACGCCTTCAACTGAAGCACGATCCGCATTCCATTTGCGTTACCGGGATCGGATCCTCGGTCTCGACGTCCACACATTCAGCGATCGTCCGCCTCTCGTCCACGGATCGAGTTGAACCTGTATATTCGACAACGGCAATTATACTACAAAATATAACAAGGTATACGCCGCAATCCACGTTACGCATTACTAATTTGGATTACCTTGCAGGATTGAAACTCGCAGACGAGGACCCCATGAGTTCGGACCCAATTGATCTTCTAATCGGCGCGGATCTTTACGGCCAGTTGCTCACTGGTGAGCTGCGCCGACGAGCCAGCAATGAGCCCATTGCGCAGTCAACTACACTGGGTTGGATCCTTTCCGGTCCCACCACCACTTCCTCACTTCCCCCGCGAATCGATGTAAATCACTGCGCGGTTTTCGAGCGACTCGACGAAAGCATTCGGAAATTTTGGGAAGTTGAAACGATCACCGATCAACCCGCGTTATCTAACGACGATGAAAAATGCGAGATTCATTTTAGAAGCACGCATTCACGATCTACCACCGGACGGTACATTGTTCGGTTACCATTTAAAACAGATCAACCGCTGTTAGGAAATTCGCGTTCCGCAGCAATCAGACATCTCGTACAATTAGAAAATCGGTTTCGACGCGACAAGACCCTCGCGATCGAATATAAAGCGTTTATGCGAGAATATGAATCACTCGGGCACATGAGGCGCGTCGAATCCCGCGTATCCGACGCGTCCGGATATTACATCCCCCATCACGCGGTACGCCGCGACCAAAGCGAGACTACACGTGTGCGCGTCGTCTTCAATGCCTCGCGAAAAACCACCAATGGTATATCTCTGAATGATTTACTGTTAAGCGGTCCAAAGCTGCAGCAGGATCTGACGGCTATTTTGATGCGATGGAGGCAGTATGAATTCGTATATACCGCCGATGTCGCTAAAATGTACCGCCAGATCCTGATGCACAATACCGACATTGATTTTCAACGTATTTTATGGCGAGATAATCCGAACGATCCGATATCCGAGTATCAATTACTCACGGTGACATACGGAACTACGTCAGCCCCGTACCAAGCAATTCGTGTTCTGCAGCAGCTCGCTCACGACGAAAAGCATAACTTTCCTCTCGCAACACCGATCATCTTCGACCAAACCTATGTGGACGATTGTCTCTTCGGAGCCAATGACCCAACTCAACTTCGCGCTCAGCGAGACCAATTAATCAACCTCCTTAAAAAAGGCGGATTTCATTTAAGGAAATGGGCCAGCAATGCCCCCGCGCTTTTAGCTGATATTGATCCGTCTGATCACGGTTTAGCTGGCGGGAAATATTTTACCAACGGAGAAACCTTGTCAGTCCTCGGTATCGCGTGGAATCCACTTCAGGATAAATTTTATATTAAATCCAGCGCGATTTCTGATCCGCCGCGAACCAAAAGGGCAATCCTGTCTGCAATATCGACGCTTTTTGACCCATTAGGGTGGATTGCCCCTGTCGTTGTGACCGCCAAAATTCTCATGCAGACCTTTTGGCAAGCGCGTTGCGATTGGGACGACGAGGCTCCCAGGGAAGTTTTAGACAAATGGAGTTTGTTTTGCTCACAACTCCCACGCGTAAACGAACTGTCAATCCCGCGTAAGCTAGCTTCTGGTTCTATCGTCCGCCGCGAGTTGCACGGCTTCGCCGATGCCTCGACCAAAGCCTACGCCGCGATCGTATATCAGCGTAGCATCAAAGATGACGGTACCGTTGATATTGGAATCCTCACGGCAAAAACTCGAGTCGCTCCCGTAAAAACAATTTCGGTTCCAAGACTAGAATTGTCAGCAGCGCTGTTGCTCGCAAGACTCCTCCGTACAGTTCAAACTGCGGTTCAAATTCATCGCTTCAATGTATTCTGCTGGAGCGATTCGAGCATTACTCTTTGGTGGCTCACTAAATCGCCGAACCAGCTGAAGACATTTATAGCTAACCGAGTCACAAAAATTCACGAAACATTGCCCGATGCTTCGTGGCGACACGTACCAACCGACGAGAATCCTGCCGACTGTGCGTCTCGCGGACTCTTTCCGACGGAATTAGCAACCCATTCGTTATGGTGGACAGGCCCACGGTGGTTACGCGAACCGGAAGAAACATGGCCCAAGGCGATGGTATCGTTGCCCCCGGATATCTGTCGTGAAGAACGTTCGTCGGTTCCGTCATGCGTCATCGCAACCACAGAGCGCTGGAGCTTGGCCGAGCGTTACTCGTCGTGGCCGAAGCTCCTTCGAGTAACCGCGTACGTACTCCGATTCGTCGCAGTGGCTCGAAAACGTGACCGAAAAAACTCGAAACCCAATCATCCAATACTCCAATCTCCACTAGTTTTACTTCCTGAAGACATCTCCAAAGCAAAACTCTTTTGGCTAAAAACCATGCAGGCAGAGACATTCCAGTCTGAACGTTCCCAGCTCCTCAGCAAACGCCCATTGTCAAAGACTAGCTCAATCGGCTCGTTGATGCCATTTATCGATAACGACGGGCTCATACGAGCAAGAGGGAGATTGAGGAACTCCTCGCTCTCAGATGGAGAAAAACATCCGATCATTCTCCGCTCGCACAATTTATTAACATTAATCATTCGCCATACCCACCTTCAAACACTCCATGGAGGACCTAAGCTCACTCTCTCAGTGCTACGAAGAGAGTATTGGATCGTGAGAGCGAGAACCACGGTTCGTACCGTTCTTTATAAGTGTGTTCCTTGCACGCGAGAAAGAGCTGAAATCCCAACCGAACTCATGGGCGACCTTCCGACGGCGAGAGTCACTCTTGAAAGTAGAGCCTTCATCCACACCGGGGTCGACTATGCAGGGCCAATTTCAGTTCGTACCGCGCCCGGTCGAGGCCACAAAACACACAAAGCGTACATAGCAGTTTTTGTGTGCATGGCAGTCAAGGCCATTCACATCGAACTAGTAAACGACTATTCGACAAACGCGTTCATTGCCGCTTATCATCGATTCATCTCCCGTCGCGGAAGACCGAAAGCAATGTACTCCGACAACGGCACCACGTTCCATGGGGCAGACCGTGAACTCTCCACTGCAATTAAACTAGCCGCGCAAAGCGTAGACTTTATTAATTCCACTGCCGTGAGTGGACTCCAGTGGCACTTCCTGCCCCCCGCGGCACCTCATTTTGGAGGGTTATGGGAAGCGGCTGTAAAAAGCGTGAAACACCACGTCAAACGATGTATTGGGTCTTACACCCTCACGTCGGAGGAAATGTCGACGCTACTATGTCGGGTCGAAGCATGTCTTAATTCGCGACCAATATCCTCCGTATCCGACAACATCGATGATTATCAGGTCCTGACACCGGGTCATTTTTTAATCGGTACCGCCATAGTTGCCGAGCCTCAACCGAGCGTGATAAACCTTACCGAAAACCGACTGTCACGGTGGCAACTAGTTCAACGTATTACTGAGAACATTTGGAAAGCGTGGTCCAACGATTATCTCCACACGCTGCATCAGCGGCCGAAATGGAGAACAGT
Source organism: Lasioglossum pauxillum (assembly GCA_933228785.1). Classification (NCBI taxonomy): domain Eukaryota; kingdom Metazoa; phylum Arthropoda; class Insecta; order Hymenoptera; family Halictidae; genus Lasioglossum; species Lasioglossum pauxillum. The sequence continues at coordinate 31,193,242 of OW121703.1, forward strand.
TCAAGGTCTCGCCAAAGTAGGGCAAATCGTTCTCCTCCGAAATTCAATCATGCCGCCAAGCATGTGGGAACTCGGGCGTATCATTACCTGTCATCCAGGAGCAGACGGTCTCACTCGAGTCGTCACAATTAAAACGAGCAAATCGGAATACAAACGTCCTATTGCTAAGGTTTGTTTTTTACCTGTCTCCATCAACGAAGCTGAAGAAAACAGCAATCCATCCGCTCTCAGTACTACTACTTGAACCATCTAATGAATACCCGATCGAATGTAAATAGTTGTAATTAAACAGCACCATGCGTTTGCAGTCCTGTATGTTTGTCCGAGTTAGAATAATTCGGTTAAGTTGCGCTTACCGTTATGTTCACGATTAAAGAATCGCTTAGATTCACACCGATTCTATATCGAATGTATACGATACGACACGATTCTTTTCTCGCCAATTCCCATTGGTACGCTGTTGAATGAATTCATTCAACGGAGGGGCCGGTGTGTTCAAACTTGAACTTCGCGCCGATGTGGCGGTCACGTGCCGCCGTGCGTGTGAACCGCGGATCGCTCGACTCGCTCATTCCTGTGGCTGCTCTGATGGTGCCTACACGCGTGTTAATTATAATACCGCAATTAAGCCATTATTTTTGAAGTGTACAATTCCTTGTATTTGCATCAGCGGACGGAGGTAGCCGTCGTGTGTTCATTAAGATCAAGTCCAGTTCTTTATTCAACAATTAAATCGACTCGCGTATATCACGGTGCGCGAATTGTGCATTGAATAAAGACACCACGTGTTCACTTCGCAGTTTGCGATTCTTTGATTACAACCACCTCGAACGGCAATCCCCCATTTTGGGATACGATCCAGCTAACCCGAACAAAAAACTGTCCTCAAACTGTCAAAAACAAAGAAATGTCCTCTTTAATTCATTTATAATATACTTCCAAGGTATATCCTCAATATTGTTTGATCTTTTTATGCTGAATAAATCCAGATCTAATTCTTCAACTACGTCTAATAAAGATGCTATACAATTAACAATATTTTCTGGTTCAATAGGGATATGTTTATCCTGTTTAATTGGTAAAACGATAACGTAAAAATTATCCAATGGTTTTAATCTAGCTCGTCCAAAAGTTAGATCAATTGAAGTACCCAATAAGTTGGCTTCTTGTAATTCTTCTGCTCCTTTATCAATTGGATTGCCACACATATCCACAAAAACGACTTTATGTGTTTTGGCCATATATAGTGGTTCACGAATTTCTCTAATTTCTGGATATCTTTGCGGTGTTTCTACTACACTCGGTAGTTCCATACGACTATCTATTGGTTCAAGAACTTCAGAAGAAATAATATTTTCTTGATTAGGTGTCCCTATATCGAGGAATAAAGAATTGTCAAAATCTGAAGAACTGCGGGGTACGCTAGTTCCAGGATCAAAACTTGATTGCGATGTTTGCGTATTGTCAGATGGGATCGTTAAAAATTCTTTCATTTTCATTTTTCTCTTTTTCGTACTGTATCTGGTAGAGGTGAATCTTCCGATGAAGTAGATGGAAGTTTTCTTTTCTTGATCAATGAGTATCTTAATTCTCCTGTATCTGATTCACTTGATTCATCAAGTTTCCTTTTCTTTTGAGCTAATTCGGATAATAATTCTTCTTCTTCTCCTTCTTCTTCTGATGATGTTGACAAAATTCTTTTCCTAGTTAAATTCCTGTGTTTTTGTAACGGTAGACAGATTTCTGGAGGGTTTCGAGATAAGGCATCAGCATTAGCGTTGGTTTTACCTTGTTTGTAATGAATTTTGCATTCATATTCTGATAATTTCAATTTCCACTTCCATAATCTAGAAGTTGGATCCTTGATAGAATTTAACCAAACTAAAGGTTTATGATCAGTTATTATATTGAACGTGCGGCCGTACTGGTATGGCCGAAAGTGAGAAATGCAGTAAATAATTGCTAAACATTCTTTTTCTATCGTAGAATATTTTTGTTCAGCTGCATTTAATAATCGAGAAGCATACGCTATGGGGAGGTCCTTTCCAATTGAACCTTGGCTAAGAATTCCTCCGATAGCATATGCGGAAGCATCAGTAGTGAGATTAAATGTTTTTGAAAAATCTGGAAACTGTAGTATAGGCTCTGTTATAAGAGTTTCTCGTAAAATTTGAAAAGATTTTTCTTGCATCTCCTTCTATTCAAAAATAACATCTTTCTTTAATAAATCTGTCAATGGTTTAGCAGTTGCAGAAAAGTTTGGTATAAATCTTCGATAATATCCAGCTAATCCCAAAAATTGCTTAATCTGTTTCACATTCTTTGGATTCGGGAAATTGTGTACAGCTTCTATTTTCTTCGGATCAGGTTTCAAACCATTTTCACTAATTATGTGTCCCAAATAGGTTACTTCATGACGTAAAAATTCGCATTTATCAGGTTGTAATTTCAATCGTGCAATGCGTAATCGATCCATTAGTTTATTAAATTTAATTTCGTGCTCTTGCAAAGAACTTGAATATATGACTATATCATCTAGATATACGAATAATTCACATCCTTGAAGTCCTGCTAGCACACTATTCATCAAACGTTGAAATGTGGCTGGAGCATTTTTCAATCCAAAAGGCATTCTTTTAAATTGAAAATGACCATAAGGTGTTGAGAATGCTGTTGTAGGGTTAAGTGGATTCGAGGTTAAAATCAACTCAGCGTGTCCTATGTTTGACAGGAGTGAAGTCTTTATTTCGTTAACTGGTAGCTACAAGTTGTCTCGCTGTGCGCTCGGACTAGACTGACTTTTTCGTTCGTCTTCGACTCTCGGTAGCTACGATTTTTCCTAAACTCGTCCTGATTGGCCGGGCCTGCATTCGCCTTTTTCGGCCAATCGGGTATTTGCTCGGAGACTCTACTTACGCCTCCCATATTCCTAGCGCCCTTGGCGCGCTTTGTCTGAACGCAGGGGCGGTTCCAGAAATTTGGCAATGCAGCGGAATTTCCTACGGGCCCGCGGTACATGACGTGTGCGGCTATCGCCTACCTGCCTAGCTTCTCGGTCCCTTCGGAATCTCGAGATTTACGGTGTCCGCACTAAGTGTTGGGGCCGAAGGTAACAGGGTCTAACTACTAAAACGTGATGTTACAAAGACTCTAAAACGCTCGCTAAGACGAGTAACGGCTTTCCTAAAAACAGCTGTGTGACAACGGGTTCCATAAATCCGCTCGACCATTTGCACGCCAAATGTTGTCAAATGTACGTGCCGATGGCCGCTACATCACCCCCCTGCCAGTGCAAACGTCCTATTACGCTTAACTATTTTATAACTAGCACTAAATTTACTAACTAACTTAAGTATATTACTTACAACTGCTTACCTATGTACATTACTATTTACATTGCTTACTTATGTACTTATAACCGAACTACCGATCAACCTGTAAACGCGTCGGGAAGTTAACACGCCTACCTGAACGCGTCCTTATGGGCTCCTGCGCGGAGGTCGGCCTATCATCCCTTGTCATAGTCTGATCGGTAGGTAATGACGTCTGCGTTTGGGTCTGACTTGACCCCTCAATATCTTCTAATACGTACGCCGGCTTGAGTCTATCAATAGAAATTGTTACGTCCCTCTGAACTCAACGTAGGACGTTGAGTTGATTAAAAAGTTGAGATTCAAATTGCCTCCCCTGATCGGTAGTAACCCTTAAAGGCGTACCGAAACGTGCAACCCATCCGGCAACGAACGCTCTTGTGACGGTTTCGGCCTCTATGTTTTCGATAGGGAAAACTTTTGGCCATCGCGTAAATCGGTCCACACATGTTAGACAATATCTGTTCCCTCGTGATATCGGCAACGGGCCCACTAGGTCGACGTGAACATGCTCGAACCTTGCGGACGGTAACGCGAATGTTCCGGCAGGACTTGCTACGTGCCTACTTATCTTGGCGCGCTGACATTCGACGCAACTTCGGGATCATTCGCGGCAATCCCTCTCGATAGACGGCCACACGAAACGTTCCTTAATTAGTCGCACCGTGGCTTTAACTCCGTGATGCTAAATCGCGTGTGTGGATAAAAATGCTTGACGTCGAAAAGGCTGTGTGACGAACGGTCTGACCTTTCCCGTCGAAATGTCGCAATAAATATCAGCGTCGCTGTTCAATAACTTTATACGCTTTAATTGTAATGAGGTGCCAGACGCAGTCAGGAGCTCTTCTAATTCCTGATCCGTATCTTGTGACTGCGCTAACTCGTCATAATTCAATGATGCGACCACTGACTCGATTCTAGACAAGGCGTCTGCCACCTCATTATCCTTACCACTAATGTGCCTTAGGTCGGTTGTAAATTGGCCTACGTAGTTGAGATACCTAAACTGCCGGGGTGTACATTTGTCCTTTTTTTCTTGAACGCGAACACCAGGGGTTTATGATCGGTGTATATCGTAAACGTTCGGCCCTCGACAGCATGTCGGAATTGCTTTACGGCAGCATATACAGCTAACAATTCGCGATCGTACGCGCTGTAGTTGCGTTGTGCAGGAGACAGGGCTTTCGTATGGAAAGCTAACGGTTTCCATGAACCTTTTTCGCGTTGCTGTCATGTCGCGCCTAACGCAAAATCTGATGCGTCTACCATGATCGCGAGGTGCGCGTGACTTGACGGATGCGCTAATAACGCCGCGTTTGCCAAAGCTTCGTTCGATGCTTGAAAAGCTTTCTCCGCTTCAGACGACCACTCAATCGGAGCGTTTCCTTTAACTTTGCGACCACAAAGCAACCGATTGAGTGGTGCTTGTACGATTGCTGCGTCCGGTATAAATCTTCGGTAAAAATTTATCATCCCTAGGAACCTTCGAAGTTGTTTGACGATCTCCGGTTTCGGGAACTCTACTATCGCTTTGACTTTATCGGCCAACGGTCTAGTGCCATCTTTATTTACGATATACCCGAGAAACTTTACCTCCGCCGCGGTGTAGACACACATGCTCGGATTGATTATAATGCCGTACTGATTCAGTCGTAAGAAAAGCTACTTTAAATGTTCCCTATGCTCTGCTTCATCTCTTGATGCCACTAAAATGTCATCGAGATATATATAACAAAAGTCAAGACCTCTTAACATCGTATCTATAAAGCGCTGAAATGTTTGTGCGGCATTTCTCAAGCCGAACGGCATCACGGTGTACTCAAACAATCCGAACGGAGTGGTTATCGCTGTTTTCGGAATATCGTCTTTATTCACCGGGATCTGGTGATACGCTCTCACCAGATCTATTGTCGAAAAAATCGTTTTTCCTGCTAGCATTCGCGAAAAATCCTCTATATGTGGGATCGGATACCGGTCTGGAATCGTGCGTGCATTAAGAGCTCTGTAATCCCCACAGGGTCGCCATCAGTTATCCTTTTTAGACACCATATGTAGGGGCGAAGCCCACTGGCTTTTGGATGGACGGATGTGACCCTGGCTCAATAGTTCCTCGAATTCTGTTCGCGCGACCTGATACATTTCCGCGGATAGCCTACGCGTTTTACAATAAATCGGGGGTCCGTCAATCGTGGTGATGTAATGTACAACGTCGTGTTTTACCTTGCGCGAGGTCGCTGTCGGTCGCGTGATGTCGGGGAACTGCGCCAAGATCTGGTGATACGGCGAATTTCCCTGGATGGTCTTGATTGATCCTACCTCGTCCACAGCGATCCTGCCGGTCGAAAATAGTGACGTATCCTGGTCTAGGAGGCGTCGGTTCCGCAGGTCCACAAGTAGTCCATAGTGGCTCAGGAAATCTGCTCCAATAATGGGCTTGTCGACGTCTGCTATCACGAACCTCCATTGGAACGCTCGTCGGAGCCGCAGGTTGACGTTGATTGTACGTACGTACATATGGTGGAACCATTTGCCGCAAACATCTCGTACGACGTCTTCTCCAGCCTTCCTTTAACGCGTGTGCGTGGATATACACAAAGGTCCGAACCGGTGTCGATCAGATATTCTTCTTTGGTTACTTTATCGGTAACGAAGAGGCGGCTGGTCCTCGGGCCGTCACTGCTTGCCGCGTTCAGTGTCGGTCTGGCCCATTTCCCGACGACTCGTAACTGCATGGTTCATGACATTTGGTTGACTGTTCTTTGAATACCTGATGATACCAGCATATTCGTTTCCTCCCAGACTGCGACGATGGTTGTTGCTCCCGATCTTTGCTGTTCGACCGCGACCTGCGTCTGAACCATGCCCCTCCACGTTGTTTCGGGCGTGAAAAAGACATTTCCGCGATACGTGTCTCCAATTGTTCCAAGCGTTGCAGCAACATTTCTGTCCCGCGGTCCGTCGCGACGCTTGCTACCTGCGTTTGTCCAGCTCCCTCCGCGTGGATCTGATCCGCAATTTCCGCCAATTTGTTAAGCGGCAGGTCTGCTTGCGCTGTTACGATGGCCCGCGTCATGTTCGGCAATCTACTTGCCCAAAGGGTACGTAAAAATTCGTCGGTCACAGTGGTCCCTGCTAAACGTCTCATGTGACGCAAGAACTGTGAAGAGGACCGGTCTCCGATCTCTTCCTGCTCCAGCAGCTGTCGAATCCGCTTGCCTTGCGACGCTGACAAGCGATTGACCAGCTCAGTTTTCAGCGTCTCGTACTTGTCCTTTTCCGGTGGGTTGATAAAAATGTCTTGCACTTCAATTGCATACTTAGTTTCCAGCTGTGACATGACATAGTAAAATTTTGTCGTGTCAGCTGTGACCCCATTCAAAATGAACTGCGCCTCGATCTGGCTAAACCAAATCAATGGTTGTTCCGGCCAAAAAGGTGGTACTCGTATTGCCACTCGATGCACTTCGGCCATCGTGGTCGATGTTGACGTTGAAGGTTGAGCCATTCCGAAACTAATGCAACGCACGAACATTCACTACTTGACGCGAACACTTACTATGTTATGCGAACATGTACAAAAGAGACTTTTACTCCCGAACCGTCGGAGTCACCAATGTAGGGTTAAGTGGATTCGAGGTTAAAATCAACTCACAAGTAATGATCCTCTCGAGGAACGGATCGTCCAGATTGCGCAATAGCAATTCAATGCTGACCTCCACGCGGTTATCTTGATTTTCTTGGCACCGGCTATAGTGAAAACCGGTGGAGCGACGTTTTTTGTAATTCAAATCGTCCAGTCGCCGGAGGATTGTACTGCGTCCTACACCAAACATTTGGGAGAGGTCGCGTAGTCCTAAGGTCGGATATCGGGTAATAACCGATACGAGAAAAAGGGGATCCACCTGCTCTGTACGGGGTCGCCCACTTCGCGGCTCATCCTGCATGAGTACGCGTCCTTTTCGAAATTGAGAATATAGTTTGTACACCAAAGACTGAGACAGGATTTTCCCATAGCCGGACACAACTTGCTGAAAAGCCGACCGGGGTGGAACGCCAGTTACAAACAAATAATGTAGTATACTCCGAATACGCTCACGAGGGAAGTCGGTTGGTAAAACCTAAAGAAAAATAAAAAAGAAAGGGGGAAAATAGTATTAGAAGGAAAGAAAAGAAAATTGTGTAAAATAGTTCTCAGAGATTAAATAATAGTAAATGATATAATACCGGGCGCGAGGAGCTTGAAGGAGCTTTGTCGCAGCGATCCGGAACTTGAATTGGAACTGGCCTGTCTGTCTGCCATAATAAGCTGAAAAAAAAGAGAGAGAAAAGTTAGTTTACAATTAACTAGGGAATAAGTGCAACAGATATAGATTATGAATATTTTAAAGGGGAACTTACCTGTTCGATTCAGTGAGGAACCGTCGCTGAAGAATTTAACCAATTCGAGGCAGGGCAAATAATATGAGCAAAGTAGGAAAGAGTCTAGTGTAGAGAGAATTATAGTTGATTGGTATTATACGCTATTTCTGGAAAATAAAATCATAGAACCAGTTAGTAATTTGCGACTTGCGTAGTGAGGTTAGAATATTAGGAATGTAAGGGTCAACCAATAAGAAATTGATAGAGCAAATTGTTGAATAAACGATCTGAGAGTACCCAAAGTAGCTTAGTGCTATCAACTTTGCGGTTAGAAAAATAAAAAGAAAAATATATATAAAGGAAATGTAAAAATGAAATTGTTTATTGTACTTACCAAGTCAGGAAACGGTGTCGAAAACGGGAACTGCGTTATACAGCAACACTGAGAATGCTGTTCAATAACTGGACACGGTCAGGTCGATAAAGCAGTAGCACCAGCGAGAGATTTGTAGAAATAATATGGGACGCCTGGTCAGCTGTAACCCAAATCTGCAAGATGAGAAGGGAATCAGTTTTCAGGCGCGCTCATAAAAATAGATACTAAGTAATTAACATCTAAGATAAATGAGAGTCTAAATTACATAGCGGCTAATAATGCAGTTTGGAGTTGATTACTAAAGTGGGAAATTATACATAATGTCTATATAGTATAGCATTGGAGAATTAAGTGGGCAATAAAGTATGTAGGCTAAATATTTGGATGTAGTTGAGAATTTTGTAAAAGCACGGCTAACTGTAAACGCGACGTGTCTTCGCGGGAGTTAATAATAACAGCGAGCTAAATTTGTATCTACATTACAAAGAAAAAAAGGAAAAAAAACCCCGCGAGGACACGAGTGCGTGGAGGTCGTCGCTTTAGGTACAATACACACTAACGGAATTTGATAAACGGTTTGGAAGACAAAGGGTAGCACAGCCTTCGAAAATGTAAACTGCCAAACGGTATGTAGACTGAAAGCCGTGACTAAGAATAGACACACGATAAAAGAAGGTGGGGATGACTTTGAGTCACCCCCAGCAGAGTTCTAACGGGCGAATTGAATCAGATCGGATTCAATTCGTGTAGAAGACACATGTTCTGAGTGACATCGAATTTTTTGAAAGTGCGGACTAGTGATAGTTTAGGCTGTTGGTAGGGGTTCTTTACTTATGAATTAATTAGGGAATCTAGGAATATTGCGTAGTGTCAGTGAGTAATTTGTGTAGATAGAGGCAATTTTGCTATTCTTTTGTGTTTTTACGATTAGGAATTAAGTGAATTAACCCTAGGGGTACCAATAGTGCTAAGTGTACTCGGAGTTCGACGGACTTTTGGTACGAGCTTCGGCCCAAAAGTCCGTATAATCCTGGGTATACTGCTCCATTAGAATCTTACACGTACTTTTGGGACAGGTGTTGACCCAAAAGTTCGTGTAACCAGTAAATTTGATTTTTTCGAGAAATTCCCCATCGAGGGAGCTTAGTTGGAGGTTAATAAACGTATTTATCCATTTTATTCCAAAAAATAAGAGATTCACGAATTTATGGGACACAGAATAATTCGCGTCCCATTAATTCGTGTAACTCGTATTTTTCCGATAAAAGTTTACTAAATTGTTTACTGACCCCCGACCATGATCCGTCAGCACAAATTTTCTAAAATAATCTATTTTTTACTGTTTACACGAATTTTTGGGTCGAAGCTCGCCCCAAAAATACGTGTAAAATTCCAATTGGCTTGTGTACCCAAAGTTACACAAACTTTTGGGTCGACACTCGCACCAAAAGTTCGTCCAAATCTGAGCTCCTCCAGTACTATAAATACCCCTAGTGCAAGTACACTTAGTTCCTGACCGCAGTAAATTAGAATGGTATGCGAAATTAATTATTCCGGCTCTAATTACTCCAGAACTCAGAGGCACCGATTACACTAGCACTTCACATATTTTCTTGGTTGCACGATAACTATTTACAATTGGAAAGAAACAAAAAATATCTACTACTCCTTAAATCAACTAATAATAGATAATTCAAAACGAAAAAGGCTAAGCCCCTATTATCTAGCTACGCTATCACTAATCCATACTTCTAATATTCGGTGTTACGCAGAACCATGTGTATTCTACGCGAACTGAATCCTATCTGGTTATAACCGCCGGATTAACTCTGCTGGGGGTGCTTCAAAGTCAAAGTCATCCCCACCTTCTTCTCTTGTGTCCTATTCTTAGTCATGGCCTTCAACCTTCAAACCGGATTAGCCGTTTACATTTTCAAAGGTTATATTGCTCTTTGTCTTCTGTAACGTTCTCTCTATTCCCGATTATATGTATTATTCCTATAGCTCCGACCTCTACGCACTCGTGTCCTCGCTGGGTTTTTATTTTTTTTTTGCATTAGTTCAAATTACAAATTTAGCTGGCAGCTATTATTAGCTCCAGCGAGGAAACGTCGCGTTTACAGTTAGCCGCGCTTTACAATGTTCTAGACTGCTTCTAAATATTCTGCCTAACTAATTTATTTCCTAACTTTTCTCATAATTGTTAACTTATACCCACACTACTACCCCCGAAGGGGTCCGGGTGATCCGGGATATCGTTCCCGAGCAGAAATCGCTTTGGATAAAGTTTCCTACTTAATAATACCTCGTTAGTTAATTATTAGCCGCTATTTAGTTAAACTCCCATTTCTCTTTGTTGTTAATTGCTTAATTAATTAATTAATTATTAGGTTATGACCCTACACTACGCACCTCACAACCCGTATACGTGAAAATAGCTCCCACATTTCAAAATATTTCAAGATATTTTATTTCAAAATAGCCCAGCGTTGTTTCAACGTTTATCGTTTGGCCCTCCAAGTGCACTAATAGTCCAGAATTTTCAGTTTCTCTTATGTTTTTGGTCTTCTAATTATGTAATTTACTCAATTATAAGCTAACTTGGTCTAGTATGCCCTAAGACCTAACCGGTTTTCGCATTTGAAATTTTATTTTATTTTATTTTCCGGCTCCAGGCCCTCTCGCATGTAGAAGTGCGTGCGGGCCAAGAGCTGGGAAATTCGTCTTTTCACATCGCGTTCGACTCTAGAAACGTTCCGCATTTCGTTAGTATACAAATTTTACCTGCTTATTTTTTGCATAGAATGTCTTTACTACCTTCAGTATGATTCTACCTGGCTAGATTTTTAATTTTCTTATTTTAAATTTTTTCGACTAAACCATATAAAGCCTCATATCTTTTTTAACTAGCAAACTTTTATTGTTCCAAATTTTGTGTATAATATTATTTAAGCCTTACAATTAATACTATCTAGAGATTTTACCCTCACCTTATTTTTTTTCTGCTCGCCCTGACAACAAATGCTAACATCTCCCTTATTTTAAGGTTTTTTCAACTGAAATTTGGTACGTTATACTAACTTTTTATTCCGAATAATTTACGCCAATAAAAAATTGTTTCCTCAATCTGGGCCAATTAATGGTTCCTGGGGCCATTTTTTGCACTTGGATTGCTTATTCCCTCAAAAAACTACTGTGTACCGCTTGTGAGACCTCTACGATGTCTCTAAGTGCTTTAATTTGTTAAATAAATATCCTAGGACCGTGACGCCATCATGCTGACTACGTCATCAGACCTCGATTATCTCTGTCTAACTAGCCTGGGAGTTTCCCTATACCGCTTTAAAACTCTTATGAGAATTGATTTTTCCTACGACGGGATTGCAACCCGTTTTTGCAGTCCGAATACAAGATTTTCCTTTCGGGAACGACCCCCGTTAACAAATACCCCGATATCTCGTTCAAACTATCATTGTTATTTACAGAATTATCTACTTTTACGTGTGCGCCTGATAGCTGATACCCCTTCTTGTCTGCTTGCTTGCAGATTTGAGTTGCAGCTGACCAGGCGTTCCATATTACTACTGTATCGACCTGTACGTGACCTGGTATTACATTGTACGTGCATAGTTGCTGTATAACGTAGATCCTTTTTTTTTTTTTTTTTCGTGTGAAAATGCATTACGCATACCTCGGCCTCCTGGGGGATAGCCGAGGTTATGTGGGACTCTCCTCGGGTGGGGGTCGACTCGCAAGCGACTCGATCCCCTCCCGAGGCATACCGCACAAAAAACACACGCCCACCTAAGCTATGTAGGAGGTGCCTAGATCTTGCGAAAACTCAACAGGACATCTCCTAGCTTTACATGCATCCCGGGGGGGAGGGGTTAGCTCCCCCCACACCTAACACTAACTGGACCCTGGGCGGAGGGACCCGCCCAGTGTCCCCATCCCTGGAGCCTTCGGATTGGGCTTCCCGAGCCCCAGCTCGGTCCACCCACAGCTCCCGGAGCCCTCCTGCCCCGCTCGAGCAGGGACCCGTGGGTCCCCGCCCGGCCAGGGCAGGAGGGCGTCGACACCGGCAAGGGAGGGTCGTCGGAGGCGCATCCGAACGACCCGACCCTCCCCACCCCACCCCCCACGCGCCCCACCCCAGAGCACGCCTCTGGGGTGTGGCCGGCACCCCGCCACAAAGACCGAAGTCTCGGGGTGCCGTGCCACCCCGGGGGGATTAACTCCCCCCCGGGGGCCGGGGTTAGCTCACTCCCCCGGCCCCCCCAACCTCAGCCCCCCGCGACGGAGGCAAAGGGCGGTGCGAGGGGCGAACCCTTCGCACCGCCAGGGGAAGCCCCACCCCCCCGGGAGGGGGGGCATTAGTTGGCGCGGGGAGGGGAACACTCCCCGCGCCCTCCCACCCATCACCGTCCCCCCACTCGGGGGACCCGCAGCGTCGCGGGGGGACGTCCCCCGCGTCGCATCTCCCGATCCCGTCGCCCTTCCTCTTCTCCCTGAAGGGGAGGGCGGCGCACGACGACGCGGGGGACGTCCCCGCGCCATCCTCCTTCTCGCCGAGCCCGGGTCCCGTTCCCGAGCTCGCTCGGCGGCCTCCCTCTGAGACATCACTGTCTCGCAGAAGGAGGCCACCGCCTTCGCCGACCTCCCGCCCCCGATCAAGTGGTCGAACAAGATCGGGAGCGAGAGGTCCCACCCTTCCACCGCGGCTCTAAGGACACGGCGCGGCTCGGCCCATGCCGGACACTCCTCGAGTGTATGCCGCGCCGTGTCCATCTCCTCGCCGCAGTGGTGGCACTGCGCTGCTGGCTCCCGCCCCATCCTATGCAGGTACTCACCGAAAAAACCGTGTCCGGTGAGCACCTGCATGAGGCGGAAGGTCAACCCAACTCGCCTCCCGCACCATGTATTAAACATGGGCAGGAGGGCCCGAACTACCGGACTTGCCGAGGACGAAAGCATCTGCTTCCATCGCTCGAACACGTCCGCGCGGGCCTGGCGTCTCCGCACCTCGAGCTCCCCATCCTCCTCGGCCGTCAGCTCCTCGCCAGGGAGGCGGCGGGACTCGCAGGCGATCCGGTATATGATCGCCTGCCCCGCCGCCACCACGTGGAAGGGAGGAACCACGGCCAAGAGGCCCGCCACCTCGGTGGAGATGGTGCGGTACCCCCGTATGGCCCGCAAGGCCAGCCGACGCCGCACTCTTTCCAAGAGCGCGATACTGCGTCGGCTGGCCTCGAGCGAGCGGTGCCATACGGGGGCCCCATAAAGAGCAATAAACCGCACCACCCCCAGATAGAGGCGGCGGACATACAACCGCGGCCCCCCGATATTGGGCAGCAGCCGCGAAAGCGCGGCAGCTCGTCGAGCAAACATACCGGCCGGTAGGCAGAGGGAGACTCTGCGGGTTTTCCGATTTTCTGGAGGAGGACACAGGCCCCCGGTACAGGCACGCATCCAAGATGCTCCTGTATGCCGGGGCATGGACCTTTAGCGCCAAGGCCGTTATACCGCCAGGAACGCCATCGGGGCCGGAGGCCTTCTTGCCCCTAGCCCGGCGCTCCTGGATGGTCTGGTCGAGCTCCCACTCGGAGACCCGGAGTTCGTCCGACCAATCGCTGGTCGGCCCCGGGACGCGTACAGTCCCCCCCTCACCCCCATTGCCGGGGGGAAGAGGGTATCGACGACGCGTCCCAAGAACTCCGGGTCCATTCTCTCCGCGACAGGGGGCGCCCGAGGACGGAGCTTCCCAAGCACCATCCTATACGGGCGCCCCCACGGATCCTCGCGGAGAGTCTGCAGGAGCTCGTTCCAGGCCTTGGCCTTGGCTGCGGTGATCGCACGCTTGAGGGCCACGGCGGACAATCTATACTCCCTGTACAGATCGTCCACCGTCGGCTCCGGGTCGCCACCGTGAAAGTGGCGTCGCTGAACGCGGACGTACCGGCGGCGGGCTTGACCGGCCAAGCTGCGAAGCTCGGCCAGCTCGCCCGACCACCAGTACACAGACTTTCGAGGGGGACAGGCCCGGACCCGGGGCATCGCTACGTCGCAGATCATCTGCAACGTGCTCCGGAGCCAAGCCGCCCCCTCGTCAGGTCCACGCTCCCTGGCCGGAGGCCAGGCGGAGCCGATAGTCACGGCCCTCAGCAGGTCCATGTCTAGCCGCTTCAGCGCCCATCTGAAAGGGCGCTACTTCGCCGGAGGAGGGGCGTGTCCACCGGCGGCTCCGAGACCACAGCCACATCCATCAGCATGTAGCTGTGGTCCGAGAGGGTTTCCCCCTCCCAGACCCGCCATCTGGACACATGGCGTGAGGCGGAAGCGGTCGCGAACGAGACGTCCACGATCGACCAACCGTTCCACCTCACGCACGTCGGCACGGAGCCCCGGTTAAGTAACCGGAGCTCCAGCCCCTCCATCCATTCTTCCAAGACTCCACCTCGGGGGTCGGCCCTGGGGTTTCCCCAACTGAGAGACTTCGCATTGAAGTACCCCAGGACCAACACCGGACCGGCTAAGTGGGGGGCCAGCATGCCCCTCAACCGGTCCAGAAACTCCCCGAGTTCGGTGGAGCCACGGTTCGGCGAACAGTAGCACCCCGCGACTAGAAATCTTCCCCATTTTACCAACACCGCCCCCGGCTCCGCTCGACCACGGAGCAAGGGGGCAACCTCGCCGACTGGCGAGCCCAAATTGCCACGGAGCCCTCCAGATCCCCGAACCATTGTGGTTGGTCGGGGACCTCGAAGGGCTCCGCGGCCACTGCCAGGCCAACCTCAAGCTCCGCCAGGCGTTGGACCATCAGGTCCTGTGCCTGGCGACAATTGTTGAGGTTGGCCTGGAGAACCATCTGGGAGCATCCCCTAGCCGAAGTATCATTACGTCGGGCTCGAGGATGCTCCCACCTGAGTCGGCGCCGGGACGGGAGGGGGGTTAGCCCCACTCCCGTCCCGGGCCGGCTCTACCACCATATTGGAGGGGGAGGTAGGGGGGAGGGGTTGTCCGTCCCCCCACCACCCCCTGTGGCATTAGGAGACGGCGCCACACCGCCGCCTCCTTGTTTCCCCTTCTTTTTTGGGGGCGGGGAGGGGCCGCCACACGAGGAGGCGCCTTCTTCGCGGGCCCGGTCCCACCTTTAGAGGCAGGATCCGGGGGGGGGGGCTGGGCGGACGCGGCCGGGACCAAGTCTCCTCCGTAGAGGGGAGCGTGGCCCCGGGTTGGTGGGGAGTGGCGCTGGCCTTCTCCACTGCACGGGGGGTTGGGGGGGCGGGGGAGGCCTTAGCATCCCCCTGTCCCCCCTTCCCTTTCCCTTTCTTCTTCTTCTTCTTTTTCTTTTTCCCCCTCGCCCCCGGCCCCCCGGCGGGGGGAACGGAGGTTAGGGGGACGGTGGCCGACGCCGGCGGAGCAACGGGGGCGGGGACCCCCGAGGGGTCCCGGCCAACCGCGCTGCGCCGGCGTACGACAACGTCGGGGGTTTGCGACCCCCCAGCACCGGTCGGAGCTCCTCACGGAACGCCATTAGTTTGGCGTCCATGAGGGCCCCGATCCGGGCCAGGAGGACCGCATCCCCCGAAGGTCCCACCCCGAGGTAGGAAGGGGGCGGCGACTTCATCCGCTGGACCACATCCGCAGGGGGAAGCGGCGACGAAGGGGGGCCGTCCCTGAATCGGTCGGGACCCTCCTCATCGCCAACATATCCCCCTGGAGGGAGGTCAGGGAGTCGTTCAACTCCCCCATCTCCCGCCTCAGCGCCGCGTTCTGCTCCTTGAGTTCCCGGTTCTCCGCCTGCATCCTCTCCCAGAGGTCTGCAGGCGGGGCCCGGGTCGTCCCCTCAGTGGGCGCGGCGCTGGGGCCAGCGGTGGAGGAGGAGGCTCCCTGCCACCCTCTTAACTCCAGCTCCCTCATCGCCGCCTCAATGAGGCGCGCCGAGTCTCTGAAGGCCTTTACAAATGTCCCTTTGAGATTGCCGCTCCTTAAGGCAGTGCTTTCGACCAAACGGCCGGCGGCAACCACCTGAGCGGCAATCTCTCCGGGGAGGAGGTCCCGCAGCTCCAGGCGGCACTCCTCTATAGAGGGTGCGTTCCTGCCGCTGCGGGACCTCTTCACCACCTCCACGGGGACCTCCCCTATGAAGGATGACGCCGGACGCTTCCCGGACGTCACCGACGTCCGGGAATCGACCGATATCTCGTCGTCATCCTTCTCCCTCCCAGGGGAGGCGGGTCGGGTAGACCCGCCTCCCCCCATCGACGAGGCTCCCACAATGGGCTCCATCGTCGACACGCCCGTCTCCCCCTCCTCCGAGGCACGAGGCCTTGACGACCCCCTCTCCCAGGTACGAGAACGCGAGCGCGTTCGAGGTCTCTCCCGAACGGGAGCGACCCCCTCCTCCTCCTCCCCCCCATCCCCGGTTTGAAAATAAGTGCATTCCATCGCTAAGTTCTTTTATGGTTATCGACGGTTTGCCCACCACGGGACCCCTACCGCAGTAGGGGTACTTCCCCGCCGGATAATCACCCAAGTTAATCACGCCGAAACCGAGAAGCGGCTTATCAGCTGGCCAAGCCTATCGACGTGTAAAATGACTCGAAAAAAGGTTAACGGGATAGGCCCGCGCCATATGATGCTAAAGGTTTAACGTCACCCCTTTTGAAGGAGGGCACCGGATCCGAACCGGATAAGCTCCAACTTCGGGCTAGACGTTGCTTTGGTTTATCCCCCAAAGCAGGGGTATAACGTAGATCCTGAGTTGGGCGCAGTTTCCAGTCTCGGTAAGTGCAGTTAACTATTATGAACATTATCCGCCGTTGCTACTCTTTTTTAATCGCGTAGTTTCATTTCTATGCCACCTTACTTCCTCTCTACTTAATTATTCCCGCTATTTGCTCTGTCTATTTATTCTTACTTATTGACGCTGACACTAGTGGTATTCTAACCTCAACTACCGCAATGCATATTACTAATTAGTTTTCTTTTACAGATTTCATCCTACCCAGCTTACAGCCTGTTTTACATAGTACTGGTAACAAACTTCTTTTTGTATCTTCTTACAACTAAATTCTCTGTTCCGTTCTAAAATAGCTTCTACTATCGCTTTTTTAATTATTAATCTCTCTAAAGTAATCTCTTTCTTATTTTGTTCATAAAATTCCACCAGCTTAGGTTGGTTCAATTAATTCTAGAGCGGCTACTCACTAATTGCACATATAAGATCACCTTTTAGATCCTCCTGAATATATATTTATTAGAATTTCCCTAATTGGATCAATCTATATTATTTGTGAATACACTTCCTAAGATAGATTTTTCTCTTTTCTTAATCTATTGCTGTTATTTGTTGATTACATTTTTACAATTCTCGCTCCTATATTAATTACTATATCTATATTCTATATCAAGTTTCTTTCTTTTTCAGCTTTCAGATGGCAGAAAGACAAGCCAGTTCGAGCTCCGGTTCCGGCTCAAGGCAGAAAAGCTCCTCGCACCAGGTATTAAATTCTTTAATCTCTATGAACTATTTAACACTTTTCCTCTTTTTTTTCTTTTTTTTAAGTTCAACCAACCAACTTCGCACACTTCACACACTTCACACGCGAACGTGTGCGAAATATGCTTTATCTTTTGTTTGTGACTGGAGTTCCGCCCTGTGCAGCCTATCGACAAGTCGTATCTGGATATGGACAAATCATATCCCAGTCCCTCGTTTACAAGCTTTATTCTCAATTTCGAGACGGACGCGTGCTCATGCAGGACATGCCCAGAAGTGGGCGGCCCGTGCCGAACACGTCGATCCGACCTTCTTAGAGTCAATTATAACCCGTTATCCGAACTTGGGAGTTCGTGACCTATCCCAGATGTTTGGAGTAGGACGTAGCATTATCATGCGGCGCCTGGACTCCCTAAACTATAAAAAGCGTCGCTCCACCGGTTTTCGTTATCGCCCGTGCCTTGAGAATCGTGAGAACCGCGTGGAGATTAGCACAGAATTGCTTCTGCGAAATCTGGACGATCCCTTTCTCGAGAGGATCATAACATGTGATGAAAAATATCTCATTTACGAGGGCGGCTCTCCCAGCTATTGGTCGCCCAGCGCTAAGAGGGTCGTCCTCCCTAAATCTACACGGCCGGTTCCACTGCGAGTTCAGGTCAGTGTTTGGTGGTGCAGCAAAGGGCTACTTCTGTGCCACTTTTTTGAACCCGAGGACACTGTAACCAGCTTACGACACGTAGCCCTGTTCAAAGATGCTCTAAAGGCCTACCGAAATTTGCATCCCAACGGTCAACCGCCCCTCCTTTTACAGGATTCCTTCCCTCCGCATACGTCAGCCTACTCGCGGATGCAATATCATGCGAGCGTGGTGGATGCTTTACCACATCCCCCCCACTCGCCAGACCTCGCACCCTGCGATTATTGGCTCTGGTGTCGTCCTTTGGCTCTCCGAAACCCTCCTCCAGACACTCGACACCTTTCGCGACTCTATTACTAATCTTTCGCAACGCGAGCAGAAACGAAGGCCTAGCGTACGGCGATTACGAGAGCCAGCGCGATAGTGATCTATCGATTTTCGGCAAGCTAGCGGATCGAACCCAGCTCCCCCCACTCGACCGCTTCTCCGAATTGCCTATGGCGTGTTTCCACGGGCGCAAACTCTTGGCTCAGGAGCGTTCCCTCTAGCGTCCTAGGGCCCCGGACAGTCACGAAATTGACCAAGGAGCTTATCGCTCTCTTGGTCGGCGGAGGGGCTTCCTCTTCTTGGCTACGAGGGCGCCGACCCCGGGGCAGCTTCTCCCTTGACGGGGCGAGACGGCGTCAAGATCTGTAAGGAGTCGCAGTGGACGTGATGTTTGATTTAGCTGTTGTCCTGGCGTCGCCTCCGGTTTGGTTTGCCGAGTGCCCTCGCACCAAGCTCAAAATCTCGAAATGGCCATTTGCTCTCGGTCGGGCGCTTCCTGGCTGCGGGACATTGTTGGATTCCCGTGACAATTCGGACGATCGGTGGTTCCTTCGGCGCGCCCCATATACGGCCCTGAAACTTGCCGTTCTCGGCGCGCGCGACAGGTGTCATTATGTGATCCTCGATAATATCGGAATCTCTTGGAGGAACGCTCTCGAATCCTGTATTTTCGGTGTGGTGCCTGGTAGAGGGCGGTCCGGTCCTTTATCGCTTTCAAATGCGCTCGAAATGAACGGAGAAGTGACGTCGCAAAATTTGCAACGTCACAATATATAACTATTATAATTATTCTGTTCTAAATAAACCTTTCGTATTTTTGTAACTTTCAAATGTTGTTATTTATTACCCCAGTCTAAATCCTGATCACTAATTTACTCTATTTATTACTATTTATTTTCAGATGTATCACATACCTTAATTAATCTAATAACTAATCTAAACGGTGTTATTTACAGGATAGTCTTCGCCACTTATTGTACTCATATTATTAAGAAATGAACCTATCGTCTTAACATGACTTTTTCTTTTCCTTACAGATGTTTAACTCACGCCTTATGCAATCTATAGCTATTATTATTTCTTCTAAATGTTATTATACTCATAAGTGTAACGCCAATGCCTTAAGCGTTTTTATTTACGAACCAAATCAACTAATTATGAAACCTCTATTTACAAAGAATCCCTTGGCTCCACTCTCCGCTCTCACATTCCTTACCACTGTCGGTAAAGTGGGAGACTGTAAGTGGATCGTGAAAACCATGTGGATCTTTGCAAGACCACGTATGATATCTTACATATAATACTATAATTTTGTTATCGCTCTATTAATTCTATTAAATAAGAACCTACTAATTGATTGAGAGAGTGTGAGTACGTTTAATGCCCTATTTCTACGCAACGTTTGTGTTTCTTACTATAACTAAGTTTCTATTTACTCTATTCTCTAAGCTCTTGTATTCTGCATCTCGATCGCTGTTTTCACAAGGCCTGGCTCAGTCCCTCTGCCACACCGCCTTGAATCCAGGGTGCATTCCGGAACTCTCGACACCAGCAGCTCTGAACAGTAACTCAGCTTTCCTTCCAACCAGTCCTGGACCTGCATATGTTGCTTTACTTCAGGGTAGGTATGAGGTCCGCACAGCTCCTTCCATACCATTGACTGCATACCCGTCACCCCCGGCTCACTCCTTCATCTCGGCAGGCTGTAACAGAACGACGGACAGGCAACAGCGCACTCATAGATCTAATTTAATAGACAACGTCTATCAACCTCTTCCTACTACATATACATACTGATTTTAATTACAGTACTTAACTCTCTTGTTCACGCGCTCTTTCTTCTCTGCTTTCCTTTTCTCTTCTTCGCTCTTCCTCCTCTTTTTTTATCAGGATGGCCTTGAAGAAACCGCATGCCGCTCTCCAATTTCCTTCATTACTCAGCATCTTCACGACGATTCCTCTCATAGATAGATCATGTTCTACCAGGTTAAGGGCTTCCAGCAGTCTCTTTCTCTCTTCTGCCCACTGCTCGCACTGCGTGAACGTATGTTCCGGATCGTCATCAACCTCCGGATGGTACCACCACTCAGGCCTTGCCAATTCTGCATCTAAAAGTATTAAAAATGCCATGGCCCGTCAGAGCCTGGGTTACGTAGAAATCTAGTTCCCCATGGCTCCTAGACAGCCACTCCTTGATATTAGGGATAAACTGATATGTCCTTCTTCCAACCAAGGCCCTATCCCACTTCAACTGCCATTTCTCCATTGTTCTATCCTTGATTAATTTCCTCAATTCCTTTTTTACCCTCCTCCTTCTTTCACCTTCTCCTTCGTTTAGGATTCCTTGCTCGAAGTCGAGGTCTAGGTACTCCTCCAGCTCCCCTTCATCCAGTTCCTCGTCTTCTCCAACCTCTCTATATGAGAGTATCCCTCCACGTCTGCCGGCTCTTGAACTTTCTCTCCTTATTTCGTGCTGGAAGTTAAATATATGATTCTCCCAATTGAATAGTATCTTCCTCTCTTCTGCTTTTATATCCCAGGAAGGGATTCCCGTCAAAACGCAGAGGGTATCCACCGGGTCCGTTTTGTATACTGAGGCTACCCTCGCCAAGCCCATCCTCTGCGTTCTTCTGAGGGCGATAGTCGTAAAAACCTTACCCGCCGCGTCACTCCAAATCGGCGCACCGTACAACACGATTGCCTCTATCGTCAGATATAAAAGTTTTCTCGCCTTTTGCGAAGTCCTCATTTTATTCGTCATGATACTACTAAGAGCCGCCATGACTTTAATGGCTTTGTTGGTAGCCAGCTCTATGTGCTTAAAAAACATTTTTTGATTATCAAAAGTCACACCCAGATACTTAAGTGTTTTTATCGGTTCTATTTCCGCAGGGCCCACTCTGAAGCAAAACCCTCAGGCAGTATCTTCCTGTTTGCCATCATGACTTCCGTTTTATGTTCTGCCAAATCCAGACCCGCTGTTGTCATCCATCTTCTTGTATTTTCGATGATACTCTCCAGTTTACTTCTCATCTTTAATAGGTTGGCATCTTGGGCCATGATGACAACATCATCAGCAAAGACTCTTCTGGTGCACAGCGGTGGAAGCGGCCTTTTTAACAGACCGTCGTATACCATATTCCAAAGCAAAGGACCTAAAACAGACCCCTGCGGTACCCTCCTCCGCATTACCGTCCTTACCTGGCCTTCTGATGACTGGTATGTGACCACTCTGCCCCTGAAGTAGTCCTTCGTCAATTTAATCAAGTATCGTGGTATGGATCTTTCCGTCATTTCTTCTATAATTTTTCTCCAGCTCAAGGAATTGAAAGCGTTTTTAACGTCCAGAGCTGCAATTGCTGCAAATCTAAAGCGTGGACAGTGGACTTCCCATTGCAAAACCCATATTGTTCTGGTCTGAACGGTACTGGGCCTAAGTATTCCATTATTCTGTTCTTCAGGACGTACTCCAGGAGCTTGGCGGCCGCATCTATAATACAAATAGGACGGTAAGCTGAGGGGGTATCGGGGTCCTTACCTTGCTTACGCAGAAGTATTGTCCTGGCTCTCTTCCATTGCTCTGGAATACGACCGTTTTCCAGAATCCCATTAAACATGGCAACGAAACAGTCTGGTCTCATTGCGATCATTGCCTTAATCGCTTCCGGAGGAATCCCGTCTGATCCTGATGCTTTGCCTGTCTTGAGGAGCTTGCCTGCTTTCTGGATTTCCTCAATGGTAATTCTATGGAAGCTTTCCTCCGCCCCTGCGGTCGCCTGGTCCCCGCTGTGCACCTGTCCTCTGGGGTCTGTTTCAGAGTTTACTCCTTCCTCCGGGTTTTCCTGCGGAAATAAGTTAGTCATAATATTCTCGGCTACGTCGACTAAGAGAGCCGGCGGGGGCATCACCCCTTTCACCCTTCTAATTACGGCCTTGTACGGCTTCCCCCAAACATCGTTATTTATGGTATCGCAGAGGTCAGCCCAGCTCTTTTCTTTGGATTTCAAGATCTCTTTGTTCAGATCTTTCTTGGCTACTTTGTAAAGGGCATGAAGAGCGTCTGCATCGTCAAACCTCCCCCTCTTCTTTGCTCTTTGCCAGGATCTCCTCAACTTCTGCGCCTTGTTTCTTATTTCTCCCAGTTCTTTCGTCCACCACGGGTTCTCCTTCTTCGTTCTTTTCCGCCCTGTCTTTACCAGAGTTTCGTCGCATATTTCCGGAAGCATCCCTATCATTTCCTCAATTTGATTCTGGTCCATAGATTCTATACCTTCCAAATTGCTTTCCTGTAATCGTCTATTCAAGACCCTCCCCAGCTTGATCATACCTTGGGGGGTCACCTTCCATTTAGATGGCCTAAGATCATTTAGATTCCCCGGCTCTTCCGTTTCTATTTCGGTGAGTATGTATCTATGATCTGACGCTGACTCCTTATCTAGAACCCTACATTTTATTTTTCCACCTTCTTGAATTTCCGGGGAGGTAGCAATGAAGTCGATGTTGGACGAGGCCCCTCTCCTTTCAAAGATCGGGCCGCCCAACGGAATGACCGGATGGACGTCCTGATCCAAGAGCATCTCTAAGGCCAGCGTGCCCTTTGAGCTCTGGATGAGAGCCCCCCATGCAGGGGACTTGGCGTTGAAGTCGTCCCCACAATTATTTTCTTCCCTCCACTTTTTTCTACCTTAATTACGTTCTCTATTTTTTCTAGTTTCTTAGCGTACATTTCTGGAGATGTGTTCGGAGATAAATAGACGATAATAATCGAGAGTTGCCCTATCCTGACTAACACATAGTCCTCCTCCCGCTTATTTCCATCCTCTTGGTTCTTCACTCCCCTACATCCTGTCACCCATATAGCCGCGTTGCTGGTATCTCTAGTGTAGACCCAGTTCCCCGGATAGACCCAGTTCCCTGGATAACGCCCACTGTACCTGTAACGGCACAGCACAGCGCGACTCGTCAACACCTCGACAAAAGGAACATTCTCGGCGAAAATGTTTTGCGCGCCAGCACTTTCTGTGGCCAAGAAAACTTTTTATTGCACCGTTATTTCAAGGTTTATAATGTTGTATTGTTATAGGTCGTTGCATTCGTCTCGATACCAGTTAGAATATTATGAAATAAAAAATATATGTTAACATTTAAAAAATTGAAGTAACCTTCAGTTTTCTATAAAAAAATTTACTTTTAATTTTTGATATCGAGATTTGTACAAAAGTGAATACTGATCAACTTTTGTTGGAAACATTTTTGTCAGATCATCGGATGTATATGATAAATCACGTTAGCAATGCTCACTTGTGCTGAAATAACTTAAGCATACTGTCAATTTTGTGATAATTGTTATCCAGGCATCATAAACAATAGCCTTTTTTTAATTCAATAAAAAATATCATTTGTAAGAAATTCATATTTTACCACAAGGAATGCAGTAATCGTTGACTTTCATAGAAATTATTCGGGAAATCTAGTTTATTAAAAATATTAATTTGCATATGTTATAGTTACAAATAATCATTATTTAATTATATTATATGAACTGTTTTGCGAGTTTCCTCAGCGGCAGCTACTCTCTATACTCCTTACGTATTATCTTGCACCCCACGTTTTTCGTTTTAAATCTTACAAGTATTTTCATAGCTATTCACAATTAACAATCACAAATTTTCGGGACATCTGTACGGGGTTAGGAATCTGTATGGGGCTAGAAAAAATTATCTTATACTTTTTAGTCCGTTTTTAAACGTGGCGTTTTTTAAAATTTTATTTTATACTTTTTAGTCCGTTTTAAAAACGTGGTATTTTAAAAAAAATTTTAATGTTATGCCTACGAGAGGCGGGGGAGTATGAAAGGTGGGTGGGGTGTTCTTATGTTTTAATTTCGCGGTCGTTTCCTTGAGCGAAACGATACCACGACTCTAAGATAACGAACAGAAGGAAACGAGAGTGGGTCGATGAAACGTTCACGAAATGCGATTCGGAGGGTAATCGAAGTAACGTAACGAATGTCGCTTTGTGTCAATAGACGAACTGTAAACTGATTACTGAGCGATCAGCTGGGCGCGTCGATCAGCCGCAACCGCTCCCCTTGCCGCGCCCGCGAGGCACGAGCTGCTCGATCCACCCGCGGAGCTCGCGGGGAACAGTGGGACGGTGCGGGGATGACGGCACCCCAACTGATCGCCAGAACTGAGTCGTTTTATTTCATAAATTCATCGATACATGTATAAGGCGAGACGAACAATCTGAACGCGGTATGTAATAATACAATCGTAAAAACTGAGAAGAAATATAAAATGTATGTACAACGTAATAAATAGATGATAATAAAAGAATAATCTTCAACATGCCGCCCGCCTTGACGTGACCGCGTCGCGTCGAAATTGATTCCGGCGACAATAACAACATCGGCGGACGGCCGGGTGACGTCAGGGAGAGGTGTCGAAATGGCTTCGGTGACAATAACAACTAACTGCGGGCTGCGGGATGATGTCATGGAGGGGCGTCAGAGATCCATCGTCGATCGATGAATGGGATCTCACGGCAATCAGTCGGGTCAAGCCGCCCGCCATGACAACATCGCAGTGGGCTCGAAGTAATGACTCTATGGAGCTTCGGTGTCGTCGGAGTTTGCGTGAACGGGCAGTGCAACCACTTTGGTCACGGCCCTCCGGAACATTCGAGTGCCCGATCGCAGGATTACCACGCGGACGAGGCGTACTGGCCTGAGACGACATCCTCTACCCGTGCTAACGGCCAGCGTGTCGGCGGAGAAAGGTCGTCTTTCACCAGTACGATCGCGCCGACGCGTAGATTTTCCCGTCGGTTTTGCCACTTCGTACGTTGTTGCAGCGTGTTCATGTACTCCTGGCTCCACCTGCGCCAAAAATGATCGTGCATATTAGTGATTAGACGCCATCGCGACGTGAGTGAGTGCGTGACATCGGTGGATGGTGCTTCAGGTGGGGAGTGTAAAGGGTCCCCCAGGAGGAAGTGACCCGGTGTGAGGGGACCGCTGTCGCGTGAGTCTTCAGACAGTGGAGTCAACGGTCTGGAATTCAAACACACTTCGATCCGACTCAACAGAGTGGCCATCTCCTCGTAGGTAAGTGTGGTATCTCCTATAACTCGTTTCAAATGTGATTTCATGCTCTTCACCGCTGCTTCCCACAGACCTCCCATGTGCGGCGAGTACGGAGGGATAAACGTCCACTCAGTTCCATCATTAGCCAGTTCCTCGGCGACTGAAGAATAGAACTGCGAGGCTGCGTTGAACATCTGCCGCATGATAGAGTTGGCGCCGGTGAACGTCGTACCATTGTCGCTGTACAGTTTTTGACAGCGGCCGCGTCTCGCCGTGAATCTGTGAAGAGCAGAAATGAAAGCAGATGAGGTGAGATCGCTTACCGCGTCCAGGTGGACGGCCTTGGTGGCTAGGCACACGAAGACCACCACGTAACCTTTGTAACTCTTATGTCCTCTGCCCTTAGTGGTGCGGAGGGGAATCGGACCGGCGTAGTCGACTCCAGTGTGTAAGAAGGGCTTCGAAGGTTGCACTCGGGCTGTCGGAAGACTTCCCATTTGTTGGCGTCCGGTACCAGCTCGCATCCTTGCGCAAGTGACGCACTCGTGCAGAATCTGCTTCACTCGAGGCAGTCGTCGGATCCTAAATTCTCGGTGAATCCAGGTCAACGTGGCATTTACTCCTCCATGAAGCGTCTTCATCAAATGCGCATCTCGGATGACTAGCGTCGTCAAATGAGAGGTCCGGTCCAAGATGATTGGGTGACGACGGGGCTCCGGCAGTTCGGAGTGTTGCAAGCGGCCGCCCACCCTGAGGGTTCCATCATTGTGGACAAACGGCGCCAATGCTTTGAGAGTAGAGGACAAAGAGACAGGGTGACCTTGCCGAAGAGCATCTAGTTCAGGTCGATATGACCTTGCTTGATCGGATCTCACAACGGTCTGGAGAGCCTCCCGCAGTTCGGGCGTCGTCAAGGGTCCAGTTGTTCTGGCATTCGAGGCTCTGGCGTTGACTGCGAAGCCACGGACGTACGCGGTGCTTCTGATCAACCGAGGCAGCGTCGAGAAGCGTTCAGCGGACGCTTCTGGCTCCGGGGCTTGGACCAAGGCGACTGATACTTGCCGTTCCTCCGGAGGTCTAGCTTGTACGGGACTCGCCGTTGCGGTCGGCCAGTCGGACGTGTGCAGTTGGAGCCAGGGGGGCCCGTTCCACCAGAGGGTGGCTGTCCCGAGCTCGACGGCTGAGATTCCCCTCGTTGCCAGGTCTGCAGGGTTGTCTGACGAGCCAACGTGTTTCCATGCCGCTCCGGGTAGACGAGTCTGTAGCTCGGCTACTCGATGAGCGACGAACGGTTTCCATCTCGAGGGATGCGACCGGATCCAGGCTAATACGACCGTCGGGTCAGTCCAGCAATGCACTGTCGTGCCTCCGAGGTCCAGGGCTGCCATTAGCGACGACAAGAGTCGAGCAAGAAGCACGGCCCCGCACAGTTCAAGTCGGGGTATGCTCTGCGTCTTGATTGGGCTGACTCGAGATTTTCCCAGCAGTAGCGTTGTCGTCGTTCCAGACGTTCGTCGAATGGAGATGTAGACGGCGGCGGCGTAGGCGCGTTCCGAGGCGTCACAGAAGCCGTGCAGCTCCACCTCACAGTTGTTCGGAGAATACTGAGTCCACCTTGGAATCGTGATTTCTCCCAGCTGGTTGAGCTCCCCTCTGAAGTCGGCCCAGCGATGTCCAAGAGATGGTTCAACGGTCTCGTCCCAGGTTACTCCTGCCAACCAGAGATCCTGCATCAGAATTTTGGCTTTAATTAACACTGGTGCTAACCATCCCAACGGATCAAACAAACGAGCGATCTCGGATAAGATCGTCCTCTTAGTCCAGATCGACCCGACGAGTGAAGTTGCTGTCTGGAGCCCTCGCACAGATAGCGAGTCGCTTCGCGTCTCCCACTGAAGTCCCAGCGCTCCGTGGATCTCTTCGTCTTTGATGATCTTTAGCGTTGAGTCCGTCGATCGAAGCTCGGGAGTCGAACTGGCCCACTTGTCCAACGGGAACCCTGCCGACTCAAGGATGGCGGTCAGTTGTCGACGGACTTCCCACGCCTGTTGGAGGGTGTCTGCACCAGCCAATATGTCGTCAACATAGGAGTGTCGTCGTAGAGCTCTGGCACCCAACGGAAATCTGCACTCCTCGTCCGACGCCAACTGTTGTAGCACCCTATGCGCGAGGAATGGAGCAGATGCAGTTCCGTACGTCACTGTGGTTAACCTGTAATCAGAGACCGATTGAGAGGAATCATCTCGCCAGACAATACGGAGCCAATCTTGATCTTCAGGGTGGATTTGGATCTGTCGGAACATCTTGACGATGTCAGTCGAGAATGCCACCCTGAAGAGGCGCCAGCGCGTTATGATGGCCCAAAGATCGCTCTGCAGCTTCGGGTCCCGCCAACAGTTTGTCGTTGAGGGAACAACCTGCGATCGACGCAGCCGAAGCGTTGAAGACTACTCGGATCTTCTTCCTCCCATCAGTCTCCTTCCAGACTGCATGATGCGGAATGTAGGATTTGGGATCACGGTCGTGGAGAGGGGCTCCTACGGGGACCATGTGTCCGAGCTGGCGGTATTCTTGCATGAACTCCACGTAGCGTTGCCGCAGCTGATGGTCTCGTGCTCGTCTGACTTCGGCGTTAAGAAGCATCCCGAATGCGGCCACTCTCGATCTTCCTATCAGTGGTCGCTCCTCCCCCCTAAAAGGTAACCTGACAACATACCGTCCCGAAACATCTCGAAATGTCTTAGATTGAAACCGTTGTTCACATTGCAGGTCCTCGGGGGAGAGCGGCAGCGACGACGGCACCTCCTCGATCTCCCAGAATCGTCGTAGATCTGGAATGGTTTCCTGGCAGCTGACCTGGTGGATGCGCGTCCTTCTTGTCGACGGCTGCTCCTCGCTCACCGGACCGATCAGTGTCCAGCCGAACGGTCTTTGCACGGCGACCGGAGTTCCGGCCGGACCGACCTTTCTCTCCCGGAGTAGGAGTCCGCACACGTCGGCTCCGAGGAGAACATCTACGTGCGCCGGTTCAGCGAAGTCTGGATCACCCAATGTCAGTCCTCGGATGTGGGGCCAATCCTTCAGCGCCACGTGCTTCGAAGGTGTGGGGGCGACCAGCGAGGTTGTTACCAAAGCCTCCAACGTAACCTGAAACTCAGGATCGATCGGGGAACGCAGACCTACCTGTACCTCCGACCGGGCCATCCCGACGTTGGTTCCCTGATACCCTGTCAACGTCACCTGCACCGCCCGTTTCCGCAGCCGTAGGGTTTGAGCGGCCCACTCGCTCAGGAAGGACGACTCAGAACCAGAGTCCAAGAGGGCTCGGACCATCAGAGTCCTTCCGTCGGGAGCTTCCAGTTTGACCGTCGCGGTAGCCAGAAGGATCCCCGGAAGTGTCTTCACCGCGTGGATTGCGGCTGTCGACGAGTAGTCCGAAGGGGTTTCGTCCTGACCGGCGCACAGTGGGACGAAACCGGCGATTCCCTGGACATGGCTTTTTCACTCTGTTATTCCTTTATAAAAATTTAAATGTGGGTCATACTCTATGTATTTTTTCGTGCTGAATCTGATAATGAAGTCCGTTTGGCGATAGGAATGATGCGAAAGAAGCTACAGCACATTCATAGAACAATGATCTTGGATTTTTTATTTTCATATAAAACATTTAATGGTTACTTAAATATGTACTAAAGCATTAATAGAATTTATTTTTTGTTTGATTTTTTAATTTTGTTAATTTTTTGTAGGTATGATTTGTTCAATTTTATAAATCAATTCAAAATACAAAAGAAAAGCGCAAATAGGAACATATAAAAGAAAAGTAAAATAAAATCTCTACTTGGCAACGGAAAAACTTCAGAAATGATATAAGTAAAATGAGGTACCTTTAGTTAACTTCCATCTTATTATCACATATCGGTTTCTTCTAGCAATTCAGGTTCTTCAACGAAGCCCAACATATAATCTTGTTCTTCTACCTCATCAAATCTTAGCGAAGCGTCCAAAAAATCTAAACCTATGTCATCTTCTTCGGGGACATCATCAGCAACAAGAAGCAACGTTTGGGTTTCTGGGAATAACTTCTTTGTCATTGAATTTTGAAAAAAACCGCATGGCCTCAGTGTTGAAATCCTGGGATCAGAGCTGACGAGAAGATTATTCAGGATATCCTCATTTGTTGATTCTCGCGACATTTTTCTGGCTCTAAACTCTCTGCAGTGGCGAAATACTTTATTAAGAGCTTCTTGAGCCTCTTCCGAGAATTTTCCGATTGGAAGAATAAAACTTTCGATTATTTTCTCCCCATGGATCAGCACTTTATGTACAGTTGGTGGCATGTGATACCACCCGTAGTGTTTGACGTAAATCTCTGCGGTTTCTCGGGCAAATAATCCAAATTTTTTAGGGCAAACCGGTTTACCTGAAGAAATCGCTTGTAAAATTACTCCAAATCTTCTAATTATCTCCTCATTAAGTCCAGTGATGTTTGCTGTAGTTTTGGGATCGTCAAAAAACATTCGTGCCATATTACCATCGTTATAAGTTCCAGCACCTTGCTTTATCCGATCAACGTGAAGACCCAGCTTATCTTTAAACTCCTTTTGTATTTTTATTTTTCTTTCTCGCTGTTGCTCCTTGTACAAATCTGTGTTTGCTGACCACTTTTTGAAGTCAAGGTTATAACAAACATGCAGTAGGCACTCGAAAAATCGAATTTTGGCATGCAGAGGAGAAATGCCAAACCTGTAGTGCTCTGCATTAGGAGTTCTTGCGTCGATTTGTTTCAAATCGTTCATCATTGATGGTGTTGCACCACACACATAGCAACGCATGGATGAACTAGTGTCAGTCACCACATTTATTGTTTTTCCATCAATCATTGTCATGTAAAGTTCGTGTTCTATTTTAACTTGATTAATCTGTGTAGGGATTAGCGACGCAATTTCTGATTCCATTCGTTCATTTTCTAGCTGGATTGTTTCTGGAGTTTCTTTGCAAAACACGAATTTCACAGGTCTGCAAAAGTGAATCGACGAGGGTCTCAGGTTTTCCGAAACAATTGATGAATCGTCTGTGTCGATTAACCTGATTGGAACTAGTGTAGTCAAATACAACGCTGAGTCATCCGCAGTTGTGCTACTGTTCGAAGAATAAGTTTGTTTGTAAACACTATGGCTAGTTGACCCGTCACATCCCCATTTTGAAATAAGTTTCAGACACTTCCCGTTTGGTAGGCTCTTATCCATGGGGGTGATAGATAAAATTCTCGAGGCTGTATGGTTCAGAAGAGCTTGAAGAGGTATCTTTGCTCCCAACTCAGTTACCTCACGTTCTTCTGGATAACATTCCTTCTTAGCTTTGTTAAGCTGGTAATATGAGGGAAATAATTTTGATCCTGCTTTCAAAGTAGCATCTCTCAAAATGAAGTACTTTGACTTGGACAGGTTGAGAGATGTATTTAGGGCAAGTGTATTCTCACTTGAGAACGAAATGTCAGATTTCTCACCATCCTCGCACATTTTTATTAATTCCTCCGAATCGTCTGAATAGTCCAGCACTTTTTTAACAATTTTTGCCTTAACACAATGACCTTCCTGCCTCAAATTCATTTTTGCTGCAAAAAGTAATTCCTCCCCCGAATAGCTTCCCCTCAACTCTTCAACCCTGCGCATTTTTTGCCTCTCAGAGAGTTCACCAAAGGGCTTGAGCGAATTGTTGATATCATCAGGGGGCTGAAGAAATCCCTCGGGATACTGAAAGACTCTGTTGAGCCAATGTTCATTTCTTGAAAGAAAAAATGCTTTCCTATGACCACATTGCACCCACCTTTTTTTTAAATGTGCACAAAATATTTTTAGTTTATTTTCTAGGAGTATTATGTTACGCCTAGAAACATTCGCAGGAACGTTGATGGTGCGTAAAATCTCCTCTTTTAAAATTACACAATTTTGTGAATCACCAGGATGTTTCAATAAATTATATAAATCACGGTTTGTCACGAACATGGTGATGAACCAGGACCGAAAATTGTTCGATGTAAAAGCGATAAGTGAAACGCGTCTTATTTCAAATCTCAAACCCTGACATAAGCTGGAGGCCTCAGTAATTCGCGCCGCGGTACCTGTAGATACTGATAATTTTCAACCGCGTCTCTCGTTCGATCGCTTTTTGGCGTTTATCAACTTTTCCTTTCATCAACTTTTCCGTTCATCGTTTTTTTGCGTTTTTCAATTATTTGCGCTTTTCAATTCTTTGCGCTCGTCGGTTTGCTCGCTCATCGCATACACAACCACATGCTCGTAATCTGATGTCATTAATTTTTTTATAGGTGGGGACGTCAAGGAGATATGAAGGTCAACTTCATTTTTTTAAATGGAATGAGGTATTTTTTAATACATCAATCGACGCAGCTGGACATTCGTTATAAAAAGTACTAACCCATGTATGTCGAAAAGTTAGTAGTTCAGGAGATATTTCAATTTAAATGACTCTAAAACACCATTACTGTCGTACTAAGACGCGCATTAGCGTTTACTTATTAGTGTAACGTCTTAGTACCACAGTAATGGTGTTTTGGAGTTATTTAAATTGAAATATGTCCTGAACTACTAACTTTTCGACATACATAGGTTAGTACTTTTTTATAACGAATGTCCAGCTACGTCGATTGGTGTATTAAATTACAGTAACTTCCCTATGAATCGGGAAGTTAAAAATACCTCATTCCATTTAAAAAAATGAAGTTGACCTTCATATCTCCTTAACGTCTCCACCTATAAAAAAATTAATGACATCAGATTACGAGCGCCTCGATATCAAGTAAGTTTGGTCTAATGAATTTTCTTCTATCTTCAAAAGCAAGCGAGTTATTCAGGTGACCTGTTTATAGCGCCCCACCCTGTATATTGTTTCGTTGTCTTCCTTATTTATATTATTATTTATCTTTGTTGTTAAGCATTCTACACAGAACACTACAATTGTATGTAAAACTTGTAACAAGTCATAGAAATATGGAATAAATACCTTCCTTTTATAATTTACAATCTTTATTCGTTTGTATGCATGCAATGAAAATCCACAATTCCAACAGTTTCAAAAACTGTTCGCTGTACACGGATACGGAAAGCTAAGAACTGATACTGAAGGATAAGAGCAGAATTAAGAATACATAGTCAACAAATACTGCGTTTTACTGGACTTTGACCCTAGAAACCACTTGTTCAAACATGATTTCCGGGAAGAATCGGACGAAGTGGGGTATGATTTTTGCGTATTTCTCTCACTAAATACCAACGGTAAACACCTGTAAAGTCCGTTTTTCGGAACAAATTGGAACTTTTTTGTAACGCGACAAAATGTACGCAAAATGCCCACAACGTTACTAAACGTTAAGTGTTAAACATTAATACAGCCATTTTTTATTTCATTCATATTTTTCTCAGCTCAAATACACCTCATAAGGAGGAAAAAATTAGACAACAACATTACCAAAAGATGGAAACTATTAGGAACAATTAGATAGAAAAATACGGTTTCATGAAAATTCTAGTCTCGAGCTATCGATTTTAGATACATATGCCGGAAATATGGCGGTATCAATGACATGTCATGGAATGTCCCCACATTTTACTTGTTCAAAAAAGCCTAGGAAACGATCCTATGAGCTCTCTTACTGGGAAAAAGAAGTTTGAATTTTTCCTCCATGTCGGGGATTTTACGTTAATCGTCCCACTGTGCGGCGTAGGCATCGTGGAGCGTCGTATGGTGTAGTCGTCCGCAGACCCGGCACCGGTAGATAGAGGAGCAGTGGGGAAGCTGATGTCCAGACGCGACACATGAGAGGCAAAGTCCCTTGTTGCTGACCAGATCTCGACGTCTCGTAGCAGACAGCTTCAGAAACTGGTTACAGGTTCCCATGGAGTGATTTCCCGAACAGAGCGAGCACCTGCGACCACCCGGCACTTTCTGCTTCGTCTCCTCAGTGTTGACGGCCAACACATGGCGACTGGTTGAGGAAGAGCCAAGCCGCCTGGCAGAACTGTCCGCTTTCGGAGCCTTGGAGGACTCTACGTTCCGCATCGCCGTAAGAGAATGCGATCGATTCTCCAAAAAGTCTTCCAAGGTGTCGAGACGGGGTACGGCTGTTGGATCGGCGAGTGTAGCCTCCCACGCTAATCGGGTCGTCTCGTCCAACTTTTCGATCATCAGGAAGGCGAACCATTCATCCCACGCTTCGATGGGTTTCCCCAGAGCAGCAAACGACTTCCGCGTTTGAGTAAACTCGTCGATGAGTCGCGTATACTCTGATGGCGACGGATTTGAGATTGGTGGATAGAGGATCAATCGCCTCATATGTGTCGCCGAGAGAACACGCGGATTGCCGAAACGTCGCTCCAAGGCTTGCCAAGCCCCGTCGTAGTTGCTCTCGGTGATCGGTGTTCGGTCGAGCATTTTTGCGGCCTCTCCGGTAAGGCACGATTTGAGGTAGTTCAGTTTGCTCACCTTTGACAACCGGGTCTGGTGGTGCACTGACGTCAGGAACTGATCCCGAAAGCTTTTCCACTCGTGGATGTCTCCGGAGAATGTCGGTAAGTGGAGTTTTGGTAACTTGACGTCCGACTCCAGACCCAAATCGCCATGACTGACCGCTACAGGGGTCGATGTTGAAGGAGCTGTAGGGTCCCGGCGCAGCGAATTGATCCAGGCGTTCAGTGCTGTGGTCTGGTGATCATACTCGTCGTCGATGGAGTAAAAGTACGCCGGATCGTAATTCTCCAAAGGGAGCATCTGAGCATGGAGATCCTTGAAATCCCTCCAAAATTTGTCGAGTTTTTTCAACTTGGTTTCTAACAACTCGATGGAGACGTTGTCCTTCCCCAGTTTCTTCACGTTAGAAAGAATTCTGGAAATCAGGTATCCCAAGTCCTCTTGACGGATGGTGAGGGTTTTCAAATCTGTCGACATCGTAGATCGCGACGAACGTCAAACACCGTTAATTTCGACCTGTGGCCGACACAACACCAAAACAAAAGCACTGCTCGCGCGCGTTACGTAACGGGGTCACGCGCACCTGTTTTGATCGCGCGCGCTTGGCGAGGACAAAGAAGTCCGTTAACGCGTTCAAATGAGCGAACCGTTGGAGATCGCGTCGCGGCTCCAATTTGGCAGAGGTTCGAGGGTTTTGTTCGGAGTGCAATGGACGTAGGGTTCGCGAATCCTGTAGCCTCTCAATGCAGCACTCACAAAACACTTTAATCGAAAGCGGTATCGAAGACACACACGAGGGTCGATATCCCGTTGCTCCGCGCGTGTGATCGAACACCGTAAAAGAGTAATTATCCGGCTCGAAGGACCAATGTTTTACTTTCGCGGTCGTTTCCTTGAGCGAAACGATACCACGACTCTAAGATAACGAACAGAAGGAAACGAGAGTGGGTCGACGAAACGTTCACGAAATGCGATTCGGAGGGTAATAGAAGTAACGTAACGAATGTCGCTTTGTGTCAATAGACGAACTGTAAACTGATTACTGAGCGATCAGCTCGGCGCGTCGATCAGCCGCGACCGCTCCCCTTGCCGCGCCCGCGAGGCTCGAGCTGCTCGATCCACCCGAGGAGCTCGCGGGGAACAGTGGGATGGTGCGGGGATGACGGCACGCCGAACTGATCGCCAGAACTGAGTCGTTTTATTTCATAAATTCATCGATACATATATAAGGCGAGACGAACAATCTCAACGCGGTATGTAACAATACAATCGTAAAAACTGAGAAGAAATATAAAATGTATGTACAACGTAATAAATAGATGATAATAAAAGAATAATCTTCAACATCTTATTTTATGTCCTCCGGGAAGGACCTGCCTGTGACCCGATTGCGCCCCGTGGCTCGGCATTGGGAGGCCTCTCCCATGAGGGGCCACATACCGGGCACGTGCGCACCGAGCAATCGGGCCGACCGCAACGGAAGCAGTGCGTGGCTTTCTTCTGACTCTGGCACCGGTTGCGGGCATGGCCGTACTCCCCGCAGTTCCAGCATGCATCTGGATCTTTGGGTCGTACGGCCTTACCCTCCCCCCACCTTTCATACTGGCCCCAGCTGGCCGTCCTCTCCTGACGCGTCTTCGGCACTGCGCACTGCGACATCGATATCCCTCGTCTGGCCGGGAGGTCCGCTCCGACTGGCGGCTTCGCATGCCCGTCCTGGCGCGATGGAAGTGGCGCTACCCCTTCGTCTTCCTTCGCGTGTGGGGTTGGCGGAGATTGCGGTCGTCCTTCCTCTCGTGACGGTCGCGAGGTTTGTACCTCCGCTCGCGACGGTAACGATGCCGGTGCCTCCTCTCGCGATGGTAGCGAGGTCGGTGCCTCCTCTCGTTCCTCCTCCAGTTTGCGTGTACGGTCGGGTGTTTCCGCCGGTGGTTTGTCCGTCGGTAGCGACTGTACGAGGCGTTGCAGCGCCTCATAGTTGCGGGTTAACTGCCCGGTGAGGTGTTGTATGAGAGCACATCTCGTCGGCATTTCCCCCTCTTCCTCGGCTTCCGAGGGTCGCCGGATGACCCTCTGCAGGTCCCACAACTGCTCGACGACCCTGTCGATGTCGTCTGCCAGCGATTCCCTTGTCTCCGGGGCGTTAACCCAGTCTTGGGGGTACGGCATCTATAAAGAATCGGTTTAGTCTACTGTGTCTCCTCTCTGCTTTCTGGTGGTGTGTATGCCTTCAGATCGGAAACATGTGATTTTCCGATATCTCTCCCGTCGGGGGTGCTGAGACGATAGACAACCGACGACAATTTCTTCGCGATGACAAACGGACCGCTGAACTTTGTGCAGAGTTTTGCCGCTATATTATTCGCCGTGGAAGACAGTATGCGCTGCCGCCGGAGTACGAGGTCCCCCTCCGTGAAGTGTGTGACTTTCCGGTGGTTGCTGTAATACTTGGCCTGCGTTTCGTAAGCGCTTTCCAAGTTCTCTGTTACCCAGTGCCTCAACGTGGCCAGGTGGGACATTCTCTCAGTCCAGCACGCTAGGGGTTCTACCTCGAGATCGACTGGCGAATCCTGTTTCGCTCGCAGACAGGACGCGGGTTTCGGTTCACGTCCGAAATTCAGAAACGCGGGCGACGCTTGCAGCACGGAATGATAGGCGGAATTGTATGCGAAACGGAATTTTGCGATATTCGCATCCCAAGTGTGATGATCGTTACTGATGAACGCTACGATCATGGTTTTTAATACGCGGTTAACCCGTTCCACGGGGTTGGCTTGGGGGTGGTATGGGGGAGTCGTCGTGATCGTGATACCGTATGTTTTCGCGACCTCGTGAATTGCTTTGTTCACGAATTCGGTACCGTTGTCTGTGAGCAGGATTTCGGGCGTTCCCCACCGTGAGAATACCAGATCTTCGAGCGCCTCGGAAATCTTTACGCCGGTGGCTTTCCGGAGAGGACAACATTCGACCCATTTGGTAAATAGGTCTTGTATGACCAAGTGGGTCGAATGTTGTCCTCTCCGGAAAGCCACCGGCGTAAAGATTTCCGAGGCGCTCGAAGATCTGGTATTCTCACGGTGGGGAACGCCCGAAATCCTGCTCACAGACAACGGTACCGAATTCGTGAACAAAGAAATTATTCCCCCGGCTTCCCCCGAGCCGTGCAGGCTTCGCATACTTATCCAGGGTACTCCGATTCGACGCCGTCCCATCAGCCCTGAAGGGAGTGACTGCTCTACCTTCGTTAACTGGCAGATGGGGCAGCGTCGCACGTATTCAACTACCGTACGGAACATCCCGAGCCAGAAATATCGCTTCGCGATCCGGTGGTAGGTTTTCTCCACCCCTAAGTGACCCCCTTGCACCTCGTCGTGTGCTTTCCCTCCTCCGGGTCGGCTCCCTCGTACATGCGTGATAACGCGTCCGGTACGCGATTCAAGGCGCCGTGCCTACTATATTTTATCTCAAAATCATATTCCAATAATTGCAAGACCCAACGCGCGAGCCGTCCCGAAGGGTTTTTCAATTTTCTCAGCCACTGTAGGCTGTTATGATCGGTCAGAATCGTAAAACGATAACCTTCGAGATACGGTCGAAATTTCTGTACGGCCCAGACGATAGCGAGGCATTCGAGCTCGGTTGCGGAGTATTTCCGTTCCGCGGTGTAAGTGATCGGCTCGCAAACGCGATTACACTTTCCGCTTTCTCGATCTCCTGCACCAGGACGGCTGCCAATCCCACGGTACTCGCGTCTGTCTGCAGGACGAACGGCACCTCGAAGTGTGAGCAAGCGAGGGTAGAGGCGGTCGCGACTAAATTTTGGATCTTTTCGAAGGCGGATTGCTGACTGTCTTCCCATTTCCACGTCTTTTCATTTCGTAGCAAGATGATCAAAGGTTCCGCGACGGTAGCGAAATCGGGAATAAACCTCCGATACCAGGAGGCCATTCCCAGAAATCGCCTTAGCTGCTTTAAATTTCGCGGGACCGGATAAGAGATGACGGGCGTGACTTTATCGGTGTCGATCTTTAATCCCTCCCCGCTGACCACAAATCCGAGATACCGTACCTCGTCCTTGCAGAAGTCGCACTTTTCGGGGTTGATGATTAGACCCGCGGATTTGATTCTTGTTAGGACCCGATGGAGCCACTCTAGGTGTTCTTCGAATGTAGCGGTCGCGATGATAATATCATCTAGATAAGCAAACGCGTTAGGCTCCATCTCCGGTCCTATCAAGCGATCTAAGAGGCGTTGAAATGTTGCCGGGGCATTCGTGAGCCCGTATGGCATCCGCTTAAAGTGAAATAACCCCTTCCCCGGAACGGTAAAGGCCGTAATTTCTCTGCTCGATTCCTCGAGCGGGATGTGGAAATACGCCTGGGAGAGATCGAGGGTGGAAATATATTTCGCGGCCCGCAACTTATCCAGAATGCTCGACATAATAGGCAGCGGGTACACGTCGTTTTTGGACACTTCATTGACTCTGCGGAAGTCTAGGCAAAACCGGTATTTGCCATTTGGTTTCTTGACCGTGACGATTGGAGTCGACCACTCACTCTGTGACGGCTCGATAATACCGTGTTCAAGCAGCGAATCTACTTCTTGGTAGATCACTTTCTTGAACCTTCGGTGAGACCGGATAATGACGTTGTTTAATCGGTCGTGTATCGCCAACATCAATCCGGTGAGCGGTCAAAGTCGTCACGTCCGGTACGGCATCGAAATCACTCATTTCATTCTCAAGAAATACGCGTAGCCGCTCCTTTTCCGTGGCGGATAACGCCTGTAGGCCACAACAGAGTGGATCGCGCGACGTAGGGCCAATAGCACCGGATTGACTAAATCGCACCGATCCCCAATAGCGCCGGATTGACTAAATGATCGAGAACGTACGCTAAAACTTCTCGAGTCTGGTCTTTGATTCGCAACGCTAAACGAATCGATCTTTCGCGCGATCGATCGCGCCCGTCGCCAAGAGAAAGTAGCATGGTTCGTCGGTCGCAACGGCCTTCGCGGCGTTTCCGACCGCGTCTACAGTTTCGCGGCTCACAAATGAAAGTGATGACCCGGAGTCAATTAATGCGTGAACATTACGATTACCGATGTGAGCGCTCACGATAAGTAACGCGGGTCGCGCGGCGAGAGCCGACTCAGTTTCGGTGTTCGCTACGCGGGCCGAGATTATTGTGTACGAGTCCGCTCCAGCCCATTCGAGCGGCTCCGTGCAATGTTTCCCGCCTCTGGTAAGCACGATGACAATTCCTAGTTGTCACACCGGCTCTCCGCATCGGTAACAGTGGACACGCGGTGGTTCCCTATAATGTCGTGAACGATGTCCCGGCCGCCTACAATTCCAGCACGTGTTGTCGGTCGCCGAGGGATCGCTCGGCGAATCGACAGCTCGGCTGGATTCGGCTGCGGTCGGGCGGCCTCGTGTCGGCTCGTTACGCGGACGGCCGCTCGGTTGTTCGTAACGTCGCTGCTGAAGCTGAAACCGCTCGGCGGCCGGGGCGTCGCGGGGACGGGAGGGACCCGCCCGGTAGCGGTGCTAAACGCGTTCTTCCCCTGTTCCTTCGGTTACGGCGTTTACGAACCCGTACTGAGATGGCTTTTCTTTACTTTGGCCCTTCGTATTTTTCGCGTATAATTGCGGATCGTAGGCAAAATCGGAATTGGCCAGAAATGGGCGTCGGAACTCTTTCGCCTTCCCGCGCGCGATGTGCTGTTCCGCTAATCGCAATGCATCCCCCAATTCCGCGACGGTCGAAATGAGCCCCCGAGAGACTACCGCGCGTAGCTCATCCCTCGCGCCCCAGTAAATCTGATTAGTCTGCTTTTTCTCTGACCACGGAGTCTTCGATCGCATGAGCATCGACCTCATATTGGCCATATAATCGCGGACTGGCTCGTCGGGACCCTGCTTACGTCCGCGGAGGTCGTGCTCGAGGAGTTCCTGGTAGTCGGGATCTCTAAAATTTCGATGCCATTCGCGGACGAAATCGCTCCACGTGGTCATTGTTCCGCACGTCGCGAACCATTTAGCCGCGAGGTCGGTAAAGCATATCGTCAAGCAGCGTACAAGTTCTTCGTCGGGAACGGTACAAATGCTACGTAAGTTGGATAGCCGGGTGAAGAACTCTTCGGGGTCTTCCCCCGGCTTTCCTGAAAATGTGATGTTCCATTTTCTCATGATCTCGTACGCCGATGCGGGTGCGTGACTGTCGGCCAGTGGACTCTTTGTCGTCTCGGTAATCGGACGTTTCAAAATCGGGGACCTCCATCCCGACGGTACCTGAAGGGTCTCTACGCTCGGACCGGGCTTAAAGGAGTCCGCGTTTTTTACAACCGACCCATTGTCCTCGTCCTCCGGGTCCGTTTCATACGCGCTGTGGTACGCGCGTCATCCTCCGGCCAACGGGAAATATACGAGCGGCTGCTTGCCGACATGCTAAACGGTTTCGAATTTCTACCTCCCGAAATGCGATGTTTGTTTACGACCGTTTATGATTGCGTCCGTTACGATTACCAGGGGACTCCTCGAGCGCACGTTGTTTACTTTCGACACGTTCCAAAGCCTTGAGGTTTGAAAAGCAAGGCCAAACCGCGTGAGTCGACCGAATGTTTTTCGACGCGACGGTAACCGTTCTCGATCGAATTTCGAATTATTCCGTGCTGAGCGCCGCAATATGCCAAATCGAAGGTCGTTTTCGGGAAGCGACCGCGCTCCCGAAACACAGATATTCGCGCTAACACAAAAAAAATTTTGTACTTGACGAACACGACGGACTAGCGTTCAGGGTGGGATAAGGTTAACGGTGATTGCCGTTCAACTTTTCGAGCAGCACGCTCCCGACACCCGAAGACATACACTCACCAATAAATATCATGAAATTTTTCAATAATAAATAACGCAATAAAACATGACAAATAGCTGTCGAGCTGGCTCTTTCGAATTTTCCTTCTCCTGCGCGGAATCGCAGGAGAGTACGCCAAACGCACGGAACGAGGTTGAGCGTGGCCTCCTTACAACGCGTCGTTGAGAACAATCTCTCGCGATTTACACGGTCTCCCGTCGTTTTCCTTCGTCGAATTTCACCGAATCTCGAAAACGATCTCGAATTTCCGAAATCCGTACGCCGGTCCCTCCTGTGAGAATCCTTCACGTTCCCTTCACGTTCTCTGTCCTCGGAACAACCCTTTCAAGAGAGAGGTCCCTGTTCGGGCGCCAATTTGTCACGTTGATTTTTTTCGACGAGCTGGAGGGCTCATGAAAACAATCAATCTCGGGCTTTGCAGGCACTGCGACCGGGTCGCGCTTAGCCGAGTACATGCGGTTATTGTTCGTTCGGGCGCCAGGCACCTTGAGGGTGCCACGCGAGACGCGATTCGATGCTCGGACCCGGAAGAGCCGAGCCCGATCGTCGAACCCTCGAAATACGCGGACGGAAATCACGCCACGAGACGAGCCAAAGGATTCGGACACGGGAAAGTTCGGATAGCCCTCACGGCAGGACGGATCTCACAGGACTTTCGAAATAACTCACGACAATGTGGGCTCGATATGTTTAATCAGTCGTCGTGGTAAATTACAAAATTACGGCCACGTGGCCGCGACCCGAGAGCCCGCGCTCTTCATACACAATTGCGATCGACGTCAGTTCTAACTAAAGAAATTCTAACGCGCGACGAAAACGTCGTACCCAAGCCGCGATTTCGAAAATCACGGACGACGTGATCGCGCGTAACGCAGGTGGACGGCGCGGTATGGGACCATCGCGTCGGCCGTCGGACGCGAGTCAATTCGTCGCGAGCGGTAACGG
Organism: Lasioglossum pauxillum; assembly: GCA_933228785.1. Classification (NCBI taxonomy): domain Eukaryota; kingdom Metazoa; phylum Arthropoda; class Insecta; order Hymenoptera; family Halictidae; genus Lasioglossum; species Lasioglossum pauxillum. The sequence goes on from OW121703.1 coordinate 31,235,214, forward strand.
TGCCGCGTTCGTTCGTAGGCAAACGCGTTTCGATCGTCGGCTCGACGCAGGATTCGAGATGAATAGAGATTATTCTCGCGAGACGCTACTCCTTCGAGGAAACTTCCGTGATCGCAATACCCGGGGAAAACTCTCTTTGGTTAATCTCAAAACGTCCTCGGTACGGACGTGAGATGTTGGCACGAGGTGTCCTGCGCCTCGGCACACGCGAATATTCGAGGACAGAACGAGAAGCGTTCGTCCTCGCGCGACGAAGGTCAAGCCACCTCGCAACGAAATATCGAAGGGATCACTGGCTGATTTACCGCTTTGCCGTATTTCGTTCCCCGCCTATTTTCCGTCAGCTCGTTGTAGCTGCTTCCGGGAAGCGTCCTAACCGACTGCAAAACTGGCGCGGACCCTCTACTCCCGATCGGAAACTCTCACGAGCACTTTTATTTCGGCGACCGGAATCGCGGAGATGAACTCGCGGAGAACTACGCGTTACTCCCTAGTGATGTTCGGTACAGAAAAACGTGTAATTGCTACGTGAGCCAGCGCGACAGTGCCGCACCGATTTTCGATCTCGCGACGGCTCGATCCTTTTTCTCCCTCTCGCAACTCGTTGCCGAATTTTCCCGATTGACGCGTGACTAGTGCGCGCATCCCAGCTACCAGGGTCGTCCCTACTAAGGTCCTTGGGCCCCAAACCAACGCGAATACGGAATTTCCGGTCACTTCTCGACGGGTGGAGGATCGTCCTCCCTTGGCTGCGATCGCACCACCCACGCAGGAGCTCATCGGGGTGAGGCGACGTCGGAACCACGAAATGTCGAGATGACAGATGTTCCCATGAAGCTCCGGTCCCTTCGATGCCTCCGGGTTAATTACCCGTGTGCTCTCGATCCAAGTCATCATTGCCCGTGTACGGAGCTTCCGTAATATTGGCCAGTTCTTTTCTGCGATCTCGTCTGGTGCTGTGTCTCTTCTACGGGAAACTTCGGTCGGTCGGGGTACTTTTCTCGTGCCCGTGATACGGCCCTGTAAACTGGCCGTTCTCGGCACGTACGACAGATGTCAATCATCGGTTATCGGTAAGTACGCAATTTCCTTCGGGGAGTGCTCTCGAATCCTGCGTTTTCGTGTCGTGACTCGTGAGAAGGCGGTCCGGTCCTTCTTATGTTATCATTTGTACCCGAAATTAACGAAGAAGTGACGTCGTAAGATTTGCAACGTCACAGTACATACAGTGTTGGGCAAATTTTATTTTAGATAATAAATAATTAAATAATAAATAAACGTGTGATTTTAATTGCAAATAATAAGTAAACTTTTTATTTAAATAAATGTAATTTAAATAATATCAAAGGTGATCTATTTATTATTTCTTATTTGCAAATAAAACATTATTTATTATTTGGATTGAGGTGGAAATCAAATAAATAGTTTATGGTCTTCTCTTATTTCTTGTATTTCGTATACTGAACACGTGACCGTTTTTTGTTATGCTTGCTTTTTGTGAGTACAAATAATAATTGAAATTGTATTTATAAATAACAATTAACTTTATTATTTTAAATAATTCATTTAGACTTGCTCAAATAATAAATAATTATTTTTGCTTTTTATTTGAATATCCAAATAACAAATAACTTGTTATTTAAATTTTTATTTAAATAAATTTATTTATTGCCCAACACTGTGTACATATAAGCAAAAGCACTATTACTAAACGAACAAACTGGCCCTTTATTTCTAACTGAAATATAACTATGAGAATATCGTGTGTTGTACAGTATTGGAGACATTATGCTTGTTATTGTCTGATAAATATTTGATTCACAGAATCAATACCGTACTTACTATTACTCATCAATAATTTCAATCCCAGTTCATGCGAAAATTGTCACTGTCATTGTCGCAAATTATACGTGTAGCTATGAAAATCATTATTTTATTTTGTAAAACGGAGAGTTAAAAATCGCGCTAAAAAATTAGTTGTTGAAAGAGATAACAATACATAGAATTACTGAACTAAATTATATTAATATTTTGACTTTAATTTGTTAAATTTGTTAACTTAGAGTAAAGCAACTCACGACAATCAGAAAAATAAGATCGAATTAGTACGCCAATTTCAAGTACTTCCTCCAAAAGAAGAAATGTGCATAGCATGATCGTAACATTGGTATTCATAGTGTTTCATATTTTTCTGACATTTTCAAGAGTTCGCTAATCAAATCGATCGATTCCGCGAGCGGAGCTCTATATTTCGACAAATTACGGACAATTTCGAAAGACAGACAAGCCGTCAGAAAATATTCAGATAGAAGAAGGATGCATGAATAACATATGCTACCGAGGTGTAGTTAGATGATACATCGGAATCTTGAAGCAGACGTTGTTTAGCATCTGTTGAAATGGAAGTATTTCAAGGAAACTACAAAATCTATCGGTCTGTGATGTGTCTCTCTGGACTGTGGCCCTATGATAATTCCATTTTGACATGGATTCATAGAATCGCTTATACTCTGCTTCTATTGGGATGTATGGTGAACCAGGTGATCCGATTTAATTCACTGTAAGACGTTTAATTGGAATGTGTTTGATTGTATCTACGTGAGGTTCGCTTCGAGCGTTACGCGATTTTTAGAAATCACTTCGAAATTCGAATTTTCTAGACAATTGTCATTAATTTTAATTTTCTACTTGACTGATTTTCTAATCTGCTAATCTAAGAACAGCCCAATAAATCTTACAGATCACAAATTGAGACTTGCAACTTTTCAATAATTATTACAAATTGGCTATACCCGGGTTTGATGGTGAAATGTGGCCCCGGCGGGATTTTAATCGAGCTTGAACCATTCGATAGCCTATCCAAAAAGATCCCTGTCTGCCAAGTTTCAGCCCCATATCTTAGCTGTAAGGGTAGTTATGGAGAAAAATCGAAAAACCAGTTTTTGGCCCATTTTCTCTATTTATTGACAATTAAAAATTCTGACAAAAATCTGACACATTTCGGATACCAAGCCACATATTAGGTATCATTTCCAGATTTATCCGTTGCAAGCTCTGTAAAAAAATAAAAAATGAAAAACACGAAAAAAAATCGAAAAAATGCAGATTTCATATAGAAATCTAAAACGTGCTACTACGTATTTAATTTAGCAGTGAGATATTACTGTAAGTATTATGCTCAATTTTTTTCAAATTCATGAGAGCGGTGCGTCATAGTTAAAAAAAAATAAAAACCACTTTTTTCGGCGTTTTCCCGAAGTAACTTATATTTTCTGAATCATAAAAATATATTATGTGATATTAAACGTTCCTACGTTCAAAGAAACATTTCCCACACTTTAAAACTTGCTTAGTACGAAAAACGAAAATAATACTATGTACATATATTCGAATATTTCGAAGTTGATCTCAATGGCGCCGCGCCGGTTGGTGCAGCCTCCGGCTGCGTCTCCGTCTGCGGAATCGCTGAATACTTTTTGGACCAGGTACGAATCCCGGTCAGGTCAATTTTTTTTCTAAGTTAATCAGATGTTTTTTCGCTTCCTAACCATATGATTGTTGTGAAACCATTGTAAAAACATTTTTGAACTATGTTTAGTCAATTTAAAAATAATTTTTCGGAAAAATATTCTTGGAGTACTTTCGGCCTCTAGTCATTGAGGCCATAATATGACATCCCCCACATATACATACAGTGGGTGTACAAAGTATTCGTACATCTTTTAAAAACTAATAACTTTTTTATAATTGTACCAAACGACCTGAATTTGTATAATCAATTAGAAGCATTGGTTTACGAAATGATATGCAAAAAAGATTTTCCAAAAATTATAATTTACAAGGTTACATGCAAAAATAAAAAAGGCATTTTTTAAAACTTTTTAATTTAGGTCCTTAATGAAAATTTAAAATATATGTTTTGTAGATCTATGTTATTTACATACATGTTGAGAATTTCATCGAAATCGATTGGCGCAGGAAAAAACGACACGCATCGAAAGATGTACGATTCGGTGGATTTTAAGCAGAAACTGATCAAAAGTTGTGTAAAACTACGATTTTCACCATTTTGAACCGCTTGTAGCTCGTGTGTATGTTAATCGATTTCAATGAAATTTTCAGCATGAGTGTAACTAACATAGATTTACAAAACATATATTTTAAATTTTCATTAAGGACCTAAATTAAAAAGTTTTAAAAAATGCCTTTTTTATTTTTGCATGTAACCTTATAAATTATAATTTTTGGAAAATCTTTTTTGCATATCATTTCGTAAACCAATGCCTCTAATTGATTATACAAATTCAGGTCGTTTGGTACAATTATAAAAAAGTTATTAGTTTTTAAAAGGTGTACGAATACTTTGTACACCCACTGTATATACAGAACAATACAGAAAACTTAGCTGACTACCACATGCACACTATTATTTACATACTGATTCATTCATTAATTCAACCTTGTGCCTTTTGATATCTATATATGGTATACTAAAGTTGGAGCTATCTAAATTATTTATTTATATACAGGGTGTCCCAAAATTCGTGAAAATCCCGGAAATGGGAGGTTTCTGAGACCATTTGAAGCGACATTTTCCTTTGCAAAAATGTTATCCGCGGCTTTGTTTCCCGGCTTTGTATCCCGGCGCGCCAACTGTCGATTGGTCGACTATGCCAACTCGCGTCTAGGTCGCGCTCTGATTGGTCCGTGTTTTTCTTTAATAACTCCTAAACAAAGCCGCGGATGACATTTTTGCAAAGGAAAATCTCGCTTCAAATTGTCTCAGGAACCTCCCATTTCCGGGATTTTCACGAATTTTGGGACACTCTGCATATTTAATTACAAACTTCAGCTGTCACAGCCTGCGTCTGTCTTATTATTTACTCGCTTTTTATGCACCAATATATTTTGGTGTTTTTGTGGTATTTATCTTCGATATCTCTCTTAGGCAGAGACATATTGCAGACTAGTTTTTAAGAGAAAGTTCATTGCTATTAGGATTATGTGTATATAGGATCCTTTTATCACTAGATTTCCTCTCTATATGGTATATTATAGGTATATTATTTGAAACCGTTTCCTTGATCTCGATCGACAATTTGTTAATAACATACTTTAATGTTTTCAGCGCATTGGTTCGATCTGATGCTACTACTTAAGCAATTTTGCAAATTACCACAAAACTTTCAACGTTTCGGTCAACTATTTAGATCATTTTCAAGAAAAATTTTCGTATAATTGCGACTGTAAAAATTATTAAATTAATATAAAGTGTAATTTATGTTGCGTTCCGCACAAAAAACCAAATGTTCTAAGAAAAAACAACCAACTTGCTAAGTGAACAAATTATTTAAAACTCTTTACAACTTTATAACATATGTTGATTCCATGCCTGTGGTATACGAACTGAAGACAAACGTTAGAATTTGAAAAGGCAATGAATCAGAAAACCTATTGGCCGATCAATATTTGGCGGTAAATATGAACCGTGAAAAATCCAAGCAACAAGGTTCCACTGTTTGTATACCATACGAAGTTGTGGTCATTTATTAATTGGCATTCAATCTACTTTAGATGTATTTTAAGCCTTTAACAGATTTTATTTGTTAGAAAAATTCACCATAAAACATTACTGATTCAGTAATGTTGCGTAATATTCATCTTATCTTAGGTGTTTCATATCTAAGATTTACGCTCTGATGTTTAATCATGTGAATTGTTTCTAATAAAATCCTTTGGTGTAAATTGGCTTCTTTTTCTACTATTTTTGCATTTTCGAAATCAAAAACATGGTAAAACTCTATTGAATGCCTCGTCAATGCAGTGTGTTGTGCTGGAGGAAAAAATATGTTATGTCTATGTTCTCTGATCCGAGTTTCCAAAAGTCTGGACGTTTATCCAATATATAGGTGGTTACAACCCTTACAAGGTATTGAATAAACTAAATTGCAGTTTTTTACCAATGGTACTTTATCTTTGATCGTGGGGAAAAATTCCCTTAAATAATGTGGTATTTTGAAAATTGTGTGAATTCCTACCTTTCTGAATATTCTCTTAATATCGTTAGAAATATTTTGAACAATATTTTGAAGTTTGCGACATCGACGTTTTTTCGAACCAAAAAGCAAAATATCTTCGCCCGACATGAGTTGCCGCCAGTGGCGCTCGGGACGGGATATAGAGCGGCGAACGTCCGTTCTGGTGGTGAGCGCCACTGGTGACAACATGCCGGACGAAGATATTTTGCTTTTGTGGTTCCAAACTTGAAACGGGGGTTTCTCAAGGTAAAAGTCTGCTCTATCGCGTGGTATAGTTCGATTTTCCGCTGAACCCTTATTTTTTGAGATAAATTTAAAAATATCCTCAAAAATTGGTGCAAAAATGGTGTCTGTCCGTCTTTAATCATTGTTTAAACATGTTTAAACAATCATAATGTATTAATATTGCATATCACTGTATTTGGAAAGTCTACAGAATCTTTTGCTGCAAAGAACAATTCAATATCTTTTATAATAACATCACAATATTTATTTAAAATTGAAAAATAGGTTTTTTTTCAAAGACATGTTCCTCAAAAACTGTGCGTACAGGAGAAAAATTAAGGACAGATTCGGAATCAGCGCAAAAAAACTCCATAAGAAGGACTAACAGTAAGTAGGGAACGAATTTGGTGTTGGACAATGTTATTTGCATCTGTGATTCTACCCGTTTTGTCTAAAAAAATAGGAAAGCTTCTGGAGGGATATTTCCAGTATTGCACGTTCTTATGTAGTATTCATCATTTGGGTATAGCGAACTAGAAATTATGTTGTTGTTTCTTATATGTCTAATTTTCGCGAAATAATCTCTATTTAACTTTATAATAAAGCTATATATCTTTGGTATATTTGCCATGTCATATAGTTTTTTACATGTTTCGAGTCTTTTGAAATTCGATTCGCTACTCCTATTATACAGGGCGCGGCACCTAAAACAGGTCACCTGAATAACTCGCTTGCTTTTGAAGATAGAAAAAAAAGGATCAGACCGAACTTACTTGATATCGAGGGGCTCTGATGTCATTAATTTTTTTATAGGTGGAGACGTCAAGGAGATATGAAGGTCAACTCTGTTTTTTTAAATGGAATGTGGTATTTTTTAATACATGCACCGATGCAGCTGGACATTCGTTATAAAAAAGTACTAACCCATGTATGTCGAAAAATTAGTAGTTCACGAGATATTTCAATTTAAATAACTCTAAAATACCATTATTGTCGTACTAAGACGTTAGTGTTTACTTACTTGTGTAACGTCTTAGTACGGCAGTAATGGTATTTTAGAGTTATTTAAATTGAAATATCTCGTGAACTACTAACTTTTCGACATACATGGGTTAGTACTTTTTTATAAAGAATGTCCAGCTGCATCGATGCATGTATTAAAAAATACCACATTCCATTTAAAAAAACAGAGTTGACCTTCATATCTCCTTGACGTCTCCACCTATAAAAAAATTAATGACATCAGATTACGAGCCCCTCGATATCAAGTAAGTTTGGTCTGATCCTTTTTTTCTATCTTCAAAAGCAAGCGAGTTATTCAGGTGACCTGTTTTAGGTGCCGCACCCTGTATACGCGTACACGCTCTTATACATTTACGCTCGAATTTTCTAATAATTTCTATTATATGTGGGCTCGTGTTAAACCAAATAGGGCAACCATATGAGATTATAGGTCTGATCAAAAGCATGTAACATAATTTTTTAATTTGCGGATTTAGGTAATCAGAATAAAATATTTTGTTGTTAGCCATGAATGCTTTTCTAGCTTTTTCATTTGGATTTTTATATGTTCGTTTAGCATTATTCGCTTATCTAAATAAATACCGAGATATCGTACTAAATTTTTGTGCGGGACTGTTGTATCATCAATTTTTATCTGGAATGATTTGTAGGAGTTTCTAAATGTATTGCACAGGTTGGCTGTTTTTTGCCTGAATAAAATAGTTTCGCATTTCGTTGGGTTTATTTTTAACTTCCAGGTTTTATAGTATTCATTTATTTTGTTAACTATCGTTTGCATTTTGGTTTGGAGGTTTTTAACGTGTTTCCCTGTAATATATAGGATTAGGTCATCTGCGAAAAATATGACTTTTGTGACTGTTGAGTCCGGTATATCAAATAAGTTCGGAATTTCTGCAATGGAAACATTAAAAAGAATCGGAGCTGTAACTGTTCCTTGTTGAAGGCCATCTTCCACTTCGAATAACATATCTTGGTGTGTGTTTGTGTAACATTTTTTGTTCAGTAACATAATCGTTAGTATTTTTAACAGGTGTGATTCGCAGCCTTCTTTTCTCATTTTGTATAAGAGACCTTTGACCGTTTTTGTGCGTTTTTGTCCGTTGAGTGCGTTTTTTCGAAGTCGGTTTAATTTTTTTATAAAACTTTTAGTCAGTCCTTTTCAGAGCCGCACAGGAACTACAATCGACGAGATGTCTCGTTTCCGCGATGTCGAAGAAACGATGCTGTGGATGGATAATAGCACGTTATATCAGTAATAGGGATACACGAGATATCTCGTCCATGGCATCGTTCGTTCGTCAAGAATCGATGCTTTCGAGAATCATATGATTCTCGAAAAATCAATACCATATGATTCTCGAAAAATCAATATCTCCTTGGAAACGATTTCATTTGTTTTAAACGACGCCTTCATCGAATACATTGTACGCTGGAAGATCACAGTTTCGCGCGGAATCGCGAAGAGCATCGAACTCTTTCCGCGTCGGAGTATGTAATTTCGTTCGCTACCGATACGAGTTATAAAAGTGTGCTACGTGTTCAACAATTGTGTGATATTGTGTGAAAGTGTGGTGTTTGTATGTGGTGGTCAAATGGATTTACGGCTCAAAAAGTGAGTTTTTAATTCAATAAGTTTCTGCTTCTTCTATCGTTCGGGTAAAGTTGCCGATGATGTGGGTCCTCACCGATTTCGATGACTTTGGAATATGTTACAAATTCGATGTTTTAAATATCTTTTATCGTCTGAAATAATGCTCATCGAAATCAGCGAGGAGATAGTATGTACATCGATCGATTTACAATTACAAGTTTTTACAATTATCTCGTAAACTAAAGCCGACCGACAAAAACTGTGAAGGGAAATGTTGTTCAGAATCATGGTGTTGATAACATTCACAATCGAGAAACTTTTGTTCGTTGTGACATCGCGGCGTGCCACCGACACTCAGCTTCCGGCGCGCCGGGCTGCACGCGTCTAGCTCGCGCTCTGATTGGTACGTGTTTTCGTTAATAACTCGTTAACGAAGCCGCGGACGACATTTTTTCAAAGAAAAATGTCGCTTGGAATGATCTCAGGAACCTCTCATTTCCGGGTCCGGAGGGAATTTTGAGATACCCTGTATAAGGCAGGCTGCCACATTCTCTTTATTAAAAATAGCTGCGTTGTAACCGTGTTTAATAACTTCTTGATTATTATTAATTAATTATAATAGAACTTATCTTCGTCAATAATTAATGATAATTATTGACCAACTCAGTGGGTAGAACGCGTGCCTACGGACTCCGTGGTCGCGGGTTCGATCCCCGACGCCGGCACCTCTGGAATACTCCATGTGCTCTGTAGACTGTGGTGCCCAAGGTGGTTCGGAACCCACCTTATAAAAACTGTAGGTCCCGTCGTGAAATAATTCCGAAAAGGAGTTCAAAAAGCGACGTTAAATAACAAACAAAAAAAAAATTATTGACCAAGACAAGGTATAGTTAGTTCGTGCCTCCAGGTTCTGGAAGCGGAGAGGTTTGGATTATCTGATAAATAAGTTGAGAACCAGTTAGGAGGTAAAAGTAGAGGGTATATTGTATCAATCCGTTTTGTATAAAAAGTTGTACTATGCACTATGCCATACTGACAATCCGTCAGTATTATTGAATCCCGGTGTCAACACGATGGGACGCTTCACACTCTCATGCCCCGACAATACTCGACGTCGTAAATCACTACCGTGAGATGACCCTACTATTCCGAAATACAGAAGTTTCTCAGAACCTCCTTTGTAGCTAAATTAGTACAAAAACTCGTACACCGTTACGAATCCGGTGATTAACGCGGATATCAAAGGAACTTACACACCGGCAAGATATTATATGCTTAACCGAAAACTCCTCTTACAAATACGGTCGCCAGATGCGATTCTTCTACAAAACTTGCTTACAGGCAAGATATTAAATATTTTACCGAAATCTCCTCTATCAAATACGGTCGCCAAACGCGATACTTCTATTATGATACGCAGCCCAGTACACCCCGAGAGACGCTACGTCTGGATTCGTTTCAACGATCGTAAGCGATCTGGATTTAGATGTTAAAGCGTATACGGCTGACGTATTCGACCGTTATAACACGAACGTACCCTGCCGATTGCTCGGAGAGGTATCACCCATGATAACACGTACAGTACTAATCACCTTCGCCTCACTCGTCAGTTTATTGTTATCTTCAGACATCAAGTGACTGTCGAAACATATAGATTGCCGATTTCTCGGAGAAGTATGCTGTATGCCAACACGTACTAGCGCCTTTTACTATGCAACACCAAAAGAGTGTCTTCTTCTGCGCTATTAAGCGAGCCAGATTCCACTCCGGTTCTAGAATACTAAATTAACACTGTACATAATCACGTTTGCCATTTAAACGCGTAAACCCTGACAGATGGCGACCGTAGTAGCATATATGTACTCTGCTGATTTCTCAGAGAAGCACATGTATGACGACACGTACAAAAGCTCCTTTTGCTATGCTACACCAAAAGAGTGTCTTCTTCTGCGCTGTTAAGCGAGCCAGATTCCACTCCGGGTCTAGATTCACAAATAGGAACCGTACTAAATCTTTCTGTCATTTGCTTATAACTTCTAAACATAATCACACGACTCTATACTGAAACTTCCTATCAGAATGCCGTCTTCTCGTACGTAACCCTTACAATTGACTCTACGCCGATACGATCTTTACACACGTTAATAGATATTAACGTCGGCTGTGCGACAGTATGGTTTGTACTAGTGACTCCTCGGTTTGAGGCGCATACGAGACGAAGGCAATCTAGGCGGTTTGACTAGAAATGCGAAGTCGGTTTGACTTCTCGAACAAGTACCGGTTTTCGCCGGATCTATTAGAGTCGCGCGCCATTAGACCCGCTTCCAGACGTAGAGTGACGAATTTGCTTCGAGCATCGACCTCCTTCGATCTGTATCGAGTGGGGATCGGTGCGCGTGCATCCTAATTAGCGGGGATGATCTGCGGTCCTTTACTTTGACAAGGATCGCAGATCTTGTCGCGGCTCGCTGTGGTCAGTGTGCCCAGATGGGGTGCTTTTTTTCGCGCATGCGCGTCCAAAACAGTAACGTAGCTATGATGCGGCCGAGGCGATGATGTAGCAGAGCCCTAAGGCAGCTACAGTCAGCGGCGATAATAAGTGGACACGCTTAAAAATCGCATAACTTTTTAGAAATTGGTCCAAAGGACATGAATTGAGAGTAAGTAAACCAAAATTTATTACGATTGCAATTGGTAGGAATTATACAAAATTTTAAAATATGATGTTTTGCCAACTTTTTTATCTGGGCCTGTAACGATAATTTAAAATTATATATAATAATTAATAATATTTCAATATTTCATATGTATATACGGATATATATACAAATACACTTGTCATTAATTCGTTTTTCATAATCAGTTCATATCAACATCTTAACATTCGGCATGGCGCTCAAGGTGCCACATTTTCTCGCGAAGCGTACTTTACTGAGGCTGAAAACGCCGCGCATGCGCGAAAAAAAGCATCCCATCTGGGCACACTGGCTGTGGTAGGGATTCGCGATAGTCGCTCTCGCTCACACTCGATATGTAACTAGTACGGTTACAGCGTGGATATCGGATGTTAGTTTATGTATTGCATGTATTGTACTTATTGTTAGTTGATGTTTGAACCCGAATTGTGTGTCCGGAATTAAGTTCTTTTTATCGTAAAATTTTTCTAAAGCCTATAGATTTATTAGATTTATTAGCCTAGAGCTTTAGAGATATTGGGGAGAAGGCTGATTGGTCTGTAGCTAAGAGGAGAAGAAGGGTCTTTACCTTTCTTGGCAATCAGGATTACTTTTGCCGTTTTCCAATTTGTTGGGAAATAACAGTTGTTTAGGCAGTTATTGAAAATTGTGTTATAGTCATATACAGGGTGTCCCAAAATTCGTGTCGTTCCTGGAAATGGGAGGTTCCTTGGGTCATTTCAAGCGACATTTTCCTTTGCACCAATGTCAACCGCGGCTTTGTTTAGCAGTTATTAACGAAAAACACGGACCAATCAGAGCGCGTCCTGGGCCGCCGCGCCGCGCCGCGCCGCGCTCGCATCAGAGCGTTGGCAGTACGCCGTGACATCGTAACGAACAAGAATTTCTCGATTATGTGAATGCTCTCCGATTTCAATGAGTTTTGGATATGTGGTCAAGATCATTATTCTGAACAACATTTCTCTTTAGAATTTGTGGCTGTAGGCTTTAGTTTACGAGATTATCGCGAGAAACTTTACTTGTAAATCCATGGGATCGATGTACTACTAGCTTCTATCCGATTTCAATGAGCTTTGGATATGTGGTCAAGATCATTATTCTGAACAACATTTCTCTTTAGAATTTGTGGCTGTAGGCTTTAGTTTACGAGATTATCGCGAGAACCTTTACTTGTAAATCCATGGGATCGATGTACTACTAGCTTCTATCCGATTTCAATGAGCTTTGGATATGTGGTCAAGACCATTATTGTGAACAACATTTCTCTTTAGAATTTGTGGCTGTAGGCTTTAGTTTACGAGATTATCGCGAGAAACTTTACTTGTTAATTCATCATGGATATTCATGATAGCGGACACGGCCTGCTAATGTATTCGAAACTAAAGCCGACTATCAAGCATTTCAAAGGAAAAAGATATTTAAAACGTCGAGTTTTATAACATTATTTCAAGGTCATTGAAATCGATGAAGACCCGGATCATCCTTACCCGACTTACGGCAACTTTACCCGAACGAGAAAAGAGGCAGAAACTGATTGTTTTAAAAACTTACTTATTCAGCGGTAAATCCATTTGCTGCTTCGAAATGTGTGTCAATGGGTCAGTCGGTGACGAACTGCACAGGTGTCTTCAGGTATACGACAGCACCGCAATCCAAGGGGCGTACAGCCAAGTCAACGAACTGCACAGCTGGTGGTAGATAGCAGGTATACGACACCCTGACTTTTCACTTTCACTTTCAAATCGATAAATAAAGCACATGTCTTTTTCACACAGATGCACTAATAACAATTGCAATATCACTTGTATTGCAGCACAATAACATTTAAATCACAACTTTCTAAAAGAAGAACATCCCGAATTTTTCTTTCACTTTTGACTTGACGAGAGTCGGATGTGTGGCCGCTCTCACTTGATACACCTGAACGTGGCAGCAGCATCGCGCCCGCAGCGGCCGTAAGCAAGAATGATGTGAAAATTGTCTTGCGAACTGAGCATGATGCGACAGAGACTTAGACTAACTGCAGCTTCCCAAAAAAGCTGCGAACACCCCCGAATATCCCCACCAAGAAGGAAAACTGAGAATACAGGAACATTCTAAAAATCACGTGTTTTGCAGGAGTTGAAAGTGCAGCAGTGTGACTCTTGCCTTTCCTCCACGATAGAAAACAGGGATACTCGTCTCCGCGGAAGGGATCGTGCCATAAATCAGAAATCTGCAGTTACTCGGGAGTGTCCGCTGGATACCGGAACGGAAAAATTTTCTCCTGCACATGTTGAGTTTACAAATTCTTTTTCGGCCGTGCAATTAAGTCTCTGTCGCATCATGCTCAGTTCGCAAGACAATTTTCACATCATTCTCGCTTACGGCCGCTGCGGGCGCGATGCTGCTGCCACGTTCAGGTGTATGAAACATGTGCTTTATTTATCGATTTGAAAGTGAAAGTGAAAAGTCAGGGTGTCGTATACCTGCTATCTACCACCAGCTGTGCAGTTCGTTGACTTGGCTGTACGCCCCTTGGATTGCGGTGCTGTCGTATACCTGAAGACACCTGTGCAGTTCGTCACCGACTGACCCATTGACACACATTTCGAAGCAGCAAATGGATTTACCGCTGAATAAGTAAGTTTTTAAAACAATCAGTTTCTGCCTCTTTTCTCGTTCGGGTAAAGTTGCCGTAAGTCGGGTAAGGATGATCCGGGTCTTCATCGATTTCAATGACCTTGAAATAATGTTATAAAACTCGACGTTTTAAATATCTTTTTCCTTTGAAATGCTTGATAGTCGGCTTTAGTTTCGAATACATTAGCAGGCCGTGTCCGCTATCATGAATATCCATGATGAATTAACAAGTAAAGTTTCTCGCGATAATCTCGTAAACTAAAGCCTACAGCCACAAATTCTAAAGAGAAATGTTGTTCAGAATAATGATCTTGACCACATATCCAAAACTCATTGAAATCGGAGAGCATTCACATAATCGAGAAATTCTTGTTCGTTACGATGTCACGGCGTACCGCCAACGCTCTGATGCGAGCGCGGCGCGGCGCGGCGGCCCAGGACGCGCTCTGATTGGTCTGTGTTTTTCGTTAATAACTGCTAAACAAAGCCGCGGTTGACATTGGTGCAAAGGAAAATGTCGCTTGAAATGACCCAAGGAACCTCCCATTTCCAGGAACGACACGAATTTTGGGACACCCTGTATGTATGATGTGAAGTGGAAGATTTTTAAGTATTATATTTGGTATTTCGTCTGGCCCTGAGGAGCATTTATTGTTAAGTTTTTTAAAGAGGCTGGCTGTTAATGCTATATTTGTGATGTAGCTTGGGTCCTATTACCATTCTGGGTTTCTCGCCTGATTGTTATCGTCGAACTGTATTAGGTATTTGTTATTAGCCAAATCCTCTTCGATGTTATGCATAAGATTATTGTGGTGTCTGTCGATAATTTCCGATAATCTATTTTTTCCCAGATTTTTGTTTTGAGTATAGACTCTTGCGAAGTTAGCCCCTATTAAGTTTAGTTTGGCCCTATTATTAGTTATGTTATTATATATTTTCCAGTGTTGTTTGTTTGTGTTGAATTTACGTTTATTTTTGTGTCTTTTAAAATATCGTAGTTGTCATCGGTTTCTAGATTTGAGATAGTCTCAGTTGTTTTCTTTTCTAAAAATTGAGTTTAGCTGAGGGAACATTTTGTTTGAATTTATGGGTATATTTTTTATTTTATTTTCCCAAAATTTATTGACAGATATCTTGAATTCATTCTTGATTTCTGTTTTACATATTTTGATCAATTCTTCGGATTCTTTAATTATGATCTTAGCTTGTGGAGAGGGGTGTCTGTATTCATTATTAACTTCCCGATTCATAGGGAAGTTACTGTAATTACCCCGAAAATCGAAAATCGATTTTTTAGCAGATCTTCACGTTTCATGGTCATTGGAGTCATTTTAGACTATTTTTATCAAAATGTTTGTATGGGTGTGCGTATGTCCGTTTGTATGTTATCAAATTTTTCGTTAACGTTTTCTGAAAAAGTAACAACGCGATCAGAATGATGAATGATGTAATCGATGTGCCCCGTCGTAATTTAGAGCTGATTAGATTTTGGTCCATATTGGTCAAGTAGTTTTTTAGTTTTTTTAGTTTTTTCGAAAAGAGTTGATTGTACAATGCAATTTATAAGGGAGGACGAAAATTTTCCACCAAAGAACCAAACACAATTAGATAAAAAATTTTTTTCTTAATTTTTTTTTAGATTAAAAAAAATTTTTTTTGTAACTGATTCTATTGTTACCGCTTGGAATAATCGAAAGTTATTCCAATGCAAGAGTGGGTTAATCATCTCTACTCCCAAGAATACATTTTGGGAGAATATCGATGAAAGTACAAAAAAAAAACGATGTCGGCGATGTTGGCGAAGGAGTAATGAATCGGGAAGTTGTTTGTGTGACCCTTGAAGAGTCACACACCAAATAAAAAACATTAATAGCAGTAGGCCTTACTAGCCATGCGTATCACTAACCCTCTCGCAAGAGCAGTCCTAACCGCGAGCTCGCGAAGCGAGCGAGCAAAAACAACTCTACTCGCGGGCGAGCGAAGCAAGCGAGCACCAATAGCCCTCTAGTTTATTATGGTTATTAGTTTACTTTTTTGTGCGTGCAAGTTTTTAATGCTTCTGTTTATATACATGTCGGAGGGAACGTGTTTATTTATTGCGTCTAATATGGCTATATATTTATTTCGTCTAAAAAGTTATTGGTTGGTTAAATTTCTATTTTGCGGAATGTGAGTAGTGCATTTAACAGCTAGGTATTTTTTAAATTTGGTCCAGTCTGTACTTTTGTAGAGTAATGGATATTTATGGTTTTCAAAAACAATTATGTCGTCTTTTTTTGGTAGTGAGAATTGTATGTTGATAGCTCTCTGGTCGCTATCGATGTCTGGTCTGTATGGTACCTTCCGGGTTTAGGTTTTCTAATGTTATCCTGCTGTCGATCAGACCTATATCTAAATATGAATTGCTCCTTACAAAGGTTGATATATTTGTGTTTTTTAAAACTATTTTATAATCTATTTCGGGTTTTTGAATCCAGTTTGCCAAAGCTAGCCCTCTAGCATTATGGTTGTTCCATTTTTGGTGTTTAGCGTTCAGGTTGCCCGCTATCACATAAATGGTTATTAGCCTTATACAGGGTGTTTACCTACAGGTAGGAGAAAATTTAAGGGGTGGTTCTCGACGATAATCTAAGACGAAAATGAAGAATAAAAAAATTGCGATTTCGGCTTCGTTATTTAGTTATTAACAATTAAAAATCCGCCTAAAATGCTCCAACACTTCTAACAAAAGTGTACGTTGCGTACGTCACACAGGTGCGCGACAGTCTCGTATCAAGTGACAAACGCATGCATACCTTGGTTCTCATTTGGGGCCCCAGCGACGTGAAAATGTTTAAAAAGTCGTTGGATGACATTGAACCTACCTACTCGTTAAAATCCACAAGGGCATTTCTAATATCCGCCCTATGGAATTATCGAGTAGAAGGGGTCAATGCCCTTTCACTTTTAAATTCTTCTCACACATATCCACAAATCCTTATTCTGCACTATAATTGTTCATAACACCGTACTTAATATACCGGAATAAATGCTCTAGCACTATTTACAATTTCATACACACGCACTACGAGTTTACAGAGAGTACAAGTTTACTGAGGGGAATGAGGAGAACTGTAAAGAACTGGTAATCCTTTAATGTTGAGACACTGCACTTTATTTAACTTGATTTACGTCGCGAGACTCACTCACAGACGGAACGGATACTTTGAGGTCATGCGATTTCTGCGAACGGAAATCTTCGACGCATGCGAGAAGAATCGTCCGTACAAGCTAGCATCCGTATGCACACTGATGAAAGACAGCTGATGAGGTCGATGCAAGATCGATAAAACAAATGAAGATCTACAGCAAGCTACCGCCCAAACATCGCGCGTTGCTATACCAATACATTGTCTATCCTGTTTTCACGAATTTCGTGATTCCTTCTCATTCTGTCTGTGACCGCGAAATATTTCATGTGTGTGCATTGACCACATCAGCTGTCTTGAATCAGTGTGCATACGGATGCTAGCTTGTACGGACGATTCTTCTCGCACGCGTCGAAGATTTCCGTCGCAGAAACTCGTAGTGCGTGTGTATGATATTGTAAATAGTGATAGAGCGTTTCCTCCAGTATATTAAGTACGGTGTTATGAACAATTATAGTGCAGGATAAGGATTTGTGGATATGTGTGAAATGAATGTAAAAGTGAAAGGGCATTGACTCCTTCTACTCGATAATTCCGTAGGGCGGATATTAGAAATGCCCTTGTGGATTTTAACGAGTAGGTAGGTTCAATGTCGTCCATCGATTTTTTAAACATTTTTACCTCTCTGGGGCCCCAAATGAGAACCAAGGTATGCATGCGTTTGTCACTTGATACGAGACTGTCGCGCGCCTATGTGACGTACGTAACGTGCACCGCTGTTGAAAAGTTGCCGCTTTTTGGGCATATTTTTAACTGTTAATAACTTAATAACGAGGCCGAAATCCCAATTTTTTTATTCTTCATTTTCGTCTTAGATTATCGTCGAGAACCACCCCTTCAATTTTCTCCCACCTGTAGGTAAACACCCTGCATAGTTCTAAAAAGTTAAAAATGTAGTCCAAATAGGCTATTACTTCTATTGCTTCCGTACTAGGGGCATAGGCTGCTATGGTGAACAAATTATTGTTGTTTTGTAGTTTGAGTTTTAGGATAACCGTTTCTATTATATTCAATTCTTTTATTGCAATTATTCTCTCGTATTTAAAATGATTTTTATTGAGGGTTGCTACGCCTCTTCCGTTTGATGAAATCCTGTCGTTTCTAATTAAATTGTAATTTTTAAATTTCGGGTTGTGGAATTTTTTAAGCTTTGTCTCGTTTAGTAATATAATATCTGGATTGAGGTTATTGATTATTTGAACTAGATTATGTCTCCTTTCGTTTGAAGCGATGGAGTTTACATTGACAGAAATTATATTTAACTGTGGTACGTTTTTGTTAGCCATTGATTTGTTCTTTATTTATTTCATAGTCTATGTCTACTAGATCTGGTGTACTACCATAAAATAATTTAAATAGATTTTGTATGTTTTGAGTGTTTTGTGATATTAAGTTCTCAATTCTGTTCAATTGTGACGTAAAAAGATTTTTTAGCTTCATCGTAGGGTCTGATATGCGTTGGTGATTTGTATATGTTGGGTTTGTTACGTGAGCGTGTACTTTGTCCTGTTATGTTTGTGTTTTGCGAGATGTTTATGGGTCTTTGAGAAAAAGAATGTCTATTTGTTGGGTTTGTGTTATTGTTTATTTGATTGCCGGTAGATGGGTTATTCGTTTGAACCGCTTAGCATATGAAACTTTGTATTTGGGGGTTATACTATTTTTTATCTCTGCTAAAGCAGCCGTTTTGTTTTCGTTCTTTTTTTTTAACACGTTCACGCCGGCGCCTGCTATTTGTGTTCTTCGCGTGAATGTGTTAATTGTGTGTGTAACTTTCTTTTACTTCTTTGAACTTTGGACAACCTTTGTACGATGCCGGGTGTCCAAATTCTTTGCATCTGACAAAAAAGAGCTTTGATTTTTCATTGTAAGATATCTTTTTTGATCTCGCAGTTACCTGGATCGTGGTTTTCGGAACATTTGACGCGTCTAAAGTCTAATTTACAATTTGACGCTGAGTGTCCTATTCTTTGACATCTAAGGCACATGATTGGTTCTTTTTTTTTATTAGTCTTTCCCATTTAACCTCTTAGAAACACGATCTATTCTGTTCCAAGGTTCTGGGGCAAGTGCCGTGCGGTTCCTCACAGTCCTCTTACCAAAAAGCATTGCATTCCCCACTCCGTGGCCAGATCCTTCAGAACCACATGTTCTTATTATTTAGCAATACGACGTCGGATCGCTTGCCTTTTCTAAAGATCTCACTTTCAATAGACAGTCAATGATTCAACACCGATACCTGAGTGACTCTATGCGGTCCTTAGTTTATTGCGTCATATGGCATTGGGGCTGTTTATTAGCTTCACGGACACACACACCATAAATCCCTGCCATAAATATGTCAAGGATCCAAAGATTCGTTCGGTCGTTCTTCCCGGAACTTTCTTCTAACTGCGTTGCCGCTAACACGCGAACAAATCGATTGATTTAGAATTTATTTTATGCATTTTATGGGTTTAATATCACTGTCGGGGGAGATTTGTACTAGTAGGAATGGTAAGGGATTGTTATTTTAAGTAGATTTTTGCGTGCTGAATTTGGTTATTTTGATAATTGAAACTTTAGGTAGATTTAGGTTATTAATTTCATCTAATATTTCATCAGGGACGAAGCTGTTATCAATACCCTTTAAAAGTATGGATTTTGGTTTGACCGACTTCGGTGTATATGTGAAGAATTTAATTTTTCTTGCTGTTAGTGTAGGATAGAGACAGGTATGCATGTGTGAGTGTGTAACGGTTCTCCTTCCGTCCGTGAATGTTCCGATCGCGACGTCGTGTCTTCTCGTGCTGAATAACTCGTCGAGCCAGGTTCGTACGTCGGCGAGAAGATCGGCTGAAGCTGAAATTGTAAACAAGGTGCGCGGGACGTGAAATAACGACGACGTGTATGTATTTTACGTGCCTCGCAGCTTGTACGTTCGCGGTCGCGTGACTTTCCGGAGACGATTACTGGTTCACGACTTTCATTCGCGGCGACGCGACGCGGTTTCGCGGACCTGGTGCACGGCGGCGACTCGGGTCAGGGAACGGACGGGTAACCATGCCATGGGACGGGAAAATCCCGTGGCGGTTCTCCAGTATCCGAGGAGGAAGCTGCCCCCTCGTTTACCGGCTCCGGAGGCTGTCGGAGCTCTCGGGATGCTGCCCGAGAAAGGTGTCCAGGATGCTGCCTGGACGAACAGAGAGGGATGCTGCCCTCTCTGCTTGGTGTGTATGCTGTCACACCGGTGGGAACTAGATTGCCAGCGATGTCGAGGAGACCGAAGCTGCGGACAACTCGACGTCGAGAGCGTGGGAAACTAAACCAACTCGTGGGAAACTAACTGAACAAGGAAGTGAATACTTACAGGAGGATCGGCTATGAAGGTGCTCCTGGGATGCTGCCCAGGCTGGAAAAGAGGCCCGTGCCTCATTTGCATCGCCATTTATAGGCAAAGGTTGGTGGTAGAGGGGAGTGGTGTGGGGAAGTGGATGTGTGACGTCGAGTTTCCGTATCCGCTAGAAATGGCCGAATCTCGACATCCGGTTTCCGCCAAGTGCGGTTTCTGGGTGCGGGGGTAGCGTGGTGGGACGTGTAGACGGAGCACGGCGGGTTCGCTTCGCGGCTAGTTACCGACGCGTTCGGCGATCCTCGGTGATGATCGACGGTGTTCAGCGCGTGTCTAGCAGTAACAGGCCTGCTCGGTACAGGTCTGTTACAAGTGTGTGTGTGAATGTCCGTTAAACAAGTGAATGTCTGTTAAACAAGTGAATGTCTGTTAAATGAATGAGCAGCACGTGTGTAAAAGGACGATCATGTCCGCTAAACAAATGTTGTATAACAGACGATCGGCCGGGGCTTCGTGGGCAACGCCGTACGGAGAGTCCTCAGTCTTTTACGGAACAGTCTATTGAAAGGTCAAAATAAATACTATTGTCAAATCCTCCTCGAGCATTTACTCTCTTACATTAGTATGTTAATGACTGCTGTATGATCTTCTAGGTTCTCTAGTTGTAGATTAAGTTTATTACTATTAATGTATTTAATGCTAAAGTTAATATTTGGGGACTCTTGAACAATTCTGTACGTGACTTGTTGCGAAAATTTAAAAATATTTATTATCGGTGGTTTTAACTGTCGTTCTTTCGTTGCTATTTCTTGCACCTCTTTATTGTCTGCGTTTGGTTTAATTGTCTTTGTCTTTAGCTTGGGGTCCTCTGGCTCGTCGAGGTCCATCCTATTGTCGTCGGCTGGTGCGATGTTGCTGTGTTCTTTCAGGTCCGCCTGGATCTCCCCCGTTCCGTTACATTTTTTCTTGCTTGTGCGATGATCCTCTGGCCATTGTTTCCCTTGTTCGTAGTTGGGGGTCGTGCGGCTAACGGTACTTGGTGATTCCTTTTCTTCATTACCGTTTGCCGTAGTGGTTACCCTTGGTTCGTCGACAACCCATTTCATCGATACTGTTTTCATCGACACGATTTGACCGACAATAACTTTCGTCGACATTATGTTTTGATGACAAATGTCTCCATCGACACGGTCATGTTTTCATCGAGAGTCTGTGTTTAACGACAGGTTTGAGTTCATTATTCATATCGCTTTAATTTCATTACTTGACATTTGTGTAATTATTGTACAATTTTGTTATGTTTTGTAGTCTATACGTATATGTACATTCGTAGCATTCGTTCTGTTTATTCACATTGTTTATATGTATTTACACAATTATGTTTGAGATTAAATGAAATATTATGATTTTTTATTCATTTGTGTATACTGTGGGATCCGACATATTGTAGGAACGGGTTGTCTCTCTCTTATCGCAAGGAATAGGAAATGGGATTTCTCTCTGAACAAAGAATATATTTTCGAATTAGCTTCATACATCGAATGTTTTCGTAGAATTTACAATAAATCTTTGAAGAAGGTTAGCAACGAAAGAGATAAAATAATTTTTGCTAATATAAGGTTTTCCCATCAGGCGTCTGGCTTATCTCAACCGTACTCTCCTTCTAGGACAACGACGACGACTCAGATTCACCCGGCGTCCTCTGTAAGCTCGGCGGCCGGCCTCTATGGCCGTCCTCTCCAAGACGTACAGAGTAACCAGGTGATCCTACTTTCAAGCGGCCAGGAAGCTACCCTGTTCTTTCCTCTCTGCGGGCGGCTGGCCTTCATGGCCGTCCTCTCCCATTTATCCAGAGAGGCGTCCAGGTATAACCCCTGTCCTCTCCTGAGCTGCCGGGCGTGCGATAGCATTGTTTCGGACTCTCCCTAACCTATGGGCGGCCGCGGTCTTACCTCGTCCTCTCCCACAGGCGCAGCAAAAGTGAATACTCCGCGATCGTCTACGGGTATTTATACCAATCGTTTCTAACCCTTGCTTGGGCGTTGTTAGGGATTTTAGAAGTTTCTCGAACATGCGGCCTTCTAGAACATTCGGTCGCGGCGCGATTCTTTTCTTCATTTCAGGGTAGTGCCGAGGCGGATTGGCGCCCCTGGGGTTGTCTCGTTCCTCGTCGCGTTACAATACCTATTAATAAAGATTGTTTATTTGAAGAAATTTTGATTAATAAAGTAGCAATAAAAACTTTGATCTAAGTAACAATGCTTTGTTATTTTCTCTATTTTATATTATACAAGCAACTAAATGCGCCCATGACGTAAGAATGATAATAACGATTAATCTACATTAGCAAATACGTGAATTTGGTGTCAGTAGAAATGAATGAACTCAAACTTGTCGCTAAAGACGAACTGTCGATGAAAACATATGTCTACGATTTGACCGTGTCGATGAAAATATAGTGTCGATCAAACCGTGTCGATGAAAACATAGTGTCGATGAAAGTTACTGTCGGTCAAATCGTGTCAATGAAAACAGTGTCGGTGAAATGGGTTGTCGATGAACCAAGGGTAACCCTTGCCGTAGATTTCCTCTTTGGGATTTCTACTATGCTCTTTTGCGTAGAGTTTGATGCGTTTTTGGTCCTTTCTTCTTCTAGTTGCTTGTTTAGATTTTCAATTGTCATTTTTAGGCTATCAATCATTTGTAATAGTTCTTTGTTTATTTCCTGTCCTTCTTCAGGAGACTTCTCCTTCTGATTTTTCGTTGCACCAGATGTCTGGCACTTTTTCCTCAAATACTTTAGGATTGCTATTTAGCTGAAGTCTTTTTTTAACATTTACGTTCAGCTTCGGTAGTGATATTTTTACAGTTTTCTTTGTTTTAAGTATTTTGTTTAGGTTGTTTTTAATGGCGGAGGGACTGTTGACGAGACTCTCTTCATCCTTGATCGTTTTTATTATGTTGAGGAACACTTTATTGTTTATCACATTTTCCGTGTTTTCATTTTTATTTTCCTGTATCACTACTAGGTCCGGGTATATCTGTATTTTCACTAATTTTTTGTTTTAGAAAAATGCCAGGTTATAGAAAAACTTTTCACTGATTCTAGTTAAGCGATTTTGACCTTGACAGGTAGCTCGCAGGACAGCGGTCAGCACGTCCGTCTCCCTTGAAGGTTCGAGGGGGATTCCCACGGAGACCATAGTCGTTGCACCAACCGGCGCCATTGAAATTAACTTCGAAATATTCGAATATATGAACATAGTATTATTTTCGTTTTTCGTACTACGCAAGTTTCTAAGTCTGGGAGATGTTTCAACGAACGTAGGAACGTTTAATATCACATAATATATTTCTTTGATTAAAAAGTATAACTTACAATTAGGGAAAACGCCGAAAAAGTGGTTTTTATTTTTTTCAACTATAACGCACCACTCTCAGGAATTTGAAAGAAATTGAGCATAATACTTACGGTAAGAGCCTATCGAATGGTTCAAGCTCGATTAAAATCCCGCCGGTGGCACATTTCACCACCAAACCCGGGTATAGCACTCCACAGTCTCTGTCATCATTCCAATCCCTGAAACTGTGGACCCCCTAAAACGCAATAATGTAACTGTTAACGGCTACTGTAATTGTTTCACATGAAAATAATATGGTTTTTTTATATATAATAATATATATAATATAATAATATAAAATAATATGTATATATATATACCGGGTGGTTCACGACAAACAGGCCACCTAAATAGTTCCGTTAGGATTAGAGATAGTAGAAAATGTTAGAGAGAAAAGTTGTACTGTTAAAGAAGGCAAATATGATGATATAAAAAATGTTCCGATTGTAGTTGTAGAGAGCGATTCGTTGAATGATCTAATCTTGAAGCCCGATAGTGAAAAGGAGATAGAGGTTTAACGTGAGTCTTTAACACGAGGTGGACAGGCAGAGAAAAACTACTGATCACTTGCGGACAGATTCATTTATTTTGAAGGTGCGAACTATACTGCCCGACTGAGGACAATACAGACAGAGCGAGAACATACATAATATAGATCGACATATACATTTAAATAGAGCGAGCACAGGTGACGAGAAAACAAAACAAGTATAGCGCGAAATACAAATTACATAAAGATACGCGTTTGCGTTAACAGTAGTCGTTTTCAAGGTCTTTTGAAGGTCATCGATGATTTTTAAATAGCACCATATATTTTTAACTTCACAGTGTTGTAGCTGATGTCAAGACGAGTTCAGTGATGTGATACACTATGACCTTCAAATGACCTTGGACTCATTAATAGATATAGTTTGACTACTCTGTTTGATCAACGGAATTTCTTCAGCCATTAGGTCTCATAACATGTATTTCGTCCTACACTGCCTACTTCACGGAACTCTTTAACTAGATTTGAAAAGGTAGAACGAGATGGACATCTGCGATCAGGAAATCGGTCTTTGTAAAGACGAACAGTTTCTCGAAGACATTGACGACTTTCGTAATAAATGAAAATAAGATCGGTCTTATGCTCGTTTGAATAACGCATCGTTAAACGGTTATCGATAAACTGATACACTCGCAATAATTCGATGACCATAACTGACTCGGCATACATACCAGTAGTTTGTTGATAATCTTGTTTGTGTACGCTTAGAGATCACCTTCCGTTAACGGAATACGTGATATGAGACCTAATGGCTGAAGAAATTAAATTTCCGTTGATCAAACAGAGTAGTCAAACTATATCTATTAATGAGTCCAAGGTTATTTGAAGGTCATAGCGTACCGCATCATTGAACTCGTCTTGACATCAGCTACAACAATGTGAAGTTAAAAATATATGGTGCTATTTAAAAATCATCGATGACCTTCAAAAAACCTTGAAAACGACTACAATCGGAACATTTTTTTATATCACCATATTTGCCCCCTTCAACAACTTTTCGCTCCAACATTTTCTTCTATCTCTAATCCTGACGGAGCTATTTAGGTGGCCTGTTTGTCGTGAACCACTCGGTATACAGGGTGGGTCGCCATATTTGGACACCACAAATATCTTTGTTGTTTTTAAAGATTGTTACGTCCGTTACTTTTCCGAGATGGAAAAGCAACCGAACACGGGAAATTATGGCCCTTAGACCGGGCCACGATCGGTCGCGCGACACGTAGTCCTCCCGGGACAAAAGATCGCTCGCAGATTCGGATCGAAATATCGTGGATCTTTCTAGTACGAAACGTTACCGTGCCACGCTAAACTATCGAACAGTTCAATACAATCGCAAACGAATTCCGAATCTGCGAGGACCGCTATAGCCAGGAATAGTCACGGACACGGCCAGGGTTCCAGAGCAAAAAGGACGGGGCATTCCCGCGACAGGAACGTTTCTCACTGGGAGAATGAGTTACCGAAATTTGAGGGCAAATAATACTCATTTATTAGAAACGGAACGTCGTACAGGCCATCGGTGGAAACCGGCGGCAGTCAAAAAGATTTGCCGGCGCGAAGGCGAAAATACTTAGCTGTAGGGATTGGATCAGACTGGTCGAAATCAACTGGTTACGGGCAAACGATACGTTTATTGACTATAATTAAGGTTTAACTACTATACATATGCCGTCACTGCGCGACTGGCTTTTAAATGCCGACACTCTCTCGCTTTTTTTCTCTGAACCATAACTCTCTCTATCTCTCTAACTCTTTGTCTAACTCTCGCTCGAACTGGTTCTCGCTCGCAGTTCTTCTACTCTTACTCTCTTTCGGCCGCGACCTACCTCGCTTATATAGGTTAATTATCGCACGTATACATGTATAATTCGGTTCGCCTATGGAGTTCGCGGTCATCGCACCTTCGTTGTTTATCTCTCTCGCACGCTCACACTCTTGCTCTCCCGCACGCTCACTAGGGCATTCACCTGTCGCCGTGCTTATGTTTCGGTAATTCGCGGGCGACCTATTCAGCAAGAACGTTTGCTGTTTTTCTGTTCTCGTTCGCTCTAACGTTGCTTCTTTTAACGGATCTGTCCCCTACACTCGGCCATCCTGTGCTGATATCCGCCCCCGGATATCGTCCTCGACTCCTTCCTCGCTGGTATCTCCGTCCGTCGGCTGAGCCCAGGGTTTCATGTGTTCCGCAGCTGTCGACGTTCGGAAAGGCCCCTCGTGGTCTCCTACCTTCTCGACGATATATCGATCGTTTCGTAGCTTCCTCGCGACTGTGTATGGTCCCAGAAACTTATTGGCCACTTTTAGCCCTGGACCGTGCTGAGTGCGCTTAATTGCCACCAAGTCGTCCTCCCGGTATTCCCTTGCGACCACTCTTTTTTTGTTGTATCCCTTCCTGTTTTCTTTCTGTATCGCCTCGATGCTTTTCCTAGAACGGTCCCGTATTTCGTCTCGCTCGGCCTCGAATTGGGTGATCCATTCTTTTTCTAGAAGTTCTCGGACTTCCGGGCTGTCTCGTAGCCTGGGGTGGGTCCCAAAGAGGACGTGGAACGGCGTTGTGCCTATGCTCCGGTGCATCGTCGTATTTAGGCACTGCTGCGCTAACTCTAACCATTTATACCATTCCTCGCGCTTCGGGTGTGCTAATTTCGTTAACAAGGGTAAAAGGGTACGGTTTACGCGCTCTACCTGACCGTTCCCTCTCGGGATGCCTGTCGTAATCAGCTGGTGTTGAATTTTCTCTTCCTCGCAGTATCTCGCGAATTCTACCGACGTGAAAGCTGCTCCGCGGTCGGAGATAATCTTGCGAGGATTGCCAAACACGACTGATTGTTTTTGTAATCTCGCTATTACCTCCGCGGCTCCCGTGCTCTTAGTCGTGTACAACCACGTAAATTTAGAAAAAGCATCGACTACCACGAAGATATGCTTATAGCTTTTCTTGGTAGATGGTAGCGGCCCGAGGTGATCTATGTGAAACGTCTCCAGCTGGGTGTCACCCTTGTCTAGCGGATTTAGCAACCCTTCCATTCTCCCTTGTTTCCTATTGGCAAGGATACACGCCACGCAATTTCGCACGATTTTCTCAATTTTCGCTTTCATATTCGGAACCCAGTAATCGCTTCGCAGTAATGCCTCTGTTTTCGCGACGGAAAAATGACCTCTCTCGTGTGCTTTTCGGATAACCTGATTTTGCATCGAACTTAGGACCACTAGCAGCAAATTATCTTCTATCTCCTTAAATAATAAATCTCCTCGCATGGTATAGCCCTCGATACTTCCCTGTTTCGCAAGCTCTATTATTTTCTTTACGTCTCGGTCCTCGCACTGCGCCCTTCTAAACTGCGAGGTTATTGTATCATCGCGTGCTTCTACAAACATACAGGTTGGCAGCGGACTGCGGCTAAGAGCATCGACATGCATCATGCTTTTCCCTTGTCGGTGCTCTATCTCGTAATAGAATTCTTCTAATAATAACGCCCACCTCGCTACACGAACGCACAGGTCCTTTTTCTGCATCGTTAACGCAAACGCTCGGCAATCTGTAAGAATCTTAAACGGTATGTCTAACAAATACACTCGGAATTTTCGCAACGACTTTATGATCGCTAACACCTCTAGCTCGTAACTCGTATATTTTGACTCCGCCGCCGTGGTTTTCCCGCTCGCGTAATATACCGGGTGCATCTTATTATCCTCCGCGCTTCTCTGGAGGAGTATCGCGCCGTAGCCATGCATTGATGCATCGGTGTGTAACTGAGTTTCGGCGCTTTGTCTATACAGGTGCAGCACGGGTTCGTTGCTCAGTATTTCTTTCAGCCTGAGAAACGCTGCCCTTTCTTCCTTGCCGAATTTGAATTTCACGCTCGCTCTTTACAGGTTGCTCAATGGGCGTGCTATATTGGAATAGCACGGCACAAATTTCCGGAAATATCCGCTTAATCCTAAGAAGCTTTGAACGTGCTTCACGCTGGTCGGCTCAGGGAATTTCCTAACGGCTTCTACTTTACGCGGCGACGGACGCACGTGTCCGTTTCGTACAACATGGCCGAGGTACTCTACTTCTTCTCGAAGAAAACAACATTTCTTCCAGTTAATGATTAGTCCGACCTCGCTCGCAACCGTTAGTACCGCTCTCAGCCCGCTTATCCCCGTTTCGCGGTCCTCGGAAGGTATTATTAGATCGTCCATGTATGTGATTACGATTTTATTGCGTATGAGGTCTTTAAAAGAAGCATTTATGTATCTTTGGAATACCGATGGCGAATTACAAAGACCAAAAGGGACTCGGAGAAACTCGTGATGTCCATCGGGGACGATAAAAGCGGTGTATTTCCGGCTTCGTTCGTCTAGCGCAACGTGGAAGAAACCGTTTTTTAAATCTAACGTACTGAAGAATCTTGCGTTCTGAAGCAAGTCTAGTTGATCTTCTGTAAGCGGTAGCGGGTATCGATCACGAACTACCTTTTCGTTCAAACGTCTGTAATCGACGCACAAGCGTATTGTGTCGTCTCTTTTCTTTACTATCACGACGAGGCTCGCATACTCCGATAGAGACGGCTGTATTATCTTTTCGCGTAACCTCCCCTCTATTTGCTCATTTACCTTTTCGCGCTCTGCTTGGTCTAATCGCCTCGCTCTCTGGAAAACCGGCACTTCGTCTGTAAGAACGATAGACATCTTTACGCCTACTTCTCGTGTTTTAACCGGCCTATATTCTTGAACTAACTCTTCCACTTCAACCCTCTGATCGTCACGCGGTATGTGCGCGACATCTACGTCCCTGTCCGACGCCTCGTCATTTACGTTTATTTGAAAAACCTCTGGAAGATTTTCAGTGAACTGTTCGGTCGGCGAGCTGACGTACACGTTTCCCGCCCGTATCCTGACGTCTACCGTGTCTAAAAAATCCGCACCTATCAGCAACCCATGCTCGATAATCTGATCAGGGATGACCCGAATGACGATCGGATAGGTATTCCCGTCTACTCGCACTTCTGTCTTAAACTCGCCTAACGTCGTGTTCTCGCCCGACCCGATGCCGCGAAATCTGACCTCGCGAGGGTTCAATGAAGGGGAACTGTCTCGTGAACCAGCATGTACATTCAGGCTCTGCAACTCAGGCATTACCTGAATTTCCCGTCTCGCCATCTCTAGTTCGCGTTGTGCCAGCTCCAATTCTTTGGTGCGAATTTCCATCTGCTGTCGGTGTAAATAGGCCTCTATGCTCTCGTGCACGATCCCTCCATCTGCATTTACCCACGTCAATGGACCAGGCGCCGGATCGCCCTCAGATACGCCCGGTTGCTCTTGCAGCTCCGTTTTCCAGCTACCCAACGGATCTTGCTCCTGCAGCTTTCTAATCAGCTCGATCCTAGTCCCTACTGCCGATATTCCTAGCCCTCTTAATGCCTCCTTCAACTATGCAACTGAGAAATTGTCCGTGTTCTTCTCTTGCTCTATTGCGACGATTTTTAAGCTTTTAATATGCAGTAACCTCTGTATTCTATCTTCGATTCCGACGTGACACGATCGAATCCCGGACGAGCCCCCAAATTTGTAGGGATTGAATCAGACTGGTCGAAATCAACTGGTTACGGGCAAACGATACGTTTATTGACTATAATTAAGGTTTAACTACTATACATATGCCGTCACTGCGCGACTGGCTTTTAAATGCCGACACTCTCTCGCTCTTTTTCTCTCAACCATAACTCTCTCTATCTCTCTAATTCTTTCTCTAACTCTCGCTCGAACTGGTTGTCGCTCGCAGTTCTTTTACTCTTACTCTCTTTCGGCCGCGACCTACCTCGCTTATATAGGCTAATTATCGCACGTATACATGTATAATTCGGTTCGCCTATGGAGTTCGCGGTCATCGCACCTTCGTTGTTTATCTCTCTCGCACGCTCACACTCTTGCTCTCTCGCACGCTCACTAGGGCATTCACCTGTCGCCGTGTTTGTGTTTCGGTAATTCGCGGGCGACCTATTCGGCAAGAACGTTTGCTGTTTTTCTGTTCTCGTTCGCTCTACCGTTGCTTCTTTTAACGGATCTGTCCCCTACATAGCTAACGCAAATATAACGCAACAATACAATTCAAAACTTATTTTCTACTGGGTATCGTTCTCCTTTTCACTTCCCGACCTAATCCAAAATTTCATTTGATCGGGGCCAACATCTCCTGTAAATGGTGCACGTGACACTTGGTGTCCCTCTACATCTGTAATGACATATCTGTCCGTGTCCAATACCTTCTTAATCGCATACGGGCCTTTAAATTTAGGCAACCATTTTTTATTAATTCCTGTTGTAGTATCCGTGTTGCGAATTACCACGTAATCGCCAACCCGATACTCAGTCGGTTTTTTGTGTTTTCTCTCATAAACGCGTTCGTTTGATTGTTGGACCTTAATAATTTTTTCGGCTGCCTCCCTGCGTGTTGTCGGAAGGTCTCTTTTGTCATTGTTTAAAATTCCTAACGCTTCTCGAACTTTGTCCGATACAAAACCTTTTTGATTCATACCAAACAATAACTGGGATGGGCATTTACCTGTCGACCGGCAAACAGTGTTATTTATCCCATATTCTACTTTATCAACAACTCGGTCCCATTTTCCCGGAGTCTCTGTTAATTTTGCTAACATTGGTGCTATAACTCTATTAAATCGCTCAACTTGACCGTTCGCACGTGGGGTTCCTACCGCGATTAGTACCTGTTCTATGTCGTTGTTTGCTAAAAATTCTTTAAATAAATTTGAAGTAAATGACGTACCTCGGTCACTAATTAGCCGTATCGGTTTACTATAAGTTCTAAAATATTCCGCTAAATTTTTTACTACTTCCTCCGATTTCGTTGTTTTACAAGGATACAGCCTTATAAATTTAGCAAAACCATCTACTACCGCCAAAATAAATTTATAACCATTCCTGCACTTTTCCAGTGGGCCATAAAGATCCACATGAATCGTTTGGAATGGTAAGTCACCTTTGTCTAAACTGTGTAAAAATCCCTCCTGTTTACCGCTGTTTGGCGAAAATTCGATACATTTCAAACAATTGTTGATGTACTCTCTAATTTTTTTACGCATTTGCGGGAACCAATATACCTGACTAATATTGTCTACGACTTTGTCAAAACCTAAATGCCCTAGATCATTGTGACTAGTTTTAATAATGTTATTTTCTAAACACGCAGGTACGCAAAATAATATGTAATCTGTTATTATTAATTTTCCTATACACTAAACCGTCGCGTAACTCGTAATATTTTTCTTCGCTTTCCTCTAATCTATTCTTAATTTCTCGAATCGTGTGGTCTTGGTGTTGTTTAATCGCTCAAATTTCCTCCAACGTATTAGCTTCTAGTATTAAGTTTGTGTTGTACCGACTTAGTGCGTCTACATGTGACATTTTACTCCCACTACGATGTTCAATAGTATAATCATAATTTTGCAAAAACATTGCCCAACGCGATATTCGTGGGTTAACATTTTGCTTATTAAGCGTTAATCTAAAGCTGTCACAGTCTGTGATTATTTTAAACTTAATGCCTGATAAATAAATATGAAATCTTTTAATCGCGTACACTGCCGCTAAACATTCAAGTTCGTAACTATGATACTTTCCTTCTTAAGTAGACGTTCTTTTACTAAAATAAAAAACTGGTCGAAAGACTTTATTTATTTGTTTTTGTAGTAAAATTGCCCCAAATCCACTGCTACTAGCGTCGCAATGGAGCTCTGTATCTAATTTTGGAAAGTAAATTGCCAAAACGGGATCGTTTGTTAAACGTTGCTTGAACGTCACAAACGCTTGGTTTTGTTCTGGCCCAAAACAAAATATTGCATTTTTCCGTAGCAAATCATACAAGAGTCTCGCGATAAGTGAAAAATCTTTAATAAATCGCCGAAAATAACTTGCTAAGCCTACAAAACGCTGCACTTCTTTGATATTTCTCGGCGCTGGATAATCGACTACAGATTCGATATTTTCCTTCGCTGGCGCGATATCATTTTCAGATATGGAGTATCCCAAATAAGTTATTTGGCGATAAAAGAATGAGCATTTATCTAGCCTAAATCGTAAATTAAACTTTCTCGCTAAACGAAATATTTCTCGCAAAATATCCAAATGTTCATCAACCATTTCCGTGGCCACCAAAAAATCGTCCAAATAAAGCAACAATTTATTATGTCTAAGTAAATCACTAAAGATTTCGTCCAAAAATCTTTGAAAAATACGAGGTGCATTGGTTAGTCCAAATGGCATTTTGAGGTACTCGTATTGACCTAAGGGTGTAATGAACGATGTATATTTTATCGAGGATTCAGCGACTTTAACGTGGTGGAATCCGTTTTTAAGATCTAATTTCGTAAAATATTTTTTGTCTCTAACTTGGTCTAAACAATCATCTATTAATGGTACCGGAAAGTTGTCTCTGATTGTATGTTTGTTTAATTCTCGATAATCGATGCACAAGCGAGTTTCTCCGTTCTTTTTCGTGACCAAAACAATTGGGCTAACGTAAGGAGAATTACTGGGCCTAATGATACCCTCTCTTAACAAATCATCAAGGATTATACGTACTTTTTCCTTGCCCGCAAAAGCTAGTCCTCAGGCTCTCGTTCCTTTACTTTGATTTCCGTGGAACTTCCCAACTTTATCTCTATCGCTGGTGACCGGATAAAATCCCTGCCTAATAACGCAAAGTGCGACATAGTTGTATCCGGTACGACAAAAAATGTAATAGGAACACGCGCGCCGTTTATACAAATTTCGGTTGTAAATGGGCCAACGACATTAACTGGTGAATAATTTACACCGTAAAATGTATTATTTACCGTTCGCTTGAAATAAAAACCAGACGGTAACGCATCTCTTCTGATTAAACTAACGGGTGAACCTGAGTCGATAATTGCCACGGTTGAAACGCAGGTTGTCGCTCCGCCGTTGTCCTGGGCTGTGCAGGTAATCGGTACGCTGAACGGGGTTTCTGGACTAAGGGGTTGAACCAAATGCGTTGTCATCCCCGGTTACGTAGTCGAGGCCGTCGTCGAGGTAGGGGCCTGTTGCTGCCGTCGTGACTGCGCTGGTGATGTCTGCCGCGGACAATCTTTCGCCCGGTGTGACTTTTCCCCGCATCTGAAACAGGAACCCCAATCCCGCCTTGGTTTCGTGCAGTCCTTCTTCCAACGCCCGGATTCACGAATGGTGGTTAAAGACGAAAAATGGTTTATTAGGTAAACAGATGGATCGCTCTGAATATGTACACGCAGTGGGTTATTGTACGCTTGATTTTATGTTTGGTCAAAGACCATGCAAAGAGATCACTTTTGAAGACCTGCCCATTGCTAAATTAAATTTTTTGGCTATCAAAGTAACTTGCATAAACGAACGTCGGTCGTTAATAATAAATCGATCGTCGGCTCATAACGACGACCAGCGAGATGAGCAGACGATCGCCAGATCGACTCAGCTGGTCGCCGACGATCGATCGGCATCAACACCAACGTATCTAACATCTAATTCTTATACGTTCCTACACCAGTAAGAGAAAGGGGTTCCTGTTTCACGTGCGGACAGATGGGTCATCGAGCGAATCAATGCAGCACACAGACAGCGAGGGGCGACGTCAACTGCATTACGTGCGGGCGGAAAGAAGACGATGACTTTCGGCGAGCGGTAGAATTACAGATAAGTAGCGAGAGCGATAGTTTTAGTGCAAAAGTAAACGTACTTATTGATTCGGGGAGTCCGATTACTTTTGTTAAAGAGGGTTGCATTTCAAGAATGTGTTTTACGACAAATCGCGATTCAGATAGGTTTCATGGAATTAACAGTAGCGACTTGAACGTGTTAGGAAAAACGCGAGCTACAATTATTTACGACGCAGGAAAATATTATGTTATGTTGAGAATTGTACCGGATGAGACGATGAAAAATCCTTTAGTTTTAGGACGAGATTTCATGAAAGTTGCCCAATTATCGTTAAGCAGAGAAGAAACAGTACAATGCGACCATATAGCTAACATTATGAACATTGAGGTAGATCAGGATAACGCGTGCATCAGTGCCGACGACATGCGTTTCGACGAGAGCATTTCGATTGAGATAAAATCACGAGCGCGCGAATTGTTTAATAAAACGTACATTAACGCACAAAGACCTGCAGAGCCAAACGTAGTAAACACGATGAAATTAACGGTTACGAGCGACAAATCTTTTTCATTTTCACTTCGTAGATTATCGTATGATGAGAAAAATAAATTACGTTGTATCCTCGACAGATTATTAGAAAGAGGAATTAGGGAGAGCACATCCGAGTACGCATCTCCTATCGTTCTGACGAAGAAAAAGAACGGAGAAATTAGAATGTGCGTAGATTTCCGCACATTGAATAAAATCACGGTCCGCGATAACTGTCCTCTGCCATTGATCGAAGACCAATTAGATCTTCTGGAGGGAAAAAAATATTTCACGACGCTCGATTTAAAAAATGGATTTTTCCATGTTAAGATGGACGAAGCGTCGGTTAAATTTACATCTTTTGTAACGCCATTCGGGCAATACGAATACACGAGGATGCCTTTCGGGTTGAATGGTGCGCCTCTTAAATTCCAAAGCTACGTCACGGAAATTTTTAAAGAGCTAATCAATGAGGGCGAAATATCTGTTTACTTGGATGATTTTCTTATCGCGACATAGACGATAGAACATCATATGGAAGTCCTCGGAAAGGTATTTAAACTACTTACAGCGAATCTTTTGAATTTACGGTTAGATAAATGCAGGTTTCTTCAAACAAAACTCGATTATTTGAGTTATACAGTAACGAATGAAGGAATCAGGCCGACGGAACATGGACTCGAAGCGGTAAAGAAATTCCCTCTTCCGCGAAATGTTCGAGAGGTGCAGGGATTTTTAGGCCTCTGTTCGTATTTTCGGAAATTTATTGAGGGCTTTTACATCCTCACGAAGCCTTTGTACGATCTGACGAGAAAGAATGCGAAGTTTCAGTTAGGCGAAAAAGAAAAACAAGCGTTCGAGATGCTTAAGAATCGATTGTTAAGCGCGCCGATATTAAGTATTTATTCTCCGCGAGACGAGACCGAGTTGCATTGTGACGCGAGCGCGTCGGGATTCGGTGCTATCCTGTTACAAAGGAAAGCTGATAAGAAGCTGCATCCAGTATTTTA
This sequence comes from Lasioglossum pauxillum, assembly GCA_933228785.1. NCBI lineage: Eukaryota > Metazoa > Arthropoda > Insecta > Hymenoptera > Halictidae > Lasioglossum > Lasioglossum pauxillum. The sequence goes on from OW121703.1 coordinate 31,271,071, forward strand.
CTTTTCTAAACGGACAACCGAGATTGAATCGCGCTATCATAGTTTCGAATTAGAAACGCCAGCAATCGTTTCTGCCCTCCGTCGTTTCCGAACGTATTTACTAGGAATAAGCACTAAGCCAACACGATGATAAAGATATCGACAAAATGCGTACAGAGCTAGAAACCTCGGAAAGTAAATTATATGAAATGAGGAACGGTCTGGTATATGGGAAGTATCAGGGTAAAATTTTGTTTTACGTGCCGAGGAATTTGGAGTCGAGCATTATGTATAAGTACCACAACGAGATGGGACACGTCGGGATTGAGAAAACCGCGCGGAACATCGCGGATACTTATTGGTTCCCAGATATGAAGTCCAAGATCGAGAACACATTCGCGGCTGTTTGAAATGTATCGCGTATACACCAAACTACGGAAAGTTGGAAGGTACCTTGCACTGTATACCGAAAGGGGATGCACCTTTTGATATGCTGCACATTGATCATTTGGCTCCTGTTTCGAGATCGCACAAATCGCGTTACAATTATATATTTGTTGTAGTCGACGCGTTCACCAAATATATTAAAATGTATCCCACTAAAACAACGAACACCGCCGATCTTATAAAGTGTCTAAAATCGTATTTCGAGCATTATAGTCGGCCACTGCGTATCGTTTCGGACCGAGGAAGTTGTTTTGCGTCTCGTGAATTCGATGAGTTTACACAAGAATATAATATACAGCATGTTATGATAGCGACCGCTTCCCCACAGGCGAACGGGCAGGTAGAAAGATATAACCGCACAATTTTACCGATGATCGCCAAATTGATGAGTGAGCGTGGTGTGGTATGGCACAATGTATTGTGAGAGGTTGAATTTGCGTGCAATAATACTTTTTGTAAGCCTACCGACAAGAGTCCGAGTATGTTACTGTTTGGGATGCAACAGCGTGGTGAGGTCATAGATGGGTTGCGTGTATGTTAGAAATCAGTGGAAAGATTAGTGTTTCCTATGATTTGAACAGCCTCCGAAAAGAAGCTTGTGAACAGATTCGGAAGAATCAGGAGTCACAAAAACGCACTTTCGATAAAAGACATAAGGTTCCAAATAAATATAGGGTTGGAGATAAGGTACTTATCAAGAATTACGATTGCACCTCAGGAGTATGAACAAAAATGATTCCGCGGTTTAAAGGACCGTATGAGATCGATCATGTATTGCGAAACAATCGATACGTAATCAAAGATGTAGAGGGGTTCCAGTTGTCGCAAACACCCTACCGTGGAACATGGGAAGCCGCCAACATGCGACCGTGGCGACTGTCACCGTAGATTTAGGCGTTTAACATTATATTTCTAGTTATGTGTGTTCATGTTTGAATTTGTTCTACTTTACGTTGATTTCAAAACGCGGAATTTCGGTAAATCGAGACGACTCAATCGTCAGGATGGCCGAGTTGTAAGCTATAAGCCGACAGACCGCGGGCCGTACATATATTGTATATATTTCGGCAAATCGGGACGATTTGTCGTCAGGACGGCCGAGTTGTAAGCTGTTTTAAGAATTATGTAAGTGTGCATGTCATATGACTGTATGTGAGTGTACATGCCATGACATATGTTTTAGTGTTATATATGTTTTTATCGATTTACGTGTTATATATGTTTTTATTGATTTGCATGTCGCGTTAATGTTTTGTTAACAGATGTATGTTTTACGTTATAAATTTTGTTAAAATAAAAATCGACAGTTCTCCGCGAGCAATCGTCGAAGCATCACGTCGTTACTCCGTCATCTCCTTACATGAGTGAGGGGGAAAATGCCTTGTGCACACCCCAGAATGGGGTAGTGTGGAACTCGGGCCGCAGATGGTCGGCGTACGCATACCCACTAAAAACCTAACCTCACCCGGGACGGTCAATGGACCGCCCCTCTACACATCGACTATTGATCGAGGTAGGAAATCCGGGGACCAACTCTTCGTATCACGCCCGGATTTCCTGTCTCGATTCCTAACTCCACGCCTGTTCTTGTCGATTGTTCACCTGCTGACCTACTTCGCGATGGGGTTGAGAAGGAAGGGTTCACCAACTTCACCGAAATCTGTCTCCTGAGAGATTTTGATATCAGGTTCATCGGGATCTTCCTTCTTGTATGCTTGACACATCCTAGAAAATGTGGCTCTGATTGTTCGGATGTGACCACCATATCCTCGGTGGTTCTGGTCAAGTTCAGCTGTTACATTAGCTCCGTCCACCCGGCCTTTCCCTTAAAGGTTTCTTTTCCTTAAAGGTTTCTAATTGATGTGCGGTTTTTGCGTTTTTTGATTTCGCTTTTCATTTCTTTTGGGAGGGTCCGTGCCCAGTTTCCCCAGTAGTACCATTTGTTCGCTGACCACTCGCTTCCTTACTCTATCCACCAAACAGAGGAGATAGAGCCGGGCGGGTACCCTTATGAGGCAGGATAGCCAACTAACTTGGGCTCCCAACAGTTCACCGATTCCGTGGATAAAGGGGAAATCGTTGCCATTGGTTGCCCCATGACCCTGACAGTAGGCACTGAGTCCGTAGCAGGAGAAAAAACCACCTTGGAAATTTATGCCACACCGGGAATCGAACTCTGGCCTTCCTGCTACGAATCAGACACTATACTACCTGAACCACTGACCCGCCTTACTGTCGTACTAAGACGTTAGTGTTTACTAACTTGTGTAACGTCTTAGTACGACAGTAATGGTATTTTAGAGTTATTTAAATTGAAATATCTCCTGAACTACTAATTTTTCGACATACATGGGTTAGTACTTTTTTATAACTAATGTCCAGCTGCATCAATTAATGTATTAAAAAATACCTCATTCCATTAAAAAAATGAAGTTGACCTTCATATGTCCTTTATGCGTCCACTTACAAAAAAGATAGTAACATCTGAATAATACCCCCTCGAAACCAAGCAAGTTCCATCTGATGCATTTTTCCTAACACCAATAGCAGCTGAGTTATTCAGGTGGCCTGTTTCTGGCGCCTCACCCTGCATACAAGGTGAGTCTCGTAACGTGACGATCTCAAATAGCTTGTAAGTTATTTGTTGTACAAAAAAAATGTTCAAACAAATGTTGCACGGTTCCTAGGGGGACGTACAGTCCTGCAATCAGAGTTTTGTTACTTCGATTTTTTATCAAGATATAGAGGTCAGCTTCAGTTTATTAAATAAAATGCCTAATATTTTTTATTGAACTTGGATGAAGCACAAAATTCTGCGTAAAAAAGTAATGACCTTCATATATCATAAATCTAATAGTTAACGAGATATGATGAATAAAATTTCCCATATGTACTGTCACGTTAACCTTTTTCTAACGAGCGGTTTGGCTAGCAAAAGCCGGTTAACTTCAGGCTTTGCAGACGCTGAGACCAGGCCGCGTGCAGGCCGAGTACGCGAGGTCCGCCTGAGACAAAACGGGACTCGGAGATTCGATGATTTTCTCACGGAAAACGAAAAGTTCGGGCGCCAAGCACCTCAAGTGAGCCACAGGAAACGCGGAACAAGTCTCGAGCTCGGAGAAGCCGAGTTCGAGTTCTCGGCACGCGCGACAGTTGTCATTATAGATCCTCGATAATGTTGAAATCTCTCAGAGGAGCGCTCTCGAATCCCGTATTTTCGGCGTCGTGTCCTGTTAGAGGGCGGTCCGGTCCTTTATTATTCTCAAAATGACTACGAAATTGACGGAGAAGTGACGTCGCAAAACTTGCAACGTCACAGTACTTATTCAAATTAAGGGTATCAGTACCAGCACCTACTATCTTCCAGGTAATAGCTAATATTACATATCGTCACGTTACGAGACTCACCCTGTATATATATATACATACTATTTTCATGTATATTGGTCCCATATATTAATGTAAGAATGTTGGCAATTAATTCGCAAAGGTGTACTTCCATTAAAAAATTTCGTTATCTATCAAATTTGATTATTCTTTCAACGAGTTAGATCGTCTGGATTGTTTCATGAAAAGTGTATGAAATACTTTTCAGGTGTTGACGATAAAAAATGTAAAAATGTCGCTGAATGAAACGATTGGAATGATATCGTTCGGTGCTCAATTATTATTATATTTTATACGATACTTTTCGACTATCCTGACTTTTCCAACGGTAAGTTATAGAATATTTTTAATAATCATGATTATCTAATTCTTTTCGTATAACTTCAGACGAAGTACGTGCTTGAAAATATGCAAAACGATTTTATTATGCTGAAAGATCCTATCGAAGCGGAGCTGTTGTTAAAAGATTCTATTTTGGCAAAACGTATCCTGATGACTTACGTCGGTAAAGACATTCGACAGAAAGTTCAATAAACGCTAGATGAATAAATACCCAACCATATTACGTTTGCAATATATTGTAGTAATATTTCTTGCATCAATAAAATAATTAGCATATAGGGTCTTCCATGAAGAAATGTTATTTTAAATTATAAAAAAACGCTGTTTCTTACAATTAACAATTTTTTTCTACAATTTTACAATTTTTTACAATTTTTTTACTAACTACATATCGAAGAGTGACAATTCTAACCGTCACAAATAGAAAATAGTGTGAAATTTAAAATGACACCTCGTAATCGAAGACCCTTTGTAACCTAAATTATGTTGCAGTTAAAATAGTCAAGTGGAGAAAGTTCGTTCCTATTAATGAAATATCAAACATTGATAAACAATCGAATATTTACAGCAACAATCTAAAACATTTCTTCAAAAATCGATTGGTTGCATTTCTATAAAAATAGAACCATCGTCGCCTGGTAGAAAACGGAGCGAACTTACCAACTTAACAAATTACGCACTCGATAAATTACTAATTTGTATTAAATTTGTATACAATTTTGTATTAAAAGTTACATGCACGATCCGATTGCTTAACAAAATTATTTTAATTGAAGAACTACTTGATTCCGAATTTTAGGTGTGACGTGTACAGGATCATTGTGTGTAATTGGAACATTAGGAATATCCACATTCTTGAAAACGGATATTCAGATTCGATTCCTATATCTTTTGGGATATTACTACGATGAGAAGAATTTGCGTACTAATCTCACTTGCTGGCACATCGTAATTTCAACAATTCATGGTTTGTTGGCGATGGTTTGCTCTGAAGGAACCATCGCTGTTTTGGGTAGTCATTTGAGTGGATTGTTAGAAGTCACTAGGTAAAATCATTTTCCCAAAATTACCACCCGTCAGTATAATTTTTTATTTTACAATTATTGACATTACAAAGATGATTTTCGAATCAATTAAATCTTGTCATTTTTATACGACACGTATCAGCTCTAATGTTTAATAACTTCAATGTTACATGTAGACTGTGGATTTTATGGATTTATCATCAACTTATTAAAATTATTAGAGGAAGCAACGAATATTTAATTAGTTCCAGTATCTTGCAATTGATGCAAAGTATTTTCAGTGTCTTTTGCATAACTTGGTTGCCACTTTTGGAAAGAAAAGGGTGTCGTGGAGGAGTCGGTGTCTCTTTCATCACTGGGACGCCACTAGATAGGAAAACCGTGAACTAGCCGATGTCTCTTTCAGCATCGGGTGTCACAGGATGTGAAGTCGTGAACTAGCCAATGCCTCTTTCACCGCCAGATCGCCACTAGGTAGGAAAGGGTAGCCGTAGATTAGTCGATGTGTTTTTAGTCACCGGGTCGTCACTAGCATAGGAAAGTTGTGATTTAGCCGATGTCTCTTTCACCATCGTGTGTCACAGGATAAGTAAGGGGAAGGTATTCGAAAATCGGCCCTCGTAACATTAAGAAATGTCGATACACCTCGAGCGGTAAAGGTGTATCATAGTGGGAAATACTAGTGAGCGGAGTTTAAAAGGATGTGGATATGAGATTAAACATTCTCGTGTATCTAGTTCAAATTACAATAGATTCTTTATACAAGTAAAAGGTATGTAGACTGGTAATGTGTATCGTGTAGCCGCGGATAGTAACGCGGAGTGGTGTGGACATACCTTACGCACCCTCATGAACTATCCAATTGGTTTTAGCCGCCAACGCGAACCCGTTTTCGAGAAAATCGATTTTGAAATCGGAAAAAATTCGTACCACTCGGATATCCCAGGTTCGAGCCTCGTGCGGGGACATTTTTTTTGTTTCTTTTTCGAAGTTTTTGCAATAATGTACAATAATTTTACAAGAAATAAGCAACAAATTAAATATATTAACAATATAAGCCGAAGTACACCCCTGGACGGAGGGTTGGATAGAACTATAGTTCCGGCACTTTTCGCTAGGAGCGCTAATGTCTGTTTCCGATCATTCAGTCACTGTTTTGCCGATACAGTTACTAGAAACCCTCCGTTTAGAGGTGTACTTCGTACTTTTCAAACTGTGTGTTTAAACACGTATAGTTTAACATAATAAAGGAGCATCGTTAAAACAATCGTTGGCAGTAGACCCGCGCAGGTATATCTCGTTTTATGGTAAAAACCGTTACAGAACTCTCTTTCCTACTGCGTGAAGAAATACACAGCAAAAATAATTTTCGTTATAATACTTACCACAACGAATATGTTAGATTTTTATCAAGCATATATCTTGTAGGACGTAAAACGTGACGTTATGTTAGAAATAATGTGTAGGACGTAGAAAAATAAAAAAGAAAGTGAAAAAAATATTTATAAAAAAAGCCGACACAGGACGCGAACCCCGAGCAATCTCGGATAGTGACAACTGATTGTCAACGGCGTGCAATTTTAAGAACTGCATCAAATTCTGCTGTTACTGCAAGAGAAATTGCTGCAGAAGCTGAAATAAATACTAAGATACGTAATGTACAACGTATTACAAAAGAATGTAAATACATAAAACGCCAAAAATTAATGCGTAAACCACCGCTAACTAAACAGCATAAAGAAGCTCGTCTACAATTTTCTGAGAAGTATGCTCATTGGAAGAAAAAATGGCGAAAGTGATGAGAAGTCTTTAGTGATGAGAAGAGTTAGTTAGAGTGAGAAGAGTTTGTTATTTCCACGATTTGCGTAAAGAACAAAAAATTGTATGCAGTCGACAATTCGGTGGTGGTGCAGTAATGGTGTGGGCTGGAATTGGGTACTATGGAAACACTGAAATTAAGTTTGTACGTGGAAAAATGAATAATGCAAAGTTTAATCGACGAACAATTGAAGAGACATGCTGTAAAAATAACCTGTCAATACCTGTTTCCCACTAGTAACATGTCTTTTATTCACAAGAAAAATTACTTGCTTATTTAAAATACGACACAAGTTTCTCTACAACCTAATATAATACAATATACAGGGTGTCCCAAAATTCCTGCACATCCGGAAAATGGAAGGTTCCTGAGACCATTTGAAGCGATATTTTCCTATGCAAAAATGGCCGCCGCAGCTTTGTTTAGGAGTTATCAACGAAAAACACGGACCAGTCAGAGCGCGACCTAGCCCGCCGCGCCGCACAATGGTCCCAAAGCCCGGAAACGTGGCCAAAACCCCAAAAATGAATTATGAGCTAGGACGTTTTTACCCATTGGGTGGGTACTCTAATAGTGACTCCGTAGTGGTGTGAACGGGAAAATGCTTGCATTTTTTTACTTGAATTGCAGTCGTAGTCGAAACTTTGCTTTCGTTAGACAGGCATTTTTCACGCGAGTGAGCGTACGTACGAAATATAAGTGCAAAGTATATAAGCTATATTGGAAGCTAGTGATTTTTATACTACACAACCGATACAGTTTGTAGAGATAAGTTTAATCGTTTTTAGTGCTGAATTGTTAATGTTAACCGTGTAATGGGCCCGATTCCTCGGAGAATCAGTGGATCGCTGACGGAATCCCCTCGGTGCTCGAACAGCTCGTCGTGCCGGGGTTCGCTTGGTGGTGGGGGGATCGGTCGGTGCGGGAAGACGTGGTGTGAAGGGTTTAAATAAGTTTACAACGGTGCTGCTTCTGTCTACGTGCTCGCTATCGTTTGCAAGGTGAGGAACACGTGTATTTGATCGACGGTCGCGGAGATTCGGCGTCTCGCCGAGATGGATGAGTGATCGTTGATGTGTAGTGGTTGGAGGTTCTTGGTATAGAGATATCGCCGTCTCGGCGAAAAGGAGTGTGTTCGGGGTAGCCACGGGCAGCGACGCAGGAGAGTGTATTCGGCGGTATAGATACTGGTTTTTCACCGACTCGGTGAAAAGGACTATGGTCGTATGTAGATATCGGAACCGACGTCTTCGCCGAAGGAACTTGGTTCTGCGGGGCGGACCCAGGTATCTCTGCCTCGGCGAAAAGGAGCGGCTTCGACGTAGAGGCTGGAGTTGACGTCTTCGTCGAAGGAGCGTGTGCGTGGTACGGGTGTCGACAACTTCATCGAAGGAGCGTGAAATCGAGGTTCTGGTACAAGAGTCGACGTCTTCGCCGAGCGATAGGTAGGATCGGTACGGGAGTCGATGTCTCGTCGCACGGGGAGTTCGGATTACGTGAAGATGGTCAGGCTGGACTTGGTTCTCGCTGGATTCGACGTCTTCGTCGAGTGGTCGGGTTGGTTCCTGGAGGCTTAGGTCTCCTAAGCAGGACTGCGGTCATTTTGGCTAGTTCTTGGGCCCTTCTATACTTCCAAAAATGGATCGTTTGAAGATGCGGGGTGGTGGTGCGGCAAGGTGTGTATTTCTGTTTTCTATCGGTTTTTCGGTATTTGGAAATGTGACATTTGGAGTGTGGAGTCCTGGGTTGCGACCTAACGTCGTATGGTAACGGGGTGTCGGCGGGGTATTGTTTGTACCGATGTGATTCGTTCTTTTCCGGAGGCGTTCGGTATACTCTGGTGCTCAGCGGTTCGTGACAGGTCTGCTTGGTGCAGGTTTGTTACAACCGGTTAAAAGTTACACGGACGGGGAACGTAAAATTTAACGCATACATGTTAAAGATGTAGAGATAAGTTAAAACCTCCAGCCACCTCCATCGAATAACTTACATAGGATCTTAGTTTATGTTCAGAATTTTATTTTTAATATAAAGTTTTATCTCTATTTGTACAAGTTTTACAAAATGAAAATCGCTCTTACATGTGCGCTTCTTACTTTCTTCTCTATTACACACTTTCACTCGTACCAACCATTCTTCATTACATTATACCAGGCTATCATTCATACCAACCTAAACAAAAAATTATTCCAACACATTCCCTTAAGGGGGATCTATACCCAATGAAGTAACTAGAAAGGAACTAGAATCTTACTAGATTTTGGGTCGAAACATGGGTTTACGCGCGGCGATTTTTTGTCCTTATTTGAGCGGATTTTGGACTGGGTGAGGACTCATTCTATAGAGGAAGGTTAAATCCGGCGCGCTCTGCTATTGATTTAACGAGATTATGTTTATATCTGTAGGATATAGCTATGAATAAGTTAATACGTCCGAAAATGTAAATGTTTTAAGATTTAATTTCAAATATATTAAGTACAACTTTAAAAAACGTCTTTACTTTTACAACTGTCAAACCGGAATAATTCAAACAACGCAACTCATAAACAAGAAGAACGACAAAATTAATCAATAAACAATAAATATCGAATCGTCGCGTCGTTACACTAACTAACGACACGACATTCGAGTGAACTTTCGCCGATTGGAATTGACTTCTCCCTACACTCTATAATAATATGAGTGCCCAAAGTAAAGAAAAAATCTAGAAAAATAACCGCAGATTTCAATGTATTTTCCTGTCTCAAAGAGATTTTTCTGACTGATATGATGAGCAGAGCGCGCCGTGATGAACCTTCCTCTATCAAATGAGCCTTTGTGTAGCTCAAAATATGCTCGTATAAGGACAAAAAATCGCCGCGCGTGATTTCATTCACATTAGCAGAGATTTCCCCATATTACGTTCATGAAGACAGAGGTTATCTCTGATGTAGAGCCAATCTAGAGCCAATTTCATTTCAGTTAGTTTACACGAGATGGTGCCTAGTCAGAAGGACTGTCAATCAGTGCTGCGATATTGTGCAACATTTCACTGCTGCACTGCTGTCAATGTGGAATCATAGCAAAACTGACACAGACGAGGTACATATTCTCATCGGTGGCACTAATATTAGTGCGACCTGCCCTGTATAACGGCATTCGCGACGAGATGAATAGAATATGGAAATAGCAAGCAACTCCATCTCGTGTTCATTATGCAGTTGCGTGTTTATCAATGTTACCAAACTTTTTTTCTGCACAGAGGTTGATAACATTGATAAATACCCCAAAATCCGAGGGTATAAATCCCCCTTAATTTTTTTTTTTCTTTAAAGCTAATACTCTAATTTTCATCTAAAATTAATGCTATAAATTTTGATCCTTAAAGCTAAGACTATATACATGTATTTACACATAGCGCATTCCTGCATTTCTTATATCTTGTTTTGTCCAATGGTTTTGTTAATATGTCAGCCGGCTGATCTGCAGTTGGGCAATACTCCACTTCTACTTCTTCTTCTTTGTATTTGTCATGTAAATAACAATATTTTATATCTATGTGCTTGCACCTTTTATTTGATATCCCGTTTTTTATTATATGTATCGTACTTTGATTATCTATATAAAGTTTTGCTTCCACTTCTTTACCAGTTAGTTCCCTTATCAGAGATTTCAGGTACATCATCTCTTTTGTACATTCTGTTGCTGCTACGAGCTCAGCCTCAGTGCTTGATAAGGTAACTAGATTTTGTTTCTTGCTACACCAACTTACAGGTCCACCAGCAAACATTATAACCAAACCAGTAGTACTTTTCCTGGTCTGTATATCGCCTGCAAAATCAGAATCGCTATAACATATTAAGGTTTCTTTCGTGTTACTTAACTTATTACATTTAAAGCCTATGCCTACATTGCTATTTGTTTTCAAGTATCGCATTATACCTTTTATCATGTTTACCATACCTTCCATTTTTGAATCTACAAATCTGCTCGCATAGTTGACCGCGTAAGCTATGTCAGGTCTTGTTCTAGTACTCAAATATAGTAAACTACCTACGCACTCTCTATATGGAAAGTAGTTCTTATTTCCTTCCTCATTCCCTTCTTGTAAGCTGTTTTGTCTTATGGGGATGTCTGAGCCTTTTGCATTTGTCATTCTGTATTGATTTAAGGGGGATCTATACCCTCGGATTTTGGGGTATTTATCAATGTTATCAACCTCTGTGCAGAAAAAAGTTTGGTAACATTGATAAGCACGCAACTGTATAATGAACACGAGATGGAGTTGCTTGCTATTTCCATATTCTATTCAGCTCGTCGCGAATGCCGTTATACAGGACAGGTCGCACTAATATTAGTGCCACCGATGAGAATATGTACCTCGTCTGTGTCAGTTTTGCTATCATTCCACATTGACAGCAGTGCAGCAGTGAAATGTTGCACAATATCGCAGCACTGATTGACAGTCCTTCTGACTAGGCACCATCTCGTCTAAACTAACTGAAATAAAATTGGCTCTAGATTGGCTCTACATCAGAGATAACCTCTGTCTTCATGAACGTAATATGGGGAAATCTCTGCTAATGTGAATGAAATCACGCGCGGCGATTTTTTGTCCTTATACGAGCATATTTTGAGCTGCACAAAGGCTCATTTGATAGAGGAAGGTTCATCACGGCGCGCTCTGCTCATCATATCAGTCAGAAAAATCTCTTTGAGACAGGAAAATACATTGAAATCTGCGGTTATTTTTCTAGATTTTTTCTCTACTTTGGGCACTCATATTATTAGATATAAACATAATCTCATTAAATCAATAGCAGAGCGCGCCGGATTTAACCTTCCTCTATAGAATGAGTCCTCACGCAGTCCAAAATCCACTCAAATAAGGACAAAAAATCGCCGCGCGTAAACCCATGTTTCGACCCAAAATCTAGTAAGATTCTAGTTCCTTTCTAGTTACTTCATTGGGTATAGATCCCCCTTAATACCTTATCGATATAATGTTTTTGAGTAGAGTCACATCCTTTCCCTTCCATTCAAATTCTATACCTAAAAAGGAGGTTAGTTTTTCTTCTATTGTAATTTTAAATTTCTTACCTATTTGTTTTAGACAGGTTGTTATTTCGTTCCTATCCTTTCCTATTATAAGCCCATCATCTACGTATAGTGCTAATATCATTCCTTTGGCTTCAGATATAAACACACAAGGTTCTGTTTTAGTTTGTTTAAAATTTAGACCATGTTGTTTCAGGAACTCAGTAAATTTTTTATTCCAAGCGTAGGGAGCCTGTTTAAGCCCATATAGCGCTTTCCGCAGTTTACATAATTTTGTATTGTCCATGTGATAGCTTTCAGGAACTTCCATATATGTCTCCTCCTTGAGATCTCCATGTAAAAATGCTGTCTTTACGTCGAAAGACATTATGTGTGTTCCGTCTCTCACTGCTAACCCAATGATTGTTCTCAGTGCACTTATGGATACTACGGGACTGAAGGTTTCTACGTAGTTTTCCATGTATTTTTGTTCAAATCCTCTTGCTACAAGTCTTGCCTTGTACTTCCCGTTTTCTTTAACTCTCAGTACCCACTTGCTGGTGAGAATAGTTTTATCTTTGGCTTCTTTCCTGTTGACTATATCCCATACTTTGTTCTGATGCAGCGATGCCTTTTCCTCCTCTATTGCTTTTTTCCATTGTTGTTTATCAGGCCTTTTCATGGCCTGTTCGAATGTTAGATATCCGTAGTTATTATATCTCTGTGGCTCCTTTCTTTCCCTTTCTGATCGTCTTGGCAATGTTTCTTCCTTTTTTGGTTCTTCTTCTTCGATTTCTTCAATTTTTTTACTCTTCTTTCCCTTGTTTGTGTCTTTATCCATAGTTTTTACTTCATCTCTGTATTTTTCTTCTTCTTTGTCTTCTTCTTCACTGCCCTCTTCGGTTTTATTTTCAACTTTGATTTCCTCATTTTTAGTTTTCGTTCTTTCTTCGTTTATTTCTTCTTCTTCTTCACTATTTTCTAACAGATCCAGACTTATGGTTTGTCGTTCGTTTTCTTGTTTCTCTTTTGCAAACTTTACGTCTCTTGCTAGTACAACTCGCCTTGCTTCACTATCCCATAACCTATATGCATTTGGTGCATACCCCACGAAGTTGTACTTTCTGCTTCTGGCATCCAGCTTTCTTAGTTGCCCCAATTCTTTTGCATATGTGACACAACCAAATATTTGTATTCTTTTGTAACTTGGTTTCCTCTTGTTCCAATTTTCAAATGGTGTTTTATCCTTTCCTGACGTAGGAGTTCTATTTATTAAATAGTTTGCTGTGTACAGTGCATCACCCCACATTTCTTTCTCCATTCTTGAATCGAACAGTAGAGCTCTAGTTTTTTCCATTAGAGTCCTGTTCATCCTCTCGGCACTCCCGTTCAGCTGGGGTGTGTAGGGCACTGTGCAGTCCAACTCGATGCCTTTACCTTTTGCCCACTCAAGTGTTTTTTGATTTATGTATTCACGACCGTTGTCGCATCTTAATTTTACTACTGATTTGCACCAGTGAGCCTCAGCTCTTTGTACAAATTCTACCAACAGTTCATGTACTTCGAATTTTCGTTTCATCAGTTTGCATTCAACGTAATGTGTAAAGTCGTCTAAAAATGTGACGAAGTACCTTTTTCCATCCCAGGTGGATTTTTCCATTGGTCCACATCCATCCGTGTGTATTATTTGGAGTGGTCTGTCGGCTTTTGTTCTGGTTTCTGAGAGACTGAGTCTAGTTTGTCTTGCTTTCATGCACACTTCGCATGTTGTTTCTTTGTTTTTCAGCTGAATTTTATCCATTTTAAGCTCAGGATATTCCTCAGCAATTTTTAACATGTTTTTATTGCTCATGTGATCCAGTCTTCTATGCCAATCCTCTATTTGTTCAATTTTATTCGTTGTTATGTTAGACTCATGTTTGTTTTCTGTACTCAGTTTTATTTTGAACAATCCTTCAGGAGATTTGTAACCCTCAAGCGTTTGAGAGTTATCTCTTTTGATTGTTACACCATCTTTTCCAAAGAGTACTTCTCCACCATTTTTATTGATTTCGTACACTGACAATAAGTTGTTATTCAGTTCCGGGACCACCATTACGTTTTGCAGTATGCATTCTTTAAATGCAAGACTGCCAATGGCTTCTGCTTTCATTGATTCATTTGCCTTTGCCACCCCTATAGTGGATTCTGTGCTTCGTATGTTGAACATATTCTTTTTACTATTGGTCATGTGTATTGTTGATCCAGAATCAATTATCCACTCGCTTGCTTGATTCATCTCTGTCGTTAAGTATGCTACTTTGTTTCCTGTAATTTTCTTTTCAACTTCCTTTTTGTTTTTGTTTCTGAAGTAACAGCTCTCCTCCGTATGGTTTGTTTTCTTGCATATGCTGCATGCCCTGTTGCTTGCGGTTTGTCTGCATGAGCTTGCGTAGTGACCCATTCTGTTACACTTGAAACACTTTATTTTTTCAGTTTCATGGTGTTTACCTTTGCAATTTTTTGCAAAGTGACCAACTGAATTACAATTGAAACATTTTCTTTCACTGGTTTTATACGCTACCAAGTTCACTATATCTTTTTTTCCAGCCAATCTCTCTTCTTCTGCCGTCAATCTGGCTGTCAGATTTTCCAGTGTTCTGTCCTCTGCACTTGTAGATTCCCAAGCACTTCTAAAGTGTTTATATTCCTCTGGCAGTATTCCTAGAATCTTTGTGATTAACATGTCATTGTCTATAACCTTATTCACGCTTTTCAATCTGTTTGTCAAATTTATTAGTTTGCTAATATTGGAAGCCGTATCCATATTCTTATCATATGAGTAAGTAAAGAGTTCATGAAGCAGGTTGCATTTTTGTTGATCAGTTTCTCTCTCAAACATGTGGCTCAGCTTTGTCCACATTTCTGGACCCGTTGTACATGTCATCAAATGTATTAATATTTTCTTATCTACCGTCACAGTTATTATTTTTTGTATATTGGCATCTTTACGTTCCAGCGACTTTTTATCTTTATCTCCATCTGTTCCATCATTTATTAGCAAATTAAACAGATCGTGAGCTTTTAAAATTATACTGACCTGAAACTTCCACATTTGAAAGTTCTCATGACCGGAAAGTTTCTCCATTTGTTGCAATTCATCTAATTTTGAGTTTGCCATTTTATTTTATTTTTCTTCTTTTTCTGCGCAGTTTTATTTTCGGTTTTTTTGGTTATGTTCAACCACGTGGCGTTGCTGAATATTCTGGATCTGGAACTTTCACTTTTTAAGGAAAAACTGGACACTTTAACCATGTACTGAGATCACTTTAACGCTCTGCTACCATGTTCAGAATTTTATTTTTAATATAAAGTTTTATCTCTATTTGTACAAGTTTTACAAAATGAAAATCGCTCTTACATGTGCGCTTCTTACTTTCTTCTCTATTACACACTTTCACTCGTACCAACCATTCTTTATTACATTATACCAGGCTATCATTCATACCAACCTAAACAAAAAATTATTCCAACAGTTTATACTATCAGAGAGTATATGAGAGTGCTCACGCCCGGGTTTTGGCCGTGCCACTTTTTGGCTGCCATCATCTTTTAGTCCGGACAAGAACCGGTTTCCATACTTAGTCCGGACAAGAACCGGTTTCCATACTCAGTCCGGACAAGAACCGGTTTCCATACTCAGTCCGGACAAGAATCTGTTTCCACACTCAGTCCAGACAAGAACCTACATCAGAACGAACAGTTTATATTGTTTTATATAAAATATGTAACTAAGATTCATTTCTTTCACGAAATGAAGGGAATATCCTGTATTACAATAACTGCAAATATAATTATTTAATAAGGTTAAATAAAAGACAGGATTGCAGAAGTAGACACGTTGTACGGAATAACAAATTTTTTATTAACTAATTTTTTATTTAAACAAAAAAGATCGAACAACATTTAAGCTCTACTTCCAACAAACTAGAAAATGTACAAGGTACTATTTACTTAGGACTTTTAGAAATTATATTTAGTTTGAAAGTCGGAATTTAACTATGGACTGGAAAATAAAAGAAACGCGAAACAACAAAGATAGCACAAAGACATCTAAGAGCCCGTTCAGACACGGCGGAAACCGCGCGTTTTCGATCGCGCGATTTGAACCGCGCGGACCTATTTACATTGGCGTAATATATACTGTATATAAACCGTTTTCACCTTGTTCCATTTTCCTTTCATCTTTTCCTATCCATACTTTCGTAAATTTTGAATCCAAATCCTTAGAAGGAAAGACCCATCAAATCCTGCCACAGTTCTTGAAACAATCCTATAAGTTTTTAAATTATGTATCCCAAGCGTTTCGTCCTCGATCTTCCGATTAAGAAAAGACAAAACTCGATATAATTAGGCCTTTGCTTACTGGTTTTAGTTTTACTCGTGAAAATCCCTTGGAAAGTATCTAAATCAGAGTTGGGCAGTATTTAAGTCAAAACGTATCTAAATCCAGATCCAACTAAAAGATAAGTAACTAAGTTCCGTGATCTTAAGGTTCGGATTCAAAAGGATCTTGTATCCGAAGTTGAATTAGATAATTTCATATCCGAAGCAGAAGTATCCGAAGGTACGGATCCATTTTTAACTAGTTAAATATCTAATTCAAAGATCCTTTCGGATCCTCCAAGATCCTTTTGACCAGCTCGAGGCTTGAATGAACACGTTCCGAGGCCCGAGGGTCGGGCCCCGAAGCCTGAGCCCAGAATATAATAGAAGTACAATAAACACGGCCGGGGGACTGCCCGGCCGTGTTTATTGCACCACATGGTCAAGGCGCCCCAGCCAACTCGTCGCTTCGTCGCCATAGCACCGATGATGCAGCAAAATTTTGATTTAGATACATTTTCAAAGATATATGTTCACAAATAAAGGCAGTAAGCAGTGGCCGAATTCTATCGCGTTTGGACTTTTTTTAATCGGAAGAACGCCACGAATTGGCCCGTGCCACTTTCGTGAGGGCATTACGAAAAATGAACAAGTTCAGGATGCACGTGTCAGGGGTATCATGCCGATCTACCTGGCTGGCAAGGGATGGCCCGGCCGTGTTTATTGTACTTCTATTGTATTCTGGGCTCAGGCCTCGAGGCCCGACCCTCGGGCCTCGGAACGTGTTCATTCAAGCCTCGAGCTGGTCAAAAGGATCTTGGAGGATCCGAAATGATCTTGAAGGATCCGAAAGGATCTTTGAATCAGATATTTAACTAGTTAAAAATGGATCCGTAGCTTCGGATCCTTCTGCTTCGGATATGAAATTATCTGATTCAACTTCGGATACAAGTTACTTTTTATCGTTATCTTGGAGTAACTAATTCAAAATTTTCTATCTATGATCCGTGATCCGAAATTTGTATCTAATTAAATTTTTGCCCAACTCTGATCTAAATCCAATTTTTGCCAATCATCGCTGCTAGGGCGACGAAGCGACGTGTTGCCTAGGGCGGCTTGTCCAAGTGGTGCAATAAACACGGCCGGGCAATCCCCCGGCCAGCCAGGTAGCTCGGCATGAAACCCCTGACACGTTCATCCTGAACTTGTACATTTTTCGTAATGCCCTCACGAAAGTGGCACGAGCCAATTCGTGGCGTTCTTCCGATTAAAAAAAGTCCAAACGCGATAGAATTCGGCCACTGCTTACTGCCTTTATTTGTGAACATATATCTTTGAAAATGTATCTGAATCAAAATTTTGCTGCATCATCGGTGCTAGGGCGACGAAGCGACGTGTTGCCTAGGGCGGCTTGGCCAAGTGGTGCAATAAACACGACCGGGCAATCCCCCGGCCAGCCAGGTAGCTCGGCATGAAACCCCTGACACGTTCATCCTGAACTTGTTAATTTTTCGTAATGCTCTCACGAAAGTGGCACGAGCCAATTCGTGGCGTTCTTCCGATTAAAAAAAGTCTAAACGCGATAGAATTCGGCCACTGCTTACTGCCTTTATTTGTGAACATATATCTTTGAAAATGTATCTAAATCAAAAATTTGCTCCATCATCGGTGCTAGGGCGACGAAGCGACGAGTTGGCTGGGGCGCCTTGGCCAAGTGGTGCAATAAACACGGCCGGGCAATCCCCCGGCCAGCCAGGTAGCTCGGCATGAAACCCCTGACACGTTCATCCTGAACTTGTACATTTTTCGTAATGCCCTCACGAAAGTGGCACGAGCCAATTCGTGGCGTTCTTCCGATTAAAAAAAGTCCAAACGCGATAGAATTCGGCCACTGCTTATATATTGTCATCAGATCTGATGACAATACCTCATTATTAAATTAATAATATTCAAGATGGTCGCATTTACGCCTCGATATGAAATCTGTATTTCTTCGAATTCTTCCGGGTTCTTTATTTTTTACAACTAGAGTTTGCAACTAAAAGATTGGAAAAAATGAAAATACTTCTTCTATCATTATAGTTAATGTTATATTTAATTTATATTAATTAGAGATTTGTATATTAGATCTATATCTTAGTTACATATTTTATATAAAACGATATAAACTTTTCGTTCTGATCAAGGCCAAAGATGATGTAGGTTATTGTCCGGATTGAGTGTGGAAACCGGTTCTTGTCCGGACTGAGTGTGGAAACCGGTTCTTGTCCGGACTGAGTGTGGAAACCGGTTCTTGTCCGGACTGAGTGTGGAAACCGGTTCTTGTCCGGACTGAATGTGGAGACAGGAGCTGATCCAGGCTAAACACTAGTGTAGGGGGCAGCACTATAATGGGCACGGCCAAAACCCGGGCGTGAGCACTCTCATATACTCTCCAGAGAGGAAATGAGAGTGCTCACGCCCGGGTTTTGGCCGTGCCCATACTAGTGCTGCCCCCTACTCTAGTACTTAGCCTGGATCAGCTCCTACATCATCTTTAGCATGGACAAGATCCTACATCATCTTTAGCATGGACAAGATCCTACATCATCTTTAGCCTGGATCAGCTCCTACATCATCTTTAGCCTGGATCAGCTCCTACATCATCTTTAGCATGGACAAGATCCTACATCATCTTTAGCCTGGATCAGATCCTACATCATCTTTAGACTGGATCAGATCCTACATCATCATTGGCCAAGATTAGGACAAACAGTTTATATTGTTTTATATAAAATATGTAACTAATATACAAATCTCTAATAATATAAATTATATTCATAGAAGTATTTTAATTTTTCTCGAGCCTTTGTTGCAAACTCCAGTTGTAAAAAATAAAAAAGCCGGAAGATTTCGAAGAAACACAGATTTTATATCTTGGAAATTAATTTAATGATGAAGTACTTATTTCTACATTCGTTATTTGAATTATTATTTCAATAATTAATCGTTCAAATAATTGTTTAAATAAATAAATGTTTATAATTTGTTTCTATATTCATTATTTGAATTGTTATTTCAATAATTTATTGTTAAAATAATTGTTTAAACAAATCAATGTTTATAATTTGTTTCTATATTCGTTATTTGAATTATTATTTCAATAATAATTTATTGTTAAAATAATTGTTTAAACAAATAAATTTTTATAATTTGTTTCTATATTCATTATTTGAATTATTATTTCAATCATAATTTATTTTTAAAATTATTGTTTAAATCAGTGGTGACCCGCGGCGTATTTGGGGCCAAAAGGGGGAACATAAAGGTCGTCGCTCACTAGAACCAGTGATGTCAGAACCGTGTTACTGTGGTACTGAACCATACCCCCTCCATAGCCTACTATCGCCCCTTCGTTCCTTTCCAACGCGCCCGCGCGCTACACTCACCAGCGTACCTCTACTGTATCCGTGTGCGCTGCTCGTACGCTGCTTGTGCGCTTGCGCCAGCCACAATCTATTTTTAGCACCTTCCATGTTGTATTGTTTTGCGGCAACGAAACTGAAATTCGGCTTTCGAGCCGTCGAGCGTACGAATCGCAATCTGGAGCTAGCCTTCGAGTCCCCGTGCAGCGATATTTCTTTTTCATTACTTTCTTTATTTTCATTCCTTTTTTTTATTTCATTGTTTAATCTTCCAGAAAATTAAAAATGTAAAAACTATGTTAAAAATATGTTTTCATTTTAAATAGACACGTTTTATTGCTATTATTCATTTTAATAGAAACGTTGTATTTATTTGGACTAATTGGAGAATACAAAAATGCAGACAGTATTTTTTAGTTTACGAAACAATTTGTAGATTTATTAGTTGTCAATTTTACAAGCATACACAAGTTTATTTGACCTTCTGTCTTCCTGTAATAAAAAAATACAGTCAAAATTATAATTATAATAGCATTTCATAAAATATCGAGGTTATTGCAAACTCATCTTTTTTCGCAATGAAGCTCTACTTTCATTGCTTCTCTCGAATGTCCATTTCCTTCCGAGGCAGTGGCGTTTCTAGATGTAAACAAAAAATGTTGACATAAAATGTATCATAATTAAACTACAATTATTCTAATCACGTGGAATGTAGTACATATTAAGTTTTAGTTACCTGGATTTTCTTCTTCGACGTTAAGCTTACTGCTAAGTTTACTGCTTCTCCTAAATTGCGTATACAGGGTGAATTCGATAAAGCAGGACACCTAAATATCTCCGTTACTTTTCGTTGTACAAAAAACCTTCGTAGGACAAAGTTACACTGTTTGAAGGACCACATATAACGGTGTAAGGGGAAAAAAAATTTCAAGGTCATTTTTATGAGATTCCAAGGTTATCGATGTTTTTTCAGATGGAATGATATATTTTCGTTAACGTAATGTTGTAGCTGACAAAATAACGAATTCATGCATGTAACACAATATGACCTTCAAATGACCTTCAACCCAGAAAAATGGTATAAATAAAATTCAACGTGTAAGATTCATTTGATGTATTTCTGTTACGCCAAATGTTCAAAAATATTCCCTTGAGCTGCTATACATTCAAATGTATCGCAATACACAACATAATAATAGATTCGGTGTTGACAGGAGGACAATTATGATATACCTTCACCCAGTGGCGCACCCAGGGGGGGGGCAGGGGGCCAAGTCCCCCCCCCCAAGAATAATGACACTGGAAAATTGGTCAAACTGTAGAATATCTGCTTCCTCTACGATTTCGATGATTTTTGGATATTTTATATGTAAAACTCAACATTTTGAACAACTTTACCCTATACATATAAGGTATGCATTTGCTTGGGTTCCAAAATATTTGCAAAAACTGCCAATACTAGAATACTGAATTCTGCCTATTGTTGTGCGTCTGCGGCCGTGTACGCGTCAGTATTGGTGCTCCTACCGCGCCGCTGCGCCGCACAGTGGTCGATTTACTCCAAAATGTGGCCAAAAATTAAAAAAATGAATTTTCGAATCAAGAGTTTTGTATACGTGGGTTGGCTACCCTGATAGTTGGGCTATTGGATGGTTAATGGGAAAAGGGCCTGACCTTTCCCCATGTTACACAAGGATATAACAACTGGAAGAAAGCCGTTGATAAATTTAATAAGCATCAAAACACAAAATATCACGTAGAAGCTGTTATGACTTACGAAAAACTACAAAATATTAGAGATGGAAAATGTCTTTCAGTTGATCGACAAATTGACGCAAGCAAGATATCACAAGCTGCAGTTAACCGGAAACGATTGGAACCGATTATAAAAACAATAATTTTATGTGGTCGGCAAAATATACCTTTGAGAGGACATCGCGATTATGGAGAAATTTCATTTGAACAGGAGCCAATCGCTAATGAAGGCAATTTTCGAGCTTTATTAAGAATGAGAGTCGATGCGGGCGATGAGAACTCACTGAACATTTTAAACATGCTGCTAAAAACGCTACCTACATTAGCTGGAACATACAAAATCAAATCATAAATGCTTGTAATGAAGTCATTTTGAACCATTTGGTTAAAAAAATTAATTCGGCGAAATGTTTTTCACTTCTTGCTGATGAAACTTGTGACATTTCTACCACTGAGCAACTTTCCTTGTGTGTCAGGTATATATACGAAGAAAATGATAGCAAGCTTTGTGAACAATTCTTACAATTTGTTCCTGTAACAAATACTACAGGAAAAAACTTATCTCAGACAATATTAGAAAGCTTAAATAACTATGGTAACACATACAGTGAACCGGATTAATATTCGGACGCTCCAAAAAAGACGGTAACTTTTTAAATATTGTATTATACGATTTTAACTTTTTTGAGAAGCTAGAGCAATTAGTTTACTACGGGATGTAAAAAGAAATTTTTTCAAAAATTGCAATTGATGAAATTTTTTATGTGGGCCTATATTGAAAATTTTAAAAATTTGTAGGTCTATGTCAATTACATGCTCTGTGAAAGTTTCATCGAAATCGGTTGATGTGGGAATGCAATTTTTACCATCTTTGAACGTTTGTAACTCATTGCAACGCCGACTGATTTTGTCGAAATTTTCAGAATATTTTTAATTGACACAGATTTACAAAACGTATTTTTTAAATTTTCAATATAGGCCCACATAAAAAAGTTGTAAAATGCAACTTTTAGTATTATTTGTACAATAACGATCAATTGCAATTTTTAATAAAATTTCTTTACACATCCTGTAGTAAACTTATTGCTCTAGCTTCCCAAAAAAGTTCAAATCGTATAGTACAATATTAAAAAAGTTATCGTCTTTTTGGAGCGCCCGAATATTAATCCGGTTCCCTGTATGTAAAACATGTTTAGCTTCTAAAAGCAAAATCGTGGAACAGCCCTGGGTATCGTTAGGGGATATTTTGGCTAAAAAACGAAAAAAAAGATCATTCATTGTGTTTCATATTATTATCACTAGTTATAACGCGCTAACTGTACATTAGCAATTCTTGCACCAGGCCACAAAATTTTGTCCGTTCAACTCGCCCCCCCCCAAGATTAAATCCTGGGTGCGCCACTGCCTTCACCTATACGTTCGTACAGAATCGTGTTTATCCACTACTAATTACTCAGAAGACCTTCTTGCTATCAGATTTCCACAGTTTCTAAGATTTCTCGATCAATTTATCGATGAACGTTTCACAATGGGTTACTCGAAGGAAGATAAGATTGATATGATTTTCATTTATTGAGAAAGTCGACAGTGTTTAAGAGAAGCCGTGCAGTTGTACAAGGACCGATTTCCTAATCGTAATTGTCCATCAGTTTCCGTTTACTCTAATTTGTTAAATAAATTCCGTGAAACTGGTAGTGTCGAAAATAAACTAGAGGGCTACTGTTGCTCGCTCGCTTCGCTCGCTCGCGAGTAGGGTTGTTTTTGCTCGCTCGCTTCGCGAGCTCGCGGGCAGGACTGCTCTAGCGAGAGGGTTAGTGATACGCATGGCTAGTAGGGCCTACAGCTATTAATGTTTTTTATTTTGTGTGTGACTCTCCGCGAGCCACACAAAGAACTTCCCGATTCATTAGTTGCTGTATATTATTATTATTATTTATTAAGTGTACGTTTTAAGAATATTATACATTTTCAGGGAAATTCAATAGTTTTCTACTTATCAAAATGTTTGCTATATGGCGTCGCATTAAACCAATATCGTATGCTCGTTGCTCGCTTGGTTCCTTGTTATAGCATACTAATGTTGCAATATAAATTGTCTTAATTAGTTTTTCGCAAACGATACAACTCATCATTATCCGGGGTTGCAGTATTGATCTTGGTTTTCTTCGATACTGTTAATTTAAATTGTCCCGAAATATATAAACCGCGCTCAATTTTGAAACTCTGCTCAGTGCTACATACAACATTTGTAAAGTTGGCCTTTCTGATTTTTTAAAATCTAAACATACTTTCTCGTATGTTTTTTATCTCTGACTTTTATGAATCGTAATCGCTTCAGCAGGAACCACTGGAAATTGACTACGTGTGATTTGATATTTTTCCTCACTCGACATATTTACTTGATTCGATATTTTTATTATTGGTGTTAAATTTTGATCAATATTTGCATTTTTCATATAATCACGATAACGAGTTCTTACTTCCACTCCTACTCTGGCCAATTGAAAATCTAACCACAATATAGACGGAATTTTAGTATTTTCTTGAAAAGTAATAAATTTTAATATTCCTCATGTGTGCTCCATTAACCAATCCGTTTTCAACATCACTGTTATTAATAATTATCATATAGTTTATATTAATTTTCAATTTAATCTCAGTTAATAATTCGTTTTGAACTGATTGTTTTTTTTAAAGATTGTAATATAAATTTTTTTTTGTACTTTTATCGATATTCTTTGAAAATGTATTCTCGGGAGTAGAGATGATTAACTCACTCTTGCATTGGGATAATTTTCGATTATTGTAAGCGGAAACATCATCGTAAGGTACAAAAAAAGATTTAAAAAAAAATTTTTTTCTTCTAATTTTAAAAAAATCGAAAAAAAATTTTTTGTGTAATTACGTTTGTTTCTTCGGTGGAAACTTTCCGTTCTCTCGTATAAATTGCATTGTTGAATGAACTTCTTTCGAAAAAAACTAAAAAAACTAAAAAACTACTTGACCAAAATGGACCAAAATCTAATCAGCTCTAAGTTACGACGGGGCACATCGATTGCATCATTCATCATCCTGATCGCGTTGTTACTTTTTCTGAAAACGTTCACGAAAAATTTGATTACATAGAAACGGCCATACGCACACACACACACACACACACACACACACACACACACACACACACACACGAACATTTTGATAAAAATAGTCTAAAATGACTCCAATGACCATGAAACGTGAAGATCTGCTAAAAATTCGATTTTCGATTTTCGGGGTAATTACAATAACTTCCCTATAAAATCGGGAAGTTAAAAACGTACAAAGGTGAGGACTGTAAGGAATGAAGCAAACACAATTAATGTTCTGGCAGCAGTGAATACAAACCCTCATGCTAGTACGAGGCAAATCGCACGAGGAAGTGGCATTAGTCAAAACTGTGTAGTGCAAATACTCCAGGAACACAAATTTCACCCCTTTCACCTATCAATTCATCAAGAACTTCATGGTAGAGACTTTGTAAATCGTGTAAACTTTTGCCAGTGGGGATTGAGACAATTGATAAACGATAGAGCATTTTTTAATCAAGTATTATTTACCGATGAAGCTTCGTTTACAAATCACGGGCAAATAAATTTAAAAAGCCTGCATTATTGGTCATCTGAAAATCTGCGGTGGTTACGGACAGTCGACAAACAAAGACCATGGTCCGTCAATGTTTGGTGCGGAATTTTAGATAACCAAATAATTGGGCCTCACTTTATTACCGGAACATTAAATGCAGAAAAATACATTGCATTTTTACGAGAATCGTTACCAATTCTCCTGGAAAATACACCCTTGAACATTCGTGAAAATATGTGGTATCAACATGACGGATATCCGGCCCATTCTTCCCGTGTCGTAACACAATTCTTAAATAACAAGTTTCCAAATCGTTGGATTGGACGTAACGGACCCGTATTATGGCCAGCTCGCTCACCAGACCTTACACCCCTTGATTTTTATCTATGGGGAAAACTGAAAGACGATGTTTATAGTGAACCACCAACGACTATAGACGACATGAAAGAAAGAATCGTCCAGGCTTGTGCGTCGATTTCCTGAAATAAATTACACAGCAGTACGTTCTGTAACTTCACGGCTGAATGAATGTATAGCAGCTCAAGGGAATATTTTTGAACATTTGGCGTAACAGAAATACATCAAATGAATCTTACACGTTGAATTTTATTTATACCATTTTTCTGGGTTGAAGGTCATTTGGAGGTCATATTGTGTTACATGCATGAATTCGTTATTTTGTCAGCTACAACATTACGTTAACGAAAATATATCATTCCATCTGAAAAAACATCGATAACCTTGGAATCTCATAAAAATGACCTTGAAATTTTTTTTCCCCTTACACCGTTATATGTGGTCCTTCAAACAGTGTAACTTTGTCCTACGAAGGTTTTTTGTACAACGAAAAGTAACGGAGATATTTAGGTGTCCTGCTTTATCGAATTCACCCTGTATACGCAATTTAGGAGAAGCAGTAAACTTAGCAGTAAGCTTAACGTCGAAGAAGAAAATCCAGGTAACTAAAACTTAATATGTACTACATTCCACGTGATTAGAATAATTGTAGTTTAATTATGATACATTTTATGTCAACATTTTTTGTTTACATCTAGAAACGCCACTGCCTCGGAAGGAAATGGACATTCGAGAGAAGCAATGAAAGTAGAGCTTCATTGCGAAAAAAGATGAGTTTGCAATAACCTCGATATTTTATGAAATGCTATTATAATTATAATTTTGACTGTATTTTTTTATTACAGGAAGACAGAAGGTCAAATAAACTTGTGTATGCTTGTAAAATTGACAACTAATAAATCTACAAATTGTTTCGTAAACTAAAAAATACTGTCTGCATTTTTGTATTCTCCAATTAGTCCAAATAAATACAACGTTTCTATTAAAATGAATAATAGCAATAAAACGTGTCTATTTAAAATGAAAACATATTTTTAACATAGTTTTTACATTTTTAATTTTCTGGAAGATTAAACAATGAAATAAAAAAAAGGAATGAAAATAAAGAAAGTAATGAAAAAGAAATATCGCTGCACGGGGACTCGAAGGCTAGCTCCAGATTGCGATTCGTACGCTCGACGGCTCGAAAGCCGAATTTCAGTTTCGTTGCCGCAAAACAATACAACATGGAAGGTGCTAAAAATAGATTGTGGCTGGCGCAAGCGCACAAGCAGCGTACGAGCAGCGCACACGGATACAGTAGAGGTACGCTGGTGAGTGTAGCGCGCGGGCGCGTTGGAAAGGAACGAAGGGGCGATAGTAGGCTATGGAGGGGGTATGGTTCAGTACCACAGTCTGTTTCTACAGATATATCACTACGATCGTCGAACGATATTCTATATACGGCGATACACATATAAGGTGAGGTTTCAATTTTGAAAGACTACTCCTGGATTTTCGTATGCGTGGTCGGGTCGGCCACGGGTACCCCGTGTATTTTCATTTCACAAATATTCGTGTATTTATTTTACATGTGTATTTTAATATACACTGATTTAACGTCGAACAATTTACTGCGACTTTATTATTGTCTCACATCTAACATAAATAGTAGAAAAGAATTTGATCGAAAAACAATAACGCCTCAGTTGTCGGACTCGAACGTGCCGATCCGATATGTACTACTTTGGCAAGATTAAAAAATAAACTTTATTGCGTCAAATTTTCCTCATCGTATCAATATAATACGAAATTCAACGGATTCTTCGTCATGGTAACATCGCACAAAGCAGTTTCTGACAAATGGTAATGTTATACGAAGCAGTTTCTAATGAACGGTAATGGCGCACGAAGTTTTGGTTGATGCTAGTTCCGATTCAGGCCACAGATGTACTAACAGTAAAGTGGGTTCTGTTTCCTACTAAAGATGATGTAGGTTCTGTTCCATGCTAAAGATGATGTAGGAGCTGTTCCAGGCTAAACATGATGTGGAGACAAAAGCGGCACGGCCAATCCCCGGGCGTGAGCACTCTCATTTCCTCTCTGTACTCTCTGATACTATTATCTTCAGGGTAGTGTCACTCAATGTACTTTTCTGTTAGCACGAAAATCCAGCGCCATCTGAATTTTGTGTTACACAACTAACGGGTAAAACGCGGGGATTCAAAATCCATACTACCCATTCTTTGCTAATTTATAATTTTTATTTAAAAATAAAACAAATTAAAACATTTTACTACATTTTAAATATAGTTTATTGAATTTTATAGCAATTACAAACAGTATATGTACAACTTTTTACTTATTAATAAATTGAAACCATATTATCAAGCGCGATAACACTGTTTCATTACAAATATCGTAAGTTACACATTATTTACAAATTTTTCCATAATAAGACTACATCAAATGCATATCACTGCAATTACCGATGACCAGGCTCAAAGAAAAGCGCAAAACAATGTATAACACACATCGAGATCGTATAATACACATCCACACACATCGTACATCTCGTAACACACATTGTATATCTCGTAACACACATCGAGATTGTATAACACACATCCACACACACCGTATATATTGTAACACACATCGAGATCGTATAATACACATCCACACACATCGTATATCTCATAACACACATCGAGATCGTACAACACACATCGCATATCGCATAACACACATCGTATATCTCATTAGATACATCGAGATCGTATAAGAGACATCGTATATCTCATAACACACATCGTATATCTCGTAACAAACATCGAGATCGTACAACACACCTCGTATATCTCATAACACACATCAAATATCGCAGAACATACATCTACATCGTATAACGCACATCATATATCTCATAACCAGAGTAGGGCAATAATCAACTAATATTTAAAAATAACTAATGGTCTTTTTGAATGTCAGTTATAGCAAAATAGTCATTAGTCAAAACTTTTTGATTAGTTAGTGACAGTTAGTCACAGGTCTAAGTAATCGTTAGCTATAGCTTATTAGTGAATTAGTAGTTGATGATCAGTCATCTTTAGTCATCAGTCACTATTATGCGATTAACATACATTAATATTATTAATTATTTATCACTAATTAATCAGAAAGTTTTGATGACCATTAGTTATTTTTAAATATTAGTTGATTATTGCCCTACTCTGTTCATAACACACATCAACATCGTATAATATACATCGCATATCGCATAACATACATCGCATATTGCAGAACATACATCAAGATCATACAACACACATCGCATATCGCATAACACATCATATATCATAGAACGTGAGGGTCATCTGCCCTTCCTTTGCGCAATCAACGATCGGCTCAAAACACCAAAGCCACAGTTGCACCAAAAGGAGGTCATGGTGATAATTTGGTGGTCTGTGGTCAGTTTGATTTACCACAGCTTCCTGAATCCTGGTGCATCCATTACAGCTGAAAAGTACCGCCACCAAATCGACGAAATGCACGAAAAACTTCAACGTGTGTGCCCAGCACTGGTCAGCAGGAATGGTCCTATCCTTCTCCACGACAACGCCCAGCCACACGTCGCCCGACCGACCCTTCAAAAGTTGAACAAATTAGGCTACAAAACTCTAAATACCTCATCCACCATACTCACCATATCTCTCGCCCACCGATTACCACTTTTTTAAGCACCTCGACAACTTCTTGCGCGTGAAATGCTTTAAATCCCAGAGAGATGCAGAAACGGCATTCAACGAGTTTGTTGCCTCCAGGACTCCAGAATTAAATTCAACCGGAATAACAAAACTTTCCAAACTATTTCATTGAAATCGTATATTTTTGTTTACAACATGCACCAAAATGTTGTCATCAATTCCATCTGGCGGACACTTTGAGAATTACTCTTGCAAGTAGTGACATCTTTATTTTGTGTTACGGTACTAAACTTTTGCTAACAGTTCTCCTATTAGAGTGACACTACCCTGTATTATCTTGCAAAATCTAAAAAATTAGCTGCCAATAGCAGTCATTTCTCACGTACCACCATTTTATATAACTCAGTGTAAGCATTTTATTTGCTTTCACCAAGATATTAGGTCAATCGGAAAGTTCCGTCCGTTTAGTGTCGAGTAGCCGTAGCTCGAACTGTCGTTAACTATAACGTCTAAAATAAGGTTAACTTTTTAGTTTGGACATCTTTCAATAAAACTCAATACATAACAATATACGCTTGCATCAATAACATCGTTTTTTTCTACATTGAAAATGTCGGAATTTGTGCCAAATAAGCGTTATTTGCGCGACGTGTTAATCATTTGCTTCAATTGGAAGAAAACTGCAGCTGAAGCTCATCAAATGATTGTAGACGTTTATGACGGTGATGTTGTTTCCGATAAAACATGTAGAGAGTGGTGTCGACGCTTTAAAAATTGTGATTTTACTGTAGAGGACAAAAAGCGTTCTGGACGGCCACGAGTATTCGAAGACGAAGAATTGCAGGCATTGGTGGATGAAGATCCATGTCAAACACAAAAACAAATTGCAGAAGCGTTAAGTTGTGTTTAATCTGTCATTTTCGATTGTTTAAATGCCTTGGGGAAGGTCTACAAGAAAGGAAAGTGGGTCCCATATGAACTCAAGCCAAGAGACATTGAAAAGCGAAAAACCATCTGCAAAATTCTGCTGGCGGAACGCCACAAAAGTTATCTAAGAAACGTTAGAAGCATTTTACCGGGAAGTGCTACCCTATGCGGCTTATTCGCCAGACTGTGCTCCTTCTGACTATTACTTGTTTCGGTCGATGGTACACGCACTTGCTGAGGAACGATTTAATTCTTACGTAGATGTCGAAAAATGAGTCTCTGACAGGATGACCTCCAAAGATGACTCATTCTTTCGTCGCGGAATTCGCTTGTTGCCCGAAAGATGGGGAAAAGTCATCGCTAATGATAGACAATATTTTGATTAATGTACTTTTTCATTTTGTTTCTTAAATAAAGCTCTACTTTTTGTAAAAAAACGGACGGAACTTTCCGATTGACCTAATATCTCAGGAAGTATGAATGACACGAAAAAATGTTTCAAATAAAAATTTTATGGTTTGAAGGAACACATTTGACGATGGTATGCGTTTGACTTATTAATGACCTTGAAATGTCCTGCGAAGGGCACGAGTCAATTTTTGAAAAAAGGTTATTTTTTTCATATTCTTATAGCTGATACTCAGACAATTACAAAACAATATAATAACATCATTTTGCGTCAATTTGTTACCGAGATATAAACGTTTTAATAAGAGAGCTAGAGAGGAAGCGACCTTCAAGGGACAGACAGGTTTAAGTAAATTAATTCATAGAAGTAATTAATTAACTTTTCAATTAATTCTTAGACAAAATGTTTCAAATATTAATTTCTATTATTTACTTTCAGGGTCTCGTGATAGCGAAATCCGATTGACAAGGAAACAAATTTTTCAATTAACTAAATGTTATTTGAACAGTAATATTAATATAATATCTGAACACCTTCAGAATCAGATATTCGAATAGCACAGGAGTTTAATTGATATAAATCATGAAATAAAGACCGGATTAGGGATTTTAATTTCTAAAATGATGTCAAAATGGCAAAGTGTAAAGAGAACGGAACATGTGTTTTATAGAAAGTTTGCCACGTGGCTTGATGGCTCTGTTGCATTTCGCATACCTGCAGAGAGCGATAAACATGCGAACAACTTTAGAATTTGAAACCTCCAGCGAAACCCCCGTCATGAGCCTAGCGCGATTCGGGCACATTGGAAGAAGCGGTGACACGAGATTTGGTCAATTTTGAATTTTCCCAATCGGTTCTTGTGCTTTGTGGTCGCAATACATACGATACACATCGGAATGCCAATTTTTGAACAGAACTAACAATTTTTTAACGTATGCGTTCGCCATATTGGGTCCGCCATTTTGTTTTTTCGAATTTTGGGTTCAGATTTGTAATCAGCGGACCCGAAAACCATGAGATACCAATTTTTTGAGGAATTGAAGTACGTTTAGGGGTTTTGGCCAGCTTTTGAGGATTTGGGTACTAGCCCCCGAGAGTAAAAATCTAAGGGTTTATATACACCTACGATGAATGGAATGCTCTGTTCATAATTTAATCGCACTTACGGCCAGACTCTCATTTTTTATCACTTCCAATTAAATCGGGCCAGTCTCGGTCTTCATTAAAAGATTCAATTATGACACGAAAGGTTATCTAGGGCGCTTTCTGCCAGAGACGATCTTGAAGAGATTTCTGTGAGAAAGTCGAACGGAATCTGTTCTCTATCCGTAACATACCTAAGGAGCTGTGGAGTCCCTGAAACCTTTTTTTTTTTTGCCATGCACAGGAGGGAACTGTCAATGCGCTCTCGAAAGGCCATGGAAATACTCAGACGTTCGAGCTAAATGACTCAAAAGTGCCGAGAAGAAATATCGGAACGAAGTCTGGCACGGTTAGCCGTGTATAAATATTAGATACAAAACCAGGATAACCATATTCTGTCCGTAGCCTTGAACTGACGAGTCTGATTTGGCCTTGAACCCGCCTTAAAGGGGACTATAAACCTTATCTTATGTTCCGAGCCAGGTCTGCGAGCAGTGCGATATGCCGGTGTTGTTATCCTTGAAATATGGTTGGAATTTGTTAGTCAGCTATGCGGAGCAACCTGATGAGAAATCAGGGATCCACAAGGATTATAGACGACAAGGACGAATTTTTATTTAAAGTGATGATATTTAAAGTGAAGTGATTTTATTTAAAGGGATGATCCGGTTACGAACTCCCCGCCGCCCCGAAGGGGAAGGTTATACGGGACTCCCCGGTCAGACGGACCGGGCCTACACACTAACTCCCTCATGAAAACCGACTCTATACTATGGAGGAGTGCCAGGAACTACACGCAACTCCAACTGGCACTCCCCTGTCTAGATACGTCCGGATCATATCTGTACATATTTGTCCGGAACTGGAATCCGGGCACCGCAGCGCTAACTCTCTGCTCCCCCTCCACGGCCACAGCGACTACAACAAAAAAAGGCCCATCGAAGGTCCGTAAACAGTAGTGGCACTCCTCCCCCCTCGCAGAAGGCGGCAACTGCCTTCCACGACCTCTCGTCTTCCATTATCGCCGCGACGACATCCGAGGGCGAGAGGTGACACTCAAATACCTGCCGCAGGACATTGCGCTCTCGTATTCACGCTGGACAGCACTCCGGACTGTGCTGCGCCGTGTCCTGTGGATCCCCGCGTTGGCGATACAGCGCCACTTCCTGTATCCTGATCCGACGCAGGTACTCGCCAAAGCATCCATCCTCTGCGCCATCCTATAGGTGAGGCCACGCTTTGACCAGCTCGTCCACCGGTGGAAATTGGACAGGAGGCCCCTAACGGCCGAGACCTGTTGTTAAACCAGATGGTCCTGGGCTTACTGCCCGACCTCAAGCCCTAGGGCCCCGATTGACGAGGTAACCCTTGTCACACTCACTTCGCGAGAAGCGAGGACGAATCTGATGTGTAATTAGGGAGCCTCTAGGAATGAAGTAAAAACGCAAATGAGCCTGATGCATAATCAGAGGGCTACAGGAGGGTGAAACTTCGTGAACGAATCCAATGCGAGATTGGGGAATCGCTGGGAGGTTTAGATGAATCACAGACGAATCTGGTGCGAAATCAGGGAGCTGTAGGATGCAGGTGAACCTTATGCGAAATCGGGAAGCCGCGTGGAAAGTATAGATTTTATGGACGAACCCAATGCGAAACTGGGGAGCCACTAGGTGGGACAAATCTCTATTTGGAATATGGTGTGTCGCGAACAAATCTGAAGCGAGATCAGGATCTTGAACGATAGTTAAGGGTTTATTAAATTGCAGGAATTATCAAATAACACAAATATATTCTGTTATGATGTGTCTTACACATGTGGGTGTCGCAATTGGATTTGTATGGAAATTAGAACAGAAAGTATTATTACCCTTAAAATGCTCGGTGTTGAGGTACTGACAAAGCGGGGTCTATGAGTAACTTACAAACTGCCAAATAGACTTTTACAGGACTGCAGAATCTATAAGGTTAATTTTGATCCGAAGGGGAACTTTAGCTCGATCTCACTAGAAGTTGACTCTTACGAATGTGACTCAACGTGAGTCTACTCGTGACTACCTGAATCTGAACCGAAGAGAGTAAAAATGCAAGGGGTTTATATACCCTTGAAATCTTGGGCCACAATCTTGGATCACATTCGTTTTTTGACGTTTTCCATTAGTCGGGTGTATGTTTGGTTTTTATCTAAACAGTTACGTGGGGTTATCTAGGACGGTTCCTGCCAGAGACGATCTCGAACCGATTCCGGTGAGAAAGTCAAACTACTAACCTAAACTAGTACTAAACTAAAGAGTCACACTACCGCCACGGCACGGCACGTCACACGTTTCGTCTCTCTGTCGTGCATGTGTCGCAATGTCACGTAACTAATCCGATACTGGCAAACCGAGGGTAACTTCTTCCCCTCAGTTCGATTGAATTCCCCTAATCTGGCAACTGTGCTTGTAATACACCAGCTCATGGGCAAGGTGTATATCAAAATTTGTTTGTAAATGGAAGTGGCGTTATGCGCATACTTAGAGGTAACGTTTCTATGAATTTCCTCAGCTGCGTCTCTTCCAAAAGGGGAGAGTTGTTTATTTGATCATGTGAGTGAAACCTCTTATATCAACATGTGGTCCCAAGGAGGAACTAAAAGAGTCACGTTGGAAAAGTCTCCGTACGTAACATACAAATCCGCAGTCTAGCTATACAGGGTGTTTACCTACAGGTGGGAGAAAATTTAAGGGGTGGTTGTCGACGATAATATAAAACGAAAATGAAGAATAAAAAAATTGCGATTTCGGCATCGTTATTAAGTTATTAACAGTTAAAAATCTGCCCAAAAAGCGGCAACTTTCCAACAGCGGTGCACGTTGCGTACGTCACACAGGCGCGCGACACTCTCGTATCAAGTGACAAACGCATGCATACCTTGGTTCTCATTTGGGGCCCAAGCGAGGGGAAAATGTTTAAAAAATCGTTGGACGACATTGAACCTACCAACTCGTTAAAATCTACAAGGGCATTTCTAATATCCGCCCTATGGAATTATCGAGCAGAAGGGGTCAATGCCCTTTCACTTTTACATTCATTCCACACATATCCACAAATCCTTATCCTGCACTATAATTGTTCATAACACCGTACTTAATATACTGGAAGAAACGCTCTAGCACTATTTACAATATCATACACACGCACTACGAGTTTCTGCGAACGGAAATCTTCGACGCGTGCGAGAAGAATCGTCCGTACAAGCTAGCATCCGTATGCACACTGATTCAAGACAGCTGATGTGGTCAATGCACACACATGAAATGTTTCGCGGTCACAGACAGAATGAGAAGGAATCACGAAATTCGTGAAAACAGGATAGACAATGTATTGGTATAGCAACGCGCGACATTTGGGCGGTTGTTTGCTCTAGATCTTCATTTGTTTTATCAATCTGGCATCGACCTCATCAGCTGTCTTGAATCAGTATGCATCAGTGATGCCAGAACCGTGGTACAGTAATACTTCGATCGGAGTCCCAACACCCGTGTGTTGAACGGACTTGGGTAGCGTAGAGAGGCTATTTTTTTATGACTTCGTCGACCGCGCCGAGACTTCAAACGACGAGCCGAACATAGAGAAGGACAGAATGAAATAGGATCGCGTGGCCGAAGCGTGTCGCTGTCGCCGGCACAGTTTAAAGGCCCGTGCGTCATCACAATGGAACACCAAAATCTTAACTTCTTTATTTTCTATGATATCATTATGGAACATTCACCAACATATTCGTGGCATTTTTCTAATGCAAAATGATACCAAATACGATACAATTGGGCCAATATTTAGTGGTTTAATCGACGATGAAAGTTTCGAACGCAACGAAGAACAGCGACAACGCGGGCCTTTGAACTGTGCCGGCGGCAGCTACTGTTTGCGTCTCTTTCTTTCCAATACGCTCTTCTTCGTTGCGTTCCAAACTTTCATCGTCGATTAAACCACTAAATATTGGCCCAATTATATCGTTCTTGGTACCATTTCAATCAGCGAAACGCCAGGAATAAGCTAGTTGAAGTCCCATAAACCGATCATTAAAACTAAGAAGTTTGAGATTTCGATTCAGTCGAGTCAATGTGTGGTGTTCACACCGATATACCCGAGCCGAGATCAAACATCGCCGTCCTACGGCGCGGCGCAGCGTTGGCCGGCAGTGGAGTGAGTAGGCACTGGACTACGGTTAGATACGCGACCCAGGACTCCGATTGAAGATTTACTGTACTGTGGTACTGAACCATACCCCCTCCATAGCCTACTATCGCCCCTTCGTTCCTTTTGGTTCCTTTCCAACGCGCCCGCGCGCTACACTCACCAGCGTACCTGTACTGTATCCGTGTGCGCTTGCGCCAGCCACAATCTATTTTTAGCACCTTCCATGTTGTATTGATTTGCGGCAACGAAACTGAAATTAGGTTCTCGAGCCGTCGAACGTATGAATCGCAATCTGGAGCTAGCCTTCGAGTCCCCGTGCAGCAATATTTTTTTTCATTACTTTTTTTATTTTCATTACTTTTTTTATTTCATTATTTAACCTTCCAGAAAATTAAAAATGTCAAGACTATGTTAAAAATATGTATTCATTTTAAATAGACACGTTTTATTATTATTATTCATTTTAATAAAAACGTTGTATTTATTTGGATTAATTGGAGAATACGAAAATGCAGACAGTATTTTTTAGTTTATGAAACAATTTGTAGATTTATTAGTTGTCACACAAATAATAAAATAAGTTGTATAATATAAATTAATTTTACAAGCATACACGAGTTTATTTGATCTTCTGTCTTCCTGTAATAAAAAAATACAGTCAAAATTATAATTATAATAGAATTTCATAAATATTGAGGTTATTGCAAACTCATCTTATTTCGCAATGATGCTCTAATTTCATTGCTTCTCTCGAATATCCATTTCCTTCCGAGACAGTTAGTCCATTCAACGAAGAGTTGTAGAGGGAAATAGAGGGAAATTTCCTCGGAAACTATGCGAGATAGCGGAAAACTGAATCGAATAAATCTTGTGGCACATTTTATCAGCTTTAATTTTGTGTAGAATGGTCTTATCGCTAGGACGCATAGTTTCCGAGATATAAGCGGAAAACCGAAAAAGGGGACCTTCTACCCCCTGCACTCCGCTCACCTCCTAGGAGTGGGAACTTTTAGTATGTTTACCTCCTAACTAGTCCAAACACAGATCCAAAGTTAAAAATTGTGTTCCTTCCATTTCCCTCTACAACTCTTCGTTGAATGGACTAACTGTCTCGGAAGGAAATGGATATTCGAGAGAAGCAATGAAATTAGAGCATCATTGCGAAATAAGATGAGTTTGCAATAACCTCAATATTTATGAAATTCTATTATAATTATAATTTTGACTATATTTTTTTATTACAGGAAGACAGAAGATCAAATAAACTCGTGTATGCTTGTAAAATTAATTTATATTATACAACTTATTTTATGATTTGTGTGATAACTAATAAATCTACAAATTGTTTCATAAACTAAAAAATACTGTCTGCATTTTCGTATTCTCCAATTAATCCAAATAAATACAACGTTTTTATTAAAATGAATAATAATAATAAAACGTGTCTATTTAAAATGAATACATATTTTTAACATAGTCTTGACATTTTTAATTTTCTGGAAGGTTAAATAATGAAATAAAAAAAGTAATGAAAAAAAATATCGCTGCACGGGGACTCGAAGGCTAGCTCCAGATTGCGATTCATACGTTCGACGGCTCGAGAACCGAATTTCAGTTTCGTTGCCGCAAAGCAATACAACATGGAAGGTGCTAAAAATAGATTGTGGCTGGCGCAAGCGCACACAGATACAGTACAGGTACGCTGGTGAGTGTAGCGCGCGGGAGCGTTGGAAAGGAACGTAGGGGCGATAGTAGGCTATGGAAGGGGTATGGTTTAGTACCACAGTACCACGGTTCTGGCATCACTGGTATGCATACATATGCTAGCTTGTACGAACGATTCTTCTCGCACGCGTCGAAGATTTCCGTTCGCAGAAATCACATACGACCTCAAGATGTCCGTTCCGTCTGTGAACGAGTCTCCCGACGTAAATCAATAAGTTCCATAAAGTGCAGTGTTTCAACATTAAAGCATTACCAGTTCTTTACATTCTCCTCATTTCCCTCAGTAAACTTGTACTCTTTGCAAACTCGTAGTGCGTGTGTATGATATCGTAAATAGTGCTAGAGCGTTTCTTCCAGCATATTAAGTACGGTGTTATGAACAATTATAATGCAGGATAAGGATTTGTGGATAAGTGTGAAATGAATGTAAAAGTGAAAGGGCATTGACCCCTTCTGCTCGATAATTCCATAGGGCCGATATTAGAAATGCCCTTGTGGATTTTAACGAGTTGGTAGGTTCAATGTCGTCCAACGATTTTTTAAACATTTTCCCCTCGCTTGGGCCCCAAATGAAAACCAAGGTATGCATGCGTTTGTCACTTGATACGAGACTGTCGCGCGCCTGTGTGACGTACGCAACGTGCACCACTGTTGGAAAGTTGCCGCTTTTTGGGCAGATTTTTAACTGTTAATAACTTAATAACGATGCCGAAATCGCAATTTTTTTATTCTTCATTTTCGTCTTATATTATCGTTGAGAACCACCCCTTAAATTTTCTCCCACCTGTAGGTAAACACTCTGTATGTATAACATATTGAGTTCACATATTTATTCGCATATTTATTTAAATCATACACTAAAAACTGGACAAAAACCCTTTACTAAAAATTGCATCTTTTATTCCTCTAGCTATCGAATGCGAAACGCAATCAACAGAGTTGCAACTTCAGCAACGTTGGAGATGATAGATATACAACCAGCCGTGGATATACATCGTCGAGCCATTCGGTTGGTATCTTCATTCAAGTATTATTCAAATGCTGTATTATCGGTCTAGTTTATAATAATTACATGCTTTATCTATTTTACATCTTTCAATAATCAACATACCATCACGAATTCGCAAACGAAGGTATAGTAAAAAATACATGGATGACATGATGATAACGTCTTTGGTGATGATGATAGTAGTTATTTCATCATTCGGTGTAAATATATATCGAGTACGTATCATAAATATTACAAAAATAGTACTCGAGAATTCATCGGGACAAATATTAACCATTTTATCGAAAAGGAAACATAATCAGACTGTTTTTTGTATGCCGCAGCTTTATATCACTACTCTTACAGAGGTGATAAATATTGATGCAGTGATTTTGCCTCTGCAATTCGTCTTAGCATACATGGCATTTATAATCGGTAATAATTACAGCGGGCAGATTGTTTTAGACAATAGCGTTAAGATTTTCGAGGAAATGTAAGTTGCATTTTTCGGGAAGGTGTAATACAATTATTATATTTGCAATCTCAAATCAACTGAATGTTAAACAATTGAATTTCAATAGTTAACACTTGATTTGCAGCACTCAGGTCTGCATATCTGGACGTAAACTCTGTCCCAGAAGAGCACGGACTTGTTTCGCGCAGCTTGAATGGTCGTGAGAAGACGCAGCGAGCCCGTCAACTCCCACTCCACTACGCACTCCCCACTGTCTTGACTGCGAGTTTAATATACGCGGTGTATAGAAATGAAACGGATTAGCATGAAATTATAGGTTATAGGAAATCGTGATCATCTGCACGCGTAATAAATTATATATTTAATTTAATTATATATGCGCTGTCACTCTTATTTCGTCTAGTATTTCGTCATCGCCAGAAGGGCGAAAACGCTAGCGACATCGGGTATTTACAGGCCAGGAGGCCGGGCCGCGTTCGGCCGTACGAAACGCGGTCCACCCGGGACAAAAGATGTTCGCAGGCTCTTCGTTTCACGTGATCTTTAATATTATTCGGGCGCCAGGCACTAGAAGATGCCGCACTAAAGGATTCGCCACAACGTGCGAGTCGTGAACAACACGAATTCGAGCATGCGATCACCGAGATTTATCCTGGATACTCCGCGAACGGTCGCAGGGTATTACGCGGGACGGACACGAGGCGTTCCCCGCGGCGCGGCGCACAGTGGTCTCAATGCCCGAGAACGTTGTCAAAACCTAAAAAGTTAACTTACAGCTAGATAAGTTTTAATTATGGGGTTGGTTATCCTAAGAGTGTTTCTACTTGGGGATAAACGGCAAGAAGGTCGCATTTTATTACCTGACCAACAATCGCAGTCAATTACCCGTCCGCCATTTTGGATCGGCCATTTTGTTTTTCGAAATTCTAAATTCAGATTCGTAATCAGCGACCTTGAAAACATTAAATCACAAATTTTCAATTTAATCCAGGAACGTCTTGAGGTTTTGGCCACGTTTTCGGGCATTGGGACCACTGTGCGGCGGGAACGTTTCTCACGAAAGAATCACTCACGAAATTTTGGTGGAAGCTGCCGGTGGAAGCCGGTAGCGTTTTTGAGGTTAGCCGGTGCGTAACAAATACTTTGGCGACCGATGTTTATCGCACGCGCTCGAGTCCCTCAAGGACGTTCTATTCGCCGCGTCGAACCCGGCAGCAACGCGATGTTTGCGTCGTCGTACGCACTACACGCGCGATTTACGCCCGAATTCCGATGCAATATCAGTTCTCCACTACATTGCTTTCGTCGGAATAAGCCATGAAGGTACGAGACGAGTACGTGGCTACATCCCACCGTGGGACGAACGAGGTTAGCGTGAAAGATACGGCGACGCGCGGATCCTCGCAAAAAGAAAATAGTGCTCCGCACCCGCTAATTAATCTTCTCCGCGCGTACGTCGCTCGACGGATTCGAACCGTTCGCGAATTTACACTGCGACCGGCAGCATCGAAGCCGCGTCGATCTTTCGGCGACGCGATTGCGGACCCACGAGTGACAGGGTGCCGGCAGCTGTTCCTCGGCCTTCCTCTGTCCCTCGATCCTGCAGCGCTCTCGCAAAATACTTTGTTCTTTTACGCAATAATTAACGTGCGAACACGACTTAAGCCAATGAAGAAGTGATCCCTTACGCATTGGCTCGGTACGCGGAAGCAGAGCGTCCACCGCTTCCCTAGCTTTTCCCCCCGCGAAACGCTTTGGCCTATCGCTAGCTCGATTTTGGCAAAGCCGTGACCTCCGCGACGGTCCTTGCCTTCCGGCGATTCGCAGCTTCTCCGGCAGCATGCTCGGTAATTGGCCGCTTCCCTCGGAGACGATCGACGTAGGCCAATCCGGTCACGTACCCAGCTTCTTCCCAGACGAGGCGACGACAGGGCTGAATTGCTGTTCGTTTCGGTACCGGATGCCCCCGTCGGCGACTCCAGGTTGTTTATCCTGGGTCGTGTCGACCTCTCGATGTCTCGGTGCGGGAAGTACGCCGGCGTCAATAGCATTCCTCAGAGTCTTTGTCGGCGAGGAAAGTGTTCCGGGTCCCCTCCTGGGACTCGGCTATGGTTCTGCAAAACCGCGTCGCGCAAATTGGCGCAACTCTCAAAATCATGACTGCTCTGCCCATGGGTCTCGCTCGTGCCCAGGGAGAGCGCTCGCCACTGCCCATCTCGCGTTTATATTGCCAGAGAGTGACCCGGTCTTCCGATAATCGGTTCCGGAGAACGTAGGCAAATCTGCCACGTCACAGCGCATATATTTACATATTTTATTTAACCTTAAACATTTACTATTTACAAATTCTAACTTAAAACTATTTGCAAAGTGTAACTTAACCCTTTGCGGTCTGCAGATTTCGCTGATCGGAGTACCAGCAGATTGGAGCAAATTTAGCACAATTATTATACTTTTCCGTACGGAATACCATTTGCGGTCGTATTAAGTTTATTGTAGGTGTCATGCTGGTCGAAATTAATTTTCGTTGTGTTACGTCCGAGGTTTGATCTCAGGACGATATCACGGAGGATTTGGGAAATTTGGTATGAGACTCGGGGAAGATTCGAAGTGGTGCTCGAATTTTGCGTGTGGTTCACGACTCGCGGTGACGTGGGAGCGTACCGCGCAGATCCGGTCCGAGAGAGAGGTCGAATAGAATGTTGCGGTTCGATCGTCGAGGGTTTGAGCTAGGATTTGGGAATTCTCGGACGGCTGGACCAAGTCCGCCTGACCGTGAATGAGGAGGGTGCCCGAACGGCTAGACCAAGTCCGTCTAATTCGGGGTTGGATCGTTGGCTCGAACGGCTAGATCAAGTCCTCCTAGTTCGAGGGAGAAACGATGTTGGGCCCGGTACGCGATTCTCACTCTCACTCGTGACACTCTCTCCGTCGCACACGCACACGTCACTTGATGAATCAAACTTCGGATGAACCGCACGTGGACGAAAAGGAGACCTTTGGAGAAGGAAGCGTTCTCTCAGATCACGGTTATCAACTATAAATAATTTATAGCGTTCCGCATTGATTCATCAATGAGAACTGTTTTGTTAGGAGGTTGAATCGTTGAAACGTTGATTGACTACTGCTGAACTTTCCCGAAATAATACTGACTGATAATAATGTGATAATACTTGAGATGATACTGATACTGCTACTGATACTGATACTGCTATGATAATCGTAGTGATGATAATAATCGAATAATGAATGCTCTGCTCTCCGATCCTGGCTTTTATAGGCCTGTTGCCAGGTGGACTTGTGGTGGGGGGACAATAGAAGGATTGGTGGGGGGACAATAGGAGGATTACACGCTTGAGAGAGCAGGCAGTGGATCCGTGGGGGAAACAATAGAGTCGCATGCTTGAGTGAGCAGGCCTTGGAATTGTTGTGCCCGAAATCACTGAGGTTTGACGAGATCACATTCCAAAGTGATGACGTCAGATGGGAGTCTTCTTAGATATTAATATTAATTACTTATATATTTGCTTGTAGTGCAAATATATAAGGAAGGAGTCCGGTAACGGACGTCAGGACGTTACAGTTGAACGAACAGTAATACAGAATATGCAAGATTATGAAGGAAAACCAAAATTGATTAATTCTTTTTTAAACTTTAGATATACATATGTAATATACGACTGGACATACTTGGGCTGCTGTCCGCAGACAACCGTCCGCAAAGGGTTAAAACTATTTACAAACTATTTACAAAGTATAACTTAAAACTATTTACAGTGAACCGAATTAATATTTGGACGCACTAAAAAATACAATAACTTTTTTAATATTGCACTGTACGATTTGAACTTTTTCGGAAACTAGAGCAATTAGTTTACTACAGGATATGCAAAGAAATTTTTTTAAAAAATGCAATTGTTTGGAATTCTAGAAAACATACTAAATGTGTATTTTACAACTTCTTTATATGGGCCTATATTGAAAATTCAAAAAATTCAAAATATATTTTGTAGGTGTAGATTATTTCGAAAAATTCATAAAGCGACGTGACAGTTTTTATACAAATTTTATATATTCTACAAAAAAGGTGTCAATGGAAACCACGAGAAGGTGGTGGTTTTCTTCCAACGGGGACGGATAAGAAGGGTTTATGGTAAGAAGTATGGATGTATGGATGAAGTGGGGCGGACTTAATAGAAGAAAATATAAGAAATACTATTTCATTACACTCAAAACAGAGCCATTATTATCGCACGAGCTAGTTTTGCATAGCAGTTCTTTATTCGATAATGGGGTAATGCTATGAAAGCTTCTAGTGCCTGTAATTGGTAATGCTGTTGCAAAGCGAGCTTGTAAACACTCAGCATGTTTGTTATTGTAATCAAGAGTGGTTACTAATATTGTTTTCGAGGTATAAATAGGGTTATTTAGTTGTATACAGTCTGCTGGTATTTTCTCGAGAGAATGGACAATAATAGCGGTGAGCTCGACTCGCCTCTACCTGAAATGGAGGTACACGGCGTCCTTTACCAATTGATTGTGACACCAATTTTTATGGCTCCATCTTTTTTTCAATATTTTTTAACTTCCCGATTTTATAGGGAAGTTATTGTAATTACCCCGAAAATCGAAAATCGATTTTTTAACAGATCTTCACGTTTCATGGTCATTGGAGTCATTTTAGACTATTTTTATCAAAATGTTTGTATATGTGTGTGTGTGTGTGTGTGTGTGTGTGTGTGTGTGTGTGTGTGTGTGTGTGTGTGTGTGTGTGTGTGTGCGTATGTCCGTTTGTATGGTATCAAATTTTTCGTTAACGTTTTCAGAAAAAGTAACAACGCGATCAGGATGATGAATGATGCAATCGATGTGCCCCGTCGTAACTTAGAGCTGATTAGATTTTGGTCCATTTTGGTCAAGTAGTTTTTTAGTTTTTTTCGAAAGGAGTTGATTAAACATTGCAATTTATACGAAAGGCGTATCCACCGAAGAAGTAAACGTAACTATATATATATATATATATATATATATATATATATAGACATATTTAAAAAAAAAATTTTTTTATAAAATTAAAAAAAAAATTTTTTATAAAATTAAAAAAAAAA
Source organism: Lasioglossum pauxillum (assembly GCA_933228785.1). Classification (NCBI taxonomy): domain Eukaryota; kingdom Metazoa; phylum Arthropoda; class Insecta; order Hymenoptera; family Halictidae; genus Lasioglossum; species Lasioglossum pauxillum. The sequence continues at coordinate 31,315,228 of OW121703.1, forward strand.
ATTTTCTTGTTTTTTTTAATTAAAAATACTTTTTTCCAATTATGCAACTAATGCTAATGTAACCGCTTACAATAATCGAAAATTATTCCAATGCAAGAGTGAGTTAATCATCGCCGAGAATACATTTTCAAAGAATATCGATGAAAGTACAGAAACATTTATATTACAATCTTTAAATAAACAATCAGTTCAAAACGAATTGTGAACTGAGATTAAATTGAAAATTAATATAAAATATATGATAATTAATAACATTGATGTTGACGACGGATTGGTTAATGGAGCATGCGGAATATTAAAATTTATTACTTTTCAAGAAAATACTAAAATTCCGTCTATATTGTGATTAGATTTTCAATTGGCCAGAGTAGGAGTGAAAGTAAGAACTCGTTATCGTGATTATATGAAAAATGCAAATATTTATCAAAATTTAACACCAATAATAAAAAAATATCGAATCAAGTAAATATTTCGAGTGAAGAAAAATAAGAAATCACACGTAGTCAATTTCCAGTGGTTCCTGCTGAAGCGATTACGATTCATAAAAGTCAGGGACAAACATACGAGAAAGTATGTATGGATTTTAAAACATCAGAAATACGAACTTTACAAATGTTTATGTAGCACTGAGCAGAGTTTCAAAATTGAGCGGTTTATATATTTTAAGAAAATTTAAATTAATAGTATCGAAGAAAACCAAGATCAATACTGCAAACCCGGATAATGATGAGTTGTAACGTTTGCGAAAAACTAATTAAGACAATTTATTTTGTAACATTAGTATGCTATAACAAGGAACCAAGCGAGCAACGAGCATACGATATTGGTTTAATGCGACACCATATAGCAAACATTTTGATAAGTAGAAAACTATTGAATCGGGAAGTTCTTTGTGTGGCTCGTGGAGAGTCACGCACCAAATAAAAAACATTAAAAGCAGTAGGCCCTACTAGCCATACGTATCATTAACCCTCTCGCAAGAGCAGTCCTACCCGCGAGCTCGCGAAGCGAGCGAGCAACAATAGCCCTCTAGTTTCAAAGTTTAAATCACTCTGGCCCCTCATCGAAAAGACGTAAAGAAATAATTTGTTTAAATTTTTCAACATTATGAAGTTGATTGATCAGGTTGAAAAAATTATTGGTAAATATAGCTATGAAGGGACCCAACTCGGATCACCTTCACTTTGACATATGTTGTTAAGGACACCATTCTGAACAACTTTGTTTAATAAATTATCCGCCGCTCGGCCTTAGTTCCCGAGATATTCGCGAAAAATGAGTGATTGGAGTTTCGCTAGTATGAACTGGTTTCCTTACGAGCCACTACACCCACCCATCTCGGATCACCTTGACATTGACATATGTTGTCAAGGACAATATTCTAAACAACTTTTGTCATTACATCTACCCGGTGCTCGGTCTTAGTTTTCGAGATATTTGCAAAAAACTATTGCGAATACTGTTGTGGCGGCGACAAGCCGGCGCCGCCACGTTTCCGCCATGTGTTTGGTTTAAGGCGAAAGTATGTTTAAATGAATGGATCGGGTTACATGCTTTTCGATAGCGTCAAGAGGATATTTGGACGATTGGTACGAGTGTCGCGGGGTGAGAATGATTCTGTTTAGTTTAGAGTAAAAGCGAACTGTGTGAGTGAGAAAGCATGATTTTTGTGGGAATGCGTCAGCGAGCGAACGGCTAGTTTGTAACTTACAAGGAGAGGGCGCGGTCGATGGGTCACCGATTTTCCTGAAACTTGCAGTATTTGAAGATGTCGTCTCCATATGTAATTTCGCAAAGCTATAGCGCGCACTACTCAAGATTTTCCGAGAAAATTGCATTTGAAAGTCGTTTCACTCGGGTATAAAGAGTTTGCGTTAAAGAGTCAACAAGAAGATGAATGGCCGAGGGCGCAGCGGGAAGGTACTGTGAATCAGTAGGTTATTGGTTCGAACCCCGCTATCGACATTTTTTTTTTTTCTTGAAACAGATATCTACTTCGATTTTAATAAGCCTAAAATCTATTATTTTAAAGTTATTTTTATTTTTTAAGTAGAAAATACATATTTTTTATTTGTGGGAAATGGGGAAATAAAATAAATCGAACATAAAAATAATACGAAATGTTACTTTAATAGAACTTACTGTATTATTGCACATGCTCTTTATTAATTACATGTTAGTGTATGTGTGTGACACGAGCTAGGGTGATATTGATCGTAAAAACATGGAAAACAATAATTTTGGCGGCATCTAGCACACACTATAAACGCCGCGTTCGTACATGCACACGCTTTTTTGAGGACTTCTATTGGGAAGCATACCTCGTTCACATTCATAAATATGTCTCTACTATCACAGAGTTTGGACGCAAACCACGCATATTGTAACATTTTTAAAAATATCGGAGAAGACAGCTGATGGTGAACAGCATCGCTAATTTTTGTCGTCGTCGCTACCAGGTCCGGGGAAATTCTATTCTCCATTCTATTAAAGGGGTTTTTTAGTGACTTTACCTGGTTCCAGTATGAGCTTGTTTATGATGGGTCGTTTATGATGGGTTGTTTATGATGGGTTGTTTATGATGGTCACATCTGGTAACCAGATTCGCCTGGGCCGACACTTTCCTACTACCTCATAATCAGGTATACGTACATACCTGATAGCCGGCCTTGCAGGACCAAGAAACTTTTCGTTGGACATTTTCGCGATGAGCTGTTTTTTCCGGCAAACCTTCATACCTCTTCCATCCCTGGAAAATTTGGCCCTTTTCAAGAATCACATAAATAGCCCTCCGAATGCGTCGAGGGCCTCAGTTTTTTTACAACGACTGGCGAACAAACACGTTACCTCCCAGGACGTTCTTTTTCCGCTATTTTGGTTTTTGAGATTTTCGTTTTTTTCGATAATGTCGGACGTGGAATTTGTAGACGAGCAAGGCCCTTCGACAGCACAAACATCGGCGTGTCTTGAAGAAAGTGTGCGCAATGATATTGCAAAGTTGCGGTTGAAAGATGCCGTGGTTTATTACGAAGAGCTCCTAGCTAATAATGACATGATTGCATCACAGGCATCAACAGTGATTAATGAGGAGGCCATTCTCATGGGAGAAGAAATTTATCACCGGACAATGGAAATGTTGAACGAGAGGAATTTCATCGTTTGCGATGAACTTTTTATGAATGATGAACCTGTCGAGGAAAGTTCGTATGAAGAAGTTGGGTCCAGTTCATCTGAAGGTTACCAACCAGAGGAGAAGATGAGTAAAAGTGAATACATTCCACTAGAATATAAAGTTAAAGTGGTGAACATTGCAAAAAGCCATCCAACTTGGACGCTGAAGACCCTGCATAAGAAAGGCTGCTCCCGCTTGAAACGGATGGATTTTTTGGCAAAGTGGGAAGAACAAGTCAAAAGTGGTGGAACTGTGTTTGACAAATATGCTACCATCGATTCCTGGACAAATGACCGTTTCCAGGAAGCTCGGAAAAATTGTCAGCAAGTTACAACACGTAACCTGCAGCAGTGGGCTCTATCTGCTGCAAGCCAGTTCCGTGATTTTGAATTTAAAGCATCAGAGACCTGGGTGAAAGAATTCAAACGGAAGCATGGAATACGCCAACGGAAAATTACGAAGTATGTTTCGGAAGCTGAAAACATAACAGTAGAGGAAACGTTGGCTGCAGCCGAAAATTTTCGTATACAAGCTCGTGCTCTGATACCGAATTTCAATTCGGATTTTGTTATTAACACGGACCAAACGGGCTGTCAGTATCAATCGACCTACGACAGAACGCTTGCCCACCAAGGATCGAAAGTGGTCACCGTCCAAAGGCAAAACATGAATAAGGTAACCCATTCTTATACAGCCCAGTACGCTGTCACTTTGTCGGGAAAACTATTACCGACTGTTTTTGTATGCCTGCAAGAGGTATCAGGAACATTTGGACCAAGGGTTCGCAAGTTGGTAGACGAGTATTCGGCCAAATACAAGAACGTTGTTGTTAAATGTTCCAAATCGGGAAAACTCACAACTGCGTTGTACCAAGACTTTTTAAACAATTGTTTAAAGCCATATGTACACAAAGAAAAGTTCCTACTTTTAATAGATTCGTGGGGAGGACAAACTAATCCGGCAATGTACGACGAGGTATTCATAGATGACGAGGGTATGCCAACGTGCACCGTGAAAGTTATACCTCCGAAATGCACTCCTTTGGTGCAGCCATGCGACGTCTACTTCTACAGACAAGTTAAAAATTTAATAAAGCGACTGCAAAATTGTTCACATTTAATTCAACAAAAACGTGAAATAAATTCAAGAGAGGATTGCATAAAAATCCAATCCATTGTACATCATCAGCTATCTTCTCCGATATTTTTAAAAATGTTACAATATGCGTGGTTTGCGTCCAAACTCTGTGATAGTAGAGACATATTTATGAATGTGAACGAGGTATGCTTCCCAATAGAAGTCCTCAAAAAAGCGTGTGCATGTACGAACGCGGCGTTTATAGTGTGTGCTAGATGCCGCCAAAATTATTGTTTTCCATGTTTTTACGATCAATATCACCCTAGCTCGTGTCACACACATACACTAACATGTAATTAATAAAGAGCATGTGCAATAATACAGTAAGTTCTATTAAAGTAACATTTCGTATTATTTTTATGTTCGATTTATTTTATTTCCCCATTTCCCACAAATAAAAAATATGTATTTTCTACTTAAAAAATAAAAATAACTTTAAAATAATAGATTTTAGGCTTATTAAAATCGAAGTAGATATCTGTTTCAAGAAAAAAAAAAATGTCGATAGCGGGGTTCGAACCAATAACCTACTGATTCACAGTACCTTCCCGCTGCGCCCTCGGCCATTCATCTTCTTGTTGACTCTTTAACGCAAACTCTTTATACCCGAGTGAAACGACTTTCAAATGCAATTTTCTCGGAAAATCTTGAGTAGTGCGCGCTATAGCTTTGCGAAATTACATATGGAGACGACATCTTCAAATACTGCAAGTTTCAGGAAAATCGGTGACCCATCGACCGCGCCCTCTCCTTGTTAGTTCCGCTAGAGGTTTCATCAAGAGCGGTCACGCGAGCGACGCGGGCTGTAACGGCTGTCGTTACACAAGTACTAAGGCGTTACACAAGTAAGTAAACACTAACGCCTTAGTACGACAGTAATGGTATTTTGGAGTTATTTAAATTGAAATATCTCCTGAACTACTAACTTTTCGACATACATGGGTTAGTACTTTTTTATAAAGAATGTCCAGCTGCATCGATTGATGTATTAAAAAATACCTCATTCCATTTAAAAAAAACATCGATAACCTTGAAATCTCATAAAAATGACCTTTAAATTTTTTTTCCCTTACACCGTTATATGTGGCCCTTCAAACAGTGTAACTTTATCCTACGCAGTTTTTTTGTACAACGAAAAGTAACGGAGATATTGAGCTGTTCAGAGTTATGTGGGCCACCCTGTATATGTGTGAAAACGTTTTGATTAATCTAAACGAAAATAGAAATACGGTTGGGCGTAACGGCCACGATTCGCTCGCATGAATTATACATGACGGAATTTTCGAGCAAATTCCGGAACAAGACGTTGGTACAACGTAACACTATGTATTATCTTGCGTCCCACGTTTTTCGTTTTAAATGTTACAAGTATTTCGTAGCTATTAAAAATTCACAATTACAAATCTTCAGAACTACCCGACTAGAAATTCAGTTAGGCACGCCTAACGACGAATGTGGTCCTAATGCGGAAAGCATGGTGTACGCCTATGTTAGGCATTCCTAACAGTTGCCATACGTGGTCCAAATGGGGATGACCGAGCGCACGCCTAGGTTGGGCATTCCTAACAGTAGTCATACGTGGTCCAAATGGGGATGGCCGAGCGCACGCCTAAGTTAGGCATTCCTAACAGATGCCATATATTTTTTTGACATATCACGATAGCATTTTCCGAGATGAATTCATGTATCACATTATGTTATAGTAAATAACAGTAAGTTACAAAACATTAGAAATTGCAGGGTGTTTCACGAATTTCGGACGTCCCAAGTACATACGTCTTTTTTTAAAGTTTTATAGCCGTGGTCAGGACTTTCGTACGTACTAGGATGCTTACTTCTCATGCATAAGACATATTTATATATAACAATATATATGTATATATTAGGTATGTATGTATTATGTAGATGTTACACAAGTAAGTAAACACTAACGCCTTAGTACGACAGTAATGGTATTTTGGAATTATTTAAATTGAAATATCTCCTGAACTACTAACTTTTCGACATACATAGGTTAGTACTTTTTTATAAAGAATGTCTAGCTGCATCGATTGATGTATTAAAAAATACCTCATTCCATTTAAAAAAACATCGATAACCTTGAAATCTCATAAAAATGACCTTGAAATTTTTTTTCCCTTACACCGTTATATGTGGCCCTTCAAACAGTGTAACTTTATCCTACGAAGTTTTTTTGTACAACGAAAAGTAACGAAGATATTGAGCTGTTCAGAGTTATGTATTCAGACTGGAAACGGTCGAATATCTCAAAAATAAAGCATTTTAGAGAAAAATGGTTCAGCCATGTATTTTATGGTTTCTCAAGGGCTATAAGATGGTGTCATTGGTTTGATCTTGAAGAGTCATTTGAAGATCACGTGAAGGTTACCTCATTTTTTTAAAATGGCACTCCTACGTTTTATTACATATTCTTGTAGCCGATCTCGAGAGCTTTGCAAAACTCTATAAGCAAATGTTTTTTCATCAATTACTCTTCGAGTTATAAGGCTTCAAATGTACAATACCGCCGCACAGTGGTCTGGAGACCCTGTTTTCGTGGCCAAAATTCAATTTTTCAACTTTAATACATTGAAAAACAATTTTTTCCTATAGAGTAACAACCTATTAAAGCTCCCAAATCCAAAATATTATTCATTTTAGATAATTCTGTGATGAGATACAGCGTTCTAAAGACAAAGTCAGAAAATTCAAAGTAAAACTAGAGGGCTATTGTTGCTCGCTAGCTTCGCTCACTCGCGAGTAGGGTTTTTGCTCGCTCGCTTCGCGAGCTCGCGGGTAGGACTGCTCTTGCGAGAGGGTTAGTGATACACATGGCTAGTAGGGCCTACTGATATTAATGTTTTTTATTTGGTGTGTGACTCTCCAAGAGTCACACAAAGAACTTTCCCATTCGTTACTCCTTCGCCAACATCGCTAACATCGTTTTTTTTGTACTTTCATCGATATTCTCCCAAAATGTATTCTTGGGAGTAGAGATGATTAACCCACTCTTGCATTGGAATAACTTTCGATTATTCCAAGCGGTAACAATAGAATCAGTTAAAAAAAAAATTAAGAAAAAAAATGTTTTTATGTAATTGCGTTTGGTTCTTTGGTGGAAAACTTTCGTCCTCCCTTATAAATTGCATTGTAGAATCAACTCTTTTCGAAAAAAAACTAAAAATCTAAAAAACTACTTGACCAATATGGACCAAAATCTAATCAGCTCTAAGTTACGACGAGGCACATCGATTGCATCATTCATCATCCTGATCGCGTTGTTACTTTTTCTGAAAACGTTAACGAAAAATTTGATACCATACAAACGGACATACGCGCACACACACACACACACACACACACACACACACACACACACACACACACACACACACACACACACACACACACACACACACACACACACACACACACACACACACACACAACATTTTGATAAAAATAGTCTAAAATGACTCCAATGACCATGAAACGTGAAGATCTGCTAAAAAATCGATTTTCGATTTTTGGGGTTATTACAGTAACTTCCCTATGAATCGGGAAGTTAATAAAACGTTTTACATTTCAGTCACCGAATATCAGAAAATAGATTTTAATGATGAGTTTATATATGTTAGTAAGCGCATTTCAAATATTTAATCCATTTTTAAGCATTGTTTAGTCCATACACGAATAGCGGAAATTAATGACATTTCGAACTTTGAAAAGAATTATACAAAAACGTTTAAGACCGCGAAGCATCGGACTTGTTTTATATGAAAGCTTGAACATTTACTAAGAAGATCATGTAAATTTTAACTGCAATCTCCCGCAATCTTGAACTATAAACGGATTTTAACAAATACGGGCCCGCGATTATTCGACGCCTGGATACGCAATTCCACTTGAATCTTGCATAGCAGCTTGGAATTACAATGTATGTATATGTTTTCTCTGTGCCAGTCGGAGACCTCGAAAACCTCCCATTACTAGTTTTCGTATAATTCCTATGAAGAATTCAATCTTATCTACTTTTCCGCGATTTCTAGACAATAGTATGCATTGTGATAATTGTTAACAAGATGTTTCAAATATTTCCGATGATCTGACAAAAAAATTATTCCAACGAAAGTTAATCAGTATTCACTTTTCTACAAACTTCAATACAAAAAGTTAAAGAAAAATCACTTTTTTTATAAAAAATGAAGGTCACCTCAATGTTTTAAATATTAACATATATTTTTTACTTCATAATATTCTAACTGGTATCAAGACGAATCCAACGACATATAATAATATAACATTAAACCTTGCAATAACGCTACAATAGTTTTGGCCACAAAAACCGAGCTACCAGACCACTGTGCGCCGCGCCGCGCCGACATTAGCATTAACCGAGATGTACCATACTATGCAGTAATAGTGCGTCAATATTTAACTAATACTTTCTCAAACCGATAGATAGGAAGACGTGGAGAAATAGTTAAAAACAAGAAATGTTAAAAACAATTTATACGTAACGAAACCTGTTAATTTGGCAGATCTTAGGGAACACATACTGTGCACCAAGTAAATCTTATCTCACCAGAAATAAGACGAAACGTTTTAAATAAATTTTATCTACCATTAGGTCATTGTCAAGCAGCAGACGGATGACAATTTGAACATTTAATTCTGTAAAAACCCGTTTACACACACACACATACGCACTCACAAGAGATGTAAATCCGACCGTGCAACCTACACGTGGTACATCTCGGTTAACGCTAATGCCGGCGGTATTGTACTTTTGAAGGCTTATAACTCGAGAAGTAATTAATGAAAAAACATTGCTTATAGTGTTTTGAAAAGCTCTCGAGATCGGCTACAAGAATATCTAATACAATATGGGGGTGCCATTTAAAAAAATTGTGGTAACCTTCACGTGACCTTCAAATGACACTCCAAGGTCAAACCAATGGCACCTTCTTATAGCCCTTGAGAAACCACAAAATACATGTCTAAACCATTTTTCTCTAAAATGCTTTATTTTTGAGATATTCGACCGTTTCCAGACTTTTCTAACACCCTGTATATTTATAACAATATATTAATTTATGTACTACCACTTTCGTCTTTTTGATGAGCTGCAGGGCTCGTGAAAAATGGCGAACTTCGGGCTTTAGATGTAGTCGGTTGCAGTCTACGGTGCAGTCTAACTGGAGGACTGAGACTTCGCATACGTATCGCCTCGGTCCTCCCCACCTCTACGGGGTTTCATCCCTACTTCTCCGGCGATTTGGGGGTGGACGGAGCTAAACCTAAGGTGTTTGAACCGGTCCCGAAGATTCACGAAGGCCGAACATTTGCCGTCCAGACCTTGAGTTTTTCCAGTCATCTGGAAACCAGACACGCTGGATAAGAGCACAGACGAACCTGATGCGACATCAGGGAGCTGTTAGGATGCGGACGAACCCATTGCGAAATTGGGGTTCTGCTAGGATAGTATAGTTTTCGTAGACGAACCCAATGCGAAATTGGGGAGCCACTAGGTTGGATAAATCTCTGTTTGGACAATTGGAATGTCGCGAACGAACCTGATGTGAAATCAGGGAGCTGTTAGGATGCGGACGAACCCAATGCGAAATTGGGTGCCGCTAGGATAGTATAGTTTTCGTGGACGAAACCAATGCGAAACTGGGGAGCCACTAGGTTGGATAAATCTCTGTTTGGACAAGTGAAATGTCGCGAACGAACCTGATGCGTAATCAGGGAGTCGCTAGGATAATTAGTAAGCCTCGTAACTAGTATAATTTAATTGATACAATCCGAGCGGTAAGATTGTATCGTGTGGGGACGTTCAATTACTTGATTAGGATATTGGACAATACTTATGGGTTTAATGAATTTGCGTTAATTATCAAAGAACACAGATACATTCTTACTACATTCTTAGTACATTCTTACTAGAATTCGTATTACAATTGTGTAATGGTCGCGAATGGATTGAATTTAGGATAGAAAGAATTTAAAAAAGATATTACCTAAACTAGGATGCACGGTGTTGACGCACTGGCAATGGCGGGGTCTCGGAGCAACTTTATCACTGCCTAATAGATTTTATACCGAACTCGCGGAATCTATAGGGTTGAACTTTGATTCGAAGGGGAACTTTAGCCCGATCTCACTGGTAGTTGACTTCCGAGATGCAGCACGACGCGACACGATTCGTGATTACGACAGTACTAGCCCCCGAGAGTAGAAATGCAAGGGCTTATGTAGCCCTGCAATGACAGGTGGTACTTGTCAGTAGCCTTCAAGTGAACATTCGTATTTTGTCAACGACCAGTCGTGCGTATGTTTGAGCCCTAAACTAAACTAAACAACTATGTAGATTTATCTAGGGTAGCTCTGTTCGTTTATCTAGGACGGTTCCTGCCAGAGATGATATTGAACACCTGTTCGTCATCCGTAACAGGCCCAACGCCGTGGCCAAAACTACAAAACTCACGTACTGGACCCAGTGCATAATAGCGATGTCCCTACCATAAAACGTCGCTCAGCGCAGGCCGCTACAATATGTATAATGCGAGCTTACCTTTCCTCGTAGATTTCTCTTGCGTGGAGATAAATTTGAAGGCCCGGTTCTTCCATGTTCCTTCAGAATACACTTTGCGACAATACAAACAAACACTGTAACAAGGAATACCTTACACCGTACACCCGAGCCAATTGGGCGGTTTGTGGCGCTGCAGCACGTGGCGTCATTTCAGTGCCACTGCGCGCATGCGTTGTGTATTGGGAACGGGGGGGTGTATGCAGTGGGAGTACTATCAATTAGGGCGAAGATGCGCTGCGACGAACGAAAACGGGTCGTTACGCAAGTCCGTTCTCTTCTAGGATAGAGTTTAGAATATTTGTTTCTTTTTTACTTGAGATTGTTTGTCATTTTTGTGATGTTAGAGCTCATTATTAAAGCTTTTAATTTCGGAATACAACCATATGTTGGGATCCAAAATTATACTATCTGTGGCAAAACTCGGTCAAGAAAGTCAACCATCTACAACATTGTTCAACAACCATAAAATATTTCGATTTTCACTATGCGACTCTTATCCCAGATAGCACAGGACGTCCTCAACATGTCCATTTCACGTCCATTTCAGGTCTGAACGTCCTACGTCCTTTAAGACTGCCCTAAAAACGTTTTGAAAACGTCTTTTTCGGGACGTTCGTTTTACGTCCAAAATAAAACTTTTTGAAAACGTCTTTTTCGGGACGTTCGTTTTACGTCCAAAATAAGACATTTCGAAAACGTCTTTTTCGGGACGTTCCTTTTACGTCCAAAATAAGACATTTTGATAACGTCTTTTTCGGGACGTTCGTTTTATGTCCAAAATAAAACATTTTGGAAACGTCTTTTTGGGACGCTGGTTTAACGTCTGAAATAAGACGTTCTAAAGACAACTTTTTTGTGGAGTATTACAGGTCCAAAAAGGATAATTAAAAATATACATATATGTGATTGATCGTGTGAAAATAAGAGACTGGAAGGGTCCCAGTTCCTTTTCGCATGACAAATGACATTTATATAAGAAAGTTTAATTATAGGAAATATGTAATGTAAATATATATATATGATCAACTCGCACAATATATGTGGTTCATTAAAAAAGGAAAAGGTTTATTAAAAGGAGAATAATCCACATAAAAAGTGGATGGAAAAAAATGATTCATATCTTAACGCACGCTTTTCGTTTATATATTATTTATTATAAAAATAAGAGTAAGAATAACAAGAACAACAAGAACAACATGATATATATAAATCAACTCGCACAATATATGGTTTATTAAAATCGCAAAAACCTTTATAAAAAGGAAAAAAGTAAGAAAATAACAATATAAACTAAAATTTTTTATTTAGTCCAGCCGCTATCCTGTCCGCCGCCCTTTTGAGCCACATTTGAATGGCGATCTCAGTGTCTCGTCTCGTTGCAACGACGCGTCCCTTTCCTGCAGTACCTTGAATAAAAATTTTTTATTCTGTTAATTTGTACATGAATCATCACTTTTATAATAACACTAAAATAAGGGCGATACTTACATATTACGAGGTTGGCGATATTTAATGTATTGAAGGGCTTCTTCCTTTCTTGCCCAATCAGCTATATGTCAACGCCAAATTGTTCGTAATTATATAGCATCGACAGAACCCTTTTTACAAATTGATAGACGTTCTCGCCGCCTTATTTTGTGTAATTCTTGAACCTGAAATAAGAAGTTATTAATATTACATTCTGTTAACTATATCAAAATGAAAGGTCAATTTCAGGTATTTCAAGTTAATTTATTACATCAATAAATTTTACTTACGCCATCTTGGATCATCGTCGGACGAGTTAACGTCCATGCTCGAGGACAACACGTTTTGGCTAATCTCCGATTGCAAATCGCTGGTGTCCTCTGCAGTTCGGGCCTTACCCCTAGCTTCCTTGTAATAGTCTAGAAGCATTACATAGTTGTTATTTTAGTTGTACATTTATGGTGAATAATAATTGTAAACTACCGTAAGTACTGTTTTCAAAAATTCTTATTAGGTGCTGCGGCTCTCCAGCTTCTTAATTGCTGTCATTAGCCGATTTCCTTGCAGCGGTGGCCAATTGCACACGTTGCCGTCGATCCAATTTGTTGGCACAGCATCTAGTGTACCATCTTCAATGAATTGAACCACCGTCCATGTAGTCGTCTCCATTATTATATTTATAGTGGTATATATTTACATAATATAATATATAAATAAATATGAACATAAATAATATAAACATGTATATATATATATACACACATATGCCTGCTAAAAGGGTACTGAAACTACTCCGATGAAATGAATTAAATAAATTTAGAATCTAGAGTAGCATTCCGAATGAATTAATGGAAAAATTACAAATTTGTTGTCAATTTCTAATTTGACACATTTGTACATTATATCTTTTATATTAAAAAGTTGAAAAGGCTCTAAGTTACGTGGTTCCACTAGGAAAATACCTAATTCTGAAGATCTGCATGGCCTCTTGTAAAAATCTTTCAAAATGGAAAATTTTCTAGCAACTGCTTGACAGATATTATCGGCGATTAAGAAATTTTGTAAGAGGATGATACTTCCGTCGTTAAGGCGACATTAGTTATCAGGCTCGTTAGTTTTCAAAATAAAATTGCCATAAAGAATGATTTTATATTGTTTAGAGACTTGAAAATCTCCTACTACTGGTCCTTCTAAATGCTGTTTCTTAAAAATAGGATATTTAATATGTTCTACTTTCCCTGCAGCAAGATTGCGATATTCTGTGTGCCGTTTAATTATCTGTTGCAAAGGTTTGTCGGGTTTTCTTATATAGGTTAATATCTTTTGCAAAAAATTCTCGAAAGGGAAAGCACTAAAATTATCAACCAATCCATGAATCCTAACGTCCTGCGTGATATGCAATAGATTGTGGACATTGTGTGTTACATGTTGTGGACCGTACAATTTTTTAGAACGTAATCAATGAGATTTAAATATCTGGGAGTTGATATAATTGTCATTGCTGCATGCAAAGTGAGAAAATTTAAATATCTATTTTTATTTAAATTGTGTAATAAAACTATTGGACCAGTGTAAAATAGAAATTGACGAAATTCTGTGACTTTCCATCTTTTCAATTCGCCCAAGGTGCGTGGTTTTCTGTTAAATTCTGCCGGAATATTTCTAATCTGATTAAGAAGCGAATTTGAAATATTTCTAATTTCTACATTTTTAATTTTGGTCGAAGGTTTGCCGCAACACTACAAATTGACCAGTAATTTTTTTATGACACCCAAACAAACAAGGTGCATGTAGTCTAAGGGAAAAGAGTCAATCATGTTGATTCCCGGGATATTTGTTAAAATTGATGATCCAATATGATGGTCTTCTTGACTTTGCAATCTAAACTCAGCGTCTGTTCTTAAGTGGATGTTCTTTACGTCAGGGAAACACACTCTACTTTTTATAAAATCTCCTTCAGAATGGCACTTAGTGCACGAATGGTATCCCGTATGACCTTTCGTGTATTTAATTAGTGCCTTGGCAGGGGCATCGCATATGAAACTTTTAATTTCTATGTAATATAATGTCCCCTTAATTAAAAATCCGTTATTGACTACTTGTATAGTCTCCTGGACAAAATCATGTAAAATATGGTTGATATCTTTAGGCTTTTCATAGTCATGATAGATACCAACCATATCAACATTTTTATCACCCGCAATGCTGTAAAGAATGGGATAAACCTGACTCCCAGAGCTGTTAAATAATGGTAAACCATCTACGTTAATATTGACTGGAATAGTATTGTTATTAATTGAAGAAATGTCTATATTTTTAAATAAGTTCAAAAGTATTTTTCAAGCCAAAGTGATAGTAATGACCTGGTTCAACCTGTTTTGTTACTACTTTTCTACCGCGTTCTTAAAAGAGTTCTAGCGTCTGAAGGTAAATCATTTGAAACTCGATTTTTTAAAAGAGAAAGCAAATCGTTAACTGCACAGTGAGAAATATTGTGTTTTACAGTCCACCCTGCTAGCAAATCATTAAAACTTACATATGCAACGCTTTCTGCGGAATGACTATTAGAATTTGGTATTTCAGCCTGAATATTTTCTACGATAATGTCGGTATCAATATTATCGAAAAAATCTGAAGGAACGAAATTAGAATGGGGATTGTCCGGAAAATTACTCATATGGAGATTTTATATTGGTTGACGTAGAGGTTCCCTGATGTAAAGATGAGTTCGGATCAAGTTTCAACCTCTTAGCACGCATACAATATTTATGCATTTTCCGTTTTACTGTCATTTCAACAACAATATTGTGATGAAATAAAAACTTATGCAACTTTGGCCCACAGCTACAGCAACAGCTGCAGCAATCGCAAAGCAATATCTTCAGCAACAGCAACAGCTTCCAGCAGCAACCGGAAAAATTATATCCTTAAAAGATTGTACGAAAATTAATGAAAGTTTTAGTATATATATATTATATAAAGGGTATATTATATTATATAAATATATATTATATATATTATATATATTTATATATATATATATATAACTTTTATTTCATCCCCTTGGGGTTACAATTTTACAACTACACCTTCACATTCGCCGCACATATAAACTTACTTACTAAATCCTTAAAACTAACTTACATCTAACCTTAACCTAAGCACGCAAAAGAGAGAGAGTGAGAGAGAGACACGCATACGATTAACCATAGCCTATTTATATATCCCACTGCTCCACCAGAACCTCGCCCCCGCACCCCCTATAAAACCCCTAGTCGCTAACCGTGGAGTCCCTTTTCCGATTGCTCACATTCATCCCACTCATAACATCCACTCCCATTCTCCACTCATCTATCATCGTCATCCATTCCTCCCCTCCTCCTTCATCTTCTAGCACTTCCCACATCCTCTCCTGCCATCCTTTAACTTCATCCACTCTCATACACACTTCCCACACACGCTCCCACGTTTCGTTTTCCCATCCACACACTCTACATTTTCTCCTGTCTTCATTCATCCAATATCTCTCCCCCATCATCTCATTCCCTAATCTATATCGCGCCACCCTCTGCCACCTACCCTCCCCCCACCCTCTCTTTAGATAACACGGCAAACCCTCCCCCTTTACCCTCCTATACCATTTGTTAGATCTAGAGTTTTCTATTCTCTCCCACCTGTCCTTTCTTTTCCTTTTCCCCTCTCTTTTTACAATCTCTCCACTTACTGATTCTTTTCTCCCCTCTACCATTTCATTCCATTCCTCCAACGACCACCCTTGCCCCAATATAAATTCCTCTCTCTCCCTTTCCCACCCATCCCTTATCTCTCCCCTCCTATCCCTCCTCCTTATCTCTTCCCAACATACCCGCGCTAACTCCCCCCTTTACCCTCCCCTAACTTCTTCTCATACCCCCATGCCCTTAACCCTGCCTTCCCCGTCAACAATTCCCTTTGCAATTCTTCCCTAACTATATATCCTGGTGTAAACCTACCTACCCCTAGTATCCATTTCAAATACCTTTCCTGAAGCCTCTCTAATCCTTCTCTCCCTTCCAGCCCCAAATTTCTACTCCGTAGCTTACTACCGACCATACCAACTTATCGAATAGCCACAATCTCCTCCGGGTCATTCCATGCCGAATCGATCACTTTTTGCAGGCACCATCGCCGATTTTGTTCTAAATGAAATATGTTGTAGCCCATGTGAAATTAGGGGGGGGGGGGGGGTTTAAGTCATCATTTTACCGGTTTCGAATTTTTTTAGAAATGGCAGGCCTTCAAATTTTTCAATTTTTGCCCATTTCGGCGAAAACGGGCCTCACTTACGAATTTTTATCTCAAGAACCGTTTGTCCGATTGATCTAAATTTTTTTTGTTTTATTCGGAAAGGATTGGGCTATTACAAAATGATTTTTTCAACCTCGAAAATCAACTTTATAATGTCGAAAAATTTAAACAAATTCTTCTTTTGCGTTTTTTTTAATGATGGGGCTCAGTGATTTAAATTTTGAAAAAATATGGTAATATTCCTTGAAGTTTCCCCTTTAAAATGAGCCCTTGAAAAAGATGGTATCATAAAAATTGGCGTCACAATGAGCTGGTAAAGGACGCCGTGTACCCTCGTTTCAGGTAGAGGTGGGTCGAGCGCACCGCTGTTATGGTCCGTTGTCTATACCGCTGGTCTCGAGAAAATACCAGCACACTGTATACGATTAAATAACTCTATTTATACCTGGAGAACAATATTAGTAACCACTCTTGGACAACAACACCTTTTTAATCATGACTTCTTTTATAGATATTAGTTTTTATAGGAATCGTATATGTTCCACAAAAAAGGTGTCGTTGCTCAATGGAAATCATGAGAAGGTGGTGGTTTTCTTCCATCGGGGAGGGATAAGGAGGGTTTATGGTAAGAAGTATGGATAGAATCATTGTGTGGGGTGGACTTAAGGATTATGGAAAAAAATATAGGAGAAACTATTCTATTACACTAAAAACAGAGCCATCATTATCGCACGAGCAGGTTTTGCATAGCAGTTCTTTATTCGATAATGGTGTAAAGCTATGAAAGCTTCTAGTGCCTGTAATTGGTAATGCTGTTGCAAAACGAGCTTGTAAACAATCAGCATGTTTGTTATGTTCATCTAGGGTGACGTAATTAAATATTATATTTGAAAAAGATGGTTCTGCCCATTCAAATAAATTTTTAGGGGTGAGAATTTCATTATCTAATGGTCTTTGTATGCTAGTGCGCATTGCAAGTAATGAAATAGTTTTTCTTATATTTTTTTCCATAATCCTTAAGTCCACCCCACACAATGATTCTATTGTTACGTATTTTTATGGGTTTTCCCTTTTCGCGAGGAGAGGAGAGGTTTCTCTTGGAAGAAAGAATTTTCGTACAGTTAATTGAATAAAAATGTAGAAAATATATTAAATTATTAAAATTACATATATATATATACAGGTTTGGTTCTTGTGTTAATTACATTGTGTGTGTGTGTGTGTGTGTGTGTGTGTGTGTGTAATTGTATTTATAAATGAGAAATAAGGGGAATTGGCGCATATTCTTTAAGTATATAATGTAATATTCGGGGATCACGGGAATTGTTGGCGCTGGAATATCTATTTGTTGTATTTTCCAAAAATTGGTCCGCGGGATACTGACGACAACCCCAGGCAGATAATATGTGTCGGGCTCGTGCAAAATGGTTTCGCCTAAGAAGGCGGGATAATTAAAATCCTGAGGTGGCTCAAAGTTCTCTCCATTCAAATTTCTTTTCAATTTTTGGAGTTGGTAACGTCGTCCCGCTCGTCGGACTTTCCTTTTTATTGGCGACATGGGATCTACCTATAACAAATACATCCTGTGTCAGTTGTCACGCACCAGGATGAATGCTAACGTTGCTAGACCGTGACAGTGGATACGCACCGGTCGTTTCGTCGTGCTGATAGATCCGCACCGACGAAGGGAGTATTTACTTCTGAGCGATTTGCTCCAATTGACAGCCCTATTTATACTCCTTTTTTGGCGTTTTTCTAGTTTCCAGAAATGTCTATTTTTAATTCTTCGAGGAAGTTTTTAACTTCGAGGGGGGTTGCCGTGGTAACCGAGCATCTCGAGTCGCGTGTCCAGTGGGAGAGATATCGTCAGGTGCGCTTCGCGGAATTGGTGGGGAAGGCTCCGCTAAACGCGTACCGCGGGAGCCAGGCGCGTCGCGTTCGACAATGCATAGGAACGTGACACAATCCATACTTCTTACCATAAACCCTCCTTATCCCTCCCCGATGGAAGAAAACCACCACCTTCTCATGATTTCCATTGAGCAACGACACCTTTTTTGTGGAACATATATGATTCCTATAAAAACTAATATCTATAAAAGAAGTCATGATTAAAAAGGTGTTGTTGTCCAAGAGTGGTTACTAATATTGTTCTCCAGGTATAAATAGTGTTATTTAATCGTATACAGTGTGCTGGTATTTTCTCGAGACCAGCGGTATAGACAACGGACCATAACAGCGATGCGCTCGACCCACCTCTATCTGAAACGGGGATACACGGCGTCCTTTACCAGCTCATTGTGACGCCAATTTTTATGATTCCATCTTTTTCAAGGGCTCATTTTAAAGGGGAAACTTCAAGGAATATTACCATATTTTTTTCAAAATTTAAATCACTGAGCCCCATCATTAAAAAAAAACGCATAAGAAGAATTTGTTTAAATTTTACGACATTATAAAGTTGATTTTCGAGGTTGAAAAAATTATTTTGTAATAGTCCAATCCTTTCCGAATAAAACAAAAAAAATTTAGATCAATCGGACAAACGGTTCTTGAGATAAAAATTCGTAAGTGAGGCCCGTTTTCGCCGAAATGGGCAAAAATTGAAAAATTTGAAGGCCTGCCATTTCTAAAAAAATTCGAAACCGGTAAAATGATGACTTAAACCCCCCCTAATTTCACATGGGCTACAACATATTTCATTTAGAACAAAATCGGCGATGGTGCCTGCAAAAAGTGATCGATTCGGCATGGAATGACCCCTCCCCCAATCTTTTCCAAACCTCCTCTTCCCTATCCCCCAAACCTGCCCCATAACCGCCGCCCCCTTGCTTAATCTTTCTTCTACGTGAGCCTTCTGACCCCCATCCCTCGTAATCGTGTATCCTAAATACTAGTACTCCCCTACTTCCTCTATTACCCTTCCACCTCCATGATACCTTCTTCCATCTCCCCCTCCCTTTCTACACCTCATCACCTTAGACTTGTCCGTATTAAGCTGTAGCTTTTTCCCCTCTAAATATCTTTCCAAGACCCCTGTCATTTCCCTCATTCCATCCTCATCTTCTGCTAACATGGCTATATCGTCCGCATAAGATAGCGTATGTATCTTTCTTCCCCGCACTTTGAGCCCTCCCCAGCCTCCCCTCTCGAGCTCCTCATCTATGTCCGCCAACAATAGCGTAAACAGCAAGGGGCTTAGTGGGCATCCCTGCCTAACCCCTCTTTCTGTCCAGAAACTTTCCCCTTCTTCTTCCCCCACTCTTACTTTACTTTTTGTTTCCCTTAGAACCTCCTCACACCTCTCCACTAACCCTTCCCTCACTCCCCTTTTCCTCATCGCTTCTACTAATACTTCCCTATCCACCGAATCAAATGCCGCCTTCAGATCTACAAACATAATAACTAACATCCTTTCTTTCCTCCTCACCTGCCTGTTTATGAAATAGTTCAATACATAAATGTTGTCTACACATCCTAGTCCCTTTCTAAATCCTGCTTGGCTTGTCGGCAACAGCCCCTTTCTCTCCACCTCCTCCCTCACCCTCTCCGCTAATACTGCCGCATATATCTTGTATGCTGTCTGCGTCAGCGTTACCCCTCTATAACTCCCCACCCTTCTACTATCCCCTTTTTTCGCGATTGGTACCACTATCCCCTCTAACCAATCCTCTGGCCACCCCCTCTCCTCTACACCCTATTGCAAATCCTCCATAATCCCTCCTGCACCTCGGATCCCCCGTGCTTCCATACCTCGTTTGGTATCCCATCACCCCCCGCCGCTTTCCCGTCCTTCAGACCTTTTATCACCCTCATGATTTTCCCTAATTCTAAATCTTTCTCTCCGTCTCCATCGTCCATTTTTTCCTAACCTTTCCACCCTCCCTTCTACCACTCCCAGCAACTCCCTAAAATATTGTTCCCATCCTTATTCCTTCGTCTACCCTCGTACCCCTTTTTCTTTCCCTATTCACAATCCTCCAAACCTGACATTCCGTTTTTATCCCCTCTACTTCTTTTTCCCATCTTCCCCTCTCCTCTTTCTTCTTCCCCTCGTACAATCTCTGGTATTCCCTTTTCTTCTCCCTAAAAGCTAATCCGTCCCCTCCCTCCTTTCCCCACTTCCTTAGCTCCTCCCGCGCTAACTTTTTTCCTACTCTACACTCCTCATCCCACCATTCTTTCCTCTTTATTTTTTATTTTTTCCCCAACTCCCCTATAACTTCCTTTATTTTCCCCTTCAGCCCTTCCCATCCTTCCTGCGACCCATCCCCGCCACTTGAACTCACTACATATTTTTCCCTAAATTCCTCCCCTGTTTCTTCCGACCATCTCCCCATCATTCTTTTTCCCCCCTTCCTTCCTCCCTTTTTTCCCTCCCATCACCCCTCTTACCCATACCGTTATCGGCATATGGTCCGAATCTACTTTATCCCCTATCTCTATCTTTTCTACACCTTCCCTTGTGTCATCATTCCCCAGCACGTACTCAATCACCGAACTCCCTCTCGCCCCTACATATGTCAGCTCCCCTTCCTCATCCCCCTTTATATTCCAGTTCCTAATTCTCCACCCCCTTTCTCCTATGTAATTCCACAACTTCCTCCCCTCCCCATTAACTTTTAAGTCTTTTGAATTTCTTAACCCTCTTCCCCCTCCCTCTTCTACCACCTCTCCCCCTTCCCTTCCCGTTCTCGCGTTAAAATTCCCCCCTATAATCACCCTTACCCCTTTTTCTCTACCTTCCACCCATTCCCCCAACTCATCCAGTTTCCTGTCTAAATCGCCATTCACATATATCCCAACCACCCTCCACCAACATCCCTCAATCTTCACCTTCAACGACATCATCCCCTCCCTTCCTTTTTTGTCCCCCCTTCCTATTTCTAATTTTGCCCTTCCCCTCTTTTCTACCCTCTTTGCCCACTGAACCTCCCACGCATACCCTTTTGGTAGTTCATTCTTGATCTTATCCCACCCCTTCTCCTCCAACCACGTCTCCAACAGAACTATCACTTCCCAATTTTCAACCCTTTCCAAAATTCCTCATCCTTATTTAACACCCCTGCCACGTTCCAGAAACTAATCTTGTACTCTTCCCTCTTCTTCCTCTCCCCACTCCCCCCTGATTCCTTCCCTATTCGTTTCCCTGCCCCTCCATCCATTTTTCCTCAATCTCATCCCATCTTTTTACCTTCCCATTTACCCATAACTTCATATACCCTATCTGAACACTCTTTCCCTCCCTCTTTTCTTTCTCAGCTTCCCTTTCAATCTTCCATCTTGCCCTTCTCTCCTCTTCTGTTAAGTCATCGGCTACCCTTTCTACTTGCCCCCTAAGCTTTTTCTTCTCCTCCATTACCCTTCTTTTAATTTCCCTACCTGCCAACTTCACCAGAACCATTCCCCTTCCGTCTTTAACCACTTTCCCTATCTTCCTAATTTCATTAATTCCCTCTTCTTGCAGCTCCATCTTTTCCCACAGTCTTCTAACTTCTACTTTGAAATCATTTCCCTCCACCTTTATCTTCCTAATTACTATATTATTCTTCTTCTCCTCTCTATCCCTCTTGTCCTGCTTAATTTCTAATAACCTTATTCTTCTTCTATTCTCATCCAAGGTCAGCTCTCCCTTTAACCCATTCTCCCCCCTCATTTCCCCCCTTTCCGTTTTTCCTATCCAATTCTCCACTTTTACCATTTTTCCCTCTATTTTCTCTATTTTCTTATCTGTTTTTCCCTACTACCCCCTTCCCCCTCCCCCCTCAACAACTCCTCTATTCTCCCCTCTACCTTTACTACCATTCCCTCTAAGCTTTCTAACCAATTCCTCATCCTTTCCCTATTTAACTCTTCCTCCCTCCTCCCTTCCCTCCACTTTTCCCTTTTCCTCCTCCATTCATCTATTAATAATTTCCCTTCCTCCCTTTCCCCTCTCATCTCTTCCCTCATCCTTCTCACCTCCCCCATTAACCCTCTAAACATTTCCTCCATTTCCTTATATTCCCCTCCCTCACCCCTTTTATCTTTTTGCGGGGACCTTATAGTGGTATCACTTCTTTTAAAAATTATATCCACCTCTTCCTCCCCTCCCACTACGTACCATATTCCCCTTTTCCTCCCCACGCTGTCCACACTGTCCGAGCTGAACCACCACTCTAAATTACAATCTTTCAAAATCACCCCCAATCTTCCCTTCCTTCCTATCCTCCATCTTCATCCCCTTATCTACCTCTCTTCTCTCGCCCATTTTCCCTACACTTCTAACTTTATCCCTCTTATTCCTTTTCAAAAGATCCCGCTTCTCAGTCTAACTATCTCCTAGTCTACTTTTCTCCCTCCAGATCGCGCCACCTTCCTCCTACTCTCTTAACCCGCGCCCACATGTCTACTGCCTCGTGAACCTAACCTACACTCCCCACTTACTTATCCCTTCCCTACTGCTCTTTCTCTCACTCCTTCACTCTTAGCCCTTTCTCTCCCTCCTATCCCTATACCCCACTAACCCCTCTCAGCAGCTTTCAGCACTCACACTTCTTTCAAATCTTCTCTTACACACCAAAATCACGCACCGCTAAGTACCTACCACAGCCTCTCAAACAACCGGAAACGGAAGTCTAATGAAAGTTTTAGTAGAGATCGCGGTTTTGAATGTGTACTAAAATACAGGTATACACGTGGTGCGTGAATTCGTATCGATCCGAATAACGATCCGTATTCACGGTTAACGT
Source organism: Lasioglossum pauxillum (assembly GCA_933228785.1). NCBI lineage: Eukaryota > Metazoa > Arthropoda > Insecta > Hymenoptera > Halictidae > Lasioglossum > Lasioglossum pauxillum. The sequence continues at coordinate 31,338,620 of OW121703.1, forward strand.
ACCACGTGTGTTTATATACACGTGAAATGGGGATCTCCAAGTTTTATCAATGAAACAAACGTAGTAAAAGGGCATAAGCAATAACACTGACTCGAACAAATAAAAGCAATCCAAACCAAAACACTTCGTGTAAAGGTTGACCAAGTTCCCCGGCCCATCCACTTCTGTGATATGAAGGATGGACCAAGTTCCTCTCGCCTATCAAAGTTGTGATATGATGGATGGACCAAGTTCCTCTTGCCTACAAGGCCTGTGATATCGGGAAGGACCAATTCACAGAGGCTAATGATTGTTGCACTTACCTAATTCAAACTTTACAATCTAGGGAACTTGGCGTCGGCGCTGGCACTAGTAGGTAAGACTAGAAGTCACTAGAAGTAGGTGAACAGAGTGTTTTCTCATTACAAATTTGTTTATTTAATTTGAAACTATTTTGAGAATTCTGTATATTTTTCACTGTACTATGTATAATGCGTAATTAATTTCATTAATTTTAAAAGTGCTACTGCATTTATTTGTTATTTTAGTAATATTATCTACTGTCTCAACACATTTTATTTAGTTTTACAGTTCATGTTTGATTTATGTCCTGATCGTGTTTTGTCTTACTTAATTTTAAAAATTCATAAGATTTTCGCTTGAACACTTGGGAATCCAGATATAAATTTTTCTCATGCACGTCAAAATACTAGTGCCAGCGCCGACGCCAAGTTCCCTAGATTGTAAAGTTTGAATTAGGTAAGTGCAACAATCATTAGCCTCTGTGAATTGGTCCTTCCCGATATCACAGGCCTTGTAGGCAAGAGGAACTTGGTCCATCCATCATATCACAACTTTGATAGGCGAGAGGAACTTGGTCCATCCTTCATATCACAGAAGTGGATGGGCCGGGGAACTTGGTCAACCTTTACACGAAGTGTTTTGGTTTGGATATCATGTTATTTTTGTAAAAAATTGCCAGATATTCAGATTCACAGGCGGGAGCTAATTTGCAGAAAATAGCATGATGATGCGTCTGACTTGAGACACGCACAGTGTATTGCAATATTGTTACACAAAAGATTTATTTGTGTGGTGTCCGTTGATTACCTCTGACTGCCTCTTAAAATGGCAAAGTTAGAATTCCTGCTGAATCACTTTATAATTTAAGTGTTTTAAGAAAATTTTTTTGCGGGTTTTTCGATTTTCGATTACAGTCATGTTTAATAGTTATAAGCCTTTTAGGGGGCAAATAATGGATGGGTTTTATAAAGAAGCGCGGCCTCGACGACCACGAGGTCTGCCGTGGGGTCGTGATGGACCTCTTGTTGATCCACGACTTCTTACACTGATAGAAGACCTAGGGGGTCGCATGCGTGTACGTTCTCTTCCGCGATTACGACCCCGTACCACGGGCTGTGACGTATCATCCTGGATCTCGTCAATCCCAGGCATGGCAGTCCACGGACGGTCCAATGAACGCTTAAATCGCGTTATGACCGTCGGATAGGGTTTTAAATCAGGCCTGAATCGGTAGCGTAAACGATTAATTTCCGTTAAAGCAGAAGGTGAGGCTTTGATTGAGTTGGGATTGAAGTTGATCAATTGTAAACCGTTCAACGAAGTGACTCTTGAGAGCGCCACGTAGGCCTGGCCTGGCGCAAAAACATGCTCGCCTAAATCAACAATGACGTTACTTAGACTCAAACCCTGGCTTTTGTGTATTGTAAGAGCATATGCCAATGTAATAGAGAACTGCTTTCTGTGAACAAATGCTTTGGGTAGAATCTGAAACTTTGCTTTCACAGGTTCCAAGGAATGGATGCCACTTGCAAAAGCTATCTGCAATGATTTCACCTGCGTTTTATCATTCACATCCCAAGTAACGCCTTGGAGTGTACCTATTGCTCCGTTAACCAGTCCAATGGTGACATCAATGTTACGTCGAAGCATTACTTTCGCCCCTAACTTTATTACTATCTCCTGTTCTAGTCCGGCTGTTGCTGTGCTGTCATCATCAGTCTTCTTTAGCAACGCCTCGACCCGTTTCCTTAGATATTTAGAACAATCAATAGAATCAATGGCCTTCAAACTAATGACAGGTGTAGGTAACCTATCAAGCATTGCTTGATTCAAAACAGAACACATGTGCCGGGTTGGTAAAATGCACACAGTATCCACAGGTGACGTGGAAAACGTCTGAGCAACAACAAGCAGGTTAGCAGAAATGTTGTTTGGAACCAGATTCATTTTTCTACTGTTGAAGAGATCGATATCGTTAGGAGTGAGTGCCCCAACCCGGGCTCTACCTAAAGCGGCAGCGAACGTTGCATCGGACCGTTGCCTCATGTTTATGGTTAGTTCGTCATAACTAAATAGTTCTTGCCAGATATTAATGGAACACATGCCGCCGATATACTTGTCCATAGCTTTTGGACTGAGTTTAACATAGGCTGGGTCTTCATGTACAGAAGGTAATTGCAGTAAATCTCCAAATAACAGAATTGACCGTTTTCCAAACCATCCATTAGCATCGCCCTCAGTGCCATATATTTCTGTAAGTCGTAAATGTATATACATGAACATCAGATTAGACACCATTGAGATTTCGTCAATGATGAAGAGCACCGTGTTTTTCAGTTCTTCTCGAAATCGTTGAAGAGTGATGTCAGGAAGATAAGCAAACGGGGGGATCGAACCATGTTCCACTGGCAACTGGAGCAACTTAAATATTGTCAGGCCGTTAATATTGTAAGCTGCCACACCAGTTGGAGCACTCACTGCTACAGATTTGGAAAGGTTTTTGGCCACCCATTCGCGAATCGTTGAAATAAGGAAGCTCTTGCCGGTGCCACCAGTACCACTGACAAATTGATGAATAATCCGTCCTTCAGATAAAGCTGCTTTGACAGTTTCGAAGACATGCAACTGATCAGGGTTTAGGGCGTTGACCATAGCATCAACATCAGACACTGCCAGAGGAGCATTAACGAGTTGCAAATCAGCTAGTCCATCATCCTGCAGGGAAAACTGTAGGGCATTATAAGGACCATCTTCATCGTTAACAATTGGGTCATTGTCATCCGCATTCATGCGCTCTACTGCTTCATCTACCAGTTTAAAAGCCTTCTCAGTTGATTCTTCAAATGCTATTTGTGCATTAGAATATACAACAGCATCCTTCAAAGCGTCTTTAGCATTGATAAAAGCCTCTGCATAAGTAGTTGCCCCATCAAGCAAATTAGAAGGTACACGCCAAGGCTTAAACATTAGCAAAAGGGCATAAAAGTATTCCTCAGGTTTATTTTCTAGGCTATGTCGGTAGTGATTTATGATAAATGGGCTCTGTCGTTTCACGATATAATGCCCATTTTCGACTGGATAAGATATCCGCTTGTCAGAGGGCTTGGAATACACTTTTTCATACCACTGCGTGAAGTAGTACAATGTGATTCCCTGCAAATTTGCTGGCCGACTAGCGTAGTAGTCGTCGACCCACGAAGGGAAATATAACTCGGTAGATTCTTCTGGGAGATTACGCAAAACGTAACTAGGTTTCAGACGGCGATTTCGATTAAGGCTTGTGTCTAACCACTTAATGTTCGTATTGGGGTCTGTACCGGACAGCGGAAGCCCAAGGAGTGTATCAGCTGCTTCCATGGCGCCGCATTCGCGATCTTGAAGGCCCCTCATGCCTATGCTGAACAAGCGACTGTTTAACGATTTTGTCGAAACAATGTTCGCAAAGTCTCCGCTTGCTTTACTTTTCTCACACTTTGTTCCATACTTAGTGATGTAATGGTTCAAAATTGCGGACTTTTCACCCATAAATTGCAAGTCCATGTTGCCATGCCAAGCTAATAAAATAGCGCTGTTATAGTCATTAATGGCTACCTCTTCTTGTGTGCGAGGGAGGCTGTACAGCCGCTGCGAACTATTGCTGTTTAATGTTTTCCTAGCTGCAATAGACTCAGTCACACTTTTTATTATAAGTTTATCGGTGACTGTCCGGGGGAATGCAAAACGGCAAACTTTAGTTATTTTACCCGTTTTAGACTTTTTCGCCCGCATGCAATAGGCATTGTGTTTGTGGAACTGGAAATTTTTGACCCTCTTATGTAGGGTCGGAAAAAAGTTTGCATCAGGCAACCTGCAAGTCAGGTGTTTGGCGATAAATTCCCCTACTTCTTCAGTACTTGACTCGCCAAGTATAGGAGCATTCTTGACCCACAGCATAAGATGGAAGTGTTGCGTTCCACGACTCTGATACTCCCGTCTCCAGAAGTAATGCTCGATTTCTCCCACTGGGTTGTCAGGGGGAAGGAGGAAACTCATCATTGCATGAAACTGGATGTCCATAAACCGCGATGCAGCTACGGGATCCAGGGCAATTAGCTCGCTAACAGACTTTTTACACCATTCCACAGGATTAATTTTTCTTAAATATTCTCCTAGATCTTCCCACTCCCACTCTGAGGGACTCAAAGTAAGAAACCACGTTGCTGGGCCATAGTGTCTTGTCATGCAATTGACTTCGTTACGTATTCGGGACCAGAATTCCTCAGTGTTTCGCAGCTTATTGAAAATTGTATTAATGTCACGTGCAAGTTCCTCATTGTCTAGTTTCTTCATGTAATCACCGGCACTCATTCTTCCGCCCACGCGAGTAACATTCATTGTGAAAAAGATGCCAGCATTGAGGTGTCGTATGTTGGCATCATGCAGTAAGAAGAACAAATACTGATGATTTAGCCTGAACCTTGAGTGGATTGACTTGATTCTACACTTAATGTACTCAGCGTGAGACAAATTGACAGGTCTGACTTGGAATTGGCCGAACTTGCCCTCAGGATATAAGTCTGGGAAGCACTTTACATCCAAAAGCTTGTCCCTAGAGTCAATAGGAACAGCTAATACCTTTTTAAGTTGATAGAGATCTGAACTCGAGGCACTGCCTCGAGGATGATGTATGGGGTGAATAGTGTAATTTTCATAATACTCCTCGACATTTTTGTCAGCTGCCATCTGAGTAATCATTGCATTGCTGTCTAGGTCTTCTTCGTCAGGAGCATTGGGCCGGATTTCACTATTAACTGAAAAAATTGTATCCAAACTTGTTGGCTGCAATTTCTCTGCTGTATCAGGTAACTGTGGATATCCTGATATAATGGGTTATAAAGTTTTAAGTGTTGCAATGCTGCATATACTTTGTTCATATCCACGAGATCCTCCCAAATGACCTTGTTGTTGGTTGGAACACCGCGCAGAAGTATAAAAAAGTCCGTCAAATTGACTGCCACTGATGGATCAGGCATCTTCCTGATAGTTTCTTCAAGCGGCAACGGCAGATGAAATGTTCGACCTTTAACTTTCTTCACAAGGTGACGGTTAGGAATATGCTTATTTCCTACAGGCTGCATGTTGACCACTACTTGAAAGGCCTTGGCTCGCTGAATTAGAAGCTTTTCGTAGTCGCTTAGACAAGCGATGACGGATGGCTGCGGGGCTACAAATAAGTCATTGCGTATACTTCTTGAAGGCATAGTATTAGCGCGGTATTTCTCACGACAGTAATTGCAAATAAAATCATTCTCTCTCGTCACATTATTGATGGAATAGTGGTCAAGAAGTTTTTTCCACTCATCACTTTTCAGAGGTTTTTTCAATTTGCTTAAATAAGAGCCCTTCGTCCGGGAACACAGTTGATGACACGAGATGCAGTCATGTATAGGGACATCACGGGATGTCTTCTTATGGATTTTGAAGGCTTTTGAGTACTTTCCTAGTATTGAGTCTTCGTTGTCTACTCTGCCCTCAGAATCAACTTGCAGAATAAGAGACCCAGCTAGGGCTTCATTCATGAATTTCTGGAGCAATGTGATATTTGGTTGATTAAGGGCCTTGTCTACGTCCTTTATAGAGTTCAAACAACGCCGAGTTTCATACAATCGCCGTATGAAAGTGCGCATATTCGGAAAGTGTGCATGTAGTGGACTTAATAATTTGATGCAATTGTCAATGTTTGCTTCTACCAAAGTTGTTGTAGTGGCAGCGGTCAACTCTTCCATTGTGCTTACAAGCGACTGGAAACATTCATGAGTGAAGTTACATAGATCGCGGGAGCATGAAAATGTAGAAGCAATGTTTTGGTACCGTTTTGATTCGGTAGATATAGGAGGAAATACCGATTCAGCAATGCCTGACCTTCCAACAGCTATTGGTTCCTTTACACGAGGCATGCACACATATGAGGTTTCACTGTAGTATGGCTGTTGAGACGGCAAATGTACACTTGGGGCCAGCAAGATCATGAAAGTATCAAAGACGTCCTCGTGTAGATCTGAATCTTTGTACTTTGCCAAGAGAGTTTGAGCAAAGGATGACAGATATTGACACTTTAAAGTAAAATAGCGAATTAATTGTTGTCTTCGCTGCATAGTCCATTTATAAAAACGCTCTGCCTCCAAACGTCTCTTGCTCTTGTCTCGCTCCTTTATCTTTAAATAAATTTTCATGATAGCATTTTCGCTGTTACCATGCAAACGCAGGGATTGCTGTTTGCGGTGCTTTTTGATGATATGTTTCGCAGTAGTGTGCAGCCTATGATTTTGTGCAACTTTTTTGCTTTGAAATTGCGGTTGTGATAAGAGACTTGAGGTAGGGGCCGGATTACTATTCTCGACTTCAATCACATCAGAAGGGAGTTGGAAAGTCTGCACATTAACTAATACTCCGTCACCAATGGCATCATAATGACCTGTAAGTCCGTTTCCGTCATATAAAATCCTTTTAATGACAGATCCTGTCCCATATGCCCCCTTCCAAACGCTGACATCTTTCTCGAGTTGGTAGACCTCAAAGGAAAACTGTGTAAAGATGTCACCAGCCGCCATCACTTCTGCAAGTGAACCATAACTTCCAAATTGACCCATATCGAATCTATACAATTCCTTGCTAGCATAAATGTCGCCTTTAGCTCGAACAGTGTGAATTTGATATCTGTCAAAGTCGCTTAAAACTTGTTCAACCAAGCGCATACGCATCCGCAAATGATCATCCTGGGTTTCAAACACATGGTGGGATAGTGCCCTAAAGAGGCAGTTGCCATCAGCGGCCATCTTAACTATTGGTGCCACTTCGCCATTGATGGTTATGGACTGCATTTCGTCAGATGGAGTGGACAACGGAGTGCGGTAATGTTGTCTGTAAATCTTCTTAGCAGCTTGATCCTTCTGAGACCATCGACTTTTGGCAGCGCGAAGTACCTGATGGTGGCTCTGATGGTATTTGTCCACAGCAGCGCGAACGACACCAGGATGGCTCTGATGGTATGCATTAACAGAGGCACGAACTGCCTCAGGATGTTTATGTATATACTTGTCTTTAGCGGCACGAACAGCTTCAGGATGACTATCCCGGTACTTGGTCTTAGCGACACGAACGGCTTCAGGGTGACTATCCCGGTACTTGGTCTTAGCGACACGAACGGCTTCAGGGTGACTATCCCGGTACTTGTCCTTAGCGGCACGAACGGCTTCAGGGTGACTATCCTTGTACTTGGTCTTAGCGACACGAACGGCTTCAGGGTGACTATCCTTGTACTTGGTCTTAGCGACACGAACGGCTTCAGGATGACTATCCCGGTACTTAGCAGCAGCTAAAGTCGCGGTGGTCACCTAGCGGCCTTTCCGACAGGCTTCGCCATCAATTAGGCGCATTAAAAGTCATTATTATTATATTATTTTTCCTACCGCAAAAATAACGAAATTTTCTAAAGGCTTAAACCAAAGCATATGGGGTATGCCCGACCACATGACGTATCCAGACTTTTGAATTTTTCAAAATAAAAAAAGAAAAATAATAATGGCGGTATCTCGAGAACGGCGCGTCCTATCGCAAAAATAACGAAATTTTGGAAAGACCGTACCTGGAGCATACGGGGAATGCCCAATCACATGACATATGTAGTCTTTTGAATTTTCGAAAAAAAGAAAAAAAAAATTTTTTTTAAACGGCTGTATCTCGGGAGCGGCGCGTCCTATCGCAAAAATAATGAAATTTTCTAAAGGCTTAACCCAAAGCATATGGGGTATGCCCGACCACCTGACGTATCCAGACTTTTGAATTTCCCTCAAAAATTTTTTTTTTTAAACCGCTGTATCTGGGGAACGGTGCGTCCTACCGTGAAAATGACGAAATTTGAAAAGACCGTACTTATAAAGCATACGGGGTATGCCCGACAACGTGAGGTATGTAGTCTTTTGATCTTTTCAAAAGAAAAAAAAATATTTTTCGGGTTTTTCGATTTTTCCTGTTGGTTTGGATATAAAATACACCTGATTCCAAAATTTCAAGTTTCTAGCTTGACTGGAAGTGGGTTAGAATTAACATGATCATCATCATCATCATCCTCCTATATATATTCCAAGAATTATGCGTTTTTGGGGTATTTTTATCTCAGGTTCCAGGCTAGGTAGAAAGTTGCTTTTTACATGAGAGTTAGTTGATATTATATCTAGCTCAAATAAAAATTTTGGTTGACCTCGGTTACCGGGGAGAGCGGCAGTGGCGGTGGCAATATGGCTAAAAAGCCCAAAACTATCGTACGAGAATAACTACCTCGGCAGCTTAGAGGGAGCGGGAGGGGGAACTTGGTCGCGCGCTGCCGCGCGCGTTGATGCTAATACTCACTGTTAGATTATGGGTGTATAAGTAAAAACCACACTGTTTAAAACGATTACTGGAGAACACTGAAGGCGCGTCTTTATACTTTGAAAGAAACGCGCGGATGGCGAACGCTCAGATCAAAAACAGAAGAGCAACAGCACGTATACCGTATATTTTCCGCGGCATGGGACCTTCGATCCTCAGTTGTTCATTCATAAGACTGTTGGTCTTCTGTTTCTGATCTGAGTGTTCGACATTCCAGTGATGGTATCGTTGGCGCTTTTCACGCGCATGCGCGACGATTCCAGCCTCAGACGGCCTCAGTCAAGTACGAAGATCGGGTACCTTGGTCGCCCTGCTAATTTCCCGCCATATAGTCTCCCACTACTTTCCCCTCAATAATTCCCCACTTTCGGTCGTAGACGTAGATACGGCCCTGATGAAACTCACGCATGCGCGCGAAAAGCGCCGACAATACCATCACTGCGTCATTCCCAACGTTTCTTTCAAAGTATAAAGACATGTGTTTGTAGCAGCACTGATTTATTTTTTCTTCTCGTTAATTACAAAGTCAATGTTCGATAGTTCAATTACACAGTCAAAAAGTCACTAATGCGGAATTGAGAGGAGTTCGCTCGCTTCTCGGTAGACGATCGTTCGAATTATACAGAAGATTGATCGTTACACAGAAATCAACAGTGGTTAAGGGGGGTCCCCACCACTGATACGCGTATAGACAAACACGCGTCTCACGTTGTTCGCGGGCACGATGCGTGACGGTTTTGTATCGAACGGTGATCGCGCGAATTACCGTTCTTACGTGTCAAACAACATGACACAAGTGTTCTCCAGTAATCGTTTTAAACAGTGTGGTTTTTACTTACATACCCATAATCTAACAGTGAGTATTAGCATTGCTATTATTTGTTCGAGTTAGTGTTTTTGCTTATGCCCTTCTACTACGTTTGTCTCATTGATAAAACGTAGAGATCCCCATTTCACTGTGTAGTACGAATTTAAGGATCCGTACAGATGGATCCGCGTATACGTGTTCGCGGATCCGAATTCACGTTTTCGCGAATCCGTATTCACGGGTTCGTATTCACGGATCCTTAAAGGCTATAGCCGGGTTTGATAGTGAAATTCGCCCCCGGCGGGATTTTAATCGTGCTTGGACCATTCGATAGCCTACCCAAAAAAACCCCTCTCTGCCAAGTTTTAGCCCCCTATCTCATCTGTAAGGGTAGTTATTGAGAAAAAACGAAAAATCAGTTTTTGGCCCATTTTCCCTATTTATTGACAATTAAAAATTCTGGAAAAAATCTGGCACATTTCGGATATCGAGCCACATATTAGGTATCATTTCCAGATTTTTCTGCTGCAAGCTCTGCTTGTGAAAAATGAAAAACACGAAAAAAATCGAAAAAATGCAGGTTTTATATAGAAATCTAAAAGGTGCTACTCCAGATTTAATTTAGCAATGAGGTATTACCGTAAGTATTATGCTCAATTTTTTTCAGATTTTTGTGAGTGGTGCGTCATAGTTAAAAAAAATAAAAACCGCTTTTTTCGGCGTTTTTCCTAAGTTATACTTATATTCCCTGAATCATAAAAATATATTATGTGATATTAAACGTTCCTACGTTCAGAAAAACATCTCCCAGACTTTAAAACTTGCCTAATACGAAATACGCAAATTATACCATGTACATATATTCGAATATTTCGAAGAGAATTTCAACAGCGCCGGTTGGTGCAGTGGCTATGGTCTCCGTCTGCGGAACCGCAGAAGACTTTTTGGACCGGGTACGAGTCCTGATCAGGTCAATTTTTTTTTCTAAGTTTTTTAAGATTATTCTTCTAAGATTATTGTTGAACCATTGTAAAAAACTTATTTGAACTATATTTAGACTATCTTAAATTATTTTTTCAGAAAAATATTCTTGGAGTACTATCGGCCTCTAGTCATTTACGGACTGTATTACAGCTATACTTTACATTTTTTATGTGGATTTGTGCATCGACTTGATTTTTTTATCTTTACTGGCCGAAAGTACTCCAAGAATATTTTTCCGAAAAAATATTTTAAGATAGTCTAAATATAGTTCAAATAAGTTTTTTACAATGGTTCAACAATAATCTTAGAAGAATAATCTTGAAAAACTTGGAAAAAAAAATTGACCTGATCGGGACTCGTACCCGGTCCAAAAAGTCTTCAGCGGTTCCGCAGACGGAGACCATAGCCACTGCACCAACCGGCGCTGTTGAAATTCTCTTCGAAATATTCGAATATATGTACATGGTATAATTTGCGTATTTCGTATTAGGCAAGTTTTAAAGTCTGGGAGATGTTTTTCTGAACGTAGGAACGTTTAATATCACATAATATATTTTTATGATTCAGGGAATATAAGTATAACTTAGGAAAAACGCCGAAAAAAGCGGTTTTTATTTTTTTTAACTATGATGCACCACTCACAAAAATCTGAAAAAAATTGAGCATAATACTTACGGTAATACCTCATTGCTAAATTAAATCTGGAGTAGCACCTTTTAGATTTCTATATAAAACCTGCATTTTTTCGATTTTTTTCGTGTTTTTCATTTTTCACAAGCAGAGCTTGCAGCAGAAAAATCTGGAAATGATACCTAATATGTGGCTCGATATCCGAAATGTGCCAGATTTTTTCCAGAATTTTTAATTGTCAATAAATAGGGAAAATGGGCCAAAAACTGATTTTTCGTTTTTTCTCAATAACTACCCTTACAGATGAGATAGGGGGCTGAAACTTGGCAGAGAGGGGTTTTTTTGGGTAGGCTATCGAATGGTCCAAGCACGATTAAAATCCCGCTGGGGGCGAATTTCACTATCAAACCCGGCTATAGCCTTTGTACTGCACGGTTCATGTACCACGTGTAAACGTGTATTTTAGTACACGTTCAAAACCGTGATCGCTACTAAAACTTTCATTAATTTTCGTACATTATTTTAAGGATACAATTTTTTCGGTTGCTGCTGGAAACTGTTGCTGAAGATATTGCTTTGCGATTGTTGCCCCTGTTTCTGTTGCTGTGGGCCGAAGTTGCGTAAGTATATGCAGTGTTTATGCAGTGGGTGTACAAAGTATTCGTACACCTTTTAAAACCGAATAACTTTTTCAAAATTCGACCGAACAGCTTGAGTTTTTTTTAGACGTTAAAAGGATTACTTTACTAGCTAATGTGCAAATAATTTGTTTTTGAAGAAGTAAAGATAACGATTTTTAATTTTTTATCTGTGTCTGTTCCGTTACCGAAAATTGGAGTAAACGGAGGATAAAGGGAAGTGGTGAGGGATCGGAGAGAAAAGACGTGTGTCGTTAGATGGTTGATGCACCTCCTTTATCGAACAAAAAACTGTCCGCGTTTGTCTCGTTGCGGTTCAATTCTTTTTCGTCTTCCGCGCTCCGCGGCGCGGTGGTTTACGTGCGTCGCCACAGCAACGCTTGTCCGTTGTCGCAAGACGCTTGTGCGTTTTACGCGCGGTATTTTAATTTTAAAAACGCAACAGTGCCTGTAATGAAAATCTATAAGGTGCCTTTGGTAGGTACAAAGTTTTATCGAAATTGATCAAGGTTGTTATGAAATATAAATGATTTGAAATAGCAAAAATGGTAAGAATTCGCGATTTAAATGATTCGCAAATCCCAAATTTTAGGATTTTTACACATTACAATTCCCATAGCTATTTTATGCATCAACCGATTTCAATGAAACTTTGTACCTGTACGCAGATAACCAGGGCTGCAACGGGCAGCTATGTCACGTTTTGGAGGCCTGCTGCTGCGAGGCTCCACGGAAAACTGTTCTAGATTCTGTCTCGCCGTAAGAGGGCAACACGGTCACACTAATGTTTCGAATGCCGTAGGGGGCAGCGGGTCTGATACCAGTCTGATACCGGTGCGGTGATACAGATCTGGTCCCGCTGATGTGGATTTTCCACATTAAGATGTCGGTAAACTCAATTTCTATTATACAAATGTGTAGCAGCAGCAGCAGCAGTCTTTCTTTTTACCAACAAAATTAATATTTACAATTAGTTAAATTACACACTACGTACTATTAGGTCGTTCGGAAAGTAATTTCGTTTTTCGTGTAGAGATGGCAATGCTTCCGTTTGTCATTACTAGACTGCGGATCTTTCTGCAAAATAAAAATTGACTACATCGATTGCAAGACATTTCTTCAGTAAAGGAGAAAGTGAAATGACTTTCCGAACGACCTAATACATTAACATATAACAATAGGAGAGCTGCACAAAGTCTAAATAAAATCAATCTTATCATTTTCATACAAAGAAACATTTACCAGTTACTTTTAAGGTTCGATAGGTGTAGAGTGTTGAAACGTCTTCGTGCAAAAAAAAGTGTCGTAAAAGAAACTTTATAATTTTCGGCTCGAGTGTTTCAAGCTACCCGAGGTCTTCGGGCTGCCAAGGGATTTCGAGCTGCCCGCGACTGACTCGATCTCGTCGGGCGGGTTCGGAAAGAATCGGACAAGTTCGGGCGAGCGAGTTTTCGCGATACCCGAGATCAGAATTGGGCGTTATTCGATTGAAATTTCATTCGAATTCCCAGCGAATAAAAATTACGAATAAAATTTTATTCGAAGAGAAGTTCGAATAAATCTTTATTCGGATGAATTTTTATTCGAATAAGTCTTTATTCGAATGAATTTTTATTCGAATAAATCTTTATTCGAATGAATTTTTATTCGAATAAATCTTTATTCGAATGAATTTTTATTCGAATAAATCTTTATTCGAATGAATTTTTATTCGAATAAATCTTTATTCGAATGAATTTTTATTCGAATAAATCTTTATTCGAATGAATTTTTATTCGAATAAATCTTTATTCGAATGAATTTTTATTCGGATAACCCAGCGAATAAAAATGTATTCGTAAAAACCCAGCGAATAAAAATTTATTCGAATAACCCAGCGAATAAAAATTTATTCAAAGAAGCCAGCAAATAAAAATTTATTCGAATAAGCCAGCGAAGGAATAAAGGTATCGAATGACATCGCGCCGACGACTCAGAGTCCCGAGTGTCGAGTGTCGACGTCGGATTCCTACTTAAAAAGGACTGTTTAGTCTGCTCGTCACGGAAACTCTACCAATGCTTAAGGATAGGGTGCCACCCTTCGGAAATATCCGATGGATTTCTCTCCGAAATTTTTTTTCGTGTCGGTCCGTATCCGCCGGGTCCTAGACTCTCGACGGGGGTCGTGGCTGCCTGCTGTGCGTGGCACAAAAAAAAGGTTTTTATGTGCTCCACAACTCCTTAGGTAAACTATCGGTAGCTCTCCTTTATAACATCATGGAACTAGGAAACGTTCCTACCGCTTGGTGAATTCTTCTTAAATAATGATTGAAAATAATTACTAGAAAATATATTAGAGACATATCTTTGTTCTGCAAATTTTCCACCGGATCGAGTGTGAAAAAATGTTTAAATATATGGTCGTATTCTACGATTCTTGCTCTTTGAAATACCGTTCTTTTTTCATTATTCGTAACAACTTGTTGCCATCATTCAGGTAACCTGTCAATTCCCGTATCCCAATGACTAATTAGCAACATGTGTTTTCGATGTATAAGTAAAATTACTTGCTTATTTAAAGTGCGACAGAACTACTCAACGACGTCAAAGGAGAGGGTGGGATTTCCCAAGCGAGAAGAGTCGCAAGCGTTTCTATTGGGCGGTACGGAATCGCAATACTAAATACATACTGTGCAATACGTAAATAATATTTCACGGTTATAATAAGTAATAATATATTTATTTAGTGAACAGCTATGTACGTGATCTATTTCACCGTAATTAACATGTAAAATAAGTTCTTCGAGCTTTTCTATCCAGCCATTTTGATTTTTTAAATGTGGAAATAGGTTTTTGATTTCATAATGCTACAGCTGACGATAATAAGCGAATTTAACGACCTACTACATTATAACGTTGACCCTTTAAATAACGCCAAAATAGTTTGTCCCGACATTTCGGGCCAATCACCCCACTGAGCGATGACTTGTTTAACATTGGTCCCCGCGAGTTTGATTTTTTTGAAAAGTTAGTTACAATTAATTGACTACATGACGTGGAAAGAGATTTGTGGAAAATTGCAATTGGTCGGTATTGCAGAGGAAATACTAACAGTTGTATTTCGCTATATTTTTGGGGTGGCCCATTATTGAAAATTTGAAGAGCACGTTGTGTGGATCTACAGGGTTTTCACACTATTCCTAACCAGCGTTTCTCTTGCAAATAGTAATTATTAGAAAAACATGAAAGAGGAAAAAGTAGTACATATTGTTTTTTATACGCAACACAACGACATATGCAATTTTTTTGTGTTTATGGTATTTTGTTAGATACGAAGGTGTGACTGTATTATTTCTTATGTCACATGAGAGCGCGTGTCTAGTCGAATTCATTCGTATACTGTGCAGTGACCCTCAAAGTCATGCAAGGTCAGAAACGAAAGAAGCATTTTGAAATACTTGCAAACACATTGGTATTAAATATTTAAAATACTTCTTTCGTTTCCGACCTTGCATGACCTTGAGGGTCGCTGTACAGTACACGGATTAATATCTAACAAAATACCATAAACACAAAAAAATTGCATATGTCGTTGCGTTGCGTATAAAAAATAGTATGTACTACTTTTTCCTCTTTCATGTTTTTCTAATAATTTGCAAGAGAAACTCTGGCCAGGAATAGTGTGAACACCCTGTAGATCCACACAACGTGCTCTTCAAATTTTCAATAATGGGCCACCCCAAAAAAATAGCGAAATACAACTGTTAGTATTTCCTCTGCAATTCCGACCAATTGCAATTTTCCACAAATCTCTTTCCACGACATGTAGTCAATTAATAATTGTACTAACTTTTCAAAAAAGTAAAACTCTTTGTTATAACGTTTAAGTTCCTTAACAACGTATTCGCCAACTATTGACACGACAGACTCTGACAAGTTCTAGTTAATAGCTTTTTAAATAAATACAGCATGTTATATTCTGCCTATGCCAGCCTGGCAGGAGATGCCTATGCTAGTGTCCGCCAGGCCGCCGGAAAAATTCCGGGCTCACCGAAATTTTTCCGTCAGTCTGGCGTACACTAGTATAGGCATCTCCTGGGGTGTAGAGGAGAGTAAAAGATTCCGGCGTCCCCTGGGGTTAGACACGACGCTTGGTATTTGTGCGAGCCTCACGAATTATTGCCGGTCGTCACAGACAAAACTAAATGGTCCAAAATGTCCGAGTGTCCGTGACGGAACAGACTAACCAGTCCTAAAAGCGGCCCGCCGCCGGCTGCGCTTATTCTCGGCCTTTATTCTTATTCGCTGCCGTCATTTAGAATAACGAATAAAAGTCCCGGGATTTATTCGTGACTAACGAGTAACGAATAAAGCGTTATTCGTAAGCTACGAATAATTTCTCAGCGAATAAAATCGTTATTCGTTATTCTCGAATAAATCCTGTTATTTATACGTTATTCTTTATTCGTTATTCGAAATAAAATTTGCCAACTCTGCCCGAGATTCAACTCTGCGTGCTCATGAACTGGTCCGCTTCTGTCCGAACGCGCTCGACGAAGTCGAGCCACTCTCTTTATGCAAAATAAACAATGTCAGCGTCGATTTCAAGAAGTAGAAACTAAATTGAATGTCATCTCTTCCCTTGATGATTTTAATAGAGGAGAAATTATATATTGACATCTTCAATTTTTAAAATTTTCCAACAACTATATCAATTTCATCTACTCCATTTTGCTATAAATGCATAAAGATCCGCAGTCTATCCGTGACACATCAGGCGGTCCGAGAGTGGCTCGACTTCGTCAAGTGATTTGAGGAGTTGGTGATTTGAAAATTACAGTCAACACGTGTTGGCCGATAAAGTGTCGACTTGCAGCCCAATAGTAATGACCTGTTATAAATCTCTCCATAGAGAACAGCCCCGGGAACGGCACTGAAAGAAATCGAGCCTTTCGGGTTGCGTCTGCCTAATCTCACCACAGCCGCGCGCCCGTAGTCTCAATGTGTTGCCTTCGATGGTGCAAGCTACGTAGTATGTGTGCCGCTGTAATAAGTATTTCAACACAACCGAAAATGCGTGTGAAATGAGTCCTGCCTCCTCCACTCTGATCCAATCGGCCGCGCATTCGCACAGACACGTCAATCCTGCCTGGGAACCTTCTCCGCAGGCTTGCATCAATACAATGTCACCAGTTCGAACCCATGCGTGTTGACGCCTTGCCGTCATCCCCTACAATTGCGTAGTAGTGGGCGGTAACGGTCTCGTATCCTAACCCACTGCTGTTCCGCTATCGCTCGTACTTACGAGGCAGTGTATTGGATTAATTGTTGGACATAGACAAATCTAAAATGTTTTTTCATTACGTGAATGAAAGCTGTAATTTCAGGGCAGACGCTGTCGATCCTTACGTCAGAATGTCTGTTCCAGGGTTTTTCCCTTTCACTTAAAAAGGTATCGCTGGCCAAGACTGGTTGCTAATATTGTTCTCGAGGTGTAAATGGGGTTATTTAGTCGTATACAGCGTCCTTTGCCAGCTCCTTGTGACGCCAATTTTTATATCTCCATTCCTTTTCATTTTACAGGGGAAACTTCAAGGAATATAGCCATATTTTTTCAAAATTTAAATTACTCTGGCGGCTCATCGAAAAATACATAAAAAAAGAATTAAATTTTTCGACTCCATACAGTTGATGGTCGTGGTTAAAAAAATAATTTTGCAATAGCCCAATCCTTTCCGAATAAAACCATAAAAAAAGTGTAGCTCAATCGGATTTCAGAGAAAAAACTATTTCATTAGTTTTGTTGACAAGAAATTCGATTTTTTGCAAAATTCTGAGGTGGTAGACAAATTTTGAGACCAAATTTGAAATAAGCGTGGAAGAACCTACGGTAAATGATGTACAGCATGTTGCAAAGAAGTCTGTTCTGCTCGTGGTATTGTGAAAATCAAAGTTTTATTGAAATTGTGCAGGTTTAACGAATTTTGTCAAGATTAAAAAACGTTCGTATCATCATTTCCCTACTTTTCCCAAATTTTGCAAAGTTTGAGCTTTAATTTAAAAAAAAATTCATCGTTCTATCTCTTTTCTATCGAAAGTTCTTTGATTTTAACACAGAATTCATCGGGTCGTCGCGCTGTGGCGACCCGGCGGTGACGATCCTTGCAGCGACCACTGCAGCGACCCAATAGCTGCACGGGTCGCTGCAAGGACCGCTTCCTGGATCGCGACTGTAACCGTGTCGGTCACATATCGACAGTTCGCGAATGTCGAGCGTAGAAACCATACTTACCGCGGCGATCCATGACGTCACACGCGATCCTCGTCTAGTAAAGGATCGCAGGATCGTTCCACCAATTATGGTTGCGTGCGCATCGATCACCACTCGATAATCATCGAAGGAGATCGGTGAGAGCTGTGGGGAAATCACTCTACGTCTGGAAGCGATTCAGTGAACACGCGTTCGCGAGGTGTCCGTTCGATGATAATCGGTGCGTATTCGGGAGGCCAAACCATCCTGTTATACTAGACAAACCGTCTAGCCAACCTCGATACGTGCGCGCCTCAAACCGAGGAGTCGCGATTGCTAACCGTTTCGTGGCTCAGTGCTGTCGTTTCACCATACGCGTAATACCGCCGTAACAGCGTAGTAGTCATTGCAATATACGTAATTATTGTAAAAGTAACGTAAATCCGAGAAAGTGTAACTTGCTGTGGGCAAGCGCGAATTAAAGAATATAATTAGAATCCTTGTTGAATTGGACAGCGAGTCCCTACTATTAAATTTACGGAATACGTCGTACGGACACTTCGGTACAGATTAATGGTTTTCAACATAGAATAAATACGTGAATAGATTCGGGAACGTCTTCCATCAGTTAGTTCGAGCAATTGAATGACCAAGCGGATCCGATTAAGGCCCTGCTGGTATTTCCTTATTGTGTCGTTCGTCCTTGAGGGATGAGTTCGCGAATCATTCTTGTTTTCATATAGTATTTGGATAGTCACAGCCAAAGAAATTCTATTGACGCTGGAAGTTGCTCCGAGTCCACATATCGTGCTGAAGGGTAACTCTTGGGCGGTACGGAATATCCGAGGTCTAGTGCTTGTTTCTATAATTCAGCCGATCGCACGAGTAGTTATACGAGTCCAAAGATTCATCTATATGCTTCGAATCGGTCCTGTAATAGAGCGTAATTGCCAGTACCCGTTGACCACGTTCATCCGAATACGGCCGGACCGGATAAACGTTAGTATTCGGTAATTACGTCCCAGTATCCAAGTGGATCTTGCACGACCGAGGCTCCTCTTTCGACACTGGAATTTACTCCAAATCCATGCATCGTGCTGAAGAGTAATCCTTAAGTGTGGCGGAAAGCCACAGTTGGTGCTGTTTCCCACCCGTGCGAATCCTCTGAGACATCAGCCGATTGCACGGATAGTGAAGCTGATCCTGCTTGTCCTTTTAACAATATCTATCGAGTGATTGGATCGCATGCGACTAAGGTGATTCTATCTGCACTTGAAATTATTCTAAGTCCACGTCTAGTGCTGAAGAATATTTCCTAAGTGTAGCGGAGGAACCAAGGTCTGCTCCGTGTCCAGAATGGTGAGACTGATCAATTCACCCCTCGAGTATTATTCGTCAAATAATTATCACATAAAACAACCTATGTTGAAAACCATTTCTACCTTGAATAAGGTGCAATTTCACATCGGCTGGCCTAAGGTTGTGGAAGCGTTGCGACCAAACGTGGATTCGACGTACTCGTCCGCCGTCGGACTTGAATTTATTCGGGCCGTTATTAATTTGTAAGAGTCGGAACTCCGGAAAACTGTTTGTACTGACTGGCGTCATCGCGATTCGTATTGGGTATGACCGCGAAGTCAAAAACGCTCAATGTATTCAAGGACTATACAATATACCATCCTTTTACCAGATTTCGCTTTCGAACATTTAATTTTCTATCCACGCTATTCCGTTATCCATTGCATGGAGGCTCGGACTCCCACTTCATACCTTGTTAGTTTAAACAGCATCAAGTAATCAGCTCATCTGGCTGTCGGAATTCTGTTAGAGAGTATTTAAATAAATATCTAGATATACGGTTACACGACGGAGTGGCTAAAAAAGGTTTTGTCAGTTCTGACCGACCAGTCCTGGACCGCTAGAGAACTCATCAGTAAGGCTATCCAGCGGGCCCTGCCCGAGACGCTGCTATATCGGAAGGCGGTTTAAGACTGTATACAGGGTGTTTACCTACAGGTGGGAGAAAATTGAAGGGGTGGTTCTCGACGATAATATAAGACGAAAATGAAGAAAAAAAAAATAGCGATTTCGGCCTCGTTATTAAGTTATTAACAGTTAAAAATCTGCCCAAAAGCGGCAATTTTTCAACAGCGGTGCACGTTGCGTACGTCACACAGACGCGCGACAGTCTCGTATCAAGTGACAACGCATGCATACCTTGGTTCTCATTTGGGGCCCCAGCGAGGTAAAAATGTTTAAAAAATCGTTGGACGACATTGAACCTACCTACTCGTTAAAATCCACAAGGGCATTCATAATATCCGCCCTATGGAATTATCGAGTAGAAGGGGTCAATGCCCTTTCACTTTTACATTCATTCCACACATACCCACAAATCCTTATCCTGCACTGTAATTGTTCATAACACCGTACTTAATATACTGGAAGAAACGCTCGATCACTATTTACAATATCATACACACGCACTACGAGTTTCTGCGAACGGAAATCTTCGATTCGTGCGAGAAGAATCGTCCGTACAAGCTAGCATCCGTATGCACACTGATTCAAGACAGGTGATGTGGTCAATGCACACACATGAAATATTTCGCGGTCACAGACAGAATGAGAAGGAATCACGAAATTCGTGAAAACAGGATAGACGAAGTATTGGTATATCAACGCGCGACGTTTGGGCGGTAGTTTGCTGTAGATCTTCATTTATTTTATCGATCTGTCATCCACCTCATCAGCTGTCTTGAATCAGTATGCATACGGATGCTAGCTTGTACGAACGATTCTTCTCGCACGCGTCGAAGATTTCCGTTCGCAGAAATCATACACGACCTCAAGATGTCCGTTCCGTCTGTGAACAAGTCTCGCAACGTAAATCAAGTTCCATAAAGTGCAGTGTTTCAACATTAAAGGATTACCAGTTCTTTACATTCTCCTCATTTCCCTCAGTAAACTTGTACTCTCTGTAAACACGTAGTGCGTGTGTATGATATCGTAAATAGTGCTAGATCGTTTATTCCAGTATATTAAGTACGGTGTTATGAACAATTATAGTTCAGGATAAGGATTTGTGGATATGTGTGACAAGAATTTAAAAGTGAAAGGGCATTGACCCCTTCTACTCGATAATTCCATAGGGCGGATATTATGAATGCCCTTGTGGATTTTAACGAGTAGGTAGGTTCAATGTCGTCCAACGATTTTTTAAACATTTTCACAAATGAGAACCAAGGTATGCATGCGTTGTCACTTGATACGAGACTGTCGCGCGCCTGTGTGACGTACGCAACGTGCACCGCTGTTGAAAAGTTGCCGCTTTTTGGGCAGATTTTTAACTGTTAATAACTTAATAACGAGGCCGAAATCGCAATTTTTTTATTCTTCATTTTCGTCTTATATTATCGTCGAGAACCACCCCTTCAATTTTCTCCCATCTGTAGGTAAACACCCTGTATATAGAGATCGGTGACGGATCAGATAGCAGCGAGAAAGGTCTTTCTTTGACTATCTGTCCATCTTGTGGCGAGTGTAAGGGGTTAGCCGCCACAAAAGGTTACACCTCGCCGAATTTCAATGGGGCTGTACCTGGTTTTGGTGGTGAAATTCGCCCGCGGCGGGAATTCAATCGAGCTTGGACCATTCGATAGCCTACCCAAAAAAGAACCCTCTCTGCCAAGTTTCAGCTCCACACCCAGATAGCACAAAGACATCTTAAAGTACGCCTAAAAGTTGCCTGACGCAAGACGTAACGTACATCTTTAAGTCGTACGTTGCGTCTGTGGCACGTCGTTTTCACGTCTTTTCCACGTACTGTGTACAACTTTAACAGGTCTTTGTTACAAAACTGTGCGACTTAAAGTCGTCTCTCACAGGTCTTTTCGACATCTTTAAGATGTCGCTTTAAGACGCAAAAAAGTTGCCTTTTCGGACATCTTTTATGCATCTTTTATGCATCTTTTTTCAGACGTACAAAATCTTCAAATTGAAGAAAAAATTTTAAAAAAATTAGAATCTATATATATATATATATATATATATATATATATATATATATATATATATATATATATATATAAATAATATAAATAATAAATATAAATATATATATATATATATATATATATATATATATATAGATTCTAATTTTTATATATATATATTACTACTTTTTCATGTATTACTTGAGAGAAATATTCCATTTTGTCTCTTCGAAAAAACCTTATTACAACAATTTAGTTTTTATGCAGCATACTGGGCGGGAATCGAACTCGGGACCTACCGTTTAACTTCATGATGGTTTCCTCGCTGAGCCATGCGAACCTTTACTGTTAGATTCATTACTTTTTATTCTTATAGGCTCAAATCATATCAAATCATATATATTATTATATAAAAAATATTTTAACAGAAGTTTATCTCTTTTAATAATTATATGACCTAATTATTTAATTATTTACCTAAAATACTTTTTAGGTAAAAATCAATCTACTTTTTTTTAATGAAGCATAGTATCAGTATATTAACGCTTAAGAGATATACATATTTTCGTAAGTACTTCAATCGTTTCTGCCGTGAAAACGGCATCCCGAAAAAGGCAACTTTTACGCGTCCTTAAAGGCACCTCTGCTGGGACGACGTTTTCACGTTCGAAGGCAGGTGCCTTTTATGCATCTCATTTCTAATGTGAAAACGGCGTCCCGAAAGAGGCAACTTTTACACGTCCATAAAGGCACCTCTGCTGGGACGATGTTTTCACGTTCGAAGGCAGGTGCCTTTTATGCATCTCATTTCTAACCTGAAAACGGCGTACCGAAAGAGGCAACTTTTACGCGTCCTTAAAGGCACCTCTGCTGGGACGACGTTTTCACGTTCGAAGGCAGATGCCTTTTATGCATCTCATTTCTAACCTGAAAACGGCGTACCGAAAGAGGCAACTTTTACGCGTCCTTAAAGCCACCTCTGCTGGGATGACGTTTTCACGTTCGAAGGCAGGTGCCTTTTATGCATCTCATTTCTAACGTGAAAACGGCGTCCCAGAAAAGATGCCTTTATGGACGCCTAAAAAGTGTCTTACTGAGACGTGAGACGTAAAGACATAGAACGGACATGAAAACGGCAACTTGAAGTCGTCCTCTGCTATCTGGGCATGTTCCACAGCCCCACGTGGTTATTGAGAAAAATCGATAAACCAGTTTTTGGCCCATTGTCCCTATTTATTGACAATTCAAAATTCTGAAAAAAATCTGACACATTTCGGATACTAAGCCACATATTAGCTATCATTTTCAGATAATTCCATTGCAAACTCTGGTTGTGAAAAAATGAAAAACACGAAAAAAATAAAAAGAACGCAGATATCAGATAGAAATGGGAAGAGCACTATCGCAGATTTTACTTAGCAATAAGATATTACCGCAAGTATTATGCTCAATTTTTTCAAATTCCTGAGAGTGGCGCGTCATGGTTAAAAAAAAGGAAAACCACTTTTTTCGGCATTTTTCCAAAGTTATACTTGTCTTTTCTGAATCTTATCGAAAACCAATTTAAATAAGAAGTTTCGTGTTATACAGGGCCAACGTCTAGTACTTGTCGTTCGTGTTACAATTTTTATATTTGTACACCTTACCAATCATAAGAATATAAACTTTTTGTTGTGTATGAACATTTGTTTAAAACATTGATGTTTCATTTTGATGTTTAAACACATATTCATAGATAGAGAAACGTTTATATTCATTGTATACATATAAAATACCAATTTTTTAATAAAAATTTAATTTTGTCTTAATGAACGGTTAATTGAAATGCGAATCTAATATTAAATTTGTTTGAAAGAAACGTACACAGGCGGTTTCACTTATTGCTCGCTGCCGGAGAGTTCGCGAGTACGGTTTGCCGGGTTCCAGTGCGCGTGGAACAATCTTTCGGTGATCACGGTCTTCTCACGGCGTTCCAGCGGCTACGACGCGGTGTTGTTTCGTGACGAGAAAAGCGGACGTCTTGGAAGGAAGGGAGTTCCCTGCCCGAGTCGGGTCGGTTGGACGTCGACGTGGTGGTTCACCGTGCGTCTAAATCCTCTCGGACGGTTCTACGGCGGCGAGTGATGGTACATCGTGCTCGCCGATCGTTCTCGTGGACGGTACGCCCTGACGAAATGGCTGGTGGTACACCGTGGCCTTCAGAGTGGCGGTACGCCGTGCTCTGCTTCGGCGGAACGTAATTCGTCACCGGCGGAGTGCTCTCATGGAACAGGAAACAAAGTTAACAGAATGGCGGTGCGCCGTATTCTGCTCGGTGGAACGTAGTTCGTCACCGATAGGAATACTTACAGAGGATCGTGGCGGGAACGAAGTGTTCTGAGTCACGTCTCAGATCAGAAGAGCCTGCGTCGGTTGCGTGGCAGCTTTTATAGCTCCTCGATCGTTGGCTCGGGTGGTGGTGCGGTGCGGTAATTCGGTGCGACTATTTCACACGGGTTTCTTACGCGCGTGGGAAAATTCGTCAACTGATTCCCATCGATGCTAGTTTCGTGGCGCGGTGATCGCGCGGTGCGGGGTGCGCGTCGGTGATGCGTGACGGCGCGGTTCGGTCTCGGTCGGCTACGTTCGGTTCTCTTCGATACGATATGGTACGCGGTTCTCTGCTGACAGGCCTGCTCGGTGCAGGTCTGTTACACCCCCCTCCTTCTCCGGGATAGCGAGCGCATGGCAGCGAGACTTTTTTATTAAAAAAATAATGGACTAGTAATTACATAACTGGGTACATAACGGCTTTGGTGTACACTTTTCGCTTGCATATCACAATTCTATTGCGCAGTTCCTGCTGTAATGCGGCCATATTTACTAGGGACGGGGTGAGGACCCCCAACAACGCGAGTTTATAAAACTGAACTCTCACGCATCTACCTGCAGAATGCTTCTTTGCGTGTACTGCGTAGTCTGCGTGTACTATGTACTGTATCCCGGTACGTGTTGAATACTTCCGGCTTACTTGCTACCCTACTAGCTATGTAAAAAGAATATGCTAATTTGCTTACTTTTATCGTACTTGCTACAAAAATAACATTTTACTTACATCCTATCTATTTGCTACGACCACGGAAAAAAAAGAAGCAAAAACGGGGAGAACGTTGCTCTATTGTGTCCCGGTACTGGTCTACTGCTTTTGACCTATAATGTAAAAACAAAAAAGAAACGGGCTACACGCCACTACTGGTTGTCTATATCTACGTACCCCGCGTCCCGGTACGGGGTTACCTGTTCCGGCCTATATCCTATTACTTATATGCTAGTTGATAACACGGGAAAAGAAGAGAAGAAAACGGAAAAAACAACAACTACCCTATTTCTTATGTACTAACGCGTCCCGGTACGGGATTTGAGGTCGCGGTGGGCGTTATCTCCTATCGTGGTAGCTTTGCAGCTGCTGCCGGTGCTCGCCTCTGGCATCTGCGGAGGCGTCCGTTGCCGTCGAAGTGCAGCTTCTAGCGCTCGTCGTCCAGTTCGGCCAGAGACTGCTTTGCGGCGACCGGTACTTCCACTCGTCGCCCGTTCGGTAGCTCGAACAACGCATCTCGCTGGTTGCGTGGCGGTCCTGGTAGCGGATGGGCGGCAGTGCCCTTGGTGCACGGTGCCATGGTGTCACCGGGTGGCCGTTGTTCCCTGGCCTCCCCCCTTGGGGATTTCCGGGAAAGTGGTTCCCGCCGGTGGTCTGTAGTGCCGGTTTCTCCGGGTGTCCCTCCTAGCGGTGTTGTTCGCAGTGACGGCCTCTAGCGGCACTGGTGGGGGTAGGGCGGCCACTCGTCGCCACTCGCTGACGGGCCACTTTTCCGCCTTTGGCCGGGACGGTTGGCGCGGATGGCGGAAAGGCGGTGTCCGTGGCGAGATGGATAGGCGTTCCAACTCGCGCTAAATTGGGACCGGGAGGTCCATTGGTCCGAGCGTCGTCGTCCGTGGGTCCACCCGCGTGCGGATCGCTACTGGTCGGTCGTTGGCTGACCCGGGCACCGGTTCCTCCCGCGTGGGTGGTGGTGCTTCCGATGGCAAATGTTCCGGGTGTGGTGGTGGGGCCAAGGTGTGTAACCGTGTTGGTCACATATCGACACTTCGCGAATGACGAGCGTAGAAACCATACTTACCGCGGCGATCCATGGCGTCACACGCGATCCTCGTCTAGTAAAGGATCGCATGTGACGTCATGGATCGCTGAGGTAAGTATGGTTTCTACGCTCGACATTCGCGAAGTGTCGATATGTGACTGACACGGTTACAGGTGATTGCCCCGGTTGCTGGCGCGTCTTTGGACCAGTGGCGTAGAGGCGGCACCGTTGTCGTGCGGCTCTTTTTGGGCGGCCTCCTGCTAGCCTGTTTTTTCGCTGGCTTGTCCGGCCACCATGATGCCGGCTCCGGTGCTGGTGCTGGCAGTGTCACGACTGGCTCGTGACCCAGCAGGACCCGATGCTCCTCTATTGTGAGCAGCGGTGCGCTCGATCCGGTGGACGAGGTGCTCGCGTCCGAGCTCGTCCGGGGTCGGATTGTCCCTCGGGTTGCTTCCGGCCACCATGTGACCGGCCGGATCACCTTCGCCTTCGTCCTCCTGCAGGAGAGGGCCATCGGGTTGGTGACGAGGTGGGTCCTGGTTGTGCCGGTGAGCCCGACACTCGTCACGGTGCTATCCCCTTGTGGTCGTCCCGAAGTCACGACTGGCCTCGGTCGTGTGGCCTTTCTGCTCGTAATTTCCATGTCCATGGAGGCTGGCGGTGTCTCCTTGCTGGCCGCGTCCCGCCGTGTCGGGGCTGCGTCACGCAGCGTCGGGACCGCGTCTGGCAGCGTCGGGGCTGCGTCGGGCAGCTTCGGTTCCGGGGCTAGGTGCTCCGGGGGTGGTCGGCGTGCGTGGGCGGCTCTCCTCGTCCACCGTAACGGCGTACAGCGCGCGTAGTTCGGCGTAGAAATCGTCCTCCATCGCCCGGCTGTTCGGCTGGCTGCATGTCTTTGCCTGACAGGACTGCGGAATACTGTGGCCTGTGACAGAAATTAATACTCCCTATTACTTTTCTCGGTCGGCCACGTTGTCGGGCGGTCGGTGCAGCAGTTATGGTGTCTGCCTGCACTCTGTTTGCCTTCGTGGAGGCAAGTGGTCGTAGACTGTCGTCTGTCTCCCCCCCCCCGTCGCTCTCCGGTTCTCGGGTGTGCCCTGTGTCGGGTTTTAGATCCTGCATGTGTATGTGCCGCGTCCAGCGTCGACTCGTATCGCGGAGGTCGACAATCACCGATGACACGATTCGCCCGACCGTATAAGGCCCGTTATATTTCGGCGCGAGTTTCGCGGCGATGCCCGCCCCTTTATCGAAAAGAGTGTGTTCTTTTTTCCACACCGTGTCTCCGACGGCCGGTCTCCAGTTGCGGTGGCGCAGGTTATAGTAGTGCTCCTGACGTCCGAACGCTTGAGCCAAATGTAGACTGGCCAGTTCTTGTGCGTCGCGTAAATTCTTCCAACGTTGCTGCGATAGGGTGGCTGCTTCCTCTGGTGTTGATTGCCCGGGTATGCGTAGTTCTCGACCCTGGTTCAAGTAGGCTGGGCTGTATCCTGTAGCTTCGTGCCAGGCTGTGTTGATGGCGAATCGTGCTTCGTCTAGTTTCTCGTCCCACCGGTCATGATGCCTTCCCGTATACTGTGCTCGCATGGTTTTTACCACTATGTTTGCCCTTTCTTCCAGGTTGCAGTGTGGGGCGTACGGCGGTGTTCTTCTATGTTCGGTGCCTGCCGCACGAAGGAGTGTGGTGAATGGCTCGCCTATAAATTGTCGGCCGTTGTCCGAAATGATGACCTTCGGAGCTCCGTAACGCAGTATGATATCCTTCTGTATGGCGGCGGCGACGGCGGCACTGGTGGCCTTTCGGAGTGCCGTGAGTTCCACCCACTTAGTAAACCTGTCGAGCGCAACCAGCAGCCAGATGTGGCCTCGGGGTGAGCGTGGAAGTGGTCCAACTACATCGACCGATACCGTGTGCCACGGCTGTGTTGCCGGGTTGGCGTGGAGGCGCCCTGGTGGAGGCTGAGACGGCGTCTTATAATGTTGGAATCTGGTGCAGTTCCGTACGTAGCGGGAGACTTCTCGGAACATTCCCGGCCAGTAAAATTTTTGGGCGATCCGGACTATTGTTTTGGCCAGTCCCAAGTGTCCCGCAGTGGGGTCGTCGTGGAACTTCCGTAGGATCCCTTCCCGTTCTCCTGTCGGTACGCAAATCTTCCAAGTGTTGCCGGGTTCTGGCTCGTTGTAGTCTAGCTGGTGTAGTATTCGTCAGTGCAGTTTCCCCTCTCGGATCTGGAATTCTGGTACTGCGGCGGGATTCTGTTTCACTTCCTCGATCTTTCTCTCGTACCATGAGTTCCCTCGAGGTTTTGGTCTGAGTAGACTTACGCCCGGTACCGGTTCGATTCTGGAAAGTGCATCGGCCACATGGTTAATCTTTCCGGGGCGGTCCTTGACGTGAAAGTCGTACTGCTGTAGTTCGAGGGCCCATCTCGCGAGCCGTCCCGTCGGGTTCTCAATCTGTTACATCTATCGGAGTGCCTGGAGATCGGTGACGACAGTGAAGTGATAGCCTTCTAGGTATGGCTTCATCTTCTGTATGCCCCAGACTACGGCGAGGCACTTCTTCTCGGTGGCGCTATAGTTCCGTTCTGGTTTGGTCAGCGTATGGCTGGCATAGGCGATGACGAGTTCTTCCGTGCTGTCGCCCTGTGTGAGTACGGCTCCCAGGCCGTGGTCGCTGGCGTCCGTCTGGAGGGTGAACGGCTGAGTGAAATCCGGACACGCAAGTATTGGCGCGGTGCCCATATTGGCCCTTTCCTCTACCTCGGTCCATCGCCATTTTGCGTTCTTCCGGATGAGTTGCGTGAGGGGCTCCATAATTTCGGCGAATTTGGGTACGAATCTGCAGTACCAGGATGCCATCCCGTGGAAGCGTCTCACTTCTCGAATCGTTCTGGGAGCGGGGAACTGTGCGATTGCGTTTGTTTTTTTTCTGGATCGGACCGGATGCCCTGCTGGTCGACAATATGTCCGGTAACGGAGACTGCTAACGCAGAATCGGCACTTGTCCGGGTTCAGGCGGAGTCCGGCCGCGCGGAGGCGTCGAAAAACTTCTCTCAGGTGTCGCTGGTGGTCCTCGATGGTCTTGCTGGCGATGATGATGTCATCGAGGTATGAAAATGCGTACGGTTCGAGTTCGGGACCGATTATTCTATCGAGTAAGCGTTGGAACGTGGCAGGGGCCGAATGCAGGCCGAATGGCATGACCCGAAATTGAAACAGCCCCCTTCCGGGCACCGTGAAGGCGGTGAGTGGTCG
The DNA here is from genome assembly GCA_933228785.1 of Lasioglossum pauxillum. Taxonomy (NCBI): domain Eukaryota; kingdom Metazoa; phylum Arthropoda; class Insecta; order Hymenoptera; family Halictidae; genus Lasioglossum; species Lasioglossum pauxillum. Next base: position 31,367,968 of record OW121703.1, read on the forward strand.
GATGGTGGCCTCCAGTGGTACTTGCCAGTATCCGTTTTTCAGGTCCAGTGTCGTTAGAAATTTCGCGCCTCGGAGCTTGTCGAGGGTGGCCTGTATGTGCGGTAACGGGTATCCGTCCTTCTCGATCCTCTCATTCAGGCGGCGAAAGTCTACGCAGAATCTAGGCTTGCCGTCCTTCTTTTTCACCACGATGACTGGAGAACTACACGGGCTGCTGGAGGGTTCGATCACCTTCTCGGTTAGCATTTTCTCGATTTCCTCGATTTCCTCGTTGGCTATCGCCTGCATGGCCGGGTTCCGCGGTTGGTACCGTTGTTTGAGGGGGGTATCGTCTAACACTTTGATCCGATGTCGAGGAGGGTGGTGCGTCCCGGAACGGACGCGAACAACTCCATTTCGGCGCCCAGGAATCCGCAGGCCTATTTGTTGACACGGTTCTGCCCGGCAGTCGGCGGGCCACGATGCGACGTCGGACGGTGGTTTGAGTTCTAACTGGAGCGAGGCGATCGTTTGTATGCCCAGCAGCACTGGGGGCCCATGTTCGGAAGCACCGTGAAATCTTGTAGCCACTCGTATCGCATAGTACAGAATGGGATTTGCATTTTGCCGGTGGGTTATGTTTCAGAGCTGTCGGCCAGGCTGATGTCGTTCGCCGGTGCCATCGACAGGAGGCCTTGTTCCAGGGCCCACCCTTGCACTTCGGTGTTGATACAGGAAAGCTGAGAGCCGGTGTCGAGTAACGCATCAATTTCTCGGCCGCAGATCAGTATCGGCAGCAGCGGGCGTGGGATATATTTTATTGCGGGGGCCGGTAGTTGCCCATTGATGGCCGGCCCCGCGGTCCGTTTCCCGGCGGATGGCATTCCCGAGTGAGTACGGTGTCGCGTCCACAGCGTGAGCAAAATTTCCGGTATTTATTCCGGCACTCAAAGCGTATGTGACCCCGCTGCTTGCACCTCCAGCAGTGTCTGACCGGGCTGTAGTTGTCGGTGCCACCCGTGGCGGGTGGTGTCTCGCCTATCCGAGATAGCCGGGCCTCGATTGCGTCGGACGGCGATACACTTAACATGGAGCGGTGATCTCGTGACCCCCCGGTTGTTCTGATGTCGGTAGTGGCCATGGGGCGTGCGGTGGTACGTGCCAATTTCGCCTTCCTTTCCGTCGCCATTTTGATCCGTTGTACCTGTCGGAGGAGGTCGTCCATGTTGGCGAGCTTGTCGCTGTTGATCATCATTGCGTACTCAGGCAACATATTTTTGTAGATTGTCTCTAGGCACTCACCCTCAGGGATCTGAGCACGCCTCATCAGCGTGAGGAGTGCGTTCATGAACAGATGGAACGGTTCCCCGGGGCGCTGTATCCGTTCCCGAGCCTCGCGTTCCTTCTGTAAGCGGGTCTGGTGTGGTGTGAAAAAAGCCAGAAATTTTTCGGCGAACGTTGTCCAGGAGGTGATCTGTCCGCGGGTGTTCCGGAACCACAGCTGCGCCTCTCCCCGTAAGAGTTCAGGTATCCCTCGGAGTAAATCGTTATCCGAGAGGCGGTACGTGCTTTGGAGTTCGCTCACGCGTTCCAGAAATGAGTACGGATCCTTCCGTTACTGGTGCAGCCGGATTTCCGCAGTTGGGCCACGTTGAAGTTGTCATCTTGTTGGTTACTTTTGGATGTGCCCGGCGGGTCGGGCCCCGAATTTATCTTGGGGGTTGCCATCGGAAACAGTTGCTCCGTCTGTTCCTCGATTATGTCCTCCCAGCGCTGTCGGAGTTCCTTCTTGTCCCACGGAATAGGTAGATTCCGTTTCCGGAGCTCGGCAGTAACTCGTTGTGGGGTGGGCCGTAGTGACTGTTTCCGCATGCCCGGTGGTCAATACCATATGATTCTCGAAAAATCAATATTTCCCTGGGAACGATTTCATTTGTTTTAAACGACGCCTTCATCGAATACATTGTAGGCTAGGAGAGCATAGTTTCGCGCGAATCAAGTTGCCGATTATGTGGGTCCTCACCGATTTCGATGACTTTGGAATATATTATTTATTCGATGTTTTAAATATCTTTTTCCTATGGAATAAAGCTCATCGAAATCGGCGAGGAGATCGATTTACAATTACAAGTTCTTACAATTATCTCGTAAACTAAAGCCGGCCGACAAAAACTGTAAAGGGAAATGTTGTTCAGAATCATGGTTTTGACAACATATCCAAAGCTCATCACGATTGGCCAAGAAATAATACATAGATCGATTTTCAATTACATGTTTTTACAATTATCACGTAAACTAAAGCCGATCGACAAAGACTGTAAAGAGAAATATTGTTCAGAATCACGGAATTGACAACATATCCAAAGCTTATCGAAATTGGCGAGGATTCACATCATCGAGAAACTTTTGTTCGTTGTGACATCGCGGCGTGCCACCGACACTCGGCTGCCGGCGCGCCGGGCTGCACGCGTCTAGCTCGCGCTCTCATTGGTCCGTGTTTTTCGTTAATAACTCGTTAACGAAGCCGCGGAAGACACTTTTTCAAAGGAAAATGTCGCTTGAAATGATCTCAGGAACCTCCCATTTTCGGGTCCTGGGGGAATTTTGAGACACCCTGTATACAGTCTTAAACCGCCTTCCGATATAGCAGCGTCTCGGGCAGGGCCCGCTGGATAGCCTTACTGATGAGTCCTCTAGCGGTCCAGGACTGGTCGGTCAGAGCTGACAAAACCTATTTTAGCCACTCCGTCGCGATCCAGGAAGAGGTCCTTGCAGCGACCCGTGCAGCTATTGGGTCGCTGCAAGGGTCGCTGCAAAGATCGTCACCGCCGGGTCGCCACAGCGCGACGGCCGATGAATTCTGTGTTAAAATCAAAGAACTTTCGATAGAAAAGAGATAGAACGATGAATTTTTTTTTAAATTAAAGCTCAAACTTTGCAAAATTTGGGAAAAGTAGGGAAATGATGATACGAACGTTTTTTAATCTTGACAAAATTCGTTAAACCTGCACAATTTCAATAAAACTTTGATTTTCACAATACCACGAGCAGAACAGACTTCTTTGCAACATGCTGTACATCATTTTCCGTAGGTTCTTCCACGCTTATTTCAAATTTGGTCTCAAAATTTGTCTACCACCTCAGAATTTTGCAAAAAATCGAATTTCTTGTCAACAAAACTAATGAAATAGTTTTTTCTCTGAAATCCGATTGAGCTACACTTTTTTTATGGTTTTATTCGGAAAGGATTGGGCTATTGCAAAATTATTTTTTTAACCACGACCATCAACTGTATGGAGTCGAAAAATTTAATTCTTTTTTTATGTATTTTTCGATGAGCCGCCAGAGTAATTTAAATTTTGAAAAAATATGGCTATATTCCTTGAAGTTTCCCCTGTAAAATGAAAAGGAATGGAGATATAAAAATTGGCGTCACAAGGAGCTGGCAAAGGACGCTGTATACGACTAAATAACCCCATTTACACCTCGAGAACAATATTAGCAACCAGTCTTGGCCAGCGATACCTTTTTAAGTGAAAGGGAAAAACCCTGGAACAGACATTCTGACGTAAGGATCGACAGCGTCTGCCCTGAAATTACACCTTTCATTCACGTAATGAAAAAACATTTTAGATTTGTCTATGTCCAACAAGTAATCCAATACACTGCCTCGTAAGTACGAGCGATAGCGGAACAGCAGTGGGTTAGGATACGAGACCGTTACCGCCCACTACTACGCAATTGTAGGGGATGACGGCAAGGCGTCAACACGCATGGGTTCGAACTGGTGACATTGTATTGATGCAAGCCTGCGGAGAAGGTTCCCAGGCAGGATTGACGTGTCTAGGTGCGAATGCGCGGCCGATTGGATCAGAGTGGAGGAGGCAGGACTCATTTCACACGCATTTTCGGTTGTGTTGAAATACTTATTACAGCGGCCACACATACTACGTAGCGTGCACCATCGAAGGCAACACATTGAGACTACGGGCGCGCGGCTGTGGTGAGATTAGGCAGACCCAACCCGAAAGTCTCGATTTCTTTCAGTGCCGTTCCCGGGGCTGTTCTCTATGGAGAGATTTATGACAGGTCATTACTATTGAGCTGGAAGTCGACACTTTATCGGCCAACGCGTGTTGACTGTAATTTTCAAATCACCAACTCCTCAAATCACTTGACGAAGTCGAGCCACTGTCGGACCGCCTGATGTGTCACGGATAGACTGCGGATCTTTATGCATTTATAGCAAAATTGAGTAGATGAAATTGATAGTTGTTGGAAAATTTTAAAAATTGGAGATGTCAATATATAATTTCTCCTCTATTAAAATCATCAAGGGAAGAGATGACATTCAATTTAGTTTCTACTTCTTGAAATCGACGCTGACATTGTTTATTTTGCATAAAGATACGCAGTCTATCCATGACACGCCATCAGGTGGCCCGAGAGTGGATCGATTTCGTCTTCATTTAGACTTTGTGCAGCTCTCCTATTGTTGTATGTTAATGTATTAGGTCGTTCGGAAAGTCATTCCACTTTCTCCTTTACTGAAGAAATAACATTCAATTTGATTTCTATTTCTTGCAATCGATGTAGTCAATTTTTATTTTGCAGAAAGATCCGCAGTCTAGTAATGACAAACGGAAGCATTGCCATCCCTACACGAAAAACAAAATTACTTTCCGAACGACCTAATAGTACGTAGTATGTAATTTAAATAAATATTTATTTTGTCGGTAAAAAGAAAGACTGCTGCTGCTGCTGCTGCTACACATTTGTATAATATACATTTACTTTACCGATATCTACCACATAGCGCGTCCTACATTAGTGCGACCGTGTTGCCCTCTTGCGGCGAGGCAGAATACAGCACCGTTTTCCGTACAGCTTCGCGGCAGCAGGCCTCCAAAACGCGACATAGCTGCCGCGCAATACAGCTGCAGATTGGAGCAGTTGGTTATCTGGGTATATAACTTACTTAGATTTACAAAATACATGTTTGAAATTTTCATTACAGGCACAGACAAAAAATTTAAAAATCGTGACCTTCACTTTTTCTTCGCAATTGCGACTAATAACAATTGTTTAAAAAAATTATGTACACATTAGCTAGTAAACTAATCCTTCTAACGTCTCAAAAATATTAGAGCTGTTGGGTAGAATTTTAAAAAAGTAATTCGATTTTAAAAGGTGTACGAATACTTTATACACTCACTGTATATATTTTATATACGGACTGTTTCGTTTAAAACTGTCCACCTAAATATATCTGAAAATACAAAAACTGTTTGTGACGTATCTAAATGCTTTCAAAAGATGAATCAGATGGAAGAATCATTTTTTATAATTGTAACTTTTTAACTTCCCGATTTTATAGGGAAGTTATTGTAATTACCCCGAAAATCGAAAATCGATTTTTTAGCAGATCTTCACGTTTCATGGTCATTGGAGTCATTTTAGACTATTTTTATCAAAATGTTCGTATGTGTGTGTGTGTGTGCGTATGTCTGTTTCTATGGTATCAAATTTTTCGTTAACGTTTTCTGAAAAAGTAACAACGCGATCAGAATGATGAATGATGCAATCGATGTGCCCCGTCGTAACTTAGAGCTGATTAGATTTTGGTCCATATTGATCAAGTAGTTTTTTTCGAAAAGAGTTGATTCTACAATGCAATTTATAAGGGAAGACGAAAATTTTCCACCAAAGAACCAAACGCAATTACATAAAAAATTTTTTTCTTAATTTTTTTTTAGATTTAAAAAAAAATTTTTTTTTTTTGAGCAACAATAGCCCTCTAGTTAATCTTTTTTTCAAGGTGAGCCGTGTTTTTTACGTATACAGGGTTTCCTACGCAACGGGAACATACTGTACCTCCTAAATTGTTGGGTATAGAAGATGTAAGTAAAAGTTGTGTGGTATCAGACGGTGCATAATATGCAACTGATTTTATGCTGTTTGTGCATCGGTGCATCAGAAAAATGTAACTGCACCTTTTTTTAAATGGAAGCCTATGTTTTTGTCTGCATCAATCGATTCTTCTTCACTGCATAGAAAATTAGAAATACCATCATACCTACACCCTTAACTTATTCGTTAGGAAGTTATCGAAGCTTTTCTGAATTAATTCGGTCTCTCGAGAAGTGTTCCGTAGTACCTACGTTATGTTCCATTATAATTCAGAGAATTTTAGTTTCGATAAATTCCTAACGAATAAGTTTATGGTATAAGTATGATGGTATTTCTATGTAGAGAACAAGAAACTACCAGGGCTTCGGAGTCGGTAGACAAAATTCGTAACTCCGACTCCAATCCCTCTTTTTTTTATCTCCGACTCCGACTCCGACTCCGGCGACGATTTCGACTCCGACTCCGATTCCGACTCCGACTCCGATTCCGACTCCGACTCTCCAACTTGAAAAAATATGTATTCAAAATAATTAAGAGTTGTAATAAAACTGCATAAATAGTAGAAATATTGTATTAAAGTATTAAAGTCTAAGAATATGGAACAGATAACTCTGATACAACACCACACGACTGTTACTTTCTCATTTTCTGGAAATAGTTAGAAAATACGTATCAGTTCGAGAAATACTAAAGATAAAGATTTTTGGCAGTGAATGAATCATTTCTTCTATAAGAACTATAGGGAGTAATGGATGTAGGGGATGTAAATAAATTACCACGGTTAATTAAACTTCTGCTCATAGAACCTGTGTTTATTCTCGTCATATAAATGGTTCATGAAGTTTGAATGTGGAGTTTTTAATACGACCGCTAATGTAGTCAAACTTAAATTCGATTGAAATATTTGTGACGTGCGATCAAGCGTAGAGAAATTTTTAAGTGAACATTAAAAAATAAGAGAAGTAAAACGCATAGAAAAAGTGATAACTTTTTTGTCCGCAACTGTATAGACGTGATATGTGTATAATAAGCAGGTCTGCTATGAACCTCTTTGATAAGCTTATTGTAAGAGATCTCATCGTAATTGTAATAGAATTATTCAAATAACAGAAATATTTATTTAATATAAACGCTATTACATTTAACGGGGCCTTGCCGTAAATAGATACGTGCCTAAAATTATGCGTCGTTTGTTTCGAGAATGCTATGCAACGAACGTCATATTTTTTTGTTTAACGAGAAGAGACATATGGCAATCGTAGATAGTCGGTCGTAACGTCGTAATTTTTGTATAATATAAAGAAGATATCGAAGAAGCGCAACTAGAACTTATATTTTCTTGGTGCTCCTTTTTATCCTTTTTCTGTGAGTATGACTTATAGCTACCTACTTATTATTTTTTCTTAAAACAGTAAGTTGTATGTTTAAAAAAAACAAAATATTTTTAGATATTTACATCTCTTGCATTTTGCAATGTCGAAAAAGTCAGCAGTTTTTGAACATTTTACAATTACAACTGATGAGAAATATTATCAGTGTCAATGTATTGTAGAAGACGCACCACAGAGCACGCGCCACAGAGTCAATTATTTTGCGATTAATGTTCGGTTTGTTGATGAAAATAATAAGATTCTAAATCGAACAATTGGAATAAAAGATACTGAGGCACATCACACGAGCGAATATCTTCAGAACTTGGTACAAAAAGTATTAGATGATTTTAATATTAAGAAGGAACAGATTTTATGTATAGTGACAGATAATGCTTCAAATATGTTAAGTATAACAGAAAAAATGAATAAAGTTAATGAAGAAAATATACAAATACTAAAAGACAGTGATGCAATTGTAACAAATAACTTACAAGCAAACCAAACGATAGTAAGCAATAGTCATTTAGATGATATTGTTGAAGAAGCGTCCGAGATATTCCGAATTGAACATATGCGATGTGCCGTTCATACATTACAATTAGCGATACGAGATGGATTAAAAAATCAACACGCAGCTACTCTCATCGGAAAACTAAGACAAGTGGCTGTTGCAAGCAGAACCCCTAAAATTGTTGCAATTCTCAAAAGACGTGCTAGCAAAGGAATTATTCTAGACCAAGCTACACGTTGGGGGAGCACTTATTTAATGATTAAGCGTTTAATTGAATTAAAAGCCTTTATTGAAGATCTCGATAGTCAATGTGTTTCGTTAACTGAAGAACAATGGGAACAAACAGCAAAACTAGAAAAGGTTCTGTCATATCCCTATATTGTCACCTTAAAGCTGCAAGCTGAAGATTTGATGCCCGGAAAATTTTTACTGGAGTGGAAAAACTTGATGCATCAGTTAAACTAAACTGAAGGGACCATTGCTGATGCGATTAAAACTTCAAGGAAAAAAAGAGAAAATCAGCTAATGCAGAATAAAGTTTTATTAGCTGCTGTTTACGTTGACCCAATGAATCGAATTTTTTTAAATGACGATCAAATTAACATAGCAAAAGAGGCACTGTATAACATTGCAATGCGCTTGAAAGTGTTACAGTTACAGGCGTCTAAAACTGATGAATCACAAGATGAAGTTATATCATACGAAAGTTCGGAATCATCTTCTTCAAATGAAGCATTAAACTTCGAAGCATATTTAGATAAATTAGAACGTTCCAAAAGAAAACGAAGACGTTTAAATTCAGTAGATGAACCAGTAGACATTGAAAAAATCAAATTTCGGCAAGAATTTTATGATGGCTTAAAAAAATGGAAAAATATGACCGCTTATCAAAACTGAGAGTGGAAGAAGCTATCGGTATTTGCCCTGAAATTATTCGCGACGCAGCTAGAATTGTGACGGCAATGCCTCCGACACAAGTCAGTGTTGAACGATTATTTTCAGCATTAAAAATAATTAAAACGGATTTAAGAGCATCTATGAAAGAGGATTTGATTGAAGTCATTATTTTCCTTAGAGCTATATTATAAAGAAATTGATTAAAAATGTCATTTTGTTCTTATAGAATTTCTATATAATTATTTAAAAGAAACTATGTATTAATGTTTTATCATTTATCTTGTTTTGTTATGATTCATTTATTTTAAATAAAAAATGATAGACTGACAAAATGACTACATAATTTGTTTTATTTATTTGCCTTCACTACTACCATAACTTTAACTGTTTCTTCTCTACATAGCGCCCAGGTATACACATATACAATACGTCTGTACTGTAGATCGAATATTAGCAATTGTATACATAAATTTATTAATGAATTATAAACAAAAAGGTCAGAGTTGGAGTCGGAGTCGACATATTTTTTCCGACTCTGACTCCGACTCCGGGAGTCGATATATAGCTTTTTCTTACTCCGACTCCGACTCCAGTCATCAGCAATTACTTCCAAACTCCGACTCCGACACCACGACTCCGACTCCGACTCCGAAGCCTTGGAAACTACATCGATTGATGCAGTCAGAAACATAGACTTCCATTTTTAAAAAAAGTGCAGTTCCATTTTTCTGATACACCGATGCACAAACAGCATAAAATTAGTTGCATATTATGTACCGTCTGATACCACTCAACTTTTACTTATGACAGCTTCTATTCTCAACAATTTAGGAGGTACAGCATGTTCCAGTTGCATGGGTCACCTGTATACGTAAAAAATACGGGTGATCTTGAAAAAATGATTAAAAAATTAGAATTATAAAAAACGATTCTTCCATCCGATTCGTCTTTTGAAACCGTTTAGATTACGTCACAAACATTTTTTGTATTTTCAGAGATAGAAGAGATATTTAGGTGGCCTGTTTTAAACGAAACACTCTGTATGTTTATATTATTTATGTTTATTTATATATTATATATAGTACATATAGAATAATGGAGGCTGCCACGTGGACGTTGGTTCAATTTATGGAAGATGGTACAGTAGAAGTTGTGCCAACGAATTGGATTGTCGGCAACGTGTGCTATTGACCACCGCTGCAAGGAAGTCGGCTAATGACAGCAATCAAGAAGCTGGAGAGCCGCAGCGGCTCGTGGTCGCAGCACCTAATAAGAATTTTTGATAACAGTACTTTCGGTAGGTTACAATTATTATTCACCATAAATGTACAACTAAAATAACAACTATTTAATGCTTCTAGACAATTACAAGAAAGCTAGGGGAAAGGCCCGAACTGCAGAGGACACCAGCGATCTTCAGTCGGAGGTCGAACAGCATCGACGGATAAATCAAACCACGTTGTCCTCGAGCATGGACTTTAACTCGTCCGACAATGAGACCATCATAGGGACTCCTCCACAAATAAAAAGAAGACAGATGGGGAACATGGGTATGTAAATCCAAAACGAAGCATAGTATAAAACATTATACGTATATTACAATTTATTACATACATATAATAGTTATACATGATTCATTTTCTGTAATTAGTAAATGTTTTTAATCAAAATATATTTTATTTTCAGACTCATATTATTCGCATGCCGACAGCGAGGAGTCGCTGCATATGGCGGAGCAATCTATTGTTCGTAAGTTAAGGAAAATGTTTTAGAGATAATAAGTGAATTTACTTTAACAAATATAATTTGTAATAAACAATTAATAGGACACCAAGAAGCTGGACACAGTAAGGAGGGCCTGGAGACATTACTACAATCTATGAAGAACATAGAACAACAAGTGCATGTCTACAGAGCTCTCCTCACCGATGCACTTCAAGAAGTAAAGGATTTAAAAGAGGAAGTGTGTTAATTAAAAGAAGCGGGGAACAAGATAGCCGTTGGAGAAGACCATAGCGTCCCATTTTTACATAGATTTTCGCCGCTAAAGTTTCCGCTCAACACGGACGAAGAGTTCTCTACTTTTGAGAATATCTTAAATAGCGGCGAACAATTTCAAGATGACGTAAGTAAAATTTATTGATGTAATAAATTAACTTCAAATACCTGAAATTGATCTTTCATTTCGATATAGTTAACAGAATGTAATATTAATAACTTCTTATTTTAGGTTCAGGAATTATACAAAATCGGCGGCAAGAACGTCTATCAATTTGTAAAAAGGGTTCTATCGACGCTAATTACGAATAATTTGGCGTTGACATATAGCTGGTTGGGCAGAAAGGGGAAGAAGCCCTTCAATACATTAAATATCGCAAACCTCGTAATATGTAAGTATCGCCCTTATTTTAGTGTTATTATAAAAGTGATGATTCATGTACAAATTAACAAAATAAGAAATTTCTATTCAAAGTGCTGCAGAAAAGGTACGCGTATGTGCAACGAGACGAGAAGCTGAGATTGTCATACAAATGTGGCTCAAAAGGACGGCAGATAGGATTGCGGCCGGATTAAATAAAAAATTTTAGATTTTATTGTTATTTAGTTTTCATTGTTAATAAACCACATATATATTTCCTATATTTAAATTTCCCATAATTAAATGTCCTATAATTACATATATATGATAGGTCATGCGAAAAGGGACTGGGACCCTTCCAGTCTCTTTTTTTTCACATAACCAATCAAATATGTATATATACGAACGTATCCCAAACGGCCTACGAAAGTTTTCTCAACGGCTTGTGTTACAATACCTTACGTTTTAAAAACATCCCAAGAATGTCCATTAGACGTCTAGAAAACGTTTTTTAGACGTTTAATGGATATTTTTGGTACGTTTTTAGAACGTTCGGTTTTGTAACACAAGCCATTAAGAAGACTTTCGTAGGCCGTTCGGAATACGTTCGGAGGACATTCAAGACATCCATAAGATACCTTGAATGTCCGACAGCATACGGATTTAAGACGTCTTCCAAATGTCTCTGTGCTATCTGGGATAGAATTTGTTGCGCTGATTCCAAATCTGCCCTTAATTTCGAAAAAAATGACATTTTTTAACTTTAAACAAATATTGTGATGTAGTTATAAAAGACATTAAATTGTTCTTTGCCTCAGGAGATTCTGTAGACTTTGCTGAATACAGTGGTATTATTAAAGATGGAGATACACCACTTTTACACAATTTTTCAGAATATTTTTCAGTTTATCTTAAAAAATAAGGATCCAACATAAAATCGAACTATATTACACGATAGAGCAGACTTTTATCTTGAGAAACCCGCCTTTGAAGTTTGCAATGTCGACGTTTTCATCAAACCAGAAAGCAAAATATCTTCGCCCGATATGAGTTGCCGCCAGTGGCGTTCACCACTAGCGCGGTCGTTCACGTTGGACCTTTATTTTTTGAGATAAACTGAAAAATATCCTCAATAATTGGTGTAAAAGTGGTGTCTCACCATCTGTAATGATTCTTTAAACATGTTTAAACATTCAAGATGTATTAATATTGGATATCACTGCATTCTGGAAAGTCTACGGAATCTTTTGCTGTAAAGAACAATTCAATATCTTTTATAACAACATCACAATATTTGTTTACAGTTGCGAAGTATGTCTTTTTTTCAAAATCAAATGTCTCAAAAACTGTGCATCTAGGGGGGAAATTAAGGGCAGATTCGGAATCAGCGCAAAAAACTCTATAAAAATCGCATAGTGAAAATCGAAACGTCAAAAAGAAGCTGAAATTTGATTGACAGTGTAATTAGACTGTGGATTTTTATGCAAAAGAAAAATGTTTTGAATCAATTATAGAAAATAGAAATTGTATGAAAATATGAACTTTCACTTTTAATAATATTCTTAACGATGTTCTTAACGATATCTGTAAATTAAGCATAACAGTATTCATAAATTCTTCTAATGTCCTTACCGTTTTGTATTTTTCCGAACCCATTTGTTATTAACAAATGTATCAAATTCACAGTCTTGTTCAACTATGCATATACATATGTATGTATACAGAATTAGTTAAAGGTGCAGGACGCATGTAACTGCAATGTGATCGAATATTTTATGCCAGAACTAGTATCTATTTATCCAATAGTCTGCCATTCGAGTGTTAAACAAAATTCCACTACTAATATTATAAAATACATTATACTACATATGTATTACATTATGAATATTATAAGAAAATAATGCACCGATAATATTGAATGAACCAGATACAATTCGTTATGGTACCGTATACCAACAAAGATGCAGAAAGTCGTACTATTCACATTAATGAACACTCAGAGTTTAGTAGCATTTAATCTGGCCGGCTTGTTCATTCTATGTTTGGAAGGATTAGCGATGGTAAAAATATTTATATTGTATTATTTATATTGTATTATTTATATTCTCAGTCCCACATCTAACAAATGTTTGTTTCAGATGATGAGCTCATCTTTCTCTTATTTTACTCTGCTTTGTTCAGTCCAGTAAAACATTTATAAATCATTGTAGTGCACTAGTGATTATGTTTATAATATTTCATTGAAATGTATTTTTCTACAGTTCTAACCACACATCCTTCATGTGAATAAACACGCATAATGGACTAATTGTTTATTTCATTTTTTTTAATCATTTTGTGACGTTATGTCATAGACGCGAGACTCCCTACCGCTCCACTCTTACCCGCGAACGAGCGCACCGCGCGGCATCGCTTGCCGCTGCGGCCGCTAGATGGCCACTGCGACGCGACCAGCCTTCTCGCTGGTGAGATGGGGCAGGCGAAGTATAAATAAGCACGGCGCAGAGCAGTAAGGCAAGTCGGAGTTTCCGGGACAGTTCCGAATTTCCTGACCACTGATCGAACTGCCGGCTAAACAGAGACGTACGGCATTGTAAATTTTCTGTTTACGAGGATGAAACATCCGACTCCACAAACGATAAATGGCTCACATTAGCGGTCAGGTATGTAGGGCCATGTCGTTTGTCTGTAACGACAGAGCTGTTACAGCGAATTCATCTTGATGCTAGCAACTGTTCAGCAGAAAAGATTTTCAAATCTTTTGAAAATTATTTGCTGAAAATGCAAATTCCGCTAAGGAACGTCGCTGCTCTGAGCTGCGACAACGCTTCCGTCATGGTGGGACGCCATTCGTCATTTAAGACCAAATTGCTCGAGAAAATTCCCAATTTGATCACTGTGCCGTGCGTTTAGCGTTGGCGGCAAGTGTCGCTTGCGCCATTATTCCTAAGGATTGCGATGATTTACTTCGCGGTGTGGCATCCTTTATTAATAGCAGCCTCAAACGGGCTGCTATTTTCCGTCAATTCCGGGAGTGTTACGGAAACTCTCCCCTAAAAATCCTTAGATTGGCTGAGACACGCTGGCTGGCAAGGTACCAGTGTGTCAAAAGGTTTCGTGACACGTGGAACGATTTTTCCCGTTTTTTCTCAAAGCATTCATTTTCAGAAAAATCGGCAACTGCTGAGCATTTTTCTTTTCTACTCAGCAGATCCGACATTAAAGGATATTTTTATTTTTTGGAATATGTCCTGAATGCTCTGAACGCGTTTAATGCCTCGTTCCAAAATAGAGATACCCTGGTGCAGGAGTTGCAGCCCTCTTCTGCAAGACTGCTCCGCTTCTTCCTACAGCATTTCCTGAAAAGTCCCCTCTTAGAATACCCCCAACATGTTCGGCACATTGATTTTTCTTCAGAATCAAACCAAGTTCCACTTAATCAAGTGCGTCTTGGACCCAACACGGAAGAATACTTGGACGAGGCATTACGTCATGGGATGTCCGAAGTAGAGTTGCACTCCTTCCGGAAAAATTGCTTACAGTTTCTTATCACTGTAAGCAATGAAATCAGAAGTCGTCTTCCCCATGACGACGAATTTTTCACGCAATTGACAGTCTTCAAGCCGTCATTGCATTGTTTAGTAGCGACAGGAGTTCTTCTTTCCGCAATGTCGCTGCAGTAGCCCAAAAATTGGGAAATTGTAGTGCCGAAGCTTTGCAGAACGAGTGGAACATTTTGCACTTCGGCACATCCCAATCCCAAAAAGACCGTTGGGCACTGCTCTCTTTCGACGGCATGTGGATGGACATCGGCATGCAAAAGAATTCAGACAACTGTCCCATTTTTCCATATTTAATATCATTGATGAACGCTGTCCGATGTCTGCCACACTCCATGCCGAGGCAGAGAGGATTTTTTCGATGCTCCCTAATATCAAATCTAAGAAAAGGAATAAATTAGGAACTGATCTCCTAAATTCCATGTGTGTGGTGCGCACATCCCTTGAAGCTAGGCAGGAGTCTAGCCGCACCATGTCTATCGATGATAGACATTTAACTTTAATGTCAGGGGAGCATTTATATGCAAGTTCGCAGGCTGCAAAAAACTTTCATAAGTTGACATTGCACGCACCTGCGAACTTGTAAGGGTTGTAATTTTGTGTGGTTCTTTCGTAATGGTCCCTTCTGGCGGCGGATACATTTCTATTTTCCAATGCAGCCGCAATTTTGTTTTCGGCCGACTTCGATTAGTGAAAAATATAAGTATTTTCTAACACATATATATGTATATACATATTTAATTAAACTTTTTATTAATCGTTTCCTTTTCACTCCGCAGGACTAACAAGGAGAACACCCGCTCTGTCCCGCACGGATTTAGTTCATACTTCACAGAGTTATAGATCTCGTTCCCCTGATTACGAAAATACCCCATTATAGGCGCAGACGCTCAATAGTTTTCGAGATATTTGCAATTAAAGTTTTATAAGATACAGTAAAGTATCTGTTTAGTTCAGGTTTTTACGAAGCAGTGGCATGGCGTAACGGCAGCGTGCTGAACTGTTACGCCGCAGGCCCGGGTTCGAATCCCTTCGTGGTAAATTATTTTTTATTGTTTTTTTTAATGGAAAATGCATTTTCAATGTTAAATAAATTTTAAATAAAATATTTTTATTCACTAAAGGACTAATTGAAAATGATACTTATTATATTACGGAAGAAACACTAGATCTATTACTATATATACCAAAGATAATAATTATAAAACAATAACAATATTAAAATAATAATACATAACAAACAACAAATATAAATATAAATACAAATACAAAATAGAATAAATATGAGAAATACAAAATACAATAAATATAAAAAATACAAAACACAAAATACTATAAATACAAAAAACACGATAGAAGAAATACAAAATAGAAAATAGAAAAAGTATAATGAATAGTAATCAGAGTCCTGTAGTTTGTATAATATCAATCACACCTGAAAATGCAAAGAAAGTAATATGATATAAAAAATATACGTTACGTATAATTAGTATAAAAATCAAATACAATATTTACAATTTTTATTATGTACAGCAATGGTACTTATCGTAAAAACAAGGAAAACATAATGTACAAAAACATCTTGCACATCGAATTAATACAGTTTCATTTTCATTGCACGAACATTTACTTTCTCGTATTTCTGGTGTAAAACAAACTTGATTCACGTTTTCGAAAACTTCTCTTTCTGTTGATAATCCTGATGCGAACCATGCATATTGCAACATTTGCAATATTTTTATAATTATTAATTATTGTTTTATAATTATTATCTTTGGTATATGTAGTAATAAATCTAGTGTTTCTTCTGTAATATAATAAGTATCATTTTCAATTAGTCCTTTAGTGAATAAAAATATTTTATTTAAAATTTATTTAACATTGAAAATGCATTTTCCATTAAAAAAAACAATAAAAAATAATTTACCACGAAGGGATTCGAACCCGGGCCTGCGGCGTAACAGTTCAGCACGCTGCCGTTACGCCATGCCACTGCTTCGTAAAAACCTGAACTAAACAGATACTTTACTGTATCTTATAAAACTTTAATTGCAAATATCTCGAAAACTATTGAGCGTCTGCGCCTATAATGGGGTATTTTCGTAATCAGGGGAACGAGATCTATAACTCTGTGAAGTATGAACTAAATCCGTGCGGGACAGAGCGGGTGTTCTCCTTGTCAGACGACTTGTACGTATATGTACATATATACACACATTAGGAGAAGCAGTAAACGGTGCTTAACGTCGAAGAAGAAAATCCAGGTAACTAAAACTGAATATACTATATAATATAATATATACGCTATGAGAATAATAATAGTTTAATTATGATATATTTTATGTCAACATTTTGTAAGCTGTTTTAAGAATTATGTAAGTGTGCATGTCATATGACTGTGTGTGAGTGTGCATGCCATGACATATGTTTAAATGTTATATATGTTTTTATCGATTTACATGTTATATATGTTTTTATTGATTTGCATGTCGCGTTAACGTTTTGTTAACAGATGTATGTTTTACGTTATGTTGGGAATGGGGGGCTGATTAAACAAAGTCAGAGTTAATGTTCGAAAAACAAGACTTTATTCAACGGCTCGGAACGAAACATCTTTCCTTGAAGAGGATCTGCAGCAGAATAACTAAAACTGACCTGAACAATACTTGACTCTCGAAAAAGGAAACGGGTCCTATATAGTATATCTATGGGCCTCTGTCTTATTTAGTGGCCTTGGTGCGTCAAGGGTTTTTTCCAGGCAAGACCCTCTTACAACACATCTGGTTTTCAGCCCTTATACTGCCTTCGGTTATTTTAAGGTATTGTAAAAATAGAGGCGATTTTGAAACTGTCGGTAAATCCAACACGCCCCCTCAAAATTGACTCTACTATTGTTCTCAAGGTAATAACTGTTCCTTTAAAAAAAACAACTCACGTCTTGTTCCTTGCCGTTTCTGGGAGAGTACACATGGTCCAACATTTGTTGCATAGGATTAGGAAAACCCAGAAAACCTAATCAGACCCGATCGTAAAAAACTTATAATACTACATTTACAATATTGTGGGATCAATTGCGGAGGATAATAAGAGTGCAGACAATTTTGTGTTTAAAGATGGAAAAGATAATAGATATATTATGCGAAAAAGTTATGACAAGCTCGAGTCTCGGCGCGCTACATTCAACTGCGCTCCTCGGGGCCCGCGTGTCCCTCCACGCTTCGCTCCGCGCGCCACACACTCACTCCGTGCGCCACACACGCACTCCGCGCGCCACACACGCACTCCGCGCGCCACACACGCACTCCGCGCGCCACACACGCACTCCGCGCGTGTCGGACTTGGTCGCCGGCGGATCAGTCACCACAATATTATATACAGGGTGGCCCACATAACTCTGAACAGCTCAATATCTCCGTTACTTTTCGTTGTACAAAAAAACTTCGTAGGATAAAGTTACACTGTTTGAAGGGCCACATATAACGGAGGAAGGGAAAAAAAATTTCAAGGTCATTTTTATGAGATTTCAAGGTTATCGACGTTTTTTTAAATGGAATGAGGTATTTTTTAATACATCAATTGATGCAGCTGGACATTCTTTATAAAAAAGTACTAACCTATGTATGTCGGAAAGTTAGTAGTTCAGGAGATATTTCAATTTAAATAACTCTAAAATACCATTACTGTCGTACTAAGACGTTAGTGTTCACTTACTTGTGTAACATCTTAGCACGACAGTAATGGTATTTTAGAGTTATTTAAATCGAAATATCTCGTGAACTACTAACTTTTCGACATACATAGGTTAGTACTTTTTTATAACGAATGTCCAGCTGCATCGATTGATGTATTAAAAAATACCTCATTCCATTTAAAAAAACATCGATAACCTTGAAATCTCATAAAAATGACCTTGAAATTTGTTTCCCTTACACCGTTATGTGTGGCCCTTCAAACAGTGTAACTTTGTCCTACGAAGTTTTTTTGTACAACGAAAAGTAACGGAGATATTTAGGTGTCCTGCTTTATCGAATTCACCCTGTATACATTTTTTTAAATGTTTATTTGTTATTCTTGCAGGCCCATCTTTGTCTTGAACTCCACAAATTTTATTACATTTTTCTCTATTTGTTGTCTTGAAAAATGATATTTGATGTCTATATGTTTCGATTTCTTATGATTACTAGGATTATTTGCTATACTAATGCAACCGTTATTGTCGTCATGTATTATTATCGGTTTTGATATTTCTATACTCATACTAACTGTTAAGGACTTTATCCATAAAGCTTCTCTTACGCTTGTCGTCTTGTAGACCAACTTATTGTGCATTGTTCAAATCATTGAAATAAATAACCTGTTGTACTTCGTCTATCATTTTCGTCATGGCCTCCCCAATCAGAATCAACATAACCGCTTATTATATTATTATAATTACCTCTTACATAGTTCTATGTAATATTACTTGAACCTTTGAGATATCTTAATACATGTTTTAAATTCTGCCAAAGTTCTTTATTATTCTTGTTTGTATATGTACTTAAAATATTTACTGCGGTACTTTGTTACGTCCTGACGTCCGTCACCGGACTCTCCCCTTATATATTTGCACTATAAGTTAATATATAAGTAATTGATATTAATATCTGAGAAGACTCCCATCCGACGTCATCACTTTGGAATGTGATCACGTCAAGCCTCAGTGATTTTGGGCATAACAATTCCAAGGCCTGCTCACTCAAGCATACGACGCTATTGTTTCCCCCACGCATCCACTGCCTGCTCTCTCAAGCGTGTAATCCTCCTATTGTTCCCCCACCAACTCTTCTATTGTTCCCCCACCACAAGTCCACCTGGCAACAGGCCTATAAAAGCCAGGATCGCAGAGCAGAGAGACGCAATTCGACAATTCCACAATTCGATCACACAATTCGACAATTCGATAATTCGATCATTCGATCATTCGATCATTCGATCTTTCGATCATTCAATCATTAATAAGCAGTAACTCAGCACTAAGCATTCTTATCATTCAGTCAGTCAGTGGAGCAATCATTGACGAATTTCATTTACTGTTATTTAATTATTCATTTATCAAGATTATTCCAATTCAGTACTATTTCAACGATTCAACCTCCGAACAATACAGTTCTCGTTGATGAACCAATGCGGGACGCTATAATTTATTTATAGTAGATAACCGTGATCTGAGAGAACGCTTCCTTCCCCAAAGGTCTCCTTAAAGTCTACGTGCGGTTCATCAGAAGTGCAATTCATTAAGTGACGTGCGCGCGTGCGGCGGAGAGAGTGTCACGAGTGAGAGTGAGAATCGCGTACCGGGCCCAACATCGTTTCTCCCTCGAACTAGGCGGACTTGGTCCAGCCGTTCGAGCCAACGATCCAACCCCGAACTAGGCGGACTTGGTCCAGCCGTTCGGGCACCCTCCTCATTCACGGTCAGGCGGACTGGGTCCAGCCGTCCGAGAATTCCCAAATCCTAGCTCAAACCCTCGACGATCGAACCGCAACATTCCATTTGATCTCTCTCTCGGGCCGGATCTGCGCGGTACGCTCCCACGTCACCGCGAGTCGTGAACCACACGCAAATTCGAGTGCCATTTCGAGTCATCTCTCCGAGTCTCCGACGAAATATCCCTAATCCTCCGCGATATCGTCCTGAGGTCAAACCTCGGTCGTAACAACTTAATTCAGGCCTTGTACTGTCACGTCGTCCAGCGTTTCGTCATCGCCAGAAGGGCGAAAACGCTAGCGACACCGGGTATTTACAAGCCAGGAGGCTGGACCGCGTTCGGCCGCACGAAACGCGGTCCACCCGGGACAAATGTTGTTCGCAGGCTCGTCGCTTCTCGTGATTTTCGCTAACATTCGGGCGCCAGGCACGGAAGGTGCCACGCTAAGAGATTCGCTACCACGCGCGATTCGAGCAACACTAATACGAGCCTGCGATAACCGAGATCGAACCTGGAAGCTCCACGAACGAGCACAGGGTACTACGCGGGACGAGCACGAGGCGTTCCCCGCGGCGGGAAGGTTTCTCACGAAAGAATCATTCACGAGATTTTGGCTAACAATCATTTATTGCACGATGGATGACAGAATCGCGCTGCCGGTGGAGGCCGGCAGCGTTTTTGAGGTTAGCCTGCGCGTAACAATTACTTTGGCGACCGATGTTTGTCGCACGTGCTCAAGTGCCTCAAGGACGTTCTATTCGCCGCGTCGAACCCGGCAGCAACGCGATGTTTGCGTCGTCATACGCACTACCCGGATTCCGATGGAATACGCGTTCTCTAAAGGACTGCTTTCGTCGGAATAAGCCACGAGATACGACGACGCGCGGACCCTCGCAAAAGTGAAAATAGGGTTAAATCCTCGCAAATTAATATTCCCCGCGCGATCGCCGCTCGACGGATTCGTACCGTCAGCGAATCTACGCTGCAACCGGCAGCATCGAAGCCGCGTCGAACTTTCTGCGACGTGATCGCGAACCCGCAAAACATTAACCGAGCCAACACGAAGGAAATCACTGCAAATCGAAGGAACTCTGACAGAGGCTTACCACGGGTAACCGTTTGCCAGCAGCTGTTCTACGGCACTTCAGTCCGGCAGCATTCTCGCAAAAGACTTTGATCTTTACGCAACAATTCAGGTCTTATCGTAACTACAGTCAACGAAGCAGTGATCCCTTACGCCGTGGCTCGGTAACGCGGAAGCAGAGCGTCTCCCTCTTTCCTCGCTTTTCCCCCGCGAAACGCTTTGGCCTATCGCTCGCTAGATTTTGGCAGGACCGGGTCCTGCGCGACGGTCCTTGGTTTCCGGCGATTCGCGGCTACTCCGCCAGCATGCTCGGTGATTGATCGCTTCCCTCAGAGACGATCGACGTAGGCCAATCCGGTCGCGTTCCACGCTTCTATCCGGACGAGGCGACGACAGGGCTGAATTGCTGTCTGTTTTGGTACCGGATGCCCTCGTCGGCGCCTCCAGGTTGTTTGTCCTGGACCGTGTCGACCTCTCGATGTCTCGGTGCGGGAGATACGCCGGAGCCAATAGCGTCCCTCAGTTTTTGCCGGCGCGAAAAGTTCTCCGGGTCCCCTCCCGGGACCCGCTATGGTCCTGCAAAATCGCGTCGCGCAAATTGGCGCGACGCTCAAAACATGAGAGCTCGCCCATCGGTCTCACTTGTGCCCAAGGAGATCGCTCGCCACTGTCCATCTCGCGTTTCTCTAGCCAGAGGGTGACCCGGTCTTCCGATATTCGGTTCGGAGGATGTCGGCAAAACTGCCACGTCACAGTACATACCATTATGTACATTAAACAACCAATCAAACTTTTACATGGTGCTTCACACTTTTCATCAGAATTCAATGCCAAATAATCAAGTTTACTTGACAAAGCTGTGCTTACAGGCTTACACTCATGCATATTAAATTTTCTAAGAACTGTATTAATATAATTAGCTTGACTTAAAGATATTTTATTCTGTTTTCGTTCAATTTTTATGCCTAAGAAAAAACTAATGTCCTTTAAATCTACCATATTAAATTTATTCATTAGGTATGTTTTAAAGTTTTTCATGGTATCCTCTTTTGCAGTAGCAATCATTAAATCATCCACATACAGTACAACATATATATTATTTTCCATATTTCCTCTATCTAATGTATATAAACATCTGTCGACTGGTGAACTTCAGAAACCTTCATCTCTAAGGCTTTTCTCAAATACTTCAAACCAATTTCTCGCTGCCTGTTTTAAACCATAGATGGCTTTATTTAATTTACAGACTTGATTGTGTTTGCATATAATTCCTTGAGGAACTCTCATGTAAATTTCCTCTTTTAATTTACCATTTAAGAATGCTGTCTTCACATCCATATGGTGTAACGATAAATTGAATTGGTTAGCTATGGCAATTATGCATCTAAAACTTGCCATTCTCACAACTGGTGCAAATGTTTCGTCATAATCAATTAAGTATTTCTGACTGAAACCGCGAGCAACAAGACGCACCTTATATTTTGATGGATTTCCGTGTTCATCTGTTTAATGGTAAATACCCATTTACAATCGACAATGTTTCTATTTTATGGTTTTTCAACCAATGTCCAAGTATTATTTGTTCGTCATTTATCGAATGTTCCCATTTAATTCTATCCTCTCTAGATTCAATTTCCTCATATGAACTGGGAATCTTATTAATAAATGACTCTGCACACATTAAAAGATCATGCTGTGTGTTACGTTCATTATATGATATAGGTGGACGTTGTTTAATCCTATCACTCCTTAGGGGTTCAGTATTGTTTCCAGTATTGTGATTAACGTTTTCAGATATAGAATTATTGTGCGTATCTGTTTCTGTTACAGATTTATTAGGTTCACCACCTAACTCCATTTCTGAATTTACTTTTTCTCTCGCCTTTGATATATCTGATTCATCATTATCAGATTTATGAGACCTTTTATCTATTTCTACTGATTTTGACTGTAAGTCAGATGCATCAGTTTTATTATAGATATTTTTATCAACTATAACAGGTCTCATTTCTCGTCGAGTTTTCAAGTAATTTATTTCATCAACTATCACGTCTCTAACAACAAGAGATTTTTCCTGTTCCACATCCCACACTTTGTACCCGTTCGGTTCATAGCCAATTAATATGCCCTTCCATGACTTTTCATCGAACTCAGTTTTTCTAATCTTACTATGTATACAGGGTGAATTCGATAAAGCAGGACACCTAAATATCTCCGTTACTTTTCGTTGTACAAAAAAACTTCGTAGGACAAAGTTACACTGTTTGAAGGGCCACATATAACGGTGTAAGGGAAACAAATTTCAAGGTCATTTTTATGAGATTTCAAGGTTATCGATGTTTTTTTAAATGGAATGATATATTTTCGTTAACGTAATGCTGTAGCTGACAAAATACCGAATTCATGCATGTAATACAATATGACCTTCAACCCAGAAAAATGGTATAAATAAAATTGAACGTGTAATTCATTTGATGTATTTCTGTTACGCAAGATGTTCAAAAATATTCCCTTGGGCTGCTATACATTCTTTTAGCCGTGAAGTTACAGAACGTGCTGCTGTGTAATGCATTTCTGAGGTAATCGACGCACAAGCCCTGACGATTCTTTCTTTCATGTCGTCTACAGTGGTTGGTGGTTCATGATAAACATCGTCTTTCAGTTTTCCCCATAGACAGAAATCAATGGGTTTACGATCTGGTGAGCGAGTTGGCCATAATACGGGTCCGTTACGTCCAATTCAACGATTTGGAAACTTGTTATACAAGAATTGTGTTACGACACGGGAAGAATGGGCTGGACATCCGTCATGTTGATACCATATATCTTCACGAATATCTAAGGATGTATTTGCCAGGAGAATTGGTAACGATTCTCGTAAAAATGCAATTTATTTTTCTGCATTTAATGTTCCGGTGATAAAGTGAGGCCCAATTATTTGGTTGTTTAAAATTTCGCACCAAACATTGACGGACCATGGTCTTTGTTTGTCGATTGTCCGTAACCACCGCGGATTTTCAGATGACCAATAATCCATGTTTTTTATATTTATATGGCCGTGATTCGTAAACGAAGCTTCACGGGTAAATAATACTTTATTAAAAGATGTTCTATCGTTTATCAATTGTCTCAATCCCCACTGGCAAAAGTTTACACGATTTACAAAGTCTCTACCATGAAGTTCTTGGTGAATTGATAGGTGAAAGGGGTGAAATTTTTGTTCATGGAGTATTTGCACTACACATTTTTGACTAATGCCACTTTCTCGTGCGATTTGCCTCGTACTAGCATGAGGGTTTGTATCCACTACTGCCAGAACATTAATTGTGTTTGCTTCATTCCTTACATTCTGCACCTTCGTACATTTTTTATTTTCAACACTACCAGTTTCACGGAATTTATTTATCAAATTGAAGTAAACGGAAACTGATGGACAATTACGATTAGGAAATCGGTCCTTGTACAACCGCACTGCTTCTCTTAAACACTCACTGTCGACTTTCTCCATAGATGAAAATCATATCAATCTTATCTTCCTTCGAGTGAGGCACTGTGAAACGTTCATCGATAAACTGATAGATTAGAAATCTTAGAAACAGTGGAAATCTTATAGCAAGGTCTTCAGAGTAATTAGTAGTTGATAAACACGGTTCTGTACAAACGCATAGGTGAAGGTATATCATAAATGTCTTCCTGTCAACACCGAATCTGTTATTATGTTGTGTATTGCGATACATTTGAATGTATAGCAGCTCAAGGGAATATTTTTGAACATTTTGCGTAACAGAAATAAAGCAAATGAATCTTACACGTTCAATTTTATTTATTCCATTTTTCTGGGTTGGAGGTCATTTGTAGGTCATATTGTGTTACATGGATGAATTCTTTATTTTGTCTGCTACAACATTACGTTAACGAAGATATATCATTCCATTTAAAAAAACATCGATGACCTTGAAATATCATAAAAAATGATCTTGAAAATTTTTTCCCTTACACCGTTACATGTGGCCCTTCAAATAGTGTAACTTTGTCCTAAGAAGTTTTTTCGTACAACGTAAAGTAACGGAGATATCTAGGTGTTCTGTTTCTTCGGACTCACTCTATATAGAGATCGGTGACGGATCAGATAGCAGCGAGAAAGTTCTTTCTTTGACTATCTGTCCATCTTGTGGCGAGTGTAAGGGGTTAGCCGCCACAAAAGGTTACACCTCGCCGAATTTCAATGGGACTGGACCTGGTTTTGGTGGTGAAATTCGCCCGCGGCGGGAATTCAATCGAGCTTGGACCATTCGATAGCCTACCCAAAAAAGAACCCTCTCTGCCAAGTTTCAGCCCCACATGTCATCTGTAAGGGTGGTTATTGAGAAAAATCGATAAACCAGTTTTTGGCCCATTGTCCCTATTTATTGACAATTCAAAATTCTGAAAAAAATCTGACACATTTCGGATACTAAGCCACATATTAGCTATCATTTTCAGATAATTCCATTGCAAACTCTGGTTGTGAAAAAATGAAAAACACGAAAAAAATAAAAAGAACGCAGATATCAGATAGAAATGGGAAGAGCACTATCGCAGATTTTACTTGGCAATAAGATATTACCGCAAGTATTATGCTCAATTTTTTCAAATTCCTGAGAGTGGCGCGTCATGGTTAAAAAAAAGGAAAACCACTTTTTTCGGCGTTTTTCCAAAGTTATACTTGTCTTTTCTGAATCTTATCGAAAACCAATTTAAATAAGAAGTTTCGTGTTATACAGGGCCAACATGTAGTACTTGTCGTTCGTGTTACAATTCTTATATTTGTACACCTTACCAATCATAAGAATATAAACTTTTTGTTGTGTATGAACATTTGTTTAAAACATTGATATTTCATTTTGATGTTTAAACACATATTCATAGATAGAGAAACGTTTATATTCATTGTATACATATAAAATACCAATTTTTTAATAAAAATTTAATTTTGTCTTAACGAACGGTTAATTGAAATGCGAATCTAATCAGTGTAACAGACCTGCACCCAGCAGGCCTGTCACTAGAGAACCGCGTACCATATCGTACCGAAGAGAAACGAACGTAGCCGACCAAGACCGAACCGCGCCGTCACGCATCACCGACGCGCACCCCGCGCCGCGCGATGACCGCGCCACGAAACTAGCACCGATGGGAATCAGTTGACGAATTTTCCCACGCGCGTGAGGAACCCGTGTGAACTAGTCGCGAATTACCGCACCGCGAAATATTTTTTCAATAATATTTTTTCGGAAAAATATTTTTTCGGAAAAATATTCTTGGAGTACTTTCGGCCAGTAAAGATAAAAAAATCAAGTCGATGCACAAATCCACGTAAAAAATGTAAAGTAGAGCTGTAATACAGTCCGTAAATGACTAGAGGCCGATAGTACTCCAAGAATATTTTTCCGAAAAAATATTTTAAGATAGTCTGAATATAGTTCAAATAAGTTTTTTACAATGGTTCAACAATAATCTTAGAAAAATAATCTTAAAAAACTTAGAAAAAAAAATTGACCTGATCGGGACTCGTACCCAGTCCAAAAAGTCTTCAGCGGTTCCGCAGACGGAGACCATAGACACTGTACCAACCGGCGCTGTTGAAATTCTCTTCGAAATATTCGAATATATATACATGGTATTATTTTCGTATTTCGTATTAGGCAAGTTTTAAAGTCTGGGAGATGTTTTTCTGAACGTAGGAACGTTTAATATCACATAATATATTTTTATGATTCAGGAAATATAAGTATAACTTAGGAAAAACGCCGAAAAAAGCGGTTTTTAGTTTTTTTAACTATGACGCACCACTCACAAAAATCTGAAAAAAATTGAGCATAATACTTACGGTAATACCTCATTGCTAAATTAAATCTGGAGTAGCACCTTTTAGATTTCTATATAAAACCTGCATTTTTTCGATTTTTTTCGTGTTTTTCATTTTCTACAAGCAGAGCTTGCAACAGAAAAATCTGGAAATGATACCTAATATGTGGCTCGGTATCCGAAATGTGTCAGATTTTTTTCAGAATTTTTAATTGTCAACAAATAGGGAAAATGGGCCAAAAACTGATTTTTCGTTTTTTCTCAATAACTACCCTTACAGATGAGATAGGGGGCTGAAACTTGGCAGAGAGGGGTTTTTTGGGGTAGGCTATCGAATGGTCCAAGCACGATTAAAATCCTGCCGGGGGCGAATTTCACTATCAAACCCGGCTATAGCCTTTCAACCTTTCCTCCATGGGAATAACAGTAGCATTGTTTATCTTAGATGGCATATTCATTTTAAGATTCAAAATTTTTCAAAGCCAATGCAATATATGTCGTAATAATGAAGAACAGACAGAAACAAAAATTGGAGAACCATCGGAAGTGGGTATACAGACTCCAAATATGAGACCTTCTGCTTCAATCTACTAAGGGACAGGACGACCCCCACCCCTCAGCAGGACAACACATCTGTAGAGATAAGGGGGACATCAGCCCCTATAAAAGCGGAGCTCTGGGCCTCCAAAGTCACAGGATGAAAGGGCCAGTGCAGTCCACGACAGTTCTCTCGAAATGGCTTCTGGAGCAGGTCGTGCTATCTCCAAGCGACTGTTCAGCGTGTCCAGTGCCTATCACGCCCCGAAGGAACAAAGACTAACTGGCTTCTCCTCGCCTACTCAATCGTCAGCGGAGACAACTTCAAGCTCCGATTCAGGGTCGCTGTCCAGACCTCAGCCGTCACCATCACATGAGAACTTTGTGGACTGTCCTCCCAGCAATGTCGTTGCCTCCAGATCCACGGAAACGACGGAAAGGGCCAGTGCAGTCCACGACAGTTCTCACGAAATGCCTTCTGGAACAGGTCGTGCCATCTCCAAGCGACTGTTCAGCGTGTCCAGTGCCTATCACGCCCAGAAGGAACAGAGACAGGCGGGCATCTCCACGACTACTCAACCATCTTCGGAGAACACTTTAAACTCCGGTTCAAGGTCGCTGTCCAGACCTCAGACGTCTACACGTCAACAAGACTGCGTGGACTATCCTTCCAGCAATGTCGTTGCCTCCAGGTCCATGGAAACGACGCGAAGGACCAGTCTGATCCACAACAGTTCCATGGAAACTCCTTCTGAAGCAGATCGTGCCACCTCCAAACGACTGTCCAGCGTGTTCAATCACGCCCAGAAGGAACAGCGACAACCTGGCTTCTCTACGTCTGCTGAACCAACTGCTGAGACCGTTCCACGCTCCGGTTCAAGGTCGCCATCGAGACCTCAGACGTCTCAACATCATCGAGACTGCGTGGACTGGCCTTCCATCGATGCCGTTTTCTACAGTTCCACGGAAACGACATCAGAGACCAGTCACAGCCTCACCAGTCGCTGTGAAGCATCTGCTGGGGCAGATCACGTCAAATCCGAGCGATCAGCCGACGTGCTCCCTGCAACCAAAAGGGACGGAGTCAGGAAAGGTGCTCAACACGACAAAGAGGGAAAACTCAACGCTCATGGTGGTATGGTGCACTCGCGTTCCAGCGCCGTGCATGCCCAAATGCACCATTGACGAGTGCACGACCAACGCAGAGCAGTCAATCACCACTGACACTCACGCCAGGAATCACCGGCTTGCTGACAGTCAAGAGTCAATGGGGCAAGGCACCATCGAGTCCCCACGTGGCTCAACCACTGTCCTGCACCCACACTCGAACCTAAATATTTTCCAGGTTATGTTGACGCACAGGAAAACCTCGCACGGAGGCGTTCAATCCACCTCCAGGGTCGCGCAGCATCACCTCTGGAACACCAGTGAGCGCTCCACATCCGACGGGGTAATCCAAGGGCGTGCATTCAGCTCCTCTCACGTCAAAGGGCACCAGGCAGTCGTAGTCCATGCCACACTCCAGCGACTACGAACGCCGCGGTTGCGATCTCCAGCACGCAGCAACCAGCCTCCACAGCAGCGGAGATCATCAAACCCGAGAGGTGCTGGATGCAACAGCTCAAAACCACCACCTGCAACAGGGAAAATGAGAGGTTATGGGACAACCGATGCTCAACACTCGCGAGCAGCCTCTCACCTTTGTCGCCCACACCAGACAACATCAGCCTGCAGAGAATCGAAATCATCTGGGCAAGATACCTCCGAGTCCATCCGAGGCTCATTCATTGTCTTGCCCTCAGAACCTAACCTCAATCTTTTGCAGGTTATGTTCGCTCCTAGGAGAACCGCACCAGGAGGCGTCCATTACGACACCAGGGTCATTCGGCAGCACTGTTAGATCCACAAAGCCCACTCCATCACCAGAAGGTCGATCCAAGGACGTGCAACAGTTCTGCTATGGCGGGCGGAGCCACTTCGCCAGCCGTGGGACGAGCTGTCGGAGCATCACGTCACTCCCGCACGTTCCTTCGACGCTGCCGATGGGGACCATCCCCATCCAGCCTTGCTGTTTCACCTCAGGGCGTCCAAAGGCCATTTCAGGTTCAAGGGATTGAGCCAAGGACGTGCAGCGGGTCTGTCATGGCGGGCGGAGCCAGTTCGTCAATCCATGGACGAGCTGTCGGAGCATCGGTCTCTCCCGCACGTTCCTGCCACTCTGCCGATGTCGCCCATGCCAATTCAACATCGCGAACCGTCAACCTCCAGCATTCAACACGCGTTCACGATGTCATCGCCCGAAGGAAGTCCTCGTGCCCGGCCGTTGCAGCATCAACGTCGGAGAATTGACTTCTCCTTCGCGGCATTCACTCGCGCGCGTGACGGAATATCACTCCGGGACCGTCGGAAACGTTCGTGTCGCGAAAGTGATCACCGCGATCACCAAATTCGTGAACGCCATGCGAAATATCATTGTTTCAGCGATCGACGCGGCTGATCAATGAACGCGTCAATACAGTCACCGCGCGCACACTCATTACGCAGCTTACAACTGCGTAGTACGCGACGCGACGCATCAACAGACCAGCGCTTTCCACTGACAACATTCCGCGACTTCGTCTACCTCAGCACAATAGTACGATTGTATTCTTCATGCTCCTGCGAATTCCATTGCACTCGCGGTCATTTTGTTCCATTCATTTTCTTCTAATCACGTTGTCATGCCAGTCTTCGAATTTACGTAGTCCACCAATCATTGTCACGCGAGCACGGGAAACTTCGACAAGTCGAGGCGGGCGGTATGTTCAAGATTGGCGCGCCCGAGCGCCATATTGTTACACCGGCAGCGCGCGACCCCGCCAAGACTAGCGCGATCCCGCCGAAACCGCGAGCATTATCGTATGCCATCGAGGCTTACGCGGGCAATAGATCGGCTGCGTGATTGGTCCATTCCCATTTTCGATCCTTCTGGAATGTTCGCGAACGCTCAACCGGAACCACCGG
This sequence comes from Lasioglossum pauxillum, assembly GCA_933228785.1. Taxonomy (NCBI): domain Eukaryota; kingdom Metazoa; phylum Arthropoda; class Insecta; order Hymenoptera; family Halictidae; genus Lasioglossum; species Lasioglossum pauxillum. Next base: position 31,398,496 of record OW121703.1, read on the forward strand.
TGCGTGACGAACTTCCAGAAGATCGAGACAATAAAAGAGAGTGACAACCGTCGCCTCACTCTCTCTGCGACTAATTCTCTCAACGACAGCTGATTAACGTCAACCAAAGCAATTTCTTCCAAAGTCTTTCAGTCATCATTAATTTCAATTCTTTATACATCAGTTTCGTTACACAGTGTAATACCGTTTGACAAACATCTTAAAGTGCAAATACAGTTTATTTATACGTATATTCATACATTCGCGCTCACAATATCATTTATACAGTCCACTTCTCTTCCAGTTCAAATCCATCCGTTCCCACACTTATCCATTCCTTTCAATCTTGCATTCTGTCTCTCATACCAATCACTCTGCAATCCTGTCTCACTCTTCTCAGTCATTCCATTCTTTCAATTACACATTCCTTTCATTCTGCTCGATCAAGACCGCCTCCTCCACATTTTGTCCTTGTGCATTTTTGGTCCTTCGAGCTTGATCCCTTGTACATTTTTTGGTCCTTCGCGCCGGATCCCTTGTACAATACAAGAGAAATAAACGAAACTCCGTAGCTTTATATCGAGGCAATTCCGATATGGATCGTGATTTACGGTTAAATTCGATAGGTAAATATTTTGCTGCAGAAATCATTCGTTTTGATAACTTATCCCTTTGCTGTAATCTGAACTCTACTTTACACCAATGACGAAGTAATTTCTTCATTACACCCAAACAGCATAAATGCATATAATCTAAAGCAAAATGTTCTACTATATTTAATGTGCTTATATTTAATAAGGGTGTCCTTTCTTTGTTTGTATGGTGATTGATGTCGTGAAAATTTTTACAATCTTCATGTGTCCGAGCACTGGCACTATGGTTTTTGTAAATCATTCGTTTTTTATAGTATACACCCTTATCTATGCAACTTTCGCAACTATTGTGACCTGTATGCCCTTTAATATTTTTTGCAAATGCTCTCGCAAGTGCATCACATGTAAAGCATATAACAGATACTTTAAAATTAATATTATTACAAAATAATCCATGTTTTAAAATATGATTTAATTCATTCGTAAAATCATTTAAATAATCAGCTAACGAATTTGGATTTGCATCACCATAATATATGGCTATCGGAAAAGGAGACACGATATAATTGTTCGAATTTCTTGAAACTGGAACACCATCGATATTAAAAATTAATCGAATTGTTAAAGTTTCTTTGATTTCAAGAAATATACCTATTTCAGCTTGTAACAAGTTTAATAGATGCGCTTTTATACCAAAATTTGTCACGTTAACCTTTTTCCGACGGGCGGTTTGACCCGCGGAGGCCGGTTAACTTCGGGCCATGCAGGTGCTGAGACCAGGCCGCGTGAAGGCCGAGTACACGCGGTCCGCCCGAGACAAAACGAGATTCGAAGATTCGACGATTTCCTTACGAAAAACGAAAAGTTCGGGCGCCAGGCACCGCAAGGATGCCACACGAAACGCGGAATAGTCCTCGAGCTCGGAGAAGCCGAGGTCGAGAATCGAATCTTCGAAACGCGGATCGAAAGGGACGTCGCGACTATGCCAGAAGGTTCGGACACGGGGAAACTAGGACAATCCTCTCGGCAGGACGGATCTCACAGGGAACGTAATGATTCGACGACGATATGGTCTCGAGCTATTTATTGTAGCGGTCGTTATTATACAAAAATCTGCGGCCCCGTGGCCGCGACCCGAGAGCCCGCGCTCTTCATACAAGATAACGAGAAGATGGTCGTTCGCAGCGCGGTTGTCCTATCGTTTTTCCCTCGCGACGATACCGTTGAAATTTGTCGTCGTTTCGTTCGACATGAACTTTCGAAACGCGAGGCGCAGATGATTGGGGAACTACGAGACTGCCGCGATGACTTCCGTACGCGAGTCGCTACAACGCGTACGCTAACGATTACACGATCGCACGCCGACGGAAACAATACGATGCGCGGCGAGAAACACAGGATTCGAGACTACGCGAAACTATCGCAAAGATTACTCCCACGAAACGCGACCCCTCTAGGACACTCTTTCGCACGCAATCGAAGAAGGAAAACTCTCTCAAAATGACACGAAAAGTCCAAGTATTCCCGAAACGAATACGAGCGAATTACCGAGGATGGAACGGGAAGCGTTCGTCTTCTCGCGACGAAGGTCGAGCCGTCGCGCACCGAAATATCGAAGGGATCACAGTTGCGACTCACCGTTTCTCGTTTTTAGCGTCTTTCTGCAAATACAGCTCCCGATAGAGCGTAGAGCTCGGCTGGACTTGGCGGCGTCGTCCTAGGCGAAACGAAAGCCTCCACCAGGCACGCAATACTTTTCGCGACGCAAATACTTGTGGGCTTCGCAACGCGAGTAGATAGGGCAGCAAGTCTCAGATGTCCTGCCTACCGTAAGGCCCTTGAAACACGTCGTAAAGCAGCCTATAAAGGAAAAGAGGCGGACAATGACAACAATAGAGATAGAGTCCCAGAAATCAGGAAGTCACCAACACAAACCAAGCAAATACAAGCATAAATAAACGCATAGAGAGAGAGAGAAGGAAAGGTTATCTAAATCTATATTTATATATTTATTATACTAGTTTATATTAACACACTTACATAATATCACAGTATTTTGTATACTTATAGCTACATACTTACCTAATTTTATATCTATACGTATAGCTACATAGCTACATACTTACCTATTTTTATATTTACTTACCTTTATATACTTATAGCTACATACCTACCTATTTTTATATATATACGTATAGCTACATAACTACATACTTACCTATTTTTATATTTACTTACCTTTATATACTTATAGCTACATACCTACCTATTTTTATATATATACGTATAGCTACATAGCCACATACTTACCTATTTTTATATTTACTTACCTTTATATACTTATAGCTACATACCTACCTATTTTTATATATATATTTACTTTATATACTTATATCTATATACCTACCTATACTAGTCACACTAAATAGTTATTATTACCTACCTTTACACTAAGCTTATACCTATTTATTTAGTATATATACACACTTATATTTATATATTTATTTGTAATTTTAACTATTTATTTATTTTATTTATAAGTACGCATAAAACTTGTAATATAAACTATAGAACGTAATCTAGCACAAGAAGATGACAACACAAACCAACAATAACAAAAGCAAAACACTCAAGGTCCTCCAAATAAATTTAAACCACTGCAAACTAGCACAGGAACTGGTCATCCAAACCGCGAATCAACTTGAGGCGGATATTGTTCTAATATCCGAGCCATGGTCCCCACTGACATATTGGTTCAACGATGGGTATAAGGATGCCTCGATTTGGATTCCCCAAGCGAATAAATTCTCAAACATACAAGTTCTATACAAGGGAAAGGGTTTTGTGGCCATACAACTGGATTCATACATCATAATCTCTTGCTACTTCTGCCCAAATAAGACAAGGGAAGAATATAAAAATAGGATTGCGGAACTGGAAAATTTTCTTAAATCAGTAGATGCAAGCAGATGTATTATTGCCGGTGACTTAAACGCTAAATCACCCGCATGGGGTTCCTCAACTCTGGACGAACGCGGTGGCATAATAATGGAATTATGCAACAGCTGTGACGTAATCCCTAACATTAGTATGGGCTCCTTCACCTACGAAAAAAATGGCCGCAGATCACTTATAGATTTCATGCTGTGTGGAAAAACGGTATATGATACCATCAGCAATAGCCGAATTTTGGAGGAATTTACAGCCTCTGACCACCGATACTTAATGCATGAATTCCTGCCAAATGAACAGAAAAAGAATATACAAAATAACAAAAAGAAATTAAATATTAAAGCGTACACTACATTATACACACAAGTGACTAAAATTGCGGATCCATTTACGATAGCCACCTCTGAAGATATAGATGCTTACATCTCATTACTAGAGGAAATTTTTGATGTCACCAGCTACCACCCAAAGGTCGTTAAGGGCAAAGAGGTATGGTGGTGGAACAATGAAATAGCGGCCTTAAGAAAAGAAGCCATGGCCTCACGTCGAGCTCTACAGAGAGTACGATCCAAAGGTAAACCCAAGGAAATAATTGATGTTTACCACAGCAAACACAAAGCCAATAAAAAGGCCCTCAAAATAGCAGTCAACAACGCAAAGAAAAAAGCTTGGTCCGAATTATTAGACGGAGTGGAAGCCGATATTTGGGGCAAGCCCTACAAATGGGTCATGGGCACGGTGGCAGGCAAGCCTCCACCCACCGTACTATCTGGAGAAGGAACCAGAAAAGCAATAGACTCGCTATTTCAGACTACACCTGATCCTGAAATGAATACATCAAACATTAACCCCATCACAGATTCATCTACAGAAGAACCGTTCACAGTTACAGAAGTAGTAGAAGCAATAAAAATGATTAAAAAGAAGGCTCCAGGTTTGGACGGTATACCGTCCGACGTGGTCAAGCTGCTGGGAACGATAGCAGCTCCGCATATAACTCATGTAATAAACGTCTGCTATAATCTGGGCTACTTCCCGAAACCATGGAAGAAAGGCAGGCTAGTCCTTATTCCCAAGAAGCCAGGGCCAGACGGCAAAATAGGTTGGAGGCCTCTAACGATTTTATCTAATGTCGCCAAAATACTGGAACACGCTATTAAAAAGAGACTATTAAAAACCATAAAATTTGAACAGAACCAATTTGGTTTTTGCCGCGGCAGGAGTACGGTCCACGCAATAGCCGAAGTTGTGAAGCGCTGGGATGCGGCCAAGGCAAAGCTCCGACACTGCGCAATGGTTGCGCTTGATGTGAAAAATGCCTTTAATACCGTGAAGTGGCATAACCTTATAAAATCATTGACAAACAGGAATTTACCTCCAAAATTATTTAATATACTCAAAAATTACTTAACAGACAGAGCAGTGGTTTACACGGATAGTACAGGAAATCAACAAACAATTAACATATATGCGGGAGTTCCACAGGACTCGGTGCTAGCGCCCTTGCTCTGGAACATACAATATGACGATTTGCTAAAAACTACCCTCCCCAAAGGTGCTTTCCTTTACGGATTCGCCGATGATGTGGCCTTGGTGGTTGTTGCAGCTAAGGCGACTGACCTGTCAAACACGGCCACAACAGCACTAAGTATAATCAGCCAATGGTTTACAGCAAATCAACTATCCCTAGCAACGGAAAAGACGGAACTGCTACTTCTAACAGGTCGTAAAGCTACTTACGGGATAAATATCAAATTAAAGGGAACACACTGACTCCACAAAAATCAATAAAATACCTGGGACTGATGTTGGAGGGAAACCAATTCTATAACTGTCACCTGAACTATGCAGTGAATAAAGCTACTAAAGTAGCAGGAGCTTTAACCAGAATAATGCCGAACATTGGTGGAGGCTCCTACACTTCTAGACTCCTATACTACAGAGTAGTAGAGTCGGTGGTGCTGTATGGAGCTCCTATTTGGGCGATAGTAGCTAGACGCGTTACGAAAGCCAGGATCATAAACAGGCTCCAAAAACTGGCACTGGCAAGAGTGGTACGAGCCTATAGGACCACCTCCCTAGACGCGCTATGTGTCCTCGCGGGTGTCCCTCCTCTAACATTATTGGCAGAAGAGAGGCGTAGGATTTTCCTCAGATCTATGGATCTGGATAGATCGTTGGATGAAATTTACCGGGCACGTTTGAAGGAGATTAAAAAAGAGGAAAGACTACGTACGCTAGAACTATGGCAGGACCAATGGGAAAACGCCCAACATGGACGTAAAACATACGCATTAATTCCCCAGATAACTGACTGGATGGAGTGGGGTCCACAGATGCTTGATTTTCATTTGACCCAAATTATAACCGGACATGGATGTTTTTCCGATTTTCTGTGTAAGATTGGCAAAAGAAAGGACGACAAATGTATCTCCTGTACACTGATGACAGACAGCCCAAAACACACCCTACTCGAATGCCCAACGTGGGACATGCAAAGAGAGGAACTGTTTAGGCAGATTGGAACCTTGAGATGGGAAAACTTAATTCAAAACTTGAAAGACACAAATAAGATGCCCCACATTAAAAGATACATAAATGACATAATGAAAATCAAAGAAGAAACAGAACGAAATATCCAACAAGAGGAACGCACTCGTAGACGTACTCAGAGACGAAATGAGTAATTAATTTAAATAGTAAATTGTACATAATTTATTTATTTATTTATTTATTTATTAACGCTGAGTAATTCTATTATAGGCTAAGTATTTGTAAATTCAGAAGGGGTTCTTTCGCTGCGCGTAGTAATGCCGACGGGCGGGTCCGCGTAGGGAATGGGTGCCTTCTTGCGAATAGACTGTTAGGTTTTAGAGGAGGAGGGGTTTTTAGGGGGTATAAGACCTGAGTCCCTCACTGCGTGCGTAATTGCATTTTCCCCTCCTCGTTAAAAAAAAAAAAAAAAAAAAAAAAAAGATAGGGCAGTACGTAGTACGTCAACGCAGTGATGCCAGAATCGTGGGCCGTGGGCCGTTTCTCCTCCGCTGGCTCAGCCGGCGCGGCCCCCCACTCTGACATACCGTCGTCGTCACGTTGCTTCTACTGCGCACGCGTTACACACGAACGTACCTCTACTCTGCCAGTGTGAGTGCCTCCTCGATTGCACGCGCGCTACACTCACCAGCGTACCTCTACTATATCCGTGTGCGCTGCTTGCAGCTGCTTGTGCGCTTGCGCCAGCCACAATCTATTTTTAGCACTTTCCATCCACATCCACGCCTGCTTTGCGGAAACGAAATTGAAATTCGGCGGTCGAGCCGTCGAGCCGTCGAGCGTATGAAGCGCAATCTGGAGCTACAGCCTTCGAGTCCCCGCGTGCAGCGATATTTATTTCTATTTTTCATTACTTTTTAACTTCCCGATTTTATAGGGAAGTTATTGTAATTACCCCGAAAATCGAAAATCGAATTTTTAGCAGATCTTCACGTTTCATGGTCATTGGAGTCATTTTAGACTATTTTTATCAAAATGTCGGTATGTGTGTGTGTGTGTGTGTGTGTGTGTGTGTGCGCGCGCGCGCGCGTGCGCGCGCGTATGTCCGTTTCTATGGTATCAAATTTTTCATTAACGTTTTCAGAAAAAGTAACAACGCGATCGGAATGATGAATGATGCAATCGATGTGCCCCGCTGTAACTTAGAGCTGATTAGATTTTGGTCCATTTTGGTCAAGTAGTTTTTTAGTTTTTTTTCGAAAGGAGTTGATTAAACATTGCAATTTATACGAAAGGCGTATCCACCGAAGAAGTAAACGTAACTATATATATTAAAAAAAAAATTTTTTTTATAAAATTAAAAAAAAAATTTTTTATAAAATTAAAAAATAATTTTTTCTTGTTTTTTTTTAATTAAAAAAAATGTTTTTTCCAATTATGCAACTAATGCTAATGTAACCGCTTACAATAATCGAAAATTATTCCAATGCAAGAGTGAGTTAATCATCGCCGAGAATACATTTTCAAAGAATATCGATGAAAGTACAAAAACATTTATATTACAATCTTTAAATAAACAATGAGTTCAAAACGAATTGTTAACTAAGATTAAATTGAAAATTAATATAAAATATATGATAATTAATAACATTGACGTTGAAGACGAATTGGTTAATGGAGCATGCGGAATATTAAAATTTATTAATTTTCAAGAAAATACTAAAATTCCGTCTATATTGTGGTTAGATTTTCAATTGGCCAGAGTAGGAGTAAAAGTAAGAACTCGTTATCGTGATTATATGAAAAATGCAAATATAAATCAAAACTAGCTGGTTATTGTTGCTCGCTCGCTTCGCGGGTGGGGGTGTTGTAGCTCGCTTTGCGAGTTCGCGAGAGGGTTAGTGGTACGGATGTTATTTGTTATCTGACTCTCGAAGAGTCACACAAAGAACTTCCCGATTCGTTAGTTGCAGTATATTATTATCAATATTAACTTCCCGATTTATAGGGAAGTTATTGTAATTTAGTGTACGTTTTAAGAAGATTATATATATTGTTATATTTCGCATCTGCCGATGGAATGCGGCTAATGCTGTTGTACACACGGTTGTCGTATCGAACAAAATAAATGGAACGAGGTATGTATTATTGTCCTCAGTGGGGAATTCACAGAAGATGTGTGCGTATGGTATCAGTTTGTTTGTGCTTCGCGAGCAGGACGGTTCGTAGGTAAGTCTCCATGGGTATACTAATCTGAATTTCTAAATTCTTTATTTTTAACTTCCCGATTCATAGGGAAGTCACTGTAATTCATAATTTTGTTATGGGACTTTGACAAACGTATTCGTGGCATACTTTTTCTAATGCAAAATGATACCAAATATGATATAATTTGCATGATATTTACTTGTGTAATATGGACATTTAAAGTTTCGAGCGTATTCACCTGTATATGATCCGTATTATATCGTGTTTGGTATCATATTATCAAGTAATAAATAATAAAAAAGTTATTCCCTGGTATTGCACTGTGTGGACGTGCGAACCTTACCGTCGACTGTGACTCTCAGCATCTCTTTCTTTCCCATGCGCTATCCTTCCCTGCGCTCGAAACTTTAATTGTCCATTACACAAGTAAAAAAAAAATATATCATCGGATTTATATCATATTTGGTATCATCTTGCGTTATAATAAAAATACCACGAATATGTTGGTGAATGTTCCGTAGAAAAATAATGAAAAAAACGTAGATATTTTCTTTTTAACGTCCCGATTTATAGGGAAGTTATTGTAATTTTTTCTTTTTAACTTCCCGATTTATAGGGAAGTTATTGTTTTCATTTTTATTCGATATGTTTTTTTTTTAACTTCCCGTTTTGTAGGGAAGTTATTGTAATTGTAACAGACCTACAATTACGTAGGTTTGTTACTAAAAGAACCCTATCAAACCTCCACCGGTTATACGCGAGATTCATAAGGCGCAACGTACCGTCAACCCCCCGTCACCAAAACAGCACCGTCCGTACCAAGTTATCCCTGCTCCGACCTTCCTATTCCAACGGGAATCAAAATCAAATTTCCAAAACAGAAAATACCTCCCCGCACTACCATCCCTTATCACCAAACGACTCCTATATAAGCCGTCGGGAAAACGTCAAAATCACCTGAGTCTACCTGTAATTATCCAGGAACCATCACGCAGTATTATCCAGCTCTGTGAGTATCCTACCTGTAACCGGTCCCCACGTATCCGCCGTCGACTACGAGCCGTTTGCCGTGCGAACCTCCAGTCAACGACATCCTGGTTCACTCCGGCAAGGACCGTGTCCCGCCGCCGTAACACTCCGGTGCGTCACCGAGTACCTCGCAAGACGCGTCGTCTTCGAGAGCCGACGAACACGAAGAGGTGCGTCACCTTTTCATCGCGTCGAGGAACCTCCTGTCCGCACCCCCGAATACCCGCCGGCGCGAACCGCGTTCCGCCGTGACAATTCCCCGGTGCGTCACCGGTAAAGTCGAGAGACGCGTCGTCTACGACATCGGTCGGACTCGAAGTGGTGCGTCACCCTTCGGCTCCACCAACCCGTCGCCTGTCCGACATCCTGTACTTCCGCTGGTGAGAACCGCGTTCCACCTCGCAAACACCCGGTGCGTCACCGGTAAAATTCAGCAAGGCGAATCGCCTGCAGAATCGGCAGAACGAGAAGCGGTGCGTCACCCTTCCACGTCGCCTAAGAACCGCCTAGTAAGTCCTAGAGCACGGTGCGTCACCTGCATCCTCGGGAAACGAGTCGTCTTCGAGGTCGGACGAGTAAGACAAGGTGCGTCACCTTGTCGAACTCCCCGCTGGACTGTCCGGAGGAGATTTAAGGGACGGTGCGTCACCGACCTCCAAGATCCAGTAGAACCGGCCTAGGTAGGGAGACCTCGGCGATAGCCGCCGTCTACCATCCTCCCATCTACTCCGAGCCCGTCCTCCATCTCCACGTCCGCACCTTCTCTATTTTTTTCGATTATTTTCCATTTCTTTCGTTTATTTCGAATATTTCCTATTTCATTCGTTTATTTCGAATATTTCCTATTTCATTCGTTTATTTCGAATGATTTCTATTTTTTCGAATAATTTCTATATTTATTTTTTTTGTTTAAAAAAAAAATTCCAAATCAAAATTTACAAAAATATCTTCCAATCCTTCTTCGCTGTCACTGATATCGGTAGTATCATTCATATCACTACAATTGTTCAATTCTTCTTTTCCAGAGCTCGTTCCGCGTGAACCGAGTGGTCGACTGCGCAGATACGGTCGGTCCCGCGACCAATGACGCGGAACCTGCGCGACCAATGACGCGGAACCTGCGCGACCAATCACGTCGAACGTGCGCGACCAATCACGTCGAACGTGGCTGCCTATATATACCCGTCCTCAGCCAGCGGACCTCATTCTCGTTTTGGTTTTGCTCTAGCAATGTCTCGCTATCGCAAAGACTTTTTGGACCGCCCGGAATTATACGGGAAATTCCTAATGGCCCTGGTGCCATTTTTAGATCGCCTGAAAGAGGGCGACCCGATGAGGGTGGTGGATGTTACAAAAATATGTGAGAATGTTTATGTTGTCCCCCCCCCCTTCCCAAAAGGAAGGAAGAAATTCGCCAGTTGATACGGCGACGCCGGCAACGCCTGATAGAGGCAGTAGAGGCAATTCTTCCCCCTCCTACTCCTCCTACTCCTCCTCCTCCACCTTCTCCTGCTCCCACCTCACTGCCGAGGAAGCGGAAGCGGGGCACGCAGCTGGAATTGCTCATGCAATCATCGGCTAATTGCCCCCCGCCCCAATCCAAACGGCGGATTAAATAAGTTTAAGTTTAGTTAATTAAGTTTAAGTTAGTTAGTTTAATTTTAGTTAATTGATAAGGACAAGTGGGAATGTCGCACGCATAATACAGGCTACAAACTTTATTTGCTTTTTCTATTATATTTCCAATTTTTTTCGTATATATTCTATTTTTTGTTCGAATCTTATACATTTCTTTCGTTTATTTCGAATATTCTCTAATTTTTTCCAATATTTTCAAGTTTGCTCGAATATTTTCCATTCCTTTCATTTCTTTCGTAAGTCCTAGAGCACGGTGCGTCACCTGCATCCTCGGGAGACGAGTCGTCTTCGAGGTTGGACGAGTAAGACAAGGTGCGTCACCTTGTCGAACTCCCCGCTGGACTGTCCGGAGGAGATTTGAGGGACGGTGCGTCGCCGACCTCCAAGATCCAGTAGAACCGGCCTAGGTAGGGAGACCTCGGCGTTAGCCGCCGTCTACCATCCTCCCATCTACTCCGAGCCCGTCCTCCATCTCCTACAGGTCCAGGTAGCACCCCCGCGTTCGACCACACTCGAGCACATCGTCACACGCGCACCGTAGCATCGAAATCGAATACCACGTCCGGGAGTACCGCACGCCGAAACCCCGAAACGTAATCAATCGCTAGGCAGCGAGCACCGTTATATTTCAAAACACTCGTCTCGTTATTTGACGATCGCCGTACCGACTCCTTTCCCCGCGCCGAACACTCTCCTCGCCGTTACGAACCCTGGAGCGGCGAGCTAGACCGGCTACGAGGAGCACCACCGCAAGAAAGTCGCGCCCCAGGAACCAGGACCGTTACATCATTTTTTTTTAACTTCCCGATTTTATAGGGAAGTTATTGTAATTACCCCGAAAATCGAAAATCGATTTTTTAGCAGATCTTCACGTTTCATGGTCATTGGAGTCATTTTAGACTATTTTTATCAAAATGTTCGTATGTGTGTGTGTGTGTGTGTGTGTGTGTGTGTGTGTGTGTGTGTGTGTGTGTGTGTGTGTGCGTATGGCCGTTTCTATGTAATCAAATTTTTCGTTAACGTTTTCAGAAAAAGTAACAACGCGATCGCAATGATGAATGATGCAATCGATGTGCCCCGCTGTAACTTAGAGCTGATTAGATTTTGGTCCATTTTGGTCAAGTAGTTTTTTAGTTTTTTTAGTTTTTTTCGAAAGAAGTTTATTCAACAACGCAATTTATACGAGAGAACGGAAAGTTTCCACCGAAGAAACAAACGTAATTACACAAAAAATTTTTTTTTCGATTTTTTAAAATAAGAAAAAAAAAATTTTTTTTTTTAAATCTTTTTTGTACCTTAAGATGATGTTTCCGCTTACAATAATCGAAAATTATCCCAATGCAAGAGTGAGTTAATCATCTCTACTCCCGAGAATACATTTTCAAAGAATATCGATGAAAGTACAAAAACATTTATATTACAATCTTTAAATAAACAATCAGTTCAAAACGAATTGTTAACTGAGATTAAATTGAAAATTAATATAAAATATATGATAATTAATAACATTGATGTTGAAGACGGATTGGTTAATGGAGCATGCGGAATATTAAAATGTATTACTTTTCAAGAAAATACTAAAATTCCGTCTATATTGTGGTTAGATTTTCAATTGGCCATAGTAGGAGTGAAAGTAAGAACTCGTTATCGTGATTATATGAAAAACGCAAATATAAATCAAAATTTAACACCAATAATAACAAAATATCGAATCAAGTAAATATTTCGAGTGAAGAAAAATAACAGATCACACGTAGTCAATTTCCAGTGGTTCCTGCTGAAGCGATTACGATTCATAAAAGTCAGGGACAAACATACGAGAAAGTATGTATGGATTTTAAAACATCAGAAATACGAACTTTACAAATGTTGTATGTAGCACTGAGCAGAGTTTCAAAATTGAGCGGTTTATATATTTTGAGAAAATTTAAATTAATAGTATCGAAGAAAACCAAGATCAATAGTGCAAACCCGGATAATGATGAGTTGTATCGTTTGCGAAAAACTAATTAAGACAATTTATTTTGCAACATTAGTATGCTATAACAAGGAACCAAGCGAGCAACGAGCATACGATATTGGTTTAATGCGACGCCATATAGCAAACATTTTGATAAGTAGAAAACTATTGAATTTCCCTGAAAACGTATAATCTTCTTAAAACGTACACTTAATAAATAATAATAATAATATACAGCAACTAACGAATCGGGAAGTTCTTTGTGTGGCTCGTGGAGAGTCACACACAAAAAGGAATACATTAATAGCTGTGGGCCCTACTAGCCATGCGTACCACTAACATTCTCGCAAGAGCAGTCCTGCCCGCGAGCTCGCGAAGCGAGCGAGCAAAAACAACCCTACTCGCGAGCGAGCGAAGCGAGCGAGCAACAATAGCCCTCTAGTTTTTATTATAAATTATCGTTAGTTACAAGCATGTGTATATTTCCAGATTGAAGATATGGAACCTGAACAGATGGAACCTGTTACCAAAGAAGAGTTATCGAGTAAGTATATAATATTAACACTCATCATATAAGTCATGTAAGTAATTAACTTCCCGATTTTATAGGGAAGTTATTGTAATTTTTTTTTTTATTAACTTCCCCATTCATAGGGAAGTTACTGTTTTTATACATCAATGATGTTTCATATGTGTATTTTTTTCATTCCAGACTTATTAATACGAAAATTTGGAGGTGATGGCGATGGGGGCGCCTCCCTCCTGCAAGCCGCCACATACATCGCAGCCACCACCACCACATCCGACGCTGCCAGCACCTCCTCCATCGCCAAATCCGGTGGCTGGTGGAGTAGGTGCTGCCCAGGAGCCCAATGTGGAGGTGCCCGTTGCATTAATGCAACGGATCCTCCAAGCATTGGAAGGTCAGAACAAAAGTAAGTGTTTCCTTATATTTTTTAACTTCCCGATTCATAGGGAAGTTACTGTAATTCCGAATATATATGGGTCATATTTTCTAAAAAAACTGGATCCGAAATACTAATATGGGAATACTTAATTGTTTGTTCTTTTTCAGATCGTAGGACCAATGGCGGATCATCGCGTGGGCGGTGGCGGCGCGGCGCCTACAGACGTGGGGGAAGGGTAGGTGGTCGTGGGTCAGGAGGGAGAGGCCGTGGTCCCTATATTATACATCAACATTTCTACTACGGTGGACAGTAGGAATTTCTTTTAAAATATAATAAAAAAAAATTTTTTTAAATAAAATTGAATTATTATTATTATTATTAAGTTCCCGATTTATTGACTTCCCGATTCCTATGGAATTTACTGTAATTATTATTATTATTATTATTATTATTATTATTATTAGTAGTAGTAGTAGTAGTATGATTATTATGCAATTATGCAACAAAATTCAATTAATCATGATGCTATGAAGCTCGAATCAATGTATATTTTTATTCATATTATACATCTACTGATTACTATGATTCAAACCATTATATCTAATCATTTATACTGTAGTTATTCATCAAATTATTGATTACATTAGTATTGCAATATAGTACAATTACTCATGATGGTATCCAACTCATTAATTTTTTTGACTACCCGATTTGTATGGAAGTTATTGTAATTTGTTTAACATTCCTTTCACCATATTGCTCGAATCAGTTTATGTTATAATCATATACACGTTTATTCAATATATATGTGTGTCACGCGTTCATTTATGGTAGTAGTACTTCTTTCCTTACCCCTGAACGTCTCACCTTCGTCTTACATTCACTGTAAATATTTTCATTATCAGTTCTACTGAGGGCAGTCATAGTGATCACTTCGTATATGAGTGAATATAACTAATGAGTGTCTTTTCATATTGAAACAGGTAAGAATTTTGTCCGTTCCTATACAAATTAATTTTTTTATTTGTTAAACATTACTCCTTATTTCATTTTGTGTATATATAATATATATTGTGACGTTGCAACTAATGCGACGTCACTTCTCTGTTGTCAAACGGTGAAATAACCGTAGTGCGGATGGACCGGACAGCCGTTTCAATAGTGCAACCACTCGCAGGTTAAGAGCGTTCCTTGAGGAAGGAAAAATCGATCTAAGATCACTCCTAACGCCATCTATTGCACGCGCCGAGAGTGGCCAATTACAGGAACGTGCCTAGGGAGGACGATTACCGAAAGGCGCCCCGCAACCGAGGATCGACGGAAAGACGAACGATTGGCCAAAATTATCCTTCAGCTGAAGGAGACAAAAGGAGTTACCTGCACACACGGGCCAACAAACCCGGAGGCGACGATGTGGGACGATGGGGTCATAAATGCGCTGAGTCCGAGCATGTTGGTGGTCCCACCGTCGTCTCACCCTCCCTACAATTGACTCCGGCGTGGGTGGTGCGCCGGAGCGCCTGGGAGGATTCCTCCTCCCCGGTCGTCAAGGACGGCCGTAACTTGGTGTCATGAAGGTCGGGGGCCCGACGACCTGTTCTGAAAGTCCGATCCTGCGGCTAGGGATAGTTGCGTTGCGGGTGCGCCCATAGGGAAATTCGGTAGGACGAAAGGAGTGGGGGGAACTAGAATCGATGCGTTCCGCCGATTCGAATTCGGGGATCACTGTCGCGCTGGTCATTATAGAGAACGGTCGTTGCCCTGTCAGGCTTGATTCTCGAATCCCGATACTCTCGCAAAGTAATTCCGAGTCGCGGGTGGTTGTTGTTCCCATGTGGTTCCCGCTAAGTTCCGAGGGTGATAGAAGTCCCGAGGAGGCCGAATAACAGCCCCAGTACCGAACCGAAGCAGGACTCGGAAAATCTACACGGTGAGTCGAACAGTGATCCCTGGTTTTCGTAATACTTCGCGGTTGCTCGTAATTTGGTGCGAGGACGACACGTGTTCGTCTCGTCCTCGAAACTTTGGTGTGCCGAGGCCCTTCGGGCCTCGTGCTTATTGCTCGCGTCAATCCGGAAGACGCTTTGAGTCACGTAGAGTAGTCCCATTCTAATTTCGGAAGACTTCCTCAAGGAGCCGCGTCGGAAAGTGATTAGCTCGTCGTAGTAAATTCGAGAACGCGAAACGAATCGAATCTATCGACCACGCGACGGTCCGTGCGGATCGCGCCGACCTCCTGCGCTTGTAAATTCCCGTCTCTCGCGAGACGAAATCGTACCGTCGTACCGTACTTCCGAAAAACGATAACGATCCGAAATCGACTAACGCGTTCCGCGAACGAACATCCGTCGCTCAAGTGTATAAGGAGCGCGGGCTCCCGGGTTGCGGCCTCGTGGCCGCTCGCCTGTATCTTTCATCGTTGACAACGAATAAAATCATTCGAGCCCTACACTGTCGATTTATTTCCGACCTGCGAGATCCGTCCTGCCGCGAGGGCTGTCCCCGTTATTTCCTGTGTCCGAACGTCTGGTTACCCGTGTCGTCGCTTTCCGTCGGAGATTACGAGAAGACTCGGAACTCGTGTTCGACTTCCTCGAACACGATTTCTTGGTGTTAGTTAGTGTGATACATGAGTATCTGGCGCCCGAACAAGTAGTTTGTGTCATTTCCGACTCTTCTCTTCACTCATTTTGTCCCGAGAGGACCGTGCTCGTGCGGCCGCGCACGGCCCGTCCTCAGCGGCTGTAAATTCTCGGGTGTTGACCATTTCCGCCGGCCCGAAACCCGTGCGGAAAAGGGACAACGTCACAAATTGGCGCCCGAACAGGGACCTCTCTCTCGCAAGGGTTTTTCCCGAGAACAGAGAGAGGCGCAGGGATAACGGAGGACTCTTGCAGGTAGATTACGGTACGACGCGCGTGTAAAATCCACGGACATCGCGGTCCGACGGCGAGAAATCGAAAGAATCGTGCGCGTGCGAATACGCTATCCTTTCCGACGGAACCACGCTCAACCCCTTGAACGGAAGATTTCGAGAGCCAGCGCGACGCAATTCTCGTTCTTCTGTGTTTTTTTTGTTGTTTTTTTTTCTGTTAAAATATTGAAAATTTGGATTTTGTCGATAATTGTTAAAGATTATATAAATGGATAAATAGAACTCGTCGTATTTAGTAAATGTACGTATTGCACGGTCGATTGCTCGAGACAGACTAACTTGAACGTGACGGTTTTTCGCTGGGGGTCGACCTTGTTATTCGGCAACAAGGACTTCATACATTTCAGACACACACACACACACATGATTGCCATGATAACATTTTCACACCCCCCTTATCAGGGCAAGCACAAATCACAATGAACATTACTAGTTTTTTTTTGGGTTATTTTAGCTTAAGTAAATCAACACATCGTTCGTGTTTTATTGGCGGCAATGCCTTAGTAAGAATGTCAGCAGTCATCTGATCAGTTCTTAAATATTTGATTTCTGCTTTCCCTTTTTCTACTTTTTCTCTTACATAATGATATCTTATATCTATGTGTTTCGACATGCTTGGATGCGACGCATTTTTAGATAATTGAATGGCACTTTGATTATCGCAGTATATGACTAACGGATCTCTAACATACTTGTTCGTTTTCATATGGATTAACAGTCTTCTCAAAAACGTTACATCTTTCGTTGCTTCGGAGAGAGCCATGTACTCCGCCTCCATAGTTGACAGGGCGACTGATTTTTGTTTCTTTGAGCTCCAGCTCACGGGACCGCCTGCCAGCATCGTAACACTCCCCGAACAAGACCTTCGGTCATCGACGTCGCCGGCCCAGTCGGCGTCAACGTATGTGACCAGTTGTTTTGACTCCTTTGTATACGTAATTTTGTAATCTTTCGTGCCCTGCAAATAACGTAACACACGTTTAGCGGCTAACCAATGATTCTTACCTGGATTCGAGCAATATCGGCTTAGAGAGCAGGCTGCATAAGCTAAGTCCGGCCTCGTAGTGTTTGCCAGGTAGATTATCCCGCCGATTAGTTCTCTGTATGGAGAGTTTTCCATTTCGCTTCTTTCTTGCACCGTTGTGGGCCCATCTTCTTTCGATAACTTTTGGTTGTATTCCATGGGCGTTCCCACTGATTTCGCATCCTTCATGTTGAATTTTTCTAATACAGCGTCGATGTATCTTCGTTGCGACAGGGTGATGTCACCTCTTGTTCCGTTCCTTTCGACTTTTATTCCTAATATACTGCTAATTTGTCCTAAGTCGGTTATTTGAAATTCATTCATTAATGTTCGTTTTATATAGTTTAATTCTTCCAAATTCTGACAGCCTATTATTATGTCGTCTACATAAATTACTAGGATGATCTTAGTTTCATCCTTGACCCGTACATAAATACAAGGATCCGATTCACTCCTTTCGAAACCATGTGATACTATAAAGGAGTTCAGTTTGGTGTACCACTCGCGACCGGCTTGCTTAAGTCCGTAGAGAGGTTTTTGTAATTTGCATACTTTGTCTTCTTGATTTTTGTTTATGAACATTTCCGGTTGATGCATATAGAGTTCGTCGTGTAAGTCAGCTTGCGTGTAAGCTGATATTGCATCTATCTGATGAATGTGCATTTCTTCGATTGCAGCTACTGCAAGAAATGTTCGGATTGTTTCATATCGCGCCACTGGCGAGAAGACCTCCTCATAGTCGATACCTTGCCTTTGTGTGTGCCCTCGAACTACAAGTCGAGCTTTATATCTTTCGACTGTCCCATCTTGGTTTCTTTTGATTTTAAAAACCCATTTGTTTGAAAGTATTTTCTTGTTGTCCGGTCGCGGTACCAATTTCCAGGTGTGGTTTGTAACCAGATTTTCGTATTCGTGTTCCATTGCTTCCAGTCATAAATGGCTATCTCGTCTACTTAACACGTCTTTGACATCCAATGGATCTAGAGACAAAGAATCTGTATCATGATCATTTACTTGCTGCGGTCGACAATACAGTTTTCTTGGACGACCTGGTTTTCCAGTCCTTATTTTTGTCGGACGTCCTGGTCCTCTCCTTGGAGTATCCCATTCGCTGTTTTGCGATCTCGTTTCACCTTTATCCGAGAGTGTTTCGTCTTCGGATTTTTCCTCAAGTTCGGCTTTGCTCTCTTGCTTGAGTTGTGATTCATTCGACTCTGCAAAAATTTTTGTGTTACTTTTGTTTACAAACGAATTCGATGGAATGCAAACAGTTCCTGCATTGTGCTTTCTTGATCTGTAACTTCCAGAAATCGTACATCTCTGGCTTTGATCACCGTACGTGTGTTTGGTTTCCATAATCTGTAAGCTTTAGATTCGTTAGAGTAACCTACTAATATATATGCGTTACCTCTTGGCTCTAGTTTGTTTCTTTTATTGGTTTTATTTAAAGCTATTACCTTGCTGCCTATTATTCGTGTTGGAATTTATAAATTGACAAAAAATAATCTACTCTTATTTAGTAGGTAAATTCAGTTTGTTTGACTCTCGAACACCTTATAAATGAATATTTTATCAATGCTGTCTGCGACATGAAACCCTCAACTTTTATCTGTTAATTAGATCGACATCTGTTATTTCCTGTAGCGATCCTCACTTCTGTTATATCTGTCAATTTGTAAAGACGTGCCTCACAACGTGTCTTCTTATATATTTAATAGAATAAATTCTATTTAATATTCGATCGTGAGTGATTTATTATATACCCATATTCCAATAGGTTATGGGCCCAGAACACGTTGCATGCTGTATTACGATCTAGTTACGTTGTGTGTTAAAATTTTTTTTTTTGTTTCTGAAAAATTGCGTTGTTTTTAATATTTTTTTACGTTAATTATTTTACGTTTTAAATATTGTGACAATGGATAAGAAAAGGAATATCAAACCTTTCGACGGTGAAAAATATAGTACATGGAAGTTTAGAATTCGTGGCTTGTTAACCGAGCTGGATGCAATAAAAGTGATTGATGACAACACTCCGCAAAGGTTAACGACGGAATGGATTCGGGCAGAAAATCTTGCCAAAAATGTTATTATAGAATATTTATCGGACTCATTACTTACTTTAGTAAAGACAAATAATAGTGCTAAAGAAGTGTTATGCAGTTTGGATGCTATTTATGAGCGAAAGAGTGTTGCTACGCAGTTAGCATTACGAAAAAAATTATTAACTCTAAAATTCCAAAATAATGTGTCGCTATTAAAACATTTTACAGTCTTCGATGAGATAATTTCAGAATTAATAGGCGCGGGTGCAAAAATGGAAGAAGCTGATAAAGTGTCACACCTGTTGTTAACATTGCCTGCGTCTTATGATGGTGTAATAACTGCGATTGAAACATTATCAGAAGACAGTTTGACACTTGCATTTGTCAAGACGAGACTTTTGGATCATGAGGTCAAATTGACGAGTGAAAACCGTGATACCAGCCTAAAGGTGCTTCATGCTGAATTTAAAGGAAGGAAACGAGAATTCAATTTCTCAAAACCACAACAGAAATTTAAAAGATATAATAAGACAAATAGAAAACGAGAAGTAAAATGTTACCATTGTGGCAGAAAAGGACATATCAAACCGGATTGTATTTATTACAAAAGAAACAACCAGCAACAGAGGACTGAACCGAATAAAACTGTGCAAACAGTTCATATGACTCAACCTTCGACAAGTTCATCAACGCCTGTGTCAAGTTTCGCATTCATGGTGGGAGATTATGAATCAGAAATGCAGGGGACAAATAAAATCATCTTTATCTTGGATTCGGGGGCATCGGATCATCTGATCAACAGGGAAGATCTGACCCGGAATTTTAATGTGCTGCAAACGCCAGTACGAATTTCTGTGGCGAAAAATGGGACATACATTGCAGCGACAAAACAAGGAACGCTGAATGTTACTACTAACTTGGGCATCCAGGGAACTGTGGACAATGTATACTATTGTCCAGATGTACCGTATAATTTACTGTCCGTTCGAAGGATCCAGCAGGCAGGCATGACAGTTATTTTTAATGAGGAAGGCGTTAAGATAAGTAAAAATGAAAACGTCATAATGTCAGGTAAGCCTTTAAACAATTTAACTGGCATAGAATTTTTAATAAATGTTTATTCTACTGTTCATGTCTCTAGAATGATAAAAGATCATTATGAATTATGGCATCAGCGTTTAGGCCATATTGGAAAGTCAAAATTCTTAGAATTGAAGAATAGAAAGATGTTTGCAGATATAAATCGAGTAGAGAATGTTATGGTTAATGACAATCTTTGCGAAGCTTGTATAAATGGTAAACAAGCGCGGTTACCATTTCGAAACTCGAAAGATAAGAATTATGTAAAACGACCGTTATTCATTGTACACTCTGATATTTGTGGTCCAATCACTCCTACTACAATTAATGAAAAAAATTATTTTCTACTGTTTGTTGACGAATATACCCACTATTGTGTAACATATTTGATGTCACATAAATCAGACGTATTTTCAATGTTTAAAGATTATGTTGCAAAGAGCGAAGCTCATTTTAATTCAAAATTAGTAAACTTATATTGTGATAATGGCCGGGAATATTTGTCAAATGAAATGAAAGATTATTGTGTTGAAAAAGGCATTACATACCACTTAACAGTTCCACGAACCCCACAGTTAAATGGTGTATCAGAACGTATGGTAAGGACGATAACAGAAAAGGCTCGGACTTTAATTGCTGGAGCTAGTCTGTATAAAGTTTTCTGGGGAGAAGCTGTTCTTACCGCTACATTTTTAATTAATTTAACTCCGACAAAAGCTTTGAAACAATCAAAAACACCATATGAAATGTGGCATAGCAAAAAGCCACAATTAAAGTATTTGAAAGTGTTCGGTTCAACAGTATATATACATAATAAAATTAGACAATCAAAATTCGAAGAAAAATCTTCGAAAGGAATTCTAGTTGGTTACGAACCGAATGGCTATAAAGTGTGGAATGTGGAAACTGCTAAGTTTGTTATTGTGAGAGATGTAATAGTTGATGAAACTAATTTTTTGATATCGAGGCCTGTAATGGTACAGTCTGAAACTGATGCATCTGACGTGCAGTCAAAATCAGTAGATAATTTTAAATCTGATAGTACTAAATCAGATAAATCTCCACAATTAAAAACTGTTATTGAAAATGGCAAATTAAGTCGTGAACTTAATAAATCTGTAGTTGAAGCAGATTCACACAATAATATTTCAGATTCACACAATAATAATTTAAAAAGACAAGTACCTTCTGAGTTAAGAAGAAGCGATCGAATTAAAAGTCGACCAAGTGTTTCATACAATGAAGATAATATATTGGACGATTATCTTTTATCTGCTCAATCGATTGTTTATAAAATCCCTGTCGACCAAGTGTTTCATACAATGAAGATAATATATTGGACGATTATCTTTTATCTGCTCAATCGATTGTTTATAAAATCCCTACATCATATAAAGACATTGAAAATATGAATGATAAAATTCAGTGGCAACAGGCTGTTAAAGAAGAGATCAATTCGCTTTTGTCAAATAATACATGGACTTTGGTCTCAAGGCCTGAGCATAAAAATATTGTTGACTGTAAATGGGTGTTCACAATCAAAAATGATGAGTTTGGAAACCCACTGAGATATAAGGCTCGGCTGGTTGCTCGAGGGTATAGTCAACAATATTTAGAAGATTACTATGAAACTTTTGCACCGGTTGCTAGAATTTCAAGCTTTAGATTTATATTAGCTTTTTCAAACCAGTTTAACTTGTTAATCCATCATATGGATGTCAAAACTGCTTTTCTAAATGGAACGTTAAAAGAAGAGATATACATGAAAGTTCCTGAGGGAGTTAATTGTGATAATAATCATGTGTGTAGATTGAATAAATCGTTGTATGGATTAAAGCAAGCAGCTAGATGCTGGTTTGAAACGTTTGAACAAGCTCTTATAGAGAAAGGTTTTAAAAATTCACCGGTTGATAGATGCATTTATATTTTAGACAAAGGAGATGTATCGGAAAATATATATATTGTATTGTATGTAGATGATTTAGTGATTGCAACTGCAAAAATCGACACAATGAATAGTTTTAAGAATTACCTAAAGATAAAATTCTGCATGACAGATTTAAACGAAATAAAACTTTTCTTAGGTATAAAGATTGAAAGAAATACAAATAAGATAAGCATGGATCAAAGTGTATATATTAAAACTATTTTGCATAAATTCAATATGTCAGATTGTAACCCTATTAATACACCTATTGAATATAAATTAGATTACATGGCATTGAATTCCGCTGAAGAGTATGATGCTCCTTGCCGAAATCTTGTCGGATGTTTGATGTATGTGATGTTATGTACGAGGCCTGATTTAAGCACAGTTGTTAATATTTTAAGCAGATATCTGAATAAAAATAACAAAGAACTTTGGCAGTGCTTAAAAAGAGTACTTAGATATTTGAAGGGTTCGCAAAATATTAAATTAGTTTACGAAAGAGGAAATTATATTAACCTTCTGAGCGGCTACGTTGATTCAGATTGGG
The DNA here is from genome assembly GCA_933228785.1 of Lasioglossum pauxillum. NCBI lineage: Eukaryota > Metazoa > Arthropoda > Insecta > Hymenoptera > Halictidae > Lasioglossum > Lasioglossum pauxillum. The sequence continues at coordinate 31,421,817 of OW121703.1, forward strand.
GAGGCAATGATTTAAATGATAGAAGAAGTACAACAGGATATCTGTTTAAATTATTTGAAAGATGCACAATATGCTGGAACACAAAACGGCAAGCATCTGTAGCAGCTTCATCTACAGAAGCTGAATATATGGCTCTTTATGAAGCTGTTAGAGAAGCTCTTTGGTTGAGGTCTTTGGCAAAGAGTTTAAATATAGATGTTCTGCAGGCAATTGTAATCTATGAGGATAACAATGGCTGCATTAGTATTGCTAACAACCTAACGAATCATAAAAGATCAAAACACATAGATATAAAGTACCATTTTTCTAGAGAACAGGTTGAAAAGGGCATAATTAAATTGTTACATATGCCTACAGGTAGTCAGCTGGCCGATATTTTGACCAAGCCGTTACCAGCAGCCAGATTCCTAGAACTGAGAAATGGACTGGATTTGCAATAATAGATTAATTGTATTAATATTGATATCTTTTTGTATGCAAGTAATTCTAATTATTTTTCTTTTATATGCGTTATATATACATGTGTGTATATATACTGGTCTGATTAGGTTTTTCTGGGTTTTTCCTAATCCTATGCAACAAATGTTGGACCATTTGTAATTAGCCCCAGACGAAGCACAAGGAAGGCATGTCTTAACTAAATAATAGATTTATTTTTGAGGGAGCGTGTTGGAATTTATAAATTGACAAAAATAATCTACTCTTATTTAGTAGGTAAATTCAGTTTGTTTGACTCTCGAACACCTTATAAATGAATATTTTATCAATGCTGTCTGCGACATGAAACCCTCAACTTTTATCTGTTAATTAGATCGACATCTGTTATTTCCTGTAGCGATCCTCACTTCTGTTATATCTGTCAATTTGTAAAGACGTGCCTCACAACGTGTCTTCTTATATATTTAATAGAATAAATTCTATTTAATATTCGATCGTGAGTGATTTATTATATACCCATATTCCAATAATTCGCATATAGCCTACGTATGGTTTCTCGTTAGTCCATAATTCAAATGGAGTTTTATTGTTTAATATTTTTGTCGGGCACCTGTTTCTGATGTACGCTGCGGTATTAACAGCTTCGGCCCACAAAGTCTTCGGTAGTTTCGCCTGCTGCATCATGCAGTTTGCCATCTCTACTAGCGTCCTGTTCGCTCGTTCGGCCACTCCGTTTTGTTGTGGAGTGTACTCCACCGTCAGCTGTCTACTTATTCCTTCATTCTGTAGAAATTGGGTAAATTCATTTGATAAATATTCGAAGATTCGATTCGAAATATTCGAAATATTTTTCGAAGTGTTTCCCAGGCTTCGCTGGATGTTTTAGTTCTCTTAACGTGATTTAATAGAGTTCGTGAGACGCTGAGAACGATTAAGGCTAACGCTTTCTCGTCTTTTGCTATCCACGTGTTTGGATCTTCGGCCGGCTTTATTTCTCTTCCGCACACATAGCCCCATAAGTCGTTATACACGAGAATGCTTTTCATGCGTAATTTCCACGTCTCGTAGTTTTCATCGTTTAGCTTTTCAATATTGTGTATGTTGCTTACGGAAGCCATCATTCGTCCTTCTTATTCTCACTTTTGTATAGCGCACTTATTAGTTTTGTCCTTCACACACAATTTTCGTATCTCTGATGTCCTGGGGCCCGAAATCCGAACACACTGATTTTGTTTTTAATTTAACTGAATTTTGAACAGTTCGAGGCACGTTTTAGCAAATGCTAAACTCTGCAGGTTTATCGAATATACCGCCCTGGGCCCATAACCTGTTAAAGATTATATAAATGGGTAAATAGAACTCGTCGTATTTAGTAAATGTACGTATTGCACGGTCGATTGCTCGAGACAGACTAACTTGAACGTGACGGTTTTTCGCTGGGGGTCGACCTTGTTATTCGGCAACAAGGACTTCATACATTTCAGACACACACACACACACACATGATTGCCATGATAACATTGTCACAATAATTTTGTAATTATGGTACTATGTTATATTGTGTAATTCTAGTGTGAAGGGAGTGTACGTTTTCGGTGCTGGGCGAAAGATTTCGTGGCCTAGTCAAAATCCGTAGACGAAAATTAGAAATCCCGCACGCCATATTCTCGTGTTCGTCCGTTGTAATATTCGCGGTTTCAAAATTTTTTTTCCCACAAGGTCGTAGCCAAGGCCGGGCTATAAATAGGTTTTGTGTTGAGACACTGTATGGTAACGCGTGTAGTTCGAATAACGTTCGTGAAAATAAAAGCGTCGAGATCGGTCGGGAACAAAGACGAGGAATTTCGAACAGCCTAGCAACAACGAATTTCGTCAACGGTAACAGGACTCCGGGCGCGAGACGTAAACATTGCGCGGCCGAGAGGCCTTGAGAGTTCGGTAACGCGAGTAGAAAAACAAACCGCTGTAGGTCGCGAAGTCGATATCGGGTGTCTCCGAAATGGATAGAGACGAGTTATCGGACTACAATGATTGCGATCAAGACCCCGGGGAAGGAACGTCCAGTGATCCTCAACCTGGCTTTCCATCCTTAACCGTATGGAAAGACCGGGAGAGGACGGCAGCGTAAATTCGGTATTACGGTTGCCTGTTCCGACACCCCGCCGTCACCCCGCGGCAGGCACGTCGAGTGCGGCAATAAAAACGGAGGAGGACGAAAGAACAACGTTTCCTCCGGAAAAGCCTAACTCGACAGCACCGTTCGACATAATTAGAAAATGGCGAGTGAAATTTGCGGGCAAAACGGACGAGGATCCGGAAGCGTTCCTCTCCCGTTTAGAAGACCTAAGAGCCAGTTCAAATTTAAATGATGCCGATCTTCTACGGTGTTTACCGGTGTGCCTGTCCGGAAAAGCCGCACTGTGGTTTAAGAATAGAGGGAAATTTAGAAATTGGAGGGAATTCGTGAGGGAATGGCGGGAAAATTATTTCGATTCCGATCATCAGGAATTATTAGAACATGATTTGCGAGTCCGGAAACAAGGTCCGGAAGAACCAGTACGGGACTACATAGCTTGTATGGAAGCGATGATGAATCGATTAGAAAGGCCGTGGCCAGCCGAGAAAGGGGTCGCTAGAATTTATTACAACGCGCGATCAGAACTTCGGAACGCGGTAGCATTCGTCGACAATATGACCCTGAGGCAACTCGGAAAGAAATTACGGGAAGCGGAGAGTAACGTTTCGCCCGGTAACGCGGATTACTATCGTTCGCCAAATCTAGCGAATAAGTATTTTGCCTACAATCCCGCAGATTATAAGAAACAACCGAAATATCTCGGGCATGATAAACAACATAAATTCCGGGAATACGAGTTAGCAAATGCCGCGAGGGGATACGATACAAGTAGCGACGAAGAGAGCGACGAGGAATCGTCCGAAGGGATGGGCCAAAGATCGAATAGGCACGGTAATTCAAAATCGTCACCGAGCAGTAAATTCCGCGGAAAATGCGCATCAAAGAACACCGCCTGCGCAGTAAAACCGTCGGGGAACGAACCGAGGGGAAAAAGCAGATGTTGGAACTGCGAAGAAGAAGGTCACCGTGCGAAATTCTGCAAAGCAAAGAAACGGATTCATTGTTTCAGTTGCGGTGAACCAGGCGTAACTGTACGAGAATGTCGAAAATGCGATCGTAAACCGGGAAACTGGAATCGGGACCGCTCGAGGGGGCCGGAACGATCCCGGGAACAATAATATCGGCTCGAATTTCGGAAATCGATTCAAAACAAAGTCAAACGAAAAGACCATCGTTATTGATCATCGAAACTAAAATCGGCAAACACAGGGCACGCGCGTTAATAGATTAAGGTTCATCAATTTCGTTTGCAAGTCGAACAGTAATTCGTACGGTAGGAGATCACGCGAAAATTTCAACCGCCGAAAAACCCTGTTATTTCCTCTTAGCCACAGGTGCGGTGGATCGGGCGACGGAACAGGCAAAACTTAGGGTTACCATCGAAAGCGAAAGCAGGGAAATTCTCGTCCGCGTTCTCGATAATTTGGTGAACCCCTTGTTGCTGGGGATAGATGCAATAGCGAAATTCGGTATCGTTGTCGAGTACCATAGATCGGCATGGCCCTTCGCTGCGCGACCGCGCATAGAATTCCCTTTCGGTTCCCCTGCGAACGAGCCACTCTGCTGCGGCCTACAAATACTATCCGACGGAGAGAAAGAGCGGCTACGGGAATTTTTAGAGAAAGAACTCAGTGATTTTGCGGAAATTCCGGGGTTCATAACGTTGACAGCTTACAAAATCGATGTTGGTGATAGTAAACCAATTAAACAAAGGTCGTATAATGTATCCCCGAAAGTCAGGGAAGCGATCTACGCTGAAGTAGACAAATTATTAGCGGAAGGGGTAATAGAACCATCCGAAAGTGAGTGGTCAAGCCCCGTAGTAATGGTAAAAAAGCCAAATGGCAAGTACCGATTTTGTTTAGACTTCCGCAGAGTCAATGCAGTCTCGAAAAAAGACGCGTACCCGCTCCCAATAATGACAGGCATTTTAGATAAATTACGCGCGGCACGTTACATTTCCACCCTCGATCTTAGCCAGGCGTACTTTCAAATTCCGCTCGAGGAAAGCAGTAAAGAAATTACCGCGTTCACGGTTCCCGGTAAGGGATTATTTCAATTCCGAAGAATGCCGTACGGGCTTACAGGGGCACCGGCAACGTTCCAACGTCTATTGGATCGTTTAATAGGACCGGAAATGGAGCCCCATGCCTTCGCGTATCTAGACGATATAATTACGGCTACGGTGACATTTGAAGACCATTTAATATGGCTCAAGAAAGTCTTGGATAAAATCAAATCGGCAGGGTTAATCGTGAATCCCGAGAAATGCGAGTTCTGCAGGGATGAAGTTAAATATCTTGGATTTGTAGTTAGTCGCGAGGGGTTGAAAGTTAACGCGGAGAAAATAGCAACCGTCCTGGCTTTCCCCGCTCCGCAGAATTTGAAACAATTAAGACGATTTCTGGGAATGGCTTCGTGGTACCGAAGATTTATTCCGGATTTCGCAACGGTCGCGGAACCAATGAATACCTTATTGAGGAAAGGCAGGGCGTGGGAGTGGAAGGACGGACAACAATCCGCCTTCGAAAAATTACGGTCACTAGTTGCAACCGCGCCAACTCTCGCGTGCCCGCATTTTGAAATCCCGTTCACCCTGCAGACCGACGCAAGTATGGTGGGGCTCGGGGCGGTACTGGTACAAGAGATCGAGGGGGAGGAAAGGGTGATCGCGTTCGCAAGTCGTTCATTAAATTCGGCCGAACGAAAATATTCCGCGACGGAATTAGAATGCCTGGCAGTCGTGTGGGCCGTGCAGAAATTTCGGCCGTACCTGGAAGGTTATCGATTCACGATAATTACGGATCATAACAGTCTTCGGTGGCTAAGACAACTAACCAACCCTTCGGGCAGACTCGCGCGTTGGGCGTTGGAATTGCTCGAATACGATTTCGAGATAAAATACCATAAAGGCTCGTTAAATAATGTACCGGATGCATTGTCACGGATATTTGAGGGGACAAAACCGGAAGGGGAAGAATTGCCAATAGTAGCCGCGACAAATTTGGATTGGTTTGAAGAAAAATTTCGTGTAGTCGAGTCAAACCCGGAGCAACACCCCGCGTGGTCAATTCGGGAGGGGCAACTATATTACCGTAGAACAGATCCCTTAATTACGGAAATTCTGGGGGGAGATCTTTGCGAATGGAAATTAGTAATTCCGGCAGATAGGAGGAATGAGATCTTGAAAGAATCGCACGACGAGGTCCAAGCGGGGCATCTCGGAGTGGAAAAGACCTACCACCGAATAGCGGCAAAATATTTCTGGCCGGGAATGTTTAGAACTGTCGTAGAGTATGTGCGACGCTGCCCCGTCTGTCAATTAACGAAGGTGGAACAGTCTCTCCCCTCCGGACTGATGGGTAGGCGTCGCATTACGACTCCATGGATGGTAGTTGCGGCAGATATAATGGGCCCGCTTCCACCTAGTCATGCGGGATTCGCCTATCTGTTGGTGATGCAGGATCTCTTCACAAAATGGGTGGAGTGTTGCCCTCTCAGAAAGGCCACGGGAGCAAAAATTTCGGAAGCTCTGGAGAATTTGGTATTCTCGCGGTGGGGAACTCCCGAGGTACTATTGACAGACAACGGTACCGAGTTCGTTAATAAAACAATTCATGAATTAGCGAAAGATTACGGAATCGCGATCTCGACAACGCCACCGTATCACCCTCAAGCAAATCCGGTAGAGAGGGTAAATAGGATTTTGAAAACGATGATAGTATCGTACATCGGTAAAGATCATAGGGATTGGGATTTGAATATCTCAAAATTCTGGTTCGCGTACAATACCGCGTACCATACAGTGCTCCAAGCATCCCCGGCATTTTTGAATTTCGGACGGGAACCTAGACCCGCGGCATGCCGCAGGGCAGAGGTGGAACCCGCGGTAGACCTCGAAGTAGGAAATTCGGAGGGATGGAAGGATCGCGTTACACACCTCGCAACATTGAGACATTGGGTGGCAGAAAATTTGGATAGAGCGTATGAGACGCAATCAAAATATTATAACCTGCGGCGTAGAAACGTACAATTAAGAATAGGGGATTGGGTACTGCGGCGGAACCGAGTACTATCGTCGGTAGCGCAAAATGTAGCAGCGAAACTCTGTCCCAAATTCGCGGGACCATTCAGGGTCGCGGAAAAATTATCGCCGATAGTTTACCGACTTACTACTGTAGAAGGCCGGGAAGCGGGAAAAGCCCACATAGAGGACTTGAAAGCGTACACTCCGCCAGAGGAAGGGGGAGGAGGACAACCCAACATTGCAAACGAAACAATTTCAGATGCAGAACTACGAGGTGGATCCGGCAATAGCCGAAAAGTATCAGCTGCTGGTCGACGACCTGGGACGGATGGAAGAAGCGATCGAGATGACGTGGGACAACTTTCGCCAACCCCACCAGAGAACCAAGACCGTCTCAGTCGAAGACCTACTCGAGCCACTCGACGAGGAGGGGCCAATCCTTCCGACCCCACTGCAACCGCAAAGCCGACCGGCAGAAGTACCGAAGCTACCGGAAAAAGACCAAGAGGACGGCCCAGAGGAAGCGGTAGGGCCCGCCCTAACGGTAATCCCGGACCCGCCCGAGGAATACGTGGAAATTAATAGGATGTTCCGGGGAGTAATGACGAACATAAGGGGAGTACGGAATTATTTCCGGAATCCACCCAAAACCCGACCAGTGGGAACGACTTCCGAACCGGGGCCCAAACCAGCGGCAAAAGAAACAACTCCCGACCCGGAGAAAACAGAAGTACCGAAATCCCCCATCCACGGAAAGACGATAGTCTACCGACCGGCTGGGAGTGTAACAAGCAAAGCAGAAATAGAAACGGTAGCAATCCCGCAACTGATTCCGGCAGAAGACTTACCACCAAAGTCGAAACCAGGCCACTGCTGGAATTGTGGCCAATACGGGCACAACAGAAGCAAATGCCCAAGCGAAATTAAAGCACACTGCTTTAGGTGCGGTACGCCGGGGGAGTCAGTGCGCACATGCCCGAAGTGCGCTGAATACTGGCAGAAGATGAACTCTGAGTACAGGGCCAAAATAGGGGCACCCCCGCGGAAGTAGCCAAGACAACCGGCCACCAGCTGGACGAATACCGACAACGGCTTCCGGAATACCGTCCAGCCAGTACCAAATTCAGTTAAAAAAAAAAAAAATATTTTCGTTTAGTTCCGTTTTTTTTACGATAGTCCGGAAAAAGAAAAAAAAAGTAACTGTTTATTTTAGATTTAACGATTTGTAAGCCACCCAAAGTTAGGACGAGGGTGCGAGAAATAACGATCACTTCGGCTCTAGCCGAGGGAGAAATAATAAATGGAAAATGAGTTATTCCCGTAACAAAAGAAAATTACATGTTTCATTCTTGGTAGAACGTAGCGAACCCTTCCACCCCCTAGTTAGATAACGAAAAGTTTTCGTCCGAATTTCAGGTTAACTTCGTGATACGACGACAGTAATGAAGAGAAAAGGGTTAAGTGTGAGTTCATTCGTGTCCTCATTGGTGTTGGCTTGGGTTGTAAAGGTTGCTCTTCCGAAAGGACTGCTCTAAAATTGCGAGCCGGGAATCACTGGGTCGACAATTACCGGTCAGTCCGGTCCACTTTAAGGGGGGGGGGGGGGAGTTGTGACGTTGCAACTAATGCGACGTCACTTCTCTGTTGTCAAACGGTGAAATAACCGTAGTGCGGATGGACCGGACAGCCGTTTCAATAGTGCAACCACTCGCAGGTTAAGAGCGTTCCTTGAGGAAGGAAAAATCGATCTAAGATCACTCCTAACGCCATCTATTGCACGCGCCGAGAGTGGCCAATTACAGGAACGTGCCTAGGGAGGACGATTACCGAAAGGCGCCCCGCAACCGAGGATCGACGGAAAGACGAACGATTGGCCAAAATTATCCTTCAGCTGAAGGAGACAAAAGGAGTTACCTGCACACACGGGCCAACAAACCCGGAGGCGACGATGTGGGACGATGGGGTCATAAATGCGCTGAGTCCGAGCATGTTGGTGGTCCCACCGTCGTCTCACCCTCCCTACAATTGACTCCGGCGTGGGTGGTGCGCCGGAGCGCCTGGGAGGATTCCTCCTCCCCGGTCGTCAAGGACGGCCGTAACTTGGTGTCATGAAGGTCGGGGGCCCGACGACCTGTTCTGAAAGTCCGATCCTGCGGCTAGGGATAGTTGCGTTGCGGGTGCGCCCATAGGGAAATTCGGTAGGACGAAAGGAGTGGGGGGAACTAGAATCGATGCGTTCCGCCGATTCGAATTCGGGGATCACTGTCGCGCTGGTCATTATAGAGAACGGTCGTTGCCCTGTCAGGCTTGATTCTCGAATCCCGATACTCTCGCAAAGTAATTCCGAGTCGCGGGTGGTTGTTGTTCCCATGTGGTTCCCGCTAAGTTCCGAGGGTGATAGAAGTCCCGAGGAGGCCGAATAACAGCCCCAGTACCGAACCGAAGCAGGACTCGGAAAATCTACACGGTGAGTCGAACAGTGATCCCTGGTTTTCGTAATACTTCGCGGTTGCTCGTAATTTGGTGCGAGGACGACACGTGTTCGTCTCGTCCTCGAAACTTTGGTGTGCCGAGGCCCTTCGGGCCTCGTGCTTATTGCTCGCGTCAATCCGGAAGACGCTTTGAGTCACGTAGAGTAGTCCCATTCTAATTTCGGAAGACTTCCTCAAGGAGCCGCGTCGGAAAATGATTAGCTCGTCGTAGTAAATTCGAGAACGCGAAACGAATCGAATCTATCGACCACGCGACGGTCCGTGCGGATCGCGCCGACCTCCTGCGCTTGTAAATTCCCGTCTCTCGCGAGACGAAATCGTACCGTCGTACCGTACTTCCGAAAAACGATAACGATCCGAAATCGACTAACGCGTTCCGCGAACGAACATCCGTCGCTCAAGTGTATAAGGAGCGCGGGCTCCCGGGTTGCGGCCTCGTGGCCGCTCGCCTGTATCTTTCATCGTTGACAACGAATAAAATCATTCGAGCCCTACACTGTCGATTTATTTCCGACCTGCGAGATCCGTCCTGCCGCGAGGGCTGTCCCCGTTATTTCCTGTGTCCGAACGTCTGGTTACCCGTGTCGTCGCTTTCCGTCGGAGATTACGAGAAGACTCGGAACTCGTGTTCGACTTCCTCGAACACGATTTCTTGGTGTTAGTTAGTGTGATACATGAGTATCTGGCGCCCGAACAAGTAGTTTGTGTCATTTCCGACTCTTCTCTTCACTCATTTTGTCCCGAGAGGACCGTGCTCGTGCGGCCGCGCACGGCCCGTCCTCAGCGGCTGTAAATTCTCGGGTGTTGACCATTTCCGCCAGCCCGAAACCCGTGCGGAAAAGGGACAACGTCACAATATATATATATTATATATATATGTATATATATAATGACATAGGACTATATTATATATATATATATATATATACATATGTATATATATATATATATATATATATATATAATGACATGGGACTATATTATATATAATATACATACATTTATATTGTCTATAATATACATACAATTACATTATATATAATATACATACAATTTTTTTTATATTACATATTTGTATATAATACACATTTATGAATAATATACAATTGTCAGTCGTAGGCGACACAAAGTACCAAATAAATAAATAAATATTGTCTTGTCAGCCAGGGGCGACACCAAGTGTTGTATAAATATACAATTTTCCGACAATACGAAAATGAAGGTAAAACGTCAATCACGAAAACACATCAATAAAAAACGAAAATATGATTATCTCTCCCTTAATAATAATGTTGTCACTGAGAACGAAAAAAAAGAACAACGGAATGCACAAATAAGACAGGCCAAGCAAAAATTACGGTCTAAAAGTACATATAAAACTGATGAATATGAGAAAAATCGAATGCGAAACAGAAAATACTATCGTGATAATATTGATCGGAAGAAAAAAAAATTGAATATACTCTCAAACAAATGCAACGGAAACGACTGAATGCCGAGTTTCGTAAAAAAGAAAATGAAATAAGGCTAATTCGAAAGAAATGTACAAGAGAAAATGACGATTATCGTAACAAAGAGAATGAATCAAATTTAAATCGAATTAAACGTAAACGAGAAATTCCAGAATTTAAACAATTGGAAAATAGAAAAACACTGAGCAGGATGAAGATATTGAGACAAAGAATAAATTATATTGCAAAAGAAATTGCCAACAATTCTGCACGAAATAAAATACTACGGCATAATGATGCATATAAGTCCCGAGAACTTACTCAAAATATTGCACGAAATAAAATACTGCGGCATAATGATGCATATAAGTCCCGAGAACTTGCTCAAAATATTGCACGAAATAAAATACTAAGGCATAATGATGCATATAAGTCCCGAGAACTTGCTCAAAATATTGCACGAAATAAAATACTACGGCATAATGATGCATATAAGTCCCGAGAACTTGCTCAAAATATTGCACGAAATAAAATACTACGGCATAATGATGCATATAAGTCCCGAGAACTTGTTCAAAATATTGCACGAAATAAAATACTACGGCATAATGATGCATATAAGTTCCGAGAACTTACTCAAAATATTGCACGAAATAAAATACTGCGGCATAATGATGCATATAAGTCCCGAGAACTTGCTCAAAATATTGCACGAAATAAAATACTAAGGCATAATGATGCATATAAGTCCCGAGAACTTGCTCAAAATATTGCACGAAATAAAATACTACGGCATAATGATGCATATAAGTCCCGAGAACTTGCTCAAAATATTGCACGAAATAAAATACTACGGCATAATGATGCATATAAGTCCCGAGAACTTGTTCAAAATATTGCACGAAATAAAATATTACGGCATAATGATGCATATAAATCCCGAGAACTTGCTCAAAATATTGCACGAAATAAGATGTTGTGGATGAATCTTGTATATAAGAAAAATGAATTACAACAAAATATTAACCACATGAGAATAATGAGGCAACATAAAAACTACAAATGTAAAGAAAAACTTAATAATGTTCAAAGAATACGAAAATTACGGCAAAGCTTGAGATATAACTAAAAAAGAGAGACATTGATGTATTAAAGTTTCGTGATAATTTATATAACTGTATGTTGAATCAAAAAGATGATAATACTACAGCGAAATTGAAATGGCAATTTATCAAATGTCGTATGGAAACGCCTTCGTTCATATGTTGCTGTTGTGAAGGTCTATTTTTTAAATCTGCCGTTGTAAAATTAAATGAATTGAGAATCGATAAAGCAAATGATGCAATTTTATCTCAAATAAATAATTTTCCGTCAGGTTTAATTTGTGGAACTTGTAAAAATTATGCTTATAGAGGCAAAGTATATAAGTTGTCAACTAGCAATGGTCTAAAGTTTCCCACAGTTCCAAAATCAGTGAAAGAATTGACTGATCTTGAGGAAAGAATGGTAGCACCGATTTTGAATTTTATGCAAATTCGCGCATTGAAACCATATGCTTTAAATCCACAATTACGCCTCAAAGGTAGTGTTGTTAATATTCAAATCGATGTGAATGATATGTTAGAAGTATTGCCTCGAAAATTTTCGGAAATGGAAACAATTCAAATTAAATTAAAACGTCATAAAGATCATAAAAGTGATTATATGTTCGAATCAGTCAGACCAGGAGTAATTTGTAAAGCATTACAACATTTAGTGAAAACACCATTGTATGTGAAATATGCTATTAAAGTAGATGAAAAGTATTTTCAAAATTATGCAAGTTATGGTAGCGAAGAAATTAATTTTATAGTTGACAATAACGATGAGGTAGATAAGACAGAAGTGATTGACAATATGGATTTGGAAAAAAATATAAAAAATGCAATCTGTTTAGATCAAATAAATAATGATGAGGTATTACTTGTTGATAATAATGCTGCTGTGGCAGAAGGGCATTCTTCCGTTGTGAATATTATTGCACCAGGACAGGGAAAATATCCATTACCATGGCATAAAATGGATGACTTGGACGAATTGTGTTTCCCAAGAATATTTGCTGGATATTCTTTCAATTTGCCTAAATCAGTATCATATTCAGATCGTATTAGATCCGAAGTTAGACGGTATGATCGACGATCATGCATTCCTTCTAGGATTTTATTTATGGCTAAAAAATGTTTAGAGATATCATGTTTATCTAGTATAAATGTCTGTTTGAGACGAATAAAAATGAATACGAATAAGAATTTACGTGCTTCAGATGTTTTGAATCCAGATTTTGTGAATAATTTGATTGAATTTGATGACGGATTCAAGTTACTTAAAAATATTCGTTCATCGCCAGCATATTGGGAACAAAAAAAGAAAGAGTTACTAGCAATGATTCGTCAATTCGGTAAACCCACTTTCTTTATGACAGTGTCGGCTGCAGAAAGTTACTGGCCTGAGTTATTGCAAACATTGATGAAATATCGCGATGGTGGTAAAACATTATCTGTACAAGACGCATTCAATTTGGATTACAATACCAAAACTGATCTAATTAGAAATGATCCCGTCACGTGCGCTCGATATTTCGATCATAAAACACATAAGCTTATGTGGTTATTAAGACAAAAACAAAGTATTTTCGGAGAATATGAGGTTGTGGATAGTTATGAACGAGTGGAAATTCAGCAACGTGGAAGTCCACATGAACATATATTTCTGTGGTTGAAAGGAGCACCTATGTACAATAGTGTTAAAGACAGACACGATCATGTTGGTAACAAAGAATTGATTGATTTAATTGACCGATTTATCACATGTAGATATGACGAAAATAATCCATATATCAAATTTCAAATGCACAAACATAATCATAGTTGTTACAAAGGACAAAAAAATAAGCGGTGTCGATTTCATATCCCTTATCCGGTAATGAGAAGAACGATGATTCTGGAACCATTAAATAAAAATGAAATAGCACCTAAATCCTATAAACTTATTGATGAATTAATAAATGAATTTTATAAGAAAAAAATAGTTATGAGCTATGATGAAATTCTAGAGAAACTGAATATGACTGATGAAGAATACCTATTAGCTATTCGAAGTAGTTTAAAACAAAAACGGGTATTCTTAAAACGAACCAGCCCTGAAGTAAATATTAATGGTTATAATGCAGATATTTTACAATTATTCGAATCGAATATGGATTTACAGTTTGTACTTGACGAATATTCGGCGGTGAGTTATGTAACTAATTACATTAGTAAAATTGAAGGAGGTTTATCAAAATTATTAAGGGAAGCTGCTATTGATTGTGATAATAACAATAAGACTGTTAGAGAAAAATTTCGAAATATTACCAACGTTTTTCTAAATAGTAATTTAATGTCTGCACAAGAAGCAGCCTATCATGTTTTATCATTACCTTTATCAAAGCACAGTAGAAAGACAGTATACATTAATACCAATCCGATATCAGAACGTGTATTAATGTTAAAATCTGAGAATGCTTTAAAAAAATTAAATGAACACTCCACAGAAATTTAATGGATGATATATTTGATAATTATAGTAGAAGAGATGTTGATTTACATGATGTGTGCCTCGCTGATTTTGCAGCGAATTACCAAAAGATCACAAAAAAGAAAGAAGAGGAAGGTGATGCTGACAATAATGACGAAAATAATGAAGTAAATGATTTCAGATTTCGGCAGCAAACAGCTATTATTAGATACAGACGATATAAATTGAAACAAGATCCATCAAATTATTATAGAGAAAGAATATTGTTATTCATGCCTTGGCTTGATGAACGAAGTGAAGTTGAAAATATTGATCATGAAATGGTTTATAAAAATAATATAAATGTTATTGAAACAAATCAAGAAAAATTTTCAATAATTAGTGATACAGCTATGGATGATGCTTTGGAACAAGTGGAAAATGATAATCGTGAAATAGAGAACCAGAAAGCAGAACAATATGTTGCTAAGGAAAATTCGTGTACTCAACATATTGATATATTCAAACAAGGTGGTGAACAAGATAACGCTAAAGAAAAAAATTTAAAAAAAGATTCTCATAAAAGTAGATACACATGTCCGGCAAGAGTAAACGAAAATGAACTTCATGATATGGTAAAAGAATTAAATTGTAAACAAAAAGAATTTGTAATGCATACATTGAATTGTTTTAAATTGCATAAAGTTCCATTTAAAATTTTTTTAAGTGGTTCAGCTGGTGTAGGAAAAAGTAGAGTGATTAACACACTATATCAATTAATAACTAATTATTTTGATAAATTGCCCGGCGGAGATATGGATAAAATAATAGTATTATTATGTGCTCCTTCCGGCAAGGCTGCTTTTTTAATTAATGGAGTGTTCTGGATTGGTCGTGCTGATCGACGACGCAGCCCTACGATTGGCTGTCGCGTGCGTCGTAGCTCTATCGATGGTCGATGAGCAGCGCGTCAGTTCATTGGCGCTCGCGATAGTATCGATTATCGAACGATCTATAGATCGGATATTAGCTCTCGCCAGGATTCCGTTAATCCACTGTTCGTCTGACTAAGCCAAAGTTCGCTGCTCAACGAATATTCGTCAACTCAGTATCGATTCGAAAACGCGCTTGTAAAACAGTTTTCTCGGTACAAATACTATAATTTTCGGCTACGCGGCGGGAAGTGATTCATACAACATAAAGTCATAAACATTGTAATTTAATTCCGTAAAACACGTGTATTGTACATAGTTTTCTTTGTGTAAACTGCACTAGTGACTATTCACCTCAACGGTGAAATAAAGTGTTCTTGTGACTCGAATTTAATTAATTTTTCCCGTCCAATCCGAAACATTTGGTCCTTCGAGCCGGAGGCAGTGCTGCAGTTCACTGAAAATATATAAAAGTATATCAATATATAAAAGAACATCACAACCACTGCCGACAATTTCCTGGTCGCTTGGGAGAAACTGGAAGATCGCTTCGAGAATCGTCGGTTACTCGTTCAGGCGCAGATTCGGATTCTAGCAAACCTCTCGCCTGTCCGCAAGGAGTCCTCCGTCGAAATGCAGCGACTCTTTGACCAGACCTTCGATGCCATCGATGCTCTCGCCAACCTGAAGCGTCCTGTAACAAATGCAATAGATTGGATTGTTGGATTAACCGTCGATCGGTTGGACCGCCAGTCTCGTCGCGAGTGGGAGGACATTGTGAAATTCTCCAAGGAGTTACCTACCCTTGAGCAACTAAAGATATTCATGGTGGGGCGTATTCAAACCTGCGAGGCGTTGGAGCCGACCCCGCAGGAAAAATCATCAACAGCCCGAGAGCCTGCATCCAAGGGCTTCAGGGTGCACCAGGTGTCCCAGGCCAGCTCCCCTGAATTGGCCTGCAGGCTGTGTACCGAGCAGCATTATATACAGCGCTGTAAACAATTTCGGGAGAAGAGCCCTACTGACCGCCGAAACACTGTACGAGCGTTGAGCCTCTGCTACAATTGTCTCGGCCCGCATCAGGTCAACGAGTGCAAATCTTCCAAGCGATGCCAAAAATGCGACGGTAAACATCACACGATGATACACGAAGCAGCCTCTTCCACCAAGGAAACCTGTTCCGCTGGAGCCTGTGTTCAGCATGTATCATCGGACGTGAGTAATTCTTCCGTGATTCTTGGAACCGCTCGTGTCACAATTCTAGGCCCACTTGGACAACGCAGTCGTGCTCGCGTGCTCATAGATCCCGGAAGCGAAGTGTCCTTAATCTCCGAGGCATTGGCACAGCGGCTCGGTCTCCGGAGAAGTCAGGCGCGGATTCCTCTTCGTGGAGTCGGACGGGGCAGGACTCAGTTCACTCGGGGAAGGACGGTATTGTCTCTCACTTCCCATCAAGGACAGGAAGATCAAATGCCGATCCCGGCCTACATTCTCGCGGAACTTTCCACCTACCAACCTCGTGATTTACCCTCTCCCGGTTCTTGGCCTCACATCCAGGGATTGTCACTCGCCGATCCAACCTACCATCATGCAGATCCTGTCGATATACTGCTGGGAGCGGATTCCTACGACCTCATTATCCGAGAGGGCGTCAAGAAGGGACCTCCCCACACTCCAGTCGCTCAGGAGACCTGCTTCGGCTGGATTCTAACCGGAGGTGCAGGATCTAGCACTTCTAAGGGACCAGCTAGACGGAGCGATGTTCCTGTTCACCATTGCAGTTTGGATCGCGAGTTGATGGATTCCTTGACCAAGTTCTGGGAGCAGGAGGAAATCGAGGTCTCAGTTCCGGGGACGGATGAAGATCGCCGAGCGGAAGAGCATTTCTCCTCCACCTACTGTCGACCACCTGATGGGCGATTCATGGTGCGGCTGCCCTTCAAGGCCACACCAGAGTTGGGTAATTCGCATAACACAGCCGTTCGGACGCTTAATGGGATGAGTTCCAGGTTCCAACGCTCCTCCGAATTCCGGCTTGCTTACCACGACTTCTTGAGGACCTACGAAGAAATAGGGGTCGATGTCTTCAGCCAATGGGAAGTCGCTCAACGACTTTCTGCTTCGTGGTCCCAATTTGCTGCCAAATCTTGCCGACGTGTTGCTGAGATGGCGACTGCACCTCTACGTCTTCGCTGCCGACATCGAGAAGATGTACAGGCAGATTCTCGTTCATCCGGATGACCGTCGATGGCAGCTAATCGTCTGGCGACCTGAACAAGAAAGGGATATAGTCGACTACGAGCGAATACCGTCACCTATGGACTTGCCTGTGCACCTTACCTCGCAATTCGATGCCTGCACCAACTCGCTCAACTGGAAGAGCAGCGATATCCACGAGGCTCTCACGTCGTACTGAGGGACATCTACATGGACGATGTCCTGACTGGATCCGACGCCATTGACGAGGCTCGTCTAAAACAGACTGAGGTCCGAGAGCTCCTCATGGCGGGCGGATTCCCCCTTCGGAAGTGGGCATCCAACTCTCGTGAGCTGTTGGAAGGGCTTTCCATCGACGAGCGGAAAGGAATCATAGAGTGGGACTCTCCTACCTTACACAGCGTCCTAGGTATTCGATGGTTTCCCTGTTCTGACTGTTTTCAGGTTTCCGACGTCACTATACAAACCACGGGCTACACAAAACGAACTGTGCTCAGCGGAACAGCACAGCTCTTCGACCCCCTCGGATGGCTAGCACCTGTCACCATCGTGGCCAAGGTGCTTATACAATCATTATGGCTCCTCAAGGCTGACTGGGACTCACCTCTACCTGAAAAGGAAGAACTCATTTGGAAGAAGTTCCTACAGCAGCTTCCTTCCTTGCGCACTGTCAGCGTACCTCGAAGGCTCAGCAGGCGACTCTTCTTAATTGTTCCAATCATCCGTTACAGCATTCATTCATTCATTATTGTTCATTAATTCACCTTCTACCACTTCACTAGCGTAGAATTCACTCACTTCATCTCTCAAATTGTCTCGCTTCATGTTCATTACTATCACTTCACTGTACATTTCCATTTTTTCACTCGCGTCTAGCAGCGTCGGTTACTACGCAGTACGGCCATTCCATTCACTTCTCGTAGTTTCGTCATTGAATGACGAGGCGGGCGGAATGTTCTGGATTGGTCGTGCTGTTCTATCGATATCGACAATTGATCGACGACGCAGCCCTACGATTGGCTGTCGCGTGCGTCGTAGCTCTATCGATGGTCGATGAGCAGCGCGTCAGTTCATTGGCGCTCGCGATAGTATCGATTATCGAACGATCTATAGATCGGATATTAGCTCTCGCCAGGATTCCGTTAATCCACTGTTCGTCTGACTAAGCCAAAGTTCGCTGCTCAACGAATATTCGTCAACTCAGTATCGATTCGAAAACGCGCTTGTAAAACAGTTTTCTCGGTACAAATACTATAATTTTCGGCTACGCGGCGGGAAGTGATTCATACAACATAAAGTCATAAACATTGTAATTTAATTCCGTAAAACACGTGTATTGTACATAGTTTTCTTTGTGTAAACTGCACTAGTGACTATTCACCTCAACGGTGAAATAAAGTGTTCTTGTGACTCGAATTTAATTAATTTTTCCCGTCCAATCCGAAACATGGAGTAACAATTCATTCTGCTTTCGCTTTACCAATTAATCAATTTGGAGTTAGTTTACCACAATTGTCAAGCGACTTAGCCAACAATATTCGTGAAAAATTATCAAAAGTACAATTACTCATAATTGATGAAATATCGATGGTAAGTAGTACAATACTAGGCTATATTGATACACGTTTAAGGCAAATAAATGGTATAAATGAATCATTTGGTGGTCTTTCTGTATTAGCAGTTGGGGATTTAAATCAATTACCACCTGTACGAGATAAACCTGTTTATCAAGTCTCGAGACGAAACGAAATGGCTCCCTTTATTGATATTAATCCACTATGGAACGAATTTGAATTTTATGAATTGACGGAAGTTATGCGACAAAAAATGATTTAGCGTTTATAAATGCTCTGAATCATTTAGCTATGGGAGACATGTCTGAAGATGATATAAAATTAATTAAATCGAGAGAAATTAAAAATCAAACTGATGTTCCACATACAGCAATACGATTATATGCAACTAATGCTAATGTTACCGCTTACAATAATCGAAAAATATCCCAATGCAAGAGTGAGTTAATCATCTCTACTGCCGAGAATACATTTTCGAAGAATATCGATGAAAGTACAAAAAAATTTATATTACAATTGTAACAGACCTACAATTACGTAGGTTTGTTACTAGAAAACCCCTGTCAAACCTCCACCGGTTATACGCGAGATTCATAGCACGCAACGCACCGTCGACCCCCCGTCAACAAAACAGCACCGGCCGTACCAAGTTGCCCCTGCTCCGACCTCCCTGTTCCAACGGGAATCAAAATCAAATTTCCAAAACAGAAAATACCTCCCCGCACTACCATCCCTCACCACCAAACGACTCCTATATAAGCCGTCCGGAAAACGTCAAAATCACCTGAGTCTACCTGTAGCTATCCAGGAACCATCACGCAGTATTATCCAGCTCTGTGAGTATCCTACCTGTAACCGGTCCCCACGTATCCGCCGTCGACTACGAGCCGTTTGCCGTGCGAACCTCCAGTCAACGACATCCTGGTTCACTCCGGCAAGGACCGTGTCCCGCCGCCGTAATACTCCGGTGCGTCACCGAGTACCTCGCAAGACGCGTCGTCTTCGAGAGCCGACGAACACGAAGAGGTGCGTCACCTTTTCATCGCGTCGAGGAACCTCCTGTCCGCACCCCCGAATACCCGCCGGCGCGAACCGCGTTCCGCCGTGACAATTCCCCGGTGCGTCGCCGGTAACGTCGAGAGACGCGTCGTCTACGACATCGGTCGGACTAGAAGTGGTGCGTCACCCTTCAACTCCACCAACCCGTCGCCTGTCCGACATCCTGCACCTCCGCTGGTAAGAACCGCGTTCCACCTCGCAAACACCCGGTGCGTCACCGGTAAAATTCAGCAAGGCGAGTCGCCTGCAGAATCGGCAGAACGAGAAGTGGTGCGTCACCCTTCCACGTCGCCTAAGAACCGCCCAGTAAGTCCTAGAGCACGGTGCGTCACCTGCATCCTCGGGAGACGAGTCGTCTTCGAGGTCGGACGAGTAAGACAAGGTGCGTCACCTTTTCGAACTCCCCGCTGGACTGTCCGGAGGAGATTTGAGGGACGGTGCGTCACCGACCTCCAAGATCCAGTAGAACCGGCCTGGGTAGGGAGACCTCGGCGATAGCCGCCGTCTACCATCCTCCCACCTACTCCAAGCCCGTCCTCCATCTCCTACAGGTCCAGGTAGCACCCCCGCGTTCGACCACTCTCGAGCACATCGTCACACGCGCACCGTAGCATCAAAATCACATATCACGTCCGGGAGTACCGCACGCCGAACCCCCGAAACGTAATCAATCGCTAGGCAGCGAGCACCATTATATTTCAAAACACTCGTCTCGTTATTTCACTATCGCCGTACCGACTCCTTTCCCCGCGCCGAATACTCTCCTCGCCGTTACGAACCCTGGAGCGACGAGCTATACCGGCTACGAGGAGCATCACCGCGAGAAAGTCACGCACCAGGAACCAGGACCGTTACACAATCTTTAAAAAAACAATCAGTTCAAAACGAATTATTAACAGAGATTAAATTGAAAATTAATATAAAATATATGATAATTAATAACATTGATGTTGAAGACGGATTGGTTAATGGAGCATGCGGAGCATCAAGAAAATACTAAAATTCCGTCTATATTGTGGTTAGATTTTCAATTTCCCACAGTGGGAGTGAAAGTAAGAACTCGTTATCGTAATTATATGAAAAATGGAAATATTGATCAAAATTTAACACCGATAATAAAAATATCGAATCAAGTAAATATGTCGAGTGAGGAAAAATATCAAATCACACGCAGTCAATTTCCAGTGGTTCCTGCTGAAGCGATTACGATTCATAAAAGTCAGGGACAAACATACGAGAAAGTATGTTTGGATTTTAAAAAATCAGAAAGACGAACTTTACAAATGTTGTATGTAGCACTGAGCAGAGTTTCAAAATTGAGCGGTTTATATATTTTGGGACAATTTAAATTAACAGTATCTAAAAAAACAAAGATCAATACTGCAAACCCGGCTAACGAGGAATTGTATCGTTTGCGAAAAAATAAACAATTAAAATTATCATTCAATAATTTGGTCAATGAAAACGGATTAATAATTTGTGACGTTGCAAATCTTGCGACGTCACTTCTCCGTCACTTTCGTGTACGTTTCGAAAGCGATAAAGGACCGGCCCGCCCTCTACCAGGCACAACACCGAAAATACAGGATTCGAGAGCGCTCCTCTAAGAGATTCCGATATTATCGAGGATCACATAATGACATCTGTCGCGCGCGCCGAGAACGGCAAGTTTCAGGGCCGTATATGGGGCGCGCCAAAGGAACCACCGATCGTCCGAATTGTCACGGGAAACTAACAGACGTCCCGCAGCCAGGAAGCGCCCGACTGAAAGCAAATGGCCGTTTCGAGATTTTGAGCTTGGTGCGAGGGCACTCGGCAAATCAAACCGGAGGCGACGCCAGGACAACAGCTAAATACAACATCACGTCCACTGCGACTCCTTTCAGATCCTGACGCCGTCTCGCCCCGTTAAGGGAGAAGCTGCCCAGGGGTCGGCGCCCTCGTAGCCAAGAAGAGGAAGCCCCTCCGCCGACCAAGAGAGCGAGAAGCTCCTTGGTCAATTTCGTGACTGTCCGGGGCCCTAGGACGCTAGAGGGAACGCTCCTGAGCCAAGAGTTTGCGCCCGTGGAAACACGGCATAGGCATTTCGGAGAAACGGTCGTGTGGGGGGAGCCGGGTTCGATTCGCTAGCTTGCCGAAAATCGATAGATCACTGTCGCGCTGGCTATCGATCGTAGAACACGCCAAACATTCGTACTCGCGTTGCGAAAAGTAGAACGGAACGAGACGTGTCGTGCCCCGTTGAGGATATCGTGCGTTGGGACGTCGTACACCCGAGTCCGGCCTATTCCGAAGCTCTATCGGGGGCTGTAAAATACCGGAGAACGCTAGAAATCGAGAAACGGTAAGTCGCCCAGTGATCCATTTCGGACGAACGCTTCCCGTTCCGTCCTCGATAATTCGCTCGTATTCGTTTCGGGAATACTTGGACTTTTCGTGTCATTTTGAGAGAGTTTTCCTTCTTCGATTGCGTGCGAAAGAGTGTCCTAGAGGAGCCGCGTTTCGTGAGAATAATCTTTGCGATAGTTTCGTGTATTCTCGAATCCTGTGTTTCTCGCCGCGCATCGTATCGTTTCCGTCGGCGTGCGATCGCGTAATCGTTAGCGTACGCGTTGTAGCGACTCGCGTATGGAAGTCATCGCGGCAGTCTCGTAGTTCCCCAATCATCTGCGCCTCGCGTTTCGAAAGTTCATGTCGAACGAAACGACGACAAATTTCAACGGTATCGTCGCGAGGGAAAAACGATAGGACAACCGCGCTGCGAACGACCATCTTCTCGTTATCTTGTATGAAGAGCGCGGGCTCTCGGGTCGCGGCCACGGGGCCGCAGATTTTTGTATAATAACGACCGCTACAATAAATAGCTCGAGACCATATCGTCGTCGAATCATTACGTTCCCTGTGAGATCCGTCCTGCCGAGAGGACTGTCCTAGTTTTCCCGTGTCCGAACCTTCTGGCCTTTTTTTTTTTTTTTTTTTACATGAGGAAAATGCTTTTACGCATACCCTGTACCCCCTGGGAGGGATACAGGGTTATGTGGGGCTTACGTGGCCAGAAGGGCTCACAGTACCCACTAAAAACCTCATGATAACCTTCCCTAAGCTAATCGGGGGCGGCTGGGATCTCCGAAGAACACAACCAGCCATCCCCCTTCGCCCTTAGCCCCTATGGGGCCCCATTCCGGGGGGGAGAGAGGCTCCCCCCAGCAATACCTGATCTATCAGGGCGCAAGCAGGTTACCCACTTGCACCCCCCTTCCCTCGGCCGTTCGGTGGGCTTCGCGAGTCTCCAGCTCGCTCCGCCCAACGACCCCCGGTGACCCCGTTCCTCGCTCGAGGAGCCCTTAAAAGGGCTCTCGGCCGAGGGACGAGGTCTCCGCGCGCGACAAGGAGGGACGAAGGCGGGCACCCCGCCCGCGTTCGCACCTTCCCCACTACCACCCCCCTCCCCCCGACCCAATGATCTTTAAGTCCCCGGGGGGACACAGGAAAGGGGGGCGGGAATAGACCCCCCCACAAAAGAACACCCCGTCTGGGATGCCTCTTCGGGGGAGGCGGGAAGGACTTAACGAGTCCCGCCTCCCCCGGTCCGTCGCCCGCCCCGTAGCGTGGGGCGGGCCGCTCGGCGAGGGCGTCTCGCCGCAGCTAACCTTCTTTCGGAGAGGGGGTCGGCCTCCCTCTCCCTTTCCGCGACCTCCTTCCCCTGCATCACCTCCTCGCAGAAGGAGGTCACGGCCTTGTGCGACCTCTCACTGCTGACCATGTGGTCGACCACGGCCGACAACGAGAGGTCGCCTCCAATCTCGCTTCTTAGGACACGGCGCGGCGCCGACCACGCTGGACACTCTTCCAGCGTGTGTCGCGCCGTGTCCAAAGCCTCCGCACAGTGGTGGCACCGTTCGGTGGGTTCCCTCTTGATCCACGCCAGGTACCGGCCGAAACATCCATGGCCGGATAACACCTGGGTGGATCTGTAGGTGAGCCTTACTCGCCTCTCGCACCATTCCTCCAGAATGGGCAGGAGGGCCCGGACTATTGGCCGGCCCGTATTGTCGGCCAGAGTGTCCGACCGCCACAGGGCCAGCGACTCTTGCCTGGCCTGGCGCTTCACTTCTCCGATCCTGTCCTCCTCGTCCGGGTCCGTTTCTCCCCTGCGCAACGAGCGGACGGCCAAATACCAGGCCGTCCGCTCCCTTGCCTGTTGGTGCAGGGGAATCAGACCCGCGAGGAGGCACGCCGCCTCGGTGGAGACGGTGCGATAGCCCCGTATGGTCCGCAAGGCCAGCCGGCGCTGCACTCTATCGCAGAGTTTTTTACTGCGCTTGCTGACTGACAAAAGTGTGCCAACAACACGTGGTATTCCCAAGCGGTCACCCATCCAAGTACTAACCACGCTGAGCACTGTTTAACTTTGATGATCGGACGAGAATCGGTTTTTTGCAATGCGATATGGTCGTTGGCTAAAAAAAACTGCTATCGACAGGATTCGAACCCCAGAGTATCCGCTCCGTAGTCCGACGCCTTAACCGCTGTGCCAACCGGCGATGTTGAACCTTCTGGCCTAGTCGCGACGTCACTTTCGATCCGCGTTTCGAAGATTCGATTCTCGATCTCGGCTTCTCCGAGCTCGAGGAATATTCCGCGTTTCGTGTGGCATCCTTGAGGTGCCTGGCGCCCGAACTTTTCGCGTTTCGAGAGAAAAACCGTCGAATCTTCGAACCTCGTTTTGTCTCGGGCGGACCGCGTGTACTCGGCCTGCACGCGGCCTGGTCTCAGTGCCTGCAAGGCCCGAAGTTAACCGGCTTCCGAGGGTCAAACCGCCCGTCGGAAAAAGGCTAACGTGACAAATTGGCGCCCGAACAGGGACCTCTCTCTCGAAAGGGTTTTCCCGAAAACGGAGAGAGGCACGGGTGACGAAAGACTCTCACAGGGAAGATCGCGGTTCGATCTTCCGGCACGGCGTGATCGCTCGAACGAAATTAGGAAAATCGACGGGAATTGCGAGACACAGGATAAGCGATCGGAGAAAATTTAACGCGAAGCGAGATTGCTCTCACGAACGTAGCGTATGGAAGCCACGTACAACCACGTTCCGTTGCGTTTGCGTGTTTTCCGGCGTTCCTCGCGAAAAGAGGAATTATTTAGGCGAGCCAGTCGGACAGAAAATTTTTTTTATTCTGTTTTATTCGATTTTTGGGTGTTTAAATTATTTAAATTATTTAAATTATTGAAATTGTTGGTGTGTGGAGTGTACGTTTTTCGGTATTCCCTTTGTTCCCCGCCTGAAAAGGCAAATTCCTTCGTGTTTGTCGCGTAGTTAGTCTTTTTTTTTTGTATTTTTTTTGTGTACGAACGACTTTCGGCGCGTTGCAGAACAAGGACGCGATCCCCGTAGCGACCTTGCGCGATATTTTGAATTCCGCGACTTCAGCACTGAGTGAGACGGTTTCAATTCGAAAGGCAACCACATTTCGAGGCGTTTCAAAGCAAAATTCGGTTGGGAACCGCGGTCTGGTCGAATAAACAACGAGTTTTTGTTTCGTAGCGAAGAGCGAGGCCGCGTCAGGGACGCTAACATAAACATCGCTCGGTCGCGGGTCCTTGAGTTCGAGAGCTCCTGGTAACGTACGGTAACGGTCGCGTTTGAAAAAAAAAATATATCGAGAAACAGCTTCGACATTCAAGGCCACAGTTGAAAATCTATCGTTCGTTTCCAAGTACGATTCGTCGCGGGCTCCTAGGGTGAAATGTCGGAGGACGGCAAAACATATGTTTCGAGATGGCCGGAGGACGACCGGTCATATTACAGCGCGTACGGGGCGGAGGAATACGGGCCGACCATAAAACCGGACCCTGAATTCCCCAGCCCCGGGCCCGCCACACTGCGAGTACCGACGGGATGGAGATCATCCCCGATCGTACCGCGACCGACGACCGTGACGACCTCGGTTCCTCCGGTCGAAGCCGACAATTCGAAGACAGCGTACGAGGTCATAAGAAAATGGGACCTATCGTTTGATGGGAAACCCGGAGAGGATCCGGAGGAATTTTTGGAAAGGCTCTCCATAATGCGGCGCGCGTGTACGATCAGAGACGCCGACCTCCTACGCTGTCTACCGATTTGTTTTACCGGTACCGCGGCGAAATGGTTCGATACCTGTCCTCCGATGTCCACCTGGGAGGAATTTGAAAACGAGTGGCAACAGAATTTCCGCGATCCGGACTACCAGCAGCTGCTCGAACACGACCTTCAAGTCCGAAGGCAAGGCCCCGACGAACCGCTTCGCGATTACCTCGCGATTATGCGCAGTATGGTCGCGCGATTAAAAAGACCGTGGTCAGAACAAATGATAATAGATCGAATTTTCTGGGGCGCGAGAGCGGAGTGTCGAGTCGGTATCGATAAGCAGACGATCACCTCGGTGGCCGAACTCGCGAATCGATTACGTGAAGCGGAGCGATTCGGGATGCCGCAAAGCGTCGATAAATACCTGATCCCTACGATCGCGAACAAAGAATTCGCGTACGACGCGAAAAGATACGCGGCAGAAGGGGGCGCGGGGACAGGTCAAGCTCCAGTATACGAGAGAGTCAATGCGGTAGTCGACGCGCGAGGAGGGGAACCGCGTTACCGAGCGGGCCCCTCTCGACCGCGCGAACCCCCGATCTCCGAGCCGCCGCGTCATAACATCTCGGCGTACAGCCGCTCGCGCGACGAGCCGAACCGAGACCGCCCGACCGCTGCCGGGAACAGCCGAGCTGTCACTTCGTCGGTCCAACAGCCGACGGCGGAAAGCACGTGCTGGAACTGTCATCGGCCGGGGCATAGATCGCGACAATGCTCGGAGCCTCAAACTCGCCATTGTTATCGTTGCGGGGAACCCGGGGTTATTGCGAGGGACTGCCGTCGTTGTCCACCGAGAGCGGAAAACTACTACCGACGCCGCTCGTAAGGGCCGGAGCGGCTTCGAACCCAGTAATTTCGGCCCGCGTAGCAAATACGGGACTCGACTCCGTTGTCCCTTCGAAACCACCGCTGTTGATCGTGCCCGTATACATTGCATATCGCAAGGCGCTCGCGTTAATCGACTCGGGCTCGTCGCTCTCGTTCGTGAGTCGGGAAACAGTTTCGTCCGTGGGAAAAGCCGCCACGATTTCGACAGCCGCAGACGAGTGTTATTTTCTTCTGGCCACGGGAGCGGTCGATCGCGCGACAGAACGGTTTTCGTTACGAATTAAAGACCAGACGCGAGAAATTTTCGCTTACGTTCTCGACAATTTAGTGAATCCGGTTTTACTGGGGGTCGACGCGATCGCGCAATTCGGTATCGTTGTCGAATACCATCGGAGGAAATGGCATTTCGCGTCGCGGCCGCAAGTAGAATTTCCATTCGGTCGTACCTCGGAAGATCCGCTCTGCTGCGGCCTGCAGATACTTTCCGTGCCGCAAAAGGAGCGGTTACGCGTTTTTCTAGAACAAGAAATGAGCGACTTCGAGCGAGTACCGGGCGTGACGACTCTGACCACTCACCGGATAGACGTCGGTGATAACAGACCAATTAAACAGCGTTATTATACGGTCTCGCCGGTCGTCCAGCAAGCAATCTACCGAGAAGTAGATTCGTTGCTGGAGAACGGAATAATTGAGCCGTCAGAAAGTGAGTGGTCCAGTCCGATCGTCATGGTGAAAAAGCCGAACGGCAAATATCGCTTCTGTTTAGACTTTCGGAAAGTCAATGAAGTTTCGAAGAAAGACGCGTATCCGCTACCTATCATGTCGAGTATTCTAGATAAATTACGAGCCGCAAAATACATTTCTACCCTCGATCTCTCGCAGGCCTACTTCCAGATTCCGCTCGAGGAATCGAGTAAGGAAATTACAGCGTTTACCGTTCCGGGGAAAGGGTTATTCCATTTTAAGAGAATGCCATACGGGCTCACGGGAGCCCCGGCAACATTTCAACGTCTTGTCGACCGTTTAATCGGACCAGAGATGGAGCCTCACGCTTTTTCATATCTCGACGATATTATAATCGCGACCGCGACCTTCGAAAGTCATCTCGAGTGGCTCCATCGAGTTCTAGATCGAATAAAGTCAGCAGGATTAATCGTGAACCCGGAAAAATGCGAGTTCTGCAAGGAGGAGGTGCGGTACCTCGGGTTCGTGGTCAGCCGGGAAGGGTTAAAAGTCGATTCCGATAAAGTCGCGCCCGTCCTTTCGTTTCCGGCTCCGCGGAATATAAGACAACTGCGACGATTTCTTGGGATGGCCTCGTGGTATCGAAGGTTTATTCCGGATTTCGCCACGGTCGCGGATCCGTTGAACATCCTTTTACGGAAGGAAGCGAAATGGAAATGGGAAAGCGGACAACAATCCGCCTTCGAGAAATTGAGAACATTAGTCGCGACCGCCCCAACCCTGGCTTGTCCACATTTCGAGGTGCCGTTCACCGTGCAGACCGACGCGAGCATGGTGGGACTCGGAGCCGTGCTGACACAAGAGATCGAGGGAACGGAAAGGGTAATTGCGTTCGCGAGTCGGTCGCTTAACGCGGCCGAACGAAAATATTCCGCGACCGAATTAGAATGTCTCGCCGTGGTGTGGGCCGTAGAAAAATTCAGACCGTATCTCGAGGGGTACCATTTCACGATCGTGACCGTCCGCGCAACACCGCGTATCATTCAGTGCTGCAAGCTTCGCCCGCGTTCTTGAATTTCGGGCGAGAACCGAAACCGGCATCGTGCATTCGAGCAAGCGAGGAAGCGTCGATCGACTTGGAGGTAGCACCCCTCGAGGGATGGTCAGAACGTATGTCTCACCTGGCCACGTTACGCCACTGGGTCGTCGAAAATCTAGAAAGAGCCTACGAAACGCAGGCGAAACATTATAACCGGCACAGAAAAGATACGCGTTTCGTGGAAGGAGACCTCGTCCTTCGTCGGCAGCGCGTATTATCGTCCGCGGCACAGAACATCGCGGCTAAATTATGTCCGAAATTTAGCGGCCCCTTCCGAGTCGATAAAGTCCTATCGTCGGTCGTTTACCGATTAAGCACCCTGGAGGGGAGAGACGCGGGGAAATCTCACGTCTCCGATTTAAAACCGTACACCCCACCGGACAACGGACCACACGACGATAATTCCCCAGCCTCGGCATTAATTTCAGATGGCGCAACAGGATAGCCCAAGGGCGATATACCGCGCCAGACAAGCCCTGGAGGACAGAATCCAGGACGTGATCGACGACCTCTGCCTCCTCCAACGGGCCGTCCATTTCATGGCGGTGGAGGGGGAACAGGGAGAGGCCCTGCGCTATTGTGAAGGACTGCGCGAGGAGGTCCACCACATAGTGGAGGAAACCCGGGTGCTGGCGCGCAAGACCAGGATACCGCCAGACCCCGTATCGGAGGGTACAGGCGTCACGGAGCCGACTACGGAAACCCCGCTATCGTTAGCGAAATTGGAAGAGGCCCCGAAGAAGGAGCCGGAGCCGACTACGGAAACCCCGCTATCGTTAGCGAAATTGGAAGAGGCCCCGAAGAAGGAGCCGGAGCCGACTACGGAAACCCCGCTACCGTTAGCGAAATTGGAAGAGGCCCCGAAGAAGGAGCCAGAGCCGCCGCAGGGAGAGCAGGAGGGCACCCCACGCCAGCACGCGTCAACCGCGGAGGCAACTTCGCTGTCGAGGCGAGAAACGGTCTCTCCGGTTCCCCCGACCGCAACCGCCCAGCCGCGAAATATAGAAAAGACCAGACAACAGAGAACGGCCAGCTGGGGCCAGTTCGAAAGATGGACCGGCCGGGGGACGGTCAAACCGAAGGATCCAGACGCGTGCTGGAACTGTGGGGAATACGGCCACGACCGTAATAAGTGCCCGAAAAATGTCAGGACCCACTGCTTTCGCTGCGGCCGGCCCGACTGTTCGGTGAGAACCTGCCCCGTGTGTCGGCCAGCGTGGAGGCAAGCCCAGAGGGACCTCGACAAGCGCCCGTCTCGTGGCGCTAAACATGGTTAGCAGCCGCGCTCTCGGGGAGCCGCGAGCGTGCCCCAACCCAGCAGTTTTTTTGGGGGGTTGTATTTTTCGTAAGGGACAATATTAATATGTATTAAAGATAATACAAACCATGTGAGTTGCCCTGCAAAGGGATAATACGAGAGTAATTCTTTCGAGACACCCGAGTCCCTCCACAGGTCAACCGACGCTTGCAGCTAGCCCGGAGTGCAAGAGATGCCATCAGGGTTTGTCGTTCGTGTGTCGTTCGATTGTGTCGTCGATATTGTTTATTTTAGCAGCAGTACTCGT
Source organism: Lasioglossum pauxillum (assembly GCA_933228785.1). Classification (NCBI taxonomy): domain Eukaryota; kingdom Metazoa; phylum Arthropoda; class Insecta; order Hymenoptera; family Halictidae; genus Lasioglossum; species Lasioglossum pauxillum. The sequence continues at coordinate 31,451,981 of OW121703.1, forward strand.
AGGACGTGGTTGTTGTTTCGTGGTGACGGCTCCGAGTTGTACAGGACATCTCTTCAGAGGAACGCTCTCTACCACCTGTCGAGCCGCGGATCACAGGGGCGACGAAACTGTGTCGGTCCGGTCCATTTTAAGGGGGGGGGGGGGGAGTTGTGACGTTGCAAATCTTGCGACGTCACTTCTCCGTCACTTTCGTGTACGTTTCGAAAGCGATAAAGGACCGGACCGCCCTCTACCAGGCACAACACCGAAAATACAGGATTCGAGAGCGCTCCTCTAAGAGATTCCGATATTATCGAGGATCACATAATGACATCTGTCGCGCGCGCCGAGAACGGCAAGTTTCAGGGCCGTATATGGGGCGCGCCAAAGGAACCACCGATCGTCCGAATTGTCACGGGAAACTAACAGACGTCCCGCAGCCAGGAAGCGCCCGACTGAAAGCAAATGGCCGTTTCGAGATTTTGAGCTTGGTGCGAGGGCACTCGGCAAATCAAACCGGAGGCGACGCCAGGACAACAGCTAAATACAACATCACGTCCACTGCGACTCCTTTCAGATCCTGACGCCGTCTCGCCCCGTTAAGGGAGAAGCTGCCCAGGGGTCGGCGCCCTCGTAGCCAAGAAGAGGAAGCCCCTCCGCCGACCAAGAGAGCGAGAAGCTCCTTGGTCAATTTCGTGACTGTCCGGGGCCCTAGGACGCTAGAGGGAACGCTCCTGAGCCAAGAGTTTGCGCCCGTGGAAACACGGCATAGGCATTTCGGAGAAACGGTCGTGTGGGGGGAGCCGGGTTCGATTCGCTAGCTTGCCGAAAATCGATAGATCACTGTCGCGCTGGCTATCGATCGTAGAACACGCCAAACATTCGTACTCGCGTTGCGAAAAGTAGAACGGAACGAGACGTGTCGTGCCCCGTTGAGGATATCGTGCGTTGGGACGTCGTACACCCGAGTCCGGCCTATTCCGAAGCTCTATCGGGGGCTGTAAAATACCGGAGAACGCTAGAAATCGAGAAACGGTAAGTCGCCCAGTGATCCATTTCGGACGAACGCTTCCCGTTCCGTCCTCGATAATTCGCTCGTATTCGTTTCGGGAATACTTGGACTTTTCGTGTCATTTTGAGAGAGTTTTCCTTCTTCGATTGCGTGCGAAAGAGTGTCCTAGAGGAGCCGCGTTTCGTGAGAATAATCTTTGCGATAGTTTCGTGTATTCTCGAATCCTGTGTTTCTCGCCGCGCATCGTATCGTTTCCGTCGGCGTGCGATCGCGTAATCGTTAGCGTACGCGTTGTAGCGACTCGCGTATGGAAGTCATCGCGGCAGTCTCGTAGTTCCCCAATCATCTGCGCCTCGCGTTTCGAAAGTTCATGTCGAACGAAACGACGACAAATTTCAACGGTATCGTCGCGAGGGAAAAACGATAGGACAACCGCGCTGCGAACGACCATCTTCTCGTTATCTTGTATGAAGAGCGCGGGCTCTCGGGTCGCGGCCACGGGGCCGCAGATTTTTGTATAATAACGACCGCTACAATAAATAGCTCGAGACCATATCGTCGTCGAATCATTACGTTCCCTGTGAGATCCGTCCTGCCGAGAGGACTGTCCTAGTTTTCCCGTGTCCGAACCTTCTGGCCTAGTCGCGACGTCACTTTCGATCCGCGTTTCGAAGATTCGATTCTCGATCTCGGCTTCTCCGAGCTCGAGGAATATTCCGCGTTTCGTGTGGCATCCTTGAGGTGCCTGGCGCCCGAACTTTTCGCGTTTCGAGAGAAAAACCGTCGAATCTTCGAACCTCGTTTTGTCTCGGGCGGACCGCGTGTACTCGGCCTGCACGCGGCCTGGTCTCAGTGCCTGCAAGGCCCGAAGTTAACCGGCTTCCGAGGGTCAAACCGCCCGTCGGAAAAAGGCTAACGTGACAAGTTATATATCAAAATATCGGTACTTTGACAAGTAAATTAATTCATATAAAGAAAGATTCATGGTTTCATCGAAGCGATATATTAATTTTTAGTGAAACATTAACGAAAACCGATGATGAGTTGAATATTTTAAATTATGATATATTATTCCGATCCGACATTGACAAAAACAGCCGCGGATTAATTTGTTATGGAAAAACAGAATTATCAATAGAAAAATTATTTGTTGAACAGGAATTTAGTTCAAATGCGCATGTAGAACTGTTCACATTTAAAATCAGAAATTATTATATAATAAGTGGTTATAAATCACCAAAAGCTACTAATTCTATGTTTGGTAGCGTTGTACAACGAATAATGAATAAAATTACAATTGAAAGCGAAAAGATTTTGATAGGTGATTTCAATTACAATATATTAAATTGCAAGGATAATGGCAATAATTATTTGATTAACCTTTTGAACAAGTACAATTTAAAAACTAAATTACCATCCCAAAGTACAACGACCGATTTGAACACGCAAATAGATATCATTTTCTCAAATGTTGATGACATAGATTGCGGTGTTTATGAAACATATTTCAGCTATCATAAGCCCATTTATGCAATCCTCGATAAGAAGGTTGTCAAATATAAAAAAGAAGAGAATGTAGAGAAAACAGATGTAACAATCACAAATCAAAAAATGAATCCTGTAAAATTTTACAAATTTTGATGAATGTATAATGATCTCGGACCAGCATATCGACCAAAATAATCATGAATATGCAGTGCCTGCAGAATGTTTCCTCAATGATGGTTATAACTATGCTTTAGAAACAGCCGAATGTGAAGAAGTCATAAAACCTGATTGTTATTTACAAAGATAAACATATTAATTTATTTCACGAAATTATGAACAGAAATCTAAACGAGCGTTGAATATACAACTTTGCTCAAGATACTGGTTACGTACGAGCTTTTTTGAGTAATTTACAAGAGATCCCAGAACATGAGACGAATATTCAGATAATATACACTGGTGAAATTGGAGAAAAGGTAGTAGGACATTGGATTTGCACAAGATCTGATGGTAACGGCAATGTACACATTTATGATAGTTTTAGTGCTAATCATTTGAACCATGATGTAATAGATTATTTGAATGCCCTTTATAAATATAGAAAGAAATATATATTTCACAGAGTACAATATCAAAACAATGCGTTTGATCGTGAAGCATTTGCAATTTATTTTGCAACATTACTCTGCTATAACAAGGAACCAAGCGAGCAACGAGCATACGATATTGGTTTAATGCGACGCCATATAGCAAACATTTTGATATGTAGAAAACTATTGAATTTCCCTGAAAACGTATAATCTTCTTAAAATGTACACTAAAAAAAATTGTGATAATAAATAATATACTGCAACTAACGAATCGGGAAGTTCTTTGTGTGACTCTTCAAGAGTCACACACCAAATATAAAACATTAATACTTGTAAGCCCTACTAGCCATGCGTATCACTAATCCTCTCGCAAGAGCAGTCCTACCCGCGAGCTCGCGAAGCGAGCGAGCAAAAACAACCCTACTCGCGAGCGAGCGAAGCGAGCGAGCAACAATAGCCCTCTAGTTTAATTACATTTCTTAATCTTCTAAAAAATGTAAAAACTATGTTAAAAATATATATTATATATTCGTAAGTTTGAACCCTTTATCTCAACCAGGAGGGTAGTTAAAGGGTAAAAACTAATGGTTTTTTCCACATTTTCTCTATTTAATGGTATACTTAAAAATTCTAGAAAAATTCTACAATTTTGTAGATATTATTCCTTATGATTGTGAATTTTTTCAGATTTTTTGCAAATAGTAAGTATGAAAAATCGTATAGCCGGATAAGATGGTCAAAAGTACTCATCCAAATTAATTTTTGATCACACCATGTTCAATAAAAAATTACGAAAAAATTCATGAGTATTCTACCTAATAGCATACACGATTGAGACCATTTTCAAACTTTTTGGTTGTACAATCGATTTTTAAACAAATCGGAAAGCATAAAATAGCCACTATTATATTGAATTTTTCGGTTGAACACGTTTATATTATTGTGTTAGTTGCGTCGCATCGTGATTATTAACGTGTGTTTTTCAGATTTTTCGGATTATGCAAACATGTGAAAAAATTAGAAATCTCCAAACATTCTAAAAAAGTGCATATTTCGTACTGAAATTTTAGAGATACCAATTTTAGAAAAATTCAGTAGTTAGATACTATTGTTAGATATCATATTTCAATACATGAGCATGACTCTCGACAGTTTGGGTTGGTGCAGACGGTAAGGGCTCCGAATGGAAAGTTCAACTAATCACAGTTTTCACACATTTATTTTCAACTTAAAATTGAAAAATAAAATAAAATTCCCCTGCAGCTAGCACACGCGCGATTTGAAACAGTCTTCTGCTTTTCTAAAATTAAAAGAAGAATATAAACACATGGTTAATGTTCACAAATATTAATATAATCAGAACTTATCTTTTTTCTAAATTATCCTTCACGCTGTTGGTCGTTGGTTCGCGTTACGCGAAAATTTCACTGCAGCTGCACACGCGCGATTTGAAACAGTCTCCTGCTTTTCTAAAATGAAAAGAAGAATATAAACACATGGCTAATGTTCACAAATATTAATGTAACCTCAACTTATTACTAATAAATAGGGAAATCTTAATTGTTTTGAGTTACGAAAGGAATGGTACTTTTTGTATCATGGCACTTCGCGGTCGCAGAGGGACCAATGGACGAAGTTGTCGTTCGATGATATGTGGGTAGAAATCGCCAAATTTCAAAACCCCCAAAAAGTTCGTCAGTTTCCATTGCTGTCTGCCATTATTAATATTGTTCGATGTCTACCGCGCTCGAACGCCGAAGCCGAAAGAGTGTTTTCGCTCCTTCCCGACATCAAGTCGAAAAAACGGAATAAAATAAGCAACGACCTATTAAATTCCATATGTGTGGTGCGCACATCACTCAAAACTAGACAGGAGTCTAGTCGCACCATGTCTGTTGACCAGAGACATTTAGATATGATGTCGGGAGAAAATTTATATGCAAGTACACAAAGTTTTCGGCAGTTAACTTTGCACGCGTGTACGAACTTGTAAAATTGTCTGCTGCCTTGGAGGGTACATTTTTAGTTTGCGACAGCCACCTAGTTTTTGCGTTATTAACACTTTTTTCTTTGATAGGAGTTTATTTTATGTATATAATTATTTTGTAGTTATTTTATTTATATAGTTATTTTATTTATATAGTTTACTTTATTTATAAACTACTGAATTTTTCTAAAATTGGTATCTCTAAAATTTCGGTACGAAATATGCACTTTCTTAGAATGTTTGGAGATTTCTAATTTTTTCACATATGTTTGCATAATCCGAAAAATCTGAAAAACACACGTTAATAATCACGATGCGACGCAACTAACACAATAATATAAAAGTGTTCAACCGAAAAATTCAATATAATAGTGGCTATTTTATGCTTTCCGATTTGTTTAAAAATCAATTGTACAACCAAAAAGTTTGAAAATGGTCTCAATCGTGTATGCTATTAGGTAGAATATTCATGAATTTTTTCGTAATTTTTTATCGAACATGGTGTGATCAAAAATTAATTTGGATGAGTACTTTTGACCACATCTTATCCGGCTATACGATTTTTCATACTTACTATTTGCAAAAAATCTGAAAAAATTCACAATCATAAGGAATAATATCTACAAAATTGTAGAATTTTTCTAGAATTTTTAAGTATACCATTAAATAGAGAAAATGTGGAAAAAACCATTAGTTTTTACCCTTTAACTACCCTCCTGGTTGAGATAAAGGGTTCAAACTTACGAATATATAATATATATTTTTAACATAGTTTTTATATTTTTTAGAAGGTTAAGAAATGTAATTAAAAAAGTAATGAAAAATAGAAATAAATATCGCTGCACGCGGGGACTCGAAGGCTGTAGCTCCAGATTGCGCTTCATACGCTCGACGGCTCGACGGCTCGACCGCCGAATTTCAATTTCGTTTCCGCAAAGCAGGCGTGGATGTGGATGGAAAGTGCTAAAAATAGATTGTGGCTGGCGCAAGCGCACAAGCAGCTGCAAGCAGCGCACACGGATATAGTAGAGGTACGCTGGTGAGTGTAGCGCGCGTGCAATCGAGCAGGCACTCACACTGGCAGAGTAGAGGTACGTTCGTGTGTAACGCGTGCGCAGTAGAAGCAACGTGACGACGACGGTATGTCAGAGTGGGGGGCCGCGCCGGCTGAGCCAGCGGAGGAGAAACGGCCCACGGCCCACGATTCTGGCATCACTGCGTCAACGAGAGCCAGCGCGACAGTGATCCATCGATTTTGGGCAAGCTAGCGGATCGAACCCGGCTCCCCCCACTCGACCGCTTTTCCGAATTGCCTATGGCGTGTTTCCACGGCGCGAACTCTTGGGCTCAGGAGCGTTCCCTCTAGCGTCCTAGGGCCCCGGACTGTCACGAAATTGACCAAGGAGCTTATCGCTCTCTTGGTCGGTGGAGGGGCTTCCTCTTCTTGGCTGCGAGGGCACCGACCCCGGGGCAGATCTCCCTTGACGGAGCGAGACGGCCTCAAGATCTGTAATAAGTCGCCGAAGGACGTGATGGTCGATAGAGCTGTTATCCTGGCGTCGCCTCCGGTTTGTTTGCCGAGTGTCCTCGCACCAAGCTCACATCTCGAAAATGGCCATTTGCTCTTGGTCGGGCGCTTCCTGGCTGCGGGACGTTGTTGCATTCCCGTGACAATTCGGACAATCGGTGGTTCCTTCGGCGCGCCCCATATACGGCCCTGAAACTTGCCGTTCTCGGCGCGCGCGACAGATGTCATTATGTGATCCTCGATAATATCGGAATCTCTTAGAGGAGCGCTCTCGAATCCTGTATTTTCGGTGTTGTGCCGGGTAGAGGGCGGTCCGGTCCTTTATCGCTTTCAAATGTGATCGAAATGAACGGAGAAGTGACGTCGCAAATTTTGAAACGTCACAGTATGTTGCGCTAAATTCTTCTTTTTGCTTAAAACGGACGTAATATTTGATGATCGTTTAGTTTTCAACAGAGTGCGGGAATCGCATGGAATTTTGTATTCCGGAAAAATGTCCTTCAAATCCTTTACTAAAGACCATGTTTTTAAAAAAGTAATTAATTTCAAATTTCTAATAGCAGTGCATTTATCATCTGTACTGTAATTTATGTAACTCCTGTTATTTGTCATTTGAAGATCAAATTGTTGTTTGTGAACTATTAGTTAGCATGGTTATTCTATTTAATTCTTCATTTACTGTGTCGAGACTCTGATTCTGATTGAAAGCTATCCGTTGTTTCATTATAAATTTATATTTTCTGTAACGTCGTTTTTCGGCTATTATGAAATTTGTGTAACTGCGAACTAAATATGGTGTATGAAAAACTATCCTTGAACACTTTAATTGTGAGTCTTCAGAAAATAAACAAAAATGTATTTATTTATTTATTACATGTTCGGATATCGGGTGCTCGTAGCGGAGATAGTTCGTGGGTGATAAATAAAGGCGCCCCGAATTGTATGAAACACAACTTTACTAAAAATAAACTTAATTACAAAAAGAACTGCAGTACAACTTGCGGGTAAACTGTTAGCGGGGCGACGAGAGCGGTATATACAAACGACGATAGCGGTGATGGAGACCGACACACACTAAACACGATCACCCGTAGGGGTCGAACAGCTGAGCCGCTTCTGGTGAGCTCAGGTGGGGGGCTCTTACACGGGGTGACGTCATCATCGCGATCCCGGCGAGACGGCGCGACTCGGTGACGGTTTGCCGGAACATTTCCCCCCCCCCCCCCCTTGCCGAGACGCAGTCTCGGCAATAGACGCGGGATCGTCAACTGTCAAGAACGTAGGCGGGAAGACGGAGGTACGAGGTGGAGACACGAGAGCGCCAGAGCGGAGACGCGAGAGAGCACGCGCGCAGGCGTGAACGCGCAAGAGCGGAGGCGCGAGAGCGCACGAACGAATGCACGAAAACGGAGGCACGATAACGCAAGACCACGAGAGGGCACGAACGAAGACGAGAGAGCGACGGCATACGAGAGCGGAGGTACAACGTGGAGGCGCGAGAGCGCACGATAACGCAAGAGCGGAGGCGCGAGAGCGACGGCATACGAGAGCGGAGGAGCGAAAGCGGAGGAGCGAAAGCGGAGGTACAACGTGGAGGCGCGAGAGCGCACGAGCACGCAAGAGCGCGAGAGCGCAAGAGCGGAGGCGCGAGAGCGCACGAGCGAATGCACTAAAATGGAGGCACGATAACGCAAGAGCACAAGAGCGCACGAATGGAGACGAGAGAGCGACGGCATAAGAGAGCGAGCGCGGTGGCTTGACGGCGCGAACGCGGAGTTCGAGTCTGGACGTGAGCTTGGAGGCGGTCCCCGCTGGCGGCGATGACCACGAAGAGTGCGGTGGCAGGAGCATCGGACGCGGCTGGAATGTCCTGATGCGTAGCGGTGGTTGACGATTCAAGCAGCTCAGGCTCCGATATAGTGATCCGCTGAGCACGGAGTGCACCGGGGCCGAGGACCGATGGTATTGTGCGATAGAGCGCTGGACGAACGCGGTTTCGGTATCGTCGCGACGGTTGTGGCCTTCTCGTACGACATCAACGCGAAGGTACGCTGTTGCTGAAACTCGTCCAGGACGGAGAACTTGGGATATTCGGTTTGATTTACAATTAGAAGCTCCCACGCTTTGAGCGATTCCGAATCCAATCGCCGAGACGCCCAAAATACTATGAACGGCCCCCAATGCTGAACTTGACACTGGAGCACCTCGAGCGCGTTCATTATTTGTTTCACCGTGCCGCGAAGTTTTTTCAACTCTGCCGCTGATTCCGACTTGGCTCTTGGTAATGAAAACAACGTCTCGAGTAGGTTATCGATGAGCACGCGTGTGTTGTTGTATTGCTCATCGACGAGTTGCCATGCTCGTTTGAAATTGTCACCGTCTATCGGCAAATTGCGAATGAGGTCAAGAGCGTCGCCGTTGAGACTCCGAAGAAGATAATGAAACTTCTCCGTGTCGTCGAGGCTGGCGTTGTTTAAAACCAGCGATGTGAATAATGATTTAAACGAGGGCCAGTCTTTGAAGTCCCCGGAGAAGGTTGGAACGTCGATGCGGCGGAGCTTAGCCGAAGATGTTGCATTGTTCTCGTGTTCATTCCTTTCGTTGGATGCGGAGGCTAGGGGTGCGAGCTCCTTGAGCAAGGTGCACAGCGTGGCTTGGGTCTCGATAACTAATTCCTCGCATTCGTAACGCAGTTCATTGACGAAGTATTCGTGCGTCAGGGTGTCGGGAGTGCATACTTCCTGGAGGTTCACGTGATTTGCCCGAAATTCGTTCCAGTTTCGCATAAGTGCGTCCAGCCTCGATTGTATATAGGCCTCCGTAAGATTGTCATCCCCTTCTTTTTAGTGTTGGAGATAATGCGACCGATACTCTTATGCAATTCACACTGCAGAGCGATTAACGTTTTCGCAGACGACATGTGGCGCGTTCCGAAATTTGAATGTAACCGCTTGGTAGAGAACGAGAGGTCACGCGACAGGACAGCGTAACGAACACAATGAGTTTGAATTAACGGTCGTCAACGTTTACTGAACAGTTTCAGCATTCACGAATTGTTGAGCGCACTGCACGTATGGTATTGTAATCACGCGAACACTGATGCGGCTTCACGAATGTACTCACTCACGACTTATCTCCGGCTGAGATATAGAGAACGGCCGATAGATCCAGCTCGAAGGACCAATTAATGTTCGGATATCGGGTGCTCGTAGCGGAGATAGTTCGTGGGTGATAAATAAAGGCGCCCGAATTGTATGAAACACAACTTTACTAAAAATAAACTTAATTACAAAAAGAACTGCAGTACAACTTGCGGGTAAACCGTTAGCGGGGCGACGAGAGCGGTATATACAAACGACGATAGCGGTGATAGAGACCGACACACACTAAACACGATCACCCGTAGGAGTCGAACAGCTGAGCCGCTTCTGGTGAGCTCAGGTGGGGGGCTCTTACACAGGGTGACGTCATCATCGCGATCCCGGCGAGACGGCGCGACTCGGTGACGGTTTGCCGGAACATTACATATTACATAAATGTACTTACCTTTTCTGCGAACAATGAAATGCAGGTATCGAGAACATGTATGGACGAATCGTTTGTTATTACAAAATTAGTTTGCGTAAACTACGCACACTAAGCTTCGCGAATACGAGCACTTAGAGAAACGATCACACAAGCCCACGACAATCGAAAATGGATCTGGAATTTTCGCTAACGGGCACAGGGTACTACGCGGGTCGAACACGAGGCGTTCCCCGCGGCGGGAAGGTTTCTCACTACAATAATGACTCTAAGAATTTCGGTTAACCAAGATTTATTCCTCCGATGTTACATGAACGCGGCCGGCAGCGACCGGCAGCGTTTTGAGGTTAACCGGCGCGTGACAGGTGGTCGGCAACAAAAGATCGTCGTACGCGCGATTTGCCCTTCACGGGCTCTTCTCCCGTTAGTGTTTACTTACTTGTGTAACGCCTTAGTACGACAGTAATGGTATTTTGGAGTTATTTGAATTGAAATAACTCCTGAACTACTAACTTTTCGACATACATAGTACTCTTTTATAACGCATGTCCAGCTGCATCGGTTGATGTATTAAAAAATACCTCATTCCATTTAAAAAATAATTATTTAAATAAAAATAAATTTTTTAAAAATACCACGTTTTTAAAACGGACTAAAAAGTATAAAATAAAATTTTTAAAAACGCCACGTTTACAAAACGGACTAAAAAGTATAAAATAATTTTTTCTAGCCCCATACAGATTCCTAACCCCTGAAAATTTGTGATTGTGAATTTTTAATAGCTAAGAAAATACTTGTAAGATTTAAAACGAAAAACGTGGGGCGCATGCAATAGATAATTGATGAATGAACACTAAATCACTAACAACTTTATTGCACTGCAAATGATATGAAGTGTTGTACGAGATTTCTCAGCGGCAGCTACTCTCTACACTCCTTACTATGTATTATCTTGCGCCCCACGTTTTTCGTTTTAAATCTTACAAGTATTTTCTTAGCTATTAAAAATTCACAATCACAAATTTTCAGGGGTTAGGAATCTGTATGGGGCTAGAAAAAATTATTTTATACTTTTTAGTCCGTTTTGTAAACGTGGCGTTTTTAAAAATTTTATTTTATACTTTTTAGTCCGTTTTAAAAACGTGGTATTTTTAAAAAATTTATTTTTATTTAAATAATTATTTTCTGCTTTTTAGTCTTGCATGTGTGAAATTTTATAATCGATTTTGAACATTTTGATGAGATTATAACAGAGACATGTAGTAAATTTCAGACGGTATTGCGACGCGTCATATCGAAAACGAACGCCGTGGTAAAATGTCAAAGATAAAGGTTCGAAGGAGAATTTCGGTGTAACTGTTCTTTCGCTTGGTAAACAAACATTATAGTATACTAATACGTAGTAACTTTGTAAACACCGCACGGAGCTCGAACGCACACTGAGCTGCTTCGGTGCGAAGCAGGTCAGTGGAGTGGGAACCGAGTGGGCACTACCGGTCGTCGCGCGGGGACGTGTAACGGTTAAATTTTTAATAGTTTATATCTCCTAAACGCGTAGGCTGTTGTAAATTAAAAAAAATTTTTTTTAAATACTGCATTGTCATATAGTACTGAGCTATGTTTAAAATTTCAAGTCTCTAGCTCATCGAGAAGTTAGTTTAAAATCAGTTGTAAAATTTGTACCGAACAGACAAACAGACATACAAGAAAGCGACATAATAAAAACGTGGTAAAATATTTAATGGCATACCTGGTGATTTGGCGACTTCTCTGTGAAAATCATCATTAACGAACTGCTCCTTCTTTTGTAGACATTATTTCGAGATTATAACAGAGACATGTAGTAAATTTCAGACGGTATTGGGACCGCATCATATCGAAACGCCGTGGTAAAATGTCAAAGATAAAGGTTCGACCGAAAATCTCGGTGTAACTGTCCCTTCGATTGGTAAACAAACATTATAATATAATAATACGTAGTAACTTTATAAACACCGCACGAAGCTCAAACGCACACTGACGCACACTGAGCTCCTTTGGTGCGAATCGGGTCAGTGGAGTGGGGATGAGTGAGAGAGGGAACGGGTAGTGGAGTAGGGAGCGCTGTCGCGCGGCGTGGCGACCGTTGAACGCGGTGACGTAGGTTTCGCGGGGGGGTGAAAAGGTAAATATTTAATTGTTATATCTCCGAAACGGATAGACTTTTTAACAATTTTTTTTTTGAATAATGCATTGTCATCCAGTTCTGAGCCATGTAACCGATTTCAAGTCTCCAGCTCATCAGGAAGTTAGTTTAAAATCAATTGCAAAATTTGCCACCGAACAAACAGACAAACAGACAAACAGACAAACAGACAAACAGACAAACAGACAAACAAGAAAGCGAGCTAATAAAAACGTGATAAAAATGAAGGTGACCTTCATATCTATAAAAAAATGACATAAAAACAACATTTTGTTTTGGCATCGTGTCAGCCCCATTGTACCATTCAACTTTGTCCTTACCATATTTTACGTATCTTTAGAAACAACAAAGATATTTGAGGTGCTAACGTTTGGTGACTCACCCTGTATATGCGGGAGTTCCACAGGGCTCGGTGCTAGCGCCCTTGCTCTGGAACATTCAATATGATGAACTATTAAAAACTACTCTTCCCAGAGGTGCTTTCCTATACGGATTCGCCGATGATGTGGCTTTGGTTGTCGTTGCAGCCGAGGCGATTGACCTATCTAATACAGCTACAGAAGCACTAAGATTAATCAGTCATTGGTTTACAGTTGTACGAGGATTTGATTGTTAGAATGGATGAATGCGAGACTGGATCGCTGGATGAGTTATGAGAGAATGAAAGGGTTGAGTGAACGGTTAATTTTGAACTGGAATGAATGTAGGAGAGTGAATGGGAAAGAATCCGGATTTACAAATAAATAACTGTATTTTGCACTGTTAAAATATACAATAATGTCGGTAGTGAACAAAGGATGTGTGAAATATGTACAAGAGAAGTTGTGAATAAAGAGAACTGAACAAGATTTATGAAAATGACACTTGACGTTTCGCAGCTGTTTGGTTTTAGAGCAATTTGAAAAAGGAGACGAGACGACGGTTGTCTCTCTCTTTTATGGCCTCGATCCTTCTGGAATGTTCGTCACGCGTCATGCTTCCGTGGCAGAGTTCGAGAACCTTCCAGAAGGATCGAGAGAGAATTCGCCCCAATAGCGTAAGCGATCGCGCGTTACGCAATATCCGGACGCTTGAGTCGATCGGTGATTCGAGCGGATCGCGTCGTCTGCTCAGTGCGTTGCGCGGTGCCGCTGAGACAATATGGCGCTCGAACGCGCCAATCTCGAACAACAGTTACTCAATTAGCGCTAGCAACAGAAAAAACGGAACTGCTACTGTTAACAGGATGTAAAGCTACTCGCGGTATAAATTGTCACGTTAGCCTTTTTCCGACGGGCGGTTTGACCCTCGGAAGCCGGTTAACTTCGGCCCTTGCAGGCACTGAGACCAGGCCGCGTGCAGGCCGAGTACACGCGGTCCGCCCGAGACAAAACGAGGTTCGAAGATTCGACGGTTTTTCTCTCGAAACGCGAAGAGTTCGGGCGCCAGGCACCTCAAGGATGCCACACGAAACGCGGAATATTCCTCGAGCTCGGAGAAGCCGAGATCGAGAATCGAATCTTCGAAACGCGGATCGAAAGTGACGTCGCGACTAGGCCAGAAGGTTCGGACACGGGAAAACTAGGACAGTCCTCTCGGCAGGACGGATCTCACAAGGAACGTAATGATTCGACGACGATATGGTCTCGAGCTGTTTATTGTAGCGGTCGTTAATTTACAAAATCTGCGGCCACGTGGCCGCGACCCGAGAGCCCGCGCTCTTCATACAAGATAGCGGAAAGATGGTCGTTCGCAGCGCGGTTGTCCTATCGTTTTTCCCTCGCGACGATACCGTTGGAAATTCGATCGTCGTTTCGTTCGACAAGAACTTTCGAAACGCGAGGCGCAGATGATCGGCGAATTACGAGACTGCCGCGATGACTTCCGTACGCGAGTCGCTACAACGCGTACGCTAACAATTACGCGATCGCACGCCGACGGAAACGATACGATGCGCGGCGAGAAACACAGGATTCGAGAATACACGAAACTATCGCAGAGATTACCCTCACGAAACGCGACTCCTCTAGGACACTCTTTCGCACGCAATCTAAGAAGAAAACTCTCTCGAAAAATGACCCGAAAACTCAAAGTATTCCCGAAACGAATACGAGCGAATTACCGAGGACGGAACGGGAAGCGTTCGTCCTCTCACGACGATGGTCGAGCTGTCGCGCACCGAAATATCGAAAAGATCACAGTTGCGACTCACCGTTTCTCGTTTGAAAGCGTCTTTTTGGGCAATTACAGCTCCCGATAGAGCGTAGAGCTCGGCTGGACGTTGACGGCGTCGTCCTCGGCGCACGGAAGCCTCCACCAGGCACGCAACACTTCGCGACGCAATTACTTTATTCTTCGCAACTCGATTAGAAGAATGGCAGAGCGTGGTGCGACAACGAGAGCCAGCGCGACAGTGATCTATCGATTTTCGGCAAGCTAGCGGATCGAACCCGGCTCCCCCACTCGACCGATTCTCCGAATTGCCTATGCCGTGTTTCCACGGGTGCAAACTCTTGGCTCAGGAGCGTTCCCTCTAGCGTCCTAGGGCCCCGGACAGTCACGAAATTAACCAAGGAGCTTCTCGCTCTCTTGGTCGGCGGAGGGGCTTCCTCTTCTTGGCTACGAGGGCGCCGACCCCTGGGCAGCTTCTCCCTTGACAGGGCGAGACGGCGTCAGGATCTGAAAGGAGTCGCAGTGGACGTGATGTTGGATTTAGCTGCTGTCCTGGCGTCGCCTCCGGTTTGGTTTGCCGAGTGCCCTCGCACCAAGCTCAAAATCTCGAAATGGCCATTTGCTCTCGGTCGGGCGCTTCCTGGCTGCGGGACGTCTGTTAGTTTCCCGTGACAATTCGGACGATCGGTGGTTCCTTTGGCGCGCCCCATATACGGCCCTGAAACTTGCCGTTCTCGGCGCGCGCGACAGATGTCATTATGTGATCCTTGATAATATCGGAATCTCTTAGAGGAGCGCTCTCGAATCCTGTATTTTCGGTGTTGTGCCTGGTAGAGGGCGATCCGGTCCTTTATCGCTTTCAAATGCGCTCGAAATGAACGGAGAAGTGACGTCGCATAATTTGCAACGTCACAAAATATTAAACTAAAGGACAACACTCTAACTCCACAAAAGACAATAAGATACCTGGGACTGATGATGGAGGGAAACCAATTTTATAATTGTTATTTGAATTATGCAGTTAATAAAGCTGCTAAAGTAGCAGGAGCTCTAACTAGAATAATGCCGAACATTGGCGGAGTCTCCTACATTTCTAGACTCCTATATTACAAAGTAGTAGAGTCGGTACTACTGTATGGAGCCCCAATATGGGTAATAGTAGCTAGACGTGTGACGAAAGCCAGGATTATTAACAGGCTCCAAAAACTGGCACTGGCAAGAGTGGTACGAGCCTATAGAACCACCTCCTTAGACGCGCTATGTGTTCTCGCGGGTGTCCCTCCTCTAACTCTGCTGGAAGAAGAGAGACGTCGGATTTTCCTCAGATCTATAGAACTTGATAGATCACTAGAGGAAATATATCAAACACGTTTGAAAGAAGTAAAAAAAGAAGAAAGACTACACACGTTAAAGCTATGGCAAGACCAATGGGAAAACTCCCGGCATGGACGTAAAACATACGCACTAATTCCCAATATAACAGACTGGATAAAATGGGGCCCACAGATACTAGATTTTCACATGACTCAAATGTTAACCGGACATGGATGTTTCTCCGATTTTCTGAGTAAGATTGGCAAAAGAAATGATGACATATGTATCTCCTGTACTCGAGTGGTAGACAGCCCAGAGCACACCCTACTCGAATGTCCAACGTGGGACATACAAAGAGAGGAGCTGAATAGACAGATTGGACCTTTGAGGTGGAAAAACTTAATGCACAACCTACACGACACAAATAAGATGCCCCACATTAGACGATTTATAAATGACATAATGACAATAAAAGAAGAAACAGAACGCAGTATTCAACAAGAGGAACGCACACGTAGACGCACACGGAGACATAATGAGAGAAATTTGTAGTATTAATCTTAAATTGTACATAATTTATTTATTTATTTATTATTATTGTTAAGTAACAAACAGTCAAAGATATATAGTAAGTATATATAGGATATAAGGGACCTACTTAGCTGAGTAATCTTCGTATTATAGGCTAATGATAAGAAAATGCAGAAGGGGTTCTTTCGTTGCGCGTAGTAATGCCGACAGGCGGGTCCGCGTAGGGAATGGGTGCCTTTCTCGCGAATAGGACGTTAGGCTTAGAGGAGGAGGGGTTTTTAGGGGGTAAACAACAACGGAGTCCCTCACGACGTACGGAAAGTATTTTCCCCTCCTCGTTAAAAAAAAAAAGGTCTCCGTCTGAGCCTGCGGACTCCCGTATATCTTAGTCTACACTTAGCTGTAAATCTTGTATCTTGAGTTTACTTTTATTAAATCTTGTTCTTTGCATCTTACATCCAGTATTGCTTTTCTTTACCTTCATTGATCTCGCGTTGCTTATTTAATCTTCGATATTCTTGTTCTTCGACTTCTTCGAAAAAATACGGAAAGTTTCTACGAGTGAAACACTCCTTCGCATTTTTCCGCATCGTTCTTCAACCGAACTTCACGTTCGCACCGATCGAGACGCATAGTCCTCTCGCACCGATAATCAGCAGTTTTCACTGCTTACGCAGAAACATTAGCAATTCTCATTGCTCATGACCTCTGAACGATTCGTTCAATACATCAATCGAGTCAGAGTCGCTCGCATCGAGGAAGCTAATACATCGTACGCTCGTAGCGAGCGTCGTCGTATGCGGAACCAGCAGCAGCAGAGTTTTCATCGTACGCTCATAGCGAGCGTTGTCGTATGCTGAAAGGAGAAACAGAAATTCATCGTACGCTCATAGCGAGCGTTAACGTATGCGGATAATAGCAGTCACGGAAGCATCGCACGCTCTGGCCAGCGTCTCCATCAATCATTCTGATGTTCGAGTCCTCTTGAGGAGCCTAGCAGTTGTTTTACCACACGACATCGTGGAAGCTACTACGAAGACGCTCATCCGAGTCGGACACCGCTTCGAAAGGTAAGTCGAATTTGACATATTCGCGTGCGTTTGTCGAGGGCTTCGCGTTCGTGATTACCGGGATAGACGCGGACGCAGCTTGCCGTGTGGTCCCAAAGCTGGAAATCTACTTAATACGTTTTATTCCGTGACGCGGGCGGCAAAATTATATATTTTTAACCGTTTCACGTCCCGGGACGTAACACTAGGTACGATGCGCGGCCGATTGGATCAGAGTGGAGGAGGCAGGCCTCGTTTCACACGCATGTTCGGCTGTTGTCGAAATATTGGCTACGGCGGCCACATATACTATCTAGCGTGCAGCGTAGAAGTCAAAACATTGGGACTACGGGCGCGGCTGTGGTGGGGATAGGCAGACCTACCGATGATAGGCTCGATTTGTTTATGTGCCGTTCCCGGGGCTGTTCTCTATGTAGAGGTTTACGACAGATCATTACTATTGAGCTGGAAGTCGGCACTTTCTCGGACAACACCAGTTGTACTTTACTTAACTCAGTTGTAAAGTAATTTAAAAATTTCTTTACAGTAAAGAATTATGAATTGGACGTGCCAAATGTTTTATTGAACGAGCCGATAGCCGCTACGCTATCGTACGTCGTACAGTGGTGCAAAATCCCCAAGACGTGGCAATAATTCGTTTACTATGGTAACGTCATTTTAAAAAATCTATGTACTGAAATACATTACAATATTAATACATTACAGTATTAATACATCGATCATAGATTATAAGAGATAGAACCCAACCACAAACGCTGACATCGGAAACAACTGTGACATCCATTTAAAGGAAAAAAAATTTCCTCATTTCTTTGTTGTTTCAAATTATAAAAAATACAAAACTAATTATTAATTCTTTTCGTTTAGAGCTGGACGTTAATATGAACGTTATAATCCAAAAAAGTTTGCGACATTTCTAACTTTCCGATAAATAAGGTCACTATCGTTTTGAATACAGCGAGATAAACGCGATTTTTTCGAATCCATATTTATTAAGCTTAACATTTTTAACACTAAGAAAATGAAAACACTATCCGGATGACGTCTTTCAGTTTTTTTCAAAAATCAGACGGTCAATAAAATGATAATTAAAATGTACAACAATTAAAGATAATAATTCTGCTTACGATTGATCTAAATCGCAGTATCTTATAATTGTTTTAGTTTTTAATTATTCTCGAGTATCCATACTTCCGTGAACGTTGATCTACATACAATTAATGCACATGTATCATTCCATGCAAAAAAGGACTACTGTTTCGAATTTTGTTCAAATTTGAATACGTTGCAATCTTTAGTAAAATATGAGAATTCGCAGAGAATTCTCAAACAGAATTCTTTGAAATCTTGAAAATTAATGGTTCTACGGACGTGGAATATGAGGTGCCACAACTTTTTCATTAAATTATAACGGCCAAACTAACAAAACAATGACAATTTTAGTTTTGGGTGCTCATAGTGAAACCATAAGAGTATTTAATAAAAATTATTTCAGTTGATAAAATATTTATTTTCACAGTTTATTTTGCAATTGTTTTTTAAACAGGCGCATTGCTATCATACCGACAGGAAATTGGAAAAATAAAAATAATGATAAAGCAGCCCCAAGTGTCCTCTTTGTGGTCCCGTTCTTAAAAATACGGATATTTCAAAATTGGCGACATGAACATTATTTAAAGCAAACGCTGCACCGTCCGAAGTCGGGCGAAAAACAAAATGATTCGTTGCCCTCCGACGTCGGGACCCCATGGGGTTTGTCCATTGTTACCCTTCTCGAAGCTCTCGAAAAGGTTCGGGTCCCCGCTGACCTTGACCATTTTGTCCGATGTCGGCTCCACTGTGAGCACCTTTTCGGTCGAAATCGGCCGAAAAGACACCAACACATGCCTCTTGAGGCGCTCGAAACGCACGTCTGTGTGGGCCAAAGTCGGTCGTCGGGCGAAAACGGGTCCACTGTGATCATAGCCTAAAGCGTACGAGATCGTCGTATTGAAGCGGCGATTCCGGGAATCACGGACAACGTAATCGCACGCAGCGCAGGTGGGCGGCGCGTTATGGGACCGTCGCGGCGGCCGACGCGCGCGATTCAATTCGTCGCGAACGGTAACGGTGCCACGTTCGTTCGTAGGCGAATACGTTTCGATAGCCGGCGCGACACAGGATTCGAGACGAGCTGAGATTATTCTCGCGAGACGCGACTCCTTCGAGGGAACTTCCGTTTTCGCAATAACCGGGCAAAAAACTCTCTCGAACTAACCTAAAAACGCCCTCGGTACGCGCGTGAGACGTTGGCACGAGGCGTCCTGCGCCTCGGCACACGCGAATATTCGAGGACTAAACGAGAAGCGTTCGTCCTCGCGCGACTAAGGTCGAGCCACCTCGCAGAGAAATACCAAAAGGATCACTGGCTGATTTACCGTTTCGCCGTGCTTTCGCTTCTCGCCTTTTTCCGTCAGCTGGATGTAGTTGCTTCCGGGAAGCGGTCCTAGCCGGCTGTAATACAGGTGGACGCTCTAATCTCGACGGGAATCTCTCACGAGCACTCGGATGTTCGCGACCGGAATCGCAGAGATGTACTCGCGGAAACTCTCGGTGTTTGCTCGAAATGAACGGTATAGAAACACGTGCGATCCTTACGGGAGCCAGCGCGACAGTGTCCCATCGATTTTCGATCGCGCGACGGCTCGATCCTTGTTCCTCCCTCTCGACTCGTTGCCGAATTTCCTTGATTGGCGCGTGCCTAGCGCGCGACATTCTAGCTACCAGGATCGTCCCTACTAAGTTCCTTGGGCCCCAGACCAACGCGAATACGGAATTTCGTTACATCCTTGTGGCTTGCGCCTTAGGATATTCCCGACCTGGCAAACCGTATCCGTGGCTAACGCCACTATACGCTTGCACACCGATCCCCGTAGCTAACGCTCAGGGATATCCTCTCCGCTAGTAACAATCGTGTGGCTATCGCCCTCGCCGTGCTTATTCTCCTCGTGGCTAACGCCCCTGGAGCGCCTCCCGCCTACTTCGACACTCGTGGCTAACGCCCCTGGATAAAGGTAGATCCTCCCCCGTCGCTCCACATCACCGTCACCGCCGAACCTCTCCGCTCCGCGACTAGATTAGGGTCACCGGACCACGCATCGCGACTCCGCGTTTAGACTTAGGGTCACCGGACCACGCACCGCGACTCCGCGCTTCGGCTTAGGGTCACCGGACCACGATTGCGTTCAAGATTAATTCTACGTCGGACCTACGGGTCAAGCGACTCCGCGCCGCGTTTCTGTGCGTTGGCCCAGCGAGGGCAAACACTGTTAATCTTAGGTTTAAGTAGAGACAAGAATAAACATAGTTTATTTGATCACACCTGTGGTACTTATTCGTGGCCAGCGAACCTTGCGGCACCCGACTGAGCCGGCATTATCTCCCAAATGACATCCGTTACAAATGGCGCCCGAACAGTCTGGATAATAGGGAAAACCATGGATGAGTACTGTGACGTTGCAAAATTTGCGACGTCACTTCTCCGTTCATTTCGAGCACATTTGAAATCAATAAAGGACCGGACCGCCCTCTACCAGGTACAACACCGAAAATACAGGATTCGAGAGCGCTCCTCTAAGAGATTCCGATATTATCGAAGATCACATAATGACATCTGTCGCACGCGCCGAGAACGGCAAGTTTCAGGGCCGTATATGGGGCGCGCCGAAGGAACCACCGATCGTCCGAATTGTCACGGGAATGCAACAACGTCCCGCAGCCAGGAAGCGCCCGACCGAGAGCAAATGGCCAATTCGAGATTTTGAGCTTGGTGCGAGGGCACTCGACAAACCAAACCGGAGGCGACGCCAGGACAACAGCTAAATCAAACATCACGTCCACTGCGACTCCTTACAGATCTTGACGCCGTCTCGCCCCATCAAGGGAGAAGCTGCCCCAGGGTCGGCGCCCTCGTAGCCAAGAAGAGGAAGCCCCTCCGCCGACCAAGAGAGCGATAAGCTCCTTGGTCAATTTCGTGACTGTCTGGGGCCCTAGGACGCTAGAGGGAACGCTCCTGAGCCCAAGAGTTCGCGCCGTGGAAACACGGCATAGGCAATTCGGAGAAGCGGTCGAGTGGGGGGAGCCGGGTTCGATCCGCTAGCTTGCTGAAAATCGATGGATCACTGTCGCGCTGGCTCTCGTTACCGCACTACGCTCTGCCCTTTTTCTACTCGCGTTGCGAAGAACTAAGTACTTGCAAAATTAAAACGATTTCGGCGCATTGGTTCGATCATTTGTTACAAATTACACAATTTGCAAAATGGGCACAATAATTTGTCTCAACGTTTCGATCTCAATCTAGATCATTCTCAAGAGAATACCAAAAAAAAAATTAATATATATTGTGTCTGTAATGAAAATTAACAAAAATATTAGTCATTGCATTTAAGCCAGAAAATTAACTAAAATATAACATTTTTTTTAAATTTTAATATAACCATCAAATAACCAAAGTATTTTCTTACTCACTTGCGTAGTGTACATTAAAATTGTTTAATATTGCGGTGAATTAGAACACTTTATAAGAGAACATTTGAAATAGAGAACATTTAAAGAAAATATTAGAGGAGGCGTGCGACCACATGTTGCTGCCTAGGCAATCACCACAGTAGTGAGGACTGTATAGACAAGCAGACGACCAATGGCCGACAATGTATCGATTTGCGTCTGAGATCGCAATAAGGCGGTAAATTCAAATCACAACCTTTTCCCATTTCCGCACATTATACCTATATAGGTAACAAAAAATGAGCTACGTCACAGAATTTGCCACTAAACCATACATATATGTGCACATACATGTAAAAATGTGTAGAAAACTGAAAAAAATTATTATTCTGTTTAGAAAGAGAATATCTTTCTAAACAGAGAATAATAAAAACGTGGTAAAATCAGAGAAATCTTTCTAAACAGAATAATAATTTTTTTTCAGTTTTCTACAAATTTTTTTCAGTTTTCTACACATTTTTACATGTATGTGCACATATATGTATGGTTTAGTGGCAAATTCTGTGACGTAGCTCATTTTTTGTTACCTATATAGGTATAATGTGCGGAAATGGGAAAAGGTTGTGATTTGAATTTACCGCCTTATTGCGATCTCAGACGCAAATCGATACATTGTCGGCCATTGGTCGTCTGCTTGTCTATACAGTCCTCACTACTGTGGTGATTGCCTAGGCAGCAACATGTGGTCGCACGGCTCCTCTAATATTTTCTTTAAATGTTCTCTATTTCAAATGTTCTCTTATAAAGTGTTCTAATTCACCGCAATATTAAACAATTTTAATGTACACTACGCAAGTGAGTAAGAAAATACTTTGGTTATTTGATGGTTATATTAAAATTTTAAAAAAAAATGTTATATTTTAGTTAATTTTCTGGCTTAAATGCAATGACTAATATTTTTGTTAATTTTCATTACAGACACAATATATATTAATTTTTTTTTTGGTATTCTCTTGAGAATGATCTAGATTGAGATCGAAACGTTGAGACAAATTATTGTGCCCATTTTGCAAATTGTGTAATTAGTAACAAATGATCGAACCAATGCGCCGAAATCGTTTTAATTTTGCTTAAAGCTTCATACGATCGCGATACTTTAACGGCTACTAAGTATTTGCGTCGCGAAAAGTGTTGGTGCCTGGTGGAGGCTTTCGTTGCGCCAAGGACGACGCCGCCAAGTCCAGCCGAGCTCTACGCTCTATCGGGAGCTGTATTTGCAGAAAAGACGCAAAAAGAAACGAGAAACGGTGAGTCGAAAGTGTGATCCCGTCGATATTTCGGTGCGCGACGGCTCGACCTTCGTCGCGAGAGGACGAACGCTTCCCGTTCCGTCCTCGGTAATTCGCTCGTATTAGTTTCGGGAATACTTTGAGTTTTCGTGTCATTTTGAGAGAGTTTTCCTTCTTAGATTGCGTGCGAAAGAGTGTCCTAGAGGAGTCGCGTTTCGTGAGAGTAATCTTTGCGATAGTTTCGCGTATTCTTGAATCCTGTGTTTCTCGCCGCGCATCGTATTGTTTCCGTCGGCGTGCGATCGTGTAATCGTTAGCGTACGCGTTGTAACGACTCGCGTACGGAAGTCATCGCGGCAGTCTCGTAGTTCGCCGATCATCTGCGCCTCGCGTTTCGAAAGTTCGTGTCGAACGAAACGACGACAAATTTCAACGGTATCGTCGCGAGGGAAAAACGATAGGACAACCGCACTGCGAACGACCATCTTCTCGCTATCTTGTATGAAGAGCGCGGGCTCTCGGGTGGCGGCCACGTGGCCACAGATTTTTGTATAATAACGACCGCTACAATAAACAGCTCGAGACCATAGCGTCGTCGAATCATTACGCTCCCTGTGAGATCCGTCCTGCCGAGAGGACTGTCCTAGTTTCCCCGTGTCCGAACCTTCTGGCATATTCGCGACGTCACTTTCGATCCGCGTTTCGAAGATTCGATTCTCGATCTCGGCTTCTCCGAGCTCGAGAACTATTCCGCGTTTCGTGTGGCATCCTTGAGGTGCCTGGCGCCCGAACTTTTCGCTTTTCGAGAGAAAAATCGTCGAATCTTCGAATCTCGTTTTGTCTCGGGCGGACCGCGTGTACTGGGCCTGCACACGGCCTGGTCTCCGCGCCTGCAAGGCCCGAAGTTAACCGGCTTCCGCGGGTCAAACCGCCCGTCGGAAAAAGGATAACGTGACAGTACACATGTAGGGTGGATATACCGCCTAAAGAAGGAAGAGTTAAGACAAGAAGCCGAGCGTCTGGGAGTAGACACAGAGGGAACGGTCGAAGAATTACGAGCCCGACTATCGGCAAGACTCCGCAAAATGCAGAGGGATGACACTGCAACCGCGGGGCCCTCGCAGGAGCCCCAAAAAGCCGACATACTGAAAACAATCAGTGGGTGGGGCGCCCACTTCGACGGGAAGAACCCCGACGATTTCATCGACCGCCTGGACGACCTCCACGATAGCTATGGAATGAAGCCAGAGCAAACATTGCGGTGCCTAGCGGATATACTACGGGGAAAGCACTCCTATGGTATCGCAATGAGAAGCACAAATGGGCAAATTGGGACGATATCCTACGAGCATTCAAAAGAATGTTCGTACCACAAGATCGCCTATTCAACATGGAGGACGAAATAAGGAACAGGCTGCAAAACCGGGAGAACCGCCATGGGAGTACATCGTAGACATACAGACTCTCATGCGCCGACACGGAGGATTTTCGGAAGCCAAACAAATTGCCAGGGCACACCGAAACCTCCACACCGAGTAACGAAAATTCATACGGCGCGAAGAAACAACGACGATTCAGGACATTCTGGAACGAGTGGAGAAAATTGAGCAAATAACAAAAGAAAAGGCCCGCTCCTCCACCAGGACCGCAGCAATAGGGCCAATAAAAAGAGAGGCCACAAGTACAATTAAAACGGACTAAAAAGTATAAAATAAAATTTTTAAAAACGCCACGTTTACAAAACGGACTAAAAAGTATAAAATAATTTTTTCTAGCCCCATACAGATTCCTAACCCCTGAAAATTTGTGATTGTGAATTTTTAATAGCTAAGAAAATACTTGTAAGATTTAAAACGAAAAACGTGGGGCGCATGCAATAGATAATTGATGAATGAACACTAAATCACTAACAACTTTATTGCACTGCAAATGATATGATGTGTTGTACGAGATTTCTCAGCGGCAGCTACTCTCTACACTCCTTACTATGTATTATCTTGCGCCCCACGTTTTTCGTTTTAAATCTTACAAGTATTTTCTTAGCTATTAAAAATTCACAATCACAAATTTTCAGGGGTTAGGAATCTGTATGGGGCTAGAAAAAATTATTTTATACTTTTTAGTCCGTTTTGTAAACGTGGCGTTTTTAAAAATTTTATTTTATACTTTTTAGTCCGTTTTAAAAACGTGGTATTTTTAAAAAATTTATTTTTATTTAAATAATTATTTTCTGCTTTTTAGTCTTGCATGTGTGAAATTTTATAATCGATTTTGAACATTTTGATGAGATTATAACAGAGACATGTAGTAAATTTCAGACGGTATTGCGACGCGTCATATCGAAAACGAACGCCGTGGTAAAATGTCAAAGATAAAGGTTCGAAGGAGAATTTCGGTGTAACTGTTCTTTCGCTTGGTAAACAAACATTATAGTATACTAATACGTAGTAACTTTGTAAACACCGCACGGAGCTCGAACGCACACTGAGCTGCTTCGGTGCGAAGCAGGTCAGTGGAGTGGGAACCGAGTGGGCACTACCGGTCGTCGCGCGGGGACGTGTAACGGTTAAATTTTTAATAGTTTATATCTCCTAAACGCGTAGGCTGTTGTAAATTAAAAAAAATTTTTTTTAAATACTGCATTGTCATATAGTACTGAGCTATGTTTAAAATTTCAAGTCTCTAGCTCATCGAGAAGTTAGTTTAAAATCAGTTGTAAAATTTGTACCGAACAGACAAACAGACATACAAGAAAGCGACATAATAAAAACGTGGTAAAATATTTAATGGCATACCTGGTGATTTGGCGACTTCTCTGTGAAAATCATCATTAACGAACTGCTCCTTCTTTTGTAGACATTATTTCGAGATTATAACAGAGACATGTAGTAAATTTCAGACGGTATTGGGACCGCATCATATCGAAACGCCGTGGTAAAATGTCAAAGATAAAGGTTCGACCGAAAATCTCGGTGTAACTGTCCCTTCGATTGGTAAACAAACATTATAATATAATAATACGTAGTAACTTTATAAACACCGCACGAAGCTCAAACGCACACTGACGCACACTGAGCTCCTTTGGTGCGAATCGGGTCAGTGGAGTGGGGATGAGTGAGAGAGGGAACGGGTAGTGGAGTAGGGAGCGCTGTCGCGCGGCGTGGCGACCGTTGAACGCGGTGACGTAGGTTTCGCGGGGGGGTGAAAAGGTAAATATTTAATTGTTATATCTCCGAAACGGATAGACTTTTTAACAATTTTTTTTTGAATAATGCATTGTCATCCAGTTCTGAGCCATGTAACCGATTTCAAGTCTCCAGCTCATCAGGAAGTTAGTTTAAAATCAATTGCAAAATTTGCCACCGAACAAACAGACAAACAGACAAACAGACAAACAAGAAAGCGAGCTAATAAAAACGTGATAAAAGAGCCGGACCCCGGAGTCGAAAAAGCAGACGTCATAAACGATAGGTACAGCCGAGAGGCTTGTTGTTAGAGGTGCGGACAGAGAGGACACCAGCGAACAGAATGCCGCAGACCCCAAAAGCTATTTTGCTCATATTGCGGTACCGCGGGTCAAATAACGTTCCGTTGCCCATGCAATAAGGTGACGGGAAACGGATTAAGAGTCGGCGGCAGGTGCACCGACCGGCCGAGCAAGTTTATTTGATCACAGCTGTGGTACTTATTCGTGGCCAGCGAACCTTGCGGCACCCGACTGAGCCGGCATTATCTCCCAACTGACATCAGTTACAATATCAAAAACATCTATTCATCAGGAAGAAACAAGTGTTTTCATACAGATGTGGCTTACATTAGCGGAGGACCGTGGAAAGAAACGAAACAGTTTCAAGAAATTTTTAATATTCAAAATTTAAAATTTATATTTTATAATTATACAAATAAATATATTGTTATAAATACACGTATACATATTGTTCCGGCTGAGCCGGTACACTCGACCTCGTCAACGGTATTTGCATGTATAAGACTTTAAGTTCGAACACCTAAGCGATGACCGTTAGCGCGCAGGAAGATATCGAGCAACGGAGAAAAACAATGCGAGCGGAGCGAAGTCACCGTTGCCCGTGAGCGAACGAATTCGCATTAATAGCGTCTGAAACCGCGTATCAAACACACATGCGAAGAGAAGAGTGTCGCGCTGAGCGAATCGAACAGACGAACGGTCTAGGACCAAGGAGCCCGTGCTCCCGTTAATTAATAAAGACTTTGTGTTAATTTGAAACGAGGTTCTCGCGTTTCTCAACCTAACTTGGCCTACTTCCTTACTCACGTGTAATCGGCAATAAATAAATATTTAGAGTGTTCCGACAGATTCGAAGGGGTCGCGAACACATATAGATAAGTATATTGTTATAAATAGATTGTTATAAATATATACAGGGTGTCCCAAAACTCCTTCAAGTCCGGGAAATGGGAGGTTCCTTAGGTCATTTGAAGCAATATTTTCCTTTGCACCAATGTCAGCCGCGGCTTTGTTTAGGAATTATTAACGAAAAACACTGACCAATCAGAGCGCGACTTCGACGCGTGATGGTACGAACAGCCCGGCGCGCCGGGAGACGAGCGTGGTGTAACGCCACGATGCCGCAACGAACAAGAGTTTCTCGAGATTAAGTGAATCCTCCCCGATTTGCCTGAGCTTTGGATATGCTGTCAAGACCATGATTCTGAACAACATTACTTTTTACAGTTTTTGTCGGCCGGCTTTAGTTTACGAGATAAGTGTAAAAACTTGTAATTGTAAATCGATCGATGTACTATCTTCTACCCGATTTCGGTGAGCTTTGGATATGTTGTCAAGACCAGGATTCTGAACAACATTTCTCTTTGGACTATTTGGCGGTCGGCTTTAGTTTACGAGATGATCGTAAAAAAAGAGAAGCAGAAACTGATTGTGTTAAAAACTCACTTATTCAGCCGTAAATCCATTTGCTGCTTCGAAATGTGTGTCACTGGGTCACTCGGTGACGGACTGCACAGATGTCTTCAGATATACGGCAGCACCGAAAGGTAAGGGACGTACGGCCAGGTCGACGAACTGCACAGCCGGTAGTAGATAGTAATAAGGCCTAAGGGATGCGCGGTCAAGTCGACGATCCAGAATTTCACTTTCACTTTCGAATCGATAAATAATTCGTATGTTTATTTCACACAGTTGCCTTGAAATTTTTCCACACTCACAATAACTGTTCACATTTGTCTACACAATTAGTTATGTACTAATAATAATTGCCATATCCACAGTCTAGTGATTAGTTTAAATATCACTATCAAAAACACAACTAATAGCAACCGTTAGATTTGAATTGACAAATCTTTGGAGATGTTCTCTCTACCGCGGCTCGAACGACACTGATTTTCTGCAAGATTTTTCTAAAGAATTTCGGAAGGGTATGTAGCGTGTCGAAATTCGAAATGCACGCTGTAGCACGTTTACGAAAAATACCACGTTTTTAAAACGCACTAAAAAGTATAAAATAAAATTTTTAAATACGCCACGTTTAAAAAACGAACTAAAAAGTATAAAATAATTTTTTCTAGCCCCATACAGATTCCTAACCCCTTAAAATTTGTGATTGTGAATTTTTAATAGCTAAGAAAATACTTGTAAGATTTAAAACGAAAAACGTGGGGCGCATGCAATAGATAATTGATGAATGAACACTAAATCACTAACAACTTTATTGCACTGCAAATGATATGAAGTGTTGTACGAGATTTCTCAGCGGCAGCTACTCTCTACACTCCTTACTATGTATTATCTTGCGCCCCACGTTTTTCGTTTTAAATCTTACAAGTATTTTCTTAGCTATTAAAAATTCACAATCACAAATTTTCAGGGGTTAGGAATCTGTATGGGGCTAGAAAAAATTATTTTATACTTTTTAGTCCGTTTTGTAAACGTGGCGTTTTTAAAAATTTTATTTTATACTTTTTAGTCCGTTTTAAAAACGTGGTATTTTTAAAAAATTTATTTTTATTTAAATAATTATTTTCTGCTTTTTAGTCTTGCATGTGTGAAATTTTATAATCGATTTTGAACATTTTGATGAGATTATAACAGAGACATGTAGTAAATTTCAGACGGTATTGCGACGCGTCATATCGAAAACGAACGCCGTGGTAAAATGTCAAAGATAAAGGTTCGAAGGAGAATTTCGGTGTAACTGTTCTTTCGCTTGGTAAACAAACATTATAGTATACTAATACGTAGTAACTTTGTAAACACCGCACGGAGCTCGAACGCACACTGAGCTGCTTCGGTGCGAAGCAGGTCAGTGGAGTGGGAACCGAGTGGGCACTACCGGTCGTCGCGCGGGGACGTGTAACGATTAAATTTTTAATAATTTATATCTCCTAAACGCGTAGGCTGTTGTAAATTTAAAAAATTTTTTGTTTAATATTGCATTGTCATATAGTACTGAGCTATGTTTAAAATTTCAAGTCTCTCGCTCATCGAGAAGTTAGTTTAAAATCAGTTGTATAATTTGTACCGAACAGACAAACAGACATATAAGAAAGCGACCTAATAAAAACGTGGTAAAATATTTAATGGCATACCTGGTGATTTGGCGACTTCTCTGTGAAAATCATCATTAACGAACTGCTCCTTTTTTGTAGACATTATTTTGAGATTATAACAGAGACATGTAGTAAATTTCAGACGGTATTGGGACCGCATCATATCGAAACGCCGTGGTAATATGTCAAAGATAAAGGTTCGACCGATAATCTCGGTGTAACTGTCCCTTCGATTGGTAAACAAACATTGTAGTATAATAATACGTAGTGACTTTGTAAACACCGCACGGGACTCAAACGCACACTGACGCACACTGAGCTCCTTCGGTGCGAATCGGGTCAGTGGAGTGGGGATGAGTGAGAGAGGGAACGGGTAGTGGAGTAGGGAGCGCTGTCGCGCGGCGTGGCGACCGTTGAACGCGATGACGTAGGTTTCGCGGGGGGGTGAAAAGGTAAATATTTAATTGTTATATCTCCGAAACGGATAGACTTTTTAACAATTTTTTTTTTGAATAATGCATTGTCATCCAGTTCTGAGCCATGTAACCGATTTCAAGTCTCTAGCTCATCAGGAAGTTAGTTTAAAATCAATTGCAAAATTTGCCACCGAACAAACAAACAAGAAAGCGAGCTAATAAAAACGTGGTAAAATGACGGGACGGTCAGACGAAAAACAGGATGCGAGAAGGACCGCTGTAAGATTTACGGCAAACACATGTTTAGTTTTTCCTGCAGATTGATACGCAGAGTCGATTGGTAATGGATCTCCCAATATTTAAACTAATCACTAGACTGCGGATATGGCAATTATTATTAGTGCATAACTATGTGTGTAGACAAATGTGAACAGTGATTGTGAGTGTGGAAAAATTTCAAGGCACCTGTGTGAAATAAACATACGAATTATTTATCGATTCGAAAGTGAAAGTGAAATTCTGGATCGTCGACTTGACCGCGCATCCCTTAGGCCTTATTACTATCTACCACCGGCTATGCAGTTCGTCGACCTGGCCGTACGTCCCTTACCTTTCGGTGCTGCCGTATATCTGAAGACATCTGTGCAGTTCGTCACCGAGTGACCCAGTGACACACATTTCGAAGCAGCAAATGGATTTACGGCTGAATAAGTGAGTTTTTAATACAATCAGTTTCTGCTTCTTCTCTTTTTTTACGATCATCTCGTAAACTAAAGCTGACCGCCAAATAGTCCAAAGAGAAATGTTATTCAGAATCCTGGTCTTGACAACATATCCAAAACTCAGACAAATCGGGGAGGATTCACTTAATCTCGAGAAACTCTTGTTCGTTGCGGCATCGTGGCGTTACACCACGCTCGTCTCCCGGCGCGCCGGGTTGTTCGTACCATCGCGCGTCGAAGTCGCGCTCTGATTGATCAGTGTTTTTCGTTAATAACTCCTAAACAAAGCCGCGGCTGACATTACTGCAAAGGAAAATATTGCTTCAAATGACCTAAGGAACCTCCCATTTCCCGGACTTGAAGGAGTTTTGGGACACCCTGTATATACAGGGTGTTTATCTACAGGTGGGAGAAAATTTAAGGGGTGGTTCTTGACGATAATCTAAAACGAAACTGAAGAATAAAATAATTGCGATTTCGGCCTCATTATTAAGTTATTAACAGTTAAAAATCTGCCCAAAAAGCGGCAACTTTTCAACAGCGGTGCACGTTGCGTACGTCACACAGGCGCGCGACAGTCTCGTATCAAGTGACAAACGCATGCATACCTTGGTTCGCGCCATTTAATCCATTTAAGCGAACGGGTCATGATCATTTAGTGAAAGGACTTCGTAATATTACATTGAGGATGCGTCAAGTAATTCCAGCTCTTCCCACTAAGGGATTGATTTGTACTTCTTGTCGTATTAAAATAAGTCTTGAAGAAAAAAAACAGCAAGCGGAAGTTTTATTAGCTGAACCAGGGCCATCTGGATTATCGCATGGAGAAGTACCTAACAGTAGCGACAGTTCCAGCAACGTGTCAACGTCAATAGATCTCGCCATTATTGTAAGCTCTACAAATGTTTTAACGTCATCCTTGGGTGATTCTCCCATTAGACCTGAAATTTTAAGGTCCAGTAAACGGACAACTGAAAAAATAAATAGGATTTCTAAAAGATTAAAATCTCATTTAATACATGTAGAAAGTAGCTCACCTGATACTGTCGAAGATAATGAAATAGTTAAACAGTTAAAAGATAAATTTAATGCAGCACATAATGATAGTGAAAAAATTCGTATTCTTACAACTTTGCCTAAATCATGGAGTATTCGTAGAATTTTATTAGAATTTAAAACTACATATCATATGGCAAGACAAGCCAAGCAGTTGCAAGTCAGTTACGGAATAATATCTACTCCAAATCCAAAACATGGTCGTCCATTATCAGAAACTACGAAGTCATTAGTAGAAAATTTCTATCGTAGTGACGATGTAAGTAGAGCAGGGATGGGCATTTTTGCCTCAATTGAGGCAAGATCGTTCACACCACAGCGCCCACTGCCTCCCACCAGCTCCACCGTTACCATGGAGAAAGAACGCACTTCGCCCGTAGCGAGCAGTGCACTTGTCTCGCGAATACTTCGCGCATTGCGGCCACGAGGATGCGAGGGGAGCGCCCTGTGCGGCGAAGGCGCGTGTTGCATGGAAGAGAGGTTGGTGGGAGAAGCAGGCGTTTGAGGGGCCCCACCCGTGCCCATCCCTGAAGTAGAGTAATGCCGGGAAAGAAAGACGTTGTTTCAGTAAAAAGAAATGGATGTAGGGAGCATTTGCAAAAACGATTAGTGTTAGGAAATATTTGAGAAATTTATACATTTTTTATGGAGAAGCATCCCACAGATGTACAGCTTGTCAAATCTAGCTGTGCGGCTGAATGTCCCCCGCAAGGGGAAATGACCCCACTGCGCAGTGGTAAATAGGCGAAACTTCACAACGATAGAGAACTGATCGTCACCTGTCAAATGATGCACGTGCCGACAGTTCAGTTAAAAAGTAAAGTGACACAAGTGTATTCACACAAACATATAAACAGTTGTTTTGTATGTTTACTGCTGTAGGAAATAATGGACAGTACGCATTTTTGACGAGGTGTGTACCTTACCGTTCAAATGTTGCATCCTTCTCTCGTCGAGTGCGGTCTTTGTCTTTTTCTGCACATTCCTAAGTTTTGTTCAACCGCACAGCTACATTTGACAAGCTGTAGGTTTTAGTACTTTTGCAAGTTTGCGACCGAAAGAGTGTTTTAGCTGGTGCCAGTGGAACACACTCTGTTTGCGTTTGTGTTATCCATCAGAATGTGAAATTAATGTTGCAAGCGATTAGAACAGCAGTAGCTGCACGTGGCATAGATTCAAACATTGTTACTATAACAGACTACAAATTCATTTTAAAATCTTTAATGTGTGAGCCACCGACTTCATCTTGCCATTTACGGAAATGTACTTCTTGTCCCGGTTTTAATAGTATCCATTCTGAATTTGAAAATTTTTTTGATGATAATTACATCACAGATATCACTTCTAAATGTTGGATATATACCGATAGATCTTCCTTAGAGACACTTACATGTTCTGCTGATGACTTCATAGACCGTCTCGCAGATAAAATTCCAATTTTGCAGATACATGATTATATCGCTGGAGCGCAGAGTTCGTACTTAGCACAAACAAAAGACTTACTAGATCACAGAGAATTTGTTGTCATAGGCGAATTTTCGGAGAAGTATAGTTTTGTTATACAGGATGAAGTGCAAAATTACCATTGGAGTAATAAGCAAGTCACTCTTCATCCTTTCGTTATATATACTGTGACGTTGCAAATCTTGCGACGTCACTTTCTCCGTTAATTTCGGTTGCAATTGCAACATAAAAGGACTTGGACCGCCCTTTCACGAGTCACGACACGGAATCGCAGGATTCGAGAGTGTTCCCCGAGGAAATTCCGTACCTATCGGTTACCGATGACTGACATCTATCGTACGCGCGGAGAACGGCCAGTTTACAGGGCCGTGACAGGGACGCGGAAAAGGTACCCCGACCGTCAGAAATATTCCGAAGAGAGCGACAGAGCACCAGGAGCAAGGCAGAGAAAGGAGATGGCCAATATTGCGGAAGCCCCGTGCACGGGCAATGATAATCTGGACCGAGAGCACTCGGGAAATCCACCCGGAGACGTCGAAGGGACAGGAGCCTCAACCGAACAACCGGTCACCCCGACCTTTCGTGGTCCCGACGCCGCCTCATCACGCTAAGCTCCGGCGTAGGTGGTGCGATCGTGCCCAGAGGGAGGACGAACCTCTCACGGTCAAGAAGTGACCGAGATTACGCATTGCGTTGGTCTGGGGCCCTAGGACCTTAATAGAGATAGCCCTGGTAGCTAGGATGTCGCGCGCGTGGCACGCGCCAATCGGGAAAATTCGGCAACGAGCCAAGAGAGGGGGGAAAAAGGATCGAGCCGCCGCGCGATCGAAAATCAATGCGACACTGTCGCGCTGGCTTCCGTAACGATACTACGCTAACGATTACGTCGCCATTAGTCTTGCGAGTTATCGAAATCAATTCCGTGCCGTGAGAGTTCCCGTGAGGAATAAGAAAGCGAGATTACTGAGCCATGCAGCCTGGCGAGACCGCTTCCCGGAAGCATTTCCTGTGTTACACGGGTCCGAAAAGAAACAGGTGAAACGGTAAGTCAGCCAGTGATCGATTCGATATTTCTTTGCGAGGTGGCTCGACATTAATCGCGCGAGGACGAACGCTTCTCGTTCCGTCCTCGAATATTCGCGTGTGCCGAGGCGCAGGACGCCTCGTGCCAATATCTCACGCCCGTTCCGAGGGCGTTTTGAGGTTAGGTTTCCGAGAGTTTTCCCCGGGTATCACGACTACGGAAGGTCCTCGGAGGAGTCGCTTGTCGTGAGAATAATCTCCAGTTGTCTCGAATCCTGTGTCGCGCCGACTATCGAAACGTAGCATCGATACCGCGCCGTCCACCTGCGTTGCGTGCGATTACGTCGTCCAGTGTTCTTGGAAGATCGCGATTTTGCACGACGATTCCGACACGCGTTCCATTTTGTAAGACAACGGCGCTGCGAATTTCGATCTATCGCCAAGCCGTATGAAGAGCGCGGGATCTCGGGTCGCGGCCACGAGGCCGTAATTTTGTAATTACCGACGACCGATTAAACATCTCGATCCTACATTGTCGTGCGTTATTTCGCTATTCCTGTGAGATCCGTCCTGCCGAGAGGGTTATCCGAACGTCCCCGTGACCGAATCCGTTGGCCCGTTTCGAGGCGTAATTTTCCGTCCGCGTATTTCGAGGGTTCGACCGTCGGCCTCGGCTTCCCCGAGGCCGAGAATCGAATCGCGTCTCGCGTGGCACCCTCAAGGTGCCTGGCGCCCGAACAAATAATCAATTTTGATCCGTCGGACTCTCGAATTCCGTTGTCCCGGGCGGACCGCGTGTACTCGGCTAAATGCGGTCTCTGTACCTGCCAAGCCCGAGTTTGATCCTTTTCACGAGCCTTCTGCTCGTCGAAAAGAGATCAACGTGACAAATTGGCGCCCGAACAGGGACGTTTGCCGAATAGGGAAAGATTATTCTCTGCGACGCAGCGTAAGGAGGCCACGCTCAACCTCGTTCCGTGCGTTTTGCGTGCTCTCCTGCGATTTCTAGCAGGAGAAGGAAAATTCGAAAGAGCCAGCTCGACAACTATTCGTTCTGTGTGTTACATTATTTATTCCCGTAAATTCTATCATATTTATTGGTGCAAGGTCGCTTCCCGTAAACGGCCCGTATATTGTAAATAGCGAGGCTTCAGCACGGCGTGAGATATATTCGAAGATCGAGAACGGTTACCGTCGCGAAGAAAAAAAAAATTTTTTTCGTTAAACCTCGTTTCGGTCTTTCGAGCATCAAGGCTTCGTACCGTAGAGAAAATAAACATCGCGCGATCAAGGGGTCCCCTGGTACAGTTGCGATCTTCTTCACCGAGCTCGCGATAATTTCTTCTTTGACCGGTACTAGTGCACCGGGTTCTGACCTCGAGAGCTTTGCTTGTTAGCACGAAAACCACTCGCGACGCGAAACTACTTCGTTGTACGCAGTATTCGTAGAACGATTGATAGATCAGGAATCGCGTCTTTTCGCTTCGCTAACTAGCACGACAGCCCTTCCCCGAGAGCTAGAAATTCGAGACCGGTTACCATGTCGGAGAGCGGGCAATCGTATATCTCCCGTTGGCCGGAGGAGGACGTGTCGCACCATAGCGCGTATGAAACGGACCCGGAGGACGAGGACCGTTATCACATACAGGCGTTATACAGGCGTTATCGGCCACGGAAAAAGAGCGGTTACGCGTATTTCTCGAGAGCGAAATGAGAGTTTTCGACGCCGTACCGGGCGTGACGAATTTGACCACTCACCGGATTGATGCTGGCGATACACGACCGGTTAAACAACGGCAGTATCCGGTTTCACCGAAGGTTCAAGAAGCGATCTACCAAGAAGTAGATTCGCTGCTTGAACATGACATTATCGAGCCGTCACAAAGTGAGTGGTCAACACCGATCGTCATGGTCAAGAAATCGAACGGCAAATACCGATTTTGTCTAGACTTCCGTAGAGTCAACGAAGTCTCTAAGAAAGACGCGTACCCGCTCCCCATTATGTCGAGCATTCTGGATAAGTTGCGGACCGCGAAATATATTTCCACCCTCGATCTCTCGCAGGCATATTTCCAGATTCAGCTCGAAGAATCGAGCCGAGAAATCACGGCTTTTACCGTTCCGGGGAAGGGGTTATTTCACTTTAAGCGGATGCCGTACGGGCTCACGAATGTCCCGGCGACATTTCAACGCCTTTTAGATCACTTGATAGGACCGGAGATGGAGCCGAACGCGTTCGCTTACTTGGATGATATCATCATCGCGACCGCTACGTTCGAAGAACATCTACAGTGGCTCCATCGGGTCCTAGCAAGAATTAAATCCGCGGGTTTAATAATCAACCCCGACAAATGCGATTTCTGCAAGGACGAAGTACGGTACCTCGGATTCGTGGTCAGCGGGGAGGGGTTAAAGGTCGACGCCGATAAAGTTGCGCCCGTCATTTCTTATCCGGTTCCGCGGAATTTAAAACAGCTGAGGCGATTTCTGGGAATGGCCTCCTAGTATGGGAGGTTTATTCCCGATTTCGCTACCGTCGCGGAACCCCTGAACATTCTACTACGGAAAGAAACGACGTGGAAATGGGAAGACGGTCAACAATCCGCCTTCGAAAAACTCCGAAATTTAATCGCGACCGCCCCCACCCTCGCATGCCCACTAGGGTGGACCTTAGCTATACTTGATGAAAATTATTTTGCAAAATTTTTTCCCGGGCACCCCCCAGAATTGTGACAACTGTTGAGAAAATGATCTGGAAACAATTTGGGGCCGATTGGATCATGGGAAACCGGCGCTCAACGAATTTGAAAAATTTTTTTTTTAATCTTAACATAAATATACGTTGTAATATATTGTTGAATTTGTCTTTTTTTTCTCTGTAAGAATCCATATAGCATAATCAGTTGTTAATAGAAAAAACATCTGTGACCTTGAAAACTTGAAAAAATGACCTTGAAAAAATTTTTTTTCTCTGATGCTATATTCACCTCCTTATATACTACAACTTTTGTTTGAAAAGTTTTTTCATATATACATAACTGACAGAGATATAATAGAGTTTATTTTAAACGTTCGTAAATACTCTTGTAGAAGAAAGATGAACCAAAGTACCCAGGTGTTTAAGATACATTTTACATTTTATCTAAAATATATAATAGTTGTATTTCTGATAATACTACAGTTTCTTAAATAGTTAATTCGTATATTTTTTAGAATTTTAACACCTCCCTTAGAATCATCGGTAGAAGACTTGAACAACTAAAGGTGTCCTGATTGGAAAATCCAAAATCCAGCAAACCAATCAGGGTATCTTCTGCTTATGACAATCGGTAAAAAGCCGCCCTCTCGATCCATAGAGGAGCCTCGAAAGTCAAGTTGACGTTCAGTTCAGTCCAAGCACTCGAACAAATTCGTGAACCGACGCGTCCGCGAGCAAACAGTTAAGAAAACAGTACGTTCTGGTTCTGAGTCTTCGACGTGGTGACATTCAAATACGTGGCGAAAGTAAATTTCAAATGGAAGGTACGAGGAAAAAATGATTTTTACTCGGGCACGCAGAAACCCAAATTATAGGTGCAAAAT
Organism: Lasioglossum pauxillum; assembly: GCA_933228785.1. Classification (NCBI taxonomy): domain Eukaryota; kingdom Metazoa; phylum Arthropoda; class Insecta; order Hymenoptera; family Halictidae; genus Lasioglossum; species Lasioglossum pauxillum. The sequence goes on from OW121703.1 coordinate 31,489,924, forward strand.
TGCCATCCAACGGGCAAGTTTTAAGAGTGCTATTTCACAATTTGCGCAATGTGAAATTGAGTGTTCGCGGTAGTGCTCACTTAGTTATCCAGGAAGTTCAAGTGTTTTGGCAGAAAGCCAAAATTCCCATGAAAGTATTTAAGAATTGCATCGAAAAATTGGAATCATTGTATAAAGAATGGGTGAGCTTGCATAAAAATTGCAAACGCCGTACTAAAATTCAAGAAGATCGTGAAAAGGAATTTGTCGACAAACTGGAAGATCTTTTTGATATTGCACATGCGGATGCATTAGAAACGATTCAAATAGAGGAAGACAAACTGTTTCTGTTAAGTCAACGGCAACGGGGACGTCCTGGTTCTATGATTGGAGCGGATCGTGCATTATATCGAAAAGAACTGAGAAAAGCGTTGCGACAGGAGCAAGAAAAATCTAGACTAGCAAAGTATAAGGCAGACTCTGTGCCAGGTAAATATTCTTTAGCAGTTTATTTTTAAAAGCCAAAATATTGATCATTATCTTAGATATAAATATTCTTTAATATTTATTTATATGTTGATATCTTTTAAATGTAGTTGAAACAATGGAAATATCATCGTCCAGCGAAGAAGAGAACGTGTCAAGTCAGGATGGCAATATTGAAATTGATATTCCTGTGGATGAACCTGGTCCAAGCAACCGTAAAAAGATACGTGGTCAAAAAGAGTTCATTACGGATAAACTTGTTGCAACACATGACAAGTGCAAAGTAAGCGATCGTGATGCTGTTCGTATAATAACAGCAACAGCACAAGCTCTTAATCATGATCTATACGACTTAATTATCAATCGAACATCTATTCGACGTCAACGCACGAGGATTCGAGAAAAACTTGCAGAGAAATATCGCGTAGCGTTCAAAAATTGTGAATTGTAGATTGGAGCGTATTAATGAATTTATTTAATATCTCTGTCAGTTATGTATATATGAAAAAACTTTTCAAACAAAAGTTGTAGTATATAAGGAGGTGAATATAGCATCAGAGAAAAAAAATTTTTTCAAGGTCATTTTTTCAAGTTTTCAAGGTCACGGATGTTTTTTCTATTAACAACTGATTATGCTATATATAGATTCTTACAGAGAAAAAAAAGACAAATTCAACGATATATTACAACGTATATTTATGTTAAAATTAAAAAAAAAATATTTTTCAAATTCGTTGAGCGCCGGTTTCCTATGATCCAATCGGCCCCAAATTTTTTCCAGATCATTTTCTCAACAGTTGTCACAATTCTGGGGGGTGCCCAGGAAAAAATTCTTTGGTCAAAAAATAAGGTCCACCCTAATGCCCACGCTTCGAGATGCCGTTCGTCCTGCAGACAGACGCAAGTACCGTGGGATTGGGAGCCGTCCTGGTGCAGGACATCGAGGGTGCGGAAAGAGTAATCGCGTTCGCGAGCCGATCCCTTACCATCGCGGAACGGAAATATTCCGCAACCGAGCTAGAATGCCTGGCGATCGTGTGGGCCATACAGAAGTTTCGACCGTACCTCGAGGGTTACCGTTTTACGATCCTGACGGACCATCACAGCCTACAGAGGCTGAGAAAATTGAAAAACCCTTCGGGACGGCTCGCGCGTTGTGCCTTGCAATTATTAGAATATGACTTCGAAATAAAGTATAGGCAAGGCGCCCTGAATCGCGTACCGGACGCGTTATCACGCATGTACGAGGGAGCCGACCCGGAGGGAGGGGAAATCGAAATGGTATCCGCGGCCGTGACGAAGCTCGAGTGGTACGAGCAGAAATTTCGAGACGTAGAGGAGAGCCCGGAGAAATTTCCCGAGTGGCTTATCCGTGAGGGGCAACTTTTACATTGACGTACCGACCCATTATTATCGGAAATCCTCGGCCAGGATTTAGACGAGTGGAAACTCGTCATCCCGGCCGACAATAGAACGGAAATATTAAGGGAAGCGCACGACGAGGTGCAAGCGGGTCACTTAGGGGTGGAGAAAACCTACCACCGAATCACGACACGATATTTTTGGCCAGGAATGTTCCGCACGGTAGTCGAATACGTGCGACGTTGCCCCATTTGCCAGTTAACGAAGGTAGAGCAGTCACTCCCTTCTGGGCTGATGGGACGGCGTCGAATCGGAGCACCCTGGATGATGGTCGCGACGGATATTATGGGCCCGTTTCCCCCGAGTCGTGCAGGCTTCGCTTACCTATTGGTCATCCAAGACCTCTTTACCAAGTGGGTCGAATGTTGTCCCCTCCGGAAGGCCACAGGCGTAAAGATTTCCGAGGCGCTCGAAGACTTAGTATTCTTACGATGGGGAACGCCCGAAATTCTGCTCACAGATAACGGTACCGAATTCGTGAACAAAGCCATTCACGAGGTCGCGAAAACGTACGGTATCACGATCACGACGGCTCCCCCATACCGCCCCCAAGCGAACCCGGTGGAACGGGTGAACCGCGTATTGAAAACCATGATCGTAGCATTCATCGGTAACGATCATCGCGATTGGGACGCAAACATTACGAAATTCCGTTTCGCTTACAATTCCGCGTACCACTCCGTGCTACAAGCGTCGCCCGCGTTTCTGAATTTCGGACGCGAACCGAAACCTGCGTCCTGTCTGCGAGCGGATCCGCCAGTCGACCTTGAGGTAGAGCCCCTCGAAAACTGGACCGAAAGAATGTCCCACCTGGCTACGTCGACGCACTGGGTCATAGAAAACTTGGAAAGCGCCTACGAAACGCAATCCAAGTATTATAACAGCCACCGAAAGGACGTACACTTCGCGGAGCGAGGCCTCGTACTCCGGCGGCAGCGCGTGCTGTCTTGCGCGGCGAATAAAATAGCGGCAAAACTTTGTACAAAGTTCAGCGGTCCGTTCGTCATTGAAAAAAAATTATCGGCAGTCGTCTACCGGCTGAAAACCCCCGAGGGGAAAGACGTCGGTAAAGCTCACGTATGTGACCTGAAGACATACTCCCCATCAAACAGCGGAAGGGAGGAATCCGACACCATACTTATCGAACGATTTTCAGATGACGTACCCCCAGAGCTACATGAGCGGAGCGGCCACCAAGGAGGCCATCGCCGAGGAGATCGACGACTTGGTGCTCTGGGAGCTACAGAGGGTAGTGAGGAGGCCAGCGGAAGCGGAGTCGGAGGATGAGATTCCCGCCCGATGCACCCTCCTGCAGCACGTGCTTCGTAAGGTCATCAGTGACTGCGAGGCCCTGCAACGCCTCATGCAGTTACCGCCGTGCATACTACCAGCACGAGAGGCGGACCAAGAGAGCAGACTGGCCATGCTGCAGGAGGAACCGGAGAAGACCACCACCTCGCTACCGCCGCACAGTGGTCTAAACGGGCGATTTAGCTGGACAAAACCCAAAAAATGGAAATCCAGCAGGAAAATTTTCCGCTTCGGTAAATGAGAGGTAAGGTACCAGGTAAGATGAATCACTATTGGTTTTTCGCTTTTTATCACCCCATAATAAAATATACCCCCACGAACAACTCATTTTTCAACTTCGTATTTCTTCATCGTCGTTCGACACCTCACTATTCATTAGTATATCTCGTTGTGAACATCTAGTAGTGGAAATATTTGTGGAATTTTTCATTCTATGATGGATACCAGCATGAACCAAAAGGACAAAACTCAAATAAAACTTAAATATATTGTTTATTTGCTAAAAAATGAAAGTATACTTCAAACGTATATAGCATTTAAACTTTGACAGTCTCGCAAAAAAAAGCTTTAAAAAGCTTTATGATGGAACATGTTAGAACATCTTCATAGAAGTCTAGAGTGTCCTGTAGCGAATCGTCCCGGCGACATTTTACGGCAGGAACATCATTATTGTGCATTGGGCCCGGTACGTGACTTTTGTAGTTTGGCTACGTCGTTGGGCCTGTCAACTCCATAAATTTGCTAAAATTGTCGTCCGTACCCGGGCACCGTCTATTCAATCCCTGCCGTAAAACGGTTAAAATAATCCTCCCTCAGGGTCAGCGCGGCTGGCTGCTCGAAGCTGCAGCGCATATGTTTTTTAGATATCTGGAAAGGCCAACGGTCGGTCCCCCAAACATTCCAATCTTGGCCAAACTTTGGACCCACCTCTGTTATGTAATTGTAGCCAATCACCTTCCGCGTCAAGGAAGTAGGGATGAAACTAAGGAGTGGGGGCGACCAAGGAAGTGGGGGTGGCCGAACCGTCATTTTTTGAATTCTCGTTTTTGACAGTCAGATCCTCCGTAGAAGTGACTCTAGTCACACCTAGAACTAGCACCGCGCTCTCTTGTCTTGTATATAGTTTGAATAAACAGTGAAAATAGTAATCTTATGTTTGATTCCTTCCAAGTGGGAAGGTGGTCCTTCGAGTGTTAGTTATTTTAGTCGGCACATCCCGTGCAAACACCACAAGGTCCGAAAGATCACTTGATCAACCGCGGACCAAACATGTCCGAAAAAATCAATTTTATTTGCACGAACTTGCACCTTTGAATTTGAGACAGTTTTTAGTAATTCAATGTCGATATATTTCGAATCATCTCTATGATTCTCTTCTATGTAAGCCACAAATGATAAAAAGATATCAAAACATGATTGGAGTAAAAGTGATATCGTATTTTTGGGCCCGTAAAATTTATGCAAACAATTTTGAAAATTTATAATTTTTTTTTATATTTTGAAAATGATTTTTTTTAGAAAATTTTTATAGAGATTTGTGGGCCTAAAATTACGATATAACATTTATTTCAATCAGTTTTTGCTATCTTTTGTCGTTTGTGATTCATAAGCACTTACACAAAACGGTCGCAGTGCGGTACCCTGTGGACAAAAATCTAAAAATTCGTTGTATATAGAATATATAGAAAAGTATATAGAAAATTCAAATAATTCAGTAGGGGTTTAGTTACAAGTGTTTTTTTTCTTAAGAAAATGCTGTATCAAGCAGTTCATCGATCAAAAAGTAACTTACTTTCATGGTACATATCAGGAAAAAGGATTGATGAAATATGTCCTATGAGATATGATAGCTTAAAGTACCGCTAATGTGACTGAAATTTCAAATTTGTAAGTCTCTTATATGCATTATAGTAGTAAATAATACAGTAGAAATAGGTTTTCTCACCTTTAGATAGAGATATTTCAAGCAGGGTTCAAAACATCCTGTATTTTTTGTTTTTTCGTAATTAGTAGACATTGTACTTCAATTTTCCAAAGTTGCGACCAAATAATGCGACATCCGGCACCGTTTATGTAATCTAATTATCCAACAAAATCATCAGTCGGTAAATCAGGACCACGTATGTAAAAATTAGTATTCAACAAAATTAATACAGGGTCAATAGCAGCCATAGCTGGCTTTTGTTATAGGCTGGTTTTTGTTTTAAATGGTTTATCACAAATTAAGTATGGAGAATTCGACCAGAGGTATGTCTAATTTTAACTGGCAATTTAGAAATTGTGTTTTTTCCTTAAAATTAAAAATCATTTTTTTAACAAAAGTAGTTTCTATAAACTCGTAGTAAATGTAATTTATCTTTCTTTATGGAATTCTATTCGTAATCGCGATTTGATTGATGAGTGGATTTGCCAATCCACCTATTCGGAGAAAATGTTGACGATTACCAAAAAACTTTGTTCTTTATTGAACGTGAATGCCATATCGGATGAACTAGAAGAGAAAGTAAATGATTTCTGTAAAGCACTCGCGAGGAAGTGGAAATATTGTTCACGCAATCGTCATTATTTAGTTAAGCGTCATCATGTATGGCTACACAACGGAAGCTATTCCGGAAGAATTAGATTTTTCTGATTCGGTGTGAGGGAACGACGATTCTCATACGAACAGTGATTAATGTGTGTTATTAAAATGTTTTGTTTATTTGTTTTTATGGATATTTGTTTATCTGTTTTCTACACGTAATATATGTACTATATGTTTATATTTCATTTTTACAGTATACATAAAATATGCCTATTATTGTTTCTTTGAAATTTATTTAGTTTAAAAGAATGAAAAATTCTAAAATAATATTCCAAAACCTCGATTAGTGTATTTAAAACAATTCCAAACAAAGAAATATAAGTTATTACTACGCCACACGTATCTTTTTATTTTTGTCTCAAATTCCTACCAAAGTACCGCATTGTGAGTCGGTTCGGACGAAGAGTTAACTTCTCTCTTAATATAAAAACTGTTTATAACCGAAATACCCCAAAATTCTTAGATAGATCCAATGAACATTTGTGCAAAGTATTCTACACTAATCTTAATTGTTTGTAGGTAATATTTTGCTGAGCAGGAGGGACATCTTTCAATTTCTCCGAGACAGAAATATGATTGCTACGTCTAGAAGTGTTGAAGTCCGAAATTTAATTTATGAATATGTGGCTCAAACATGTAATTTTGAAAATTCGGATAGACAGTCAAAGGATTTTCTTAGAAAAAGAATCCAACAATTTTGTATCAATTTAGTAACAAAATGGAAGAACAGCTGGCGCATGGCTGATAGATTCCTTTCGAGCAATTCAGACTGGCTGGAACAACCATTGTTTGAGTTTGAAGGACGCAGTGTTGGACGACCGAAAAAAGAGTTTTCTGAAGCAAGTGAAAAGACAAAACGCAGGCTAATAGAAAGCCTGTTGACGCAGTACACTCCGGAAGAGTTGGAGTACGCAGCACGAGCTGCACATAGAGCATCGGGGAAAAGAATTCTAGCCCGAGTGATTGAGGAAGCGTCAGGAAAGAGTCCTGATTCTCTAAAAAAAGCAACGACGACAGAGGAGGCATACACACCGTATACACCACAAGAGGCATTAGATTTGATGATTTCTTTAGGCTTGTCGAAACATCAGTATATTGTTATGCAACAAGGAGCAAAAGAAAGAACGCTCACTTATATCCCAGTTACAATCAAATTCTAATTGAGAAACAAAAGTGTTACCCTGACGAATCGACGATCATTGTAACTGACACCAAGGCAGAGGTGAAACTGCAAGGTTTACTCGACCACACAGTACGCAGATTAATATTTTCAGGAGAAAACAGTTTTATGTTGAAGGTACCAGATGCTGATTTTCAAAATAATAACTATTCCTTCAATCTGACGTACAAGTGGGGACTGGATGGCAGTTCGGGACATGCTCTTTATAAGCAAAAGTTTACCGATGGTGATACAGAGGCCTCGGATGCCAATATTTTATTGACATCCATTGTACCGTTACAATTAACGGCGGAACATAAGCACTCTAGTACAAAAATTGATTTATGGAAAAATCCTCGTACGTCATCCACTCGTTGGTGTCGTCCCATAAGATTCCAGTTTATTCATGAAAATGCTGACAACACTAAGGAGGAGAATTCTTATATTAATCAGCAAATATCGGAATTAATACCAACGACCGTTTCTTTCGGTGACAACAGAGACATTGCTGTTTGTCATTCGCTATTAAGAACTATGTTAGACATGAAAGTATGCAATGCCTTAATGGATAATACTTCTTCACAGAAGTGTTATATATGTGGAGCTTTACCCGTACAAATGAATGACATAGACAATGTTGTACAACGCTCTTGTGATCGCCAGTCGTTCAATTTCGGCCTCTCGATTTTACACGCCTACATCCGTTTCTTTGAGTGCCTTTTACATGTGTCGTATCGGTTGGACATCAAGAAATGGCAAATAAAAGGCAATGAAGATGAGAAGAAACAATTCCAATTGCGAAAAGCAACAATTATTTCTAAATTTAGAAGTGAAACGGGCCTTCTTGTCGACGTCATCAAGCAGGGATTCGGGACCACAAACGACGGCAACACTGCCAGACGTTTCTTTGGAGATCCATCGACCTCTTCCAAAATTACCGGCATAGATGAAAAACTTGTAACTCGCTTTGCGATTATTCTGCAGGCACTTTCATCTGGTGAAAGCGTTAATCCATCAGCTTTCCGTCAATATGCCCTGGACACGGCCAAACTCTTTGTGAATTTATACCCATGGTATTATATGCCGGTAACTGTTCACAAAGTGCTTGTACATGGTGCTGATGTGATAGAAAGCAGCATACTACCTATTGGAAATTTATCAGAAGATGCCCAGGAAGCAAGGCATAAAGAATTGCGATCATTTCGCGAGTACCATACTCGGAAAATATCTCGACGGGCCACCAACGAAGATCTCCTACACAGTTTGTTGATATCTTCAGATCCTCTCATTTCTAGCTTGAGGTCACCACGACCGACTGCTGCAAAAATAATGTCACCAGATCTACGGTCTTTGTTAATTCTGTAAGATAAATATATTTTATAACGTTAAATTAATTTTAATTTCTATTGTCCGTTTATTTCAATGCTACTTTTCCGTCGGTTTAATGAGAGACCGCGCGATCACTTCGAATCTCCCCCATACCTAAGGGGGTGAGCTAGAGTAAAGACGTTGACCAATTAGGAGGTGAGTTCGAGTAAAGACGCCGACCAATTAAGAGACAACAGGCGATAGTAGAATAATAATAGAATGATGCAAAAGTAGTTCTGTCACCTTTTCGACGCAAATGCCCAATTGTCACCACGATAATTTGGACATTTCGGATAATCTGGCAAGAAAATGTTTCCAACAAAAGTTAATCGATACTCAGTCATCTATAGATCCCAATAAAAAAATTTCACAAAATTTTTTTTTTAATAACAAAATATGTTTATGTTAATTTTTTAAACGCCACTGAGTATTTTTTATTACATATTGTTGTAGCTGATGTCAAGACGAATCCAATGACCTACTTAACTATGGCTTTAAGTCTTAAAATAATGCTAGAATAATTTTGTCCAGCTAAATCGCCCGTTTAGACCACTGTGCGCCGCGAGAGCCGCAGACCACGACCTCGCTACCGCCGCGAGAGAAGGAGGGGGCTACGTCGACCCCGCCGCGGCAAGAGGGGCCACCAGCGCCCAGAGTCAACCCCGAACGACGAGGGACCCATGTCTCCCAGTGCGCCACCCCGAAGACCCGACAGGAGAGAACAGCGAGTTGGGGACAATATGAAAAGTGGGAGGAGGATAAGGCCGTACGACCCAAGGACCCAGATACATGTTGGAATTGCGGGGAGTACGGCCATGCCCGCAATCAGTGCAAAAGCACCAGAAAAGTGACGCACTGCTTCCATTGCGGTCGACCTGACTGCTCAGTGCGAACGTGCCCAGTATGTGGTCCTCATGGCAGAGGCACCCCGGCACTGGCTCACGAGGCGCCGACGGGCCACAAGCAGGTCCCTCCCGAAGGACATAGGACAAGAGATCATGTCCGCGCCCCCACTTTTCATACCCAATCGCCACCCGGAGGCGAAAAGAACTTTTTTTGTTTAAGTGGAAGTAACACCTTTTTTGTTTTTTTGTTACTCTGGTTTCCCTTCAAATCCCGCTTAAATCTTTCGCCTTTTGCTAAAGATTTCCGTGGAGGGGAACAATTGATGAGTCTTATACAATATTGTATTGACACTCCCGCGTGTATTTAACAAAAAAGAAAAAAAAAAAATAAATTATTTATTTTTTACATCTTCCTGTTGGGAATAATTGGAGCTTCAGATCATTTTTCTTTGCGCACCTGCCAACCCCTAGGTCGACTGACGTCCGCATCTTCGTCCGAAATTCAGTTGTTTTGTCTGTTCGTGTTGTCTTAATTTCAGCGCTGTATTGTTTGTTGGGCGTGGTTGTTCCTCCACAGATGAAGGCTCCTCAATTGTACAGGACATCTTCCGAAGGGAACACTCTCTCTCCTGTCGAGCCACAGATCACTGGTGTGACTGTACCGTGGCGGTCCAGTCCATTTTTAATTTCGGTTGCAATTGCAACATAAAAGGACTTGGACCACCCTCTCACGAGTCACGACACGGAATCGCAGGATTCGAGAGTGTTCCCCGAAGAAATTCCGTACCTACCGGTTACCGATGACTGACATCTATCGTACGTGCCGAGAACGGCCAGTTTACAGGACCGTGACAGGGACGCGGAAAATGTACCCCGACCGCCGCGCGATGAAAATCAATGCGACACTGTCGCGCTGGCTTCCGTAACGATACTACGCTAACGATTACGTCGCCATTAGTCTCGTGAGTTATCGAAATCAATTCCGTGCCGTGAGAGTTCCCGTGAGGAATAAAAAAGCGAGATTACCGAGCCGTGCAGCCTGATGAGACCGCTTCCCGGAAGCATTTCCTTTTTTTTCCGTGCGAAAATGCTTTCCGCATACCTCGGCATCCTGGGGAATAACCGAGGTTATGTGAGACTCTCCTCGGGTGAGGAGAGGCCTACCGCACTAAAAACACACGCCCCCTAAGCTATGCAGGAGGTGCCTGGATCTCCCGAGAACTGAACAGTACACCTCCTAGCTTCCCATGCATCCCGAGGGGAGGTGTTAGCCCCCCCATACCTACTCTAACCGGACCCCGGGCGGAGGGACCCGCCCGGTGTCCCCATCCCTGGAGCCTTCGGATTGGGCTTCCCGAGCCCCAGCTCGGTCCACCCGCAGCTCCAGGAGCCCTCCTATCCCGCTCGAGCAGGGGATCCGTGGGTCCGCCGCCCGGCCAGGGCAGGGACCCGACCCTCCTCACACCACCCCCCACGCGCCCCACCCCAGAGCACGCCTCTGGGATGTGGCCGGCACCCCGCTACAAATGTGAAAGTCTCGGGGTACCGTGCCACCACGGGGGGAGTACACTCCCCCCCTAGGGCCGGGGTCAGCTCACCCCCCCGGCCCCTGCATCCTCCGCCCCCCGGGGCGGGGGCACACGACGGCGCGAGGGACGAACCCCTCGCAACAACAAGGGAAGCCCCGCCCCCCGGGAGGGGGGCATTAGTTGGCGCGAGGAGGGGGACACTCCCCGCGCCCTCCCACCAATCACCGTCCCCCCACCATGGGGGACCACCGCGACACGGGGGGACGTCCCCCGCGCCGCACTCCTCGACCCCGTCGATCCCCCTCTGCTCCCAGAAAAGGCGGGCTGCAAACGACGGCGCGGGGGACGTCCCCGCAACATCCTTCTCCTCGCGGAGCGCGGGTCTCGTTCCCGCGCCCGCTCGGCGGCCTCCTTCCCCGACATTACTGTCTCACAGAAGGAGGCCACCGCCTTCGCCGACCTCCCGCTCTCGATCAAGCGGTCGAACAAGATCGGGAGCGAGAGGTCCCACCCCTCCATCGCGGCTCTAAGGACCCGGCGCGGACCGGCCCAAGCCGGGCACTCGTCGAGTGTGTGCCGCGCCGTGTCCACCTCCTCGCCGCAGTGATGGCACTGCGTCGTCGGCTCCCGCCCCATCCTGTGCAGGTACTCACCGAAGCAACCATGACCGGTGAGCTCCTGCGTAAGGCGGAAGGTCAACCCAACCCGCCTCATGCACCATGTGTTAAACATGGGCAGGAGGGCCCGTACTACCGGACGCGTCGAGGACGAAATCATATGCTTCCATCGCTCGAACACGTCCGCACGGGCCTGGCGTCTCCGCACCTCGAGCTGCTCCTCCTCTTCGGCCGTCAGCTCCTCCCCCGGAGGACGGCGGGATTCGCAGGCGATCCGGTATATGACCGCCTGCCCGCCGCCACTAGGTGGAAAGGAGGAACCACGGCGAGGAGACCCGCCACCTCGGTAGAGACGGTGCGGCATCCCCGTATGGCCCGCAGGGCCAGCCTACGCCGCGCTCTCTCCAAGAGCGCAGTGCTGCGTCGGCTGACCTCGAGCGAGCGGTGCCACCCGGGTGCCCCATACAGGGCAATGGACCGCACCACCCCCAAATAGAGGCAGCGTACATACAACTGCGGCCCCCCGATATTGGGCAGCAGTCCCGCAAGCGCGGCCGCTGTCCTCTCGAGTCGGGGGGCCAGGAGCCCGAAGTGGTCTTCGAACCGCCAGCGGCCGTCGATGACCAGACCCAAATACTTCATCATGGGCCTGACCTCGACGAGGGTATCCACGACACGGATCCGGAATCCCTGGGGCGGCCGTCGCCGAGACGATTCGTATAGCCAAATCGCCTCCGTCTTTGCGGCGGCCACTACAAGAACCATCTCCCGGATCCGTCCAACAACACAGTCCAGGGCGGACTCAACGAGGCGTCCCGCCTCCTCCCAGTCCCACCCCTCCGCGTGTATCAGGGTGTCATCGCAGTAGCAGATGACACCCGTCCCAGGGGGGAGGGGAACCCGCAGTACCGCGTCGAAAGCCAGGATCCACAGGAGCGGTCCTAGGACCGACCAATGCGGAACCCCGCGGCACATCTCCCTCAGGAATGCACTATACCGGCCGGCAATATACACCTCCCTGTCGCGGAGGTAGTCCCGGAGCACTTCCCGGAGATAGGGGGAATTTGGAAGTATTCCAGTGCCTCCTCTATCTCCTTCCAGGGCAGGGTGTTGAACGCGTTGGATATGTCCAACGACACTGCTATCAACACCCGGCCCCGGGCGACAGCCCCTTCCCGGAGAAGGCGCAAACGCTCGACGGCGTCTACCGTCGAGCGCCCCCTCCGGAATCCGTATTGGCTGTCGCTTAGCCCGGGATCGGCCCGCGACAGGTGCTCTCGGAGGCGGGCAGCAATGATTCTCTCGAACAGCTTGCCCACCTCGTCGAGTAAACACACTGGCCGGTAAGAAGAGGGAGACTCCGCGGGCTTTCCATCCTTATGGAGGAGGACCAGGGACGCCTCTTTCCAACTTCCGGGGAAGACTCCCCGGCTCAGACACGCATCCAAGATGCTCCTGTAGCTCGGGGCAAGGACCCCTAGCGCCAAGGCCGTTATACCGCCAGGAACGCCATCGGGGCCGGGGGCCTTCTTGCCCCTAGCCCGGCACTCCTGGATGGCCCGGTCGAGCTCAAACTCGGAGACCCGGAGTTCGTCCGACCAATCGCTGGTCGGCCCCGAGGCGCGTACAGTCCCTCCACCCCCCCAGTGTCGGGGGGAAGAGGGTGTGAATGACGAGCCCCAAGACCTCCGGGTCCATCCTCTCCGCGACAGGAGGCGCCTGAGGACGAAGCTTCCCAAGCACTATCCTATATATGCGCCCCCACGGATCCTCGCGGAGAGTTTACAGTAGCTCGCTCCAAGCCTTGGCCTTGGCTGCGCCAATCGCACGCTTGAGGGCCACGGCGGACGATCTATACTCCCTGTACAGACCGTCCACCGTCGACTCCGGGTCGCCGCCACGAAACTGGCGACGCCGAGCAGGGACGTACCGGCGGCGGGCTCGTCCCAACTCACCCGACCACCAGTAAACGGACTTTCGAGGGTGACAGTCCCTGACCCGGGGCATCGCTACGTCGCAGATCATCTGCAACGTGCCCCAGAGCCAAGTCACCCCCTCCTCTGGTCCGCGCTCCCTGGCCGGAGGCCAGGCGGAACCGATAACCACGGCCCCCAACAGGTCCTTGTCCAGCCGCTTCAGCGCCCATCTGGACACCGAAGGGGCGCTACTTCGCCGGAGGAGAGGCGTGTCACCGGGCGGATCCGAAGCCACAGCCACGTCCATCAGGACGTAGCTATTGTCCGAGAGGGTTTCCCCCTCCCAGACCCGCCAGTTGGACACACGGCGCGAGGCGAAGGCGGTCGCGAGAGTGACGTCCACGACCGACCATCCGTTCCACCTCACGCACGTCGGCATGAAGCCCCGGTTTAGCAGCCGGAGCACAAGCCCCCCCATCCAGGCCTCCAGGACTCCGCCCGTGGGTCGTTCCTGCGGTTCCACCAACTGGTCGACTTCGCATTGAGGTCTCCCAGGACCAACACCGGACCGGTCATGTGGGGGGCTATCATGCCCCACAACCGATGCAGATACGCCTCGAACTCGGCGGAGCCACAATTTGGCGAACAGTAGCTCCCGGAAGCATTTCCTGCGTTACACGGGTCCGAAAAGAAAAAGGCGAAACGGTAAGTCAGCCAGTGATCGATTCCATATTTCTTTGCGAGGTGGCTCGACATTAATCGCGCGAGGACGAACGTTTCTCGTTCCGTCTTCGAATATTCGCGTGTGCCGAGGCGCAGGACGCCTCGTGCCAATATCTCACGCCCGTTCCGAGGGCGTTTTGAGGTTAGGTTTCCGAGAGTTTTCCCCGGGTATCGCGACTACGGAAGGTTCCTCGGAGGAGTCGCTTGTCGTGAGAATAATCTCCAGTTATCTCGAATCCTGTGTCGCGCCGACTATCGAAACGTAGCATCGATACTGCGACAGTCCCATACCGCGCCGTCCACCTGCGTTGCGTGCGATTACGTCGTCCAGTGTTCTTGGAAGATCGCGATTTTGCACGACGATTCCGACACGCGTTCCATTTTGTAAGACAACCGCGCTGCGAATTTCGATCTATCGCCAAGCTGTATGAAGAGCGCGGGATCTCGGGTCGCGGCCACGAGGCCGTAATTTTGTAATTACCGACGACCGATTAAACATCTCGAGCCCACATTATCGTGCGTTATTTCGCTATTCCTGTGAGATCCGTCCTGCCGAGAGGGTTATCCGAACGTCCCCGTGACCGAATCCTTTGGCCCGTTTCGAGGCGTAATTTTCCGTCCGCGTATTTCGAGGGTTCGACCGTCGGCCTCGGTTTCCCCGAGACCGAGAATCGAAACGCGTCTCGCGTGGCACCCTCAAGGTGCCTGGCGCCCGAACAAATAATCAATTTTGATCCGTCGGACTCTCGAATTCCGTTGTCCCGGGCGGACCGCGTGTACTCGGCTAAATGCGGTCTCTGTACCTGCAAAGCCCGAGTTTGATCCTTTTCACGAGCCTTCCGCTCGTCGAAAAGAGATCAACGTGACAATACCAAAGAACATAGTTATAATTTTGTTATAATTTCTGAAAGTTTAGAACATAATACAGTTGCCGTTCATATTTTTTAAAAAAAGTTGATGGAATATTTAAAACATATATATGCGGAAAAAATAAAAAAGATTATATACTTTTCTGACGGAGCAGCTGCACAATATAAAAACAAGAAAAATTTCATTAATCTAACGCATCATTTTTGTTGTATTTAATGTTGTAACCGTTCTGGTTACACAGCGAAATATCGCGCAAATCGATATCGATCTCTACTGCGACGGCCGTGGCGTCAGGTGTGATTCTCGTCATAAACACGGACCGCAGGAGCGATCGATATAGATAAAAGAATGCGCGCGCATCGATCCCCTTCCAAAATTGCGATCGAAGGAGGTCGATGCGAGCAGCAAATTGATCACTCTGCGTCTGGACTTCATGCAGCCAACACGCATGAGTCTAATAGCGTTCCGCGTGAATCGTAGAGTCGTATCATTGTTAAATATTCCATTTCGAGTCGCCAATAAGACTGAAAGTTCTTTACTTCATTGCTGGCCCGGCTAAAGGGGATTTCTAGTCGCGAAGTGTGCGAAACTTGTAATCGCATTTGCGAATATTAAAGCGTTAGATCGCGAGATTAATTCATTGATAATATTATTTGAGAATTGCCAATAAGGCAAAGTATTGATTTGTGTTCAAAGCCTGGAAAAAGGGCACTTCTTGTTGTGGTGCGAGAATATCCATATAAATTGTTCTACTCCGAGTAAAGTCTCGTACTACGACGTGTCATTTGAGCATTGAAGCTCCATTTGTTTTATTGTTTATATTGCGTGAAAGAGATAAACCATTGCATTGTATTCAATCCTTGCAGTGAAATTGATCACTATTGTGAGTTGCATATCAGCGACCAAGTTCCTAAAGATTTGATTGAAATTTTGTTGCATTGTCTGTCAGCCGTCCGACGGGCGGTTCAAACCGCGCGCATCTGAAAATAATAGCGAAGGCGATTTTTCGTAGTGAGACGTTCTCTCACATCGGTACGCGGGATCGTAGAAATCTCATTTGCTTAGTAGCAGCAGTAAGCGTTGTCTCTGCCGCGATTATTTCTTATAGCAGCAAGAAATTGTGTCCTTCTTCGCGGTACTGTGTATATCCTGATTGCGTGATATACACAGTGAGTTTCGCTCAGAACGGACAGCAGGAAAAATTCGCATATCGCCATGACCACGCTTGCGTGCTCTGCGTAGATATCCGTAATTTTTCCCACCAAGTTTGTTGTCGCCCAGAGTGCAGGAGCCGATTACCCTTCCCGGATTGATCCGGCAAGACTGATCGTTTGCCTGAGTGTCACTGGCCTGACTTCGAACTAGGTTTATTCCTGTGTGTCCTGCTAAGAGCAACGAGGCGAATTCCGTGGCAGGTAGAGACCGATCGCCGCTCCCGTGGTATCACGGCAGCACCGATCGGTGACGACTGCTTTTGCCGAGAATTCGACCTGATTAATTAAAACGGACAATACTGCTATCTGAAATCATCAAACGCGTGTTGGACAAGCGGCAAGCGTTAAAAGTCCATTACGGGCGAGTGAGAACCGCGATCGCGTAAGCCGTCTGAATTTCTTACACGCATTCCTAGTAAGGAAGATTTTGTTTACTGTCTACGGTCGTCGCGTCTCTCTCTCGACTGTATTGTGGTCGCACTAGCTACCGAGGCCGACCTTGCGTTTTTATACGTCTGAAAATTACATAACAGTATTAATACGGGTGTTCTCATATATACAAATTTAACAGAATATATCTCACTTTTACCAGATATCGTCTCACAACAATTATTCATATTTGTCGCAACCTTTCCGTCGTCCAGTGCCTGGAGGCACGAATCTTTCGTCAAATTGACATCGGGTATCGTAACCAGCCCGGTGTTGTAATTGTTATAAGAGTCCTTTCTGATTTTACAGGGTGAAAGATCCAATTTTTCAGATAGCGGGTGTGTCTGGACAACAGCAAAGTCGCCCCGACCACGTTATCGTGCCCCTGTCGACGCTGATCAGATTGTCTACGCTCACCCGTGATTCTTTACAATTTAGAGATCGTTCGCCGCTCCCGTGATTCTCCGGCAGTGCCGTTCGGTTTTCTGAATTTTATTACATTAATCCTTCATCCCGTTATTGACAGTTCGAGATCGTTCGCCGCTCCTGTGATTCTCCAGCAGTGCCGTTCGATTTTCTGAATTTTGTTAATTAATCCGGCATCCCATTGTTGACAGTTCGAGATCGTTCACCGCTCCCGTGATTCTCCGGCAGTGCTGTTCGGTTTTCTGAATTTTGTCAATTGATCCTTCATCCCGTTATTGACAGTTCGAGATCGTTCGCCGCTCCTGTGATTCTCCAGCAGTGCCGTTCGATTTTCTGAATTTTGTTAATTAATCCGGCATCCCATTGTTGACAGTTCGAGATCGTTCACCGCTCCCGTGATTCTCCGGCAGTGCTGTTCGGTTTTCTGAATTTTGTTACAGTGATCCTATTGACAGTTCGAGATCGTTCGCCGCTCCTGTGAGTTTCCAGCAGTGCCGTTCGGTTTTCGGATTTTGTAATAGTCTACCACCCTATTACCCTATTTAACCATTCAACCCTATTACGATCTTATATATATATATATATATATATATATATATATATATATATATATATATATATATATATATATATCTACATATATCAGAAGGTAAACAATAGTTTGGTTACAATGTGGTATAAAATATTTATATATTTATTCAATATATTTGACAAAGTAATATAATTATATATAAGTGGTGAATACATAAGACGATTTGTGTTTACTTCTTAACGACTGCGGAGCGCTGCCGAATCGTGCTGGATGTCGGTATTCCTAGCCCCACTCTAACTACGGCGCTCATACTAATACATATTACAGTAAATCTTCAATCGGAGTCCTGGGTCGCCTATCTAACCGTAGTCCAGTGCCTACTCACTCCACTGCCGGCCAACGCTGCGCCGCGCCGTAGGGCGGCGATGTTTCATCTCGGCTCGGGTATATCGGTGTGAACACCACACATTGACTCGACTGAATCGAAGTCTCAAACTTCTTAATTTTAATGATCAGTTTATGGGACTTTAACTAGCTTATTTCTGGCGTTTCGCTGATTAAAATGGTACCAAGAACGATATAATTGGGCCAATATTTAGTGGTTTAATCGACGATGAAAGTTTCGAACGCAACGAAGAAGAGCGTAGTGGAAAGAAAGAGACGCGAACAGTAGCCGCCGCCGGCACAGTTCAAAGGCCCGTGTTGTCGCTGTTCTTCGTTGCGTTCGAAACTTTCATCGTCGATTAAAGTACTAAATATTGGCCCAATTGTATCGTATTTGGTATCATTTTGCATTAGAAAAATGCCACGAATATGTTGGTGAAAGTTCCATAATGATATCATTGAAAATAAAGAAGTTAAGATTTTGGTGTTTCATTGTGATGACGCACGGGCCTTTAAACTGTGCCGGCGACAGCGACACGCTTCGGCCACACGATCCTATTTCATTCTGTCCTTCTCTATGTTCGGCTCGTCGTTTGAAGTCTCGGCGCGGTCGACGGAGTCATAAAAAAATAGCCTCTCTACGCTACCCAAGTCCGTTCAACACACGGGTGTTGGGACTCCGATCGAAAAATTACTGTACATGTTTATCAGTACGTGTAATTCCCTACAATCTCCCCCTATGAGCAACGTAGTTTTACATCAATCTTTATCTGGTCTAATTTCGTCGTAATCCATTAATTTAATTTTACTTAAAGACCATAATAGTTTCTCTCGTGTCACCGCTTTTGTGAGAAAATCCGCAATCATGTATCTAGTATCAATATATCTAACGCTTAGTCTACCCTTTTCGATTTCATCTCGCATGAAGTGAAACTTTAAATTTACATGTCTAGTTTTGTTGGAAGAACGAGCATTTTTCATCCATTCAATAGCTGCTGTGTTATCGCAGTACATCATTGTGGGTTTTGGACAGAATATTTATAAATTCATTTCGGCTAATACGTTAATAACCCATGTAGTTTCTTTTACTATTTCAGCGCACGCAAATAATTCTACTGTACATGTCGAAAGTCCAACACACTTTTGTTTATTACATCTCCACATAACTAGTGACTCTCCTATCAATTTGCTCCCTCTGAGAAGGATTTACCTCCTTCCGCATTTCCCCAACTCGCAACCGAGTAGGCTTCTAAATTACCATGCTCATCGCTATAATACAGAATTTTATCTTTCGTACCTCGCAAATACCTTAGTACTCTATTGTGACAAATACGATACTACGAATGCAATATCTGGCCTAGTTCGATTTGCTATACAGGGTGGCCACTCTGAACAGCTCAATATCTCCGTTACTTTTCGTTGTACAAAAAAACTTCGTAGGACAAAGTTACACTGTTTGAAGGGCCGCATATAACGGTGTAAGGGAAAAAAAATTTCAAGGTCATTTTTATGAGATTTCAAGGTTATCGATGTTTTTTTAAATGGAATGAGGTATTTTTTAATACATCAATCGATGCAGCTGGACATTCTTTATACAAAAGTACTAACCTATGTATGTCGAAAAGTTAGTAGTTCAGGAGATATTTCAATTTAAATAACTCCAAAATACCATTACTGTCGTACTAAGGCGTTAGTGTTCACTTACTTGTGTAACGTCTTAGTACGACTGTAACGGTATTTTGGAGTTATTTAAATTGAAATATCTCCTGAACTACTAACTTTTCGACATACATAGGTTAGTACTTTTTTATAAAGAATGTCCAACTGCATCGATTGATGTATTAAAAAATATCTCATTCCATTTAAAAAAACATCGATAACCTTGAAATCTCATAAAAATGACCTTGACATTTTTTTTCCCTTACACCGTTATATGTGGCCCTTCAAACAGTGTAACTTTGTCCTACGAAGTTTTTTTGTACAACGAAAAGTAACGGAGACATTGAGCTGTTCAGAGTTATGTGGGCCACCCTGTATAAAGTAATTCGCCAATTATTTCTTGGTACAATTCCTGATCGATTACGTCCGTTGACGTTTCACAATTTTTATCCTCACCTGGTACTATTGGCGTTGTTACCGCATTACATTCATACTGTGACGTTGCAACTAGTGCGACGTCACTTCTCTGTTGACAAACGGTGAAATAACCGTAGTACAGATGGACCGGACAGCCGTCTCAATATTGCAACCACTCGCAGGTTAAGAGCGTTCCTTGAGGAAGGAAAAATCGATCTAAGATCACTCCTAACGCCATCTATTGCACGCGCCGAGAGTGGCCAATTACAGGAACGTGCCTAGGGGAGACGATTACCGAAAGGCGCCCCGCAACCGAGGATCGACGGAAAGACGAACGATTGGCCAAAATTATCCTTCAGCTGAAGGAGACAAAAGGAGTCACCTGCACACACGGGCCAACAAACCCGGAGGCGACGATGTGGGACGATGAGGTCCTAAATGCGCTGAGTCCGAGCATGTTGGTGGTCTCACAGTCGTCTCACCCGCCCTACAATGGACCTCGGCGTGGGTGGTGCGCCGGAGCGCCTGGGAGGAATTCTCCTCCCCGGTCGTCAACGACGGCCGTAACTTGGTGTCATGAAGGTCGGGGGCCCGACGACCTGTTCTGAAAGTCTGATCCTGCGGCTAGGGATAGTTGCGTTGCGGGTGCGCCCATAGGGAAATTCGGTAGGACGAAAGGAGTGGGGGGAACTAGAATCGATGCGTTCCGTCGATTCGAATTCGGGGATCACTGTCGCGCTGGTCTTGTAAGAAAGCGGTCGTGCCTTGCCAGGCCTTATTCTCTATTTCCGGCTATCGAATACCGTAATTCCGCGTCGCGGGTGGTTGTAAGTCCCGAGCTGTTCCCGACGAGTCCAAGGGTAACCGAGGTATCGAGGAAGCCGAGTACCTGCCCAATTCCCGAACGAGGCGTGAATTCGAAGATCTACACGGTGAGTCGAACAGTGATCCCTGGTTTTCGCAATACTTCGCGGTGGCTCGCTATTTGGTGCGAGGACGAAACGTGTTCGTCTCGTCCTCGGAATTTTGGTGTGCCGAGGCCCTTCGGGCCTCGTGCTTATTGCTCGCGTCAATCCGGAAGACGCTTTGAGTCACGTAGAGTAGTTCCATTCTAATTTCGGAAGACTTCCTCAAGGAGCCGCGTCGGAAAGTGATTAGCTCGTTGTAGGAAATTCGAGAACGCGAAACGAATCGAATCTATCGACCACGCGACGGTTCGTGCGGATCGCGCCGAACACCTGCGCTTGTAAATTCCCGTCTCTCGCGAGACGGGACCGTACCGTCGTACCGTACTTCCGAAAAACGATAACGATCCGAAATCGACTAACGCGCTCCGCGAACGAACATCCGTCGCTCAAGTGTATAAGGAGCGCGGGCTCCCGGGTTGCGGCCTCGTGGCCGCTCGCCTGTATCTTTCATCGGTGACCACGAATAAAATCATTCGAGCCCTACACTGTCGATTTATTTCCGACCTGCGAGATCCGCCCTGCCGCGAGGGCTGTCCCCGTTATTTCCTGTGTCCGAACGCCTGGTTACCCGTGTCGTCGCTTTCCGTCGGAGATTACGAGAAGACTCGGAACTCGTGTTCCGCTCGAACAAGTATTTTGTGTCATTTCCGATTCTTCTCGTCACTCATTTTGTCCCGAGAGGACCGAGCTCGTGCGGCCGCGCACGGCCCGTCCTCAGCGGCTGTAAATTCTCGGGTGTTGACCATTTCCGCCGGCCAGAAACCCGTGCGGAAAAGGGGCAACGGTACAATACATATTATGTTTACATAACAATTTCTCAATATATTCCTCTTGCGATAATCCTATACCTGTTTGGAATCTCTTAACTTTAATACTCAGAAACGTGTTAGCATTTGTAGTTTCAACCATTTCGAAAGTCTCTTTAATTAGCGATATTATTTTATTAAATAGATCCGTGTTCCGATATAGAATTGTAAGATCATCAACATAAACCGCAATTACAATGAAGTTCCGCCCTTCGGCCAATGTAAAAATAGAATTTTCTGATGCTAACTGTTTAAAGCCGATACCTGTTAAAGTATTTTTAAGCTTTAAGGGGGATCTATACCCAATGAAGTAACTAGAAAGGAACTAGAATCTTACTAGATTTTGGGTCGAAACATGGGTTTACGCGCTTCGATTTTTCGTCCTTATTTGAGCGGATTTTGGACTGAGTGAGGACTCATTCTATAGAGGAAGGTTAAATCCGGCGCGCTCTGCTATTGATTTAACGAGATTATGTTTATATCTAATAATATGAGTGCCCAAAGTAGAGAAAAAATCTAGAAAAATAACCGCAGATTTCAATGTATTTTCCTGTCTCAAAGAGATTTTTCTGACTGATATGATGAGCAGAGCGCGCCGTGATGAACCTTCCTCTATCAAATGAGCCTTTGTGCAGCTCAAAATATGCTCGTATAAGGACAAAAAATCGAAGCGCGTGATTTCATTCACATTAGCAGAGATTTCCCCATATTACGTTCATGAAGACAGAGGTTATCTCTGATGTAGAGCCAATCTAGAGCCAATTTCATTTCAGTTAGTTTACACGAGATGGTGCCTAGTCAGAAGGACTGTCAATCAGTGCTGCGATATTGTGCAACATTTCACTGCTGCACTGCTGTCAATGTGGAATCATAGCAAAACTGACACAGACGAGGTACATATTCTCATCGGTGGCACTAATATTAGTGCGACCTGACCTATACAACGGCATTCGCGACGAGATGAATAGAATATGGAAATAGCAAGCAACTCCATCTCGTGTTCATTATGCAGTTGCGTGTTTATCAATGTTACCAAACTTTTTTTCTGCACAGAGGTTGATAACATTGATAAATACCCCAAAATCCGAGGGTATAGATCCCCCTTAAATACCAATCACGCCCGGACTGTGGCAGTCCATATTAGAGATCCCCGTTTCACGTGTATGTAAATACACGTGGTACGTGAACCGTGTAGTGCGAATTTAAGGATCCGTGAATACGAATCCGTGAATGTGGATCCGTGTACACGGATCCACGAACACGTGAATACGGATACGTGAACACAGGTCCGTGTTACACGGGGCTGCGAATACGGATCCGTGTACACGAATCCGTGAATCCGTCACCATAATATTTTTCGAATCCTGGAGGTAATGTAAGAAACACTTTTTCGTTAATTTCACCATATAGATATGCTGTTTTGACATCAAAGAATTTAAATTTCCAATGTAACTTTACGCCTATTAGCATTAACAATCGCCATGCTTCTATGGATACGACCGGTGCATATGATTCATCGTAATCCTTTCTTTTTATTTGATTATAACCTGCCGCAACCAAACGCGCCTTATATCTAATACTATTTTGTTCCTTATCGTCCTTTACAGTGAAAACCCATTTGCTTTTAACGAGTTTACTATCTATTGGTTTATCGACCACTTCCCAAACTGAATGCTTTTCAATAGATTGTAATTCATTCTCCATAGCATCTTTCCAATTTTGCCATTTTGTGCTTGTCTTTGCTTCTAAATAGTTAGATGGTATTTCATTACTACATATCAAATTAACCTGATCTTTGTTTCTTATTCGTTGTGATCTACGCGATCCTTCTCGCTCATTTCGTTCTACGTCTTCTATTTTACGTAATATGCTTCTAAACTCTACTGCCCAGACGAACGCAGAGGTCTACCCCGTTGTCTTGGAGTTTTTATATTTTCGACATTTTCCTCATTGTTTCTAACTGACTCTACTTGTTGATGTGAGTTATCGTTTCTTTCTCTATCGTAATTGTCAATTTCACGATTGGTTTCATCTTCGTTACTATCGGACGTTTCGTTAGTGTATGTGAACGTAGTAGGATACTCTAAATCGTATATCTCTTTGTAATTTTCATTACCCTCAATAAATTTCTTTCCCGACTCTTTTTCATCCGACTCATTTTCTCTTTACTGGCCTTTCTCCTACTATTTTCGTTGTATTCGGATCATATATCCTGTATCGCGTCTTTCCCGGGAATAGCCTACAAAAATACCTATTCTACCTGGTAGATCTAGCTTAGTTCTCTTTTCTTTCGGAATATAATAATATGTTACGCAACCGAAAACTCGTAAATAATTCACATTCGGTTTTACTCCGAAGAACAATTCAAATGGTGTCTTCGTTTTATTTTTCCGCGGAGTGAGATTACTTACATTTTTTTAATTGTTATTTAACGTCGCTTTTCGAACTCCTTTCCGGAATTATTTCACGACGGGACCTACAGTTTTTATAAGGTGGATTCCGAACCACCTTGGGCACCACAGTCTACAGAACACATGGAGTATTCCAGATTACTTACATGACTGCTGCAGGCTGCAGCCTCAGCCCAGAATTCTGGCGGTAAAGAACTACTATGCAATAACATTTTCGCGCGTTCTAATATTGTTCTGTTGGCCCTTTCTACTTTGCCATTACTCTCGGGATTATATGGAATAGATTTTCATGCGTTATTCCGCTTTTTCTAAGAATTCTTGCTAGTTATGATTCACGAATTCTGTTGGATATTTAGGTTTAACCTCAGTGGAATTCCGTAAATATATATATATATATATATATATATATATATATATATATATATATATATATATCTGTATTATGAGATATGTAATACAAAGTACAAAATACACGTGGCAGCAACGCCCTAACCTCACTTATTCTAATACCGGAAAACCGCGTGTTGTCGTAACGCTTAACCGAACTACCCTGACAACCATAAATCTCATTTCTGCCAGAGATTCTCCGCGCGCGTTAGTGACTATTTCTGCCGTCCGTGTGCGCAGGGCTATTTCCGTGGGCAGGCTGACGGTAGAATACCGGCTGCTAGACCCTGAATCTACCTTTTTTAAGAGGGCAGCACCGTCACGTCGTACTGATGTGATTGGCGAATGTCGTTTTACAGGGCAACATCGTCGGTGAGGGTAGTTCGTACTAATGTGGCAGATGTCAGCAGCGAAGTAAATTTCTATTTACTACAGTAAATTTCTAGTTACTACAATATCACCTATTAGTATATATACGTTCTTCAAACGCCTTCGAACATCCCGTGTATAAGGCAAGACCCGCTAGCTAGCCTTACTGATGAGTCCTCTAGCGGGTCTAGGACGAAACACAAAAACATTACCACCTTTCCTTTTTCCTCTACTATTTGGAATAGCACATGTATGTCACTTTGACATATACGCTACAGTAGAGCCAAGTATAGTAAATAATGATCGAACCATGGCGCCGCGAAAAATTAATTCTTATATATCAAAAAATTCCGATCGATAAAATACCCATCCACTAAATTTCTATTGTACCAAATATACACAGCACACGTCCTTTTTACTGACAATTCGAAATACCGTTTCTTGAATGGAGAATTTTATTTTGTCCACATTCAAATTTACTTATTCTCATACCCGAAAAAAAAATTTATATTTTTTGTATGACTACTATACACTTATTTTAATGTTTAAATATTAATAATTTTAAATTTAGACTACTCAATATCGACAATATCAGAAGGGATAATAAATAAATGAAGTAGGAAATAATGAATATTGTTACGTTGTACCAACGTCTTGTTCCGGAATTTGCTCGAAAATTCCGTCATGT
Source organism: Lasioglossum pauxillum (assembly GCA_933228785.1). Taxonomy (NCBI): domain Eukaryota; kingdom Metazoa; phylum Arthropoda; class Insecta; order Hymenoptera; family Halictidae; genus Lasioglossum; species Lasioglossum pauxillum. Next base: position 31,515,423 of record OW121703.1, read on the forward strand.
ATAATTCATGCGAGCGAATCGTGGCCGTTACGCCCAACCGTAATTCTATTTTCGTTTAGATTAATCAAAACACTTTCAAATATATATCCTCATCAAATCGCCACCACGAGACACCGGTGCGAGCGAACGCTGGCTTAGTAACAACCGTTTGTATATCATAATGTACATCGCGCCTTACGCGAATAATAGAAACGCGGAGAATAATACATCGATAATAACATGTCCCCTGTGATCGAGACAATGGATTTCACGCTCCACCGAATTCTTCTGGTCCGCGCTCCCATTATAAATATGGCAAGATCCGCGATCCGAGTCAGTTCTCTGCAACAGTTCCTTAGTTCACTTCGCGAGTAATCAATTAGTTCTCAAACGCTGCCCTGGTCGTGCCGGATCTTGCCATTTCGTTACATTTCGTTTCTATTCTCGTTCCATTTCGCGCTATTTCATCTATTTCGTCTATTCTCCTTTAATTATAGTTCATTAATTTAGTTTATTTCAATTACTATCTTATTGCGTTATTCTGAGTCTTAGGTTTTAATCGCGCCGTGTAATTTAGTTTATTTTGTATTCTAATTTCTTAGTTAATATATTCTGTGTTAGTTACATTAGTCTTATTCTCTTTCTTTTGCGTGTTCTTATTCCATTGTGTTCGTCAGGATCACGTCAGTGTCGTAGTGTACGCAAGTGTGTCTGTGAGATACCGTCGGCGGTCTTCCGTTCGATTTCTTTTCGTTCTCTACTCTTCATCGTATGCCGCGACGCGCTGGTCGCAAGTATCAGCTCAAGAAGCTGTTCGGAGAACTGTATCGGGAAGGAAAGGGGACCTCCTACGACCCGAATCTTGGTACCTCGAAAATCCCGCGTATCCTAAGCAACGCCATATTCACTGGCACCGTCCGAATCGTCGATCCGAAGGAAGTGTGCTGGAATAAATCATCCGAGGCTTATCAACCCGCGAGTCCTCCCCCGTGGAAACTCCCATTACTTTCGTACCGAGTTTCCCTTCGCCAGACAATATCCCTACCGAGGACCCGCGTTATCAACGTTATGTTATTCGTGAAAAGCTCGCCGCGAGGTGGTACCATAGGTGTAAACGCTAACGAGTGATCGTGCGTGTGGAGCACGGTGTCGACGTCCGTCACCTCCTCACCTCCCCGTTCTTCCCACTTCGAAAACGTCGATACCTTCGACTACAAAAATCGGTGTTCCGCCTCGTACGTCTGAGCCCACCAGGGCTCGGTACAATCAGAGGAACACAGATTCCCGCGTCCGGGCCTATGCTAATTCCGCAAATCGAAAACGTCGATATCTTCGACTACAAAAATCGGTGTTCCGCCTCGTACGACTGAGCCCACCAGGGCTCGGTAGAATCGGAGGAACACAGGTTATCGCGTATCGATCCATCCGCGTAAAATTAAAACCTAAACCCACCGATACGACGTACCTGGCTCCCCGCGAAGACAGCCGTCGACGAGAGCCTTGATTCATGTCGAACCGTGCCTCCACGTGACGTGAATCACGAACCCCCTTTCAGACCGCGACGCGACTTACTTTTACCCTCGTTCTCCCACCACGAGGGCAATCGATATCGGGCCTGGTCAGACGTGGACGTACGCGCCACGTGGACCCAAGATCGCGTGCATAAATTATTTGGGTGATGACCATCCCCCAAACGGGTCGTAACAATATTATATTTTTTCATTTAGTTTATTTTTTTTTATGAGTCGATTTCTAACTTCTCACAAACGTTCAAATTGTAATGTCCAATATTAAAGAAGGTATCCGAATATTGGTGGGAGTCACTGTAGATAGACACACCTGGTGCATGGTAATAGCATTTGGGTGCGCATCTTTTGTTTCGTTGGAGTTTCCCATTAAAGTCGAGCAAAGCCATTTTTGCTGCTACCTTCTGCAGCTCTTCTTCGGAACGACGTGCTTCTTCAGGGTAACTCGAATGTCCATGTGTGGTCCAATCTGGAAAAATATTCATGCACATGAAAATTCACAGTAATTTTGGATTATAATATCATTTATGAAAAGTGTAGCAACCGGATTGGATGGTCAAACGTGTCCGAAATCCCCAAATTGATCATTTCTCATATTATTTGATAATATACAATTTTACAAATAAAATTTTACAAACCTTGACTTGCGCGAACACTGCTCGTTCTTATGCATTTCTAATTGTTGCAGGACAAATCTGATAAACAGGAAGATTTAATACAACAGCTTTTCTTTGTAACTCCTCCCGTGAATCGCTCGAGTACAATGCTGCTCTCAACGCATTTCTTCTTGGCTGAAAAGAGGATTGGTCGTATTATATATTACCCAAAGTACAATTATTCTAAATGAAATAATATAACGTGATAATATGTATAATAATATGACCTTGATCTTGGAAAATTAAAGTTTTACCTTCAGATCAAGCTCAAGTACTTGTACTGTACTTTTATTAGAATATACTTACATGCCACAGTTCAATCTTATCCGAAGTGAGGGGTCACGTCGTTGACGTCATATAAATATTCATATTCGTACGTGTCCTCGTCGTCCTCGTCCGCGCCGCCGCCGCCATTGTCGCCGTTGCAGCCGCTGCCGCCGTTGCTGCCGTTGTTACCGTTGCTGCCGTTGCCGCCGTTGTAGCCGCTGCCGCCGTTGCTGCCGTTGTTGCCGTTGTTGCCGTTGCTGCCGTTGCAGTCGCTGCCGCCGTTGTTGCCGTTGTTGCCGTTGCCGCCGTTACTGCCGTTACCGCCATTACCGCCGTCGCCGCTGCCGCCATCGCCGCTTTCGGACCACTTATTGCGCGCGTATGTGAGGGCAAGGGTGTTGACAGAGGATTTCCCGGACACATTATATGCCCGCATTTTTGCCGCTTTAAGTACGTTCTTCACCGCAAGCACGAAATCCGTCTTCGTTGGCTTTGCGAACATTGTTGATCGCATTATAGCCTCTGTAACATTCCTTTAAATAGATATATTAATCGATGAATTAATAATTAGATTCAACTAAATGAAAGATGTGCAATGCTTACCGCGTATGGCGTTTATTATGCGCGTGTCGTGCAGTGATCGGGTACCACCGGTACCCGTCCATGTGTACTTCGACACCACTGCGTCGGAGATGACCTCCTTAAAGCAAACCCTCACGGCATCTTTCACCGAGTGCCCCCCCAATTGGACCAAATACCCAACCTGAAAAAAAATAAACATTACTTTCTATATTCATAAACTTAATAACACAATCCGCTTCTTGTTCTTATATATTGCAATATACATATGATACTGCGGTAGTCCTCAACGGGATCACTCTCGAAGCTTTGCATCTCCTTCACAGTTCGTAGAGGCAGGCAGTCGGGTCGTTCACCCAGATGTTCCGCCGCCATTGCCCAACCTAGTCCCCTGTTGGTTGTGGAAAAAATTGTACATTAATTATAATTATTACATACTAACGATTACATATACCGATGTGTTACTTACTCCAGTTTCTGCTCGACTTGCTGCACTACCATTCTAAAACAAAGGTTGATAAATTGATATTAATTAATTTTGATTATTATTATATGTAGGGTGGTGATGCCGTTGTGAACTCCGCTGAATGTAGATATTAGGAACAATAACGACGCGACATCGTTACCGCTATTGATTTTGGCTTTCTAATGTCGATTGATTAGATTTTGAATGTGACGGTTAACAGGGTCAGACGTTTTTGTAAATCTCGGACGGAGATTTGTGAATATTCAGACGAAGGATATCTTTGATCCTACATGTATTACTTACTCAATCTTCTGTTCCAGCTTGCGAGAGTGCTGCTCCATTGACCTAAAACAAAGGTAGATAAATTAATAAATTAATATTAATTAATTTTTATTATTATTGTATTACTTACTCAATCTTCTGTTCCAGCTTGCGAGAGTGCTGCTCCATTGACCTAAAACAAAGGTAGATAAATTAATAAATTAATATTAATTAATTTTTATTATTATTGTATTACTTACTCAATCTTCTGTTCCAGCTTGCGAGAGTTCTGCTCCATTGACCTAAAACAAAGGTAGATAAATTAATAAATTAATATTAATTAATTTTTATTATTATTGTATTACTTACTCAATCTTCTGTTCCAGCTTGCGAGAGTGCTGCTCCATTGACCTAAAACAAAGGTAGATAAATTAATAAATTAATATTAATTAATTTTTATTATTATTGTATTACTTACTGAAACTTTTGCTCCAGCTTGTTGCAAGACTGCTGCATTGTGAACCTAAAGCACAGGTAGATAAATTAATAAATTAATATTAATTAATTTTGATTATTATTGTATTACTTACTGAAGCTTTTGCTCCAGCTTGTTGCAAGACTGCTGCATTGTGAACCTAAAACACAGGTTGATAAATTAATAAATTAATATTAATTAATTTTAATTATAATGAAGGATTTTAACGATTTTATTATACAACATATGTTCATTCACAATTGTGTACCAAGAACAACTGATTATATGACATTTGAAACTATTTAAAGACAGTGGACATTCGATCTCACGCACATTCACACGCATTCACACATCGTCGCACACGTTCACACTCAGAGATCCGATTCTCGGCGCACATCACACGGGACTATTTCCAAATATCCATATTCCTACAATAATTGTATTACTTACTCAAGCTTCTGTTCTACACTCTGTCTCACGGAAGAAGGGACTTTGGTAACGACCGGTTTGCGTCGTTCGCTGCGCAGGTTCGCCCTGATTGGTAGTACTCCCAATGCACAACGCATGCGCGCAGTGGCACTGAAGCAACGCCACGCGCACAAAAAAATAAATAAATATAAATAAAAATAAATAAATAAATAATAAATATAAATATATACAAAAATAATAAATAAATAATAATATAAAAATATTATTTATTACGCGTGCAAACAGTCCCGATTTCCCATTGCGAATAATTGCATGCGACAGTGGGGAATGGTGGTGGAGTGGGAGTTGAGAGGTTCGCAGCGCCTTCCGCGATCAGTCGAGCTGCGCAGAACGAGTCCCTTCTTCCGTGAGACAGAGTATAGCTGCTCAATGCGGTGCAGCTGTAGCGTCATACTAAAACAAATACATACGTGATACCGTCTACTCTATACAATTTGATTACAATTATTACTAAAAAAAAGACAAATGTGCAGCTTGCGCTTCTCACCTGTTTTCCTGCGGAGGAGGCGCCCGTAGTGTCGGAGGCGGGAAGGGAATTAAATTGGCGGAGCCCGCGTTCAGAGACGACTCCTGAACCAAGTCTTTTTCCAGAAATGACCGGAGTTCGTCGATTGTGGGGGGGTTGTAGTGGTCCTTCACAACGACTTTGCGTACTTTGCGTACACGCTCGGCCTCCTGCGGGGTTTTTAGAACTTTCAAAGGCAACCGTATGTGCGGTATCAAACTTTGTCGATTCTGAAATGCATGAACATTGAAAGAAAATATTAATATCATAAATCAAAGAATAGAAAGAAAAAAACCTGATGATTGTCGCTGACACTCCTCGTAGGCTGTGCGTGACACTGTAATGTAATTTTTAATTGGATATCTATTGTCCATAATTATATTTTTATTTATACAGGAAGGAAGGTAAGTGTATTTCATCTCTTTATCTTACTTCTCATCAATGAATTTTTCAACTTCTCGTGATGAAGATAATAAGGAAATAAGATATCGCCAATAGTTGAAAAAATCTTTAATGAAAAGTAAGTAAAAAAAAATTTAATACTTACCTTGCTTCCTGTGTAAATGAATATACAGGGTGTCCCAAAACTCCTTCAAGTCCGGGAAATGGGAGGTTCCTTAGGTCATTTGAAGCAACATTTTCCTTTGCACCAATGTCAGCCGCGGCTTTGTTTAGGAGTTACTAACGAAAAACACTGACCAATCAGAGCGCGACTTCGACGCGCGATGGTACGAACAGCCCGGCGCGCCGGGAGACGAGCGTGGTGTAACGCCACGATGCCGTAACGAACAAGAGTTTCTCGAGATTAAGTGAATCCTCCCCGATTTGGCTGAGCTTTGGATATGTTGTCAAGACCATGATTCTGAACAACATTACTATACTACTGTATCTGCAGGAAAAACTAAACATGTGTTTGCCATAAATCTTACAGCGGTCCTTCTCGCATCCTGTTTTTCGTCTGACCGTCCCGTCATTTTCGTAAACGTGCTACAGCGTGCATTTCGAATTTCGACACGCTACATACCCTTCCGAAATTCTTTAGAAAAATCTTGCAGAAAATCAGTGTCGTTCGAGCCGCGGTAGAGAGAACATCTCCAAAGATTTGTCAATTCAAATCTAACGGTTGCTATTAGTTGTGTTTTTGATAGTGATATATAAACTAATCACTAGACTGTGGATATGGCAATTATTATTAGTACATAACTAATTGTGTAGACAAATGTGAACAGTTATTGTGAGTGTGGAAAAATTTCAAGGCAACTGTGTGAAATAAACATACGAATTATTTATCGATTCGAAAGTGAAAGTGAAATTCTGGATCGTCGACTTGACCGCGCATCCCTTAGGCCTTATTACTATCTACCACCGGATGTGCAGTTCGTCGACCTGGCCGTATGTCCCTTACATACCGAGTGACCCAGTGACACACATTTCGAAGCAGCAAATGGATTTACGGCTGAATAAGTGAGTTTTTAATACAATCAGTTTCTGCTTCTTCTCTTTTTTTACGATCATCTCGTAAACTAAAGCCGACCGCCAAATAGTCCAAAGAGAAATGTTGTTCAGAATCCTGGTCTTGACAACATATCCAAAGCTCAGCCAAATCGGGGAGGATTCACTTAATCTCGAGAAACTCTTGTTCGTTGCGGCATCGTGGCGTTACACCACGCTCGTCTCCCGGCGCGCCGGGCTGTTCGTACCATCGCGCGTCGAAGTCGCGCTCTGATTGGTCAGTGTTTTTCGTTAATAACTCCTAAACAAAGCCGCGGCTGATATTGGTGCAAAGGAAAATGTTGCATCAAATGACCTAAGGAACCTCCCATTTCCCGGACTTGAAGGAGTTTTTGGACACCCTGTATATTGAAATATAACTGAATAAAATATTTCATATTGCATTATTAAGTCCGAACATTATTTTTCTGAATATAAAAATATTCAATTGTAGGGATGCAAAACAGTTAAACGATAGGATGTTACTCGCGGATCGCCGAAACAATAAACAGCTGACAGGTGAATGCCCTAGCGAGTGTGTGCGAAAGAGTGAGAGCGTGAATGTGTGAGAGAGAGAAAGAGACGAAGATGCGACGACCGCGAACTGCATATCTGAGCAGCCGATTCGTACGTATGTGTTGTGACGATCGGTCTATACAGGGTGTCCCAAAATTCGTGTCGTTCCTGGAAATGGGAGGTTCCTTGGGTCATTTCAAGCGACATTTTCCTTTGCACCAATGTCAACCGCGGCTTTGTTTAGCAGTTATTAACGAAAAACACGGACCAATCAGAGCGCGTCCTGGTGCGCCGCGCCGCGCCGCGCTCGCATCAGAGCGTTGGCGGTACGCCGTGACATCGTAACGAACAAGAGTTTCTCGATTATGTGAATGCTCTCCGATTTCAATGAGCTTTGGATATGTGGTCAAGATCATTATTCTGAACAACATTTCTCTTTAAAATTTGTGGCTGTAGGCTTTAGTTTACGAGATTATCGCGAGAAACTTTACTTGTAAATCCATGGGATCGATGTACTGCTAGCTTCTATCCGATTTCCGAAAAATTATCCGAAAAAAATATTTAAAACGTCGAGTTTTATAACATTATTTCAAGGTCATTGAAATCGATGAAGACCCGGATCATCCTTACCCGACTTACGGCAACTTTACCCGAACGAGAAAAGAGGCAGAAACTGATTGTTTTAAAAACTTACTTATTCAGCCATAAATCTATTTGCTGCTTCGAAATGTGTGTCAATGGGTCAATCGGTGACGAACTGCACAGGTGTCTTCAGGTATACGACAGCACCGCAATCCAAGGGACGTACAGCCAAGTCATCGAACTGCACAGCTGGTGGTAGATAGCAGGTATACGACACCCTGACAGATACGCGGTCAACGATCTGGACTTTTCACTTTCACTTTCAAATCGATAAATAAATCACATGTCTTTTTCACACAGATGCACTAATAACAATTGCAATATCACTTGTATTGCAGCACAATAAAATTTAAATCACAACTTTCTAAAAGAAGAACATCCCGAATTTTTCTTTCACTTTTGACTTGACGAGAGTCGGATGTGTGGCCGCTCTCGCCTGATACACCTGAACGTGGCAGCAGCATCGCGCCCGCAGCGACCGTAAGCGAGAATGATGTGAAAATTGTCTTGCGAACTGAGCATGATACGACAGAGACTTAGACTGACTGCAGCTTCCCAAAAAAGCTGCGAACACCCCCGAATATCCCCACCACGAAGGAAAACTGAGGATACAGGAACATTCTAAAAAATCACGTGTTTTGCAGGAGTTGAAAGTGCAGCAGTGTGACTCTTGCCTTTTCTCCACGATAGAAAACAGGGATCCTCGTCTCCGCGGAAGGGATCATGCCATAAATCAGAAATCTGCAGTTACTCGGGAGTGTCCGCTGGATACCGGAACGGAAAAATTTTCTCCTGCACACATGTCGAGTTTACAAATTCTTTTTCGGCCGTGCATTAAGTCCTAAAAGATCCGCAGTCTATTCATTACACACAATATTACATAATACATCTACAAAAAAGTATAGAAACATCGACAAAATTGATTTTGATTTTTTTAACATCGATACAATTTATAAATAATTCTGAAAAAATTTATGGACAATTATTTCAATAATATCCGACTACTGAATTTTTATAAAACTGGTATCTCTACAACTTCAATACAAAATATGCATTTTCTTCGAATGTTTGGAGATTTTCAATTTTTTTGCATATGTTTATATAATCCGAAAAATCTGAAAAAACACGTTAATAATCACGATGCGACGCAACTAACATCATAATATAAACGTGATTAACTGGAAACTTCGATATAAAATTGGCTATTTTATGCTTTCCGATTTGTTTAAAAATCGATTTTACAACCAAAAAGTTTGAAAATGGTCTCAATTGTGTATGCTATTAGGTAGAATATTCATGAATTTTTTCGTAACTTTTTATTGAACATGGTGTGATTAAAAATTAATTTGGATGTGCACTTTTGATAAGATAAGATATCCGGCTATACGATTTTTCATACTTACTATTTGCAAAAATCTGAAAAAATCCACAATCATAAGGAATAATATCTACAAAATTGTAGAATTTTTCTAGAATTTTTAAGTATACCATTAAATAGGGAAAATGTGGAAAAAACCAATAGTTAGTTTTTACCCTTTAACTACCCTCCTGGTTGAGATAAAGGGTTCAAACTTACGAATATATAATATATATTTTTAGTATAGTTTTTATATTTTTTGGAAGGTTAAGAAATGTAATTAAAAAAAGTAATGAAAAATAAAAATCGCTGCACGGGGACTCGTAGGCTAGCTCCAGATTGCGATTCATACGCTCGACGGCTCGACGGCCGAATTTCAGTTTCGTTTCCGTAAAGCAGGCGTGAATGTGGATGGAAAGTGCTAAAAATAGATTGTGGCTGGCGCAAGCGCACGAGCAGCGCACACGGACATAGTAGAGGTACCTGGTCGTGTAGCGCGCGTGAAATCGAACAGGCACTCACACGGGCAGAGTAGAGATACGTTCGTGTGTAGCGCTGCGCAGTAGAAGCAACGTGGTGACGACGGTAGGTCAGAGTGGGGGGTCGAGTCGGCTGAGCGAGCGGAGGGGAAAAACTGGCATCACTGCTACTACCCAGTGTCCAGTGGGATATTCGTGGACCGTTCCCCTGAGTCGCTGGTTTCCCCTTCCCTGACGTATCGTCGTATCCGTGTCGACCGCGCTTGCCCGTGTTGGTGCCTATTCGATTGCATGCGCGCTACACAAACAAACAAGCGTACCTCTACTCTGTCCGTGTGAACTACCTGCTCAACTGATTCGACGCCGACACACACGTTCCTCCGGTTTTCACGTTACCGAAGTTTCGAAAGCGTGAGGCGAAAAGTCGGAATCTGGAGACGGCGCGCATTGAATCCCAGCACAGCGTGCGGCGCGGCGCACATTTTACTATAACTTTTAATTTAAAAGAGATATCGAAGAGAAATTAGGCCTAAATTTTTTTTAAAAACCAGGTTTAATGATGTAAACAAAAATATATTTTGTGTTTTTCAAATAATGTTTTCGTTGATCCTTAAGGTATAGCCGGAAAAGATGATAAAAAGTATCCAACCAAATTTGTTTTCAGTCACGTCATGTTCAACAGAAAATTATGAAAAAATTCATGAATATTCTACCGAATAGCATACACTACTGAGATTTTTTCCAAAATTTTTGGCTGCAAAATCGATTTTTAAACAAATCGACCACAAATTGACCACATTTATATTATTACGTTAGTTGTTTCTCATCCTGATTATTAATGTGTATTTTTTCAGATTTTTCGGATTATGGAAGTATGTTCTAAAAAATTGAAAACCTCTAAACATTCGGAGAAAATGCATATTTTGTATTGAAGTGTTAGAGACTCCAGTTTTATAAAAATTCAATTAACAAAACAAGTACATATACGGCTGGGAATCTTCTGGCCCCGAATCGAATCCAGCACCTATAATCGTTTTTTTTTCAGTAAATACTTATTGCTTCGAGATTTAATGAAAAGTTTAACCAAAAACATTTTTTAATTGCCTACATTTATTTTCAACTTAAAGGATTGATGCCGTTCGCGCTGTCGACTTTCGCTGTGCACTTTCTGTAATTGAAAAAAAAGAAACAATTTAAGTTATGATTGCGAAGTGCAGAATGGTTTCGAGGTATGTATTCGAAAATTCCGCTACAGGTGGTCCCCTGTGTTTCTATATTCGAAGAAGAAACAAACATAATTAGAATCATAATTCTAATTGCAATATTATAGGACACAATATTAACACAACGTATACTTATCTCATCTATTCATCGATGAGATTAATTTGAGCAAAGTAAATGCCTTATATTATATAAAAAACGATAAAAACGCTACGGAGAAAAGTTATAGAGAATAGGTATTGTTACGTTGTACCAACGTTTTGTTCCGGAATTTGGCCGAAAAATTCCGTCTTGTATGATTCATGCGAGCAATCGTGGCCGTTACGCCCAACCGTATTATATTTTCATTAGATTTATCAAAACGCTTTCACACATATACATATATATATAAAGCCTCGTCAAATCACCACCACGAGACACCGGTGCGAGCGAACGCTGGCATAGCAACAACCGTTTGTGTATATCACGATGTACATCGCGCCTTACGCGAATAATAGAAACACGGGTAATAATACATCGATAATAACATGTCTCCTGTAATCGAGACAATTGACTTCACGCTCCACCGAATTCTTATGGTCCGCGCTCTCCCTATAAATATGGCAAGATCCGCGATCAGAGCAATCAGTTCTCTGCAACAGTTCCTTAATCCACTTCGCGAGTAATTCTATTTAGTTCTCAAACGCTGACTTGGTCGTGGCGGATCTTGCCATCTCGTTAAATTTCGTACATTCATTCTATTTCTTCTAATTTCACTTAGTTCTAGTTAGTTACTTTAGTTTATTTCCATTATTATATTATTGCGTTATTCTTATTCTTAGGTTTTAGTCGCGCCGCGTAATTTAGTTTATTTTGTATTTCATTCCTTCTTATTTAATATATTCGGTGTTAGTTACATTAATATTATTCTTTTTCTTTTGTGTGTCTTATTCCATCGTGTTCGTCAAGATCACGTCAGTGTTCTAGTGTACCCAAGTGTGTGTGTGACACCGTCGGCGGTCTTCCGTTCGCTTTCTTTTCGTCCTCTATTCATTACCGTATGCCGCGACGCGCCGGTCGCAAGTATCAGCTCAAGAAGCTGTTCGGAGAACTGTATGGGGAGGGAAAGGGGACCTACTACGACCCAAATCTCGGTACATCGAAAATCCCGCGTATCCTAAGTAACGTCGTATTTACTGGTACAGTTCGAATCGTAGATCCGAAAGAAGTGTGCGGGAATAAGACACCCGCGGTTCATCAACCAGCGAGTCCTCCACCGTGGAAACTCACTCCCATTACTATCGCACCGAGTTTCCCTTCGCCGGATGATATTTGTATCGAGGACCCGCGTTACCAACGTTACGCTATTCGCGAAAAGCTCGTCGCGAGATGGTATAGTTAATGTAATCGCAAACGAGTGATCGTGCGTGTGGAGCACAGTGTCTGTATCCGTCACCTCCTCACCTCCCCGTTCTTCCCACTTCGTAAACGTCGATATCTTCGACTGTAGAAATCGGTGTTCCGCCTCGTACGTCTGAGCCCACCAGGGCTCGGTACAATCGGAGGAACACAGGTTATCGCGTCTCAATCCATCCGCGTAAATTCAAAACCTGAATCCACCGATACGACGTATCTGGCTCCCCGCGACGACAGCCGTCAACGAGAGCATTGATTCATGTCGAGCCGTGTCTCCGCGTGACGTGAATCGCGACCCCCTTTTTGATCGCGACGCGACTTGATTCCCCCCTCGTTCTTCCAGCAGGCGGGCAATCGATATCGGGCCTGGTCAGACGTGGACGTACGCGCCACGTGGACCCAAGATCGCGTGCATAAATTATTTGGGTTACGGCCATCCCCCAAACGGGTCGTAACAGTATACATTTGTGGTTGTTTAACGAAATAGCGTACCCGCCAAAATAAGAAATAAGGACTAAACGACCTACAAGTTCGTAAACGCGTGCAAAGTCAATTGCTTGAAATTTTGCGTACGCGACGAACTTGCATAAAAATTGCTTGATGTCATTAGAGATAAATGTCTGTCATCGATAGACATGGTGCGACTAGACTAGAATTTAGTAAGTTGATGCTTATTTTATTCCTTTTTTACCACGTTTTTATTAGCTCGCTTTCTTGTTTGTTTGTCTGGTCGGTGGCAAATTTTGCAATTGATTTTAAACTAACTTCCTGATTAGCTAGAGACTTGAAATCGGTTACATGGCTCAGAATTGGATGACAATGCATTATTCAAAAAAAAAATTTTAAAAAAGTCTATCCGTTTCGGAGAAATAACAATTAAATATTTACCTGTTCACACCCCCCCCCCCCCCCGTGAAACCTACGTCATCGCATTCAGCGATCGCCACGCCGCGCGACAGCGATCCCTACTCCACTACACGTTCCCTCTCTGACTCATCCCCACTCCACTGACCCGCTTCGCACCGAAGGAGCTCAGTCTGCGTCAGTGTGCGTTTGATCTCCGTGCGGGGTTTACAAAGTTACTACGTATTAGTATACTATAATGTTTGTTTACCAAGCGCAAGATCAGTTACACCGAAATTCTCCGTCAAACCTTTATCTATGACATTTTACCACGGCGTCCGTTTTCGATATGACGCGTTGCAATACCGTCTGAAATTTACTACATGTCTCTTTTATAATCTCATCAAAATGTTCGAAATCGATTGTAAAATTTCACACATACAAGACTAAAAAGCAGAAAATAATTATTTAAATAAAAATAAATTTTTTAAAAATACCACGTTTTTAAATCGAACTAAAACGTATAAAATAAAATTTTAGAAAACGCCACGTTTAAAAAACGGACTAAAAAGTATAAAATAATTTTTTATAGTCCCATACAGATAACTAGTAGTAGTAGTAGTAGTAGTCGTGTTTACTGCCGGGGAGGAACGGTTCGGCCGCCCCTCGCTTCCTTAAGGCACACCGGTTTTTAAACACCAGTTTCACAGTTGGCGCTGCCGGCACTCGGCCCTTTAACGGGTTGCAATTATCCTCGTTTTTCAGCCGTCCCCTCTGTTTTATTCGGCCCGGGCCATTTTCAGAGTCGTCGACTTACTAGACGGGTCGGTCGTCATTGATGAGCGGGCCATGCTACCTAATTTTTTGAATTTTTGAGCTGTTTTACGGCTCGGTGTGAACGTCGGGCCCCCTCACCTTCGGACCTGCAGGGTGTCTCGCCTGCCCTTTTAGACTCCCCCCCTCTTCACCATATTTTCATGTCGAATGTGTCAAGTGTTGAGCCCGTCCCTACACTGTTTCCGGATAGTCCAGAAACTTACCCATACCCACCCCTAGGGCTATTCCCTCTGCCTGTGCTATGAGTCTACTGGGAGTACAAAATGCAAAGGACCGCGAATTTGTTTTTGACCATTGGGAAGAAGTTATTGTTACTTGGGATCCAATCCGACTTTATCGAAATCTCGACTAGGCCGAGATATCAATTCCATTCGGTCTTCACTTGCCGACCTACTTCGCGAGGGGGTTGAGAGGGAAGGGTTCACCAACTTCACCGAAATCTGTCTCTTGTGAGATTTGATATCAGGTTCATCGGGATCTTCTCTCTTGGGTGGGCTTGACACATCCTAGAAAATATGGCTGATTGTTCGGATGTGACCATCATCCTCGGTTGTTGTCGGTGTTCAGCTCCGTCCACTCGACAATTCCCCTTTAAGGTTTGTTTGTTTACCTTTTGCTTGTTTTATTGCATACTTCTGTGCAGGCCGTTTTCTTTCGTAGAGATGTTAGGTTGTATGTGTTTATCCCCAACTGTCACTTTTTCCTATGTCTCTTCGCTTGCCTCTTTGAGAAGGCTTTTCTGTGGCTTCAGTCTCCTCTTCAGGGTGGTCAGTCTACGGTCGTGCGAGTTCCAGCCATTATTCCGGCTGTTTTGCCAGGGCGGCCTTCTCGTTGCCCGAACTAGATTCTCAGCCTTTCGGAGCCTGATGTATGTTCTATTACTGTTGGCTTTTCTGAGTTTTTCTTTTCAGGTTGTTGCCGTTCCATTTTCCGTAACTGAGTTTCTGCTGGTTTAGTTACCTCGTTGTTGGTGCTTGATTCCTTGAGGTTTTAAGTTCTGCTTTTTCTCATACAGGAGGTGAGAAGACATTTTCCCTTTCTGTATTTTTCCTTTGGTATGTGGGAGTCCACAGTATTGTGTAGAGATGTTTGATTATATTTCGTTCTTCTAATCAATTACTGTCTCTATTTCCTATGTCTTTTCGGTTGCCTTTTGTGGAAGGCGCTTTCTGCACTTCCTGTCACCTCTTCCGGGTGGTCAGCCTACGGTCATGCTGTTCCGGTCGTGTGCATGGTCGTTGACCAAGCTGACTTTCTCAAGCATGAGCTAGGTTCGCAGCCGTTCGGAGACTGTTGTGTATATCCTTGATGGATTTGGTGTTGGTCTCTTTGACTCTCTTTCCTTTCCTATTTCAATTGATTCGAAGGTATCTGCCTTCTTCATCTTCCTTCCTTTTTCTCTTTTTTTTTTCCTTTCTTATTGCACCGTTCTGTGTTCCATGTCTGTGATGTAGGAGAGCTTAGTCTCTCCCGTCTTCAGACATAGAGGATCACCAGTGTCTTTTTAATTTTCTTTAGTAGAGATGTTTGATCCTTGTGATCGTTACTGTCTCTATTTCCTATGTCTTTTCGGTTGCCTTTTGTGGAAGGCGCTTTCTGCATTTCCTGTCACCTCTTCCGGGTGGTCAGCCTACGGTCATGCTGTTTCGGTCGTGTGCATGGTTGTTGACCAAGCTGACTTTCTCAAGCATGAGCTAGGTTCGCAGCCGTTCGGAGACTGGTGTGTATCTCTTTGGTGTTGGTCTCTTTGACTCTCTTTCCTTTCCTATTTTAATTGATTCGAAGGTATCTGCCTTCTTCATCTTCCTTCCTTTTTCTCTTTTTTTTTTCTTTCTTATTGCGCCGTTCTGTGTTCCATGTCTGAGATGTAGGAGAGCTTAGTCTCCCTCGTCGTCAGACAGAGAACATCACTAGTGTCTTTTTATTTTATTTATGTTTGTCAATTTACTACTTTGTGGTGTTACCAGATATTCCAACATTCGTATTTGTACCGTGTCAAACATCCGTAGTACGAATGCAGTGTATTGAATATTCAGTTTCTGCTAATACGCGAGCATCGGTAATATTGAGCACGAATCGTCTAGGTTCCACGGGCTCTAAGAGTTTGCCTCTTACCTTTGCAGATGGCGCTGGCCGAGTTGTGGAAGATTTAAGTAGCACATGGCAACGGAATTAGTTTGAATTTTATTGCGAAGGGTGTTTTATTTCTGTCACAAATTATTCAGGAAGATGAAAATTGTTGTAATGTATAATGATTGCGTGTTCGCTGATATTTGCATATTAATTATCACATTAGGGACTGAAACTAGCTTTTTCCTAAATAGATCTTGTATAACTTTTTACTTAGTACATTAAACATACGTGAGAATATTTATGTTTGTCAATTTACTTCTTTATGCTGTTACCAGACTGTACCTTGTAGGTATTTTATTACGTACTTATTACGTATTTCATTTCCAACCTTCATATTTGTAACGTGTCAAACGCCCGTAGTACGAATGCAGTATATTAAATATTCAGTTTCTGCTAACACGCGAACATCGGTAATATTGGGCACGAACCGTCTAAGTTCCACGGGATTCTAAGAGTTTGCCTCTTCCCATTGCAGATGGCACTGGCCGAGTTGTGGAAGATACATGTTTAAGGGTGTGGGTCCAAATATGACCTTGACGGTCGCGCCAAGAAAAAAAAAGTGGCCACTAGCAGAAGCTAAGAAATAACATTCCCGTCCAGTAGGTGGAGCTAGGTATATTTTCCACAGTCGAGCACTCAACAGCGCCTCGGCGGTGAGAGTAGTCACTGCATCAGTAAATGTTGCCGGTAAGTAAGGCTTCATAAGCAACCATGACGTCACTATACGGCGTGACGTGTCTGATGCAGTGTCGGTGTGCTCGAGCGAGAGTGTGTGTCACGCACCTCTCCCGTCGCTTGTGCGACGTGTACGTGTGCCTCGGCAGCTCGGGAAGATTCCGAAGATTCGAAACCATTCATCTATGAGGGCGCATTTCGATGCTCTGCGTGGTCGCAATCGCTAGATGAAATATCAATCTGTGAGGGACGTATGTCAAAAATGTCCTCATTTTGCGTTTTCGATGCTAAATTTACAGTATTTATTGCATGCAGAGCAGGTTAGACTCTCCGTGCCACCATGCGCTCGCACACGAAAGCGTTCGAGCAGCGTGTACGTGTGCCTCGGCAGCTCGGGAAGGTTCCGAAGATTCGAAACCATTCATCTATGACGCGCATTTCGATGCTCTGCGTGGTCGCAATCGCTAGATGAAATATCAATCTGTGAGGGACGTATGTCAAAAATGTCCTCATTTTGCGTTTTCGATGCTAAATTTACAGTATTTATTGCATGCAGAGCAGGTTAGACTCTCCGTGCCACCATGCGCTCGCACACGAAAGCGTTCGAGCAGCGTGTACGTGTGCCTCGGCAGCTCGGGAAGGTTCCGAAGATTCGAAACCATTCATCTATGACGCGCATTTCGATGCTCTGCGTGGTCGCAATCGCGAGATGAAATATCAATCTGTGAGGGACGTATGTCAAAAATGTCCTCATTTTGCGTTTTCGATGCTAAATTTGCAGTATTTACGTTGCACGCTGGGCGAGAGGTAACGTAAACAGGCTTGACTCGCAGTGCCACCATACGCTCGCACACGAACGCGTTCGAGCAGCGTGTACGTGTGCCTCGGCAGCTCGGGAAGGTTCCGAAGATTCGAAACCATTCATCTATGACGCGCATTTCGATGCTCTGCGTGGTCGCAATCGCTAGATGAAATATCAATCTGTGAGGGACGTATGTCAAAAATGTCCTCATTTTGCGTTTTCGATGCTAAATTTACAGTATTTATGGCATGCAGAGCAGGTTAGACTCTCCGTGCCACCATGCGCTCGCACACGAAAGCGTTCGGTCAGCGTGCACGTGTGCCTCGGCGGATGGCAGGGGTTTCGGGATGCTTCAAACCATTTCTCGTCCTTCGCTGCATCCTTCGCCCTATCTTCCGCCGCATTATAAATTATTATTATTATTCTATTTATTAAAAAAATTGAACAATTATTTTAACAAGAAATTATTACGTTGGAACGAAAGTTCTTCAAAATTCAAAGATCAAATTGAGAATTTTATTAATTATTGATTGTAACATGCACGCGCGCGCAGGGGAACGCAATGGAGGAGTAGGGTAGTCAAATAGACACTTTCTATATATAATTTATCTCTATTTATTGAAATAATAAAATGGTTACAAAAAAATTATTTTTATTTAATAAATTGTAAAAATTGGAATGAAAGGTCACTAAAATTCAAAGATAAAATGAAGATATGTAAAAGTAAAGAGTTTTGGACAATTTTATTAATTTAAAGAAATCGCACGACTATAAATATTAATATATAAGTAAACCGAACAAACATTAAACTCTCAAACTGTAATTCGCGTTCGTATTACGTATCGTATCGTATTCCGTGTACCTTGACGTGAGATCGTTTTCGAGAGATGTTTGACGCCGCGTGAACGCGTCCTTTTACGTGTTTCTCGTTCGAATGTTCTGGAAAAAGGTCTCACGTCAGCTGTTTGTTTTATTCCGCCAAATTACATTTGTTTTCGATGTGTCGTGGTCGCAATACCGCAGCACTCACGCATACACATACAATTGACACATACACGCAGTCTACACTCATGCAATTTCAGAATTCTTACTCTCATATACATATATCTATATATTTGCTATTGGTTACAATGCACAAGCGCGCAGGGGAACCGCAGGGGAACCGCAGGGAAACGCAAAAGCAGGTGTGGGGTAGTCAACTATCCTCGGTCCTCGGCCTCCGCGGCCACGGGCTCTGCCGCGCGCTGCCCCCGCGTCTTTGAAGCTGTAGGAAATATTCCTTCCTCGCTCTCTGCATGAGTTTGTTCTGCAACATATAAAAAAACATTAATGGTAATAAAAATATTTATGGTTCAAATTATGAATAAAAATATACTTTTTTGGTGCGGAATTATTAAACCATTTTTGATATCGCGCCTCTAACGTTTCCTAAGAATTCAAGTCGCAGAATGCAACTTTTACTACTTATTTTCACAATTCCGATCAATACTTATTTTTGAAAGAAAATTTGAACAATTTTAAAATAAATAAATTTTTATAATTTGTTTCTACATACGTTAAAATTGATTTCTTCAGACAATTCTTTCGACAATAAATTGTTATCAAGATTATAATCCAAACGATGCATGCGGAGACAAATTATGAAAATTTATTTGTTTAAAAATTTTTTAGTTATGTAATAGTTTTCCACATCACCCATGAGGTACTATTCTAGATGCGTTTTTTTTTGTCAGTGGTATCCCCTGTAGGCCTATTCCACTGTGTCGCACACTGCGACATTTCTTACCTCGACGTCGGATACTTATACTTTTTTTGTCTTTGCATTTGCAAGAGGGTCTCGACGTCGGATACTTATACTTTTTTTGTCTTTGCATTTGCAAGAGGGTCTCGACGTCGGATACTTATACTTTTTTTGTCTTTGCATTTGCAAGAGGGTCTCGACGTCGGATACTTATACTTTTTTTGTCTTTGCATTTGCAAGAGGGTCTCGACGTCGGATACTTATACTTTTTTTGTCTTTGCATTTGCAAGAGGGTCTCGACGTCGGATACTTATACTTTTTTAATTCTTACCTTTTTTTAATTCTTACCTTTTTTTAATTCTTACCTTTTTTTGTGCAACTCGATCCTTTTTTTGTGCAACTCGATCTCCAGATTGGGTTTTTGCACGTTTTGCCCGTGCTGCATTTTCTATTGCGTCTAGTATATACTGAGGCTCCCTAATAGGCATTTTTCTTTCGTTTCTGGGGTCGACAAGTTCGGGCAGCATACAATTCATGTAAAACTGCGACAATTGCGACTCCATTTCACGTTTCCAAAAGGCGTCGTCCCTGTCAACTCTAATTGACATTATGCCTTTCCGTGTCCACACAGCAAATAGACAGTATTGTCTGCCCGTTATGTGCAATTGTCCTTGCACTTGGTAAAAGTACTGGGATGTTTTGCGTATTGCGCGACCTGTATTATCTGCAAACATTTTCTGGACGGCTGGTACTGTCTGTAGTGCCTCTTCTGGCGTTACATCTGCCGCACTCATCGGGCACTTTACTTCGACAATGCCGTCGTCGCCGATTAAACCATCCGGTGATGCTCCCAAATAATGAAGCGATGCGTCGATGAAAAGGCCGCATTTTTTAATTATTACATTCTCCTTTTTCGCCAATTCTTCGAGAGCCATAGCTTCGCACTGCTGTCCGTGTAGTAGGGCAGGAAGTTCTAGAGTTTCTGGGCAGACCAGTCTTTTTACCAGTCCGGCACACAGCGTTGTTTTCAATCGGCGGCACACTTGGCTAAAGTTTGACGCTGTCAAAAGGTTTGTCCTATACGATATCCACTTATCGTTGGCGTGCTGACCAATGGTTTCTCGCTCGATCTCTTCCCTCCTTTGCGCCAAATTCTTCAACATCTCCATATGGGTTGTCAATTTCAGTTCATACATCGTTTCATCCAAGTCTGGCCTTTGTACACTCGATCCGTAATCAGAGTCCTTGCCTACACGGAACTGCTGATGTTTCCTTTTGTAGGTACGCTTCCTTTCGGCATTTTTTAATCCTTCCTTTTGACGTTCTTCTTCCAGTTTCTTCAAAGGTTGTGAGATCGCGTCTTTGAACGATGCCTGCAAACTAGACAATACTGTTTTTGTATTGTACTGGATCACAGAAGCGTTAATTCTTGCGGCGTAGGATCCTCTTTGACCATAATTGAACCTCTTTCCGCCAATGGACTTCGCGATGACGGCATTGAAACTCTCCACCGCGTTGTTGTTCCTCTGAAAGAGTAGGCTTTCGGAGTACGCCGCCAGATTTTGCACGTGATCCTGTATGATTTTATACACTCCCATGCTTGATAAGATGGGAACAATGTCTTCTTCACCTTCTTGTAGAGTTCCACCGCAGAAATAGCTGCTGCACTTGCTGTGTTGGCCGTAAACGTGGCTGGGCACATTCAAGATGTCTTTGTACAAACTTTGGGTTTTCTCTGTCATTGACACGTTCTTTTGCATCCTGTATTCAGCAGCTTTCATGATTCCCGTGCGCATCCGCATAATACTTCCTTCTACGGCTCTCCTGTATTTGCCGGCCTTGGTCTTCTTCACAACATCTTTCATCTTGTTACAGAAGTTGCGGAACAAATGGTTTGCACACTCAATCTTCTTCACGTGCGCCAGTATCCCGTATGGCTTGCTGTCCAAAATTGACTTGTAAACGCTGCTGTCGCCGTCAGCAATCACTGTAGAGTAAACTAATCCACGTTCTTTCACGCTGGTCCGGAATCCTTCTGCGATGGCGTCACTCTCCATTTTTGTCGACGTCTCGTTGCTGGGCCAATTTTTATGACACTCGTGTGCCGGCGCGTCCTTATTCTTTGTCGCTGCTCTCAGGCAAATGATGCACGTTCGGTTTCTCACTCCGACGTATAGCACCTTCTTGGTGTGATGTCCCATGATCACGCCGACACCAGACGTCGAGTCGTATTTTCCACCTCGGTACGACCTCTTCATCCAACTCCCGTCAGCCACGACGGGAATGTGTGGAGTGTTGTCGGATAGGACATCCCCTCTTTCAATGGCTAGCTTTTGTTCTTCTTTGGCCGCTGCAACCATTGATTCTTCTGCCAGGTTTTGTAAATTCTTCGCGAGCCTGTCGTGGCATTGGCGGTATCTCTTCTTCGACATACAGGGAACGTTGATGGCTGACAAAAATACCTCCATTTGTGAGTAGCCGCCTCCGGTGGTCATTGTTGCGCTGACTGCACTTAGGTCGAGGTCAACAGCCGGATTGTTCGGAGTATCTTCAGGCTGGCTACGGACTATGAATGTCTTATTACATATCCCGCATTCCAAAAGGACGGTTGTGTTCAGCCCCGATCTCTTCGTATCTTTGATACGGAGGCGCGTCGACGAACATTCACCATTTTTCGAATGCGCGGCTATCCTCATCATCTCATTGATGATGTGGTTCATGTCGACGATGCTGAACCCGTCCGGAGAGAGACGTTCGTCCTGTGACGTGGTCCCCGTACCTTCTTCCGCAATGACGTGCTCCTCTTCGTCGGTGACTGCGTCTCTCTGCATGACGCGATCTGTCCTCTCTTGAACATCTTCTGCCATGTCACACAACATTTCCTCTTCCAGTGCACTTGACGCCGGCGCTGCATTGTCCTCTGCTATTTCTTCCAGTCCTTCGATTTGTACAATTTTTTCGATATCGACGATTTCTTCTGTTTCGCCGATTTCTTCTGTTTCGACGATTTCTTCTGTTTCGACGATTTCTTCTGTTTCGACGATTTCTTCTGTTTCGACGATTTCTTCTGTTTCGACGATTTCTTCTGTTTCGACGATTTCTTCTGTTTCGACGATTTCTTCTGTTTCGCCGATTTCTTCTGTTTCGACGATTTCTTCTGTTTCGACGATTTCTTCTGTTTCGACGATTTCTTCTGTTTCGACGATTTCTTCGATTTCCTGGATTTCTTCTGGCATCGTCACGAAATCCTCGATGGGAGCGTCGCACTCCATTTCCTCTTCGAGTGCACTCGATCGACACGCCGGCGCTCCATTTTCCGCAGCCGTTGAGTGCTCTTCCAGGGCAAGCCTCGCTAACTGCTGCTGTCTGCAAACACAATACAAAAAAGACGTGTTGTGACATTAAAAAATTTTATAAAAAAACATTAAACCGACTTAGAAACGCACTAAAAAGTATGAAATAATTTCCTTTTGATTCCTATGAATACACGCCAACTGTTAATACAATTGATTAAAATAAAATATTAAATACGATACAATCTTTTCGGAGGCGGCGCAAAATTAACAATTTTCACATATTAATATATCTTCTCTTCCAACCTACTAATTTTCAAGTCCACCATATTCCAATGAAATCATAATTAGCAACATCTGTGATTTGGAAAATTTTCAAATTTGCGCCGCCTCCGAAAAGATTGTATTGTATTTAATATTTTATTTTAATCAATTGTATTAACAGTTGGTGTGTATTCATAGAAATCAAAAGAAAATTATTTCATACTGTTTAGTGAATTTTTTTAGTGCGTTTCCAATTCAGTTTAATTTTTTTTTATATATTTTTTTTATTTCACACTTCTTAGTGGAACGAGTAGAATTTGTAGAACACCGTATGACAGTTTTTGGGTCTTATTGTTGGTATAACAATAGTTATTAACAATAACAAATTCTATAAATTTTTGTAAGTGGGATCATCACGGCAATATCTCCTACTAAATGTGAAAGGTTTCATCGCGATCGGTACATTTCTTGCTGAGCAAACGCCGATGAAGTCGGTTCATAAATGAAGCATTACGTTTTTTTTTCAATAAAAGTCGCTAGGCATGTAAAATTCGCAAAAAATATTTTGGAACAATTGTTATCATCATCAATTTTTAGTTGTGCATCTTCTTAATTCTGGTTGTATTAAATATTTTCTGCAGTAAATCTACACGTGTCTTCGAGTTTTAAATACTCCGTTATAGAGAAAATCCATTTCAATAATATTCTTTTGAAGCATTCGTTTTTGGTACTTGGAAAAATATTTTTTGCGTACTTTCAGCCTTTAGTTTTCGTCATATCCTTTATAATATGTGACACTTTTCTTTTCATTTGACAGAAACAGATACATCAATATCTGTAGACTCTAATAAGGTCTCGCCAGCGGTTTCGCAGTCTTGGACCATAGCCGCTGCACCAATCGGCGTCGTTGGAATTACCTTCTAAATATTCGAATATATACACATACTATTATTTTCGTTCTTTATACTAGACAAGTTTTAAAGTCTGGAAGATGTTTCTCTGAGGGTAGAAACATTTAATATTTCATAATATATTTTTAATAATTTTATTAAAGTTAATAAGAAAACGCCTAAAAAAGTGGTATTTTATTTCATTTTATTATTTTTTTTAACTATGACGCACCACTCTCAGGAATTTGAGAAAAATTGAGAATAATATTTACGGTAATATCTCATTGCTAAATTAATGTCCTTGTAATATAAATGTATGTCGATTAGTGACAAACACGAATTGAAAGTAAATTATAAGTAAACATTTTACTTCGCATCATATTTTGGAACAAATATTTTTCCATAATGAACATAAAATATTTCCTTCATGTTTAAAAAAAATATTCTATTTTTAATATTACATGAAAATACATTTTGTAATAAAAAAAATATTTTTTTCATGGTATGAAATAAAAATATTATCTGTATATTACGAAAAAATATTCTATTTCAATTGTTTTAGATTCGCGGTCGATTCCAAAATTGGAACAATACCGCGATTCTAATGTAATGTGAGTCCGAATGAAAACGAAAGATAGTCGACGAAACATGTCTAGTTGAATTGAGCGATCAGCTGGGCGCGTCGATCCACCGCGGCCTCTCCCCCCCTCGGCGCCCGAGTGGCCCGAGCTTCTCGATCCACTCGTGGAGCTCGCGGGGATCGAGGGGATGGCGCGGGGACGACAGCACGCCGAAGTGATCGCTAGAACGAAAGCAGTTTATTTAGTCAGTTCATGAAGTAGAGTCGGTTATATGTAGACATAACGAAATCATGATGTACAATAATGTATGGTTTAAATAAATAGTTGAATGCATAAAGGAATCTTGAGCACTAATATTATATACAGATTCATTTAATATTTAGAAAATTATATTCTTCTCGTAACATGAAATAGATATTCCCTGCATATTTTTAAAAAAATATTTGTTACTTAATATATACATATGTAGGGAGCGTTCTAAAAACAAATCCTAGTAGTACAAAATATTGTATACACATTCATATAATATTATATAAAAAGAGATTCAATTCTTTTTTAATGTTCAAATATTCATGCAATATTTATGTTATATTAAGTAAAAAATAATTTTTTATAATATGCAGAGAATATCTATTTCATGTTACGAGAAAAATATTTTTACCTTATTATAAAATGAATCTTTATTTAATATTAAAAATAGAATATTTTTTCCTAATATACACATAATATTTTTATTTCATACCATTAAAACAATATTTTTTCTTATAAAATGAATCTTTATGTAATATTAGAAATAGGATATCTTTTTTTTTATTTGAAGGAAATATTTTATGTTTGTCATGGAAAAGTATTTGTTTCAGAATATGATGCGAAGTAAAAAGTTTATTTTTAATTTACTTTGAATTCGTGTTTGTCACGTATGTTACAAAAACATTAGTTAAGTAATGTTCTTATTATGTGCGACAAAATTATTAGTACTCGAGATATTTTCAAAACCTGTCTTTATTGAAAAAGATGCTCATTGAATAGTTTTCGTACTGAACTTACACAAATCAGTTTTTGTTATAACAACAATGTCGAAACGGTGTTTACAATTACTACGTTGTCGTGAAGCGCTTGAACACCTTCTTCAATAAAGACAGGTTTTGAAAATATCTTGAGAACAAGATAATTTAATAATTTTTTGCTATGTCACACTAATAATTTTTTACGCAGAATAAACGGAGAAATTGATCAGTACTAACAAAAAATATGCATTTCTACTTAAAGAAATGATGCAATTGTTAATTGCACATGCACAGTTGTACCTAAAAAAATCTGTGGGCCTACTAATGTAGCATTCTTTGAAGTATTCATCTTTCTAAGTGCATAAAAAATTTCTAAATTTTTAATAAGCTTCTTCCGAAGACGAAGATAAATATTCCCTCAAGCAGTGCACAGTGTTGGATTATTAGCAATAATAATTCAACTGCTAAGAGAGCAAAAATGAATTTCGTTGTCCGTGAGAAACACTGCAGTTTCTCTATCTTAGAATAACAGACCAGATGTCATCGGACCCATACGCCTGGTATTTGTCGTACCAGAGGGCCAGGGCAATAAACGATGCAGCCTTGGGGTTTTCTTTATTTCAAGTGGGCGAAAGATTTTCTCTTTCGCCCCTGCTAGATTCTTTACTTCACTTCGAGTCCCTGATAGCCGAACAGTAAAGATCGTCCTTCCGCGCTGTTTAATAAAACAGTTTTGAAAAGAATCCTACATCGTTCCAATCATTTGAATACCAATTCCAACATACACAAAGTAGTGTTATATATAGTTTCCAATTTTTGTTCTAACTTTTTCTTAAATTTGAAGATTTTATTGAATGTTATTTAAATATGGGTTTCACATTTTTAAAATATTTACTTTATATTTTTTTAATATGTAATTTATGTTCTCTGAATATTTAGCTTATATTTTCTAAACATTCAATTTACATTCCTTGTATATGTATACAATATTCAGATCTAATATTTTTCTCAAATGAAAAAATGTGAATATTCAATATTTGAAAAAACATTTACCCCATATTTTTGTGCTACTACTACTTTGTGTAAAGTTTTTGCCTCATCGCCGCGGCGATATCAGCTGTGCGAGCACGACATCAACCTACGAGGTGATCGACCGCCGATGTAAACCTCGCCGCATCGAGAAGTTCGGCGAACTCGTCAAATCGTCTCGTGGGCCATCGCATCATGTTTTGGTTATTACCGTAACGAACGTTGCTGCGATCCTACTCGCGTAACTTTCAAACTCCCCACTCCGTAATCCTTCGAAACCGATGGCCCACGCGGGTATAAAAGACAGCTGTTTCGTCGCTCAAGCACTCATGATTATCTGTCATACTGACCTATATCAAAGTACTCGTGCGCTTATTCTTGTCATACTGACACTCATTGACTGTTTATTTTTTCATTTCGATATTTTCCTTTTGTACCTTTGAGTTTTCGTTAAATATACGTTCCGTTGTTAACCATACCTTTCTTTCAACCACCTTCACATTTTTCACTATCTGTAGTTTACAACAATCATCGAATATTAGAAAACAGATTTTAATGATGATTTTATATACGCTAGTAAGCGCATTTCAAATATTGAATCCAGTTTTAAACATTGTTTTAAACATTTAGAAAAAAATTATACAGCGTCCGAGCGCTAAGCATCGAACTTGTTTTATATAAACGCTTGAACATTTACTAAGAGCATGTAAATTTTAACTGCAACCTTCCGCAATCTTGAACTATAAACGGATTTTAACAAATAGGGGCCCGCGGTTATTCGACGCCTGGCTACGCAGTTCCACTTGAATCTTGCATAGCAGCATGGAATTACAATGTATGTATGTATGTATGTATGTATGTGTATTCTCTGCGCCACACTATGGGGCAAACGGCAGAACTCTGTGTCAAAATCAAAGAACTTTCGATAGAAACGAGATGGAGCAATTCAATTTTTTTAAATGAAAGCTGAAACTTGGCAGGATATGAAATAATTGTAGAGATTGTGGTACGAACGTTTTTGACCTAGAAAAATTTCATTAAACTTGTACAAGTTCAAGAAAATTGTGGGTTTTCCAATACCACGCGCGGAAACAATTTTTTTTAAACATGCGACACATCACTTCCCGTAGATTTATCACGCTGATTGAAAATCTGGTCTCAAAATTTGTCTACGACCTCAGGATTTTTCAAAAAATCGATTTTTGTGAAAAAAACAATAAAGTCAATGAAATCATAATTTTTACGTTGAAATGTTTTGATAACCTACTAATTTGAAGATTTATTGTATTATTATTAATAGAACCGACTAAAAAGAAAGATAATGAAATATTTAAACGTTTGACGAATTACTGCCATTGTCGCTAGCACTACTTGCAAGCTGCTGTGTGTGTGGCTGTAATGTGATTTAAATTAGATATCTATTTTCCATAATTATATTTTCAGTTACACAGGAAGTAAGGTAAGTATTCCATCTTTTTAACTTACTTCTCATAAACGAACATTTTCCATTACCCATAGCATAATATTCAGAAGATACAAATGAATCGTGGCATAAATTATACAGAAAAAATATGATACTGCATTCACGACAAAATAGCCGAATAAATAGAATACTAGACGTTTTTAATCGAGCATTATACCTAACCGACCCGAAAATTTCACTGATATTAATAAAAAATCGATTGAACTTTAAAAAAGAACATAAGATATCAGCAGAAGTTACAAAATTCGTTTATGAGAAGTAAGTTAAAAAGATGAAATACTTACCTTACTTCCTGAGTAAATGAAAATATAATTATGGAAAATAGATATCTAATTTAAATCACATTACAGCCACACACACACACACTGTGACGTGGCAGGTTTCGCCGACGTCTTTCCGAACCTTCTAACAGAGACCGGGTCACTTTTTCGACCATCGGAACCGAAACGGGCGTTGCGATCGATCTCCCTGGAGACGGCCGAGTCCCAGTGGAATAGTATTATCGCGCTTGAATGTCGCGCCGCTGGGCGCGACACGAGGTTTCAGATCCGGCGACTATCCATAGGAGATTTCGATGCCCATCTTCCGCTGCTAATTGGCGAGAAATTTCGAGAACAGACCCGAAGAACCTATCGCAGATCGGCGAGTACGGAGAAGACAACGGGGATTGGACCGAGCCCGGATCCGTCAACCCGGAGACATCGACGAGGCATTTACGATAAAGGGACGAACAACGGCCCAACCTTGTCGATTCTCGCCCGGGCAGGGCCATGAGAGCCCACCCGGAATGGCTCGCGTCCACCCTTACCGCCCTCGCAGCGTTAGCGGACGCCGCCTTGAGAAATTAACAATTTTCGAAGGCACGGGTCCGAATCCTTTAGATTCGGCCCTGCAGCGAGGAGCCACGCGATAGGCCCCGAGTGTCGCCACAGCGAGGATGGATGAGGAAGTAGAGGGGATGCCTCGCTTCCGCGTTCCGAGCCGACACGAAGTAGGTCACTAGGCCGAAGGATTGCATCCAATTAAGTACCGCTCTGTAATCGCGTATTGTAGAAAATTTGATATCGTGAGACCATTGTGCCGGAAACGAGTCCACGAATTTGGTAAGTACCGGTCAGTTTTCGGTGTAAAATAATTGTGAATACTCGTGTTGGCTCGGGGCGTAGTTTTGATAGAAATTCTAACCTCGCGTCGTGTGCCACGAGCTTCGGCGTGTCCCACGACCGGGACGAGCTCTCCCGAGAGGAACGCCGGGCCGTGTATCGTAGCGTCCCCGAATGCTGCGTGATACGGGGCGTACGATATTTCGTGTTTCGATTCGTATTCGGAGATCCTCGAGACGTTCCACGGTGGGACGACGCGACGCGCCCGTTTCGTTCTCGCCGCGTTCTTTGCCGTCCTCGCCTAGTCAAATAGTAGTAGATCGCGTATTCTATCGGGGCTCGGTAGATTTCGTGCCCTTCTGGGCTTGTATCATTTACGCGGAGGCCTGTAACTACCGAGCTCGACGCGAAAGAATAGAAGTCACGCGCGTACGGCCGAACTACCGCCGAAGATTCTCGACGACGCGCCGGCAAATATTTTGACTGCCGCCGGTTCATGCCGGTGGCTTGTATCGACATCCCGTTCTAAATAAACGGTAGTAATTTGCCCTGAAATCCTTCTATTCATTTCGCCTGTGAGAAACGTTCCCGTCGCGGGGAATGCCCCGTCCTTTTTCCCACGTGGAATCCTGGCTTGTGCCACCGCTATCCAAGGCATCCACGCAGTCCTCGCAGATTCGAAAGAAGTTCGTGTAGAGACAAAAGTTTCGCGTGGTACGGTAACGTGCCTGGCGCCCGAGTATCGATCTACGGTCGATTAAGTATTGTCCCATTTCGAGTCTGCGAGTGGCTGTTTGTCCCGGGAGGACCACGTTTCGCGCGACCGAGCGTGGCCCGGTCTTTCGGCCATAATTTCCCGAGTCCGGTTGCCGGTTTCGTAAGGAATCGGTAAACGGCGTGACAAATTGGCGCCCGAACATTGTAATTCTCTCGCAGAAAAAGCGATTCGAGATATAGGCCTTTTTCCAAGAGACACGTGGAGGAGCGCGGGGCTCTCACAGGAGAAATTATATTTTCGGCGAGGAAACGGGAGAATTCGGCGAGACGAGCGAGGCGGTCGCGAGACAGAGACACGCGATCCAATAGTAAACAGACTTTTTCTTTCTCCTTCGGTCGTACGAGATAAGCCAACACGGAATTTCGTGTATTGTAGTTTCAGTGTGTACAAGGCTCACCTTGTACTATTTCGTGTGTCATTCCAGCACGTAAATTAGTATACCGGGTGACCGAACAAACTTTCAAATTTAAAGAGTAAATAGCAAATATAGTGAGCTATTTATTTATTTATTTAGTGATTGGTCCATTTAATTGAGTCATTATTTAATTACTTATTTATTTATTTATTTATTTATCTATCTATTTATGTATAAATTCACGTGTTTAATTATTTAGTTATTGAATAATTCAAAGAAAAAAAAAAAAAAGTATTTGGGAAAATATTTTGCCGGATATTCGGTTCTTTTCGGGGTTGGAGAAACCAACTTCCGTAGTCGGCGGAGTATCGTGGTCGGTAGCGTGCCAGGGTGACTATCGCATTCGCTGATACGGGACGCGCCAACGCGTGCGGCCCGTCAGCGAATCGAGGGTGCCCCTCGCTATCCGGCCTACGAGACAAACCGCACGGAAGCGGTTGGAACTCACGCCCGAAAAATCCGAATTTTAATTTTTATATATATTTTGTATGGTTTGGTCACCGGTATTGAGTTTCGGAACGGCACACGAGATACAATAATGAAATAATTATGACAAATTGATTGAAATTGAAACGATATTATTGTGTATTTCCTCCTTTTGTCGCCCACCCACATATTTTTTTTTTTTTTTTGTATTTTTTTTATATGTGGTGGTGGGAAAGTATGGTTTGCGTATGGTTTACGTCCACATTATCGTAGTCCTAGACGAGTGCCGTCCTAATTTGCGTATATAATTATCGAATTAATTTCTTTTGTTTTGTTTTATGAATAATTCGTGTGTTTGCGGTATCGTACACCTCTCCGAGATAGTTTGCGACGGCTAGCGCTGGCCGATTGAAGAGAGAGGGTACGACAATTACGCGCGGAAACACTGTCGACGGGCAGGAACCGCGATTTAAATTTCGAAACATAGTAGCTTACTCTTTCCTTTCGCGATTGTAAAGAGGACGAATTGCCGGGGGACAGCCGTAGAAAAATATTGCAAAGAGAATTAAAATTGAGATTCGGTCGGAAATTGAATACCGACGTAAATCCGTTTTTTTTTGTCGATAGAGCCGATTATTACGGACCCGCGTTCTCTCTCGCTAGTCGTGTACGTAACGAGGCCGTCATTCGGATTTCGCTAACGTCGGAAATCGATACTGGAAGAATTATCGTAGAAATACGTGAGCGACCAGAGAAACCGGTATCTCGAGTCCGGGAAAAATGAAGAGCCTCTTAAACTTGCCGAAAAGGGAACGCGATGAGTCGGAGGAGCGATCAGTGTACGGGGATGCTAAAGAGGAACTAGGGTTATCCGACGCGTACTCCTCGGGGGAGGACAATGCAATCGGGGTTAGATCACCCCCCCGCGAGATAAGCATTCGTGTCCCTCAATACCGAGGAAGAAGATCGCTATCGCCCTCCCACCGTCGCGAAACCCAGGAAGGGCAATGGGACGTTCAAATCGTAGAACCCTCACCTCCCATCAAACCCAAATCCAGAACACCAGGCGGAGCGGTACCCCGAGACCTATATTACCAGGGAACACCCATCGTCGACATAATGCGACGATGGAGGTTGAAATTTAGCGGGGAACCGGAGGAAGACCCGGAAGAGTTCCTCGAAGACCTTGAAATACAACGAAAATACTGCAATATCGCGAGAAGCGACTTGCTACGTTGTCTAGCGGTATGTCTCGGGGGAATCGCAAAGCATTGGTATAAGGAGGAGGGGGCGCAATGTAGAACATGGGAAGGATTCGAAGAGGCTTTTCGGGAATTTTTCGGGGACTCGGACTACCAAGACACCCTGGTACGCAAAATTAAAGAATACTATCAGGAGGACGATCAACCGGTCCGAGAATATATTATGAAGATGACGGCCATGTTTGGTAGATTGCAACCACCGTGGTCAGAATTAAAAAGAGCGAGACGATTATATTGGGGCGCGAAAGAACAGTTGCAACGCTCGATAGCTATTGGGTCCGTAGTTGAAATAAGACAACTACGGAAACAGTTAGTGGAGGCCGAACGAGAGGCGGAACAGAAGAGTAGGATTAGGCCAAAAGTATCGGGGGAAGGTCGCTACGGTTCCGCGTCAGATTCCGCCCGCCCATCGCGATCGCGGTCGGATACACGCCAAAAATCGGTGCGTTTTGAGTACGCGAATGCAGTGGCGACCACGAGCGGGGAGGAAACCGAGGATTCAGAGGGAGAATTCATTGCCCCCCAAAGAAGATCGAGAATCAGATCGGGATCTCGTGAACCCAAGGCAACGCAAGGGAAGAAGGTTCAGAATGCCGCGCCGAGGGGGAGCGAAAAATCCCGATCAAGCAAAACAACTAGGGACCACTCGGCGGACTTCCGCGCAGGTACCGCGGAACTGACCGCAGCCGTGACAACACGACAATGGCAGCCGCACGATAAACAACGTGCGAGCGGGGAGTACCGGCCGCAATGTTGGAATTGCCGTAAGACCGGTCACCTCTCACGCCATTGCAAGGAGGAACATCGGTTGCACTGCTACGGCTGCGGGGCAGAGGGGGTCACACTGCAACGCTGTCGTAAATGCCGAAACCGGTCGGGAAACGGGACGGGGGGTCGATCGGAGGGGCCGGAGAGACTTCACCCGAACTAATTTCGGCCCGTGTTTTGACTTTTGGGGATAAGTACCGCCCACCTCTGTTGACCGTAGATGCGTGGATCGGCGATTTGGCAACTCGCGCCCTAATCGATTCGGGGTCGTCCCTGACATTTATCAGTCGGGACGTCCTCGAAAGAATAAAAGATACGAAAGTCGAGCTTAGAAAAGCAGTAAGACCCTGCTACTTTCTTCTGGCTACGGGGGCCGTAGATCGTGCCGAAGACGAGGCACAATTCGAAATACGAATAGAAAGAGAGATACGCGTAGTGGTCGCGAAAGTTTTGGACAATCTCGTGACTCCCCTACTGTTAGGAACGGATTCGATAGCGAGATTCGGAATAATAGCGGAATATCATAACGCTATTTGGTATTTCGCGTCACGACCAGGTGATAGGTTTCACTTTGAAAGTACCCCTCCTAGCGCAATATGTTGTGGTCTGCAAATATTATCGGAAGAGGAAAAAGACCGTTTAAAGGCCTTCCTCGAGTCCACGTTGCCGGAGTTCGAAAGGATGACGGGCAAAACGGACTTGATCAGTCACAAAATCGATGTAGGCGACCACCAGCCTATTAAACAGCGATATTATGCCGTCTCCCCGAAGGTACAGGAGGCCATATACCAAGAGGTAGACAAACTGTTGGCCGACGGCATAATTGAGCCATCGAGTAGTGGCTGGTCAAGTCCAATTGTGATGGTTAAGAAGCCCAACGGTAAATATCGGTTCTGCCTCGATTTCCGTAAAGTCAACGAGGTCTCGAGGAAGGATGCGTACCCACTACCGCTCATGACACAAATTCTCGATAAGTTACGTTCGGCGAAGTACATTTCGACAATCGACCTCAGTCAGGCATATTTTCAAATCCCCCTGGAGGAGAAAAGCCGCGAAATAACAGCATTCACGGTACCGGGGAAAGGCCTATTCCAGTTCCGCCGCATGCCGTACGGACTGTCAGGCGCTCCCGCAACTTTCTAAAGATTATTAGACCGATTAATAGGGCCGGAAATGGAACCACACGCTTTTTCGTATTTGGACGATATAATTATCGTCACTAAGACTTTCTCGGATCATCTCGTGTGGCTCGACAGAGTACTAAATAAGATCAAAGAGGCCGGTCTAATAATCAATGCGGAAAAGTGCGAGTTCTGCCGGCAAGAAGTCCGGTATTTGGGTTTCGTGGTGAGCCGAGAGGGGCTAAAGGTGGACGCGGAGAAAGTCCAACCCGTATTATCGTTTCCTCCGCCCAAAACGGTTAAGCAGGTGCGACGTTTCCTAGGAATGGCTTCTTGGTATAGAAGATTCATCCCGGGATTCGCCACACTTGCTGAGCCACTTAATGGCCTTTTACGGAAAGATCGCGTATAGGAATGGAAGGACAGCCAACAAGCTGCCTTCGAATCCCTTCGGAACGCGATTGCCTCTGCACCTACCCTCTCGTGCCCCGATTTCGAAATCCCATTTACGTTGCAAACGGATGCGAGTACGGTTGGACTAGGCGCGGTATTAACGCAGGAGGTCGATCAGGTCGAAAGAGTAATCGCATTCGCGAGCAGATCTCTCTCACTGCCGGAGAGAAAATATTCCGCTACGGAGCTGGAATGTCTTGCGATCGTCTGGGCGGTAGAAAAGTTTCGGCCTTATTTGGAAGGGTACGCATTTACGGTAGTGACGGACCACAACAGTTTGCGATGGCTTAGAACCCTAAGAAATCCGACAGGAAGATTAGCGCGTTGGGCCCTGCGGCTAATAGAATACGATTTTAAAGTAGTATATCGGCAGGGAGCCCTGAACAAGGTGCCGGATGCACTTTCGCGAGCATTCGAAGGGGAGGAGGCCGAAGAAACCGAAACTCACCTGGTGGCGACAATACGGGCAAAGTGGTACGAGGGGAAATTTGCGGATGTAGAGCGAGACCCAGGCAAACACAAGGACTGGTCAATTCGGAACGGGGAGCTATTTTGCCGTCGTACCGATCCCCTAATCGCGGAAACGTTAGGGTTAGATGCCGATGAATGGAAACTGGTAGTACCGGAGGAACGCAGAACCGAGATCCTGCAAGAGGCGCACGATAACGTTCAAGCAGGCCATCTGGGCGTCGAAAAGACGTACCAACGAATTGCGTCCCGCTACTACTGGCCCGGCATGTATAGAACAGCAGTTGAATACGTAAGACGCTGTAATACCTGTCAATTCACGAAAGTGGAACAAACACTCCCACCGGGGTTGATGGGTCGGCGCCGTGTTGACATGCCGTGGTCAGTGGTAGCCGCCGATATAATGGGCCCATTTCCGCCTAGCAGATCCGGTAATGTGTACCTCCTGGTCATCCAGGATCTATTCACGAAATGGATAGAGTGCACCCCGCTCCGAAAGGCGACCGGTCCGAAAATTGCCGAGGCACTCGAGTCGTTAATCTTTTCGAGGTGGGGAACTCCGGACGTTTTATTAACGGATAACGGCACGGAGTTCGCCAACAAAGTTATTCGGGAGCTCGCAGAGCAATATGGGATAAAATTGAGTACGACCCCCCCGTACCACCCGCAAGCCAATCCGGTCGAACGCGTGAATAGAATCCTTAAGACGATGATTGTAGCGTACATAGGTAGGGATATCCGAGATTGGGACCACAACTTACCACAGTTTCGATTCGCATACAATACAGCCCACCATTCCGTATTGCAGGCCTCCCCCGCGTTTCTGAATTTCGGGCGAGAGCCACGACCGGCAAAGTGTGTTAGGGCAAGCGTGGAGCCTCCTGTCGACCTCGAGGTTACCTCCAATGATACTTGGAAGAAAAGAGTCACCCAGCTGCCGACGCTAAGGCACTGGATGCTGGAGAACCTCGAGGACGCGTACAAAAAGCAGGCACACAGCTACAATTTGCGACGCAGAAATGTAGAATTCCACGTAGGGGATAGGGTAATGAAGCGACAAAGAGTCCTCTCCTCGGCAGCGAATTACGTGGCCGCAAAACTGGTGCCGAAGTTCATAGGCCCAGTAACGATTAAAAAGAAGCTGTCGCCAAGTGTGTACGTCCTAGCCGCGGAGGACGGACGCAACTTGGGCAAGGCGCATATCGAGGACCTGAAACCATACTTTCCCCCCACACACCCCTTAGAGCAATGATTAACGTCGTAGCATCGTTTTGTTATTCAGAAATGGACAGAGTAAAGAAAATTGAGGCCCACCTAAGGGCATTATACCCACTACCGGGGGGTTGCCGAGCGGCTACGGCGAACATCGCTTACCGCCCGCTAGGACCCCCGGAAGAGAAGAAGAGACCGCCAACGCCGGACACCGAGCCGGAGGAAAGAGAAACGTTCATCTCCACGGCTACGATAGTAATTTCCGCACCCGCAGGTACAAAGGCAGGAGAAAAGGAGATACCGGGGGGGACCCCGAGGGAGTCCCTCCCAAGCGAGCCCACTATTACGGCCAGCAGCAAGATTGGAGAAGGGGCGACCTTAAGAACAACCTCATGCGGACATACAGCGGAACCCAAGTGCCCGACCGAACCCAAACACCGGCAAAGAACATACGACGAACGGACCATCATCGAAGAGTCGAAAACAAAATTAATGTACCAGGAACTACTGGAGAGCTGGTCAATCACCTTTCGGACGGGGGGGGGGGGTCCCGCGAAAAAGAGATAATTGCCGAGACCCTACGCCCGGGCCAAATACCGAGGGCGACCCGGACGACCCCGGATAGGCCATGCCCGGAGCAAAAAGTGAGACCAACGGCAGCAATACCGCCGGGACCCCCTAGAATGCCGTTGGCCAACAGGGAGGGCCTAGGGGCCCGCTTAGACAGGATACAAGAGAAGCATCGGCGTGCAGCGGAAATACCGACCCCGAGGCGACTGGGGGAGGAAACGTCGGGGCCGGAAGACGAAACAAAGGCGACAACACCCACAAAGCCGAAGGAACCCAAATGGAGGGGCGCGGCTAAAAAGAAAAGAGGCAGCGAGGTGGAGGCGGGGTGCTGGCGCTGCCATAGTAAACAACATGCGCACACCGAATGCACAGCGCCCCAGAAATGGGAATACTGTTTCCGGTGCGGGCGACCGTACTACACGGTCAAAACCTGCCCGGAGTGCAGGCCCACGTGGAAATCACGGGGGCCACAGCACGACCGGGGGGTTAGACGATGAGCGGTCGCCCGTCACCGAAGGGAAGTACAAGAAGGGGGGTAGATTATCGCCAATAGGCGGAAACAAGTGTTCGTTCCTAGTATTTTTTTTGTTTTGGGAGATTAGAGTCCTAGCGACCAAAAAGGGGAGGAAATAAAAGACTGATAGTATTAATACGGAAAGATATATTTTTTTTAGTTTTATATGACTTTAGAGGGTTTTTGACGGAAAAACAAAATATTTTGTTAAATAAGATGCGCGCCAATAGGCACGTATTAAAGGAAATAATACCGAATTGGTAGTCGCTTCATTACTTCCCTAACCCCAGCGTCGATCCGGGCCCACCGGGGTCCGGCAATAGCGTTTATTAAGTTTTTCAGCTGCGCGCCGGTCGTATCAGCAGGCCTCGCCACAAGGAAGAGAGTAAGAAATACAGGATTGCATGTACTTGTCTAGGACTCAAGGTGTTGGGATTCGTGTATGTCTCTGTTTGCGTTTTGAGGTACACCCTGGAACTCTGAGGAAGACCGATCGCCACCGAGCCCGCGAGTAACCTGACCGGTAACTGCCAACGGTGTGCCCCGGTCTCTTTTAGGGGGGGAGGAGTTGTGACGTGGCAGGTTTCGCCGACGTCTTTCCGAACCTTCTAACAGAGACCGGGTCACTTTTTCGACCATCGGAACCGAAACGGGCGTTGCGATCGATCTCCCTGGAGACGGCCGAGTCCCAGTGGAATAGTATTATCGCGCTTGAATGTCGCGCCGCTGGGCGCGACACGAGGTTTCAGATCCGGCGACTATCCATAGGAGATTTCGATGCCCATCTTCCGCTGCTAATTGGCGAGAAATTTCGAGAACAGACCCGAAGAACCTATCGCAGATCGGCGAGTACGGAGAAGACAACGGGGATTGGACCGAGCCCGGATCCGTCAACCCGGAGACATCGACGAGGCATTTACGATAAAGGGACGAACAACGGCCCAACCTTGTCGATTCTCGCCCGGGCAGGGCCATGAGAGCCCACCCGGAATGGCTCGCGTCCACCCTTACCGCCCTCGCAGCGTTAGCGGACGCCGCCTTGAGAAATTAACAATTTTCGAAGGCACGGGTCCGAATCCTTTAGATTCGGCCCTGCAGCGAGGAGCCACGCGATAGGCCCCGAGTGTCGCCACAGCGAGGATGGATGAGGAAGTAGAGGGGATGCCTCGCTTC
This sequence comes from Lasioglossum pauxillum, assembly GCA_933228785.1. NCBI lineage: Eukaryota > Metazoa > Arthropoda > Insecta > Hymenoptera > Halictidae > Lasioglossum > Lasioglossum pauxillum. The sequence continues at coordinate 31,553,568 of OW121703.1, forward strand.
CGCGTTCCGAGCCGACACGAAGTAGGTCACTAGGCCGAAGGATTGCATCCAATTAAGTACCGCTCTGTAATCGCGTATTGTAGAAAATTTGATATCGTGAGACCATTGTGCCGGAAACGAGTCCACGAATTTGGTAAGTACCGGTCAGTTTTCGGTGTAAAATAATTGTGAATACTCGTGTTGGCTCGGGGCGTAGTTTTGATAGAAATTCTAACCTCGCGTCGTGTGCCACGAGCTTCGGCGTGTCCCACGACCGGGACGAGCTCTCCCGAGAGGAACGCCGGGCCGTGTATCGTAGCGTCCCCGAATGCTGCGTGATACGGGGCGTACGATATTTCGTGTTTCGATTCGTATTCGGAGATCCTCGAGACGTTCCACGGTGGGACGACGCGACGCGCCCGTTTCGTTCTCGCCGCGTTCTTTGCCGTCCTCGCCTAGTCAAATAGTAGTAGATCGCGTATTCTATCGGGGCTCGGTAGATTTCGTGCCCTTCTGGGCTTGTATCATTTACGCGGAGGCCTGTAACTACCGAGCTCGACGCGAAAGAATAGAAGTCACGCGCGTACGGCCGAACTACCGCCGAAGATTCTCGACGACGCGCCGGCAAATATTTTGACTGCCGCCGGTTCATGCCGGTGGCTTGTATCGACATCCCGTTCTAAATAAACGGTAGTAATTTGCCCTGAAATCCTTCTATTCATTTCGCCTGTGAGAAACGTTCCCGTCGCGGGGAATGCCCCGTCTATTTTCCCACGTGGAATCCTGGCCTGTGCCACCGCTATCCAAGGCATCCACGCAGTCCTCGCAGATTCGAAAGAAGTTCGTGTAGAGACAAAAGTTTCGCGTGGTACGGTAACGTGCCTGGCGCCCGAGTATCGATCTACGGTCGATTAAGTATTGTCCCATTTCGAGTCTGCGAGTGGCTGTTTGTCCCGGGAGGACCACGTTTCGCGCGACCAAGCGTGGCCCGGTCTTTCGGCCATAATTTCCCGAGTCCGGTTGCCGGTTTCGTAAGGAATCGGTAAACGGCGTGACAACACTTACAAGTAGTGCCAGCGACAATGGCAGTAATTCGTCAAGCTCACGAGATTTCTAGTGTTTCATACTTCGTAAGTAACTCTAAACGTGTAAATATTTCATTATCTTTCTTTTTAGTCGGTCCCATTAATAATAATACAATAAATCTTCAAATTAGTGGGTTATCAAAACATTTCAACGAAAAAATTATGATTTCATTGATTTTTTGTTACAAAAATCGATTTTTTGAAAAATCCTGAGATCGTAGACAAAATGTGAGACCAGATGTGAAATCGGCGTGGAAAAATCTACGGGAAATGATGTGTCGCATGTTCAAAAAAAATTTTTTCCGCGCGTGGTATTGGAAAAACCACCATTTTCTTGAACTTGTGCAAGTGGAATTTTTCAAGGGTACAAAGCGTTTGTACCACAATCTCTATAATTATTTCATATTCTGCCAAGTGTCAGCTTTCATTTAAAATAAATTGAATCGCTCTATCTCATTTCTATCGAAAGTTCTTTGATTTTGACAAAGAATCCTTCCGTTTGCCCCATAGTGCGCCAGTGAGAGACCCCGAAAACTCCTCGTTACTAGATTTCATATAATTCCTATGAAGAATTCAATCTTAGTTACTTTGCCGCGGTTTCTAGACAATATAGTCCAGTCGGCAGGTCGAAAAAAAGGCGTCTACCTACAGGTCACAATGCGTGGTTCAAAATGTCATTTTGAGAAACATTTCCTAATTCTGAACGCCTGTTTCTCGGTGCCTATTGGGTCAAAAAATACATTTGAACAGTGAAATTTGAAGGAAATTTAATGCTCTTTCCAAAAATGAAAACAAAAAATTCTTAGGACTAATAGTTTTTGAGTAATAGGCGAAAAACCAACAAAATGTAATAAAAATCGTGGTTTTTTCCCCTCCCCAAGTTAGCACAGGGTCCTCGAGGTCGAAAACTCAGATACGACACCCCAGAGTACCCCTAAATGACGTGTCAAAATTTCATTGAGTTCGGAATACTTTCCAGGTAAAAGTACCTGCCGAGTGGACTAATAGTATGCATTGTGAGAATTTAACACGATTTTCAATTATTTCCGATGTTCTGACTAAAAAATGTTTCCAACGAAACTTGATCAGTACTTACTTTTCTATACATTGAAATACAAAAAATTAAAGAAAAATTTCTTTTTTATAAAAAAATGAAGGTTTTTTTTGCTGTCGAAGACAAATGTTACAAGGTCGAACCAGGTAGCCAGAAAAAATAAAATTGCTTTCCTGCCTACGGAATGACCGCGATGAATGTTTCCATCCGTGCCCATTAGCATTTGGTACGCAGATGTTTTATGACCGAAAGAACATCACGGCAATGGGTGTACTACCAATAAAACAGGACACAGTGGGCCATTCCAGTTTAGCTTTACTAAACTTTTTACGGAATGGAAAGAGTCGTTTGCAAACAATTCTTTTCAACTTTCCGACGGCCGCGGTCGATTCTACGATACAACGGGTCGCAGTGGGGAAATCCCGATTGCGGTGGGCCGCATGCCCGATATTATAAAGGCCTGTATTGAAAATGTATCAATTATACACTCACCTACGACGAAAATACATTCTTCGTTTGCTGTATCTCCTCGTTGATGGACGAAGAGTATGTGCATTTAGGCGACCCATCGGCGCTCGCAATGTCGCCAATCGTACCTCTGCTTCCGTCGGATTTCCAGAAATTTTCACTACCCTCATTGCGAACTACACCACACAACACTTTGCACTCTTACGCAAGTCCACAAATCGTACACAATCGCGTCAACACTATTGAACACTTCCCTTCGCGATGTGTAAACATGTACGAATGAATACGGAAATCGCTCACACACGAACGCGTTCCAGTTCATCCGAAAACTGGGAAAACCAACGACACGATCACACCCACGTGCGATCGAAGTCTACAGAGCGAAATATTCAAAGACGATTTGTTATAACTTTGACATAAATCTCCGGCCGCAACAATGTATTGAGGAGCATGACGGTTTTCGAGGCAAGCGCGAACCAATCAGCATCAAGAACAACAGGAGAGCAGCTCTGTTCAGAGGAGCGCGTGCGCCTCCGATCTGCGACGGCAGGGACACTCTCCACGGTCCGCGCTTCTAATATATTTACTTCGCTGGGGGGTCTCAAAAGATATCCAAGTGCATTTTTAATTGAGAAAGTAAGTGATAGCCAAACAAGTTCTTTTGTACATTCCAGAATATCTGGGCTATAGTTTGTGTTTATTTTTGTTATTATTGTTTTATTCATGTGTTTTATTCATGTGTTTTATTTCACGATGTAGATGGAGTCATTCGATGAAATCATTGCTGCGCGCCAGCCGCTGTTTCCATGCACCGCAGCCGCGGCACGTGAAGAGGATGCTCGCAACGGAAGGAGGCGAGCCCTCGAAGCGGCCCGCAAAGAGGCCCGCCGTGTAATGGCGGAAGTGGCCAGGTTGGAGGTGGAGGAGGCGGAGGAGGCCGACTCGGCACCGGCACCGACACCAACACCGGCACCGACACCGACACCGGCACCGGCACCGGCACCGGCACCGGCACCGGCACCGGCACCGGCACCGGCACCGGCACCGGCACCGACACCAACACCAACACCGGCACCGACACCGACACCGACACCGACACCGACACCGGCACCGACACCGACACCGACACCGACACCGACACCGACACCGACACCGACACCGACACCGGCACCGGCACCGACACCGGCACCGGCACCTGCACCTGCACCGGCACCGGCACCGATACATTACAATGCGGTGCCACCACCCAACGTATTAGCGGTCGCCAACGAGCCAACCCCGTGGTTGGCAGGCCTAGGGAGGCCAGAGCCGGGTAACGAGGCGTTATGGGTAAGTAACAAAAATTACTGCAAACAACAATTTTACAAACTATACAATATACAGGACGCATAGTGTAACGAAAATTTTTTGTGTCGGTGGATGGATAGAGATTTCAAGGTCACCATGATTATTTAAAATGGAAAGACCTACTGTCTTGTGTAATGTCTTCTGTATCATGACTTGATAGACTATCGAATTCTGAGTGAAAATGTATTGACCTCTATATGTCCTAAAAGTAATAGTTAACTAGATATTATCGAAATGATTTTCTTTCTTCTTTAGATAATATCTCGTTAACTATTACATTTAGGACATATAGAGGTCAATATATTAATACGCAGAATTTGATACTCTATCGACTTATGGTATAAAAATGGGATATTCCTATTTAAAAAGTGAAACTGGCCTCGACAATACTAAAATCAATCGAAATTTAGAATTTTTTTTGTCAGATTATCACAAGTACTTGAAAAGTCGTGAAAAGTGTTGCGTGGGACACCCTGTATATTCTGTATTAGAGTAGCTATTTAATGATGTTCGTGTTTCAACAATATTTAAATGAATAAATTTTCATAATTTGTCTCTATATGTTACAGAACAGACTGCAGCAAGAAGCTCGCAGAGAGTATTTTAAAAAACTAAAGGAGAGCGGGGTCGAGCCCGGCATACCACGCGGCCGCGGAGGCCGCGGGCGCGGGGGCCGAGGATACAGGGGCCGCGGACGCCGAGGAACAATTATTAACAATTATCACTATTATAATTAAATCATTATTAAAAAAACATTAAAAAATTATTATTAAAATATACATTACAAAATGCGTATCCATTTTAATCACCTTCACCATCACCTTTGCGTTCTCCTGCGCGCGTGTGCATGTTGCACTATAACAATAGCTTTAATTTACAATACTAAACAATTTACAATAATTCTATAAATTTTTGCAACTTTTTGCATCATAGGGGAATGGTTTCGAATCTTCGGAACCTTCCCGAGCTGCCGAGGCACACGTACACGCTGCTCGAACGCTTTCGTGTGCGAGCGCATGGTGGCACGGAGAGTCTAACCTGCTCTGCATGCAATAAATACTGTAAATTTAGCATCGAAAACGCAAAATGAGGACATTTTTGACATACGTCCCTCACAGATTGATATTTCATCTAGCGATTGAGACCACGCAGAGCATCGAAATGCGCGTCATAGATGAATGGTTTCGAATCTTCGGAACCTTCCCGAGCTGCCGAGGCACACGTACACGCTGCTCGAACGCTTTCGTGTGCGAGCGCATGGTGGCACGGAGAGTCTAACCTGCTCTGCATGCAATAAATACTGTAAATTTAGCATCGAAAACGCAAAATGAGGACATTTTTGACATACGTCCCTCACAGATTGATATTTCATCTCGCGATTGCGACCACGCAGAGCATCGAAATGCGCGTCATAGATGAATGGTTTCGAATCTTCGGAACCTTCCCGAGCTGCCGAGGCACACGTACACGCTGCTCGAAAGCGTTCGTGTGCGAGCGTACGGTGGCACTGCGAGTCAAGCCTGTTTACGTTACCTCTCGCCCAGCGTGCAACGTAAATACTGCAAATTTAGCATCGAAAACGCAAAATGAGGACATTTTTGACATACGTCCCTCACAGATTGATATTTCATCTAGCGATTGCGACCACGCAGAGTATCGAAATGCGCGTCATAGATGAATGGTTTCGAATCTTCGGAACCTTCCCGAGCTGCCGAGGCACACGTACACGCTGCTCGAACGCTTTCGTGTGCGAGCGCATGGTGGCACGGAGAGTCTAACCTGCTCTGCATGCAATAAATACTGTAAATTTAGCATCGAAAACGCAAATGAGGACATTTTTGACATACGTCCCTCACAGATTGATATTTCATCTAGCGATTGCGACCACGCAGAGCATCGAAATGCGCGTCATAGATGAATGGTTTCGAATCTTCGGAACCTTCCCGAGCTGCCGAGGCACACGTACACGCTGCTCGAACGCTTTCGTGTGCGAGCGCATGGTGGCACGGAGAGTCTAACCTGCTCTGCATGCAATAAATACTGTAAATTTAGCATCGAAAACGCAAAATGAGGACATTTTTGACATACGTCCCTCACAGATTGATATTTCATCTAGCGATTGCAACCACGCAGAGCATCGAAATGCGCGTCATAGATGAATGGTTTCGAATCTTCGGAACCTTCCCGAGCTGCCGAGGCACACGTACACGCTGCTCGAACGCTTTCGTGTGCGTGCGCATGGTGGCACGGAGAGTCTAACCTGCTCTGCATGCAATAAATACTGTAAATTTAGCATCGAAAACGCAAAATGAGGGCATTTTTGACATACGTCCCTCACAGATTGATATTTCATCTAGGGATTGCGACCACGCAGAGCATCGAAATGCGCGTCATAGATGAATGGTTTCGAATCTTCGGAACCTTCCCGAGCTGCCGAGGCACACGTACACGCTGCTCGAACGCTTTCGTGTGCGAGCGCATGGTGGCACGGAGAGTCTAATATGCTCTGCATGCAATAAATACTGTAAATTTAGCATCGAAAACGCAAAATGAGGACATTTTTGACATACGTCCCTCACAGATTGATATTTCATCTCGCGATTGCTACCACGCAGAGCATCGAAATGCGCGTCATAGATGAATGGTTTCGAATCTTCGGAACCTTCCCGAGCTGCTGAGACACACGTACACGCTACTCGAACGCGTTCGTGTGCGAGCGTATGGTGGCACTGCGAGTCAAGCCTGTTTACGTTACCTCTCGCCCAGCGTGCAACGTAAATACTGCAAATTTAGCATCGAAAACGCAAAATGAGGACATTTTTGACATACGTCCCTCACAGATTGATATTTCATCTAGCGATTGCGACCACGCAGAGCATCGAAATGCGCGTCATAGATGAATGGTTTCGAATCTTCGGAACCTTCCCGAGCTGCCGAGGCACACGTACACGCTGCTCGAACGCGTTCTTGTGCGAGCGTATGGTGGCACTGCGAGTCAAGCCTGTTTACGTTACCTCTCGCCCAGCGTGCAACGTAAATACTGCAAATTTAGCATCGAAAACGCAAAATGAGGACATTTTTGACATACGTCCCTCACAGATTGATATTTCATCTAGCGATTGCGACCACGCAGAGCATCGAAATGCGCGTCATAGATGAATGGTTTCGAATCTTCGGAACCTTCCCGAGCTGCCGAGGCACACGTACACGCTGCTCGAACGCGTTCTTGTGCGAGCGTATGGTGGCACTGCGAGTCAAGCCTGTTTACGTTACCTCCCGCCCAGCGTGCAACGTAAATACTGCAAATGTAGCATCGAAAACGCAAAATGAGGACATTTTTGACATACGTCCCTCACAGATTGGTATTTCATCTCGCGATTGCGACCACGCAGAGCATCGAAATGCGCGTCATAGATGAATGGTTTCGAATCTTCGGAACCTTCCCGAGCTGCCGAGGCACACGTACACGTCGCACAAGCGACGGGTGAGGTGCGTGACACACACTCTCGCTCGAGCACACCGACACTGCATCAGACACGTCACGCCGTATAGTGACGTCATGGTTGCTTATGAATGCTAACTTATCGTCCTCTGTTTTACCGGCACCACCGAGTGCAGCGAACTGCAGTACCGATCTCGTCAGTGACTGGAGTGATTCAATGATAGGAAACAGACTTCAGCGCTCGGAGCGAGAAATGCCGGATTTATGTGTTGACAGAATCCTCCGCTCTTGTGTTTATTTTCGTATATGCGAAACTGTGGATTTAAATACGCAAGGTTTAACATAGTAGAGTTACATTGACATTGTATGTGTCCCCGCAGTGTGGGACGATAGTTGCTGTTTCTATTAGAAACTTGAATCTCTCGATATTCAAGAAAATGCAGGTCACTTCAAGCGGCACCACTGTCGCGCTGCTCTGTGCTACTTTCGGCTGCCTAAGGCCTGTAGAATAATGTAAATTACACCTCGAAACGCAGAAAGCAGTTGATTTTGACATACGTCCCACATAGATTGATCTTTTATCTAGCGATTGTGACGACGTAGAGCATCGAAATGCGCGTTATAGAGTTACAGGTTCGCATATACGTAACCCTTGCATTTCGTGTACGTATATGTGGCTTAGTTGTGTGAGTCACACACACTAGAGATGGGATCCACACCCTTAACATAGCAACGGAATTAATTTGAAATTTTATTGCGAAGGGTGTCTTATTTCTGTCACAAATTATTCATGAAGATGAAAAATTGTTGTAATGTATAATGAGTGCGTGTTCGCTGATATTTGTATATTAATTATCACATTAGGGACTGAAGCAAACTTTTTCCTAAATAGATCTTGTATAATTTAAACATACGTGATAATATTTATGTTTGTCAATTTACTACTTTATTCTGTTACCAGATTATACCTTGCAGATATTTCATTACTTATTTCATTTCCATCATTCATATTTGTAACGTGCCAAACACCCGTAGTACGAATGCAGTATATTGAATATTCAGTTTCTGCTAGTACGCGAGCATCGGTAATATTGAGCACGAACCGTCTAGGTTCCACGGGGCTCTAAGAGTTTGCCTCTTCCCTTTGCAGATGGCGCTGGCCGAGTTGTGGAAGATTTGAGTGATAGCAACGAAATTAATTTGAATTTTATTGCGAGGGGTGTATTATTTCTGTCACAGAATATTCAGGAAGATGAAAATTGTTGTGATGTATAATGATTACGTGTTCGCTGATATTTGCATATTAATTATCACATTAGAGACTGAAACCAACTTTTTCCTAAATAGATCTTGTGTAACTTTTTACTTAGTACATTAAACATACGTGAGAATATTTATGTTTTGTCAATTTGCTTCTTTATGCTGTTACCAGACTGTACCTTGTAGGTATTTTATTACGTATTTATTACGTATTTCATTCATATTTGTAACTTGTCAAACATCCGTAGTACGAATGCAGTATATTGAATATTCAGTTTCTGCTAACACGCGAACATCGGTAATATTGAGCACGAACCGTTTAGGTTCCACGGGGCTCTAAGAGTTTGTCTCTTCCCTTTGCAGATGGCGCTGGCCGAGTTGTGGGCCGAGAGTATGTACATTGGTCCTTCTTATTGCGGTCCATGGTGCGAGTTTGTTTGCTTCTGAGATTATTTGTTTTTTTTTGCTATATGGTATATATCCGTTTTATATTATTTGATTTCAAGCTCGTGTGTGGCTTTTTGTCGTTTGTTTAATGATTGAATTGTATTGGACACCGGTTGGTTGTTGTTTTTGTCTCCGAGCATTCCTTTTTTCGTGGCGCCATCTGCTCCAGGCCCTTACTGTTGTGTTCGCATCTCCTTCTCAGTGTTTGTATTTTCCTGACATTATTCTTCGTTTTTAATGGCGTGTACAGACGTGTCTTCCAGAGTTAAGTATATTTCTATTATTGTTTTGTTTTTTGTCAATTTCGCTTATAATTTTCCTGTAATATTATATTTCTCTTTTTGCTTCTCGATGTGTTTTGGCATTTTCCTCTTTTTATATCGGTTGTGTCAAACAGATATTGATGGTTGGTGTCAACATAACCTTGTTGTTGTTTTTATATATATTTTCTTTTTATATATTCTTCGTTGTTGTTCAGTTAGCCAAGTTATTTGTTAACTTGTTGTTTGTTAGTTGTATGTCATATTTCTTGTCCAGATGAATTAGCCGGAAGCCTCTTCGTTTCTGCTTTTTCCCTGTGTGTGTTTATTAATACATTTCTTTGATTTTCATGTTCCTTTTTATAATTAGTTTGTTGTTTCTCAGTTTCCCATGGTTTGCTGTCGCTGATGGACAAGACGTGTTTGCTGTGGCTGCACCTTTGTTGATGAGCATGCACATCGTTCTGGTATTATGATCGTTATCATTTCTTCGTTTCTTGTGCGAGAGCTTGTGTCTCTTCCGTCTTGTGTTTTGATTCTTATGCTTGTAAAAGGCAGTTTTAATCTTTTGGTTATGTGTGGGTACGCAGTGTAATGTTATCTTATTATCATGATAAGTTAAGTTCGTTGTTGAGGGTTTTAGTCTGGGTCTTTCACCCTTTCGTTATTCTTGGTCATGAGCGTGTTTGCTTGTGCAATGTTCTCGTTTAGTACCCGTTCTTTTTAGGGCTTAAGGTCGCGCCGGCACAAAACTAGCGCCACCAAAAGCGTCAGTCGGCGTAGAGGTAAACTACAGGTGCTGGAATGTGGTGCCTCTATCAGCGTAGAGGTGAACTACAGGAGGTAAAGTGGTGCCTCTATCGGCGTAGGGTGTACTACAGGAAGAAGTAGGACAAGGATAGAGAGATCCTTGTCTCACCTGCGGGGCTGTGACAAAGAGAGAGGGATATGTCCCTCGCAGGAGAGACGAAGACAGAGGTATAACCAAGCAGCTTGATTTCTCGATCTCGCGGGTAAGCCGCATTTAGCGAAGAAGCAATACGTTTTGATGCTCTTTGTGTTGAAATATTCTCTGAACTCTCGCGGGGTCCCGTACAAAGCCCTTTTTCGAGAAAAGTGCACAGAAAAAAAATTATTCTATAAAAACGTACGCTTTTACTGTTTATAAAGTTTCAAGAGGCAAATTGCAAAAAAGGGCTCTGTGAGGGACCCCGCGATAATTCATAGAACGTTTCAATACCAAAATTATCCAATAATATTGCTTCCTCGCTGAATGCGACTTACTCGCGTGATCCTTATACAACTGAACAATTCGTATTCCAACATGGCTGCTTGGCTATCGCGCTATCCGACTTGTCCCGCCCGCGCGTCTCGTTCCCCGTAGCGGCCGTAGTGCTCCGAGCACTGGTATGGCCGCCACGGGGAGCGAGACGCGCGGGCGGGCAAGTGGGGGGGTATCTCTTGAGAATGCCTCCGATCGAGCTACGAATTCATCGTGCCTCCTGGGCTTCTCCTCTGAGCGTAACTGACCTACGATTCAAGTAGGAGAAGGATAGAGAGATCCTCGTCTCTCCTGCGAGGCTGTGACAGCGAGGGAGATATGTCGCTCGCAGGAGAGACAAAGACAGAGATCACCACGCAGCTTCATTTCTCGATGAACTTGCAACTACTTTCTGAAGCGGAGGAGCAATATTTTTTTATGCTCTTTGTGTTGAAATATTCTCTGAATTATAGCGGGTATCGTACAGAGCCGTTTTTTGGATTGTACTGAATACAATTTCTTCTACAAACAGTTTATAAATTACAAAATTAGCAAATTGCAAAAAAGAGCACTGTATGATACCCCGCGATAATTCAGAGAATATTTCAACATAAATATTATCCTGAAAATAGAAACAGAGATAGGGAGAGGAGGAGAGTGGCAATACCTTTATTTTTTAAGATAAATTTATTTTTTTTTTTCAATGCTTATATATAAAGTAGTTTTTATACATCGGCACTGTCTTATGGCCACCTTGTCCGGCACCACGACCGCGGCCGCTTCCTCCTCCACGGCCGCGGCCCCATCCTGCTCCACGTCCGCGGCCCCATCCTCCTCCACGGCCGCGGCCCCATCCTTCTCTCCGCTGTTGCTGCTGTTGCTGCTGCTGTTGCTGCTGTTGCTGCTGTTGCTGTTGCTGCTGCTGTTGCTGCTGTTGCTGGTAGTGCTGCTGTAGCAGCTGTTGCTGTTGCTGCTGCACAATGTGCCGCAGCTCCTGCCGCTCGAGATTGAGCCGTTGGCGACGGCGCGCGTTGCGTATGCGCCGCCCTTCTCCCTGGAAATGCCATAATAGCATAAAATATTAGTATAAAACATTACTTGCAGGTACAGTCTTGGACAAAAAGATAGGACACCCTATGCTTTTTTATCTTTTTAACTAATAGAAACTTTTTTGGGAAACTAGAGCAAGTAGTTTACTAGAGGATGTTAAAAAAATGTTTTCAATAATTTCAATTGATCGAAATTTGTAAAAAAATGTGTCAATTATATGTGTTACTAAGTATTGAATTTATACACGTAATTCCCAGGCTCGTAATGGTGAATGTGATAAATGTCTTGACTGATTGAGCCAGTAGAATAACGAGCGGTCGCATCATGCTCACGCATACGCACAGCACGGACGTGCACGTATAGACAAAATTCAATGTATGTAGTAGTAGCTGCAGCTTTTGGCAAATATGTATGTATATCAAAAACTAAGGCTGAGCGTCGGTTACATGTGTAGGAAAAACTTGTTCAGAATGTTGAGTTTTACAATATATTTTATCAAAATCGGTGAGGTGGGACCCTTTATGCACAATAACCAAATTCTGGATATTTATCACATTCATTTAATTTCTTTCTGACCTCCAGAAAGACATGATTACGAGTTGGGAATTTTATAGAAACTCCTCTGTTAATGTGATAAATATTCAATAATTTATCACATTTACCAAATGAATTGGTGATTATATATAATAACTGTTAATTATACATAATCACCGGTTTATTACATTTACAGTAACATATGCACTGTGAAAGTTTCATCGAAATCGGTTGATGCGGGAAAGAACGACAGGCATCGAAAGATGTAAGAATCCTTAGATTTATTGCAATTAGAGGCCGATAATCGTGAAAATCTGCAATTTTTACCATGTTTAAATGGCTGTAGATCATTGCAACATCGACCGATTTTGACGAAATTTTCACACCAGAATATATTTAATTGACACAGGTCTACAAAATGTATTTTTAAAATTTTCAATATAGGCCCATATAAAAGTTGTGAAATACAACTTTTAGTATTTTTTATACAATTCCTTTCAATTGCAATTTTAGAAAAAATTTGGTTCACATCCTGTAGTAAACTACTTGCTCTAGCTTCCCAAAAAAGTTTGAATCGTATAGTCCAACATTTAAAAAAATGTTATCGCTTTTTTTACGACGTCCGAATATTAATCCGAGTCACTGTACTTTACTTGTGTAATGAAGGATAATAATTTTGGACATGAAGAAGGACAGTGTATGGGAAAAAAGAGTCAAGAAGAGTTGCAGCGCGCCGGGCTATCACAGTTCAAAGGCCTTCCCATACGCTGTTCTCCCTTGCGTCCGAAACTTCCATCGGTCATTACACAAGTAAATATCATAATGTCTCAACACGAAGTTGAACCAGTTACTACATTGTGAATTGTTTATTAACTTACCACATTTTGTGGCTGCGGCAACGACGGCGGCGTTGACTGCGACGGCAGCGGTTGCGCCGGCTGTGGCGACGACGCTGGCGATGGCCGTGGCCGTTGCTGCATCGGGATCGGCATCCCTCCCATTACTCCCAGTTGCCGCCGCTCCCATAAAACAAATGGACCTGCAAATGAAACAAATTATCAATAATTATTACTAACGTATACATACATACAGTAAAACCTGCTTTTGTGCGGTAGATAGATAGGGACCACAGAAAAAAAACCGCACAAAAAAGATATTCACAAACTTCATAAATAGCTATAATAAAAAATTTTTAACGTATGAAAGAAAATTTTTTTTATGCGGTGGAGAAGGACCGCATAAAAATAGTCTCATTTAGAAAATATGTCAAAGCTTTACGAAATAGCGAGAAAGTGCTTTCCAAACAAAATAAATCATTAAATTACACATGGAAACATTTAAAAAAATGTTAAATTCTCATTTTAATCATGGAGAAATTTTCAAAATATAGATAATTCAATACATATACAGGGTGTCCTGCTGAAATGAGATCAGCAGGATATCTTGGAAGACGTCGTTATCAAAAAAGTGTTCCTACATACAAAAGTTGTTTGGTATGACGGGCTACATTACGTAGTATTTAATTGTTTTCTTGTGGGTGGAGTGGTGGAGGACATTTCAAGGTCACCTTTATTTTTTAAAATGAAATGTCCTCCATCACTCCACCCATAAGAAAATAATTAAATACTACGTAATGTAGCCCGTCATACCAAACAACTTTTGTATGTAGGAACACTTTTTTGATAACGACGTCTTCCAAGATATCCTGCTGATCTGATATTCATATACCGCACAAAAAACATCGCACAAAACAAATCACACAAAACAAATCGCACAAAAAAAATCACATAGGAAAAGACCGCACAAAAACAGCTTTGACTGTACTTTTATTTCTACAAAATTTAGAAATAAATAAAACGTACCGTTAAAATTCATATTAGCTTCTCTCCAGTGGTATCTCTATCCAGTGGTAACTAAACTGTCTAACTGTCTAAAAGAGCCTCGATCCTCTGCTCGCTTATATAGGCGTCCGCGGGTACCATTTTAGTGACCTGGCCAAGATTCTGGCCAATCCTCTTTGGCCTGGGCACCAACAACGGTGTGTACTTGGGGAAGGGAGAGTTTCGGGAAAGTCTCGGGCGCGGAATTTAAAATTCGCGGCAAAGTATCTGGACCCGTATCGCTACATGGTAAAAAATGTCGGTGATCATGAAGGGCCGAACGAGACATCCACTACACGGAATATATAAAACCATGGATTGTTAGTACTATATTAATGACAGCGAGACTGAAGACAAGTGTGAGACGAATGTCTGAGATCACACATTGTTGCACGACGGCCGAGTGTGGGTGGTTCGACAGTCGAGTCGAACTCGAAACTCGACTTTGTCGGGCAGGTTCGAAAAGAATCGAACAATGCATGTTTCACGTGAAAAAATTAAAAAACGATATTTCTGGCATTCTGACGAATTTGTTCCGAATGAACTTACATTTGTAAGCAACAGTTTGAGTTATGTCAGTATAATATCTGTATATTTGAAAATGTAATTACAATAGTTCCATTATGAAAGAAAATAATATAAAGGAAAAAGGAAAGAGTTCTTCCTTTTCTACAGCCTTCAATACGTGATACGGCACACAGTCCCTCGTGGCCAGTATCGCACTCACGCGCACACACTGACAGTCCTTCGCAGTAAACAATATGTGTTCTATTCTATCCTTCGACTCTATCTGCTCTCGACTCTCAAATACACCTGTATATAAACATTTTCCAAAATCCGCATTTTCCGCATTAGCCGACAGGGGTCGACGACCGCCAGTCGCGAATAACACCGAATTACTAATTCACGCCGACACATATGTATCGATAATATCATTAAAATATCTTCTGCATGTCCATCTTCGTTTCCATCAGCTGCTCCTTCTGTTTCATCTTACAATTAGTGGTCAGACTCTTCAGATTCGCCTGCAGCATCTGAATCTTTTCTTCGTTGCAAACCCCTTCTGTCTCCATCTCGCGTAATTTTGTTTTCGCCTTTTGCAGTTGCGCCTCCAGCTGTCGCAGACGTTCCTTGGTCTGGCTGCTCTTGTCTTTCTCCGTTTAAAATTCCTCGTAAACTCTATACAACTGCGACTGCAACTCCTCTTGCTCCTCTATTTTCTTAATTTCCGCGATCGTCCGTCGATACACGGCGGAAACCGCGCGGACTTGATTTACATTAGCGTCTAATACGTATTCGTTCACACGTGTCCGCGCGGTCGAACAATCGAAAACAAAAAGGGCCCGTTCAGACACGGCGGAATCGGCGCGGTTTCGAACGCGCCATTTGAACCGCGTCAAAATTGACAGTCGTTCAGGATGAGGCGGTAATCGTGTGGACATGCAGGAGAGGGGCAAAGTTTTAGCTCAGTACGAAGATGAAAATTGCGCGCAAATAGCGCGGATTTGATTTCCTGCGATTCAGAGGCGGCAGCCGCGCGGATCTTTATTAGGGCTGTAACTTTCCTTCGAAACTTCGAAACTTCGGAACTTCGAGGTTTCTGTAATCGAAGCTTCGAAGCTTCGAAGGAAAGTTACATCCCTAATCCATGTACGTTAATGTAAATAAGGTCCGTGCGGTTTCCGCCGTGTCTGAACGGGCTCTAACTATAACAAATTTTCAAAATGTTCTCCGTTGTTTTCTAAACAATGATACACACGATTCTCAAATTCTGAACGTACATTTTTGAAGGTATCTGTTGGAATAGCTATACATTTCTGTACAATTCTGTGACGCAAATCGTTGAAGCTTTCTGGCTGTGTTTTATAATCAACAGATTTTAAGTGTCCCCACAAAAAGAAGTCAACTGGAGTTAGATCTGGTGATCTTGGTGGCCACTCAATAACACCTCTTCTACCAATCCATCTTAGTGGGAATCGATTATTTAACCACTGACGAACTGGTAACGTGTAATGCCTCGCAGTATAATAATAAAATTGCTGGTCTTTTTACATACAATACGACCCCATAATAAAGAACATACATTTCTATTTGAAAAATCAAAGTTGATCTTCCAATGACCTTGAAAACGCCACCCGAATCAAAAACTGATACTGCCCCCCTCTTTCCCCCTCGAAATCCTTGGACACGAATTTTACACTTTATTAATATCTTTCATACTTTTCGAGATATTCAGTTGGAAAATTTTTCAAATGTACACCCTGTATAACCAGCTTGAAAACAGATGTTTACACAAGTAAAATGCCGTACCTTCAAAATGACTTTATTACTAAGCACCGCATGTTGGGTGCAGGCCGGGCCTGCTAAAGAAAGGACAATAGCTCGATGCTTCCAAGAAACGGACTGAGAAAGTGAAAACTCGCAGATGGTGTCCGCACCATAAAGTAATATTCGACGGATTTGTCGAAGGTGTCATTAGGTATCATTACCCCGCGATGGAACGATCAACTATATTAAAGAATAACCCTGATTTACATTAGCTTTTATGTATTCGTTCACACGTGTCCGCGCCTTCGAACAATCAAAAACAAAAATCGCGCGGTTCCGCCGAGTCTGAACTAAGGATTAGCGTCCATCGCACTTTTCTCTGCTGGCGCATACTTGGTAACGACATTCTTCACTTGTTCTCGAATCGTAATGTCCCCTATATTTGCTACATCTGCGTCGCACGCTCGCATACAATCCGAAAAACTTCCGGCATACTGTAACGGTCCTGGTTCCTGGTGCGCGACTTTCTCGCGGTGGTGCTCCTCGTAGCCGGTATAGCTCGCCGCTCCAGGGTTCGTAACGGGGAGGAGCGTGTTCGGCGCGTGGAAAGGAGTCGGTATGGTGATAGAAAAGAATAACGAGACGAGTGTTTCGAAATATAACAGTGCTCGCTGCCTAGCGATTGATTACGTTCCGGTGTTTCGGCGTACGGTGTTCCCGGACGTGATGTTCGATTTCGATGCTACGGTGCGCGGGTGACGATGTACTCGAGTGCGGTCGAACGCGGGGGTGCTACCTGGACCTGTAGGAGATTGAGGACGGACTCAGAGTAGGTGGGAGGATATTAGACTGCGGCTATTGCCGAGGTCTCCCTACCCAGGCCGGTTCTACTGGATCTTGGAGGTCGGTGACGCACCGTCCCTCGAATCTCCTCCGGACAGTCCAGCGGGGAGTTCGACAAGGTGACGCACCTTGTCTTACTCGTCCGACCTCGAAGACGACTCGTCTCCCGAGGATGCAGGTGACGCACCGTGCTCTAGGACTTACTAGGCGGTTCTTAGGCGACGTGGAAGGGTGACGCACCACTTCTCGTTCTGCCGATTCTGCAGGCGACTCGCCTTGCTGAATTTTACCGGTGACGCACCGGGTGTTTGCGAGGTGGAACACGGTTCTCACCAGCGGAAATGCAGGATGTTGGACAGGCGACGGGTTGGTGGAGTTGAAGGGTGACGCACCACTTCTAGTCCGACCGATGTCGAAGACGACGCGTCTCTCGACGTTACCGGTGACGCACCGGGTGTTTGCGAGGTGGAACACGGTTCTCACCAGCGGAAATGCAGGATGTTGGACAGGCGACGGGTTGGTGGAGTTGAAGGGTGACGCACCACTTCTAGTCCGACCGATGTCGAAGACGACGCGTCTCTCGACGTTACCGGTGACGCACCGGGGAATTGTCACGGCGGAACACGGTTCGCGCCGGCGGGTATTCGGAGTGCGGACAGGAGGTTCCTCGACGCGATGAAAAGGTGACGCACCTCTTCGTGTTCGTCGGCTCTCGAAGACGACGCGTCTTGCGAGGTACTCGGTGACGCACCGGAGTATTACGGCGGCGGGACACGGTCCTTGCCGGAGTGAACCAGGATGTCGTTGACTGGAGGTTCGCACGGCAAACGGCTCGTAGTCGACGGCGGATACGTGGGGACCGGTTACAGGTAGGATACTCACAGCGCTGGCTAATTCTGCGTAATGATTCCTGGATAGCTACAGGTAGACTCAGGTGATTTTGACGTTTTCCGGACGGCTTATATAGGAGTCGTTTGGTGGTGAGGGATGGTAGTGCGGGGAGGTATTTTCTGTTTTGGAAATTTGATTTTGATTCCCGTTAGAACAGGGAGGTCGGAGCAGGGGCAACTTGGTACGGCCGGTGCTGTTTTGTTGACGGGGGGTCGACGGTACGTTGCGCGCTTTGAATCTCGCGTATAACCGGTGGAGGTTTGACAGGGGTATTCTAGTAACAAACCTACGTTATTGTAGGTCTGTTACACCCCCCTCCTTCTTCGGGATGGCGAAAGACAGGCAGCGAGATTCTTTTTATTGATTAAGCGACAACACCAAAACAATCTTTACTTCCAGGTTTATACCGGGTTGTAATGCGGTACAGATATTAACAAAACAATAGTGCGACGTCGTATCGGTATTTACAAAAAAAATAAAAATAACATTTTCTATTTGTTAACGGCGGGTACTGGAAAACTATCTATATACATTATTTACTAACTATCTTATCCTAAATCCCATATTGTTCCCTTCACCACTATTAATTCTATCTCTAATTTTAATTTTCATTTTTTTTTTGCGGGGCCGTGTCGGGTGTTGCTGCGACGCGTTGCTTGCAACGCAGAAGGCGCCCGGTTCGGTCGAACTGGGGGACCCATCTCTCATCCCCCAGGGATGCTGTGAACCGCTTCGAAGTGGTGAGGCGTAGGGGCACCTCCACGTGGCGGCCATTTGGCAATAAGTACCATGTTGATGGGCATGGTGTTCCCTTTCCCGCGTACGGGATTGGTGGCAGGAGGTTGTGGTGCGCCGGGGTTGTGGGGAAGCCTTTATTGCCCGGTTGCTCGCTTCTGGACACCTTTGCTACCGGTTCGTCGACTGGTTGGTCGGTAGCCCCTTGTCGCTTCGGGTGTCTGGCGGCGGTGGGGCCCTCTGGAGGGGGGGCTTGTTCCGCCGGCATGAACCGGGTCGTCCGGTTTTCTTCTGGCTGGGGTCGTTCCGGGGGTGGTGCTTCCCGTGGTAGCCGGGTTTTCCCGAGCAATGCTTTCTCCCCAACAGGTCTCGCTGGTGGATGTTTCTTGGCAGGGGCTGACGAGGTTCGCTGTTGAGCCCCTGCTGTTTTATTTCCCTCGGTAGTGGGTTTGTTCTTCCACCACTGGGGTGGTTCGGGCAGTCCGCGGGGCAGCCCTATGGATGGTCCATGTCCTGCCCGCCGGCGGTGCTCCTCGATCGAGGTGGGGGGTATCGTGGACCCGCTGGAGGTGGAGCTCGCGTTCGACTCGGAGCGCGGGCGTGTGCTCCCCTGTGCCCCATGGGGCATCCATGTTACTGCCCGAATTATGGTCGGCCCTTTTTTCCGCATGGCCGGCAGCTGGTTGCCTCTCGTTTCTGGGTCCTGTCCTGGTGCTGGCCTTTTTGCAGTTGTTACCGGCCGGGGTCTTGTTGCTTTCCGGGCCGTTACGTCTTGTATTGTAGTGCCCTTGCCAGCAGTGGCCCCGCTTGGTGGAGCAGACGTCGGTTTCTTCTGTAGCGCCGTTGGTCCCGTGCCTGGGCGCTTTATCGGGGGGCCATAGTTTTCCCGCCTTCTGGCCCTGTCCGGTGTTGGGGTTGCCTGTCTCGGTGTGTTCGTGGTGAGGGGGGTCGGCCTCGCCTTTGGCTCCTCCACCAGTATATTCGGCGATCCTTTGCGCAGGTGGACCGGGGTAACGGGGGTCCGGGGGCGCACCTCGAGGTCGTCCTCGTCGCTGAACAACCCTTTCAACTCGTCATAAAAATCGTCCATGTTTGGTGTTCTGTGAATCAAGCAAAGGTTGTTTGTTATTTTCCGGGGTCGGCCTCGGCCGCGCGGTGCCGGGGTGGCCGTCGGGGAAGGGGTGGGAGCGCGCATCCTGGTTCGTACGGTATCTGGACCCGGACATGTGTTGGTTTCGGCGTCCTCTGGGTGTGTTTCGTTTTCGTCGTGGCGTTCCGGTTTGAGGTCCTGGATATGAATATGTCTGGCCCATTTCTTTTTTTCGTCGCGGAGGTCGACGATGACCGGGGATACTATACGCTGTACTGTATAGGGTCCGCTGTATTTTGGGGCCAGCTTGGCAGCGATGCCCGCTCCCTTGTCGGAGAGGGTGTGTTCCCTTTTCCAGACTCGGTCTCCTACAGCGGGCCTCCATTCGCGGTGTCGTAAATTGTAGTATTTCTCCTGCCTTCCGAAAGCCTGTGCTAAATGCAGTTTTGCCAGTTCTTGTGCTTCTCGGAGGTTTCTCCAGCGCTGGTGCGGCGTGACAGTCGGTTCGTCTGTTGACGGCTGTCCTGGTACCCTTAATTCTCGGCCTTGATTCAGGTATGCCGGAGTATATCCGGTTGCTTCGTGCCATGCAGTATTAACGGCGAACCTTACTTCGTCCAATTTTTCGTCCCATCGGTCGTGGTGTTTTCCGGCGTACTGGGCCAGCATGGTTTTTATGACCTTGTTTGCCCTTTCGACTGGGTTGCATTGTGGCGAGTACGGTGGTGTACGGCGATGCATGATGCCTGCTGCTCGTAGTAGACTGGTGAATGCTTCTCCGATGAACTGTCGTCCGTTATCGGAAATAATTATTTCTGGCGCTCCGTGACGTAGGATAATGTCTTTTTGGATGGCAGCTGCGACGGCGGTGCTGGTGGCCTTCCGAAGGGGCGTGAGTTCGACCCACTTGGTGAAACGGTCAAGTGCGACGAGCAGCCAGATGTGACCGCGGCGCGATCGTGGCAACGGACCTACCAAATCGACGGACACGGTATGCCACGGCTGTGTTCCTGGGTTCGCGTGGAGGAGTCCTGGTGGTGGCCGCGGTGATGTTTTGTATTGTTGGCAGCTGACGCAGCTGCGAACGTATCGGGCGATGTCCCGAAACATCCCCGGCCAGTGAAACCTTTGAGCGATACGGACGCTGGTTTTGGCAATTCCTAGGTGCCCCGCGGTAGGGTCATCGTGGAATTGTCGCAGGATTTCCTCTCGGTCGGTGGTCGGTACGCATATTTTCCATGCATTCCCTAGGTCTGGCTCGTTATAATCGAGTTGATGCGGTATTCGTCGCTGTAGCTTCCCTTCGTGTAACCGGAAGTCGGGAACCGATGCTGGGTCGTGCCGTACGCTTTCTTTTTTTTTCTCGTACCAGGAGTCGGTGCGCGGTTGAGTGCGGAGGAGGCTTATACTAGGAACGGGTTCGATGCGAGACAGTGCGTCGGCTACGTGGTTCAACTTCCCTGGTCGGTACTGAATCTCGAAATCATACTGTTGTAGTTCGAGGGCCCATCTTGCGAGCCGTCCCGTTGGGTTATCGATTTGTCTCAACCATCGTAGGGCCTGGTGGTCCGTGAGGACGGTAAAATGATACCCTTCGAGGTATGGTTTCATTTTTCTGATTCCCCAGACAACGGCGAGGCATTCTTTCTCTGTCGCGCTGTAGTTTCGCTCGGTGGTGCTCAGCGTGTGGCTGGCGTAAGCGATGACCCGTTCCTCGTTCGCCGGGCCTTGTGTCAGGACGATTCCTAGTCCGTGGTCACTGGCGTCCGTCTGGAGGGTGAACGGTTGTTCGAAGTCTGGGCAGGCCAGTACCGGTGCAGTGACTAGCCTTTCTTTCATGGTTCGAAAGGCATTGTCCTCGGCCTCGGTCCACTTCCATTTAGCGTTTTTTCGGGTAAGCTGTGTGAGCGGTTCCATTATCTCCGCAAAATTTGGTACAAACCGCCGGTACCACGAAGCCATACCGTGAAAACGTCGGATTTCTCGGATAGTTTTTGGCTCGGGTATTTTCGCGATTGCGCTAGTTTTTTCCGGGTCGGTCCGGATACCCTGCTGGTCAACGATGTGCCCGAGGTAGCGGAGGCTACTCACACAGAACCGGCATTTCTCGGGGTTCAGGCGAAGTCCGGCCGCGCGGAGGCGTTGAAAAACTTCTCTTAAATGCCGTTGGTGCTCCTCGAGGGTTTTGCTCGCGATAATGATATCATCGAGGTATGCGAACGCGTATGGTTCGAGCTCGGGTCCGATTATTCTGTCGAGTAATCGCTGGAACGTGGCTGGTGCTGAGTGTAGACCGAAGGGCATGACTCGGAATTGAAATAGCCCTTGTCCTGGTACCGTAAAGGCGGTGAGGGGTCGGCTGGCGGCCTCCAGGGGGACTTGCCAATACCCGTTTTTTAAATCGAGCGTGGTTAGATATCTGGCTCCACGTAATTTGTCTAGCGTCGCTTGGATATGTGGTAGTGGGTACGCGTCCTTTTCGGACCGATCGTTTAATCGGCGGAAATCGACGCAAAATCTGGGTCTCCCGTCCTTCTTTTTGACCACTACCACTGGAGAGCTCCACGGGCTACTGGATGGCTCTATTACCTGGTCGTTTAGCATTTTCCCGACTTCCTCATTTATAATTGCCTGCATGGCCGGGTTTCGGGGCTGGTAGCGCTGCTTGAGCGGTGTGTCGTCGAGCAGTTTGATTCTGTGCTCGATGAGCGTCGTTTGTCCGGGGACGGTTTCGAACAACTTCATCTCGTCGTTGATGAAGGTGTCGAATCTCTGGCGTGCTTCTTCTGGTGGTACGCGGAGGCCCATTTGCTGGCAAGGTTCGGACATACAGGCGGCGGGCCACGTGGCGATGTCCGTGGGCGGTTTCAGCTCGATCTGGAGCTCGGCGATGGCTTGAATGCCCAGGAGTACCGGTGGGCCCATATTTGGTAGGATAGTAAAATCCTGTCGCCATTCGGTCCCGAGGGTGGTAAACGGGAGTCGTAGGCGGCCCGCGGGCTGAACGTTTGTGCCGTCGGCCATGCTGATCAGGGTGTTCGGTTCGGACGGTCGTAGTCCTTGCTGGAGAGCCCATTCGTACACCTCGGCGTTAATGCATGAGAGTTGAGCGCCGGTGTCGAGTAGGGCGTCGATTTCTCTTCCTAATATGTTTATAGTTAGGAAGGGACGGGGCGTATATTTTACGACGGGGGTCGGCGGTCGCCCGTCGGTCGCGAGCCCCGCGTCTCGTTTCCCGGAGGGTGGCATTCCTTCGTAAGTACGCCGTCTCTGCCACAGCGTGAACAGAACTTCCGGTAGCTATTTCGGCATTCGAAGCGCGAATGGCCCCGTTGTTTGCAGCGCCAGCAGTGCGTGAGTCGGCTGTATTCGTCGGTGTTGTGATTCTGTATGGCGCTGGCCTCCCCCTCGGGGCGGGGGGTGTTACTCAGCCGAGCGAGCCGTGATTCGATCGGGTCGGGGTATGCTGCACTTGCTGTGCTCTGGAGGCTGTCCGGTCCTTCGGCGGTGGCAGCGGCCAACGGTCGACTCGGCGCAAGTTGCGTCCGTTTTTTCCGGTCAAGAGCCCTCTCAATTCGCTGTACGTGCCGGAGCAGGTCGTCAATGCTGGTAACGGTGTCTGGGTCGATGACCATCGCATAATCTGGTAGCATGTTCTCGTATAAAGCCTCGATGTATTCGTCCGTCGGGATCGACGCTCTTCTCATGAGGGTGGTAAGGGCGTTCATGTACACGTGGAACGGTTCCCCTGGTTTCTGCACGCGCTCGCGTGCCTCTCGTTCCCGTTGTACCCGTGTTTTGTTTGCGGAGTAAACGGCCAGAAATTTATCCGCAAACTGGGTCCAGGTGTGTATCTGGTAGCGGTTGTTCCGGTACCATAGTTGTGCATTGCCCCTTAGTAACTCTGGGATTCCTTCTAACAGCTCCGTGTCCGTGATATGGTACGATTGTGCTAGTTCCGTTATTCGTTCGAGGAAGGTATATGGATCTTTGCCGTCGGTCGTGCAATTCCATTTCCGTATTCGATCCATTGTTTTCCCGGGGTCTTCCGGCGCGGCGGGGGTGGTTACGGTGACCGTAGGCCGCGGTTCGTCACGTCGGGACGTGCTGGGCTGCAGGTGGGCAGTGTTTAGGAACGTCGGAGTTTTTGGTTCGGCCATGCCTAAGAGGTCGGCGGTCTGTTGAGAAATATATGTGTTCCACCGTTGGCGGAGTTCTTCCGCGGTCCCAGTCGTGGGTAAATTTCGGCGACGGAGATCAGTGACTATTCTGCCTTTTGTACGCCGGAGTGAATCTCGGCCGGGCATTCCTCAGTGCGTTCGAAAATGGTTCGAATCGGCGGGGCGCGTAGTATCGTTACGAGATCAGAGATGTCGTACGATGTACTCTTCGCGTGTATGCTGACGCGGTTACGGTTCAACGCGGCTCAGGAATGTTTACGCGGCGTACTGGTCTTCTGTTTACACGCGCGTTACCACGTTGGAACGGCAACCGGCGGATTTCGAAAAGCCAGGAGTCATTCGCGACGCGTTTGCTTTTCAACAGGTCCCTGTTCGGGCGCCATGTAACGGTCCTGGTTCCTGGTGCGCGACTTTCTCGCGGTGGTGCTCCTCGTAGCCGGTATAGCTCGCCGCTCCAGGGTTCGTAACGGGGAGGAGCGTGTTCGGCGCGTGGAAAGGAGTCGGTATGGTGATAGAAAAGAATAACGAGACGAGTGTTTCGAAATATAACAGTGCTCGCTGCCTAGCGATTGATTACGTTCCGGTGTTTCGGCGTACGGTGTTCCCGGACGTGATGTTCGATTTCGATGCTACGGTGCGCGGGTGACGATGTACTCGAGTGCGGTCGAACGCGGGGGTGCTACCTGGACCTGTAGGAGATTGAGGACGGACTCAGAGTAGGTGGGAGGATATTAGACTGCGGCTATTGCCGAGGTCTCCCTACCCAGGCCGGTTCTACTGGATCTTGGAGGTCGGTGACGCACCGTCCCTCGAATCTCCTCCGGACAGTCCAGCGGGGAGTTCGACAAGGTGACGCACCTTGTCTTACTCGTCCGACCTCGAAGACGACTCGTCTCCCGAGGATGCAGGTGACGCACCGTGCTCTAGGACTTACTAGGCGGTTCTTAGGCGACGTGGAAGGGTGACGCACCACTTCTCGTTCTGCCGATTCTGCAGGCGACTCGCCTTGCTGAATTTTACCGGTGACGCACCGGGTGTTTGCGAGGTGGAACACGGTTCTCACCAGCGGAAATGCAGGATGTTGGACAGGCGACGGGTTGGTGGAGTTGAAGGGTGACGCACCACTTCTAGTCCGACCGATGTCGAAGACGACGCGTCTCTCGACGTTACCGGTGACGCACCGGGTGTTTGCGAGGTGGAACACGGTTCTCACCAGCGGAAATGCAGGATGTTGGACAGGCGACGGGTTGGTGGAGTTGAAGGGTGACGCACCACTTCTAGTCCGACCGATGTCGAAGACGACGCGTCTCTCGACGTTACCGGTGACGCACCGGGGAATTGTCACGGCGGAACACGGTTCGCGCCGGCGGGTATTCGGAGTGCGGACAGGAGGTTCCTCGACGCGATGAAAAGGTGACGCACCTCTTCGTGTTCGTCGGCTCTCGAAGACGACGCGTCTTGCGAGGTACTCGGTGACGCACCGGAGTATTACGGCGGCGGGACACGGTCCTTGCCGGAGTGAACCAGGATGTCGTTGACTGGAGGTTCGCACGGCAAACGGCTCGTAGTCGACGGCGGATACGTGGGGACCGGTTACAGGTAGGATACTCACAGCGCTGGCTAATTCTGCGTAATGATTCCTGGATAGCTACAGGTAGACTCAGGTGATTTTGACGTTTTCCGGACGGCTTATATAGGAGTCGTTTGGTGGTGAGGGATGGTAGTGCGGGGAGGTATTTTCTGTTTTGGAAATTTGATTTTGATTCCCGTTAGAACAGGGAGGTCGGAGCAGGGGCAACTTGGTACGGCCGGTGCTGTTTTGTTGACGGGGGGTCGACGGTACGTTGCGCGCTTTGAATCTCGCGTATAACCGGTGGAGGTTTGACAGGGGTATTCTAGTAACAAACCTACGTTATTGTAGGTCTGTTACAATACTATCATCGAAAAATGTAATCTAACGAAAATGGAAAAGAATTGGAAAAATGTTGACTAGAAAAATTCCCTCCACGGATAGGGTTCGACTAGTGGGCGATCAATAAACGCATTTAGGGCGGTTTTCGACATTGTGCAACGGTCACGAGATAGTACATACATTGTTTTGAGGGTAAACACTTGGCGGAGTCGGTCCAAGAAATACGACACGAAGTCTCGCGTATCTCGAAACCGTCCCATAACTTACGGGCCCCCTCCTGCCACAAGCGAATCTATGGTACGTGGCATGCCATCGAGAGCGGGACGGGCGAGCTGATTTTCCCATGAAAATCCGCTGACACTAACCAGTCGTGTCCTCGTCGTCGTAAAGCAATAAAGTTAAAGAGGCAATACGAGACTTTCTCAAACAAGATCTCAGCTAATGCGTTCGTAGCGTAAACCCAGACTGAAATTGTAGCTGGCGACGCAACAATATTAAAAATCACATTATGAATTATGAAAGAAATACCATTGTCTTATAAATACCATTATCTATTTCGTAAGAACGCAAAGTTGAATTTCGGTTATCGCGGTAATTCGGTCGACCGAACTTGTTGCACAGTTATCGGTAATTATTCAATCTCGTCGACACGTTTTTTTGTTTTATGATATAAAATTGAGATTTCATGAGGTTATTGTATGCTTGCAATGGGCTTGCATACATTGTATGTTCTTAGGCCGAACATAATACAGAATGACAGGGCCGAATATCATAACCGAAACCGGAATCGAAACCGGAACCGATTATCATTTTATTCCACCTCAGGGCAGCAATTTTTACGTTTACGTACATAATATTTCTTAGAAACGGCTACTGCATATGATCTTCGGTATGCATACAGTTATCGATATGTAGACTGTAGTTGACGTACTAAAACGTATGTTTTCTACACCAATTATATCAATACATAAAGAAGCGTAGGGTGTCCTATTTTTTTGTCCCAGACTGTATATCGATTTCGATGAAATTTTCAGCATGTGTATAACTAACATAGATCTACAAAAGGTATATTTTAAATTTTCACTAAGGGCCCAAATAAAAAAGTATAAAAAAATGCCTTCTTTATTTTTGCCTTGTAACCTTGTAAATTATAATTTTTAAAAAAGTTATTCTTTTTTTGAAGGGCGTACGAATATTTTTTACACTCACTGTATTTTGTCTTATAAAAGCAAGTACATCATTCAGGACAGCATAGTGCGAATTACGAATCATTATGGTGACGATGGCCAGAACCAAAAAGCTTGTTTGCAAAAAGTCCTTGGCAGTGATGGTTACCAGATGCGTTAATTGGGGGATGTGGATGGAACTTTCTCCGTGTTCTTGAGGGACAATGCATTCTACTTCGCTTTGCTATTCCTTTCCGGGCTCGTGCTGAAGGAATGGTCAGCCACATCTGTTCCGCAAGCCAGCGTCGCCCAGGCCTGGGCCCTAAAGCGTTCTTTTTATTGCGACTAAATGACCTTCCATAAATTTGTATTGCTTCCTGAATGTCCGTCAACATCGAAGTTAAAAATGAAAAACAGTTCTTTGGATTAACACTTAACGCTGTCAGTTGAAGATATTTGCTCGCAATGTATTAAAAATTAATATATTCAACAGTAAACGTACGATACTTCATGTATACCAATTCCTACCGCGACCGGTCGAATGACCGGTCTTTAAAACAACTTATATTTATAGGGTTGAAGTACGGATGTATGCGTGTATTGTATGTATGCGTGTTGATAGGCAGCCCTACATATGATTAAATTTATAAAATAGAGAATCGCAAAGAACAGAAGAATTGTAAAATTACAATCGCCAACGAATTGTAAAAAGAAGGCAGATCGAAACGAGCGCCCGCGAGAAACACGTCTGTCAACCATTGGTTATCCGTGCGTCTTACGATTTTTTACAAATAAATACGGCTTATTCCTTACATATTTTTTGATATACAATGAAGATAATAACCAATTTGACAGTCTGAAAATATAGTTCCTTTTATTTTATTTTACAGTCACAATAGATAAGACGGTGTAAGAAAACCCGAGGTTTCGCGGAGTGCTTCGGATACTCATTTGGCAAATGTTACCGCGAGGCCGATAGTGCGAGCGAGAACTGTAAACACTTGGGGCTGCCGTAAAGTAGTCCGTAGAAGGCACTTTTCGGCCAAAATCATGCCACACATGCATTACCTTTCGGTTGTAACGACTTTATAGTTTCAGAATACCGTCTTCGAGAGAATACTATTACAAAAAAATATAAATCGTTCAACCGGTCAAATGACCGGTCGTGGTAGCTAAGACAGACTACACATTTTTCTCAGAAAACAAACAATAAGAGAAGTGAACAGAAGTGAAACTTCTTGCAGTCTAGTAATGTTTAGAAGTAAATTAAGATTGGAAATGGTAAATAATCCTAATGAAGCGACAACAAGATCAGGAACAACTCTCGATGATGTATTTGCAAGACATTTGGACAAAATTGAATCATAGAAAATCATTGCAAAACATAGAACATAGAAAAAAATAATGAACGATCAAAATTTGCGACGCAAAGGAGAACAGATGGGAAAGAAAGAGACATAGTTCATAGCATTTGCCATACGTGTCATTCCATGCCGAATCGATCACTTTTTGCAGGCACCATCGCCGATTTTGTTCTAAATGAAATATGTTGTAGTCCATGTGAAATTAGGGGGGGTTTAAGTCATCATTTTTTTCCATAATCCTTAAGTCCACCCCACACAATAATCCTATCCATACTTCTTACCATAAACCCTCCTTATCCCTCCCCGATGGAAGAAAACCACCACCTTCTCGTGATTTCCATTGAGCAACGACACCTTTTTTTGGAACATATATGATTCCTATAAAAACTAATATCTATAAAAGAAGTCATGATTAAAAAGGTGTTATTGTCCAAGAGTGGTTACTAATATTGTTCTCCAGGTATAAATAGAGTTATTACAGTGTGCTGGTATTTTCTCGAGACCAGCGGTATAGACAACGGTCCATAACAGCGGTGCGCTCGACCCACCTCTACCTGAAACGGGGGTACACGGCGTCCTTTACCAGCTCATTATGACGCCAATTTTAATGATACCAGCTTTTTCAAGGGCTCATTTTAAAGGGGAAACTTCAAGGAATATTACCATATTTTTTCAAAATTTAAATTACTGAGCCCCATCATTAAAAGAAACGCAAAAGAATTTGTTTAAATTTTTCGACATTATAAAGTTGATTTTCAAGATTGAAAAAATTATTTTGTAATAGCCCAATCCTTTCCGAATAAAACAAAAGAAAATTTAGCTCAATCGGACAAACGGTTCTTGAGATAAAAATTCGTAAGTGAGGCCCGTTTTCGCCGAAATGGGAAAAAATTGAAAAATTTGAAGGCCTGCCATTTCTAAAAAAATTCGAAACCGGCAAAATGATGACTTAACCCCCCCCCCTAATTTCACATGGACTACAACATATTTCATTTAGAACAAAATCGGCGATGGTGCCTGCAAAAAGTGATCGATTCGGCATGGAATGACCCATACGCTCTTTTTCTTTGCGTCGCAAATTTTGATCGTTCATTATTTTTTTCTATGATCTTGTTGTCGCTCCATTAGGATTATTTACCATTTCCAATCTTAATTTACTTCTAAACATTACTAGACTGCAAGAAGTTTTACTTCTGCCGCGCGCGGTTTTCCACACGTATTTTTTTTTTAAATCAAAAGACTACATACATCATGTGGTTGGGCATACCCTATGTGCTTTCGGTTGAACCTTTTGAAAATTTCGTTATTTTTGCTGTACGACGCACCGTTCCCGAGATACAGCCATTTTTTATTTAAGATATTGAAAAATGTATTGTACGTATATTATACGAAAAGTCGTGAAGTTTAAAGGCGTTGCAATTACGTTGTACATACATAAGAAATTCTAATCGAAATTTTAGAAACGGTCATTTGACCGGTCGTGTTATGAAATCTATATACTGTATTATAGAATCGATCTTGAACTTTGCACAAGCTTTTTGAGAGGGAGGGGGTGCCGTAAAAGAAATTAAAAAGTCGAAAATAAGAGTCACCCCAGTGATGCACGCGACATAATGATAGCGAGATATATCGCCCGTAGTAAAGAAAGGGTTAATTAACTCGTTCGCAGCAGAATACAAATGTTGACGGTGGCTGGTGCTTGTGGCTGGACCGGAGACTAGAAGAGACCCGAAACTGTGGTGAGGAACAGACGGACCTCTTTCTCTTTCACCGTCTGTCTTTTTCTACGTTCAGCAAGACTGTGATACTTGACAGCTTTACAAGGGTCCTGTCTATTTGGAACCGATATCTCGAGGCGGAAAGTCGGTTCCATGTGTCCGCGTCCAGCAACAATTGCTGTCGCGGTTTCTCATAATCTATATTTTTATTATTTTTATTTTTATTTTTAGTTTTAGTTTTATTTTTATTTTTCTAATTTTTTACATTTTCTTTTGTTTGAGTGAGTGTTTGAGTGAGTGCAAGAACTATAATATAAGGACTGTACAAGGACTCTGAAGTGAAGTGTAGTGTAGTAAAAGAACAATGAAGCAGAGGAAAGGCAAAGGTCGCAGCAGGGATGTTGTTCCTATGAAGGCCAGGATGGCAGCTCTACGACGTCGGAAGCAGGACCCGACTAAAGGTAGGTCAATTGATTTTAATGAAGGGCAGGCTCGCGTAGCAGAAATGAACGATTGTAATGTGCCAATGTTATTTGCAAGCACATCTAATTTATCTGCCGATACATGCGTTGCAATCAATGAACAAAGCATTCTAGAGAATGCATGTTCAGCAACGCATGTTTGTGCGGATGAAGGAGATGTGCTAGCATCATTTGCAAGCACGTCTAATTTATCTGCCGATACATGCGTTGCAATCAATGAACAAAGCATTCTAGAGAATGCATGTTCAGCAACGCATGTTTGTGAAGATGAAGGAGATGTGCTAGCATCATTTGCAAGCACGTCTAATTTATCTGCCGATACATGCGTTGCAATCAATGAACAAAGCATTCTAGAGAATGCATGTTCAGCAACGCATGTTTGTGAAGATGAAGGAGATGTGCTAGCATCATTTGCAAGCACGTCTAATTTATCTGCCGATACATGCGTTGCAATCAATGAACAAAGCATTCTAGAAAATGCATGTTCAGCAACGCATGTTTGTGCGGATGAAGGAGATGTGCCGCCATTACAATCAGTATCTGCTACGTTACCTGCAACTATTGTAGATGCATGCACGGTAGGGAACGCAGCATCGGACATGCAAAACGATACGGACGAAGATATCGAAAATATTGTTTTGCATGAAGATGGGAACATCGACGTAGATCGTATACGTTCTGCCGAGATCACTGGACGGAGTATCGTGGACTTTAAACATGTTCAAGCAGAATGGCAAAGATTATCCGCGCATTCGTCCATGTGCCAGTTCATAGATCTTGTTACAACGAGTACGAAACGTTACGGTCTCAAGACGAAATATTTTGTCACATGTCGTATGTGTCACTTCAAAGATAGTTTCTGGAGTGAACCGACGGATGAAAACAAATTAGATATCAATACAAGTGCCGTTTGCGGTACTATAGTGGCAGGGATCGGTCACAAGCAGTTAGACCAAGTTATGGCTTGTATGGATATTCCATGTATGAATAGTAAAACATACATAAATTACTCAAAGCCAGCGTCCGAAGCTTTCGCAAAAGCCGTACAAACAGTAATGGAAGAGGCTGGCAAAGAGGAAAAACGATTGGCAGAAGCTAGAGGTGATGTCATTGACGGTTTTGCACACATACCTGTGGTAACAGACGGTTCATGGATGAAGAGATCGTATCGCACTGGTTACGATTCTCCATCCGGAACGGCTATTATCGTAGGTTTCTATACAGGAAAAATATTGTTCGTTGGTGTACGTAACAAATATTGCTGTGTCTGTGCAAGAGCAGCAAATATTGGTACGACGCCAAAAGAACATGTGTGTTATAAGAACTGGGGAGTCAATCAGAGCTCCACCAGTATGGAAAGTGACATCATCCTCGAAGGCTTCCGCCATAGTAAGGATATGCATGGATTAATATATAATCAATACATTGGCGATGGCGACAGCAATGTATTAAAAAAATTGAGGGATTTCCCACCATACCCGGAGATTGATGTGCAGAAGATTGAATGTGTAAATCATCTTCTCCGCAATCTTGCACATAAAATACGAGAAGCGGGTAGTGTTGGTGGTCGCAAATACTCAAAATTGAAAAAAATTGTTACGAACAGCGTAATGAAAATTCGAAACGCTGTTACAAAGGCTGCTGAGTTTCACCGGAACAGTACAGTAGAATGGACAGACAAAATTGCTGGTTTAATGAGAGATATTGACAATACACCCAACCATGTATTTGGTGAACATCGAGATTGTGCCTCGTACTTTTGTAACGGAACTCCAAAAGAAAACGAGACAAATCTTGTTCCCCAATTACATGCGGCAGGGATGTATGAAAAAATAGAAAGTGCAATGCAACGCGTCAAAGAAAACGCGGAAAGTTTGCTATACAATTATACCAGCAATTCTGTTGAAAATTGTAATGCTATTATTTGCAAGCTTATTGGCGGCAAACGTACGCATTTAGGACAAAGAGGCTCTTACCAAACGCGTGTACAAGCATCCGTCGTGCAATATAATACTTTCGCACCGATGAGAAGTGCTTGTCACGCATTAGGTAAAGAGCCCCCAGCACGTTCAAACGTGGTGGAAGATAGAAATATTGCAGCACTGGCAAAACGCCGTGAACGTATCCGCGTAGCAAAAGAATCGGGTCGCGCTGTTCGTAGATCAAGATATTCTGGCAAGAATACACCAGATAAAGATTATGGTCCAAACGCGGAAAAGCCTGATGTTGATCCTGAAACATTCGAACAACTGAAGTCCGATCATTTCCGAAAGTTGCGAAGCAACCAGCAGATGTGGCGAATAATTGAGTATGATACGCGGAAGCAGCATGCCGACCCGAAATGGCATCGCGCCCGTAAGCACCTGCTGACTGCTTCGAATTTCGGAAAAGTTTGTTCCAAGAAAGATATAACTCCACGCAAAGCTCTCGTTAAAGATATTCTTTACCGTAACCCGGTAGTCCGCCCCGCTACTCAGTGGGGTAAAGATAAAGAACCATTGGCACGACAAAAATTGGCAGAGGTCTTGTCCGAGCCAATCGAAGAATGTGGATTGTTCATTGATCAGGAATTTCCATATTTTGGCGCGTCGCCTGATGGCACTATTGGTAACGATACAATCGTTGAAATTAAATGCCCTTATGCGGCGCGCAATATGACACCTGACGATGCAATTCGACAAAAAGTTGCTGATGTTCATCGCTTTTTTGACAAACACGACGACAGTCGTTTAAACGTAAAACACTGTCACTATTTTCAAGTACAAGGGCACCTGCATGTGACGCAAAAAAGAAAATGCATCTTTGCAGTCTGGACGCCTCTTGGAATAAAGCATGTGACTGTTGAGCGTGACGATAAATTTTGGCTGGATAAAATGTTACAGCCGCTCCGGCGCTTTTACGAAGACTGCTTGGTTCCCGAAATAATTAATAGCAGACAAGAGAGAGATATGGAAATTCGGGAACCGCAGTACGTAATTGAAGCACAGGAGGCGGCTAAAAGAAGAAAAGTTTCATTGAACGATTAAATAAATAGATTTCTATTCATTTATATCGTTCAATAAACTTTTTGATTAGAGGGACACTCCATTGAGAGTCCCGGGTGAAGAAGGTTTTTTAGTGGGTAGTGGGAGATCTGTCAATCTTGATCTCCTGAGTCCCACACTACCCCCTTCTGGGGTGTACTTAAATGTATTTTTCCCCTTCATCCTTAAAAAAACAAAAAGAAAAAAAAAAAGATTCGGTAATGCGTTCATTCTTTAAATATGTTGTAGTCTTTAGTGGTCTATGAACGAATAGCCCTTCTTTTGCAACTTGTCTCTTGAAACTTTATAAACAATAATAACGTACGTTTTTATAGAAGATATTTTTTTCAGTACACTTTTTCCCAAAAGGGCTCTGTACGGGACACCGCAATAATACGGAGAATATTTCAACACAAAGAGCATAAAAAAATATTGCTTCTCCGCTTCAGAAAGTAGTTGCAAGTTCATGGAGAAATGAAGCTGCGTGGTGATCTCTGTCTTTGTCTCTCCTGCGAGCGACATATCTCCCTCGCTGTCACAGCCTCGCAGGAGAGACGAGGATCTCTCTATCCTTCTCCTACTTGAATCGTAGGTCAGTTACGCTCAGACGAGAAGCCCAGGAGGCACGATGAATTCGTAGCTCGATCGGAGGCATTCTCAAGAGATACCCCCACTAGCCCGCCCGCGCGTCTCGCCCCCCGTGGCGGCCTTGCCACTGCTCGGAGCACTATGGCCGCTACGGGGAACGAGAGGCGCCGACGGGACAAGTCGGAAAGCGCGATAGCCAAGCAGCCATGTTGGAATACGAATTGTTCAGTTGTATAAGGATCACGCGGGTAAGTCGCATTCAGTGAGGAAGCAATATTAGTGGATAATTTTGGTGTTGAAATATTCTCCGAACTGTCGCCGGGTCCCGCACAAAGCCCTTTTTTGCAATTTGCCTCTTGAAACTTTATAAACAGTAAAAGCGTACGTTTTTATAGAATAATTTTTTTTCTGTACAGTTTTCTCAAAAAAGGGCTTTGTGCGGGACCCCGCGAGAGTTCAGAGAATATTTCAGCACAAAGAGCATCAATAAATATTGCTTCTTCGCTAAATGCGGCTTACCCGCGTGATCGAGAAATTGAGCTGCTTGGTTATATCTCTGTCTTTGTCTCTCCTGCGAGGGACATATCTCTCTCTCCATCGCAGCACCGCAGGTGAGACAAAGATCTCTCCATCCTTGTCCTACTTCATTCATAGGCCACTTTCGTTCAGAAAAGGAGCGTGATGATACCATGAGTTTCTACCACCGATGCAAGAATAGCAGGAGACGCGGCGACAGCGCCGCGGCGGAAAGTCGGAAAGCGCGATAGCCAAGCAGCCATGTTGGAATACGAATTGTTCAGTTGTATAAGGATCACGCGGGTAAGTCGCATTCAGTGAGGAAGCAACATTAGTGGATAATTTTGGTGTTGAAATATTCTCCGAACTGTCGCCGGGTCCCGCACAAAGCCCTTTTTTGCAATTTGCCTCTTGAAACTTTATAAACAGTAAAAGCGTACGTTTTTATAGAATAATTTTTTTTCTGTACAGTTTTCTCAAAAAAGGGCTTTGTGCGGGACCCCGCGAGAGTTCAGAGAATATTTCAGCACAAAGAGCATCAATAAATATTGCTTCTTCGCTAAATGCGGCTTACCCGCGTGATCGAGAAATCGAGCTGCTTGGTTATATCTCTGTCTTTGTCTCTCCTGCGAGGGACATATCTCCTCTCTGTCACAGCCCTGCAGGAGAGACAAAGATCTCTCTATCCTTGTCCGGGAGCTTCTTTATTCTGCCGCAACTGTCGCTGATGTCAGGTATGTTTACTCTGTTGAGCCGGCGTCACCTTAATTGTATTCTAATTTGTTTGTTTTATGTGTTTATTTATGTTTTTTCTCTTTCTCATTCTTCGTGAAGCACCGGATTACATCCCAGTGTCACCTATGTGCAAGGTGCGCACCTCCGTCTTGTCCTTATTATGGGAACGAACCAGTAATCGGTCCTGCATCCATTCACAGTCGAGGGAGGTGTACCTTTTGAGAAATTATCTCGTAAGTGTTACTTTATTCTCTCTCTTATTTCTTTTTGCGTAAGAGCTGCTGGCCGTCTTGTTTTTGTTTTGTGCTTATCGGTTTTGGTCCCCTTGTTGCTAACGGGTAGTGATGTTGCTATCGTGTCTTTATTCTGTGATCTTTCCATGTTGTTGTATCCCTTTTTAAGATAATTTACCTTGCTTTTTCTCTCTCTCTCTCTTTTTTTTTTTGAGGTGTTTTCTCTTTTCCTTTTATCATTTGTGTTTCATTCCGTTTTTGGGTTTTTCAGTGTGGTAGATCTCTACTCAGATGATTTTAATTGTTTTTGTTGTGTTTATAGATGAGTTTCCGGACTTCGTTTATTCCCTTGGATCATCGGCTTTCCCAAGGATGGGTCCATGCCAGTGTCATCCCTGGTCTTTTGTGCTTTTCATGTGTTCTGCTCTGGGAGAGAAAGGACTGACTTTGGCGGGTGATAATCATCATTGACTCTTCAGGTCTCAGTGCCCCCCTACAGTTCTCTTTCTTCCTTGTACCAGTACATGTTTCTTTTCTATTTCGTTTGCTTGGTATGTTCCATTTTAGTTTTTCCATGGATTGATTTCCTCCATGTACCGTTTTATTTTCCTCCATCCCACTTCTTCTAGGATGTTTCCTTCTATAGAGTGTTTGCCCAGATACGTCAACCTTTTCTGTATGGTTGCCGGACAGTTTCTTACCAGATGTTCTGGTGTTTCGCTTTCCTCTTCGCACAGCGTACACTTGTTTGTTGTTGCTCTACCAATTTTCTCGAGATACTTGTTTAGCGGCGCAAAGCCTGTTATGGTTTCCACCATTCTTCTGGTTTCTTTCCTTTCAAGGCCGGTAATGCCTTTTACCCTTTTCGCTGGCCAGCAATCATCGCCTAGGAAGCTTTTGCTGTGTTTTAGTCCTTTAGATTCGATCCATTTGTTATCTCTTTTTTCTCTTGACCATTTTTCTACTTGCAATTCGTAGATCGTGGTAGGAATTCCAATCATTGGTTGTGGACCTACTGGTTGGGGGTCGGAGCCCTTGTTTGCCAGTTTGTCTGCTTTCTCGTTGCCCGTATGGCCCGAATGACCTGGTATCCACGTGAGTCTCACGGCTTTACCCGTTTTGCCCAGGTCATTTAGAGCTTCGTGCGTTTCCCATAGTAGTTTTGATCTACTTTCCATTTTTTGTAGGCTTTTTATCACCGCCTGGCTATCTGAGCAGATGGTGATCATTTCCTGGTTGTACTCTCGGTTTTTTATTTCCCTGGCGCACATTTGCACGGCCAGTAGCTCCGCTTGATATACCGTTGGGTATTCTCCAAGCTTGATGTAGCGGTCTGTTCCTTTGTTATTCGTCCAGGCTGCGCCCGTGAGGTTTTCTTTTCTGGAGCCGTCCGTGTACCAGAGTTCCGTGTTTTTTAGTTCGTTCGGTGTTCCTTTTTCCCATTCTTTCCTTAGTCTGATCTCTGTTTTATATAGTTTTTGATCCATGTATCTTCGTTGATCGTTATCTTTAGGCATTTGAGCCAGATTCTTTATTGTTTCGTTGCCTTCGCTTTCTATTATGTTGGAGTGGCCAAATTCAAGTTCGTTCCATTGACCCCAACTCTTTAGTCTGTATGCTGTTTTCAGAGCCAGTTCTTTTATCCTTATATCCAATGGGTTGGTATTGGTTAGGACTTCCATTGTTCTTAAGGGTGTGTTCCTCGCACATCCCAAGATTTTTCTATTTGCTGCGCCTTGTAGGCTGTCCAGCTGAGTTTTTATTGTAACTAGGTTGGTTGCTTGCCACCATATTATGGCTCCGTATGTGACTCTAGGTACCACGATTGCCTCGTATATCCATTTCATTGTTTTCGGAGTCAGACCCCATGTTGACCCAACTGCTCTGTTCAGCATGATCAGGTTTCTCTTTGCTAAGTTTATTTTACTAAAGACATGTTGTCTCCATTTTAGTTTCCTGTTTATTGTTATGCCAAGATATTTGACACTCTGTTTGAGCGGGAGTGACGCTCCCATGTACGTTAGTCCGCTATCCTCGGGGTATTTTGTTGCCCCTGTGAACTCTATTACTTCCATTTTTTCCGGATTTACCGACAATCCTACCGAGTTACACCATATCTCGGTGATGTTCAAGGCTGTTTGTATGACGTCTAAGCATTTTTGCTTGTTCTTGTGTCTGTATATTATCGCCGCGTCGTCTGCGTATGCGATTATCTCTGCTCCGCAATTCTTTAGTTCCCATAGTAGCGAGTCTAGGGCTAGGCACCATAGAAGGGGGGATAGTATTCCTCCTTGTGGGGTGCTTCTTTTCACCTCTCCTGTTACTGTTGCATTTCCTCTATGCGCCTGTATTTTTCTGTTGCTGAGCATGTTTACGATCCACCTTTTGATATTCTCTTCCACACCAAAGTCTTCTAGTGCTTGTTTTATTGTTTCTATGGGCGTCATATTGAATGCGCCTTCTATGTCCATGAAGCATGCTATTACATGTTCCTTCTTTCTTTTGGCTGTTTCGACTTCGCAGACTACTCTGTCGAGTGCTACTTCTGTCGAGTGGCCTGTTCTGTAGGCATGTTGCCCAGGGAATAGGTCTTTGTTCCTCAGAGTTACCGTTTTTATGTGCCGGTCGATTAATCTCTCGGCCGTTTTTAGCAGAAAGGATGTTAGACAGATTGGTCTGTATGCCTTTGCTTCCGTATAATCTTTCTTACCTGGTTTAGGTAGAAACACCACTTTTGTGTTTGTCCATGCATTTGGTATGTGACCTAGTGCGATGCTTGCTTTGATCAGGTTCGTTATTGCCTGTCCGTATTGTTTTTGGGCTACTTTTAGAATCTTTGGACTTAGTTCGTCCATTCCCGGTGCCTTATTGGATTTAAATGAGTTGATTGCCCATTTTACTTTTGCCGGGTTGGCTATTTGATTTGCTAATTTCCAGTCTGGTGTAAGTCTGTCTTCGGTTATTACTGGCATTTCTGGGCTTTTATTAAAGCCCGGGAAGTGCGTTGTCAGTAATTGTTCCATTATTTCGTTATTTTCATGTAGCATTCTATACATGTTCTGGTTTCGTTGTTTACATTGTTTGCGTGTATGTTGCCAGCTTGGCTCAGTCCTTTTATTCCCCCATGGGTTATCCAGGGTTCTTGTACGAGTGCTATGTCGTAGTTTCTTTCGATAAAGTTTTTAGTCAGGAGAGCTGATGCTCCTGCTGCGTGGTGCAGATTTATCTGGATTATTCTCATTTTGAGAGATAATCCTGTTTCAGTTTTCCTTTTTTGGTTGTATAGGTTCCCTTGTAGGTTCCTGTTTCCGTTTTCAGCTTTATTCCGTTTTCAGTTATATTCCTTTTTCGGTTGTATTCCGTTTTCAGTTATATTCCGTTTTCGGTTGTGCTCCGTTTTTGATTGTATTCCGTTTTCATTTATATTCCGTTTACAGTTTTATTCCGTTTCTTCTCGTTCTTCCGTGTTTCTCATTCTTCCGTTTTGCCGTTTCTTGTTCTTTTCCTGTGCACCTGTTGACTCTCGCGTTCTTTCTTATCCTGTTGTGTGTTGTCGCTTGTTTCTTTAACCTGGTCAATTTAATTACTTGATGGTGACCTGTAGGCTGAATGAATGATTATGATTATTATTATTTTACATCTTGTTTCTTTTACTTTTTAGGGTTGTCAGGGGAGAAGAAGGAGAGAGGATGGGGGACCAATCCGCCCGCAGTGGAGT
The DNA here is from genome assembly GCA_933228785.1 of Lasioglossum pauxillum. NCBI lineage: Eukaryota > Metazoa > Arthropoda > Insecta > Hymenoptera > Halictidae > Lasioglossum > Lasioglossum pauxillum. The sequence continues at coordinate 31,593,098 of OW121703.1, forward strand.
GAGACCAACCCGTCCACTTGTTGCTACATACACGTGCACACGCTTCCGGTATAGCCGCTTTCCACGACTTGTATGCCCTACCATCAATCCATATTACTTATATTATAATTGTTCTTGTATTACTTGTTACTGATATAAACGAGAAATATGTTAATCATTTAGGTTGTATTACTTCTTTATCCGATATTCTACTTAATCTAATACTCTGAACTAGATTGATATTTTGTAGCTGTGGTATTACCCGGTGGATTGCGAGGTTAGGGTTTAGGATGGGTGGAGCATCGTTTCTTTATTTTATTTATTACATTTTACATTTTGGTTCCGGATCTGTTCAGACCGGTCCTTCGCCTTACTATTACTACTTTTACTACTACTAGATTTTGCTTATTGCTAGCTTAGTCTATATTTTTGGAATTAGCTAAAGGGCTCTGCCTCCTGTTCGCTTCGCCCCCCGTCCCCTGCAACAGCAGCAGCCTTTCTTACTCTCTTTCTTTTTTCTCGCTCTCTCTTTTTTGTACTCCCTCCCGTTCTCTCATCCTTTTTCCATTTTTCTCCCTCTCATTCACTCCTTCCCACGCTCTATCTCTCCCGCCCTCTCTCTCTCTTTCTTTCTCTTTCTCTTGGAATTAGGGCAGAGCTACAGTGGAGCGCCGAGCGTCTATGATAGCGGCATAGTGAAAACCAACCAGCTTTCGTGACAGCCCTTCGGCACATACCACCGTTTCCACCACTCGCCGCTTCCACCACAACTCTACCCTTACCCATTGTTGCTGTGCTGGATTTTGCAGTTCTTCTCCAGCGGCCTGCATCTTAGTTTTCAATATCCCTTTTACTTGTATAAAAAAAAAAAAGAGAGAGAGAGAAAGAAGTTTAAATTAAGCTAGCTTCAATTTAGGTTATACTTATAAGTATACTAAACTATGTTAGAGGTGGGTAGGGTAGGAATGTGAGTACATACTATATTCATGTCACAACTCGCAGTTTATTTAAAAAAAAAAAAAAAAAAATATGTAAACGACCGAAGAATTTTCGTTAATATTATGATTAATTAATATAATTATAACTATAATAACTAAATATAACGCTTTATAATATTAATTCTACGTACGCTTGTCAGTATAAAGGCTTATATACTAATACGCAATGCTAATTTATACTACTTCTGCACACTTATGCTAACTTATACACTATCTTAACTCTATCACTAAACTTAGATTAAAACAGTTGTACACTTATGGTAATCTTATATATTATCTTAACTCTAATTATCACTAAACTTAAATTAGCACGGTTCACTTGGAGTCTCTATTTACAAACGTCACGGGTACCCTAATTGCTCCTCCCATAATTCCCAGTTTGGGTCCCGTCTTTTTAAGGTAGGCTGCGTCCCTTGCTCCAATCTCCATTATGAACTCCTTCCCTCGTTCGCCGGATGTCCTGCTACGTACTTCCGTCCATCTTTTTGTGCTGAGCTGCTTATGCTCCCTCCCCATCAGTCCCAGTATGGTGGTAAGCTTGAGCTCCTTGTTGCTCACGTATAGCGCTACCAACGTAGCTTTATTTAATTTTCCTGCCTCCACTGTGGAAAATTTCACCCCTTTGATTTCAATTTTATCCAGGGCCTTGTCCACATCTCCTCTGGTGGTGAGTCGGCCCAAGGTCATGATCAATCCTCCTCTCTTTAGCCCCCATCTGGGTAGCTCCAGTGCCTGCTCTGCCAGCAAGGCGATTAGGCAATTTGCCTGTTCCCTTCCAATTTCCTCTTCGGGGAAGCCCTTTGCTATTATAGCAATTGTCCTTTCTTCCTTCCTGGTCTTCTCCTTTTCTTTTTCAACAGTTGGTCTCCTCTCGTCTGCTGGGCGGCTGGGTAGGAGCAATTTCTCCTCCTCCGTCAGTGATGGCGATGGTGACCGTGCCTCGTTGGTTAAATCCATCTCTTCCTGGTTTTCGTGAACAAGCACTCTTTTTCGGCTCGGAGGGATTTACAGAAACTTGTCGTGCTGTTGCTCTTACACGATTACTGAGCGACTGTGCTTCTACAGTGCTTGCTGCCCCTATTTATACTGGGTCTTCTACCCCCTTGTTGTCGCCCCACCCCTGGTGGTCCCACTCCTTGCGATGCAGCTGCTGGGTTTTTCCTCCCTTCTCTCTCTTACGCTTGGCTATGCGCTTCTCTTTTTCTTTCTGCATGTTCGGGCGCTCCTAGCCTTTCATTTGGGTAGTTTCCACCCTCTTGTTGATTTTAGTTAATTTGTTAGAAGTTAAGTTTTTAATGTGTTCTCTCACTTGTACTCGTTTCTTTTTGTGCAATTTCCTTGCCCAGCAACGCATATCTGCTGCTTCCATTGTTCAACCGGAAAAAACGACACATTGGCCGTGGTCGCTAAACGGCCGTAGGGTGGTCGGTGGGCGAATATTCCGCGTTCGAGTCTCGGGAAAGCCGATTTTGATCAATTTTCTTTTTTCCGGCTTTCCCCAGCCTCCTCGATCGGTGCTCGCGGCTCGATCGACGTCGTGATCTTCGACGCGATCGATAGCTTACGCTGAAATAGAAAATTAATATTTTTGTCACGTCGGTTCGCATGTCACACCGTCGCTCGGCGCTCCATGCTCCCCTCGTGTTGACGGTATTCATTTCACTCTGTTTACATCGCACTGTTCGATGCGTGTGATTCGTTCACGTTGTTCGCCGGCGCGATCCTTCTGATTGGCTCTTTTCCACGTGTAGACGTTTCGATCAAGATTCTCTATCGTTGATTCGCGGTTCGTACCTGTTCGCGCGCGCGTCTTGTTTTTCTCGATCGCGTGTCGGTCGCGTGCACGTCGCGTGCTTCTCCCTCGTGTTCGTGTCGCCGCGAAGCTCGTTTCTCTCATTTTTGAGAGTATTTGTTCGCTTCTAGCTATTTCGATTTATTTGAGTTCTTCCTAACCCGATCGCAGTATCTGAGTGTCAACGTCCCCTGATCTTTATCGTGAATAGTATTCTCAATTTATTCTAAATAGTGATTACTGCGTTAACCTAATTCTTGTTTTATTTCCTTTTTCAGAAGTTCTTGCTAATCCGATCGCGATGTCCGAGTATCGACGTCGTCCGTTTTCTACCGTAATTATTGTTTTTCAATTTATTCTAGTGATTTTACGTTAGGCTAATTCATGTTTTGTTTTCAGGTTCTACCGTTGTATCGCGTTCTCATTTCGTCGTCCCGGCAGAATGCGATTTTTGAACGTGTATTTATCTCGTATTCGCGTGTTAATAATAATCTGGAGGTTAGTATCATAATTTTATTTGTATATAGCACGGTTTGTCCCCGATGGGTCCATCACCGTTTCATGCTTGCGTGGGTATTCGTGCCTTTTTGTTGACCATGCCCGTGCAAGCATTTACCTATGGTGATGGACACATCGTTGGATTGCACCTTTTGCTGTTAGTTTTATACTTGAATGCACAGTACTGTATGCTTGTTCGCTTGTCTCTAGTATCTACGCCTTTGTTTTTGAATTGTTGTCAAATATCTACTGTTCCCCGTAACTGTCTACCGTAATTACTATATTTTCTTTTTGTTTTAGATTCTACGAGTGCTCTATTTTGCTTGTTTGCTGTACGCTACAGTTTCAATCTTACGCACGCTTCCATACCCTGACTGCGCGACAACTCTATCTGGATAAAGGTATTTTGTTCTCACTGACGGTTATTTTCCTGACAAGATCAAATTGTTCCGTGTATGTGCAAGCGTTCGTGGCTATGTTGTCGATTGTGCCCGTGCATCACTTTATCTTTTCTGTTCTTAAGCTATCACGTTAGATCTTTTGTTTTCGGTTAATTCCGTACTCTAATAAGTAATGTCTTTATGAATCTGATTTTACATTTTACTCTTTTGACACTCTTTTTATCAATCGCCCGAGTCTCGCGAATGCTTACATTCAAATCGATTATGATTTGACACCTTTAGGTTTACATCTATCTGTGCAAGTTTTCCATCTAATGTTATTCGTCGGCCGTATATGCTATCGTTCGCCCGTGATTTTAAGCATATATTTTATCATCTTGCGGCAAAGTACAACGTTTAAATAGCGATAACTCATACGTATTGACGTATCCTTGCCGCGCGGTGTCTTTCTATGTCTTCGTATTACTTATGATTTATCTTTTTCCAGGTATCAAATCATCATCGGAAGTCTTTCCTGTCGTTTTTCGGTCGACGGAAGGCGAGCGGGGGCGAGCGAGGCATTTTTAAGAGATCATGTATAAGAGACAATTGAGATACGTCATATGGACTGTGTGTGAAGGATCCGCGAATGAAGGAGCCAGTGACAGCGTCCTGTTATTCTAAAAAAAATAAAGTTCTTGTTTTCAAAAGTTACTTTTTTATTGATAAATAAATAATCTGGCAACGTTCGGCGAATATTCCGCGTTCGAGTCTCGGGAAAGCCGATTTTGATCAATTTTCTTTTTTCCGGCTTTCCCCAGCCTCCTCGATCGGTGCTCGCGGCTCGATCGACGTCGTGATCTTCGACGCGATCGATAGCTTACGCTGAAATAGAAAATTAATATTTTTGTCACGTCGGTTCGCATGTCACACCGTCGCTCGGCGCTCCATGCTTCCCTCGTGTTGACGGTATTCATTTCACTCTGTTTACATCGCGCTGTTCGATGCGTGTGATATACAGATAACTAACCCCGTACAGATAGTCCTGAAAATTTGTGATTGTGAATTTTTAATAGCTATGAAAATACTTGTAAGATTTAAAACGAAAAACGTGGGGCGCAAGATAATACATAGTAAGGAGTGTAGAGAGTAGCTGCCGCTGAGAAATCTCGTACAACACTTCATATCATCTGCAGTGCAATAAAGTTGTTAGTGATGTAGGTGTTCATGCATCAATTATCTATTGCATGCACCCCACGTTTTTCGTTTTAAATCTTACAAGTAGTTTCATAGCTATTCAAAATTCACAATCACAAATTTTCAGGACTATCTGTACGGGGTTAGTTATCTGTATGGGGCTAGAAAAAATTATTTTATACTTTTTAGTCCGTTTTTTAAACGTGGCGTTTTCTAAAATTTTATTTTATACTTTGTCACGTCCGGTGGTTCAGCCATCGTTAATAATTAAATATAATCAATGATGTATTACATATACTTTTGAATTTCTTTTATGTTTAATCTAATAATGTTGTACGAGAAACTAATATTCAATACTCTTGTTAAAATCAAATCGAACTATCGTATATTATACCACATTGCGTGCGATAGAATTAAGAAATTCATACTTCAATCGAATCGTCTTGAGCGAAAGAACTGCGTAGCGAAATTATTTCATAAAATGACCAGATCACTTCCAAAAATAAATCATGATCTAAAATCCGCTGAAGACTGTCCATCGAGAATCGATGAGTAATAATTGTTCGTCACCCCATGTGCGACGTAAAAGTAATTCGATCTGGCCAGGGGAGCTACAGATAAGAAAGCAGCTAAGAAGAAATGGATCCAGGAAATGCGCAGGGTAATAAGATCTAGCTATGACGATTATGACGACAACAATCGCCTGACGAAATAGACGAGACAAAGGATTGATTAGTCTATAAAAGGGATGGCTCTTGAAGAAGTCCAGTTCAGTCCATATTCAAATTTGTTGGTAGAGAGACGGGAAGTGTGTTTGGTTGTTTAGTGGAGAGACATAAAAGTATAAAAAGGTTCAGGGCGTGTACACCCGCCGGATTGTCAACATCGTTATCATCGACCATTGTATAAGAAGCGATAGTTTTTTTATCTGAGCTAAAACCAGCAAACGGTAATTACTAACAAATTATAATAAGATTTTCGATAAAATATTATGTATCCGAAATTTGAAGCTTAAAATACAGTTTTGTTTATTTATATTCAAAGAATATAAGAATATCAAATCATTTTAAAGATTATACCCATCTTCGATCTCTTCATACCAGTTCCTCAAATAAAAATCACTTAGAATATTAAGAAATCCTCGATTACCCGAACCGAAGCCGGTGAATGCAGGTAGGTTCAAAACTGCGTTATATCTCAATTATAATCGTTTCAATCATTTCAATCTATTAAAAATTAAATTTCAATATTTTCTATTCAAAATCTAAAATACGTCCATCTCAGGACGTAACATTACAAATTTTTGGTGACAGCGGTGGGATACGACGCAGGAATTGAGGATTTCATTTTATTTTATTTTATTTTGTCGTAAACACTAGTTTTCCAAATTTTTAACAATGGCAACTGGTGGAGAAATCAAAGGTGATATTCAGACAGAAGTATTAAAGCAAGCAATCGAAGAAATTAAAAAAGCACAAGAAAATAATAAATTCATAGCGGAACTTGGCCCTAAATTTAGGGAATTTAACGAACAAATTGCACAAATGCAGGATACATTGCGATCATTGTCTAACCCGAACAAGACTGAACAAACGACACCGACAATAGAATATGTAACTTCCGACAAGACTGCGACAGGAAATCCAATTCGTATTAAGGACGCGTTACAGACAGTACCGGTATTCGATGGTCATAAGCCATCAATATTTCAATTTTTAAGAGCATGCGAAAGAGCTAAATCCATGCTCCCAGCGAATCAAGAACCATTTTTGGTTAAATTACTTACAAATAAACTTAAAGGACATGCGTTTATGGCTATCGAAGATTCGGATGTTAGTACTGTAAAAGAATTTGCCACAAAAATTAAAATCATGTTCGGTGCTCAAAAAACACTCAATCAATATAAGGGTGAACTAGGCAATATATTTAAAAAACCAAATGAGAGCATGTTAGATTATATAAGCCGCACAAAAGATTTAAGACTAGCAATTATGGATGAAGAAAATAATCAATATGGGGAGTTATCCAGAAATATGGAAATTATAATCGACAATGACGTATTAGAAGCTTTTTTAAGAGGATTACCACCTAACATTTGTGTTAGAGTGCAATTAGAAGGAAATAGAAATCTAGAAGAAGCATACGCCAATGCAATCAAAATTTCAAAACAAATGCAACAAGAAGAGGAGCGGATGAGACCGTTCTTTTCTAACATCAGAGATCGTAGAAACTCGTCTCAGTCGCAATATCGATATCAACCTGTCATGAACAAGTATCAACAGTCTCCAAGAGACGATAACAACTCAGCATCACGCTGGCGTTCCGACCCTACGAATAACAATGATAGGAGCGACAACGGCAATCTGAGACCCAACAGACAAGCAGGGATCAGTAATCAAGCCGAAACAAATAATCCACCTGTTACTTGCAATTATTGCAAAAAACTAGGTCATACGATCAAAGAATGTTATAAATTTAAAGCTAAAGTGGAATCAGGGGAAATTGTACCCTATTCCCAACAAAAGTCGGGAAACGGAAAGTTCTCCCAAGGGAACAGCGGCGCACCCAAAGGAGCAAATTTCATAGAGCGCCAATCCATAATGAAGATCGATGCATCTACACCGAAGATGTCACCGACAGAAATTTCGACACTCAAAAAGAACGACTCACCAGGAACGAGTCATTCGAAAGAAGTGAAGATCAAGGAGTCAAAGACGAAGGAGGAAGAAATCAACCTAGAAGGGTTATCAATATTCAATTAGATTCGAGAAAAAATACTCCCACTATAATGATCACTTCACCAGATCTTCAAGGAATAACTACTCTTTTAGTGGACTCAGGTTCGGAAGTCAACCTCATCAAGGAATTCATAGTCCCAATGAACGTGGACATGAACACAGAAAATGCTATTCATATTCGAGGAATCTCGACCGAGGTCCTGGCCACCCTAGGGACGGCATCAATCAGGATAGCAGGTCATCCAGTATTATTCCATGTTGTTAGCAACCGAATATCGATAGATCAAGACGGAATCTTAGGATCCGAATTCTTATTAAATCATCAAGCAAATGTTGACTATTCCGCGAAACACGTAAAATGGGAAAATACGTATATACCATTTTTCGAAAAACAGCAAGTAACTGTTCCAAAGAGAACATCAATTCCACTAATAGTAAATATAATCAATCCTGAAATACAGCAGGGTTATATTCCTCAAATTCCTGAAGGAAAAGGAATATTTATTGGAGAAACCGTGGTCAGTAATAATAAAGGGAGAGCATACATAAGAGCAACGAACGCGACATTGAAAGACTATGTCCTCGACATACCTATCGTGAAACTCGAACCGTTCGAAGAGATTACAAATCAGCCGGTACATACTCATCAAGTAGCAATGGCAACTTGCCGCAATCGACTTGAGGATATATTGGAACTATTAAGACTTGATCATCTCAATGAAGAAGAAAAGAAAAATATTTTGAAATTAATTGAGCACAATCAAGATAGGTTTCATATTCCTGGAGAAACCCTCGAAGGCACTGATGTGCTACAGCACAAAATTTATACTGCAGATGATGTTCCAATAAATACTCGACAATATCGTTTTCCACCAATTCATAAAGAAGAAATCAATAGACAGGTACAGGAATTATTAGAAACAGACGTGATCGAATCATCGACATCACCATATAATTCGCCAGTATGGATCGTGCCAAAGAAAAAAGATTCTCAAGGAAATAAACGATGGCGTCTCGTAATTGATTATCGTAATTTAAATGAGAAAACAATTGGTGATGCATATCCTCTACCTAATATAACAGAAATTTTAGATCAACTTGGAAGTGCCAAATATTTTTCCATATTTGATTTAGCTTCCGGATTTCATCAAATTAAAATGGCACCTGAGGACGCTCATAAGACAGCATTCTCAACACCTTATGGTCATTTTCAATTTAAAAGAATGCCTTTTGGATTGAAAAATGCTCCAGCCACATTTCAACGTTTGATGAATAGTGTGCTAGCAGGACTTCAAGGATCTGAATTATTCGTATATCTAGATGATATAGTCATATATTCAAGTTCTTTGCGAGAGCACGAAATTAAATTCAATAAACTAATGGATCGATTACGCATTGCACGATTGAAATTACAACCTGATAAATGTGAATTTTTACGTCACGAAGTAACCTACTTGGGACACATAATTAGTGAAAATGGTTTGAAACCTGATCCAAAGAAAATAGAAGCTGTACAAAATTTCCCGAATCCAAAGAATGTGAAACAAATTAAGCAATTTTTGGGATTAGCTGGATATTATCGAAGATTTATACCAAACTTTTCTGCAACTGCTAAACCATTGACAGATTTATTAAAGAAAGAAGTCACTTTTGAATGGAAGGAGATGCAGGAAAAATCTTTTCAAATTTTACGAGAAGCTCTTATAACAGAGCCTATACTACAGTTTCCAGATTTTTCAAAAACATTTAATCTCACTACTGACGCTTCCGCATATGCTATCGGAGGAATTCTTAGCCAAGGTACAATTGGAAAGGACCTTCCTATAGCGTACGCTTCTCGATTATTAAATGCAGCTGAACAAAAATATTCTACGATAGAAAAAGAATGTTTAGCAATTATTTACTGCATTTCTCACTTTCGGCCATACCTATACGGCCGTACGTTCAATATAATAACTGATCATAAACCTTTAGTTTGGTTAAATTCTATCAAGGATCCAACTTCTAGATTATGGAAATGGAAATTGAAATTATCGGAATATGAATACAAAATTCATTACAAACAAGGCAAAACCAACGCTAATGCTGATGCCTTATCTCGAAACCCTCCAGAAATCTGTCTACCGTTACAACAACACAGGAAATTAACTAGGAAAAGAATTTTGTCAACATCATCAGAAGAAGAAGAAGAAGAAGAAGAAGAATTATCTGAATCAGCTCATAAGAAAAGGAAACTTGATGAATCAAGTGAATCAGAAACGGGAAAATTAAGATACTCATTGATCAAGAAGAGGAAACTTCCATCTACTTCATCGGAAGATTCGCCTCTACCAGATACAGTAAAAAAGAGAAAAATGGAAATGAAAGAATTTTTAACGATCCCATCTGACAGTACGCAAACATCGCAATCGAGTTTTGATCCTGGAACTAGCGTACCTCGCAGTTCTTCAGATTTTGACAATTCTTTATTCCTCGATACAGGAACACCTAATCAAGAAAATATTATTTCTTCTGAAGTTCTTGAGCCAATAGATAATAGTATGGAACTACCCAGTGTAGTAGAAATACCGCAAAGATATCCAGAAATTAGAGAAATTCGTGAACCACTATATATGGCCAAAACACATAAAGTCGTTTTTGTGGATATGTGTGGCAATCCAATTGATAAAGGAGCAGAAGAATTACAAGAAGCCAACTTATTGGGTACTTCAATTGATCTAACTTTTGAACGAGCTAGATTAAAACCATTGGATAATTTTTACGTTATCGTTTTACCAATTAAACAGGATAAACATATCCCCATTGAACCAGAAAATATTGTTAATTGTATAGCATCTTTATTAGACGTAGTTGAAGAATTAGATCTGGATTCATTCAGCATAAGAAGATCAAACAATATTGAGGATATACCTTGGAAGTATATTATAAATGAATTAAAAAGGACATTTCAGAATCGACCAATAAAAATAACAATATGCACAGGTCAAGTAACAATACCGCCAGAGGAAGATAGATTAAATATAATCGAAGAAAAACATATGTCAGCCATCGGTGGACATAAAGGAATAACCAAAACCTATCATCGGATTCGACAAACATATTATTGGGAAGGTATGAAAAAAGATATCCAAAATTTTATTCGAACTTGTAGTGAATGCCAGTTAAGAAAATTAACTAGGATTAAAACTAAACAACCTATGGTACTAACAGATACGCCAGGAAAGGCATTTGATAAAGTTAGTCTAGATGTCGTAGGACCATTGCCAGAAACGAAAAATGGAAATAAGTATATATTGACTATGCAAGATCTACTAACTAAATATTCCGTAGCAGTACCATTAGATCGAATAACAACTGCAGATATTGCAGATGGCTTCATCAAGAATCTTATTTGTCGATTTGGTGCTCCTAAAGCAATTTTAACAGATTTGGGAACCAACTTTACCTCGAATCTCATGAAACAGGTAGCGAAGAAATTCAAAATCAAACATTATAAAACTACGGCCTATCATCCACAAAGTAATGGTTCAATTGAAAGATCGCATCATGTATTAATGGAATATTTAAAACAATACGTGAATAATGCGATAAATTGGGATAATTGGTTAGAATTGGCTATGTTTTCATACAATACATCAGTACATAAAGGAACAAGATTTTCTCCACATGAATTAGTATTTGGAAAAATTGCTCGTGAACCAACAAGTAGTAATCCAGTCAAAGAAAACCTGGAACCTACTTACGCAGAATATCTCAGAGATCTACATTCAACAATCAACGAATTACAACTATCTGCGCGTAAAAATCTAAACGCGGCCAAAGCAAAATCAAAATATTATTATGATAAAAGAATAAATCCACAAAATTTTAAAGTGGCAGATCTGGTATACTTGTTGAAGGAACCATTCAAGGGAAAATTCAGCGATCAATATACCGGACCTCATAAAGTGATAGAAATTTTACCAAATCAAAACATCAAAATTTTAGTTAATAATAATCCTCGAACTGTACACATAAATAAATTGAAACTAGCTCACAGTCGAACTAGACCAGAGTAAAAGATTATGGACAAGATAAGACAAAAACTGTAGAAGATATAACGAAACGAGATGAAACGAAAAGACTAAATATTTCTGATATAATATAATTTTTACCATATTTCAAACATCCATAATTAAACACATAGAAATACGGCTTTAACAAAATAAATATTTATACCTTTCAATTTAATAAAAATTCTATTGTAATTCAAATACTAGCAATAGCTTGCCTCCGTTACATTTACATTGATGAGTGTTGAGCCATAATAAAATAATATATTTTGTAGTACCATTTACTAACAATATCATTTCTTCTCCCATTACTCTACATTTTACAAGTATAAAAACTATTAACTAATATTAAATAAAAGCGTTAGAAAAATTAGCGAAAATAACATATTTTTGGTGAAATTAACATAAAAAAAAACCCTAACACATCTGTTACAGAAAAATGTTAAGCCATAATAAAAAATAGATAAGAATGTCATTAGCGAACTTAATATACTAAGCGATAAGAAATATTTGTTACCGAAAATGTTGAGCCTTTGGCTAATATTCATGTTAATACGACTCTCGTGCACCATTATTGAATACAATAGTAATGGGCACCACCTAAACGTGACAATATTTTCCCTTAAAAAACATCAATGACTGTGACATCAACCACGTCACCACGAAAACGGAAGAACTCGTAGGGATTGTAGTCAAATGTTAATACATCCAAATTGGCTACCAGTAGGAATGGACTCATCACATTTGGATCTTTTAGTGCAGGAGTATTACCTGTGTTCATCATCTTTAAATTCTTTAAGATGATACTCGACACCGTAATACACGGTTATCAGCTACACTCCGTATACGAATGAGGATTCGCCTTGTGCGGAGCCGCATGGAGTTCGCTGACACATCTTCTCGTACATCGAGTTGATAAGCGAAGAAACAAACTCCCTACAGCTGACGAGTCCATCCACCTTCACGACATTCGACTCCAGGTCGATCAACCAAGTACATCTGAGTTCAATAAAGTAGTCAAGGAACTTGAACAAATTTCCTCCGGAAATTTGCTTTCTAAAGGGGGAGGTGTCACGTCCGGTGGTTCAGCCATCGTTAATAATTAAATATAATCAATGATGTATTACATATACTTTTGAATTTCTTTTATGTTTAATCTAATAATGTTGTACGAGAAACTAATATTCAATACTCTTGTTAAAATCAAATCGAACTATCGTATATTATACCACATTGCGTGCGATAGAATTAAGAAATTCATACTTCAATCGAATCGTCTTGAGCGAAAGAACTGCGTAGCGAAATTATTTCATAAAATGACCAGATCACTTCCAAAAATAAATCATGATCTAAAATCCGCTGAAGACTGTCCATCGAGAATCGATGAGTAATAATTGTTCGTCACCCCATGTGCGACGTAAAAGTAATTCGATCTGGCCAGGGGAGCTACAGATAAGAAAGCAGCTAAGAAGAAATGGATCCAGGAAATGCGCAGGGTAATAAGATCTAGCTATGACGATTATGACGACAACAATCGCCTGACGAAATAGACGAGACAAAGGATTGATTAGTCTATAAAAGGGATGGCTCTTGAAGAAGTCCAGTTCAGTCCATATTCAAATTTGTTGGTAGAGAGACGGGAAGTGTGTTTGGTTGTTTAGTGGAGAGACATAAAAGTATAAAAAGGTTCAGGGCGTGTACACCCGCCGGATTGTCAACATCGTTATCATCGACCATTGTATAAGAAGCGATAGTTTTTTTATCCGAGCTAAAACCAGCAAACGGTAATTACTAACAAATTATAATAAGATTTTCGATAAAATATTATGTATCCGAAATTTGAAGCTTAAAATACAGTTTTGTTTATTTATATTCAAAGAATATAAGAATATCAAATCATTTTAAAGATTATACCCATCTTCGATCTCTTCATACCAGTTCCTCAAATAAAAATCACTTAGAATATTAAGAAATCCTCGATTACCCGAACCGAAGCCGGTGAATGCAGGTAGGTTCAAAACTGCGTTATATCTCAATTATAATCGTTTCAATCATTTCAATCTATTAAAAATTAAATTTCAATATTTTCTATTCAAAATCTAAAATACGTCCATCTCAGGACGTAACAACTTTTTAGTCCGTTTTTTAAACGTGGCGTTTTCTAAAGTTTTATTTTATACTTTTTAGTCCGTTTTAAAAACGTGGTATTTTTTAAAAATTTATTTTTATTTAAATAATTTTTCGTCTTGATATCGGGAATCATAGAACAGGCGCTCCATGCGATACGGCGCACAGTGGAACTTTTCGTCCATTTCGGAGACAAAATCAAAGAACTTCCGATAGAAATGAGATAGAGAGCTGAAATTTGTTTTAATTACAACTGAGACTTCAGAGAATATGGGAAAAATAGGGAGATTATGGTACGAACATTTTTTAACCTTGAAAAAAATCGTCAAACTTGCACAATGTCACGAAAATTGTGGTTTTTGCAATACCACGGGTAGAAAAAAATTTTTTTGTAACATGCCATACATCATTTCCTGTAGATTTTTTCATGCTGAATTCAAATCTGGTCTCAAAATTGTCTACGACTTCAGGATTTTACAAGAAATCGATTTTTGTGAACGAATTATTTAACGAATTTTCTCAAGGTTATAAAACGTTCGTACCATAATCTTCCTATTTTCCCATATTCTGCCAAGTTTCAGCTTTAATTTTAAAAAAATTTCATCGCTCTACCTCATTTCTATCGAAAGTTCTTTGATTTTGTCTCCGATTTGGACGAAAAGTTCCACTGTGCGGCGCGGCGAACGCCCGTTCTAGTAGTGAGCGCCACTGACGGCAACTCATGTCGGGCGAAAATATTTTGCTTTCTGGTTCGAAAATAACGTCGACCACGCAATCTTGACAGGGTGGTTCCTTAAGATAAAAGTCTGCTCTATCGCGTGGTATAGTTCGATTTTCTAGTGGACTCTTATTTTTTTAGATAAATTCAAAAATATCCGCAAAAATTGGTGCAAATGGATAAAGGATTCAGGGAAAAGTTTGGATGTAGAAAGGAAGGGGAAGGGGGGTAGAAGAAGACTGGAAAGGTGTGAAAGAAAAGATAAAGGAAGTGTTAGGGGAGCAGGGGAAAAAGGAAAAAGGGAGGAGAATAGGTTGGTGGGATGAGGAATGTAGAGAGGAAAAAAGGAAAGTGAGGGGGGAGTTGAGAAGATGGAGGAAAGAGGGAGGGGAGGGATCAGAATATAGGGCATTGAAGAAGGCATACAGGCAGTTGTGTGAGGGGAAAAAGAAAGAAGAGGGAAAAATGGGAAAGGGATCTGGAGGGGGTTAAAACAGAGAGGCAAGTGTGGAACGTAGTAAATAGGGAAAGAAAAAAGCGAAATAGAGTGGATGAAAGAATAAAAATGGAAGAATGGGATGAGCACTTCAGAGGGATTCTGGGAGGGGTAGAGTGGAGGGTGAGGAAAGGGGGAGAAAGTAAAAGGAGGGACGTGGGGGGAGGGATATAGAAAAATGGGAGGTCTCAAGGGTATTAAAGGGGCTAAAGGAGAAAAAAGCGGCGGGAGGGGATGATATCAGTAACGAGGCATGGAAGTACGGAGGGAACGAGGTAGAGGAATGGTTGTGGAGGGTGTGTAATAGGGTATGGAGGGGGGATGGATGGATAGGGGAGTGGTCGGAGGGGATAGTAGTTCCAGTAGCGAAGAAGGGGGACAGTAGGAAGGCAGAAAACTACAGGGGATTGCGCTGTTACAAACGGCGTATAAAGTATACGCGGCAATTCTAGCGGAGAGGTTGAGGGACGAAGTAGAGGGGAAGGGACTGTTGCCCGCGAGCCAGACGGGATTTAGGAAAGGGGTGGGATACTTGGACAATATCTACCTGTTGAATTACTTAGTAAACAGGCAGGTGAAGAGAAAGAACAGGAAGATGATAATTTTCTTTGTAGATCTCAAGGCAGCCTTTGATTCGGTAGATAGGAAAGTGCTAATAAGTGCAATAAGAGAAGGGGGGTAAGGGAAGGGTTGGTTGAGAGATGCGAGAAATCCTAAAGGAAACAAAAAATAAGGTTAGAGTGGGGGAAGAGCAAGGGGAAAACTTCTGGACAGCAAGGGGGTGAGACAGGGGTGTCCGTTAAGCCCGCTGCTGTTTACACTGTTGCTGACGGACATGGACGAGGTGCTGGAAAAGGGTAGCTGGGGGGGATAACACTAGGGGGCAGGAAAGTGTACACGCTGGCATACGCGGACGATCTGGCATTGCTAGCGGAGGAAGAGGAGGGGATGAGGGGCCTGATTAGGGGGTTGGAAAAGTATTTGGGGGAAAGAAAGCTACAGCTAAACGTTGCAAAATCAAAGATTATGAGATGTAGAAGGGGGGAGGTAGATGGAAAAAGATAAACTGGAGATGGAATGATAGGGCGCTGGAGGAAATAAGCGAATATAAGGTGTGGGGGATTGGGAAAAGAAGGTTTGGGAACGACTGGGGAAGGACGATCTGGCTGTTCGACAAGCTGGTATGGTTGGCGATAAGCTATGGGGTGGAAATATGGGGATGGATGGAGAGGGAAGGGATGGAAAGAATGCAGGAGAGATACCTGAGATGGGTGTTAGGGGTAGAGAGGTGTACACCGGGGTACATGGTGAGGGAAGAGCTGCAGAGGGAGCTGTTAAGGGGGAGAGCGGGGTTAAGGGCATGGGGTTATGAAAAGAAATTGAGGGAGGGCAAAGGGGGGGAGTTGGCTAGATTGTGCTGGGGGGAGGTAAGGGGAAGGAGAAGGAGGGGTGCGGGTTTGGAGGGGTGGGAAAGGGAGAGACAGAGTTTCTGGGAAGAGAGGGGATGGACAGCAGAGGAGGCGGAAGAAATGATGGGGGAAAGGAGGGAGATCGTGAGTGGGGAAATCGTGAAAAGGGAGAAGGATAGGCAAAGGGTTGAGAGATGGGAAAGGATAGGAAAGGCAAGGTACAACAAATGGTGCGGGGCAGTGAAGGGAGAGGGGGTGCCTGGGTATTTAAAAAAAGGGCGGGGGGAGAGCAGGTGGCAAAGGGTATGGGGTCTTCGGTCCTGTGGCGCCTACAGTGGAGACTCTGATCCACTGTCGGTCCGTACTCTCTATTTGAGGGTTGTCACAGGGCTAAATCCTCTCGCTCCACCTCCTCGTGGTGGACCCTGGGGCACGGCACTGATGGTTTTCCAGTGCCGTGTGCTAACGGAGCGAGGGGTGAGTGGGTGCACCGATGGATCTCTGCATGGCAGTGCAGAGTGAATTCCGGTGCACCCCAGGGACGGTCCTTTTCTTATGACGACGGAAGGGCACGTAGGAGAAATTATTATTATTATGGATTCACCTAGGTTCCCTATTGATAAAGTTTACGGTGCAGGGGAGGGATACCCCAGTACCGGCGGTGAGGGCGTTGTCGCGCGAGCGTCCCCAGCGTCGTCATCCGGCAATCGCGAGCTCGGGTCGGTGGACCACTTGGCCACCCGAGAGGTAATAGTGACAAGCGATGCCTCCGCGTGCGGAGAAGCCCCTCATGCTTCGAGCATGGGGGAGGTCCCAGTGATGGGTGTGGCATCTGCCAGTGCCACCCCATCACTGGACGTGAAGGCTGCTGCGAGCTCGTCGGCAACGGTGAAACACGTGCGCGTGACCCGCCAGTCGACGAGGGCAGCCGGGAAGGAGGAGCCGGGAGGAGCCATGGAGCCGATCGTCCCTCAGGATGACAACGGAGACGACGACCCCACTGGCTCCGAAACAATTGAGTCGGACCCGCCGTGGCAGGGGGAGGACGAAGACGACCCACAGTCGCAGGGGGGAGGTTTCGATCGGGATTCGATCAGGTCCTCGAAAAGGCGGCGAGGGCGGGACGGGGAGTATGAGGACGTCTTCCCGGGGGGACAAACGACAACCTCAAAGGTCGGGAAGTCTCTCCGGGGCAAGAAAGACTCTACTCCGGCGGTGGAGGAGATGGCGGCGCAGGTTAGCGGCCTCTCCACGGGGGACATCATCCAAGAATTCTTGGAGAGGGTCCGCCTAGTGGAGAGAACCGCCCTTAAAAGCGGAAACTTAAAAGGTACGTTCGTGCGGGACCTAAAGTTTTCCGCACGGTACGCTGAGGCGGCGCTGCTTGAGGTTATTCAGAGGGGGGGAAAGGAGGGCCCCCCCAGCGCCGCCGCCCCGCCCGCCGCCACGCCCAGGGCAGCCCCTTTCCCTCCCCCGCAGGACTCAGAAGCCAGAGTACAATCTCTACTCAGGCAGAATGAATCCCTGCGGGGGCCGTGAGGGAGTTGAAGGGCTCTATAGAGGCCATCCGGGAGGAGATGATGGCGTTGAGGAGGATGGCGGTGGCGCACGAACCCCTCCCCACCCCTCCCCCATCGCGGACGTCTCCTCCCCGGGATAACAGGGGAAACATACCGGACCCTCCTCCCCCCCCGCAACCGGAAACGGGGTTGGGCATGGCGGGTTTGCTGGAGCAGCTGGCCGCCCTCCTGGACGCCAAGCTTGCCCCAATTAAAAGGGTGCAGGAGAGGCTGTGCGAGGCGGTTTTTGGAACCACTCGCGCGCCCCCTGCCCCTCGGAGCGGCTCCAAAGGTTCGACGGGTCCCCCCTCATCCCTTCCCCTTCCCTCCCTGCTACTGTCCCTGGTACGGGTACCCGTGTGTAGCGCGTATGGTAGAGCTGGGGAGACTGGCCGGGCACAAGGCGGGGAGCGGCGTGTGCCCCCCGCCCCCGAGGAAAGGCCAGAAGGTTGGTGGGAAGGGGCCCACCAACAAAAAGGCCCCGGGGGGAGGGGAGCCTGCCCGACCCCCTCCCGCCCCGAGTGAGGAGATAGAGGTGGACCCCCCACCTCCAGAGCCAGCCCGGCCTGAGGTGGCCACACCGGGGGCGTCAACAACGGCACAGTAATGCCTAGGACGCTCCCGGTGGTGCAGGCCAACCTAAATCACTCCCGCCGGGCCCAGGACTTGTTTGTCCATGGCCTGGCTGAGAGGCAGGTAGGGCTGGCCGTTGTCACGGAGCCTTATGACGTCCCCGACTCCTCCCCTTGGGTGGGGGACGTCGGGGGCTCCGTGGCAATTTGGGCCCGAAAGGGCGGCGAGTTCCCCCCCGGCTCCGTGGTCGAGCGGAACCGAGGGGTGGTGTTGTTCCGATGGGGAAGGTTTCTGGTCGCGGGATGCTACGTTTCGCCCAATTGCAGCCTCGAAGAGTTCGAGGGGTTTCTGGACCGGCTAAGAGTGATGATTACACCATACCTAGCCGGTCCAATGTTGGTCCTGGGGGACTTCAACGCGAAGTCCACCACTTGGGGAAACCCCAGGACCACCCCTCGAGGAGAAACTCTCGAGGCTTGGGCGGGGGGCTTGGAGCTCCGGTTGGTGAACCGGGGCTCCGTAGCAACGTGCGTGCGGCATAATGGGTGGTCCATAGTCGATCTGACTTGGGCCACCCCCTCAGCCGTGCGCCGTGTGTCCGCCTGGCGGGTGGCCACAGAGTGGGAGTCACTCTCCGACCACCTCCATATCACCATGGAGGTGGAGGCCACCCAGCAACATCAGGCGGACCAGCCCCCCCCCCACGTAGCTCCCATGCGGCGCCCGTTAAATGGGCGCTGCAGCGACTGGACGAGGACGTCCTGAGAGCCTCAGCCCTCGCCTATTCCTGGGTCGAACCCACGGAGCGCGGGACTGACGAGGGGGTGACATGGTTCCGGGGCATCATGAAGTCGTTATGCGATGCTTCGATGCCCCGGGCCGGTAGACACCCCCCGAAGACGTCAGCGTACTGGTGGTCGGGCGAGATTGCGGCCGCGAGGGACACGTGTGTCCGCGCCCGACGCCAGTACACCCGCGCACGTCGACGCAACCCTGTTGGAGGCGTCGACGAGGCGAGGGTGGCCGCCCTGTATACAGAGTACAGGGCGGCCCGGATGGCTCTCCAGCGTGGGATCGCCGCTGCAAAGGCCGTGGCCTGGGATGAGCTCGTCGGATCCTTTGATAGGGATCCATGGGGACGCGCCTACAGGGTGGTGCCAAGCTCCGCCCGTGGGCGCCCCCCATAACCGAGGGGCTTGACCCCGAGTTCCTGGGACGGGTCCTCAGTACACTCTTCCCTCCCTCGGAGGGAACGAGAGAGGACCCGCCCCCTTCGGTCCACACCAACTGAACCGATGAGCTCGGGGTCACGGAGAGTGAGCTCTCCCGGGCCGTCCAGAGGATCCGGGAAGGGGGCAAGAAGGCCCCCGGTCCCGATGGGGTCCCTGGACGGGTTTTGGCCACGGCCCTGGACGTCCTCGCCCCGGCTTTCACAGGGATTTTAAATTCCTGCATGAGCCGGGGAATCTTCCCCAGAGAATGGAAAGTCGCCAGGCTGGTCCTCCTCCATAAGGCAGGAAAGCCCGCGGACTCTCCCTCCGCGTACCGGCCCCTGTGTCTCCTCGACGAGGCGGGCAAGATCTACGAAAAGATCATTGCCGACCGCCTCGTCGAGCATCTGCCCAACATGGTGGTCCCGATCTGAGCGACAGCCAGTTCGGCTTCCGGAGGGGGCGTTCGACGGTAGACGCCGTCGGTCGTCTCGCCTCCCTCCGGAAAGAGGCTGTCGCTCAAGGCAGGGTGTTGTTGGCGGTGAGTCTTGATATCACCAACGCCTTCAACACCCTGCCATGGGATGAGGTAGTAAGGGCCCTGGACTATTTCCAGGTGCCCTCCTACCTCAAGGAAGTAATCCGGGACTACCTGAGGGACAGGTTTGAGTATCCGGGCCGGTACGGAAACATCACGAGGGAAGAGATGCACCGCGGAGTGCCACAGGGGTCGATCCTCGGACCACTCCTGTGGCTACTCGCCTTTGACGCGGTGCTGCGGGCTAGCCTCCCTCTCGGCGTCCACCTAATCTGCTACGCGGATGACACATTGGTGGTCGTCGAGGGGAGGTCATGGGGGAGGACATTGAGCCTGGCGCAAGCAGCGGTGGGCTGCGTCGTCGGTGGGATCCGGAGATTG
Organism: Lasioglossum pauxillum; assembly: GCA_933228785.1. Classification (NCBI taxonomy): domain Eukaryota; kingdom Metazoa; phylum Arthropoda; class Insecta; order Hymenoptera; family Halictidae; genus Lasioglossum; species Lasioglossum pauxillum. The sequence goes on from OW121703.1 coordinate 31,613,744, forward strand.
GTGTTGGAGATTTCTGCCGGCAAAACCGAGGCAATGTGGTTACACGCATTGCCTCGGAGCCGGCAGCCACCCCAGCTCCGGATCCAGGTAGGTGAAGCCTCTGTCGAGGTGAAGGGCGAGATGAACTATCTCGGCCTGACCCTCGACAGCCGCTGGTGCTTCAAAGAGCACTTCGATCGTATGGCCCCCCGAGCCGAAGGGGTGGCAGCCGCCATTGGTCGGCTGTTGCCCAGTATCGGGGGGCCCGATGATCGGATACGTCACCTCTACTCGGGGGTGGTGCACGCTAAGTTCCTATATGGAGCCCCCGTGTGGTCCGAAGAGTTAATGGCCAGCCGGCGTAACATGTTGCACGCAAACCGCGTGCAACGACGGCTGGCCATTCGGACCATACGGGGATTTCGCACCATCTCCGGGGAGGCGGCGTGCCTCCTCGAGGGGCAAGAGGTCGAAGTGCTTAGGCACCAGGCCCGGCAGGACATCCTGGTCCGTTGGCGGGAGGAAATCTCTTCCGCCGACTCGGACCGGCCAATTGTCCGGGCACTCCTGCCCATTCTGGAGGAATAGTGCAGGAGTCGGGTACGGCTCACCTACCACATGACACAGGTGCTCTCCGGACATGGCTGCTTCGGGGAGTACCTGTGTCGGATCGGGAAGGAACCGACGGCGCAGTGCCACCACTGCGGTGAGGCCCGGGACACTGCGCGGCATACGCTGGAGGAATGTCCAGCGTGGTCGGAGCCGCGCAGTGTCCTTAGGGGTGTTATTGGGATGGACCTCTCCCTGCCGGTCGTGGTCGACCACATGATCGGCAGCGAGAGGTCAAGATCCGCGTTCGCCTCCTTCTGCGAAACCGTTATTTCGCAGAAGGAGGCAGCGGAGAGGGAGAGGGAGTCCGACCCCCTCTCCGCAAGGAGGCTGGTCTCGACGGGGCGTCCCCGTCGAGGCCGTCGGCCCGCCACAAGGGGCCGCAGACGTGCTGGCGGCGGTACGTAATTACTCCCACCGCCGCCAGGGGGGACTTGCCGTTTCAGGCGCCCCCGGGGTGGGCAGGCCGCGGGGGGCGAGGTGGAGCACTAATCCCCTCCCCCCCACCACAAAGATGCGGCCTGCCGGTCGACCCCCCCTTATTTTATCTTCATTTTATTTATTAGTTTACTGTATATTTTATTTTATCTATTTATTTATTTATAAACCCCTTTTATTTATTGATCCCCCCTTTATATGTGTTTTTTGTTGTGTTTTGTCTTTATTTATTTATTTATTGACATTTATTTATTTTATTTTATTTGTTTATTGTATATATAATATATATACTTATATATTTTATTTATTTTACTGTTTTATTGATTTATATATATTTTATTTTATTTTATTTTATTTATGTATTTTTATTTTACTTATTGAGATTTACTTATTTATATTTATTTTATTTATTTATTATATTAATGGGGGTCGACCAGGGGGGTGGGACAGGGGGAGGGAACAGACGCGAGCCGGAACTCGCCTCTGTCCCCTCCTTGTCGCGTGCGGAAACCTCCCTCCTCGGCCGGGCGGGAACCCTTGGGTTCTCTTCCCCGAGCGAGGAGGGGGGTCTCCGGGGGTCGCGGGTGTCTCGAGCTGGGGCTCGGGGCACCCAGCCGAGCGACCCCAGGGATGGGGGACACCATGTGGGTGACCCGCATGGTGTCCAAATAGCACTAGGTTTTGATTGGGGGGAGCTTCTCTCCCCCCCGGGAATGGGGCTGGAGGTGGTCGGTCGCATTCGATTTCGAGATCCCGACCACCTCCAAATTAGCTTAGGGAGGTGACCGTAGGTTTTTTAGTGGGTAGGTCCGGTCCCTTCTGGAACGGACAGTCCCACATAACCCCGTCTCTCCCCCAGGAGGGCGGGGTACGCGTAAAGCGTATTTCCTACGTTAAAAAAAAAAAGGTGGCAAAGGGTAGCCAGGTACAGGTTGGGAAACGGGATGAGAGGGGAGAAGTACTGGATGGAGCATGACACGAAAACATGCAGGGTATGTGGGTGGGAGACGGAAACATGGGAACACGTATGGGAGGTGTGTTTAGGAGGGGATGAAGCAAGGGGTTGGCAGGAGATGGTGTGGGAAGTATTAGGGTCGGGGGGGAAGGGGAAGAATGGTTGAGGAAGGTGGATGAATGGAGGCAGAGAATGAGTGGAAGAAATGAGCGAGATGTGTGATTGACCGGAAGAGGGGGTCCAAGATGTTAGGGATGGGGGGTGCATATGTGGGAATAGAATAAGGGGAAAGGAAAGTGCGGAGAGCGGGGAGCGAGCGAGAAATGGCGAGCTCGCGGGAGAGAGGGGTTGGCGAGCGAGCGATTGATGGCGAGCGTGCGGCGGCGAGTGTGCGAGAGGAAGCGTGCGGTGGCGAGAAGGCAAGGAAGCGTGCGGCGGCGGTCATGCGAGGAAACGAGCGGTGGCAAATGTGTGAGGGAACATGCGAAGGCGAATGCATGGCGGCGAGCGTGTGAGGGAGAGTGAGGCGGCGTACAGAAGGAGAGTGCGAAAGAGAGCAAGCGACGACGTGTGAGAGTATGAGAATGTACGTGTATGTATGTGAATGATAGAGAGAGGTAAAATGTAAAAATGTAAATGTAAATTAGGCTAAGGTTTAGTATGTAAACGGATTTAAAACCCTAAGGGGAAATAAATATCTTTATAATATCTTTAAATATCTCCCCCCCCCCCTAAAAAGGAGATTACGATCTTGCATCTTCGACAATGGATTTCAATCAGTTATGGAGATGTGCAAGCTGCATTGTTTGAATTTTGAATATTCACAATGCAGACTCGGAAAGAATTGAAAAATGTGCGACGAGGCCTCACCACGTCGCGAGCGACGCGTGAATAAGAGCTACCGTGCGCGACCTATATTTATAGACGTTCTCGACGCGAACGCGCACCAATCAACGCCGAGACCAAGCGCGCACCAATCAGGGAGCGCCGCTGTCGCTCGGTCGCGAGCGGCACTCTCCATGGTCCGCGCTTTCTCGAGCTATATAAGACGCGCCGAAACACCAGGGAAACGGAGTCCGCCTGGAGCCGCTCTCGTGAATACGGGGTCGTGCCAGTTTTTTTCAGAGCAAACAGCATCGCTGGGTAACGATTCGACCAGAACGCAGGCTGGGATCACACGCTCCAGGAGGTGACTCTCCACCACTTTCCCGGCGTCCGGAACCGCCGTGCCGTCGCTTTGGCTGGACTGGACCCGTCGGCATCGTTGTGGTGGGCACGAATACCCGAAGGTGCTTCTGAGGCGCGTGCATCCGTAACTCGTCACTCAGGTGCTTCTGTGAGAGAGTTACGGCACTACTCGGTGCTCCGACCGTCCAGCACGAGTTGCCTGGCCACCGGCCTTCTCCGCGTGTCAAACTCCTCACGGTTCGATCTTGCGATTCGGGGCGGTGACGGCGAGTACAACCTCTCAGGCGCTTCTGAGACACGTACGCATCGCAGCTTATCTCTTAGGTGCTTCTGAGAGAAGGCTGCGGCGCCAACACTGTGTCGGGCCGTGACCTCCGACCGTGTCCCGTCTCTGTCCCGATCTTCAGCGAATTCGAGCAGACCCCGTGAGGCCTGCTCCTGCCGTATACCGCGCCGCGCCGCCGACCTGACCGGGCCATTCGAGGTCAATTAACCGCGTACCCGCGTTGCGTCGAATAGATATTAAGAGTACCGGACGATTGATCGTTTTCGCCGCATAACCGAGCCGAGACCGCGTTGTTTCCTTATTCCATTTGTTCACAGGCCGAGCGTCCTGCCGCGATCGGGTTGAGCACCGCGACTAGCAGCGGCTTACCGTAGGACCGCCCGCTATACAGGGTGTCAATTAAGTCCCGGGACGGCTGAATATTTTCTCATGTAAGGTATTTTTGAAAAAGGTCAAGGTCATTTCTGAAGTAATTTTCAACGAGGAATTCAACGGTGACCTTCAATTTGACCTTGAGCTTGACCTTCAAGGTCATTTCAAGGTTAGGTTAGGTTTTTTAAATGGAAACCCCCTTTTTTGACACCGGCAATCGAAAGAGCGGGAAATTTTACGTTTAGATATGTACTAAGTCATTGGTAGTGTTTGATCTTGAGGGTCACTCTAAGGTCATTTAAACTCGAGCAAGGTCTGGATATCTTTTGGAATAGATGGTTTTCAGTTTTTTTTTAACGACCAAAACTAATAACTTTAACAAGGCGTATTTAGTAGTGACCTAGAGCATGGCATTGAAGATGACCTTCAAGGTTGTTTCAAGGTCAACTTGAAGTTGACCAAACGAAGTTGTCACCGTATGCACAGTGGCGAGTTTACTCGTCATAACACGTATTTGTATGTACGATAACTGTTGATGTATTGTCATTTACCACCACTCAACTACGATTTACGATTTACACACGACATTATGGCGTATGCTAAACTTTCGGAACAAGAGAGGGTATCTCTATTAATGATGCGTGGTTGGGGAGATCGAGTGCGATCTTATAATGAAGTTCGGGTGCTATTTAATCGCACTTTTCGTAATGGAGACGGGTTAAGTCCTGTCTCAAAATCTACAGTCGAAAGGACTGTACGGCGCTTTATGGATAATGGGACTGTCAAGGACCTTGAGAGAAGTGGTCGGCCAAAATCTGTAGCATCTGAGGAGAAACAGATTGAAATTGCTCAAGCATTTGTTGAAAACCCGCATCTTAGTCTACGTAGAGCCGGTAATGAGCATGACGCTTCTCATGAAACAGTACGTAAAGTTTTGAAAAGCATACATTTTCATCCTTACAAGATTCATTTGGTACAGGAGCTTAATGAAGATGATCCTGATCGTCGGATCGAATTTAGCGAAACGATGATGAACAGAATCGATGAAGATCCTCTTTTTTTGTACAATATAGTTTTTTCAGATGAAGCTACTTTCACTTTAAAAGGTGAAGTGAATAGATTCAATTGCAGATACTGGTCCGACACAAATCCTGCTTGGATGTTGGACAGTCACACACAATATCCACAAAAGCTAAATGTTTGGGCTGGCATCTTGAATGATACACTTATAGGCCCTTTTTTTATTGATGGTAATCTCAATGCCGGTATGTATGAACAGCTGCTCAGAAATCAAATTATACCAAGAATAAGAGAAATAGCAGGTAATAATTATGATGATACGTGGTTTCAGCAGGACGGAGCAGCCGCTCATTACGGTAGGGACGTTCGAGCGTATTTAGATACTCAGTTTCCTCATAAGTGGATTGGAAGAAGAGGTGAAATCGAGTGGCCTGCTAGATCCCCTGATCTGACGCCTCTTGATTATTTTCTTTGGGGTTACTTAAAGAGTAAAGTATACGCCACTCAACCACAAAACTTAGATGAACTGCGGAATCGGATTATGCAAGAGGCCGCTTTAATTGATAGAGTGATGACTCGTAATGCTGTATCTCATTTTTACAACCGCATAGCTTTTTGTCAAGAAGCTCAAGGTTTGCAGTTTGAACATCTGCGCTAAACTTCGAATCTTGAAAGAAAACACGCTAATCAAGCACCCCGGACGTGAGAGGCAAGGGGACACACGCTAATCAAGCACCCCGGACGTGAGAGGCAAGGGGACTCACGCTAATTAAGCACCCCGGACGTGAGAGGCAAGGGGACTCACGCTAATTAAGCACCCCAAAGGGAATAGATTTTACTACGTCCACGTCGTTATTCCTGGGTAATGCTAAAAGTAAATAAAAAAAGTTGACCTTGAAACAACCTTGAAGGTCATCTTCAATGCCATGCTCTAGGTCACTACTAAATACGCCTTGTTAAAGTTATTAGTTTTGGTCGTTAAAAAAAAACTGAAAACCATCTATTCCAAAAGATATCCAGACCTTGCTCGAGTTTAAATGACCTTAGAGTGACCCTCAAGATCAAACACTACCAATGACTTAGTACATATCTAAACGTAAAATTTCCCGCTCTTTCGATTGCCGGTGTCAAAAAAGGGGGTTTCCATTTAAAAAACCTAACCTAACCTTGAAATGACCTTGAAGGTCAAGCTCAAGGTCAAATTGAAGGTCACCGTTGAATTCCTCGTTGAAAATTACTTCAGAAATGACCTTGACCTTTTTCAAAAATACCTTACATGAGAAAATATTCAGCCGTCCCGGGACTTAATTGACACCCTGTATACCATAATCACACGCGGCTCAGGTTGTGAGCCTGCAGGGACAGCTTTTGTTATTTTCACGGAGTTATCGTCAGAGCGAGAAATAAATTTTATTTTTCTTTTACCCGATTTCGCCATCTCTTTAATCAATCACCTTCACGAACCTTGGTTTCTCCTGAGCTACGGGGCATAGCGAAATCGGCACGTTACAAATGCAATTTTAAACATTTTTTCTGTCGCGTCAAGTAATTGTAATTTTTTGCAAAATGTATTTTTGACATTACAATTTTAAAAACTAATTTCTCTTTTGAAAAGGTGTTCGGTTTGTGCACGCCCTCGTCTACAATCATTGACAACGAGAAATTTTATGAGAAACGCGTATACTATTTCTTTTGTTATTTTCTATTTGGTAGGGATCTGTTCTTGTAACCCTGCCCTGCGCACGTACATTTGTTCGTGTCTATTGGCCCGTCCCGTCTGTTAACCACTGTTGCGACAGCTTGACTTTTCCGTTGGAAGACTCGAAATGAGAAAGCACTTGAGGATGCCATAAATTAGCTCTTCCCCGTCCAGGATGACGAGAGAACTGACCTGAGACGGTGCACAGTGGGCCGGATTGGAGAAAAGTGTGACATTTAACCCTAAAACGAACTTTCTCGTATCGATATCTAATATATGAACTGTCACGCCGTTTACCGATTCCTTACGAAATCGGCAACCGGACTCGGGAAATTATGGCCGAAAGACCGGGCCACGCTCGGTCGCGCGAAACGTGGTCCTCCCGGGACAAACAGCCACTCGCAGACTCGAAATAGGACAATATTTAATCGACCGTAGATCGATACTCGGGCGCCAGGCACGTTACCGTACCACGCGAAACTTTTGTCTCTACGCGAACTTCTTTCGAATCTGCGAGGACTGCGTGGATGCCTTGGATAGCGATGGCACAGGCCAGGATTCCACGTGGGAAAAAGGACGGGGCATTCCCCGCGACGGGAACGTTTCTCACAGGCGAAATGAATAGAAGGATTTCAGGGCAAATTACTACCGTTTATTTAGAACGGGATGTCGATACAAGCCACCGGCATGAACCGGCGGCAGTCAAAATATTTGCCGGCGCGTCGTCGAGAATCTTCGGCGGTAGTTCGGCCGTACGCGCGTGACTTCTATTCTTTCGCGTCGAGCTCGGTAGTTACAGGCCTCCGCGTAAATGATACAAGCCCTGAAGGGCACGAAATCTACCGAGCCCCGATAGAATACGCGATCTACTACTGTTTGACTAGGCGAGGACGGCAAAGAACGCGGCGAGAACGAAACGGGCGCGTCGCGTCGTCCCACCGTGGAATGTCTCGAGGATCTCCGAATACGAATCAAAAACTAATTATCGTACGCCCCGTATCACGCAGCATTCGGGGACGCTACGATACACGGCCCGGCGTTCCTCTCGGGAGAGCTCGTCCCGGTCGTGGGACACGCCGAAGCTCGTGGCACACGACGCGAGGTTAGAATTTCTATCAAAACTACGCCCCGAGCCAACACGAGTATTCACAATTATTTGACACCGAAAACTGACCGGTACTTACCAAATTCGTGGACTCGTTTTCAGCACACTGGTCGCACGATATCAAATTTTATACTACACGCGATTTCAAAGCGGTACTGAATCGGATGCAATCCTTCGGCCTAGTGACCTACTTCGTGTCGGCTCGGAACGCGGAAGCGAGGCATCCCCTCTACTTCCTCATCCATCCTCGCTGTGGCGACATTCGGGGCCTATCGCGTGGCTCCTCGCTGCAGGGCCGAATCTAAAGGATTCGGACCCGTGCCTTCGAAAATTGTTAATTTCTCAAGGCGGCGTCCGCTAACGCTGCGAGGGCGGTAAGGGTGGACGCGAGCCATTCCGGGTGGGCTCTCATGGCCCTGCCCGGGCGAGAATCGACAAGGTTGGGCCGTTGTTCGTCCCTTTTTCGTAAATGCCTCGTCGATGTCTCCGGGTTGACGGATCCGGGCTCTGTCCAATCCCCGTTGTCTTCTCCGTACTCGCCGGCTTGCGATAGGTTCTCCGGGTGTCTGTTCTCGAACTTTCTCGCCAATTAGCAGCGGAAGATGGGCATCGAAATCTCCTATGGTTATTAGCCGAATCTGAAAGCTCGTGTCGCGCCCAGCGGCGCGACATTCAAGCGCGATAATACTATTCCACTGGGACTCGGCCGTCTCCAGGGAGATCGATCGCAACGCCCGTTTCGATTCTGATGGTCGAAAAAGTGACCCGGTCTCTGTTAGAAGGTTCGAGAAGACGTCGGCAAAAGCTGCCACGTCACAACTCCTCCCCCCCTAAAAGAGACCGGGGCACACCGTTGGCAGTTACCGGTCAGGCTACTCGCGGGCTCGGTGGCGATCGGTCTTCCTCGGACTTCCAGGGTGTACCCCAAAACGAAAACAGAGACATACACGAATCCCAACACCTTGAGTCCTAGACAAGTACATGCAATCCTGTATTTCTTACTCTCTTCCTTGTGGCGAGGCCTGCTGATACGACCGGCGCGCAGCTGAAAAACTTAATAAATGCGATTATCGGGCCCCGCTGGGCCCTGATCGACGCTGGGGTTAGGGGAGCAATGAAGCGACTACCATTTTAGCTATTCTTATTTTTAATGTGCGCTTCTTGGCGCCGTAACTCTCTCTTCTTTCTATCAAATACAAAGGTATGCGCTTGGGACCCCTAAACAACCGGAAAACAAAAATATGCATTTGACATCGGGGTCCCCGATACGCGTAATACCCCACTCAAAAGCAAACGAAAAAGATTTTTTTTTTTGAATCCGGCCTTCGTGCTGGCCGGTAGTCTGTGATCCTTCTCTCTCCTCTTCTTTCTCCTTTATGGTGAAAAATTCTTTCTCCTCTATGGTGGCGGTGGAGGTTCCACAGTTACTGCCCCAGGTGTCGGTCGACCCCTCGGTATCGAGCCCCCCGGTCATGTCGCGGCCCCTGTGTCCTCCATGAGGGGGCGCATTCCGGGCAGGTCTTTACTGTATAGTAGGGTCGACCGCACCTGAAACAGTAGTCCCATCTTTGAGTGGCAACGCACTCCGTATGGGTGTGCCCCATACTGTGGCACCTCCAGCACCCAAATTCCACCTCACTGCCTCTTTTTTTTTTCGCCGCGCCCCGCCACCTCGGCGCAGTAGGATTGGAGGTTGCTTGTATCGGCAGTGACGGTTGCCCCGTGGGTTGGCTCGTTCCCGGTGTCGGCTGTCGTCCCCTCTGCCGCTGCTCCTCCCTTAGACGGTCCATTCGCTCCTGTACTGTTATTTTCCGACTACCTGATGGTCGGCAGGGTTCCGGCGGTACTATCGGCATTGGTACCGTTCTTAGCTCCGGGTCCGGTTCAGTCTCTGCCGTGGCGATCGGCATTCCTCCCGGACCCGGGCGGGCCTCCTGCGTCTTCCTGCCCGGCCAAAGGGGACCTCCCCGACCATAGGTCTTGGCCCACCTTTTGAAGCCCTCCTCGAAGGTTTCCTCCTCTCCTCCTGTCGTTGAGGCTGCGGCCTCGATCTCCGGCCTTATTATAGGTCTTGCGGTCCCGTGTTCGGGGAGGGGTTCGCTGGGTGTCCCTCCTGGTGTTTCTCGCGTTTCCTCGCTGGGAATCCTCCTTCCTTCGAGGGTGATGGTCGCGGTGGTTATATACGTCCTTTCCGACGTTGGCTCCTGGGGTGTTTCCCCCGGTACCTCCTCCTCCGTCTGGTCTGGGTCGGATTGTAATCTTTCTTCCGGGGGCCCGAGCGGACGGCACATAATATTGGCCGTTGCCGCTCGGTATCCCCCCGGGAGTGGGTATAGCACCCTTAACCTTGCCTCAATTTTGCGTACTCGCTCCATTTCTGAATAATAAAAAAAAAGGATCCTACGATGTTAACCATTGTTCTTGGTGTGTGTGGGGGGAAAGTATGGTTTCAGGTCCTCGATATGCGCCTTGCCCAAGTTGCGTCCGTCCTCCGCGGCTAGGACGTACACACTTGGCGACAGCTTCTTTTTGATTGTTACTGGACCTGTAAACTTCGGCACCAGTTTTGCAGCCACGTAATTCGCTGCTGATGAGAGGACTCTTTGTCGCTTCATTACCCTATCCCCTACGTGGAATTCTACATTTCTGCGTCGCAAATTGTAGCTGTGTGCCTGCTTTTTGTACGCGTCCTCGAGGTTCTCCAGCATCCAGTGCCTTAGCGTCGGCAGCTGGGTGACTCTTTTCTTCCAAGTATCATTGGAGGTAACCTCGAGGTCGACAGGAGGCTCCACGCTTGCCCTAACACACTTTGCCGGTCGTGGCTCTCGCCCGAAATTCAGAAACGCGGGGGAGGCCTGCAATACGGAATGGTGGGCGGTATTGTATGCGAATCGAAACTGTGGTAAATTGTGGTCCCAATCTCGGATATCCCTACCTATGTACGCTACAATCATCGTCTTAAGGATTCTATTCACGCGTTCGACCGGATTGGCTTGCGGGTGGTACGGGGGGGTCGTACTCAATTTTATCCCATATTGCTCTGCGAGCTCCCGAATAACTTTGTTGGCGAACTCCGTGCCGTTATCCGTTAATAAAACGTCCGGAGTTCCCCACCTCGAAAAGATTAACGACTCGAGTGCCTCGGCAATTTTCGGACCGGTCGCCTTTCGGAGCGGGGTGCACTCTATCCATTTCGTGAATAGATCCTGGATGACCAGGAGGTACACATTACCGGATCTGCTAGGCGGAAATGGGCCCATTATATCGGCGGCTACCACTGACCACGGCATGTCAACACGGCGCCGACCCATCAACCCCGGTGGGAGTGTTTGTTCCACTTTCGTGAATTGACAGGTATTACAGCGTCTTACGTATTCAACTGCTGTTCTATACATGCCGGGCCAGTAGTAGCGGGACGCAATTCGTTGGTACGTCTTTTCGACGCCCAGATGGCCTGCTTGAACGTTATCGTGCGCCTCTTGCAGGATCTCGGTTCTGCGTTCCTCCGGTACTACCAGTTTCCATTCATCGGCATCTAACCCTAACGTTTCCGCGATTAGGGGATCGGTACGACGGCAAAATAGCTCCCCGTTCCGAATTGACCAGTCCTTGTGTTTGCCTGGGTCTCGCTCTACATCCGCAAATTTCCCCTCGTACCACTTTGCCCGTATTGTCGCCACCAGGTGAGTTTCGGTTTCTTCGGCCTCCTCCCCTTCGAATGCTCGCGAAAGTGCATCCGGCACCTTGTTCAGGGCTCCCTGCCGATATACTACTTTAAAATCGTATTCTATTAGCCGCAGGGCCCAACGCGCTAATCTTCCTGTCGGATTTCTTAGGGTTCTGAGCCATCGCAAACTGTTGTGGTCCGTCACTACCGTGAATGCGTACCCTTCCAAATAAGGCCGAAACTTTTCTACCGCCCAGACGATCGCAAGACATTCCAGCTCCGTAGCGGAATATTTTCTCTCCGGCAGTGAGAGAGATCTGCTCGCGAATGCGATTACTCTTTCGACCTGATCGACCTCCTGCGTTAATACCGCGCCTAGTCCAACCGTACTCGCATCCGTTTGCAACGTAAATGGAATTTCGAAATCGGGGCACGAGAGGGTAGGTGCTGAGGCAATCGCGTTCCGAAGGGATTCGAAGGCAGCTTGTTGGCTGTCCTTCCATTCCCATACGCGATCTTTCCGTAAAAGGCCATTAAGTGGCTCAGCAAGTGTGGCGAATCCCGGGATGAATCTTCTATACCAAGAAGCCATTCCTAGGAAACGTCGCACCTGCTTAACCGTTTTGGGCGGAGGAAACGATAATACGGGTTGGACTTTCTCCGCGTCCACCTTTAGCCCCTCTCGGCTCACCACGAAACCCAGATACCGGACTTCTTGTCGGCAGAACTCGCACTTTTCCGCATTGATTATTAGACCGGCCTCTTTGATCTTATTTAGTACTCTACCGAGCCACACGAGATGATCCGAGAAAGTCTTAGTGACGATAATAATGTCGTCCAAATACGAAAAAGCGTGTGGCTCCATTTCCGGCCCTATTAATCGGTCTAATAATCTTTGGAAAGTTGCGGGAGCGCCCGACAGTCCGTACGGCATGCGGCGGAACTGGAATAGGCCTTTCCCCGGTACCGTGAATGCTGTTATTTCGCGGCTTTTCTCCTCCAGGGGGATTTGAAAATATGCCTGACTGAGGTCGATTGTCGAAATGTATTTCGCCGAACGTAACTTATCGAGAATTTGTGTCATGAGCGGTAGTGGGTACGCATCCTTCCTCGAGACCTCGTTGACTTTACGGAAATCGAGGCAGAACCGATATTTACCGTTGGGCTTCTTAACCATTACAATTGGACTTGACCAGCCACTACTCGATGGCTCAATTATGCCGTCGGCCAACAGTTTGTCTACCTCTTGGTATATGGCCTCCTGTACCTTCGGGGAGACGGCATAATATCGCTGTTTAATAGGCTGGTGGTCGCCTACATCGATTTTGTGACTGATCAAGTCCGTTTTGCCCGTCATCCTTTCGAACTCCGGCAACGTGGACTCGAGGAAGGCCTTTAAACGGTCTTTTTCCTCTTCCGATAATATTTGCAGACCACAACAAATTGCGCTAGGAGGGGTACTTTCAAAGCGAAACCTATCACCTGGTCGTGACGCGAAATACCAAATAGCGTTATGATATTCCGCTATTATTCCGAACCTCGCTATCGAATCCGTTCCTAACAGTAGGGGAGTCACGAGATTGTCCAAAACTTTCGCGACCACTACGCGTATCTCTCTTTCTATTCGTATTTCGAATTGTGCCTCGTCTTCGGCACGATCTACGGCCCCCGTAGCCAGAAGAAAGTAGCAGGGTCTTACTGCTTTTCTAAGCTCGACTTTCGTATCTTTTATTCCTTCGAGGACGTCCCGACTGATAAATGTCAGGGACGACCCCGAATCGATTAGGGCGCGCGTTGCCAAATCGCCGATCCACGCATCTACGGTCAACAGAGGTGGGCGGTACTTATCCCCAAAAGTCAAAACACGGGCCGAAATTATTTCGGGTGAAGTCTCTCCGGCCCCTCCGATCGACCCCCCGTCCCGTTTCCCGACCGGTTTCGGCATCTACGACAGCGTTGCAGTGTGACCCCCTCTGCCCCGCAGCCGTAGCAGTGCAACCGATGTTCCTCCTTGCAATGGCGTGAGAGGTGACCGGTCTTACGGCAATTCCAACATTGCGGCCGGTACTCCCCGCTCGCACGTTGTTTATCGTGCGGCTGCCATTGTCGTGTTGTCACGGCTGCGATCAGTTCCGCGGTACCTGTGCGGGAGTCCGCCGAGTGGTCCCTAGTTGTTTTGCTTGATCGGGATTTTTCGCTCCCCCTCGGCGCGGCATTCTGAACCTTCTTCCCTTGCGTTGCCTTGGGTTCACGAGATCCCGATCTGTTTCTCGATCTTCTTTGGGGGGCAATGAATTCCCCCTCTGAATCCTCGGTTTCCTCCCCGCTCGTGGTCGCCACTGCATTCGCGTATTCAAAACGCACCGATTTTTGGCGTGTATCCGACCGCGATCGCGATGGGCGGGCGGAATCTGACGCGGAACCGTAGCGACCTTCCCCCGATACTTTTGGCCTAATCCTACTCTTCTGTTCCGCCTCTCGTTCGGCCTCCACTAACTGTTTCCGTAGTTGTCTTATTTCAACTACGGACCCAATAGCTATCGAGCGTTGCAACTGTTCTTTCGCGCCCCAATATAATCGTCTCGCTCTTTTTAATTCTGACCACGGTGGTTGCAATCTACCAAACATGGCCGTCATCTTCATAATATATTCTCGGACCGGTTGATCGTCCTCCTGATAGTATTCTTTAATTTTGCGTACCAGGGTGTCTTGGTAGTCCGAGTCCCCGAAAAATTCCCGAAAAGCCTCTTCGAATCCTTCCCATGTTCTACATTGCGCCCCCTCCTCCTTATACCAATGCTTTGCGATTCCCCCGAGACATACCGCTAGACAACGTAGCAAGTCGCTTCTCGCGATATTGCAGTATTTTCGTTGTATTTCAAGGTCTTCGAGGAACTCTTCCGGGTCTTCCTCCGGTTCCCCGCTAAATTTCAACCTCCATCGTCGCATTATGTCGTTGATGGGTGTTCCCTGGTAATATAGGTCTCGGGGTACCGCTCCGCCTGGTGTTCCGGATTTGGGTTTGCTGGGAGGTGAGGGTTCTACGATTTGAACGTCCCATTGCCCTTCCTGGGTTTCGCGACGGTGGGAGGGCGATAGCGATCTTCTTCCTCGGTATTGAGGGACACGAATGCTTATTTCGCGGGGGGGTGATCTAACCCCGATTACATTGTCCTCCCCCGAGGAGTACGCGTCGGATAACCTTAGTTCCTCTTTAGCATCCCCGTACACTGATCGCTCCTCCGACTCATCGCGTTCCCTTTTCGGCAAGTTTAAGAGGCTCTTCATTTTTCCCGGACTCGAGATACCGGTTTCTCTGGTCGCTCACGTATTACTACGATAATTCTTCTAGTATCGATTTCCGACGTTAGCGAAATCCGAATGACGGCCTCGTTACGTACACGACTAGCGAGAGAGAACGCGGGTCCGTAATAATCGGCTCTAACGACACGAAAAAAAAAAACGGATTTACGTCGGTATTCAATTTCTGACCGACTCTCAATTTTAATTCTCTTTGCAATATTCTTCTACGGCTGTCCCCCGGCAATTCGTCCTCTTTACAATCGCGAAAGGAAAGAGTAAGCTACTATATTTCGAAATTTAAATCGCGGTTCCTGCCCGTCGACAGTGTTTCCGCGCGTAATTGTCGTACCCTCTCCCTTCAATCGGCCAGCGCTAGCCGTCGCAAACTATCTCGGAGAGGTGTACGATACCGCAAACACACGAATTACTCATAAAAAAAAACAAAAGAAATTAATTTGATAATTATATACGCAAATTAGGACGGCACTCGTCTAGGACTACGATAATGTGGACGTTAACCATACGCAAACCATACTTTCCCACCACCACATATAATAAAAAAAAATACCATAAAAAAAATATATATGTGGGTGGGCGACAAAAGGGGGAAGTACACAATAATATCGTTTCAATTTCAATCAATTTGTCATCATTATTTCATTATCGTATCTCGTGTGCCGTTCCGAGACTCAATCCCGGTGACCAAACCATACAAAATATATATTAAAATTACTATTCGGATTTTTCGGATGTGAGTTCCAACCGCTTCCGTGCGGTTTGTCTCGTAGGCCGGATAGCGAGGGGCACCCTCGATTCGCTGACGGGCCGCACGCGTTGGCGCGTCCCGTATCAGCGAATGCGATAGTCACCCTGGCACGCTACCGACCACGATACTCTGCCGACTACGGAAGTTGGTTTCTCCAACCCCGAAAAGAACCGAATATCTGGCAAAATATTTTCCCAAATACTTTTTTTTTTTTTTTTTTTCTTTGAATTATTCAAAAACTAACTAATTAAACACGTGAATTAATACCTAAATAGATAAATAAATAAATAAATAAATAAATAAATGAGTAATTAAATAAATAAATAAATAAATAAACAAATAAATAAATAAATAAATAATGATTCAATTAAATGGACCAATCACTAAATAAGTAAATAAATAGCTCACTATATTTACTATTTACTCTTTAAATTTGAAAGTTTGTTCGGTCACCCGGTATACTAATTTACGTGCTGGAATGGTACACGAAATAGTACAAGGTGAGCCTTGTACACACTGGAACTACAATACACGAAATTCCGTGTTGGCTTATCTCGTACGACCGAAGGAGAAAGAAAAAGTCTGTTTACTATTGGATCGCGTGTCTCTGTCTCGCGACCGCTTCGCTCGTCTCGCCGAATTCGCCCGTTTCCTCGCCGAAAATATAATTTCTCCTGTGAGAGCCCCGCGCTTCTCCACGTGTCTCTCGGAAAAAGCCCTGTTTCTCAAATCGCTTTTTCTGCGAGAGAATTACAATGTTCGGGCGCCAATTTGTCACGCCGTTTACCGATTCCTTACGAAATCGGCAACCGGACTCGGGAAATTATGGCCGAAAGACCGGGCCACGCTCGGTCGCGCGAAACGTGGTCCTCCCGGGACAAACAGCCACTCGCAGACTCGAAATAGGACAATATTTAATCGACCGTAGATCGATACTCGGGCGCCAGGCACGTTACCGTACCACGCGAAACTTTTGTCTCTACGCGAACTTCTTTCGAATCTGCGAGGACTGCGTGGATGCCTTGGATAGCGATGGCACAGGCCAGGATTCCACGTGGGAAAAAGGACGGGGCATTCCCCGCGACGGGAACGTTTCTCACAGGCGAAATGAATAGAAGGATTTCAGGGCAAATTACTACCGTTTATTTAGAACGGGATGTCGATACAAGCCACCGGCATGAACCGGCGGCAGTCAAAATATTTGCCGGCGCGTCGTCGAGAATCTTCGGCGGTAGTTCGGCCGTACGCGCGTGACTTCTATTCTTTCGCGTCGAGCTCGGTAGTTACAGGCCTCCGCGTAAATGATACAAGCCCTGAAGGGCACGAAATCTACCGAGCCCCGATAGAATACGCGATCTACTACTGTTTGACTAGGCGAGGACGGCAAAGAACGCGGCGAGAACGAAACGGGCGCGTCGCGTCGTCCCACCGTGGAATGTCTCGAGGATCTCCGAATACGAATCAAAAACTAATTATCGTACGCCCCGTATCACGCAGCATTCGGGGACGCTACGATACACGGCCCGGCGTTCCTCTCGGGAGAGCTCGTCCCGGTCGTGGGACACGCCGAAGCTCGTGGCACACGACGCGAGGTTAGAATTTCTATCAAAACTACGCCCCGAGCCAACACGAGTATTCACAATTATTTGACACCGAAAACTGACCGGTACTTACCAAATTCGTGGACTCGTTTTCAGCACACTGGTCGCACGATATCAAATTTTATACTACACGCGATTTCAAAGCGGTACTGAATCGGATGCAATCCTTCGGCCTAGTGACCTACTTCGTGTCGGCTCGGAACGCGGAAGCGAGGCATCCCCTCTACTTCCTCATCCATCCTCGCTGTGGCGACATTCGGGGCCTATCGCGTGGCTCCTCGCTGCAGGGCCGAATCTAAAGGATTCGGACCCGTGCCTTCGAAAATTGTTAATTTCTCAAGGCGGCGTCCGCTAACGCTGCGAGGGCGGTAAGGGTGGACGCGAGCCATTCCGGGTGGGCTCTCATGGCCCTGCCCGGGCGAGAATCGACAAGGTTGGGCCGTTGTTCGTCCCTTTTTCGTAAATGCCTCGTCGATGTCTCCGGGTTGACGGATCCGGGCTCTGTCCAATCCCCGTTGTCTTCTCCGTACTCGCCGGCTTGCGATAGGTTCTCCGGGTGTCTGTTCTCGAACTTTCTCGCCAATTAGCAGCGGAAGATGGGCATCGAAATCTCCTATGGTTATTAGCCGAATCTGAAACCTCGTGTCGCGCCCAGCGGCGCGACATTCAAGCGCGATAATACTATTCCACTGGGACTCGGCCGTCTCCAGGGAGATCGATCGCAACGCCCGTTTCGATTCTGATGGTCGCAAAAGTGACCCGGTCTCTGTTAGAAGGTTCGAGAAGACGTCGGCAAAAGCTGCCACGTCACAGAACATTGCTTCCCAAATGTACACAGACCTCGGAAATGAAGAAAATAGTACAATAAATAAATATTATAATTGTAATAAACATTGAAAGTTGGACGTTTTAAGTGAAGTATTTTTCTCGAGAAAAAGTGAAAAGAGAAAAACTTTGATGCGATGCCCTGACGTTGCTATTTAATATTTTCTCTCGTTTTTTTTTTTAAATTGAAGAGCAGATTTTTGCGATAAGAAATCGTATCTTACATTATTAATTAGTCTGCATAATATATTAAAAGTCAATGCTGAACTAAGTGGAGAAAATTTTTAAAATACTGTATAATCGGTAAGGGAGATCTTTCAGGTCCCAGGTCCCAAATTAAACTATTATTAGTACACTTTCCTCTACATAATCGTAAAAGAATTAGTGTCCATCTCGATCCGTTTTTCAAATTATTACTGTTTGAAGCTATTGACGTTCGAACAGCGAGCGGAGAATTTCACCTCGTAAAGAATTTACCTTCCGCATGCCTTCCGTATGTCTTCGCGAAGAGAATAGCGGTAGAGAGGGTCTGCCGTCGTACCTGGGTTAATGATTTGTTTGTGACTAGGAGACTTTTTTAAAGATTAACACAACCTCGTTATTTGGTGACCATCTGGGACATTGCCCAATGGTTATTTGTCTCCTTGCAATTTGCAACATCCTTAGGCCTTCTGTCCACGATGCGTCGCATCAGAGACGCGTACGCGACAAAATACAGATTGCAGTACGCTTCAGTGCTGCGACCAATGCAAAAGAATTGACGTCTGTCCACGAAGCGTCATCGTCGCGTAATTGTCGCGACATGCAGTCGTCATTATGATTAGCGTACGATGCCGCAATCGTCTATTTTCACGTCAGTTACGAAAAGCAAACAAAGATGTCGAGTTATGAGGAGCACGTGATTTTTTATAATTATATTTATAGCAGATCATTTAATTTCTGTCGTTATTTCATTCCGTGCCTTCTCTGTAGCGTCGTTTCTTGAAAAAATCTAATATAACCACTATATTATCTGTGGTTGCAAGGAAAAACGCCGCATGTCACAATTTCAAATTTGAGTTTATGCATTAATTGAGCTCTATAGTATAGGATTTATGTGTTTACCAGAAGAAAAGTCATAAAAACAAATTCGAAAAGCACAAAAACTAATGCAATTTAACCGATATCCTATGTCAAAGCATTAGTGATCGAAACTTTAAACGACAATGATCTCGAAAGTGAAAGTATGTGACATGCGGCGCTCTTCCTGACAATCACAGATATTGAAAGTATGAAATATTTATGATATGAAGGATAAATACAGAGTTTGGTAAATGTTTACTTTAGGGGAGGCATCCCCGATGACCTTGACCTTGACATATGTTGTCAAGGACAACATTCTGAATGACTTTTTTCTATGCGTCAACCATGCATCAACATCGCCGGCAAAATCAAATATCCATGGTTCCAAATGTATGCTCTGCATTTGGTGTAATCAGCTGGGTGTATTATGGTATTATAGGTATTATGATCTACGTATCTTAAGTTAATTAAAAAAAACAGCGAAAACTTTTTTTTTATGACGCTATAAAACCCCACATGGGATTATTAGCAGCATGCACATGGCTGTGCATGCTAACATTACATTGATAACTTATAAACTAGGATACAGATAATATAATGAACATTTTTGAATATAACATTAACACTAAAGATATAAACAATGAAACTTAAGAAATGTATGTATAAAAAATAGAGGACAAAGAATAGGTCCACACAAAAAGGAATCTATTGTATAGGGTGGAAAGAATCCCTTGTTGCAAAGTTTGCGAATTAGAGCATCTCTATTATTATCGTAGATCGGACATTGCCATAACACATGATTATGATCCTGTACTAGACAACCACATGGACAACTTGTGTCAGCAGCAAGATTGATCTTAAAAAGGGAAGCCCTCAGTTGATAGTGTCCAGATCGAAGTCTATTAACCCAGCAAATGAATTCTCTAGGGAGTCTGAGATGAGCAAACCAAGATATAGGCCCAGAATGATAAAAGGATCTGAAAAATTGTATGTCCTTTGTGACGTTGCAAGCGTGCGACGTCACCTCGCCGTTTGAAAACGGCCAAAAAGCCGAGTCGCGTATGGACCGGACTGACCTCTAACGGTTCCGAAAGCCACCCGCAGACAATGAGAGCGTTCCGTGAGGAAAATCTTCCGATTCGGTAATAGGCCTAATGCCATCTGTTGTGCGTACGGAGTACGACAAATTATAGGAGCGTGCCGAGGGCACCGAGGAAGCGAAGGAAGCCGAGAAGGATGCCGAAAGATCAACTACCAATATCGCGAATGGCCAACGAAATCAGGGAGCGGCGCCGCAAGCAGCAAAGAGTCACCGCACACACGGGCGAACAAACCCGGAGGCGCCAGCGAAGGACGAAGAGATCCTTTTGCGAACATCGATATTTTCAAATAGTCCCGCCGCCGTCTCATCCCGCTCAACGAGGATCTCAGCGTGGGTGGTGTGACTGACCGGCTGACGAAAATGATATAATCCGCTCGCCAGGGGCAAGCGGAAATTATTTAGTCGCGTATAGTCCGGGGCCCTAGGACATTTGGGTAGTTGCGATAATGCGTCATCTAGTTACGTTACGCGCGGCACCAATCGGAAATTCGGCAGTTCAGCAAGGGAGGGGGGAACTAGGATCGATGCGTTCCGTCGATGCGAATCGAAGAATCACTGTCGCACGAAGTCCGGTCTTGAACAGACGTTCCGCTAATTTCGTAAATCTCGAGAAGTCTCGATAAGTCGCGCGTCGCGGGTGGTTTACGGGTTGCAGCCGAGCGAGGCATATCCCAGGAAAAGCGAGGGGACCGGCTAAGACAAATCTCGACGCCGGAAAGACGAATAGCGACGCCGGAAAAACAAATACCGAGGCCGAAAAAGAATAACGACCACGGTAAGTCGACCTTGTGATCCTTCGATTTCGTAATCGTGGTGGCTAGTAGAATTCGCGCGAGGACGACACGTGTTCGTCTCGTCCTCGAGGATTTAGCAAGTGCCGAGGCGCGGGGCGCCTCGTGCCATCGTTCGCGTCCATTTCGAGGACGCTGTGAACATTCGCGAAAATAGTTTCCCTAATCTCGGAAATCGGAAGTCTTCCTCAGGAGTCGCGTCGGATTGAGATAGTTTAACGTTCGAGTGTCGGTTGCGCGAGAAACGATTCGGTCGAGCGGCGAAAATTACGTGTGAACCGCGGAGGTCTACTCGTCTCGTCGAACGCGTACGGCCGCGGATTGTTCGCCGCACGTAGTAAATTTCGTCTGTTCTTCGACTCTTGCGACAGTCTCAGGATTTACGCCGTTCATCCGCGTCTCGCGGAATCTAGTTTCGAGACGAAGCGAATATTGTACCGTAATACCGTACTTCCGCGATAAAATTGGGATCGACTAACGCGCTCCGCGAGCGACCATCTTTCGCACAAGTGTACAAGGAGCGCGGGCTCCCGGTTCGCGGCCTCGTGGCCGCTCACCTGTAACTTTTATTTGACGACCATTAAATGAATAGAGCCGATTCCGTTTAGTTGATTCTTAACCTGCGAGATCCGTCCTGCCGTGAGGGCTGTCCCCGTCACCTCCTGTGCTCGAACCATCTGGCCATTCGCGTCATTATTTCACCTCGCGTTTCGAGGGGGCTCGATACTCGGGCTCGGCTTCACCGAGCACGAGAAGTCTATCGTGTTTCGCGTGGTATTTTCTAATACCTGGCGCCCGAACTCGTGTCGCGTAGTTAATTCAAGCCTCCTACGAAATTGCCTTTGCACCGGGAGGACCGTGTCCGCACGGCCGCGCACGGCCCGGCCTCAGAGCCTGTAAAATCCCGGGGTTGACCATTTTTCGTCGGCTATAAAACCGTTCGGAAAAGGGACAACGTCGCACCTTGTACCCTGCTTCTACAAGAATATAATTTTTTGTTAGTGAAGCGTCCGAAATATCGCAAGTCCGTATGCCGAACTTCGCGGGGTCGTAAATCCCGTTTCGCTTGCTCGCGACGATACTCGGGGCTTTGACGATGTTATAGGAGTAACACCGACTATTTGAAAGAAGTTCGACTCTTTGGAAGTTAACACACTTTAATATATATTTAAAAACTTAACAAGTTACAATAAAGGCTGAGATTCGAGGTAAAGGTGAAGTTGTTTTCGATTCGAGTGATTTTCGTGATCTGCTCTTCGGTATCTCGTCGAGTATAAAGTCGACTCGGCGTCTTTTCTTATTGGCTAACATACAAATGAATGGGGATGACAAAGTGATTTCTATTGGTGAGTGGGTGGTGCTTTTTGTTCGTAGGAGTTGGAGCGGTTCGGTGAAACTATGTTTAGGTTATGGAAAATATTAGGTGTGAATGATATGGGAAATGAGACGGAAACTAAAATGTTGCTTATACAAAGATTCGTGGTTCGCTCTTGAGACGGTCCCGAAGTGGTCTCTGATGACACCCAAACTCTGGGACAAGAAAAAAAGAGAAATAGTGAATATTACCTGTAAGCTTTGGTAAATCTACGCCTTGGTTAGTAAATACAATAGAGTAAAAATAAGAAACGTGTTATTACATTAGCTTGTTCGTATAAAAGAAGTAGAGTTACTAAAATCGTTTTCACGGTGACTCCGCGCATGACACCGTCCCGACCAGGATGCGCCGCTTTAATACGTCCTAGTGGCCAATGCAACGGGGGTGCATTGTCTTCGCTTACGATTACAAGCGCTCCCACGGCAATGCCCGGTGCTCCTTGTTTAAACCACCTTTTTCTTGTGGTTTGCTCCTGCAAATAATCGTTAGCCCACCGCTTCCAAAAGTATTGACGCATTAGTCGAACATGCTGCCAAGACGATAATTTGTCGACCGGCGTTTGAGTGATAACGTAATCTGACACACTTGTTAAATGTTCACCAACAATAAGGTGGCCAGGAGTCAATAGTTGTAGATCGCGGAGATCAATGGATAACGGAGCGATGGGGCGGGAGTTTAAAATGGCTTCTATCTGGTTTATGAACGTTAACAACCCTTCATATGAGAGCAAGGTATTACCAATCGTTCTTACCAAATAATGTTTGATTCGACGCACTGCTGCCTCCCACAAACCGCCAAAATACGACGATCGTGGTGGAATAAATTGCCAATTTATGCTTTCATTGACCAACGTGTTCGAGATTGTGTCGTTCGTCGTTTTTGATTCGAAAAATGCGTATAATTGTTTGAGTTCCCGACTCGCGCCTACAAATTTTGTTGTGTTGTCCGAATAGATATCTGTAAAAATATCTCGCGGTGCAAAATTTTGCCCTAGCATTGCTAAAAACGCGTCTGTGGTCAAATCTCGAATTGTGCCTTTTTGGTAATGCGTTTCGATATCTGTCTTTCCCTGGATTCGCTCTTTCCATTTCACTTGAGTCGCCTCATCAAGTTTCGAAGTGACACTATAAATTGGAAAGGCCTTGAGTAAAGGTTTATTTGGGGCTTGTAATGCCCGGTAATGTTGACTGGCTTGGTCAACAAGTTCACCCAAAGATGCGATATTGGAAGGTATATATGTAGGCAACTCGAAAAATGATTGAATTCTGCTATTGATAACAATTATTGGATCGTTATAATAACTTTCCGGAAGGTTCCACGTCACTGAATAATTCGCGGTGGTGGTCTCTAAAGACTCGATTTTTTCGGCTGATTTGCCGGTTAAACAAGATCGAAGATTACTTGATTTTTGCGTTTTGCGGAAGTTAGTGTTATCATGAACTGCTGAACGAAAAGAATTAGCGGAACCTGGCCATTCTGTGTAGGATCCACTGAATTTAGGAAGATGCATAGTCGGTGATTTGATTTGCAAGTTGGATTCTACTGTTACTGGCAATTCGATATTCTTTGTGAAATTTTGTTTAAAAGTTACATTTGACGATTGCAGTTGATTAACTGTTTCCAAAATTTTATGAGCTTTAGCGATGTTTGCGTAATACAATTCTTCAAAATCAATGCGCTCACTAAGACGCGATTCGTATTGTTCCTCGGAAGTTAAAAGCTCTATTTCTTCTTGAATCAATTCGAATGATTGGAAATCGCGTTCTACCTTTGCTACACGTAGCCGTAATTGATGAATGTCACCTGAGGTTAATTCACCGTATTCGTTTATGAATTTAATTAACGACGTCAATCTCGCCTTTATCACTCCGCGTTTTCTCACTAATTCGCTTTCAGTATGTACGTTACCCTCGTATGCCATGATTACGTTCGAAAATGTCTCGAGAGAGAGAAGAAAAGAAAGCGGATGTAAAGGAGTGGTGAATTTAACAGTGTGACTTACGTTTACTGCTTCACCGGCGACGTTTTCGTTCTACGGTGTTGCGTGCGTTGTTGTCTTCTTGATCGTCGAGGATGATCCTGCTGTTCAGCTGCACCGGCGACGTCCGTCCTACGGTGATGCTGGATGCTGCCTTCGATGCGAAAGACGATGCGATGTATGTTCTCGAACCTCAGAATTGTAGATGTTGTCGTCCACGGTTCCGATGCGTTTCCTCAGGAACGATGGCCGCGTCGACCGACGAATGACAGGTGTAACGCTCACGACGTTGACAGGCCTGCCGACGATGATGAGAGTGCTGTGTCCTTGCACAACCGACTCTGATGTACCCCGTGGATGCTGCAGAGGTAGAGCTCCAGACTCTACCGACTCCACAGCTCCGATGGTCGATGATATGAAGATGTTGCACTGATTGTGCAACCGAATCTTCCCGTTGCGTTGTTTCGTACGTTTGATGCAAATGTTTGCGAATGCTGCAGAGGTAGAGCTCCAGACTCTATCGACTCCACTGCTCCGATGGTCGATGATATGAAGATGTTGCACTGATTGTGCAACCGAATCTTCCTGTTGTCTCGTACGTTTGTTGAAAGTGCTGCTTCCAGATGTCAAACTTCGCGATGATGGACCCAGGTACCACAGTCTGGCAATCCGGCTCGAAGGACCAAAAATGAAGCGTCCGAAATATCGCAAGTCCGTATGCCGAACTTCGCAGGGTCGTAAATCTCGTTTCGCTTGCTCGCGACGATACTCGGGGCTTTGACGATGTTATAGGAGTAACACCGACTATTTGAAAGAAGTTCGACTCTTTGGAAGTTAACACACTTTAATATATATTTAAAAACTTAACAAGTTACAATAAAGGCTGAGATTCGAGGTAAAGGTGAAGTTGTTTTCGATTCGAGTGATTTTCGTGATCTGCTCTTCGGTATCTCGTCGTGTATAAAGTCGACTCGGCGTCTTTTCTTATTGGCTAACATACAAATGAATGGGGATGACAAAGTGATTTCTATTGGTGAGTGGGTGGTGCTTTTTGGTCGTAGGAGTTGGAGCGGTTCGATGAAACTATGTTTAGGTTATGGAAAATATTAGGTGTGAATGATATGGTAAATGAGACGGAAACTAAAATGTTGCTTATACAAAGATTCGTGGTTCGCTCTTGAGACGGTCCCGAAGTGGTGTCCGATGACACCCAAACTCTGGGACCGTCGCGTCGAGTGTTTCGGGTTATTGCAGCGGACCGTGTCTAAATACATCTCACGTTCGGTCTGCTCGAGACCGAACAGTTAGCTTCTTAACTTGTTTTCTAAAACTATGGGAAAAATCGGAGTAGGGAACCAGGAGATCAGGAGAAATAGTTAACAAAGATGCTTCTTTAGCTAGTGCGTCAACCTTTTCATTATGTGTGATTCCAATATGCGAAGGGATCCAAATAAGAAGCAGTTTCTTGGATTCCATAAAGTAGGAGTTTATCAAATTATGGATATCAAGTAGAAAAGGGTTGGATTTGGTATTGCCCGAGTAGTTGCTTAGTGCTATTAAAGCACTAAGACAATCAGAGTAGATGTACACATATTGATGAAAATAGTTAGAAGCAAGCTCAATAGCGGTTTTGATTGCAATACATTCAGCAGAAAAAATAGTCATATCCTTATGCAGACCTAGTAAGCGAGATTCATTTAGCTCAGGAGAAAAACATGCAGCCCCAACAACTCCCAGTTCTTCCTTTCTACTTCCATCAGTAAAGATGGAAATAGAATTGGGGGTCTATTGGCCAGGTGGTCCAGAAAAATGTAGTTGGGATCTGCTGCTTTTTTCAGAAGGGTATCCAAGCTCAGTATTTATCTCAACCACTGGATTGAGGAGAATATAATCACAATTGTAAGGAGCAAAGTTATTTTCGCTTCTGAGCCAGTGTCTATGTTGAAGTAAATCCTCAATCTGTCTCGGAAGTAAGGTTCGAGATTTATTAACTAAATTGACCCATCCGGAAGATTCTATGAGTCTTTGAATTAAATTAAAAAGAAATGAACCTTTATTCGAAAGGTTTTTTATGAGGAGGTTGTTACATAGGAAAATGGATCTATGTCGAAGTAAACAGAGCTTGGATTCCCCCAGCAAAACATTAGTCGTGTGCTACATCTGTAACCCATGGCAACACGAAGCGCTGCGAATTGAATTCTCTCCAATCTCAGCCTAAGATCCTCATTTTTAGGAAAATAAATATAGGAACTGTAATCAATGATAGAACGAATGAGACTTTTCTATAGTGTAAGAAGTGTATATGGATCTGCTCCCCATCTTATGCCACATATAAATTTTAAAATGTTAAGTCTATCAAAACATTTGTTGCGAATATATTCAATATGATTGATGAATTTAAGTTGATAATCAAAGAGAATGCCCAAAAAACGAACCTGAGCACTAGATTTA
This sequence comes from Lasioglossum pauxillum, assembly GCA_933228785.1. Classification (NCBI taxonomy): domain Eukaryota; kingdom Metazoa; phylum Arthropoda; class Insecta; order Hymenoptera; family Halictidae; genus Lasioglossum; species Lasioglossum pauxillum. The sequence continues at coordinate 31,640,316 of OW121703.1, forward strand.
ATTCTACAGTTGTCAATTTTGATGGAGCAAACACCCGGATAGATTCCCCTTTTGTTAAAGTAAATTAAGACAGTCTTTTCAGGAGAAAGCGAAAGTCCTAAGAGAGCAAGATTACTATTGATAACCGAGACTGCATCTTCTAAGACTTTTTTTCCTATATTCGGAGTAGAGACTTGAAAGGAAATCGCGATGTCGTCCGCAAATTGAGAAATTTGGATGCGACTATCCAGACCATTGTCTATATTCCTGACATAAATATCGTAGAGAAAAGGACTGAGTACTCCACCTTGGGGCAAACCCTTATATACCTTTCTCGTAACTGTGTTTGCTGAGTTGATAATAAATGTAACATTACGTTCATATGTCAAAAATCCTACAAGATTAATGATATTATTGGAACAGCCCATGTCATACAACTTTCGAAGGAGAATATCACTATTAACATTGTCAAATGCTCCCTTGACATCAAGGAAGGATCTTTATTATTACTAAAGGCCTCCTCAATGGTCAATGTTAGTGCTGTTAGGTTGTCGGAACAGGATCTTCCGGATCGAAAACCAGATTAAGCCTGTGGGAGGAATTCAGAAGACTCCACCCACCATTGGAACCTGAGCTTAACCATTTTTTCTCATAATTTACACATACAAGACGTAAGTGATATGGGACGAACATTGCCATCTTTTTTATCAATAAAATAAGTCAGACTATCCTTCCAGGAAGTAGGGAAAGAGCTGTTCTGAAAAATTTCATTCATGAGGTCAAGAAGAATAAGCTTAATCTTAACAGGTAACATGATAATAAATTTATATTCAATTCTATCAGGCCCTGGAGCTGCCTTAAGACTACAACTATTAAGGGCCAAATTAAATTCACGTAGATTGAGTGCAGAACAAGGAAAACGAATATTTATATTACTATCCGGAAAGGTTCGAGAAGTGATTGGAAGTACCGGGATCCAGGGCGGACTAATCTTGTTGATAGCGTTTTGAATATTATTAATGTGATCTGAAGAGTTATTTTTGTTAGCTTTGATATTAGCCCATTTGTTTTTTAAGATTCTACACGTATTCCAGACATGCGAAGCATCTACTTGGAAATTAATGCTTTCAGCGAACTCTCTAAAATTGTCATTCTTCCTTTTCCTGATGTATTGCCTAGCAATGGCCTTACGTTTTTTATATTCAATATAATCATTTATACAACTAGTGTAAGTCCATTTTTTAAAGGCAGCCTTTCTAAGGCGAATAAGTTTTGCACATTCGCTGTTCCACCAGAGTACGGGATTTCTATGTTGTACCGGTGTAACCAGTTTAGGAGTGGGAGTACTCTTTACAACAGCATCAATCATTAGTTTGGTGAAAAAATCGTATTTGCTAATAGTATCTAATGACTCATAACAAGGCCCAAGAAGGTTATCGTATGATTTTTCCAATAAAGATTGATATTGCATCCAGTCTGTTTTCTTGGAGGAAAGTCGTCGACGTTCTTTAAAAAAAAACGTTTTTTCAACTCTTAGCTTAAGATTTAGAGGAAAATGATCAAAACCCCAGGTGTCATCAATAACATCAAATTTAACAATGTCGAAAATTTGAGGGGAACAAAGAACAAGGTCTAAATTTGAAAGTTTGTTCCTATGCGTATCCATATGTGTGAGAGTGTTGTGATTAATTAGGATTAGGTCACTATTAATTATGGAGTTGAAGAGTTTAGTGCTATTGGAATCTGACATGGAGTAATTCCAATGAATGCTGTGAGAATTAAAATCACCAACAATAAGACATGGGCCATGTGAGCTTGCTACTGTAAAAAGCTGATCCCATCCGGCTGAGAAGTGTGCGTGCCAGGAACCCTATAGCAACCCGTTAGCACTAAAGATGGGCTTACACCATGAATCTTAATAGCCCCTACTTCCAAATTATTAGACATATTACACAATTCTTGTATAGGACAATAATTGAGTGGTTTCCTTACCAAAAAGATGAGTCCACCTCCCAGTTTGTTATTCCTATCGATCCTAAAGGAACGAAAGCCAGGAATATTAAATTTTTTGTTGCTATTAAGCATAGTTTCTACACCAATAAATATGTCCACATCTTCTAAATATTTTTGGAGTTCTACATTACAATTAGAAATGCCTCTGCAATTCCAAAAAACAACTTTGAGGTCAGTACTAATAAGAGGGCTAGAATTATTATTATTCATGTATAGTCAAGCTTAAGTATTCTGTGGAGTATGAGTAAGATCTTCTACTGAGAGGGTCACATCAGAATCGGTTCCAAGAGATAGAGATGAGCTAGAGATGTCTTTTTCCTTATCTTCGGACCAGCTAATGTTGAGTTCCAAATTCTTGATAATTCTAGAGGTTCTATTTTTAATAGATCAACTAGAGAGACTGGAGTAAGTTTCCCGAAGCATCTTCACAAGTTGAGATAAGTCATCAGTGAAGGAGTGGGCCAGTTGAACGATGTTTGAGTTACCCTTGGCTTTTGATATTAATTCTTTGTATTGCTCGTATCGTAGGATGTATGTGTCAGGGTGTTGACTAAGAATATTCCTAATTGGTTCCAAAACTTGATCCAATTCGTCCATTGTCTTAGAGTTAGCCATTTTACTAGAGTTCTCAATTTTTTTCTTTTTCTTAGCTGGCATAATTGACTTTTCGGCTGAGTTAGGATTTAGGAAATTTGCAATAGCTAAATCATTATCTGAAGTAGTGTTCAAAGGTGCAATAGAGAGTTCTTTATTAGGTTCCTCCGAGATGTTGTGTGAAGTATTTGACATGGTTGAGGAGAGAGGTCTTTTACTAAGGCCTTTGGTTAATTCGAAATTTTTAGTTTCGCTAAGATCCGGAAAATTTTCTTGAGATTCTTTTTGGCTGAGTAATTGAGAATAGTTCATCGTGTATACGTCAGGATCCTCTTTTTGAGTCGATAAGGAAGGAGCGTTATTCTGTTGAGTGGGATTATTGATAGAGGTCGGGCAATGTTTAGCCACATGACCTTCCTTCTTACACAGGAAACAAGCTAAACTATCCGTTGAGATGAAAATCCAGTATGAAGTATCCTCAAAGTTAACTTGCATTTTATCCGTAAGTTTGCTTACATCATCAGGATGAATGTAGATTTGTCGACGAAAACTGAGGATATGTGAGAATCCTGGTTCAGAGAATCCCACTCTAATGAAGGACATGGGTGAAACTGTTCTAATTCCCATTTGTTTAAGAGAGTCCAATATCACAGAATGTGGGATACCAGGGCACACATTTGAAAGAATAATGCGTTTAGTTTTCATGATACAAGGTCTAACAGATACAAGCCGATCTTTAATATTTATGGAATCAATTTTTGACGTGATCTCGGTTACTAAGGATTTATCCGACAAGTATATACAAACTCTGTTGTTAGAGATTCTTGAGCCAAACCTTATATTGATAGGATTGGTGACCTTTGCAAGTGCGTACATGTATTCTTTGATGGTGATGTCATCATGTGCGTCTAGAACTATAGCATATTCTTTCGAAGGGAACTGGTGTATGTAACTGCTGCGGCGTTCTTAACTTGCGATGCATTTTCTGTGGTCATGATTTCTGTTGGAGAGATTCCTGTACACAGGAATATATCTCTCAATTATAAGAATTGAAGAACTGAAACTCGCGATTCCAACCGTGACGAGCAACGGTATAAGGAATCGTAACACTCACTGTATCCAAAAGTATACATAATAGTAGTAAAACAAACGTCTCGTCTCTTCGAACGTCAACACGCGACTGAGCGAAAACTTAATCAACATCCCAATATATTTGAAAAAGTTTCTGCCCCTTCAAATCAATTTTTATGGGTGAGGATCTGATTACTATATCTAATGGTCATTACAAGTCCTTTGCTGCTTCCATCAATACCGTCACATGGTCCCGTACTATGAGCCGCTGAAAAATTGTCATTCAGCAGGATCACCGAAATCTGTTTTTAGTAATGTACTTGCAAAATAATGTTTGGAAACTTTTGGCATATGTTTTCGAGAACCCAACAAGATTTATGATGTTATTCCATTCAAACCTGATGAAAAATGATGAGGGTTTCAGGGTTTTAACCTTTAAGGGTGTGGATCACATCTCTAGTGTGTGTGACTCACACAACTAAGCCACATATACGTACACGAAATGCAAGGGTTACGTATATGCGAACCTGTAACTCTATAACGCGCATTTCGATGCTCTACGTCGTCACAATCGCTAGATAAAAGATCAATCTATGTGGGACGTATGTCAAAATCAACTGCTTTCTGCGTTTCGAGGTGTAATTTACATTATTCTGCAGGCCTTAGGCAGCCGAAAGTAGCACAGAGCAGCGCGACAGTAGTGCCGCTTGAAGTGACCTGCATTTTCTTGAATATCGAGAGATTCAAGTTTCTAATAGAAACAGCAACTATCGTCCCACACTGCGGGGACACATACAATGTCAATGTAACTCTACTATGTTAAACCTTGCGTATTTAAATCCACAGTTTCGCATATACGAAAATAAACAAAAGAGCGGAGGATTCTGTCAACACATAAATCCGGCATTTCTCGCTCCGAGCGCTGAAGTCTGTTTCCGATCATTGAATCACTCCAGTCACTGACGAGATCGGTACTGCAGTTCGCTGCACTCGGTGGTGCCGGTAAAACAGAGGACGATAAGTTAGGATTCATAAGCAACCATGACGTCACTATACGGCGTGACGTGTCTGATGCAGTGTCGGTGTGCTCGAGCGAGAGTGTGTGTCACGCACCTCACCCGTCGCTTGTGCGACGTGTACGTGTGCCTCGGCAGCTCGGGGAGGTTCCGAAGATTCGAAACCATTCATCTATGACGCGCATTTCGATGCTCTGCGTGGTCGCAATCGCTAGATGAAATATCAATCTGTGAGGGACGTATGTCAAAAATGTCCTCATTTTGCGTTTTCGATGCTAAATTTGCAGTATTTACGTTGCACGCTGGGCGAGAGGTAACGTAAACAGGCTTGACTCGCAGTGCCACCATACGCTCGCACAAGAACGCGTTCGAGCAGCGTGTACGTGTGCCTCGGCAGCTCGGGAAGGTTCCGAAGATTCGAAACCATTCATCTATGACGCGCATTTCGATGCTCTGCGTGGTCGCAATCGCTAGATGAAATATCAATCTGTGAGGGACGTATGTCAAAAATGTCCTCATTTTGCGTTTTCGATGCTAAATTTGCAGTATTTACGTTGCACGCTGGGCGAGAGGTAACGTAAACAGGCTTGACTCGCAGTGCCACCATACGCTCGCACAAGAACGCGTTCGAGCAGCGTGTACGTGTGCCTCGGCAGCTCGGGAAGGTTCCGAAGATTCGAAACCATTCATCTATAACGCGCATTTCGATGCTCTGCGTGGTCGCAATCGCTAGATGAAATATCAATCTGTGAGGGACGTATGTCAAAAATGTCCTCATTTTGCGTTTTCGATGCTAAATTTGCAGTATTTACGTTGCACGCTGGGCGAGAGGTAACGTAAAACAGGCTTGACTCGCAGTGCCACCATACGCTCGCACAAGAACGCGTTCGAGCAGCGTGTACGTGTGCCTCGGCAGCTCGGGAAGGTTCCGAAGATTCGAAACCATTCATCTATGACGCGCATTTCGATGCTCTGCGTGGTCGCAATCGCTAGATGAAATATCAATCTGTGAGGGACGTATGTCAAAAATGTCCTCATTTTGCGTTTTCGATGCTAAATTTACAGTATTTATTGCATGCAGAGCAGGTTAGACTCTCCGTGCCACCATGCGCTCGCACACGAAAGCGTTCGGTCAGCGTGCACGTGTGCCTCGGCGGATCGCAGGGGTTTCGGGATGCTTCAAACCATTTCTCGACCTTTGCTGCATCCTTCGCCCTATCTTCCGCCGCATTATAAATTATTATTATTATTCTATTTATTAAAAAAATTGAACAATTATTTTAACAAGAAATTATTACGTTGGAACGAAAGTTCTTCAAAATTCAAAGATCAAATTGAGAATTTTATTAATTATTGATTGTAACATGCACGCGCGCGCAGGGGAACGCAATGGAGGAGTAGGGTAGTCAAATAGACACTTTCTATATATAATTTATCTCTATTTATTGAAATAATAAAATGGTTACAAAAAAATTATTTTTATTAAAAAATTGTAAAAATTGGAATGAAAGGTCACTAAAATTCAAAGATAAAATGAAGATATGTAAAAGTAAAGAGTTTTGGACAATTTTATTAATTTAAAGAAATCGCACGACTATAAATATTAATATATAAGTAAACCGAACAAACATTAAACTCTCAAACTGTAATTCGCGTTCGTATTACGTATCGTATCGTATTCCGTGTACCTTGACGTGAGATCGTTTTCGAGAGATGTTTGACGCCGCGTCAACGCGTCCTTTTACGTGTTTCTCGCTCGAATGTTCTGGAAAAAGGTCTCACGTCAGCTGTTTGTTTTATTCCGCCAAATTACATTTGTTTTCGATGTGTCGTGGTCGCAATACCGCAGCACTCACGCATACACATACAATTGACACATACACGCAGTCTACACTCATGCAATTTCAGAATTCTTACTCTCACATACATATATCTATATATTTGCTATTGGTTACAATGCACAAGCGCGCAGGGGAACCGCAGGGGAACCGCAGGGAAACGCAAAAGCAGGTGTGGGGTAGTCAACTATCCTCGGTCCTCGGCCTCCGCGACCACGGGCTCTGCCGCGCGCTGCCCCCGCGTCTTTGAAGCTGTAGGAAATATTCCTTCCTCGCTCTCTGCATGAGTTTGTTCTGCAACATATAAAAAAACATTAATGGTAATAAAAATATTTATGGTTCAAATTATGAATAAAAATATACTTTTTTGGTGCGGAATTATTAAACCATTTTTGATATCGCGCCTCTAACGTTTCCTAAGAATTCAAGTCGCAGAATGCAACTTTTACTACTTATTTTTACAATTCCGATCAATACTTATTTTTGAAAGAAAATTTGAACAATTTTAAAATAAATAAATTTTTATAATTTGTTTCTACATACGTTAAAATTGATTTCTTCAGACAATTCTTTCGACAATAAATTGTTATCAAGATTATAATCCAAACGATGCATGCGGAGACAAATTATGAAAATTTATTTGTTTAAAAATTTTTTAGTTATGTAATAGTTTTCCACATCACCCATGAGGTACTATTCTAGATGCGTTTTTTTTTGTCAGTGGTATCCCCTGTAGGCCTATTCCACTGTGTCGCACACTGCGACATTTCTTACCTCGACGTCGGATACTTATACTTTTTTTGTCTTTGCATTTGCAAGAGGGTCTCGACGTCGGATACTTATACTTTTTTTGTCTTTGCATTTGCAAGAGGGTCTCGACGTCGGATACTTATACTTTTTTTGTCTTTGCATTTGCAAGAGGGTCTCGACGTCGGATACTTATACTTTTTTTGTCTTTGCATTTGCAAGAGGGTCTCGACGTCGGATACTTATACTTTTTTAATTCTTACCTTTTTTTAATTCTTACCTTTTTTTAATTCTTACCTTTTTTTAATTCTTACCTTTTTTTGTGCAACTCGATCCTTTTTTTGTGCAACTCGATCTCCAGATTGGGTTTTTGCACGTTTTGCCCGTGCTGCATTTTCTATTGCGTCTAGTATATACTGAGGCTCCCTAATAGGCATTTTTCTTTCGTTTCTGGGGTCGACAAGTTCGGGCAGCATACAATTCATGTAAAACTGCGACAATTGCGACTCCATTTCACGTTTCCAAAAGGCGTCGTCCCTGTCAACTCTAATTGACATTATGCCTTTCCGTGTCCACACAGCAAATAGACAGTATTGTCTGCCCGTTATGTGCAATTGTCCTTGCACTTGGTAAAAGTACTGGGATGTTTTGCGCATTGCGCGACCTGTATTATCTGCAAACATTTTCTGGACGGCTGGTACTGTCTGTAGTGCCTCTTCTGGCGTTACATCTGCCGCACTCATCGGGCACTTTACTTCGACAATGCCGTCGTCGCCGATTAAACCATCCGGTGATGCTCCCAAATAATGAAGCGATGCGTCGATGAAAAGGCCGCATTTTTTAATTATTACATTCTCCTTTTTCGCCAATTCTTCGAGAGCCATAGCTTCGCACTGCTGTCCGTGTAGTAGGGCAGGAAGTTCTAGAGTTTCTGGGCAGACCAGTCTTTTTACCAGTCCGGCACACAGCGTTGTTTTCAATCGGCGGCACACTTGGCTAAAGTTTGACGCTGTCAAAAGGTTTGTCCTATACGATATCCACTTATCGTTGGCGTGCTGACCAATGGTTTCTCGCTCGATCTCTTCCCTCCTTTGCGCCAAATTCTTCAACATCTCCATATGGGTTGTCAATTTCAGTTCATACATCGTTTCATCCAAGTCTGGCCTTTGTACACTCGATCCGTAATCAGAGTCCTTGCCTACACGGAACTGCTGATGTTTCCTTTTGTAGGTACGCTTCCTTTCGGCATTTTTTAATCCTTCCTTTTGACGTTCTTCTTCCAGTTTCTTCAAAGGTTGTGAGATCGCGTCTTTGAACGATGCCTGCAAACTAGACAATACTGTTTTTGTATTGTACTGGATCACAGAAGCGTTAATTCTTGCGGCGTAGGATCCTCTTTGACCATAATTGAACCTCTTTCCGCCAATGGACTTCGCGATGACGGCATTGAAACTCTCCACCGCGTTGTTGTTCCTCTGAAAGAGTAGGCTTTCGGAGTACGCCGCCAGATTTTGCACGTGATCCTGTATGATTTTATACACTCCCATGCTTGATAAGATGGGAACAATGTCTTCTTCACCTTCTTGTAGAGTTCCACCGCAGAAATAGCTGCTGCACTTGCTGTGTTGGCCGTAAACGTGGCTGGGCACATTCAAGATGTCTTTGTACAAACTTTGGGTTTTCTCTGTCATTGACACGTTCTTTTGCATCCTGTATTCAGCAGCTTTCATGATTCCCGTGCGCATCCGCATAATACTTCCTTCTACGGCTCTCCTGTATTTGCCGGCCTTGGTCTTCTTCACAACATCTTTCATCTTGTTACAGAAGTTGCGGAACAAATGGTTTGCACACTCAATCTTCTTCACGTGCGCCAGTATCCCGTATGGCTTGCTGTCCAAAATTGACTTGTAAACGCTGCTGTCGCCGTCAGCAATCACTGTAGAGTAAACTAATCCACGTTCTTTCACGCTGGTCCGGAATCCTTCTGCGATGGCGTCACTCTCCATTTTTGTCGACGTCTCGTTGCTGGGCCAATTTTTATGACACTCGTGTGCCGGCGCGTCCTTATTCTTTGTCGCTGCTCTCAGGCAAATGATGCACGTTCGGTTTCTCACTCCGACGTATAGCACCTTCTTGGTGTGATGTCCCATGATCACGCCGACACCAGACGTCGAGTCGTATTTTCCACCTCGGTACGACCTCTTCATCCAACTCCCGTCAGCCACGACGGGAATGTGTGGAGTGTTGTCGGATAGGACATCCCCTCTTTCAATGGCTAGCTTTTGTTCTTCTTTGGCCGCTGCAACCATTGATTCTTCTGCCAGGTTTTGTAAATTCTTCGCGAGCCTGTCGTGGCATTGGCGGTATCTCTTCTTCGACATACAGGGAACGTTGATGGCTGACAAAAATACCTCCATTTGTGAGTAGCCGCCTCCGGTGGTCATTGTTGCGCTGACTGCACTTAGGTCGAGGTCAACAGCCGGATTGTTCGGAGTATCTTCAGGCTGGCTACGGACTATGAATGTCTTATTACATATCCCGCATTCCAAAAGGACGGTTGTGTTCAGCCCCGATCTCTTCGTATCTTTGATACGGAGGCGCGTCGACAAACATTCACCATTTTTCGAATGCGCGGCTATCCTCATCATCTCATTGATGATGTGGTTCATGTAGACGATGCTGAACCCGTCCGGAGAGAGACGTTCGTCCTGTGACGTGGTCCCCGTACCTTCTTCCGCAATGACGTGCTCCTCTTCGTCGGTGACTGCGTCTCTCTGCATGACGCGATCTGTCCTCTCTTGAACATCTTCTGCCATGTCACACAACATTTCCTCTTCCAGTGCACTTGACGCCGGCGCTGCATTGTCCTCTGCTATTTCTTCCAGTCCTTCGATTTGTACAATTTTTTCGATATCGACGATTTCTTCTGTTTCGACGATTTCTTCTGTTTCGACGATTTCTTCTGTTTCGACGATTTCTTCGATTTCCTGGATTTCTTCTGGCATCGTCACGAAATCCTCGATGGGAGCGTCGCACTCCATTTCCTCTTCGAGTGCACTCGATCGACACGCCGGCGCTCCATTTTCCGCAGCCGTTGAGTGCTCTTCCAGGGCAAGCCTCGCTAACTGCTGCTGTCTGCAAACACAATACAAAAAAGACGTGTTGTGACATAAAAAAATTTTATAAAAAAACATTAAACCGACTTAGAAACGCACTAAAAAGTATGAAATAATTTCCTTTTGATTCCTATGAATACACGCCAACTGTTAATACAATTGATTAAAATAAAATATTAAATACAATACAATCTTTTCGGAGGCGGCGCAAAATTAACAATTTTCACATATTAATATATCTTCTCTTCCAACCTACTAATTTTCAAGTCCACCATATTCCAATGAAATCATAATTAGCAACATCTGTGATTTGGAAAATTTTCAAATTTGCGCCGCCTCCGAAAAGATTGTATTGTATTTAATATTTTATTTTAATCAATTGTATTAACAGTTGGTGTGTATTCATAGAAATCAAAAGAAAATTATTTCATACTGTTTAGTGAATTTTTTTAGTGCGTTTCCAATTCAGTTTAATTTTTTTTTATATATTTTTTTTATTTCACACTTCTTAGTGGAACGAGTAGAATTTGTAGAACACCGTATGACAGTTTTTGGGTCTTATTGTTGGTATAACAATAGTTATTAACAATAACAAATTCTATAAATTTTTGTAAGTGGGATCATCACGGCAATATCTCCTACTAAATGTGAAAGGTTTCATCGCGATCGGTACATTTCTTGCTGAGCAAACGCCGATGAAGTCGGTTCATAAATGAAGCATTACGTTTTTTTTTCAATAAAAGTCGCTAGGCATGTAAAATTCGCAAAAAATATTTTGGAACAATTGTTATCATCATCAATTTTTAGTTGTGCATCTTCTTAATTCTGGTTGTATTAAATATTTTCTGCAGTAAATCTACACGTGTCTTCGAGTTTTAAATACTCCGTTATAGAGAAAATCCATTTCAATAATATTCTTTTGAAGCATTCGTTTTTGGTACTTGGAAAAATATTTTTTGCGTACTTTCAGCCTTTAGTTTTCGTCATATCCTTTATAATATGTGACACTTTTCTTTTCATTTGACAGAAACAGATACATCAATATCTGTAGACTCTAATAAGGTCTCGCCAGCGGTTTCGCAGTCTTGGACCATAGCCGCTGCACCAATCGGCGTCGTTGGAATTACCTTCTAAATATTCGAATATATACACATACTATTATTTTCGTTCTTTATACTAGACAAGTTTTAAAGTCTGGAAGATGTTTCTCTGAGGGTAGGAACATTTAATATTTCATAATATATTTTTAATAATTTTATTAAAGTTAATAAGAAAACGCCTAAAAAAGTGGTATTTTATTTTATTTTATTATTTTTTTTAACTATGACGCACCACTCTCAGGAATTTGAGAAAAATTGAGAATAATTTTTACGGTAATATCTCATTGCTAAATTAATGTCCTTGTAATATAAATGTATGTCGATTAGTGACAAACACGAATTGAAAGTAAATTATAAGTAAACATTTTACTTCGCATCATATTTTGGAACAAATATTTTTCCATAATGAACATAAAATATTTCCTTCATGTTTAAAAAAAATATTCTATTTTTAATATTACATGAAAATACATTTTGTAATAAAAAAAATATTTTTTTCATGGTATGAAATAAAAATATTATCTGTATATTACGAAAAAATATTCTATTTCAATTGTTTTAGATTCGCGGTCGATTCCAAAATTGGAACAATACCGCGATTCTAATGTAATGTGAGTCCGAATGAAAACGAAAGATAGTCGACGAAACATGTCTAGTTGAATTGAGCGATCAGCTGGGCGCGTCGATCCACCGCGGCCTCCCCCCCCCCCTCGGCGCCCGCGTGACCCGAGCTTCTCGATCCACTCGTGGAGCTCGCGGGGATCGAGGGGATGGCGCGGGGACGACAGCACGCCGAAGTGATCGCTAGAACGAAAGCAGTTTATTTAGTCAGTTCATGAAGTAGAGTCGGTTATATGTAGACATAACGAAATCATGATGTACAATAATGTATGGTTTAAATAAATAGTTGAATGCATAAAGGAATCTTGAGCACTAATATTATATACAGATTCATTTAATATTTAGAAAATTATATTCTTCTCGTAACATGAAATAGATATTCCCTGCATATTTTTAAAAAAATATTTGTTACTTAATATATACATATGTAGGGAGCGTTCTAAAAACAAATCCTAGTAGTACAAAATATTGTATACACATTCATATAATATTATATAAAAAGAGATTCAATTCTTTTTTAATGTTCAAATATTCATGCAATATTTATGTTATATTAAGTAAAAAATAATTTTTTATAATATGCAGAGAATATCTATTTCATGTTACGAGAAAAATATTTTTACCTTATTATAAAATGAATCTTTATTTAATATTAAAAATAGAATATTTTTTCCTAATATACACATAATATTTTTATTTCATACCATTAAAACAATATTTTTTCTTATAAAATGAATCTTTATGTAATATTAGAAATAGGATATCTTTTTTTTATTTGAAGGAAATATTTTATGTTTGTCATGGAAAAGTATTTGTTTCAGAATATGATGCGAAGTAAAATGTTTACTTTTAATTTACTTTGAATTCGTGTTTGTCACGTATGTTACAAAAACATTAGTTAAGTAATGTTCTTATTATGTGCGACAAAATTATTAGTACTCGAGATATTTTCAAAACCTGTCTTTATTGAAAAAGATGCTCATTGAATAGTTTTCGTACTGAACTTACACAAATCAGTTTTTGTTATAACAACAATGTCGAAACGGTGTTTACAATTACTACGTTGTCGTGAAGCGCTTGAACAGCTTCTTCAATAAAGACAGGTTTTGAAAATATCTTGAGAACAAGATAATTTAATAATTTTTTGCTATGTCACACTAATAATTTTTTACGCAGAATAAACGGAGAAATTGATCAGTACTAACAAAAAATATGCATTTCTACTTAAAGAAATGATGCAATTGTTAATTGCACATGCACAGTTGTACCTAAAAAAATCTGTGGGCCTACTAATGTAGCATTCTTTGAAGTATTCATCTTTCTAAGTGCATAAAAAATTTCTAAATTTTTAATAAGCTTCTTCCGAAGACGAAGATAAATATTCCCTCAAGCAGTGCACAGTGTTGGATTATTAGCAATAATAATTCAACTGCTAAGAGAGCAAAAATGAATTTCGTTGTCCGTGAGAAACACTGCAGTTTCTCTATCTTAGAATAACAGACCAGATGTCATCGGACCCATACGCCTGGTATTTGTCGTACCAGAGGGCCAGGGCAATAAACGATGCAGCCTTGGGGTTTTCTTTATTTCAAGTGGGCGAAAGATTTTCTCTTTCGCCCCTGCTAGATTCTTTACTTCACTTCGAGTCCCTGATAGCCGAACAGTAAAGATCGTCCTTCCGCGCTGTTTAATAAAACAGTTTTGAAAAAAATCCTACATCGTTCCAATCATTTGAATACCAATTCCAACATACACAAAGTAGTGTTATATATAGTTTCCAATTTTTGTTCTAACTTTTTCTTAAATTTGAAGATTTTATTGAATGTTATTTAAATATGGGTTTCACATTTTTTAAATATTTACTTTATATTTTTTTAATATGTAATTTATGTTCTCTGAATATTTAGCTTATATTTTCTAAACATTCAATTTACATTCCTTGTATATGTATACAATATTCAGATCTAATATTTTTCTCAAATGAAAAAATGTGAATATTCAATATTTGAAAAAACATTTACCCCATATTTTTGTGCTACTACTACTTTGTGTAAAGTTTTTGCCTCATCGCCGCGGCGATATCAGCTGTGCGAGCACGACATCAACCTACGAGGTGATCGACCGCCGATGTAAAACTCGCCGCATCGAGAAGTTCGGCGAACTCGTCAAATCGTCTCGTGGGCCATCGCATCATGTTTTGGTTATTACCGTAACGAACGTTGCTGCGATCCTACTCGCGTAACTTTCAAACTCCCCACTCCGTAATCCTTCGAAACCGATGGCCCACGCGGGTATAAAAGACAGCTGTTTCGTCGCTCAAGCACTCATGATTATCTGTCATACTGACCTACAGTGAGTCACAAAATTATTCGCTCACTCGGTAATGCGGCAAAGATATACGAAATAATCAGACAACGCAGGGTATTTTTCAATTTTTTATTTGGATATACATAGCTCAAAGTTTAATTCAACAGAATCGTAAAAGAAAATTGCGAAATTTTCATTTATTATTAGAGAAATGTGAGTTTTAAGAAATCTTGACCGTTTTTCACGCCACAAAATTATTCGCTCACGCCACGAAATCCACTGAAACAAATGCAATTTACAAACTCTGACAGGCATTTGTTTCTGATAGTTGCTAAAGAGAGTCAGTATAACGTAAACATTCGCTCAGTAAGGATCTATTTTCATCTATTTCTTTGATTTTCAAGAATTCGTTACAATGGGTAGAAAAAGTAAAGAAACTAGTCTAGAGATTAGGGAAGTTATAATTTTTCATTGGGTAAGTGGAAAATCCATCAGAGAAATTGGAAATATCGTTTGTAGAAGTTATTCAACAGTACGTTATATTATAAAACGGTACGAAGAAGAAGGACGAATAATAAACAAAGCTGGCCGTGGTAGGAAAAAGATATTGAATACCTCGGAAGAGCGTTTTGTTGTGAGAGAAGTTAAAGGAAATCCGAAAATAAGTGCTCCCAAAATCAATACAAGTTTGAAAAATTTTAGTGAAAAAGAAGTTTCCGATGAAACAGTACGAAGAGTGTTGCGAAAGAACGGGTACAACGGCCGCGTAGCAAGAAGAAAGCCTTACGTAAGCGAAATTAATAGGAAGAAAAGGGTAGAATTCGCAAAAAAATACATCACAAAGCCCCCTGAATTTTGGAACAATGTGATATTTTGCGACGGGAGTAAATTTAATATTTAGGGCTCTGACGGTCATCAAAAAGTTTGGCGAAAATCAAACACGGAGATGGATCCCAAAAACCTGTGTAGCACAGTCAAGCATGGAGGTGGTCATGTGATGGTTTGGGGTTGCATTAGTTATCACGGTGTTGGGAAATTGCAGATAGTTGAGGCTATCATGGAATAAAATAATGTACATGGATATCCTAAAAAAAAATTTGAAGCCAAGCGCGGAAGTAATGGGGATTTCAGAAGTGTTTCACTTCTACCAGGACAACGACCCCAAACATAAATTGGTACAGGAATGGTTACTGTATAACTGTCCCAAAATAATGCAAACCCCGCCTCAATCTCCCGACTTGAATCCTATCGAGATGGTATGGAACATGCTGGACACAAAAATTCGTAAACATTCAATTACTAATAAAAAAGAGTTACAAAGCAGATTACAGGAGGAATGGCCAAAAATAGACAAAAAATATTTGGAAACATTAGTAGAATCAATGCCCAAACGTCTCGCAGAAGTCATAAGACAAAAAGGATATCCCACCAAATATTAATATTGTTATAATAATAGTTAATCTAAAATGAGCGAATAATTTTGCGGCGTGAAAAACCGTCAAGATTTCTTTAAACTCATATTTCTCTAATAATAAATGAAAATTTCGCAATTTTCTTTTACGATTCTGTTGAATTAAACTTTGAGCTATGTATATCCAAATAAAAAATTGAAAAATACCCTGCGTTGTCTGATTATTTCGTATATCTTTGCCGCATTACCGAGTGAGCGAATAATTTTGTGACTCACTGTATATCAAAGTACTCGTGCGCTTATTCTTGTCATACTGACACTCATTGACTGTTTATTTTTTCATTTCGATATTTTCCTTTTGTACCTTTGAGTTTTCGTTAAATATACGTTCCGTTGTTAACCATACCTTTCTTTCAACCACCTTCACATTTTTCACTATCTGTAGTTTACAACAATCATCGAATATTAGAAAACAGATTTTAATGATGATTTTATATACGCTAGTAAGCGCATTTCAAATATTGAATCCAGTTTTAAACATTGTTTTAAACATTTAGAAAAAAATTATACAGCGTCCGAACGCTAAGCATCGAACTTGTTTTATATAAACGCTTGAACATTTACTAAGAGCATGTAAATTTTAACTGCAACCTTCCGCAATCTTGAACTATAAACGGATTTTAACAAATAGGGGCCCGCGGTTATTCGACGCCTGGCTACGCAGTTCCACTTGAATCTTGCATAGCAGCATGGAATTACAATGTATGTATGTATGTATGTATGTGTATTCTCTGCGCCACACTATGGGGCAAACGGCAGAACTCTGTGTCAAAATCAAAGAACTTTCGATAGAAACGAGATGGAGCAATTCAATTTTTTTAAATGAAAGCTGAAACTTGGCAGGATATGAAATAATTGTAGAGATTGTGGTACGAACGTTTTTGACCTAGAAAAATTTCATTAAACTTGTACAAGTTCAAGAAAATTGTGGGTTTTCCAATACCACGCGCGGAAACAATTTTTTTTAAACATGCGACACATCACTTCCCGTAGATTTATCACGCTGATTGAAAATCTGGTCTCAAAATTTGTCTACGACCTCAGGATTTTTCAAAAAATCGATTTTTGTGAAAAAAACAATAAAGTCAATGAAATCATAATTTTTACGTTGAAATGTTTTGATAACCTACTAATTTGAAGATTTATTGTATTATTATTAATAGAACCGACTAAAAAGAAAGATAATGAAATATTTAAACGTTTGACGAATTACTGCCATTGTCGCTAGCACTACTTGCAAGCTGCTGTGTGTGTGGCTGTAATGTGATTTAAATTAGATATCTATTTTCCATAATTATATTTTCAGTTACACAGGAAGTAAGGTAAGTATTCCATCTTTTTAACTTACTTCTCATAAACGAACATTTTCCATTACCCATAGCATAATATTCAGAAGATACAAATGAATCGTGGCATAAATTATACAGAAAAAATATGATACTGCATTCACGACAAAATAGCCGAATAAATAGAATACTAGACGTTTTTAATCGAGCATTATACCTAACCGACCCGAAAATTTCACTGATATTAATAAAAAATCGATTGAACTTTAAAAAAGAACATAAGATATCAGCAGAAGTTACAAAATTCGTTTATGAGAAGTAAGTTAAAAAGATGAAATACTTACCTTACTTCCTGAGTAAATGAAAATATAATTATGGAAAATAGATATCTAATTTAAATCACATTACAGCCACACACACACACACACTTACAAGTAGTGCCAGCGACAATGGCAGTAATTCGTCAAGCTCACGAGATTTCTAGTGTTTCATGCTTCGTAAGTAACTCTAAACGTGTAAATATTTCATTATCTTTCTTTTTAGTCGGTCCCATTAATAATAATACAATAAATCTTCAAATTAGTGGGTTATCAAAACATTTCAACGAAAAAATTATGATTTCATTGATTTTTTGTTACAAAAATCGATTTTTTGAAAAATCCTGAGATCGTAGACAAAATGTGAGACCAGATGTGAAATCGGCGTGGAAAAATCTACGGGAAATGATGTGTCGCATGTTCAAAAAAAATTTTTTCCGCGCGTGGTATTGGAAAAACCACCATTTTCTTGAACTTGTGCAAGTGGAATTTTTCAAGGGTACAAAGCGTTTGTACCACAATCTCTATAATTATTTCATATTCTGCCAAGTGTCAGCTTTCATTTAAAATAAATTGAATCGCTCTATCTCATTTCTATCGAAAGTTCTTTGATTTTGACAAAGAATCCTTCCGTTTGCCCCATAGTGCGCCAGTGAGAGACCCCGAAAACTCCTCGTTACTAGATTTCATATAATTCCTATGAAGAATTCAATCTTAGTTACTTTGCCGCGGTTTCTAGACAATATAGTCCAGTCGGCAGGTCGAAAAAAAGGCGTCTACCTACAGGTCACAATGCGTGGTTCAAAATGTCATTTTGAGAAACATTTCCTAATTCTGAACGCCTGTTTCTCGGTGCCTATTGGGTCAAAAAATACATTTGAACAGTGAAATTTGAAGGAAATTTAATGCTCTTTCCAAAAATGAAAACAAAAAATTCTTAGGACTAATAGTTTTTGAGTAATAGGCGAAAAACCAACAAAATGTAATAAAAATCGTGGTTTTTTCCCCCTCCCCAAGTTAGCACAGGGTCCTCGAGGTCGAAAACTCAGATACGACACCTCAGAGTACCCCTAAATGACGTGTCAAAATTTCATTGAGTTCGGAATACTTTCCAGGTAAAAGTACCTGCCGACTGGACTAATAGTATGCATTGTGAGAATTTAACACGATTTTCAATTATTTCCGATGTTCTGACTAAAAAATGTTTCCAACGAAACTTGATCAGTACTTACTTTTCTATAAATTGAAATACAAAAAATTAAAGAAAAATTTCTTTTTTATAAAAAAATTAAGGTTTTTTTTGCTGTCGAAGACAAATGTTACAAGGTCGAACCAGGTAGCCAGAAAAAATAAAATTGCTTTCCTGCCTACGGAATGACCGCGATGAATGTTTCCATCCGTGCCCATTAGCATTTGGTACGCAGATGTTTTATGACCGAAAGAACATCACGGTAATGGGTGTACTACCAATAAAACAGGACACAGTGGGCCATTCCAGTTTAGCTTTACTAAACTTTTTACGGAATGGAAAGAGTCGTTTGCAAACAATTCTTTTCAACTTTCCGACGGCCGCGGTCGATTCTACGATACAACGGGTCGCAGTGGGGAAATCCCGATTGCGGTGGGCCGCATGCCCGATATTATAAAGGCCTGTATTGAAAATGTATCAATTATACACTCACCTACGACGAAAATACATTCTTCGTTTGCTGTATCTCCTCGTTGATGGACGAAGAGTATGTGCATTTAGGCGACCCATCGGCGCTCGCAATGTCGCCAATCGTACCTCTGCTTCCGTCGGATTTCCAGAAATTTTCACTACCCTCATTGCGAACTACACCACACAACACTTTGCACTCTTACGCAAGTCCACAAATCGTACACAATCGCGTCAACACTATTGAACACTTCCCTTCGCGATGTGTAAACATGTACGAATGAATACGGAAATCGCTCACACACGAACGCGTTCCAGTTCATCCGAAAACTGGGAAAACCAACGACACGATCACACCCACGTGCGATCGAAGTCTACAGAGCGAAATATTCAAAGACGATTTGTTATAACTTTGACATAAATCTCCGGCCGCAACAATGTATTGAGGAGCATGACGGTTTTCGAGGCAAGCGCGAACCAATCAGCATCAAGAACAACAGGAGAGCAGCTCTGTTCAGAGGAGCGCGTGCGCCTCCGATCTGCGACGGCAGGGACACTCTCCATGGTCCGCGCTTCTAATATATTTACTTCGCTGGGGGGTCTCAAAAGATATCCAAGAGCATTTTTAATTGAGAAAGTAAGTGATAGCCAAACAAGTTCTTTTGTACAATCCAGAATATCTGGGCTATAGTTTGTGTTTATTTTTGTTATTATTGTTTTATTCATGTGTTTTATTTCACGATGTAGATGGAGTCATTCGATGAAATCATTGCTGCGCGCCAGCCGCTGTTTCCATGCACCGCAGCCGCGGCACGTGAAGAGGATGCTCGCAACGGAAGGAGGCGAGCCCTCGAAGCGGCCCGCAAAGAGGCCCGCCGTGTAATGGCGGAAGTGGCCAGGTTGGAGGCGGAGGAGGCGGAGGAGGCCGACTCGGCACCGGCACCGGCACCGGCACCGGCACCGACACCAACACCGGCACCGACACCGACACCGACACCGACACCGACACCGACACCGACACCGACACCGACACCGGCACCGGCACCGGCACCGGCACCGGCACCGACACCGGCACCGGCACCGGCACCGACACCGGCACCGACACCAACACCGGCACCGACACCGACACCGACACCGACACCGACACCGGCACCGACACCGACACCGACACCGACACCGGCACCTGCACCTGCACCTGCACCGGCACCGGCACCGGCACCGATACATTACAATGCGGTGCCACCACCCAACGTATTAGCGGTCGCCAACGAGCCAACCCCGTGGTTGGCAGGCCTAGGGAGGCCAGAGCCGGGTAACGAGGCGTTATGGGTAAGTAACAAAAATTACTGCAAACAACAATTTTACAAACTATACAATATACAGGACGCATAGTGTAACGAAAATTTTTTGTGTCGGTGGATGGATAGAGATTTCAAGGTCACCATGATTATTTAAAATGGAAAGACCTACTGTCTTGTGTAATGTCTTCTGTATCATGACTTGATAGACTATCGAATTCTGAGTGAAAATGTATTGACCTCTATATGTCCTAAAAGTAATAGTTAACTAGATATTATCGAAATGATTTTCTTTCTTCTTTAGATAATATCTCGTTAACTATTACATTTAGGACATATAGAGGTCAATATATTAATACGCAGAATTTGATACTCTAACGACTTATGGTATAAAAATGGGATATTCCTATTTAAAAAGTGAAACTGGCCTCGACAATACTAAAATCAATCGAAATTTAGAATTTTTTTTGTCAGATTATCACAAGTACTTGAAAAGTCGTGAAAAGTGTTGCGTGGGACACCCTGTATATTCTGTATTAGAGTAGCTATTTAATGATGTTCGTGTTTCAACAATATTTAAATGAATAAATTTTCATAATTTGTCTCTATATGTTACAGAACAGACTGCAGCAAGAAGCTCGCAGAGAGTATTTTAAAAAACTAAAGGACAGCGGGGTCGAGCACGGCATACCACGCGGCCGCGGAAGCCGCGGGCGCGGAGGCCGCGGGCGCGGAGGCCGCGGGCGCGGAGGCCGCGGGCGCGGGGGCCAAGGATACAGGGGCCGCGGACGCCGAGGAACAATTATTAACAATTATCACTATTATAATTAAATCATTATTAAAAAAATATTAAAAAATTATTATTAAAATATACATTACAAAATGCGTATCCATTTTAATCACCTTCACCATCACCTTTGCGTTCTCCTGCGCGCGTGTGCATGTTGCACTATAACAATAGCTTTAATTTACAATACTAAACAATTTACAATAATTCTATAAATTTTTGCAAGTTTTTGCATCATAGGGGAATGGTTTCGAATCTTCGGAACCTTCCCGAGCTGCCGAGGCACACGTACACGCTGCTCGAACGCTTTCGTGTGCGAGCGCATGGTGGCACGGAGAGTCTAACCTGCTCTGCATGCAATAAATACTGTAAATTTAGCATCGAAAACGCAAATGAGGACATTTTTGACATACGTCCCTCACAGATTGATATTTCATCTAGCGATTGCGACCACGCAGAGCATCGAAATGCGCGTCATAGATGAATGGTTTCGAATCTTCGGAACCTTCCCGAGCTGCCGAGGCACACGTACACGCTGCTCGAACGCTTTCGTGTGCGAGCGCATGGTGGCACGGAGAGTCTAACCTGCTCTGCATGCAATAAATACTGTAAATTTAGCATCGAAAACGGAAAATGAGGACATTTTTGACATACGTCCCTCACAGATTGATATTTCATCTAGCGATTGCGACCACGCAGAGCATCGAAATGCGCGTCATAGATGAATGGTTTCGAATCTTCGGAACCTTCCCGAGCTGCCGAGGCAAACGTACACGCTGCTCGAACGCTTTCGTGTGCGAGCGCATGGTGGCACGGAGAGTCTAACCTGCTCTGCATGCAATAAATACTGTAAATTTAGCATCGAAAACGCAAAATGAGGACATTTTTGACATACGTCCCTCACAGATTGATATTTCATCTAGCGATTGCGACCACGCAGAGCATCGAAATGCGCGTCATAGATGAATGGTTTCGAATCTTCGGAACCTTCCCGAGCTGCCGAGGCACACGTACACGCTGCTCGAACGCTTTCGTGTGCGAGCGTATGGTGGCACGGAGAGTCTAACCTGCTCTGCATGCAATAAATACTGTAAATTTAGCATCGAAAACGCAAAATGAGGACATTTTTGACATACGTCCCTCACAGATTGATATTTCATCTAGCGATTACGACCACGCAGAGCATCGAAATGCGCGTCATAGATGAATGGTTTCGAATCTTCGGAACCTTCCCGAGCTGCCGAGGCACACGTACACGCTGCTCGAACGCGTTCGTGTGCGAGCGTATGGTGGCACTGCGAGTCAAGCCTGTTTACGTTACCTCTCGCCCAGCGTGCAACGTACATACTGCAAATTTAGCATCGAAAACGCAAAATGAGGACATTTTTGACATACGTCCCTCACAGATTGATATTTCATCTCGCGATTGCGACCACGCAGAGCATCGAAATGCGCGTCATAGATGAATGGTTTCGAATCTTCGGAATCTTCCCGAGCTGCCGAGGCACACGTACACGTCGCACAAGCGACGGGAGAGGTGCGTGACACACACTCTCGCTCGAGCACACCAACACTGCATCAGACACGTCACGCCGTATAGTGACGTCATGGTTGCTTATGAAGCCTTACTTACCGGCAACATTTACTGATGCAGTGACTACTCTCACCGCCGAGGCGCTGTTGAGTGTTCGACTGTGGAAAATATACCTAGCTCCCCCTACTGGACGGGAATGTTATTTCTTAGCTTCTGCTAGTGGCCACTTTTTTTTTCTTGGCGCGACCGTCAAGGTCATATTTGGACCCACACCCTTAAAGAAAGGTGCCGGCGGCCAAGAGTCGTTATTAATATTGTTCTCAACATGTAAATAGGATCATTTAGTCGTACTTACACAGTCAGCAGGTATTTTCTCGAGATTAGCGGAATAGACAACGGACCATAATAGCGGTGCGCTCAACTGGCTTCTACCTGGAACGGGGGTACATATGTATACGGCGCACGGTGGGTAAAACCGATGAATTCTGTGTCAAAATCAAAGAACTTTCGATAGAAACGAGATAGCGCGATGAAATTTTTTTAAAATGAAAGCTGAAACTTTGCAGAATATAAAATAATTATGGAGATTGCGGTGCGAACGTTTTTTAACCTTGAGAAAATTCGGTAAATTTGCACAATTTCAAGAAAATTGTGGTTTTTCCAATACCATGCGCGGAAAAAAATTTTTTTTAACATGCACCACACATCATTCCCGTAGATTTTTTCACGCTGATTTCAAATCTGGTCGCAAAATTTGTCTACGACCTCAGGATTTTACAAAACATTGACTTTTGCGAACAAAATTAATGTAATCCTTTTTTCGTTGAAATGATTTGGTAACCCTCTAGTTTGAAGGAATATTGTATTCTCATATATAAAACGCATTAAAAATAATCATAATGAAGAATTTGAACGTTTACTTAACGTATATCACTTGACGTATCGCTGCGATTGTCGGTGGCACTCCTTGTAGGCTATGTGTGACTGTAATGTAATTTAAATTAGACATCTATTATCCATAATTGTTTTTTCATTTACACAGGAAGAAAGGTTAATACCTTATTTTCATCACCAGAAGTTGAAAAATTCGTTGATAAGAAGTAAGTTGCAAAGATTAAATACACTTACCTTACTTCCTGTGTAGATGAAAATATAATTATGGACAATAGATATCAAATTAAAATTACATTACACATAGCCTATGAGGAATGCCAGCGACAATCGTCTGGTTTTTTCTTTTCATTCTATGATTTATGATATTAATATTTTCTTGCAACGTTCATACATTTCGGAATCAACAACGTCCAAAAAGGCTGGTACGAATGCTTATGAAGTACCAAACAACCTCGGAGTAGGCAGAGCCAGAACCAGCACGTAAAGTGCCGAAGAGGTGCCCCGTTGCGAAGGGGCACGACAACACCCCCACACACACAACTATATATCTCCAGAAATTGCTGGAGGACGAAAGTTCTTTGAGTTTGACACAGAATTCATCGATAAAGTGTCCCCTAAACAATCAATAATATTGTCAATATTCGCTTCAATATTGACGGAGGACCATATTGATGGAAATATTGATAGTCTAAGGGCGTATTGAAGCGTCCCATCAATATTGACGGATATTGAATGCGGCACGAATATTTTTCCCAGAATGAGTATTGGTGAGAATATTGATGCGTTTAAATTGAAGCATATTGATGCGCGCTTCGATATAGAGCGTCAATATTGATGCGAATATTGACAATATTATTGATCATTTAGAGGACACTTTAGTCGCAGTGTACGGCACCCCGTACAGCGCGAGTGTCACGGCGGACAAAGCGCTCGTACCGAAAGGGTTGAAAAAAGTTATCGTATCTTTTTAGAGCGTCCATTCGGGTATCAATCCGAGTCACTGTATGTAAAAGTTGATTTTTGGCCACTCCCCCCCCCCCCCCGTGCGACGCACAGTGATCCCAAAGCCCGAAACCGTGGCCAAAACCTAAAAAATGTTCTTTCAGCTAGGTAAGTTTTAATTGTGGAGTTGGTTACTGTAAGACAGACCTGGGCGACGGTGGCCCGGAAAACACATGTTGCTGTTTCTTTCCTTCTCTATCTCGGTAAGCTCTCCTTCTCTTGCTCGGTAAGACAGTCCCAGAGCAGCAGCAACATGTGTTTTTCGGGCCACCGTTGCCCAGGTCTGCTGTAAGAGTATTTCAACTTGGGGCAAACGGCAAAAGGTCGCATATTTTCAACCGAGTCATTCCATGCCAAATCGGTCACTTTTTGCAGGCACTATCGTCGATTTTGTTCTAAATGAGATATATTGTAGTCCATGTAAAATTAGGGGGTGTTTAAGTCATCATTTTGACGGTTTCGAATTTTTTTAGAAATAGCAGACCTTCAAAGTTTTCAA
The DNA here is from genome assembly GCA_933228785.1 of Lasioglossum pauxillum. Lineage (NCBI taxonomy): Eukaryota > Metazoa > Arthropoda > Insecta > Hymenoptera > Halictidae > Lasioglossum > Lasioglossum pauxillum. Next base: position 31,665,463 of record OW121703.1, read on the forward strand.
TTTTTGCCCATTTCCGCGAAAACGGGCCTCACTGACGAATTTTGATCTCAGAAACTGTTTGTCCCGATTAAGCTACATTTTTCTTGTATTATTCGGAAAGGATTGGGCTATTACAAAATAATTTTTTCAACCTCGAAAATCAACTTTATAATATCGAAAAATTTAAACAATTTCTTTTTCAACGTTTTTTTCGATGGCGGGCCAGAGTGATTTAAATTTTGAAAAAATTCCTTGAAGTTTCCCCCTTAAAATGAGCTCTTGAAAAAGATGGAGCCATAAAACTTGGCGTCACAATGAGCTGGTAAAGTACGGCGTGTACCTGCGTTTCAGGCTAGAGGCGAGTTGTGCGCACCGCTATTATGGTCCGTTGTCTATAGTCTATACCGCTGGTGAAGAAAATACCAGCAGACCGTATACGACTAAATGACTCTATTTATACCTGGAGAACAACATTAGTTTAGTTTTTCGTATATTTTTCCATAATCCTTAAGTCCATCCCACACAATGATCCTATTCATACTTCTTACCATAAACCCTCCTTGTTCCGATACCAAAATTTGGTGTGTACGGAGGAAAAAAGGAGGTGGTGAGGGATCGAAGGAAAAACACGTGTGCCGTCCGTGATGGTTAATGCCTCCTTCATTAAAACTCTCCGCACGTTTGTCTCGTCGCTTGTTCTGTCGTTTTTCGTTTTTCATCCGTGCGTCGTCACGACAACGCTCGTTCGTTGTCGCGAGATGGCTCATTCTTTCGAAACTCCGGAAACGTGAAAACCGAAGGATCGCTTCAGCGTCGATCAGTCGAACAGATAGTTCACACGGACAGAGTAGAGGTACGCTTATTTGTTTGTGTAGCGCGCGTGCAATCGAGCAGGCACCAACACGGGCATGCGCGGTCGACACGGATACGACGGTACGTCAGGGAAGGGGAAACTAGCGTGTCAGGGGAACGGCCCACAGCCCACGAATATCCCATCCCATCAGTCTCAGTATCTCACCTGATCTCGCCGCTGCTGGTTCAGTTCTCGATCGCATCGTCGCGTCCAGTCTCCAGTCGCGTCGTACCATCGCTGTGTGGTGTCACTGGCGAGTGCTTTGTTATTGTTAGTGGTTTCCAACCGTGATTTACCAGTACGTGAAAGAAAGGTATTTATACATTGTATTTATTTACATATATTGGTTATTCGATTTCATTTTGCCAATGGCTAGCAAAAGGTTAAGAACGTCAATACCGCGGAAACCATTTCGAGAATTAAGTTACAGCCAAAAATGACGCGTTTTAAATGAAATTAGGACTAATTTGAGGTCCCGTAAAAAGTCAGCACGCCCCGTTAATGTTGTCAGTATGCAGGATATTCCGTCTAGCACCTCCTCTTCGTTCGCGCATAATTCCAATGTTGAGTCTTCGCGTGACTTGCAAGCTATTCTTGATATTGACATTGCACACGACATGCCGAGCACTTCATCTTCTTCTTACTCAATCCCGTCACGCGATGATACGCCCGGCAACTGCTGGCGCTCTGCCAGAACCCTCATTTCGCGATCATCTAGCCACTTGCTTCGTTGATAGTAACTTAACGCACGTCCAGGTGAATAACATATTAGACGTTTTACGTACACATTCGTGTTTTAATGATTTTCCGAAAGATGCGAGAACAATGCTTTGCACACCACGTACCCCTGTCCCCACGTTTGTGGTGGAACCTGGTGAATATGTCCATTTCGGTGTAGAAACTACAATAGTCGATTACTTATCATCACTCGAATCTGTTGAAACCATTCCCAAACGTCTACAGTTAGATTTTCACGTCGACGGATGCACCCTAGACGAATCAAATACAATCCACATCTGGCCTATTCAAATAAGAATCTTTAATATTTGTAACAGTAAACCGCTGGTCGTAGGTATCTATGAAGGCCGGAACAAACCCAGAGATAGCAATATTTACCTCCAAAAATTTGTCTCGGACATCAATTTAATAATATCGAATGGAGGCATTCTCTTCCAGGATACAAGAATCCCTGCAGATTTAAGATGTTTAATAGCTGATGCGCCAGCCCGAGCTTTTATTTTCAATCACCACGGGCATAATGCGCGGCAACCTTGTTCTAAATGTGAGGTGAGTAGCAAATGGGAAAAAATCGCATGGTTTTTCTCGGCATTGGTCACCATCCCAGAAGCGACGATGTATACGCAACACGTCCTGATGGCGATGCTCATTTTGAAAAGGGTAATACCCCATTAGCTTCCCTACCGATGGGAATGGTTTCCCAAGTGCCATTCGAGAATATGAATAGCTACACAGACCGAGCCAGTTGCAGTAGTATCTGATCTGACTGAGTTGGACTTGATCCCGTTATTGCCAACTAGGTCAGCTTCAACACAGACGGTTCAAACCAGATCAATTGGTACTCAGGTGGATGACATAGACTTCCTGCATTACCCTATATTGCCCACAGCTCCACTTTTGGGTTGTGACGCTAATTGTTCTGGCAGGCAAGGAGTAGTGGACAGACCTCCAATCGTTCGGCCTAAAGTGAAAGTGGTGAAGAGAGAGTATGGCACAGGCACGTCAAATTGGTAATCTAACCGAGCTGGTGAACCTGTATGTGGCTGAGATCGGACAAGACTACAGCCAGTCCCTTCGAGACCTTCTGGACCCAGACTCCATAGCTAGGGAAGCCAATGCCCTCAGAGCTATGAGAGAGGTCATGAGATATGAGGGTTTTGACCCGATAGCCATAGCAAGACGGATGGCCAATGCTCACAGGGCTGCTCAGGACCAGTATGCAGCGGACCCAGGTTCTGTCCAGAGCATGACGGTTGATATCGATGCTGGGGGGTCCATAGAGCTATCGAATGACCTGCCTTTTAGTACAGATGTCCGGTACTTGTGTCTTCTCTTCGTGAGCCGTGGAGCATCGTTCGATAAAATAATGAAGAAGTCCAGCGAAGGTATGATATTTCTGATGACAAATTTGAAGGAGAAATATGGGATAACTACCACTAAGAGGAAGCCGGGCACATCAATTGATGCAAAACTGATAACTTTACCCAGAATTGCAGCCTCTTTCCCCACTGTCACTGTGGACCTTTTCCACCATGGCCACGGAAGAGAAATGGCTTCAGCAGAAGATGCTGCTGGGGTTCGAGTTGAATGGCCCAGAGCATTCTTATCTCCCATGATGGCGTCAGTCATTCCCTCCTCAGAGGCATCACCCAGAGCACAAATGTTGGCTCTAGCTGTGGCCATAGATGACCTTCTGCACCAAGGGAACACCCGAACCAAACTAAGTGCCCTATACCAATACCTGATGGCCTCCCACAATTCCACAGCTATCCCAACAGTGGTGAAAACTGCGAGATGTAAGTCTTGGGGAATATTTGATAATGCTGGAAATCTCACCCCTGGCATAGCACAATCCAAGAACAATTGCATTGAACGCATCAGGGCTAGACGGGCAGATGATCCTGATCTAGAGAGAATTATTGGCATGCTATGAGGCCCTAGTTCCATATTCTTTGTTTGACAGTTCTATTTTCCTCTCACTTGTTATCATCATTGTTCTTTTATATTGTTACATCACCACATGCGACCATCATCTAATAGTTTCATAGATGAGCTTTTTGCCCATCAATTTCTAGTTTACTACTTTCTTTCAACATTTTCCTTGACAATGACCGCTCACGTGATACTATCAGTCTTTTTGTGGATTGTATAGAATCATGTGCCCGGTCATTGTGTTAAAAAAAAAAACAGAAATGTACGAGGATTTGTTTGTTGGAATGAATGAATGCGAGACTGGATCGCTGGATGAGAAAATGAAAGGGTTGAGTGAACGGTTACTTTTAACTGAAATGAATGTAGGAGAGTGAATGGGAAAGATTCCGGATTTACAAATAAATAACTGTATTTTTGCACTGTTAGAATGTACAATAATGTCAATAGTGAACAAATGATATGTGAAATATGTATAAGAGAAGTTGTGAATAAAAAGAACTGAACAAGATTTATGAAAATGACACTTGACGTTTCGCGTTTAGAGCAATTTGAATAAGAGAGCGAGGCGACGGTTGTCTCTCTCTTTTATGGCCTCGATCCTTCTGGAAGGTTCGTCACACGTCATGCTTCCGTGGCAGAGTTCGAGAACCTTCCAGAAGGATCGAGAGAGAATTCGCCCAATAGCGTAAGCGATCGCGCGTTACGCGATATCCGGACGCTTGAGTCGATCGGTGATTTGCGCGGATCGCGTCGTCTGCTCAGTGCCTTACGTGGTGCCGCTGAGACAATATGGCGCTCGAGAGCGCCAATCTCGAACAATATGCATCTTGTATGTCTCGGTGTTTTAAAAAAATTGTTATCTGCCTGGATCTGTGGTACGTTTACCAAAGAAGTTAAATTATCCTCTAATCAACTACAAATAATCAACGCGAGAATGAACGTAATTAGTAACTACTACTGCCCATCTGATTTTGCCAGACATTCCGATACAATCCAAACCTTTGCAAAATTCAAAGCGACTGAATTTCGGCAATTTCTTTTATATACTGGCCCAGTCGTCTTGAAAGGGGTGCTAAATGATAACGTGTATTTCCATTTTTTGCTTCTTCACAGTGCCATTAGAGTACTGGCTTCACCCTCCCTTCTAAAGAAACATTTACATTTTGCAAAAGTAGCATTGAAACAATTTGTTCTTAACTGCGTACAGTTCTATGGTGAGTCCTTCCTCTTGTATAATATCCATGCTCTTCTTCATTTGGCGGATGACGCGGACCAGTTAGGCCCCTTAGATTCATTTTCTGCTTTCCCGTATGAAAGCAACATGTCGATTTTCAGAAAGTATAACAGAAAGCCGGATCAAATTTTGCAACAATTCGCAAATAGAATGGCTGAAATGAAACGTTGTGGTAGCAGGAAGAGAGGTGGTGATTCTTCCATCACCACTGTCCATGCTTCTATGATGTTTTGTAGCAGCAGTGGCACGGTTTGTTACCGCAAAATACGATTTTCCAATTTATCCCTTTCAATAGATAATCGCGACAATTGCTGCATTTTAAACGACGGCTCAATTTGTACTATTTCATTAATTTACCCGTACCAGAATACTTATAGATTAGGCTTAAAACGGTTTGAATATGTAGATCAGTTTTACAAAATATCATTATCCTCTCAGAGTTTTGAAATTTTCAAATGTGCCATTTTGAGCACAGAAATAACCTTCGTTAGCTTGCAATATGTCAAAGCAAAATGTTATCGAATGCCAATCGACACCAACCAATGGGTTGTCGCAGTCCTTGCGCACGCTGGAGAAGCGTAATTTCATTGCATAATTGGAAGGTGCATCTCTTTCCTTTCTTGTGTAATTTTGACATAGTGGAGTAGTAATTTCTTCTTCTTGTAGTAAGAAGTCTTGTAGTAGTATTTCTTCTTCTTCTTACCCTGAAGAAGCACGTCGTTCCGTGCTTCAGAAGAGCTGCAGAAGGTAGCAGCAAAAATGGCTTCGCTCGACTTTAATGGGAAACTCCAACGAAACCAAAGATGCGCACCCAAATGCTATTTCCATAGACCAGGTATGCCTATCTACAGTGACCCCCACCAATATTAGGATAACTTCTTTAATATTGGACATTACAATTTGAACGTTTGTGAGAAGTTAGAAATCGACTAATAAAAAAAAATAAACTAAATGAAAAAATATAATCATTATTTCCTACTTCATTCACTTATCGTAGTTGAATGATATTGAGTAGTCTAAATTTTAAATTAATATTTAAATTATTAACATGAAAATAAGTGTATAGTAGTCATACAAAATATATAAATTTTCTTTTCCGTCGAACGACTCTTTTTTTTCCATAAACACATTTCAATAAATTTAAAAAATGTAATGAATTGAAATTGAACTGTAGAGAAAATGGTATGGCAATGCAATTTTTATAGTTTCCATCTCTTGCAATCGATGCAGACAATTTTTATTTCGCATAAAGCTCCGCAGTCTAAGAAAAATAACATAAATATGAAAATAAGTAAAATTTGCATGTGCACAAAATAAAATTCTGCATTCAAAAAACGGTATTTCGAATTGTCAGTAAAAAGGACGAGTGCTGTGTATATTTGGTACAATAGAAAGGGTATACCCGGATAAGCATGGGCCAGCGGCCCCCGCTCCGATTTTCCTGATTCCTGTCTTAAAACATCGCTTTCTGTCTAAAAACACATTGTGCAAAATTTCAAATGTCTACCCCCACCGGAAGGGGAGATATAGGGGTATATTCCCCCGCATTTAAATGCAATTTAAACGGCAATCAAAAGATGTTGTGCCCAGACGGGTTTCAACAATGCTTCAAAGTGGATTCTTACTGTCTAGTTCCAGGATCGGGATTTGATCGGGAGTGGCGACTATTTAACCACGTTTTACAGCTTTATTCAACTTTTTCCCCCGGTCCGGGTGGTGTCCAGAGTTTTTATAACATCTGTTTTGCTGAGTTAGAATTTTTGCGGCGGTCACTGCCTCGCCATAGCGCTTACATTGATTTCGCTGATGACAACCTGTCGGAGGTTGTTGTCACGCCGAACTGCTTACAATTTATTTCGCTGATGTTACCTGTCGGAGGTTATTGCCTCGCCGTACATGCTTAATCCCGAATTCCGGACACCACATCCCTACCCCCTTAGGGAGAGTGCTCTTACAATTTTCCATGAAATATGTAAGAGCATGACATGAAATCGAAACGAATAATTATAAATGACTTATTAAGTGGCATATTAAATAACTCGTAAATAATGATAGCACTAACGTTTACATGCATATTATTCGCTTGGTTGACCATTTTGTTGGTTACCTCGCTTACATTTCATTCGTGGAATATACTTGTAAAACATTATTACAATTGCTAAGAGTATAATTATTCCGCTTATGGAAAATGATGAGATAAGGCTATAATGATATTCTACGGGTGTGAGTTTGTTTTCCAAACCTAGGTCGTCCCTTACTTCTATTAAACTTTTACTTATTGCGTGTAACTCATCTGGGTTCTTAATTATTTTCTTTAGCTTACATTGTTCCATGTGTTTTAGTTGTGTTACATTAATGGTCTTTATTAAATTTGGTATGGTTAAATTATGCATTGGTAAATAACTGAAGTATGTTTCCGCCTTATAATATTTACTCGTTTCTATTGTAAATTCGGTTGTAGAGATTGTACATTTTTCTTTAATTACTATGACACCAGAATCTTGTATTAATGTGCTTTGAATGGGGTTCTGATCGCATGATATTACTAAATGAATTGGTTATGGTGTAACATAGATCCACGTTCCTGGTTGATTTAATTCGATTAGAATAGTCTGGTTAAGGTTTATGAATCTAAGGTTGCAGTTTTTCGGTTGCTGTACTAATTTCGTAAAGATTTGTACTTCGCAAGGGCCTTTTGGTAATGCTTTAAAAACAGGATGGTATAACTTACACAGATAGTTGTTGTCTAACATTTTACATTTTCTCAACTCTTGGTTATTAATATGTACGTAATCCAAGTTTGCTACATCTATTGTTACTAATGTATCGGTAGTATCTAAATATGCGTAGAGCGATTCGTTTACTTTTGTGGGTACTGGGTACACCTTATTTACCTTATATTGTTTCGCATTGAGTAATGGCACTTCGATAATTGTATTGATAGCCTGGGATGTGCTATAGGTTGCTAAATTAATTAATTCGTATAAGGAGTGGATATTTTCGATCGTGAGCGGTATCGGGAAATTTAGGCCTTTCGGTAAGTTAGGTAAGGCTGAATTTAGGTATTCGATAATCTGTTTGGGAGGGAGGACTATTGGGTTTAGGATTCCCTTCCTGATATTTTGTGTATAATCTAATATGTTTTTCACGTCTTCGGCTAGATCCTTGATTATGTTTTCGAAAATTATGGCCTGTTCGTCCATAGCGGCTTGGAGATTTTCGCTATTTGTCTCCGTTTGTAGTAACTGTCTAAGTGCGTTTGTGGCGTTTAACAGTGTACGTTCGTTATGATTTATGTTCCCGATAGATTCGTTATACAGTTGGATGTTTCTATTTACAATTTGTATTTGTTTTAATAATGATGTTCTTAGTGTACTACCTTCGTTTTTAAGTATTGCTATCTGTCTACTTATTGTTTGTCTGTCGTTTTCATCCATTGTACCAAATAATACTTTCCCTAAATGTCCGATTCCGTCTATTAGTCCTCGGCGTGATCGTGACGTTGTTCCTATTATTTGATGTACATACTCGAGATTTACAGAAATCTGTTGCAATTCTTTGCTTGATATGTTGTAAAATTGGTTACAAAATTTGTTTAGTCTGTGGTTAGCTGTGTCTGTACACTGTTTCGTCGTTTCTTTGAGCGCAGTTTGTATTTTGGCAATACGTATAGATAACGGTGTTACATCTATGTGAATGACTAATTTCCAAGTACTTCTATAAATATGTAAATTACCGAGTTCTTCGAAATAGATACCTGGATGATCTGTGAACCTTTGAATGATAACGCCTTCATCCGGTGGTATCCCGTGCGTTATTCTTATGATTAAAAGTGAGGTTCTGCAAAGTGGAGTACAAGGTATTGGTTGCTGTGGTGTAGCTCTGTAATTATTCCTAACTTATTGATACGGCCGCGCCTAGCATAATCCTGTGATTTTCAATGTTATTAGTCTATGAAATGTTTTAGACGATTAGTGTGGACTCGTAGAGGTCTGCGTCCTTTTTTTATTGTATAATTTTCGTTTGCGTGCGTTTGTGTTACCGTGTATGGGCCTATCCAACTCGGTGTTAATTTTTTCGAACGCCCCCGTCTAACTGTGTCGTCGCGTAACAGTACTTGATCGCCTGGTTTGAATTTGACATTCGCCGTCCTTTTATCGTAGTGTTGCTTAGAGCGCATTTTTTGGTTGTTTATGGTTTCCCTCGCTATTGCATTGGTTGAGCGTAATCGTTGTTTTAATTCGTGAGCGTAATGATCGTATGTATAGTCGGGTTGCGGCGCGAGTTTGAGCGAGGTCGGTAATTCGGCTTGTCTCCCAAATACTAGTTCATAAGGAGTGTAGCCTGTCGCTGTGTGTGGCGTCGTATTATATGTAAACATTGCGTAAGAGAGCCATTCATCCCAGTTTGACTGATCTTCATCGATAAAATTTTTTAGATATTCTGCTAGTGTCCTATGGCTTCTTTCCAGTGCACCGTTTGATTCTGGATGATAAGCCGTCGTCTGTATTTTGTCTATTTTAAGCAGTTTGCATGTTTCTTTAAATACTTGGCTAAGAAAGTTAGCCCCTTGATCTGTAAGTAATTTCTTTGGAGTTCCGTACTTGCACACTATTTTAGTTACGAATTCTTTGGCTATGGTATTTGCTTCTTGGTCTGGTAGGGGTATCGCTTTACTAAATTTTGTTAGTAGATCTTGGAACGTTAGCACGTATTTATTCCGGTTGTTACTCTCGGGTAATGGTCCTACTATGTCTAGCGCGCATTTTTCAAAAGGTGCCGATGGTGTATCTGTAATTATCATAGGGGCTCTGGTTGATTTTCGCAACTTATTCTTCTGGCATTTTTCGCATTTTGCAATGTAATTTTCTATATCTTGTCTCATGCCTGGCCATGAGTGTTTTAAATATATACGTTTTAATGTTCTCTTCATACCTATGTGTCCACCTAATGGGGTGTCGTGGTATTCGTATAATATTTGTTTCTTTTCTTCCTCTGTATATTTATCCTTGTTCTTAGCCGTTGTGTCGTTTTCGTCTGTTTCCGAAGATTCTTGTTCGTCTTTATCTGAGCTATCTGATGCTGCCTGTGGCTCATCTGATGGTGGTGACTTTCGTGGCCTTCCGCGTCCGCGTTTGATAACATACATTCTACTAAGTGCGTCCGCGTTTTGGTTTGTCTTTCCTTCCTTGTATCGAATCTCGTAGTCGTATTCTTCTAACTTCAGTCTCCACCTAATTAATCTAGAGCCCGGATCTTTAACGTTAAATAACCATGTGAGAGGTTTATGATCGGTGACGATCGTGAATTTAGTTCCGTATAAGTAAGGCCGGAAGTGCTGGGTTGCCCATACTATGGCTAGTAGCTCCTTTTCCGTTGTGCTGTAGTTGATTTCGGCTTTATTAAGTATTCTACTTGCATAAGCTATTGGTAGGTCCTTTGCCTGTTGCTGTTGTGATAATATCGCACCTATAGCTTTACCCGATGCATCTGTTGTTAGCGTGAACGGTTTTGAGAAATCCGGATATTGTAACAGTGGTGCCGATGTCAGTTTTTCTTTTAATATCTGGAAGGCTTCCTGTTCCTGATCAGTCCATCTGAATTCTGCATCCTTTTTTAATAATTGAGTGAGTGGTTTTGCTATACTTGAAAAATTTTCTATGAATTTTCTATAGTAACCTGCTAATCCTAGGAAGGATTGTAGATCTTTCGTTTTCTTCGGTACCGGGTAATTCTTTACTACATCTAATTTTGACGGATCTGGCTTAATGCCGTCTTCGGTAATGACATGACCCAGATAAATTGTTTCTTTACGCAAGAATTGACACTTATTTGGTTGCAATTTTAGACCGCTTTCTCTTATTCTTTCGAAAATTTGTACCAATCTTTCCTGATGTTCTTTGAGTGAGCGTCCGTGAATGACTATATCGTCTATGTATACGAAGCATTTTATTCCACGTAGTCCTCCTAATAAGGCTTCCATGGTTCTTTGAAAAGTAGGGGGAGCGCCCTTAAGACCAAATGGCATACGTTTGTATTCGAAGTGCCCGTGCGAGGTAGAAAACGCTGTCTTTTCGCAATCCTCGGGCTCCATAGCGATTTGATGAAATCCTGACGCTAAGTCTAAGGTGGAAAAGTATTTCGCCCCTCCTAATTGGTCGAGTATGTCTGATATGTTTGGTAGAGGGAATGAGTCTCCTACTGTTATCTCGTTTAACTTTCGGAAATCGACTACTACTCTATATCTTTTTTTTCCAGTTTCATCGGGCCTTTTAGATACTACTAACAATGGGGCATTCCATTCGCTCGTACTAGGCCCTATTATGCCTTGCTCTAACATTTCTTTGACCTGTTTGTCCACTTCCTCCTTGTGTACTTGTGGTAATCTATACGGTCTTACGTTTACTGGTTTCGCGCCCGGTATCAATCGTATTTTGTGCCTTACTTTGTCCGCAAATCCTAATCTGTCTCCTTCTAAATAGAAAATGTCGTTATATTTATCGCATAGTTCCATTAAACTTGCCTTTTCTTCTTCGTTTAAGTTTTCCGTTTTGATATTGTCGCGTAAGGACTTCATTCTATCCTTCCCGATCAGTACTTGAATGTCATACGTTGCTTTGCTGACACAGTCATTGCTACCGATCTTGTCGCGTAGGTCAGTATCTGGCGTTGTTGAGAACGTCTCGAGTTGCACCGTCGGGGGCCGCAACTGGATTGCGCGAGTCGTCATGTTTATTATAGGTATCGGGCACGTGCCATTGTCAGAACTTGTCAGACAATTTCCTATGTATATACCCGGTTCTAGCATTTGTTTTTCTACTAACCCGTCTCCCTGCTCTCTTGTGCGAGCTCGAATAATTGTTTCCGTTCGTGGTTGGATAATAATCTCGTCCTGAACTAATGGCCAATATGTGTCTAGAATTTCTACACGTACTCCTGGTCTAATTATTGCATTGTACTTAGTTACGAAATCGTATCCTAGTATTCCATCAACTTGTAAAGGGAAATCGTCTTTAACTACGTGGCAAGGCTGCATAACGAACCTTGTTCCTATTTTCACATTAAGCTCTATTTTACAGATGGTAGGGATTTCAGTGTTTCCTATACCCCTCAGGGTTACTACTTCTCGTGTCGTGCGCACTTTCCCTATAATTTTACTATACTTGAGTAGAGTAATGTCTGCTCCCGTGTCGACCAGCATGCGGATTTTTGGACACTTTATTTCCTTTGCTTCTAGTTCTACTATATTTTTTGATTTGCTTCCTCCGCTGGTACAATTTATTTGGTAAGATTCGAGAGTTGGCCTCTCATTTGAACCTGCTCGTCCAGGTCTGTTTCCGGTCGTGTTACTATATGACCTATCCTCTGTGTTCCGGAACATGTCACGTCGGTAATTACTAGTTTGTTCGCTATTTCTAGTTCGTATCTCTCCGTTGTTGATTCTCATTAATGTTCTACAATCGCGCTGGACATGCCCGGGTTTCTTGCAGTAGTTGCAAACTACTGTCGTGTGGTACATCTCCCGTCGGGATCCCAAGCTTTGTCGATTAAACGCGGGACGATTAGATGCTAGTTCCGGTCGCGGCATGCTCAGACGCGTATAACAGTTCTTTGCTACGTGCCCCTGTTTATGACACCTTTCGCACTTTATTTCACTATATCTTGGCCCCATTCTGTCTCTATTGAATCCAACACCTCCATAATTTCCATAACCACGACTGTTGTTCGGCCCTAGTGCCTGTTCCTCTTCGATGGCTGCAGTTATTGCTGCTCTAAGTGTATCAAATGTCCGTGATCTAATTATCACTCTCAGTTTTTCCTTCAACCCTATGCTAAAAACGTTTACAGCTTGCTCGTTTACTGATTCTACCAACGCTTTGTTGACCATGTTACTGTTTCCTGGTTTTAATATTAATTGTGACAATTCTATTGTTAGTTTTTCCAATCTTGCCGCGAATGCCCTGACATTTTCGTTATCTCTTTGACGACATGCATTAAACTCTGATTGGACAGCGCATAGCGAACGTTTTTCCTTAAAGAGTGCTAGTAATAGTGTTTTTAACGAGTCAAAACTGTCTATGTCCCGATATTCTAGCTCTATTGCTGCTCGTTTCTTAAATTTTGTCCCTAAAATTGCTCGCAATAGTAGGGGTTGTTCACCTACGGATACTAACTCCAACGCGATCTCGCATGATTTCAAGAAGGTGGTTAGTTCGCTAGCGGATTCTCCACTGAATTCTTTTACTAATGAGAGCGCTTTTAATACGGTTACGTTGCCCGTTGCTTGGTTACTACCGCTGGTTGCCATGTTTTGTGTTTCTAGTAGACTGAAGTCTGCAATATTTATAGGAAATTCCCTCTGTATAATTACGTAATCGTAAGCTTCGCTATCGCTTGATGGATCGCTATCTAAGTTTATGTACGGTGCGGGTAAACGCGTTCGATGCGATGTCGGTGGATCGGAATACGGCGTACGCGGTTCCTCTTTTTCGGTGAAAATGGGGAATTTGTCGAATATTGATTCAAATGATCTTGAGATACGTTTACGATAAGATGAACGCAAAGGCTTAAAATCTTCGTTTTTTCCCGACATACAAAATTGTTCGATTTATAGTTTTGTTTAAATGTGATCTCGGCACTTACAAAATTAGATGTCGCATTTCGCTTGGTTCTGGCGGGTCGTTAGTCCTCGGACTGGCGACTGCTGCAATTGTCGTCCTTCTGGCTCCCGATGGTTCCGTCCTGTTCTGCCGGAAGAGAGTCTGGAGTTGCTAGTCCTCAGACCGCTGACGGCAATCTTCCTTCGGGTTGTTACTCCTTGAGGTCAGTCCTCAGACTGCTGTCAGTATTGTCCGTATTGTCAGTATTGTCAGTATTATCAGTATTATCCCACCGCTGCCACCAAATTGTTGTGCCCAGACGGGTTTCAACAATGCTTCAAAGTGGATTCTTACTGTCTAGTTCCAGGATCAGGATTTGATCGGGAGTGGCGACTATTTAACCAAGCACGAAGTTACGTTTTACAGCTTTATTCAACTTTTTCCCCCGGTCCGGGTGGTGTCCAGAGTTTTTATAACATGTGTTTTGCTGAGTTAGAATTTTTGCGGCGGTCACTGCCTCGCCATAGCGCTTACATTGATTTCGCTGATGACAACCTGTCGGAGGTTGTTGTCACGCCGAACTGCTCACAATTTATTTCGCTGATGTTACCTGTCGGAGGTTATTGCCTCGCCGTACATGCTTAATCCCGAATTCCGGACACCACAAAGATATAGATAAACTCTATATTTCAGATTTTTTCAGAATTTTTTGCTAATTATTTATAGTTGAAAATAATTAATTAATTTTTTGGGAATTTTTTTAACTATCTTCCCCTAGGTTGACACCCACCAAAAAATTCCAAAATATTGCTATGATGTTAAACTATTTTGTAAAAAAATCTCAGAAGTGTCGGTTTGGTGGAACAGTGTCACAGAAAATAAAGTATGCCGGCGGACGCTCGGTTTGCGGTTCACTCGCGGTGGCTAGTGATGGGAGCGAGCTCAGCGAACGGAAAGTCGGCGCGTGTACGGAAAGGCTTCTACATGTAAAAATACGACTAAATCTTCTAATATATGATTACAATTGGAAGTCTAAACAATTATATTTTTAGAATATAGTTTACATTAAAGAAGAAAAATACGTGTAAAGTTAGTTTGTTGCTGTCAAGTAACAGAAAGAAGAATCTTCTCACAAGTATGTGTATGGTCACAGTGTTAGAGGTTAGAGAATCCTCCTCAACACTCAATTTTTTTTTCTTTTTTTTATATGTATTTATAATAAACTAAACGATTTTTATTGTTTGCACTTCAATATTCTATAAAGCAAACATGACTATTAATTTGTAATTATCATATAGATTAAAATATTGCACATGTTTCTAATTTTGCGGACATATAAATCTAGTTTTTATTATTTACGCCCATATAATGGATATATTCTTTTTATTTTTACTCCTCATTACTTTACTATAATGCAATATGCTGCTTTGTATTTCTGTGCTCAAATGAACACTGTGAAATAATATCTTACGCGTGTACCAAGACCACGATGGGATGATTACGTAACAACAATAATTTTTTCTTTTATTATTGCAATCCAGCCGATGACTGGAACCGCACTCATTCGGATCGTGTTTGACAAACAAATGAGCGTATGATCAGATAACATTGTAACGTCGGCTAGCGATCAAGGAATATGCCGACTTTACGGCATGTTCGTAGGCGGCTTGCCGCGAAATGCTCGAAACGCGAAACGCGAGATCATTCGAACGCTACGTGCAATATTTTAATCTATATGATAATTACAAATTAATAGTCATGTTTGTTTTATAGAATATTGAAGTGCAAACAATAAAAATCGTTTAGTTTATTATAAATACATATAAAAAAAAAGAAAAAAAAATTGAGTGTCGAGGAGGATTCGAACTCGAGCTCCCCGGGGTATCGAGCGGAACCTCTAACACTGTGACCATACACATACTTGTGAGAAGTTTCGTCTTTCTGTTACTTGACAGCAACAAACTAACTTTACACGTATTTTTCTTCTTTAATGTAAACTATATTCTAAAAATATAATTGTTTAGACTTCCAATTGTAATCATATATCAGAAGATTTAGTCGTATTTTTACATGTAGAAGCCTTTCCGTACACGCGCCGACTTTCCGTTCGCTGAGCTCGCTCCCATCACTAGCCACCGCGAGTGAACCGCAAACCGAGCGTCCGCCGGCATACTTTATTTTCTGTGACACTGTTCCACCAAACCGACACTTCTGAGATTTTTTTACAAAATAGTTTAACATCATAGCAATATTTTGGAATTTTTTGGTGGGTGTCAACCTAGGGGAAGATAGTTAAAAAAATTCCCAAAAAATTAATTAATTATTTTCAACTATAAATAATTAGCAAAAAATTCTGAAAAAATCTGAAATATAGAGTTTATCTATATCTTTTGTTAGCCGTTTATCCCATATCGATATCTTTTCTCGTTTTAGAGCAAATTGCATTTAAATGCGGGGGAATATACCCCTATATCTCCCCTTCCGGTGGGGGTAGACATTTGAAATTTTGCACAATGTGTTTTTAGACAGAAAGCGATGTTTTAAGACAGGAATCAGGAAAATCGGAGCGGGGGCCGCTGGCCCATGCTTATCCGGGTATACCCTTTACTTCGCTACTGACACTTGCCACATTAGTGCGAACTACCCTCACCGACGATGCTGCCCTGTAAAACGACATTCGCTAATCATATCAGTACGACGCTACGGTACTGCCCTCTTAAAAAAGGTAGATTCAGAGTCTAGCTGCCGGTATTCTACCGTCAGCCTGTCCACGGAAATAGCCTTGCGCACACGGACGGCAGAAATAGTCACTAATGCGCGCGGAGAATCTCTGGCAGAAATCGAGCAGATGCTTCCTTGAGTAGCTCGAAGCGTAGCTTTGACCGTATTCTGCCAGTTCTCTGCCCTAAACTGGATCTGCTCGAGACAGGCCTGGTTATCAGGGTAGACTCTACGACTCGCCGATCCCCCGCTAGGGGCATTGGGCATGCGATTGCACACATAGACGTGCCGATTGCATACATAGAACGCAGGTATTTTACCTGTATTTCTCCACGCTCTTGTGCTTCTTTGCTAAAGTGAAAACGTATATCGATATGCTTGCTGCGAGCGTGGTGCACACTATTCTTACATAATTGAATACAACTTTGGTTATCGCAGTGAACCACACTAGGCTCGTCAACAATTTTGCAAATTTTCATATGCTGTAACAAATTTCGCATGTATATGACTTGTCACGTCGATCACGTTTCCAGAAGGGAAACATGGCCGAACTCGGGAAATTATGGCCGTACGACCGGGCCACGCTCGGTCGCGCGACACGTGGTCCTCCCGGGACAAAGAGATCTCTCGCAAATCCGGATCGAAATCCAGCAGACCGATCGAGGTTCACTCGGGCGCCAGGCACATCGGCGTGCCGTGCGAAACTCTCACTTTTCGCGGTCGAAAAACACTCCTTCTCTCCGGGCTTGCGAGGATCACGTTAACCTGCGATAGCACTGAGCGCGGCCAGGATTCCGCGTGAGGAAAAAGGACGGAGCATTCCCCGCGACAGGAACGTTTCTCACGGAATAAATTAATCACTCCCGATCTTTTGGCAAATAACAGTCGTTTATTAACGAGTGGTCATACACAAGCCACCGGCGAAGGCCGGCGGCAGTCACAAGATTTGCCGGCGCGGAAGCGATAATTTTCGGCGGTTGTTCGGCCGCTCGCGCGTAATTTCTTCGGTCGCGTCGAGCTCGGCGGTCACAGGACTTCGCGTTAATTACAAGCCTGAAAGGCACGATTTCCGCCGAGCTCCGATAACATACGCGAATAGATCACGGACTGGTCGAAAGCGATTGGAATATCGAACGAGGCGCACTACGCGGACGAAATGATCGAACGAGCGAAACGAGCGCGTGGCGGCACGACACCGGGTAACGTCTCGAGGTGAGCCGAAATACGTCTTCAACGAAAATCGTGCGTCCCGGAATCCGTGCACGGAAAACCGGCGACTTCACGACCTACGGTCGGGCGTACCTCGCAGGAGAGCGACTCCTGGTCTTGGGCAAACGCATACGAATCCGTAGTAATAGACTACACGAACACGAAGTTCAAAGTCCCGCCAATAACGCCCCCGAACCGACACGAACTGGTCACTAATTATGGTTAATCACTAAGGCCTGACCGGCACTTACCACGATAATTGCTCCGCTCGTATTCTTTGACGGTATTACTTTTGTTCGCAGCGCGTGTATTCGTCCGCACGGCTCGTAGTCTTTCGACCCAGTGACCCAATTCGAGCCGGCTTGGGAACGCGGAAGTGGGGCGTCCCCCTACTCCCTTAACTATCTCCGCCGGGGCGACGCTCGGGCCTATCGCGTCGCTCCTCGCTGCAGGGGCGACTCGATAGCTTTCGGCCCCGGGCCTCCGATATTTAGTCAATTTCGGCGCTCGGCCGATATACGATGGCGAGGGCGTTAGGGTTAGATCCGCGCCATTCCGGAGTTGCTCTCGTGGCATTTTCCGGGCGAGATATCGACGGGGTTGGACAGATGCACGTTCCCAGTTCAATTAGCCTCGTCGATCTCTCCGGGTTGGCAGATCCGGGCTCGGTCCAATCCTCGCCGTCTTTCTCGAAAGCGGCGTCCTGCGATAGGTTTTCCGAGCGCCTCGTCTTGAGGGTGTTCGCCAATCAGCGGTCGGAGATAGGTCCCTGGCCCCTTTCGGGGTCGGTATGACCTGAAACTTCGTGTCGCGCTCAGAGGCGCGACATTTGAGCGCGATAATTACGTTTCTCTGTTAATCGGACGTCCCAGGGAGAACGTTCGCGGTGCCCGCTTCGCTTCGATATCGCCTAACCGTGACCCGGTCTTTCGTGAAGGGTTCGGACGGACGCTGGCAAAATCTGCACGTCACAGACTTCCTTCGTGACCTCCGACAGGGCCATGTACTCAGCTTCCGTGGTTGAGAGAGCCACTGACTTTTGCTTCCGACTATTCCAACTGACTGGACCACCGGCCAACCTTAAAACAAATCCAGTACATGACTTTCTATCACTGTTATCTCCAGCCCAGTCGGAGTCCACGAAAGCTGATAAATATTCGTTCTTATTATCATAGTTTATGCTACAGTCTATAGTTCCCTTTAGGTAACGAAGCACACGCTTTGCCATTTTCCAATGTACTTCCGTTGCACTGTCGTTAAACCGACATAATACACTTGCCGCAAAGGCTATATCAGGCCTTCTCGCGTTCGCTAAGTAAACTAAACACCCTGTTAGTTCCCTGTATGGTTTGTCAAACGGTTCACACTTTACATTTTCTGCTTTCGACTTGATCTTTGTCATATCTAAATTTATTTCTAACGGCGTACTTAAAGGGTTGCACTCAGTCATTGAAAATTTCTCTAACACATCTTGTATGCATTTCTTCTGAAATAACTTGATACTACCGACGGTACCGTTTCTTTCAACGCGCATACCGAGAATATCTTTAACAATTCCTAAATCCTTAATTTTGAATTCGCGTTTCAATAATTCTTTGATGTGGTTAATTTTATCTATATCCGCGGACGCAATCAACAAATCATCAACATAAATTGTAATTATTATATCGCTTTTTACGTATACGCAAGGATTCACCGCTGTTTTATTAAATTCTAAACTAAGTAAATAGCTGTCCAATTTTCTATATCACTCGCGGCCTGCTTCTTTCAACCCGTATAAAGGTTTATTTAACTTACATACCATATTTCTTGCATCAAGGTTTTCAAAGAATTTTGGCTGCTCCATGTAAATTTCGTCAGTTAAATTTCCCTGTACGTACGCTGCAACAACATCCATTTGATGCACATGCATTCCTTTTATTACTCTGATTGCTAGCAATGTCCTTATGGTTTCCATCCTGGTTACTGGTGCAAATACCTCATCGTAGTCGTTTCCTTCCCTGTGTAAATCATCTCTGACCACCAATCTGGCCTTGTGTTTTTCGACTATACCGTCTTGATCCTTTTTGACCTTGAACATCCATTTATTTTACCACGTTTTTATTAGGTCGCTTTCTTGTATGTCTGTTCGGTACAAATTTTACAACTGATTTTAAACTAACTTCTCGATGAACTAGAGACTTGAAATTTTAAACATAGCTCAGTACTATATGACAATGCAATATGTAAAAAAAAAATTTTTTAATTTACAACAGCCTACGCGTTTAGGAGATATAAACTATTAAAAATTTAACCGTTACACGTCCCCGCGCGACGACCGGTAGTGCCCACTCGGTTCCCACTCTGACACATCCCCACTCCACTGACCTGCTTCGCACCGAAGGAGCTCAGTGTGCGTTCGAGCTCCGTGCGGTGTTTACAAAGTTACTACGTATTAGTACAGTAATTCTTCAATCGGAGTCCTGGGTCGCCCATCTAACCGTAGTCCACTCACTCCACTGCCGGCCAACGCTGCGCCGCGCCGCACAATGGGGTATTTGGCCTGTTTAGCGCGCCAAAAGTCGAAATTTTTACTTTGTTCAAAATGACTAAAACTTTTTACCCATGTACCTGAATATATATGCAAGTAATCAACAATAATATTTTTCCATAAACGGTACTATTTAGTAACCTATAGATACTTGAAAGTAACATATTCTCGTGACCGAGAGAAGCATGGAAAAACTTGTGTTAAAGAAATGATCTTTGTCACAAGTTTAGTGTATCAAATCGAGATAAAAACATACCTAGGATGTAAAGGAAGGTTTATAGAGTAATTTTACTGCTTTTTGTTTTATACTCTTCGGTGGTTTTGATAGAATAAACAATCAAAAGTGATATAATTTTTTTCAGAAAATTAATATGTTTCATGTAATAACTTTTTTTCTCCGCATAACACCTCTTTAATTTTTTGCGAGGTTAATCATTAGACATTGCTTTATACAATCCTGAAAAGTTTATATGCGGTCTCTTGCTGTAACATTACTTTTTATGCGATTTAGATCAGTATAGCATGAACCGACCGTATATCATATGACTGATGATGAAATAACTGAGCTGTAGGTGATAGATACTTGGAAGTAAATGAAGGAAAATGAATGTCATTATTGCTAGAATATTAATTTATATTATCGGAAGAATGTAATCGCGGTTTAGCAATCGAGTGTCAGTGTTTCTTCGAATACTGTTATGAGCATGAGCAAGTTTCCTTGCTAGTAAAGTAATCATGGCTCGGATTTCTACATCAGTACCTTGATTTGATAGTGTTGTAGCTGGTGTTAAGACGAATTCAACGATATATAATAGTATGACCTTCACACTATTAATAACGTTGTTAACAACGTTGCAATAGTTTTTACACTATTAGTAACGTTGCAATAGCAATTTCTCTTAATCTGACGAAAAAATGTTTGAAACAAAAGTTTAACAGTATTAACTTCAATATAAATTTCAATATATAAAACTTCGAAAAAAATTTGTTTAAAACAAAAAAACAAGGTCGCTTCGATTTTTTAAACATTAAGTTGTATTTTTGATTTGATAGTGTTGTAGCTGGTGTTAAGACGAATTCAACGATATATAAAGGTATGACCTTTACACTATTAATAACGTCGCAATACTTTTGGCGCGCTAAACTCGCCAAATACCCCACTGTGCGCCGTAGGGCGGCGATGATTGATCTCGGCTCGGGTATATCGGTGTGAACACCACACATTGACTCGACTGAATCGAAGTCTCAAACTTCTTAATTTTAATGATCGGTTTATGGGACTTTAACCAGCTTATTCCTGGCGTTTCTCTGATTAAAATGGTACCAAAAACGATATAATTGGGCCAATATTTAGTGGTTTAATCAACGATGAAAGTTTCGAACGCAACGAAGAAGAGCGTATTGGAAAGATAGAGACGCGAACAGTAGCCGCCGTCGGCACAGTTCAAAGGCCCGCGTTGTTGCTGATCTTCGTTGCGTTCGAAACTTTCATCGTCGATTAAACCACTAAATATTGGCCCAATTATATCGTTTTTGGTACCATTTTAATCAGAGAAACGCCAGGAATAAGCTAGTTAAAGTCCCATCGTGATATCATAGAAAATAAAGGAGCTAAGATTTTGGTGTTTCATTGTGATGACGCACGGGCCTTTAAACTGTGCCGGCGACGGCGACACGCTTCGGCCACGCGATCCTATTTCATTCTGTCCTTCTCTATGTTCGGCTCGTCGTTTGAAGTCTCGGCGATGTCGACGGAGTCATAAAAAAATAGCCTCTCTACGCTACCCAAGTCCGTTCAAAACACGGGTGTTGAGACTCCGATCGAAGACTTACTGTTGTCACGCCGTTTACCGATTCACTACGAAATCGGCAACCGGACTCGGGAAATTATGGCCGAAAGACCGGGCCACGCTCGGTCGCGCGAAACGTGGTCCTCCCGGGACAAACAGCCACTAGCAGATTCGAAATAGGACAATATTTAATCGACCGTAGATCGATACTCGGGCGCCAGGCACGTTACCGTGCCACGCGAAACTTTTGTCTCTCCACGAATTTCTTTCGAATCTGCGAGGACTGCGTAGATGCCTTGGATAGCGACGGAACAGGCCAGGATTCCACGTGGGAAAAAGGACGGGGCATTCCCCGCGACGAGAACGTTTCTCACAGGCGAAATGAATAGAGTGAATTCGGGGCAAAATACTACCGTTTATTAAGAACGGGATGGTGGTAATACAAGCCACCGGTATGAACCGGCGGCAGTCAAAATATTTGCCGGCGCGTCGTCGATAATATTCGGCGGTAGTTCGGCCGTTCGCGCGTGACTTCTATTCTTTCGCGTCGAGCTCGGCAGTTACAGGCCTCCGCGTAAATTATACAAGCCCCGAAAGGCACGAAATCTGCCGAGCCCCGATAGAATACGCGATCTGATACAAAACGACTAGGCGAGGACGGCAAAGAACGCGACGAGAACGAAACGGGCGCGTCGCGTCGTCCCACCGTGGAACGTCTCGAGGATCTCCGAATGTAAATCGAAAAACGAAATATTGTACGCCCCGTATCACGCAGCACTCGGGGACGCTACGATACACGGCCCGGCGTTCCTCTCGGGAGAGCTCGTCCCGGTCGCTGGACACGCCGAAGCACGTGGCACACGACGCGAGGTTAGAATTTCCGTCAAAATACGCCCCGAGCCAACACGAGTATTCACAATTCTATAACACCGAAAACTGACCGGCACTTACCAACTTCGTGGACTCGCTTATTACGCACAATTGTCGCACGATATTCTACTTTATGATATTCGCGATTATAGACGATACTTCTTCGCTCGCAGTCCTTCGGCCTAGTGACCTACTTCGTATCGGCTCAGAACGCGGAAGCGAGGCATCCCCTCTACTTCCTCATCCATCTTCGCTGTGGCGACACTCGGGGCCTATCGCGTGGCTCCTCGATGCAGGGCCGAATCTAAAGGATTCGGACCCGTGCCTTCGAAAATTGTTAATTGTTAATCAATGGCACGTTACCGTTCCATGAAAGTTCTACATGCCGCGCCGAGGGGAAGCGAAAAATCCCGATTCGGCAAAACAACTAGGGATCACTCGGCGGACTCCCGCGCAGGTACCGCGGAACTGACTGCAGCCGTGACAACTCGGCAATGGTAGCCGCACGACAAACAACGTGCGAGCGGGGAGAGCCGGCCGCAATGCTGGAATTGCCGTAAGACCGGTCATCTCTCACGCCATTGTCAGGAGGAACATCGGTTGCTCTGCTACGGCTGCGGGGCAGAGGGGGTCACACTGCAACGCTGTCGTAGATGTCGAAACCGGTCGGGAAACGGGACGGGGAGTCGATCGGAGAGGCCGGAGAGACTTCACCCGAACTAATATCGGCCCGTATTTTGAGTTTTGGGGATAAGTACCGCCCACCTCTGTTAACCGTAGACGCGTGGATCGGCGATTTGGCAACTCGCGCCCTAATTGATTCGGGGTCGTCCCTGACATTTATCAGTCGCGACGTCCTCGAAGGAATAAAAGATACGAAGGTCGAGCTAAGAAAAGCAGTAAGACCCTGCTACTTTCTTCTGGCTACGGGGGCTGTAGATCGTGCCGAAGACGAGGCACAATTCGAGTTACGAATAGAGAGAGAGATACGCGTCGTGGTCGCGAAAGTTTTGGACAATCTCGTGACTCCCCTACTGTTAGGAACGGATTCGATAGCGAGGTTCGGAATAATAGCGGAATATCATAACGCTATTTGGTATTTCGCGTCACGACCAGGTGATAGGTTTCACTTTGAAAGTACCCCTCCTAGCGCAATATGTTGTGGTCTGCAAATATTATCGGAAGAGGAAAAAGACCGTTTAAAAGCCTTCCTCGACTCCACGTTGCCGGAATTCGAAAGGATGACGGGCAAAACGGACTTGATCAGTCACAAAATCGATGTAGGCGACCACCAGCCTATTAAACAGCGATATTACGCCGTCTCCCCGAAGGTACAGGAGGCCATATACCAAGAGGTAGACAAACTGTTGGCCGACGGCATAATTGAGCCATCGAGTAGTGCCTGGTCAAGTCCGATTGTGATGGTTAAGAAGCCCAATGGCAAGTACCGATTCTGCCTCGATTTTCGTAAAGTTAACGAGGTCTCGAGGAAAGATGCGTACCCACTACCGCTCATGACGCAAATTCTCGATAAGTTACGTTCGGCGAAATACATTTCGACAATCGACCTCAGTCAGGCGTATTTTCAAGTTCCCCTGGAGGAGAAAAGCCGCGAAATAACAGCATTCACGGTACCGGGGAAAGGCCTATTCCAGTTCCGCCGCATGCCGTACGGACTGTCGGGCGCTCCCGCAACTTTCCAAAGATTATTAGACCGATTAATAGGGCCGGAAATGGAGCCACACGCTTTTTCGTATTTAGACGATATTATTATCGTCACTAAGACTTTTTCGGAGCATCTTGTGTGGCTCGACAGGGTACTAAACAAGATCAAAGAGGCCGGTCTAATAATCAATGCGGAAAAGTGCGAGTTCTGCCGTCAAGAAGTCCGGTATTTGGGTTTCGTGGTGAGCCGAGAGGGGCTAAAGGTGGACGCGGAGAAAGTCCAACCGGTATTATCGTTCCCTCCGCCGAAAACGGTCAAGCAGGTGCGACGTTTCCTAGGGATGGCTTCTTGGTATAGAAGATTCATTCCGGGATTCGCCACACTGCTGAGCCACTAAATGGCCTTTTACGGAAAGATCGCGCATGGGAATGGAAGGACAGCCAACAAGCTGCCTTCGAATCCCTCCGGAACGCGATTGCCTCAGCACCTACCCTCTCGTGCCCCGATTTCGAAATCCCATTTACGTTGCAAACGGATGCGAGCACGGTTGTACTAGGCGCGGTTTTAACGCAGGAGGTCGATCAGGTCGAAAGAGTAATCGCATTCGCGAGTAGATCCCTCTCACTACCAGAGAGAAAATATTCCGCTACGGAGCTGGAATGTCTTGCGATCGTCTGGGCGGTAGAAAAGTTTCGGCCTTATTTGGAAGGGTACGCAGTTACGGTAGTGACGGACCACAACAGTTTGCGATGGCTTAGAACCCTAAGAAATCCGACGGGGAGATTAGCGCGTTGGGCCCTGCAGCTATTAGAATACGATTTTAAAGTAGTATATCGGCAGGGAGCCCTGAACAAGGTGCCGGATGCACTTTCGCGAGCATTCGAAGGGGAAGGGGCCGAAGAAGCCGAAGCTCACCTGGTAGCGACGATACGGGCAAAGTGGTACGAGGGGAAATTTGCGGAAGTAGAGCGAGACCCAGGCAAATACAAGGACTGGTCAATTCGGAACGGGGAGCTGTTTTGTCGTCGTACCGATCCCCTAATCGCGGAAACGTTAGGGTCAGATGCCGATGAATGGAAACTGGTAGTAACGGAGGAACGCAGAACCGAGATCCTGCAGGAGGCGCACGATAACGTTCAAGCAGGCCATCTGGGCGTCGAAAAGACTTACCAACGAATTGCGTCCCGCTACTACTGGCCCGGCATGTATAGGACAGCAGTCGAATACGTAAGACGCTGTAATACCTGTCAACTCACGAAGGTGGAACAAACACTCCCGCCGGGGTTGATGGGTCGGCGCCGTGTTGACATGCCGTGGTCAGTGGTAGCCGCCGATATAATGGGCCCATTTCCGCCTAGCAGATCCGGTAATGTGTACCTCCTGGTCATCCAGGATCTATTCACGAAATGGATAGAGTGCACCCCGCTCCGAAAGGCGACCGGTCCGAAAATTGCCGAGGCATTCGAGTCATTGATCTTTTCGAGGTGGGGAACTCCGGACGTTTTATTAACGGATAACGGCACGGAGTTCGCCAACAAGGTTATTCGGGAGCTCGCAGAGCAATATGGTATAAAATTGAGTACTACCCCCCCCCCCCGTACCACCCACAAGCCAATCCGGTCGAACGCGTTAATCGAATCCTTAAGACGATGATTGTAGCGTACATAGGTAGGGATCACCGAGATTGGGACCACAATTTACCACAGTTTCGATTCGCATACAATACCGCCCACCATTCCGTATTGCAGGCCTCCCCCGCGTTTCTGAATTTCGGGCGAGAGCCACGACCGGCAAAGTGTGTTAGGGCAAGCGTGGAGCCCCCTGTCGACCTCGAGGTTACCTCCAATGACACATGGAAGAAAAGGGTCACTCAGTTGCCGACGCTAAGGCACTGGATACTGGAGAACCTCGAGGACGCGTACAAAAGGCAGGCACACAGCTACAATTTGCGACGTAGAAACGTAGAATTTCACGTGGGAGATAGGGTAATGAAGCGACAAAGAGTCCTCTCCTCAGCAGCAAATTACGTGGCTGCAAAACTGGTGCCGAAATTCACGGGCCCAGTAACGATTAAGAAGAAGCTGTCGCCGAGCGTGTACGTCCTAGCCGCGGAGGACGGACGAAACCTGGGCAAGGCTCATATCGAGGATTTAAAACCATGCTTTCCCCCACACCCAGCCAACACCACAGGATAACACTGTAAGATTATTTTGTCACTTAGGGATGGATCGGGTAAGAAAAATCGAGGCGAGGTTGAAGGTGCTATACCCGCTCCCGGGGGGATGCCGAGCGGCAACGGCCAATATAATGTGCCGTCCGCTCGGGCCCCCGGAAGAACGTGAAGATTCCGACCCAGACCAGACGGAGGAGGAGATCCCGGGGGAAACGCCCCAGGAGCCAGAGGCAGAGAGGACGTTTATATCCACAGCCACCATCACGCTCGGAGAAAGAAAGTGTCCCAGCGAGGATACGGAAGGGATACCGGGAGGGACACCGAGAGAGTCCTTCACGGGCTCGGGATCGCCAAGTCAACGTCGATGCCGGGTGTCGCGGCCTCGGCACAATCAACAGAAGGCGACCAGGAGACCTTCGAGGAAGGTTTTCAGAGGTGGGCCAAGACGTACGGCCGAAGGGGTCCCCTATGGCCGGGTAAAAAGAACAACGCCTCCCGTCCGGGACCGGAACCACTGCCGGTCGCGACGGCAGTACAGGCCCGGGACCCGGAACAAAAAAGTATACCGACGGCAATAGTATCACCAGGGCCCTCAAGGACCGACGTAGCCACCCGAGAAAACGTCCAAACAAGGATGCAACGGATACAGGACGAACACCGCCGGGCCACCGAGATACCGACCCCGAGGGGACTCAGGGAGGAGGCCTCGGGGCCGACTAATAAACCAGAAGCGGGAATGCCGACACCAGCACCCCAACCTAGATGGCGGGGGCACTAAGAAGAAGAAGGGCAGCGAAGTAGAATACGGCTGCTGGCGGTGCCACGGGATGGACCATGCCCACACGGAATGTGTGGCCCCACAAAAGTGGGATTATTGTTTCAGGTGTGGGCGACCATACTATACCGTTAAGACCTGCCCGGAGATCACGGGGGCCACGGCACGACCGGGGGGCCAGACGATAAGCGGTCGCCCAACACCGGAGCAAGGGCCCGGACACCGCCACAGTCGGAGAAGGGGAGAGGACAGACTGCCGGTCAAGAAGACGACCGGGATCACAATTTTTTTTTCTTGTTTCGTTCCCTCTCTTTTCGTTTTGGGGGATGCACAAGATAATTATTAAGATTTTCTGTGATAGATTAGTTTATTTGCCGCGTCCCTAGACGTTAATTAAAGAAACATAGCCATATCCTAAACAGTGGTCGCTTCATTGCTCCCCTAACCCCAGCGTCGATCCGGGCCCAGGGGGGTCCGGTAATAGCGTTTATTAATTTTTCAGCTTCGCGCCGGTCGTATCAGCAGGCCTCGCCACAAGGAAGAGAGTAAGAAATTCAGGATTGCACGTACTTGTCTAGGACTCAAGGTGTTGGGATTCGTGTATGTCTCTGTTTTCGTTTTGGGTACACCCTGAAAGTCCGAGGAAGACCGATCGCCACCGAGCCCGCGAGTAGCCTGACCGGTAACTGCCAACGATGTGCCCCGGTCTCTTTTAGGGGGGGAGGAGTTGTGACGTGGCAGGTTTTGCCGACGTCTTTTCGAACCTTCTAACAGAGACCGGGTCACTTTTTCGACCATCGGAACCGAAACGGGCGTTGCGATCGATCTCCCTGGAGACGGCCGAGTCCCAGCGGTATGGTATTATCGCGCTTGAATGTCGCGCCGCTGGGCGCGACACGAGGTTTCAGATCCATCTACGCTCCCTAGGAGATTTCGATGCTCATCTTCCGCTGCTAATTGGCGAGAAAGTTCGAGAACAGACACCCGGAGAACCTATCGCAAGCCGGCGAGCACGGAGAAGACAACGGGGATTGGACCGAGCCCGGATCCGTCAACACGGAGACATCGACGAGGCATTTACGATAAAGGGACGACCAACGGCCCAACCTTGTCGATTCTCGGCCGGGCAGGGCCATGAGAGCCCACCCGGAATGGCTCGCGTCCACCCTTACCGCCCTCGCAGCGTTATCGGACGCCGCCTCGAGAAATTTAACAATTTTCGAAGGCACGGGTCCGAATCCGTTAGATTCGGCCCTGCAGCGAGGAGCCACGCGATAGGCCCCGAGTGTCGCCACAGCGAAGATGGATGAGGAAGTAGAGGGAATGCCTCGCTTCCGCGTTCCGAGCCGACACGAAGTAGGTCACTAGGCCGAAGGACTGCGAGCGAAGAAGTATCGTCTATAATCGCGAATATCATAAAGTAGAATATCGTGCGACAATTGTGCGTAATAAGCGAGTCCACGAAGTTGGTAAGTGCCGGTCAGTTTTCGGTGTTATAGAATTGTGAATACTCGTGTTGGCTCGGGGCGTATTTTGACGGAAATTCTAACCTCGCGTCGTGTGCCACGTGCTTCGGCGTGTCCAGCGACCGGGACGAGCTCTCCCGAGAGGAACGCCGGGCCGTGTATCGTAGCGTCCCCGAGTGCTGCGTGATACGGGGCGTACGATATTTCGTTTTTCGATTTACATTCGGAGATCCTCGAGACGTTCCACGGTGGGACGACGCGACGCGCCCGTTTCGTTCTCGTCGCGTTCTTTGCCGTCCTCGCCTAGTCGTTTTGTATCAGATCGCGTATTCTATCGGGGCTCGGCAGATTTCGTGCCCTTCGGGGCTTGTATAATTTACGCGGCGGCCTGTAACTGCCGAGCTCGACGCGAAAGAATAGAAGTCACGCGCGAACGGTCGAACTACCGCCGAATATTATCGACGACGCGCCGGCAAATATTTTGACTGCCGCCGGTTCATACCGGTGGCTTGTATTACCACCATCCCGTTCTTAATAAACGGTAGTATTTTGCCCCGAATTCACTCTATTCATTTCGCCTGTGAGAAACGTTCTCGTCGCGGGGAATGCCCCGTCCTTTTTCCCACGTGGAATCCTGGCCTGTTCCGTCGCTATCCAAGGCATCTACGCAGTCCTCGCAGATTCGAAAGAAATTCGTGGAGAGACAAAAGTTTCGCGAGGCACGGTAACGTGCCTGGCGCCCGAGTATCGATCTACGGTCGATTAAATATTGTCCTATTGCGAATCTGCTAGTGGCTGTTTGTCCCGGGAGGACCACGTTTCGCGCGACCGAGCGTGGCCCGGTCTTTCGGCCATAATTTCCCGAGTCCGGTTGCCGATTTCGTAGTGAATCGGTAAACGGCGTGACAAATTTCGTGGAAACGGCAATGTTCGGGCGCCAATTTGCCTCCTCCTCCTTGTACCAATGCTTTGCGACTCCCCCGAGACATACCGCTAAACAACGTAGCAAGTCGCTTTTCGCGATATTGCAGTATTTACGTTGTATTTCGAGATCTTCGAGGAACTCTTCCGGGTCTTCCTCCGGTTCCCCATTAAATTTCAACCTCCATCGTCGCAAATGTCGACAATGGGTGTTCCCTGATAATATAGGTCTCGGGGTTTCGCTCCGCCTGGTGTTCCGGATTTGGGTTTGGTGGGAGGTGAGGGCTCTACGACTTGAACGTCCCATTACCCTTCTTGGGTTTCGCGACGGCGGGAGGGCGATAGCGATCTTCTACCTCGGTATTGAGGGACCTGGATGCTTATATCGCGGGGGGGTGATCTAACCCCGATAGCATTGTCCTCCCCTGAGGAGTACGCGTCGGATATCCCTAGTTCTTCTTTCGCGTCCCCGTACACCGATCGCTCCTCCGACTCATCGCGCTCCCTTTTCGGCAAATTTAGGAGACTTTTCATTTTTCTGGGACTCGCGTTACCGACTTGTCTGGTCGCCCACGTATTCCTACGATAATTCTACTACTTTCGATTTTCGTTATCAGCGAAATCGGAATGACAGCCTCGTTACGTACGCGATTAGTGATAGAGAACGCGGGTCCGCAATAATCGACACGAACAAAAAAAAACGGATTTACGTCGGTATTCAATTTCCGACCGAATATCAATTTCGATTCTAATTGCAATATTTTCTCTTTACAATTCGCCAATTCGGCAATTCGTCCTCTTTACAACCGCGAAAGGAAACAGTAAGCTACTATGTTTCGAAATTTAAATCGCGGATCCTGCCCGTCGACAGTGTTTCCGCGCGTAATGTCGTACCCTCTCTCTTCAATCGGCCAGCGCTAGCCGTCGCAAACTATCTCGGAGAGGTGTACGATTCCGCAAATATACGAATTATTTATAAAAAAAAACAAAAGAAATTATTTTGATAATTATCTTCGCAAATTAGGACGGCACTCGTCTAGGACTACGATAATTTGGACATGAATCATACTTTCCCACCACCACATATACAAAAAAAAATACCATAAAAAAAATATATGTGGGTGGGCGACAAAAGGGGGAAATACACAATAATATTATTTCAATTTCAACCAATTATCATTATCATTTCATTATAGTATTTCGTGTGCCGTTCCGAGACTCAATCCCGGTGACCAATCCAAACAAAATATATATTAAAAATTTTAAATTCGGATTTTTCGGGCGTGAGTTCCAACCGCTTCCGTGCGGTTTGTCTCGTAGGCCGGATAGCGAGGGGCACCCTCGATTCGATGACGGGCCGCACGCGTTGGCGCGTCTCGTATCAGCGAATGCGATAGTCACCCTGGCACGCTACCGACCACGATACTCCGCCGACTACGGAAGTTGGTTTCTCTAACCCCGAAAAGAACCGAATAATCCGGTAAAATATTTCCTTGAATTTTTTTTTTCTATTGAATTATTAAATAAATAATACGTTAATAAATAAATAAATAAATAAATACTGACACAGATACATGAACAATTCACTCAATAAATAAATAAGTAAATAAATAGCTGACTAGATAGAATATAATAAATTGACTGAGAATCGGGAGATATTCTTTTGGTCACCCGGTACGTAGCTTACTAGCTGGAATAGCACACGAAATGTTCACAAGGTGAACCTTGTATACAATGGAATCAAAACACCCGAAATTCCGCGTTGGCTCTATGCGGACGAAAGCGAAAGAAAAAGTATGTTTTCCCCGGGGTCGCGTGTCTCTGTCTCGCGACGGCCTCGCTCGTCTCGTCGAATTCGCCCGTTTCCTCGCCGAGAATATAATTCCTCCTGTGAGAGCCCCGCGCTTCTCCACGTGTCTCTTGAAAAAAGCCCTATTTCTCAAATCGCTTTTTCTGCGAGAGATTAGCAATGTTCGGGCGCCAATTTGTCACGCCGTTTACCGATTCACTACGAAATCATGGCCGAAAGACGGTCGCGCGAAACGTGGTCCTCCCGGGACAAACAGCCACTAGCAGATTCGAAATAGGACAATATTTAATCGACCGTAGATCGATACTCGGGCGCCAGGCACGTTACCGTGCCACGCGAAACTTTTGTCTCTCCACGAATTTCTTTCGAATCTGCGAGGACTGCGTAGATGCCTTGGATAGCGACGGAACAGGCCAGGATTCCACGTGGGAAAAAGGACGGGGCATTCCCCGCGACGAGAACGTTTCTCACAGGCGAAATGAATAGAGTGAATTCGGGGCAAAATACTACCGTTTATTAAGAACGGGATGGTGGTAATACAAGCCACCGGTATGAACCGGCGGCAGTCAAAATATTTGCCGGCGCGTCGTCGATAATATTCGGCGGTAGTTCGGCCGTTCGCGCGTGACTTCTATTCTTTCGCGTCGAGCTCGGCAGTTACAGGCCTCCGCGTAAATTATACAAGCCCCGAAAGGCACGAAATCTGCCGAGCCCCGATAGAATACGCGATCTGATACAAAACGACTAGGCGAGGACGGCAAAGAACGCGACGAGAACGAAACGGGCGCGTCGCGTCGTCCCACCGTGGAACGTCTCGAGGATCTCCGAATGTAAATCGAAAAACGAAATATTGTACGCCCCGTATCACGCAGCACTCGGGGACGCTACGATACACGGCCCGGCGTCAGTGTGCCCAGATGGGACGCTTTTTTTCGCGCATGCGCGTCCAAAACAGTAACGTAGCTATGATGCGGCCGAGGCGATGATGTAGCAGAGCCCTGAGGCAGCTACAGTCAGCGGCGATAAGTGGACACGCTTAAAAGTCGCATAACTTTTTAGAAATTGGTCCAAAGGACTTGAATTTTTTTAAGATGTTAGACCGGCTAGTTTGCTAGAGAATAAGTAAACCAAAATTTATTACGATTGCAATTGGTAGGAATTATACAAAATTTTAAAATATGATGTTTTGCCAACTTTTTTATCTGGGCCTGTAACGATAATTTAAAATTATATATAATAATTAATAATATTTCAATATTTCATATGTATATACGGTTACTAAAATGACATCAATTAGTATATTAATGTCCCTCCTCCTGACACTTGTGTCTAAGGCAGGACCCGCTAGATAGCCTTACTGATGAGTCCTCTAGCGGGTCTAGGACGAAACACACCACCACCATCCTTCCTTCTTTTTCTCTTATAGAAAACATTCTACAGCAAACGTGTCTTTATAACGTAAATGATTCACATCCGAATCGAACGTTTGATAAATGTCTACAAAAATTGCTATCTTTGTGTATTATATGATCGAACCTGTGCGCCGCAAACATAACCCTAAAATTTGAATTGAAATATGTACGATCGAAAAATAATTTCTTCTTTATCATAATTGGCGAAAAAACCTACAACAGTTCGAGAATGCCTAGTTTCGACATTGTCCACAAGATGGACAAATGGTTGAACGACTTTCTCGCAAGTTACTAAAATGACATCAATTAGTATATTAATGTCCCTCCTCCTGACACTTGTGTCTAAGGCAGGACCCGCTAGATAGCCTTACTGATGAGTCCTCTAGCGGGTCTAGGACGAAACACACCACCACCATCCTTCCTTCTTTTTCTCTTATAGAAAACATTCTATAGCAAACGTGTCTTTATAACGTAAATGATTCACATCCGAATCGAACGTTTGATATATGTCTACAAAAATTGCTATCTTTGTGTATTATATGATCGAACCTGTGCGCCGCAAACATAACCCTAAAATTTGAATTGAAAAATGTACGATCGAAAAATAATTTCTTCTGTATACTATAATGTTTGTTTACCAAGTGAAAGAACAGTTACACCGAAATTCTGCGTCGAACCTTTATCTTTGACATTTTACCACGGCGTTCGTTTTCGATATGACGCGTCGCAATACCGTCTGAAATTTACTACATGTCTCTGTTATAATCTCATCAAAATGTTCAAAATCGATTGTAAAATTTCACACATACAAGACTAAAATGCAGAAAATAATAATTTAAATAAAAATAATTTTTTTAAAAATACCACGTTTTTAAAACGGACTAAAAAGTATAAAATAAAATTTTTAAAAACACCACGTTTAAAAAACGGACTAAAAAGTATAAAATAATTTTTTCTAGCCCCATACAGATTCCTAACCCCTGAAAATTTGTGATTTTGAATTTTTAATAGCTAAGAAAATACTTGTAAGATTTAAAACGAAAAACGTGGGGCGCAAGATAATACATAGTAAGGAGTGTAGAGAGTAGCTGCCGCTGAGAAATCTCGTACAACACTTCATATCATTTGCAGTGCAATAAAGTTGTTAGTGATTTACATAGTGTTCATGCATCAATTATCTATTGCATGCGCCCCGCGTTTTTCGTTTTAAATCTTACAAGTATTTTCTTAGCTATTAAAAATTCAAAATCACAAATTTTCAGGGGTTAGGAATCTGTATGGGGCTAGAAAAAATTATTTTATACTTTTTAGTCCGTTTTTTAAACGTGGCGTTTTTAAAAATTTTATTTTATACTTTTTAGTCCGTTTTAAAAACGTGGTATTTTTATTTAAATTATTATTTTTCTTTATAATTTTAGTATTTTGTGGTTTACTCACCAGCTCCCAAGTGTTGTTTTGTAGTAACGAATCGTATTCTTCCTGCATTGCTTCTAGTCAGGATTATTGATCGGGACCTTCCAGAGCTTCCCTCACAGTTACAGGATCTCGTTGCTGATTTGGAGGTTTGGTTTTGTAGATCTTCTTTGGCCTCCCTGGACGTCCTGTTTTTTCCAACCGAGGTCGACCCCTTGCTCTGACATTGGTTCTGGTATCTGCATCTACTGATCCTTCTTCTTCAACCATTTCTTGTAGTAGTGTATCATTGTTTTCTTCTTTCTCGACCAATGGTTCTTCCATTTTATTTGTACACTTATTTTGGAGTTGTACTTCGAACAGCTGCTCTATTGGCTCCTCACCGGTTAGGGTTGTCTCTTGTTCTTCAACGAAGCGAACATCTCTTTTGTTGACCACTGTACGGGTGCCACGTTCCCATAGGCGATAAGCTTTTGCTTCTGTCGAATAGCCTACCAAAACATATTCTTTTCCTTTTGGTTCAAACTTATTTCTTCTATAACAATTTGTTAGTGCTGTTACTCTGCTTCCTATTTTTCTCATAAAACCTATACAAGGTTTACGACCGGTCCATTCTTCTTCCGGAGTGCTGTTTTCATGGGCTTTTGTTGGGCATCGGTTCCTTATGTATGTTGCAGTATTATTAGCTTCTGCTCACAGTGAGATCGGTAGCTTTCCTTGTAAGATCTTACACCGAGCCATTTCAATCAGAGTACAATTTGCTCTTTCAGTCACACCGTTCTGTTGTGGTGTCAATTGTCTCGTTATTCCCTCTTGCTTCAAGAATTGGTTGAACTCATTTGACAGATACTCTCCACCATTGTCAGACCTTAATTTCTTGATATTGCACCCAGTTGACTTTTCAGCATATGCCTTGTATTCTTTAAACACACTGAACACCTCCGATTTGTGTTTAATTAGCTTTACATAACCATATCTGGTCTTATCGTCAATAAAAGTTACAAAATAACGTGCTCCCCCGAACGATGGGACACTGAATGGACCACAAACATCACTGTGCACTAATTCAAGCTTTTCTTTACTTCTATGAGTAGATGCTTTGAAAGGTAAAGTGTGAATTTTACACATGTCGCATATCTCACACAGTGGGGTAACGCTGTTAAGATTGTCCTTCATACCAACTACCATCTGTTCTGTTTTTAATTTCTTAACATCTGCAAAGTTCACATGCCCCAACCTTTCATGCCATTTCACTAACGCACTGTTTTCTTGCTTCTGGAGCATTGCTCTTTGTTTAACACTATCTTCTACAATGTACAAACCGTCTCTTTCTGTAGCTGTCATCGCTACAGTTCCATTTTCACGTAACACTTTTGCACCTATTGCATCAAATGTCACTGTAAACCCCTTTTTTGTTATTTGTGACACTGACAGTAAATTATTTTTAAAAGTTGGTATGCACGCTACTTTCCCTAGTTTTATATTGTTCGTTTTCGCGTTAAACAGTTTAACAGACATTTCAACACTTCCACTTCCTTTCACATCAACACCTTCATCTGTAGCTGTGTATATTTTGCTCTGATGATCTTCAATTTCGTAAAACTTGTTCTTCAGTGGAGTTGCATGTTTTGTTAAACCACTGTCTAAAACCCACGTGTTTTCTTCCACGTGATAACTACTGAATGCTGCTGCTCTCATTGTTTCACTTCTTTTGTTTACGTCGTCTGATCTGTAACGACAATTCTTTGTAGCATGTCCGTACTTCTTACATATGTGACAATTACCTTTGAACTTCTATGGCTGTTCTCTATTTTTCGAGAATCTGTTGAACTTGGGTTTTGTCGCTAGTGTATTATCTCTTTCTGTGTCCGTGTTCCCGCTGGGTTCTCGTCTAGCTTCTTCTTCTATAAGCTTCGATTTTAAGGTTTCAAAACTGGGCAACGCATCGCGTTATTCGATCGCGATCGTGAAACTTTCATACTCTGTCGGCAGAGAGGCGAGCAGCATTACCGACAGTAAGTCTTCGGGTACTTTCATACTGACTTCTTCCAATTGTTCGGCCTTATGCTGAAATTCACCGAGGTATTGCGTCATCGTTTGTCCGGGTTCCTTTTTCAGCCTTTGTAATTGCTTACAGAGTGCTGCCCTTCGTATGGGATCCTTGGATTCGTGCATACCTTCCAGCTTTCTCCACGCTTCCATCGAAGTTACAGCTTTCTTGATATGATTTAGCTGACCATCTTCAACGGTTAAGAAAATCAGCGCTAACGCCTTCTGGTCTTTCTTCGTCCACGCGGCAGCATTTTCTTCTGTTTTTAATTCTGTGCCGCTTGTGTAGGCCCACAACTCATCGTAGATTAGCAATCTTCTTACTTTTAGTTTCCAGGACTCGTAATTCTTTTCTCCCAGCTTGGTAATTTGTATCGGGTTCAACGTTGCCATTGTACGTCATTTTCAAAACAATTAATAATTTTTTTTTTCACCACGTGCTTTACTTTTAATTTACTTTCTTTGTATTTTTAGTACACTGGGCCCATAACCTGTTGGATATTTAGGTTTAACCTCAGTGGAATTCCGTAATATATATATATATATATATATATATCTTTATTATGAGATATGTATTTAATACAAAGTACAAAATACACGTGGCAGCAACGCCCTAACCTCACTTATTCTAATACCGAAAAACCGCGTGTTGTCGTAACGCTTAACCGAACTAGACTCTACGACAGTGATGCCAGAATCGTGGACGCGAGGACCTTTCCCCTCCGGCGTTGGGCCCCCCACTCTGACGTACTTTGGACGTACCGTCCTCGCCACGTTGCTTCTGCTGTGCACGCGCTACACACGAACGTACTTCTACTCTGCCCGTCTGAGTGCCTGCTCGATTGCACGCGCGCTACACACACACAAGCGTACCTCTACCCTGTCCGTGTGGACTACCTGCTCGCTGGTCGACGCCGACGCGTCCCTTCGATTTTCACGTTACCGAAGTTTCGGAAGCATGAATCGGAAAGTCGGCATCTGGAGACAGCGCGCATTTGAATCCCGGCACGGCGCGGCGCAATGCACATTTTGCTATAACTTTTGATCTAAAAAAGATATCGAAGCGATATTTGGACTAAATTGTTTTTAAAAAACCGGGTTTAATGGTCCATCCTAAAATATGTTTTGTATTTCTTAAATAATTTTCTTCGTTGATTTTTGAAGTTAAGATGGTCCAGCGGGCCCCCAACACAAATTGATTTTTAGTCGAACCATGCTCAATAAACAATTACGAAAAAATTAATAAACATTCTACCCAATACCACACATGACTGAGATTTTTTTAGGATTTTTCAGATTATGCAGACATGTTAAAAAAATTGAAAATCTCGAAGCATTCGAAGAAAATGCATATTTCGTATTGAACTTTTCGAGATACCAGTTTTATAAAAATTCAGTAGTCAGATATTATTGAAACAATTGTCCTTAATTTTTTTCAGAATTTTTTATAAATTGTATCGGTGTTAAAAAGATCCAAATCAATTTTTTCGATACTTTATTTTTTTGTAGATGTATTATGTATTACTGAATATGTTTATATTCAGAAAAGTAATGTACAGACTTAATAATGCAATACAAAACATTTTATTTACATTATATTTCAATATATGAATATAGCTTCCAACACTTCCGGTTGGCGTAGGCGGTGAAGTCTTCAGCTGCGAACTTTTTGGCCCTTGATCGAATCCCGCACCGAATAATTCTTTTTTTCCTTTAAACACTTTTTTTTGTTCTTTGTTTACATTAAATTGTTGTAGTAACATTTCAAATATATTTTCAAAATGTTTTAAAAATGTTTTATGCAATAGTATCTCTGACTACGAAAATCCATCATAATGGCTCACAATTAGTTGCAATGTCTTTCACATTATGTACTATTTTCATTTATTGATTCTGCTGAATGTGAAATGGTATGCAACTTCATATTTTACTATTGCCGTATGTTAGTTAGTTTCTTTTCATTTATCATTAGAAGAACTCTTAATTTTCAAACATTAGACATTTTGGCGTTTGGTTATCTTCGCAATGGCAACTGATGTATCATAAGCCCATAAAGTTTGATGTCCTACGATTTCGAACCATTTATAGCTGTTGTAACACTTAAGAAATGGCAAAGTACCAACGGAGAAATAGATAGATGGTCATGTATGGTATTTGTGTGTAAAGTGAGGTCTTTGAATGTGATGAACAACGAAGTCAATGGGAAATTAAATGAATCCGACTCAAGTTCCAATCATTCATCTCAGACAGGTTCTGCGGATGACAAAAAAGTAGAAAGTGGAAGTGAAGTAAAACAATCTCAGATAATTACAATGATGTTAAAAAGAACAGAAAACATAAGGATGTTCAGACTACCGATAGCGATATGATAAAAATATGGAGAGATCCATTAATATTGAACGATTCCACAGAAAAGGATTCAATTGAATTTTAAGATGCAAGCGTTGAAGAGAAAATATCGCAACTTCCAAAACAAGAAGTCATAACGTTCGACGACGATAGCATTGCTAAAGATACACTATCGCTGCAATTATCTAAATGTGAAATTAATAAAAGAAGGACAGCTGTATATAAAAAGAAGAAAAAGGTCTTTAAATCAGAATTTAAAATTACGGTAGATGAACAGAAAATTTCCAATTTTAATGATAAAAATAGAACCGAGTCTACAAAGATTCGAACTCTTCTTGTCAATCGTTCAAACAATGGTAATCCAAACAGATAATTAGAAATAAAACCATAAAGGATACAGTTTCACAAGAGTATAATTCACAAGAATATAATTCTTTAAAATGATAATAAATTTTTACTATAAAGATTTACTATTATTTTTACTATATTCCACCCGCAATTTAAAAATAATAATAACACTTTAAAAATATAAGTAAAATGCCATTGCTATAATTATATGAAAAACAAAGAACAAAAAAATGTGTTTAAAGGAAAAAGATAATTATTCGGTGCGGGATTCGATCAAGGGCCAAAAAGTTCGCAGCCGAAGACTTTACCGCCTACGCCAACCGGAAGTGTTGGAAGCTATATTCATATATTGAAATATAATGTAAATAAAATGTTTTGTATTGCATTATTAAGTCTGTACATTACTTTTCTGAATATAAACATATTCAGTAATACATAATACATCTACAAAAAAATAAAGTATCGAAAAAATTGATTTGGATCTTTTTAACACCGATACAATTTATAAAAAATTCTGAAAAAAATTAAGGACAATTGTTTCAATAATATCTGACTACTGAATTTTTATAAAACTGGTATCTCGAAAAGTTCAATACGAAATATGCATTTTCTTCGAATGCTTCGAGATTTTCAATTTTTTTAACATGTCTGCATAATCTGAAAAATCCTAAAAAAATCTCAGTCATGTGTGGTATTGGGTAGAATGTTTATTAATTTTTTCGTAATTGTTTATTGAGCATGGTTCGACTAAAAATCAATTTGTGTTGGGGGCCCGCTGGACCATCTTAACTTCAAAAATCAACGAAGAAAATTATTTAAGAAATACAAAACATATTTTAGGATGGACCATTAAACCCGGTTTTTTAAAAACAATTTAGTCCAAATATCGCTTCGATATCTTTTTTAGATCAAAAGTTATAGCAAAATGTGCATTGCGCCGCGCCGTGCCGGGATTCAAATGCGCGCTGTCTCCAGATGCCGACTTTCCGATTCATGCTTCCGAAACTTCGGTAACGTGAAAATCGAAGGGACGCGTCGGCGTCGACCAGCGAGCAGGTAGTCCACACGGACAGGGTAGAGGTACGCTTGTGTGTGTGTAGCGCGCGTGCAATCGAGCAGGCACTCAGACGGGCAGAGTAGAAGTACGTTCGTGTGTAGCGCGTGCACAGCAGAAGCAACGTGGCGAGGACGGTACGTCCACCATGGATATAGGAATATAGGGATGGAGCATGTCGTTGCGGGGTGGTCATCTTTTTAGGGAGGGACGAGGTAATAGTCGCACATGTTTCATTGGCTGTGTCCGGCGCAAGCGCAGTACGTCATTATGAATGCAGCGCCACACATTGACACAGAGTTACATAAACTTCTAATGCAGCCCAGCGGCCACAACGGAGAAATCGAAGAAATCGAGAAGAAATAATGTAACCCTCTCTGATGACCAGAGTAACGTGAGTAACGTGAGTAACGTGAGAGTATGTGACGTTTTCAAAAATCTTTATTTTTACTGACATGTTTTTCAGCAACATGAAGGTATGCACTTAGGAAACAAAGTGAGAAGTGCACATATAAATTATATAAAACAAAAAATGAAAGTTCGCTTAGCAGCACAGATTTTTAGTATTTCCACAGCTAATTCTCTGACCTTTTGTCATAATTTGGGACTCAAAGAATTTGAGGATTGCGAAGGAACTGTGAAATTTTAAATTCTAAAACTATGAATCAGCCAAGGTTTAAACAAGCTTTAAATTTAAATAACATTGAACTCATAAGAAATAAGTTTGACGAATTTAAATTATATGTTATGAATTTAAAAAATGAATCTGGGGAACTAGTAATACATTCTTGTCACAAAACTGGCTTTTTAGGATTTCTGATCTGTATTGAAAGTGCCTTATTACTATTCGATGAATTATGTGTAAAAAATAACTTCTTGAAGTACATTCCATTTTATAAATTCAGTCAAGACCACATTGAATTGTTGTTCTCCTGCATAAGGCATCATGGAGGCAGTAATAATAATCCTACTGCAAGACAATCCAAAGCTACAATCAAAAAAATTATGGTCCATGCTGATGTACGAGCAGCAAAAACTGCATCTCCTTAGATGAGATTTCTATTTTGCATGTTTCGTCGGCCGCTACACTGAAGAACTCGGAGGATATAATAAATTCCACATCTCGTTCATCAAGACTGCACGAGTCAGAGGAAAACGAATTTAATAATACAGATTTAATTGATCATGATTACTTGCCGAATGTACTCGAAATTACAGAGTTTTCGCAAAATATAGTAGAGTATATAGCAGAATACATTGTAATGAAACTAAAATTAAATTTATTATGCGAAATTTGTACAAATGCGTTAAGTGCGGAAAATAATGTTAATCCATTTAGTTTGATAAATATTAAAAACTGCAGTAAACTGACACAACCAGCGGACGATGTTATCATGATATGCCGTGCATGCGAAACCGAAATTCGTTATGCAAGTCGGACAGACAATATGTTGCAGTAACCGTTGATACAACTTAAAATAATGAATACAGTATTGCAACGTTTTGTCAATTCTAATATATTTAATAAATTAAGAGGTCACGATAACGATCAGGGTTTAATGGAAACGCATACCGCACATTTGATACGTTTGATTGCTAAAAGATATATTAAAATAAGATTGCATTATGTAGCGATTAACAGAATCGATAAAGCAAATAGCCAAAGATCATTTTTAAATAAACTGACTCTATTTAGAGGACAATAAATTCTCTGCGAAGCCTGTAAATTATCTTGTAAAACTGAATCCATTTCTTGGCCAAAAGGTTTAAATAAAGATATACATACATATAAACCTATTATGTGTAAAAACTTATTGTACCCTATTTTTAATTATAAGAAAAAATTACATTTATGATATCTTTATTAATTATTAAATATATAACACGTATTTTTTTGTCATTTACTAAAAATAATGGTTTTAAAATATAAATAACAAATTATGTAAAATTAGTATGTTCTTTAATTCGTGTTGCATGTTTTAATTTCCTTTCTATATTCTCTAATTTTAGTTTTCTTTTTTTTAATAATTCATTACAGTTTTATGAATTATTTGAAATTTTACATAAGAACATGAAATATGTAACTACTAATTGCATAAAATCAAAAAATGTAGAAGATTTGCCGTTATCGAAAATTTATACAACTTTTCATTTCCTTCACTTGTAATTATTTAACAACGTTCATTACAATATTTGGAACATAATTCATATTACGAGTGTCATACGTTATTATTTCAACTTGTCAGATATATGTAAGCAATCTGTAAACATTTTTCATACTTGGCGGTACAGAGTATGCGCAGAAAAGCCACCAATCAAACATGTGCGTCCTCCGGTACCCTGCCTCCTCCGCAAACCAAAACCCCCCCTTGCCTAAAATGCTAGCTCACGCTCTATCCCTATATTCCTATATCCATGGCGTCTACGGTGTTAGAGTGGGGGGTCCTGTGCCGGAGGGGAAACGTCCTCGCGTCCACGATTCTGGCATCACTGCACCGATTAGTGCCGTAACTCTCTCACAGAAGCACCTGAGTGACAAATTACGGATGCACGCGCCTCAGAAGCGCCTGAGGGTATTCGTGCCCACCACAACAATGCGACGGGTCCAATTCAGCCAAAGCGACGGCACGGCGATTCCGGACGCCGGGAAAGTGGTGGAGAGTCACCTCCTGGAGCGTGTGATCCCAGCCTGCGTTTTGGTCGGATCGTTACCCAGCAATGCTGTTTGCCCTGAAAAGAGCTGGCACGATCCCGTATTCACGAGAGCGGCTCCAGGTGGACTCTATATCTATATATCTCGAGAAAGCGCGGACCATGGAGAGTGCCGCCCGCGACCGAGCGACGGCGCCGTTCCCCGATTGGCGCGCGCTTGGTCTCGGCGTTAATTGGTGCGCGCTCGTGTTGAGAACGTCTATAAATATAGGTCGCGAACGGTAGCTCTTATTCACGCGTCGCTCGCGACGAGGTGAGGCCTCGTCGCATCCCCCCTTTCTTCGGAAATGAGGCGCACGGATGTCCGCGACCGGTCCACCCATCGCAGCGCGGCTGAAGAGACTACTTTTGCTATGCTTACGATGTTTCGTGGTTCTCCTACGTGACGGACGGCTCCCGTATCCGGGTCCAGCCGTAGCGGCCATCGGACGCCCCCGATGACCAACCGGTAACGTTTAACTCCGACCGGGGACCAGAATGCTGTGCCGTCCGGTAGCGTCTCTCTCCTTCTCGGGCAGTGACGTAACTCCCTGGGTAGCGGGATGGGGGACGGCTCTCTGGACGGTAGATGCCGTAATGTGACCTCCGGCGCACAGTAGGAAAAAGTGACTTGCCTCGCTTCAAAAAGGAATAACTTTCGATAGAAATGAGGTAGAGCGATGAATTTTTTTTTAAATTAAAGCTGAAACTTTGCAGAATATGGGAAAAATAGGGAGATTACGGTACGATAGGTTTTTAACCTTGTGAAAATTCGTTAAACTTTCACAATTTCCAGAAAATGTGGTTTC
Organism: Lasioglossum pauxillum; assembly: GCA_933228785.1. Taxonomy (NCBI): domain Eukaryota; kingdom Metazoa; phylum Arthropoda; class Insecta; order Hymenoptera; family Halictidae; genus Lasioglossum; species Lasioglossum pauxillum. Next base: position 31,708,855 of record OW121703.1, read on the forward strand.
TGCGTTACCACGGACAGAAAAAAATTTTTTTAATTTTTGCTATATATCATTTCCCGTAGATTTTTTCACGCTGATTTCAAATCTGGTCTCAAAATTTGTCTACGACTTCAGGATTTTACAAGAAATCGATTTTTGTGAACGAATTGTTAGGTGATGCTCTGACACTGTGAGGCGTAAGTTCCACTGTGCGTCGTATCCCATGGAACGCCTCACAGTGTGGGACCTTTCGTCCAAATCGGAGACAAAATCAAAGAACTTTCGATAGAAATGAGGTAGAGCGATGAAATTTTTTAAAAATTAAAGCTGAAACTTGGCAGAATATGGGGAAATAGGAAGATTATGGTACGAACGTTTTATAACCTTGAGAAAATTCGTTAAACAATTCGTTCACAAAAATCGATTTCTTGTAAAATCCTGAAGTCGTAGACAAATTTTGAGACCAGATTTGAAATCAGCGTGAAAAAATCTACGGGAAATGATATATAGCAAAAATTTAAAAAATTTTTTTCTGCCCGTGGTAACGCAGAAACCACATTTCCTGGAAATTGTGAAAGTTTAACGAATTTTCACAAGGTTAAAAACCGTTCGTACCGTAATCTCCGTATTTTTCCCATATTCTGCAAAGTTTCAGCTTTAATTTAAAAAAAAATTCATCGCTCTACCTCATTTCTATCGAAAGTTATTCCTTTTTGAAGCGAGGCAAGTCACTTTTTCCCACTGTGCGGCGGTGGGGGTGGCGTCGTCTCTCCCTCCTCCGCTATCGCCGGCAGAGACTGTACGGGGCCTTTGCCCTGGTCCGGCTGGTGGCCACTGCCGGGTTCCCGGTGTTCCACGCCCGGAACCTTTTTTCCATTCTTCTCAGTTTGGCGGCGTCCCTCTCCGATACCTTTGGGTTGACCGGCGGCTGTCGCTTCTTTACCGGAGCTCGTATCGATCGCGGAGCTTCTCGGTGTGGGGACACCACCGGCACCCTGAACGGCGCGACATACGGAGGTCGCGGTTGGGTGATGCCTCGTGGCGCCACGCAGCCTAGTGCCACGCGTGGTTGCTTTGATGGTGGCGGCCCGCATTTTTGTTTCGCCGGTGGTCGTGCTGGTGGGGTGACCATTCGTGGTTGTGTTGGCCGTCGCGGTCCTGCCAGTTGGGGCTCGTATATCCCATGGCGCCTGTAATCATCCTCTAACTACTGTAGGAACTCATTCAATTCCTGCTCCGAGATCGGCTGTCTGCTCGCCATGGTTGCTGTTGCCGTACTGACTCGGCGTGCTGCCTGTCGGCTCAGTGATGTGATTTTTACCCACCGAAACTCGCGCATGCGCGGCATTTCAGCCTCAGTAACGTAACTATTTCGAAGAAATCGGGTAGCTTGAGCACCACGCAGACTTTTATAATTGAAACTTATTCTTTATTTTGAGGATGGGATAGGGAAAGAGCACTGCAATAACTACGCAAAAGAATACATAATAAAACAAGGAAATAACACTGGTACATTCCCGCCAGAATAACTGCCTTAAGGCGTCAGGCGGAAAGTCGGAATCTGAAGACGGCGCGCATTTGAATCCCGGCACAGCGCGGCGCGACGCGGCGCACATTTTGCTATAACTTTTGATCTAAAAGAGATATCGAAGAGAAATTTGGACTAAATTTTTTTTGAAAAATTGGGTTTAATGATGTAAACAGAATGATATTTTGTATTTTTTAAATAATGTTTTCGTTGATTCTTAAGGTATATCCGGATAAGATGGTCAAAAGTATCCATCCAAATTGATTTTTAGTCACGTCATGTTCAACAGAAAATTATGAAAAAATTAATGAATATTCTACCTAATGGCATACGCGACTGAGATTTTTTTCAAAATTTTTGGTTGCAAAATCGATTTTTAAACAAATCGGAAAATATAAAATTGCCGATTTTATATCAAAGTCTTCAGTTGACCACATTTATATTATTACGTTAGTTGTCTCTCATCCTGATTATTAATGTGTATTTTTTCAGATTTTTCGGATTATGGAAACATGTTTTAAAAAATTGAAAACCTCCAAACATTCGGAGAAAATGCATATTTTGTATTGAAGTTTTAGAGACACCAGTTTTATAAAAATTCAGTGCTTACAAGGAGTGTGCAAGGCCTTCGGGTCACCGATTCAGTTGCGATTGTGTATACTTATAGATCTCGATCTCCCTTTTACGAAAATATACCATTATAGGGGCAACAAATATGATATTGTAGAGCAGCGCTCGGAATTTTTTCATCGCGGCGGCACAGACTCGAAGGCCCCGCCTCCTCGCCCCGGCCGCGCGTCTCGCTCCCCGTACCAGCCCTAGTTCTTCTAGGCGCCACCAATAGCGAGTATGGAACGCGCCTGAGGATCTCCGAACTAGGGACGGTACGGGGAGCAAGACGCGCGGGAGGCGCAGTCTTCGATTCTGGGCCGCCGCGATGAAAACATTCCGAGCGCTGTTGTAGAGGAAGTATACAACGAATAATTTCCTGGTATAGTGGCAACATGCTAGACTTACAACCGGTTGGTTAGGGCTCGATTCCCGTCCGGAAAAAAACATTTTTTTACTTATTAACTTCCTGATTCATAGGGAAGTTACTGTAATTACCCCGAAAATCGAAAATCGATTTTTTAGCAGATCTTCACGTTTCATGGTCATTGGAGTCATTTTAGACTATTTTTATCAAAATGTGTGTGTGTGTGTGTGTGTGTGTGTGTGTGTGTGTGTGTGTGTGTGTGTGTGTGTGTGTGTGTGTGTGTGTGTGCGTGTGTGTGTGTGTGTGTGCGTGCGTGTGTGTGTGCGTGTGTGTGTGTGTGTGTGTGTGTGTGTGTGTGTGTGTGTGTGTGTGTGTGTGTGCGTGCGTGCGTGCGTGCGTGCGTGTGTGTGTGTGTGTGTGTGTGTGTGTGTGTGTGTGTGTGTGTGTGTGTGTGTGTGTGTGTGTGCGTGCGCGTATGTCCGTTTGTATGGTATCAAATTTTTCGTTAACGTTTTCTGAAAAAGTAACAACGCGATCAGAATGATGAATGATGCGATCGATGTGCCCCGTCGTAACTTAGAGCTGATTAGATTTTGGTCCATATTGGTCAAGTAGTTTTTTAGTTTTTTTAGTTTTTTTCGAAAAGAGTTGATTCTACAATACAATTTATAAGGGAGGACGAAAATTTTCCACCAAAGAACCAAACGCAATTACATAAAAAATTTTTTCTTAATTAACTTCCCGATTCATAGGGAAATTACTGTAATTACCCCGAAAATCGAAAATCGATTTTTTAGCAGATCTTCACGTTTCATGGTCATTGGAGTCATTTTAGAGTATTTTTATCAAAATGTTTGTATGTGTGTGTGTGTGTCCCAGGTAGCACCGGACGTCCGGCGGACGTCCGGTTTTTGTCCAATTTACGTCCATACGTCCGACGTCCGTTACGGATGTCCCTCGGACGTCCAAAGGACTTAAATTTCGGACGTCCTATGGACTTCCTTTTTCTACGTCCTAAGGACGTCCATGGGACCAAAATGTCGGACGTCCTATGGACTTCCTTTTTCTACGTCCTAAGGACGTCCATGGGACCAAAATTTCGGATGTCCCAGGGACGCTCACTATTTTTGTCCCATGGATGTCCATGGGACCTAAATTTCGGACGTTCCAAGTACATCTATTTTTTAAGTCTTATAGGCGTGCTGAGAACCTTGGTACGTATCAGAATGCTCACTTCTCATGCATGCAAAAATATATATGTATACATCATAGAATTTTAAAATTGTATATAAAACTATATGTATATAGAATTTTTAATTTTTATAATTTTTTTTTATTTACTGATTTGTGTTACATTTATACTTATTCTTTTCATAAATACGAACATCCGATGTTTAGTAATAGTAATAGAAATAATGGTAATAATTGATAGTAAATAATAGTAAAAATATCAAAATAAAAGCATCACTATATAGCGGGATTTGAACTTTGGTCTTTCGGGTTGGAAACTTGATACTTTACCACCATGCCACACCGGCTCTCTTCAGAAAATTATGTCAATATATGCATATTTTCCACATGTTCCCCATAAACAAATGAAAAAAGTGTTCATACGAAAGTTACTCTGTAATTATATGGCAATTATTTATAACAATATATATAGTGATAAATATATACCTATAAGACTTTATATCAGATCTCTAGTAAAAATTTGATCTGAGCAAGACGGAGCTGTACTACGTACACTATATTGTAAACTTTATAAAACTATATTATAAAATTTAAAGTGTGTCACATTCATTATGACTGACTATAGATTTCTTTACTTGTAGACGCCTCTTTGGACGTGTAAAATGGTACCTCTACTTGAAGTGTAACAAAGAACTTATGTAAAATAGAAATTTTTTTCTTAATTAATATGTTTAATAGGTCAAAAATAATATAACAGTATATAGTATTTTAAAATTTTTACAATTTTTGTTTATTTCTGATTTATGTTACAGTACTTATTCTTTCCATAAATGCAGCACATCCGTTGTCCAGTAATAGTAATAGAAATAATGATAATATCAATAACAATAGTATAAATATAATCGATTAATAAATATACTAAATTAAAAATAAATGCATCACTAGCGGGATTTGATCAAGATGAACAGACCAGCGTGTATGTACAGTCAATTTCAAAAATAGTTACAGTTTAACGAATACCATTGTTCAACAACTGAAAATCATTGCCAAGTTTTTTTTAAACAAAAATGAAATAGTTTTATTCCAATAAAGTAAACTTGCGCGCGCGTGTGTGTGAATACAACTTCTGTACGTATGTTATTTTGTATATGTAACAGCAATGTTAATAAAACGAAATGTGCTATAATACTTAATGAGGCCCTTAGTGGTAAAAGAATTTGACATGCCTGCCTTACATTATGAAAAAACTTTTGATATAAATTTTGTTCTTTCCGCAACCCTCCTACCAAGCCACGTCTGTATGAAAACTTCTGATTCTTTTTGATGAATAGATATTTTTTTATATCTTTGCTGCATCTAAAAATTATAATTTGAATTCATTAATATACTCAATTGCATACAACTAAATGTCAAAAATAATAAATTAAATGTGAATTCATTACCTATTATTACTATGGCGAATTTAATAGTATCGAATCTTTCCTTTTCCTTTTGACCAGTTGTACTGCAAGGCGAATACATGGATTGAATGCTAGAGGCGGAGGCCTCTATTCATCATCGCTGTCACTACCCCTCATCTTTATAGATTTTTCATTTCCTATTTCCTATTTCCTATTTCCTAATTCCGAAAGTCCGAAGTCTCTTCAGCCATTTTCGCCTTTGTTTTTGCATAATCATCTGAAAACATTTTAATATTATTATAATATATAACATTATAACATTACTTCCGTTCTTCGTAACTGTTTCAATCAGAACTGATAAATAATAGTTTAAAACCTTTTCATTCCCTGTTTCCAATAAAATGGGTAAACTTCCGTACCACCCAAATGAGGTGTTACCCACTGGCACGTTACAGCTTTTTTTTAATGTGGGTAGTTCGCCGATAGCCCTATAGTCCCACATATTGGCTGGCTTTACATATAGCACAACTGCAATGTTACAATTGGCTTGGACAAATATAATTATAGTAAGTATGCAGAAAAGATTAAACTCTTGTAGTCTTTTATGTATAATTACCTAATTACCATTACTATTATATACATACGTGCTAAAAGTGTTAAACGATGAAGCTAGATTAAAAAAAATAAAGAAAAAGATATCCGAATATATGTGCAGTGGCGTGCAATAATTTTCGGCCGCTCTAAACAAGACGATAACTTTTATAATATCGTACTATACGAATTGAACTTTTTTGTGAAACTAGAGAAATTGGTTGACTACAGGATGTGAAAAAAATTTGTTCAAAAATTGCAAGTGATCGGAATTGTTGATAAAATATTAAAAGTAGCATTTTCAACTTTTTTATGTGGTCATCTATTGAAAATTTAAAAGTGCAACTTGTAGATCTGTGTCAATTATATGCACTGTGAAAGTTTCATCGAAATCGGCTGATGCGGGGAAAAAACGACAAGCATTGAATGATGTAAGAATCCTTAGATTTATTGCAGTTAGAGGCCGAAAATCGTGAAAATCTGCAATTTTACCATCTTTAAACTTTGTAGCTCATTACAACGTCGACCGATTTTGACGATATTTTCGGAATATGTTTCATTCACACAGATCTACAAAATGTATTTTTTAAATTTTCAATATAGGCCCACATAAAAAAGTTGAAAATATAAATTTTAGTATTTTGTCAACAATTCCGATCAATTGCAATTTTTGAACAATTTTTTTTTCACATCCCGTAGTAAACTAATTCCTCTAGCTTCCCCAAAAAGTTCAAATCGTATAGTACAATATTAAAAAAGTTATCGTCTCTTTGAGAGCGGCCGAAAATTATTGCACGCCACTGTAACTACTTATGAAAGACAATGTAGCAATGGGAAAGCAATAATTTTTTCATTCATTTCTAATTTAATATATTTCGCGAGAATATCCGTAACATTAAAAATTTCGGAAGGACCTAAAGAAGGAGATTCTATTGAGAAAATTCCAAATTCGGATGATTTACAGGGACTTTCATAAAAATCTTTTAGATATAAAAATTTTCTACCAACTATCTTGTATATGTCGCCTGATAATATTACATTTTGAACAAGAATTATATCACCATTTACAAGAGAACAACAGTTATTTGGCTCACAAGTTCTTAAACTGAAATGATGGAAATCAACGCGTTTAAATTGTTTACTAGTTTGAACATTTCGTATTAAGGGACCGTCAAAATGTTCATTTTTAAAAATGGGAAATTTACTACTATGCATATTTTTTTATTAAAAATATGGCATTTTTCCGAATGCCGTTTTACTATTTGCTCTAATATTTTATCACCCGTTCGAATAGATGTTAAAATAGTTTGTAAAAAATTTTCAAAATGAAAAGCTCCGAAATCGTGCAATGGCCCATGATTTCTTACATCTCCCGCAATGTGTAACAGATTGTGAACATTGTGAGAGATGTGCTGTGCTCCATATAGTATACCAAATGTTTTAACGAAATAATTTAACAACTCAGATGCATAGACAATTAATGTAAAATATCTCGAATTGGATAATATAATGGTTGCTACATGCAACGAAAGAAAATTAGTGTATCGATCTTTACTTATAATGTGTAACAGATTGTGAACATTGTGAGAGATGTGCTGTGCTCCATATAGTATACCAAATGTTTTAACGAAATAATTTAACAACTCAGATGCATAGACAATTAATGTAAAATATCTCGAATTGGATAATATAATGGTTGCTACATGCAACGAAAGAAAATTAGTGTATCGATCTTTACTTATATTATTTAATAAGACTACTGGGCCTGTATAAAAAAGAAACTGCCTAAATTCCGTTGCTTTCCATAGTTTCAGCTCATTTAAACTTCGTGGCTTTCTATTAAATTCTAATGGCATGCACTTTGCCAAAGAAACTAAGGAATTTGATATATTAAGAGATACCGAATGTGAAATTTTTGTGGTAGGTTTTCCACAGCACCATAAGTTTAAGAGTAATTTCTTCATTACACCTAAACAAATTAAGTGCATGTAGTCAAGTGGAAAAGAATTGATCATGTCAATACCCGGAATATTTTCTAATAAACTTGTACCCGCGTGATGATCTTCATCAACTTTCGATCTAAAATCAACGACAGTTCGCAATTTATTATTATTTACGTGCGGAAAACATACCCTGCTATCAATATACTCTCCTTCAATATGGCATTTTGTGCAAGAATGATATCCTGTATAATATTTTACGTGTTTGATAAAAGCTTTTGCGGGAGCATCACAAATAAAAGATTTTATTTGTAAATGGTATAAATGTTCATTAATTATCAATCCACTATTAGTAAGGAGTATTGCCTCCTCAACAAAATCGAATAGAAAACTGTTCGCGTCGTTTGGTTTCTTATCACCATGGTAAATACCGATCATATCGACATGTGTATATCCTGCTATACTACAAAGAATAGGATATGCTTCGCTGCCAGAACTCTTTGATACTGGAAGACCGTCAATATTAACATTAATTTGAATTGTATTATCTGTAAAACAAGAAATGTCTACAAACTGACATAGATTTAAAATGGCATTCTTTAAACCAAAATGGTAATAATGCCCTGGCTCAATTGGTTTGGTAATGACTGTCCTACATGTTTTTAAAAGAGTTCTAGCATCCGTGGGTAAATTAGGAATGGACTTATTTAATATTAAAAGTAAACTATTAATCGCGACCTGTGGAATACTATGTTGTACAGCCCATTCCGCTAAACTAGTATGAACATTTATATCATTACCGTCGGCTAATAACCCGTACGTTGAATCTGTGAAATTCTGACTTTCTGTAGTCCCTCTAAACTGAAGATTTTCTACAGAAATGTCAGTTTCAATACCACTATTCGACAAAAAATCTGAATAAACTAATTCATTGTTTTCATTGCTTTCATTGCTAATTGTACTTCTGTCTGATGAAACAGCAGAAGCTTCCTGATGAAAACCGTCGTTCGATAGACGCGATCTTTTAACACGCATATAATATTTTTCAATTGTCCTTCTGCCAGTCATGTTTAAATGAATAATAATAAATATAAAATAAATACTTATCTGAAACAGTTGTTGATGGTACCAAAGCACTCGTCCACACTCTTTATTATGAGCCTATTTTATTGCAAACTGAACTAAACTAAATTCACAAAAAGCGAGCTAATAAAAAAGTGTTAAAAACGCAAAGCGACGCGATGACGGGACGGTCCTTGCTTCGCTGCAAGCGACGGTTGATAAAACAAGCGACGATCGATGAAACAATCGAATGCTGGAGAAGAACGCGCCGCGCCGCGCCGTTGCGTTGCTGCGTGACAAAACAGTCTTGTGCTAGAGCTTCGAGAACTTGCTTCAGAAATCTCCTGTGATCTTGTGATATATATCATCGTTATTATATACTTCATATTTAGACAAGTAAGTATTTTCATTGTTATTATTTGTTACCGTTAGTGTTTTTGCTTACGCCATTTCGTTAAATTATTTTATTTAGTTACGCACATAATTGATCACACATACTTTAACTTAGAATAACTTTTTTATGATGGGATAAAACAACTTCAATTTCTCTGTAAGGCTATTATATGTATTCTGAATTATAAACGATCAAAAGTAGTAAAAATGGCACGTATAAGCCGGAAATCATGAAAAATTGTAATCTTTATCACTTTTGATCGTTTATAATGCGTGAAACAATTATCCAATCTCAATGAAAGTTTTAGAATTTATATAACTTATACAAGTTTACAAAACACATTTCAAATTTTCGTTATTGGCCCAGCTGAAAAAGTTGTAAAAATCAATTTTTACTAAGGTTTGTTATAATTCCGATCAAATGTGTTTTTTCAACATATTTAATAGACGTCATGTACTAAACAAATCCTCTAGACTTACAAAGAAATTGAAGTCCTTTGGTCTATTCCTAAAAGTGTTAATCTGATTTAAAGTGTGTGTGATGAATCCTGCGGTATATAATGATGAACGAAGACCCCGCAGCATAAAGTGTGAAAATATTTCTTAAACATTAATTAGATATAAATTTTACAGAACCTAAGGAAGTATGAAATCCTGGACAATTGTAGAATTCCTGGAAGATGGTACGGTAGAGGCAGTGCCCACTTCATGGCTGATAGAAAATTATTGCCATTGGCCCTCGCTTCCCCATGGCCGATTGATGAAAGCCATGAAAGCGTGCGAGGCAGTGAACAAATGCTGGCCAAAACACGAGATTAAACATTTTAAGAATGGCACTTTTGGTAAGTTAAAGATTTTATAATATGATGAAATTAAAATAATTACATATGTATAATTTGAAAATGCTTTCAGATGATTATGCAACGGCAAGGGCCAAGGCGAAAGTGGCTGAGGAGACTTCTGACTTACAGTCAGAAGTTGAACGAAGTCAACTCAGGAAGCGTAAGACTTTACAAATTGTGAGCGACACCGATGAAGAATCGGAATCGATATTGCTTCCACCTCCGGCGCTCAAACGACGAAACGAGTTAGGTATGTAAATAAAAGATTTTATGCAAACTGCTTAATTTCTTTCCACAAATAATTATTATATCGGTGTATAATCCATGATTATTGTTTTTAGGTACATGCAGCAGGACAGTCGACCACTCTCAATCTGATGAGGTTTTGCATACGCCTCCGGAGATCAATCGACGCTACGAGCTAAGTACGTAAATAAAATAAAAGATTTTATGCAAACTGCTTAATTTCTTTCCACAAATAATTATTATATCAGTGTATAATCCATGATTATTGTTTTTAGGTACATGCAGCAAAACAGTGGACCAAATAGAATCCGACCAGGTTGTTACAAATTCAACAATTATTGGTAAGTCAATAAAACTATAGTGACTCGGATTAATGTTAGGACGCTCTAAAAAAGATGATAACTTTTTTATTATTGTACCATACAATTTGAACTGTTTTGGGAAGCTAGAGCAATTAGTTTATTACGTATATGAACAAAATTTTTTCAAAAATTGCTATTGATCGGAATTGTAGAAAAAATAATAAAAGTTGCATTTTACAACTTTTTTGTGGGCCTATATTGAAAATTTAAAGGTTCAACATTCAAATCATATAGTACAATATTTAAACAGTTATCGTATTTTTTAGAGCGTCCGAATATTAACTCGTTTCAGAGTATCTAAAAGAATTTAAATATGGAAGAACGTATTAGCGTAAACGCGTACCTAAAAATCTAAATTTTCAGGAGACGGGCAAACTCAGCGACTTTTAAAAACTTTAATCGAACAGCAGCATCTGCTACGATGTATGCTGACAGATGTTTCCACAAACATCGAGAATATGATGCAAGGGAATCAACAAACATCATCATCATCAGTGCAACAAAGCACGTCTATTTTTGAATATATTCCCTGCCCTGTCAACTCCCAAGAGGAGTTTGATAAATTAAATCAATTTTTGCGAGATGGAGAGAACGCAAAAAATGTCGTAAGTAAATAGAACTTTCACCACAGCAGCTGTTAATCAAAAGTTCTTATTCGATTATAAATAAATTATCAATTTGCAGGCGTGCGAGTTAGCAAATATTGGCGGGACCAATTGCGCCAGCTTCGTGAAGCGGACCATGGGAACCCTTATGACGAACAAACTAGCCATGGAGTTCAGCTGGCTGGGGAAGAAGGGGGAAAAAAGATTTGACGCTACAAATTTAGCCTCAGTAATAATTGGTAATCATTCTCGTAGACTTTTTTATTTTTGATATTTAGTTGTATACAGTTTAATATATTATTGAATTGAAATTCTAATTTTCAGATGCAGCAAAAATATCAAAAGTCGCCACTTCAACAAACGAAACCGAAATTTGCATCCAGAAGTGGCTTAAAAGGGCTGCCGAAAGATGCAAAGTTGTTGCAAAAGTTTTTTAATAATATGGCATAATGCTTCGTATATATTTTATAATTTTATTTTTAATTGCATATTTTATTTCTATACTTCTAAATTTTATATTATAATTATTTATAAATTTTATATTACATTTAGTCATAAATATACAGGGTGTCCCAAAATTCCTGAACTTCCCGGAAATGGTAGGTTCCTGAGACCATTTGAAGCGATATTTACCTTTGCAAAAATGTTATCTGCGGCTTTGTTTAGGAGTTATTAACGAAAAACACGGACCAATCAGAGCGCGATCTAGACGCGAGTTGGCGCTGTCGGCCCGGCTCGCCAACTGTCCATTGGCCGACTGTGCCAACTCGCGTCTAGGTCGCGCTCTGATTGGTCCGTGTTTTTTGTTAATAACTCCTAAACAAAGCCGCAGATAACATTTTTGCAAAGGAAAATATCGCTTCAAATGGTCTCAGGAACCTCCCATTTCCGGGAAGTTCAGGAATTTTGGGACACCCTGTATACAGGGTGAGTCCTAAGAAACAGAACACCTTAATATCTCCGTTACTTTTCGTTGTACAAAAAAACTTCTTAGGACAAAGTTACACTGTTCGAAGGGTCACATGTAACGGTGTAAGGGAAAAAATGTTCAAGGTCATTTTTTATAAGATTTCAAGGTCATCGATATTTTTTTTAATGGAATGAGGTATTTTGTAATACATCAATCGATGCAGCTGGACATTCGTCATAAAAAAGTACTAACCTATGTAGGTCGAAAAGTTCGTAGTTCACGAGATATTTCGATTTAAATAACTCTAAAACACCATTACTGTCACACTAAAACGTTACACAAGTAATTAGAACGACAGTAATGGTGTTTTAGAGTTATTTACATCGAAATATCTCGTGAACTATTAACTTTTCGACATACATACGTAGCACTTTTTTATGGCGAATGTCCGGCTGCATCGATTGATGTATTAAAAAATACCTCATTCCATTAAAAAAATATCAGACCTTGAAATCTTCTAAAAAATGACCTTGACCATTTTGTCTCTTACACCGTTATATGTGACCCTTCAAACAGTGTAACTTTGTCCTAAGAAGTTTTTTTGTACAACGAAAAGTAACGGAGATATTAAGGTGTCCTGTTTCTTCGGACTCACCCTGTATATTTATAGTTATAAAACTTTTATTTATTTAAATAAATATATGTTTGTGGTATACGTATATGCGGTTGTATTGTATTTCCTATATGTACCTCATCCATGTCCTTGTAATCATTATTGTGAATAATAAATGTGAAATTTTGTTTCACTTTATAACCTCATACAATTAATGAATATTCTTTAGTAGTTTTTTAATATGCAGAAACCCTATCCTGCAAATGTCCTGTTAACGTTGAGAATATGTCCAGGCGCTCGTCCAAATAACGTCCTTACGTCCCAGATTGATCCCAGATACGTACCAGGGACGTCCGAATAACGTCCGTATGTTCCAGATAATTCTTACGTAAGTCCCAGATATGTCCCAAATAGGTCCGAACGGGACGTCCTACGTACGTCCCACTTCCTAACTGGGACCTCTGTCGGACTTTCCTTGGACATATCTCGGACATATCTCGGACAATACGGACATTTGAGGACGTCCCTCGGACGTATGAGAGGTCCGATACGGACGTCAAAAGGACGTCCATCGGACGTCCGTGTGCTACTTGGGGTGTGTGTGCGTATGTCCGTTTGTATGGTATCAAATTTTTCGTTAACGTTTTCAGAAAAAGTAACAACGCGATCAGGATGATGAATGATGCAATCGATGTGCCCCGTCGTAACTTAGAGCTGATCAGATTTTGGTCCATATTGGTCAAGTAGTTTTTTAGATTTTTAGTTTTTTTTCGACAAGAGTTGATTCTACAATGCAATTTATAAGGGAGGACGAAAATTTTCCACCAAAGAACCAGACGCAATTACATAAAAAAAATTTTTTTCTTAATTTTTTTTAGATATAAAAAAAAATTTTTTTTTTTAGATTTAAAAAAAATTTTTTTTTTAACTGATTGTATTGTTACCGCTTGGAATAATCAAAAGTTATTCCAATGCAAGAGTGGGTTAATCATCTCTACTCCCAAGAATACATTTTGGGAGAATATCGATGAAAGTACAAAAAAAACGATGTTGGCGATGTTGGCGAAGGAGTAACGAATCGGGAAGTTCTTTGTGTGACCCTTGGAGAGTCACACACCAAATAAAAAACATTAATAGCAGTAGGCCCTACTAGCCATGCGTATCACTAACCCTCTCGCAAGAGCAGTCCTACCCGCGAGCTCGCGAAGCGAGCGAGCAACAATCCTCTAGTTTATTTATATTATCTATTCGCTGTGTAACATTGACTTGTTCATAAGAGATTACAAATTCATTACAGATCAAAGAACAAAAGTTTTAATAAATTATAAATAAATTAACCGAAATGAATAAAATAGTTAATTACCCCCTCATGTCTGGATACCGAAGAAATAAAATAAATATAGGAAGAGAAAATATGGTATACGATAAATTTTTAATAATATAGTACTTACAATTACATATTTTTAATTATAACAGTGGTACATGTCGTAAAAGCATACGAAACATAATAGACAGAAACAGCTGATTGTATTGTTACCGCTTGGAATAATCAAAAGTTATTCCAATGCAAGAGTGGGTTAATCATCTCTACTCCCAAGAATACATTTTGGGAGAATATCGATGAAAGTACAAAAAAAACGATGTTGGCGATGTTGGCGAAGGAGTAACGAATCGGGAAGTTCTTTGTGTGACCCTTGGAGAGTCACACACCAAATAAAAAACATTAATAGCAGTAGGCCCTACTAGCCATGCGTATCACTAACCCTCTCGCAAGAGCAGTCCTACCCGCGAGCTCGCGAAGCGAGCGAGCAACAATCCTCTAGTTTATTTATATTATCTATTCGCTGTGTAACATTGACTTGTTCATAAGAGATTACAAATTCATTACAGATCAAAGAACAAAAGTTTTAATAAATTATAAATAAATTAACCGAAATGAATAAAATAGTTAATTACCCCCTCATGTCTGGATACCGAAGAAATAAAATAAATATAGGAAGAGAAAATATGGTATACGATAAATTTTTAATAATATAGTACTTACAATTACATATTTTTAATTATAACAGTGGTACATGTCGTAAAAGCATACGAAACATAATACACAGAAACAGCTTGCACATCGAATAAGTGTAGTATTATTGCATTGGCACCTGCTTCCTTGTACATTTATGGGAAAACAGACATGATTGACGTTTTTAAAAAGTTATCTCTCTGCTGTAAATCCGGCTACATACCGTGCATGTTCCAGCATAGATTGAAAAACTAGTGCACATAATTGTTTGTATTTGATTAATTTCGGTTAATTTATTTATAATTTATTAAAAATGGTAACAAGCCAATATTACATAGCGAATAGATAATATAAATAAATAACAAAATATTTTTCCCCGGACAGAAATCAAACCCTACCCCAGCGGGTTGTAATTCTAGCATGTTGTCACTACACCAGGATATTATTCATTGTACAATTTCTCTAGAATAGCATATTTATACTAATGTTTATGAAAAAACTTTATTTATTAATATCTCAAAAAGAGAGAAAAGTTATAGAGGATAGCTATACATTTGTGGTTGTTTAACGAAATAGCGTACCCGCCAAAATAAGAAATAAAGATTAAACCATCTACAATACTACAAATTTTGCGTACGCGACGAACTTGCATACAAATTGCTTGATGTCATTAGAGATAAATGTCTATCGTCGATAGACATGGTGTGACTATACTAGAATTAGACTAGAATGGGTTGATGCCTATTTTATTCCTTTTTTTCGTCTTGATATCGGGAGTCAATGAGAATATCCTTTCGGCCTCGGCATTTGAATGCGGCGAACATCTGACAATGCTGCACAGCCGGCGCAAGTTCGTGAAACGAAGAACTTGTTCCGCGTTTTCTTGTCTCTCCACAGATTGTTGAATGATAAATTCGACCATTGGTGTATTTGGAATTCGGATGTTCTTAATTTAATCGGATTTGTATGCAAGTTCGTCGCGTACGCAAAATTTGACATTGCACGCGTTTACGAACTTGTAGGTCATTTAGTCTTTATTTCTTATTTTGGCGGGTACGCTATTTTGTTAAACAACCACAAATGTATAGCTATTCTCTATAACTTTTCTCCGTAGCGTTTTTATCGTTTTTTATATAATATAAGGCATTTATTTTGCTCAAGAATTAATCTCATCGATGAATAGATGAGATAAGTATACGTTGTGTTAATATTGTGTCCTATAATATTGCAATTAGAATTATGATTCTAATTATGTTTGTTTCTTCTTCGAATATAGGAACACAGGAATTTTCGAATACATACCTCGAAACCATTCTGCACTTCGCAATCATAACTTAAATTGTTTCTTTTTTTTTCAATTACAGAAAGTGTACAGCGAAAGTCGACAGCGCGAACTGCATCAATCCTTTAAGTTGAAAATAAATGTAGACAATTAAAAAATGGATTTTTGGTTAAACTTTTCATTAAAACTCGAAGCAATAAGTATTTAATGACAAAAAAAATTATTAGGTGCGGGATTCGATTCGGGGCCAGAAGATTCCCGGCCGTATAGCTGTCCTTTTAACGATTATGCAATCTCTAAATAATTATTGAAAAATTAAGAATAATTGTTTCAATAATATCTAAGTACTGAATTTTTATAAAACTGGTGTCTCTAAAACTTCAATACAAAATATGCATTTTCTCCGAATGTTTGGAGGTTTTCAATTTTTTAAAACATGTTTCCATAATCCGAAAAATCTGAAAAAAATACACATTAATAATCAAGATGAGAGACAACTAACGTAATAATATAAATGTGGTCAACTGAAGACTTTGATATAAAATCGGCAATTTTATATTTTCCGATTTGTTTAAAAATTGATTTTGCAACCAAAAATTTTGAAAAAAATCTCAGTCGCGTATGCCATTAGGTAGAATATTCATTAATTTTTTCATAATTTTCTGTTGAACATGACGTGACTAAAAATCAATTTGGATGGATACTTTTGACCATCTTATCCGGATATACCTTAAGAATCAACGAAAACATTATTTAAAAAATACAAAATATCATTCTGTTTACATCATTGAACCCAATTTTTCAAAAAGAATTTAGTCCAAATTTCTCTTCGATATCTCTTTTAGATCAAAAGTTATAGCAAAATGTGCGCGCGTCGCGCCGTGCTGTGCCGGGATTCAAATGCGCGCCGTCTTCAGATTCCGACTTTTCGCCTCATGCTTTCGCAACTTCGGAAACGTGAAAACCGAAGGATCGCTTCAGCGTCGATCAGTCGAGCAGGTAGTTTACACGGACAGAGTAGAGGTACGCTGGTGTGTGTAGCGCGCGTGCAATCGAGCAGGCACCAACACAGGCACGCGCGGTCGACACGGATACGACGGTACGTCAGGGAAGGGGAAACCAGCGCGTCAGGGGAGCGGCCCACGGCCCACGAATATCCCATCACTGCCTGGATCTCCGGTATCCCCTCCCTTCTGCTGGTTCTTCCGCCGCGCCATCTGTTGGTATATGGTCGAACTCGTACGGTTTCAGATCCCTTACGTGAACATGTTTGACCGTCCTGTTGTTTTTGTCGAACAAGTCAAAGATTACTGGTGACACTCTCCGTCGTACCGTGAATGGACCGCTGTATTTTTTTGCTAGTTTGGCGTTCCGGTATGCTGCCTTGTCGGAGAGAATGTGTGTCCGTTTTAACACCAGATTTCCAACATCCGGTAATCAGTCTCGCAGATTTTTGTCGTTGTGTTTCCGTTGGTTTTGAAAACTACGGGCGATCTGACATTGGGCCAGTTCACGTGCTTCCTGTACTCGGCATAGGCGTTGTTTCAGGCCGGTTGTCACCCGTTGGCCGGTCTCGTACCGAAGGCTTCCTGGCGGCACCAATTCCCTGCCGGTGTTGAGATACGCTGGCGAGTACCCCATTGCGCTGTGTTGAGCCGTGTTGTACGCGAATGCCACTTCAGGGCAATACTCGTCCCACATTCGTTGGGATCGTCCGATGTATTGGCTTAGCATCGTTTTTACTACTTTATTGACCCGTTCGACCGGATTACATTGCGGCGTGTATGGTGGTGTGCGCCGATGTTTTACTCCCCATTCCTTGAGGGCTTTTGCGAGTTCTTTTCCGACGAATTGACGACCGTTGTCGGTGACCAGTACGTCGGGGCAGCTGTGTCGCAATATCACGAGCTCGCGGATGGCTCGTGTTATGGCCAAGCCGGTGGCTCTTCTTAGAGGTCGTAGCTCGATCCATTTCGTAAATCGGTCTTGTATGACGAGCAGCGTGGGGTTTCATGTCTTGGACCGTGGTAGTGGTCCTACTAGGTCGGCGGATACCATCTCCCACGGTCGGTCGACTGGTGTTGCGTGCATCAGTCCGGCTGGCGCTTGTTGGGATGCCTTGTATTTCTGGCAGTTGTCGCATGTTCGTACGTGACGGGCGCCCTCGCGCAGCATACCGGACCAGTAATACAGGCGGCAGAGGCGAGTCAGCGTTTTCGCAATACCCAAATGGCCTGCCGTAGGATCATTGTGGCATTCGTGAAGTACTCGCTGGCGATCGTCCGTGGCTACGCACAATTTCCATTCCTCTGCTGCCGGGTGCTCGTCGAAATCGAGTGTGTGCAGGATGTGGCGGTAAAGGCGGCCTTCCCTGATCCGGTAGTCCGGGTAATCCGTTGGCCGTTCCCGGACTGCTTTTAACTGCCGCTGGTACCACGGGTATTTTTTTAATTTACGTGTGCCGCATACTTGTATCGGTTGTCTGGATAGTGCATCAGCCACGGTGTTCTCCGGTCCCTGACGGTATCGTATCTCGAAGTCCCACTGGCTCAATTCCATCGCCCATCGTGCGAGTCGTCCGGACGGGTTGTCTATCTTTTCTAGCCATTTCAATGACAGGTGGTCGGTCAGTACGATGAAGTGGTATCCTTCCAGATAATAACGCATCTTCCAGATGCCCCACCGAACAGCGAGGCACTCGAGCTCCGTTGTTGAATAATTGCGCTCGGCCTGGTTCAGGGTGCGACTTGCATATGCGATCACTCGTTCTCCGCTTTCGCTTTCCCGCGTGAGCACGGCGCCCAGTCCTTCTTGGCTGGCGTCTGTTTGGAGTGTGGATGGTCGTTCCCAGTTCGAGACCGCCAGAACTGGGGCCTCGGTCAGCTGCTGCCTCAGCTGGTCGAATGCCTCTTGCTGCGGTGCCTCCCATTTCCACTTGGTCTTTTTTTTAGTAGTCCCGTCAGCGGAGCTGCAACTCTGGAGACGTCTGGTAGAAAACGGCGGTACCATGATAGGAGGCCCAAAAACCTTCGTAGCTCTTTGACTCCGGTCGGTGGTGATAGTTGTTTTACTGCCGCCACCTTTTCTGGATCGGTGTGTAACCCTTCCTGGTCTACGACGTGCCCCAGGTATTTTAGTTTTTCGCGCGCGAAATGGCATTTCTCCCAGTTTGGCAGCAGGTTCGCTGCTCGGAGCCGCTGGAAGACCTCTCGTAGGACTCGTTCGTGCTCCTTGAACGTCTTACTGGCGATGACAATGTCATCCAGGTATGCGAAGGCATGTGGGGCCATATCCGGTGAGATTACCCGGTCGAGTAATCGCTGGAACGTGGACGGGGCGGAGTGAAGTCCGAACGGCATCACTTTGAACTCTAGTAGACCCTTTCCCGGTACGGTGAACGCGAAATGGCATTTCTCCCAGTTTGGCAGCAGGTTCGCTGCTCGGAGCCGCTGGAAGACCTCTCGTAGGACTCGTTCGTGCTCCTTGAACGTCTTACTGGCGATGACAATGTCATCCAGGTATGCGAAGGCATGTGGGGCCATATCCGGTGAGATTACCCGGTCGAGTAATCGCTGGAACGTGGACGGGGCGGAGTGAAGTCCGAACGGCATCACTTTGAACTCTAGTAGACCCTTTCCCGGTACGGTGAACGCGGTGAGCGGTCTGCTGGCCGGTGTGAGTGGTACCTGCCAGTAACCGTTTTTGAGGTCGATTGTTGACAGATATCGGGCTGCCCGCAGCTTATCCAGCGTTGCGTTGATGTGTGGCAGCGGGTAGGCGTCCTTCTTCGTGACTTTATTCAATCGTCTGAAGTCGACGCAGAAGCGGTATTTGCCATCTTTCTTTCGGGCGAGCACGATGGGCGAGCTTCAGGGACTTCGTGACGGTTGGATTACCCCTTCTTTCAGCATTTTCTCGACTTCCGTGTCGATGATAGCCTGCATCGCTGGATTGCGCGGGCGATCTGTTTGATCGGCGTCGGGTCTTCTAACCGGATCTCGTGTTCCGTGAGTGATGTCGCCCCGTGTATTGTCTCGAATTTCTCCTGTTCTTCCCGGATCAGCTCCTGAAGTTGTCGGTTCTCGTTCTTCGTTAGGTTTGTCAGCCCCTTCGGGGTGGTGGCTGTACAGGCGTTTGTTCCGCTTGGTCTTTTGGTCGGATATATCACCTGTCTCCCGATTTGCATTTGCATGGCCAGTTTTGATAGGGCGTCCATCCCCAGTAATACTTCATGTTCCATTGAACCCATCACGAAGTACCGGTGTTCGAGTGGCACTTCGTTAACGGTCCCGGAGCCCCGGATGCTCCATCTTAATTCTGTCTCCGTTCCGTCGGCCATGGCGGCCACGGTATTCTCTTTGCTACCTGCCAGCCGGCGGCGAAGCACTTCTTAGCCATTCGGTTGTTGACGCAGGAGCAGACGGTGCCTGAATCAAGGAGCGCCTCGGCATAGTCATGGCTGACGACGAAGTCCGCGAAGATCCTGTTCTCGGGGGGATCGATGGCCGGGTCGTGGTTTAGTTGGGCCCGGCCAGTGGTCCGTTTCTCTGGGTCCCCTGGTTTCCGTGATGGCACTGGCAATCGCGCGTTAGGACACCGTCACTGCCGCAGAACGAACAAAACTTTACTGGTCGGTTCCTGCATTCGAAACGATCGTGGCCTGGCTGCTTACATTTCCAGCAGTGCGTGGTCCTGGCGTATGGTGCAGTAGCGGCTAGGACTGTTCTTTGGAACGTCTCTCGTTTAACCCCTGTCGATCGCGTTCCTTCCGCTCTCCAGTTGTTGGCCTCTCTTTTCATCCCTCGGAGTATCTCCTCGATCTCTCCTACCCGCTGAATGAGGTGGGTAACCTCCTTGATTTCGCCCCTGCGGATTTGGAGTTGGAACTCGCCCCTCATGTTGTAGTATAGGGCGTCCAGTTCCTGGTCGAGTGAATAGCCCCCGCGTCTCCTGATCAAGATCGTCATCGCCGTGACATAAGCCAGGATCGTCTCGTTTGGTCCCTGTCGCCGGTCGGCGATCTGTCGGTCCAGGTGGCGGCGTTCGCCCGGGGGAAGATAGTATTCCCGGAGTTGCTCCTGGAGGCCCGTCCACGAGGTGACGGACGGAGCCACGCACCTATACCAAAGTTGTGCGTCTCCTCTCAATAACTCGGGGAAGCCCTCCAGTATTCGCTGGTCCGGTAGGTGGTAGGCTCGCTGGAGCTCGTTGACTCGTTCCAGAAACCCGTGGGGGTCGCGCCCATCGAAGTGGCAGTTCCACTTCCTCATCTGGTCGATGATGGTGTTTGTAGCTGGGGCCGCCAGTACTAACTCGGGTGCCTGTCTCGTGGCCTGACCGTTTCGGAGCGGTGTGGAGGTACTTGAATTGAAAAGGCCCGCCGCCAGCTCGTCGTGGAAATCGAGTAGGTCTTTGGTGACGTCGGCTTCCTCCTTGTATTCCGGATCGTCCTCCGGTTTTTCCGAAAAGATCTCTGGATTACGTCGTACGTAGGCTACTAGCCTTTGGCGCATTTGCACCACGGTTCTCTCCGTACCGATTCCATGTGTGTGTAGCTCCTGGATGAGCTGCTCTTTCCTCAGGCAGTACACCCACGAGACGCCCATGGTGCTTTCCGGTCTTATGCCCTGCTGAAATCGATGTGGGAACGCGGTCTCGTCGGACGGTCGGTTCGGTCGGAGTCGTTACTTCGGGTCCGGACGCGAGGAGCTAAGGCTTGGCGCTGGCGCTGACCGAGGTCGACTCGGAATACTAGACGAGAAGGAGACGAACGAAGGAAGAGAGAAATAGAAAAGAAAAAGAGAAAAAAAAATTCTCGGGCACTCGCGGTAGTCCCTTTTTCCCGGAACGGCGAATGTTCCGGTCAATTCTGCGTACTACGGACGCGTACACGTTAACGACAAATAAACAGATATATAAATAAGTACGCCCACATAAATAAGAACAGAAATAAATAATTGCGGGGATCTCCCCCGTACTACGGACGCGTTTGAATAAATAAATAAATAACTACTAGCACAGACGTAAGAATGAACAATTACGGACGCGTATGCGCTGATTAAACGGTTACTTAAATAACTACGAGTTACAGGAGTAGAACAGTAATGTTATTTTACACGGTCGCCGGTAACTTATCGCTCGGATCCGTATCGATTGATCGCTTTCATACCGGTCCCTGTTCGGGCGCCATGTAACGAGCTATGCCCCGTAGCTCAGGAGTTACCAAGGTTCGTGAAGGTGATTGATTAAAGAGATGGCGAAATCGGATAAAAGAAAATAAAATTTATTTTCGCTCTAGCGATAACTTTTTAGAAATAACAAAACATGGTCCCTGCAAGCTCACAACCTGAGCCGCGTGTGCCTATCGTGTATAGCGGCTGGCCCTACTGTAGCTCGCTGCTAGTCGCGGTGCTTAACCCGATCGCGTCAGGACGCTCGGCCTGTAAACAAATGAAATAAGAAAACAATGCGATCGCAGCTCGGCTATGCGGCGAAAACGATCAGTCGTTCGGTACTCTTAGTATCTATCCGGCGCACAGATCTACAATAGATGCATTGAATTGAATTACCTACCGGCAAACTGGAAACAACCAAGAGTCATTTCGATCCGGAAAAACAACGACATAACAGACAAGGAACACCGAACTTCAGACCCATATGTATTGGAAACTGTGCAAATAAAGTTTTTGAAAAGGTATTAGAAACTAAAATATTAGATCATTTGGGATCACCTGCATTCCACCCCAACCAATGGGGATTCTGCAGAGGGAGATGCACGTTGGGTGCCCTCGATATTGTTAGAAATTTTATAACAGAAACCGCACAAAAAAAGAAATTTGGCATACTAGTGAGTCTAGACATTCGAAACGCATTTAATAGTCTAAAATGGCACAAAATTTTCGAAGTACTAAAAACACGGAACTTTCCTGAGCATTTACAAAATTTGATACAAACCTACTTTAAAAATAGATCTATTAAATTGTCACGCCGTTTACCGTTTCGCGAACGAATCGGTAAACGGGCTCGGGAAATTATGGCTTGGAGACCGGGCCACGCTCGGTCGCGCGAAACGTGGTCCTCCCGGGACAAACAATCACTCGCAGATTCGAAAATTGGTCATTCTTAATCGATCGAAGATCGGAAATCGGGCGCCAGGCACGTTGCCGTGCCACTCGAAAACTATTGACCCTTGACGGAATCTCTTTCGAATCCACGAGGATTGCGCGAGAGCCGAGGATAGCGACGAAACGGGTCAGGGTTCCACGTGGGAAAAAGGACGGGGCATTCCCCGCGACAGGAACGTTTCTCACAGGTGAAATAATTAGAGATGATTAGGCAAAATGACACCGTTTATTACGGTCGAGATCTTAGGTTACAAGCCACCGGCGTGAGCCGGCGGCAGTCAAAATATTTGCCGGCGCGTCGTCGATAATATTCGGCGGTTGTTCGGCCGATCGCGCGTAAATTATTTTTCTTCGCGTCGAGCTCGGCAGTTACAGGCCTCCGCGTAAATTATACAAGCCCCGAAAGGCACGAAATCTGCCGAGCCCCGATAGAATACGCGATCTGATACAAAACGACTAGTCGAGGACGGCAAAGAACGCGACGAGAACGAAACGGGCGCGTCGCGTCGTCCCACCGTGGAACGTCTCGAGGATCTCCGAATGTAAATCGAAAAACGAAATATCGTACGCCCCGCAGCACGCAGCACTCGGGGACGCTACGATACACGGCCCGGCGTTCCTCTCGGGAGAGCTCTTCCCGGTCGCTGGACACGCCGAAAGCACGTGGCACACGACACGAGGTTATTATTCCCGTCAAATTACGCCCCGAGCCAACACGAGCATTCACAGATTTTCTAATTAACGAAGCTGACCGGCACTTACCAATTCGTGGACTCCTCTCACGCAGCAATGGAGTCGCACGATACTATTTCGAAATTCGCGAGCTTAATTTCGGTACTGAGTGTCGACTGTACGTAGTCCTTCGCCCTAGTGACCTACTTCGTGTCGGCTCGGAACGCGCAACCGAGGCATCCCCTCTACTTCCTCATTCATCTTCGCTGTGGCGACACTCGGGCCTATCGCGTGGCTCCTCGCTGCCGGGCCGAATCAAAAGGATTCGGACCCGGGCCTTCGAAAATTGTTAAATTTCTCGAGGCGGCGTCCGATAACGCTGCGAGGGCGGTAAGGGTGGACGCGAGCCATTCCGGGTGGGCTCTCATGACCCTTCCCGGGCGAGAATCGACAAGGTTGGGCCGTTGGTCGTCCCTTTATCGTAAATGCCTCGTCGATGTCTCCGGGTTGACGGATCCGGGCTCGGTCCAATCCCCGTTGTCTTCTCCGTACTCGCCGATCTGCGATAGGTTCTCCGGGTGCCTGTTCTCGAAATTTCTCGCCAATTAGCAGCGGAAGATGGGCATCGAAATCTCCTATGGATAGTAGCCGGATCTGAAATCTCGTGTCGCGCCCAGCGGCGCGACATTCAAGCGCGATAATACTATTCCACTGGGACTCGGCCGTCTCCAGGGAGATCGATCGCAACGCCCGTTTCGGTTCCGATGGTCGAAAAAGTGACCCGGTCTCTGTTAGAAGGTTCGGAAAGACGTCGGCGAAACCTGCCACGTTACAAAATATAGTGCAGTAGATAAAAATATTAATATAAGTACAGAAAAAGGGGTCCCGCAGGGGTGCGGCATATCTCCGATCCTTTGGAACATAGTATATGACGTACTCCTAGCGCTGGACTTCCCGAAGGACGTACACGTATTGACCTATGCCGACGACATTGCATTGTTTGCCGCACGAAAAAGGCTAAAAGACCTCAAAAAGATTATCGAAAAAACTATAAACACCGTCATTGCTCCGTGGCTAGCAGCCAACGGACTGGAACTGGCCCCTCAGAAAACAAAATATATATTTACAAATAAAAAAGCTATACCAAATAACTTTCGGTTAAAAATTTTAAATAATCGTCTTCCACCGAACGATGAGTTAAAATATCTGGGTATGTATTTCGATAAAAGCAATCATTTTTTTAAGCACATTGATTACATTACTGATAAAACAAGTAGAGTTCTAGGCATGTTAAGCAGGTTAATGATGAACCAAGGAGGTCCCAACTTCGCTGGTAGAAAGATGTACTACAACATATTAGTTTCGATAATAAGTTACGCCGGTCCCGTATGGGCAAACAAAGCATTGTCTTTCACCAGAAACGTTAATAAGATCGCCAAAGCACAAAGAATGGGCCTAAACAGAGTGGCCTGTGCATATCGCACGGCCTCCAGATACGGCCTCTGTATCATTACGGGATATATACCATTAGAATTGGAATTAGAAAAAAGATGTCAATTATACAAAGCAAAAGTTAAATACAAAATTAACGAAGAAGACGACGAAAATATAAGAATAGTTAAAACTCATAATTTAGAAACAATATGTGAAAGAATAGAACAGGACTCTTGGACGAACTGGATTACGATCTGGAACAATTACGCTCAATCTATTTGGACACGTAAAATCCTTCCGGATCCTTGGACCTGGAAAGAAAGAAAATTTGGCGATTTAAATTTTCGATTAACACAAATTCTAACGGGACACGGGGTCTTTAAATCTTACCTTCACCGTATTGGTAGAGCGGAATCGGATAATTGTTGGTGGTGCAATGATACACGAGATGATCCAGAGCATACTCTGTTGCGATGCGAGAGGTGGGAACCTCTTAGAATATCATTAAATACGGATCTAGAAGAAGATTTATCTGTGCATAACTTCTAGAAGTTAATATTAAACGATTCCGACACATGGAGGAAAATAAATAGATTTATTAATGCTATTATGACAGAAAAAGAAAAATTTGAAAGAAACTTAGAGAAAAGAAGAGATAGAAATACAGGCAGATAAATGGACATATATTCACTATATCGGTGACAGAATTGAGATTAAATTTAAATATGAAATCCATGTATATTGAAAATTTAAAGATAAATTAATTTTTAGCAGGTAAAGAACTGATCGGCAAGAACAGGCGTGGTTCTGGGATCGAGACAGGGATTCGGGCGTAATACGCGTAGTAGGTCCCCGAATCCCGAGGCCGATGTGTAGAGGGACGGTCCATTGACCGTGCCGGGTGAGGTTGAGGTTTTTAGTGGGTATGGGTACGCCGAACAACCGCGGCCCGAGCCCCACACTACCCTCTTCTGGGGTGTGCGTAATTGCATTTTCCCCCTCACCCTTAACAAAAAAAAAAAAGTATCTATCCGGCGCGGCGCGGGTACGCGGTTAATTGGCCTCAAGTGGCCCTGTCAGGTCGGCGGCGCGGCGCGGTGTACGGCAGGAACAGGCCTCACGGGGTCTGCTCGAATTCGCTGAGGATCGGGACAGAGACGGGATACGGTCGGAGGTCACGGCCCAACGCAGTGTTGGCGCCGCAGCCTTCTCTCAGAAGCACCTAAGAGATAAGCTACTATGCGTACGTGTCTCAGAAGCGCCTGAGAGATTCGTACTCGCCGTCACCGCCCCGAATTGCGAAATCAAACCACGAGTAATTCGACACGCGGAGAAAGCCGGAGGCCAAGCGACTCGTGCTGGACGGTCGGAGTACCGAGTAGTGCCGTAACTCTCTCACAGAAGCACCTGAGTGACAAGTTACGGATGCACGCGCCTCAGAAGCGCCTGAGGGTATTCGTGCCCACCACAACAATGCGACGGGTCCAATCCAGCCAAAGCGACGGCACGGCGATTCCGGACGCCGGGAAAGTGGTGGAGAGTCACCTCCTGGAGCGTGTGATCCCAGCCTGCGTTCTGGTCGGATCGTTACCCAGCAATGCTGTTTGCCCTGAAAATAGCTGGCACTATCCCGTATTCACGAGAGCGGCTCCAGGTGGACTCCGTTCTCCCGGTGTTTCGGTGCGTCTTATATAGCTCGAGAAAGCGCGGACCATGGAGAGTGCCGTTCGCGACCGAGCGACGGCGGCGTTCCCCGATTGACGCGCGCTTGGTCTCGGCGTTGATTGGTGCGCGCTCGTGTCGAGAACGTCTATAAATATAGGTCGCGAACGGTAGCTCTTATTCACGCGTCGCTCGCGACGAGGTGAGGCCTCGTCGCAATTATATGAAAAACAAAGAACAAAAAAATGTGTTTAAAGGAAAAAAATAATTATTCGGTGCGGGATTCGATCAAGGGCCAAAAAGTTCGCAGCCGAAGACTTTACCGCCTACGCCAACCGAAAGTGTTGGAAGCTATATTCATATATTGAAATATAATGTAAATAAAATGTTTTGTATTGCATTATTAAGTCTGTACATTACTTTTCTGAATATAAACATATTCAGTAATACATAATACATCTACAAAAAAATAAAGTATCGAAAAAATTGATTTGGATCTTTTTAACACCGATACAATTTATAAAAAATTCTGAAAAAAATTAAGGACAATTGTTTCAATAATATCTGACTACCGAATTTTTATAAAACTCGTATCTCGAAAAGTTCAGTACGAAATATGCATTTTCTTCGAATGTTTGGAGATTTTCAATTTTTTTAACATGTTTGGATAATCTGAAAAATCTGAACAAAATCTCAGTCATGTGTGCTATTAGGTAGAATATTTATAAATTTCTTAGTAATTGTTTATTGAGCATGGTTCGACTAAATATCAATTTGTGTTGGGGGCCCGCTGGACCATCTTAACTTCAAAAATCAACGAAAAAAATTATTTAAGAAATACAAAACATATTTTAGGATGTACCATTAAACCCGGTTTTTTACAAAAAAAATTTAGTCCAAATTTCGCTTCGATATCCTTTTTAGATCAAAAGTTATAGCAAAATGTGCACCGCGCCGCGCCGCACGGTGGGCGAGATCGACGCGCTAGCTGTTCATGGGCCAAAAAATCAAAGTCCTCATATCGATATTTAACGAATGTACAATGTTTCTTAAATGTTCATTACATTCGAAAACGATAATAATAATTACAGTGATTAAAAACTCTCGTCACAATAAGCGTTCAAAGATCAAACTTTTTCAGATACGATTTATCGCCGAAGAAATTCCTTTTCTTCATAACGGTGTCCTGGAAAACCTACTGACGATTAAGTGCCCAATTTTTTTTATACGAAGAATGTATATCTATATAAGAAATTTGTTCTCGGCGCGAGGTTCGATCAATTACTATACACTAAACTAATATTTGTAATACTCTGTGGACTACGGCTTAGCTATCATTGTGTGATTCTATTGGAGGAACTGAAGGTGGTGTTTCGTCCTAGGACGAAATCATGAGTCCTCTAGCGGGTCTAGGACGAAACACCACCTTCAGTTCCTCCAATAGAATCACACAATGATAGCTAAGCCGTAGTCCACAGAGCATTACAAATATTAGTTTAGTGTATAGTAATTGATCGAACCTCGCGCCGAGAACAAATTTCTTATTTAAATAATTGCGATCGTAAAACAATCTTCATTATCTTAGTTGGCGAAAAAAATTATCGAGGAAGACTTTGGTTACGACTCCGTCCAAAAGAGGGACAACATTGTCGAACACTTTCTCGCAAGATACTGAAATGTCATCAATCAGTATATATATAACTTTCATTAAAGAGTCTAGTGGCACGTGTGTGTCTAAGGCAAGGCCCGCTAGATAGCCTTACTGATGAGTCCTCTAGCGGGTCTAGGACGAAACACCACCTTCAGTTCCTCCAATAGAATCACACAATGATAGCTAAGCCGTAGTCCACAGAGTATTACAAATATTAGTTTAGTGTATAGTAATTGATCGAACCTCGCGCCGAGAACAAATTTCTTATTTAAATAATTGCGATCGTAAAACTATCTTCATTATCTTAGTTGGCGAAAAAAATTATCAAGGAAGACTTTGGTTACGAGTCCGTCCAAAAGAGGGACAACATTGTCGAACACTTTCTCGCAAGTTACTGAAATGTCATCAATCAGTATATATATATAACTTTCATTAAAGAGTCTAGTGGCACGTGTGTGTCTAACAAGGGGACACCGCGAATCGAGACACCCGGATTGCAACGAAATTTTGTGTGAACATAGTTTAGACATTCTCATGAACTATCCAATTGGTTTTATTCTTGAATGCGTACCCGTTTTCGAGATAATCGATATTGAAATGCCACATGTGCGGTCATGTGCGGTATATTCCATGAGTGAAAACCTCTTGTCACAGCGGTCCGTGGCCGAGTGGGTTGAGCGAATGTCTACCACGAGAATGGTCGGGGTTCGCGTCCTGTGTCGGCGTTTTTTTTAAATATTTTTTTTCACTTTCTTTTTTATTTTTCTACACATTATTATGTGCTACACATTATTTAGCCATTCTATATCATTTATTGTTAGTAATCGCCTTGTTCTCGCTTATACCATCCTTACACAAGAATGCTTTGCGAATGCGAAAGTGCTTCGAAAAGGGGCATCGTTAAGACAATCGTTGGCGGTAGGCCCGCGCAGGTATATCTCGTTTTATTGTTAAAACCGTTACAGAACTATCTTTCGTACAGCGTGAAGAAATACACAGTAAAAATAATTTGCGTTATAATACTTACCACAACGAATATGTTAGATTTTTATGAAACATATATCTTGTCCATCGTAAAACTAGATTACTTGTTATTTATTATATTAGAAATAATGTGTAGCACATAATAATGGGTAGAAAAATAAAAAAGAAAGTGAAAAAAAATATTTAAAAAAACGCCGACACGGGATGCGAACCCCGACCATTCTCGTGGTAGACATTCGCTCAACCCACTCGGCCACGGACCGCTGTGACAAGAGGTTTTCACTCATGGAATATACCGCACATGACCGCACATGTGGCATTTCAATATCGATTATCTCGAAAACGGGTACGCATTCAAGAATAAAACCAATTGGATAGTTCATGAGAATGTCTAAACTATGTTCACACAAAATTTCGTTGCAATCCGGGTGTCTCGATTCGCGGTGTCCCCTTGTTAGACACACACGTGCCACTAGACTCTTTAATGAAAGTTATATATATATACTGATTGATGACATTTCAGTAACTTGCGAGAAAGTGTTCGACAATGTTGTCCCTCTTTTGGACGGACTCGTAACCAAAGTCTTCCTTGATAATTTTTTTCGCCAACTAAGATAATGAAGATTGTTTTACGATCGCAATTATTTAAATAAGAAATTTGTTCTCGGCGCGAGGTTCGATCAATTACTATACACTAAACTAATATTTGTAATACTCTGTGGACTACGGCTTAGCTATCATTGTGTGATTCTATTGGAGGAACTGAAGGTGGTGTTTCGTCCTAGACCCGCTAGAGGACTCATCAGTAAGGCTATCTAGCGGGCCTTGCCTTAGACACACACGTGCCACTAGACTCTTTAATGAAAGTTATATATATACTGATTGATGACATTTCAGTATCTTGCGAGATAATAATATAATAATATTATATTATAGTATTATAATATTATAATATTATATAATAATATTATATTATATATTATAATATTCTTTATAATAAAGAATGTTGATAATATCTAGAACGATTCATATGATTCATTTCATTAAGTATATAAATAAATAGGTTCGATACGCGGCAATAAACTAAAACTTGTAATATGTCATCTGTCATTGTTGCGTCCCCATCGCGCAAGCGCCACGCGTCGTCATTCGCGCCACTTGATCCCCGTCGCGCTTGCGCAACGTGTCTCCCATGCGCCTTACTCGATCCCCGTCGCGCTTGCGCATATTGCTGGTCATCAGAGAAGGGGTACTGTATTACCCTCGCGAGTCCCAAGGTCGGACTCGTCTGGCCACACTGATGATGAATGATGCAATCGATGTGCCAAGTAGTTTTTTAGATTTTTAGTTTTTTTTCGAAAAGAGTTGATTCTACAATGCAATTTATAAGGGAGGACGAAAATTTTCCACCAAAGAACGAAATGCAATTACATAAAAAAAATTTTTTTCTTAATTCTTTTTAAGATTTAAAAAAAATTTTTTTTTTAGATTTAAAAAAAATTTTTTTTTTAACTGATGCTAATGTTACCGCTTGGAATAATCGAAAGTTATTCCAATGCAACAGTGAATTCATCATCTCTACTCCCAAGAATACATTTTGGGAAAATATCGATGAAAGTACAAAAAAAACGATGTTAGCGATGTTGGCGAAGGAGTAACGAATCGGGAAGTTCTTTGTGTGACTCTTGGAGAATCACACACCAAATAAAAAACATTAATGTCAGTAGGCCCTACTAGCCATGCGTATCACTAACCCTCTCGCAAGAGCAGTCCTACCCGCGAGCGAGCAAAAGCAACCCTACTCGCGAGCGAGCGAAGCGAGCGAGCAACAATAGCCCTCTAGTTTTCCGTACGATTGGTTATGAACAGCCAAAGACAGTGTAAGACGAAATGAAATGAATTGAATTGAATGCGCGCAAAGACCGAAAAGAGCCTTTAAATACTCTTCGAACGACAGGCGGGGTCGCACGCGATTGGATTAGGATCGATCGCATGATCCTCGAAGACGACTGTTCGAGATTCAAATTGGAGATGTTTACCGGTAACGAGTGTCGACAAACACACCGTAGCCTCGCGAAACGGTAACGATTGATCGCTACTCGACTCTAAATATAGACAAAAGAAACATATCGAACGTCGATCGGCAGTCGGCGTAACGACTAATGAATCTCCAATTTGAATCTCGAACAGACAAGGAATAAGTTAAAAAGTGATGAAAAGTGATGGCTCTAACAACGTGGAACATTTTCAGCAACATCTCCTCTAAAAGATCCTGCAAAGATCGTGGCCCCCTCAGACCATCGTAAACATTATGATGGTTTAAAGCGACGCGTGACACGCAATTCCGCGGCGAGTCGCGTTGCACGAGACGCATTGACTCAGCGGCTCTTAAGAGTGTAAAGACCTAACCCAGACCAATCTTATGAATTTTTTAGATTATACGACCATTGATAAACATTCAAACTTCTTGCTAGCTTAGTTGAATCATTTGTATTTGAGAGATCATAGTGATAGCATCGTAGTATAGCATCACAGCACTTTTTCCATATTTAAAACCTGTATTTTACCTTTGTCAAGAGGAATTATAGTATACATTTTTGTTTACTAATAGATAAATACAGTCACAAGCAGAAAATCCGTACGATCAATTGATTGTAGTTAGTAACTTTGTAAAATATAATACTTAATCTTGTTTGAATTTTTGTAATTCTTTAAATAAGACAGTAATAACACATTTTTGTTATTTCATTAAATGTAATAAACTTCATTCATTCAAAAATTATGGATTACTCTTGTTTGAATGCCTGAACAGCCAGTTTTCAATTATTATTCATTATTCACACGATTTTTCAGACATTTCCGGTGGTGTCACAAAAAAATGTTTCCTACAAAAAGTAATCAGTACACAGTCTTTTACAAATCCTAATACAAAAAATTCCAAAAAAAATTTTTTTTTAATAAAAAATTGTGGTCACCTTCATTATTTATTTATAACTATATATATTTAATTCAATAATGTTATAGCTGACGCCAAGACGAATCCAACGACTTATTTAATGTGGTCTTTATGTTTTGAAATAATGGTGAAACAGGCGTGAACAGCTAGCGCGGCGATCTAGCCCACTGCGCGCCGCGCCGGGATTCAAATGCGCGCTGTCTCCAGATGCCGACTTTCCGACTCATGCTTCCGAAACTTCGGTAACGTGAAAATCGATGGGACGCGTCGGCGTCGACCAGCGAGCAGGTAGTCCACACGGACAGGGTAGAGGTACGCTTGTGTGTGTAGCGCGCGTGCAATCGAGCAGGTACTCAGACGGGCAGAGAAGAAGTACGTTCGTGTGCAGCGCGTGCGCAGCAGAAGCAACGTGGCGAGGACGGTACGTCCACGATACGTCAGAGTGGGGGGCCCAGCCGGCCGAGCTGCGGGAGGGGAAAGGTCCTCGCGTCCACGATTCTGGCATCACTGCTCTACGACTCGCCGATCCCCCGCTAGGGGCATTGGGCATGCGATTGCACACATAGACGTGCCGTCTTGACAAATTCACCCCTGTATCCGTTCTAACTCTTTTAATCTTTCTATTCAAAAAATTCTCGTATTTTTCTTTAAATGTGACTAATTTTTCGAATGTTTCACTTTTATGCTTTAAGAAATATGTGAAATACATTCCGGAGTAATCGTCTACAAATACTAATATGTATTGTGATCCGCTTAATGACTGAGTTGGCAAAGGCCCGCATTAGGGTGGACCTTAGCTATACTTGATGAAAATTATTTTGCAAAATTTTTTTCCGGGCACCCCCCAGAATTGTGACAACTGTTGAGAAAATGATCTGGAAAAAATTTGGGGCCGATTGGATCATGGGAAACCGGCGCTCAACGAATTTGAAAATTTTTTTTTTTTAAATCTTAACATAAATATACGTTGTAATATATCGTTGAATTTGTCTTTTTTTTCTCTGTAAGAATCCATATATAGCATAATCAGTTGTTAATAGAAAAAACATCCGTGACCTTGAAAACTTGAAAAAATGACCTTGAAAAAATTTTTGTTCTCTGATGCTACATTCACCTCCTTATATACTACAACTTTTGTTTGAAAAGTTTTTTCATATATACATAACTGACAGAGATACTAAATAAATTCATTAATACGCTCCAATCTACAATTCACAATTTTTGAACGCTACGCGATAGTTCTCTGCAAGTTTTTCTCGAATCCTCGTGCGTTGACGTCGAATAGATGTTCGATTGATAATTAAGTCGTCTAGATCATGATTAAGAACTTGTGCTGTTGCTGTTATTATACGAACAGCATCACGATCGCTTACTTTGCACTTGTCAAGTGTTGCAACAAGTTTATCCGTAATGAACTCTTTTTGACCACGTCTCTTTTTAGGGCTGCTTGGACCAGGTTCATCCACAGGAATATCAATTTCAATATTGTCATCCTGACTTGACACGTTCTCTTCTTCGCTGAACGATGATATTTCCATTGTTTCACCTACATTTAAAAGATATCAACATATAAATAAAGATTAAAGAATATTTATATCTAAGATAATGATCAATATTTCGGCTTTTAAAAATAAACTGCAAAAAAATATTTACCTGGCACAGAGTCTGCCTTATACTTTGCTAGTCTAGATTCTTCTTGCTCCTGTCGCAACGCTTTTCTCAGTTCTTTTCGATATAATGCACGATCCGCTCCAATCATAGAACCAGGACGTCCCCGTTGCCGTTGACTTAACAGAAACAGTTTGTCTTCCTCTACTTATTTGAATAGTAGCAATATCAAAAAGATCTTCCAGTTTGTCGACAAATTCCTTTTCACGATCTTCTTGAATTTTAGTACGGCGTTTGCAATTTTTATGCAAGCTCACCCATTCTTTATACAATGATTCCAATTTTTCGATGCAATTCTTAAATACTTTCATGGAAATTTTGGCTTTCTGCCAAAACACTTGAACTTCCTGGATAACTAAGTGAGCACTACCGCGAACACTCAATTTCACATTGTGCAAATTGTGAAATAGCACTCTTAAAACTTGCCCGTTGGATGGCAATTTTGCACCTATAATTTGGGTTTCTGCGTGCCCGAGTAAAAATAATTTTTTTCTCGTACCGTCCATTTGAAATTTACTTTCACCACGTATTTGAATGTCACCACGCCGAAGACTCAGAACCAGAACGTACTGTTCTCTTAACTGTTTGCTCGCGGACGCGTCGGTTCACGAATTTGTTCGAGTGCTTGGACTGAACTGAACGTGAACTTGACTTTCGAGGCTCCTCTATGGATCGAGAGGGCGGCTTTTTACCGATTGTCATAAGAAAGAAGATACCCTAATTGGTTTGCTGGATTTTGGATTTTCCAATCAGGACACCTTTAGTTGTTCAAGTCTTCTACCGATGATTCTAAGGGAGGTGTTAAAATTCTAAAAAATATACGAATTAACTATTTAAGAAACTGTAGTATTATCAGAAATACAACTATTACATATTTTAGGTAAAATTTAAAATGTATCTTAAACACCTGGGTACTTTGGTTCATCTTTCTTCTACAAGAGTATTTACGAACGTTTAAAATAAACTCTATTATATCTCTGTCAGTTATGTATATATGAAAAAACTTTTCAAACAAAAGTTGTAGTATGTAAGGAGGTGAATATAGCATCAGAGAAAAAAAAATTTTTCAAGGTCATTTTTTCAAGTTTTCAAGGTCACGGATGTTTTTTCTATTAACAACTGATTATGCTATATATGGATTCTTACAGAGAAAAAAAAGACAAATTCAACGATATATTACAACGTATATTTATGTTAAGATTTAAAAAAAAAAAATTTTCAAATTCGTTGAGCGCCGGTTTCCCATGATCCAATCGGCCCCAAATTTTTTCCAGATCATTTTCTCAACAGTTGTCACAATTCTGGGGGGTGCCCAGGAAAAAATTCTTTGATCAAAAAATAAGGTCCACCCTAGCCCGCATACATCGCAATGAATTAATTCTAGTGGTACCTTGCTTTGAGCTCTCGTTATCTTTTTGTGAGGAGTTTTGCTTATTTTTCCAATGTTACAAGTAGCGTACTCGAATTCTTTGTTAAAACAAGCTACAGTAAATTCTCTATAAACGCGAAAATCTCTTCACGATAAACGCGAAAGAAATATCCCCTCCAACTTAGCACACAGATCTCGGCTCGGTATATCGGTGTGAACCACTACTAACGCGACGCGGAGAGTCGCAGTTGTCGGCACAGTTCAAACGCCCGTGAGTCATCATAACGTTACATCAACAGTCTATCTTCTTTATTTCCCATGATACTGTTATAGGACATTCACTACCTTATTTCTGGCATTTTTCTGATTAAAATGATACCAAACACGACCTAATTTGAACTGAATTTAGTGGTTTAATTGATGGTATATACGCAAAACCGAACACCGTGTCAAGTCACGCGCGTCGCTCGCTCCATTACAATTTTTTGATAAGAAACAAAATTAAATAAATCTTAAATAAATCTTAAGTATATTACTTTAAAACAGTTCAAACGCTACAAAAAGTGTGTCTTTTCCTGACGGATGTAAACGCTTCAATTCGATAGTTTTCCTTCGATGGTATTTAAAAGTGTAGTGGTTTAAATGACGATGAACGTTTCGGGCGCAAGGAAGGATAGCGCGTATAGAAAAGAAAGAGACGCGAAGAGTCGGAGTCGCCGGCACAATTCAAAGGCCCGCGCGTGGTCTCGCTTTACACGCGCTGTCCTTCTCTACGTTCGGCTCGGCCTTTGAAGCTGGAAAAACGTAGGACCAAGATCGAAAAATGCGAAGAAATCCCCCCGAGGCGTTCGCATTTATAGAGAATTTACTGTACCTCTATACCAGTGGCTTAGTTTTCATTACGCATTCTCGATAAATACTCTTTATTAATATGTCCTAATCGTTTATGCCACATTTTTCGGAGTAAGTTTCAATTTTTTCTACGTTGTACGATTCGTAATTGTCGCGTTTATCGCCGTACGGTTCTGCTAGGAATCTAATGTGTTTATCATAAAGTTCGCCGGTTATTCCGTATTTCCCTCTCTGTTGTAAATAATTATTCTGTTTTCACCTTGTACGAGTGTGTATCCTCTGGATGTGAGTACAGTCGTACACAACATGTTTTCTCTTAGCTTAGGTACAAATAGGACGTCCTTGATCGTTATTATTACATCTTTGTTCGCATGTCTTACTCTAATACTGACGGTACCTATTCCCTCGTAACATAGTATTGAGTTCTCCCCAGCTTGGTGGAGTTCTCCATGCTGAAAATTAATATTGTTAAACCGTTTCAAATCATTTACCATGTGATTGGTCGCACCGCTATCGAATAGCCAATAATTACGTAAATTTTGGATATTACCTTGGTTATCCGCATTCTTAATACTAAACGCGTATATTTTGTTTTCGTTTTCAACGTTCTCTATTACGTTACTCGCTGGTTTACTTTTACCGAATTCCCTTGTCCTCGTGTTGATTGGTACATCTCGGCCTCTCCATTTGTTATGGTTATTCTGATTCGACCTTCCGTCTTGTCTCCGATGCCAACACATCTTCGCCTGATGTCCCGGTTTGCCGCACACGTAGCAATTCCTTGTGTGTTATTTTTGTGTCACATAGGCGGCAGCTCCTTCTGGTACGCCTTTGGTGTTCTTTCGTTGAATTTCCTTTTCACGTTCCTTTAATATTTCATTTATTTCTTCCAGCGATTTTTCCCTTTGAGTTTTGAGGATTTCTTTGATTTCTCTATATTCTTGATTAATACCTTACACTGTATAATACGCGAGTTCGCGTGGCGTTATTGCCACGCCGAGCGAAGCACATTTTGTTGCGAGTCCCCTGGCACGTGCTATGAAGTTGCTCACCGATTCGTTTTGTTACATCCGCAGGAATTTTATATCGTCACTGGCGTCCATCCTTTGGTCTTCAGCCGCTCCTGCGTATGATTTCTTTATCTTTGCCCATAATGCTTGTGCATTTGGGCTTTTCCAAATATAATATTTAATTACGTCACCCAAGATGAACATAATAAACATGCTGATTGTTTACAAGCATGCTTTGCTACAGCATTACCAATTACAGGCACTAGAAGCTTTCATAGCTTTACCCCATTATCGAATAAATAAGTGCTATGCAAAACATGTTCGTGCGATAATGATGGCTCTGTTTTCAGTGTAATGAAATCATTTTTCTTATATTTTTTTCCACAATCCTTAAGTGCACCCCACACAATGATCCTATCCATACTTCTTACCATAAACCCTCCATATCCCTTCCCGATGGAAGAAAACCACCACCTTCTCGTGGTTTCCATTGAGCAACGACACCTTTTTTGTAGAACATATATAATTCGTGTAAAAACTAATATCTATAAATGAAGTCATGCTTAAAAAGATGTCGTTGGCCAAGAGTGGTTACTAATATTGTTCTCGAGGTATAAATAGGGTTATTTAGTCGTATACAGTGTGCTGGTATTTTCTCGAAACCAGCGGTATAGACAACGGACCAATAGCGGTACGCTCGATTCGCCTCTACCTGCAACGGAAGTACACGGGGTTCTTTAGCAACTCATTGTGACGCCAATTTTTATTGCTCCATCTTTTTGAAGGGCTCATTTTAAAGGGGAAACTTCAAGCAATATAACCATATTTTTCAAAATTTAAATCACTGAGCCCCATCATCGAAAAAAACGTAAAAAAAGAATTTGTTTAAATTTTTCGACATTATAAAGTTGATTGCCGAGGCTGAAAAAATTATTTTGTAATAGCCCAATCCTTCCCGAATAAAACAAAACTAGAGGGCTATTGTTGCTCGCTCGCTTCGCTCGCTCGCGAGTAGGGTTGTTGTTGCTCGCTCGCTTCGCGAGCTCGCGGGCAGGACTGCTCTTGCGAGAATGTTAGTGGTATGCATGGCTAGTAGGGCCCACAGCTATTAATGTCTTTCATTTTGTGTGTGACTCTCCACGAGCCACACAAAGAACTTCCCGATTCGTTAGTTGCTGTATATTATTATTATTATTTATTAAGTGTACGTTTTAAGAAGATTATACGTTTTCAGGGAAATTCAATAGTTTTCTACTTATCAAAATGTTTGCTATATGGCGTCGCATTAAACCAATATCGTATGCTCGTTGCTCGCTTGGTTCCTTGTTATAGCATACTAATGTTGCAAAATAAATTGTCTTAATTAGTTTTTCGCAAACGATACAACTCATCATTATCCGGGTTTGCAGTATTGATCTTGGTTTTCTTCGATACTATTAATTTAAATTTTATCTAAATATATAAACCGCTCAATTTTGAAACTCTGCTCAGTGCTACATACAACATTTGTAAAGTTCGTATTTCTGATGTTTTAAAATCCATACATACTTTCTCGTATGTTTGTCCCTGACTTTTATGAATCGCAATCGCTTCAGCAGGTACCACTGGAAATTAACTACGTGTGATTTGTTATTTTCCTTCACTCGAAATATTTACTTGATTCGATATTTTTTTATTATTGGTGTTAAATTTTGATTTATATTTGCATTTTTCATATAATCACGATAACGAGTTCTTACTTTCACTCCTACTATGGCCAATTGAAAATCTAACCACAATATAGACGGAATTTTAGTATTTTCTTGAAAACTAATAAATTTTAATATTCCGCATGCTCCATTAACCAATTCGTCTTCAACGTCAATGTTATTAATTATCATATATTTTATATTAATTTTCAATTTAATCTCAGTTAACAATTCGTTTTGAACTCATTGTTTATTTAAAGATTGTAATATAAATGTTTTTGTACTTTCATCGATATTCTTTGAAAATGTATTCTCGGCGATGGTTAACTCACTCTTGCATTGGAATAATTTTCGATTATTGTAAGCGGTTACATTAGCATTAGTTGCATAATTGGAAAAAAAATTTTTTTTAATTCAAAAAAACAAGAAAAAATTTTTTTTTTAATTTTATAAAAAATTTTTTTTTAATTTTATAAAAAAATTTTTTTTTAAATATATATATATATATATATATAATTACGTTTACTTCTTCGGTGGATACGCCTTTCGTATAAATTGCAATGTTTAATCAACTCCTTTCGAAAAAAACTAAAAAACTACTTGACCAAAATGGACCAAAATCTAATCAGCTCTAAGTTACAGCGGGGCACATCGATTGCATCATTCATCATTCTGATCGCGTTGTTACTTTTTCAGAAAACGTTAACGAAAAATTTGATTACATAGAAACGGCCATACGCACACACACACACACACACACACACACACACACACGAACATTTTGCTGAAAATAGTCTAAAATGACTCCAATGACCATGAAACGTGAAGATCTGCTAAAAAATCGATTTTCGATTTTCGGGGTAATTACAATAACTTCCCTATGAAATCGGGAAGTTAAAAAATGTAGCTCAATCGGACCAACAGTTCCTGAGTTAAAAATTCGTAAGTGAGGCCCGTTTTCGCCGAAATGGGCAAAAATTGAAAACATTGAAGGCCTGCCATTTCTAAAAAAATTCGAAATCGGCAAAATGATGATTTAACCCCTTCCCCCCTAATTTCACATGGACTACAACATATTTCATTTAGAACAAAATCGACGATGGTGCCCACAAAAAGTGATCGATTTCGCATGGAATGAGCCGTAGACGTCTATTCTTACATGCATTCTGGGCCCTAACTCGCTGTTTGGTGAAACGGACACACACACACACACTAATCAGCCGCGTGACGCGGAGCGTGTCAGATGTATACAAAACAAACGAGACAGAGCGGGCGATGCGTAGTAGACGTAAAAATACATACTGTGACGTTGTCCCCTTTTCACTCGGTTCTCTGGCCGGCGAAAATGGTCAACACTCGAGAATTTACAGCCGCGGAGGACGGACCGTGCGCGGCAGCACGTGCACGGTCCTCTCGGGACAAAACGATTGACGAGAAGACTCGAGAATGTCGCGAAATGATTGT
Organism: Lasioglossum pauxillum; assembly: GCA_933228785.1. Classification (NCBI taxonomy): domain Eukaryota; kingdom Metazoa; phylum Arthropoda; class Insecta; order Hymenoptera; family Halictidae; genus Lasioglossum; species Lasioglossum pauxillum. The sequence continues at coordinate 31,749,320 of OW121703.1, forward strand.
TCGGGCGCCAGGTATTCGGGAATACCACGCTAACTAACACCAAGGGCTCGTGTTCGAGGAAGTCGAACCCGAGCTTCGAATCTTCTCGTAATCGCCGACGAACTGCGACGACACGGACAGCCAGGAGTTCGGACACAGGGGATAACGGGAACAGCCCTCGCGGCAGGACGGGTCTCGCAGGTCGGAAATGAATCGACGATGTAGGGCTCGAATGATTTTATTCGGTGTGAACTTGGTAATACAGGTGAGCGGCCACGTGGCCGTGAACCGGGAGCCCGCGCTCCTAATACACCTTGCGACGGATGTTCGACCGCGGAGCGCGTTAGTCGAGATTCGATATTTTCCTATTTCGCGGGAGTACGGTACGACGGTACGGACGCGTCTCACGAGAGACGGAACTTCACCAAGCGCAGGTGGACGGCGCAATTTCCCACGGACCGTCGCGAGATTGACGAGCGCGGTTCGCTTCACGTTTCCGAATTACCACGTCGAGCTATCCCTTTCTGACGCAGCTTCTGAGGAAGACTTCCGACTACACGAAGGAAAAGACTGCTCTACGGGACTCAAAACGTTCTCGGAAGAACGCGAATACAAGCACGAGGCGCCACAAACTATTGAGCCAACACGAATTAGATAACCGGGGATCACTTTGTCGACTTACCGTGGTCGGGAGTCGATTGCCGGATACCCTCGTCAAAGCCGGAACTGTCGCCTTCGTCCTCGTTCTTCGATCACACGGACTGTAACGCGGATAACCCGCGACGCGTACAGTGTTCAGTTCTGCGGAACTTGGAATTGCGATTGATAGCGGGACTCGGAAATGGCGACCGTCTGACTTGACAACAAGCGCGACAGTGATCCGCGGATCCGCATCGACGGATCGTATCGATTCTCGGTCCCCCCACTCCGTTCGTTCTACCGAAATTCCCTATGGGCGCACCCGCAACGCAACTATTTCTAGTCCCAGGACCGAACCTTCGCAAAGGTCTTCGAGCCCCCGACCTTCCTAACACCAATTCGACGATCGCCACGGACGACCGGGGAGGATAATTCTCCCAGGTGCTCCTCCGCACCACCCTCGCCGGGGTAAATTGTAGGCGGGATGAGACGACGGCGGGACCACCAAAATGCTGGATGTTTTGCATCTCTGACCCCATCGTCCCACGTCGTCGCCTCCGGGTTAGTCGGCCCGTGTGCGATGGTGCCCGTCTTCTCACGTCTCCGGATCCGGAATGGTTCGTCCTATTTTGGCCAATTGTTTATCATCCAGTCGATCCTTCCATGCGGGGCGCCCTTACGGTAATCGTCGCTTCTGCAGGCACGTTCCTGCAATCGGCCACTCTCGGCGCGTACCACAGATGGCGTTAGTATCGGTCTTTCAATTTGTCTGTCTTCCTCAAGGAGTGCTCAAAGGCCGGTCCGGTCCATTTACCCTACGGTTTTTTGACCGTTTCTCAAACGGAGAAGTGACGTTGCAGGCTTGCAACGTCGCAATACATATAAGCAATATCTGTCCCTACTCCTTACTCCTATGAACGGCGGGAGCTACGCCTGAGTCGAAAAGTGAGGATTGGGTGAAGCGTGTGGAATACCCCTCCTGCCCCCTTTCCGACCTGCTAGTTTTCTATCGTGCTCTGCACTGTCCATACAGGGTGGTTCACGCAACTTGCACACCTATACAGGGTGGCCCACATAACTCTGGACAGCTCAATATCAGAGCGCGTCTCAGGAAGCAACCCCTTTCGGGAAGTTCACGAATTTTGGGACACCCTGTATATATCCAGGGTGGCCCAGATAACTCTGAACAGCTCAATATCTCCGTTACTTTTCGTTGTACAAAAAAACTTCGTAGGACAAAGTTACACTGTTTGAAGGGCCACATATAATGGTGTAAGGGAAAAAAAATTTTCAAGGCCTTTTTTATGAGATTTCAAGGTTATCGATGTTTTTTTAAATGGAATGAGGTATTTTTTAATACATCAATCGATGCAGCTGGACATTCTTTATAAAAAAGTACTAACCTATGTATGTCGAAAAGTTAGTAGTTCAGGAGATATTTCAATTTAAATAACTCCAAAATACCATTACTGTCGTACTAAGGCGTTACACAAGTAAGTAAACACAAACGCCTTAGTACGACAGTAATGGTATTTTGGAGTTATTTAAATTGAAATATCTCCTGAACTACTAACTTTTCGACATACATAGGTTAGTACTTTTTTATAAAGAATGTCCAGCTGCATCGATTGATGTATTAAAAAATACCTCATTCCATTTAAAAAAACATCGATAACCTTGAAATCTCATAAAAAAGGCCTTGAAAATTTTTTTTCCCTTACACCATTATATGTGGCCCTTCAAACAGTGTAACTTTGTCCTACGAAGTTTTTTTGTACAACGAAAAGTAACGGAGATATTGAGCTGTTCAGAGTTATGTGGGCCACCCTGTATATTTATGTATATATATATATATATATATATATATATATATATATATATATGTATATATTTATATATAGTTAGACATATTAAAAAAAAAATTTTTTTTTATAAAATTGAAAAAAAAATTTTTATAAAATTAAAAAAAAAAATTTTTTCTTGTTTTTTTTAATTAAAAAAAATTATTTTTCCAATTATGCAACTAATACTAATGTAACCGCTTACAATAATCGAAAATTATTTCAATGCAAGAGTGAGTTAATCATCGCCGAGAATACATTTTCAAAGAATATCGATGAAAGTACAAAAACATTTATATTACAATCTTTAAATAAACAATCAGTTCAAAACGAATTGTTAACTGAGATTAAATTGAAAATTAATATAAAATATATGATAATTAATAACATTGATGTTGAAGACGGATTGGTTAATGCAGCATGCGGAATATTAAAATTTATTACTTTTCAAGAAAATACTAAAATTCCGTCTATATTGTGGTTAGATTGTCAATTGGCCATAGTAGGAGTGAAAGTAAAAACTCGTTATCGTGATTATAAGAAAAATGCAAATATAAATCAAAATTTAACACCAATAATAAGAAAATATCGAATCAAGTAAATATTTCGAGTGAAGAAAAATAACAAATCACACGTAGTCAATTTCCAGTGGTTCCTGCTGAAGCGATTACGATTCATAAAAGTCAGGGACAAACATACGAGAAAGTATGTATGGATTTTAAAACATCAGAAATACGAACTTTACAAATGTTGTATGTAGCACTGAGCAGAGTTTCAAAATTGAGCGCGGTTTATATATTTCGGGACAATTTAAATTAACAGTATCGAAGAAAACCAAGATCAATAGTGCAAACCCAGATAATGATGAGTTGTATCGTTTGCGAAAAACTAATTAAGACAATTTATTTTGCAACATTAGTATGCTATAACAAGGAACCAAGCGAGTGTCACGGGAATTATTCGTGACGTAGAAAAATTAATTGTTTAAAACTGATTCGGAGTATCACTGACCGGAATCGCGTTTATTCGAGGAGTATAGGAGAGGCCGTAGCGATGTCACTATACGAAACTACCGAGGTTACTGTGATTTAAACGTATCGCGAATCGTAAGAGGATACGGAGTAGGGAAGTATCAAAGAAACGTATTTGTTTGATTCCAAACCAAAGACTGACTTTTTATTGCGCTCCGAGTCTTTTATACATGTGTGTATCAAAGTGTTGTTACCAGGCGAGCTCTGAACAAAGGGGTGTCAAGTATCTTAGATGGTGATGGGTCGTATGTTGCATATCGCAGGTGTCGTGTGCGGAACCGGCTATTAATCGATTGATTGAATACGCTTCACATGAGCAACGGGCATACGATATTGGTTTAATGCGACGCCATATAGCAAACATTTTGATAAGCAGAAAACTATTGAATTTCCCTGAAAACGTATAATCTTCTTAAAACGTACACTTAATATATAATAATAACTAGAGGGCTATTGTTGCTCGCTCGCGAGTAGGGTTGTTTTTGCTCGCTCGCTTCGCGAGCTCGCGGGTAGGACTGCTCTTGCGAGAGGGTTAGTGATACGCGTGGCTAGTAGGGCCTACTGATATTAATGATTATTATTTGGTGTGTGACTCTCCAAGAGTCACACAAAGAACTTCCCGATTCGTTACTCCTTCGCCAACATCGCTAACATCGTTTTTTTTTTTGTACTTTCATCGATATTCTCCCAAAATGTATTCTTGGGAGTAGAGATGATAAATTCACTGTTGCATTGGAATAACTTTCGATTATTCCAAGCGGTAACATTAGCATCAGTTAAAAAAAAATTTTTTTTAAATCTAAAAAAAAATTAAGAAAAAAATTTTTTTTATGTAATTGCGTTTGGTTCTTTGGTGGAAAATTTTCGTCCTCCCTTATAAATTGCATTGTAGAATCAACTCTTTTCGAAAAAGAACTAAAAATCTAAAAAACTACTTGACCAATATGGACCAAAATCTAATCAGCTCTAAGTTACGACGGGGCACATCGATTGCATCATTCATCATCCTGATCGCCTTGTTACTTTTTCTGAAAACGTTAACGAAAAATTTGATACCATACAAACGGACATGCACACACACACACACACACACACACACACACATTTTGATAAAAATAGTCTAAAATGACTCCAATGACCATGAAACGTGAAGATCTGCTAAAACATCGATTTTCGATTTTCGGGGTAATTACAGTAACTTCCCTATGAATCGGGAAGTTAATAATATACAGCAACTAACGAATCGGGAAGTTCTTTGTGTGGCTCGTGGAGAGTCACACACAAAATGAAAGACATTAATAGCTGTGGGCCCTACTAGCCATGCGTATCACTAACCCTCTCGCAAGAGCAGTCCGACCCGCAAGCTAAACAAAAAACAACTCTATTCGCGAGCGAGCGAAGCGAGCGAGCAACAATACCCCTCTAGTTAAAATTTGTTGAACATCGTATTTTAAGTCTAGATATTACCGATTTAATGCGGCCAATTGATCCTCGTCCTTTTTCGTTGCACGATGTACATCTGTGTAGAATATCACAAAGTATTATTATCACTTAAGTTTATTATATTAGTTGTCACGTCGTCCAGGATTTTCTGGTTGCCAGAAGGGCGAAAATCCCGGCGACACCGGGTATTTACAGACCTTTCGGCCGGGCCGCGTTCGGCCGCACGAAACGCGGTCCACCCGGGACAAAAATTGTTCGCAGGCTCGTCGTTTCTCCAGTTCTTTGAAATCAAGTTCGGGCGCCAGGCACGGAAAGTGCCACGGTAAGCCTCGTAACCACGAGCACGTGGAGAAACGGTCGTACGAGCCTGCGACAATCGAGATCGTGAACAAAGTTCTCCGCGAACGGGCACAGGATACTACGCTAACCGAACGCGAGGCGTTCCCCGCGGCGGGAAGGTTCCTCACACAATAAACACTCTCGGAATCTTCGGTTAACACAATTTATTGCGACGATGTTACATCCGCGTTACCGACAGCGATCGGCAACGTATCTAGGTTAACCGGCGTGTGACAGGTGGACGGCGACGAACGATCGTCGCACGCGCAATTTGCCCTTCACGGGCCCGTCTCGAGACGCGTCGAACCAAGCAGCAACGTAATGACGACGTTGGCGTACGCGATGTTCACGTTTCACGCCCGAATTCAGATAAAAAACGCGTTATACAATTTACTTCTCGTCGGCGTAACAAGTCGCGGAAATACGACGCGAGCACGCGGCGGCGGCGACGCACCGTGGAACGAGAGGAGGTTAGCGTGAAAGATACGATGACGCGCGGGTCCTCGCCAAAAATGAAAATAGGGCTAAACCCTCGCAAATTAATATTCCCCGCGTGATCGCCGCTCGACTGATTCGTACCGTCCGCGAATCTACGCTGCAACCGGCAGCATCGAAGCCACGTCGAACTTTCTGCGACGCGATCGCGAACACAACACCTACCGAGCTAACGCGAAAAGATCACTTTTTCGAAATGAATAAGACAGAGGCTTACCCAGGGCAACTATCAGCCAGCGATGCTGTTCGGCTTCCTGTCCCTCTCGTCCGGCAGCTCGCTTCGAAATTAACTAACTAATTAGGTTGACGCAATGGTTAAGGTACGGAATTTCGCGACTGCACTCAACGTGAGCCAACGAAGAAGTGCTCTTCTCGGAGATCGCTCGGGAACGCGGAAATGAAGCGTACCCCCCGTTCCGCTCTCGTTCCCCCGCGTAGGATTCGGCATATCTCTACTCGATATTCGGACGGGGCCTCGCTCCGCGCGACGGTCCCTGGTGTCCGGCGATTCGTCGGTTCTCCGGCAGCGCTGCTCGTGGATTCGCCGCTTCCCTGTGAGGTGATCGACGCGAGCCAATCCGTCAGCTGGCCAGGCTTCTCTCCGGCTGAGGCGACGGCGAGGCAGCTGAGATCCCTGGCTTGGCATCGCACGTCCTCGTCGGCGCCCCCAGGTTGTCTATCCTGGGCCACGTCGATTCCTCGCTTCTTCGGGGTGGGAGTTTCACCGATGCCGATCCTGCTTTCTCGTCTTTCGGCGGGATAAGTGTTCCGGGTCCCCCTTGGTGCCCGGGTACGGTCCTGCAGACACGCGTCGCGCAAATTGGCGCGACGCTCAAAAATGTTAGAACTCGCCCATGGGTCTCGCTCGTGCCCAGGGCGAGCGCTCGCCACGGCCCATCTCGCATGTTTTACTGCCAGAGGGTGACCCGGTCTTCCGATACTCGGTATCAGGGGACGAAGGCAAAACTGCCACGTCACATAGTATATGATCAATTGATTACTATTTTTATATTTGTAATAAAAAATCAGCAGTTTTGTTTATGTTCCGACTTACTTGGTGTTTGTATGTGCGATCGCTCAATTGGTTGGCTTTCATTTGAAGAATAAAATGATTCGCACGATTCGAACATAATTCCCTTTCTTGTTATTGTATCGTGGTGCGATTTCCTCTTTGGTGACATTTTAAAAATGATATGAAACTATTCTTAAAAATATAAACTTATTAATACATCAGCTAATATCTAATTTAAAATAAAGTAATTAAATATAGATTAATTATATTGATGAATTTAAGTACAAATGATTTGTTCAAAATTTCACTTAGTTCATAAGATACAATTTCATCAGCGAATTTATCAAATTTAAATAATCCTATTATTTTGGATTTAATAGGATGGTTATAAAAATTTTTTAATTTCGTTGATAATTTCCCAACTATTTTGTTTTCTAATATGTCTGTGACTTGTAGGACATGGCCATTTTTTAAAAAGACATAACGGTCACTAAATCCATAAGCTTTTAATTTAAAATTAGGAAGTTGTATTGTTTTTTTATTATTGTGTGTTGCAATTCTTATTTGGGTATTAATATTTTTAGTGACTGTAGGTATTCCATTTTCCGATAATCTATTTGTTATTTGTGCTAAAGGTTTATTCCATCTACGCAGTATGCTTACTAACTTCCCTAAATAATTTCGAAAGGGAAGCAACTTAATTCGTCAAAGAATATTTCAAATTTTCTACGTCGTGTGAAATGTGGACTAAATTATGAACATTGTATATACAAAATTCTCTGCCGTAGAGACCTGAACAATAATGTACAAACTTGAATAGCATTCCCCGAGCTGTGTTTAACCACTCTGGATTTGGATATAACTCATTATTCTCATTATTAACTCATAATTATGTAATAAAATTCTAATAGCGGCATGAAATAACAAAAAGTGATCGTAATAATTATCTGGAAGAATTTGTTTCAAAAGAATGGGTCCCAAGTATAAAAGGAATAGTCGGAACTCTGTAGCTTTGAATTTCCGTCGTTCCGATATGGGTCGCGGTTTACGATTAAATTCACTTGGTACATATTTTGCTGAAAATGTCATTCTCTTTGATAGTTTATTTTTATCTGACATTCCAAGCTGTGTCTGGCACCAATGACGGAGTAATTTTTTCATTACTCCTAAGCAACATAAATGCATATTGTTTGGGATTGGCTGAACGTGTCGGCACCGTGAATGCGCCGATTCACTGCGCCGCCCCGCTATTGGCGGACTCGTACGATAACCGCGAGATCGAGAGTCGATAAGCAGCTCGCAGTAGCTTAGACCAGCACCGTCGAACCCCCAAAAGGGGGAATCCTATTGGCTGATCGATCTATCGATCTGCCAATCAATAGTTCGACGGTGACGGTAAACTGCCAGCTGTTCGACTCCGATCTCAACGTTAATCAATCGTTCTCGCTCCTTCTAACGATAAACGTCGCGCGTCTTTTTGACCGGTTTTCGCGAGTGAATCGATTCGCTATCTGTATTCACGTACGCTACACGTGAATATCTCTCACGCTACAAAAGGATAAAACAACTGGTTTTTATCTAACTATCTTTATTATACTTTTCGAGCCAAAACGAGCTTGTGTTTTGGCTTGTTACATCTCACCGTTGTACATAGTTCGTTGACATATTTTTGAACGAACCCCAGTTGGGGAAATAAAGTTAATTCTAAGTGAAGTGCTTTGTCCTACCCCTGCTACTCCGTAACACATATAGTCTAAAGAAAAATGTTGTATTATGTCGAATTTAATTATATTTAACAGAGGTGTCCTTTGATTATCTTGATGATGACGAATGTCATGAAAATTTTCAAAATCGAAATGCGTTCGAGCACTAGCGTCATGTTTTACATAAATCATTCGTTTTTGTAACGTTTACCCGTTTCTGTACATCTTTCGCAACCTTGATAACCCGTATGTCCTGTAATGTTTTTTAAAAATGCTCTTGCAGGCATCACGCGTGAAACATACAACAGTTACTTTAAAATTATTACTATCGTAAAATAATCCACATTCTAAAATATTGTTCAATTCATGTATAAAATCATTTAAATAATCAGTCAAGGAATCAGGTTTTGCATCACCATAATATATTGCTATTGGAAAAGGGGACACCATACAATGTTTCAGTACTATTTTGCATAAAATGGGCCAAAACTGCTTATTTGAACTTTTTGAAAGTGGAATACTGTTCAGAAATGTCAGTCTGTGTAATTTAATAACTGCAATTCGGTTCCGAGCATTTTTGCGAACTTATATTTAGTCTACTTACCCGCGACACAGGTGAAGCAAAAACCTGCCGAGCGCGACCATTTTTTATGTTTCGACAATGATCAGCTGCGCGAGTTTGACAACAAGCGACGAGGGGATCGACCGCAGATGTAAACCTCACCGCATCGAAAGTTTGTCGAACTCGTCATATTGTATCGTGGGCCATCGCCCCCTGTGTTTTCTCTACTATGATTCCATTACCTAATTCCTTTGTTTCCCTCACAGCTCCGTTTATTAGGTCATTCCCCTAACGAACGTTTCTGCGATCCTAGAAGTTTAATTTCAAAGTCCCCACTCCTTAATCCCTCCGAAACCGACGGCCCACCACTGTATAAAAGAGAGCAACGTTTGCCTCTCGCGGAATTCTCGTCATTTCTATTTTGTCATACTGACACGCTGCAGCTCTTTACACATCGTTACGCCCGGTATATACTCGCGATACTCGCGTCTCACACCGACCGTAGTCACTCGTCGCTCATTATATCATCTCCTTGTAATTTTCTGTTTTTCTTTACAATATATTTTCTTGTTACAAATACCTGACTCACCCTTCTATTTCAATACTTTCCATTTCTATCCTATCACAACTAGAGTTTACAATATTTTGGTCCTTCCAAAACCCATCCTTTTCGTTGACGTCATCGCATCTCACGGTCATCCTCTCTCATCCCTCGTCTCATTTTCACTCACCTCATCATGGACACATTGCTTGCCGATCAACAAGTCTTGCATGGACGTATGGCACGCACTTGTGACAACGTCCGCAAACTTGGTAAAGCCAAGATCACGAAGGCAATCATTGAGGTCCAGTTACGGAACCTGGACGCACGCTAGAAGGAGTTCCAGGACAACGACGTGAACATTCGACATGCCACCAAGGAAAATGACCTCAAGAGAGACTACTTCTCCTTAGACATCTTTGGCTCCGGGGAGGAGGCATACTGTCTGCAGAGGGGCGAATTGATGGAGTGGTTCGAGGATCTCGACTCGTCCAGGAACTCGGTGAACGATGACGCTTCGATGCCCGCTCAATGTTCATCTGCTGGAGTCCGACAGATCGACGGCGCACAGGGCGGCACTCTCACAGCAACGGCGAACACTTCGCCCATCCAGGTGCATGTGTCCCAGTTCACGCTTCCCAAGGCCGACTTGCCCACCTTCACGAGGACCTACAATGAATGGATTCGTTACAGGGATCTCTTCACGTCTCTCGTGCTGGACGACGAATCCTGGAGCAACACAGAGCGGTTCCACTACCTAACTGCAAGCCTGAGTGGAGAAGCTGCTCAACTCATACAACGAGTGCCAATTTCAGGTCGCAACTTCCATCGGGCGTGGGAATTGCTGGAACATCGATATGAGAATAGAAGGCCCAGTTCGTCGACGCCCAGTTCGAGCTGCTGTTCAGCATGACAGAGAGCCGTAACCACACTGCAGGAGAGCTCAAACGGATTTTGAACTGCATGTGTAACGTTTCGTCCAACTTAAACTCTCTCGACATCCCCGTCGACGACGCGTCCTTCTGGATGGTTCAGTATGTCGTGCGCACTCTAGATGAACACACACTGAAGCACTGGGAGCGGTCACTAGGCAGCCGGACTGACCCTCCCTCACTCTCTGAGCTGCTCGAGTTCCTCGAGAAGATGGTACGAACACTGGAGGCAATAGAGACGCGAGCTGGGATGCGACGATTTGCACCTCGAGTTACAGCGGCCAAGGTCAAAACGCACCACACCTCTACCGACAGCGACGTCGTCCAGAAGTGGTCAGCTTGCTCGCTGTGCCAGGGCAGGCACCCCATCTATTTCTGTCAGGCATACAAAGGTAAATCGCCACAGGGACGATTGCAATGGGTCAAATCCTCCGCGTTCTGCCAGAACTGCCTTGGACCACACACACGTGGCATCAGTGTGCGCAACCGCACCACACGACACTCCACGACGCCATATGTAGGGTAGGCTTTACGAAGGTGAATAGCATGGTCACCTCCAACGGCTCAGGGCTACAGGACAATCCAGCGGAAGTCATACTCGCCACCGCTCTTATTTCTGTGGGGGTGCATGGTCGGATCTGTACTGTCCGAGCCCTCATAGATCCGTGTTCCGAGGTGACACTGGTCAGCGAAGCACGTCATCCTGCTCGCACGTCGTCGTGGGAGCCGGTGCCACACCTACATCAACGGTGCGAGGCAACATCTGGAGGCACGCTTACATCACCCCGGGACCAGCCGCTCATCTGCCGCACCGTAGAGGCGCTCATCCTGCCGCGCCTCACGCACTACCGTCCACCAGGACATCATGGGTCACATACATGGCCTCATATTGCAGGGCTCACGCTAGCTGTCCCTGACACAACGTCCACACAGCCGATCGAACTTCTGCTGGGAGCCGACGTTTACCCGACAATCATTTTAGATGGAATTCGTCGTGGTGGTCGCCACACGCCGATAGCGCTGGAGACAATCTTCGGCTGGATTCTGTCAGGTCCTACCACGAGATTGGGTCCTTTGTCATCACTTGCCTTCAGCCACGCCTGCACCATCGACGATTTGACGGCTCTGGTTCGACGGTTCTGGGAACAGGAGGAGGTCTCAGCTTCGGAAAAACCAATGTCCAGCGAAGACGCAGCCTGCGACTCCATGTTCGCAACCACCCACACTCGAGAGGACGATGGCAGATACGTGGTGAGATTGTGCCTTAACAAAGCTTCGCAGGTCCTGGGAGAGACGCACGGCGTAGCCAGGAAAATCCTATTGGCCAACGAACGACGACTCCACGGAAATCAACAGCTACGGATGGCCTACAACCAGTTCATGGCAGATTATCGGGAGCTCGGGCATATGCAGCCAGTTCCGGAGGAAGATTGGGTCACGCCTCGCCCCCATTTCTATCTGCCTCATCATGGGGTGATGAAGGTCACTGACTCCTCCACTAAACTGAGGGTCGTCTTCAACGGGTCTAAGAAGTCGTCCATCGGCACGTTGTTGAATGACCACCTATCAGCTGGTCCAAAACTACAGCTGAATCTGATGGACGTCCTACTCCGGTGGAGGCGACACCGAGTTGCTTTCATCGCCGACATCGAGAAAATGTACCGGCAGATCAAGGTACATCGCGACGACTGGGACTACCAGAGGATCCTGTGGAGAGACAGTCCTGACCACCCCATCATCCCTCACCATCTCACCACAGTCACGTATGGTCTAACCTGCGCTCCGTACCTCGCCATCCGGACGCTCCTTCAACTCGCTAAGGACGAAGGAGCACGGTTTCCGATCGGCGCAATCCTCTTGCAGGAATCCACCTACGTGAATGACATACTGTCGGGGGCAGACACCACCTACGAGGCGTTACACGTGCAGGAGAACATCATTGGACTCTGCAGAGCAGGCGGATTCACCCTGAAGAAGTGGAACGCCAATCATCCTGCCCTGCTGTCCAGGTTGCCACGTGACTCTCTGGCAACAGCGTCGGCCCTTTTTTTTTTAACGTAGGAAAAACGCTTTACGCGTACCCCGCCCTCCTGGGGGAGAGACGGGGTTATGTGGGACTGTCCGTTCCAGAAGGGACCGGACCTACCCACTAAAAAACCTACGGTGACCTCCCTAGGCTAATTTGGAGGTGGTCGGGATCTCGAAAACGAATGCAACCGACCACCTCCAGCCCCGGCTTGAAAGCCCCATTCCCGGGGGGGGGGGGTGAAGCTCCCCCCAATCAAAACCAAGTGCTATTTGGACACCATGCGGGTCACCCACACGGTGTCCCCCATCCCTGGGGTCGCTCGGCTGGGTGTCCCGAGCCCCAGCTCGAGACACCCGCGACCCCCGGAGACCCCCATCCTCGCTCGAGGAAGAGAACCCAAAGGGTTCCCGCCCGGCCGAGGAAGGAGGTTTCCGCACGCGACAAGGAGGGGACAGAGGCGAGTTCCGGCTCGCGTCTGTCCCCTCCCCCCGTCCCACCCCCCTGGTCGACCCCATAAAATAAAATATAATATAATTAAAATAATAAATATATATAAATAAATAAATAATCAATAAATAAAATATATGTAAATAAATCAATAAATAACGTAAATAAATAGATAAAATAAAATAAATAATATAAAATATATCAGTAAATAAAAGACAAACACAACAAAACATAAAAAGGGGGGGTCAATAAAGTAAAATGGTGGTTTATAAATAAATAAAATAAAATACAGTAAAAAATAAATAAAATAAAAATAAAATAAAACAAGGGGGGACGACCGGCAGGCCGCATCTTTGTGGTGGGGGGGGAGGGGATTAGTGCTCCTCCTCGCCTCCCCGCGACCTGCCCACCCCGGGGGGCGCCTATACGGCAAGCCCCCCTTGGCGCCGCACAGTGGTCGGAAATCGCCAAAACGTGGCCAAAATAGGAAGGAGTACTCCAATGTAGTTCAAAATTGATATTCTTAGGTTTCTCGGGTCGCTGATCATAAATCTGATGTCAAAAATTAAAAAAACAAAATGGCGGATTCAATATGGCGGATGCGTAACCCAAAAAATTATTGGACTCTCTTGAAAATTAGTATTCCCATAGTTTTCGTGCCGGCGAATATGAATCTGATGTCAAAAATTAAAAAAACAAAATGGCGGATTCAATATGGCGGATGCGTAACCCAAAAAATTATTGGACTGTCTTGAAAATTAGTATTCCCATAGTTTTCGTGTCGGCGAATATGAATCTGATGTCAAAAATTAAAAAAACAAAATGGCGGATTCCATATGGCGGATGCGTAACCCAAAAAATTATTGGACTCTCTTGAAAATTAGTATTCCCATAGTTTTCGTGCCGGCGAATATGAATCTGATGTAAAAAATTAAAAAAATAAAATGACGGATGCGTAACATGCTATGTGAAAAAATTATTTGATTTTGCTAATAAAATGATTTACCGAAATTTGATTTCGCTAAATGTTTTATAGTACTTACCGATGACTGCTTCAAAATTAATGGATAAAAGATTATATTAAATGAGCGACAAACAATATAAAACTAAATAAGGAGAACATTTTATTATAATAAATAATATTTATGTAAGAAAATACTATAGATGAGAGAGAGAAGTGGATATGCGTTCCAGTAGAAAGGATGATTGGTGTGGGAATTCAATGATAACAACCATTGACGGTGAAGCCGTCCGCCAAGGAGTGCGATTTATTAAAAGAACTTTAAGACCTTGACACTGCGAGAATGAGAAAGTAAAAGTAAATAAAAATGAATCAGGAAGTTAATAACATTATATGACAATAAATAATTTTTCTCATTAAAGAGAATAATTTCGACATGGCCGTTTTCATGCTGGAATCAGTGATCTTGATTGTGAATCCACTTTTCTCCAATATCTGGTCCTCCAAATGCTGAAGAATAGTACTTAAACTACTACCAAGGTTATTTCTAACCATGAGAAAAATTTCTTTTCTGGAGAAACGTATTTCAGTATCAGAAGAACCTGAAAGTATAAAAAAATAATGTATTAATTAAAAATTTTTTTTAAACAATAAACAAATTGTTGTTGATGTTCAAAACATGTATCAGAAAATTCTATAAGTGGAACCATACAATGCTTATTTAACAAACTTTATTATATCTTCTAACTTTCTCGAGAAAACATGCTTGTAACTAGTACCGTGACTACCTCTGCGTCACAAAAATGGATCGTATGACCAAATCCGCAATTCTCCGCAGCTTTTTTTTCAAGATAATATACGATGAAAGTATCTACTACAAGACCCAGCAATTACATCTGGAGCATATTGGGGTGTATACAACTTTTAGTTTACATTCTTAAAATCTGTGCACCAAATTTTATCTTTGACTTTATACATTATAAACACTAATTAATATAAATCTAATATTATTATTATGCATAGTACTTACTTCCAGGAACAGCATCCATTGTACACACAGAAAAGAAATTCACTTTTCGTAAAATTACAAGCTTCACACTTGTTTTCTCACACCGTAGTTCACTGCACAAAAACTGCGTGACGACTGAACGCGATATTTGTACTCCCACCATTTGGCAGGTATACATAATAAAACCTTTTCACTTTGGGTTTCCCATAGAGTCATTATCTGAGTATCCAGTATGGCAAACCCCATACGCCTAACGGGAAATTCATTTTTGGCATTTTGGCCACGTTTTAGCGCTTTCCGACCACTGTGCGCCGCGGCGATCGCCCGTTGTAGTGGTGAGCGCCACTGGCGGCAGCTCGTGTCGGGCGAAGATATTTTGCTTCCTGTTTCGGTAAAAACGTCGACTTTGGAAAGTTGAAAGGGTGGTTTCTCAAGATAAAAGTCTGCTCTAGCGCGTGGTGTAGTTCGATTTTGCGCTAAACCCTTATTTCTTGAGATAAATTGAGAAATATCCGCAAAAATTGCTGCAAAAGTGGTGTCTCTCCGTCTTTAATCATTGTTTAAACATGTTTAAACAATCATAATGCATTAATATTGGATATCACTGGATTCGGGAAAGTCTAGAGAATCTTTTTATGTAAAGAACAATACAATATCTTTTATAATAACATCACAATCTTTGTTCAAAGTTGAAAAATAGGTCATTTTTTCAAACTCAAATTTCTCAAAAACTATGCGTCTAGGAAAAAAATTAAAAACAGATTCGAAATCAGCGCGAAAAACTCTATAAGAATCGCATAGTGAGAATCGAAAAGTAAAAAAAAAGTGTGAATTTGTTGGACAGTGTAATCGAAGTACCATTAAAAATAGAATTTCTGTTGACCGTCCATATTTCATACATGGAAATAAAAAAATATACACCCTTTTTGATATACCGCATATTTATAAGTCTATAAGGAAAAAACTTTTGAAATATGATATTATTTTTGATGATAACAGAATTGCATCGTGGAAAGACGTACATTCGTTATGGCAATTGGAAGATGGTAAAGCAACGAGAGCTGCTTGCAAATTATCCGAAAAGCACATTTATCCAAATAACTTTGAAAAAATGAAATGTCGTTTAGCTCTGCAAGTATTTAGTCGCAGAATTTCAGCAGCTCTTTTAACCGCTGCAACGGTGGGAGGAATTGACAGTCAAACTGTCATGCATACTGCTGAATTTTTCAGAATGCTTAACGATACTTTTGACGATTCGAAACCCGATAGATGTGCTTTGTCGGAAATTCGTTTAAATGCAGAAAATAATTTAATTCAGCTATTAGAAAAATGTTCCACATGCCGCCCATTACGAATAATGGCCTGAACATACCACCATGTTTCGAAGGTTTGGAAATTAGTGTTAAAGCTATTTTTCAATTATGGGACGATCTTAAATGCGAAGGAATTAAATTTTTTATGACGTCTAGAGTAAATCAAGACCCATTAGAAAATTTATTTTCAATGACGAGCATAAGGAGAAATAAGGAAATGTCCAATTTAAGCATGCAAATGTAATGAATAGACTGCGGATCTTTATGCAAAATAAAAATTGTCTGCATTGATTGCTAGAAATAGAAACTAAATTGAATGTTAATTCTTTCGTTAGTTTTAATAGAGGAGAAATCATACATATGTACTGACATCTTCAATAGGCGGTAGTCTCGTTATTCATTTTCATTATTCAATATTCGCAATTACTCGTAAATTTTCTTCCGCGCATGTCGAATTGCACTGTTGGTAAATTTTTCGTTACCGTGTCCCACGGACGCTGCAGAGTTCTGATTTATGGCTCGATCCCTTCCGCGGAGACGAGGATCCCTGTTTTCTATTGTTCGAAAGTCCTGCATCGTGCCTCAGACGTCGCGGGTAAAGATCAAGCGGCGCACACCAGAAATCTTTTATGACTTAATTGACGACCGAAAAAGAATTCGTAAACTCGACATGTGCAGGAGAAAATTATTCCGTTCCGGTATCCAGCTGACACTCCCGAGTAACTGCAGATTTCTGATTTATGGCACGATCCCTTCCGCGGAGACGAAGATCCCTGTTTTCTATCGTGGAGGAAAGGCAAGAGTCACACTGCTGCACTTTCAACTCCTGCAAAACACGTAATTTTTAGAATGTTCCTGTATCCTCAGTTTTCTTTCGTGGTGGGGATATTCGGGGGTGTTCGCAGCTTTTTTGGGAAGCTGCAGTCAGTCTAAGTCTCTGTCGCATCATGCTCAGTTCGCAAGACAATTTTCACATCATTCTCGCATCGGCCGCTGCGGGCGCGATGCTACTGCCACGTTCAGGTGTATCAGGCAAGAGCGACCTTGGGCCTTCTCGCCGTGGTTCCCCCCTTCACCTTGGCTGCGGTGGAGCGGGCTGCGATGTATCGCATCGCCTGCTCCGCCCGCCGCCCCTATGGGGAGGAATTCACGGTTGCGGAGTCTGAGGAGATCGAGGGGCGTAAGCGCCAGGCCCGACTGGACACGTTGGACTGTTGGAGGCGGCAGTTGATTGCCGCCTCCTCGGGCCGTCCAGTCGTGCGGGCCATCCTGCCCATATTTGACGAATGGTGCAGGATGCGGCTACGATTGACCTTCCGCCTCACGCAGGTACTCTCCGGACATGGATGTTTCGGGGAGTATCTGCATAGGATGGGGCGGGAGCCGACGGCACAATGCCACCACTGTGATGCGGAGGTGGACACGGCGCGGCATACGATGGAAGAATGCCCTGCTTGGGCTGGACCGCGCCGTGCCCTGCGTGTTGCAGTGGAAGTGTGGGATCTCTCGCTCCCGGTCGTATTCGACCATATTTGGAGGGTATTTGGAGGGAGCGCACCGGGAGCTGTGGGTGGACCGAGCTGGGGCTCGGGAAGCTCAATTCGAAGGCTCCAGGGATGGGGACACCGGGCGGGTCCCTCCGCCCGGGGTCCGATTAGATTAGGGTGCGGGGGAGGTTAACCCTCCCTCGCGGGATGAATGTAAAGCTGGGAAGTGACCTGTTGAATACTCGCGTGATCCAGACACTTCCCCTGTAGCTCAGGAGGGCGTGTGTTTTTAGTGCGGTAGGCCCCGGGAGGGGATCGAGTCGCTTGCGAGTCGACCCTCATCCGAGGAGAGTCCCACATAACCTCGGTTATCCCCCAGGATGCCGATGTATGCGTAACGCATTTTCACACGAAAAAAAAAGACGAGAGCGGCCACACATCCGACTCTCGTCGAGTCAAAAGTGAAAGAAAAATTCGGGATGTTCTTCTTTTAGAAAGTTGTGATTTAAATTTTATTGTGCTGCAATACAAGTGATATTGCAATTGTTATTAGTGCATCTGTGTGAAAAAGACATGTGATTTATTTATCGATTTGAAAGTGAAAGTGAAAAGTCTAGATCATTGACCGCGTATCCGTCAGGGTGTCGTATACCTGCTATCTACCACCACCTGTGCAGTTCGTTGACTTGGCTGTACGCCCCTTGGATTGCGGTACTGTCGTATACCTGAAGACACCTGTGCAGTTCGTCACCGACTGACCCATTGACACACATTTCGAAGCAGCAAATGGATTTACGGCTGAATAAGTAAGTTTTTAAAACAATCAGTTTCTGCCTCTTTTCTCGTTCGGGTAAAGTTACCGTTAGTCGGGTAAGGATGATCCGGGTCTTCATCGATTTCAATGACCTTGAAATAATGTTATAAAACTCGACGTTTTAAATATCTCTTTCCTTTGAAATGGTTGACGGTCGGCTTTAGTTTCGGAGACATTAGCAGGCCGTGTCCGCTATTATGAACGTCCATAATGAATTTACAAGTAAAGTTTCTCGCGATAACCTCGTAAACTAAAGCCAACAGCCACAAATTTTAAAGAGAAATGTTGTTCGGAATAATGGTCTTGAACGCATATCCAAAGCTCATTGAAATCGGATAGAAGCTAGTAGGTAGTACATCGGTCCCATGGATTTACAAGTAAAGTTCCTCGCGATAATCTCGTAAACTAAAGCCTACAGCCACAAATTCTAAAGAGAAATGTTGTTCAGAATAATGATCTTTACCACATATCCAAAGCTTATTGAAATCGGAGAGCATTCACATAATCGAGAAACTCTTGTTAGTTGCGATGTCACGGCGTACCGCCAACGCTCTGATGCGAGCGCGGCGCGGCGACCCAGGGCGCGCTCTGATTGGTCCGTGTTTTTCGTTAATAACTGCTAAACAAAGCCGCGGCTGACATCGGTGCAAAGGAAAATGTCGTTTGAAATGACCCATGGAACCTCCCATTTCCGGGAACTACACTTATTTTGGGACACCCTGTATATGATTGAATTTGTAATAACAAAGAATCGTAATTAACAGTAGAGTTCTAGAAATACGATCTTCAACAAATTGCAAAAGAAGATCAGATCGAAACGAGCGCCCGCGACAAACACGTCTGTCAACGATTGGTTATCCGTGCGTCTTACGGTTTTACAAATAAATACGGCTTATTCCTTACAATTATATGAGTAGGAGGAGGATTGTTTTTAAATAAAAATAAGTCTTAATTCAAATAGTTTTTTATTATATCAGAAATAATTCTTCATTATATTAAAATAATTCTTTATTATATGAAAAAAATGTATTATACGTTAAAATTACATATTACTAATTAAAATTAAATTATTACATTAATTACATTACGATTACATATTAAACTTATTATAATTTTTTTATTTTTTTTTGTTAGTTTTTTTTATTCTTCGCAATAGGTATTATTATCATCAGCAGTCTGAAAGAAAAAAAGTTTTGTAAGTATTAATTGCTTTTTAGTATTAATTATTTTTTAATTAATAAATATATATAAAAATTATTAACTTTACTCACCGTATTTAGCAATAACGCCTCGACTGTACAGGGTGGGGAAAAATTATTGGTCATCGTTTTGGGAGGTGATACAACTCGTCGAGATTGCCAACATTGCATTATAAACATGGCCCCGCAAAATTAATTTTCAAGGTCACAATTTTTTATTGGCTTAATCAATTCTACTCGTCGAGCTGAACAAGAGTCTCAAAGGGACCATATGCCGGAAATCAATATTTCATAGAGAAATCTTCGTTTGAAGTTTTTTTTGCCTGAAATTTCAGAAAATAAATCTGATGCTTATGAAGTTCTTAAAATCATGTTGTGAATATCCTGATCATGATTAACGAAAATCACCCCCCAAAACTGACCCCGAAAAATTTGTTTTCGCGGTATAAAATCTGCTTAATCTTCTACTCTTAGCGTTACCCAGGAACAACGACGTGGACGTGGTAGATTTCTGTTCCCTTCGGGGTGACTTGATTAACAGTGAGTTCCCCTTGCCTCTCACTTCGGGGTGACTTGATTACAGTGAGTTCCGCTCGCCTCTCACTTCGGGGTGACTTGATTAATAATGAACGCTCCTGAATCGATTGCGACGAATGTTTCCGAGGCATACCCGTAACCGCATTTTTTTTATGCATGACGGTCTCCACCGCATTTCGGCAGGTCAGTCCCCGCTTTTTTACAACAGGTTTTTGGAAATCGATGGATCGGTCGTAATCCTGCGCCACACTTATGGCCCGCCCGTTCACCTGACCTGAACCCTTTGGACTTTTATTTCTGGGGTGCTCTGAAAGCCATTGTTTATGGGTCAGGCAGGGCTTTAAGGACGGCTCAGGATTTACGAGATCGCATTGAAGAGGTGGTTGCTACTTTAGCACGAAATCGAACTGTGCTCCGTAGAGTGCGAGATAATTTTGTGGAGAGACCCCAAGCTTGCGTTCATAACGGTGGTCATCACGTTGAAGCTGGCAAACAGGCACAATTGCTCAGAGCCATTGGGGCCAATGGGTCAGTTCTGTTTGTTCTTTGCAGCGTTGACGACGATAAAGTGAGACGCACGGGGAACTCACTGTTAATCAAGTCACCCCGAAGGGAACAGAAATCTACCACGTCCACGTCGTTGTTCCTGGGTAACGCTAAGAGTAGAAGATTAAGCAGATTTTATACCGCGAAAACAAATTTTTCGGGGTCAGTTTTGGGGGGTGATTTTCGTTAATCATGATCAGGATATTCACAACATGATTTTAAGAACTTCATAAGCATCAGATTTATTTTCTGAAATTTCAGGCAAAAAAAACTTCAAACGAAGATTTCTCTATGAAATATTGATTTCCGGCATATGGTCCCTTTGAGACTCTTGTTCAGCTCGACGAGTAGAATTGATTAAGCCAATAAAAAATTGTGACCTTGAAAATGACCTTGAAAATTAATTTTGCGAGACCATGTTTATAATGCAATGTTGGCAATCTCGACGAGTTCTATCACCTCCCAAAAGGATGACCAATAATTTTTCCCCACCCTGTACATACAGAGTTCCAGTGGAACTCTGTTGAGGATTACTGCGCGTGGATGTTTGATGTCTCTGATGACAAACGGTAAGAGAGCTCTCTTAGTTTTTAAAGTATAATGGCCATTTAGGATATAATTGTCAATTAGTTGATTTTCTGAAACCGCGTTAGCTGTAGAAAGAGTTGAGCCTTCGTGTAATAATACTTGTATACTCTTTCTTGATAGGATAAATCTATTGTGTCTTGTTTCGGCTTTTCCTCGTAATCCGTCGAGGTTTTTACGCCGAAGCAAGAATTTTTGTTTAACCGGAAAATATTGTGTATTTTATTTTAGTATAAGTTTGTAACCGTACTGGTTACACACTTAGATATCGCGTGAATCAATATCGATCTCTACTGCGACGGCCGTGACGTCATGTGTGATCCTTGTCATAGACAAGGACCGCAGGAGCGATCGATATAGATTGAAGAGTGCGTGCGCATCGATCCCTTCCCCAATTGCGATCGAAGGAGGTCGATACGAGCCAGTGATGTGATCTTGACCCACCGAAACTCGCGCATGCGCGACCAAGACAGTAACGTATCTACAGTGACGCAGCCGAGCGGCCAGGGCCCTGACGCCTTGAGGCAGTTATTCTGGCGGGAATGTACCAGTGTTATTTCCTTGTTTTATTTTGTATTCTTTTGCGTACTTATTGCAGTGCTCTTTCCCTATCCCATCCTCAAAATAAAGAATAAGTTTCAATTATAAAATTCTGCGTGGTGCTCAAGCTACCCGATTTCATCGAAATAGTTACGTTACTGAGGCTGAAATTGCCGCGCATGCGCGAGTTACGGTGGGTCAGATCACATCACTGATACGAGCAGCAAATCGAACACTCTGCGTCTGGACTCCATCCATTAAACACGCATGAGTCTGCTAGCGTTCCGCGTGAATCTTACAAGGAGACGGCGCGGTCGATGGAACACCGATTTTCCTGAAACTTGCAGTATTTGAAGATGTCGTCTCCATATGTAATTTCGCAAAGCGGTAGCGCGCAATACTCAAGATTTTTCGAGAAAATTGCATTTGAAAATCGCTTTACTCGGTTATAAAGAGTTTGCGTCAATGAGTAAACATGAAGATGAGTGGCCGAGGGTGTATAGTGAAATACTAGTAATCTGTAGGTTGCTGGTTCGAATCCCTGCTGTCGTTATATTTTTTTTTTCTTGAAATTGATATCTACCTCAATTTTAATAAACCTAAAATCTATTATTTAAAAGTTATTTTTATTTTTCAAGTAGAAAATACATGTTTTTTTATTTGTGGGAAATGGGGAAATAAAATAAATCAAACATAAAAAAAATAATACGAAATGTTACTTTATAATACAACTTACTGTATTATTGGACATGCTATTTATTCATTACATGGTAGTGTATGTGTGTGACACGAGCCAGGGTGATACTGATCGTAAAAACATGGAAAACAATAATTTTGGCGGCATCTAGCACACACTATAAACGCCGCGTTCGTACAAGTACACGCTTTTTTGAGGACTTCTATCGGAAAACATACTTCGTTCACATTCATAAATATTTCTCTAGTATCAGAGAGTTTGGATGCAAACCACGCAGTCGTTTAGGAGTTCTTAGAGCTAGAGGTTCAATTTACGAGCAATTATTCTTAGAAAGCGGCCATTTTGTCGCACAAGAGAAGCCAGTAAA
Source organism: Lasioglossum pauxillum (assembly GCA_933228785.1). Classification (NCBI taxonomy): domain Eukaryota; kingdom Metazoa; phylum Arthropoda; class Insecta; order Hymenoptera; family Halictidae; genus Lasioglossum; species Lasioglossum pauxillum. Next base: position 31,772,368 of record OW121703.1, read on the forward strand.
TTAACCAAGTTTCTTGGAGAATAGGAGGAGTTGTATATAGTAGAATAGGGTAGTTTATTAGTGATAAGTAGCATTTTAGTTTTAGGATAGTAAAATAGGTAGGCTAAGGGTTAGAGGACGGCCATAAAAAGCCGATCCGCCCATTCGCGTAATTTTCCGGCCATTTTTGGCTCCGCGAGAGGACGAGGAAAGTTCGAAATTCGCGAGAAAATCTGGATTTTTCGAAATTCTGCGAGTGCGAGCGAGCGAGAACGATTTGAAAAGCCCAAGTGCGAGCGAGAGGGCAGGCGAGATAGTGGGCTGCCGACTTTGCTGAAAGTGATAAAAATCACCGAGATTTTTTCAATAGTGAGGAAAGGGTTAAAATCCATAGTGTACAGTGCTTTTCAAAAGTTTTCAAAAATTTTTATTGCAAATTCGGCATAATATAAATTGGTACAGGGTGATTAAATTTCAAAAAAAATTTTTGCGAGATAGACCCCCCGAGTGGGTACTCTTTCGAGAGGGCTCCTCGAGTAGAGTTTGTATATAGTGTAAAAAATATAGGTTAGTTACCAAAAAATTAAAAAGTGTAGATAAACCCCCCGAGTGGGTACTCAAAAGACTCAGGAGGTCAAGGGGAATCCGTTAGGCTGTAAAAAAATATAGGTTAATAATAGGTTTAGCGAATTTAATTTGTAAGACGTGAGAGAGCGACAGAAAATGACAGAAAGTGATTGACCAAATAAAGGATAACGTTATCGAAAGGTATTCAATAGTGTTGATACTTACCTGTTGTAAAAACTCCTGCTGCAAACCGTTAGAAATTTAGAACGATTACTCACCTCTTCAAGGTGAGTAATCATAACATGGAGACCCCCAGGAACACACGTACAGAGGACAACCTAAAACATTTATCGCCGTTAGAAATTATCCCTATGCAGGTTGAAAGTAGGGGGGAAAAAAGAGACAGGGGAATGGTGATGGATATTCCAGTAACACCGAGATCGGACGGAGGGGGTGAATCGGACAACGGTTCATATATCTCTAGCGTGTCTAAGAAAAGTAGGACGGAAAAAGAAACGGCGAGTGATGTTAACGTTAGGGATGAGGAAGTTAGTATATTATTAAAGGAAGCGAAAGAGGAAAAAGAGAGAATAGAAGCGGAACTGTTAGTGAGGGCAACAGAAATGCTAGAGGCCTTCAAAAAGTCGAAGCAGACGGTTAAAAACCTGGATACAGTTTTACGAGACAACGCGGATCGTAGTGCTAAAATTCTGTCAAGCCAGTTAGGTAACGAAATGCATAATTTGGAACTCATGGCCTCAAACATGAAATACGCGATAGAGGTTATACAATTAAAGGAGCAAGCAAAACATACAAATAAGGAAACACAATGTTCACCGGATTTTATACGTAGAGGAAAGGTAGAGGACAAAGAAGGAGAGGAAAAAAGTAGGAAACAAGCTAGGAAAGAGGGGGGAAATAACAATTACAGGAATAGGACAACACAGGGAAGGGAGGAGGAAATAGAAGGTTTAGAAAGGACCCTGAACAGGGAGTCAGGAAGATGGATTTTAGTAGAGAATAATAAAGAGGTAGCGGCTAAGAAGAAAAAAGACAGGGATAGGGCGAGGAAAATTCAAGAGGAAGAAGAAAAGAAGAGGAGAGAAAAAGAAAGAATAGACAGACTTAGGAAATTTCCCCCCAAACCGAAACCGGAGGCAATTATAGTCAAAGCTTCGAAAGAGAGAACATTCGCAGACCTGTTCAAGAAAATTAAAAGCGAGGTAGCGGATAAAGTTAAAGACATACAAATGGCTAGGAAATCCAGAGGGGGGTATCTGATTCTCGAGCTGAACAAAGACGCGAATATAATGAGTCTAGAAGAAGCGGTGAAGAAAACAGTAGGAGAGAATCACAGAGTTAAAAAGCTGTCACCAAAGGTCACTTTAGAGATCAAGGATATTGATCCATCACTGGAAAGGGAAGAGGTTAGGACGGCCATCAGCCAAAGTCTGGATCTGGGGGAGTACATCGGGTCCGAGATTGAACTAAAGTCCGTACGTTTTGGCTTCGGAGGAACGAAGACGGCAATAGTAGTAGTGCCAGCGGAGGTAGCTGCTAAAATCGGGGAAAACAATAAAATCAGATTAGGACACATGATGTGCAGGGTTAATAGAACAGCGACAATATTAAGATGTTTTAGATGTCATGGATTTGGGCACATGGCCTATAGCTGCAAGGAGGTCAACCTACAGGGAAAAGAAATTTGTAGAAGATGCGGAGTAATAGGCCATTCAATTAATGGTTGTAATGCGCCTAAAAGCTGTTGCGTCTGTATTAGAAATAATACACCGGCCGCAAATGCTCAACACATCGCAGGTTCTTCCTCCTGCCCGGAATTTAAGAAGTTCGTCAACCAGATGAACGGGAGAAACACGACTAATTCAATCTAAAAATTTTGCAGTTAAATTTGAACCACTGCAGGAATGCCCAGTATCTATTGGCCAAGACTGCAGAAGACCTAAACGTGGACGTAGTTCTGATCTCGGATCCGTTGTACAACCCGGGAAACTGGATCTTCGGAAAAGGAAACACGACGGCGATCTGGCTGACAGAATTTAATGGAATTGCCAGATTTGAGGACGGCGACAAAAAGGACCAGGATTTCACAGCGACAAACATAGGAGATTTCGTCTTAGTAAGTGTTTACCTCTCCCCTAGCCTAAGCGATAACCATTATGCCAACAGATTGGACACGATTCTGGACTACGTAAAGGAACAGAGGTCAAAAGGGAAAAAAATAATCATAGGAGGGGACTTCAACGCCCACGCTCCTTTATGGGGATCAAAGAAATACAATACAAGAGGAAAAAGAGTGGCGGAGGAACTCTTGAAAAATGGCCTGTACCCCGTAAAACCAAAAGGAGGACCGACGTTCGTACACGGGAGCAGAACGTCACATATCGATTTTATAGCGCTTTCAAATTTTAACAGAATTAACGTAGTCTCTAAGGTACTGGACGAAGAAACGGACTCTGACCATAAATACGTTTTGACAATTTTAGAAACAGCAAATGAAATACCAAGGAAAAACGGTTTCAAGCCGAAATGGAAGACCACCGAGGAAGGGTTGGACGACGCAACGAGGGAATTCGGAATAAGACTAGACAAGGAACACTTAAACTCTGCTGTATTTTATGGTAAGGACGAGGAAGACTTATTTCTGAAAATGATTGAAAAAGTTTTAGATGAGACGCTGAAAAAGAATAAATACGAAGATAATTTTAAAACTTACCCGAACCTGTGGTGGAACCATGAACTGACGAACCTGCGAAAAAAGGCGAGAAAAATTAAAAGAAAGTTACAAAGAACTAGAAGAGAAATAAAAGAAGGAAAGAAAAGCAAAGAAGAAGCCGAAATATTAGAGACACTATACAAAGAAAACATAAAGGAGCTCAGAAAGAGTATATCAAGGGCAAAATCCGATAAATGGAACGAATTCTGCGAGGAAGTAAATAAGGACGTATGGGGAAAACCCTATAAGGGCATAATGAAGAAGGTTAAAATGTCACTCCCACCGGCCACACTCTCGAAAGATTTTATGGAAGAGGTGCTGAGGGGACTCTTCCCGAGGAGCCAGGAAGGAAGGGAAAACCAGAGCAGAGGAAGAGAGAGGGAGGAGGAAGGGAGAGAAGAGACAGGAACGGGGAGAGGTAACACTAATGACGAGGTTCAATTCCAGGAAATATGCAAAGAAGAAATCCTCAAGGCAGCAGAAAAGATAGCTCCAAGGAAGGCCGCGGGACTGGACGGCGTCTCACCCGAGATTACGAAGAGGTTGGCTAAAGCCAGACCAGAATCCTTCGCGGCCCTGTTCACGGGAATATTAAGGAGAGGAGAGATCCCGACTCAGTGGAAAACCGCCAGGACAATCTTATTAAGGAAGCACGGTAAGGACCCTAACTCCATATCTGCTTACAGGCCAATCTGCATCATCGATTCGATAGCCAAGCTATTCGAATACGTTCTAAAGGAGAGATTGAGCAGACACCTGGGGGACGACCCTTTCGACAAAGCACAATACGGATTCGCCAAGGGAAGATCCACGATTCAAGCCATGAGCAAGGTCAACGAACATATCAGAAGAGGAATCGATAGAAATAGATTTTCAGTCATGATCGCCCTAGACGTGAAAAATGCATTCAACACACTGAGATGGAAAGAAATCCACCGGGAGCTCGAAGAAAGGAAGGTACCAGAATACCTTAAAAAAATAATAAAAAATTATTTTAAGGAAAGAAAGGTGCAATGCAGCACGCTAGGGCACGAAACAAAGCTGGACGTAGAAATGGGGGTCCCCCAGGGCTCGGTCCTTGGACCGTTTTTCTGGAACATGGTGTATGATGGCCTGCTAAGAAATGTATGGAGTAAAGGCTGTATGGTTATCGCTTTCGCGGACGACATAATGATCCTGGTCGAAAGCTCAAAATTACATGTGCTGAAGGAGAGAGCGGAACAGGCCGCGAAGGAAGTCTAGGACTGGCTGAGGAGAGTGGGGCTCGATCTGGCAATTAACAAAACTGAAATAATGTGGACAAACAGAAAGCGCATTGTAAATAATTTTGTTTTTAGATTTGACGACATGGACGTTGTACCAAGAGAGACGCTCAAATATTTAGGCATAATATTCGACAGAAAAGGAGATTTTAGATCGCAGATAACCGAAGCCACGAATAGAGGAATCAGGGTAATGATGGCGCTATCCAGCCTGATGGCCAACCAAGGAGGACTGAGAAACAGCGCCAGGAAGCTATATTACACCGTCCTGGAATCAATAGTATTATACGGAGCACCAATCTGGGAGAAAGCATGCAGCAGCGACTACAACTGGAGGATTCTTAAGAATACCCAAAGGATGGGTCTGGCGAGGGTGGCCTCCGCCTACAGGACGGTCCCTATGCAGACTTTGGCGGTCTTAACGGGGATCGTCCCGTGGGACATAAAAATCAGAGAGAGAGGGAGGATCTTTCAATGGGAGAACTCATTTTTAGATATGGGACGAGAGGAGGGACAACGGCCAAGAAGGACGGCGGCGAGAAGGATACGAAGAGGAGCATATAGAGAGGACGAAATCGAAGTTATGGAGCTCGAGGATATACAGGATCGCCCGACGAACGACGAGAATCCACCCGACATCCAAATGTTCTTGAGCGAAAGAGAAGAGGAGGATCCAGAGAAGAGGAGGGCCGCGATTAAGAAGTGGATAAAGAAGGAAGCGAGGGAAAGATCTATTAGGGAATGGCAAGGAGACTGGGAAAGGGAGGAAGTCGGGAGATGGACCTTCAGGCTCATCCCAAACATCACAAGATGGACAGAAAGGAAACATGGAGCTTTGAATTTTAGGCTAACCCAAGCCCTTACAGGGCATGGTGTTTTTAACAGTTTTAGATTCAAAATAGGCAAAGCAGACTCCAGCAAATGCTGGTACCATGAGGAGGAGATCGACACCCCGGAGCACACACTTTTCGAGTGCGACGAGTGGAATGAAGAAAGGAGAAAAATGATGGAAGACATCGGGTCACCAGGGAGCCGTTGCACACCGGAGATTATGATGGAGAGGATACTCCAGTCGGAAAAAGACTGGAATATCTTCTCCTCTTACTGCGGGAGTATTTTAAAAAAGAAAGAGGAGGAAGAAAGGAGGAGGATAAGGGAGGAGGAGGTAAGAGAGAGAGAGAGAGAATTACTAACATAGACCTTTCTGTGTTAGAATAAGGTAAACACACAAGGAGAGGAGGAAAAATAACACAGGAGGAAGGAAAGCTGCCAAGGGACGAGGACTGGAGCTGGAAAGGAGCGGTGAGGGAGCAACCTCTTTAAAAAGAAGGACGGGACTGCGATAGGCTCCACGAGCGGAACCGGGCCCGGACTTCCTTACGTAAGAGAGGAAGGAAGAACAGCATCCGAACGAGAGCTTCGAACAAACGCTTCTTCAGCATCCAGACGACCCGTCACCAACAGCAGCAGAAAAAACCTGAAAAAGAAAAAGAAATTAGTAAGAAAGTGGACTGATAAAATCAGCAGTAAATCTGTAATACTGTAAAACGTTTAGAAATAACGAAGTCATATATTGCTGTCTCTCACGTCGATAGGAAGTAGTCTTATTAATAGGGTAGTTTTAAGAACATGTATTATTATATTTTGTTTAACATATTAATTTAGTGATAGGAGGATCAGTGAGACTCTGTTAACGACAAAGTACAAAAATTTAGAGTAAATCCGAAACCTTGACAATAGGGGCCCACTTTACCGACAGTGGGAACCGCGCATAGTAAAAGCATAGATTACGCGGAAAGTCGTATTTCCGAACATACTCAGGCAACTTCAAACGAACAGGAGACGGTTGGAATCAGGTGGTTCAACGGAACTTGTAAACGCGGTGCGGAACGCTAACCGAAGGACGAGGCAGGAAGAATTCGAAAGAAAATTAAAGTTAAAGTCAAAAGTATTTATTGATCAGGGTTTTTGCTACCTAAACGAATATTTCGAAGTTAGTTTTTCATATAGCATTGTTTGTGTAATAATATTTCATGCCTCGTCCTCTGGCTAGGACAGTAAAGTACACGCGTGCCGTTGAACCACCGAGAACCAATCAGGAACGAGGTCGAGGTAAACGGCTGGCAACGGCCGATCCAAAGAGGGGGAACAAGGAGACTTGCTTCGCCATCTTAGGATTCTAAGAATTCAGTCGTTTAGGAGTTCTTAGAGCTAGAGGTTCAATTTACGAGCAATTATTCTCAGAAAGCGGCCATTTTGTCGCACAAGAGAAGCCAGTAAATTAACCAAGTTTCTTGGAGAATAGGAGGAGTTGTATATAGTAGAATAGGGTAGTTTATTAGTGATAAGTAGCATTTTAGTTTTAGGATAGTAAAATAGGTAGGCTAAGGGTTAGAGGACGGCCATAAAAAGCCGATCCGCCCATTCGCGTAATTTTCCGGCCATTTTTGGCTCCGCGAGAGGACGAGGAAAGTTCGAAATTCGCGAGAAAATCTGGATTTTTCGAAATTCTGCGAGTGCGAGCGAGCGAGAACGATTTGAAAAGCCCAAGTGCGAGCGAGAGGGCAGGCGAGATAGTGGGCTGCCGACTTTGCTGAAAGTGATAAAAATCACCGAGATTTTTTCAATAGTGAGGAAAGGGTTAAAATCCATAGTGTACAGTGCTTTTCAAAAGTTTTCAAAAATTTTTATTGCAAATTCGGCATAATATAAATTGGTACAAGGTGATTAAATTTAAATTTAAAGCCTCGGTCCAAATGTTCCTGATACCTCTTGCAGGCATACAAAAACAGTCGGTAATAATTTTCCCGACAAAGTGACAGCGTACTGGGCTGTATAAGAATGGGTCACCGTATTCATGTTTTGCCTTTGGACGGTGACCACTTTCGATCCTTGGTGGGCGAGCGTTGTGTCGTAGGTTGATTGATACTGATAGCCTGTTGGGTCCGTGTTAAGCACGTGTTAAGCCCGTGTCAGAGCACGAGTATGCATACGAAAATTTTCGGTTGCAGCCAACGTTTCCTCTACTGTCATGTTTTCAGCTTCCGAAACATACTTCGTAATTTTCCGTTGCCGGATTCCATGCTTCTGTTTGAATTCTCTCACCCAGGTCTCTGATGCTTTAAATTCAAAATCACGGAACTGGCTTGCAGCAGATAGAGCCCACTGCTGCAGGTTACGTGTTGTAACTTGCTGACAATTTTTCCGAGCTTCCTGGAAACGGTCATTTGTCCAGGAATCGATGGAAGCATATTTGTCAAATGCGGTTCCACCACTTTTGATTTGTTCTTCCCACTTTGCCAATAAACCCATCCGTTTCAAGCGGGAGCAGCCTCTCTTATGCAGGGTCTTCAGTGTCCAAGTTGGATGGCTTTTTGAAATGTTCACCACTTTAACTTTATATTCCAGTGGAATGTATTCACTTTTGCTCTTCTTCTCCTCTGGTTGGTAACCTTTAGATGAACTGGATCCAACTTCTTCATACCAGGTTTCCTCGACAGGTTCATCATTCATAAAAAGTTCATTACAAACGATGAAATTCTTCTCGTTTAACATTTCCATTGTGCGGTGATAAATTTCTTCTCCCATGAGAATGGCCTCCTCATTAATAACTGTTGATGCCTGTGATGCAATCATGTCATTATTAGCAAGGAGTTCTTCGTAATAAACCACATCATCTTTCAACCGCAACTTTGCAATATCATTGCGCACAGTTTCTTCAAGACACGCCGATTTTTGTGCTGTCGAAGGGCCTTGAACGTGTACAAATCCACGTCCGACATTATAAAAAAAAACGGAAATCTCGAAAACCAAAATAGCGCAAAAGGAACGTCCTGGGAGGTAACGTGTTTGTTCGCCAGTCGTTGTAAAAAACTGAGGCCCTCGACACATTCGGAGGGCTATTTATGTGATTCTTGAAAAGGGCCAAATTTTCCAAAGGTGAAAGAGGTATGAAGGTTTGCCGGAAAAAAACAGCTCATCGCGAAAACTCTAACGAAAAGTCTCTTGGTCGTGCAAGGTCGGCTATCAGGTATGTACGTATACCTGATTTGAGGTACATAGTAGGAAAGTGTCGGCCCAGGCGAATCTGGTTGCCAGATGTGACCATCATGAATGACCCATCATAAACAAGCTCATACTGGAACCAGGTAAAGTCACTAAAAAACCCCCTTTAATAGAATGGAGAATAGAATTTCCCCGGATCTGCTAGCGATGACGACAAAATTAGCGATACTGTTCACCATCAGCTGTCTTCTCCGATATTTTTAAAAATGTTACAGTATGCGTGGTTTGCATCCAAACTCTCTGATACTAGAGAAATATTTATGAATGTGAACGAAGTATGTTTTCCGATAGAAGTCCTCAAAAAAGCGTGTACTTGTACGAACGCGGCGTTTATAGTGTGTGCTAGATGCCGCCAAAATTATTGTTTTCCATGTTTTTACGATCAATATCACCCTGGCTCGTGTCACACACATACACTACCATGTAATGAATAAAGAGCATGTCCAATAATACAGTAAGTTGTATTATAAAGTAACATTTCGTATTATTTTTTTTATGTTTGATTTATTTTATTTCCCCATTTCCCACAAATAAAAAAACATGTATTTTCTACTTGAAAAATAAAAATAACTTTTAAATAATAGATTTTAGGTTTATTAAAATTGAGGTAGATATCAATTTCAAGAAAAAAAAAATATAACGACAGCAGGGATTCGAACCAGCAACCTACAGATTACTAGTATTTCACTATACACCCTCGGCCACTCATCTTCATGTTTACTCATTGACGCAAACTCTTTATAACCGAGTAAAGCGATTTTCAAATGCAATTTTCTCGAAAAATCTTGAGTATTGCGCGTTACCGCTTTGCGAAATTACATATGGAGACGACGTCTTCAAATACTGCAAGTTTCAGGAAAATCGGTGTTCCATCGACCGCGCCGTCTCCTTGTTAGAGTCGTGTAATAATTAGACATTCCATTTCGAGTCGCAAATAAGGCCGACAATTCTTTACTTAGTTGCTAGCCCGGCTAAAGGGCATTTCTAGTCGCGAAGTGTGCGAAATTTGCAATAGTATTTGCGAATATTAAAGTGTTAAATCGCGAGATTTGTTCATTGAGAATATTATTTGAGAATCGCCTGTTTGGGATTGGCTGAATGCGTCAGTAGCGTCGGCGTATCATTGGCTAGTCAACTAGTCGCTACGAGATCTATGATCGATCGCCAGCTCACAGAGTCATTGGCCGACACCGTCGATATCGACCACGATCGATTACGATCGATTATCTACCGCGGAGCTCTACTCAAATTGGCGGATCGCGCTATCGATCCGCCAATCACGCGATTGACGGTGACGGCTACCGGCCAGCTGATCGATCGACCTTCAGTTCTCTAACGATCAATCTTAGTGAATCATCTCTCTTTCTAACGTTAACGCTACGCGTCTTTTTGACCGGCTTTCGTTGAATAAAGCATCTCCGGATCCCTAGATCAAAGGGATAATATCGAACAGCAACTGTTCTAATTCCGTCTGTTTATTGTACTCGTGTTTTCTTAGTTTATACATTCTGTGTTGTACAAAGTTTTGTGGTGATCGACGAGGCCCTACAAAGGGAATAAAGTTATTGTTAACTTTAAAGTGCGGCTCTGAGTTATTTAGCGTCCTATCCTTAAACATCGCCAATAAGGCAAAGTATTTACTTGTGTTCAAAGCCCGGCAAAAGGGCATTTCTTGTCGCATTGCGAGTTATTAATAGAAATTGCTATACTTCGAGTAAAGTCTCGTTACACGATTTGTTTATTTGAGCATTGAAGCTCCTTCTGATTTATTATTTATATTGCGTCAAAGAGGCGAATTATTGTATTGTATTCAATTCTTGCAGTGAAATTGATCACTTTCGTGAGTTGCATATCAGCAACCAAGCTTATAAAGATTTAATTGAAATTTTGTTGCGTTGCTTGTCGCCCGTCCGACGGGCGGTTCAAGCCGCGCATTCTGAAGAATTTAGCGAAGGTGATTTTTCGTAGAGAGACATACTCTCACATCGGTACACGGGATTGTAACTCTCTCACTCGCCGAAAAGCGGTAGTACGCGTTGTTTCTGCCGCGATCATTTCTTATAGCAGCAAGAAATTGTGTTCCTATTCGCGTTACTGTGTATATCGTGATTACGCGAGATACACAGTGTGTTTTGCTCAGAACGGACAGCAGGAAAAATTCGCATATCGCCATGACCACGCTTGCGTGCTCTGCCTAGATATCCGTAATTTTTCCCACCAAGTTTGTTATTGCCTAGTGTGCATGAGCCGATTGCCCTTCTCGGAATTATCCGGCAAGACCGATCGTTTGCCTGAGTGTCACTAGCCTGATTTCGAACTAGGTTTATTCCTGTGTGTCCTGCTAAGAGCACGTAGTTGTTTGGGCGGTGAGGAGTCGCCACGGCCACGAATCTGTGCCCTGCCTAGTCTCCTGTATCGCGCCATACAACGAGGTGAATTCCGTGGCAGGTAGAGACCGATCGCCGCTCCCGTGGTATCCCGGCAGCACCGATCGGTGACGACTGCTTTTGCCCGAGAAATTCGACCTGATAAATTAAAAAGGGATAATGCTGCTATATGAAATAATCTAACGCGTATTGAACAGGTGGCGAGCGTCAAAATTCATTACGAGCGGATGAGAACCGCGGTCGCGTAAACCGTCCGAATTTCTTATACGCATTCCTAGCGAGGAATACTTTGTTTACTGTCTACGGTCGTCGTGTCTCTCTCCACCGTATTGTGGTCGTATCAGCTACGGAAGCTAACCTTGCGTTTTTACACGTCTAGAAATTACGACAGTAGTAATACTGGGTGTTCTCATCCATACAAATTTATCAGAATATATCTCACTTTTACCAGATATCGTCTCTCAACAATTATTCACATTTGTCTCAACCTTTCCGTCATCCAGTGCCTAGAGGCACGAACCTTTCGTCAAATTAACATCGGGTATCGTAACCAGCCCGGTGTTGGAATTGTTATAAATAGTTCTTTCTAATTTTAAAGGCTGAAAGATCAAATTATCCAGATAACGGGTGTGTCTGGACAACAGCAGAGTCGCCCCGGCCACGTTATCGTGCCCCTGCCGACGCTGATCAGATTGTCTACGCTCACCCGTGATTCTTTACAATTCGAGATCGTTCGCCGCTCCTGTGATTCTCCAGCAGTGCCGTTCGGTTTTCTGAATTTTCTACATTAGGTCCTTCACCCTATTATTCACAATTCGAGATCGTTCGTCGCTCCTGTGATTCTCCAGCAGTGCCGTTCGGTTTTCGCATTTTATATTTGGTCTTTCACCCTATTGCACTCAGTACACACTTGGAGGAATTAACTCATTGGAACGTTCGGCTTATACCGCACAACAACGGTGAGTTTTCCGACGAGTGTACACTCGTCAACCTTTCAACTCTATTACGATCTCATATAAGAGAAGGTTAACAATAGTTTGGTTACAAATTGGCGCCCAACATTATTTAATCTAAACTTCTGAATTCTGCCTTTTTAGATGATTGAAAAACACTCTGTAACACGAGCTAGCGGCCACTTGCAAGGGGGTGTCAGCTCCGACTTGATGAGGACCAGCTCCCCGATGGTCATTGATGGCTGCATGGTGGTCCATTTTTTCCGTGTCTGGAGCTGGTGCAGATATTCGCTGGGCCAGCGACGCCAGAAATGCTCTACCCGTTGTTGTTGTTGCTGCCATCGGGAGAGTCGGTTCGTCGGGACATCCTGCAGCGTTGGCTCGGGTACGGCCAGCAGAGGTTCTCCAATAAGGAAGTGTCCTGGCGCCAGGGGACTGAGATCCTCTGGGTTATCGGTCAGCGCTTGCAGTGGGCGTGAGTTGAGGCAAGTCTCTATCTGACAAAGGACAGTGGTGAGCTCCTCGAACGTCAGGGTTGCGTCGCCGATGACCCGCTGCAGGTGATGTTTGAGGGAGCTGACAGCAGCTTCTCACAGTCCACCAAAGTGAGGTGAAGCGGGTGGAATGAATGCACGCCGTTTTTTGACAGGTGATGGGAAATGACCGCTGCTTCCTTGGACGAGGCGATGAAAATCGTCGCAGCTCCTGGTCTGCTCCGATAAAATTGGTCCCGCAGTCGCTGGTCAGGGTGGTACACAGGCTGCGACGACCGGAGGAACGGCGGAAGGCAGCTAGGAAGGCGGAGGTTGAATAATCGGAGACAGCTTCGATGTGTACGGCTCTAGTGCTGAAACAAACAAAGATCGCAACGTATCCCTTGGTCGCTTTATACCCTCGTCCTGCCGTCGTCCGGATGAGCATCGGGCCAGCGTAGTCAACGCCGGTGTGGAGGAAGGGGCGCGCTTGCGTCACTCTTGTTGAGGGGAGGTCACCCATCATTTGCTCTTTCGTTGCCGCCCGCCATCGTAGGCAGACGATGCATCGGGAGATGCACTGTTTCACCATTCGTCGGCCTTGTGGAACCTAAAATCGTTGACGGATGGACGCTAGCGTGAGTTGCACCCCTCCATGCAGGGTGCGCCGGTGGTGATAGTCGATGACAAGGCGGGTAAGGGGGGACTCCGGAGCAAGAATGATTTGGTGCTGCTCGTCGATGGATAGCAGCGAATGTTTCAGGCGGCCTCCGACGCGCAAAATGCCTTGGTCGTCTAGAAACGGTGCCATCGCCCGGAGTCGAGATGATCGTCCGACCGTACCGCTGGTGGACACTTCGGCGGTGACGTCAGAGTGACCACAGAGCTGGGCCATTTGGATCACGCGAAGCTCTGCCTGTCGTAGCTCGTCTGGTCGTAACTGCAGACTTTTCGAGCCACTTTGTGAGAGGTTTCGCCAACATAAACACCAGGCGGTGATTACCAGTAGGCGATCGAAGGACGAGTATCGTAGGAGGAGCGGAGGTGCGATAGGGATGCGGGTGTGGCTTTTTCTTCCTTTTTCGTGATGAGAGCAGGAAGAGCTGAGTCCCACATACAGGGTGGACTGACCAACCATCCTGGACCGTGCCACCAAAGGGGATAATCGCGCAGTTGGGCTGATGATGTTCCTCGCGAAGCAAAGTCCGCCGGGTTGTCCGTCGTTCCCACATGGTGTAGGCGAACGTCTGGAACAGTAGTCTGAAACTCAGATACGCGATTGGCGACGTGTTCCAGCGGGACGGCTCGCCTCGTAACCATGCTAACGCGACGGTGGAGTCTGACCACAGGTGCACCTCGTCGACTGTGATACGCTGCTCTCGGCGAATGTGGGAGAGTAATCGAGCTCCTAAGAAAGCAGCGTAGAGTTCGAGCCGAAGAAGAGACACGACCTTCTGTGGCGCAGTCTTCGATTTTGCCACTAACAGCGAGGCTGAGGCGGTCTTAGTGGAGTCTTCGATGCGAAGATACGCGACTGCAGCGAAGGCCTTCTCACTTGCGTCGACGAAAATGTGCAGCAGTCTTGAAGATTGTTCGCTGGTCACTCCGATCCACCGTGGAATGCGAATCTCGGCCAAGGTGGGCATCTCGGTGGTTATGTGTCCCATTGGTCCGTCGCCAAGGGGGGAAGCACGTCGTCCCAATCGAGCTGTTCTCTCCAGAGCTGTTGCATCAGGATCTTGCCTCGGATGACGAAAGGTGCTAACCAGCCGAGGGGATCGAACAATTTTGCTATCTGCAACAGAATATGTCGCTTGGTAGGTCTAGGAGAGGAGCTGGACGGTTTCACGGAGAAGGAAAGGTCGTCCGTGTTGGGATGCCATGTGAGCCCCAGTGCGCTGCAGCCTAGCTCGGGATGCCAAGGCAGGGCCGACGCTGTTCGGGGATGACTCCCCTGCATCTCATGGCGGTGGAGCGGGCAACTACTTACCGTATTGCCTGCTCCATCCGTCGTGGGGAGTTATCCCCCGAGGGGGACGAGGTCGAGGTGTTGAGGCACCAGGCAGGACACGCTGGTCCGGTGGCGGGAGGAAATCGCTTCCGCCAACTCGGGCCGGCCTATTGTCCGGGCACTCCTGCCCGTTCTGGAGGAATGGGTAAGGAGTCGGGTAAGGCTCACCTACCATACAACACAGATGCTCTCCGGGCACGGATGCTTCGGGGAGTATCTGTGTTGGATCGGGAAGGAACCGACGCCGCAGTGCCACCACTGCGAGGAGGCCCAGGACTCTGCGCGGCATACGCTGGAGGAATGTCCAGCGTGGTCGGCGCCGCGCAGAGACCTAAGGGGCGTAATAGGGATGGACCTTTCGTTGCCGGTCGTGGTCGACCACATGATCGGCGGCGAGAGGTCAAGAGCAGCGTTCGCCTCCTTCTGCGAGATTGTAATCACGCAGAAGGAGGCAGCGGAGAGGGAGAGGGAAGCCGACCCCCTCTCCGCCAGGAGGTTGGCCTCGACGGGGCGATCCCGCCGTGGCCGTCGGCGCCCTGCGAGGGGCCGCTGATGTATCGGCGGCGGTGGGACTACTTAGTTAATCCCACCGGCGCACAGTGGTCGGAAAGCGCTAAAACGTGGCCAAAATGCCAAAAATGAATTTCCCGTTAGGCGTATGGGGTTTGCCATACTGGATACTCAGATAATGACTCTATGGGAAACCCAAAGTGAAAAGGTTTTATTATGTATACCTGCCAAATGGTGGGAGTACAAATATCGCGTTCAGTCGTCACGCAGTTTTTGTGCAGTGAACTACGGTGTGAGAAAACAAGTGTGAAGCTTGTAATTTTACGAAAAGTGAATTTCTTTTCTGTGTGTACAATGGATGCTGTTCCTGGAAGTAAGTACTATGCATAATAATAATATTAGATTTATATTAATTAGTGTTTATAATGTATAAAGTCAAAGATAAAATTTGGTGCACAGATTTTAAGAATGTAAACTAAAAGTTGTATACACCCCAATATGCTCCAGATGTAATTGCTGGGTCTTGTAGTAGATACTTTCATCGTATATTATCTTGAAAAAAAAGCTGCGGAGAATTGCGGATTTGGTCATACGATCCATTTTTGTGACGCAGAGGTAGTCACGGTACTAGTTACAAGCATGTTTTCTCGAGAAAGTTAGAAGATATAATAAAGTTTGTTAAATAAGCATTGTATGGTTCCACTTATAGAATTTTCTGATACATGTTTTGAACATCAACAACAATTTGTTTATTGTTTAAAAAAAATTTTTAATTAATACATTATTTTTTTATACTTTCAGGTTCTTCTGATACTGAAATACGTTTCTCCAGAAAAGAAATTTTTCTCATGGTTAGAAATAACCTTGGTAGTAGTTTAAGTACTATTCTTCAGCATTTGGAGGACCAGATATTGGAGAAAAGTGGATTCACAATCAAGATCACTGATTCCAGCATGAAAACGGCCATGTCGAAATTATTCTCTTTAATGAGAAAAATTATTTATTGTCATATAATGTTATTAACTTCCTGATTCATTTTTATTTACTTTTACTTTCTCATTCTCGCAGTGTCAAGGTCTTAAAGTTCTTTTAATAAATCGCACTCCTTGGCGGACGGCTTCACCGTCAATGGTTGTTATCATTGAATTCCCACACCAATCATCCTTTCTACTGGAACGCATATCCACTTCTCTCTCTCATCTATAGTATTTTCTTACATAAATATTATTTATTATAATAAAATGTTCTCCTTATTTAGTTTTATATTGTTTGTCGCTCATTTAATATAATCTTTTATCCATTAATTTTGAAGCAGTCATCGGTAAGTACTATAAAACATTTAGCGAAATCAAATTTCGGTAAATCATTTTATTAGCAAAATCAAATAATTTTTTCACATAGCATGTTACGCATCCGTCATTTTATTTTTTTAATTTTTTACATCAGATTCATATTCGCCGGCACGAAAACTATGGGAATACTAATTTTCAAGAGAGTCCAATAATTTTTTGGGTTACGCATCCGCCATATGGAATCCGCCATTTTGTTTTTTTAATTTTTGACATCAGATTCATATTCGCCGACACGAAAACTATGGGAATACTAATTTTCAAGACAGTCCAATAATTTTTTGGGTTACGCATCCGCCATATTGAATCCGCCATTTTGTTTTTTTAATTTTTGACATCAGATTCATATTCGCCGGCACGAAAACTATGGGAATACTAATTTTCAAGAGAGTCCAATAATTTTTTGGGTTACGCATCCGCCATATTGAATCCGCCATTTTGTTTTTTTAATTTTTGACATCAGATTTATGATCAGCGACCCGAGAAACCTAAGAATATCAATTTTGAACTACATTGGAGTACTCCTTCCTATTTTGGCCACGTTTTGGCGATTTCCGACCACTGTGCGGCGTATCCCGTGGAACGCCTATTCTAGCGGTAAGCGCCACTGCTGGCAGCTCGTGTCGGGCGAATATATTTTGCTTTCTGGTTCGGTAAAAACGTCGACTTTGGAAAGTTGAAAGGGTGGTTTCTCAAGATAGAAGTCTGCTCTAGCGCGTGGTGTAGTTCGATTTTCCGCTAGACCCTTATTTTTTGAGATAAATTGAGAAATATCCGCAAAAATTGCTGCAAAAGTGGTGTCTCTCCGTCTTTAATCATTGTTTAAACATGTTTAAACAATCATAATGCATTAATATTGGATATCACTGGATTCGGGAAAGTCTAGAGAATCTTTTTATGTAAAGAACAATACAATATCTTTTATAATAACATCACAATCTTTGTTCAAAGTTGAAAAATAGGTCATTTTTTCAAACTCAAATTTCTCAAAAACTATGCGTCTAGGAAAAAAATTAAAAACAGATTCGGAATCAGCGCGAAAAACTCTATAAGAATCGCATAGTGAGAATCGAAAAGATTTTTGGCTGTTGGACAGTGTTATTAGCACCTTGATCACAAACAACAGTACGTACTTTTAATTCCGTGCTCAAAATTGCTTCTATAACTTCATTTAACAAGGATGCTAAATGAATATTTTTGACTGCATTACTTGTCAAGAAGTATGCTACAGGTTGTTTCCAATTATGTAACAAGCCTCTGACCATAAAAACTAATGCATTAGTCGCTACTTTTTTAGTACATGCTGGTGATCCTAAATCTTCAAAACCTTCAACTTTCTGTCGATGTTCATGGAAATCAAAATATTTCTTTATCCGCATTTCATCTACTAATAAAACAGAGTTGCGTTTGCTAATGTCCATACAATCAACTTTTTGTTTAAGTTGTAAAAACAAATTATTGCAAATTCCTGGCCATAGCTTTACAATGTTAAACCATTTGCTGATTATACTTCTCCCAGGTAATATAAAATTAAATTCTTCACGCATTTTTGCGTTGAAACTGGGCGAAGTATAATGCTTGTTGTGAAATAATTGCATCGTGATAAATGTCAATCAAAATCCTTGGACTCGACGTCGTATAGCCTTTAAAAGTGTTTCATCCCATAAATTACCTTCTGTCAATATTTTTAATTTTCGTCGCAAACGTGAAATAATCTTGTTCTTATTTCGATTTTCCCGTATAAGTTTAATATTTTTATCTTTTAATGTTTTTATAGCAGAATTTTTTCGCTTTAGTTTTATTTCCAAAATACGTATTTGCTCGCGGTAATGTTTGTCAGTAACTCTGTCAAAATCTTCATCCCCATCATCAGATTCAATATCATAAAGAAGGGGTTCCGCATTTCTTTTCAATCTGCCATTTGGAAATATTACATTTGCTGAAAAATGTCTGCTAAATATTAAAAATTTCCGCAATTCTGCATCTGATTCTTCTATTAGATGATCGCAACCACTACTTACTAACCATGTGATTAACCGATCTCTATCAGCAACAGACAGACCATGAAATCGGACATTTAATGTGTTGTCCCTACTTCTAATTCTATAATTTTTATAAATACAAAAGGTACTATGAGTTTCTTTACTCACCATTTTGTTGGTGGTTTTGTACAATTGTAAATCCTAAATTATATATATCCTAATATCTTCACACTTCACACGTGATCACTTCACAATTTCACTGCACTACAAAAGCACACGCGGGAAATGTTTTACACGCGTGAGCATTCGATCGCACGGTATCGCAAAGTGAACGAACGCTTCTCGTGATGGGATGCGCGCGCGACGATGATTCGGTTTCGCTATGTTGGTGAGATGCTATGAAGGAATCAACAATATATGGTTTTTGTGAAAAAATCGCGTCATTCTCGAAGTTATTTGAATCCTTCAAATAAAATAACGGCTCCTATCTATATGTATAATGCTTATTTTAATGTTATCAGAATGAAGATTTTGTAAAATTTTTCCCTATACAGGGTGGTTCACCAGATATTACCATCTCGATTTACGCCATTACTATTATTCGCAGCGAGAAATATGTGATTGAATGGTGTTTGAATGGTTTCAAGAGATGCACAGAATGGTGTTATTCTTTCTTTTTGTAGGTGGTTGCGTCAAGGACATATGAAGATGAAGGTCAACTTTGATTTTTGAAACGGAACCGTATGTTTTTATGCGTCAATCGATGCAGCATTTTGCTTTCTATAAAAAGATTAGTTTAGTAAAAATGATTAATTTAAGAGATATATTAATGTAAATATTGCGTAGGGAACCTCGCATAAAGAATACAATATACGCAGAAGCTTAGACCACTTTTCTCGATATGAAGGAACGTATCATAAATGATTGTTTTAAAATATCGACCGAGATCTTGAAGGTGGAGATGTAAATAGACGTTGCATTAAACCCTTTTTGTAAACAGATATTAAAAAAATAAAGTTATCGTTAGCAAAAACAAGTGAGGGTTTCTTAGCAATATTTAAATTGAAATAACTTTTAAACTAACGATTTTTCGACATATATACCTTAATACTGTTTTTATAGATAATGAGAAACTGCATCGATTGGTGCATAAAAACATGTGGTTCCATTCAAAAAATCAAAGTTGACCTCCCTAAATTAATGACGCGTCCACCTACAAAAAAGCTCATAACACCACTACGTGCATCTCTTGAAACCATTTAATCTCTATCTAAACATTTCGCGCTGCGAATAATAATAATGGCAAGATGTTACCTTTTATGCACAATTACCATTGTTTAGGATTTGGACGGGACAAGAAACTCTCGGAATTGAACGAGCACACTTCTATTTCCCATCTTGCGATTCCGTCACAACAAAAACTTTATACAAAACCATGTACAAATCTCAAGGCCAAATGTACGTTTGGCTCGAGCGAAATAAAGCAATAGAGCAAAGTAATTGATGCGTTTGAATGAATTATTCTCTGCAACGTTGCTGAGAATTTAGCATATTGAATTCTAACTAGCGGCGAAAACCGGTCAAACGACGCGCGACGTTTTCTTAGCGATGCTAATTAGCGATTGAAGAACGTTGAGATCGGAGTCGAACAGCTGGCAGTTTACCATCACCGTCGAACGAGTGATTGGCAGATCGATAGAGCGATCAGCCAATAGGAATCCCCATTTTGGTGGTCGATAATCGATCCTAATCGAAGTCCGACAGTGCCGCACGTTCCGCCAATCCCAAACAACCATAATTTTCTGATTTTATTTTTTAAGTCTTGCCCAAACTGACCGGCAATTGTCCGCAGACAGTCCGGATACCCTTTTTAAAAGTAGACATTGATTTTCTAAATGACGTGTGAAACAGATTTTATAATGTTGGATTATTGGCAATAATAATGCAACTGCCAATGGAGTAAAAATAAATTTCGTCGTCCATGAGAAACCCGAGCGCCAGAGCAATAAACAATGCAGCCCTGGGTTTTTCATTTGTTTCAAGCGGGCGAAAGATTTTCTCTCTCGCCCCTGCTACATTCTTTTGTCACTTCGAGTCCGCTAGTCGAACTGTCTAGATCGTCCTTCCACGCTGTTTGATAAAACAGTTTTAAAAAGAATTCTCTTGCGTATTCAATTATTGAGATACCAATTCCAACATATAAAAATTACAATTCGTAGGAATTACATGAAAAAATAAAAGAAAACATTTTTTTTATTTTTTATTTTAATCCGCAATGAAAATTTAAAATGTGTCTCTACATCTACGAAGCTACGTTAATGATATACGTACTGAAAATTTCATCAAAATGGGTTGACACAGAAGAAACAACACGCATTGAAAGTGTTACGGTAAAATAGGAGACTTCGTGAAGATCGACGTATTTCACTTGCGCGAATCACTACTCAGACGTTTCAGACGTAAAGTGTGTCTCATCCAAGAATAGAATTCGCAAACGACCAGTTTACGTCGTTCGCTGCGCAGGTTCGCCCTGATTGGTAGAACTCCCAATGCACAACGCATGCGCGAAGTGTCACTGAAACGACGCCACGCGGTGCAGCGCTGCAAACTGCCTCACTCGCGTTATACCAGGTGTCCTGTGTTACACGCATCATCACGCTCGCTATTTATCACGTTCGTTTCGCTAATTTTTCCGCGCTTCTGTTTAAAGTGTTTATTGGCGAAAGAAAATGGAGCAAGGAGAGCCATCAGTTGTATCTCCACAGAAGCGGAATCCGAGAGGAAAGGTACGTACGCATTGTACATATTAATAATGCATTTCGATTATATATTTGAATTTGAATTTCGAATCTTCGATATCGCTAATTTTGTAAAATGCATGACAATGTAAATAAGACGTTTCTTTATCTGTTCTTTAATGAATTAAAAATCGTTATTTCAATTTTTGTTCTGTTTTTAGTACGTTTTATCTGGGCAGAAGGAGCTAATCATCAACCTGTATAAAGAACTGAAACAGGAAAACGCCGGGATTACCTACGTGGCGATGATTGAATCCCTGTCGAAGAAGACGGGGATTGGAAAATGTACTATAAAAAAGGCGATAGCGGAATACAGAACTACAGGCGCTGTTACGTCGCCGAACATGAAGAGGCGTTGTTTCAACATTTTGGAGAAAACCTCGGATGCGAACATTTTGGCGATAAGGAAAAAAGTCCACGACTTTTGGATACGGCGCGAAGTGCCGAATCTCGATAAGATATTGCAGGCGGTGAATGAAGACGAAGAACTGCCGTCGTTCAGCCGAGCGACTTTACACCGCCTGCTGAAGAGGATGGAGTTCCGCTTCATTAGACGGAAGCGAAACAGCGCTTCAATAGACAAAAAGCACATTGTAAACTGGCGGCAAAGTTATATAAAGAAAATTAGAGAACTGCACGAGGAAGGGCGTCCAATTTACTACCTGGACGAAACATGGTACAAGTGCGGGGATTTCGTCAGCAAATTATGGGTGGAGACCACGGTTACCTCTCCGAGGAACGCCGAAGAAAGGCAGTTGTCAACCGGCATACCTGCTCCCGCCAACAAAGGCAAGAGACTCATTATCGCGCATATCGGGTCAGAGGACGGATTTTTACCTGGGGCCCTCCTCTGCTTCGAATCTAAAAAAAATACGGCCGACTACCAACAGGAGATGAACGGGGACACGTTCTTGGAGTGGTTCAAGAAAATTTTGCCCACGCTGCGAGATCGGGCAGTGATTGTGATGGATAACGCTCCTTATCATAGCGTCATAAAGGAGCCTTATCCAAAAATCACGTGGAAGAAAACCCGAATTGTGGAGTGGCTGCAGGGTAAGGGGGAAGTATTTGACGCGGAAAATTTGGTAAAAACGCAATTGCTACAACTTGCAGAGAAGTACAAGCAGCCGGGCAAAACGTATGTCGTAGATGAATATGCAAAAGAGCATGACAAAATAGTATTGCGCCTTCCCCCTTACCACTGTGAGTTAAATCCGATTGAGCTCGCGTGGGCACAAATAAAACAATATATAAGGTCGCGAAACACGACATTTAAATTAGCGGATGTCCGTGAACTTGTGGACCAAGCCCTCGAGAACGTGTCCCCCACAAGTTGGAAAAACTACATTGCTCATGTAGTAAAAGAAGAAGAGAGATTCCGTCAATTAGATAGGACGATCGATTCCGTATTCGATGAAAACGAAGATTGGGTCTCCGAGTCTGAGGAGTCAGATGTAAACTCGGACATAGATGAACCACATTATATATAAATTATAAAATAGTTTGTAAATAGTTTCTAAATAGCTTTAAATAACTTGTAAATAGTTTGTAAATAGTTTTAAATAGTAAATTGTCATTTATACATTTTTTTTAGATATTAATAAATGTAAATACACAATTTCTTATTCTGTATAATTCCATGCTAAGCTTAAATATTCACACATTTTCTGATTAATATTCTATATAATTCTGAAATATTCTGATTAATATTAAATTTTAATATTCAATTTTAATATTCGATTGTAATATTCTAATTCTGATTAATATTCTATATAATTCTGTATAATATTCTATTCTGTATACTTCCATGCTAACCAGTTTCATTCCGGTACACCGCGTATATGAAGACTCAGTGGGAAGTTGGTGGTGGAGTGGGAGTTGCGAGTATATTCTTGGATGAGACAGACTGTAGCAGAGGTAACAGTCGACTAACTCGATACAAGAATTTAGAGTGTCGTATATACTATGTATAATCTTATGGATATAATGGATAATCTTTGAGGGTACAAGGTTTTGGGATTATTCTATGGTACAAAGTATTGGGCTGCTGAGTCACTGGTGAACTTGGGCCTGGTGACGTGTTGCGAGGGTCGGCATCTTAGTCTTATCGGGCCGTGACAAAAGCAGGGATTGAAAACTGTTATGAAAACTGAGATGATGTTATAACTGTTACGAGAATATCGGTTCTGGCTTATATCGGTTACGGTTCCGGTTTCGGTTCTGTCATTTTGAATTCCGTATTGGGTTCAGCTTTATACATTTATTATTTAAGTAGTTATTTATTGTTATTTATAATGAAAACAATTTTTAAATAAATAAATTTTTATAATTTGTTTCTATATTCACTATTTGAATTATTATTTCAATAATAATTTATTGTCAAAATAATTGTTTAAATAAATTATTATGAATATTACTATGGAAATAATACTTCAAATAATAAATATAGAGGTAAACTTTACGTTAAGGGAAGGCACCTCGGATGACCTTGAGCTTGACATATGCTGTCAACGACAACATTCTGAGTAACCCTCAAGAAGTTTTAGCCGGCGCTTGTCTTTTATTAAAAAGTTATAAACAAAAGTGTTGGATTATGCAGTAAATTCATACTGTACACACTGTATATGTATGTGATGGCTGCGCCATCTGGGTAAAGACGCGCACGATAGAGAAGAACAAAAATGGCGTTACGTTTTGGTCAGAGAAGCAAGTAGAGTCATCGAGAGCGAACAGTACTGTAAAACAGTGCAATAATATATAATAAAGTATAATAGTGTAATCACCAAGTAAAGTGAGTTGTATAACATCTTGTCCGAACCATTCCGAATATAACAACATGGTAGCAGTCCGTGGTTCACGGTTTCGATGGTGAATAACCCCTAGTAGCACAAAAATATTGGATAAATATTCTTTAAGCCACACTTTTTAATATGAGAAAAATATTTCTTCCTATCTTATAAGTTAGGATAAAAAAAAATATTTGGTACTTAATGTAAAATAAATATTGTATGTATATTTGAATATTAAAAACAGATTGAATCTCTTTTTGATATTATATGAATGTGTTTACAATATTTTGTGCTGCTAGGGACCGTCTAACGTTTTTTAGGTTATGAGAAAACGTGGTCCGAAAGGAGACGCGGTAGACGAAGACAAAAGTATCGAGAAGAGAGAAACGATACGCCAAACAGATAAAGAATATTTGAAGCACTTACAAAGGAAGCGATATATAGAATTCTGATATTGAAAGAATTCATTTTTCGAGAAAGTTCCAAGAAAGAGGACGAAGAAAAAAAGATGGCGGACAAGATAAAGATTCAAGTGTTTGATGACAGAGACTATAATATTTGGAAGAAGAGAATATTGTTATTTTTGAAATGGAAAAAATGTGATGAAGTAGCAAGAAGAGTAAGACTAGTGACGGATAATAGAGATACATGGGAAGAGAACAATCTGAAAGCGATGAACTACATCTATAGTGGTATTTCAAATGAACAAATGGAATTTGTCAGTGACGAAGATACTGCTTATGGCATTATGAAAAAGTTTGATAAAATTTATTTAAAACAATCGACGGCTCTACAGATATGCGTGAGAAATAGACTGGAAAAGATCAAACTAAAGGATTATGAGGACTCGAGTACATTCTTCACCGATTTTGAAAAGTTGATAAATGAATTGAAGAACTCAGGAGCAACGGTGAACGAAAAGGAAAAATTAAACTACATGCTACGGACGTTGCCACACTCGTTAAGTTATATTGGAGATTTAATAGATGCTATGCAAGAGACGGATCAAACTTGTGAATTTATAAAAAATAAAATAACAATGTGGGAAATAAGAGAAAAAGGAGAAAATAGCCAAAATCAAAGTAAAGCGAGTGTGTTCAAAACTGAAAGGAGAATTCAAGAGAGAACATGCTTTGGGTGTGGAAAACCAGGACATTTGAAAATTAATTGCAAGAACACGTGGTCGAGAGGGAATCCTGGAACAAGTGGCGCTAGTAGCGCGGCATATTGGCAAGGAGGTGTTGATCAGACCCAAGAACACCGCAGCGACGTACAGTGGTCCGGATGGAGAAATTCAGTGACATTTTGTCGAAAAATGAACTTTCTCATATTTACATGTACAAAGTTTGTATTGCTTCATAAATATCCATCTACCTCGAAAATAAAGAAATTAATAAAATATAATTAAAATTGTAATCGCGACGAACACTTAAAGTTGGACATTTTGAAAGTAGCCTGTTTCGCAGGAAAAAGATACTTATCTTTATCTGGATGCCCTGACACACCTGTTTAATATTTTTCCTCTGTTCTTCTTTTAAAATGAAGAGAATTTCATTACGATAAAAATTTACACTGACGATTAAAAATTAATTTAAATAATGTATTAAAAAAATAATGTACAGTGAAGGCTCGGAAATTGTCAAAATTCTTCATCTTTGATACGGAATATCTTTTGAGTTCCAATTAGCACCGCATGTTTACAAATTGTACAATGTTCAGTACACTTTTCCCTATATAGTTATGCACGATTTACTACCAACATCGTTCATCGACGCAAGTTATTAGTGATTCAAGTGTATCCATCGCTGCGTCGAGCGCCAGGATTGCGTGCGAGCGGACTGTTTTGATTGTAGCCTACAGTCAATTGTTTATTATATGCTGCTATAAGAGTAAAATCACAAAATAAAAAGAAAAGGCCGCTAGATCAAGAAGTTGCAGAATTGATACTTGCATAGATTTAAGTAAATCGGCCAGTAAAGTAAGTAAAATGTTATTAAAAATAATTAAACAAACACTAAACATATTAAATTATTTATCATTAAAAAGTGATTATTTTTTCATATTTTTCAGTGAAAGTTTCATCAGAATAACTTTTACGATTCAAAAGCTGTGGCAGTGTCACAGAACTTCTCGGTATGGACGAAAAAATTTTAATTATAAATTATTACAAAAAATAGTTTGTGAACTTATATGTAAACAAATTTATTATCAATAACAAAGTATGAATGAAAATTAATTAATAAATATTGTTTAACAAATGCAAAAAATATTTAATTATCTATAATTAAAAATGACTATTTTTTAAATATTTTTAGTGAAAATTTCATTGCAATATCTCTAATGGTTCAAAAGTTATAACAAAATGTCACTGAATTTCTCGATCCGGACCACTGTGCGACGGCGCGAGAGATCGCGGTGAACAGCGAGGTGTAGGTTTTATCCCTACTGGTGACTGATAGGGAAGGCGACCTACTACGCGTTTAGTTCTGATAGATTGCAATTGAATCGAAATCACTGCTGAATTTGAATTTGAATTAGGGAGTGAGCCGGGCACTCAGTCCTATGGGACCATTGTACCCGGGCCCGGGGGAAGTTGGGCTACCACTTCATACAAGGCGCTCGAGCAGGGCGGCCTCTCTGGCGAAATCCAGGAGTGCGTCAACCCCGTCTGCCTTAAGACGAAGGACACCTTGGTTCGAGAGCCCGTCGAGTTTACTTCTTAGGGCCTCAGTACCTTTGCAGTGCCGTAATACGTGGAGAGGGGTTTCATCCTCCTCCCCGCATCTTGGGCATTTAGAGTCCATCTGGACGCCTAGCCTAGCCAAGTGCTTACCGGTGTACCAGTGGCCCGTGGTAATTCCCACGAGCCGCCTCACCTTTGTTCGGTCCATTTGACACAGCTTGTTGGCGAGGTCTTTATTAGGCCCCTCCAACAGAGCTTTCGTGTGTCGCATACCTGGTTCGGAATTCCATAAATGGGCAAATTGGTTGCTCGCCCATTCTTTATTCCAATTTTTAATTGCACTAGGTGCCAGTTTTGGACGTCTGTAGATAGTTGCGCTATGGCATCGGGTGCCTTCACGCGCCAATCTATTTGCCTCCTCGTTTCCTTTGATACCAAAGTGACCTGGAACCCAAAGAAGGCTAACATGATTACGTTCTGCTAGCTCTGTAATGGCTGTGACGCATTCACGGACGAGCTTAGATCTGGTCATAACTTTGTCCAGTGATCTAATTGCCGCGCGGCTGTCACTGCATATATATATATGTGTTTGTTCTTGTAGCCTTTGCTGAGGTTGAGTTCAGCGCAGGCCAAGATAGCACATACTTCGGCTTGGAATACCGAGGCGTGTTGCCCAAGTGCTAGAGACAGGCTAACCCTTGGGCTGATACCGCAGACACCTGCTCCTGCTCCGGTACTATTTTTTGAGCCGTCTGTGAACCAGACCAGGCCTTGCGGAGAAAGAATCTCTCCAGCATTTGATTCCCAATCACACCTATTGGGGAAGCGGGTTTGGTGTTTAACCGTGAAATTATAGTGCGGCTCACATCTGTCTCCTCCACGCAACATAATCCATTGGAGGTCATGTGCGTCCAGCAGGGTCGAGTGGCCGTACCTTGATTTGGTCCATCTGTTTCCCAGATGGAGTCTTAAGGCCGAATTCCTTGCTAAACTCTCCGCCACTATGTGCCGGGGTGCGAGATTAACGAGAGCTCCCAGCGCCAGGGTGGGCGTGGTGTGGAAAGCGCCCGTAATGCCCATTAACGCCAGACGGTAGGCCCTTCCCATTAGTCTTCTGTGTGTGGCCTTCTTCATGGAGGTCCACCAGACAAGGGCGGCGTACGTCATCTGTGGTACCATGATCGCAGTATAGATCCATTTTACCACATGAGGTTTCAGGCCCCAGGTCCTGGCAAACATCGACTTGCAGGCCCAGTAGGTATTTATAGCCTTCTGGGATAGCCTGGCGACGTGCCTTTTCCACGTGAGCCTTTTGTCTAGAATGACACCTAAGTAGCGCACCTCATCCGAGATTCGTAATTCGGTGCCGAAGATGGAGGGGGCTTTGAAATTAAAGCGTCGCTTCCTCGTAAAGAGTACCATTTCCGTTTTACCCGGGTTAACCCTGAGGTTGTGGTTAAGGCACCAGTTTTGGGTTAGCGTAAGTGCTGTTTGCATTCTCTTAGCCAACAGTAGGGGATGTTTTCCCCTGACTGAGAAGGATACATCGTCAGCATAGCCTTGGTCCACGAGGCCCTCATCGACCAGCTCTTTCAGAAGCCCATCGACCACCAGGGTCCACAGTAGTGGGGAGATGACTCCTCCCTGAGGGCAGCCCCTGCCGGCCTGGGCATACACTGTCGAGCCGTTCGCCGGCCATCATGGTACGGTTCCTAAGCATGCTGCTGATCCATCCGCTCAGGGGTTCCTTAATGTTAAAACGGTCCAAGGCCTTCTCTAAGACTTCGAAGGACGTATTATCGAAGGCACCCTCGATGTCGATGAAAACGCTGAGGACCGATTCTTTGTTTGCTAGTGCTCCTTCAATGAGGCCAACTAGGTGGTGGAGCGCCGTCTCTACTGATTTGCCACTTTGGTAGGCATGCTGATTGGCATGCACAGGTGTCAGAATCAGCGTTGTTTCTCTGATAAACCTGTCGATAAGCCGTTCCATCGTCTTGAGTAAGAAGGATGTGAGGCTTATCGGCCGGAACGATTTGGCCGAGCTGTAGTCACTTTTTCCCACTTTAGGAATGAAGACTACTCTGGCCATTCTCCAGGAGATAGGTATGTAGCCTAAGGCGAGGCAAGCTTTGAAGACCTCCCTTAGGCGGTCAGCCAGGATAGACCCTCCTTCTTGGAGCATGGCGGCGAAGATGCCATCCAGGCCTGGGCTTTTGTATCTGTCGAAAGATTGCAGCGCCCAAAGTACTCTTTCTTTCGTGAACACCTCTGAGGCAATTTTCCAGCGATCGCCCATATTGTTCCTGGTACCAGCCGAAGTAGTCGGCTGCCCCTGGCCCAACGGGGTAGATCCCGGGAAATGAACCTCCAGAAGATGTTCTAAGAGTGGTGTACTGTCATCACCAATCTTCCTGTTTGGGAGGGTGATGTAGTTAATTGAGGTGGTCAGGGGCCCGTTTGTAAAGACCTTGCGTAACCTGGCCACAAAGGGGAGGGCCTCCGTTTCTTCGCAGAAGCTTCTCCAGGCCGCTCTTTTCGAAGATTTAATGAGCCTCCTGAAGTTCCTCTGGGATTCCCTGTAGTTACTCCAGGCTTCTTCAGAGTTGACCTTCATGGCCCTGTTAAGCAGCTTCCTGGTTTCCGCCCTGGTCATATTGAGCTCATTGCTCCACCAGGGAACCATCTTGCTGCTTTTCCTTGACTTAGCCGGGCAGGCGAGTTCATAGGACCGGGTGACGGCCGATTGAATGTCGGCAACGGCACACTCCGTCTCATTGGTCGTCCTGGGGCGCACGAACAGACCCCCCAGTCCAGTGTCTAGCTCCTCTTTGTAGAGGCTCCAGTCACAGGCCCTGGGGTTTCTTTAGGGGCCCGTAGGAACGGCGCATGCCTCGCCCTCCAGCCTGAAAGAGATGAGTCTATGGTCCGAGAGGGTAATCTCATCGGAGACTCGCCAGTTTTTAGTTGTTTGTGCCACCTTAGCAGTACCGAGGGTGATGTCGATCACTTCTTGCCTGCGTGAGGTCACAAAAGTGGGTTTGTTTCCTCTGTTCATAATCTCCAGATTATGAGCAGATAGAAATTCTAGAAGGGCTATGCCCCTCCTGTTGCAGTCCGAGCTGCCCCAAAGGGTGTTATGCGAGTTTGCGTCGCAGCCGATGACCACCTGAAGTCCCTGGGCTCTGCAGTCTTCCACGAGCGCTCTGAGTTTCCTCGTTGGTGGTGGTTCCTCAGCGTCGTACGGCAGATATGCCGAGCAGACTACCAGTTTGGTCATGTGGCCCTTAAGGGTGTGGGTCCGGCTCGAGCGAGAGTGTGGTGGCACACTCACACACCGCTAGACACTATATACGTACACGAAGATTGCAAGGGTCCAGCTCTAGACAATTCCCGTCTCTCTCATGCACATTTGGGGCCCCTACGTAGTCACAATCGCTAGATAAAAGATCAATCTAGCGCGCATGGTCCCTTAGATGGCCTACTTTTGTGTTTTCGAGGCGTAATTTTCATTATTCGGCAGCATGTAGCGGAGAAGTGAGAAGCAAGGGCGGCGCGACTGTGCTGCCACTGTCAAGGGACACACATTTTCTTAAATATCGAGAAATTTAGGATTCTTATAGTAACCGCATGCACCATGTGCGCTAGCGGGGACTCATACAATGCCAATGATACGTTTATTATGTTAAACCATGTCTGTTTAAACACAGGAATTGTCTAGAGCTGAAACATACCC
Source organism: Lasioglossum pauxillum (assembly GCA_933228785.1). NCBI lineage: Eukaryota > Metazoa > Arthropoda > Insecta > Hymenoptera > Halictidae > Lasioglossum > Lasioglossum pauxillum. The sequence continues at coordinate 31,802,646 of OW121703.1, forward strand.
CTAAACGGAGGATTGGGTACAAGTATAGGTCCGGCATTTTTCGCTACGGGGCGCTAATACCTGTTTCTGATCATTCGGTCACTGTATCGGTAAAACAGAGGACGAGAAAAAGCATGTTGCCGGTAAGTTAGGCTTCATACGTAAACGTGACATCACTATACGGCTCACGATGATGCTGCGTCGGTGTGCTTCAGGGAGAGTGTGTGGCACACCCTCACCACTCGGGCAGCATGTACGTGTGCCTAGGCGGATCGCAAGGGTCCAGCTCTAGTCAATTCCCGTCTCTCTCATGCACATTTGGGGCCCCTACGTAGTCACAATCGCTAGATAAAAGATCAATCTAGCGCGCATGGTCCCTAAGATGGCCTACTTTTGCGTTTTCGAGGCATAATTTTCATTTTTCGGCAGCAAGATGTCTGTTCGGGAGGCTCTGCAAGCAGGCTTGACTAGCCGTACCGCGCGGCGCACTCACACAGTAACAGCTCGGGCAGCGTGTACGTGTGCCTAGGCGGATCGTAAGGTTTTGAGATGCTTCAAACCATTTCTCGTCCTCCGCCGCATGCTCCGCCGTATCTTCGGCCGCACTATAACGAAAGTTATAAACGGAACGAAAGTTCGTAGCGTTTTTAAATAAAACTTCAAAGAGAAAATCAAGATATTTATTCATACGTTCATAGAATAACATGTACATTATAAAAATTGATTTATTTAATAATAATATAAGTATTTAAATATATATTTTGAACGCGCGCAGAGGAATAGCAGGGGAACTCAAAGGAACTTGTGGGTAATTGAAATGTACACATTTTATAATTTATGTCTTTTCATTTATTATTATTGGTAGAAATAAAAATGGTACGGCGCTCCTCGGCCGCGTCCCATCAACTTTTTGAAGATTTCCTTCCGTGCCTGTCTCCTTAGCATTTTCTGCAACATATAAAAAAATTAATGATAATGAAAATAACATAGGATGCCTAGTTGGGACCAGGGATTGAGAACTGTTATGATATCGGTTCTGGCTTACATATGTATATTGGTTACGGTAACGGTTTTAGAGAACCGATATTATTTCGGTTTTATAATTGTTAATTTTCGGTTCTGGATGTCGGTTCCCGGTTTCGGTTCTGTATTCTGTATTGTGTTCGGCCTTATATATTCATTATTCAAGCAGTTCTTTATTGTTATTCATAATTTAAACAATTTTTAAATGAATAAATTTTTATAATTTCTCTCTACATGCATTAATTGAATTATTATTCCAATAATAATTTGTTGTTAAAACAAATGTTTAATTAAACATTATTATGGAAATGATAATTCAAACAATGAATATAGAAACAAATTTCTATACATTATGAAAATTGATTTCTTTAAACAATTGTTTCAACAATAAATTGTTATTCAGATGATAATTTAAATAATGCATGTAGAGACAAATCATAAGAATTTTCTAATTTAAAAATTATTAAATTATGAATAACTATAAAGGACTACTTTAATAATGAATATACATATAAGGCCGAACACAATACAGAATACAGAATCGAAACCGGGAACCGAAAATTAACAATTATAAAACCGAAATAATATCAGTTCTCCAAAACCGTTACCGTAACCGATATACATAGGTAAGCCAGAACCGATATTCTCGTAACAGTTACAACACCATTTCGGTTCTTCATAACTGTTTCGAGAACCGGAACCCATATCATAACAGTTTTCAATCCCTGGTTCCAACTAGGCATCCCATGTTATTTTCATTATCATTAATTTTTTTTAGATATTGCAGTAAATACTAAGAAGACAGGCACGGAAGGAAGTCTTCAAAGAGTTGATAGGACGCGGGGCAGCGCGCGGCGCGGCGGAGGCCGAGGAGGCGGCCCGTATAATTTTTACTTTTACAATAAATTATAATAAATTATATAATAAATTACTTTTATAATAAATTATAAATTATAAAATGTGCACTTTGCATTCCCCTGATATTCCCCGGCGCGCGTACAAACTATATATATATATTTAAACATACCATTAATAAATAAATCAATTTTTATAATGTATTTGTTATTCAATGATCCTATGAATAAATATCTTAATTTCAACTTTGAATTTTTATTTAAAAACGCTACGAACTTTCGTTCCAACCTAATAATTTATTGTTAAAATAATTGCTTCAATTTTTATAATGTATAGAATAATAATAATAATTTATAATGCGGCGGAAGATACGGCGGAGGATGCAGCGGAGGACGAGAAATGGTTTGACGCGGGTCTCGCTCCCCGTGACGACCCTAGTGCTCTATGCTATACCAGGTATAGGAAGGTATTGCATGGTATATATATATATGTAGATATAGTATACCTAGTGCAGGAGGCGGCGAAGGACGAGAAATGATTTGAAGCTTCCCGAAATCTTGCGATCCGCCTAGGCACACGTACACGCTGCCCGAGCGGTTACTGTGTGAGTGCGCCGCGCGGTACGGCTAGTCAAGCGTGTTGTTCCTTCTCGAGAATCTCTCGAGAAACTTCATAATTCTTTATTTCTCATTTCTCGAGAAATTGAAATCTAGGAAAATTCTTATGAATCTCATTTATTTTGGAACATATTTTCGGAAATGAACAAATACGTATGTCCTACCATCAGTCAAAATATGCTACATTTTAATGTAGGTATTCAAATATCTCTGTTATTTGTGATTATACGAAAAAATGCCAGAGGAGAAACTTGCACTGTTCGATGAGGTAAATATAATGACAAAATAAAGCAATTTTTTGAAAATCATGTTTCGAAATTTCCAGGTCATCGTTATTTTTATCTAAAGGAGGTCATATAATTATTCTATATTCCTATTCAGAAAAAAATTAGAAATCCAACGATGTGCCATGTTCCATAGTTAAGGTGAATTTCAAACTTTGCACAAATTTTTTTCTCACCTAAAGGAACAATGCTGGATAGTTGCGTGCATTATATCTCGATAAAAGTGTTTCTCCAAGTATAGCTTAGGCCCACCCTAATGTACATTGTCACGTCCGGTGGTTCAGCCATCGTTAATAATTAAATATAATCAATGATGCATAACATATACCTTTGAATTTCTCCACCAGTTGCCATTGTTAAAATTTGGAAAACTAGTGTTTATGACAAAATAAAATAAAATCCTCAATTCCTGCGTTCTATCCCACCACGCTGTCACCAAAAATATGTTATGTTACGTCCTGAGGTGGACGTATTGTAGATTTTGAATAGATAAAATTTAAATTTAATTTTAATAGATTGAAATGATTGGAAAGATTTTGAATTGAGATATAACGCAGTTTTGAACCTACCTGCATTCACCGGCTTCGGTTCGGGTAATTGAGGATTTCTTATTCCCTATAATATTCTATATTATATGGCTTTGATTTAGGAACTGGTACGAAGAAATCGATGATGGGTATACTCTTTAAAAATGATTTGAAGTTTTGATTTGTTTGAATAAAAATAAACAAAACTATATTTTAAGCTCCAAATTTCGGATACATAATATTTTATCGGAATCTTATTATAAATTGTTAGTAATTACCGCTAATTAGTCTTCTTGCTTGATTATAATTTGGATCTTCCTGCTGATGTGGTTCGAATGATCGCTTCTGCGCTGAGGTTGGTTGATGTTGAGGTGTTGTTACAACTTATTTTAACTGAATAATACGTTTTACTTTTAATTTGAAATTAAAGTACTTCGACAGGTTCGCGCACACACAGTACTTGGTGAAATATTGATTGAACTTTTTTAACTTAATTTGATTGAAGTCAGAGAAAGAAACTTTCACTTGAATACTTTTTAGACAAAAACTGACCGATATTTTCGCACTGTTTAATTCGTATGTTAACTGATCTTTTATTGACTGGATACTGCAGACTATGAGATTTGTAGACTGATTGACTGTGTATTGTGTAATGAGTTATTGACTGGACTTTTGTAGACTGCAGACTGCGCTCCTCACGAGGAGTCATCCCTTTTATAGACCGACTTTGTTTCGTCAATTTTATCAGGTGGTTATGTCGTCATTAGCTAGATCATATTACCCTGCGCATTTCCTATGTCAGTTTCTCCTTAGCTGCTTTCTTATCTATACCTCCCCTGGCCAGATCTAATTACATCTACGTCACACGTGGGGCGACGAACAATTATTACTCATCGATTCTCGATGGACAGTCCTCAGCGGATATTAGATCACGATTTATATTTGGAAGTGACTTGGTCATTTAATGAAATAATTTCGATACGCAGTTTTTTCGTTCAATACGATTCAAATGAAGAATGAATTTCCTTAATTCTATGGTGTAATATACGATACTTTATTTGATTTTTAACAATAGTACTTTATATTTAAATTCTCGTACAACATTTAAATTCTCGTACAACGATTAAACATAAAAAGAAATTCAAAGGTATATGTTATGCATCATTGATTATATTTAATTATTAACGATGGCTGAACCACCGGACGTGACAACATATTGGACAGGAATAAACGTTGAAATAATGTTTTTTTCGATAAATATATTTCGATAAGTAGATATTCCAAATATCATAAGTTTTACAATATTTTTTTATTTTATTTAAAATTCTAGAAAATTCTCGAGAAATATAGTCTTATTTCTCATTTCTCGAGAAATGAAAAATGTTGAGAAATCAGGAACACTAGTCAGATCTGCCGAATACTAAGAAGACAGGCACGGAAGGAAATCTTCAAAAAGTTGATGGGACGCGGCCGAGGAGCGCCGTACCATTTTTATTTCTACCAATAATAATAAATGAAAAGACATAAATTATAAAATGTGTACATTTCAATTACCCACAAGTTCCTTTGAGTTCCCCTGCTATTCCTCTGCGCGCGTTCAAAATATATATTTAAATACTTATATTATTATTAAATAAATCAATTTTTATAATGTACATGTTATTCTATGAACGTATGAATAAATATCTTGATTTTCTCTTTGAAGTTTTATTTAAAAACGCTACGAACTTTCGTTCCGTTTATAACTTTCGTTATAGTGCGGCCGAAGATACGGCGGAGCATGCGGCGGAGGACGAGAAATGGTTTGAAGCATCTCAAAACCTTACGATCCGCCTAGGCACACGTACACGCTGCCCGAGCTGTTACTGTGTGAGTGCGCCGCGCGGTACGGCTAGTCAAGCCTGCTTGCAGAGCCTCCCGAACAGACATCTTGCTGCCGAAAAATGAAAATTATGCCTCGAAAACGCAAAAGTAGGCCATCTTAGGGACCATGCGCGCTAGATTGATCTTTTATCTAGCGATTGTGACTACGTAGGGGCCCCAAATGTGCATGAGAGAGACGGGAATTGACTAGAGCTGGACCCTTGCGATCCGCCTAGGCACACGTACATGCTGCCCGAGTGGTGAGGGTGTGCCACACACTCTCCCTGAAGCACACCGACACTGTGTGACGTCACGCTTGCTCCTGACTTACCGGCACATTTACTGATGCGGTGAATGTAGACAAAGTACCCAGCTCCCCTACTGGACGAAAATGTTATTACTTAGGTTCTTCTAGCGGCCGCTCGTTCGTTTCTGGCGTGACCATCGAAAAGTTGTCAAGGTCAGCTTAGAACCGGCACCCTTAAGCTTTATTTTTATGAGGGCGGCCGCTAGATCCCTTGAGCAATGGTTTCCTAGACCCACGGCATTCAGCTTTTTGTTAATTAGTAAGCATGCCCTGGGCCCGGCCACTGTGGTATCTTGTATCACGGTGCCCCAGTTCGATTTTAGTCCTCCTACATGCCCCATGTGTATCCACGGTTCTTGTATGAGGATAATATCTGTATGCATCACTTTTATGCGCCGTCGTAGTAAGTCCGTAGCCGCTTTACAATGCTGCAGGTTGATCTGCGAAAATATGGTTCCGCCGGAGGTCACGGAGGCTTCCGACGTGTGCCTTTTCGCGAGGTTGGGGTTGGGAAGAAGCTCCGTGAAGGCGCTAATCCCTACCCCCTACTTGGGGGGAGCCCGTCCCGGATTTTCTCCGGGCCTGCTCCCTGTGCCCTTGTTCTGGTGGGCTCCGACAGAAGCAGGCAGGGTTTTCTGCCTATCCCTCCGAGTCTCCCCGATCCCCACCTTGTGGGTGAGGGTAGCCCCGGAAGGTCTACCCCTGCTGTTGCCTCTATGAGAGGGCCCCCGCGTTTTGGCTCCCCGCTCTTTGGGCTCTGGGCCAGTCTCCGCGCGGTCACCACCACCCTCGGGTGGGTTCCGCGTGGTCGCTGACACCGGCCTTTCTGTGAGGCTGACTTTAGTCGCCTCTGCAGCGGTGGCTTCAGGGGAGGCACGGGTTGGCGATATAGTAGCAGCGGACCTGGAGGGTTGGGCTGCCGCATCAGCGGCAGTGTCTCCCTGCCCGCTGCTGGTTAATTCAGGGTTGTGGCCCTCGCGGGGGCGGGTAGTTCCCTCTTTGCAGAGGGCCCTTACCATGCCCACGTGGGCCACATAGCCCTTGGATTTCAGGACCTTCAGGGAGTCCGCATCAATGCCCATGACAAGATGCGTCCCCCATCCGCGTCCCTCCGGTCCCACACCCGCCAGAGGTTGGTGCGGAGGCCCGGATCTGCCTGGCCAGTCTCTGCAGCAGGACCTCACTCTTTGCAGTGGGCCCTGGTATAAAGGTGCTGACCTTTTTATGCCTAGGGAGGCTCTCCCTTTCTTTGAGGATCAGGGATGCGCCCTCCCAAGGCCTAATTCTGTCTAGCGTGGCTGTTAGCCACGCTTTCGAGTCCAAGTTGGTGCAGGTTATCCATATGATGTCCTGCACCTCCCTGCACTCGTCGAAGAGGGGAGGTGCCTGGCTCTCGGGGATGGCATCAATCTCCCTCCCCAAAGCCAGAATCACTCTTTCACCCTGTTCTGCCGATAGCAGTTCCTCCGGGTAGCCGGGTAGCGTGATGGCTACCCTTCTGCCCGAAGTTACTGCCTCTCTGAAACTTGAGGGGCCTGGTAGGAGGTCCCCTTTTTTCTTAAGAGGCTGTTCGGGGGTGTCACCTGCGGGTTGTCGGTCCCTTTTTTGGCCCCGACGCGCCCCGGCGTCCCCTCCTGTAGCAGCCTCAGTGGCATTGGATGGGCCAGGTAATTGGTCACCCAGAGCCAATCTGGCTCTGCGTGCCCTTTTCCTGGCCGCGCCGCTGGTCTTGGACTTGGTGGCGGCCGCAGCGGCGGGCGGAGGCTGCCCGGTACCATGACCGGTATCTACCCCTGCCTCCGCAGTGGACGCCACGTTAACGGTGTCAACAGCGGGCCTGGCTTCGTGTGGCCCTACTGTCGTAGATGCCACCTCAGCCAGGCGCACAGCTGTGACGTTTGAGTCGATGAGCGAAGTCCCCTCCTCCGAGGGTGTCGTCGCTTCTCCGACCTCGGTATTTAGGTTTAGGTTTTTAAATTCCACATCCATAAAAGTCCCACGAGAAGTCTAGGAATCATGCGGTCCGCCCCCACAGAGCATGACATGTGGGGGTAAGGCTAGAGAACCACGGGGGGTCGCCCGGTACCCCGTGGGCATCGTTTGAGACACCATGTAACCCCTGGTGCCATGCAGCCCTCGGCACGATAGGTCCCACCTTGGCTTGGGGGAGTTGGTCCGCGGCAGGGCTTTCGTTCACCCACTTACGGTTTTTAGGCCGCTGGGGATCCCTATGGCACCTACTAACCTGGGTTACCCAGAGGTGGTTCACCGAGGGCCGGATGCTACTGTGTCAGCAGCATCGGCCCCCGATGTCCCGATTCCGGGCTGCCCAGGCCGTTTCTCCTATCCGCCACCCGGAGAGGCGCTTGGCTGGCACTCAACCCTCCCGGGGGGCCGCCCTCGTAAGGCCATACATACTCTCTTGCACGCATCCCATACATACACCATTTGCTCAAACTGAAACGCGCCACTTACGGCGAAGGCCCACCGGGGAAGGAAATCACTGCTGCTAGTAATATTAACAATGAGAACTTTATTACTTGTTACAATGGCACGTGTTGCCCACGAGGCAATAACGGAAGTACTATAGCTAACGCTTAGCAACGGCTAAGGAACGAGCACGTCTGCCTAGTAAGACGACTGAGAGCAGAATCTCCTAGCATGGCGCCTAGGCGGAAAACGCTCTAGGCAGCGGAAGAACGATCGTCAAGAGGGGCGACTCGCTATGCAGCTCGCATGCTGCTATTGCCAGGCGACACTAGCGCCGTGGCAATGCGCGGAAGCGCATGTTGCCCCTACACACTCCCCCCCAAAGAGAAGCGGAAGCATACAAGATTTCGCTTTTAACAATACGCTTTACGGAAAGGAAATGTTACAAAAGGTACTTACATGCTAGATACAAAAAACTTACATACTACGCGCAACGCTTACAAAAAGAGAACAAAACTTAAATTAATGTACGGAGTCTGCGAGGGTGACTCTCCTGCGCGAGTAGGTGCGTAACGGCGCACTTGCATCCGATGTCGGAGCTTCGAGTCCTTCATTTACAATGTGCGCAGGCTTCAAGAGTTCGACAGAAACGTTACGCGGTGAACCGTTGACTTCAATGAAATATACGCGATCTAAAATGCGCTGGAGTACTCGGTGTGGTCCCGTGTAAGGCTATTCTAAGGGTCTACGCACGGATTTTACAAGCATGAACACATGCGAACTCTAATTCCTTATAAACGAAAGTCTTAACGTTACGCTTATGTGCCACAGGCACCGGCTTAACGGCACGCATATATTGTCGAAACTCTTCCAGGAACGGCTGCGGGTCGGGTTTATAATCATCTATTAGAAAGAATTCGCCCGGTAAACGCAGTGATGTTCCGTATGTCGAGACGGACATGGGTACGCAAACCTAACAATACCGCGGGAAAAAGACGCGACCATTGCTGATTGACGTGGCACATAATCGCTGCCTTCAAGACGCGATGTCAACGTTCAACCATACCGTTAGACGCGGGGTGGTACGCAGTCGTTCGTTGTCTCCGGCAGCCGACGAGCTCAAGAAGTGCTGAGAAAAGCTGCGATTCAAATTGTGGACCTTGATCGCTCGTTAAGAATGCGGGTGCGCCAAAACGCGACACCCAATTGTCGAAGAAAGCACGGCAGACTGTCTGCGCGGAAATGTCGCGGACAGGAACTGCTTCGGCCCAACGCGAAAATCTGTCGATCATAATAAGGCAATACTGAAAACCTTCGCTCACCGGCAGCGGACCCACAAGGTCGATATGCACGTGCATAAAACGTCCGTCGGGCGCAACGAACTGCGACGGTGTCATTTTAACGTGACGAGAGATTTTCGATTGCTGGCAACTTATACACGACTTGCACTGGCGAGCAATGTCACGGTGCATGTCGGGCCAGGCATAACGCTGTCGAATGAGTCGATCGGTCACTTTCGCGCTCGGATTAGCGGGTGAATGAAAGAGCGTGAACATTCGCTCGCGCATAGAGGCGGGTATATACGGGCGAATGCACTCATCACAAACACTGCAATATACAGGAGAGTGCTCCGGGCCCCATGTCAGCCTTTTAAGAGCGAGAGAGTGATCGGGCGTACGAAGAATTTCCCTGAGTTCGGGGTCGTTTTCTTGTTCGCGGGATAGCTCATTTATATCAAATTGCGTCGGCAGCCGTATAGCCTCGGATCGCGAGAGAGAATCGGCAACGATGTTATCACTGCCCGGCAGGTAAAGAATGTTAGACGTGAATTGTGCTATATAGCACAATTGTCTCGTCTGACGAGGAGAAGCACGCTCTGAGCTCTGAGAAAAGGCGTAGATGAGCAGTTTATGATCGGAATATATGTTAAATTCTCGACCTTCTAAGAAATGGCGGAAGTGACGCACGGCCTCGTATATCGCGGTGAGCTCGCGATCGTACGTACTGTATTTACACTGGGCCGGGGAGAATTTGCGTGAGAAGAACGCCAGTGGTCTCCAATTCGCACCACATAGCTGCTCTAAAACTGCGCCCATGGCCACGTCAGATGCATCGGCAACGAATCGAATTGTGGCTTTTTCACTAGGGTGAGTTATCAAGGCAGCGTTTGCAAGATCGTCCTTGCATTTCGCGAAAGCGGTCTCGGCTTCCGGCAGCCATTTAATCAATCGTTTGTCGCGTTTTCGCGCATCATGCATATATGCGTTTAACGGAGCTTGAGTGGCGGCAGCGTGTGGAATACAACGCCTATAAAAATTCACCATTCCTAGAAACGACGTAAGTCATCGATCGTGCGCGGTTTAGGAAAGTTCTTAATGGCCTCAACCTTGTCGGGAGTAGGTTTGAATCCCTCCGAGTTGACTAGATGGCCGAGAAAAACTAGCTCAGACACGCCGAAGCGGCATTTGTCTAAATTCACGCGCAGATGAAAATCACGTAGGCGCTGCAGGACGATTGTCAGATGCTTGTCATGTTCTTCCGGAGAGGAAGATGCAATGAGAATGTCATCGAGGAATGTAAAGGCAAAATCCAAATCGCCTAGCGCACGGTTGATATAACGTTGAAACGTTTGGCCCGCATTTCGAAGTCCGAACGTCATCGCGCAATACTCGAAAAGTCCGAACGGCGTGATGACAGCGGTTTTTTGAATGTCTTCGGGGGCAACGGGTATCTGATGATATGCTTTGTAGAGATCTAGCGCCGTAAATATCGTTTTTCCATGAAGGTTGGCAGGACGGGGTACCTATCGGGCACAGTTACGCTGTTTAAACGACGGTAATCGCCGCAAACTCGCCATTCACCTGACTTTTTCTTAACGAGATGTATGGGGCTGGCCCATGGACTGCTAGAAGGTCTACAAATACCGGCAGCGATCAAATGTTTGAATTCAGCCTTCGCGGCTTTCAGCTTGTCGGCTGTGAGACGTCGAGCGCGCTTGGCCACGGGTGGGCCGGTGGTGGAAATGTAATGGAACACACCGCGCGTTTCGAGAGGTGTTGGCTGCTCAAGTCCGATGACCGGAGGGAAACGAGCCAAAATATGCGCGTACTTGGATGACGATCCAAGGACGTTCACGGACGGGGGAGTACGATCAGCGATACCGGCATCGATACCGGCAGCGATACAAATGCTCGTAGTGTTATCAATGACACGACGCCCTTTACGATCGACCGTGAGGCCATAATGCGTAAGCAGGTCGGCTCCTATTATGGGATACGGGACTGCTGCTACGCAAAAATTCCACTCGATTGGGCGACGCAATCCCAAATCGAGGATCACGCGAAGTTCACCGTAAGTATTGATACGGGTATCGTTCGCGGCGAACAGCTTGAACGAGCTGGGGGAGGTACGCGATTCCGCGGAAACCAGCAGCAGCGACAGGTCCGAACCTGTGTCGATCAAAAACATGCGGCCTGATTTGCGATCGTGTACATGGAGACGTTTAGAGGACGTTTGGCACATTCCAACAGTCTCCGAGGAGGAGAGTGACTCTAGTTTTCCGACGCTCGCGGAGGGCCGGACTATGAACACGGTTTGATGCAACGAACTGCACGCTCTCCATATTTCGCATGTATCCTGCAAAGTCCCGACGGATCGCGACTTTGGGAGCGTCTCCGAGATCGGGGACCGGCGGCGTTACGACTGTAATTTCGCTGACTCGGTCGCGAACAGTGCTGATGAGACACTTTGAGACTCGCTATCTCACGCACAATCTGATCGAGTTGGTCTTGAACGGAACCAGGTCTCGATGTCGCGGCAGCGGTTGTCAATGTCGCGGCGGCAGGTATCAATGTCGCGGCAGCGACTGTATGGACGGACGCGGGATTCATTGTTTCGACGATTTTGTCGGCCAGAAGGGCCAGCTCCTGAAGGTCATCCTGTTTAGACACGGCCAGGATCGCGCGGCATTGCTCTGGCATTAAATCGAGGAAAATAGATCGGAGCACGGCCTCGGAGCACTCGCCGTCATTCTTATTACGAATGACTGCAAGCGTATGTGAAGGTTTGCCGTGCAATGGAATTTGTCCCTTCAAGAGTTGTCGAAGTTTCGTTTCCGCGGACGTGGAGAACGTCGCCATTAGGCGCTCCTTGAGATGATTATACGGCGCGATAGGATCGGGTGACGCGATAAGGTCGGAAATGACCGTCGCGGTTTCTGCGTCGAGACCGGCTATCACGGTGTCGGCCATTGTCGTTTGGCTCGTGATGCGAGCAATTCTGATCGATGCCTCGACCTGTCCGAACCAAGTCTTGGGTTCGTTCTTGAAGAATACCGGCAACTTGGGCGCGCGATAGCTATTGACGCGGTTGAAATATGCGGCTTCCTGCTGGGCCGCCAGTACGGCCTGTAACAGCTGCGCGACTCTTTCATCCGTCGAGGGAACTGACATAATTACGGCGAATATCAAACGACGCGAAACGCAAACAGACTTAAAAATAAACTATCACCGCTTGTGGCTTCCACGTGGCGTCAGCAATGGCGTCGATGGTGGTCTCCACTCGGCGGTTACACGGCAGCGGCAATAGCGGCAACAATGGCGGCGATGGTGAAACCCACGCGGTGCCGGAAACGCCGGAACAACTTCAGCGTGCAGCGAGCGGCCTGCTCGCCGCCTGCAAACGGCAGCGATGAATGCAGCGAGCGGATTGCTCGCCGCCTGCAAACGGCAGGAATTTCTTCTTATGTTGCGGTATTCGGCGCCGGCCGAACTTCAGTAAGAACTTCCGGCCACGTGCCGCTAAATTCTTCTTGTAGAGAGATGCTTTGTGACGGCAGCGAGACAGCAGGGAGGATGGAAAAATCACGAGCGTTCCAGACCTCGTGTCCTCACGGATTCAAAAACGGCAATCACGTCGGGGTCACCAGTTGTAGGTTTTATCCCTACTGGTGACTGATAGGGAAGGCGAGCTACTACGCGTCTAGTTCTGATAGATTGCAATTGAATCGAAATCACTGCTGCTAGTAATATTAACAATGAGAAATTTATTACTTGTTACAATGGCACGTGTTGCCCACGAGGCAATAACGGAAGTACTATAGCTAACGCTTAGCAACGGCTAAGGAACGAGCACGTCTGCCTAGTAAGACGACTGAGAGCAGAATCTCCTAGCATGGCGCCTAGGCGGAAAACGCTCTAGGCAGCGGAAGAACGATCGTCAAGAGGGGCGACTCGCTATGCAGCTCGCATGCTGCTATTGCCAGGCGACACTAGCGCCGTGGCAATGCGCGGAAGCGCATGTTGCCCCTACAAAGGTTACATTCAACGAGGCTACGGACAGCGAGGTTACGTTCAACGAGGTTACGTTCAACGAGGTTATGGACAGCGAGGTTATGTTCAGCGAGGAAGCGGTTGGCAGCAACGCAACGATAGCAATCGGCAGCCGGATGCGAGTCAACGGAACAGTGAGAATAATCGTACGAGTAATGCAGGGTTATTTTATACAGAAATAGAAAGTAAGTCGCAAAATAAAAATATGAATGTAGAAGTAAATAACTGTGACAGTAATAGAATTGATTGGGTATTAGACAGCGGGTGTATCACTAATGATGATCGATATTTTTCTGATTATGTAAATTTAAAAACACCCATTAACGTAAGAATAGGAGATGGTAGATTGTTGCAAGCTACAAAAATTGACAGTATTCAGAATTATTTCATTGTTCATGGAAATAAAATGGGAATTAAAATGTCAAACGTATTCTATGTGAAAGAAATGGATCGAAACTTGATTAGCTTTGCAAAAGTTACTGATAGATATAAAGTAGTTTCAGTAGGTGATACTTCAAAAATTTATAATGAACAAAACGAGTTGATCGCAATCGCCTTGACAGAAAATGGTTTGTCACGTCGATCACGTTTCCAGAAGGGAAAAGCGACCGAACTCGGGAAATTATGGCCTTACGACCGGGCCACGCTCGGTCGCGCGACACGTGGTCCTCCCGGGACAAAGAGATCTCTCGCAAATCCGGATCGAAACACTGCAAACCGATCGAAGTTCACTCGGGCGCCAGGCACATCGGCGTGCCGCGCGAAACTCTCACTTTTCGCGGTCGAAAAATACTCTCTCTCCGGACTTGCGAGGATCGCGTTAACCTGCGATAGCACTGAGCGCGGCCAGGATTCCGCGTGAGGAAAAAGGACGGAGCATTCCCCGCGACAGGAACGTTTCTCACGGAATAAATTAATCACTCCCGATCTTTTGGCAAATAGCAGTCGTTTATTGACGCGTGGTTATACAAGCCACCGGCGAAGGCCGGCGGCAGTCACAAGATTTGCCGGCGCGGAAGCGATAATTTTCGGCGGTTGATCGGCCGCTCGCGCGTAATTTCTTCGATCGGGTCGAGCTCGGCGGTCACAGGACTTCGCGTTAAATACAAGCCTGAAAGGCACGATTTCCGCCGAGCTCCGATAACATACGCGAATAGATCACGGACTGGTCGAAAGCGATTGGAATATCGAACGAGGCGCACTACGCGGACGAAATGATCGAGCGAGCGAAACAAGCACGTGGCGGCGCTACACCGGGTAACGTCTCGAGGCGAGCCGAAATAAGATTTTAACGAAAATCGTGCGTCCCGGAACCCGTGCACGGACAACCGGCGACTTCACGACCTACGGTCGGGCGTACCTCGCAGGAGAGCGACTCCTGGTCTTGGGCAAACGCATATGAATCCGTAGTAGTAGAGTACACGAACACGAAGTTCAAAGTCCCGCCAATAACGCCCCCGAACGGACACGAACTGGTCACTAATTAATGCTGAACGCTAATGCCTGACCGGCACTTACCACGATAATCGCTCCGCTGGTAACGTATCACGATATAACTTTATTTCGCAGCGCGTGTTTCCGTCCGAACTTTTCGTAGTCTTTCGACCCAGTGACCCAATTCGAGCCGGCTCGGGAACGCGGAAGTGGAGCGTCCCCCTACTCCCTTAACTATCTCCGCCGGGGCGACGCTCGGGCCTATCGCGTCGCTCCTCGCCACAGGGGCGACTCGATAGCATTCGGCCCTGAGCCTTCGATATTTAGATAATTTCGGGGTTCGGCCGGTATACAAGGCGAGGGCGTTAGGGTTGGATCCGCGCCATTCCGGAGCTGCTCTCGCGGCATTTTCCGGGTGAGGTATCGACGGGGGTGGACATTCCTAGTACAATTAGCCTCGTCGATCTCTCCAGGTTGGCAGATCCGGGCTCGGTCCAATCTTCGCCGTCTTTCTGGAAAGCGGCGTCCTGCGATAGGTTTTCCGAGCGCCTCGTCTTGAGAGTGTTCGCCAATCAGCGGTCGGAGATAGGTCCCTGACCCCTTTCGGGGTCTGTATGATCTGAAACTTCGTGTCGCGCCCAGAGGCGCGACATTTGAGCGCGATAATTACGTTCCTCTGGTAATCGGACGTCCCAGGGAGAGCGTTCGCGGTGCCCGTTTCGTTTCGATATCGCCTAACCGTGACCCGGTCCTTCGTGAAGGGTTCGGATGGACGCTGGCAAAATCTGCCACGTCACAGGTTTATATAAAATGAGAAGCTATATAAAGAATAAAGAGTGTAATGTAACAATAAGGAGCAATGAAAATATGACAGTAAAAGAAAAATATCATAGAATTCTAGGACATGTTAATTTCAATTATTTAGATATTATGTGCAAAAATAAACTAGTAGATGGCATACCAGATGAACTAGAGTCTGAATTCTTGAGATGTGGCACTTGTATAAAAAATAAGATGCACAATTTACCGTTTGAGAATAGAAGAACAAGAGCCAATGAGCTTTTGGAAATACAGTGAGCGAAATTCGTATAAACGCACTTCAAAATATACAAATTTTCATGCCTATGGAGAAGAAAAGGACAAATAATGTTGTCAAAATGGGGTTATTTACTTTGCTCGACCTTTACTTTCAACGTCTATGCTTCGAAATTTTCCGCATTTACATGCCAGTCTATGTCGCAGAGCGAAACGTGTAATGACAACGTCTACGCATGCGAAATTCGTTTAATCGCAGTGCTTCATTTCGATTAATATTGACAGAAATAATAGTGGTAAGTGCTTCATATTGTTGAATTGTGTAGTATTAAACTGTATTTAGTAACACATGTAATAATACATTTGTTTTAATGAAAAGGAGAAATATGCCAAGAGGAAATTTTCTGACCGAAGGCGAAAAAGCTACAATAGCAATTTTAAACAAAAGAGGTGAATCGAATAGAAAAATAGCAAAGGAAATTAATCGCTCAGAGTGTGTAGTAAGAAATTTATTGAAATTGAAAGAAAATTATGGAAAGAAATGTTCTACGAAAGGAAATTCTAAAATAACGAAACGGGAAAAGAATATTATTTTCTATGAAGCTACAAAAAATAGATTAGTTGCAAGTCAAATTGTTGCGAAAATGCAATTATCAGTAACAAAGCGACGTGTTCAAAAAATTTTGCATAATAATACAAACATAGTTTTTAAGAAACCACAGAAAAAGCCGATGTTGAAAGCGCATCATAAGGTTGCTCGGTTGCAATATGCAAAAAATCATATGCACTGGACTGATGAATGGAAGAAAGTCATTTTTTCGGACGAGAAAAAATTCAATTTAGACGGCCCAGATGGATGCAGTTCCTACTGGCACGATTTACGTCAAAAAAATGACCCTAAATTATCCAGAAATTTCCACGGTGGAAGTGTAATGATTTGGGGAGCATTTTCTTCATATGGAAAACTGAAACTTTGTTTTATTAACGGCACAATAAATTCAGAAAAGTACGTCGACATGCTAGATGGAGCATTAATTCCATTTTTGGAAGATACAGTTGGCGAACGTGAATTTATATTCCAACAAGACAACGCAGCAATCCACGTTTCAAAATATTCCCGCGAATGGTTTAAGGCACGGGACATCCCTTTAATTGAATGGCCTGCATGCAGTCCTGATATGAACCCCATTGAAAACTTATGGGGTATAATGGCAAGAAATATATATGCAAATGGCCGCCAATTCACCGATACTGCAGCTTTAAAAGAAGAAATTAAACGTTGCTGGGAAGAGATTCCTATTACAGTCATAAATAATCTGATAAATTCAATGCCGAATCGAATTTTTGCATTAATTCAAAATAATGGAGGTCATACAAAATATTAAATTTATAATTATAATATAAGTTTAGTTTTATATAGTCTTTTCTTGCTGTGCGTTTAAACGAATTTCGCACAAAGAATAAGTCTGTATCAATAAATACACACTTATATATGTTTACCTAAATATAAATATGTAAATATCTATAGCACATAAATATATCTTTACTCTTCTGTCGTTATTATATTCGCCTCATTTGAATTTAAAACTTTTAGCCCCAAAAATCATATTTTTTTAGGTGCGTTTATACGAATTTCGCTCACTGTAGTCCATACAGACTTGAATGGTCCTCACAATACCACTGGGTATAATGGAGAAAAATACTTTTTATCATTCATTGATGACTACAGTAAAGCCACAAGAGTATATACACTAAAATCAAAAGTTGAAGTTTATGAATGTTTCATTGATTATATTAATATTGTTGAAAATATAACCGGAAATAGAATCAAAAGGTTGAGGTGTGATAACGGTAAAGAGTACCTAAACAAAGATCTTTATAGATTAGCGAGAGAAAAGGGTATTTCTGTGGAACCTTGCCCTCCGTATGTACATCAATTAAACGGTACAGCGGAGAGGTACAATAGGACGATAATGGACACGGCGAGATGTTTGTTATCTGAGGCTAGAGTGAATGATAGATTTTGGCCTGAAGTAATTAAGACTGCGTCGTACTTAAAAAATAGAACATTAGCTAATACGTTAAAAAATAAGACTCCATATGAAATATTAACTGGAAAGAAACCGAATATAAGCAATCTACGTTTATATGGGAGTAGAGTTTTCGTACGGGTACCAGAAGAAAAAAGAAAGTCAAAATGGGATAGAAAAGCTGATTTAGAGATATTATTAGGATATGATAGCGTCGGATATAGAATTTTGATCAACAATAAAGTTATTGTAGCAAGACATGTTGATGTCATTGAAGAAAATGTAAATTTGATAGGATTTAGCGGGGACGATGATGAAAACAAGGCTATGAGTGATTTGCCATCGTCAATCCGAACCCTTTAACAGAGACCGGGTCACCTCCAATAGCGTTGCAAATCGAAACGGGCGAAGCGATCGATCTCCCTGGAAACAACCGGGTTCCAGCGGCACAAAAGTTATCGTATTCGAATGTCGCGCCGCTGGGCGCGACACGAGGTTTCGGGGCCTACGGCCTCGTAGGAGAACTCGAGGCCTATCTTCGACTGCTAATTGGCGGGAAACGTCCGGAAGAGACGTCCGGTAGGCCTATCGCGAGACGACGCCAGCGAAGAAGACAGCGGGGATTGGACCGAGCCCGGATCCGTCAACCCGGAGATGCCGACAAGGAAATTACGTTCTAGGGATGACCAACGGCCCAACCTTGCCGACTCTCATCCGGGAAGAGCCATGAGAGCCCACCCGGAATGGCTCGGGTCCACCCCCATCGCCCTCGCAACGCTATCGGACGCGGCCCCGAGAAATTGAACAATTATCGGAGGCCCGGGTCCGAATTCACTGAATTCGGCCCTGCCGCGAGAAGCCACGCGATAGGTCCGACCATCGTAGCAGCGAAGTAGAGGGGAGCGTTCCGCTTCCGCGTTCCGAGCCGACACGAAGTAGGTCACTAGGACGAGGGACAGCTAACAAGAAGTACCGCTCATTGAACACGCGATAGAATTAATTAAGTATTAGAGTAATTTCGAATATCCTGCTCGAAAGAGGCTACAGATTGGTAAGTGCCGGTCACCTAATTTTGTGTAGAATATCGGTGATTACTCGTGTTGGCTCGGGGCGAAATTTGACAGGTTTCCTAACCTCGTGTTGCGTATCGGGCATTTTGGCGAGTCCGGCGATCGGGAAGAGCTCTCCCGAGGAAAACGCCGGACAGGGGATCGCACCGTTCCCTATTGGTGGTCACGGGAACGTGCAATAATTTCGGCTTCGATATTTTTTCGGAGATCCTCGGGAGTTCCACGGTGGGACGACGCGACGCGCCCGTTTCGTTCTCGTCGCGTTCTTTTCCGTCCTCGCCTAGTCGCATTGTATAGCCTCGCGTATTCTATCGGGGCTCGGCAGATTTCGTGCCCTTCTGGGCTTGTATAATTTACGCGGAGGCCTGTAACTGCCAAGCTCGACGCGAAGAAATAGAATCACCGCGCGAACGGCCGAACTACCGCCGAATATTATCGACGACGCGCCGGCAAATCTTTTGACTGCCGCCGGTTCATACCGGTGGCTTGTAATAACATCCCGTTCGCAATAAACGGTAGTAATTTGCCCTAACCGATTCTATTCATTTCGCCTGTGAGAAACGTTCCCGTCGCGGGGAATGCCCCGTCCTTTTTCCCACGTGGAATCCTGGCCTGTTCTGTCGCTATCCTCGGCTTCGCGCAATCCTCGTAGATTCGAAAGGAATTTCGTAGACGGTCAATAGTTTCGCGTGGCACGGCGACGTGCCTGGCGCCCGATTTTCCGATCATCGTTCGGTTGCTAGTGTTCAATTTCGAATCTGCGAGTGATTGTTTGTCCCGGGAGGACCACGTTTCGCGCGACCGAGCGTGGCCAGGTCTCCAAGCCATAATTTCCCGAGTCCGTTTGCCGATTTCATCGTGAATCGGTAAACGGCGTGACACCATAAATCAGACTCATTGCTATTACATGCATCTTCATAACTTATTGGACTATCTGCGCTTACGAAATTAACATAGATACAACTAGAATACATTGAGATTTCTCCATACCTTTCAGGTCTTTTCTTAACTCTTACTGACTTCCGCAATTCGTGTTCCTGTCTATTACTTTGATTATGAACAACTTCTCCCTTTGAATTTATATCATTACCCTCCTTCCTCCATGCGATATAATATATTTGATAATATTTGTGGATGACTTACTGATTTGTGGTAAACATGGAAAGAACATTAAGAACATTAAAAGTAAATTGTTAGAAAGATTTGCAATGAAAGATTTAGGAGAAGTGAAAACTTATTTGGGTATAAACATCGGATATGATTATAAAAATCATGAAATGACTTTAGACCAACAGGATTATATTGAGTCACTAGCGAGAAAATATAATATTAAGGATGCGAAACTGTACTGTACTCCCATGGAACAGAATTTGAAATTAAAACCAACACAGTCAGCATGTGAAGATATCAAATTTAGAAATTTAATTGGAGCTTTGCTATATATTAGTACAGGGACTAGATTAGATGTGAGTCACAGTGTAAACTACTTGAGTAGATATCAGAATAGCTATAATGAAACTCATTTCAAATACGCACTAAGAATTCTAAAATATTTGTACCTAACTAAAGATCTTAAATTGACTTATAAAAAGGAAGAGAATGCGGATATGATAGATTGTTTTGTTGATGCTGACTGGGCTGGCGATGATACAGATAGAAAATCGACAACAGGGTATGTTATTAGGATGTATGGAAATGTAGTGTACTGGAAATCCAGAAAACAGGGTAGTGTGACTAAGTCGTCAACAGCTGCTGAATATGTTGCTTTGTCAGAGTCTGTAAGCGAATTGAAAGTAATGATAAATTTGTTGAAAGATTTTAAAGTTCAAATTGAAAAACCAATAAATGTTTACGAAGACAATTCAGGAGCGGTTGCTATTGCGAAATTTGGAAATTTTACCAAGAATTCAAAGTATATAGAAGTACATTATCATTTTGTCCACGAAGCCTACGAAAAGGGAATAATTGATATAGTTAAGGTTGAGTCTGAAAACAATATTGCGGATATTTTGACAAAATCTCTAGGAAGAAACAAATTTGAAAAGTTTAGAACAATGCTGAGGTTACAATGAGTGTGTGGTATGAATTTAAGGAGGTGTGTTGGATTATGCAGTAAATTCATACTGTACACACTGTATATGTATGTGATGGCTGCGCCATCTGGGTAAAGACGCGCACGATAGAGAAGAACAAAAGCGGCGTTACGTTTTGGTCAGAGAAGCAAGTAGAGTCATCGAGAGCGAACAGTATCGTAAAACAGTGCAATAATATATAATAAAGTA
Organism: Lasioglossum pauxillum; assembly: GCA_933228785.1. Lineage (NCBI taxonomy): Eukaryota > Metazoa > Arthropoda > Insecta > Hymenoptera > Halictidae > Lasioglossum > Lasioglossum pauxillum. The sequence goes on from OW121703.1 coordinate 31,823,712, forward strand.
TAATAGTGTAATCACCAAGTAAAGTGAGTTGTATAACATCTTGTCCGAACCATTCCGAATATAACAACAAAAAGAAGTTTAAAAAAAAAAAAAAAATATAGCAGTTATTATAAGTAATAAAGGCGTAGATCTTAAGGCAGCCTTTGATTCAGTAGATAGGGAAGTGTTAATAAGGGCAATGAGAGAAAGGGGGGTAAGGGAAGGGTTGGTTGAGAGATGCGAGGAAATACTAAAGGAAACAAAAAATAAAGTTAGGGTGGGGGAAGAGGAAGGGGAAAACTTCTGGACAGCAAGGGGGATGAGACAGAGGTGTCCGTTAAGCCCGCTACTGTTTACTCTGTTGTTGGCGGACATGGACGAGGTGCTGCAAAAGGGTGGCTGGGGGGGATATCACTAGGGAGCAGGAAAGTGTATACGCTGGCATACGCGGACGATCTGGCATTGCTGGCGGAGGAAGAGGAGGGGATGAGGGGTATGATTAGGGGGTTGGAAAAATATCTGGGGGAAAGAAAGTTGCAGCTAAATGTTGCAAAATCAAAGATTATGAGATGTAGAAGGGGGGAGGTAGATGGAAGAGGGTAAACTGGAGATGGAATGGTACAGCACTGGAGGAAATAAGCGAATTTAAATATTTAGGCTACGTGATCTCGAGAGATGGGGGACAGAAGAAGCATGTAGAGGATAGAATTAGGAAGGGGGCGGCGGTAATGGGGCAGGTATGGGGGATTGGGAAACGAAGGTTTGGGAACGACTGGGGAAGGAGGATCTGGCTGTTTGACAAGCTGGTATGGCCGGTGTTAAGCTATAGGGTGGAAATATGGGGATGGATGGAGAGGGAAGGGATGGAAAGAATGCAGGAGAGATACCTGAGATGGGTGTTAGGGGTAGAGAGGTGTACACCGGGGTACATGGTGAGGGAAGAGCTGCACTGGGAACTGTTAAGGGGGAGAGCGGGGTTAAGGGCATGGGGTTACGAAAAGAAATTGAGGGAGGGCAAAGGGGGGGAGTTGGCTAGATTGTGCTGGGAGGAGGCAAGGGGAAGGGGAAGGAGGGGGGCGGGTTTGGATGGGTGGGAAAGGGAGAGACAGAATTTCTGGGAAGAGAGGGGTTGGGCAGCAGAGGAGGCGGAAGAAATGATGGGGGAAAAGAGGGAGATCGTGAGTGGGGAAATCGTGAAAAGGGAGAAGGATAGGCAAAGGGCTGAGAGATCGGATAGGATAGGAAAGGCAAGGTACAACAAATGGTACGGGGCAGTAAAGGGAGAGGGAGTGCCAGCGTATTTAAAGAAAGGGTGGGGGGAGAGCAGGTGGCAAAGGGTAGCCAGGTACAGGTTGGGAAACGGGATGAGAGGGGGGAAATACTGGATGGAGGATGACACGAAAACATGCAGGGTATGTGGGTGGGAGACGGAAACATGGGAACACGTATGGGAGGTATGTTTAGGAGGGGATGAAGCAAGGGGTTGGCAGGAGATGGTGGGGGAAGTATTAGGGGTTGGGGGGGAAGGGGAAGAATGGCTGAGAAAGGTGGATGAATGGAGGGAGAGAATGTGTGGAAAAAATTAACGAGATGTGTGGATGACCGGAAGAGGGGGTCCAAGATGTTAGAGATGGGGGGTGCGTATGGGGGGATAGAATAAGGGGAAAGGAAAGTGCGGAGAGCGGGGAGCGAACGAGAAATGGCGAGCGAGCGATTGATTGATTTGATGGCGAGCGTGCGAGAGAGCGTGCGGCGGCGAGCGTGTGGCGGAGAGAGAGCGGCGGCGAGCGTGCGAGAGGATGCGTGCGGTGCCGAGAAGGCAAGGGAGCGATGGCAAATATGTAAGGGAACATGCGAAGGCGAGTGCATGGCGGCGAGCATGTGAGGGAGAGTTGGTCGACGTATAGAGGGAGAGTGTGAAAGAGAGCTAGCGACGAAGTATGAGAGTATGTGAATGTATGAGTATGTATATGAGTGATAGAGAGAGGTAAAAAATGTAAAAAGTGTAAAAAATGTAAATGTAAAATAGGCCAATGGTTTAGTTTGTAATGGATTTAAAACCCTAAGGGGAATAAATATCTTTATATATATAAGTAATAAAGGCTAAAACGACTGTATTGATATATGTTATCAAGGTCACCTTTCTAAGTAACCTCCAAGAGGTTTTAGCCGTCGTTCGTTTCTTATTAAAAAGTTATTAACAAGGGAAGTTTTTAAATATGTTACATATTTCGACATTTTGAACAACTTTTTCCTTTTTACATATAGAAAGGTCGCTTTTAGTTTTCGAGTTATTCGCAAAAAAACTATTGTTAATACTGTATTGAATTTTCCGTGTTCTTGCACGCTCCGTGGCAACACTATTATGCTCAGAATTTGATACTCTATCGATCAATTTGGTATCAAAAATAGGACATTCCATTAAAAAAAGGGCGGTTGCATTTTTCGGATGCACGGATGCACAACAGTGCATACAATTAATTGCATATTATGCACCGTCTGATACCATTCGACTTTTACGTATAACATCTTCTTTTATTCCCAACCGTTTAGGAGGTACAGCCTGTTCCAGTTGCGTGGGATACCCTTTTTCTTTTTCTTTTTTCTAATTGTTTAAACTATAGGGTGTTTAATACTTTATGTACCTTCCCCGGGATCATCGCAACCCCGGGGTGTGTGGGACTCCCCGAGCTGTGACCTTGAAAACTATACTTCGGCCTGACCAGGGCTTCCTCCGTTGTTGTTGTCCGACTCTACGTCTTCTTCCTCTGTTGTGACTCTACGTCTTCTTTTTCTTCTTGTGGATCGACTCTACGTCATCTTCTTCTTCTTATGCGTCGTCATCTCTTCCTTTTTCGGTTCCTGTGTTCCTATTGGTTGTTGCATTCCTTTTCGTGCGTTCGTTGTGTGGTTTGTATCTGTTTTCTTCTTTTGTGTCTTGTTATTTCATGTTCCGTCGGTTTCCCTCTACTTCTGTCCTTTCTGCAGTCCATTTAGTCTGTGTTGTCTGCCGTGCTATAGTTGTTTCGGTTTTTTCCGTTCGAGTTTGTCATTTATGTGTTTCAAGCTTGTTTCGTGTGTATTGTGTTCGTTGTGCCATCTTGTACATCTTTACCGTCTGCTCGCACGTGTTCCTACTGTTGCAATTTATTTTCCTATTTATTGGTAGATAAATAAGCGAATAATAGAGCCGTGCATACGTTACGTGTTTGCTGCGTTCCATGGAATGTTCTGTGATTGGTTATGTGTCATGTTTATGGTTATGTGAATTTTACTGTGAATTTTGAGGTTAGTGTTGCGTAGTTTCGAATTTCTCATAAAGTCTATTCCACCTGAGTCCATAACTGCAGACGAACCAGTTTTCGTTCGTTCTTGCGCATCTCCCACTCCATCCGCCCCTTCCCAATGTTCAGCTCATGCGCACAGCGTCGCCGATGCATGCCACGCGATGCCAGAGCTGCACCGACACCAAGCCGCATTATTCAGAGCATTCTACCGGGTGTAGCAACCAGTGATGTTATACGGGCGCTTTTCACGCGCATGCGCGACGATTCTAGCCTCAGACGGCCTCAGTCAAGTACGAAGATCGGGTACCTTGGTCGCCCTGCTAATTTCCCGCCATATAGTCTCCCACTACTTTCCCCCCAATAGTTCCCCACTTTCGGACGTAGACGTAGATACGGCCCTGATGAAACTCGCGCATGCGCGTGAAAAGCGCCCCGTATAACATCACTGGTAGCAACAGTGAGCAACAGCGATTTTCAAGCGAGCAATTGTATTTTTTAGCGCAAGCTTATTTTTGTGTTTTGTGTGCGCATTTATTTAAATTATCTAGACGTGATAATGGAGGAAGGAGTTCCTGGGACATCTGGCACGTCTCCGATTAGAAAAAACCTATCAGGAAAGGTAAGTTTTGAATATACAATCTTACGAAAGTATTTGAATGCACTTTAAAACAGTATAACTATTTAATAATTGGAAGAATCGACCTGACTTTTTTTGAGCAATTAGAAGGATTGATTTACCAAATGAAATGCAAAAGAGATTTTGAAAAATTTTCATTACAGGCTCTAATAAAAAAGTTTTAAAAAGTGTCTTTTTATTTTCTCATGTAATTCTTAGCAATTGCAATCTTTTCAAAATCTTTTTTGCATGTCATTTGGTAAACCAATTCTTTTAATATTTCAAAAAAGTTAAACATGAGGAATTCGAGTTGCGTCCTTTGTGCATTCTAAAAATAAACATGGAGGTTTTATGATAATACAGTAATTTTTCGATCGGAGTCCCAACACCCGTGTGTTGAACGGACTTGGGTAGCGTAGAGAGGCTATTTTTTTATGACTCCGTCGACCGCGCCGAGACTTCAAACGACGAGCCGAACATAGAGAAGGACAGAATGAAATAGGATCGTGTGGCCGAAGCGTGTCGCTGTCGCCGGCACAGTTTAAAGGCCGTGCGTCATCACAATGAAACACCAAAATCTTAGCTTCTTTATTTTCTATGATATCATTATGGAACTTTCACCAACATATTCGTGGCATTTTTCTAATGCAAAATGATACCAAATACGATACAATTGGGCCAATATTTAGTAGTTTAATCGACGATGAAAGTTTCGAACGCAACGAAGAACAGCGACAACGCGGGCCTTTGAACTGTGCCGGCGACGGCTACTGTTCGCGTCTCTTTCTCTTCAATACGCTCTTTTTCGTTGCATTCGAAACTTTCATCGTCGATTAAACCACTAAATATTGGCCCAATTATATCGTTCTTGGTACCAGTTTAATCAGCGAAACGCCAGGAATAAGCTAGTTAAAGTCCCATAAACCGATCATTAAAATTAAGAAGTTTGAGACTTCGATTCAGTCGAGTCAATGTGTGGTGTTCACACCGATATACCCGAGCCGAGATCAAACATCGCCGCCCTACGGCGCGGCGCAGCGTTGGCCGGCAGTGGAGTGAGTAGGCACTGGACTACGGTTAGATAGGCGACCCAGGACTCCGATTGAAAAATTACTGTAGCGGGTTTTTCCTGCAGGCTACCTGTGAGCCCGTCGGACCTCGGTCGACACGGCCCTCCGAAAATTCGATGATTTATGACGCCCGGCAATTCTTATTGAAGTTGCAACGGAATATCGTAAAGAAGGAGACATGCATTGTACCATTTAAATATAATACTTAATTTTTTTAGCATTTTTTAATTTTCTTTGCATGAAACATGCATGGTACTATTTATATATAATACTTAATTTTTTTTTAACATTTTTTAATTTTCTTTGCATGAAACATGCATTGTACTATTTATATATAATACTTAATTTTTTTTTAGCATTTTTTAATTTTCTTTGCATGAAACATGTATTTTAAATCTTATTCTTTTTTCAGTTTGTTAGCTCAGCGCAGAAGACGATGATAATTAATGTATATAAACATACATTGAGAAAATATCCCAAACTGCAATACAAAGCCAGGATTTTGAAGATTTCAAAGGAAATTGGAATTGGCCAGTTGACAATATCAAAAACAATTTCCGAATATAAATCCACTGGGAATGTTTCATCCCCAAATAGAAGAAGGATACGACTGAACATCTTGGAGAAGACATCCGAAGAGGATGTCATAGCTATTCGAAGAAAAGTGCATGACTTTTGGTTATGTAAAGAAATACCAAACATGGACAAAATTATAGAAGCAGTAAATAGTGATCCAGATTTACCCAACTTCAGCAGGACTACGCTATACAGACTGCTGAAGCGTATGGAATTCAAATTTATTGCATGTGGACGCAATAGTGCACTCATCGATAAACCGTACATTATTTGTTGGCGACAACAATATGTCCGCCAGATCCAGCAGTTTCGTGCCGAAGGAAGAAAAATTTATTACTTGGACGAAACCTGGATTAATGCTGGCGATTGCCGAAGAAAGTTATGGGTGGACACAAGTGTAATCTGCCCGCAAAATGCAGCTAACAGAGGACTGTCAACTGGCATACCCAACCCAACAGGGAAGGGACACCGTCTAATTATAGGGCACATCGGGTCGTCAGACGGGTTCGTACCTGGAGCCCTCCTTTCTTTCGAGGCGAAGAAAAATTCTGGTGATTATCACCACGAAATGAACGACGACTCATTTTTCAACTGGTTCCAGAGTTTTTTGCCCATGTTACAAGAAGGGTCAGTGATCGTAATGGACAACGCTCCATACCATAGTGTCAAGATGGAAAGATATCCAACCTTGAGTTGGAAGAAAATTGACATTTGTAAGTGGCTGGAGGAAAAGGGGGAAGTGCTAAATCCATTGTTTGTAAAAATAGAGTTGCTTTCTTTGGTAGAAAAATATAAAAGTACTGAAACCAAATATGCAATAGACGAGTATGCAAAAGATCATGGATACACTGTGGTACGGCTTCCCCCTTACCATTGCGAACTGAATCCCATCGAGTTAGCATGGGCACATATAAAAAACTACATAAGAGGACAAAACACCACCTACAAGTTGGCGGATATTCAAAAACTTGTTGATGGTGCAGTTGAAAATGTGTCTGCTGAGATGTGGCAGAATTTTATTCGTCACGCAATTAAGGAGGAGGACAGGTTTCGTCAAATTGATGATTTGACTGATTCCACTATGGAATCAAATGGTGATGGCGAATGGTTGTCCTGTTCTGACGACTCGGAACAGTAGGCGTCCCTATGTATATATTTCTTTGTATATATTCTATTGTTATTATATGTAATTGTATATTTGTGTACATATGTAATTTTCAAATTTAGTTGTAAGTTTAGCTTAAGTTGAGTTATACATTTAGTTGTAAGTTTAGTTGTATATTTAGTTGTAAGTTTAGTTGTATATTTAGTTGTAAGTTTAGTTGTATATTATGATTTGTATATTACAATTTGTAAATTATTGTATATTATATTTGTTATATTATGTTTGCATATTATATTTGGTATTTATAAATTTTGATGTCAATGGTCATTTATACATTTTGTTGTACATTGTCATTTGTACATTTTTTATTGTACATTGTCGTAATGCACGTAATTATTATGGTAATGGTACGTGTTTTCACACGTAATGATTTAATGAGGACAATTTATAATAAAATTTACAAATGATAATGTACAACAAAATTTACACGAGTATCCTACCCATTAAACCTTTGCGCTCAAGAGCCACTTCAAGTCGTCGAGCGCAAAGATTTATCCATGCTTATTGTCTCACCGTGTATATTAAACTCGTTGTCAGTGGGGAGGAAGAAAGTGGGAGGTGGGAATTGGCGAGCAAGCTACTCAACACCCAGCGCCATCTCACCGACTTCCAAGATGCGCGCCGCAGTTATGGGCTCAGGTGGAATAGACTTTAGAAATTTTCTTCTCGTGTTTGTGGGTTATGAAGGTCTATCCTCAGTGTTGCTTTGTGTTTGTTGTTGTGTGTTTTGAGTTTGTTGTTGGGAGTTCTGAGGAGTATATATCTCGTATAAGAATTTTCTCCTTTTGTTTGTTGTTCTCCTGATGTTTGTTGCTGCAGTTGGTCTGAGCTCTGTTCCGACTAGTGTTTGTTGCTGTGTGTTCTGTGATTGTTGATCAGAGTTTCTTGTTCCTGTGTCGTTGTTTTCTGTTGGTCCTGTTGCAGTATTGTTGCCAGTGTGGTTGCTGCGTCTGTTGTTCAGTTCCTCGAATCTTTTTCTGCGTGCTTCTCTCTGTCTGTTATTTTCTGTTTGTTGTTTATCCTTCATAATGTGACTGCATAAAATTTGGAATTCCTTCAAGGCTTCGTCGGATTTGTGAATAACGTCAGAGAATTTTTTGATGTCGTACGGGTGAGTGATATCATGCTTTTTGCAGAATTCATCTCTTTCCGCTTTCCATCTGGGACATTCAGTTAGTGTGTGTCTTGGTGTATCTTGTGCGTCACATTCGAACCGGCATTGGTCTGAAGCGCATCGGTTTATTCTATGCAGGTAGCTTGCGAAGATTCCGTGTCCTGTGAGGAGTTCTATCGTGTAGTACTTAATGTTTTGTCGTTGGACGGAGTGCCATTTTCCCATGTCCGGGATCCATTCGTATAGTAATTTTGATGAGAATTCTTTATCCCATTTCTCCTGTAGATTTCTGAGAGTATTTAATCTTTCTCCTTCTCTCTGTCTTTTTCTTTCTCCTTTTAATTGAGCCTGGCGGTTTTGTAGATTTACTGTTGTCGGTGTTGTATTTCCTTGTGGTGTTCCCTCGTTGATTATCTGTGGTGTGGTTAGTTGATTGCTGCGTTCGTTGTTTGGAACCATTTGTTGTTCTATTATCCTTCTTCTGGTGTTTCTTCTAGTTCTCAGAGCTGGACCTAGTACCCTTGGCTGAGGATGGATGATCAGCGGTTCTGATCCCTCTAGGAATTGTAGTTCCCATGTTGCGAGCGCGAGTCTCTCTTTAATTATCTCGATTATGTTCCAGTTTCCAGTTAGTATATTCAGGTATATTAGCGGAGTGGTTCTATACGCTCTCACCACTCTTACTAATGCTAGCTTTTGTGACTGTTGTAGGAGTCTCCGGTTTCTCTTGCCCTCGATGGCCTTGGCCCATGTAGCTGCCGCGTACATTACTATTGACTCCAAAACGTAGTAGTACAGATATCTTGCCGGGGCTCCTGGCCCACCTATATTCGGCGTCAGGCGTGCTAAGTAGTTAGCTGCGTTGGTTGCCTTGGAGGTACTCTTCTCTATTTGCGTGAAATATCTGTTATATTTCTCGAGGTAGATTCCGAGATATCTGATACTCTCTGCTGGTGTAATGATTACGTCGTCTCTTAGTCTGATTTCGAACGTTGAGCCTATTCTCTTTCTGTCTAGTAGAGTCATCTCCACCTTTTCCTTTGCTAGCACTAGTCCTATTGTGCTCATCCATTTTTCTATTGTTTCTATTGTAATTTTGATGTCATTTTTAATATTCTCTAGGTTTCTACTGGAGACCAAGAGCGCTGCGTCGTCTGCGTAAGCGATGATACTGACGGTGCTGGGTACTTCCAGTTTGAATATGTCGTCGTATGTGATGTTCCACATCGCCGGTGCTATTATACAGGGTGAGTCCGAAGAAACAGAACACCTAAATATCTCCGTTACTTTTCGTTGTACAAAAAAACTTCTTAGGACAAAGTTACACTGTTTGAAGGGCCACATGTAACGGTGTGAGGGAAAAAATTTTCAAGGTCATTTTTTTACAAGATTTCAAGGTCATCGATATTTTTGTAAATGGAATGGGGTATTTTTTAATACATCAATCGATGCAGCTGGATATTCGTTATAAAAAAGTACTAACCTATGTATGTCGAGAAGTTAGTAGTTCACGAGATATTTCGATTTAAATAACTGTAAAACACCATTACTGTCGTAGTAAAACGTTACACAAGTAAGTAAACGCTAATGTCTTAGTACGACAGTAATGGTGTTTTAGAGTTATTTAAATCGAAATATCTCGTGAACTACTAACTTTTCGACATACATAGGTTAGTAAATAAACTTTTCATAAACAACTCATAAAAAAATAACTTTTTTATAACGAATGTCCAGCTGCATCGATTGATGTATTAAAAAATACCCCATTCCATTTAAAAAAATATCGATGACCTTGAAATCTTGTAAAAAAAATGACCTTGAAAATTTTTTCCCTCACACCGTTACATGTGGCCCTTCAAACAGCGTAACTTTGTCCTAAGAAATTTTTTTGTACAACGAAAAGTAACGGAGATATTTAGGTGTTCTGTTTCTTCGGACTGACCCTGTATAGCTCCCTGTGGTACTCCACGGTTGCTGTGTTTTATGAGGCCGCGGGTATATTATCGGTAAGATATACATATACAGATGCGTCCGAGACAGCGGGCCACGGAGAGTGATCGCACCGCCACCGATCGCCGTCGCGACGGCTCGCGTTCGCTATTCTCGCTGAGTGACGTACCGGCTTAACAATCTGGTCGGTATGACGCTTCGTGACAGTACCCGATTCAGTTTTGACTCTAAAGGTAGACAGTGACAATTCTTTAACAATTTCGGCCGGTATACGCTTCTCGCCGGAAGTACCGTAATGATCGACCATGACTACGTCACCTACGCTTAGTTACACATTGCGCGAATGCGGACTATTCGCAATCTGCGACTGCTGCTTCTCGTGTACTTTATTCCGTACATTTGGTCTCAACAAATCAAAGCGTGTTCTAAGCTCTCGCTTGTAGAACAACCACGCCGGCGATTTTCCGGTCGTGCAGTGTGGCGCGCTACAGTAGTCGAACATAAATTTATTGATCGCTTTATCTACTCTCTCTCCCCCTTTTACAATTTTTATTACCTTGTCTTTAAATGTGCCGACAAAATTTTCGGCTGCCCCGTTCGTCGCCGGGTGATAGGGCGGGGAGAAGCTGTGCCCGACACCATTGCTTTTCAAATATTGCTCCAACTCATCGCTTCTAAACTGCGGACCGTTGTCCGTGACAATATGTTTCGGTAGTCCGTATTTAGCGAATAATTTATCGAACACTTCAATGACTCTGTATGCTTTAGTATTGTTTCGGAAGTTGATAACCAGTCTGGCCACTTCGAATGGGCGTCCACTACGACTAGATACATATCCCCGTACAACGGCCCTAAAAAATCTGCGTGTATCCTTTCCCATACCTTTTCTGGCCAAGGCCATGGCGTCAATGGTGCGTGTGGTGGTGCTTTTTGTTCTGCAATGCAAATTTTACATGATTTTACTGTGTTCTCAATGTCTAGATCAATATTCGGCCACCACACGTACGATCATGCCAAGGCTTTGATCTTCACCATCCCTAGGTGCGACGCATGAAGGTCAATTAATAGTTGCGCACGTAACGATTCTGGGATGATTATCCTACATCCCCAAAACAAACAATTCCCTTCTATTTCGATTTCGTTCTTTTTAGACAAATATTTTGTTCCTCGTCCGATAATTCTTTATGATTACTCGGCCACCCTATCGTGCAAAATTTCATGATTTTGCTTAAAACTTTATCGCGTTTGGTTTCGAGGAATACTTTTTGCCAGCCTATGGCACTCATTTTTTCGTTCACATAATAGACCGACGTAAAATCCGCGCCGAAAACGTCTGTATCATCGTCAACAGGTAAATGCGATAACGCATCGCAGTTTCCATTCCGTTCCGATTTGATGTATTCGATCTTATATCACAAGCCCGACAAAAAATATGCCCATCTTTGCAAGCGGTTCGCGGCTGTAAGCGGTATACCTTTTTTTTTACCAAAAATATGCTCTAACGGCTTATGATCCGTGCGTAAAATTATTTCTCGGCCGAAAACAAAATCGTAGAACTTTACCAACCCGAATACGATTGCGCTAGCTTCTTTGTCTATAATCTCCCTGTTCATTTCCTTTTCGCGATCGTCTTTTCCGTGCTGTCTTTATATCTATGCGATAATATCGTCGTCCGTACATTGACGCATCACATGCCAAAATCAATTCCTCGTTTTGGTCGTAATGTGCCAGTACCCTAGGAGAAATCAACTCCCTCTTCACCCAGCGAAAAGCTTCCTCGCATTCTTTGGTCCATTCAAAATTTTTCTTGTGCGCGCCGTCAAATAGAGGCTTCAATTTTTCGGAACTATCTGCCAAAAATCTCGCGTAAAAGTTAATTAAACCATTGAAAGAGGCGAGCTGTTTGCTGTTTGTCGGTCTTGATGCCTTAACCATCGCTTTTACCTTTGATTTTGACTTGTGTAGGCCGGATGTGTCGATAACGTAACCTAAGGGTACGCGCATACTGGATCCGTTTTCGTCCTACATCAGACACTAGCCCACACAGACGAGTGTTCGGGAGGGATGTGTTGGTGTCTTTTCGCCAGATTTCGTCCGGCAAGGTGCTCACAGTGGGCCAGACACCGGACGAAATGGTCAAAGTCAACGGGGAGCCGAACCTTTTTCGAGTGCTTCGAGAAGGGTAACAATGGACAAAATCCATGGAGCCTCGACGTCGAACGATGTAGGAGGAAAATCAAATGATTTTGTTTTTCGTCCGGCGTAGGACGGTGCAGCGTTCATTTCAAATAATTTTCATGTCGCCAATTTTGAAGTATCCGTATTTTTAAAAACGGGTCCTTAAAGAGGACACTTGAGGCTATATTATCATAATTTTTATTTTTTCAATTTTCTGGTGCTATGATAGCAATGGGCCTGTTTAAAAAAATTGCAAAATAAACTATGAAAACAAATATTTTTTCAACTGAAATTATTTTTATTAAATACTCTTATGGTTACACTATGATATAATTTAATGAAAAACTTAAATACCCAAAACTTTGGGTATTCGGATAGTGTTTTCATTTTCTTGGATACAACAAAAATTAATAATAAGCTTCGCATTTTTTATAATTTAAAGGAATGTACTCACCGCACTGAATAATACTGTAACGGGTCTGGTTCCCGGTATCGGTCGTGTTCGCGTCGGAGTCCCTCTGTTGCTGGTTAGCTCGCCGCGGTCGGGATTCGTACGCGGCAGAGAGAATGATCGGCATCCAGAAGGACGGGGTGTATTGGAAAATAAATAAAGACACGTGGAATTTTAAGTTAACGTGCGCTCGCTGCCAACGAGTTTTATAATATCGCGGTCGCGAGAATTCGGGACGCGGAGTATGTCTACAGAGTTCGCGGTTCTCCTTCGTAAAGGTGGATCGCGGTGTTGTATTTGAACGCGTCGCGGAATTGCTCGTACACGGGATGCCCGGCGGCATGAATGTTTACGGTAATCATGAGAGTGGTGAATTGTTGTGAAAGTGAACAGGGTTCAGCTGGTGACACACCGTGGCTGCGGAAGAGAGTAGCGACACACCGTGCTCTCGGATCAGGAGTCAGGATTCAACAGGTGACATACCATATCTGGAAGAGTGGCGATGCGCCGTGCTCTAGGAGGTGAGTTCTCACGGCCGGTTTCGAGGTGTTCGCTAGGCGAAGTTATCTCGTCGTCGACAGCGTGGGAACCCTAGTATGGCAGTGCATGTACTTACGCTGGTAACGATGACAGGAGGGATCCTTACCGGAGCGTAGCTGTGCATTGAATAACGTCTCGAGCTCTGGCCGTGGCGGCTTTTATAGCTCTCGATTAATGGTGGGGCTGGTAGCGCGGTGCGGTGATTCGCGGACTGGTTTCGAGGCGAGGGGGTGGTGCGGCGCGGTCCGTCTCGGCGCGGCGACGGGGATACGGCGGTTCGTTGCGAGAAGTGATCGCCGGTTGATCTCGGTCCCGTTCGGTTCTCTCCGGTTTGATCCGGTTTGTGTTATTCTTAGTAACAGGCCTCCGTAGTACTGGTATGTTACAATACTTATACTATGAAACTTTTGAAAATCATGGAGTGCATAAACACAAAAACAACAAAGAAATGAGAAAAAATTTTTTCCTTCAATAGTGTATGTCGCAGTTGTTCCCAATGTCTGTTTGTGCTTAGGTTCTATTATAATCTACGATCGATGCATTAATACTGTAACGTATTAATACTGCAATGTATTTCAATACACATAGATTTTTTAAAATGACATTACCATAATAAATGAATTATTGCCACGTCTTGGGGATTTTGCACCACTGTGCGATGTACGATTGCGTAGCGGCTATCGGCACGTGCAATAAAACATTGGTCATGCAAATGGACGGGTCATTTTATTGGGAGATCGACAGCGAAGCTATTTTCAGAAAGCTGTTTTTAGCGCGTCCAATTCATAATTTTTTACTGTAAAGCAATTTAAAAATTACTTTACAGTCAACACGCGTTGTCCGAGAAAGTGTTGACTTCCAGCTCAATAGTTGTAACAGACCTACAATAACGTAGGTTTGTTACTAGAATACCCCTGTCAAACCTCCACCGGTTATACGCGAGATTCAAAGCGCGCAACGTACCGTCGACCCCCCGTCAACAGAACAACACCAGCCGTACCAAGTGCCCCTGCTCCGACCTCCCTGTTCCAACGGGAATCAAAATCAAATTTCCAAAACAGAAAATACCTCCCCGCACTACCATCCCTCACCACCAAACGACTCCTATATAAGCCGTCCGGAAAACGTCAAAATCACCTGAGTCTACCTGTAGCTATCCAGGAATCATTACGCAGAATTATCCAGCGCTGTGAGTATCCTACCTGTAACCGGTCCCCACGTATCCGCCGTCGACTACGAGCCGTTTGCCGTGCGAACCTCCAGTCAACGACATCCTGGTTCACTCCGGCAAGGACCGTGTCCCGCCGCCGTAATACTCCGGTGCGTCACCGAGTACCTCGCAAGACGCGTCGTCTTCGAGAGCCGACGAACACGAAGAGGTGCGTCACCTTTTCATCGCGTCGAGGAACCTCCTGTCCGCACTCCGAATACCCGCCGGCGCGAACCGCGTTCCGCCGTGACAATTCCCCGGTGCGTCACCGGTAACGTCGAGAGACGCGTCGTCTTCGACATCGGTCGGACTAGAAGTGGTGCGTCACCCTTCAACTCCACCAACCCGTCGCCTGTCCAACATCCTGCATTTCCGCTGGTGAGAACCGTGTTCCACCTCGCAAACACCCGGTGCGTCACCGGTAACGTCGAGAGACGCGTCGTCTTCGACATCGGTCGGACTAGAAGTGGTGCGTCACCCTTCAACTCCACCAACCCGTCGCCTGTCCAACATCCTGCATTTCCGCTGGTGAGAACCGTGTTCCACCTCGCAAACACCCGGTGCGTCACCGGTAAAATTCAGCAAGGCGAGTCGCCTGCAGAATCGGCAGAACGAGAAGTGGTGCGTCACCCTTCCACGTCGCCTAAGAACCGCCTAGTAAGTCCTAGAGCACGGTGCGTCACCTGCATCCTCGGGAGACGAGTCGTCTTCGAGGTCGGACGAGTAAGACAAGGTGCGTCACCTTGTCGAACTCCCCGCTGGACTGTCCGGAGGAGATTTGAGGGACGGTGCGTCACCGACCTCCAAGATCCAGTAGAACCGGCCTGGGTAGGGAGACCTCGGCAATAGCCGCAGTCTAATATCCTCCCACCTACTCTGAGTCCGTCCTCAATCTCCTACAGGTCCAGGTAGCACCCCCGCGTTCGACCGCACTCGAGTACATCGTCACCCGCGCACCGTAGCATCGAAATCGAACATCACGTCCGGGAACACCGTACGCCGAAACACCGGAACGTAATCAATCGCTAGGCAGCGAGCACTGTTATATTTCGAAACACTCGTCTCGTTATTCTTTCCTATCACCGTACCGACTCCTTTCCACGCGCCGAACACGCTCCTCCCCGTTACGAACCCTGGAGCGGCGAGCTATACCGGCTACGAGGAGCACCACCGCGAGAAAGTCGCGTACCAGGAACCAGGACCGTTACATGGCGCCCGAACAGGGACCTGTTGAAAAGCAAACGCGTCGCGAATGACTCCTGGCTTTTCGAAATCCGCCGGTTGCCGTTCCAACGTGGTAACGCGCGTGTAAACAGAAGACCAGTACGCCGCGTAAACATTCCTGAGCCGCGTTGAACCGTACCCGCGTCAGCATACACGCGAAGAGTACTTCGTACGACATCTCTGATCTCGTAACGATACTACGCGCCCCGCCGATTCGAACCATTTTCGAACGCACTGAGGAATGCCCGGCCGAGATTCACTCCGGCGTACAAAAGGCAGAATAGTCACTGATCTCCGTCGCCGAAATTTACCCACGACTGGGACCGCGGAGGAACTCCGCCAACGGTGGAACACATATATTTCTCAACAGACCGCCGACCTCTTAGGCATGGCCGAACCAAAAACTCCGACGTTCCTAAACACTGCCCACCTGCAGCCCAGCACGTCCCGACGTGACGAACCGCGGCCTACGGTCACCGTAACCACCCCCGCCGCGCCGGAAGACCCCGGGAAAACAATGGATCGAATACGGAAATGGAATTGCACGACCGACGGCAAAGATCCATATACCTTCCTCGAACGAATAACGGAACTAGCACAATCGTACCATATCACGGACACGGAGCTGTTAGAAGGAATCCCAGAGTTACTAAGGGGCGATGCACAACTATGGTACCGGAACAACCGCTACCAGATACACACCTGGACCCAGTTTGCGGATAAATTTCTGGCCGTTTACTCCGCAAACAAAACACGGGTACAACGGGAACGAGAGGCACGCGAGCGCGTGCAGAAACCAGGGGAACCGTTCCACGTGTACATGAACGCCCTTACCACCCTCATGAGAAGAGCGTCGATCCCGACGGACGAATACATCGAGGCTTTATACGAGAACATGCTACCAGATTATGCGATGGTCATCGACCCAGACACCGTTACCAGCATTGACGACCTGCTCCGGCACGTACAGCGAATTGAGAGGGCTCTTGACCGGAAAAAACGGACGCAACTTGCGCCGAGTCGACCATTGGCCGCTGCCACCGCCGAAGGACCGGACAGCCTCCAGAGCACAGCAAGTGCAGCATACCCCGACCCGATCGAATCACGGCTCGCTCGGCTGAGTAACACCCCCGCCCCGAGGGGGAGGCCAGCGCCATACAGAACCACAACACCGACGAATACAGCCGACTCACGCACTGCTGGCGCTGCAAACAACGGGGCCATTCGCGCTTCGAATGCCGAAATAGCTACCGAAAGTTCTGTTCACGCTGTGGCAGAGACGGCGTACTTACGAAGGAATGCCACCCTCCGGGAAACGAGACACGGGGCTCGCGACCGACGGGCGACCGCCGACCCCCGTCGTAAAATATACGCCCCGTCCCTTCCTAACTATAAACATATTAGGAAGAGAAATCGACGCCCTACTCGACACCGGCGCTCAACTCTCATGCATTAACGCCGAGGTGTACGAATGGGCTCTCCAGCAAGGACTACGACCGTCCGAACCGAACACCCTGATCAGCATGGCCGACGGCACAAACGTTCAGCCCGCGGGCCGCCTACGACTCCCGTTTACCACCCTCGGGACCGAATGGCGACAGGATTTTACTATCCTGCCAAATATGGGCCCGCCGGTACTCCTGGGCATTCAAGCCATCGCCGAGCTCCAGATCGAGCTGAAACCGCCCACGGACATCGCCACGTGGCCCGCCGCCTGTATGTCCGAACCTTGCCAGCAAATGGGCCTCCGCGTACCACCAGAAGAAGCACGCCAGAGATTCGACACCTTCATCAACGACGAGATGAAGTTGTTCGAGACCGTCCCCGGACAAACGACGCTCATCGAGCACAGAATCAAACTGCTCGACGACACACCGCTCAAGCAGCGCTACCAGCCCCGAAACCCGGCCATGCAGGCAATTATAAATGAGGAAGTCGGAAAAATGCTAAACGACCAGGTAATAGAGCCTTCCAGTAGCCCGTGGAGCTCTCCAGTGGTAGTGGTCAAAAAGAAGGACGGGAGACCCAGATTCTGCGTCGATTTCCGCCGATTAAACGATCGGTCCGAAAAAGACGCATACCCACTACCACATATCCAGGCCACGCTAGACAAATTACGCGGAGCCAGATATCTAACCACGCTCGATTTAAAAAACGGGTATTGGCAAGTTCCCCTGGAGGCCGCCAGCCGACCCCTCACCGCCTTTACGGTACCAGGACAAGGGCTATTTCAATTCCGAGTCATGCCCTTCGGTCTACACTCAGCACCAGCCACGTTCCAGCGATTACTCGACAGAATAATCGGACCCGAACTCGAACCATACGCGTTCGCATACCTCGACGATATCATTATCGCGAGCAAAACCCTCGAGGAGCACCAACGGCATTTAAGAGAAGTTTTTCAACGCCTCCGCGCGGCCGGACTTCGCCTGAACCCCGAGAAATGCCGGTTCTGTGTGAGTAGCCTCCGCTACCTCGGGCACATCGTTGACCAGCAGGGTATCCGGACCGACCCGGAAAAAACTAGCGCAATCGCAAAAATACCCGAGCCGAAAACTATCCGAGAAATCCGACGTTTTCACGGCATGGCTTCGTGGTACCGGCGGTTCGTACCAAATTTTGCGGAGATAATGGAACCGCTCACACAGCTTACCCGAAAAAACGCTAAATGGAAGTGGACCGAGGCCGAGGACAATGCCTTTCGAACCATGAAAGAAAGGCTAGTCACTGCACCGGTACTGGCCTGCCCAGACTTCGAACAACCGTTCACCCTCCAGACGGACGCCAGTGACCACGGACTAGGAATCGTCCTGACACAAGGCCCGGCGAACGAGGAACGGGTCATCGCTTACGCCAGCCACACGCTGAGCACAACCGAGCGAAACTACAGCGCGACAGAGAAAGAATGCCTCGCCGTTGTCTGGGGAATCAGAAAAATGAAACCATACCTCGAAGGGTATCATTTTACCGTCCTCACGGACCACCAGGCCCTACGATGGCTGAGACAAATCGATAACCCAACGGGACGGCTCGCAAGATGGGCCCTCGAACTACAGCAGTATGATTTCGAGATTCAGTACCGACCAGGGAAGTTGAACCAGGTAGCCGACGCACTGTCCCGCATCGAACCCGTTCCAAGTATAAGCCTCCTCCGCACTAAACCGCGCACCGACTCCTGGTACGAGAAAAAAAAAGAAAGCGTACGGCACGACCCAGCATCGGTTCCCGACTTCCGATTACACGAAGGGAAGCTACAGCGACGAATACCGCATCAACTCGATTATAACGAGCCAGACCCAGGGAATGCATGGAAAATATGCGTACCGACCACCGACCGAGAGGAAATCCTGCGACAATTCCACGATGACCCTACCGCGGGGCATCTAGGAATTGCCAAAACCAGCGTCCGTATCGCTCAAAGGTTCCACTGGCCGGGGATGTTTCGGGACATCGCCCGATACGTGCGCAGCTGCGTCAGCTGCCAACAATATAAAACGTCACCGCGGCCACCACCCGGACTCCTCCACGCGAACCCAGGAACACAGCCGTGGCATACCGTGTCCGTCGATTTGGTGGGTCCGTTGCCACGATCGCGCCGCGGTCACATCTGGCTGCTCGTCGCACTTGACCGTTTCACCAAGTGGGTCGAACTCACGCCCCTTCGGAAGGCCACCAGCACCGCCGTCGCAGTTGCCATCCAGAAAGACATTATTCTACGTCACGGAGCGCCACAAATAATTATTTCCGATAACGGACGACAGTTCATCGGAGAAGCGTTCACCAGTCTACTACGAGCAGCAGGCATCACGCATCGCCGTACACCACCGTACTCGCCACAATGCAACCCAGTCGAAAGGGCAAACAAGGTCATAAAAACCATGCTGGCCCAGTACGCCGGAAAACACCACGACCGATGGGACGAAAAGTTGGACGAAGTAAGGTTCGCCGTTAATACCGCATGGCACGAAGCAACCGGATATACTCCGGCATACCTGAATCAAGGCCGAGAATTAAGGGTACCAGGACAGCCGTCAACAGACGAACCGACTGTCACGCCGCACCAGCGCTGGAAAAACCTCCGAGAAGCACAAGAACTGGCAAAACTGCATTTAGCACAGGCTTTCGGAAGACAGGAGAAATACTACAATTTACGACACCGCGAATGGAGGCCCGCTGTAGGAGACCGAGTCTGGAAAAGGGAACACACCCTCTCCGACAAGGGAGCGGGCATCGCTGCCAAGCTGGCCCCAAAATACAGCGGACCCTATACAGTACAGCGTATAGTATCCCCGGTCATCGTCGACCTCCGCGACGAAAAAAAGAAATGGGCCAGACATATTCATATCCAGGACCTCAAACCGGAACACCACGACGAGAACGAAACACACCCAGAGAACGCCGAAACCAACACATGTCCGAGTCCGGATACCGTACGAACCAGGATGCGCGCACCCACCCCTCCCCCAACGGCCACCCCGGCACCGCGCGGCCGAGGCCGACCCCGGAAAATAACGAATAGTCTCTCTCTGATTCACAGATCACAGAAAATGGACGATTTCTACGCTGAATTGAAAGGGCTGTTCAGCGATACATCGGACGGCGAGGAACGACCTCGCACACCGGGAGCAGATATAGCAGCGCCAGTAATAACTCCGACCGAGAACACCGGGACCACTCGAGTGCAACACCGCACCGCAGAGAGGAAGCCACCGACCGTCGCAACATCCACAACGACGTTAGCCAGCCTGTCCACCGAGAATATCACCGCCCGGAAAGCCACCCGGCCCAGGCTAGTGACCACTTCCCGACGGCCAACACCAGGGGAGAGAGGTCCCAACACCGACGTCACCCAACCACCAACCATACGCAAAAAGGGGCCCACCATAATTCGAGCGGTCACATGGTTGCCAAAGGACATGGGCAAGAGCACGCGACCACGCTCAGGGTCAGTCGCCAGCTCCACGTCCAGCGGGTCGACGATACCGCCTATGAGTATCGAGGAGCACCGGGGACGGGCAGGACACGGACCGTCCATAGGCCTCCCAGCGCGAATCCCTGAACCTCCACAATGGTGGAAAAAGGGAGACAAAGAGGCACTGCGACCTCCAGTCCAGAGACAGGGTCCCCGGAAACCAGGGAAACCAGAGCCGGCCCAAAAGAAACGCCCCAGCGTGGAAGCACGGCCACCAGAACCGCACACCCCCGCACAACATCCAACAGGGAAGAGCAGGGTCGGCAAACCCCCACGCAAGGAGCAGCTGCCTCGAGAAGCTCCGCCCCCAGAGGTGCCTCAACCTGGGACCACGCCAGCAGGCAAGGAAATGCTGCACCCTGCTAGAACGACGCGGTACATGGCCCCAGAGAGGAGCCAGCCGGTGACAGAAAAAAATCCGACCCAGCGGACGCAACGGCCGGACGTGCAACCACGACCCGTCACGAACCGGAAAAGACAAGCGGAGGAGCCACAAGCGGGGACCCCCAAGGTCAAGGAGCCACGAAGCGAACAGCCGGGCAACAATGGCTTCCCAGTAATTCCGGGCCAAACAACAAAGTTGACGCAGATTGCATATGCAGGCAAGGGCGCCCCTTGCCCCACAACCTGGTACGAGCTACCCAACGGGCGACTCGTCGAAGTGCCCTTGCGCCTCGTCACCTCGAAGCGGTTTGTGGCGTCCTTCGGGGACGAGAGATGGGCGCTACAATTCGATCGGAGCGGACGCCTCCTGCGCTGTAGGCAACGCGAAGCAGCAACACCCAGCACGGCCCCGCGTAAAACAGACAATTAGGATAGAATTAATGTTGGTGGAGGGAAACCGTTTGGGATCTAGCCTGTAAGATAGCCAGTAAGATAAATGTAAAAACATAGGTTAAGTACTCAACACACAAATGTACATAGCTGGTTTACTTGTAAATACCGATACGACGTCGCATTAGTGTTTTTGTACCCGCCGGTATTGCGTTGCGTCATACTCCTGTACAAATTTGTAAGTAAAGATTTTCTTGTTTTCTCTTAATCAATAAAAAGAATCTCGCTGCCTGTTTTCGCCATCCCGAAGAAGGAGGGGGGTGTAACAGACCTACAATAACGTAGGTTTGTTACTAGAATACCCCTGTCAAACCTCCACCGGTTATACGCGAGATTCAAAGCGCGCAACGTACCGTCGACCCCCCGTCAACAGAACAACACCAGCCGTACCAAGTGCCCCTGCTCCGACCTCCCTGTTCCAACGGGAATCAAAATCAAATTTCCAAAACAGAAAATACCTCCCCGCACTACCATCCCTCACCACCAAACGACTCCTATATAAGCCGTCCGGAAAACGTCAAAATCACCTGAGTCTACCTGTAGCTATCCAGGAATCATTACGCAGAATTATCCAGCGCTGTGAGTATCCTACCTGTAACCGGTCCCCACGTATCCGCCGTCGACTACGAGCCGTTTGCCGTGCGAACCTCCAGTCAACGACATCCTGGTTCACTCCGGCAAGGACCGTGTCCCGCCGCCGTAATACTCCGGTGCGTCACCGAGTACCTCGCAAGACGCGTCGTCTTCGAGAGCCGACGAACACGAAGAGGTGCGTCACCTTTTCATCGCGTCGAGGAACCTCCTGTCCGCACTCCGAATACCCGCCGGCGCGAACCGCGTTCCGCCGTGACAATTCCCCGGTGCGTCACCGGTAACGTCGAGAGACGCGTCGTCTTCGACATCGGTCGGACTAGAAGTGGTGCGTCACCCTTCAACTCCACCAACCCGTCGCCTGTCCAACATCCTGCATTTCCGCTGGTGAGAACCGTGTTCCACCTCGCAAACACCCGGTGCGTCACCGGTAACGTCGAGAGACGCGTCGTCTTCGACATCGGTCGGACTAGAAGTGGTGCGTCACCCTTCAACTCCACCAACCCGTCGCCTGTCCAACATCCTGCATTTCCGCTGGTGAGAACCGTGTTCCACCTCGCAAACACCCGGTGCGTCACCGGTAAAATTCAGCAAGGCGAGTCGCCTGCAGAATCGGCAGAACGAGAAGTGGTGCGTCACCCTTCCACGTCGCCTAAGAACCGCCTAGTAAGTCCTAGAGCACGGTGCGTCACCTGCATCCTCGGGAGACGAGTCGTCTTCGAGGTCGGACGAGTAAGACAAGGTGCGTCACCTTGTCGAACTCCCCGCTGGACTGTCCGGAGGAGATTTGAGGGACGGTGCGTCACCGACCTCCAAGATCCAGTAGAACCGGCCTGGGTAGGGAGACCTCGGCAATAGCCGCAGTCTAATATCCTCCCACCTACTCTGAGTCCGTCCTCAATCTCCTACAGGTCCAGGTAGCACCCCCGCGTTCGACCGCACTCGAGTACATCGTCACCCGCGCACCGTAGCATCGAAATCGAACATCACGTCCGGGAACACCGTACGCCGAAACACCGGAACGTAATCAATCGCTAGGCAGCGAGCACTGTTATATTTCGAAACACTCGTCTCGTTATTCTTTCCTATCACCGTACCGACTCCTTTCCACGCGCCGAACACGCTCCTCCCCGTTACGAACCCTGGAGCGGCGAGCTATACCGGCTACGAGGAGCACCACCGCGAGAAAGTCGCGTACCAGGAACCAGGACCGTTACATAGTAATGACCTGTCATAAACCTCTCCATAGAGGTCTGGCTCCGGGGACGCCCAGCAAATGCAGGTACAATAAACTCCGAGTTTCCAAAACGAGGGCCGTTCTGTCGGTCGATGCAGGACGAAACTAGAAGGGTCTCACAGACGGGCCTTATGTTCGATCACGCGTTCGTAAATCTCATCGGTTGTCACCGACTCTTCGACCTTTGCTGTCAGCTGATCGACTTGAATCATTAAACGCGCGATCTCAGATTTCAACTGTCGAATGGCACCGGACATTATCTCGTTTACGCGCGTAGTCATTTGCCCCGGGGCCTGGTTAGCGGACGCGACTGGAGGCGTTGCGCGGACCTGATTTCCGGTAGCTACCGGGGTGCCAGACGGTGGTGTCCGTTCAACCCGTGTACTCGATAGAACCGACGGACCCGGTGTCTCGTTGTCCTTTTCTGATTCTATCATTTTTCTGGTGCGGATCTTCGATTTACTCATACTACGCCTCTCCAACAATTAATTTGTCTAAACCATACCGCCCCACGTTGGGCGCCAATTTGTAACCAAACTATTGTTAACCTTCTCTTATATGAGATCGTAATAGAGTTAAAAGGTTAACGAGTGCACACTCGTCGGAAAACTCACCGTCGTTGATCGGTATAAGCCGAACGTTCCGATGAGTTAATTCCTCAAAATGTGTACTGAGTGCAATAGGGTGGTAGACCAAACATAAAATACGAAAACCGAACGGCACTGCTGGAGAATCACAGGAGCGGCGAACGATCTCGAATTGTAAATAATAGGGTGAAGGACCAAATGTAAAAAATTCAGAAAACCGAACGGCACTGCTGGAGAATCACAGGAGCGGCGAACGATCTCGAATTGTAAATAATAGGGTGAAAGATCAATGTAACAAATATTCAGAAAACCGAACGGCACTGCTGGAGAATCACAGGAGCGGCGAACGATCTCGAATTGTAAAGAATCACGGGTGAGCGTAGACAATCCGATCAGCGTCGGCAGGGGCACGATCACGTGGCCGGGGCGACTCTGCTGTTGTCCAGACACACCCGTTATCTGGATAATTCGATCTTTCAGCCTTTAACAATAGAAAGAACTATTCGTAACAATTCCAACACCGGGTTGGTTTGGAATTCTTAAGCGGAAAAAGGAACATTCAACGGAGAACGTTATAGTACGTGGAAATTAAGAATACGCACTGTAATGAACGAATTGGACGTACTTAAAGTAATTGATACAGTAGCTCCAGAGAAGCTGACCATCGAATGGATACGGGCTGAGAAAAAAGCGAAAAGCATAATCGTAGAATATCTGTCGGACTCTTTCCTCGGATTCGCGAGTACGGGCAGCACCGCGAAAGAAATTTTACAGAAGATGGATGCGGTCTTCGAAAGGAAGAGTATGGCGTCACAATCAGCCATAAGGAAGAAACTACAAACGCTTAAATTAGAAGGCGACGTGCCTTTGCTAAACCACTTCATCATATTTGATGATTTGATTACGGAAGTGTGTGGAGCAGGCGCAAAAGTGGGGGAGGCAGACAAAGTGTCTCACATGCTGTTGATACTGCCTGACTCATACGACGGAATTATTACCGCCATCGAAACATTGTCAGAAGACAATCTCACCTTGAGTTTTGTCAAAACGAGATTACTGGACCACGAAATAAAATTAAAAACGGAAAGTGCGAACACGAGCACCAAAGTTTTATTAACCAACCAGAAGAGATTTAGAACCAGTAATCAGAAGAAATTTAAAACAGTATTCAAACAAAAAAGGAATCAATCCTACAAAGCAGGAAGAGCGAACATCTAATCGAAATGCTATCATTGTGGGCGAAAGGGTCACAAAATAAATGACTGCTATTATCATCAGAGGAGCCTCAAAAATAATACTGAGAATAATAAATCTGCACAAACTGCAGACGTAGAGATGAATGAGCCGGCAGCAGCTCAGACAAGCGGCTCTGGTTTTACATTTATGGCAGGACGAAATACAATACAAACAACGAACAAAATAACTTTCCTTCTGGACTCAGGCGCGTCGGACCATATCATCAAATGGGAAGATATATTCACCAGTTATGAAGAGCTAAAACCGCCAATAAAAATTTCGGTTGCGAAGAATGGTGCACGTATAAGTGCTACGAAAAAGGGAAGCGTCAACGTGATTAGCAACATCGGAGTCCCGGAGATCTTGGAAAATGTGCTATTCTGCCCGGACGTACCGCACAATCTTTTGTCTGTGCGAAGGATGCAGCAGGCCGGTATAACGATTGTATTCGACGAAAACGGTGCGACCGTTTTAAATAATGGAAAGGCCATAATGACCGCTAAGCCCTTAAGCAATTTAATTGCTATTGAATTACAGATTGTCCAGAAAAGGGTAAGAAAGACTAATATTCAAATAAATAGTGTAAACAATACTAATTATGAATTGTGGCATAAGCGTTTGGGACACATAGGAAGATCAAAATTCTTAGAGTTAAAGAATAAACAAATGGTCGATGATATAGAATATCTTAATCAAATTGCACCTAATAATGATTTATGCGAAGCTTGTATAAAAGGAAAACAAGCGCGATAGCCATTTGAAAAAGTCAAAGATAAAAGTCGTGTAAAACGACCATTGTTTATTGTCCACTCTGATGTTTGTGGGCCTATCACTCCGCCCACGATTAATGATAAAAATTATTATGTAATATTTGTAGAAGAATTCACTCATTATTGTGTAACATATTTAATCTCATATAAGTCAGATGTCTTTTCTGTTTTTAAAGATTTTGTTGCGAAGAGTGAATCTCATCTTAATTCAAAAATAGAAAATTTATATTCTGATAATGGTAGAGAATATTTATCAAATGAGATGAAGATCTATTGCGTGCAGAAAGGTATTAGTTACTATTTAACAGTTCCACGTACCCCCCAATTGAACGGTGTTTCAGAACGAATGGTTAGAACAGTAACTGAGAAAGCACGCACAATGATTAGTGGTGCTGATTTGAATAAAGTATTTTGGGGTGAGGCAGTTCTCACTGCTACGTTTTTAATTAATCGGACCCCAACTAAATCTTTAAAGGTAAATAAAACACCATTTGAATTGTGGCATGGTAAAAAGCCCAAAGTTAAATATATAAAGATATTCGGGTCTACCGTATACGTTCATAGCAAATTTGGAAGAACCAAGTTCGATGAGAAATCATCGAAAGGTATTCTAGTTGGATATGAACCGAACGGTTATAAAGTATGGGACGTGAGAACTGGAAAATTTATGGTAGTCAGGGATGTGATAATTGATGAAGTCAATTATTTAAAAACTCGTCCAGAAATGAGGATAGAAAGGGATAATGCTGGTCCCGGAAATAAAACTGATGCATCTGACATATGGTCAAAATCAGTAAAATTGAATGAAAAGCCTCATAAATCTGATAATAATAAATCAGATATATCAAAGTCGAGTACAATTCCTGAAAAGAAATTAGGAGATGAACCTAATGAATCTGTAAAAGAAACAGATACGCACGAAAAGTCATTGTCTCAAAATGATAAAGTAGAAATACCAATAAAACAGAATCTTAGAAGGAGTGATAGAATCAAGAATCAACCTAATATTGCTTATGATGAAAGTAATATACAAGAGGATCTTCTTATGTGTGCACAATCGTTCGCTGGAAAAATTTCCAGTTCGTTTGTAGAAATAAAATTAAGAGAAGATAGAGTTCTATGGGAACAAGCTATCGATAATGAATTAAATTCACATGTAGTAAACAAGACCTGGGAATTAGTAGAAAGACCAAATAATACTAATATAGTAGACTGTAAGTGGATATTTACGATTAAACATGATGAACACGGAAATCCAACAAAATATAAGGCACGACTGGTTGCGCGTGGTTTTAGTCAGGAATATTTAACTGGCTATAACGAAACATTCGCACCAGTTGCTAGAATTTCAAGCTTTAGGTTTATAATTGCTTTTGCAAATCAATTCAATTTATTGATACATCATATGGATGTAAAGACTGCCTTTCTTAACGGTATATTAAAGGAACAGATATATATGAAAATTCCCGAAGGAGTCAAAAGTAAAAGTAATGAAGTATGTAAATTAAATAAAGCAATATATGGTTTGAAGCAAGCAGCAAGATGCTGGTTTGAAGCTTTTGAGAAGTCTTGTTGAGAAAGGTTTCCGAAGTTCATCAGTAGATCGTTGTATATATTTTCTGGATAGAGGAAATGTATCCGAAAATATATATGTTGTGTTATATGTGGATAATCTTGTGATTGCTACTGGAAATAAAGAAACAATGACTAATTTTAAAAGTTATTTGATGCAAAAATTTAGTATGACAGATTTGAATGAGATTAGACATTTCTTAGGAATTAAAGTTGAAACCTTGGATCAGAGTACATACATAAAAGCAGTTTTAGAAAAATTTTTAATGAATGAATGTAAAGCTGTTAGTTCGCCTCTTCCGAATAAACTGGATTATAAAGCATTAAATTCAGATAAAGAGTGCGAAGCACCCTGTAGAAATTTGATCGGTTGCTTAATGTACAGGGTGTTAAGAAATGTTTGGTCTTGGCAAGCATAGGCGTATTTTACATCTTCGGATCGATGGAGATCTGTAAAAAAAAGTTGCCGCAAAATTCTCTTTGACCTTGAATTTCAAGGTCAATTTTTTTTTATTATATTGTATTCTACGCATCATGAGGATAAAAAGTGTCAAAAGAGTTATTGAGCTGTTTTACGGCTCGGTGTGAACGTCGGGCCCCCTCACCTTCAGACCTGCAGGGTGTCTCGCCTGCCCTTTTAGACTCCCCCCCTTCACCATATTTTCATGTCGAATGTGTCAAGTTTTGAGCCCGTCCCTACACTGTTTCCGGATAGTCCAGAAACTTACCCACACCCTCCCCTAGGGCAATTCCACACCCTCCCCTAGGGCTAATCCCTCCCCGCCTATGCTGTGAGTCTATTGGGAGTACAAATGCAAGGGACCGCGTATTGTTTTTGACCATTGGGAAGAAGTTACTGCTACTTCGGATCCAATCCGACTTCATCGAAATCTCGGCTGGGCCGAGATATCCATTCCATTCGGTCTTCACCTGCCGACCTACTTCGCGATGGGGTTGAGAAGGAAGGGTTCACCAACTTCACCGAAATCTGTCTCCTCAGAGATTTGATATCAGGTTCATCGGGATCTTCCTTCTTGGGCGGGCTTGACACATCCTAGAAAATATGGCTGATTGTTCGGATGTGACCACCATCCTCGGTTCTGGTCGGTGTTCAGCTATTAGCTCCGTCCACCCGGCCTTTCTCTTAAAGGTTTCTAATTGATGTTCCGTTTGCGTTTTTTTGATTCCGTTTTTTGGTAGGGTCCATGCCCAGTTTCCTTAGTAGTACCATTTGTTCGCTGACCACCCCCTTCCTTACTCTTATCCCCCAAACAGAGGAGATAGAGCCGGCGGGTACCTTTATGAGGCGGGATGGCCAACTTGGGCTCCCAATAGTTTACCGATTCCCTGGATAAAGGGGGAATATCGTTGCCATTGGTTGCCCCATGACCCCGACAGTAGGCAATGAGCCCGTAGCAGGAGAAAAAACCACCTTGGAAATTTATGCCACCCCGGGAATCGAACCCTGGCCTTCCTGCTACGAATCAGACACTCTACCACCTGAGCCACTGACCCGCCACACCCGATAGTAACATCAACAACGTCCACCAAATTAAAAAGATCCTCCACCAATCGGTATCGTGGGAGAAAATCATTTCAAAAGAAATTACCCAATGCTGCAAATGTCAAAGATTAGGCCACTCCTCCTCAAATTGTAATTTGCCTTTTAGATGCGTAAAATGCGCAGAAACCCACGAAATAGGAAACTGTAAATTATTAAACATACAAGAGAACACAAATAGCCTAAAATACGCCCTCTGCGGAAACAACATCCACTCAGCCTCTTACACAGACTGTCCCGTCACAAAAAACCACAAACAAAACATACTAACCCAACAACTCAACACGAAACAAATATAAAAAAAACTAGAGGGCTATTGTTGCTCGCTCGCTTCGCGAGCACGCATGGCTAGTAGGGCCTACTGCTATTAATGTTTTTTTATTTGGTGTGTGACTCTCCAAGAGTCACACAAAGAACTACCCGATTCGTTACTCCTTCGCCAACATCGCTAACATCGTTTTTTTTTTGTACTTTCATCGATATTCTCCCAAAATGTATTCTTGGGAGTAGAGATGATTAACCCACTCTTGCATTGGAATAACTTTTGATTATTCCAAGCGGTAACAATACAATCAGTTAAAAAAAAATTTTTTTTTAATCTAAAAAAAAATTAAGAAAAAAATTTCTTTTTATGTAATTGCGTTTGGTTCTTTGGTGGAAAATTTTCGTCCTCCCTTATAAATTGCATTGTAGAATCATCTGTTTTCGAAAAAAATCTAAAAAACTACTTGACCAATATGGACCAAAATATAATCAGCTCTAAGTTACGACGGGGCACATCGATTGCATCATTCATCATTCTGATCGCGTTGTTACTTTTTCAGAAAACGTTAACGAAAAATTTGATACCATACAAACGGACATACGCACACACACACACACACACACACACACACACACACACACACACACACACACACACACACACACACACACACATACAAACATTTTGATAAAAATAGTCTAAAATGACTCCATGACCATGAAACGTGAAGATCTGCTAAAAAATCGATTTTCGATTTTCGGGGTAATTACAGTCACTTCCCTATGAATCAGGAAGTTAATTAACAATATACAAAAACTAATAAACCAGCAAATATCATATAGTCAAATAACCGCCAGTACACCCACAAACAAACCTACAGACACTACACCTTTTTTTATAATTACAATTTCCTACTTTATGAAGGTTATGAAACCTCTTCCACACATGTATACATTTCTACTTATACCTAACGAAACGATAAACTAAAACTAACCGCACGCACTCTATATATATATTAAAAATCCAACTCACGTACCTAAAAACTACTCACACTCTCACGACAAACACTTCCTGCAAATTAACGCACCTTAAGCTAATCGGACGCAAAAAATTGCAATATTCGATCGCTAAACTGCACGCACGCATTAACTAATACTCTCCCTTGCTCACTGCACCACGCACAACGAAGAAAATTTTAGTTCGAAATTTATTGAAACGAACCGGGCAGACCGTTTCATAAAGGGTATAGCCGGATAAGATAGTCCAAAATGCCCTTGAGCCGAATTTTATCGATAATGTGTTATTCGATAGAGCATCAAGAAAAACCATACTGTGAAAAGTTTCAACCCTGTATCTCCATCGGGAGTGTAGTTATGGGGTAAAATCGAAAAATCAGTTTTTGGCTTATTTTGCCTAGTTAATGACGTTTAGAAATTCTGAGAAAAATCTGACACATGTCAAGAACCCAAATACATACTTTGCAATCGGTTTCAGATTTTTAAAGTGAAAATCCTGCTTGTAAAAAATCAAAAACCTCAAAAAAATCGAAAAAATGCAGATTTCACATGGAAGTTCTAAAGTGACAACATTTATATTTTTATAGTAGCAGTATATTGTCATAAGTATTGTTCATGAATTTTTTCAGATTTTTTGGTTTGGTGCGCCGTTGTTAAAAAAAAATAAAAACTGATATTTTCGACGTTTTTTCCGCGAAGAACTAAGCTAACCTTAAAATTATTACGTTCTATTTGTTCTGTAAGTCTATCAGGCACTGATAAACCTTGAACATTATTAAAAAATAATTAAACAATGAAATCGGCTTGATTAGTATTTTTACTATGTCAGCGTATTACATCTGAAAGTATTACACACAATCCCAACAGCTCGGTTGGATTAGCGCGTTGATCTGCTTGTACTAGGTTCGCGCCCGGCATACGTATACATTTTTTTTACTTGATTAATTCTTTTTTTTATGTCTAACTATATAATAATCAATGGTATGTTTGTAGATTTCTTTTCTATATGTAAAAAGGCGGCACATATTGCAGAGTATATCACCAACAGTCACTTCTTTATTTAAAATTCTAGACCACCTCATTCATTCTATAACTGTATTTATCTGTTTTCTTATACCGCATAATTTCCGAACTAGAATGTTACATTTAATACACCTAACACGCGAGGTTTTGGTATCAACGATTTCTATCCTTTCACTTGTCATGCTGATAACACTCAGAAAATAACTAAAGAACTCAGAAATAATTCACTCGCTACAATCTTCACCGTTCGGAGCTCGGTCCAAGAATGACCAGAATTGCTTGGAATAACAATTTTCACATTTCGGGGTATCCTTTTCTCCTACCCGGGTCTGGAGGGGGAAAGTTCAGCTTTTTGACCGTACCTTTCCCCTCAACTACACCCGCGACCGATAAACGATTAACAGGTAACAACAACCCTAGTAATCCGTTACCTGGTACTGATGATCGATAGAATCATAAAGCGAGTAGAGAAAAGAAAAGGTGAACATAAAGGTAAAGGTAAACGGACGGGCTAAAGGTACAAAATAATAAAACACGGACACTTTGTCCGTTTTTACACAACTTTTACAAAACCGTTTTCTCTATAACGGAGTATTTAAAACTCGAAGACACGTATAGATTTACTGCAGAAAATATTTAATACTACCAGATTTAAGAAGATGTGTAACTAAAAATTGATGATGTTAACAATTGCTCCAAAATTTTTTTTGCGAATTTTACCTTAAAATTATTTTTTTAATATTTAGTATTGCTTCTAAAAGAAATCTACAAACATACCATTGATTATTATATAGTTTGTGACGTGGCAGGATCTGCCATCGTCAATCCGAACCCTTTAACGGAGACCGGGTCACTTCTAACAGCGTTGCAAACCGAAACGGGCGAAGCGATCGATCTCCCTGGAAACAACCGGGTTCCAGCGGCACAAAAGATATCATATTCGAATGTCGCGCCGCTGGGCGCGACACGAGGTTTCAGGGCCTACGACCTCGTAGGAGAACGCGAGGTCTATCTTCGACTGCTAATTGGCGGAAAGCATCCGGAAGAGACGGCCGGCAGTCCTATCGCGAGACTGCGCAGGCGAAGAAGACAGCGGGGATTGGACCGAGCTCGGATCCGGCAACCCGGAGATTACAAGGACATTACGTTCCAGGGATGACCAACAGCCCAACCTTGCCGACTCTCGTCCGGGAAAAGCCATGAGAGCTCACCCGGAATGGCTCGGGTCCACCCCCATCGCCCTCGCATCGCTATCGGACGCGGCCCCGAGAAATTGAACAATTATCGGAGGCCCGGGTCCGAATTCACTGAATTCGGCCCTGCCGCGAGAAGCCACGCGATAGGTCCGACCGTCATAGCAGCGAAGTAGAGGGGAGCGTTCCGCTTCCGCGTTCCGAGCCGACACGAAGTAGGTCACTAGGCCGAAGGACCTGATAGCAGTAGTACCGCTTTCTAACCGCGACTAAAATTCAGTAAAATATCGTGCGACCATCGAGCTGCCAAAGCGAATCCGCGAAATTGGTAAGTGCCGGTCACCTAATTTTTTGTGTTCAATATCGGTTAGTACTCGTGTTGGCTCGGGGCGAAATTTGACAGGTTTCCTAACCTCGTGTTCCGTATCGGGCATTTTGGCGAGTCCGGCGATAGGGAAGAGCTCTCCCGAAGAAAACGCCGGACAGGAGATCGCACCGTTCCCTATTGGTGGTTACGGAAACGTGCGATCCTTTCGGTTTCGATATTTTTCCGGAGATCCTCGGAAGTTCCACGGTGGGACGACGCGACGCGCCCGTTTCGTTCTCGTCGCGTTCTTTTCCGTCCTCGCCTAGTCGCACCGTATAGCATCGCGTATTCTATCGGGGCTCGGCAGATTTCGTGCCCCCCGGGGCTTGTATCATTTACGCGGAGTCCTGTAACTACCGAGCTCGACGCGAAGAAATAGAATCACCGCGCGAACGGCCGAACTACCGCCGAATATCATCGACGACGCGCCGGCAAATCTTTTGACTGCCGCCGGCTCACGCCGGTGGCCTGTACCGACATCCCGTTCATAATAAACGGTCGTAATTTGCCTTAATAGATTCTATTCATTTCGCCTGTGAGAAACGTTCCCGTCGCGGGGAATGCCCCGTCCTTTTTCCCACGTGGAATCCTGGCCTGTTCCGTCGCTATCCTCGGCTTCGCGCAATCCTCGTAGATTCGAAAGGAATTTCGTAGACGGTCAATAGTTTCGCGTGGCACAGTAACGTGCCTGGCGCCCGATTTTTCGATCCTCGTTCGATTGCTAGTGATCCAGTTTGAATCTACAAGTGATTGTTTGTCGCGGGAGGACCACGTTTCGCGCGACCGAGCATGGCCCGGTCTCCAAGCCATAATTTCCCGTGTCCGGTTGCCGATTTCGTCGTGAATCGGTGAACGGCGTGACAAGTTAGACATAAAAAAAAGAATTAATCAAGTAAAAAAAAGTGTATACGTATGCCGGGCGCGAACCTAGTATAAGCAGATCAACAGTCGAGCGCCTAACGCGCTAAGCCAACCGAGCTGTTGGGATTGTGTGTAATACTTTCAGATGTAATACGCTGACATAGTAAAAATACTAATCAAGCCGATTTTATTGTTTAATTATTTTTTAATAATGTTCAAGGTTTATCAGTGCCTGATAGACTTACAGAACAAATAGAACGTAATAATTTTAAGGTTAGCTTAGTTCTTCGCGGAAAAAACGTCGAAAATATCAGTTTTTATTTTTTTTTAACAACGGCGCACCAAACCAAAAAATCTGAAAAAATTCATGAACAATACTTATGACAATATACTGCTACTGTAAAAATATAAATGTTGTCACTTTAGAACTTCCATGTGAAATCTGCATTTTTTCGATTTTTTTGAGGTTTTTGATTTTTTACAAGCAGGATTTTCACTTTAAAAATCTGAAACCAATTGCAAAGTATGTATTTGGGTTCTTGACATGTGTCAGATTTTTCTCAGAATTTCTAAACGTCATTAACTAGGCAAAATAAGCCAAAAACTGATTTTTCGATTTTACCCCATAACTACCCTCCCGATCGAGATACAGGGTTGAAAATTTGCTCAGTATGGTTTTTCTTGATGCTCTATCGAATGACACATTATCGATAAAAGTCGGCTCAAGGGCATTTTGGACTATCTCATCCGGCTGTACCCTTCCCGGATTTTTCAAGTATCGCACCAAGTTATTTCTGATAACCCCGAAATACTACGTAAAGGGCTGACCCTCCAACAGGACCCTTCAGAGCCCTTAAAAAAGGCAGTCCGGAAACTTATGAAACGAAAGTTCGTTTCATAAGTCCTCGGATTTTCCAGTACACCTTTACACGTGAAAGTGTCCGGGAACTTATGAAACAAAACTCGTTTCTTAAGTCCTCGGACTCTTCTGAAATCTTCTGAAATACACACTCTATACACAGTCCGCAAACTTATGCCCTGCCAAAGGATCACTTTCCACAGTTCGATTCCTAAATATGAAAAATCCACACCCGGAACCCTAAAACACTCAGGTTTAGCGGTATTTCCTAATTTAATTTAAATTAAATTTAAAGTTAACTTCGGAATACCCTAACGCCTAATTAAATTCACACCTAACTGAATAAATTCCATTCTACTCAAACTACTAACGAAAAGATTGCCTAAAGATGTAACTCTTGCAAGTTCCATACCCTAGCACAGTCTAAACCGCTCTCACAGACACTACACCTAACCCACCAAAAAACACCAACACGCCGAGGAATCAATCCGCGAATTACCGCACCGCGCTACCACCCCTCATCACCAAGCGAGGGCTATAAAAGCCGGCCAGAGCTCAGGATGGTTATTACAATTGAGACACTGACCGGTAAGGATCGTTCCTGTCACAAGCACCTTAGTAAGTATATCCAACTTCATACTGATCCTGGGTTTCCCATACTGTCAATGAAGAGCTGACTTCGCCTAGCGAACACCTCGGAGATGACCCGTGAGAATCATTAACCTGTTCCCAGAGCACGGCGTGTCGCCACTCTTACAGCCACGGTGTCTTACCAGCTGAATCCTGCCCCGAGAGCACGGCTTGTCGCCACTCTTACAGTCACGGTGTGTCACCAACTGAATCCTGACCCGAGAACACGGCGTGTCGCCACTCTTACAGCCACGGTGTGTCACCGGCTGAATCCTGATCCGAGAGCACGGCGTGTCGCCGCTCTTCCAGTCACGCTGACTCCTGTTCCCAGAGCACGGCGTACTACCACTCTCCTGAACGCCGAATCACTCTCACCGCAGAGCACCAGGTCCATGATCGCCACCGCGACGCGTTCGAATCTTATGTCGAGATCCGGCAGGACAATGGAGAGACCGCGAACATCGTAACGTCATACCTCGCGTCCGGGAAACTCGCGATCGCAATACCGAAGACTCACTGGCAGTGTCATTGTTCAATCCCGACGCACCACATCCTTCCTAATCCCGACCGTTCTCCTCGCCGTCTTCGAATCCAGGTGCGGCGAGCTAACTGGCAATGAGGAGAATCCGCCGCGATACCGAACAACACCGGAAACTGGACTTGTTACATGGCGGCCGAACTGGGGCCTGTTGCAAAGCAATCACATCGAGATCACGTGACACTTTAGAGGTTAACGGGCAATCGCACAACGCGCGGACAATTAAAGGTGCGTTTACACCGAGTTCGCCCGCGTGCTTTAGTCCGCGTGCAAATGCCATAAATTTCGAGCGGGTTGATGGGCCCGGTGTGCTCCGCTGTGCGTAGCACAGAAAAAAGGTCTATGGGCTCCACGTCTTCACGGTTCGTTTAGGTAAACTACCTGTAAAGGATGCGGTTTTGATTAACCTGGAAAGCGGGATTGATGAACGATGTGTAAGATGGAATGTACGAAAGAATGGATGTATCGAACGGATTGGAATAGGAATGAGTGAAGGAAATTGAGTGGTGATATATACGGATTTTACAATAACTTAACTGTATTTGAGCACTTGTGAAATTACAAAATTGTCGGTGAATAAATGTATGAAAAGAAGATAACGAAATGAAAAGAAATAAATGAGAGCTTTAAAGAACGCGTGTTGTTTTCTTGAGCAGCTGATCGCGGTAAACTGATAAAGAGCTACGTCAGCTATTCCTCTCTCTCTCTTTTATTGGCTCGATCCTTCTGGAACATTCGTCACGTGTCATGCTTCCGGGTGAGCATTCGCGAGCATTCCAGAAGGATCGAGAATGGGCTTCGACCAATCCTGCAATCGATGGCGTGCCACGCAATTTCCGCACGCCGCCGATTGGCTGATCACTTGACGGGACGCGTCACTCACTTGCCGGGACCGCGCAGGCGTTTGGCAGTAGCGTGCAGTATCGCGAGGCTAACATGGCGCTCGCACGCGCCAATCTCAAACACTACCGATAGCTTCTTTTTCAGGAGGTAGGATACCTTCACATTGTAAGTAGCAAATAACTAGAATCTTACTAGAAAAATTGGGTTTGCGAATTTTCGCTTTTTGTCCTTACACGAGCAAACACACTATGTAAAAATTTCATACGGTACACAGTGAGCAATTTGAACGAGATCTGTGCCACAATCAAAGAACTTTCTCCCCATTTTTCCTATATTCTGCAAAGTTTCAATTTTAATTTGAAAAAAATGTCATCGCTCTATATCTCATTTCTAATAGAAAGTTCTTTGATTGTGGCACAGATCTCATCCAAATTGCCCACTGTGCGGCAGAAATGAGATGTGAAACACTCCAGTAATCACAAACAGCTGTTAGGTGTGAATTGTTTGTTATTTCGGGTCCATAAGATTGCTGAATATTCTTTAGGACAGCGTTTAACCTAAAATCGCAACTTCCACATTGGGAAAAAACAGAACGCGGGGAAGGAGTGCGCGAGATGTCGTTTATTTTACCTAAATTGTTGTTGGGGTGTCGTACACTCCGAGTGTGCGGTGCACAGGTTAATACCGTCCATAGTAAGTGCATGTCACTTTGTTCTTTCCGTGCACTTACAATTGCCGAAATCGCCGGACGCGAAATGATTTTTTGATGAAATGTTGATTTAGCAAATAGATGAAAATGGGTTCTTGGGAGTTTATAGTGAAAACATTCGACATCAGAATTCCTATCCGTAAAGA
Source organism: Lasioglossum pauxillum (assembly GCA_933228785.1). NCBI lineage: Eukaryota > Metazoa > Arthropoda > Insecta > Hymenoptera > Halictidae > Lasioglossum > Lasioglossum pauxillum. The sequence continues at coordinate 31,860,882 of OW121703.1, forward strand.
CCTAACAGTTTATTTATCTCCTACATTGTTCAAAATCAATGGCTCCGAAAAGGAGTATTGCCTTGATATTATTCAGGTAAGTTCTTCCACTCGGTGAGGTATGGGGCACGTGGCAATTATGAAGGTAGAAAAGGCGTTGTACCGTTCGTCCGTTAGCCTCTGCCCCAAGCCCGTCAATTTTATCACGGGTAAGAACGGCTACTGGTTGACTTTGCAAATGAGGCTGTTGTAAAGATTAGTTGCTTTGACGAGCATGAATTACTTTATGACCACCGTCCGACGAAAACACGGAGGAAAACGCGTGGCCAACGCGTGTTGGAAGGGACTTCCTCATACCAAATTATAATGTACATCGCATTGTTTATGTTTCATGTAGTAGTCGACTACATTGGCCCGTACGAGCGATAGCGAAACAGCAATGGGCTAGGACCTAAGATATTAAACCGTTACCGCCCACTACTACGCGATCGTAGAAAGTGGTAAGACGCCAACTCGCATGGGTCTGAACCAGAGTGACCATATTCTCCGGGAACCAGTCCCCTTACCACTGCGCCCCTCGTCCAGCTGCGCCGCTGAGCTCGCCTGGCTTTCCCTACTCTTTCCACTAACACTGAGTCAGCGTCGACACTCAGCGGCGCAGCTGTAAGGGGACTGGTTCCCGGAGAATATGGTCACCCTGGTCCGAACTGTTGACATTGTATTGATGCGTGCCTTTGAAGGTTTCCAGGCAGGACAACGGTGAACGGTCTAGATACGAGTGCGCGGCCGATTGGACCAGAGTGGAGGAAGGTCTCGTTTCACACGCATTTTCGGCTCTTGTCGTAATATTGGTTACAGCGACCACACATACTATGTAGCGTGCAACGTCGAAGTCAAAACATTGAGACTACGGACGCGGCTGCGGTGGGGATAGGGAGACTTTGTGATAGGCGCGATTTGTTTAGGTATCGTTCCCAGGGCTGTTCTCTATGGAGAGGTTTATGACACAGGCACTTTCGGGCAACACGTTCTTACTGTAAAGTAATTTGTGTAGGCCCCGACTTCTCCGGTAAAATAAAAATGCCACATCCGAGCAATCTACGAAAAAGCACGTTCAGTTGTCCCTGTTATAAATGTTCGCTGTTTCTACGTACCTGCAAAGTTAAGTGTCAACCTTTTTTTATTAAATTATAACGGCTGCACATTTGCGGAGTTTCAAGTTGTTTCAGTTGAGAACACATGTTTTTTTCGCCATTCATTTGCCGAATATTTTAAACAAATTTGGTGTTTTCCTAGCAGATAAGTATTTAACATGTTGGAAGAGGAATGAGCACTAGGATACCTCTTATCCACTCTTGTCAAAAATTTTATGTCGAGATTTCTTTGACGCTTCCGCGTCGTTATTAAATTATTTTATGTCAAATAAATTACTACACATTTTAGTGCTGCACGAGTAATTTCGTCAGAATGAAAATATTCTAGGTCAGAAGAAATGTTTAATTTCCGTGATAAAATGGTTCCGAGTGCAAAGGATTGAACTCACAGTACAAACTGAAAATTTATCATCCAATTCGGACTTTTCAAGAATCGGACCGAACGACCTGACCTTCTTCGAAATGTTGGAAGAATTGATCTACCAAATGACTTGCAAGCAAGATTTCTTGGAAAATTGCAATTGCGTCCCCGTCCCGGTTCACACTAATATTTCGGACTACGGCTGTTTACCTCCCGGGAGGAGTTAAATGCAACCGAGGTTACTTTTTTGACGAAAGTTCGCCGTAGGAACATTGCTGGTCTGACCGACAACCCAGGGCTGTTCTCTATGAAGAGATTTATGACACAGGCACTTTCGGGCAACACGTGCTTACTGTAAAGTAATTTGTGTAGGCCCCGACTCCTCCGGTAAAATAAAAATGCTATATCCGAGCAATCTACGAAAAAGCACGTTCAGTTGTCCCTGTTATAAATGTTCGCTGCTTCTACATACCTGCAAAGTTAAATGAAATTACACCCCCGCCCCCGACGTCACTTAGTGTATTTCAGCTGCCGAATATGTATTTAAGAAACTGCGAAGCCAGATTTCCGCACCATTTTTTTGGCCTCCGTCGAAACATTCAACTCGTGCGCGTGTTTTTTGTGTTGAACCTGTGAACTCAGCGAGCCATGGAGGACGAAAAACTCGTAGAAGCAGTGGGGAGTCGTACCTTTTTGTACGATCTACAACATCCAAAATACACGGATACTAAATTTAAGAATATCGCCTGGAGAAAGGTCGCAGAAGAAGTGGGTTTGCCTGGTCAGTATTCACTATATTTTATTCACAACTTCGTTTATACATTATGGTGGTCCTTATTTTTCTACTTTCGAATTTTTTTGGTCTTAGCTCCCTATAATATGACACTTGGTGAACTTTTGTTTCCGTGTGATTTTTTTAGAGATATCAATCGCGACAATCGCAGCGATACGTCAAGTGATCGTTCATCAAATGATATACGTCAACTAAACGTTCAAATACCTTATTATTGTTATTTTTAATGTGTTTTATACAGGGAGGTCTGTTTAAATACGAACACCTAAATATCTCTTCAGGTTATTGTGATGCGAAAAATATTTGTTACGTAATGTGCATGGTGTCAATGGACCAAATATGTAGCAAAAATATTTTTTTCCGAAAGTCATTTTTTAGGAGTTATCAAGGTCATCGATGTTTTTTGATACATTACTACATTTCTATTTTATTGCATCGTGTAACTGATCGAAAAATACATTCAGATATGTATAACATGACCTTGACCTTGATCTGAAGGTAAAACTTTAATTTTCGAAGATCAAGGTCATTTCAAGGTCATGTTATTACACATTTCTGTAAGGAGGCTCGACACGGAATTCGTAAAGGTACTCGACACGACGTGTTGTTTCGATGATCGCTCGCAGGGAACTGTCGATTTTTATTTTAACAAAATCATAACGTAAAACATACATCTGTTAACAAAACATTAACGCGACATGCAAATTAATAAAAACATATATAACACGTAAATCGATAAAAACATATACAGGGTGTCCCAGTTTTTTCCGGCCAAACTTTGCCAGTGTGTTCTACACGCAAAAGTAAGAAAAATATGTTATATGAACATATGCTCTTAAATGTTTTATTAAGGAGTTATAACTAATAATACAAAATGATAATGAACTGGCATTTCGTCGACACAGCGTACGAACGTATTATGAATATCTCTGTTTGTGTTTACATAAAGTCTTATGTTTACTTGCTGCAGTAGTTGATATCGACATTGATTCCTACTGAGCTAATAATGTTTAGTACTCTGTACGACTTCATATCGAGATGCCACGAGAATTTTCCAATCGTGAATACGCTGATATGCATTTTATTTATGGTTTTTGTAATGGAAGTGCCCGAGCTGCTGTAAAGGAATATCAGCGGAGATTCCCGCAAAGAAGAATACCACATCGGTCAGTGTTTATGAGAATGCATGAACAACTAAGTGACACCGGTTCATTTCGTCAGGAAAGTGAAGAAAATCAATTTTATGGATCAGTAGTACGTAATCAAAATCGCTGTCGAAGAATTTTAAATACCTTTGACAATAACCCGAGAGAAAGTATTCGAAATGCATCGCATCGACTACAAATTCCAAGCTCTACAATCTGGCGAACATTACATGGTGATGGTAGATATCCATATCATTATACACTTGTACAGGAACTTTTGCCTGAAGATTATGAAAGGAGGATACGTTTTTGTGAGTGGTACGTGCGTGCAATTCGTACTAATAACGACTTTCAATCACAAATTCTCTGGACCGATGAGGCAACCTTTACGAGATCCGGTATTTCTAATACGCGTAATAGTCACCAGTGGAGACATGAAAACCCACACTGTGTTCGAGTGAGAGGATTTCAATATCAATTCAAGTGCAACGTTTGGGCAGGAATATGCAATGGTAGGATATTCGGACCTCACTTTTTACCGAATAGATTAACGGCACAATCTTTTTTGGATTTCTTAGAAAACGAATTTGAGGCAGAAGTAGCAGGAGATATTCCATTATTACTTCGACAAAACTTATGGATTCAATTAGACGGTTGTCCAATACATTACGCAGTAACAGTACGACAATGGATAAATGACCATTATCCACAACGATGGATAGGTCGAGGAGGACCAGTCTCATGGCCTCCAAGATCACCAGATCTCACGCCAATGGATTTTTACGTATGGGGAGTTGTGAAAGCAAAAGTTTATGAAGCACAAATTAACACTCGTGAGCAGTTAGTACAGAGAATTACAGACGCATTTGCTGCAATTAGAGAAAATGAAGAAGAAATTAGTAATACAATAGGGTCAATTTTTGTTAGATGCCAATCCTGTATTCGTAATAACGGACGTCATTTTGAAATGTTAACTCGTTAATAAAACGTTAATAAAAAATGTCGATATCAACTACTTCAGCAAGTAAACATAAGACTTTATGTAAACACAAACAGAGATATTCATAATACGTTCCTACGCTGTGTCGACGAAATGCCAGTTCATTATCATTTTGTATTATTAGTTATAACTCCTTAATAACACATTTAAGAGCATATGTTAATATAACATATTTTTCTTACTTTTGCGTGTAGAACACACTGGCAAAGTTTGGCCGGAAAAAACTGGGACACCCTGTATAACACTTAAACATATGTCATGGCATGCACACTCACACACAGTCATATGACATGTACACTTACATAATTCTTACAACAGCTTACATTTCTGAATGTATTTTTCGATCAGTTACACGATGCAATATAATAAAAATGTAGTTATGCATCAAAAAACATCGATGACCTTGATAACTCCGAAAAAAAAGACTTCCGGAAAAAAATATTCTTGCCTCATATTTGGTCCATTGACACCATGCACATTAACCTGAAGAGATATTTGGGTGTTCGTATTTAAACGGACCTCCCTGTATATGAGAATACAACATACCTTAAAACTAGTGGGTAATCAAATCCTTTCAACAAAAAAATGATTACATTAGTTTTGTTCACAAAGATTGATTTTTTGCAAAACCCGAGGTCGTAGACAAGTTTTGAGACCAGATTTGAAATCAGCGTGGAAAAATCCACAAGAAATGATGTATAGCATGTGACAAAAACAATTTTTCCATACGTGGTATCAGATGAACCACAGTTTTTTTGAAATCGTGCAAGTTTAACGAATTTTTTCGAGGTTAGAAAACGTCCGTTTCATTTTTTAAAAAACTAGAGGGCTAATGTTGCTCGCTCGCTTCGCGAGCTCGCGGGTAGGACTGCTCTTGCGAGAGGGTTAGTGATACGCATGGCTAGTAGGGCCTACTGCTATTAATGTTTTTTATTTGGTGTGTGACTCTCCAAGGGTCACACAAAGAACTTCCCGATTCGTTACTCCTTCGCCAACATCGCCTACATCGTTTTTTTTTGTACTTTCATCGATATTCTCCCAAAATGTATTCTTGGGAGTAGAGATGATTAACCCACTCTTGCATTGGAATAACTTTTGATTATTCCAAGCGGTAACAATACAATCAGTTAAAAAAAAATTTTTTTTTAATCTAAAAAAAAATTAAGAAAAAAATTTCTTTTTATGTAATTGCGTTTGGTTCTTTGGTGGAAAATTTTCGTCCTCCCTTATAAATTGCATTGTAGAATCATCTGTTTTCGAAAAAAAACTAAATATCTAAAAAACTACTTGACCAATATGGACCAAAATATAATCAGCTCTAAGTTACGACGGGGCACATCGATTGCATCATTCATCATTCTGATCGCGTTGTTACTTTTTCAGAAAACGTTAACGAAAAATTTGATACCATACAAACGGACATACGCACACACACACACACACACACACACACACACACACACATGCAGCGAGGAGCGACGCGATAGGCCCGAGCGTCGCCCCGGCGGAGATAGTTAAGGGAGTAGGGGGACGAACCACTTCCGCGTTCCCGGGCCGGCTCGAATTGGGTCACTGGGTCGAAAGACTACGAACCGTGCGGACGAATACACGCGCTACGAACAAAAGTAATACCGTCAAAAAATACCAGCGGAGCAATTATCGTGGTAAGTGCCGGTCAGGCCTTAGTGATTAACCATAATTAGTGACCAGTTCGTGTCGGTTCGGGGGCGTTATTGGCGGGACTTTGAACTTCGTGTTCGTGTACTCTATTACTACGGATTCGTATGCGTTTGCCCAAGACCAGGAGTCGCTCTCCTGCGAGGTACGCCCGACCGTAGTTCGTGAAGTCGCCGGTTTTCCGTGCACGGGTCCCGGGACGCACGATTTTCGTTGAAGACGTATTTCGGCTCACCTCGAGACGTTACCCGGTGTCGCGCCGCCACGTGCTCGTTTCGCTCGCTCGATCGTTTCGTCCGCGTACCGTGTCTCGTTCGATATTTCGAATCGCCTTCCACCAGTCCGTGATCTATTCGCGTATGTTACCGGAGCTCGGCGGAACTCGTGCCTTTCAGGCTTGTATTTAACGCGAAGTCCTGTGACCGCCGAGCTCGACGCGATCGAAGAAATTACGCGCGAGCGCCCGAACAACCGCCGAAAATTATCGCTTCCGCGCCGGCAAATCTTGTGACTGCCGCCGGCCTTCGCCGGTGGCTTGTGTATGACCACTCGTTAATAAACGACTGTTATCTGCCAAAAGATCGGGAGTGATTAATTTATTCCGTGAGAAACGTTCCTGTCGCGGGGAATGCTCCGTCCTTTTTCCTCACACGGAATCCTGGCCGCGCTCAGTGCTATCGCAGGTTAACGTGATCCTCGCAAGCCCGGAGAGAAGGAGTGTTTTTCTACCGCGAAAAGTGAGAGTTTCGCACGGCACGCCGATGTGCCTGGCACCCGAGTGAACCTCGATCGGTTTGCTGTATTTCGATCCGGATTTGCGAGAGATCTCTTTGTCCCGGGAGGACCACGTGTCGCGCGACCGAGCGTGACCCGGTCGTAAGGCCATAATTTCCCGAGTTCGGCCACGTTTCCCTTCTGGAAACGTGATCGACGTGGTAACACACATACAAACATTTTGATAAAAATAGTCTAAAATGACTCGAATGACCATGAAACGTGAAGATCTGCTAAAAAATCGATTTTCGATTTTCGGGGTAATTACAGTAACTTCCCTATGAATCGGGAAGTTAATTAATTGCTCTGCCTCACTTCTATTGAAAGTTCTTTGATTTTTACAAAGATGGATATCAATAATATTAATTGTGAAAGTTTCATCGAAATCGGTCGACGTTGCAATGAGCACAAACAGTAACAGATGATTAATTAAAAAATATTTTGCTTTGTAGTGGACAAATGCAAAAAACGCTGGAAGAACATTAGGAACACATACAGGAAGCATCGCACCCGCAACAATGCAACGCGCAGCGGGCAGGCGACATCCAGCGAGAGGCCATTCAGATTCGGCAATAGTCTGAATTTCTTGGGCCCTTCCTTTGAAGAGTGGGCTATGTTGTCCAGCGTGGGCGAGAGCGTCATGGAGGAGGCCTCCGGGACTAGCGAGGAGGCGACAGCGGCTACAAGCGCGAGCCAGGACACTGCTTCCGGTATACTTACCGAGGAGGAGGACGATTGCGAACCTCTGCCCAAAGGGGGCGAACGAAAACAGAGGGTGATTTGTTACGTACAATTAATCGATGTGCCGGTTTGATCGAGAGATCGATAAGCGGCAGCGACGAAGATACGAGCGAGGCTTTGCGAATCAAAGCAAGGCTTGTAAGGTTTTTTAAGATGATGTCTTCGAATTGAGTCGGAGGCGACAAAACATCGTAAAAATGGCACTCCTACAAAAAATATCGGAGACGCACGAAGAAGAAGAAAAAGAACAACGAGAACAAGATCTCCGGATTGACTAATTTTTGAAAACGCATTTTGTTTTTTGTTTCCATTGTATTCATATTAAAAAAATTTGATTAAAAAGAATTGAAAGTGTAGACAGGCATAGTTGAATTGTTTATTGAACCCTAGGCACTCCCAAATTTGAATCCTTTTCGGACTCTCAACTACGGCTCTCGAACCCATACACTTCTGTATTCATACCTCCTAAGAAAAAATAATTTAAAATAAAAGGTTGGTAATATTTTGTTGATAATAATAAAAAGTTGATAATAATCATTTCTTTAAATAGGATGCATATTTTTTGTTGCGCTATTCGATTTCTCTATTCATTCTACGTAAAAAATTATTAGGGTACCATGGAAAAAATTATTAGTTTTCGATATATTTTGAAAGCCTGTCTATTGAAGAAGATTGATCAAGCGCTTTCCGCAAAATGTAGTAAACATAAACACTGATACGACATTGTTGTTATAACAGAGACTGATTTGTACAGGTTAGCATATTCGCTGCTCCGGAAGTATAATGACACAACTGCAAAAATTGAAATTTTACAAGACAAGCAAAAGAAAAATTATTCCAATTTGTCTTAATAGAATGGCCTATAGATTCGGTTTAATTCTTCTATGAGAGTAGTTTATAGACATTGTGGGTTATTATTGCTTCACAAATTTTACACTTCTGTCGTTATAGCAGTAAGGAAAACAAATAAAGTCAATTTCACAAAATTTTACAGTTGCGTCATTATACTTCCGGAGCAGCGATATCGTCATTGAGTAGCAATTTACGTATCGCAAGTTGATTACGAAAACTAATGTAGGGATGCAAAACTGTTTAACGCGATCGACGATTAGGACGTTTTTGCAAAGTAGGACACTTGCGGATAGCCGAAATAATAAACAGCTGACAGGTGAATGACCTAGCGAGTGTGTGCGAAAGAGTGAGAGCGTGAATGCACAGACTTAAGATCCCTACATACATTGCATCTTATGGACATTTTTGTCTAGGTTCCATGAGGCTCTTAGAGCCCCGTGGAACCTACACTCTGTCTCATATAAGAAGGGACTCGTTCTGCGCAGCTCGACTGATCGCGGACGACGCAACGAACCTCTCAACTCCCGCTCTACCACCCATTCCCACTGTTTCGACTGCGAGTTTTCACATACCCGGTGGACAGGAATGAAACGGGTTAGCATGAAATTATTCGGAATGGGAAATCGGGAATATTTGCACGCGTAATAAATAATATATTTAATTAATTGGTATGTGTATATATATGCATATATTTTATTAAATTTTACGTGTAATTTATGCATTATAAAACAAAAATAAAAAAAAAACTGTTACAAAAACTAAACTATTAAACTATTTAGATAAAACTATTTACAACCTAATACTATTTACAAACTATTTACAAATTTACAACTATTTACAAGCTTAAAACTATTTACAAACTATTTACAAATTTAAAACTATTTACAACCTAATACTATTTACAAATTTAAAACTATTTACAAGCTTAAAACTATTTACTAGCTATTTACAAGCTTAAAACTATTTACTAGCTATTTACAAGCTTAAAACTATTTACAAACTATTTACAAATAAGCTACACCATGATATCCGAGTCATCAGACGTGGTCAACCAATCGCCCTGTTCATCTAGAACAGAATCGACTGTCCGGTCGAGTTGCCAGTACCTGTTCTCCTCCTCTATTGAATGCCGAATAAAATTCTGCCAATTCTCCGGGGTCACGTCTTCTACGGCTTGCTGTACAAGTTGACGGACATCAGTCAACTTGTAAGTCGTGTTTCGTTTTCGAACGAAATCTTTAATTTTCGCCCACGCGAGCTCTATCGGATTAAACTCGCAATGATAAGGGGGAATCCTTACAACAATCCGTCCGTTATCTTTAGCATATTCGTCAACGACATAATTTTTTCCCGGTTGTCTATATTTTTTTGCGATATTTAATAATGTCGTTTTAACGAAATCGTTATGTTGCATGGTTTCCCCCTTACCATGCAGCCAATCGATAATAGCTTCCTTCTTCCAAGTGATATTCGGATAACGCTCCTTTTGTACGCTGTGATAAGGAGCGTTATCCATCACTATAACTGCCCCTTCGCGCGTCGTGGGCAAAAATTTCTGAAACCATTGTAGAAATACGTCCCCGTTCATCTCGCTATGGTAATCGCCAGAATTCTTTTGGGCATCAAAGAGGAGAAGGGCCCCAGGTAGAAACCCGTCTTCTGACCCGACGTGCACTATTATGAGGCGTTTCCCCTTTCCGGTGGGAGCAGGTATCCCGGTGGAGAGCTGCCTTTGTTCGGCATTACTGGGGGAGCTGACCGTCGTGTCGACCCACAGTTTCCTAACGCAATCCCCAGCGTTGTACCATGTTTCGTCGAGATAATATATTGGGCGTCCTTCTGACCGGTATTTTCGAATGGTTTCGATGTAACTAGAAAAGAATAAATTTTTGTAAGTAACTAAATAGCACGATTTTTTTATAAAAAACATTTTTGTATGTAGATTGTTACTTACTGTTGCCGCCAGTTAATAATGTGCTCCTTGTCCATCAGGGCGCTATTCCTTTGTCGTCGCATGAATCGGAACTCCATTCTTCTGAGCAGCCGGTGCAACGTTGCTCGGCTGAATGTCGGGAGGTCATCATCGCTGTTGATCGCCTCCAACACCTTTGATAAATTGGGTATTTCCCGTCGCACCCAAAATTCGTGTACTTTTTTTCGAATCTTCAAAATATCTTCATCGGAAGTGCTTTCCAAAATATACATCCTATTTTTCTTTTTATTTGGCGATGTTACTTTGCCTGTGGCCTTGTGTTCTGTTCTTGATCGTATTCTTTCCAATACCCGTCTGATCGGAAAGAGCACCTATTATGGCTGCATACGTGATGTTAGGTGTTTTTTCTTTAATCTGTTTATACAGATTAATGACCACTTCTTTTTGACCAGATAAAACAAACTAAAAATAGAAAAAAGATTTTTAATTAATTAAAGAACAGCTAAAAAACAGAAAAAAGATTTAAAATAAAGATTTTACAAAATGAGCGCTTTCGAAGCTTCGAAATTCGAAATCTTCAACCTTCGAAGTAAAGTAACAGCCCTAATATGTAATCGAAATGCATTATTAATATGTATAATGAGAGCTTACCTTTCCTTTTCGGTTTCTCTTGTGGGGAGACAAATCAGATGGTCCTGGTTCCATTTTATATTAAAAAACACGTATATCACTGTACATACACTGAAACTGCGGAAGCGTGCGTCTGCGTATACACCACCCGGTAGAACGAGAATGAGGCAGTCTGCAGCGCTGCAGCGCGTGGCGTCGCTTCAGTGCCACTGCGCGCATGCGTTGTGCATTGGGAGTACTACCAATCAGGGCGCAGATGCGCAACAAACAACGAAAACTGGTCGTTACCCAAGTCCCTTCTTTCATGAGGCAGACTGTAGAGGGTTCGCGCTGAATGTTACCGATGTTCGCGTGTTAGTAAAAACTGAATATTGGGTGTACTTTATTTTTACTACGGGTGTTGGAGGCTACAAATGTATATGGCGCGTGTATTTGAACGTTGGAAATGAAATATGTAATAAAATACTTACGAAGTACAGTTTGGTAGTAACATACAGTCTGTCTCACGTTAGAATAGACTTCGCAAACGACCAGTTTGTGTCGTTCGATGCGCAGGTTCGCCCTGATTGGTAGAACTCGCAATGCACAACGCATGCGCGAAGTGTCACTGAAACGACGCCACGCGGTGCAGCGCTGCAAACTGCCTCACTCGTGTTATACCAAGTGTCCCGTTAATACACGCTTCACCACCAACGCTATATCAATTGAAAGTTTATCTTTGAAAGAAAATGGAGCAAGGGACATCAGATGTATCACCACTGAAGCGGAATCCGAGAGGAAAGGTACGTACGCATTGTACATAATAATAATGCATTTCGAATATATTTATATATAATATATGGGCTGTTAAATACTTGCCTTTGAGGGTTTATGGCCAAGAACATGAGTGAATGCTCTCGGATATATAGTTGCTGGTGAGAGAATGGAGAAAACGATCCTCACCAGCATCCCGAGAAGATAAGAAAAGTGCAAGAAAAAGGTATTGTTCCTTTTGTAAAATGCATAACAATGTAAATAAGACGTTTCTTTAGCTGTTCTTTAATGAATTAAAAATCTTTATCTCAATTTTTTTTTCTGTTTTTAGTACGTTCTATCTGGACAGAAAGAGATAATCATCAACATATACAAAAAGTTGAAAGAGGAAAATCCCGGAAGAACATATGCGGCGATGATTCAATCTCTGTCGGAGTTAACGGGGATTGGAAATTGTACCATAAAAAAGGCAATAGCAGAGTACAAAAGTAGAGGTGCTGTTTCGTCGCCTAATATGAAGAGGCGTCGCTTCAATATTTTGGAGAAAACATCAGATGATGACATTTTGGCCATCAGGAAGAAGGTCCACGATTTTTGGGTTCGGCGCGAGGTGCCGAACCTTGACAAAATATTACAGGCGGTAAGCGATGACCAGGAACTCCCATCGTTCAGCCGAGCGAGTTTACACCGCCTGCTGAGGAGGATGGAATTCCGTTTTTTGAAAACGAAGCGGAATAGTGCACTGATAGACAAGGAGCATATTGTCAACTGGCGGCAATATTATATTACTAAAATCAGGGAACTGCGCGAGGAAGGGCGTCCTATATATTATCTGGACGAAACCTGGTACAACTCCGGGGAATTTGTCAAGAAGCAATGGGTAGATACCACCGTCACCTCTTCGAGGAATGCCGAGGAAAGGGAGCTGTCAACAGGAATACCTGCTCCCACAAACAGAGGAAAGCGACTCATCATAACACACATCGGGTCAGAGGATGGGTTTTTACCAGGAGCCCTCCTCTGTTTTGAATCGAAGAGGAACACAGTCGACTACCACCACGAGATGAACGGGGACACGTTCTTCGAATGGTTTAAGAAAATTTTGCCCACGCTGCGAGATGGGGCAGTAATAGTTATGGATAATGCTCCCTATCACAGCGTTGTGAAGGAGCATTATCCAAAACTTACTTGGAAGAAAGCAAAAATTGTGGAGTGGCTGCAGGGTAAGGGGGAAACATTTGACCCGGATAGGTTTGTGAAGACGCAATTGTTGCAAATTGCCGCAAAATATAAGCAGCCAGGCAAAAATTACGTCATCGACGAATACGCCAGAGAACACGGCAAATTAGTATTGCTTCTTCCCCCTTACCACTGCGAGTTAAACCCCATCGAGCTCGCGTGGGCACAAGTAAAACAATTCATCCGTGTACGAAATACAACATTCAAGTTGGATGATGTTCGTGCACTTGTACAACAAGCCGTGGAGAATGTGTCCCCCGAGAATTGGCATAATTACATTGAGCATGTTAAGAAGGAGGAAGAAAAATTCCGACAATTGGACCGGACAATAGATTCAGTTTTCGATGAAAACGAAGACTGGATCTCCGAGTCTGAAGGCTCAGATTCGAACGACTCGGACATAGACGAGCCAAGCTGTACATAAATTGTTAAATAGTTTGTAAATAGTTTGTAAGTAGTTTGTAAATAGTTTGTAAGTAGTTTGTAAATAGTTTGTAAATAGTTTGGAAGTAGTTTGTAAATAGTTTGTAAGTAGTTTTGTAAATAGTCAATTGTCATTTTTAACTTCCCGATTCATAGGGAAGTTATTGTAATTACCCCGAAAATCGAAAATCGATTTTTTAGCAGATCTTCACGTTTCATGGTCATTGGAGTCATTTTAGACTATTTTTATCAAAATGTTCGTATGTGTGTGTGTGTGTGTGTGTGCGTATGTCCGTTTGTATGGTATCAAATTTTTCGTTAACGTTTTCTGAAAAAGTAACAACGCGATCAGAATGATGAATGATGCAATCGATGTGCCCCGTCGTAACTTAGAGCTGATTATATTTTGGTCCATATTGGTCAAGTAGTTTTTTAGATTTTTAGTTTTTTTTCGAAAAGAGTTGATTCTACAATGCAATTTATAAGGGAGGACGAAAATTTTCCACCAAAGTACCAAACGCAATTACATAAAAAAAAATTTTTTTCTTAATTTTTTTTTTGGTTAAAAAAAATTTTTTTTTTTAAATTAAAAAAAAAATTTTTTTTAAACTGATGCTAGTGTTACCGCTTGGAATAATCGAAAGATATTCCAATGCAACAGTGAATTTATCATCTCTACTCCCAAGAATACATTTTGGGAGAATATCGGTGAAAGTACAAAAAAAAAACGATGTTAGCGATGTTGGCGAAGGAGTAACGAATCGGGAAGTTCTTTGTGTGACTCTTGGAGAGTCACACACCAAATAAAAAACATTAATATCAGTAGGCCCTACTAGCCATGCGTATCACTAACCCTCTCGCAAGAGCAGTCCTACCCGCGAGCTCGCGAAGCGCGCGAGCAAAAACAACCCTACTCGCGAGCGAGCGAAGCGAGCGAGCAACAATAGCCCTCTAGTTATATTTCTTGCTGATATTAATAAATGTAAATAGTCATGATTTCATAGTTAATTCCATGCTAACCCTTTTCAAATAGTTTTAAATAGTTTGTAAATAGTCAATTATCATTTTTACATTTCTTGCAGTCACGATTTCCTATTCAGTATAATTCCATGCTAACCCATTTCATTCCGGTACACCGTGTATATGAAGACTCGTATATGTATGTTTATTTTATTTTGATGCGTGTAAGTAGTTTTATTAATTATAAAATTATACAAAATTTATTTAGAAAAATTTTGTTTCAGTTTTTGATGTGATAACAACAATATGATATGTTTATGCAGTTATTTGTGATTTTCGACGATGTACTCAAATCTGCGTAATTTTAAATAAACAAATATCGGCGTATATTTGTTTATATAAAAACAAATATTTGTTTTTATATAAACAAATATATATATATATATATATATATATATATATATATATATATATGTATGTATAATAATAAATATGTGTATATATATGTCGGAGGCTGATCGATAGGATTCTCCATCGAATCCACTGGGGTTTGACCGGAGACGTTCTTCCCCGGATCACTCATGGTTTTCGCACGCGTGAACTTAAATAAACCGGGGTACAACAATCACCGTTTCACCCCACAATCCTCGACCCGTAGCGCAACGGCGAGACACGTCAACGAGTCCACGAGCCTGGCAGAATCTCCTTACACGGTCTCACGTCTGACTCTCTTCACTTCTACTCGCGACGACTAGCTGTCCACAAAACTCAAACGCTCTTCACGGTAGCGTAGCCAAAAACGTTCTGCCCCTCGTGGTCACGTTCAACAAGGCCCCAGCCCATTTTTTCAAGGGACCCTATTTCGCATCTCTCCTTGCGCCGCGCACGAAGAGGGATGCAGGTAAACGGGAAACGTTTTATTGCCTTTTCGTCGGGCAATTACTAAGGTACGGCCAAGCATCTGACTCTCAGCTGTTCGACCGTAAACGCATAAACGAAATGCCTAAACCGTTATTTTTAAAACTAAACTTAATCCTACACAGACGTATAATTCCAAGAGATAACAATTGTCTTTTACAATAAGCAAGCGTTACGCGTCTCTGCCAACGGGTTGCGTCGCTTCCGTCACGTCCCGACACGGCCCTCCTGACTGTCACGCGTCCTCGTGTGCAGTTACAATGAGTTTATATGTCGTCTGTAATAGAAATATCATCTATGTTTCTCGTTCGTCCGTTCTGACGAAAAAAAAATATTGATTGAGCTCTGATTGCTGTGTTCACCATAGACGCTATGCTGAAGCACCATACATGTGTGGTTAATGTCACGTGGACAGTCTTAACGGATTCTTAATAAAACATAATGAAACTAGAGGGCTATTATTGCTCGCTCGCTTCGCTCGCTCGCGAGTAGGGTTGTTTTTGCTCGCTCGCTTCGCGAGCTCGCGGGTAGGACTGCTCTTGCGAGAGCGTTAGTGATACGCATGGCTACTGATATTAATGTTTTTTATTTGGTGTGTGACTCTCCAAGAGTCATACAAAGAACTTCCCGATTCGTTACTCCTTCGCCAACATCGCTAACATCGTTTTTTGTTTGTACTTTCATCGATATTCTCCCAAAATGTATTCTTGGGAATAGAGATGATAAATTCACTCTTGCATTGGAATAACTTTCGATTATTCCAAGCGGTAACATTAGCATCAGTTAAAAAATAAATTTTTTTAACCAAAAAAAAAATTAAGAAAAAAATTTTTTATGTAATTGCCGTTTGGTTCTTTGGTGGAAAATTTTCGTCCTTCCTTATAAATTGCATTGTAGAATCAGCTCTTTTCGAAAAAAAAGTAAAAATCTAAAAAACTACTTGACCAATATGGACCAAAATCTAATCAGCTCTAAGTTACGACGGGGCACATCGATTGCATCATTCATCATCCTGATCGCGTTGTTACTTTTTCTGAAAACGTTAACGAAAAATTTGATTACATAGAAACGGCCATACGCACACACACACACACACACACATACGAACATTTTGATAAAAATAGTCTAAAATGACTCCAATGACCATGAAACGTGAAGATCTGCTAAAAAATCGATTTTCGATTTTCGGGGTAATTACAATAACTTCCCTATAAAATCGGGAAGTTAATAATTAGGTACCACATGAGATAGACAGTTTAGCCGTGCGGTTCTGACACACAGTGAGCTCAAGACAACAATACCAAATATTCAGTCCACTACTGGACACAACGAAACCAAGCCAACCCATGTGGCAACCGACCAACAACGTGGTCACACATCACACAGTCAAATCATATGACTCTCGACCAACCATGTGGCCACTCATCTCACAGTCATCAACATGACCAAATACATCCATCGTCTGCCGTTACATCGCCCCGCCTCCTTTACCAGCTAAACTGGGTTTGGGAATAATGGCTTACGACTAATAAGCACGACGCATGGATTTTCACGTCTCACATCTCACATCTCACAGTCATCACATGACTCTCGACCAACCATGTGGTCACTCATCTCACAGTCATCAACATGACCAAATACATCCATCGTCTGCCGTTACATCGCCCCGCCTCCTTTACCAGCTAAACTGGGTTTGGGAATAATGGCTTATGACTAATAAGCACGACGCATGGATTTTCACATGTTTCTTTCCTCACTGCTGTCATTGCCGACACCGGCACGTTCTGTCAATTCCGTATCGCTACAATTACTACGTATATCAAGCTCTATGGGAACAGAACTATCAGCCATCAATTTCAATCGCTCATGACCATATTTAAGTACTCGATTGCCATTTATAGATTTCAGACGGTATCTGTCATTAGGCAAAACTTCTACTATCTTATACGGACCGCGGAATTTAGCATCCAATTTCGTCTGATTCCGTTCATGATTTTCTATAAGAACGTAGTTTCCGACCGAAAATCTAATAATTTCTGCTTTACTACTATCGAATCGTGTCTTGTCTTTTGCGGCGTTTCGGTCGATCGCTTGGGTCGCTTGTTCTCTGATATCCGAAAGGTCTAACTCTTCATCCTCATTATTAAAGACTGATAAAGACATTGGTCTGGCAACTTTGCCTATAAGCAATTCTAAGGGGCTATGCTTGGTAGTACGATTCGCTGTACAATTCAATGCTAATTGGACACTTTCAAGAGACTCTTGCCAGGACTTGCTATTATTTAATTCTACCGCTGTTAGCATATTTCTAAGCGTACTCATCGTTCTTTCTACCTGACCATTGGCACGACACGTACCCGTAGCGATTAGGTGCAGGTCAATATTATGGGTCTTGCAGAAGTCACGAAAGTTACTGCTTGCGAAACATCTGCCCTGGTCGGCAATAATTCTGGACGGAGCTCCAAACAAATTTACACAGTAATTTAGTGCTTTAATGGCACTAGCCGCGTCTATACTGATTGTATGTCGTAAAATGACAAACTTGGTAAACGCGTCGACGAACACAAACACATACTCCTTTACGTTATTTTTGCCGCTAAGTTTTCCAGTAGTATCGACATGAATCGTATGCCACGGTACGCTTACCTTTGGGATGGGATGCAACTCGGCTTGCGTTTTACCGGAGTGAGGCTTTGCTAATTTGCAAGTGATACAGTTTTCTACAAATTTACGAACGTACTTAGACATATTAGGAAACCAGTAATATTGATAAGCCATCTCTAATGTTTTGTTCCAACCAAGATGCATAATGGACTCGTGAATATTATTAATAACGGACCATCTAAAATGTACAGGAACTATGGGCAAATATTGACTGCGTTTCTCACGTTGTATTTTTCTATGCAAAACTCCCGATTTTAACAAATATGTCCTAGCAGTATCAGAATCCATTTCATTGTTTTCTAATTGAGAAATAATTTTGCTCAGTCCGTCATCTCGTCGTTGCTCGGCCTGTAACCAATTCTCCGATATTTCAGCCAAATTAACCCGTTTCTGTTCAACTCGTTCATGACTCTCATTGATCGGTAATGGGTTTCGCGAGAAGAAATCCACGTGACTCATGCGCTTTCCTTCTCGGTATATAATGTCAAAATCATATGCCTGAAGGAACGCCCACCATCTGTGTACCCGGGGAGTAAGGTCAATTTTTGTACGCGAGGCTTTAAGCGAGTTGCAGTCAGTGACGACTAGAAATTGTCTTCCTTGCAAGAAGTGACGGAAATGCTTTATGGCATTAACTACGGCCAACATCTCCAGCTCATATGAGTGATATCGCGATTCGGCGTCGGAGGTTCTCTTACTATAATACGCGACCGCATGAGACTTATTGTCTACCTTTTGTATTAGGACAGCACCGTAACCATCCGAACTCGCGTCAGTATGTAGTTCGATTGGATATGACGGATTGAATAACATTAATGCCGGTTCATTTGTTAGTTTTCCAATAATTTCCTGTCGGATCTTTTCGTGTTGCGGTTTCCACTCTATTTTTCCTTTTCCCGTAGTCAGTTTGTATAGTGGCGATGTGATCTGCGAAAATTTAGGTATAAACTGTCTGAAATAGGAAGCAAGGCCGATAAATTGCCTGAGCTGAGTCACCGTTGAGGGCGGAGAAGATTCCGTTAACGCTTTTACTTTGCGCGGATTTGGCCTGATTTCTCCTGCACTCACTTCAAAACCCAAATAATCTACACGCGATTTTAGGAATGCACATTTATTTAAATTGAGTGAAAATCCCGCTAATTTTAATTTCTCTAGTACTATTTGTAACCTCTCTAGGGACTGCTGTATAGAGTCGGCCGGAATCATAACGTCGTCCAGGTAGCATACTGCAAATGTGTTTCCGAGTTCAGAAAGGGCTCGGTTTATGGCCCTTTGAAATACTGACGGAGCATTGCGAAGCCCAAACGGCATGGATAAATACTCGTATTGACCATCCGGGGTAACAAATGCAGTTTTCTCTATCGAGTCCTTATGAATAGGGATTTGGTGGAAACCCGACGCCATATCTAATGTCGTAAAATACTGTGCGCCACTTAACCGCTGGATTTGGTCGCTTATGAGCGGTAAGGGGTACCTATCGGGGACTGTATTACTGTTCAGCTCTCGATAATCAACACATAAACGGTCGGAACCATCTTTCTTGTTTACGAGAATTATGGGACTGGCAAACGGAGAACAGCTGGGCCTAATGATCCCAGCCGACAAGAGCTCGCTGATTTTGTCCTTCACGGTTTGCCTCTCGTCGGGACTAAGTCGGTATGGTCGTCGTTGCACAGTACGATTAGGGTCTATTAACTTTATTAGTAGCTCTCCCGAATTTATCCTACCCGTAGGCGTACTGATGACAAACGATTCGGAAAATCCATTCAACAAATTGATCAGTGCTTCCTTATCGGGACCGGCTATATCCGTGTCAATACTGTTAAAGTTATCAATCTTCTTGCCGACTTCACAAATCTTTATCATCTTGTCCCGCTTTAGAATAAAGTTATTCGCCGAAATTTCAACTGAAAGCCCTTGCGCTATTAAGTCGCGACCAATCAAAATACTACTGCTCAAGTGTTCATCCGGTACAACATGGAAAAGAATTTCGACACTGTGATCGAGTATGACCACCTGAGACAGTATCTGTACGCTCTCATCACGTTGGCGTTGCCCAGACCAATTTATCTTGTTAGATTTTCAAATCGCTTACCGGAAAATTTATTCGCTACCGATTCTTTTATTAGAGAGCATTCCGCACCCGTATCGAAACAAAACTGATAGACCTCACCCGATTCCGCAAGTTCCGCTGTTACCGGCGCGATACTGCACAGGTTGATCCGCCGTTCCGTGGATACCCTTGGATGCGACCTTCCATCCTCCTTTTTGCACTGTGGAGCAATATGACCGTCCTCTCCGCACTTGAAACATGTCACCGGCTTTTGTGGTGGTCCACGGTTGCCTCCGCTCGTACCAGGCTTGGGTCCTAGCATCCGTGTCGCTCCTGGGCGTCGATGACAGTCCGTAGCCTTATGTCCTTCCTTGCCACATGAAAAACATGTGACACCACTCCTCGTCTTCTTGATTTCCGTCGCCTTTGGGTCCTTTATGTCGGCGGTAGCTGACCGTTTACGGAAACCGAAGGCCATTAGCTCCTTTTGTACCGAAGCGCGGTTATTAATGTTCGTAGTAAACGCAACGCGCTGCAGCCGAGGATCTATTTGCACGCAATGTGCTAATGTTGAAGCAATAGCGATTTGCTCCGTTGACATTTTTGTATACAGATTTGTAAACGCGGCCAGGACTCGGTTCGCGTACGTACGGCATAGACTCGCCTTCTCGTGGTTTTCCCCCGTTGATCCTCAACATTGCACCGGCAGGAGTTTCGAAAGTATCGTATTGGGCTAGGAATATTTTCCTGAATTCACACCAGTCCATGCCAGCATAATTTACTTGTGCCATCCACGCGGACGCACCACCTTTCAACGCCCTGCTTAAAGCCATAATTAATTCACCGCCTTGTATCGGTCGCTCCGCGAGGCAAACATCTACAGTTCCGCACCAAGCTTACGCACTGTGGTCTTCATTGTCGGGGTCGAACTCTGGCAAAAATATCCGGGCCTTCGTGGGTACTGGTTGCTGCACTATTGGACCTTGCATCCGTCCCAGTAACATCTCGAACATGAGTTTCCAATTTGTCCCATCGTTCTCGGACGAGTTCCGTTCGAATCCCACTTCTGATGTCGGAGGCTGATCGATAGGATTCTCCATCGAATCCACTGGGGTTTGACCGGAGACGTTCTTCCCCGGATCACTCATGGTTTTCGCACGCGTGAACTTAAATAAACCGGGATACAACAATCACCGTTTCACCCCACAATCCTCGACCCGTAGCGCAACGGCGAGACACGTCAACGAGTCCACGAGCCTGGCAGAATCTCCTTACACGGTCTCACGTCTGACTCTCTTCACTTCTACTCGCGACGACTAGCTGTCCACAAAACTCAAACGCTCTTCACGGTAGCGTAGCCAAAAACGTTCTGCCCCTCGTGGTCACGTTCAACAAGGCCCCAGCCCATTTTTTCAAGGGACCCTATTTCGCATCTCTCCTTGCGCCGCGCACGAAGAGGGATGCAGGTAAACGGGAAACGTTTTATTGCCTTTTCGTCGGGCAATTACTAAGGTACGGCCAAGCATCTGACTCTCAGCTGTTCGACCGTAAACGCATAAACGAAATGACTAAACCGTTATTTTTAAAACTAAACTTAATCCTACACAGACGTATAATTCCAAGAGATAACAATTGTCTTTTACAATAAGCAAGCGTTACGCGTCTCTGCCAACGGGTTGCGTCGCTTCCGTCACGTCCCGACATATATATATATATATATATATATATATATATATATACAGGGTGTCCCAAAATTCGTGTCGTTCCTGGAAATGGGAGGTTCCTTGGGTCATTTCAAGCGACATTTTCCTTTGCACCAATGTCAACCGCGGCTTTGTTTAGCAGTTATTAACGAAAAACACGGACCAATCAGAGCGCGCCCTGGGCCGCCGCGCCGCGCCGCGCTCGCATCAGAGCGTTGACGGTACGCCGTGACATCGCAACGAACAAGAGTTTCTCGATTATGTGAATGCTCTCCGATTTCAATGAGCTTTGGATATGTGGTCAAGATCATTATTCTGAACAACATTTCTCTTTAGAATTTGTGGCTGTAGGCTTTAGTTCACGAGATTATCGCGAGAAACTTTACTTGTAAATTCATTATGGGCGTTCATGATAGCGGACACGGCCTGCTAATGTATTCGAAACTAAAGCCGACCGTCAACCATTTGAAAGGAAAAAGATATTTAAAACGTCGAGTTTTATAACATTATTTCAAGGTCATTGAAATCGATGAAGACCCGGATCATCCTTACCCGACTTACGACAAATTTACCCGAACGAGAAAAGAGGCAGAAACTGATTGTTTTAAAAACTTACTTATTCAGCCGTAAATCCATTTGCTGCTTCGAAATGTGTGTCAATGGGTCAGTCGGTGACGAACTGCACAGGTGTCTTCAGGTATACGACACTACCGCAATCCAAGGGGCGTACAGCCAAGTCAACGAACTGCACAGCCGGTGGTAGATAGCAGGTATACGACACCCTGACGGATACGCGGTCAACGATCTGGACTTTTCACTTTCACTTTCAAATCGATAAATAAATCACATGTCTTTTTCACACAGATGCACTAATAACAATTGCAATATCACTTGTATTGCAGCACAATAAAATTTAAATCACAACTTTCTAAAAGAAGAACATCCCGAATTTTTCTTTCACTTTTCACTGTACGGTCAAACGTACGTTTCCACACTGGGAATATTTCACGGCGGGCACGCAGTGGCTCAGTGGGTAGAACGCGTGCCTACGGACTCCGTGGTCGCGGGTTCGATCCCCGACGCCGGCACCTCTGGAATACTCCATGTGCTCTGTAGACTGTGGTGCCCAAGGTGGTTCGGAACCCACCTTATAAAAAAACTGTAGGTCCCGTCGTGAAATAATTCCGAAAAGGAGTTCAAAAAGCGACGTTAAATAACAAACAAAAAAAAAAAAAAAAAAATATTTCACGGCGACAGTCGATGCACTAAAATCCTTCGAAATCGACGAACTGATCGACGAACTCACAATTATTTGGCACGTATACGGTGTCGGATGTATGGCCGCTCTCGCCTGATATACCTGAACGTGGCACCATCATCGCGCCCGCAGAGGCCGTAAGCGAGAACGATATGAAAATTGTCTTGCGAACTGAGCATGATGCGACGGAGACTTAGACTGACTGCAGCTTCCCAAAAATGCTGCGGACACCCCCGAATATCCGCACCACGAAGGAAAACTGAGGATACAGGAACATTATAAAAAAACACGTGTTTTGCAGGAGTTGAAAGTGCAGCAGTGTGACTCTTGCCTTTCCTCCACGATAGAAAACAGGGATCCTCGTCTCCGTGGAAGGGATCGTGCCATAAATCAGAAATCTGCAGTTACTCGGGAGTGTCCGCTGGATACCGGAACGGAAAAATTTTCTCTTGCACATGTCGAGTTTACGAATTCTTTTTCGGCCGTGCAATTAAGTCCTAAAAGATTTCTGGTGTGCGCCGCTTGATCTTTACCCGCGACGTCTGAGGCACGATGCAGGACATTCGAACGATAGAAAACAGGGATCCTCGTCTCCGCGGAAGGGATCGAGCCATAAATCAGAACTCTGCAGTGTCCGTGGGACACGGTAACGAAAAATTTACCAACAGTGCAATTCGACATGCGTGGAAGAAAATTTACGAGTGATTGCGGATATTGACAATTTTTATTGTGCCTGAAGATACGCAGTCTATTCATTACATTTGCATGCTTAAATTGGACATTTCATATCTAAGAATCTAATATTATTTTTATAATTTTGACTAGACTGTGGAAGTAAATACAAAATAAAAATTCTCCAAGTCAATTGAAAAAATCCAAAGATGTATTTTTTCTCGCAATCATTTTAAAAAGTGAAAAATGTCATAGTAGCATCCTTAATTTTTCTAATGTTCTTTTTGTTTTTTATTTGAATAAAATGAATAATGAAACCCCCATCTTTGCTTTGTCGAGAAATAAGGAAATTAATTGCACGGACGAAAAAGAATTCGTAAACTCGACATGTGCAAGAGAAAATTTTTCCGTTCCGGTATCCAGCGGACACTCCCGAGTAACTGCAGATTTCTGATTTATGGCACGATCCCTTCCACGGAGACGACGATCCCTGTTTTCTATCGTGGAGGAAAGGCAAGAGTCACACTGCTGCACTTTCAACTCCTGCAAAACACGTGTTTTTTTATAATGTTCCTGTATCCTCAGTTTTCCTTCGTGGTGCGGATATTCGGGGGTGTCCGCAGCATTTTAGGGAAGCTGCAGTCAGTCTAAGTCTCTGTCGCATCATGCTCAGTTCGCAAGACAATTTTCATATCGTTCTCGCTTACGGCCTCTGCGGGCGCGACGATGGTGCCACGTTCAGGTATATCAGGCGAGAGCGGCCATACATCCGACACCGTATACGTGCCAAATAATTGTGAGTTCGTCGATCAGTTCGTCGATTTCGAAGGATTTTAGTGCATCGACTGTCGCCGTGAAATATTCCCAGTGTGGAAACGTACGTTTGACCGTACAGTGAAAAGTGAAAGAAAAATTCGGGATGTTCTTCTTTTAGAAAGTTGTGATTTAAATTTTATTGTGCTGCAATACAAGTGATATTGCAATTGTTATTAGTGCATCTGTGTGAAAAAGACATGTGATTTATTTATCGATTTGAAAGTGAAAGTGAAAAGTCCAGATCGTTGACCGCGTATCCGTCAGGGTGTCGTATACCTGCTATCTACCACCGGCTGTGCAGTTCGTTGACTTGGCTGTACGCCCCTTGGATTGCGGTACTGTCGTATACCTGAAGACACCTGTGCAGTTCGTCACCGACCGACCCATTGACACACATTTCGAAGCAGCAAATGGATTTACGGCTGAATAAGTAAGTTTTTAAAACAATCAGTTTCTGCCTCTTTTCTCGTTCGGGTAAATTTGTCGTAAGTCGGGTAAGGATGATCCGGGTCTTCATCGATTTCAATGACCTTGAAATAATGTTATAAAACTCGACGTTTTAAATATCTTTTTCCTTTCAAATGGTTGACGGTCGGCTTTAGTTTCGAATACATTAGCAGGCCGTGTCCGCTATCATGAACGCCCATAATGAATTTACAAGTAAAGTTTGTAACGTTGGCCCTTTTCCGCACGGGTTTCTGGCCGGCGGAAATGGTCAACACCCGAGAATTTACAGCCGCTGAGGACGGGCCGTGCGCGGCCGCACGAGCACGGTCCTCTCGGGACAAAATGAGTGACGAGAAGAATCGGAAATGACACAAAATACTTGTTCGGGCGCCAGATACTCATGTATCACACTAACTCACACCAAGAAGTCGTGTTCGAGGGAGTCGAACACGAGTTCCGAGTCTTCTCGTAATCTCCGACGGAAAGCGACGACACGGGTAACCAGGCATTCGGACACAGGAAATAACGGGGACAGCCCTCGCGGCAGGGCGGATCTCGCAGGTCGGAAATAAATCGACAGATTAGGGCTCGAATGATTTTATTCGTGGTCACCGATGAAAGATACAGGCGAGCGGCCACGAGGCCGCGACCCGGGAGCCCGCGCTCCTTATACACTTGAGCGACGGATGTTCGTTCGCGGAGCGCGTTAGTCGATTTCGGATCGTTATCGTTTTTCGGAAGTACGGTACGACGGTACGGTCCCGTCTTGCGAGAGACGGGAATTTACAAGCGCAGGTGTTCGGCGCGATCCGCACGGACCGTCGCGTGGTCGATAGATTCGATGTGTTTCGCGTTCTCGAATTTCCTACAACGAGCTAATCACTTTCCGACGCGGCTCCTTGAGGAAGTCTTCCGAAATTAGAATGGGACTACTCTACGTGACTCAAAGCGTCTTCTGGATGGACGCGAGCAATAAGCACGAGGCCCGAAGGGCCTCGGCACACCAAAATTCCGAGGACGAGACGAACACGTTTCGTCCTCGCACCAAATAGCGAGCCACCGCGAAGTATTGCGAAAACCAGGGATCACTGTTCGACTCACCGTGTAGATCTTCCGATTCCTGCTTCGGTTCTGGGGCTGTTGTTCGGCCTTCTCGGACTTCTATCAACCTCGGGACTCAGCGGGAACCACACGGAAGTACAACCACCCGCGACTCGGAATTACTCTGCGATAGTATCGGGACTCGAGAATCAAGCCTGACAGGGCAACGACCGTTCTCTATGATGACCAGCGCGACAGTGATCCCTGAATTCGAATCGACGGAACGCATCGATTCTAGTTCCCCCCACTCCTTTCGTCCTACCGAATTTCCCTATGGGCGCACCCGCAACGCAACTATCCCTAGCCGCAGGATCGGACTTTCAGAACAGGTCGTCGGGCCCCCGACCTTCATAACACCAAGTAACGGCCGTCGTTGACGACCGGGGAGGGGAATTCCTCCCAGGCGCTCCGGCGCACCACCCACGCCGAGGTCCATTGTAGGGCGGGTGAGACGACTGTGGGACCACCAATATGCTCGGACTCAGTGCATCTCGGACCCCATCGTCCCACATCGTCGCCTCCGGGTTTGTTGGCCCGTGTGTGCAGGTGACTCCTTTTGTCTCCTTCCGCGGCAGGATAATTTTGGCCAATCGTTCGTCTTTCCGTCGATCCTCGGTTGCGGGGCGCCTTTCGGTAATCGTCTCCCCTAGGCACGTTCCTGTAATTGGCCACTCTCGGCGCGTGCAATAGATGGCGTTAGGAGTGATCTTAGATCGATTTTTCCTTCCTCAAGGAACGCTCTTAACCTGCGAGTGGTTGCAATATTGAGACGGCTGTCCGGTCCATCTGTACTACGGTTATTTCACCGTTTGTCAACAGAGAAGTGACGTCGCACTAGTTGCAACGTCACAAGTTTCTCGCGATAATCTCGTAAACTAAAGCCTACAGCCACAAATTCTAAAGAGAAATGTTGTTCAGAATAATGATCTTGACCACATATCCAAAGCTCATTGAAATCGGAGAGCATTCACATAATCGAGAAACTCTTGTTCGTTGCGATGTCACGGCGTACCGTCAACGCTCTGATGCGAGCGCGGCGCGGCGCGGCGGCCCAGGGCGCGCTCTGATTGGTCCGTGTTTTTCGTTAATAACTGCTAAACAAAGCCGCGGTTGACATTGGTGCAAAGGAAAATGTCGCTTGAAATGACCCAAGGAACCTCCCATTTCCAGGAACGACACGAATTTTGGGACACCCTGTATATATATGTACATTGCAACAA
Organism: Lasioglossum pauxillum; assembly: GCA_933228785.1. NCBI lineage: Eukaryota > Metazoa > Arthropoda > Insecta > Hymenoptera > Halictidae > Lasioglossum > Lasioglossum pauxillum. Next base: position 31,888,148 of record OW121703.1, read on the forward strand.
TTATCATGCCGTGATAGTTTACATCTTATTCCTGCATATTTTGTGTCGGAAAATAATACATCCTTCATATTAAAATTCAAATTAATTACGTTGTTATGTTAACATTTGTTATTAATACAAATGTACAAAACTTTTTAAAGTGTACATGTAATCTTTATATTATTTGGTTGGACTTTTAGAGATATATATATCCACGTATTAATTAAAAAATCTACAAATAGAAAATTTGAAAACATTTAGCAATTTTATATTTGTAAACAATTTAAAAAATAAAATTTGATTGTTCAACAACTCAACGAATATTCAGATGATCGTTTATGAAAATTTTTTACTATTAAAAATTCTATACTTTAAACAAAGAAGCAATATTCCTCTGAATTTCAACAGCTTCAGAAAGCTTCATGAAACCGCTCGAACGCTTTTGATGCCGAGTATCGACGGCTATTATATGAACATAATGCGGCAACATTGCACTTTTAAAGCTGACAACGCTGTAAAATCCAGCGTCCCGGACACACACCTTTCGTGTTGTAACGTCATATAGTTCACTAGCTGACCGTTGCATTTCGATAGAGTCCGTTGTCGTACTGGGGCATTTTCTACAGAGTCGGTAATTCAGAACCGTAGACAGAAAAATGCATTGTATGCAATGTCTGTACGTATCTTAAGTCTGTGGTGAATGTGTGAGAGAGAGAGAAAGCGACGAAGGTGCGACAACTGCGAACTCCATACGTGAGCCGATTCGCACGTATGTGTTGTGACGATCGGCCTATATATGCAAGGTAGGTCGCGGCCGCGGGTCAGAGCGAAACAGCGAGCATTGCAAGTCGAGAATTTCATATATAGGGAAAGAGTGCGAGTTGAGAGTATAGCGAGCGAGAAACAGTGAGAGTGAATGAGCAGCAAACCTCTTTAATTTGTGACGTTGCAAATTTTGCGACGTGACTTCTCCGTTCATTTCGAGCGCATTTGAAAGCGATAAAGGACCGGACCGCCCTCTACCAGGCACAACACCGAAAATACAGGATTCGAGAGCGCTCCTCTAAGAGATTCCGATATTATCGAGGATCACATAATGACATCTGTCGCGCGCGCCGAGAACGGCAAGTTTCAGGGCCGTATATGGGGCGCGCCGAAGGAACCACCGATCGTCCGAATTGTCACGGGAACCTAACAGACGTCCCGCAGCCAGGAAGCGCCCGACCGAGAGCAAATGGCCATTTCGAGATTTTGAGCTTGGTGCGAGGGCACTCGGCAAACCAAACCGGAGGCGACGCCAGGACAACAGCTAAATCCAACATCACGTCCACTGCGACTCCTTACAGATCCTGACGCCGTATCGCCCCGTCAAGGGAGAAGCTGCCCCGGGGTCGGTGCCCTCGTAGCCAAGAAGAGGAAGCCCCTCCGCCGACCAAGAGAGCGATAAGCTCCTTGGTCAATTTCGTGACTGTCCGGGGCCCTAGGACGCTAGAGGGAACGCTCCTGAGCCAAGAGTTTGCGCCGTGGAAACACGCCATAGGCAATTCGGAGAAGCGGTCGAGTGGGGGGAGCCGGGTTCGATCCGCTAGCTTACCGAAAATCGATAGATCACTGTCGCGCTGGCTCTCGTGATCGCAATACGTTCGGCCTTCGTTTTCTGCTCGCGTTGCGAAAAACTAGTAATCGAGTCGCGAAAGGTGTCGCGTGTCTGGTGGAGGTTTACGGAGCGCCAAGGACGACACCGCCGAGTCCAGCCGAGCTCTACGCTCTATCGGGAGCTGTATTTGCCCAAAAAGACACTCAAAACGAGAAACGGTGAGTCGCGAACTGTGATCTTTTCGATATTTCGGTGCGCGACGGCTCGACCTTCATCGCGAGAGGACGAACGCTTCCCGTTCCGTCCTCGGCAATTAGCTCGTATTTGTTTCGGGAATACTTTGAGTTTTCGTGTCATTTTTCGAGAGAGTTTTCTTCTTAGATTGCGTGCGAAAGAGTGTCCTAGAGGAGTCGCGTTTCGTGAGAGTAATCTTTGTGATAGTTTCGTGTATTCTCGAATCCTGTGTTTCTCGCCGCGCATCGTATCGTTTCCGTCGGCGTGCGATCGCGTAATCGTTAGCGTACGCGTTGTAGCGACTCGCGTACGGAAGTCATCGCGGCAGTCTCGTAATTCGCCGATCATCTGCGCCTCGCGTTTCGAAAGTTCTTGTCGAACGAAACGACTATAGCATTTCCAACGGTATCGTCGCGAAAGAAAAACGATATGACAACCGCGCTGCGAACGAACACCTTCTCGCTATCTTGTATGAAGAGCGCGGGCTCTCGGGTCGCGGCCACGTGGCCGCAGATTTTTTGTAAAATAACGACCGCTACAATAAATAGCTCGAGACCATATCGTCGTCGAATCATTACGTTCCCTGTGAAAACCGTCCTGCCGAGAGGACTGTCCTAGTTTTCCCGTGTCCGAACCTTCTGGCCTAGTCGCGACGTCACTTTCGATCCGCGTTTCGAAGATTCGATTCTCGATCTCGGCTTCTCCGAGCTCGAGAACTATTCCGCGTTTCGTGTGGCATCCTCGAGGTGCCTGGCGCCCGAACTTTTCGCTTTCGAGAGAACAATCGTCGAATCTTCGAATCTCGTTTTGTCTCAGGCGGACTGCGTGTACTCGGCCTGCACGCGGCCTGGTCTCAGTGCCTGCAAGGCCCGAAGTTAACCGGCTTCCGCGGGTCAAACCGCCCGTTGGAAAAAGGATAACGTGACAAATTCAACAACTGAATTATATATTGTGACATGGCAGTAGAGCCCGCGTCACTCTAACCTCCCTAACGGAGGACCGGGTCACCCTCTGGACAAGCACCACGAAAAGGGCAGCTGCGAGCGCTCTCCCTGGGCACGTGTGAGACCCAGAAGCCAACATTTCATATTTGGAATGTCGCGTCATTTGCGCGACAAAAGTTTGCAGGACCGTATCCGGGTTCCTGGCGGGACCCGGAAGTCTTCTTTCAACGCTGAGTCAACGAACCTTCGAAAATAAGCCACTCGAGGGAGGAGAACGGCATAATCCCGGAAATAGACAGCGAGAGATCGTCAAGGCCCAGGACTGTCAACCTGGAGGCGCCGACGAGGGCATCCGGTGCAGAGACGACGAACTACTCTACCCTGTCGTCGCCTCGTCCGGGAAGAAGCTGCACCGCAACCGGATTGGCTGACGTCGATCGCTCATCGGGAAGCGGCCAATCGGAAGATATCGCTGCCGAATACGCCGCGAGATGCCGGAAGCCGACCGCCGCCGCGTGGGATTCGTCAACGCGAAATTCCGAGTTAGCGATAGGCCGAGACGTTGCGCGAAAAAGGTAGACTAGGAAAAGTGGGGGACGCTCTGCTTCCGCGTTCCCGAGTCAACGCGTGAAAGATCACTGAGCCATCAAAACTCTTCGAGTACAGTTGTAGAATTTGAACGATTGCTAACAAATAAGTATTTGCGTTTGCTGATCGAGAGAGGGAACCGATTCGCTGCCGGTTCTTCGCTGCCGTTTCACCCGTGGTAAGCGCCGATCAGGCTTTCGTAATTCAATTGTCGTAAAATATCGTGTTGGCTCGGGTAGCGCGTCGTTAGAAATTCGTGTCGCGAGAATTAACGGCCGATTGAAGGGGCCATATTCGTGCACGATAGTATCGTGTAAGTGCGAATCCTTCGGATTGTGAAGGATCTCGCTTTAGTGATTCGAATCCGGTCAGATAGCGGGGGCCGCGTGGCCACCTCGTAGCGGTTGTACGACGCCGGTAGAAACGCGAAGTCGCGGATTCGTAGTAAAATCGCTGCCGCCGTTAATTCGATTAATTCTGCACTCGTTCCATGGTGTGAGGCCGTCGCGTGTTCGATTCGTGTTCGGAAATTCAGTTTGAGCGGCGCAAGTCAGACCAGAACCGCGTATACCATCAGGGTTCGGTCGGAAAGCGGCCTTCGACGCCTTCCGCGTCGCGAAGATCATATCGCTGCCGAATTCTACGTGAAGAACTAAGTTACGAGAAAACCCGCGCGTGCGACTTCCATCCGTCGTAAGATTTACGGTGACGCGCCGGCTAAACTTGTATTCGCTGCCGATCTCGTCGGTAGCACACCATCTTCGTTTAATAAACGATCTGTTAGCCGAAACGTTATTTAATTCTTGTGTGAAACTTTCCCGCCGCGGGGAATGTCTCGTGTTCCTCCGGCGTAGAATCCTGCACCCATTCTGTTCGCTATTCAGGCTTAGTTGTCCGCATCGCAGGTTCGCGAGTTTGACAATGATATTTCGTGATTAGACTCAATTCTTTCGTGTGACACTCTCGAGTGTCTGGCGCCCGAAATGTACGATCGTTCGAGGAAAGAATTACGAGCCTGCGGATGTGTATAGTCCCGAGAGGACCACATGTCGTGCGGCCGAGCGTGGCCCGGCCTTCCGCCTATAAAATCTCGGTATCGTCAGAATTCGAATCAACATCTTTCGAAAAACTAGAGACGCGACTAGAGATACGTCGGAGACACGAGGCTCGCACAAAAAATTTTGTTTTTATCATTCGCTGCCGTTCTGACAAATTCCAGACGCTATCGGTACCGTGACGGTGAACACGCGTCGAGATACTTGTTTACGACAGTTGCAAACTAACGAAGGATTGACTTTGACGAGCCAACGAAGGATTGACTTTGATATTGTGTACCATTGCCATTTCTATTGTCTCTACTTTATTTTGATTATTGTGTGTCACTGAATAATCTTTCGGACGGCGGTGATTGAAGGTCTTTCCGATCATTGTCTCTGAAGAAGAATTGTTGATTTTGAAAATTTATTATTATTTTCCGCTTAATACGAGCCATAACAGAATCTTTCCAACGACATTGATTGAATCGTCTTACTGATCAGTGATTCTGAGGAAGTATTCTAACTTTGATAAGATATTATTGGAAATTTTTTTTTCGTACTGTAATTCTCATAATTAATTATTTGATTGGCTCTTTTTGGAATTTTGAACTGAGAATCACTTATTATATTTTTTTTTGCACAGTGGCTTATATTACATTTATTTGATTGGATTGTTGCATCTGTGATATTTATGATATTGTTGTTATTATTTGATTATTAATTGCGGTGAATTGTTTCTGATTTGATGTTTCTCCACTGTTCTATTCTCTTATTTTATTTAGTCTGTCTGTCTGTTTGTCTTGGCTGTCTCTATTTATTTCCGTTCTCTGTTTCTGATTATTTGTTTTCGTTATTTATCTTTGTTATTAACTTCCCGATTAGTTTAGTTCAAAATTGTACATAGTCTTTTTTCTCTCGTGTTGATTTTCCGATTTCTCTTCGCAATTTGGCTTTCCTTCTCTTTCTGATCTGTTCTTCCTATTCTTTCGTCTCTCTTTCTATTCTTGCTTTGCTCTCTTTCCTGTCTTCTCTTCCGATCACAATTTCAACACTGTATTTTAAGGTTTTGCAACAATCCCACGTATCGAATTTTTATTTATTTGCTGCCTAATATTGAATTTGTCTGATGGTTTGAACATTTTTTGTTTATTGATAACACTTGATATTGTGCACGGTTACTGTGATTGACGCGCTGCGTGCAAACGCGGAGTGTTATCGCAGAAACCCATTTATTGTGTTTTGCTGTTAATGGTGATGGAAGGTACCCTTTGAGTCCTTGTGCTGTCGTACGTTTTTTTTTCGAAGTTAATCCCCCCCAATAATTCGCTGCCTGACTGTACCGTTGCCGTTTGCGGAAGGCCCGTCGCTTTGAAGTGAGGGCAATTCATTATAGCGAGCGCTTCGCAAAACGCGAACCTTAATTAGGAACAGAGCAATTTTGTTAGCGATTCGTGAAAAAGCTTTTGTTGATTTTTTTCGTTCGCGAGAATAAGATTAGAGAGAGAATTTGTGTTTATTGCTGCCGGGTACTCGCTTTTCGACGAAGACCCGTCCGGGAACATAGTAAATCTGAACAGCCCAGATTCGGAAAGCGAGGAGGTCACGGCCACTCAGTCCGCGCCACGCGAGTTTAGAATTTCGGTGCCGGTACTAAAAAGCGGAAAACTCGCACCACCCCCACATCCTCGAGAGACAAGATACTCAATGCCGGGTACTTCCAGAGGTCTTCAAACGTCAGCCTCGCCTAATACCCGCCAAGAAATGTACTGCCGAGGTACTCCCATCTCTGAGATAATGCGAAGATGGTAAATTAAGTTCAAAGGAGCGCCCGGGGAGGATTCGGAAGCCTTCCTAGAGCGTCTCATAAAACATCGCCGGTATGGAAACATACCGGACGAATATTTACTTCGCTGCCTCTCCGTGTGTTTTGACGGCACAGCAGCTCATTGGTATGAGACGAGGGAGGCCAAATTGAAGGCCTGGGAAGATTTTGCGTCCGCGTTTCGGAAAGTTTTTGGCGATTCGGACTATAAAGACACCTTAGTCCGGAACGTTAAGGATCGCTATCAGGGGGAAAATGAACCTCTTCGAGATTATATCGTGAGCATGCGGGGCATGTACAAGAGATTGGACCCACCGTGGCGCGAGGAGAAAATGATTAGAAGAACGTATTGGGGCGCGAAACCGATTTTGCGGCAGACCATAGCCATTAGCACGATAGAGTCATTCGACCACTTAGAAGAAGCACTCATTGAGGCGGAGAAAGAATCCGACCTAATGAAATTAAAAAGGAATCCGAAACCCATTGAAATGGTACACCCCGATTTGGCATACAACCCAAACAGGTATGACTCCCAAAAACATCAGGGAAGGGGGAAATTCGGTAACGTTGAGTTTGTAAACGCGATTACGCCCACTTATGACGGGGAGGAATTAGATAACCGCGATCTCGCATCTCGGAACTCTTCCGCGGGAACAACTAGACGAGACTTTTCAGCTTCGCGCGCGAATTATTCTGCTGCCGGGCGAAAAGAAAACGAAGCATACCGCGGAGAGACGAGGGGAGTTTGTCACGCGACAAACAACGCATGAGGGGGAAATCTGAATCGGAATGTTGGAATTGTCGCAAGATAGGGCACAGATCACGAGATTGCCGGGAGGAACCCCATGTGCACTGTTATCGATGCGGGGCACCGGGAGTAACAATAAATAGCTGCCGGAAATGTAATCGTTATTCGGGAAGCGGGGGAAGGGGTCGCTCGACAGGGTCGGAGAGACCAACCCCGAAATAATATCGGCCCGAGTAGTATTCAACGGAGAAAAATCAAAAACACCTTTATTAATGGTTGAAGCCCCTATTAATTCGCTGCCGGTACACGCCTTAATAGATTCGGGTCCGTCGATTACATTTATCAGTCGCGAACTAGTAGAACAATTGGATAACGCTGCCGTAAAAATAGAAAGCATGAAGAAACCGTGCTATTTTCTCCTCGCCACGGGGGCAATCGACCGAACTATGGATAGGGCCCAATTTCGTGTGAGAATAAAAACAAAGGAACAAGAGATCTCGGCCAGAGTATTAGATAATCTCGTGACACCTCTCTTACTGGGAACGGATGCGATTGCACTCTTTGGAATCGTCGCGGAATTCCATAATGCCACTTGGTACTTTGCGTCCCAACCGGAGGAAAAATTTCCCTTCCCTCCCCCCTCCATTTCCCTGATTTGATCAGCCACAAAATAGACGTGGGGGACCATCCCCCCATCAAGCAGAGATATTATGCCGTCTCAAATTACAGCATTCACGGTGCCGGGAAAAGGCCTATTTCAATTTCGTCGCATGCCTTACGGTCTAACAGGAGCGCCAGCAACCTTTCAACGGTTGCTAGATCGTTTGATAGGGCCAGAAATGGAGCCCCACGCGTTTTCATATTTAGACGATATCATAATAGTTACGAAAACTTTTGAAGAACATTTAGATTGGTTGAAACGCGTGTTAGATCGTACAAAGGCTGCCGGTCTCATAATAAACCCGGAAAAATGCGAATTTTGTTGCACCGAAGTCCGTTACTTAGGATTCGTAGTCAGCAAGGACGGGTTGAAGGTAGACTCGGAGAAGATTCAACCAATTCTATCATATCCAGTCCCGAAAAATGTCAAACAGGTGCGGCGATTTTTGGGTATGGCTTCCTGGTATAGGCGGTTCATCCCAGGATTCGCAACACTGGCAGAACCGTTAAACAACCTAAGGCGAAAGAGTCGGGAATGGGTGTGGGAGGACGGACAACAATCAGCCTTCGAAGCCCTTAGAGATATGATCGCTGCCGCCCCAACTCTTTCTTGCCCGGATATTTCGCTGCCTTTTACATTGCAAACGGATGCAAGTACGGTCGGATTAGGTGCGGTCTTGACTCAAGAAATCGAGGGAATTGAGAAAGTAATTGCCTTCGCAAGTAGATCACTCTCGCTGCCGGAGAGGAAGTACTCAGCGACAGAGCTGGAGTGTCTTGCAATTGTCTGGGTGGTAGAAAAATTTAGAGCGCATTTACAGGGATACAAATTCACAGTAATAACGGATCATAATAGCTTGCGGTGGTTGAGGAAATTGCAAAACCCGTCGGGTCGTTTAGCGAGATGGGCCTTGCAGCTTTTAGAATACGACTTCCAAGTCGTGTATCGGCAAGGTGCCTTAAATCGAGTGCCGGATGCACTGTCGCGTGCGTTTGAGGGTACCGAAGGGGAATTAGAAATCGCTGCCGTAATAAGACCCAAATGGTACGAAGGGAAATTCGCGGAAATAGAGAGCAACCCTGGCAGATTTAAGGACTGGTGCATTAGGAGTGGGGAATTGTATTTTCGAAGAACAGATCCACTCATTGCGGAGACCTTAGGTCAAGATATCAATGAATGGAAATTGGTGATACCGGAGGAACGTAGGACCGAGATTTTGCAAGAGGCCCATGACAGTCCGCAAGCCGAACATTTAGGAATAGAGAAAACATACCATAGAGTAGCGACTGGGTATTACTGGCCCGGCATGTATCGGTAAACCGTGGAATATGTAAGACGCTGCACAACCTTTTTTTTTCCGTGTGAAAATGCATTACACATACCTCGGCCTCCTCTGGGATAGCCGAGGTTATGTGGGACTCTCCTCGGGTGGGGGTCGACTCGCAAGCGACTCGATCCCCTCCCGAGGCATACCGCACTAAAAACACACGCCCACCTAAGCTATGTAGGAGGTGCCTGGATCTCGCGAAAACTCAACAGGACACCTCCTAGCTTTACATGCATCCCGGGGGGAGGGGTTAGCTCCCCCCATACCTGACACTAAATGGACCCTGGGCGGAGGGACCCGCCCAGTGTCCCCATCCCTGGAGCCTTCGGATTGGGCTTCCCGAGCCCCAGCTCGGTCCACCCACAGCTCCCGGAGCCCTCCTGCCCCGCTCGAGCAGGGACATGCGGGTCCCCGCCCGGCCAGGGCAGGAGGGCGCCGACACCGGCAAGGGAGGGTCGTCGGAGGCGCATCCGAACGCCCCGACCCTCCCCACCCCACCCCCCACGCGCCCCACCCCAGAGCACGCCTCTGGGGTGTGGCCGGCACCCCGCCACAAAGACCGAAGTCTCGGGGTGCCGTGCCACCCCGGGGGGATTAACTCCCCCCCGGGGGCCGGGGTTAGCTCACTTCCCCGGCCAAATAGACGCTGCACAACCTGTCAGCTAACGAAAGTGGAGCAAACACTCCCTTCCGGGCTGATGGGTCGGCGCCATATTAATATGCCGTGGTCAGTGGTCGCTGCCGATATAATGGGTCCGTTTCCGCCAAGCAAATCCGGTCATGCGTACCTCCTGGTGATGCAAGATCTGTTTACCAAATGGATCGAATACGCCCCACTCCGACGTGCAACATGCCCGAAAATTGCAGAGGTTTTCGAGAATTTGATATTTTCGCGATGGGGAACACCGGATGTGCTCCTCACGGATAACGGCACTGAGTTTGCAAACAAATGTCTTAAAGAACTCGCCGCAGAGTATGGCATCCACCTTAGAAAGAGTGAACCGCATCCTGAAGACGATGATCGTCGCGTTCTTGGAGAGGGACCACAGAGAATGGGATATTAACATATCGAAATTTAGATTCGCGTATAATACGGCCTACCACTCGGTACTGAAGACGTCTCCAGCCTTTTTAAACTTCGGGTGAGATCCGCGACCAGTTAGATGCGTGCGAGCGAAAACCGAACCGCCAGTAGATATGACATTGGAACCGACCGTTAATTGGAAAGGTAGGGTAGCTAAGCTACAAACATTGCGAAGTTGAGTGGTAGAAAATTTAGAGAACGCTTATAACACACAGGCAAAATATTATAATTCGCAGCACTTAGATAGAGAATTTGAGGTAGGAGATAAAGTAATGAGGCGACAGCGAGCACTATCTTCGGCGGCTCAACACTTTGCGGCGAAACTGGTTCCCAAATTCAGCGGACCAGTAATAATAACGAGGAAAATATCCCCGGTAGTATATAGTCTCACTATGGAAGACGGCCGTGATTTAGGAAAAGTCCACATAAGTGACTTGAAAGCGTATCTTCCATCACACGCCCGAGAAGACCAACATTAAAATGGTCAGAATTTCCTTTCCAGAATTCGATTATTAACTCGTTGCCGACAACAAACACTACGGATCGCTGCCGAAAGGAAGCCAAGATGGACCCGATATCGGTCTTGCAAGAGACTCTGACTAAATTGGAAAATGCTCAAGATCGACCGAGCATTATCGAGTTTCTTCGGTAATGTCTGGCCGAGATACCAGAGTGACACGAAAGAACGGTAGCAACGCAGACACGGCAAAACTACATCGTGTTACCTGGAAGAGCCCGTAACTGTCCTGAAGAGGCGGAAGTCACTATAGCAACGGAGGGAAGTTCAAGCCCTGCATATCTATCCGCGGATGACTCCAACGAAACCAAAGAGGAGCCGGAGGAGGATCTCGATGATACCCTCCAAGATATTGCAGATAGCGAATTAGACGAAGGGCCAGAACCGGATCAACCGGACACTGAGTATGCTGCCGTACCAGAACCGCCGTTACCAAAGGAGGATATTGTTGCTACTGTTGCAGAACCTCCGCCAACAATAGGTATAACCGCTGCCGGTCCAGAACTTTCGTTGTCAACAACAGATATAACCGCTGCCGGTCCAGAACTTTCGTTGTTAACAACAGATGTAACCGATGCCGTGCTAGAACCCCAGACGTCGTCAACAGAAAACACGATGGTGACAGTCGTAGAATTCTCCATGACAGGAGAGAAAAGTCCTACCGCTGCCGTCACAAATGAAAACCTGCCAGCGAAAACGACAGTGCACGCTTCCCTCACCGCTGCGCCCAAGAAGATCAGGCGACGAAGATAAGGGAAACGAAGGAGAAGGACAATAAACTTATGGGCCCATACACCCTTGGAGAAGTATTGAAGGAAACAAAAAAAGAAGAAGAGACCAGGGATGACTTCGAATGGATCCACCGTCATGGGATCGCCCGACTAAAATTAAAAAGGCAGAAAGAAGAAGAGGAGGCTCGCATGCCAAAACAAGCGCCCCCACCGATGAGAAAGACGTCACCGTTAAGAGGGCACGTAGCAAGGCGAACACTATCACCAATGAGACAACCAATTAGACTAACAACACCGCCTAAGATAAAGCAACCAATAAGGCAAACAGAAACAAAGGGAGGACCATTCAGTTACGGAGATTGGTTGCCGGAAGAAAACCAGCCAACAAGGCCAGGGGAGGCCCTGCTAATCGACCGACAGACGAACTGTTGGAGTTGTGGAAGAAGGGGCCACAGCCACAGATATTGCACCAAGATCAGAGTATTGTTTCCGATGTGGCCGCAGAGGATACACGGTTAAATCGTGCCCAATGTGCGGAGAAAAATGGAAGGATTGAGGCCCACACCATCCATGGGGATACAGGGCCCAGAACTATTAAGGGTGCTTTTACGCAGAGCTGCCCGCGTGCTTCGAGCACGCGGGACAAAGTCATAAATTTCGAGCGGGTTGACGGGCCCGCTGTGCCCGCCTGTGCGTGGCACAAAAAAAAGGTCTCTATGGGATCCACGGCTTCACGGTTCGTTTAGGTAAACTACCGATAACTTCTCTTTAAGGCGGGGTAGGATACCTTCAGATTGTAAGTAGCAAATAACCAGAATCTTACTAGAAAAATTGGGTTTGCGAATTTTCGCTTTTTGTCCTTACACGAGCAAACACACCATGTAAAAATTTCATACGGTACACAGTGAGCAATTTGAACGAAATCTGTGCCACAATCAAAGAACTTTCTCCCCATTTTTCCTATATTCTGCAAAGTTTCAATTTTAATTTGAAAAAAATGTCATCGGTCTATATCTCATTTCTAATAGAAAGTTCTTTGATTGTGGCACAGATCTCGTCCAAATTGCCCACTGTGCGGCAGACATGAGATGTGAAACACTCCAGTAATCACAAACAGCTGTTAGGTTTTGTTGGGGTTATGTTTGAAATAACCGCGTGGCCGTTGTTGAAGGTTATAAAATTATCTTTATTTAGTGTTCAATCTTAGATAAGGAAAAGCAAAAATAGTATATTGTCTGTAGCACCATCGCTACAGACCTATAATAACAAAAATGAAAAGTCTGTATAATTATTTCGATCACTTAGCTCAATAGGACTTTAGTACACAATGCATGGTGAGACGAACCATGACGCAACTACGACTGTAACGGACGACATTTGAACAACGTGTGTGTTGTCGACGCGACGCAACGAATAACGACCAAAATTACGCACGCGCGCCACATTTGAATATTGTATGATGCAGCAAAAGAATGCAACCTCATATACGGCCCCACAATCGTTTGCAGCATCATTTACAGAATATCTGATTCGCAAAATAGTCATGTTTATTCTGCAATAAAGGTTTAGTTAAGAAATCCGCCATGTTTAATTTACTCGGTATAAATCTCAACTCGAACTTTTCCATACTTATCCAGTCTCTCATAAATTGTAGTTTGATATCAATATGTTTAGTTTTTAAATTCTCTATGCTATTTTTACTGAAATATATTCCAGATTGGTTATCACAATATTGAATCGGTTTTTCAATATCTAAATATACCTCTAATTCTTTTAAAATATCTGAGAACCAAACTAAATCTTTTACACTTTCTGTCAACGCAATAAATTCAGATTCCATCGAGCTGAACGCTATACATCTTTGTTTATTTGATTTCCACATGAACGGAACGTCGTTGAAATATATAATATATCCGCTTGTCGAGTGCCTTTGCATGAGATCGCACCCCCAGTTCGCATCCGAGTATGATATCAGACCTGTATCCTTGATGCTTGACAAAAACTTATAATCTCTGGTATTGAATACGTAGTTAACTATGTCGACAACCATCTTCCAATGCTGAAAATTATAACGGTTACAATACTGTGACATTAAATTCACTGAGAAAGCTATATCTGGCCTGCTTCTATCAGCCAAGAACGATAAGCATCCAATCAGTGATCTGTAAGGAAACTTTTTCATTAAATCATTCTCAACCAATTTATTTCCCTCCTTGGGTGGTAAACTACCTATTTTTAATGGTAATTTGACATGTGTTTTTGGTAATTCTTTAAATCTATCCATTAACTTTTCAATATAGGTTCGTTGATGTAGGTAATAGTCAGTCTTATCCTTTTCAAAATTTACACCTAATATATATTTTATCTCACCAAGCTCTTTAATGTCTACCTTTGATTTTATCCGCGCTACAATTTCTTCAATTAATGTTTCATCTTTGGCAAATAATACAATATCATCAACATATAGTAATAGGAATGCTTCATTATTTAAAGTATATACACAGTTACACCTCAATAGCTTATTAAAACCTAATGACTTTAGAATATTTTCGAACTCATTATTCCACTCTCTACCGCTTTGGTGTAGTCCGTAAATTGCCTTTTGTAATAAACATACTTTACTTTCTTTTCCTACTACTTCGAATCCTTTCGGTTGCCTCATATATATTCCTTCTTTTAAATTTCCGTATAAATACGCCGACTTTACATCTAATTGTGTATGACACCATGATAATGTTGATACTAGTAAAATAAAGAAAAATCTAAGTAAAGAAAAACTTACGACTGGCGAGAATATCTCAGTATAATCTATCCCATATCTCTGGTTAAACCCTTGAGCTACTAATCTAGCTTTATACTTCTTGGTGTTGTTCTCGGTATCGGTTTTCATTGTGTAGACCCATCTATTTCTGATTGCCTTTTGATTTGATGGTAAATCTGCCAACGTCCATACTTCCCTATCTTCCATCATTTTCATTTCGTTCTGCATAGCCTCGTTCCATTTTTCTCTCTCGGGATGATCTTGAGTTTCTTCAAAATTCCTCGGAATTTCTGCCGAGTACACTTCATCTTGAAATATGTAGTCCAATGGGTCATCTTGACTCTCATAATTGCTCAAATGAATCTCCTTTTCGTCTTCTTCGTTTTTATCATGAGCTTTTGGTTCAAACGAAAAATCCTCTGGTTCGAACTTCATTTTATTAGTTACACAATATTTTTCTACCTCACTCATAGATCTCAATCTTGTATTATTTCCGGGTGGACAATAGTATACATCGACTCTTTCTTCCTTCCCTTTTTCTTTCCTGTTCCTCTCAACTCTCCCCCACTCAGAAATATCAACATGCCTCAATACTTCTTCGGGCATTTCTTCCTTTTTCTCTTCTTTAAAATTCGTCGTTTTTCTCTCTCCTACATATGTATCGTCGTCCGACGATGATTCTCCGTCACTTGTGATAATGTTACAATTCCTGTTTAATCTCTCTTTTCCAAATAGCATCTCGACTCCACTCTTGCTTTCATCAATCTTTACATGTATCATCTCTGCTATACTCCTATTCTTTGGTAACCATATTCTATATCCCTTGGTTTTTAATGCGTATCCCACGATAATTCCTAGATCTGCCTTCGCTTGTAGCTTATTTCTTCTTGCGTTCGGTATGTGAACGTACACCAATGAACCAAAAATTCGTAGGTGGCTTATCGACGGTTTGTGACCCCACCATCTTTCTTCAGGAGTAACGTCTTTTAATGATTTGTGCACGCATCTGTTTTTCACGTGAACAAAAACATGTAGTGCCTCAGCCCAGAAATTTGCTTGTAATCCACTGTCTTGTAACATGGCTCTTACTCCTTCCATCGCCGTCCTGTTAAATCTCTCTGCAACTCAATTTTGTTCTGGGGTATATGTAGACGTTCTCTCTGCTTTTATTCCTTTCTGTCGCAAAAATGCATCAAATTCTGAGTGACAGAATTCCTTTCCATTGTCTGTCCTAATAACTTTCAATGTTCTATCATGTTGTCTCTCTACTCGAGCTACAAATTGCTTAAAGTACGTGAAAACATCGAATTTCATTTTCATCGTGTAAATAAATACCTTTCTGGAATAGTCGTATATTATTGACAAAAAGTATCTACAACCGCCCAGTGATGTTACCGGGGATGGTCCCCATACATCCATGTACACCCTTTCCAGTATTTCATTGGACATTATCCCAGATACTGGTTTGAACGACGACCTTGTCGCCTTTGCCATTTGACATATATCGCACATACCCATGTCTCCATTTACTTTTTCAATACCTCTTACAATATTTTTCTTTTCCATGTAGTCGATAATGTTTTTATTTACATGACATAATCTTCTATGCATTGTATTCATATTGTAACGAGTCTTGTTCCCGGTATCGGTTTCTTCGCGTCGGAGTCCCTCTGTTGCTGATTAGCTCGCCGCGGCCAGGATTCGTATACGGCAGAGAGAATGATCGGCTTCCGGAAGGACGGGTTGTATTGGAAAATAAATCAAGACACGTGGAGTTTTAGGTTAACATGCGCTCGCTGCCAACGAGTTCTCTAATATCGCGGACGCGGGAGTTCGGGTCGCGGAGTACATCTACGGAGTTCGATAGTGACCAGGATTCAGCTGGTGACACACCGTGGCTGTGTAAGTGTGTGGTGTATGAAAAGTGAACAGGATTCAGCTGGTGACACACCGTGGTTACGGAAGAGAGTGGCGGCACGCCGTGCTCTCAGGATTCAGGAGTCAGCTGGTGACACACCATGGCTGCGGAGGAGAGTGGCGGCACGCCGTGCTCTCAGGATTCAGGAGTCAGCTGGTGACACACCATGGCTGCGGAGGAGAGTGGCGGCACGCCGTGCTCTCAGGACAGGATTCGTATGCGGCTACTTACTCTGGTAACGAAGTCAGGAGTTATCCTTACCTGTTAGTAGCTTTGCATTGAATGCCGTCCCGAGCTCTGGTCGTGACGGCTTTTATAGCTCTCAATTAGTGGTGGGGGTGGTGGCGCGATGCGGTGATTCGCGGATTGTTTCTAGGCGCAGGGGAGTGGCGCGGCGCGGTCCGTCTCGGCGCGGCGACGGGGATACGGCGGTTCGTTCCGGGAAATGATCGCCGGTTGATCTCGGTTTGATCCGGTTTGATCCGGTTTGATCCGGTTTGCGTTAGTAACATGCCTGTACGGTACAGGTCTGTTACAATATTAATATTATCTTTTGTGCATCTTCCAGACATGTATGTTTCATCCTTTCTTCTATCAGGTTTTCCATATAATATATATAGCTTCTCTTTTCGATAGACTGTAAAATAGTATTCCTTTTCTTCTGTGTACACTACCATCTTGTTATTTCTCCAATTTATGTGAAATCCTGCTATGTCCATGCATGATCCACTTATTAAATTTCTCCTCATGTTTGGTGCATATAGAACATCTTTCAGTTTTATTTTTACAAACTTATTTCTATCTTTGGCATAAAATATGATGTCTCCTTTCCCTAATACTTGTGACTTAGCATTTTTATCTCCTACTAAGATATCAGTAGGTGGCAGTTCCTTGAAATTTCTGAACCAATCCTTTTCTTTGCAAAAATGGGACGTAGCTGCACTGTCAATCAACCATTCATCAAGAGGTTGTAACCAAACTATTGTTTACCTTCTGTTATATATATATAAGATCGTAATAGGGTTGGATGGTTAAATAGTATAATAGGGTGGTAGACTATTATAAAATCCGAAAACCGAACGGCACTGCTGGAAACTCACAGGAGCGGCGAACGATCTCGAATTGTCAATAGGATCACTGTAACAAAATTCAGAAAACCGAACAGCACTGCCGGAGAATCACGGGAGCGGCGAACGATCTCGAATTGTCAACAGGATCAATGTAATGAGACTCAGAAAATCGAACGGCACTGCTGGAGAATCGCAGGAGCGGCGAACGATCTTTAATTATAAATAATAGGATGAAGGATCAATGTAACAAAATTCAGAAAATCGAACGGCACTGCTGGAGAATCACAGGAGCGGCGAACGATCTCGAATTGTCAACAGGATCAATGTAATAAAATTCAGAAAATCGAACTACACTGCTGGAGAATCACAGGAGCGGAGAACGATCTCGAATTGTACTAAATAGGGTGAAGGATTAATGTGATAAAATCCAGAAAATCGAACGGCACTGCTGGAGAATCACAGGAGCGGCGAACGATCTCTAAATTGTAAAGAATCACGGGTGGGCGTAGACAATCTGATCAGCGTCGACAGGGGCACGATAACGTGGCCGGGGCGACTCTGCTGTTGTCCAGACACACCCGTTATCTGGAAAATTTGATCTTTCAGCCTGTAAAATCAGAAAGGACTATTTATAACAATTCCAACACCGGGCTGGTTACGATACCCGATGTCAATTCGACGAAAGGTTCGTGCCTCCAGGCACTGGATGACGGAAAGGTTGAGACAAATGTGAATAATTGTTGAGAGACGTGTAACCGTACCGCTTACACATCGAAATATCGCGTGAATCTATGTCGATCCCTACTGCCACGGGTGTGACGTCATGTGTCATCTCCTCATAGACAAGGATCGCAGGAGCGATCGATATAGATAAAAGGCTGCGTGCGCATCGATCCCCTCTCGATTGCGATCGAAGGAGGTCGATGCGAGCAGCAGACTAATCACTCTGCGTCTGGACTCCATTCAGTACACACGCATGAGTCTAGTAGCGTTTCGCGTGAATCTAAGAGTTGTCTAATAATTAGATATTCCATTTCGAGTCGCAAATAAAGTCGACGATTCTGTATTTAGTTGCTAGCCCGGCTAAAGGGCATTTCTAGTCGCGAAGTGTGCGAAGTTTGAAATATCATTTGCGAATATTAAAGCGTCAAATCGCGAGATTTGTTAATTGAGAATATTGTTTGAGAATCGCCAATAAGGCAAAGTATTTACTTGTGTTCAAAGCCTGGCAAAAGGGCATTTCTTGTCGCGTTGCGAGAATATTAATAGAAATTGTTCTACTCCGAGTAAAGTCTCGTTCTACGACGTGTTTATTTGAGCATTCAAGCTCCATTTGATTTATTGGTTATATTGCTTTAAAGAGATAAACTATTGCATTGTATTCAATGCTTGCAGTGAAATTGATCACTTTTGTGAGTTGCATATCAGCAACCAAGTTCATAAAGATTTAATTGAAATTTTATTGCATTGCTTGTCGGCCGTTCGACAGACGGTTTAAGCCGCGCGCTCTGAAAATTATAGCGAAGGCGATTCTTCGTAGAGAGACGTTCTCTCACATCGGTACGCGGGATAGTAGAAATCTCATTTGCCTAGTAGCAGCAGTACGCATTGTCTCTGCCGCGATTATTTCTTATACGCATTCCTCGCAAGGAAGACTTTGTTTACTGTCTACGGTCGTCGCGTCTCTCTCGACCGTATTGTGGTCGCATTAGCTACCGAAGCCAACCTTGCGTTTTCATACGTCTGAAAATTACAGAGCAGCATTAATACGGGTGTTCTCATCTATACAGATTTAACAGAATATATCTCACTTTTACCAGATATCGTCTCTCAACAATTATTCACATTTGTCACAAACTTTCCGTCATCCAGTGCATGGAGGCACGAACTTTTCGTTGAATTGACATCGGGTATCGTAACCAGCCCGGTGTTGGAATTGTTATAAATAGTCCTTTCTGATCTTACAGGCTGAAAGATCAAAATTTCCAGATAACGGGTGTGTCTGGACAACAGCAGAGTCGCCCCGGCCACGTTATCGTGCCCCTGTCGACGCTGATCAGATTGTCTACGCCCACCCGTGATTCTTTACAATTTAGAGATCGTTCGCCGCTCCTGTGATTCTCCAGCAGTGCCGTTCGATTTTCTGAATTTTGTTACATTAATCCTTAACCCTAATTAGTACAATTCCAGATCGTTCTCCGCTCCTGTGATTCTCCAGCAGTGCAGTTCGATTTTCTGAATTTTATTACATTGATCCTGTTGACAATTCGAGATCGTTCGCCGCTCCTGTGATTCTCCACCAGTGCTGTTCGATTATCTGAATTTTGTTACATTGATCCTTCATCCTATTATTTATAATTAGAGATCGTTCGCCGCTCCTGCGATTCTCCAGCAGTGCCGTTCGGTTTTCTGAGTTTCAGTACATTGATCCTGTTGACAATTCGAGATCGTTCGCCGCTCCCGTGATTCTCCGGCAGTGCCGTTCGGTTTTCTGAATTTTGTTACATTGATCCTATTGACAATTCGAGATCGTTCGCCGCTCCTGTGATTTTCCAGCAGTGCCGTTCGGTTTTCGGATTTTATAATAGTCTACCACCCTATTACACTATTTAACCATTCAACCCCATCACGATCTTATACATATATCATAAGGCAAACAATAGTCTGGTTACAGACGATATCTGGTAAAAGTGAGATATATTCTGTTAAATTTGTATAGATGAGAACACCCGTATTAATGCTGTTATGTAATTTTCAGACGTATAAAAACGCAAGGTTGGCTTCGGTAGCTAATGCGACCGCAATACGGTCGAGAGAGACGCGACGACCGTAGACAGTAAACAAAGTCTTCCTTGCTAGGAATGCGTATAAGAAATTCAGACGGCTTACGCGACCGCGGTTCTCACTCGCCCGTAATGGACTTTTAACGCTTGCCGCTTGTCCAACACGCGTTTGATAATTTCATATCGCAGTATTGTCCATTTTGATTAATTAGGTCGAATTTCTCGGGCAAAAGCAGTCGTCACCGATCAGTGCTGCCGGGATACCACGGGAGCGGCGATCGGTCTCTACCTGCCACGGAATTCGCCTCGTTGCTCTTAGCAGGACACACAGGAATAAACCTAGTTCGAAATCAGGCCAGTGACACTCAGGCAAACGATCAGTCTTGCCGGATCAATCCGCGAAGGGTAATCGGCTCCTGCACTCTGTGCGGCAACAAACTTGGTGGGAAAAATTACGGATATCTA
Source organism: Lasioglossum pauxillum (assembly GCA_933228785.1). NCBI lineage: Eukaryota > Metazoa > Arthropoda > Insecta > Hymenoptera > Halictidae > Lasioglossum > Lasioglossum pauxillum. The sequence continues at coordinate 31,908,414 of OW121703.1, forward strand.
CGCAGAGCACGCAAGCGTGGTCATGGCGATATGCGAATTTTTCCTGCTGTCCGTTCTGAGCAGAACACACTGTGTATATCACGAAATCAGGATATACACAGTAACGCGAAGAAGGACACAATTTCTTGCTGCTATAAGAAATAATCGCGGCAGAGACAACGCGTAATGCTGCTTCTAGGCAAGTGAGATTTCTACGATCCCGCGTACCGATGTGAGAGAACGTCTCACTACGAAAGATCGCCTTCGATATAATTTTCAGATACGCGCGGCTTGAACCGCCTGTCGGACGGCCGACAAACAATACAACAAAATTTCAATTAAATCTTCATAAACTTGTTTGCTGATATGCAACTCACAGAGGTGATCAATTTCACTGCAAGAATTGAATACAATGTAATAGTTTATCTCTTTAAAGCAATATAACCAATAAATCAAATGGAGCTTGAATGCTCAAATAAACACGTCGTCGGACGCGACTTTACTCGAAGTAGCACAATTTCTATTAATATTCTCGCAATGCGACAAGAAGTGCCCTTTTGCCGGGCTTTGAACACAAGTAAATACTTTGCCTTATTGGCGATTCTCAATTAACATTATCAATGAACAAATCTCGCGATCTAACACTTTAATATTTGCAAATGCTATTGAAAATTTCGCACACTTCGCGACTAGAAATGCCCTTTAGCCGGGCTAGCAATTAAATAAAGAACTGTCAGTCTTATTTGCGACTCGACATGGAATATCTAATTATTATACGACTCTGTGATTCACGCGGAACGCTATTAGACTCATGCGTGTTAGCTGGATGGAGTCCAGACGCAGAGTGATCAATTTGCTGCTCGCATCCAATGTTCCGATTGTGGGTACATTTTCTCGCGCATGCGCGGCCAGGGCAGTAGCGTATCTACAATGACGCAGCAGAGCGGCCAGGCCCCTGACGCCTTGAGGTAGTTACAGTAAATTCTCTATAAACGCGAACGCCTCGGGGGGATTTCTTCGCATTTTTCGATCGTGGTCCTACGTTTTTCGAGCTTCAAAGGCCGAGCCGAACGTAGAGAAGGACAGCGCGTGTAAAGCGAGACCACGCACGGGCCTTTGAATTGTGCCGGCGAATCCGACTCTCCGCGTCTCTTTCTTTTCTATACGCGCTATCCTTCCTTGCGCCCGAAACGTTCATCGTCATTTAAACCACTACAGTTTAAATACCATCGAAGGAAAACTATCGAATTGAAGCGTTTACATCCGTCAGGAAAAGACACACTTTTTGTAGTTTTTGAACTGTTTTAAGTAATATACTTAAGATTTATTTAAGATTTATTTAATTTTGTTTCTTATCAAAAAATTGTAATGGAGCGAGCGACGCGCGTGACTTGACACGGTGTTCGGTTTTGCGACATGATCGGTCATAGTTCATCACGTCTTTATATTTGCGAAATCGAATGTTACTGCCGGGAAACCGGACGACGCACGACCACTGTACTCTTATGTTCTAAAGTTACTTCATATGTATATACCGTCAATTAAACCACTAAATTCAGTTTAAATTAGGTCGTGTTTGGTATCATTTTAATCAGAAAAATGCCAGAAATAAGGTAGTGAATGTCCCATAACAGTATCATGGAAAATAAGGAAGATAGACTGTTGGTGTAACGTTATGATGTCTCACGGGCCTTTGAACTGTGCCGGCGCGCTGCGACTCTGCGTCTCTTTTTTTCACATGCGCTATCCTTCATTGCGCCCGAAACTTTCATTGTCAATTAAACCACTAAATTCAGTTCAAATTAGATCGTGTTTGGTATCATTGTAATCAGAAAAATGCCAGAAATAAGGTAGTGAAAGTCCCATAACAGTATCATGGAAAATAAAGAAGATAGACTGTTGATGTAACGTTATGATGACTCACGGGCGTTTGAACTGTGCCGACGACTGCGACTCTCCGCGTCGCGTTAGTAGTGGTTCATACCGATATACCGAGCGGAGATCTGTGTGCTAAGTTGGAGGGGATATTTCTTTCGCGTTTATCGTGAAGAGATTTTCGCGTTTATAGAGAATTTACTGTATTCTGGCGGGAATGTACCAGTGTTATTGGCGGGACGACTGATGGACGAGAGACGTGATGCGGAACGAGGTAAGTATTGTTAATACGTTTAAGTCTTTTTTAAAAGTCTGCGGGGTGCTTAAGCTACCCGATTTCATCGAAAAGGTTACGTTACTGAGCCCGCGCATGCGCGAGAAGCGCGTGAAAATGTACCCACAATCGGAACACTGCTCGCATCGACCTCCTTCGATCGCAATTTTGGAAGGGGATCGATGCGCGCGCATTCTTTTATCTATATCGATCGCTCCTGCGGTCCGTGTTTATGACGAGAATCACACCTGACGTCACGGCCGTCGCAGTAGAGATCGATATCGATTTGCGCGATATCTCGCTATGTAACCAGAACGGTTACAAGGTTTTTCTGAAACATCTACAGCCTGTGCTCCATGATTACTATTATCTCGTATCCCCATGATACTTTCTGTATAAAATGCCCTTTTGCTTCCATTCCAATTTCCTCTTGTATTGTTTTGTTGCCTTCTTCTTAATGCGTAGCAATCTTCCATCAAATGTCCAGATTTCTTACAGTACCTACATTGTTGGTTTCTTTTGGTTTCATAAAATTGTGGTATCCTACCTTCTTTAGTCGTTACATTTCCACTCTTTCCACGTTGTGTATTTTGATTTCTGTTCTCTCTTCTAAAGTTTCTCACTTCTTTTTCTGTTCCAGCCTGATCTGCATTTATTATAGTGTCTAGCCCTTCATCTTTCTTCTTCTGCTTAACTCTTCCTTCTTCGGTAATCAGCTGCTTCTCTATTCCTTCGAATGTAAAGTCTTTATCGTCTAGTCTGTAAATAGTTTGTACTAGATTATCATATTCGACAGGTAGTTTTCTTATTAACTGAAAACATGTGAGTATTTCTGGGATGTCAAACTCTGCGTCTCCGATCAATAGCATTTTCTCATTCACTCTTCGACAAAATATTCCGATCGTCTCTTCATTTGGATTGAATTTGAGATCATAAAACTCGTCTGCAAGACCGGCTAGACGTGCACATGATGCAGGTTCAAAATTAATTTTTAAAATCTCCCAAGCTTCTTTTCCATCTAGATTATTGGCAATTAGAGTCTGAAATTGTCTTTCTATACCTTGATATATTGTTCTATATGCTTTGTCCTTCCTTCTTTGATATTCGCGCTTCTCTCGACTTGGCGCGTCGTCTTTTGGAGGCACCGTGATTCCTGTTATGAAGTCCCATGATCCACGATCGATCAGCAACACTTTCATATCCACCTTCCAACTATTATAATTGTTCGAATTCAGCTTCGGAAAATTAGGGAACGATAAAATATGGTCTTCCATTTTCTGTCTTCTTTTTATCCTCCACTTATTTCACAACGATTGCACGTTTCCGACCTCTTATTCTACGGCCCCAGAATTAATAATTTTTAACCTCAAAACACCACATGTGCCTGGGCCCATAACCAATTTGTTGGGGTTATGTTTGAAATAACCGCGTGGCCGTTGTTGAAGGTTATAAAATTATCTTTATTTAGTGTTCAATCTTAGATAAGGAAAAGCAAAAATAGTATATTGTCTGTAGCACCATCGCTACAGACCTATAATAACAAAAATGAAAAGTCTGTATAATTATTTCGATCACTTAGCTCAATAGGACTTTAGTACACAATGCATGGTGAGACGAACCATGACGCAACTACGACTGTAACGGACGACATTTGAACAACGTGTGTGTTGTCGACGCGACGCAACGAATAACGACCAAAATTACGCACGCGCGCCACATTTGAATATTGTATGATGCAGCAAAAGAATGCAACCTCATAGGTTTGAATTGTTTGTTATTTCGGGTCCATCCGATTGCTGAATATTCTTTAGGACAGCGTTTGTCCTAAAATCGCAACTTTCACATTGGGAAAAAACAGAACGCGGGGAAGGAGTACGCGAGATGTCGTTTATTTTACCTAAATTGTGTTGGGGTGTCGTACACTCCGAGTGTGCGGTGCACAGGTTAATACCGTCCATAGTAAGTGCATGTCACTTTGTTCTTTTCGTGCACTTACAATTGCCGAGATCGCCGGACGCGAAATGATTTTTTGATGAAATGTTGATTTAGCAAATCGATGAAAATGGGTTCTTGGGAGTTTATAGTGAAAACATTCGACATCAGAATTCCTATCCGTAAAGACCTAACAGTTATTTATCTCCTACATTGTTCAAAATCAATGGCTCCGAAAAGGAGTATTGCCTTGATATTATTCAGGTAAATTCTTCCACTCGGCGAGGTATGGGGCACGTGGCAATAATTAAGGTAGAAAAGGCGTTGTACCGTTCGTCCGTCAGCCTCTGCCCCAAGCCCGTCAATTTTATCACGGGTAAGAACGGCTACTGGTTGACTTTGCAAATGAGGCTGTTGTAAAGATTAGTTGCTTTGACGAGCATGAATTACTTTATAACCACCGTCCGACGGTGTTGGAAGGGACTTCCTCATACCAAATTATAATGTACATCGCATTGTTTATGTTCCGAGTAGTAGTCGAATACATTGGCCCGTACGAGCGATAGCGAAACAGCAATCGGCTAGAACTAAGATATTAAACCGTTACCGCCCACTACTACGCGATCGTAGGAAGTGGTAAGACGCCATCTCGCATGGGTCCGAACTGTTGACATTGTATTGATGCGTGCCTTTGAAGGAGGTTTCCAGGCAGGACAACGGTGAACAGTCTAGGTACGAGTGCGCGGCCGATTGGACCAGAGTGGAGGAGGCAGATCAGGTTCACACGCATTTTCGGCTCTTGTCGAAATATTGGTTGCAGCGGCCACACATATTATGTACCGTGCAACGTCAAAGTCAAAACATTGAGACTACGGACGCGGCTGCGTTGGGGATTGGGAGACTTTGTGATAGGCGCGATTTGTTTAGTTATCGTTCCCAGGGCTGTTCTTTATGGAGAGGTTTATGACACAGGCACTTTCGGGCAACACGTGATTACTGTAAAGTAATTTGTGTAGGCCCCGAGACTTCTCCGGTAAAATAAAAATTCTATATCCGAGCAATCTACGAAAAAGCACGTTCAGTTATCCCTGTTATAAATGTTCCGCTGGTTCTACATACCTGCAAAGTTAAGTGTCAACCGTTTGCGGCGCTTTTCGCCAAGGAAATTACACCCCCGCCCCGACGTCACTTAATGTATTTCAGCTGCCGAAAATGTATTTAAGCGACTGCGAAGCCAGATTTCCGCACCATTTTTTTGGCCTCCACCGAAACATTCACCTCGTGCGCTTGTTTTTTGTGTTGAACCTGTGAACTCAGCGTGCGCGTGTTTTCTCGCTATGGATATGGATTTGGACTTGGACTTGAATTTTGATTTGGATATGGATATGGGTATGGATCGTAGTAATGTGCTATGGTCAACCTTTCTGTTGATGATGATGAATCTTCTACGAATCGCGGGCAACCGAGAGGAGCAAAAGGGAGCAGGGCCAGGGCCTATACAAAGAAGGCGAAGACGGCGCTACAGCGTCCATCCACTCTGGTGAAATCGAGGCGCCGAAGGCGATTTGCTGTTGTATAAACAGTTGATGGACTACGAGGAAAAATTTTATAATTATTTCCGAATGAGTCATGGCTGCTTTGCTTCGTTGGTGAGCCGACTTCGTTCCCAGCTGACTAAACACAGAAGTTCAATTGGCCCGGATGAACGATTAGCCGTTTGCCTGCGGTAGGTGATTTTTTTAATAATTGATTGCTATTAAGGCGATAGGCTCAGTTCCGTTAATTAATTATCTCTAATTGTTGCAGATACCTAGCAACGGGAGATTCGTTCACGTCGATAAGCTACAGTTTCCGGATGGGGATTGCGACCGTGCACAAAATCGTGAACGACACATGTCGCATTGTAACAGCAACGTTGCTCAAGGAAACAATTAGACTGCCCGACAGGGCAGGATGGGAAAGAATCAGGAGCCAATTTTGGGAACAATGCAGGTTCCCCAATTGCGTAGGCGCAATAGATGGGAAACATGTCACAATTAAGGCTCCACCGAACTCGGGGTCGCTCTATTACAATTACAAGAAGACGTTTTCCACAGTGCTGATGGCCCTGACCGACGCCGATTGTAATTTCCTTGCTGTGGAGGTAGGAGGGTATGGGCGAAACAGCGATGGGGGCATTTTTGCGCAATCGAAACTAGGGCAGCGACTTGAAAACGGCACGATACAATTGCCCGACGCGTGCTTGCCGGGCACAAATATTAGCGCGCCCTGCGTCATTGTGGGCGACGAGGCGTTTCCATTGAAGCCGTATCTTCTCAGACCATATCCGGGATCTCGAGCCGAAGGGCATGAAGATAGAACACATTTTAACAAGTGTCTTTCCATGGGAAGGCGCGTAGTGGAGAACACCTTTGTCGCGAAAGTTTTGCGTGTACAATCGAAGGATAGATTTGAGCCACAAAAATGTCGATTACGTAGTCATGACCACATGTATATTTTATAATTACATTACGGCCTGTCAGAGACCGACACCAGCGTGTAGGACAGATTCCCCACCCCCCCCCCCAAGAGAGCCCCCGACGAGGCAATGGGGCGAGGGAGGGTTTTGCCGTTCGGAGGGCGTTCAAAAATTTCCTGTTTTTACGCTCCTCGAGCGTTTGAAAACTCCGTGATTTCTGACTGATTTATTGTAGAAATGCACTGTAGCAATAAATGTATTTTACAATTGTTAATGGGACTTATGTTTACTAAGCGTGAACCTTTTCATTTCAGAGCGTTTGAATACTTTCGTGACTCGCTTTATTACTGTACTACTGTAGAAATACAAGTATTATACAATTCGTAATGTGACATGTTTATTAAGCGGTCTTTTTTTTGTACCGGTTAGGATAACCCTACGTGATATCGGTATATATATAATTCAGTTGTTGAATTATACAGGTTTGCTGCTCATTCAATCTCACTGTTTCTCGCTCGCTATACTCTCAACTTGCACTCTTTCTCTATACAGGGTGGCCCACATAACTCTGAACAGCTCAATATCTCGAAAACTATGGCATCGATTTTAAAGTTCTTAGTCTTAAATTGCATGGAACTGAAGGGTCTTTCTGACTACATAAACGTGAAGTGGCCTCCCTTCCGCTTCAACGGGGGAGGGGAGGTACCTTTGTAATTTTAAATGGAACCCCCTATAAAATGTTACATATTTAGATTGTACCGGAAAAAACAAGTCAATTTTGTCTGAAACATTTTTTTGTCAGATACTTCCATGATGAGATATAACAGTTTGAAGTTTCGAGTTGTAGGTACTTGAAGCTCTCGGAAATAGCGTCATGGAATTGTACATACGCGCTTGAGTCCTTTGCTTATTCATGAAGAAACACAAACAATAATATTTACAATTCTTGAGTTTGACTCACTTATCTATGAAAATGTTTTCAGTTTAGAGCTGTTATTCAAGCAGTAACATTGTGATTATGGCTACTTTTGACACAGAAGTGAATATGTTATTAACGTTAGGTGAATGCCAAAAAAATTATCGGCGTGCAGCAGTGATGTTTTTTGAACGTTATGGTATCAAAAAATGTCATGCAACATTTCATAATTTAGAAAAGCGGCTTCGCGAGCACGGTGAATTGTGTAAAAAAACTCGCAATAAACCTAAAGATGTCACTAATGAAAATAATAGTGCCAGTATTCTTGCTGCAATTACATTAAATCCTCATATTAGTCAACGTACACTTGCACAAATATCACATGGTTTTATCACAAGAGCTTTCGATAGCAGATTACGATCACCGCGTAAGATTTTGTGAGTGGCTGCAGGGTGTTGTGGAAAATGACTTTTTGTGCAAAATACTTTTTTCCGATGAGGCCACTTTTATGAATTCAGGGCATGTAAATAGACATAATCTGCATTATTGGGCCGTGGAAAACCCAAATTGGATGCGATGTGTTCCCTTTCAACATCGATGGTTTTTAAATGTTTGGTATGGCCTAATAGTAGATTTTGTGATTGGACCTTATTTTTTTCAAGAAACTATAACATCTGCAAGTTATTGTGATTTCTTAAAAAATCATTTGCCTGCGCTTTTGGAAGATGTGCCACTGCACGTTAGAAGAGAAATGTGGTTCCAACAAGACGGCGCTCCTCCACATTTTGCAATCATCACCAGGCAATTTTTGAACGAAAAATTTGGGAACAAATGGATAGGTCGTGGGGGACCTCGTCAATGGCCTCCTCGATCCCCCGATCTGACACCATTAGATTTTTTCTTATGGGGATATGTAAAGGACAAAGTTATGTTTGAACCACCGACGACAAAAGAGGATATGAAACAAAGAATACGTGACGCTTGCGCTTCAGTGACTCTCAAAATGTTAAAAAATGTTAGAACAACTTTGATGTTTCGAGTAAATAAATGTTTACAAGCCCGTGGTGGACATTTTAAACATTTAATTTAAAGTACATTTTATTTTTTCACGAATAAGCAAAGGACTCAAGCGCGTATGTACAATTCCATAACGCTATTTCCGAGAGCTTCAAGTACCTACAACTCGAAACTTCAAACTGTTATATCTCATCATGGAAGTATCTGACAAAAAAAAATATGTTTCAGACAAAATTGACTTGTTTTTTCCGGTACAATCTAAATATGTAACATTTTATAGGGGGTTCCATTTAAAATTACAAAGGTACCTCCCCTCCCCCGTTAAAGGGGAAGGGAGGCCACTTCACGTTTATGTAGTCAGAAAGGTCCTTCAGTTCCATGCAATTTAAGACTAAGAACTTTAAAATCGATGGCATAGTTTTCGAGATATTGAGCTGTTCAGAGTTATGTGGGCCACCCTGTATATGAAACTCTCGACTCGCAATGCTCGCTGTTTCGCTCTGACCCGCGGCCGCGACCTACCTTGCATATATAGGCCGATCGTCACAAACACATACGTGCGAATCGGCTCACGTATGGAGTTCGCGGTTGTCGCACCTTCGTCGCTTTCTATCTCTCTCACTCTTTCGCACACGCTCGCTAGGGCATTCACCTGTCAGCTGTTTATTATTTCGGCTATCCGCAAGTGTCCTACTTGGCAAAAACGTCCGAACCGTCGATCGCGTTAAACAGTTTTCCATCCCTGCATTAGTTTTCGTATTCAACATGCGATACGTAAATTGCTACTCAATGACGATATCGCTGCTCCGGAAGTATAATGACGCAACTGTAAAATTTTGTGAAATTGACTTTATTTGTTTTCCTTACTCCTATAACGACATAAGTGTAAAAGGGTATAGCCGGATAAGCATGGGCCAGCGGCCCCCGCTTCGATTTTCCTGATTCCTGTCTTAAAACATCGTTTTATGTCTAAAAAAACATTGTGTAAAATTTCAAATGTCCACCCCCACCGATAGGGGTGATATTGAGGTAAATTTCCCCGCACTTAAATGCAATTTGCGCTAGAACGAGAAAAGATATCGACATGGGATAAACGGCAAATAAAAGATATAGATACACTCTATATTTCAGATTTTTTTTCAGAATTTTTTGCTAATTATTTATAGTTGAAAATAATTAATTAATTTTTTGGGAATTTTTTTAACTATCTTCCCCTAGGTTGACACCTACCAAAAAATTCTAAAATATTGCTATGATTCTAACCTATTTTTTTAAAAAAATCTCAGAAGTGTCCGTTTGGTAGAACAGTGTCACAAAAAATAAAGTATGCCGGCGAACGCTCGGTTTAATCAGTAACGACGCAGCGACCGATTCCCCTTGCGGTGGCTAGTGACGGGAGCGAACGGGAAGTCGGCGCTTGTACGGAAAAGCTGATACATGTAAAAATGCGACTAAATCTTCTAATACATGATTACAGTTAGAAGTCTAAAGAATTATATTCTAGACAATAAAAATCGTTTAGTTTATAAATACATATAGAAAAAAGAAAAAAACAAGAAAAGCGCCGACTTCCCGTTCGCTCCCGTCACTAGCCACCGCAAGGGGAATCGGTCGCTGCGTCGTTACTGATTAAACCGAGCGTTCGCCGGCATACTTTATTTTTTGTGACACTGTTCCACCAAACGGACACTTCTGATATTTTTTTAAAAAAATAGGTTAGAATCATAGCAATATTTTAGAATTTTTTGGTAGGTGTCAATCTAGGGGAAGATAGTTAAAAAAATTCCCAAAAAATTAATTAATTATTTTCAACTATAAATAATTAGCAAAAACTTCTGAAAAAAAATCTGAAATATAGAGTGTATCTATATTTTTTATTTGCCGTTTATCCCATGTCGATATCTTTTCTCGTTCTAGCGCAAATTGCATTTAAGTGCGGGGGAATTTACCTCAATATCACCCCTATCGGTGGGGGTAGACATTTGAAATTTTACACAATGTTTTTTTAGACATAAAACGATGTTTTAAGACAGGAATCAGGAAAATCGGATCGGGGGCCGCTGGCCCATGCTTATCCGGCTATACCCTTTGTAATGCAATAATAACCCACAATGTCTATAAAGTACTGTCATAGAAGAATTAAACCGAATCTATAGGCCATACTATTAAGATAAATGGAATAATTTTTCTTTTGCTTGTCTTGTAAAAGGCTATAGCCGGGTTTGATAGTGAAATTCGCCCCCGGCGGGATTTTAATCGTGCTTGGACCATTCGATAGCCTACCCAAAAAGACCCCTCTCTGCCAAGTTTCAGCCCCCTATCTCATCTATAAGAGTAGTTATTGAGAAAAAACGAAAAACCAGTTTTTGGCTCATTTTCCCTATTTATTGACAATTAAAAGTTCTGAAAAAAATCTGACACATTTCGGATACCAAGCCACATATTAGGTATCATTTCCAGATTTTTCCGCTGCAAGCTCTGCTTGTAAAAACTGAAAAACACGAAAAAAATCGAAAAAATGCAGGTTTTATATAGAAATCTAAAAGGTGCTACTCTAGATTTAATTTAGCAATGAGGTATTACCGTAAGTATTATGCTCAATTTTTTTCAGATTTTTGTGAGTGGTGCGTCATAGTTAAAAAAAATAAAAACCGCTTTTTTCGGCGTTTTTCCTAAGTTATACTTATATTTTCTGAATCATAAAAATATATTATGTGATATTAAACGTTCCTACGTTCAGAAAAACATCTCCCAGACTTTAAAACTTGCCTAATACGAAATACGAAAATAATACTATGTACATATATTCGAATATTTCGAAGAGAATTTCAACAGCGCCGGTTGGTGCAGCGGCTATAGTCTCCGTCTGCGTAACCGCTGAAGACTTTTTGGACCGGGTACGAGTGCCGATCAGGTCAATTTTTTTTTCTAAGTTAATCAGATGTTTTTACGCTTCCTAACCATATGATTATTGTTAAACCACTGTAAAAAACTTATTTGAACTATATTTAGACTATCTTAAAATATTTTTTCGGAAAAATATTCTTGGAGTACTTTCGGCTTCTAGTCATTTACGGACTGTATTACAGCTCTACTTTACATTTTTTACGTGGATTTGTGCATCGACTTGATTTTTTTATCTTTAATGGCCGAAAGTACTCCAAGAATATTTTTCCGAAAAAATATTTTAAGATAGTCTAAATATAGTTCAAATAAGTTTTTTACAGTGGTTTAACAATAATCATATGGTTAGGAAGCGTAAAAACATCTGATTAACTTAGAAAAAAAAATTGACCTGATCGGCACTCGTACCCGGTCCAAAAAGTCTTCAGCGGTTACGCAGACGGAGACTATAGCCGCTGCACCAACCGGCGCTGTTGAAATTCTCTTCGAAATATTCGAATATATGTACATAGTATTATTTTCGTATTTCGTATTAGGCAAGTTTTAAAGTCTGGGAGATGTTTTTCTGAACGTAGGAACGTTTAATATCACATAATATATTTTTATGATTCAGAAAATATAAGTATAACTTAGGAAAAACGCCGAAAAAAGCGGTTTTTATTTTTTTTAACTATGACGCACCACTCACAAAAATCTGAAAAAAATTGAGCATAATACTTACGGTAATACCTCATTGCTAAATTAAATCTAGAGTAGCACCTTTTAGATTTCTATATAAAACCTGCATTTTTTCGATTTTTTTCGTGTTTTTCAGTTTTTACAAGCAGAGCTTGCAGCGGAAAAATCTGGAAATGATACCTAATATGTGGCTTGGTATCCGAAATGTGTCAGATTTTTTTCAGAACTTTTAATTGTCAATAAATAGGGAAAATGAGCCAAAAACTGGTTTTTCGTTTTTTCTCAATAACTACTCTTATAGATGAGATAGGGGGCTGAAACTTGGCAGAGAGGGGTCTTTTTGGGTAGGCTATCGAATGGTCCAAGCACGATTAAAATCCCGCCGGGGGCGAATTTCACTATCAAACCCGGCTATAGCCTTTCAATCTTTGCAGTTGTGTCATTATACTTCCGGAGCAGCGAATATGCTAACCTGTACAAATCAGTCTCTGTTATAACAACAATGTCGAAACGGTGTTTATGTTTACTACATTTTGCGGAAAGCGCTTGATCAATCTTCTTCAACAAACACGGGCTTTGAAAATACATAGAAAACTAATAATTTTTTCCATGGTACCCTAATAATTTTTTACGTAGATTGAATAGAGAAATCGAATAGCGCAACAAAAAATATGCATCCTATTTAAAGAAATGATTATTATCAACAAAATATTACCAACCTTTTATTTTAAATTATTTTTTCTTGGGAGGTACGAATACAGAAGTGTATGGGTTCCAGAGCCCCCGTTGGGAGTCCGAAAAGGGTTGGAATTTGGGAGTGCTAGGGTTCAATAAACAATTCAACTATGCCTGTCTACACTTTCAATTCTTTTTAATCAAATTTTTTTAATATTTACACAATGAAAACAAAAGACAAAATGAATTTTCAAAACTTAGTCAAACGGGAGATCTCGTTCTCGTTGTTCTCTTTCTTTTTCTTCTTCGTCTTGCATCTCGGATATCTTTTGTAGGAGGGCCATTTTTACGATATTTTGTCGCCTCCGGCTCAATTCGAAGACATCAAGCGCCATCGATTTAAAAAACCTGACAAGGCTTGCTTTGGTTCGTAAAGCCTGGCACGTAACTTTGTCGCTGCCGCTTATCGATCTCTCAATCAAACCGGTACATCGATTGATAGTGGATAACAAATCACCCTCTGTTTCTGTTCGCCTCCTTTTGGGCGGAGGTTCGTAATCGTCCTCCTCCTCGGACAGTATACCGGAAGCAGTGTCCTGGCTCGCGCTTATATTCGCTGTCGCCTCCTCGCAAAATCTTCCGGAAGCAGTGTCCTGGCTCGCGCTTGTAGCCGCCTCCTCGTTAGTCCCGGAGGCCTCCTCCACGAAGCTCTCGCCCACGCTGGACAACATAGCCCTCTCTTCAAAGGAAGGGCCCAAGAAATCTAGACTATTGCCAAATCTGAATGGCCTCTCGATAGTTGTCGCCTGTCCGCTCCGCGTTGCATTCTTGCGGGCGTGATGCTTCCTGTAGCTGTTTCTAATGTTTTGCCAGCGGTTTTTGCATCTGTCCACTACAAAGCAAAATATTTTTTAATTAATCATTCAGTTACTTGATAGTTACTATTGAGATATCCCCTAATTATAATAGCATTGTGGGCAGGACACCCGTCTTGTTGAAGGTACATATCGTTCCTAATGTTTCTGTACTTGAAAACTTATTCGGAAAGATCAAATCGTGATGTACTAAACTACGATTGAAGGAATACTGTCTATAAGCTGATTAGATCGATGACACGATGACACACTGATGATTCTGAACCATAAGTGATAAATATAAACATAATATGGGAAGCGACGAGAGTAAACATAAAGTGAGACGCCCTAATTATGGCAACAACGAAAAATCTAATACAAAGAGCGAAGTTCTGTACCATAGAAGGTGGATCGCAGTTCGAACATCTGATGTGACTTTTTTTTGGGAAGAAATAACTTTTCATTAAAATTACGTTTGCACAAAATTTTTTTGTTTGAGGTCATTTCAAGGTCATAGTAAAATACACTGTTGAATTCGTCTCAAGACGTCAGCAAGAATCCTATGACGTCCAAAACATATGGTGCCATTTAAAACAGTCAAGGTGACTTTAACTTTTTTACGTAAAAGCATTTTTTCAGATTTGAGAATGTGCGAAAATGTAGTTCACCAAGTACTGATAAACTTTTGTTTATAGCATTTTTTAATTGTACTACCGGGAATGTCTAAAAATGGTGACATAACTTAACGCGTAGACCCTGCATAGTTATAGAGAATGGAAAGACAAAGCAACGATGTAGGGATGTATATTAATGCAGAAAATCAAATTTCAAAAATAAACAATTTTTAAGCGCGATGCAGTACGGGTTCCCATTGCCCGATCGAACTGAAATTTTTACACGCATCATTTTTTCACCAAGTGTCATATTACAGGGAGCTAAGACCAAAAAAATTCGAAAGTTGGAAAATAAGGACCACCATAATGTATAAACGAAGTTGTTAATAAAATATAGTGAATACTGACCAGGTAGACCCACTTCGCCCGCGATAGTCCTCCAGGCGATATTCTTAAATTTACAATCCATATATTTAGGGTGTTGCAGATCGTACAAAAACGTACGACTCCTCACTGCTTCTACGAGTCTTTCGTCCTGCGCGACTCGGTCCATATCCATAGCGAGAAAACACGCGCACGCTGAGTTCACAGGTTCAACACAAAAAACAAGCGCACGAGGTGAATGTTTCGGTGGAGGCCAAAAAAATGGTGCGGAAATCTGGCTTCGCAGTCGCTTAAATACATTTTCGGCAGCTGAAATACATTAAATGACGTCGGGGCGGGGGTGTAATTTCCCTGGCGAAAAGCGCCGCAAACGGTTGACACTTAACTTTGCAGGTATGTAGAACCAGCGGAACATTTATAACAGGGATAACTGAACGTGCTTTTTCGTAGATTGCTCGGATATAGAATTTTTATTTTACCGGAGAAGTCTCGGGGCCTACACAAATTACTTTACAGTAATCACGTGTTGCCCGAAAGTGCCTGTGTCATAAACCTCTCCATAAAGAACAGCCCTGGGAACGATAACTAAACAAATCGCGCCTATCACAAAGTCTCCCAATCCCCAACGCAGCCGCGTCCGTAGTCTCAATGTTTTGACTTTGACGTTGCACGGTACATAATATGTGTGGCCGCTGCAACCAATATTTCGACAAGAGCCGAAAATGCGTGTGAACCTGATCTGCCTCCTCCACTCTGGTCCAATCGGCCGCGCACTCGTACCTAGACTGTTCACCGTTGTCCTGCCTGGAAACCTCCTTCAAAGGCACGCATCAATACAATGTCAACAGTTCGGACCCATGCGAGATGGCGTCTTACCACTTCCTACGATCGCGTAGTAGTGGGCGGTAACGGTTTAATATCTTAGTTCTAGCCGATTGCTGTTTCGCTATCGCTCGTACGGGCCAATGTATTCGACTACTACTCGGAACATAAACAATGCGATGTACATTATAATTTGGTATGAGGAAGTCCCTTCCAACACCGTCGGACGGTGGTTATAAAGTAATTCATGCTCGTCAAAGCAACTAATCTTTACAACAGCCTCATTTGCAAAGTCAACCAGTAGCCGTTCTTACCCGTGATAAAATTGACGGGCTTGGGGCAGAGGCTGACGGACGAACGGTACAACGCCTTTTCTACCTTAATTATTGCCACGTGCCCCATACCTCGCCGAGTGGAAGAATTTACCTGAATAATATCAAGGCAATACTCCTTTTCGGAGCCATTGATTTTGAACAATGTAGGAGATAAATAACTGTTAGGTCTTTACGGATAGGAATTCTGATGTCGAATGTTTTCACTATAAACTCCCAAGAACCCATTTTCATCGATTTGCTAAATCAACATTTCATCAAAAAATCATTTCGCGTCCGGCGATCTCGGCAATTGTAAGTGCACGAAAAGAACAAAGTGACATGCACTTACTATGGACGGTATTAACCTGTGCACCGCACACTCGGAGTGTACGACACCCCAACACAATTTAGGTAAAATAAACGACATCTCGCGTACTCCTTCCCCGCGTTCTGTTTTTTCCCAATGTGAAAGTTGCGATTTTAGGACAAACGCTGTCCTAAAGAATATTCAGCAATCGTATGGACCCGAAATAACAAACAATTCACACCTAACAGCTGTTTGTGATTACTGGAGTGTTTCACATCTCATGTCTGCCGCACAGTGGGCAATTTGGACGAGATCTGTGCCACAATCAAAGAACTTTCTATTAGAAATGAGATATAGAGCGATGAAATTTTTTTTCAATTTAAAATTGAAACTTTGCAGAATATAGGAAAAATGGGGAGAAAGTTCTTTGATTGTGGCACAGATTTCGTTCAAATTGCTCACTGTGTACCGTATGAAATTTTTACATGGTGTGTTTGCTCGTGTAAGGACAAAAAGCGAAAATTCGCAAACCCAATTTTTCTAGTAAGATTCTAGTTATTTGCTACTTACAATCTGAAGGTATCCTACCGCCTTAAAGAGAAGCTATCGGTAGTTTACCTAAACGAACCGTGAAGCCGTGGAGCCCATAGAGACCTTTTTTCTGTGCTGCGCACAGCGGGGCACAGCGGGCCCGCCAACCCGCTCGAAAGGGTATAGCCGGATAAAATAGTCCAAAATGCCCTTGAGCCGAATTTTATCGATAATGTGCCATTCGATAGAGCACCAAGAAAAACCATACTGTGCAAAGTTTCAACTCTGTATCTCGATCGGGAGGGTAGTTATGGGGTAAAATCGAAAAATCAGTTTTTGGCTTATTTTCCCTAGTTAATGACGTTTAGAAATTCTGAGAAAAATCTGACACATGTCAAGAACCCAAATACATACTTTGCAATTGGTTTCAGATTTTTAAAGTGAAAATCCTGCTTGTAAAAAATCAAAAACCTCAAAAAAATCGAAAAAATGCAGATTTCACATGGAAGTTCTAGAGTGACAACATTTATATTTTTACAGTAGCAGTATATTGTCATAAGTATTGTTCATGAATTTTTTCAGATTTTTTGGTTTGGTGCGCCGTTGTTAAAAAAAATAAAAACTGATATTTTCGACGTTTTTTCCGCGAAGAACTAAGCTAACCTTAAAATTATTACGTTCTATTTGTTCTGTAAGTCTATCAGGCACTGATAAACCTTGAACATTATTAAAAAATAATTAAACAATGAAATCGGCTTGATTAGTATTTTTACTATGTCAGCGTATTACATCTGAAAGTATTAAACACAATCCCAACAGCTCGGTTGGCTCAGAGCGTTAGGCGCTCGACTGTTAATCTGCTTATACTAGGTTCGCGCCTGGCATACGTATACACTTTTTTTTACTTGATTCATTCTTTTTTTTTATGTCTAACTATATAATAATCAATCGTATGTTTGTAGATTTCTTTTAGAAGCAATATCTAAATATTAAAAAAATAATTTTAAGGTAAAATTCGCAAAAAAAATTTTGGAGCAATTGTTAACATCAATTTTTAGTTACACATCTTCTTAAATCTGGTAGTATTAAATATTTTCTGCAGTAAATCTATACGTGTCTTCGAGTTTTAAATACTCCGTTATAGAGAAAACGGTTTTGTAAAAGTTTTGTAAAAACGGACGAAGTGTCCGTGTTTTATAATTTTGTACCTTTAGCCCGTCCGTTTACCTTTACCTTTATGTTCACCTTTTCTTTTCTCTACTCGCTTTATGACTCTGTCGATCATCAGTACCAGGTAACGGATTACTAGGGTTGTCGTTACCTGTTAATCGGTTATCGGTCGCGGGTGTAGTTGAGGGCAATGGTACGGTCAAAAAGCTGAACTTTCACCCTCCAGACCCGGGTAGGGGAAAACGATACCGCGAAATGTGAAAATTGTTATTCCAAGCAACTCTGGTCACTCTTGGACCGAGCTCCGAACGGTGAAGATTGTAGTGAGTGAATTATTTCTGAGTTCTTTAGTTATTTTCTGAGTGTTATCAGCATGGCAAGTGAAAGGATATAAATCGTTGATACCAAAACCTCGCGTGTTAGGTGTATTAAATGTAACATTCTAGTTCGGAAATTACGCGGTACAAGAAAACAGATAAATACAGTTATAGAATCAATGAGGTGGTCTAGAATTTTGAATAAAGAAGTGACTGTTGGTGATATACTCTGCAATAAGTGCCGCCTTTTTACATATAGAAAAGAAATCTACAAACATACGATTGATTATTATATAGTTAGACATAAAAAAAAAGAATGAATCAAGTAAAAAAAAGTGTATACGTATGCCAGGCGCGAACCTAGTATAAGCAGATTAACAGTCGAGCGCCTAACGCTCTGAGCCAACCGAGCTGTTGGGATTGTGTTTAATACTTTCAGATGTAATACGCTGACATAGTAAAAATACTAATCAAGCCGATTTCATTGTTTAATTATTTTTTAATAATGTTCAAGGTTTATCAGTGCCTGATAGACTTACAGAACAAATAGAACGTAATAATTTTAAGGTTAGCTTAGTTCTTCGCGGAAAAAACGTCGAAAATATCAGTTTTTATTTTTTTTAACAACGGCGCACCAAACCAAAAAATCTGAAAAAATTCATGAACAATACTTATGACAATATACTGCTACTGTAAAAATATAAATGTTGTCACTCTAGAACTTCCATGTGAAATCTGCATTTTTTCGATTTTTTTGAGGTTTTTGATTTTTTACAAGCAGGATTTTCACTTTAAAAATCTGAAACCAATTGCAAAGTATGTATTTGGGTTCTTGACATGTGTCAGATTTTTCTCAGAATTTCTAAACGTCATTAACTAGGGAAAATAAGCCAAAAACTGATTTTTCGATTTTACCCCATAACTACCCTCCCGATCGAGATACAGAGTTGAAACTTTGCACAGTATGGTTTTTCTTGGTGCTCTATCGAATGGCACATTATCGATAAAATTCGGCTCAAGGGCATTTTGGACTATCTTATCCGGCTATACCCTTTATGGCATTTGCACGCGGGCTAAAGTACGCGTGCGCCCGCGAACGCACGCGGGCGAACTCGTTGTAAACGCACCTTAATACGCGCACGCCATCTAGAGCAGGCATGGGCAAAAATAGCACGCGAGCTAGGGAATTCAAGGAATACCCGTGGAATACCCCCACTTCTCCCGGCCGCGCGTCTCGCTCCCCGTGGCGGCCCTAGTGCTCGGTACAACTACGGCTGCTAAGGGGATTGAGACGCGCGGCCGGGAAAAGTGGGGGTATTCCTTGAATTCCATAGCTCGCGTGCTATTTTTGCCCATGCCTGATCTAGAGGCTCCGAACCGCGACGGTACCGGTCCAGTGAACATTGAAACGGACGCGCAAGTGTAGGGAGTATGGCGCTAGTGTCACCATTCCCCTAGGTCGCGCCTAGGGAGATCACCGATAGGGAGTTGGAACTCCTACTCCCAACCGTCTCTCGTAGCGACCGTTACGCTTGGCGTTCCAAGCAGTTCAAAATGTTCGGCTCTTTAGTTCAGACGTATTGAACATACTTCCAGTCATACTGTGTTTCGAGGCTTACCTCTTTTGCATATATATATTCTCCGACGTACGGTTACGACGGACGTCACTACCGTGCGAATAAAGTTACTATTAAATGATTCTCGTTGAACTACAAATACTGCAGTGAATTTAATCTGAGGTCCTAACCACGTGGTTCCCGCTATACGTAGAGTAGGCTACGTTCTTCGGTACCTTCCCTGAAGCTTCTGATTATCTCCTCAAGGTATATCAACCATTAAACCTCCAATTGGTGACCCCGACGTGATATGAACCCGTCGCCTGCCGTGATTTCACCGATCACGAGAAGGAAGGACATCAGCACGTGGTTCTGGGACATTACGTGCCTGCGGCTAATCTGGCTGGCACGCACCTTCATCGAGGAGCGTCGAGGATCCAGCCAAGCAGAGTGTAGCGTCACACTGACGCCACGTTCTTTCGAAGAGGACGCACTCGAGTACCAGTTTGCTGTTTCGCCGATCGACGCAGTACGAAGGACGTTTCCTGTCCGCCATCTTTGCTGCTACACGAGGTACACCGCTGTGAAGCCGCCATCTTGCTCCCTGAAAGAGCCGTTCCACAGGTGGATTCCGGCGTGCATAGAAGATTGCGAGCGATTTCTGTGAGTGCGAGCGTCTAATTTAGCCGTTAACATTTGTTATCGTGATTTCCGTAGAATTCTTCGCGCATTGCATTTTCGACGCGCGTAGATTTCCGTCGAGATAGTTTAAGACCCACCGCCGCGGCTCCTGTTCGGTAGCATCGCGTGCTCGCGCATATAGGCAAGATGACCGCGCCGGCACCACTTTCGGGTCATGAAGAAGTCCTGCGATCGCTTCTCGAGAAGCATGTCGATTCGTATCGCGTACCGAAAATTCCCTCATTCTTTCGCGAGGATCCTTCGCTGTGGTTCATGCAAGTTGAATCATCTCTCGCCGCGGCTCGCATAACCACGCAGAAAACGATGGCCGGCGTCGTCATATCTGCGTTGACGTTTGAAGAGATAGCCGCGATAAAAGATATTCTCTCTATGACCCCGCAGCCTCAGGATCTGTTCGATCAGATAAAAGCGCGCATTATTTCAAATTTTTCAACTTCGGCGGAAGCGCGTTTACGCCGACTTCTAAAAGGTGAGGTGCTAACGGAAGGAAAACCTTCCCAAATATTGATGCGCCTTCGCAATCTAAATGACGGGTCGTGTAGCGACGACATAATTCGCGCTACTTTCATGGAGCAGCTTCCTGCTCAGATTAGGACAGTCTTGGCCATGTCTAAGATTACCGATCTTCAAGAATTCGCCGAATTGGCCGATAAGGTTGTCGAGGCATCGGGTTCCGTCACGCCCGCGATTTCATCAATCTCGCCGCGAGAATCTTCTAGTCGCGATGTCGAGACATCGGATGCCGTCGCGTCCACAGTTTCTTTTCGAGGTTCTTCAAACCGCGAGCTCGAAGCAAAAGTCGATCGTCTCACGAATCAAGTAGCCGACCTAGCAAATATCGTGAGACGAAATTCCCGCGACGTACGCCGTAGAACTACTTCCCGTGGGAGATCAGGTTCGCGTACTAAGTCGCGAGATTCCGCAGTGTGCCGTCTGCACCGGAAATACGGAAGGGACGCGCGTCATTGTATAAAACCCTGCTCGTGGCAGGCGGGAAACTAATATGCACTAGCCGCGTGGAGGCGAGCGCGCTGAGTGCTGCATCACATCGTCTCCATGTTCGTGACCGCGATCTCGGTCTTACGTTTCTAATTGACACGGGAGCGGATATCTCTCTGTTACCGGCTAACGAAGCCGCGAAGAAACGCGCGACTGGTTTAAAATTGTTCGCGGCAAACGAGACGACGATTGAGACGTACGGAGAGAAGCGACTCATACTGAATCTAGGCCTTTGCCGTGCCTTCTCTTGGAACATCTGCGTCGCCGCGGTACCGTACGCGATTCTAGGAGCGGATTTTCTCAATCATTATAGCCTTCTGGTCGATCTGCGTCATAAATTGATCGATCCGTTGACGCGAATTTCCACTGTCTGCACAGTCAGAACCTCGCCGGTGTTCAGCGTGAAATCGATCGATCCCGCATCTCCGTTCGCGGGGATACTCTCTGAGTTTCCGGGAGTTATAGGACCATCGCAATCGAATTGCGATTCGCCGCGCGACGTGTTACATCATATTGTGACCGAGGGTCCCCCGTCGCCGAGCGTACGCGACGACTGACGCACGATAAACTACAGGTGGTCAAGGCTGAGTTCCGACAGCTCGTTGCTGAAGGAACGTGTCGTCCATCGAGCAGCCCATGGGCTAGCCCCATTCATCTTGTCCCTAAGAAGGATGGGGGTTGGCGGGTATGTGGCGACTACCGTCGCTTGAATTCGGTGACTGTTCTCGATATGTACCCGGTTCCTCATTTGCATGACTACTCAGTCAATTTGCACAACAAAACGATCTTCACCAAGCTCGATCTTCAGAGAGCGTACCAGCAGATTCCGGTTGCGCCGTCGCACGTCGCGAAAACTGCTGTGATAACACCTTTCGGGCTCTTCGAGTATACCGTGATGCCTTTCGACCTCCGTAACGCCGGGCAGACATTTCAGCGGTACATTCATCGTGCCCTCGGAGACCTCGATTTCGTATTTGCCTACATTGACGATATCTTCATCGCTTCTTCGAACCTCGAAGAGCATGAGCGTCACCTCCGCATTGTTCTGCAACGTTTGCAGGAACACTCGTTACATTTGAATCTTACCAAATGCGAGTTCGGCAAGTCTCGTCTCGAGTTCTTAGGACACGTAGTCGATAGGAACGGGTCTGCACCCATTCCCGAAAAAGTCAAGGCCATTCAGGACTTTCCGAAGCCTAAAACAGTTTCTGACCTACGCAGATTTCTGGGTATGGTCAACTTTTACGGACGCAGTCTTCGTCGTGCCGCTGACGTGCAAGCACTCTTGCACGAATATCTTTGCGAGTGGAGAAAGAATGACAAGCGCGAAATTGTCTGGACTTCTAAATCCGAGGAAACGTTTGCACGAGTCAAATCTGACCTCGCCAACGCGACCTTGCTAAATCACCCCGCTCCTGATGCAGTAACGCGTCTCGTTGCCGATGCGTCCGATTTTGGAATGGGGGCGTCGTTTGAACAGAAGTTTCAAAACTCGTGGAAGCCTTTGGCATTCTTCTCTCGTAAGTTTACTCCATCTCAAAGGAATTACAGCGCGTATGATCGTGAATTAACCGCTGTCCATGAAGCTCTAAAATATTTTAGACATTTTCTAGAAGGTAGAAATTTCGTAATTCGTAATTTCGATCACAAACCTCTCGTGTATGCGTTTCGTCAACGCGCTGATAAAGCATCGCCTCGCCAACTTCGGCAACTATCATTCATATCTCAGTTCACTACTCGTATCGAGCATCTCCCTGGCTCCGTAAACATCGTCGCCGACTCGCTGTCGCGTGTAGATGCCTTGCATCTCGCCGCGGATATCTCCTTGGAGGAGCTCGCGAGATTGCAGGAATCCGACGAGGAATTGAAAAGTTTATTGGCCTCTACCGATCACTCGTTAGCTTTACGGCGAATTCGGTGGGGACCCTCTCATATTGCGATTGTATGCGATTTGGAAGGAGAAGTATTGCGTCCATACATTCCGGGCCCGTCACGCAAGGCCATTTTTGATAAATTTTACGAACCCGCGCACCCGAGCGCAAAAATTACCGATCGCGTGATCCGAAAGCGGTACGTTTGGCCGCGAATGCATCACGACATCGCGAAATGGTCGAGAGAGTGCTTAGATTGTCAACAATCTAAAATAACGCGCCATAACCATATTAAACCGGCGGAATTCGTTGCTCCCGATGAGCGTTTTAGTCACGTCCACATGGACATTATCGGCCCGTTGCCGATATCGGAAGGCTATCGTTACTGCCTGACCATGATAGATCGTTTCTCGAGATGGCCAGAGTCGGTTCCGCTCGCGAATATTGAAGCTACTACCGTATGTAGAGCGTTCGTAGATCACTGGATCTCACGTTTCGGCGCCCCTGAAACCCTCACGACCGATCAGGGCAGTCAATTTGAATCGAGACTGTTCACCGCGCTGTCGCAATTATCCGGATGCCACCGAATCCGGACGACCGCGTTTCATCCAGCGTCGAATGGAATGATCGAACGATGGCACCGATGCCTTAAAACTGCGATTATGTGTCACACGAACCCTACGTGGTCACGCGTGTTATCTACCGTAATGCTTGGTCTTCGAAATAACGTTATGGATTCGGGCTCGTCGCCCGCCGAATATCTATACGGCACCTCGTTGCGAATTCCGGGCGAGTTTGTACTCCCCGATGACGGTCCCGCGGATCCGCAAATGTTTATCGAAGAATTTCGAGACCACATGCGCAGTGTTAAACCTGTTCCCGTAGAACGGCGTCATAAAAAGCGTGTTTTCTTATTTGAAGATATAGACACTTGTTCACATGTATTCTTGCGCGCCGGTACGAATAAAAAGGCGCTCGAACGGCCATACCCAGGCCCGTATAAAGTAATAAGTCGCCCTACCGACCGCGTTCTAGAGATCGACGTGAACGGAAAACCGCGATCCGTTTCGATAGAAAATGTGAAACCAGCGTATCACTTTCGAGAGGAATTAGCAACCTCGTCTAACGAATCCTCCGACACGGATCAACGGAATGCGCTGCGAACATATTCGCGAGCGAAAACTGTGCAAATACATATCTGACATCAGCGACAGTTGCGGCAGAATGAAGAAGCTCCCGGACAAAGATAGAGGGATCCTCGTCTCTCCTGCAGGGCTGTGACAGAAAGGAGATATGTCCCTCGCAGGAGAGACAAAGACGGAGAGATATAACCAAGCAGCTTGATTTCTCGATCACGCGGGTAAGCCGCATTTAGCGAAGAAGCAATATTTTTTGATGCTCTTTGTGTTGAAATATTCTCTGAACTGTCGCGGGGTCCCATACAGATCCCTTTTTTTAGAAAAGTGTACAGAAAAAAAATTATTCTATAAAAACGTACGCTTTTACTGTTTATAAAGTTTCAAGAGGCAAATTGCAAAAAAGGGCTTTGTGCGGGACCCCGCGATAATTCAGAGAACATTTCAACACCAAAATTATCCAATAATATTGCTTTCTCGCTGAATGCGACTTACCCGCGTGATTGTTAGACAAGTGAACAGTTCGTATTCCAATATGGCTGCTTGGCTATCGCGCTTTCCGACTTGTCCCGCCCGCGCGTCTCGTTCCCCGTAGCGGCCGTAGTGCTCCGAGCACTGGTAAGGTCGCCACGGGGAGCGAGACAAGCGGGCGGGCAAGTGGGGGTATCTCTTGAGAATGCCTCCGATCGAGCTACGAATTCATCGTGCCTCCTGGGCTTCTCCTCTGAGCGTAACTGACCTACGATTCAAGTAGTAGAAGGATAGAGAGATCCTCGTCTCTCCTGCGAGGCTGTGACAGCGAGGGAGATATATCGCTCGCAGGAGAGTCAAAGACAGAGATCACCACGCAGCTTCATTTCTCGATGAACTTGTAACTACTTTCTGAAGCGGAGAAGCAATATTTGTTTATGCTCTTTGTGTTGAAATATTCTCTGAATTATCGCGGGTATCGTACAGAGCCGTTTTTTGGATTGTACTGAATACAATTTCTTCTACAGACAGTTTATAAATTACAAAATTGGCAAATTGCAAAAAAGGGCACTGTATGATACCCCGCGATAATTCAGAGAATATTTCAACGCAAATATTATCCTGAAAATAGAAAAAGAGATAGGGAGAGGTGGAGAGTTTACTGGAGAATTAGCACAAAGTGACAGGGCAAATCAGGTTCAATGGCAATACCTTTATTTTTTTAAATAAATTTATTTCTTCAGCGTTGGTATATAAAATAATTTTTATACAGCGGCAATACATTTTGATCACCTCTTCTGGCACCACGACCGCGGCCCCTTCCTCCTCCACGGCCGCGGCTCCTTTCTCCTCCACGGCCGCGGCCCCATCCTCCACTTCGCTGTTGCAGTTGTTGCTGCTGTAGCAGTTGTTGCTGCTGTTGATAATGCAGCTGTTGCTGATGTTTCTGCCGTTGCTGCTGTTGATAATGCAGCTGTTGCTGATGTTTCTGCCGTTGCTGCTGTTGATAATGCAGCTGTTGCTGATGTTTCTGCCGTTGCTGCTGTTGATAATGCAGCTGTTGCTGATGTTGCTGCTGTTGCTGCACAATGTGCAGCAGCTCCTGCTGCTCGACACTCAGCCGATGACGACGACGTGCATTACGTATACGCCGCCCTTCTCCCTGGAAATGCCATAATAGCATAAAATATTAGCATAAAACATTACATGCAGATACAGTCTTGGACAAAAAGATAGGACACCCTATGGTTTTTTATCTTTTTAACTAATAGAAACTTTTTGGGTAAACTAGAGCAAGTAGTTTACTAGAGGATGTTAAAAAAATGTTTTCAATAATTTCAATTGATTGAAATTTGTAAAAAATGTGTCAATTATATGTGTTACTAATTATTGAATTTATATATGTAATTCCCAGGCTCGTAATGGTGAATGTGATAAATGTCTTGACTGATTGAGCCAGTAGAATAACGAGCGGTCGCATCATGCTCACGCATACGCACAGCACGTACGTGCACGTATAGACAAAATTCAATGTAGTAGTAGCTGCAGCTTTTGGCAAATATGTATGTATATCAAAAACTAAGGCTGAGCGTCGGTTACATGTGTACGAAAAAGTTGTTCAGAATGTTGAGTTTTACAATATATTTAAATTTTATCAAAATCGGTGAGGTGGGACCCTTTATGCACAATAACCAAGTTATGGATATTTATCACATTCATTTAATTTCTTTCTGACCTCCAGAAAAAGATGATTACGAGTTGGGAATTATAGAAACTCCTTAATGTTATAAATATTCAATAAGTTAATGTGATAAATATTCAATAATTTATCACATTTATCAAATGAATTGGTGATTATATATAATAACTGGTAATTATACATAATCACCAGTTTATTACATTTACTGTAGCATATGCACTGTGAAAGTTTCATCGAAATCGGTTGATGCTGGTGTTACGAGCCAGGGCTGCGAGCAGCTCTAGTGGCCGGCGATGTATTTATACTCAAGGAATAGGATTTTTATCTGTTAGTAAGCGTGGACGAACCCAATGCGATTATTGGGGAGCCACTAGGTGATAGAAGATTGCGAGGACGAACCTGATGCGATTGTCTGGGAGCCTCTAGGAATGCAGTTTGGCGCAGACGAACCTGATACGATTGTCAGGGAGCTGCTAGGATGCGGACGAACCTGATGCGATTGTCAGGGAGCCGCAAGGATAGTACAGATTGCGTGGACGAACCCAATGCGATTATTGGGGAGCCACTAGGTGAAGATATAATGATAGAATTGCTAGAAGGGAATAGTATGATGTGGACGAACCCAATGCGATTGTTGGGGAGCCACTAGGAGGTTGGATAAAGGCACGGACGAACCTGATACGATTGTCAGGGAGCCGTTAGGACGCGGACGAGCCTGATACGTTTGTCAGGGAGCCGCAAGGTTGGATGATTTGGATGGGAATTGTTAGTGGGCCTCGTAACAATTATAATCGAATTGATACAATCCGAGCGGTTAGATTGTATCATGTGGGAACGTTCAATTATTCTAATAGGATTGTGGAACGATAATTAAGGGTTAAGTGATCTTACGCGAATTTATCAAAACACACAAATATGTATATATTGTAAATAAGAGATGTATTACAGATGTGTGATGTGTAGATGTCGCGTAAGAAATGAAAAACTATAATTGAATATTTACCTAAAGAAGTGCTCAGTTTGACGCACTGGCAATGCGGGGGTCTCGAGTCAATACGTTAAAGACTGCCTAATAAATTAAATACCGAATACACGGAATCTATATGGTTGACGTTGTTTCGAAGGGGAACTCTAGCCCGATCTAGCTGGAAATTGACCTAACGAGAATACAGCACGACGTGACACGATTCGTGACTACGAAGATACTAGCCCCCGATGATAGAAATACACGGGTTTATATACCCCTAAAATGAGTGGGGGAAATATCAATTATCTAAAGTCGTGTAGTGCCAGACTCTCGTTTTTTGTCACTTTCCATTAAACCGAGCCAGAGCTCGGTCTTCGTTAAAAGGGGACTTGAGATATGATTCCGTTATCTAGGGATGCTTCCTGCCAGACACGATCTCGAAGAGATTTTCGTGAGAAAGTCAAAAGAGATCGGTTCTGTAACCGTCACATCTCCCCACCAAGAAGAAACATCGCGGTTCGCGTGATGCTTTCTCATCAGGCAGGAAACATCCCTAGATGTTATATGTTTACCGAACAAAGAAAGAGAACGTAACTGAAGCGAAAAAGAGAGAAAAGAAAAAATTAAAAGAACTAACGGGTGTAGTGTAATGTGTAGTGTATGTGTAGTGTATACTTAAATACTAGATGGGGCTCAGATTGGCACAGCGTAGCCCAATTGCAACCATCCCTCTGCGATGTCGTGTGGTGGTTGGTTCGGAAGCCTGTCTAGGAGGAGGCGCCCCTTGATGTGTCCGTCCTCTGTGGTCGTCGCACTGATGACACAGCCCCTACGATGCGACATCACGTGCCTTGCGAAAGCAATTTATTACTTTCGCAATGGGGCGGTTGTTGCGTGGACGGATACCCTCCAGATCTATCCGGATCGCCTGCCAGGGTTGAGACCGGAAGCGTGGTGGCAGGATCCACACCTGACTTATCTCTCGCTCCACCGTTGCACCGATGTCTCCCAGGAATACGGAGACCACCCCGGCTCGCACCCCGGTTACTTCACCCCTGGACCAATAGGACCCGTTTTGTACCGCCACGAGGAGTCCAGGCTTGATGGCGGTCAGCAAGGGCACGCACAGTTGGTGACGCTCCAGCATGTGGTGGCCAAAGTTCCGGAGGAAGATTTTTACTTCCTCCGAGGGATGTTCAGCGGTAATCTAGGCGGTTGTCAGGTTCTCGACCTCACCGACGATGCAACGAAACGGCGCGTTCACACCACGGGGCCTCATTATACCCTTGGTTTTTTGGCTAGAGATTCTCCCGGCGTCCATTTGCGGATGTTCTCGTCTGTCACCTCGAATAGCGATAGATGGTCTTGCCGCCTCTTTGGTGTTCTGGTTGACGTCGCTCTACCTTTTACAATTCTTCCTTCCTTTGCAGGTTGGTATTGTCGAGGGACGATGACTTGACAGTTTTCTTTTTCCAAACACCCGCTCTGATCTGTTTGGATGGCAATGCTGCGCCTTCCCTCAGTCAATTCTAAGTGCGATGGTACGTTATCCTGCATGGATGCTGCGACTGTGACTTCTGGGGGCCAGAGCTCCGCTTTTTATAGGGGCTGAAGTTCCCCTTATGTCTACAGATGTGTGGTCCTGCTGGGGGGTGGGGGTCGTCCTGTCCCTTAGTAGATTGAAGCAGAAGGCCTCATATTTGGGGCCTGTATACCCACTTCCGATGGTTCTTCAATTTTTATTTCTGTCTGTTCTTCATTATTATTACGACGTATATTGCATTGGCTTTGAAAAATTTTGAATTTTAAAATGAATATGCCAACTAAGATAAATAATGCTACTGTTATTCCCATGAAGGAGAAGTTTGAAATTTGTTGATGTTTAAACAAATCTTGATGAGTCGTGATACCTTTCACCTGTCTTTCTATCTCCCCGAGCGATATGGCTGCTGGAAGTTGGTCCCAATGGTTTATGAGGTTTTCTTTACTCGATTCGTTTAATTCTATTACCTTGATGTGATGTTCCGACATCTCTGGTAATAAGGTCGACAAATTGTACGATGCAGCCGGGTAATATACTACATCTTGCGAAATATCTATTACATCCAGTGCCCTTAACTGCATGGAGTTGATTGTGGTTTGACAGCCTGCTTCTAATTTGAAAATTCCCGTTTTGTAGAAAGTCTTTACTGTCGCCTTTTTCCCTTTGCAATAAATTTGTGCCTTCCTCTCCTCAGGCATAAAATACAACCACGTAGCAGGTGTATTTAGGGGTCGCCAGTAGGGTTCCAAGTTCCCTGTTACCTTTATGTTGCAGGTACTCCAATCTATTGTGGTGGGGTTCAGCAGCAGGTTGGTTTCACAGGTAGCATGCTGATTTGTTTCATACAGAGCTAGTGTAGCTGGCCCCAATATCTGATTATGATGATGACGGCAAGTTTTCAGATAATCTTCATTAGGCAGGAAGTACTGTTGTTCATCAGATGATACTGCGATGTACGAAAATCGTGGTTGGATGTATGATGCCACTGTTTTCGATTTAAGTGATTGTATCGATGGACAGGGGTAGAGTTTGTAGAAGTTAAATACCTGATGGTCTAATAGTGGTACAGTAAGTTCAAAAACTATCCTGCCTCTAGTGAAAACTATGTTCAACTTGGTAATCCTTTCGAGCTGTTCCGTTAGCAATTCTTCAGGTGAGAAAGGAAATTCATGGGATGAGGTTTGTCTAATTTTTAAAGCAGAATTTAGTAATTGTTGAGGCGAGAAAATTGCTGGGTGGAGAATCCCTTGTTTTGCCAGAAGTATTGCATCTATTAGCAATAATAAATTAGTACTATAGTCATCTAAACCCTTTTCAATTTCGAACAGTGCTTCCCTCATAACACTTTCAAAACGCAACCTGTCCAGTTCTGTCTGTGTTTCATGTAATTGTTGAGAGTGTTCAGAAACTGCTTTCATGAGTTCAGACATCCCCTTGGTTAAATTCAACAATCTTGTATGTATTGTTGAAAATTCACCCTTAATGATATGGGTTTGCCTCGCTATTACCTCTGTGATCTCCTGTTGATTCTTGTATATTTTATTTAGCTCATGATTATAATAGTTTGCATCCTCTTGAGTTAAGGTTCCGAATAAAATATTGCTATATTGAATCAATTTTGCGATCGAAAAAGATTTTAAATAGAATAATGATTTCGGCGCTTAGGTTCGATCAATTATAAACATTAAAGAAATTCCATTTTTATAACAAATTTGCAATTTGAAACCTCGACGTTTCGATCCTGGTGAGAATCATTTTCAAGAGATTTTTGCGTCTGAAACAAAATGTAACATTGCAAAAGAAAACCATAGATAGAAAACGAATAGAATTTTTTAAACTGGAAAAATGAAATAATTTTTCCTTACATGTTATATGGAACAATTCTGAATTTTAACTTTAGTAACCACGTGTTGCTTCCATGCTGGTAGATAATGGACTGACACCTTGTTGAAGGTTAAGATGTAAACAGTGAATACAAACGGACAAAATTTGGAATTTGACCAATAAGAAAACATGATCTATGTTTGCTGAATCTATAATAGGCGGCAAATTCAAAAACTCAATATCATTCATCCCAAGCAACCATACAGTATATTACCACATTTAATTGTGGTAATAGAAGAAAGGTTCAACACTACAAATTGAGAAAAATTGCAGTTTTATCAGAATCAAAATTATAGTAATTAAATTATATTTAATACTATTAAAGCATTGATTGGAAACTTCATCATAAAGAAACATTACTGGTTCAGTAATGCAGCGTAATGATCATGAATCTTTGGTGATTCGTACCTAAAATTAACGCTTTGCAGTTTAATCATATGAAAAGTTTCCACTAATAGTCTACGGTGTAAATTTGATTCTTTGTCTAAAACTTTAGCATTTTCAAAGTCAAATGCGTGATCAAATTCCATTGAGTGTTTTGTCAGAGCTGTGTGTTGCGAAGGAGATTGAAAGATATTGCGTTTATGCTCAGATATTCTAGTGTCAAGATGTCTAGACGTTTGTCCTATGTATGACTGATTACAACCTTTACAAGGAATTTCATAAATGATATTACAACTTTTACAAAGTGGAACTTTATCTTTAATTGGTGGAAACCATTTCTCCAAATATGATGGTATATTAAAAATGGTATGAATTCCAACTTTCCTGAATATTATACGTAAGTCAAAAGAAATGCCTTTTATAAATGGAATAACTACTGTATTTTTATAGTTGATAGGACCTGTCTTTTGGAACCTTTCCTCTTTTAGTTGTGTGACTAAATCAGGATGGTAAATTTCAAAAACACGTTTCTTAATGATGTTTGAAACAAAAGTAACAGGAAAGCCATTATTCTTAAGTACATTCTTTATGAGTAACAAATTGTTGGTTCTAAATTCAGGATTGGATAATAAGATAGCACGGTCAATTAAACCTTTAATTAGTCCAATTTTGTGTTGCACTGGATGGAAAGAGTGAAAGTTGATATATCTACCAGACCAAGTGTCCTTATGATACCAATTTGTTTTTAATTTGTTGTCATCCCTAATAATACTAACGTCAAGAAAGTTAAGGCAAGAATTGGATTCAATCTCATGTGTGAACTGTAACCTAGGATGAAAATTGTTAAACGTATCCAATAATACATTAATTTGATCTGGTTCTATACAAGTAAATATGTCGTCGACATATCTCTTGTACAGAATCAGTTCAAAAGGTAGTTTAGAAATGGCTACTTTTTCAAGTTCTTCCATTACCAAATTTGCTATTACTGGAGAAATCGGAGAACCCATGGCAGTACCAAAAATTTGTTTGTAGTATGTGTTATTAAAAGAAAAAACATTAGATTTTAAGACAAATTCGACAGCTTCAAGAAATTCTTCTTTATGTAATGAAGTGTGTGAATTGATTTCATTCCAACGTTTGTCAAGTACTTGCATTGCTAGTTCAATAGGCACGTTGGTGAATAGTGCAGTCACGTCTAATGAAATCAATTGAATGTTATCAGGAATATGCATATTCCTAAGTTCTTTTACTAGCTGCCAACTGTCAATAGTATGGTAGGATGATTTCCCAATGACGTTAGAAATAATTTGTGATAGATATTTTGAAAGTTTATAAGTTGGTCCGCCAATGGATGAAACTATGATTCTCCAAGCTAATTCTTTTTTATGAGTCATGGGTAAAGCATATGCCCTGGGTGTTAAGGCGTTGTAAGTTTTTAGTCTTTTTCCTAAAGATTCATTAATTCGTTGTTTTTTTACCCACTTTATGACCATAGAATTAGCTTGTTTTTCAAATGTACTGGTATATTGAAACTTGCTGACCATATATGTGTTCGTATCGTTTAACATTTTTAAAACTTCGGAGATGTAGAAGGTTCTTTCTACGAGTACTGTAGTATTGCCTTTATCTGATTTTAATAGTAACAAATTTTCATTATCCTTTAGAAATTGTATAGTGGCTTTAATGTCTGGTTTACAAAAAACGTTTGATGTATTAATGGAATTTGCAAACTTGTTTCTATTGTTTGTGGTAAAATTGACTATTTTATTGATTATTTTCATTCTAGTTGATGATTGGATATTGTTGGGTTCAGTCACTTTTTCCAATCCAGCCTCGATCGAGGCTAAGAACTTGGGTGAAGTGATGAATTTTGTTGGAACATTTATAGCAAATTTTGGCCCAAGTTCCAAAGTTTTTTCCACACTATTTGGTATGTTAATATTTGTTAAATTTTTAAACCAAGAATTATTGACACTAAGTGGATTGTTGTTTATGTCATTACTATTGGGAACAGCTATATTGTTGTATTCATTTAAAAGATTGTTGAATTTAATAATGTTGCGTTGTTTTATCTGTTGAAATATTTTAGCAAATTTTTTATTTTCCAATTCGAAAAATGTTTCAGTTATCTGTAAAGGAATGAGGAAACAAATTCTTTCGTGTAATTCAGAAACTTTTTTTGTAAATCAGATAAAGCATTATGTGTATCTTTGATAACTATGTTAAGGAATTTTTTCATAGACCTAAGTTGCAAATTATTTAATTTGTTATACGTGAATAACGACGTAGTGTGAAGACAGTAAGTTTTTTTAAAATTGCCAATAATAAATTTCGGAAAAACATTATTTGTACGACATTTTAGAAGAAAAAGTTTTTTGTTACTTATCTTTGAGATTGAAATGTTTGTTCTAGACCAGTCCTTGAGCATTTCCACCGTTTCTCTGCCATAACTTCTTGAAATTGACGCAAAAAAACTATTACCCATACAGCACACCGGCTCGATTTGGGCCTGCTTTTTATGCGCGCCATGGCCCGGAAATAGCCAGGCATGGGCTCGAGCCCACAGCCTGCCGGCCATGCCAGATTTCAGCCCATTTACAAGATTGCAAGGGTGCGGCATTTGCGTTCTCATTTCGTGATAATACAAACATGGGTTTTTTCAGTAGTCAAAAACGCCAGATAAAAGATCAATCTAGGCAGCAAACGCCC
Source organism: Lasioglossum pauxillum (assembly GCA_933228785.1). Lineage (NCBI taxonomy): Eukaryota > Metazoa > Arthropoda > Insecta > Hymenoptera > Halictidae > Lasioglossum > Lasioglossum pauxillum. The sequence goes on from OW121703.1 coordinate 31,942,359, forward strand.
CCAAAAGTCTTTTTTTTTTCCTATACGAGGCGTAATTTGCATTATATATGTTATGAAAATAGCTACATGCGCAGTTGTATGCTTCCGTATGATGCAAATTACGACTCGTAAATGTAAAAATAGGACTTTCGAGGGCGATCACGGCCTAGATTGATCTTTTATCTAGCGTTATTGACTACTGAAAAATCAAATTTTTGTATTATTAAGAAATGAGAACGCGAATCCCGCACCCTTGCAATCCTCATTTCCATGCGATCCGCACTGTGACGCGCATGCGCGAGAAAAGTTGGGCTCAATCGAAGCACTGATTGGCCACATTAGACTCTGGCTGAAATCTGGCTGAAATCTGGCACGGCCGGCAGGCTGTGGGCTCGAGCCCATGCCTGGCTATTTCCAGGCCATTGCGCGCATAAAAAGCAGGCACGAATCCAATGGAATCAGCCTCGAGCCGATCCAAGCATTGTGTTAGATAGTAACCTGTAGGTCACGGGCCTCGGGAGGTTTGGGCCGGCGGTGGGCTCGGGCAGGCTGTGCTGTCTGGGTACTTTGTGTGATTGTTTCGCCTTCCATAATATATATTGAATCAATTTTGCGATCGAAAAAGATTTTAAATAGAATAATGATTTCGGCGCTTAGGTTCGATCAATTATAAACATTAAAGAAATTCCATTTTTATAACAAATTTGCAATTTGAAACCTCGACGTTTCGATCCTGGTGAGAATCATTTTCAAGAGATTTTTGCGTCTGAAACAAAATGTAACATTGCAAAAGAAAACCATAGATAGAAAACGAATAGAATTTTTTAAACTAGAAAAATGAAATAATTTTTCCTTACATGTTATATGGAACAATTTTGAATTTTAACTTTACTTTAACTTTACATTTTGTTTCAGACGCAAAAATCTCTTGAAAATGATTCTCACCAGGATCGAAACGTCGAGGTTTCAAATTGCAAATTTGTTATAAAAATGGAATTTCTTTAATGTTTATAATTGATCGAACCTAAGCGCCGAAATCATTATTCTATTTAAAATATTGCTAATTGTCCCCATGAATCCAAACGGTGCATTACGCCGAGGCGATTTTGTCTTCAAGTATGGATGGTCACCTATGGTGGATCTTATCAGGTTCCGATAATAACGCGTATTTTCCTCCTTTTTGAGCAGTCGCTGCCCAAGGCCCTCGTTGAGACATTTAGTTGCTTCATGTCTATTGCAGAGCTGGTTGAGCATAGAAATGAGCTGTTGGACCGGTGGTGCATGTTGTAAGTAGTTGCCAACATCGAGCGAAGTTACCAAGCGCCATTGGGTTTGATAAGTTCTCAGGTCCGGCAGTTTCTCGAAAAATAGACCAGTTTCTTCCTGTACTCGTGCTATTGTTGAGTCATTCTCCTTCTGAGCTTGATTCGTTGTCAGCGGTAGCAGGAGAAGGTAAAGAAGAATCATGTTCATCTTCAGCTGTTGATGCAAAATAAGCATGTTTTAATTTATCCTGATGCTTGACGATTGTTTTATTGTGTGTCTGCAATACTACATTATTCAAGTCCGTCACGTCTACTACTTTATACGGTCCTATATAATGGGGGTCGAATTTACTAGTACGAGGTTCTAAAAGTACGTAAACAAAATCGCCCACTTTAAATGTGGCAGGCTTTGCTCGGCCATCGTAATAACCCTTAGAGCGAAGTTTTGCCTTATTCAAATTGTTTGCTGCTATGTCACGAATTCTGACAATATTTGTTATTAATTCTGCTAGATAATCTCCGTATGTTTTCAAACTTGAACCGGTTGGGAATGCGGTTGGTTCTCGAGCTTGTTTGCCAAAAACCAATTCATATGGTGTAAAATTTGTAGCTTCGTGAACTGACGTGTTGTAAGAGAACATTGCAAAGGGGATTAATAAATCCCAATCCTCGTAATTTTCCATATAATGTTTGAGGTATTCTACTAGTACGATATGACTTCGTTCCAGTGACCCATTAGTTTATGGTCTGTATCCGGAGGTGGTGACTTGCTTAATCTTAAATATTTCAGACAGATTTGTCATAAGGGTTCCAATAAAGCTGGTTCCCTTGTCTGTGAGTATTGCGCGTGGTGTTCCGTAAATTGCAATAAAATGCCGTGCAAAGGCGTCTGCGATGGTGGTGGCTCGAATATTAGGTATCGCTACCGCAATACAATATTTAGTTAGATTATCCTGCATGGTGAGGATGTACCGGTTTCCTCCAGGTGTAACTGATAATGGTCCCACGGTGTCCAAGGAGATTTTGTCAAAAGCGTCTAACGGAGTGTCGGTAATCAGCATAGGCTGACGCGTTTTCGATCTTACCAATTTCTGCTCTTGACAACTTTTGCATTTTCGAATGTACTCTTGAATTTCGTTGCGCATCTGTGGCCAATGAAATCTCGATCGGATGCGCTTATAGGTTTTTGTAACTCCTTTATGTCCTCCTATTAGGCTATCATGTGCTTCATGGATGATTTCTTGCCTGTCCTCTAGGGAAGGTGTCGTAATGACACAGTTACATACTGTAATTTGATGAAATGATGAATCTGCGAAGACTTCTTTCAACGTTTTGAAAAGTTCATTGAGAGATGATTTGTGATGATCTCCGGTGGCGGATATTCTGAAAGATTTACTTTTCTCTTGTTCTAAAGCAGATCGAAGAGTTTTCAATCCCTTAATTATATCCATTCTTTTTGGCGAATCGTAAAAGTTGTCGGAAATTACCATGCTGTAGGTTTTAAATGATCCATTATTCGAAATTATGACCTGTCCCTTTTTTGGTCGTGCAGCTGCAAGTTCCTGCTTCTTTATTAATCCTGTGTCTAACAGCAGTTTCCCTATAGGGGTTATTAGGTTGCAATCAGCTGATATAAAATGTGCATAGTGATCCTTTTTTGCGGTAAGGGTGTTTGAAGAAATGTCGATGCTTTGTTTTGGCTCCGGCAGCGCCTCCAGGTCGGTTTCCGTAGACGAGCCCTCAGAGATGGCGTCGGTAAATGGGTAAGGGTCGGCTGTGCGGTTAGGAAGTTGCTGTGCCCTTGCTTCTTGAATGGGATCGTTTGAGAATCGTATTACAGTGGCTTGTAAAATTCCACTTGTTTCGGAAACTGGTTCTTGTGATGAACTGAGTAGGTCATCCTGTAGATTGTTTGCAGTCTCTACGACATTATTTTCCATCGGCTCCCCAAACGAAATCAAGTCGCCAGACGGTCTCATATTCTCATCCGTAGAAAAAACCTCTGTGGAGTTTGCAGCGGGTAAAAATTGATGAGTGGTGTCCTGGTTTTCATCTGGCATGGTCACCTCTCGAGACAGGCTTGGAAGAGACCTATTCCGGTACATAATCGGTGAGTGCTGCACTTTACCAAGGGCTGGCTCTTCTATTTCATCCGAGCTGTTCAGGTCGTGGTATTTTGGCCGTTTTTCTCGGTCTCTCTGCAGTTGCTTAATTTGAAGTCCAATTGAACCAGTATCGGCATCTGTTTTCGGTATCCGAACTTTGAAGCCAGGATCCACGAGTTCCTTCGGGACTAGTGGCAAACAGATGGAGACAGGGTTACGCGATAGCGCGTCCGCATTCTTATTCGTTTTCCCTGCTTTATGGACGACCTGGTAGTCGTACTCCAAAAGTCGGAGTTTCCATTTCATAAGTCGTGATGTCGGGTCCTTTACGGAATGTAGCCAAACTAATGGTCTATGATCTGTGATCAGCGTGAACTTTGTTCCATACACATACGGACGGAAATATATGTAGGGAGAAGTCAATTCCAATCGGCGAAAGTTCACTCGAATGTCGCGTCGTTAGTTACTGTAACGACGCGACGATTCGATATTTATTGTTTATTGATTAATTTTGTCGTTCTTCTTGTTTATGAGTTGCGTTGTTTGGATGATTCCGGTTTGACAGTTGTAAAAGTAAAGACGTGTTTTAAAGTTGTACTTAATATATTTGAAATTAAATCTTAAAACATTTACATTTTCGGGCGTATTAACTTATTCATAGCTATATCCTACATTTTTGGGGGCTCGTCCTAAAGTTTGTGCGGTGTACGGAAAACAGTGTGCTCGCGTACAACGACAGTTCAGTGTGACGAAAAGTGTAATCATAATATTTCGGGAATACATCCGCGATGTCGTCTCGGGATTTAAACGCGCTTACGCTCGCAGAGCTGAAAGATATTCTGCGGAATGAGGGTCTGCAGACGTCCGGAACGAAGTCGGCGTTAATAGGGAGGTTGATTGAACACAATCCAGCATATCAATGGGCCTACCACAGTCAGACGGACACGGTAAATGATAATGCGGGTGGAGACGTGTGTGAGAGTCATCCTACGGGGAATACGGTGAGAAATGACGATGCAGAGGACGTTCGGCGAGAGATAAGCCTTTTAAACAGAGAAAGAGAGATAGCGGAGAGAGAACTGGAATTGACGAGACGCGAACTTGCGTTAATACAAGAAACACGACGTTCAAACGAACCGGAACATACGAATCCCAGAGAAGAAAACACACACGGACGAGTTGGTGTGAAAACTGTGGCCGAGCTGCTCGCGTACTTCGATGGAAAGTCGGAGGATTATCCAACGTGGGTGAAGCAAATAAAGGTGTTACGAAGAACGTATAAATTGAACGATGACGAGACAAAAGTGCTAATAGGAATGCGTGTACGGGGAAAAGCGAGAGATTGGGTTCACTCGCGTTTGGAATACATTGAACTCCTCGCCGACGATCTACTCTCGAAGTTCGAACAGATGTTCTACCACAGGCCAAGCAATATTCTTCTGCGCGACCGATTGCGGGAACGAGTGTGGAAGAAGAACGAGTCCTTCGAAGACTATTTTCATGACAAAATTATAAAGGCGAACCGTGTACCGATAGACGACGAAGTGGAGCTAGTCGATCACATCATCGAGGGCATTCCGGATAGATCTCTGAGGTCACAGGCGATGATGCATTGCTTCAAGACTCCAGAAGCATTGCTAGTAGCATTTGAGCAGTTGAGACTTCCGTCGTCGGGCTTTGCGGGAAAATCGTTCATCGACGAGCGGAGGAGACCAACAACAAGCCAACAGGATAAGGAAGCATTCCGGAAGGATAAACCAAGAAGGTGTTTCAACTGCAACGACGAGGGTCATCTCAGTACAGACTGTCCGGCGAAGTCTCGCGGTGATCAACCAAGGAGGTGCTTCAACTGCAACAACGAGGGTCATCTAAGTGCGGACTGTCCGGCGAGGTATCGCGGTCCCAAATGTTTTCGGTGCGGCCAACATGGACACCTTGCGCCGAGCTGCCCAAAGCTAGAAACTAGGCCCGGAAAAACGGTGAATTTGGTAACGCGATTTCCATCTGCTCAATCTTGTAAACCGGTAAGAGTGAACAATGTCGAACTGATGGCGATATAATAGATACCGCGAGTGATCTAACGCTCATGAGCACTTCTTGTCTTGTAAGAATAGGAATACCGTGTTTGCAGGTTAGCGAAACGATCTTTTCGGGCGTTGGGTCGAACGGTCATAAGACGTTAGGAAAATTTATAACGAGCGTTATTATCGATAAAATGTGTATGAAATTGAATTTCACGTAGTTTCGGATGTTTTATTAAAACATGATTTACTTTTAGGCGCAGACTTCTTAAATAAAGTTAAGCTAGTCAGAAATGGAGGAGAGATATCGATCGGAAAAATTTACAAAGACACGGTCATCGATGAATGGGGTGTTGAAAGTATACCGGAGGTTTTTCGGATTGTATGCGAGCGAGAGGAAGTAGATGTAGCACATATAGACGATATTACGGTTCGAGAACGAGTCAAGAATCTTGTTATCGAGTACACGCCTAAAAAAATTCAGGAGGTGAACGTAGAAATGAATATTGTTCTGAAAGACGAGGAACCCGTGTATCAGAGACCACGACGTTTAGCACCGGCAGAAAAGAGTGCGGTAGACGCACAAATAAGCGATTGGTTACGAGATGGCATTATTCAGCCGTCACTCTCTGAATACGCGAGTCCTATCGTAATTGTAAAGAAAAAAGACGGCTCTATGCGTTTGTGCGTAGATTATATAAAATTAAATCAGAAAATAGTGAGAGACCGTTACCCTTTACCCCTCGTGGAAGACCAGCTGGACGCGTTACAAGCCGCTAAACTGTTCAGTACCCTTGATTTAAGAAATGGATTTTTCCATGTGCCGGTACATAAGGATAGCCGTAAGTTCACATCGTTTATAGTACCCAATGGTCAGTATGAATTTTTACGCGTTCCTTTCGGTTTGTCTAACTCTCCAGCTGTCTTCGTGAGATTCATTAATATGGTTTTCTGAGATCTATTACAACAAAAGGTTATTATGGCGTATATGGATGATATCATCGTGCCATCGAGTGACTTAGAAAGCGGAATACAAAAACTGGAACAAGTCTTAGCGGTAGCTAGCGGTCACGGTCTGGAAATAAATTGGAAAAAATGTTCGTGGCTACGCAGTAAAGTCGAATTTTTGGGGCACATTGTAGAGAATGGCTCTGTTCGCCCGTCTGAGGGTAAAACAGCGGCCGTAGCAAAGTTTCCAGTACCGGAGAACGCAAAACAAGTTCAAAGCTTTCTGGGTCTGTCCGGATACTTTCGAAAATTTATAGATGGTTATTCAACAATCGCGAGACCACTAACAAACCTGTTACGAGCAGGCGTTAAATTCGAGCTCGATGGTACGGCGATAGGTGCATTCGATCTATTGAAAACAAAATTAATGGAGAAACCAGTGTTAAACCTGTACAAAGTAGATGCGGAGACTGAGTTACACACAGATGCATCGTCATTCGGTTTCGGAGCGGTTTTGATGCAACGCAGCGACGACGATAACAAAGGCTATAGCCGGGTTTGATAGTGAAATTCGCCCCCGGTGGGATTTTAATCGTGCTTGGACCATTCGATAGCCTACCCAAAAAACCCCTCTCTGCCAAGTTTCAGCCCCCTATCTCATCTGTAAGGGTAGTTATTGAGAAAAAACGAAAAATCAGTTTTTGGCCCATTTTCCCTATTTATTGACAATTAAAAATTCTGAAAAAAATCTGGCACATTTCGGATATCGAGCCACATATTAGGTATCATTTCCAGATTTTTCTGCTGCAAGCTCTGCTTGTGAAAACTGAAAAACACGAAAAAAATCGAAAAAATGCAGGTTTTATATAGAAATCTAAAAGGTGCTACTCCAGATTTAATTTAGCAATGAGGTATTACCGTAAGTATTATGCTCAATTTTTTTCAGATTTTTGTGAGTGGTGCGTCATAGTTAAAAAAAATAAAAACCGCTTTTTTCGGCGTTTTTCCTAAGTTATACTTATATTTCCTGAATCATAAAAATATATTATGTGATATTAAACGTTCCTACGTTCAGAAAAACATCTCCCAGACTTTAAAACTTGCCTAATACGAAATACGAAAATAATACCATGTACATATATTCGAATATTTCGAAGAGAATTTCAACAGCGCCGGTTAGTGCAGTGGCTATGGTCTCTGTCTGCGGAACCGCTGAAGACTTTTTGGACCGGGTACGAGTCCCGATCAGGTAAATTTTTTTTTTCTAAGTTTTTTAAGATTATTTTTCTAAGATTATTGTTGAACCATTGTAAAAAACTTATTTTAACTATATTTAGACTATCTTATGTTACGGATAGAGAATAGATTCCGTTCGTTTTCTCATTGGAATCTCTTCCAGATCGTCTCTGGCAGGAAGCGTCCTAGATAACCTTTCATATCGCAGTTGAACCCTTTGATTTAGTACCGAGTTTTTAGCCCGATCTCATTAGAGGCGACAAAATAAGAGTCTGGCCCTATGCCCTAATCTCTAAGCGCGATTAGATTATGAACAGAGTATTCTATTCATTGTAGGGGTATATAAACCCTTAGATTCTCACTCTCTGGGGTTAGTACTTCAGTAGACACGTATCGCGTCACGTCGTGCTGTAATTTTGGAAAAGCAACTATAGTGAGATCGGGCTAAAGTACCTTTCGGATCAAAGTTTGTTAAAGTTGTTTCCGAGTCCCCCGCATTGCCAGTGCGTCAAAAAACGAACATCGTTTTAGGTAAATTTCTTTTTCTATATCTTTCTTTAAATTCCAACCGCAACAGTTACACACCTGTACCACAGATTTTTATAGTTACAATATATTTGTGTTGTTTGGAAATTAGATTGAGATTATTAAACCCATTATTATCGTCCAAAATCCTAATATAATAATTGAACGTTCTCACTCGATACAACCCTACCGCTCGGGTTGTATCAATTAGATTATATTAGTTACGAGGCCTACTAACTATCCTAGCGACTCCCTGATTTCGCATCAGGTTCGTTCGCTATTTACCAATTATTCAAATAGAGATTTTTCCTACCTAGTGGCTCCCCAATTTCGCATTGGGTTCGTCCACGAAACCTATACCATCCTAGCGGCTCCCTGATTTCGCATCAGGTTCGTCCGTATCCTAACAGCTCCCTGATTTCGCATCAGGTTCGTCTGTGCTTTTATCCAACTTCCCAGCGGCTCCCCAATTTCGCATTGGGTTCGTCCGCGCTGATTCTACAACCTCCTAGCAGCTCCCCGGTTTCGCATCGGGTTCGTCTGCGCGTCGTTCCTAGTGACTCCCCAATTTCGCATTGGGTTCGTTCACGAAGTTTCACCTTCCTAGCAGCTCCCTGATTTCGCATCAGGTTCGTCTGTGTTTGACTCCATTCCTAGAGGCTCCCTGACTTCGCGTCAGGTTCGTCCTCGTCGTCTATAATCCTAGCGGCTCCCCAATTTCGCATTGGGTTCGTCCGCGTGCCTTTATTAACAAACTGATACCATATTCCCTGGGTTTATAATCCTTCGCCGGCCACTCGTGCTGCTCGCGGCCCTGGCTCGTAACAGAACTGGTGACAGCGGTGGGATATTCAATTATTTTAGGATCACTTTAATTTTGGGTTTACTACGTTAAATTACTCGTAGCTGAGTATTGACAATATACTAGTTTTCCTAGTTTATGTCTCGATATTATTAGCAATATACTAGTTTTCGCTAGTCACGCTTTTATATTAATAATATACTAGTTTTCCTAGTTAACAAATTTTTATATACTAGTTTTCCTAGTTAAAAAATTTTTTTTTTTAATATACTAGTTTTCTCTAGTTACATTCTTTAAAAATGCAGAATTCAACTGCAAATACTTCTTCTGTTGACATAATGAATCTGACGGTTTCACTTGCGCATTCTATGTCGCTTTTGACGCAAAAGACATGCTTACAGAATATTACTTCGACAATTCCGACCTTCGACGGGGAAGACCCTTCTTTAACGCGTTTCGCGCAAATTATAGAGGACGGGTTAACTTTGATTCCGGAGGGTACGGAGGCTGAGTATCTAGCAATTGTTCTTACTAAACTCGTCGGGCCAGCACGTAGATGTACGTTAGAGCACAAGTTTACTACCATAAGAGCATTAGTTCAGCATTTAAAGAAACGGTTCGCTCCCGGTAAGAGCCTGTCGAATTATCAGGTAGAAATCGCGAGGTTACATATCCGCGATGGTGAAAACCTACGACAATACATCGATAGGACAAGCCATTTAGTCCACTGTACACGCGGAGCCATAAGGGAAAAATACGGGGAAGAACATGCCGAAGAGTTTATTGAATTGATGAAAAAAGACGTCATTGAAAACTTTATCGACGGATTACCCGACCGGATTTCCCTGAAGGTGTCGGCATCTCTGAGGGATATCAAAAATTTGGAGGATGCTTACGACGCTGTGCTACAGATAGACAAAAGATTAAGAAACCGACGACAGTCGCCGCGAAATGAATCACCATCGAGGTGGTCTCGTCAAGAGTCATATGATCAGGGTTCTCGTTATCGCGAGCGTGAGGTGTCATATCCTCTATCCCCGCACAGATACGATAGACATAGGGACCGGCGTTCGAGACCATCTGGTTCCGAGGAGGGAAGAGAAGGACGAGCGACCGCTTGGACCTTACGTCATAGGAGCCCTTCTCACTCCCCTTCCTATCGTTCAGATTCGTCAATTGTAAGGAACCCTGGGAAAAGAAGACGTGTGTGCGATGAAGACCATGGAGGTACATGCACCTTTCCGCTGCATCGTTGGCGAGGTCGAAAATCAAACAACGGCATGGATCACTGCAGAACACCACCCAGAAGAGGTGAGATGTTTATTCAGGGATTTCGGCAGACACATGGAGGAGCGCCACCAGCTATGTGTGCCTTTGTTGACTGCCGTCAAGCCGGGGCTCCTTGCAGCCGTGCGGAGGAATGGGTCCTGCTGGCTTCGGGGAGAAGTGACCGCAGTGAACGGAAGACTTGTCTCCGTCTTCCTGGGGGATAGCGGCTTGACAGTGGAGCGAGAGGTCAGCCGAGTGTGGATCCTGTCGCCGCGCTTCCGCACTTTGCCTTGGCGGGCGATCCGGCTGCGCCTAGAGGGTGTTAAACAACGCAACACTCGACCCATCGCAAAAGTCATAGCTTTTGCGAAACATGTGATGGGTAACAGGACGGGCTGCGTTCCTAGCATTTCAAAGGCGGAGGACGGATGCATCGAGGGGCGCCTTCTCCTAGACAGGCTCCCAGGCCAGCCACCGCACGACGTTATTGAGGGATGGCTGCGACAAGGATCCGTGGTCCCACTCCGAGCGACGATTTAGAAATAAGTACACTACATTACACTACACTACACTACACCCGTCATTAGTTTTTAAAAGATTTCTATTTTTTCTCTCTTGTTCTTTCTTCTCAAAGTCAATAGTATCTAGGACGTTTCCTTCCTGATGAAAAAGCATCACGCGAACCGCGATGTTTCTTCTTGGTGGGGAGATGTTACGGATAGAGAATAGATTCCGTTCGTTTTCTCATTGGAATCTCTTCCAGATCGTCTCTGGCAGGAAGCGTCCTAGATAACCTTTCATATCGCAGTTGAACCCTTTGATTTAGTACCGAGTTTTTAGCCCGATCTCATTAGAGGCGACAAAATAAGAGTCTGGCCCTATGCCCTAATCTCTAAGCGCGATTAGATTATGAACAGAGTATTCTATTCATTGTAGGGGTATATAAACCCTTAGATTCTCACTCTCTGGGGTTAGTACTTCAGTAGACACGTATCGCGTCACGTCGTGCTGTAATTTTGGAAAAGCAACTATAGTGAGATCGGGCTAAAGTACCTTTCGGATCAAAGTTTGTTAAAGTTGTTTCCGAGTCCCCCGCATTGCCAGTGCGTCAAAAAACGAACATCGTTTTAGGTAAATTTCTTTTTCTATATCTTTCTTTAAATTCCAACCGCAACAGTTACACACCTGTACCACAGATTTTTATAGTTACAATATATTTGTGTTGTTTGGAAATTAGATTGAGATTATTAAACCCATTATTATCGTCCAAAATCCTAATATAATAATTGAACGTTCTCACTCGATACAACCCTACCGCTCGGGTTGTATCAATTAGATTATATTAGTTACGAGGCCTACTAACTATCCTAGCGACTCCCTGATTTCGCATCAGGTTCGTTCGCTATTTACCAATTATTCAAATAGAGATTTTTCCTACCTAGTGGCTCCCCAATTTCGCATTGGGTTCGTCCACGAAACCTATACCATCCTAGCGGCTCCCTGATTTCGCATCAGGTTCGTCCGTATCCTAACAGCTCCCTGATTTCGCATCAGGTTCGTCTGTGCTTTTATCCAACTTCCCAGCGGCTCCCCAATTTCGCATTGGGTTCGTCCGCGCTGATTCTACAACCTCCTAGCAGCTCCCCGGTTTCGCATCGGGTTCGTCTGCGCGTCGTTCCTAGTGACTCCCCAATTTCGCATTGGGTTCGTTCACAAAGTTTCACCTTCCTAGCAGCTCCCTGATTTCGCATCAGGTTCGTCTGTGTTTGACTCCATTCCTAGAGGCTCCCTGACTTCGCGTCAGGTTCGTCCTCGTCGTCTATAATCCTAGCGGCTCCCCAATTTCGCATTGGGTTCGTCCGCGTGCCTTTATTAACAAACTGATACCATATTCCCTGGGTTTATAATCCTTCGCCGGACACTCGTGCTGCTCGCGGCCCTGGCTCGTAACACTTAAAATATTTTTTCGGAAAAATATTCTTGGAGTACTTTCGGCCAGTAAAGATAAAAAAATCAAGTCGATGCACAAATCCACGTAAAAAATGTAAAGTAGAGCTGTAATACAGTCCGTAAATGACTAGAGGCCGATAGTACTCCAAGAATATTTTTCCGAAAAAATATTTTAAGATAGTCTAAATATAGTTCAAATAAGTTTTTTACAATGGTTCAACAATAATCTTAGAAAAATAATCTTAAAAAACTTAGAAAAAAAAAATTTACCTGATCGGGACTCGTACCCGGTCCAAAAAGTCTTCAGCGGTTCCGCAGACGGAGACCATAGCCACTGCACTAACCGGCGCTGTTGAAATTCTCTTCGAAATATTCGAATATATGTACATGGTATTATTTTCGTATTTCGTATTAGGCAAGTTTTAAAGTCTGGGAGATGTTTTTCTGAACGTAGGAACGTTTAATATCACATAATATATTTTTATGATTCAGGAAATATAAGTATAACTTAGGAAAAACGCCGAAAAAAGCGGTTTTTATTTTTTTTAACTATGACGCACCACTCACAAAAATCTGAAAAAAATTGAGCATAATACTTACGGTAATACCTCATTGCTAAATTAAATCTGGAGTAGCACCTTTTAGATTTCTATATAAAACCTGCATTTTTTCGATTTTTTTCGTGTTTTTCAGTTTTCACAAGCAGAGCTTGCAGCAGAAAAATCTGGAAATGATACCTAATATGTGGCTCGATATCCGAAATGTGCCAGATTTTTTTCAGAATTTTTAATTGTCAATAAATAGGGAAAATGGGCCAAAAACTGATTTTTCGTTTTTTCTCAATAACTACCCTTACAGATGAGATAGGGGGCTGAAACTTGGCAGAGAGGGGTTTTTTTGGGTAGGCTATCGAATGGTCCAAGCACGATTAAAATCCCGCCGGGGGCGAATTTCACTATCAAACCCGGCTATAGCCTTTCATCCGATATATTTTGCTAGCGGTAAAACGACACCAGCCGAAGCTAGATACGCGAGTTACGAACTCGAAGTCTTGGCGATCGTACGATCATTACGAAAATTTAGAATATATTTGTTAGGAATCAAATTTAAAATAATTACAGATTGTAAAGCATTCACCTTAACGATGAGCAAACGAGATTTGTGTGTACGCGTGGCCAGGTTGGTCCTCTTATTGGAGGAGTTCGACTACACTATCGAACATCGATCTGGTTATAAGATGGCCCACGTGGACTGTTTGAGTAGAAACCCATTACCGATATGCTATTTGTTGTCCGCGGATCGGAATAATATGACAGCGAGAATTCGGAAAGCGCAGCAAGACGACGCAGGAACGCGACGGATTGCCGAGTTGACAGAACAGGGTAAAATAGACGGATATACCCTTCGGGGGGGATTGCTGTTCAAGAATATAGACGGAGACATCAATCTCGTAGTACCTAAGAGCCTGCAATTACAAGTCATTCGTCATGTCCATGGAAACGGCCATTTTTCGGCGGGAAAAACGGAAACTCTGCTGAAGAGAGATTATTGGTTCCAGGGTATTCGACCAAAAATTGATAAAGCCATTAAAAATTGTTTAGACTGCATTCTAGCTGAGAGAAAAATGGGAAAACTGGAAGGTTTTCTGAATCCGATACCGAAAGGAGAAGTACCTCTGGATACCTACCACGTGGATCATTTAGGACCACTTCCGACGAGTAAGAAAAAATATCGCTATATATTTGTGGTGGTCGATGCATTCACAAAATTTGTGTGGTTGTATACCACGAAGACAACCAAGACGGACGAAGTTATCCGACACCTGGAGAAACAAGCCGTTATTTTCGGAAATCCACGACGTATCGTTTCAGATCGAGGAACGACTTTCACCTCGGGAGATTTTCGAGACTATTGTCAGCGAGAAAAGATTCAACACTCACTTATTGCATCTGGCGTTCCAAGGGGGAACGGGCAAGTAGAGCGGGTCAATCGAACGCTTATTCCTTTACTGACTAAATTGGCAGCACCACACCCGGAGGACTGGTATCGATATATGAACGAGGTACAACGCATCCTAAACGCAACGCCACATCGCAGCATAAACTCTACACCGTTTAACTTGCTCTTTGGGACAAAAATGCGAGTCGGGAATGATTCGCGGATACGAGAAATACTGGAAGAAGAGTGGACCACTCTGTTTCAAGAGGAAAGAGACGAGGCAAGGTCAAAGGCCAAAGAGAATATAGTTAAGATCCAAGAAGAGAATAGACGGTCATTTAATAAGAAGCGAAAGAAGGCAGTGGCGTATAAGGAAGGTGATTTGATAGCTATCAGGCGAACACAGCAAGGTCAAACATTACACCACGATAGATATGTAGTGGAAAAAGTTGGGAGCTGCGAGGGTCCTCGAAAAACGACAACGGTAGCAGACTCTATGAAATCTTGGGTCGGTGTAGACGAGGAAGACATTGACAGTGAAAAAGAGGAAGAAGAAGAATAAAATATGCGCAGTCTCTGAGGGCAGAGACTAGTGTCGGATGGCCGAGTGTAGGGAGAAGTCAATTCCAATCGGCGAAAGTTCACTCGAATGTCGCGTCGTTAGTTACTGTAACGACGCGACGATTCGATATTTATTGTTTATTGATTAATTTTGTCGTTCTTCTTGTTTATGAGTTGCGTTGTTTGGATGATTCCGGTTTGACAGTTGTAAAAGTAAAGACGTGTTTTAAAGTTGTACTTAATATATTTGAAATTAAATCTTAAAACATTTACATTTTCGGACGTATTAACTTATTCATAGCTATATCCTACATATATGACAGCGTATACCATTGCTAAACATTCTTTTTCCGTGGCTGAATAATTTCTCTCTGCCTTGTTGAGGCTGCGCGATGCGTAAGCAATCGGTAAATCGCTTCCTATTTCACCTTGACTAAGTACTGCTCCGATAGCATATTCGGAGGCATCTGTAGTAATAATGAATGGTTTGTTGAAGTCTGGAAATTGCAAAATAGGTTCTCGACAGAGTTCATCGCGTAACTGCTTGAAGCTATTCTCTTGCTCTTCGGCCCATTTGAATTTCTTGCCTTTTCCCAAAAGGTCAATTAAAGACTTCGCTTTTGTAGTGAAATCTGGTACGAACCTTCGGTAATATCCTACTAGACCCAAAAATTGCTGGATATTCTTCTGTGATTTTGGCATCGGAAAATCTTTGACTGCTTTTAACTTTCGGGGATCATGTCTTACTCCCTGTCTTGAAATAATATGCCCCAGATAGGCAACTTCCTTCCGTAAGAATTCGCATTTATTAGTCTGAAGAGTTAGACCATGTTCCCGCAAACGGTTCAACAATTTCCTGACTTTAATATTGTGTTCGTGCAACGATGAGCCGTAAACTACGACATCGTCTAGGTAAACGAAAAAGTCTGTCCCCTGAAGCCCAGTTAATACCTGATCCATGAGACGTTGAAAAGTAGGGGGAGCATTTTTCAAACCAAATGGCATTCTCGAAAATTCGTAATGCCCGTTAGGAGTCGTAAAAGCTGTCTTCTGTCTGTCTTTCGGATCCATCTCTATTTGATGAAATCCGCTGGCGAGATCAAAAATGGAGAAATATTTTGCCCCACCGAGACGATCTAATATTTCGGTAATTTGAGGCAATGGATACTTGTCGGAAATAGTTTTCTCATTGAGCGCGCGAAAGTCTATTACCATACGCCAACGTTTGTTACCCTGCGCATCTGGCTTTTTGGGTACAATCCACAATGGCGAATTGTACGGAGAATTAGATGGAGTAATAATACCTTCGGCCAATAACCCATTAATTTGTTTTTTGATTTCCTCTTGGTGAACAGGAGGATAGCGATACTGTCTCGTATTAATCGGAATCTCGTCAGTGGTATGCAAAGAATGCTTGAAGTTGGAGGCCTTCCCTAATTTATCTCCAGGAAGATAAAATAGTTCGGGAAATTCTTTTATCAGTGCGGTAACACTGCATCGTTCTTCCTCGTTCAAATGACTTAACTGTAGCGATTCGAATATTCCCTGTATTCTATCTTCTCTAGTCTTGAAATTGCAAGGACGTTGTATGTCTGAGTAAAAATCTTCATCAGAAGAGTTTAAAATGTCGTACGGTTCGATGATTTGTGGCTCTATTTCTACATCTAAGATTTCTTCGCTAGTATTTGTTGCCATAACATGACACTTTCCTTTATCGTTCAAGACGGCAGCTTCTCCTATATAGAGTTTCTCGTGCGTTTTTATGCGCGACAAATAACCTTCCTTAACCTTCGGGTTAGCTATTCTTATGGCAATCTGTTGAGAAGATCGGGCATCGATGCGATGTTTAGTCGGCATCTCTGATTCTAACTGGTAATTTGAAAAACGAATAGGCCTAGTGGGCTTATCTCTTAATACCACTGTTCCATGATAATAAGAAATTTCTGCTTCTTCTTGTTTCAAAAATGGACTTCCTATAAGACCGTCTGCTTCTATTGCAAGGTGCTTTACTACATAGAAAAACGCGGGAGCTTCATGAATGTGAAGGATCGTGGTTCCCAGGGTGCGAATTGGAGTTGTAGTAAGGCCAGTTATTTCAATTTCTTCGCGAGAAGTAATTTCTGCTCCTTCTCCTAAAACGTCAATTACTACTAAGTTTACAGATGCTCCACCATCAATTAGAAATTCCCCCGTGCCTGATTCCAGTTCTGGGATTTTGATTTTGATTCGGGGTGCTGGAGCTTCCTTGATGAGGGTTTTTCCTCGAAGCGGACCGTTCTTTGGCGAACTTCCTTGTTTTCGCTCATCGTGTCGCCTGTACGGTGAGCGCGACCGAAGTTTAAAAACTTCCTTAATTCTGTAGATGACTCTCGCGAATCACGCGAATCTCGTCGAAATCGTGGGCTATGCCGTCCAATCTTACAGAATTTTCCGTCGTGCCCGGATGTTCCGCAATGCCAACAATACGATTTTGGCTTGCGATCCTTATCGGGATTTTTAAAAATCGTATACCGTTTTTCTCCGTCATTGATAATTGACGAATCCGAACGGTTAGAGGGGGAGTTGGAAGGGCTCCTGTGGCGCAAGGTCCAGGCCGTGGCCCGTCCTTCTCTTTCCTCCTCGAAACCAGATGGCCTCGTGCGCCGTTCCCTTTGTCGGTCATATCTGCTCGGAGACATGGGATATGACACTTCACGATCGCGGTGACGAGAGTCCTGGTCATATGAGTCTCGGCGAGACCACCGTGCCGGTGATTCATTCCGAGGCATCTGTCGTCGATTCCTCAATCTCTTATCTATTTGTAACACGGCGTCATACGCGTCCTCTAGACTTCTTATATCCTGTAGGACAGCCGACACTTTCAGGGAAATTCGATCTGGTAACCCGTCAATGAAGTTCTCAATTACATCTTTTTCCATCAACTCGATAAAGTCTTCGGCTTGGGCCTCGTATTTTTCCCTAATCGCTCCACGTGCACAATATACCAGATGGCTTGTCCTATCTATGTATTGTCGTAAGCTCTCTCCCTCGCGGATACGTAGCTTCACGATTTCCACTTGGTAATATGATAGGTTTTTCCCTGGTCCGAACCGTTTCTTCAAATGTTTTACTAATTCTTTTACGGTAGTGAACTTGTGCTCTAATGTGGATCTACGTGCTGGTCCGACGAGCTTTGTAAGAACAATTGCCAGATACTCGGCTTCCGTACCCCTCGGAATCAAAGTTAACCCGTCTTCTAAAGTTTGCGCGAAACGAGTTAAAGATGGGTCTTCCCCGTCAAAGATCGGAATTGTCGAAGTAATGTTCTGTATGCATGTCTTTTGTGTCAATAGTGACATAGAATTAGCAAGTGAAACCGTCAAGTTCATTATGTCGTTGGAAGAAATATTTGCAGCTAAATTCTGCATTTTTTAAAGAATTTAACTAGGAAAACTAGTATATAAAAATTTGTTAACTAGGAAAACTAGTATATTATAAATATTTTAACTAGGAAAACTAGTATATTATTGATATAAAAGCGTGACTAGCGAAAACTAGTATATTGCTAATAATATCGAGACGTAACTAGGAAAACTAGTATATTGTCAATACTCAGCTACGAGTAATTTAACGTAGTAAACCCAAAATTAAAGTGATCCTAAAATAATTGAATATCCCACCGCTGTCACCAGTTCTGTTACGAGCCAGGGCCGCGAGCAGCTCTAGTGGCCGGCGATGTATTTATACTCAAGGAATAAGATTTTTATCTGTTAGTAAGCGTGGACGAACCCAATGCGATTATTGGGGAGCCACTAGGTGATAGAAGATTGCGAGGACGAACCTGATGCGATTGTCAGGGAGCCTCTAGGAATGCAGTTTGGCGCAGACGAACCTGATACGATTGTCAGGGAGCTGCTAGGATGCGGACGAACCTGATGCGATTGTCAGGGAGCCGCAAGGATAGTACAGATTGCGTGGACGAACCCAATGCGATTATTGGGGAGCCACTAGGTGAAGATATAATGATAGAATTGCTAGAAGGGAATAGTATGATGTGGACGAACCCAATGCGATTGTTGGGGAGCCACTAGGAGGTTGGATAAAGGCACGGACGAACCTGATACGATTGTCAGGGAGCCGTTAGGACGCGGACGAACCTGATACGATTGTCAGGGAGCCGCAAGGTTGGATGATTTGGATGGGAATTGTTAGTGGGCCTCGTAACAATTATAATCGAATTGATACAATCCGAGCGGTTAGATTGTATCATGTGGGAACGGTGAATTATTCTAATAGGATTGTGGAACGATAATTAAGGGTTAAGTGATCTTACGCGAATTTATCAAAACACACAAATATGTATATATTGTAAATAAGAGATGTATTACAGATGTGTGATGTGTTGATGTCGCGTAAGAAATGAAAAACTATAATTGAATATTTACCTAAAGAAGTGCTCAGTTTGACGCACTGGCAATGCGGGGGTCTCGAGTCAATACGTTAAAGACTGCCTAATAGATTAAATACCGAATACACGGAATCTATATGGTTGACGTTGTTTCGAAGGGGAACTCTAGCCCGATCTAGCTGGAAATTGACCTAACGAGAATACAGCACGACGTGACACGATTCGTGACTACGAAGATACTAGCCCCCGATGATAGAAATACACGGGTTTATATACCCCTAAAATGAGTGGGGGAAATATCAATTATCTAAAGTCGTGTAGTGCCAGACTCTCGTTTTTTGTCACTTTCCATTAAACCGAGCCAGAGCTCGGTCTTCGTTAAAAGGGGACTTGAGATATGATTCCGTTATCTAGGGATGCTTCCTGCCAGACACGATCTCGAAGAGATTTTCGTGAGAAAGTCAAAAGAGATCGGTTCTGTAACCGTCACACGGGAAAGAACGACAGGCATTGCAAGATGTAAGAATCCTTAGATTTATTGCAATTAGAGGCCGATAATCGTCAAAATCTGCAATTTTTACCATGTTTAAATGGCTGTAGGGTCATTCCATGCCGAATCGATCACTTTTTGCAGGCACCATCGCCGATTTTGTTCTAAATGAAATATGTTGTAGTTAATGTGAAATTAGGAGGGTTTAAGTCATCATTTTGCCGGTTTCGAATTTTTTTAGAAATGGCAGGCCTTCAAATTTTTCAATTTTTGCCCATTTTGGCGAAAACGGGCCTCACTTACGAATTTTTATCTCAAGAACCGTTTGCTAAATTCGCTAAATTTTTAACTTCCCGATTTTATAGGGAAGTTATTGTAATTACCCCGAAAATCGAAAATCGATTTTTTAGCAGATCTTCACGTTTCATGGTCATTGGAGTCATTTTAGACTATTTTTATCAAAATGTCGGTATATGTGTGTGTGTGTGTGTGTGTGTGTGTGTGTGTGCGTGCGTGCGTGCGTGCGTGCGTGCGTGCGTGCGTGCGTGCGTGCGTGCGTGCGTGCGTGCGTGCGTGCGTGCGTGCGTGCGTGCGTGCGTGCGTGCGTGCGTGCGTGCGTGCGTGCGTGCGTGCGTGCGTGCGTGCGTGCGTGCGTGCGTGCGTGCGTGCGTGCGTGCGTGCGTGCGTGCGTGCGTGCGTGCGTGCGTGCGTGCGTGCGTGCGTGCGTGCGTGCGTGTGTGTGTGTGTGTACGTATGTCCGTTTCTATGGTATCAAATTTTTCGTTAACGTTTTCAGAAAAAGTAACAACGCGATCGGAATGATGAATGATGCAATCGATGTGCCTCGCTGTAACTTAGAGTTGATTAGATTTTGGTCCATATTGGTCAAGTAGTTTTTTAGTTTTTTTCGAAAGGAGTTGATTAAACATTGCAATTTATACGAAAGGCGTATCCACCGTAGAAGTAAACGTAACTATATATATATATATTTAGACATATTTAAAAAAAAATTTTTTTATAAAATTTAAAAAAAAATTTTTTATTAAATTAAAAAAAAAAATTTTTCTTGTTTTTTTTAATTAAAAATACGTTTTTTCCAATTATGCAACTAATGCTAATGTAACCGCTTACAATAATCGAAAATTATTCCAATGCAAGAGTGAGTTAATCATCGCCGAGAATACATTTTCAAAGAATATCGATGAAAGTACAAAAACATTTATATTACAATCTTTAAATAAACAATCAGTTCAAAACGAATTGTTAACTGAGATTAAATTGAAAATTAATATAAAATATATGATAATTAATAACATTGATGTTGAAGACGGATTGGTTAATGGAGCATGCGGAACATTAAAATTTATTACTTTTCAAGAAAATACTAAAATTCCGTCTATATTGTGGTTAGATTGTCAATTGGCCATAGTAGGAGTGAAAGTAAGAACTCGTTATCGTGATTATATGAAAAATGCAAATATAAATCAAAATTTAACACCAATAATAAAAAAATATCGAATCAAGTAAATATTTCGAGTTAAGAAAAATAACAAATCGCACGTAGTCAATTTCCAGTGGTTCCTGCTGAAGCGATTACGATTCATAAAAGTCAGGGACAAACATACGAGAAAGTATGTATGGATTTTAAAACATCAGAAATACGAACTTTGCAAATGATGTATGTAGCACTGAGCAGAGTTTCAAAATTGAGCGGTTTATATATTTTGAGAAAATTTAAATTAATAGTATCGAAGAAAACCAAGATCAATACTGCAAACCCGGATAATGATGAGTTGTATCGTTTGCGAAAAACTAATTAAGACAATTTATTTTGCAACATTAGCATGCTATAACAAGGAACCAAGCGAGCAACGAGCATACGATATTGGTTTAATGCGATGCCATATAGCAAACATTTTGATAAGTAGAGAACTATTGAATTTCCCTGAAAACGTATAATCTTCTTAAAACGTACACTTAATAAATAATAATAATAATATACAGCAACTAACGAATCGGGAAGTTCTCTGTGTGGCTCGTGGAGAGTCACACACAAAATGAGACATTAATAGCTGTGGGCCCTATACTAGCCATGCGTACCACTAACATTCTCGCAAGAGCAGTCCTGCCCGCGAGCTCGCGAAGCGAGCGAGCAACAACAACCCCACCTGCGAGCGAGCGAAGCGAGCGAGCAACAATAGCCCTCTAGTTTTTGTTTTATTCGGAAAGGATTGCGCTATTACAAAATAATTTTTTCAACCTCGGAAATTAACTTTATAATATCGAAAAATTTAAACAAATTCTTCTTTTGCGTTTTTTTTATGAAGGGGCTCAGTGATTTAAATTTTGAAAAAATATGGTAATATTCCTTGAAGTTTCCCCTTTAAAATGAGCCCTTGAAAAAGATGGTATCATTAAAATTGGCGTCACAATGAGCTGGTAAAGGACGCCGTGTACCCCCGTTTCAGGTAGAGATGGGTCGAGCGCACCGCTGTTATGGTCCGTTGTCTATACCGCTGGCCTCGAGAAAATACCAGCACACTGTATACGATTAAATAACTATATTTATACCTGCAGAACAATATTAGTAACCACTCTTGGACAACAACACCTTTTTAATCATGACTACTTTTATAGATATTAGTTTTTATAGGAGTCATATACAGGGTGTTTACCTACAGGTGGGAGAAAATTTAAGGGGTGGTTCTCGACGATAATCTAAGACGAAAATGAAGAATAAAAAAAATTGCCATTTCGGCTTCGTTATTTAGTTATTAACAATTAAAAATCCGCCTAAAATGCTGCAACACTTCTAACAAAAGTGTACGTTGCGTACGTCACACAGGTGCACGACAGTCTCGTATCAAGTGACAAACGCATGCATACCTTGGTTCTCATTTGGGGCCCCAGAGAGGTGAAAATGTTTAAAAAATCGATGGACGACATTGAACCTACCTACTCGTTAAAATCCACAAGGGCATTTCTAATATCCGCCCTATGGAATTATCGAGTAGAAGGGGTCAATGCCCTTTCACTTTTACATTCATTTCACACATATCCACAAATCCTTATCCTGCACTATAATTATTCATAACACCGTACTTAATATACTGGAGGAAACGCTCTATCACTATTTACAATATCATACACACGCACTACGAGTTTCTGCGAACGG
Source organism: Lasioglossum pauxillum (assembly GCA_933228785.1). Taxonomy (NCBI): domain Eukaryota; kingdom Metazoa; phylum Arthropoda; class Insecta; order Hymenoptera; family Halictidae; genus Lasioglossum; species Lasioglossum pauxillum. The sequence goes on from OW121703.1 coordinate 31,965,010, forward strand.
AAATCTTCGACGCGTGCGAGAAGAATCGTCCGTACAAGCTAGCATCCGTATGCACACTGATTCAAGACAGCTGATGTGGTCAATGCACACACATGAAATATTTGGCGGTCACAGACAGAATGAGAAGGAATCACGAAATTCGTGAAAACAGGATAGACAATGTAATGGTATAGCAACGCGCGATGTTTGGGCGGTAGTTTGCTGTAGATCTTCATTTGTTTTATCTTTCAGCAGTGTGCATACGGATGCTAGCTTGTACGGACGATTCTTCTCGCACGCGTCGAAGATTTCCGTTCGCAGAAATCGCATGACCTCAAAGTATCCGTTCCGTCTGTGAGCGAGTCTCGCGACGTAAATCAAGTTAAATAAAGTGCAGTGTTTCAACATTAAAGGATTACCAGTTCTTTACAGTTCTCCTCATTCCCCTCAGTAAACTTGTACTCTCTGTAAACTCGTAGTGCGTGTGTATAATATTGTAAATAGTGCTAGAGCGTTTATTCCAGTATATTAAGTACGGTGTTATGAACAATTATAGTGCAGAATAAGGATTTGTGGATATGTGTGAGAAGAATTTAAAAGTGAAAGGGCATTGGCCCCTTCTACTCGATAATTCCATAGGGCGGCTATTAGAAATGCCCTTGTGAATTTTAACGAGTAGGTAGGTTCAATGTCGTCCAACGATTTTTTAAACATTTTCACCTCGCTGGGTCCCGAAATAAGAACCAAGGTATGCATGCGTTTGTCACTTGATACGAGACTGTCGTGCACCTGTGTGACGTACGCAACGTACACTTTTGTTAGAAGTGTTGCAGCATTTTAGGCGGATTTTTAATTGTTAATAACTAAATAACGAAGCCGAAATCGCAATTTTTTTATTCTTCATTTTCGTCTTAGATTATCGTCGAGAACCACCCCTTAAATTTTCTCCCACCTGTAGGTAAACACCCTGTATGTTTCACAAAAAAGGTGTCGTTGCTCAATGGAAATCACAAGAAGGTTGGTGGATTTGTTCCATCGGGGAGGGATAAGGAGGGTTTATGGTAAGAAGTATATATAGGATCATTGGATCATAAGGATTATGGAAAAAAATATAAGAAAAACTATTTCATTACTTGCAATGCGCACTAGCATATAAAGACCATTAGATAATGAAATTCTCACCCCTAAAAATTTATTTGAATGGGCAGAAACATCTTTTTCAAATATAATATTTAATTACGTCACCCTAGATGAACATAACAAACATGCTTATTGTTTACAAGCTCGTTTTGCAACAGCATTACCAACTACAGGCACTAGAAGCTTTCATAGCTTTACACCATTATCGAATAAAGAACTGCTATGCAAAACCTGCTCGTGCGATAATGATGGCTCTGTTTTTAATGTTGTCACGCCGTTTACCGATTCCTTACGAAATCGGCAACCGGACTCGGGAAATTATGGCCGAAAGACCGGGCCACGCTCGGTCGCGCGAAACGTGGTCCTCCCGGGACAAACAGCCACTCGCAGACTCGAAATAGGACAATATTTAATCGACCGTAGATCGATACTCGGGCGCCAGGCACGTTACCGTACCACGCGAAACTTTTGTCTCTACGCGAACTTCTTTCGAATCTGCGAGGACTGCGTGGATGCCTTGGATAGCGATGGCACAGGCCAGGATTCCACGTGGGAAAAAGGACGGGGCATTCCCCGCGACGGGAACGTTTCTCACAGGCGAAATGAATAGAAGGATTTCAGGGCAAATTACTACCGTTTATTTAGAACGGGATGTCGATACAAGCCACCGGCATGAACCGGTGGCAGTCAAAATATTTGCCGGCGCGTCGTCGAGAATCTTCGGCGGTAGTTCGGCCGTACGCGCGTGACTTCTATTCTTTCGCGTCGAGCTCGGTAGTTACAGGCCTCCGCGTAAATGATACAAGCCCAGAAGGGCACGAAATCTACCGAGCCCCGATAGAATACGCGATCTATTACTGTTTGACTAGGCGAGGACGGCAAAGAACGCGGCGAGAACGAAACGGGCGCGTCGCGACGTCCCACCGTGGAACGTCTCGAGGATCTCCGAATACGAATCGAAAACTAATTATCGTACGCCCCGTATCACGCAGCATTCGGGGACGCTACGATACACGGCCCGGCGTTCCTCTCGGGAGAGCTCGTCCCGGTCGTGGGACACGCCGAAGCTCGTGGCACACGACGCGAGGTTAGAATTTCTATCAAAACTACGCCCCGAGCCAACACGAGTATTCACAATTATTTTACACCGAAAACTGACCGGTACTTACCAAATTCGTGGACTCGTTTTCAGCACAATGGTCGCACGATATCAGATTTTATACTATACGCGATTTCAGAGCGGTACTTAATCGGATGCAATCCTTCGGCCTAGTGACCTACTTCGTGTCGGCTCGGAACGCGGAAGCGAGGCATCCCCTCTACTTCCTCATCCATCCTCGCTGTGGCGACATTCGGGGCCTATCGCGTGGCTCCTCGCTGCAGGGCCGAATCTAAAGGATTCGGACCCGTGCCTTCGAAAATTGTTAATTTCTCAAGGCGGCGTCCGCTAACGCTGCGAGGGCGGTAAGGGTGGACGCGAGCCATTCCGGGTGGGCTCTCATGGCCCTGCCCGGGCGAGAATCGACAAGGTTGGGCCGTTGTTCGTCCCTTTATCGTAAATGCCTCGTCGATGTCTCCGGGTTGACGGATCCGGGCTCGGTCCAATCCCCGTTGTCTTCTCCGTACTCGCCGGCTTGCGATAGGTTCTCCGGGTGTCTGTTCTCGAACTTTCTCGCCAATTAGCAGCGGAAGATGGGCATCGAAATCTCCTATGGTTAGTAGCCGGATCTGAAACCTCGTGTCGCGCCCAGCGGCGCGACATTCAAGCGCGATAATACTATTCCACTGGGACTCGGCCGTCTCCAGGGAGATCGATCGCAACGCCCGTTTCGATTCTGATGGTCGAAAAAGTGACCCGGTCTCTGTTAGAAGGTTCGAGAAGACGTCGGCAAAAGCTGCCACGTCACAACTCCTCCCCCCCTAAAAGAGACCGGGACACACCGTTGGCAGTTACCGGTCAGGTTACTCGCGGGCTCGGTGGCGATCGGTCTTCCTCAGAGTTCCAGGGTGTACCTCAAAACGCAAACAGAGACATACACGAATCCCAACACCTTGAGTCCTAGACAAGTACATGCAATCCTGTATTTCTTACTCTCTTCCTTGTGGCGAGGCCTGCTGATACGACCGGCGCGCAGCTGAAAAACTTAATAAATGCGATTATCGGGCCCCGCTGGGCCCGGATCGACGCTGGGATTAGGGGAGCAATGAAGCGACTACCATTTTAGCTATTCTTATTTTTAATGTGCGCTTCTTGGCGCCGTAACTTTCTCTTCCTTCTACCAAATACAAAGGTATGCGCTTGGGACCCCTAAACAACAAGAAAACAAAAATATGCATTTGACATCGGGGTCCCCGATACGCGTAATACCCCACTCAAAAGAAAACGAAAAAGATTTTTTTTTTTTTTTTTTTTTTGAATCCGGCCTTCGTGCTGGCCGGTAGTCTGTGATCCTTCTCTCTCCTCTATGGTGGCGGTGGAGGTTCCACAGTTACTGCCCCAGGTGTCGGTCGACCGCTCGGTATCGAGCCCCCCGGTCATGTCGCGGCCCCTGTGTCCTCCATAAGGGGGCGCATTCCGGGCAGGTCTTTACTGTGTAGAAGGGTCGACCGCACCTGAAACAGTAGTCCCATCTCTGTGTGGCAACGCACTCCGTATGGGTGTGCCCCATACTGTGGCACCTCCAGCACCCAAATTCCACCTCACTGCCTCTTTTTTTTTTCGCCGCGCCCCGCCACCTCGGCGCAGTTGGACTGGAGGTTGCTTGTATCGGCAGTGACGGTTGCCCCGTGGGTTGGCTCGTTCCCGGTGTCGGCTGTCGTCCCCTCTGCCGCTGCTCCTCCCTTAGACGGTCCATTCGCTCCTGTATTGTTATTTTCCGACTACCTGATGGTCGGCAGGGTTCCGGCGGTACTATTGCCATTGGTACCGTTCTTAGCTCCGGGTCCGGTTCAGTCTCTGCCGTGGCGATCGGCATTCCTCCCGGACCCGGGCGGGCCTCCTGCGTCTTCCTGCCCGGCCAAAGGGGACCTCCCCGACCATAGGTCTTGGCCCACCTTTTGAAGCCCTCCTCGAAGGTTTCCTCCTCTCCTCCTGTCGTTGAGGCTGCGGCCTCGATCTCCGGCCTTTTTATAGGTCTTGCGGTCCCGAGTTCGGGGAGGGGTTCGCTGGGTGTCCCTCCTGGTGTTTCTTGCGTTTCCTCGCTGGGAATCCTCCTTCCTTCGAGGGTGATGGTCGCGGTGGTTATATACGTCCTTTCCGACGTTGGCTCCTGGGGTGTTTCCCCCGGTACCTCCTCCTCCGTCTGGTCTGGGTCGGATTGTAATCTTTCTTCCGGGGGCCCGAGCGGACGGCACATAATATTGGCCGTTGCCGCTCGGCATCCCCCCGGGAGTGGGTATAGCATCCTTAACCTTGCCTCGATTTTGCGTACTCGCTCTATTTCTGAATAATAAAAAAAAAGGATCCTACGATGTTAACCATTGTTCTTGGTGTGTATGGGGGGAAAGTATGGTTTCAGGTCCTCGATATGCGCCTTGCCCAAGTTGCGTCCGTTCTCCGCGGCTAGGACGTACACACTTGGCGACAGCTTCTTTTTGATTGTTACTGGACCTTGTAAACTTCGGCACCAGTTTTGCAGCCACGTAATTCGCTGCTGAGGAGAGGACTCTTTGTCGCTTCATTACCCTATCCCCTACGTGGAATTCTACATTTCTGCGTCGCAAATTGTAGCTGTGTGCCTGCTTTTTGTACGCGTCCTCGAGGTTCTCCAGCATCCAGTGCCTTAGCGTCGGCAGCTGGGTGACTCTTTTCTTCCAAGTATCATTGGAGGTAACCTCGAGGTCGACAGGAGGCTCCACGCTTGCCCTAACACACTTTGCCGGTCGTGGCTCTCGCCCGAAATTCAGAAACGCGGGGGAGGCCTGCAATACGGAACGCCGGGCCGTGTATCGTAGCGTCCCCGAATGCTGCGTGATACGGGGCGTACGATAATTAGTTTTCGATTCGTATTCGGAGATCCTCGAGACGTTCCACGGTGGGACGACGCAACGCGCCCGTTTCGTTCTCGCCGCGTTCTTTGCCGTCCTCGCCTAGTCAAACAGTAATAGATTGCGTATTCTATCGGGGCTCGGTAGATTTCGTGCCCTTCTGGGCTTGTATCATTTACGCGGAGGCCTGTAACTACCGAGCTCGACGCGAAAGAATAGAAGTCACGCGCGTACGGCCGAACTACCGCCGAAGATTCTCGACGACGCGCCGGCAAATATTTTGACTGCCACCGGTTCATGCCGGTGGCTTGTATCGACATCCCGTTCTAAATAAACGGTAGTAATTTGCCCTGAAATCCTTCTATTCATTTCGCCTGTGAGAAACGTTCCCGTCGCGGGGAATGCCCCGTCCTTTTTCCCACGTGGAATCCTGGCCTGTGCCATCGCTATCCAAGGCATCCACGCAGTCCTCGCAGATTCGAAAGAAGTTCGCGTAGAGACAAAAGTTTCGCGTGGTACGGTAACGTGCCTGGCGCCCGAGTATCGATCTACGGTCGATTAAATATTGTCCTATTTCGAGTCTGCGAGTGGCTGTTTGTCCCGGGAGGACCACGTTTCGCGCGACCGAGCGTGGCCCGGTCTTTCGGCCATAATTTCCCGAGTCCGGTTGCCGATTTCGTAAGGAATCGGTAAACGGCGTGACAAATTGGCGCCCGAACATTGTAATTCTCTCGCAGAAAAAGCGATTTGAGAAACAGGGCTTTTTCCGAGAGACACGTGGAGGAGCGCGGGGCTCTCACAGGAGAAATTATATTTTCGGCGAGGAAACGGGCGAATTCGGCGAGACAAGCGAGGCGGTCGCGAGACAGAGACACGCGATCCAATAGTAAACAGACTTTTTCTTTCTCCTTCGGTCGTACGAGATAAGCCAACACGGAATTTCGTGTATTGTAGTTTCAGTGTGTACAAGGCTCACCTTGTACTATTTCATGTGCCATTCCAGCACGTAAATTAGTATACCGGGTGACCGAACAAACTTTCAAATTTAAAGAGTAAATAGTAAATATAGTGAGCTATTTATTTATTTATTTAGTGATTGGTCCATTTAATTGAGTCATTATTTATTTATTTATTTATTTATTTATTTATTTAATTACTTATTTATTTATTTATTTATTTATCTATTCAGGTATTAATTCATGTGTTTAATTATTTAGTTCTTGAATAATTCAAAAAAAAAAAAAAAAAAAAAAAAAAGTATTTGGGAAAATATTTTGCCAGATATTCGGTTCTTTTCGGGGTTGGAGAAACCAACTTCCGTAGTCGGCAGAGTATCGTGGTCGGTGGCGTGCCAGGGTGACTATCGCATTTGCTGATACGGGACGCGCCAACGCGTGCGGCCCGTCAGCGAATCGAGGGTGCCCCTCGCTATCCGGCCTACGAGACAAACCGCACGGAAGCGGTTGGAACTCACACCCGAAAAATCCGAATAGTAATTTTAATATATATTTTGTATGGTTTGGTCACCGGGATTGAGTCTCGGAACGGCACCGAGATACAATAATGAAATAATGATGACAAATTGATTGAAATTGAAACGATATTATTGTGTACTTCCCCCTTTTGCCGCCCACCCACATATATTTTTTTTTATGGTATTTTTTTTTTATGTGTGGTGGTGGGAAAGTATGGTTTGCGTATGGTTTACGTCCACATTATCGTAGTCCTAGACGAGTGCCGTCCTAATTTGCGTATATAATTATCGAATTAATTTCTTTTGTTTTTTTTTTATGAATAATTCGTGTGTTTGCGGTATCGTACACCTCACAGAGATAGTTTGCGACGGCTAGCGCTGGCCGATTGAAGAGAGAGGGTACGACAATTACGCGCGGAAACACTGTCGACGGGCAGGAACCGCGATTTAAATTTCAAAATATAGTAGCTTACTCTTTCCTTTCGCGATTGTAAAGAGGACGAATTGCCGGGGGACAGCCGTAGAAGAATATTGCAAAGAGAATTAAAATTGAGAGTCGGTCAGAAATTGAATACCGACGTAAATCCGTTTTTTTTTTTTTTTTTTTGTCGTTAGAGCCGATTATTACGGACCCGCGTTCTCTCTCGCTAGTCGTGTACGTAACGAGGCCGTCATTCGGATTTCGCTAACGTCGGAAATCGATACTAGAAGAATTATCGTAGAAATACGTGAGCGACCAGAGAAACCGGTATCTCGAGTCCGGGAAAAATGAAGAGCCTCTTAAACTTGCCGAAAAGGGAACGCGATGAGTCGGAGGAGCGATCAGTGTACGGGGATGCTAAAGAGGAACTAAGGTTATCCGACGCGTACTCCTCGGGGGAGGACAATGTAATCGGGGTTAGATCACCCCCCCGCGAGATAAGCATTCGTGTCCCTCAATACCGAGGAAGAAGATCGCTATCGCCCTCCCACCGTCGCGAAACCCAGGAAGGGCAATGGGACGTTCAAATCGTAGAACCCTCACCTCCCAGCAAACCCAAATCCGGAACACCAGGCGGAGCGGTACCCCGAGACCTATATTACCAGGGAACACCCATCATCGACATAATGCGACGATGGAGGTTGAAATTTAGCGGGGAACCGGAGGAAGACCCGGAAGAGTTCCTCGAAGACCTTGAAATACAACGAAAATACTGCAATATCGCGAGAAGCGACTTGCTACGTTGTCTAGCGGTATGTCTCGGGGGAATCGCAAAGCATTGGTATAAGGAGGAGGGGGCGCAATGTAGAACATGGGAAGGATTCGAAGAGGCTTTTCGGGAATTTTTCGGGGACTCGGACTACCAAGACACCCTGGTACGAAAAATTAAAGAGTACTATCAGGAGGACGATCAACCGGTCCGAGAATATATTATGAAGATGACGGCCATGTTTGGTAGATTGCAACCACCGTGGTCAGAATTAAAAAGAGCGAGACGATTATATTGGGGCGCGAAAGAACAGTTGCAACGCTCGATAGCTATTGGGTCCGTAGTTGAAATAAGACAACTACGGAAACAGTTAGTGGAGGCCGAACGAGAGGCGGAACAGAAGAGTAGGATTAGGCCAAAAGTATCGGGGGAAGGTCGCTACGGTTCCGCGTCAGATTCCGCCCGCCCATCGCGATCGCGGTCGGATACACGCCAAAAATCGGTGCGTTTTGAATACGCGAATGCAGTGGCGACCACGAGCGGGGAGGAAACCGAGGATTCAGAGGGGGAATTCATTGCCCCCCAAAGAAGATCGAGAAACAGATCGGGATCTCGTGAACCCAAGGCAACGCAAGGGAAGAAGGTTCAGAATGCCGCGCCGAGGGGGAGCGAAAAATCCCGATCAAGCAAAACAACTAGGGACCACTCGGCGGACTCCCGCGCAGGCCCGGCGTTCCTCTCGGGAGAGCTCGTCCCGGTCGTGGGACACGCCGAAGCTCGTGGCACACGACGCGAGGTTAGAATTTCTATCAAAACTACGCCCCGAGCCAACACGAGTATTCACAATTATTTTACACCGAAAACTGACCGGTACTTACCAAATTCGTGGACTCGTTTTCAGCACAATGGTCGCACGATATCAGATTTTATACTATACGCGATTTCAGAGCGGTACTTAATCGGATGCAATCCTTCGGCCTAGTGACCTACTTCGTGTCGGCTCGGAACGCGGAAGCGAGGCATCCCCTCTACTTCCTCATCCATCCTCGCTGTGGCGACATTCGGGGCCTATCGCGTGGCTCCTCGCTGCAGGGCCGAATCTAAAGGATTCGGACCCGTGCCTTCGAAAATTGTTAATTTCTCAAGGCGGCGTCCGCTAACGCTGCGAGGGCGGTAAGGGTGGACGCGAGCCATTCCGGGTGGGCTCTCATGGCCCTGCCCGGGCGAGAATCGACAAGGTTGGGCCGTTGTTCGTCCCTTTATCGTAAATGCCTCGTCGATGTCTCCGGGTTGACGGATCCGGGCTCGGTCCAATCCCCGTTGTCTTCTCCGTACTCGCCGGCTTGCGATAGGTTCTCCGGGTGTCTGTTCTCGAACTTTCTCGCCAATTAGCAGCGGAAGATGGGCATCGAAATCTCCTATGGTTAGTAGCCGGATCTGAAACCTCGTGTCGCGCCCAGCGGCGCGACATTCAAGCGCGATAATACTATTCCACTGGGACTCGGCCGTCTCCAGGGAGATCGATCGCAACGCCCGTTTCGATTCTGATGGTCGAAAAAGTGACCCGGTCTCTGTTAGAAGGTTCGAGAAGACGTCGGCAAAAGCTGCCACGTCACAATGTAATAGAATAGTTTCTCCTATATTTTTTTCCATAATCCTTAAGTCCACCCCACACAATGATCCTATCCATACTTCTTACCATAAACCCTCCTTATCCCTCCCCGATGGAACAAAACCACCAACCTTCTCGTGATTTCCACTGAGCAACGACACCTTTTTTGTGAAACATATATGAATCCTATAAAAACTAATATCTATAAAAGTAGTCATGATTAAAAAGGTGTTGTTGTCCAAGAGTGGTTATTAATATTGTTCTGCAGGTATAAATAGAGCTATTTAATCGTCTTTTTTTAGGGCGTCCGAATATTAATCCGAGTCACTGTACTTTACTTGTGTAATGAAGGATAATAATTTTGGACATAAAGAAGGACAGTGTATGGGAAAAAAGAGTCAAGGAGAGTTGCAGCGCGCCGGGCTATTGTAACCATGCGATAATCCGAAACATAATCAATAGCTCAACCGATACCTCAACCGACACCTCAATCAATATCTGAATCGGTATCCTCATGACACGCTGATAAGAAAACCATTCGATAGACAATTCACCTGAGACCCGATCGATACCCCCCCCCGATGCGCCTATAAGACCCAGTATATATGGCCGATGAACTACTGTAAAATTGGTAATAAAAGATTGTCTTTTCTCATGAACACTTTGTAACCGAACTATTGTTGCCTTCTCTTATTGATAAGATCGTAATAGGGTTGAATGGTTAAATAGTGTAATAGGGTGGTAGGCTATTATAAAACCCGAAAACCGAACGGCACTGCTGGAAAATCACAGGAGCGGCGAACGATCTCGAATAGTCAATAGGATCAATGTAACAAAATTCAGAAAACCGAACGGCACTGCCGGAGAATCACGGGAGCGGCGAACGATCTCGAATTGTCAACAGGATCAATGTACTGAAACTCAGAAAATCGAACGGCACTGCTAGAGAATCGCAGGAGCGGCGAACGATATCTAATTATAAATAATAGGATGAAGGATCAATGTAACAAAATTCAGAAAATCGAACGGCACTGCTGGAAAATCACAGAAGCGGCGAACGATCTCGAATTGTCAACAGGATCAATGTAATAAAACTCAGAAAACCGAACGGCACTGCTGGAGAATCACAGGAGCGGCAAACGATCTCGAATTATAAACAATAGGATGAAGGATCAATGTAATAAACTTCAGAAAATCGAACTGCACTGCTGGAGAATCACAGGAGCGGAGAACGATCTCGAATTGTACTAAATAGGGTGAAGGATTAATGTGATAAAATTCAGAAAATCGAACGGCACTGCTGGAGAATCACAGGAGCGGCGAACGATCTCTAAATTGTAAAGAATCACGAGTGAGCGTAGACAATCTGATCAGCGTCGACAGGGGCACGATAACGTGGCCGCGGCGACTCTGCTGTTGTCCAGACACACCCGTTATCTGGAAAATTTGATCTTTCAGCCTGTAAAATCAGGAAAGACTATTTATAACAATTCCAACACCGGGCTGGTTACGATACCCGATGTCAATTTGACGAAAGGTTCGTGCCTTCAGGCACTGGATGACGGAAATTTTGAGACAAATGTGAATAATTGTTGAGAGACGATATCTGGTAAAAGTGAGATATATTCTGATAACTTTATATTGATGAGAACACCCGGTGTCAATACTGTTTCGTAATTTCCAGACGTATAAAAACGCAAGGTTAGCTTCCGTAGCTGATACGACCACAATACGGTCGAGAGAGACGCGACGACCGTAGACAGTAAACAAAGTCTTTCTTGCTAGGAATGCGTATAAGAAATTCAGGCGCTTACGCGACCGCGGTTCTCACTCGCCCGTAATGGACTTTTAACGCTTGCCGCTTGTCTAACACGCGTTTGATGATTTCATATAGCAATATTGTCCATTTTAATTAATTAGGTCGAATTTGTCGGGCAAAAGCAGTCGTCACCGATCGGTGCTGCCGGGATACCACGGGAGCGGCGATCGGTCTCTACCTGCCACGGAATTCGCCTTGTTGCTCTTAGCAGGACACACAGGAATAAACCTAGTTCGAAATCAGGCCAGTGACACTCAGGCAAACGATCAGTCTTGCCGGATAAATCCGGGAAGGGTAATCGGCTCCTGCACTCTGGGCGACAACAAACTTGGTGGGAAAAATTACGGATATCTACGCAGAGCACGCAAGCGTGGTCATGGCGATATGCGAATTTTTCCTGCTGTCCGTTCTGAGCAGAACACACTGTGTATATCACGAAATCAGGATATACACAGTAACGCGAAGAAGGACACAATTTCTTGCTGCTATAAGAAATAATCGCGGCAGAGACAACGCGTAATGCTGCTTCTAGGCAAGTGAGATTTCTACGATCCCGCGTACCGATGTGAGAGAACGTCTCACTACGAAAAATCGCCTTCGCTATAATTTTCAGATACGCGCGGCTTGAACCGCCTGTCGGACGGCCGACAAACAATACAACAAAATTTCAATTAAATCTTCATAAACTTGTTTGCTGATATGCAACTCACAGAGGTGATCAATTTCACTGCAAGAATTGAATACAATGTAATAGTTTATCTCTTTAAAGCAATATAACCAATAAATCAAATGGAGCTTGAATGCTCAAATAAACACGTCGTAGAACGAGACTTTACTCGGAGTAGAACAATTTCTATTAATATTCTCGCAACGCGACAAGAAATGCCCTTTTGCCAGGCTTTGAACACAAGTAAATACTTTGCCTTATTGGCGATTCTCAAACAATATTCTCAATTAACAAATCTCGCGATTTGACGCTTTAATATTCGCAAATGATATTTCAAACTTCGCACACTTCGCGACTAGAAATGCCCTTTAGCCGGGCTAGCAACTAAATACAGAATCGTCGACTTTATTTGCGACTCGAAATGGAATATCTAATTATTAGACAACTCTTAGATTCACGCGAAACGCTACTAGACTCATGCGTGTGTACTGAATGGAGTCCAGACGCAGAGTGATTAGTCTGCTGCTCGCATCGACCTCCTTCGATCGCAATCGAGAGGGGATCGATGCGCACGCAGCCTTTTATCTATATCGATCGCTCCTGCGATCCTTGTCTATGAGGAGATGACACATGACGTCACACCCGTCGCAGTAGGGATCGACATAGATTCGCGCGATATTTCGATGTGTAAGCGGTACGGTTACAACTTCCCATTTCGCTTCACCTCACCTCTTAAGAGTCATAAGATATCTCTTCGCAAGTTAATCTTTCTTTTATTTCATTCGCGGCAAAAGTACGAGTGTCAGTTCGATGACTATACGTTAGTTTTCTTTTTTCCTCGATTGTGCCGCGTGACATTTTTGGCGATCCTGCCAGGATACTGTTCAATCCGTCGTTCGAAAACTTGAAGAACCTCAGACTACGAGAGCTGTGCGACTTCGAGGGACTACGAGTGCCTGAGAACGAGAAATCAACAGTAACCGGAACATAAACAGGTGAGCGAAGTGGCTTTTTCTCAATATAGAGATCCTACTCCCGTCCTAGACTCAGACGAGGAAATAACTATTAGCCCAAAAATGGCAAACTCTGTTAAATCTGCATTGAAAACGATTTTGGACAAGTTCTCTAAATTATAAGAACATGTTACAAAGAATTTCGAGACGATAAATCGAGAGAATCAGAAACGAGCCTCCGAAATCCGGGAACTGGCCCGTCAATTGCAACAACAGACGATCACTGAAGACGAAACAAGCGCGATCTCGGAGAATGAGCGCCGAAATCAAACGACTTGTCAAGAAGAAGGCGACGAAGAAGAACAAGAAGGCGGAGCCGTGTCAAGGCCCAGATCACGTCTTCCTAACCATGGATCGGCTGGTCGAACGGTGAGAATGACGTCCAACTCAAGGACCAACAACTCTAATCCTGTACTTCAACGAGCAAAGGACATCGTTAGAGTCATCAAACCTCTGAAAGGGAGAGATGACATGGGAGTAGAAGACTTCATTGTCAACATAAAGTACGCAAGAAATGCATGTGCCGACCAACAAATGCTTCTAAAATTAATTTTAGCCGAGAAGATAGTTGACCAGGCTGAGAGAAGCATACGGTTCATTTCCATTAACACCTACGAAGAGTTGTATACCGCATTACGACGAAACGTTACTACACCAACTACTGTAGGCAGCTGCCGCAGCAAACTTAGCAATATAAAACAGGGCTATGTTGAAACCGTCCAATCATACAACCTCCGGTTTCGTCAACAACTGAACGAATTATATTACGCTGTGCAAAACAAGCACAATAAGCCAACGGCTCGTCACATAGCGCTAGAAGAAGAAGATGCCGCTACACGCACGTACGTGCAAAACCTAAAACCTGATATAGGCCGTCTAGTGATACCGAGTCATCCAAAGTCCATGACCGATGCCCAGCAAATGGCAGCTGACATGGAACTATGGTTGAAGGAAGCTTCAAGGGAAGGACCACCCCGACGACCAATGATCCAGTCAAATGCACCAAGACGACAAGAAGACAAGCGTAACCCACCGTTTCAAAATATGCCACTAGCCTCACGCGTAAATTTGAAATGTGACAAGTGCGGACGAATCGGACACACTCGCGATAAGTGTTTCGCAAAGAGTCAAAATTTTCAGTTGACTCAGTCCGGTAAACCAGCCCCCAGACTGAACAACATAACAACGGACGAAGAACCATTGGAGAATTGGAGCGAACCAGAATCAACTACGTACCAGGACAACTACAACACATACGAGGACAGTTCCGAGGAATGCGACGAGAAGGAAGCTTGCTCATCGACACCGGAGCAGGAATCAATCTAATCAAAGAGTCTTGCATATCACGTAACAAAAGTCTAATTCCATACACTAAAATATTTTACATGGGCAATGACAAACATATATCCAAAGAATCCATTGAATTAACATCCTTCAAAAAGAGTCACATTTTCCATATAGTATCCGACGACTTTCCCCTTAAAGAGGATGGAATAATTGGCCAACCATTTTTACAGCAGTATGACTATAACCTAAACAACACTCATTTGATTTTAGACCATAACCGCCTATCCCTATTTGGAGAGATCCATTTGAGACCATCGGAGTACGTAATAAAATCAGTCAATTGGAATAATCAACCAACCAAGGTTTGCTACATCAATTCAGGTAACAACGAAATTACTACCTCAAATTTTGAAATTGAAAACGATGACCCGTATAGAATCCAGGAATTAAAATAAAAAATTAGAACAGATCATATAGAAAAAGAACTACGAGAAACCATTGAGAAAATTGTAATTAGTTACGCCGATATTTTCGCATTAGAGACTGACCCTTTACCACAAACCAGTCTCACTCAGCACTGTATCACACTAAAGTCAGAAAAACCGATTAATATTAAAGCATACAGACCTCCGGAGTGTCACAAGGCTGAAATTCATAGACAAGTTAACGAAATGCTTGAAAAGGGAATCATAGAACACAGTGAATCCCCTTTCAACGCACCTGTATGGGTGGTACCGAAAAAAACGGACTCAACTGGGAAACGTAAATGGAGAATTGTAATCGATTTTAGAAAATTGAACGAACAATCCGATCAAGACGCGTATCCTTTACCGAATATTGAAGATATATTAGATCACTTAGGCAAGGCAAAATTTTTCTCTGCACTTGATCTTTCATCTGGTTTCCATCAAATTCCCATGGCTGATCAATCCCGTAAATACACAGCATTTTCCACACCTGACGGACACTTTCAATACAGACGCATGCCTTTCGGCCTCAAAAACGCCCCAGTAACATTCCAACGCATGATGGACAGAGCATTAAATGGTTTAATTGGTAAATATTGTTTTGTTTATTAGGACGAATATTTAGTGTACTCGTTAAAATTCAGTGCGTTTATTGTCCCGTCTGATCCCAAACATATTTCAAAGATTAAGAGACGTAGGACTTAAATTACAGCCAGACAAATGCGAATATTTACGACCGGAACTTGAATATTTAGGGCACACGATATCTAAAGACGGAGTAAAACCTAATAGTGCAAAAATAGAAGCAGTCAAAAATTTCAAGACTCCTAAAACTCCAACTGAAGTAAAATCATTCTTAGGACTTGCAGGATATTATAGGAAATTTGTAAAAAACTTTGCAAAAATCAGTAAACCTTTAACAGAGCTGACGAAGAAAGATATTCCCTTCTATTGGACCGACTTTCAACAAAAGGCATTTGACATACTTAAACAGAAATTATTTGAACAACCAATCCTACAGTACCCAGACTATAGTAAGACATTTTGTTTAACGACTGACGCATCAAACGAAGGACTAGGAGCAGTTTTATCTCAAGACGGACATCTGTGCTGTTACATATCCAGAACTCTCAATTCAGCCGAAAGGAATTATACCACCACTGAAAAAGAATTATTAGCGATAGTATGGGCAATCAAAAGACTTAGACAATACTTACTTGGACGAAAGTTCATTATGCAAACTGACCATCAGGCACTTAAGTGGTTGAAAGATATTAAAGATCCCTCGTCCCGACTGATGAGATGGCGACTCAGATTAGAAGAATATGACTACGATATAGAATACAAAAAAGGAAAGGAAAACACAGCCGCAGACGCATTGTCCCGTATATTCCCTATAACAGATGACTTAGCCCTTACCACTGACGCCTTACTCGACTTATATAATGACACAAGTCCTGATACCTTACCACCTGAATCCTCACGACCACGAGACGAGCTCCACCAACAGTATATAGATTGGAAAATAACCCCATCTGCATCCCCAATAACAAAGAAACCTAATTCCTTTAAGTGGACACAAATCACTAAAGAACAATTAGGAAATTATAACGAATCAGACTGGTTAAACAAGTTACACGCAATAGTTACCTCAGAAATCGACAGAACTAAGAAATCGCAAATTCAACTAGGTATAAACGATCCCACTATAACGCGACTAGAAATTGTTCATTTGGAACTTATGCTAAGATTTCTTATCTCACGAGTACCTAACGGAAAATTAACTGTAGCGGAAGATCCTCCCCAATCCTATTCCCAAGAAGACAAAAATACCATAATTCGAGAATCCCACAGTCCGGAAACCTCCCAACATTTTGGAGAAAATCGTACACTAGCTAGAATTAAAGAAAAACATAATTGGACCAGGCTAGAAAAAGATGTAAAAGAATTCATTGAAAATTGTGAAACATGTCAACGAGAAAAATTAACACGCATCCGTCCCAGAGAAGAAGCTGTTATAACCGACACACCTCTTGAGCCTAATGACAAAATTGCAATGGACATATTCGGACCTTTGCCCAAAACCAAACACGGAAATCAATTCATCCTCTCAATACAAGACAGCTTAACCAAATACCTTGTCCTTATACCTATGAAAGATCAACAAGCAACTACTATTATACCGAAACTATTGGAGCATTATATATACATATTTTCTTCTCCAAAACATATTCTAACAGACCAAGGTAGTAACTTTGTTTGTAACCTAATGGAACAGTTCGAACAAGCATTCAAAATTAAACACATAAAAACAACATCTTTTCACCCCCAGTCAAACGGATCTCTTGAAAGAACGCATGCAACAGTTAAAGACCTAATACGAACATGTACCGCCGACAGACAGAATGAATGGGACGAAAATTTAAATCTAATTTGTATGGGATATAGCACATCGTTACACGAATCTACTGGATTTACACCTTTTGAACTTACATTCAGTCATAAAGCCAATATGCCCTCGACAATAGCTGTTACACCTTCATTAACACGAGAACAGTTATTTAAACTCTGGAAAAACCGACATGAAGAATACCTGAGAAGAGCTAGAGACACCTTGACGAAAAATAAAGAACGTTACAAACGAGACCAGGACAGACGTATTATACGAACGCAATCTCTTTTTAACACTGGTGACAAAGTATTGGTTCACAACGACCACAAGAAACACAAATTAGACACAGAATGGTTAGGACCTGCACAAATAATCGAGACTAAGCCCCCTAATTACACTATCCGATATTTAAACAAACCCGATAGAACGCAAAAAATACATGGTAATCGACTAAAACTTTTTCGATCTATTACAGGTTAACATGGATCCCATATATTTAACGAAATTATTATTACCTTATGTAAATTGCTTAATAGTTAACCCGCTTAACAATTCAACGATACTCATAGAAAAATTAGGGAAAAGCTTTTTGTATCATAGCGAATTAAAATTGGTAATAGCAGTTGACCCAGAAAATATTATACAATCAGCAAACAATATTAAAGAACTTATGAACAGAACAACCCAACAATGTAATGATTGTAAATTGAAACTAGAAATAGCTGAGATTAATAGAAGAATATCCAGAACGCAAAATACTGTAAACCGTTTAAAACAAATATTATATTTGAGAATGAAACGAGGATTATTGAACATAGTGGGTAGTGTATCAAAATTTTTATATGGAACTTTGGATAACGACGATATAGAGCTGATTAACAAAAATATAGATAAACTTTTCGATGCCAATAACAACCTAACCAATATAGTACACGATCAAACTAATATGATTCGTACCATTCTCAACCAGTCTAATTTTGATGCATTCACAAAATTACATCAGGAAAGCCGTCGGTTGTATATTGAAACAGACGACGAATTACATATCACAGCACAACTAATAGCAATAGAATCCCTCACAGCTGAACTCATGGAAAACAGTAACACACTTAATACAGCAATATTGTTGGGCAAAAGCACTAAAAGAAATTAGAGGAAAAAATTCACTTTCTGACCCAATAGAAGCAAATCCAGATAATTACCAAACGTTACTTTCCATCAGTTCAGTAAAGATAATTATTAAGTCAGGAAAAATTGTTTATCATATATCCGTACCCTCTTTAGAAAACACCGAATGGACCATCAAAAGATTGTACCCCATACCTCAAAAGCGCGGCAAGGTCTTCATAGCCCTAGTATTAGATGACAATATTATCTTGGAATCAGGACACGAATTCATACTGTTAGACAGCCAATTTCTAAAAGAACAATGTACTATCCATAGCGAATTTACTCTGTGTAAACGAACAAGACCCAGCCACTCACTTGTTAATAGTCACGAATGCCAAAACGAGCTTTTGAAACTTCACACCAAAACCACAAAACATTGCGGATTTGCGTTATTTAAAATATCTGACTTAACTTACATACCGATAGATAACTCCAAAAGATTTATTGTAGTTCCCGAGAACCCGACGACAATTCAGGCATTATGTAAAACGAATCAAATGGTACACATCGATATCCCAAGTATTGTATACAGTAACAGTGATGGCATCCTTCTTAGCGAGAACACTGTGATGAAAATAGGAGGAAAACCAAAAGAGATAGAATTCGAAACGCGATTCAAAAATATTTCTATAAATTATGCACCGGAAGATCTCGATGTAATTAACGAAAAATTAGACAAAACAAATGTAATATCCACTAACTTCAAAGAATTCCGAACCACACTCGATAAGATGGACGATCAACTAAACAAATTAAAGGGCCAACACCGCATACAGAACTGGACGTCAATTGGATATTCAACACTCGAATATCTGGGGTATCTGGCTATAGGACTTATTGGAATCTACCTGCTATACCGATGTGGGGTCCTCAACTGTCTAAAAGGACTCATTCAGCTGACGATCAACATTTGCTGCCCAATAGCTCATTCCACTCAAAACAACGAAGTCAACAATTTAACATCGACCACCCGCCCTCCATCATCATAATCAGGATCACCTCGGCAAATTTGTGAGTTAGAAATAACATCTCCAATCCCCAAAATAAAACAAGTTAGGAAAGTACATTTTTCGGGACTAAAAACAAAATAAGAAGGGGAGTGTGTAACCGTGCGATAATCCGAAACATAATCAATAGCTCAACCGATACCTCAACCGACACCTCAATCAATATCTGAATCGGTATCCTCATGACACGCTGATAAGAAAACCATTCGATAGACAATTCACCTGAGACCCAATCAATACCCCCACGATGCGCCGATAAGACCCAATAAATATGGCCGATGAGCTACTGTAAAATTGGTAAAAAAAGATTGTCTTTTCCCACGAACATTTCCCATTTCGCTTCACCTCACCTCTTAAGAGTCATAAGATATCTCTTCGCGAGTTAATCTTTCTTTTATTTCATTTGCGGCAAAAGTACGAGTGTCAGTTCGATGACGATACGTTAGTTATCTTCTTTCCTCGATTGTGCCGCGTGACACTACCACCGGCTGTGCAGTTCGTCGACCTGGCCGTACGTTCCTTACCTTTCGGTACTGCCGTATACCCGAAGACATCTGTGCAGTTCGTCACCGAGTGACCCAGTGACACACATTTCGAAGCAGCAAATGGATTTACGGCTGAATAAGTGAGTTTTTAAAATAATCAGTTCCTGCCTTTTTTCTCGTTCGGGTAAAGTTGCCGTAAGTCGGGTAAGGATGATCCGGGTCTTCATCGATTTCAATGACCTTGAAATAATGTTATAAAACTCGACGTTTTAAATATCTTTTTCCTTTGAAATGGTTGACGGTCGGCTTTAGTTTCTGAGACATTAGCAGGCCGTGTCCGTCATCATGAACATCCATAATGAATTTACAAGTAAAGTTTCTCGCGATAATTTCGTAAACTAAAGCCTACAGCCACAAATTTTAAAGAGAAATGTTGTTCACAATAATGGTCTTGACCACTGTGACGTGCAGTATTGCCCGCGTCACTCTAACCTCCCTAACGGAAGACCGGGCCACTCTCTGGTCAAGCATCACGAAAAGGGCAGCTGCGAGCGCTCTCCCTGGGCACGTGTCAGACCCAGAAGCCGACATTTCACATTTTGAATGTCGCGCCATTTGCGCGACAAGAATTGCAGAACCGTATCCGGGTTCCTGGCGGGACCCGGAAGTCTTCCTTCATCGCGGAGTCAAGGAACCTTCGAGAGTAGGCCACTCGAGGGAGGAGAACGGCATAAACCCGGAAATAAACAGCGAGAGATCGTCGAGGCCCAGGACTGTCAACCTGGAGGCGCCGACGAAGGCATCCGGTGCAGAGACGGCGAACTACTCTACCCTGTCGTCGCCTCGTCCGGGAAGAAGCTGCACCGCAACCGGATTGGCTGACGTCGATCGCTCATCGGGAAGCGGCCAATAGGAGGACAGCGCTGCCGAAAACGCCGCGAGATGCCGGAAGCCGACCGCCGTCGCGTGGGATTCGTCAACGCGAAATTCCGAGTTAGCGATAGGCTGAGACGTTACGCGAAGAAGCTAGACTAGGAAAAGTGGGGGACGCTCCGCTTCCGCGTTCCCGAGTCAACGCGTGAAAGAACGCCATTAGATCTCGTTGAGTCGAGTCATAGAATTTGAACGATTGCTTAAATCAATGAGTTTTTGCTGATCGAGAGAGGGAAGCTATTCGCTGCCGTTTCACCTGTGGTAAGCGCCGATCAGGCTTTCATTAATTGAATATCGTGAAATATCGTGTTGGCTCGGGTAGCGCGTCGTGAGGTTAGGAATTCGCGTCGCGAGAATTAACGGCCGATTGAAGGGGCGATATTCGTGCACGATAAAATTCGTGAAAGTGCGAATCCTTCGGTTTGTGAAGGATCAGGGAGAAGGACAGAGAAGTTTATAGAGCGACAAGACTTTATAGGGCTAGTGGAAACGTGGGTGGACGAGAAGAATTGGAATAAGATAAAGGACAG
This sequence comes from Lasioglossum pauxillum, assembly GCA_933228785.1. Taxonomy (NCBI): domain Eukaryota; kingdom Metazoa; phylum Arthropoda; class Insecta; order Hymenoptera; family Halictidae; genus Lasioglossum; species Lasioglossum pauxillum. Next base: position 31,986,162 of record OW121703.1, read on the forward strand.
ACTACCGAAAGGATTTATATGGCAATGTCAGCTAGCAGAAAAGAGGGCGAAGAGAGGAAGAGCAATGGGAGGAATAGTGACTGGAGTTAGGGAAAAATGGGCAATGGCAGAGGATAGGAGAGAGGGAAAGGGAATAGTAAGACGACAGATGAGAGTGGAAGGGGAAGTATGGAATATATGGACAGTGTACAAAGGAGGAAGTATGGCGGAATTAGAAGGGAAGATACAAAACTTGATACAAAAGAACGAAGGGATAACGGTAATAGGAGGAGATTGGAACGCGAGGACAGGAGAGGAGGGAAGTAGATGGAGCGGAGAGGAGGAAGATGGACAATTTAGAAGAAAATCCAAGGATAAGGTGATTAATGCAGAAGGAAGAAGACTGATTCAAATATCAGAAGACAGGGGATGGCTCATACTGAACGGTAATATAGAAGGGGACGAGGAGGGAGAGTTCACATATGTGGAAGGGCGAGGTGAAACGGTAATTGATTATGTGTTAGTCAACAATAACGGGAGAGATAGAGTGTGTAAATTTAAGATTGAAGAGAGAACAGAGTCAGACCATATGCCACTTAAAGTGGAATGGGAAGGAAAAAGAGAAGAGAGGAGGCAGGAGAGAGAAGGGGATGTAGAAAAAGAACTGATATTATGGGATGAGGAAAGTACCCAGAAGTTCAGAGAGAATTGTGAAGAATATGAAGGTATAGTCCAGGGAGTCCAGGATTCATGGACTGACCTCAAAACGTATATAAGACAATGTATGATTAAAAAGAGAGTTAAATGGAAAGAGAAGAAGATAGGACACACAGCTTGGTGGGATAGGGAATGCAAAAGGATGAAGAGGAAAGTAAAGGACGCATATATGAGATGGAAAAAGGGAAACATATCTAGGACAGAATATGCGGAGAGAAAAAAGAAGATGAGAGAGCTGATAGAACAGAAAATCAATGAGAAAAGGGAAAAGATTATTAAAGAAGTAAAACAGGCTAAGACACAAACAGAGATGTGGGAATATATAAACAAAGAAAGAAGAAAGAAGAAAAACATAGGAACGAAAATTGAAATAAGGGATATAGATACGCTGAAAGAGAGAGATAGGGAAATTCAGGGACAGTGGCAATACAATAAAATAATGAACTCTAGATTCTGTAAAAGATATAAATATATATACGAGGCGAGAGTGCCAAGGTACCTGGAGGAAAGAGGAGAGGGAGATAGTCAGAGCCTGATGGCGAGAGTAAGATGCGGGAACGTAGAGAAAGGAAACAAATACTGGAGGAAGGAGGAGAAGAGAAGATGCATGATGTGCGAGAGATACCGAGGGACACTAAAGCACCTGATAGAGGACTGTGACAAGATGGAAAGTACAAATTTAAGCATAGAAAAGATAGTACAAAGCAAAAGAGTGAGAGAAGTAATAGACTGGCTTAGGAGCGTCGAAACAAAAAGGAAAGAAACAACTAAAAGAAAAGAGGGAGAGGCAATAGTAGATGTAAGATAATAGGATAGCTTAGATTAGATCAGATTAGACTAGGTTAAACAAGTTTACATTAGAATTTGGAGCAATGGATGGAAGAATGAATGGACAGAGGGATGGAAGGATGAGTGATAGAATAGTTATGTAAACCACAAGTCCAATTTCTTGGCCGCGAGGCCGAAATTAAATAAATAACTAGAGGGCTATTGTTGCTCGCTCGCTTCGCTCGCTCGCGAGTAGGGTTGTTTTTGCTCGCTCGCTTCGCGAGCTCGCGGGTAGGACTGCTCTTGCGAGAGGGTTATTGATACGCATGGCTAGTAGGACCAACTGATATTAATGTTTTTTATTTGGTGTGTGACTCTCCAAGAGTCACACAAAGAACTTCCCGATTCGTTACTCCTTCGCCAACATCGCTAACATCGTTTTTTTTTGTACTTTCACCGATATTCTCCCAAAATGTATTCTTGGGAGTAGAGATGATAAATTCACTGTTGCATTGGAATATCTTTCGATTATTCCAAGCGGTAACACTAGCATCAGTTTAAAAAAAATTTTTTTTTAAATTTAAAAAAAAAAATTTTTTTTAACTAAAAAAAAATTAAGAAAAAAATTTTTTTTTATGTAATTGCGTTTGGTTCTTTGGTGGAAAATTTTCGTCCTCCCTTATAAATTGCATTGTAGAATCAATTCTTTTCGAAAAAAAACTAAAAATCTAAAAAACTACTTGACCAATATGGACCAAAATCTAATCAGCTCTAAGTTACAGCGGGGCGCATCGATTGCATCATTCATTATTCTGATCGCATTGTTATTTTTTCAGAAAACGTTAACGAAAAATTTGATACCATACAAACGGACATACGCACACACACATACAAACATTTTGATAAAAATAGTCTAAAATGACTCCAATGACCACGAAACATGAAGATCTGCTAAAAAATCGATTTTCGATTTTCGGGGTAATTACAGTAACTTCCCTATGAATCGGGAAGTTAATAATAATAATAATATTTAAAACTTCAATTTATTTTCGTAATTCCAGAATCTGTAAATTTAAAGCTCGGTTGTTTTCTTCCTGTGAAGAATTAGAAGTATAATTTTCTTTTGAAGTAATGTTACAAATGTTATTTGTTTTTGATACTTCTACAATCTTATCAGCTTGATAAGCTAATTTAGAAAGTTCTTGTACTTCACTAATAGCTAAAATTCCTCGAACATTTTCTGGTAATTGTTCCAGAAACAATGTTTTTAGAACACTCTCGCTACACAAACCACCCGCCAAATTTCTTAATCTTTGTAAGAAATGTGACGTGGCAGCTTTTGCCGACGTCTTCTCGAACCTTCTAACAGAGACCGGGTCACTTTTTCGACCATCAGAATCGAAACGGGCGTTGCGATCGATCTCCCTGGAGACGGCCGAGTCCCAGTGGAATAGTATTATCGCGCTTGAATGTCGCGCCGCTGGGCGCGACACGAGGTTTCAGATTCGGCTAATAACCATAGGAGATTTCGATGCCCATCTTCCGCTGCTAATTGGCGAGAAAGTTCGAGAACAGACACCCGGAGAACCTATACCTCCCACCGCCGAAGATTCTCGACGACGCTCCGGCAAATATTTTGACTGCCGCCGGTTCATGCCGGTGGCTTGTATCGACATCCCGTTCTAAATAAACGGTCGTAATTTGCCCTGAAATCCTTCTATTCATTTCGCCTGTGAGAAACGTTCCCGTCGCGGGGAATGCCCCGTCCTTTTTCCCACGTGGAATCCTGGCCTGTGCCACCGCTATCCAAGGCATCCACGCAGTCCTCGCAGATTCGAAAGAAGTTCGCGTAGAGACAAAAGTTTCGCGTGGTACGGTGACGTGCCTGGCGCCCGAGTATCGATCTACGGTCGATTAAATATTGTCCTATTTCGAGTCTGCGAGTAGCTGTTTGTCCCGGGAGGACCACGTTTCGCGCGACCGAGCGTGGCCCGGTCTTTCGGCCATAATTTCCCGAGTCCGGTTGCCGATTTCGTAAGGAATCGGTAAACGGCGTGACAAATTGGCGCCCGAACATTGTAATTCTCTCGCAGAAAAAGCGATTTGAGAAACAGGGCTTTTTCCGAGAGACACGTGGAGAAATTATATTTTCGGCGAGGAAACGGGCGAATTCGGCGAGACGAGCGAGGCGGTCGCGAGACAGAGACACGCGATCCAATAGTAAACAGACTTTTTCTTTCTCCTTCGGTCGTACGAGATAAGCCAACACGGAATTTCGTGTATTGTAGTTCCAGTGTGTACAAGGCTCACCTTGTACTATTTCGTGTACCATTCCAGCACGTAAATTAGTATACCGGGTGACCGAACAAACTTTCAAATTTAAAGAGTAAATAGTAAATATAGTGAGCTATTTATTTACTTATTTAGTGATTGGTCCATTTAATTGAATCATTATTTATTTATTTATTTATTTATTTATTTATTTATTTATTCAATTACTTATTTATTTATTTATTTGTTTATTTATCTATTTAGGTATTAATTCACGTGTTTAATTAGTTAGTTATTGAATAATTCAAAGAAAAAAAAAAAAAAAAGTATTTGGGAAAATATTTTGCCAGATATTCGGTTCTTTTCGGGGTTGGAGAAACCAACTTCCGTAGTCGGCAGAGTATCGTGGTCGGTAGCGTGCCAGGGTGACTATCGCATTCGCTGATACGGGACGCGCCAACGCGTGCGGCCCGTCAGCGAATCGAGGGTGCCCCTCGCTATCCGGCCTACGAGACAAACCGCACGGAAGCGGTTGGAACTCACATCCGAAAAATCCGAATAGTAATTTTAATATATATTTTGTATGGTTTGGTCACCGGGATTGAGACTCGGAACGGCACACGAGATACGATAATGAAATAATGATGACAAATTGATTGAAATTGAAACGATATTATTGTGTACTTCCCCCTTTTGTCGCCCACCCACATATATATTTTTTTATGGTATTTTTTTTATATGTGGTGGTGGGAAAGTATGGTTTGCGTATGGTTAACGTCCACATTATCGTAGTCCTAGACGAGTGCCGTCCTAATTTGCGTATATAATTATCAAATTAATTTCTTTTGTTTTTTTTTGATGAATAATTCGTGTGTTTGCGGTATCGTACACCTCTCCGAGATAGTTTGCGACGGCTAGCGCTGGCCGATTGAAGAGAGAGGGTACGACAATTACGCGCGGAAACACTGTCGACGGGCAGGAACCGCGATTTAAATTTCGAAATATAGTAGCTTACTCTTTCCTTTCGCGATTGTAAAGAGGACGAATTGCCGGGGGACAGCCGTAGAAGAATATTGCAAAGAGAATTAAAATTGAAAGTCGGTCAGAAATTGGATACCGACGTAAATCCGTTTTTTTTGTCGTTAGAGCCGATTATTACGGACCCGCGTTCTCTCTCGCTAGTCGTGTACGTAACGAGGCCGTCATTCGGATTTCGCTAACGTCGGAAATCGATACTAGAAGAATTATCGTAGAAATACGTGAGCGATCAGAGAAACCGGTATCTCGAGTCCGGGAAAAATGAAGAGCCTCTTAAACTTGCCGAAAAGGGAACGCGATGAGTCGGAGGAGCGATCAGTGTACGGGGATGCTAAAGAGGAACTAAGGTTATCCGACGCGTACTCCTCGGGGGAGGACAATGTAATCGGGGTTAGATCACCCCCCCGCGAGATAAGCATTCGTGTCCCTCAATACCGAGGAAGAAGGTCGCTATCGCCCTCCCACCGTCGCGAAACCCAGGAAGGGTAATGGGACGTTCAAATCGTAGAACCCTCACCTCCCAGCAAACCCAAATCCGGAACACCAGGCGGAGCGGTACCCCGAGACCTATATTACCAGGGAACACCCATCATCGACATAATGCGACGATGGAGGTTGAAATTTAGCGGGGAACCGGAGGAAGACCCGGAAGAGTTCCTCGAAGACCTTGAAATACAACGAAAATACTGCAATATCGCGAGAAGCGACTTGCTACGTTGTCTAGCGGTATGTCTCGGGGGAATCGCAAAGCATTGGTATAAGGAGGAGGGGGCGCAATGTAGAACATGGGAAGGATTCGAAGAGGCTTTTCGGGAATTTTTCGGGGACTCGGACTACCAAGACACCCTGGTACGCAAAATTAAAGAATACTATCAGGAGGACGATCAACCGGTCCGAGAATATATTATGAAGATGACGGCCATGTTTGGTAGATTGCAACCACCGTGGTCAGAATTAAAAAGAGCGAGACGATTATATTGGGGCGCGAAAGAACAGTTGCAACGCTCGATAGCTATTGGGTCCGTAGTTGAAATAAGACAACTACGGAAACAGTTAGTGGAGGCCGAACGAGAGGCGGAACAGAAGAGTAGGATTAGGCCAAAAGTATCGGGGGAAGGTCGCTACGGTTCCGCGTCAGATTCCGCCCGCCCATCGCGATCGCGGTCGGATACACGCCAAAAATCGGTGCGTTTTGAATACGCGAATGCAGTGGCGACCACGAGCGGGGAGGAAACCGAGGATTCAGAGGGGGAATTCATTGCCCCCCAAAGAAGATCGAGAAACAGATCGGGATCTCGTGAACCCAAGGCAACGCAAGGGAAGAAGGTTCAGAATGCCGCGCCGAGGGGGAGCGAAAAATCCCGATCAAGCAAAACAACTAGGGACCACTCGGCGGACTCCCGCGCAGGTACCGCGGAACTGACCGCAGCCGTGACAACACGACAATGGCAGCCGCACGATAAACAACGTGCGAGCGGGGAGTACCGGCCGCAATGTTGGAATTGCCGTAAGACCGGTCACCTCTCACGCCATTGCAAGGAGGAACATCGGTTGCACTGCTACGGCTGCGGGGCAGAGGGGGTCACACTGCAACGCTGTCGTAGATGCCGAAACCGGTCGGGAAACGGGACGGGGGGTCGATCGGAGGGGCCGGAGAGACTTCACCCGAACTAATTTCGGCCCGTGTTTTGACTTTTGGGGATAAGTACCGCCCACCTCTGTTGACCGTAGATGCGTGGATCGGCGATTTGGCAACGCGCGCCCTAATCGATTCGGGGTCGTCCCTGACATTTATCAGTCGGGACGTCCTCGAAAGAATAAAAGATACGAAAGTCGAGCTTAGAAAAGCAGTAAGACCCTGCTACTTTCTTCTGGCTACGGGGGCCGTAGATCGTGCCGAAGACGAGGCACAATTCGAAATACGAATAGAAAGAGAGATACGCGTAGTGGTCGCGAAAGTTTTGGACAATCTCGTGACTCCCCTACTGTTAGGAACGGATTCGATAGCGAGGTTCGGAATAATAGCGGAATATCATAACGCTATTTGGTATTTCGCGTCACGACCAGGTGATAGGTTTCGCTTTGAAAGTACCCCTCCTAGCGCAATTTGTTGTGGTCTGCAAATATTATCGGAAGAGGAAAAAGACCGTTTAAAGGCCTTCCTCGAGTCCACGTTGCCGGAGTTCGAAAGGATGACGGGCAAAACGGACTTGATCAGTCACAAAATCGATGTAGGCGACCACCAGCCTATTAAACAGCGATATTATGCCGTCTCCCCGAAGGTACAGGAGCCCATATACCAAGAGGTAGACAAACTGTTGGCCGACGGCATAATTGAGCCATCGAGTAGTGGCTGGTCAAGTCCAATTGTAATGGTTAAGAAGCCCAACGGTAAATATCGGTTCTGCCTCGATTTCCGTAAAGTCAACGAGGTCTCGAGGAAGGATGCGTACCCACTACCGCTCATGACACAAATTCTCGATAAGTTACGTTCGGCGAAATACATTTCGACAATCGACCTCAGTCAGGCATATTTTCAAATCCCCCTGGAGGAGAAAAGCCGCGAAATAACAGCATTCACGGTACCGGGGAAAGGCCTATTCCAGTTCCGCCGCATGCCGTACGGACTGTCGGGCGCTCCCGCAACTTTCCAAAGATTATTAGACCGATTAATAGGGCCGGAAATGGAGCCACACGCTTTTTCGTATTTGGACGACATTATTATCGTCACTAAGACTTTCACGGATCATCTCGTGTGGCTCGGTAGAGTACTAAATAAGATCAAAGAGGCCGGTCTAATAATCAATGCGGAAAAGTGCGAGTTCTGCCGGCAAGAAGTCCGGTATCTGGGTTTCGTGGTGAGCCGAGAGGGGCTAAAGGTGGACGCGGAGAAAGTCCAACCCGTATTATCGTTTCCTCCGCCCAAAACGGTTAAGCAGGTGCGACGTTTCCTAGGAATGGCTTCTTGGTATAGAAGATTCATCCCGGGATTCGCCACACTTGCTGAGCCACTTAATGGCCTTTTACGGAAAGATCGCGTATGGGAATGGAAGGACAGCCAACAAGCTGCCTTCGAATCCCTTCGGAACGCGATTGCCTCAGCACCTACCCTCTCGTGCCCCGATTTCGAAATTCCATTTACATTGCAAACGGATGCGGGTACGGTTGGACTAGGCGCGGTATTAACGCAGGAGGTCGATCAGGTCGAAAGAGTAATCGCATTCGCGAGCAGATCTCTCTCACTGCCGGAGAGAAAATATTCCGCTACGGAGCTGGAATGTCTTGCGATCGTCTGGGCGGTAGAAAAGTTTCGGCCTTATTTGGAAGGGTACGCATTCACGGTAGTGACGGACCACAACAGTTTGCGATGGCTTAGAACCCTAAGAAATCCGACAGGAAGATTAGCGCGTTGGGCCCTGCGGCTAATAGAATACGATTTTAAAGTAGTATATCGGCAGGGAGCCCTGAACAAGGTGCCGGATGCACTTTCGCGAGCATTCGAAGGGGAGGAGGCCGAAGAAACCGAAACTCACCTGGTGGCGACAATACGGGCAAAGTGGTACGAGGGGAAATTTGCGGAAGTAGAGCGAGACCCAGGCAAACACAAGGACTGGTCAATTCGGAACGGGGAGCTATTTTGCCGTCGTACCGATCCCCTAATCGCGGAAACGTTAGGGTTAGATGCCGATGAATGGAAACTGGTAGTACCGGAGGAACGCAGAACCGAGATCCTGCAAGAGGCGCACGATAACGTCCAAGCAGGCCATCTGGGCGTCGAAAAGACGTACCAACGAATTGCGTCCCGCTACTACTGGCCCGGCATGTATAGAACAGCAGTTGAATACGTAAGACGCTGTAATACCTGTCAACTCACGAAAGTGGAACAAACACTCCCACCGGGGTTGATGGGTCGGCGCCGTGTTGACATGCCGTGGTCAGTGGTAGCCGCCGATATAATGGGCCCATTTCCGCCTAGCAGATCCGGTAATGTGTACCTCCTGGTCATCCAGGATCTATTCACGAAATGGATAGAGTGCACCCCGCTCCGAAAAGCGACCGGTCCAAAAATTGCCGAGGCACTCGAGTCGTTAATCTTTTCGAGGTGGGGAACTCCGGACGTTTTATTAACGGATAACGGCACGGAGTTCGCCAACAAAGTTATTCGGGAGCTCGCAGAGCAATATGGAATAAAATTGAGTACGACCCCCCCCCCGTACCACCCGCAAGCCAATCCGGTCGAACGCGTGAATAGAATCCTTAAGACGATGATTGTAGCGTACATAGGTAGGGATCACCGAGATTGGGACCACAACTTACTACAGTTTCGATTCGCATACAATACGGCCCACCATTCCGTATTGCAGGCCTCCCCCGCGTTTCTGAATTTCGGGCGAGAGCCACGACCGGCAAAGTGTGTTAGGGCAAGCGTGGAGCCTCCTGTCGACCTCGAGGTTACCTCCAATGATACTTGGAAGAAAAGAGTCACCCAGCTGCCGACGCTAAGGCACTGGATGCTGGAGAACCTCGAGGACGCGTACAAAAAGCAGGCACACAGCTACAATTTGCGACGCAGAAATGTAGAATTCCACGTAGGGGATAGGGTAATGAAGCGACAAAGAGTCCTCTCCTCAGCAGCGAATTACGTGGCTGCAAAACTGGTGCCGAAGTTTACAGGTCCAGTAACAATCAAAAAGAAGCTGTCGCCAAGTGTGTACGTCCTAGCCGCGGAGGACGGACGCAACTTGGGCAAGGCGCATATCGAGGACCTGAAACCATACTTTCCCCCCACACACACCAAGAACAATGGTTAACATCGTAGGATCCTTTTTTTTTATTATTCAGAAATGGAGCGAGTACGCAAAATCGAGGCAAGGTTAAGGGTGCTATACCCACTCCCGGGGGGATGCCGAGCGGCAACGGCCAATATTATGTGCCGTCCGCTCGGGCCCCCGGAAGAAAGATTACAATCCGACCCAGACCAGACGGAGGAGGAGGTACCGGGGGAAACACCCCAGGAGCCAACGTCGGAAAGGACGTATATAACCACCGCGACCATCACCCTCGAAGGAAGGAGGATTCCCAGCGAGGAAACGCAAGAAACACCAGGAGGGACACCCAGCGAACCCCTCCCCGAACTCGGGACCGCAAGACCTATAAAAAGGCCGGAGATCGAGGCCGCAGCCTCAACGACAGGAGGAGAGGAGGAAACCTTCGAGGAGGGCTTCAAAAGGTGGGCCAAGACCTATGGTCGGGGAGGTCCCCTTTGGCCGGGCAGGAAGACGCAGGAGGCCCGCCCGGGTCCGGGAGGAATGCCGATCGCCACGGCAGAGACTGAACCGGACCCGGAGCTAAGAACGGTACCAATGGCAATAGTACCGCCGGAACCCTGCCGACCATCAGGTAGTCGGAAAATAACAGTACAGGAGCGAATGGACCGTCTAAGGGAGGAGCAGCGCAGAGGGGACGACAGCCGACACCGGGAACGAGCCAACCCACGGGGCAACCGTCACTGCCGATACAAGCAACCTCCAATCCAACTGCGCCGAGGTGGCGGGGCGCGGCGAAAAAAAAAAGAGGCAGTGAGGTGGAATTTGGGTGCTGGAGGTGCCACAGTATGGGGCACACCCATACGGAGTGTGTTGCCACACAGAGATGGGACTACTGTTTCAGGTGCGGTCGACCCTACTACACAGTAAAGACCTGCCCGGAATGCGCCCCCTCATGGAGGACGCAGGGGCCGCGACATGACCGGGGGGCTCGATACCGAGCGGTCAACCGACACCTGGGGCAGTAACTGTGGAACCTCCACCGCCACCATAGAGGAGAAAGAATTTTTCACCATAGAGGAGAAAGAAGAGGAGAGAGAAGGATCACAGACTACCGGCCAGCACGAAGGCCGGATTCAAAAAAAAAAAATCTTTTTCGTTTTCTTTTGAGTGGGGTATTACGCGTATCGGGGACCCCGATGTCAAATGCATATTTTTGTTTTCTTGTTGTTTAGGGGTCCCAAGCGCATACCTTTGTATTTGATAGAAGGAAGAGAAAGTTACGGCGCCAAGAAGCGCACATTAAAAATAAGAATAGCTAAAATGGTAGTCGCTTCATTGCTCCCCTAACCCCAGCGTCGATCCGGGCCCAGCGGGGCCCGATAATCGCATTTATTAAGTTTTTCAGCTGCGCGCCGGTCGTATCAGCAGGCCTCGCCACAAGGAAGAGAGTAAGAAATACAGGATTGCATGTACTTGTCTAGGACTCAAGGTGTTGGGATTCGTGTATGTCTCTGTTTTCGTTTTGGGGTACACCCTGGAAGTCCGAGGAAGACCGATCGCCACCGAGCCCGCGAGTAGCCTGACCGGTAACTGCCAACGGTGTACCCCGGTCTCTTTTAGGGGGGGAGGAGTTGTGACGTGGCAGCTTTTGCCGACGTCTTCTCGAACCTTCTAACAGAGACCGGGTCACTTTTTCGACCATCAGAATCGAAACGGGCGTTGCGATCGATCTCCCTGGAGACGGCCGAGTCCCAGTGGAATAGTATTATCGCGCTTGAATGTCGCGCCGCTGGGCGCGACACGAGGTTTCAGATTCGGCTAATAACCATAGGAGATTTCGATGCCCATCTTCCGCTGCTAATTGGCGAGAAAGTTCGAGAACAGACACCCGGAGAACCTATCGCAAGCCGGCGAGTACGGAGAAGACAACGGGGATTGGACAGAGCCCGGATCCGTCAACCCGGAGACATCGATGAGGCATTTACGAAAAAGGGACGAACAACGGCCCAACCTTGTCGATTCTCGCCCGGGCAGGGCCATGAGAGCCCACCCGGAATGGCTCGCGTCCACCCTTACCGCCCTCGCAGCGTTAGCGGACGCCGCCTTGAGAAATTAACAATTTTCGAAGGCACGGGTCCGAATCCTTTAGATTCGGCCCTGCAGCGAGGAGCCACGCGATAGGCCCCGAATGTCGCCACAGCGAGGATGGATGAGGAAGTAGAGGGGATGCCTCGCTTCCGCGTTCCGAGCCGACACGAAGTAGGTCACTAGGCCGAAGGATTGCATCCGATTCAGTACCGCTTTGAAATCGCGTGTAGTATAAAATCTGATATCGTGCGACCAGTGTGCTGAAAACGAGTCCACGAATTTGGTAAGTACCGGTCAGTTTTCGGTGTCAAATAATTGTGAATACTCGTGTTGGCTCGGGGCGTAGTTGTGATAGAAATTCTAACCTCGCGTCGTGTGCCACGAGCTTCGGCGTGTCCCACGACCGGGACGAGCTCTCCCGAGAGGAACGCCGGGCCGTGTATCGTAGCGTCCCCGAATGCTGCGTGATACGGGGCGTACGATAATTAGTTTTCGATTCGTATTCGGAGATCCTCGAGACGTTCCACGGTGGGACGATGCGACGCGCCCGTTTCGTTCTCGCCGCGTTCTTTGCCGTCCTCGCCTAGTCAAACAGTAGTAGATCGCGTATTCTATCGGGGCTCGGTAGATTTCGTGCCCTTCTGGGCTTGTATCATTTACGCGGAGGCCTGTAACTACCGAGCTCGACGCGAAAGAATAGAAGCCACGCGCGTACGGCCGAACTACCGCCGAAGATTCTCGACGACGCTCCGGCAAATATTTTGACTGCCGCCGGTTCATGCCGGTGGCTTGTATCGACATCCCGTTCTAAATAAACGGTCGTAATTTGCCCTGAAATCCTTCTATTCATTTCGCCTGTGAGAAACGTTCCCGTCGCGGGGAATGCCCCGTCCTTTTTCCCACGTGGAATCCTGGCCTGTGCCACCGCTATCCAAGGCATCCACGCAGTCCTCGCAGATTCGAAAGAAGTTCGCGTAGAGACAAAAGTTTCGCGTGGTACGGTGACGTGCCTGGCGCCCGAGTATCGATCTACGGTCGATTAAATATTGTCCTATTTCGAGTCTGCGAGTGGCTGTTTGTCCCGGGAGGACCACGTTTCGCGCGACCGAGCGTGGCCCGGTCTTTCGGCCATAATTTCCCGAGTCCGGTTGCCGATTTCGTAAGGAATCGGTAAACGGCGTGACAGAAATTAGACGGTTTTTCATCAATCATCTAATTTTCTCTAATTAATCTTCTTAATTTTGACTCGCTTGATTCATCGAACGAGGAAATAATTCTTGTTTTAAGAGTTTCATATTTGTCTTTAATTGGAGTATTGCTTAAAATATCGGAAACAAAAGGAAGAACTGTTTTATCTAAATTAATTATGGTATACCGGTATTTGGTATCGTCAGAGGAGATTCTGCTAATTGCGAAGGCTGCCTCAATCTGGGTAAACCACAATATCGGATTCTCTTTCCAAAAGGGTGGAAGTTTAACCATTGATGTTGCATTGATTTGACTGGAATAGTTGACTTGACTTGTTGAAGGTAATTCTTCTACAACCAAATCCTTATCCGTCTCTGTAACAAGATCTCAAAATGAAGCGGCATCCTTATTTCTTAAAAAGGATCACGTCAGGGTCACCAAATTGTAGAGGAGTAAGATAGTCCTCTAAATAATATGACGTGTTACTTCTAGAATATTTTATTTGAATCTGTTATAATTTTTGTTATATAAATAAATTTGTTGGTAGGTAACCAAAAACAAAATAAATGTTAACAAATTAATCGATACAATTAACATTAATAGAAATCAACATTATCTTCATATTTCTACATTATCTACATCCGCCAAATCGCAATCTGGAGCTAGCCTTCGAATCCCCGTGCAGCGATTTTTATTTCTCATTACTTTTTTAATTACATTTTTAACCTTCCAAAAAATTAAAAATGTAAAAACTATGCTCAAAATATGTATTCATTTTAAATAGAAACGTTTTGTTACTGTCATAATTGCATTAATAAAAATTGTTATATGAGAACCGGTTGATGGTATTTATTTGGACTGATTAGAGAATACGAAAATGCAGAAAGTATTTTTTAGTTTATGAAACAATTTGTAGATTTATTAGTTGTTAAACAAATGTTGAGAAACGAGTTTGTAATTCGCGCCCGACAAATTGTATGCAGAGTCCTCTGGTGTGAGTGAACGATCTAAAGCGTGTTCACTGGAGTGACTTGTTCACTTGTTTCTGACATGGCGATAGAGCGCGATGTAACGCGGTGCAGAGCTTGACAACGTTCTTTGTATTCTAATTAATCCTGTTATAATAAACACATTCTGCCTTTAATATATATCCACGCATCAACTCTAACAGGTTATGGGCCCAGGAATGTATATATTTTCCTGGCAGTTTGTGGAATAAGTGAAAAGTTTGTGGTAGCACGTGTTCGCAAAAAATTCAAGAAAGTATGGCTTTCGTAACAGGAAAAGTAGCTAGAATTGAGGTCCTAAATAAGGATAATTACGACACATGGTGCATGCAAGCAGAAGCGCTATTAGTAAAAAACGATGGATGGGAATATGCAGCCGGGACGATGAAACGACCCGTAGTCGTCGAAGCAGATCCGGCGACAGCAGCAGCGGCAACGGCATGGGACAAAGGTGACCAAAAGGCCAAAGCTGATATCATATTATTCGTAAGTCCATCAGAATTAAACCAATTAAAAGGGTGTCGGACGGCACATGATGTCTGGCAAAAGTTGCGAGCGACGTATGCGTCGCAAGGGCCAGCGAAGAGAGCAACGTTGCTGAGACGGCTCACGGCCCATCGCATGGCGAGTGGCGATGATGTCCGACAACATATAAATTCTTTCATTGAGATTGTAGGAAAACTCGCTGAGATGGATATTGAAATCCATAAGGATTTGCAGAGCGCTATGTTGCTGAACAGTTTACCAGGAAGCTTTGAGAACTTCAGGTGCGCTATAGAGTCTCGAGATGAACTTCCTGATTTAGATACTCTCAGGATAAAAATATTGGAAGAATATGAAACAAGACTGCAGAAAAGATCTGAGGAACATGGAGCGATGGCAGTCAAACATAATAATTGGAAGAGCAACAAACAAGTAAAGCGAGACAAAGGAGGCAATAAAACACATGCTCCTTGGAAACCGCAGATTAAATGCTACGAGTGTGGAAAATTGGGTCATCGTGGAGCTGATTGTTGGAGCAAAAGGAGTAAGCAAAAATATACAGTAGGTATGGCAAATGAATCATATTATGTAAATGTACACGATGTATATAATATCAGCGAAGACCCTGAGCACAGATATTGGTGTCTCGATAGTGGGTGTACAACCCACCTTTGTAAAGACAAATCCAAGTTCGATGAAATGAATCATTCTAGATATAACAAATTAAATCTAGCTAATGATACTTCAGCCGCAGTAGAAGCAGAAGGAAATGTCTGCATTAAAACAATTTTAGATAGCAATGCTAAGCAGATAGAGTTGAAAGACACATTATATGTGCCTGATCTGAGGACGAATTTGCTATCTGTAACAAAAATAACGGTCAAGAATCATGAAGTTATTTTTAGGAAAAATGATGCCATCGTAGTCGATCGAGAAGGAAGAACTTATATACTTGGTACAAAATTACCATCACGACTTCAAGTGCTGAGATTGTTGCAGCACAAAATACGCGAGAAAAATGGAAGTGTAAGCCTTTCCGAAGCAAGCAGCGTAACTGCTGATATTGTGTGTCGACATTGGGATAGGGCTCGCATTCCAACGAGGCAAAAATGTCGCGTCGTAAAGAAGATCATGGAGTTGCATAGTGAGTGGAGGGGCCTTCAGAAGAATGCTAAGCGTCGCTCCAAAAAACAAACAGATTTGGAGAATGCTTTTACCAAAAAGTTCGACGATCTTCTTGATATCGCTCACGAAAATGCCATGGATATTATGAAAATTCAGATGGACAGAGATTTTTTGACATGCCAAAGAATGAAGGGCAGATCCGGATCCATGCTCTCCACTAAAGATATGAAACTTCACAGCATCGAGAAGAGACGCGAAGAAAGACTGCAAAAGGAAGAAAAGAGAACGAAATTCAGTCGCAATTGCGCCAACCAAGATCAAGGTGTGGTTTATAATTCATTAATATTTTTTCTTGCATTTGCGATAAGGGCACGTTTAAAAAATCACATTATTTTGTAGGGCCATCTCTATCAACTCCGGTCGTTGCCAGGGATACCAGTTCTTCTAGTGAAAGTGACCACAGTGAAAGCCAAGAGGAAATACAGGTGCATTCAACGCAGCCGGCAGAGCCAAAAATTAAAAAGAAGAGGGCAACTATAAACGTTCTGACTCCAAATTTATTGGCTACAATTGACACAGCCAAAATCAGTGTCAGGCAGTCTATTGCCGTTGTAGCTATGTCCGCATGTGCTCTTAATGCAGACATTAGTAATATTAATGTAAACAAAAGCTCACTTCACCGCGCTCGAAATCGTTTCCGAACAGAAAATGCTCTAAAAGTGAAGGAGCGGTTTATGAATAAATTAGAAGAAGGTGCTAAGTTAACAGTGCACTGGGATGGGAAGAAGATCAAGTTAGGCAATACATTTGAAGAAAGATTGCCTATCATAGTCACTGGGTACAACATAGACGAACAGTTGTTCGGTGCACCTAAACTGCTACATGCGACAGGTGGTGCGCAGGCTCGTGCTGTCGCTCAGCTACTCGACGAATGGGGCCTTAAAAGCAGAATACAAGCTATGAGTACAGACACCACAAGTAGCAATACAGGTAGTAGTTATCTTTCATAAATGTATTTATTAACTTCCCGATTCATAGGCAAGTTATTGTAATTACCCCGAAAATCGAAAATCGATTTTTTAGCAGATCTTCACGTTTCATGGTCATTGGAGTCATTTTAGACTATTTTTATCAAAATGTTTA
The DNA here is from genome assembly GCA_933228785.1 of Lasioglossum pauxillum. Taxonomy (NCBI): domain Eukaryota; kingdom Metazoa; phylum Arthropoda; class Insecta; order Hymenoptera; family Halictidae; genus Lasioglossum; species Lasioglossum pauxillum. Next base: position 32,002,738 of record OW121703.1, read on the forward strand.
TATGTGTGTGTGTGTGTGTGTGTGTGTGTGTGTGTGTGTGTGTGCGTATGTCCGTTTGTATGGTATCAAATTTTTCGTTAACGTTTTCAGAAAAAGTAACAACGCGATCAGGATGATGAATGATGCAATCGATGTGCCCCGTCGTAACTTAGAGCTGATTAGATTTTGGTCCATATTGGTCAAGTAGTTTTTTAGATTTTTAGTTTTTTTTCGAAAAGAGTTGATTCTACAATGCAATTTATAAGGGAGGACGAAAATTTTCCACCAAAGTACCAAACGCAATTACATAAAAAAAATTTTTTTCTTAATTTTTTTTTTTATATTTAAAAAAAATTTTTTTTTAAACTGATGCTACTGTTACCGCTTGGAATAATCGAAAGTTATTCCAATGCAACAGTGAATTTATCATCTCTACTCCCAAGAATACATTTTGGGAGAATATCGATGAAAGTACAAAAAAAAAACGATGTTAGCGATGTTGGCGAAGGAGTAACGAATCGGGAAGTTCTTTGTGTGACTCTTGGAGAGTCACACACCAAATAAAAAACATTAATATCAGTAGGCCCTACTAGCCATGCGTATCACTAACCCTCTCGCAAGAGCAGTCCTACCCGCGAGCTCGCGAAGCGAGCGAGCAAAAACAACCCTACTCGCGAGCGAGCGAAGCGAGCGAGCAACAATAGCCCTCTAGTTATTATATGAATCATATTATTATTACATTATAGGTTGCGATAATGGGGCTTGCGTCATCTTGGAAAGGATACTGGGCCGAGAGATATTGTACATAGCATGTCGCCACCACATTTTTGAGGTGGTCTTGAAGGGTGTCTTTATCTCAATAGTTGCTGTATCCTCTGGTCCTGATATCACTCTTTTCAAAAGATTTCGAGACGCTTGGGTGGACATCGATACATCCTCATTTACTACAGGTATCGACGACAGTGAAGCATCACCACACCTCAAGCAGAAAGCAGAAGAGACACTCATTTTTGTGATGGAAAATCTTAATGTAAGTAGCAATAAATTTGTATACTACTAACCAGTTATTATTCATAATAATTTCAAAATCATTACAGAAGCGTCACTGTCGCGATGATTATCGAGAACTGCTTGAGCTTGTTTGCATTTATTTGGGTGGAATACCCCCAAGAGGAGTTAAATTTGCGACTTGTGGATGCATTCAAGATGCTCGCTTCATGTCTCGGGCGCTCTATTCTCTAAAAATTGTACTATTTAAGGGACAGTTCAAAATAACACGCCATGAGGAGACACAACTTCGTGAATTTTGTTTATTTGTGTCAACGGTATATGTGAGAGCATGGTTCACCGCACCCAACACCATTGAGGCTCCGTATAATGATCTTCAGTTCTTGAAACAATTGTATGACTATGCTAGTGTCAATAAAAAAATCTCGGACGTAGCCGTGAAAAAGTTTTGTGGCCATCTATGGTAGTTGACACCTGAGTGGTCCGTGATGGCCCTACTGGATGATGCTGTTCCTCTGGAACATAGACGCAAAATGGCTGCAGTCGTATGTTCTGAGATGGCTGATGGCCATAGCTCCCTCTGTATTGGGTACAAACGTTTGTCTCTAAATCAAAAAGACATAGTTCATTTCCTACGTAAAGACATCTGCGACTTTATTTCTCCTAAGTCCCTAGAAACTTTTCGGAGATTTGATTTGTCGTATGACTTCCTAAATTTAGACCCAGTGGACTGGAATGATTGTAAGGACTTTCAGGAAGCCCGAGATTTTTTCCGGAAGCTTCCTGTTACAAATGATGCCGCTGAAAGGGCTGTGAGCTTAACGGAACAATATTTAGGTCAAGCAAAAAGTGAAGGAAACCTTCAGAATCTTCTCTTGGTCAGTCAGCATACTTGGAGAATTATGCCAATGAAAACATTGACCAAAAATTCATTGTCAACCAACCTTTTTTCCGTTTCAAAATTGTATTATGTAAATAAATTGTGTGATTATATTCTATTATTGTGTTACTTATCTATTGTAAGTAGTTTTTCATGCAAAACGACAAAAGTAGTAAATATTTTTACATTTTACAGAATATCCTAACTGTTCGAGATTGGCGCGCGCGAGCGCCATGATGCCCGCCGATCCCGGCGAGCTGACAGCGAATCAGCACCCGTGCCGCGCAACCTCACCCGAACGCAGTAGATCGGCGTCTGCCATCGAGGCTCGCGCGGGCGTTGAGCCAAGACCGTGATTGGCCAAACCCAGTCTCGATCCTTCTGGAATGTTCTCGAACGCTCAACCGGAATCACCGGTGCGTGACGAACTTCCAGAAGGATCGAGACAATAAAGCTGAGTGAGAACCACGATCAGCCCTCTATCTCAGTCTAGCGATCAGCTGTTAACCAGTGTCAAAATTATACATTGCTTTCATCAAGTTTATTTAGTCATCTTCATACATCTCATAGTTCATTTCATTGTTAAATTATTCAGGACAAGTGCAAATACATTTTATATTTATTGTAGATCCGATTCACTGAATTTAACCCGTTATACAGTCCACGTGCATACCTTTCCTTTATTCAAATTCATCCGTTGCAATCATACATATCCATTCTGTTCAATCTTGCATTCCGTCTTTCATTCACTCACTCATCGATCCTCTCACTCTTTCAATCAATCCATTAAATTCCATCAGTTCATTCTGGTCAGTCAGAGACCATCCTTCACACTAACTTTAAGCCTCTTGAGGCAGGGTTTAGCATAATCCGATTAGGCTAAAATTTTGCACACTTACTTAGAACATGAAAAGGAATAAAATTGGAGGGCGTCCTAACATTTTATCGCTACTTCATTTTTAAGGGACACCCTAACCTACGTGAGGAAGCAGAAGATGGAAAAATTATAACCCTTAAAGAAAATTCTAACCTACAAGGAAAATCAAAAATTCAATTATGGTACAACAGATTAGGTCACCTGAACGCAAAGGATTTATTGTATTTGGCCAAAAAGGAAAATGCTATAGGAATAAATTTGAATGGAGAAAAAACGCTGCCGACGTGTGAAACGTGTATTCGAGGAAAGCTAACCTCAACACCTTTTCCAAGGGACAGTCAAAGGAGCTCTAGATTTTTAGAAATTGTGCATTCGGACGTGTGCGGTCCGATGAATAAAGAATCCTTGGGAGGATATAGGTATATAGTATCCTTTATTGACGATTATTCCAGGTGGTGCAAGCTTTATTTCCTGAAAGGAAAAGATGAGGTATTCCGTGCGTTTAAAGATTTTAAGAGCTACGCGGAAACACACACAGGGTGTAAATTGAAAAGTTTACAAACTGACAACGGACGGGAGTACTGTAATGGACAGTTTGAAGAGTTTTTGCGACAAAATGGAATATCAAGAAGATTGACTGTGCCACATACACCCGAGCAAAACGGAGCGGCAGAAAGAAAGAATCGTACTCTCGTCGAAATGACTCGATGCTTATTGCTGCACGCTGGATTATCGGAAGGGTTTTGGGCAGCTGCAATGGATACCACAAATTATGTAAGAAATAGATGTCCTACGAAGACTCTGAATGGGAAGACTCCATTCGAATTGTGGAACAGGAGGCTGCCACGATTAGCGCATTTGAGGACATTTGGCGCAAAAACATATTTATTAAACAAAGATCCTCGAAAAAAGAAATTTGATCAAAGGACAAAAATGGGAATATTTATCGGTTACTCGGAAATATCAAAGGCGTACAAGGTATGGTTACCTAATGAAAGAGAATTGGTTGTTTCCAGGGATATAAGGGTTCTCGAAGACGACTATAACCATGAAAACAAAAGGTATAGTCAAGAAGAAGACAAAAGTTTGAGGTCGGGAACGATACCACTGATTTGTCTGCCAAATAATACTGAAAGTCAGGTACGGACAGAGGAATCAGTTACAGAGATTCCTGAAACACCGAATACAGCAGGGATAGATCAAGAAGAAGAACCAACGGAAATAAATAAAAAACAGTGCCGTGCTCCGGGAAGACCAAAAATTATTCGAACAGGAAAAAGAGGCCGTCCCAGAAAATTATACCAAACGCAAACAGTGGAGCCCAACGAAGAAGAAGAGGGTACCGCAGAAAGGGGCGGAAATGAAAATGGGCCTGTGAATACCGGAGAAACCGAGGCCGATGGTCTGCCAGATGGAATGGAAGACCAGGAAGAAAATTTAGTTTTACAGCAAGCTGCAGGAATAGCCGAAATATCGGTAAGAGACGCCCTAGAAGGGGAAAATGAATTAGAATGGAAACATGCCATAAAATCCGAGATAACTAATTTAATAAAGAATAATACATTTCAAATTGTGGAAAGGCCAGAAAATAAAAGGGTTATAGGTTCGAGAACGGTACTTACAAATAGGTACAAAGCGGATGGGTCCTTGGAAAAACGCAAGACCATGGTTGTGGCAAGAGGATTCGCCCAACGTCCAGGAATAGACTTTGATGAAACGTTTGCACCTGTAGCTAGGTTGGAGACAGTTCGATTATTGTTGGCTTTGGCGGTCAGGATGAATATGACCGTGGAACAGGTTGATGTAACAGGGGCATATTTGAACGGGAACCTTCGGGAAGAAATATTCATGGAAATGCCCGACGAACTGGAAAACTGCTTACAAGAAATTGTAAAAGATAAAAAGGAAACTACAAGAATAAGAAAGACTGCTCAAAATTTATTGAAAGAAATGGATCGCAGCAATGATGGAGTGTGCCGATTGACGAAAGCAATATACGGATTACGTCAAGCAGGAAGACAATGGCACGAAAAACTTAGTCAAAAACTAAGTAGTCTGGGACTGCAAGCGACAGTGGCAGATCCCTGTCTATACCACGAAAAGCACGAGAATTATAGGTTGTATATTGTTTGTGACGTGGCAGTTGCCTACGTCCTCCGATAGCGTATATCGGAAGACCGGGTCACCCTCTGGCAGCGAAAAATGCGAGAAGGGCCATGGCGAGCGCTCGCCCTGGGCACGAGCGAGACCCATGGGCGAGTTCTAATGTTTTTGAGCGTCGCGCCAATTTGCGCGACGCGCTTCTGCAGGACCGTAACCGGGCCCCAGGGGGGACACGGAGCACCTCTCCCGCGGAGAACCGAAAAAGGGATCGGCGCCGGCGGGAACTCCAACCCTGGAAAAGCGAGGAATCGACGGAGCCCAGGATAGACAACCTGGAGGCGTCGACGAAGATACGAGATACCAAGCCAGGAATCTCAGCTACCTCGCCGTCGTCTCAGCCGGAGAGAAGCTTGGCCAGCTGCCGGATTGGCTCGCGCCGATCACCTCACAGGGAAGCGGCGAATCATCACGCAACGCTGCCGGAGAGTCGACGAATCGCCGGACGCCAGGGACCGTCGTGCGGAGCGAGGCCCTGTACGAAGATCTGTTAGCGATAGGTCGAATCCTACGCGGGGGGATATAGAGCGGAAAGAGGGGGATGCTCCGCTTCCGCGTTCCCGAGTCACCGCGGAAATGATCACTTCTTCGTTGGCTCACGTAGCACACAGTCGATTTCCATCATTTAACTATTGCGTAAATCTAATTAATTGTAAGAAATTGCGAAGCAAGCTGCCGGACGAGAGGGACGACGACGAGTGAACGTTACCCTGGGTAAGCCTCTGTTTGATTTCATAACGAAGTGATCTTTCTCGTGTTGGCTCGGTAAGCGTGTCGTGTCCGCGGTCGCGTCGCCGAAACACCGACACGGCTTGGATGCTGCCGGTATTCGTGGGGAATTAGATTCGCGAACGGTACGAATCCGTCGGTCTACGATCGCGCGGAAAAGAGATATTTAGCGGGTGCCAGTTCCAATAGAGGTCGGATGTGGGGATCCGCGCATCGTCCTGACCTCGACACGCACGGTGACGGAGTTTAGCGGGGACTGGACGCCATTATTTTAGTGAGATTCCGCGCGTCGTTGTCGTTTTCACTCGATCCTCGATTCGTTCCACGGTGCGTCGCCGCCACGTGCTCTCGTCGTATTTCCGCGACTTGTTACGTCGACGAGAAGTCCATTGTATAACGCGTTTTCGATCTGAATTCGGGCGTGAAACGTGAATACCGCGTACGCCAACGTCGTCATCACATTGCTGCCGGGTTCGACGCGTCTCAGAGAGAGATCCTGTGAAGGACAAATCGCGCGTACGACAATCTTTCGTTACCGACCACCTGTCACGCGCCGGTTAACCTCTAAACGCTGCCGGTCGCTGCCGGCTGCGTTCTTGTACCACCGGAGAAATAAAATTTGGTTAACCGAACTTCTGAGAGTCATTCTTGTAGTGAGAAACCTTCCCGCCGCGGGGAATGCCTCGTGTTCGATTCGCGTAGAATCCTGTATCCATTCGCGAAGGGTTTTGTTCACGATCTCGATTGTCGCAGGCTCGTACCATCGTTTCTCAAAGTGCTCGTATTTGCGAAGCTTAGCGTGGCACCTTCCGTGCCTGGCGCCCGAACTTGATTTCTAAGAACTTGAGAAACGACGAGTTTGCGAACAATTTTTGTCCCGGGTGGACCGCGTTTCGCGCGGCCGAACGCGGCCCGGTCGAAAGGTCTATAAATACCCGGTGTCGCTGGGATTTTCGCCCTTCTGGCGAAGAGAATCCTAGACGACGTGACATGTTATATACGTGGATGACATGCTGATTGTATCCAATAACAAAGGGTGGATAAAGAATATTAAAGAAGAGTTGGCAAAAGAATTTGATATCAAGGATCTTGGTCCAGTAAATTATTGCTTAGGAATTGAAATTCGACAGGATGCACAAGAGATAAGTATGTCTCAAAGAAGATACATAATGGACCTCCTCGAGAGATACGGTTTGGCTGACTGTAATCCTGTGGCCACACCCATGGACAAAAATGCAATTTTGAATAAAGCAAAGGGTGATGGAAATCAGAGGAGGCCGTATCGTGAATTAGTCGGGGCCCTTATGTATTTGGCGGTTGCTACCAGACCGGATATAGCGCATGCTGTCAGCGCCCTTGCCCAGTTTAACGACTGTTACGGTGTAACCGTTCTGGTTACACAGCGAGATATCGCGCAAATCGATATCGATCTCTACTGCGACGGCCATGACGTCAGGTGTGATTCTCGTCATAAACACGGACCGCAGGAGCGATCGATATAGATAAAAGAATGCGCGCGCATCGATCCCCTTCCAAAATTGCGATCGAAGGAGGTCGATGCGAGCAACAAATTGAGCACTCTGCGTTTGGACTCCATCTAGTACACACGCATGAGTCTGCGAGGGTTCCGCGTGAATCTTAGAGTCGCGAAATAATTAGATATTCCATTCCGAGTCGCAAATAAAGTCGACGATTCTGTATTTAGTTGCTAGCCCGGCTAAAGGGCATTTCTAGTCGCGAAGTGTGCGAATTTTGAAATATTATTTGCAAATGTTAAAGCATCAAATCGCGAGATTTGTTAATTGAGAATATTATTTGAGAATCGCCAATGAGGCAAAGTATTAATTTGTGTTCAAAGCCCGGCAAAAGGGCATTTCTTGTCGCGTTGCGAGTTGTTCTTAGAAATTGATATACTACGAGTAAAGTCTCGTCATATAATTTGTTTACTTGAGCATTGAAGCTCATTTTGATTTATCATTTATATTGCGTCAAAAGTGGCGAATTATTACAGTGTATTACCTTCGTGCGGTGAAATTGATCAGTTTCATGGGTTGCATATCGGCAACCAAATTTATAAAGAATTAATTGAAAATTTGGTTGCATTGTTATCGCCCGTCCGATGGGCGGTTCAAGCCGCGCGTTTTGAAGAATTTAGCAAAGGCGGTTCGTCGTAGTGAGACGTTCTCTCACATCGGTACGCGGGATCATATGTACATATCTCATTCGCCTGAAAGCGATAGTACGCGTTGTTTCGGCCGCGATTATTTCATATAGCAGCAAGAAATTGTGTCCTCTTCGCGGTACTGTGTATATCCTGATTGCGTGATATACACAGTGAATTCGCTCAGAACGGACAGCAGGAAAAATTCGCATATCACCATGACCACGCTTGCGTGCTCTGCGTAGATATCCGTAATTTTTCCCACCAAGTTTGTTGTCGCCCAGAGTGCAGGAGCCGATTACCCTTCCCGGATTGATCCGGCAAGACTGATCGTTTGCCTGAGTGTCACTGGCCTGACTTCAAGCTAGGTTTATTCCTGTGTGTCCTGCTAAGAGCAACGAGGCGAATTCCGTGGCAGGTAGAGACCGATCGCCACTCCCGTGGTATCCCGGCAGCACCGATCGGTGGCGACTGCTTTTGCCGAGAATTCGACCTGATTAATTAAAACGGACAATGCTGCTATCTGAAATCATCAAACGCGTGTTGGACAAGCGACAAGCGTTAAAAGTCCCTTACGGGCGAGTGAGAACCGCGGTCGCGTAAGCCGTCTGAATTTCTTACACGCATTCCTAGCAAGGAAGATTTTGTTTACTGTCTACGGTCGTCGCGTCTCTCTCTCGACTGTATTGTGGTCGCACTAGCTCCTGAAGCCGACCTTGCGTTTTTATACGTCTGAAATTCATATAACAGTATTAATACGGGTGTTCTCATCTATACAAATTTAACAGAATATATCTCACTTTTACCAGATATCGTCTCTCAACAGTTATTCATATTTGTCGCAACCTCTCCGTCATCCAGTGCCTGGAGGCACGAACCTTTCGTCAAATTGACATCGGGTATCGTAACCAGCCTGGTGTTATAATTGTTATAAAAGTCCTTTCGGATTTTACAGGGTGAAAGATCCAATTTTCCAGATAGCGGGTGCGTCTGGACAACAGCAGAGTCGCCCCGGCCACGTTATCGTGCCCCTGTCGACGCTGATCAGATTGTCTACGCTCACCCGTGATTCTTTACAATTTAGAGATCGTTCGCCGCTCCCGTGATTCTCCGGCAGTGCCGTTCGATTTTCTGAATTTCTTTAATTGATCCTGCATCCCGTTGTTGACAGTTCGAGATCGTTCACCGCTCCCGTGGTTCTCCGGCAGTGCTGTTCGATCTTTTGAATTTTGTCAATTGATCCTTCATCTCGTTATTGACAGTTCGAGATCGTTCGCCGCTCCCGTGATTCTCCGGCAGTGCCGTTCGATTTTCTGAATTTTGTTAATTGATCCTCCATCCCGTTGTTGACAGTTCGAGATCGTTCACCGCTCCCGTGGTTCTCCGGCAGTGCTGTTCGATTTTCTGAATTTTGTCAATTGATCCTTCATCCCGTTATTGACAGTTCGAGATCGTTCGCCGCTCCTGTGATTCTCCAGCAGTGCCGTTCGATTTTCTGAATTTTGTTAATTGATCCGGCATTCCATTGTTGACAGTTCGAGATCGTTCACCGCTCCCGTGATTCTCCGGCAGTGCTGTTCGGTTTTTGAATTTTGTTACAGTGATCCTATTGACAATCCGAGATCGTTCGCCGCTCCTGTGATTTCCAGCAGTGCCGTTCGGTTTTCGGATTTTATCATAGCCAACCACCCTATCACACCATTTAACCACTCAACCCTATTACGATCTTATAGATGTATATATATATATATATATATATATATATATATACATATATATATATATACATGTGTCTATGTGTATATACGTATATCAGAAGGTAAACAATAGTTTGGTTACAAATTGGCGCCCAACGTGGGGCGGTTTGGTTTAGACAAATTAATTGTTGAAGAGACACAATATGAGTAAATCAAAGACCCGTGCAGGCAAAATGACAGGACCGGGAGAAGATAACGAGACGTCGAATCCGTCGGTATTATCTAGTACGCGTATTCAACGGACACCACCTCCTGACACCCTAACGGGTTCCGGAAGTCAGGGTCGCACACAGGTTCCAATCGTGTCCGTCGATGTTCAGGCCCCGGGGCAAATGACTACGCGCGAAAACGAGATAATGTCCGGTGCCATTCGACAGTTGAAATCTGAGATCGCGTGTTTAATGATTCAAGTCGATCAGCTGACAGCAAAGGTCGAAGAGTCGGTGACAACCGAGGAGATTTACGAACGCGTAACCGAACATAAGTTCGAGATGCGAGATTGGTGTCGTAAAATTGAAGAGCGTATGGATCGTCAAGAAAAGGCACAAGATGATATCCGCAAACAAATACAGGAATGTTTGGAGCAAGTCCGAAATCAATCAACGACTCATACTCCAACAGTACCAAATGCACAGCCAGATGATCACCGGTTCGGTCCGTCAGAACTAGATACTACCCGGCAACTGCATACGGACCGCATTGACTCGAGATGGGGACCAAATGAGTCAACTCGATTTGAGTCCACCATGGGTTCAATGGCTAGGCCATTCGTGGTGAAACCTCAGATGCCAACTTTTGAGGGTAAAACCACTGAAAGGCCATCTAAATATCTGAGGGAACTCAAGCGATTCGTAGATGCTGCCAGACTGCCTGATGATGAGATGAAATTTATCATCACCCAGTCATTAAAAGGCAATGCAGGCGAATGGTGGGACATCATGTCCGACCAAATTGCAACATGGCACCAGTTTGCAAATGCCTTATTGTCAAGATTTTGGAGCTCGGCAATCCAAAGAAAGGTCCGAGAGAATCTCAATGGGGGAGTACATCGGGCGGACTCGGGAGTTTCTCGCGTAGCTTACGCGATGAAACTGATCGGAATGGCTCGTGACCTACGGCCACGCCCCACGGACGATGAAATAATACAGACCCTGTCGAAACACTTCACGCAAGCGGTTGACGATTGTGTTCTTGGACAAAATATCCGCACAATCGACGCGTTTTTAGCCTTGCTAGAGAGGTTCGACAATGGGGGAACGGTCAACCGACAGCGGTATGACGAGCGTTCGAATCAGGGACGAGACTGGAGTACGCGAACTCCATATGACCGAGGGAACCAACCTGCAACAAACACGTCGCGGATGAACCCGATAACTCCAATTCAACAGCGGCAAAATCGAGAGAATCAGAGGTCGGGAGCCGAATATCAACGACCGGCAATGGATAATCAAAGGCCAAGGTTTGATAATATGAGACCATGGCAAGACAACCGTCGACCGCAGGAACGACCTCGAGAGAGTGCCCCAAATCGAATCCGAATGACTCAATTGGATGAGGAAGTACCGGAGGAGGACCAGGAGGTCATAGAGCTGGAGGAAAGCACGGGAAACGAATAAGGGGAACCTCAGAAGAACGTATGAGCGACTTCCCCGCTCAGGCGAGAGGAATCTCCGATGAAACACAAAGGGAAGAGATCCAAGTAGTAATAGGATCATTATTCCCGGACGTACGTCAGGAACTCCAGGAGGAAGGAAAGTCACCGCTTCCCAACAGAGAAATTAACCGCTGCCCAGAGGTCCAAATAAAGATCGAAGGGATTCTTACCAAGGCTCTCATTGATACGGGAAGCACCGTTACAGCGGTGTCTGAAGCGTGGTACGACGAACATCGCGAAAAATTAACCAAATGTCCCACGCTACCGATAACTGGAGCAGTGGTGATTGGAGCAACGGGTGGCAAATCAGCCCGATTAAAGAAACAAGTCTGGGTGACTCTTGGTCACAAGGATCAGACAGTAGAAACAACTGCGATCGTGGTACCGGGATTAGTATGTGAAGTCATTCTTGGTGTTGATACACTGAGACGTGCGAAGGCCACCATTGACTTCGGGAATGAATTACTCTCGCTGAATACAACAACCGGTCAAGCAATAATAAAGATGACAGAGGAAGTTCACACTGATGAAATGGCTGTCCGAGGCATGAAAGAAGAGATAAATCAAACAAGTACAACACAAAAATCTCGAGAAGACATCATAAGATCACTACTCGAACCAGTTCCAGCAAGCCAAACACAGAAGGAGAAACTGCGAAGAGTAATCGAGTCATTCCCAGAGGTATGGAGAGACGAAATCGGAAGGGTGAGCTGTTACGAGCATCATTTGCATGTAAAGCCCACCAAACCATACTGTAGCAGAACATACCCGATACCACTGAAATACATGGACGCCGCAGATGCGGAAATACAAAGAATGCTGGAAAATGACATTATCCGTCCGAGCACGAGTCCATACTTGAACCCAGTAGTACCGGTTCTCAAGAAAAATGGATCTCTAAGATTGTGCCTTGATGCTCGAAAATTAAATGAATTTCTTGTGGATGACCACGAGATGTCGGAAACGCCAGATGCTCTTTTCCAACGATTCTAAAGGATAGACTATTTAACTAGTCTCGACTTGACAAACAGTTTCTGGCAAGTTCCCCTTACACCATCGTCAAGGAAATACACCGCGTTCCTTTATCGGGGCCGGTGCTATGAATACGTAGTCACACCGTTCGGACTAAAAACAAGCAGTGCGAGCCTGGTAAGAGCACTGAGACAAGTATTGGAAGGGATGGAGGGATTCGTAGTGAACTTCATTGACGATATCCTCTGTTCCTCACCGACGTTCGAAAAACATCTCGAACATCTCGCGGCTCTGCTGAAACGACTACGAGAAAATAACATCACATTGAACTTGGAAAAGTGTAAATTCATGAGACGGGAAGTCAAATTCCTCGGCCACATACTTTCCACAGAAGGGTTAAAACAAGACCCTGAAAAGCTCGCTCTGATTCGTGAATTTCCAACTCCGCGCAATGTTAAACAGTTACGCGGATTCTTAGGCCTGGTGAACTACTATAGTAAATTCACCAAGAAACACGCCGAAACCACCACACCGTTGCTGGCACTCCTGAAGAAAGGAAGTCGATGGAAATGGGACGAGGGTTTACAAAAAGCATTCGATCAAGCTAAAAATGCATTCTGTACAGAGGTTGCATTACAGTACGCGAACTCGAATCAACCATACTTCCTATCGACGGATGCAAGCTCTACGGCACTTGGAGCGGTACTAGAACAACGAGATACAAGTGGCGAATTAAGACCAGTCACATTTGTAAGCCGGACATTAAGAGGCCCAGAATTATCGTATTTTACGACGGAAAAAGAGCTATTGGCAATAGTATGGGCATTGGGGAAACTCCGAACATATCTATACGGAGGAAAAATCAAGTTGCTAACCGACCACAAGGCAATTACATTCTTGATGAATAGTAAGCTTCTTAGTCAACGACTAACACGATGGATCCTGTCCATTCAAGACTATCAAATTGAGATCCAGTACCGTCCAGGAAAAGAAAACGTTCCTGCAGACACAATGAGCAGACTGGATAACGTACTGATCGGGGATTCAGTCGAACGGGAGACACGAGTACCAATACTGACAGCCTTGGCACGAACAATGTCACCGACACTACTGTCCGCGCTCAAAAAACTCTCAGAATGGCAGCGGAAAGACGAAAAGTTACGACGCGAAATCGAACGTTGCGAACAAAAACTTGATAACGCGGAGAATCGGTTTCACCTTCGAAATGGCACATTATATCACGTGGATAGAAATGGTAGGGAACGTCCGGTTATTCCGTCTCAATTACGCGACTCTCTTATACGCGAAGTACATGAGATCTATGCGCATATAGGAGGAGACAAAACAGCGAAGCTCCTGTCAGAGGACTTCTATATCTCAAAATTACATCGTTGCACGCGAAAACTAGTTGCCGCGTGCGATACGTGCCAACGCGTAAAGATTCCTACCCATGCGATACATACCGATATGCAGAGCATAATACCGGGGTGCCCTCTCGAGGTGTTGTCCGTTGACTTTTACGGTCCGTTACCGACATCAAGGGGAGGCGTGAGATATATTCTGGTAATTGAAGAGCTATTTACCAAATACGTAAAATTATACCCGATGCGAAACGCGACGACCACCGTGACACTAGCGCGCATTTTTAAAAATTATATACCGCGATACGGGAAACCGAAAAGGATTCTGACCGACCATGGAACGCAGTTCACGGCGAAGAAATGGATTCAGACCCTAAAAGAAGAAGGCATCCACCACGTCCTCTCATCCATCCGTCACCCACAAAGTAACCCAGTGGAAAGGGTGAATAGGGAGATCGGACGGATCTTCCGTACAGTGGCCTCGCATGCACACGCGTCGTGGGCAAAATGGACCGACCTAATCGAAACATGTTGCAACGAAGTGGTCCATGACAGCACAGGTTTCACACCTGTAGAACTCATGCTACAGGAGAAACCGGTACGACCGTGGTCAAAATGGTTCAAGCAAGCAGAAATTTCGAGAAAACCAAAGGACGAGCAGAACAACAACATGATGCAACTTGCTTTCCAAAGAATGACGAAGAAAGCTGACGAACGGCGTGCACGCGCGAATATGGGAAGACGCCACAAACAATATGAACTAGGCGATTGGGTATTGGTAAAAACGAACCCAATATCCAATGCTGCGGACAGAGAGATCGCAAAGTTTTTCCATTTGTACGAAGGACCGTACGAACTAGTGATGAAAAAAGGGTCATCGACGTTCGTACTGAGAAAACCCCACTCCGAAGACGTCCGGGGAACGTTCCATGCTTCGAGCTTACGGCCATATCAAAGGTTAGAAGAAGATACAGTGTACTGATGTAAACAAACACTCTAATGCGCAAAATGCCCTACCTCCGGGGGTTTCCACGAAAACCCCAAACCAAGTTGGGTATAAGAGGCCGCGAGGACCGGCCGCGGACCACAGAACGACAATCATGTCGAGCGAAAAGCAAACAGTGAAATCGAAGACGCGCGAGGTAGGCACAATAGTCTATGCCCACTGGGATATGGTTAATAGACCAACCCAGACGGGTCTAGATTTACCATTAAACAATTTGAACCGATAATGCCTCCAACCCGCATCGCGGGCACGTGGGACCCGAGGACCCACCGATATAAAAGATTCCGAACCGGAGTGGCGGTGCAGGCAACTGCAAAAAAGTGTGTGGCCATCACACAGACGCCGCGAAATGGGCCAGGAACCACGAGACTCCACACGAAAACCGTGGAGCCGCGACTCGAGGAGGCTGCAAGGGTGCAGGACGCATGTCCAATGCCTCCACCGAAGGACGACCTGGACCAATCATGGGAGGTGATTCCCGAGGACCCTCCTCGGGAACAGGCTGCCATCCAGGAGGAGGAGGAAACACTGTGGTCGTGGGACGAGGCCGACTTGACCGGCGACCCCAAGATCGAGATCCCGGTGCTCGACCCCCACGATCCCTTGGGTCTCCGCTCCATGGAGGACGAAGCAGACCTGCTCCAGGAGCAGATTGAGAAGCAGGAGTAAAAGTGAAAAAAAAAAAGTGAAAAAATTGTTTAATTATTTATCTACGCCAAAGTGCAAAGACCGTTTAGTTTCTTTTATATTACAGAAAGTGCAAAGACTGTTTAGTTTAGTTTATTTTACGGCGAATGCAAAGACTGTCTACATTTAAGTTACGTATGCCCGAGTGCAAAGACCTTGTTTATTTTGTATTGTTTGAACGCCGTGTGCAGAGAATGTTTACTTTGATTGAATGCTGAGTGCAGGGTATGTCACCTTTTGTTTTGAACGCCGAGTGCAGAGAGTGTTTAGTTTGACTACGTTAAATGTTACTGACCGTTCTGTAAGCCGCGAGATTCCTGGAATACGTATACACTGCGTTTACGTACCAGAAATCTCGAGGACGGGGAAGGGGGTATGTGTAACCGTTCTGGTTACACAGCGAGATATCGCGCAAATCGATATCGATCTCTACTGCGACGGCCATGACGTCAGGTGTGATTCTCGTCATAAACACGGACCGCAGGAGCGATCGATATAGATAAAAGAATGCGCGCGCATCGATCCCCTTCCAAAATTGCGATCGAAGGAGGTCGATGCGAGCAACAAATTGAGCACTCTGCGTTTGGACTCCATCTAGTACACACGCATGAGTCTGCGAGGGTTCCGCGTGAATCTTAGAGTCGCGAAATAATTAGATATTCCATTCCGAGTCGCAAATAAAGTCGACGATTCTGTATTTAGTTGCTAGCCCGGCTAAAGGGCATTTCTAGTCGCGAAGTGTGCGAATTTTGAAATATTATTTGCAAATGTTAAAGCATCAAATCGCGAGATTTGTTAATTGAGAATATTATTTGAGAATCGCCAATGAGGCAAAGTATTAATTTGTGTTCAAAGCCCGGCAAAAGGGCATTTCTTGTCGCGTTGCGAGTTGTTCTTAGAAATTGATATACTACGAGTAAAGTCTCGTCATATAATTTGTTTACTTGAGCATTGAAGCTCATTTTGATTTATCATTTATATTGCGTCAAAAGTGGCGAATTATTACAGTGTATTACCTTCGTGCGGTGAAATTGATCAGTTTCATGGGTTGCATATCGGCAACCAAATTTATAAAGAATTAATTGAAAATTTGGTTGCATTGTTATCGCCCGTCCGACGGGCGGTTCAAGCCGCGCGTTTTGAAGAATTTAGCAAAGGCGGTTCGTCGTAGTGAGACGTTCTCTCACATCGGTACGCGGGATCATATGTACATATCTCATTCGCCTGAAAGCGATAGTACGCGTTGTTTCTGCCGCGATTATTTCATATAGCAGCAAGAAATTGTGTCCTCTTCGCGGTACTGTGTATATCCTGATTGCGTGATATACACAGTGAATTCGCTCAGAACGGACAGCAGGAAAAATTCGCATATCACCATGACCACGCTTGCGTGCTCTGCGTAGATATCCGTAATTTTTCCCACCAAGTTTGTTGTCGCCCAGAGTGCAGGAGCCGATTACCCTTCCCGGATTGATCCGGCAAGACTGATCGTTTGCCTGAGTGTCACTGGCCTGACTTCAAGCTAGGTTTATTCCTGTGTGTCCTGCTAAGAGCAACGAGGCGAATTCCGTGGCAGGTAGAGACCGATCGCCGCTCCCGTGGTATCCCGGCAGCACCGATCGGTGGCGACTGCTTTTGCCGAGAATTCGACCTGATTAATTAAAACGGACAATGCTGCTATCTGAAATCATCAAACGCGTGTTGGACAAGCGACAAGCGTTAAAAGTCCCTTACGGGCGAGTGAGAACCGCGGTCGCGTAAGCCGTCTGAATTTCTTACACGCATTCCTAGCAAGGAAGATTTTGTTTACTGTCTACGGTCGTCGCGTCTCTCTCTCGACTGTATTGTGGTCGCACTAGCTCCTGAAGCCGACCTTGCGTTTTTATACGTCTGAAATTCATATAACAGTATTAATACGGGTGTTCTCATCTATACAAATTTAACAGAATATATCTCACTTTTACCAGATATCGTCTCTCAACAGTTATTCATATTTGTCGCAACCTCTCCGTCATCCAGTGCCTGGAGGCACGAACCTTTCGTCAAATTGACATCGGGTATCGTAACCAGCCTGGTGTTATAATTGTTATAAAAGTCCTTTCGGATTTTACAGGGTGAAAGATCCAATTTTCCAGATAGCGGGTGCGTCTGGACAACAGCAGAGTCGCCCCGGTCACGTTATCGTGCCCCTGTCGACGCTGATCAGATTGTCTACGCTCACCTGTGATTCTTTACAATTTAGAGATCGTTCGCCGCTCCCGTGATTCTCCGGCAGTGCCGTTCGATTTTCTGAATTTCTTTAATTGATCCTGCATCCCGTTGTTGACAGTTCGAGATCGTTCACCGCTCCCGTGGTTCTCCGGCAGTGCTGTTCGATCTTTTGAATTTTGTCAATTGATCCTTCATCTCGTTATTGACAGTTCGAGATCGTTCGCCGCTCCCGTGATTCTCCGGCAGTGCCGTTCGATTTTCTGAATTTTGTTAATTGATCCTCCATCCCGTTGTTGACAGTTCGAGATCGTTCACCGCTCCCGTGGTTCTCCGGCAGTGCTGTTCGATTTTCTGAATTTTGTCAATTGATCCTTCATCCCGTTATTGACAGTTCGAGATCGTTCGCCGCTCCTGTGATTCTCCAGCAGTGCCGTTCGATTTTCTGAATTTTGTTAATTGATCCGGCATTCCATTGTTGACAGTTCGAGATCGTTCACCGCTCCCGTGATTCTCCGGCAGTGCTGTTCGGTTTTTGAATTTTGTTACAGTGATCCTATTGACAATCCGAGATCGTTCGCCGCTCCTGTGATTTCCAGCAGTGCCGTTCGGTTTTCGGATTTTATCATAGCCAACCACCCTATCACACCATTTAACCACTCAACCCTATTACGATCTTATAGATGTATATATATATATATATATATATATATATATATATATATATATATATATACATATATATATATACATGTGTCTATGTGTATATACGTATATCAGAAGGTAAACAATAGTTTGGTTACAACAGAGACGATTGGGCAGCAGCGAAGAGGGTCCTCCGATACTTGAAAGGTACAATTAATCATGGCATTATTTTTAGGAATTCAGATGAGGGTGCATCCGTATATGTAGATGCCGATTGGGGAAGGTGCCAGGTGGATAGAAGATCGTACACTGGGTACGTGATACGATTTTCACAAGGTCCTGTAACCTGGAAATCACAGAAACAACGCACGGTGGTGTTGTCTTCCACGGAAGCCGAATACATGGCGATGACCGAGGCCGTGAAAGGAGGACTTTATCTACAGGAGATTCTAAAAGAAATCGAATTGGAGGAATTCGCAAAGATGTCCATTTATGGCGACAACATTGGAGCACAGTTGCTGGCGAAAAATCCAATAATTCATCCGCGAACCAAACATATAGATATAAGGTTTCATTTTTTGCGAGATGTATTAAAGAAAGAAATGTTCTCTCTAGAATACTTACCGTCCGAGCGTATGCCAGCTGATGTTTTAACTAAGCCGATGACCAAAGACAAACATTATTTTTGTATAGATGCAATAGGTTTAAGAGATATAACCAATGTATAAATGTTTGTGCAATAATGTAAACTTAATTACTGTAAGGCGCGTAGTAAGAGGAGGTGTTGAGAAACGAGTTTGTAATTCGCGCCCGACAAATTGTATGCAGAGTCCTCTGGTGTGAGTGAACGATCTAAAGCGTGTTCACTGGAGTGACTTGTTCACTTGTTTCTGACATGGCGATAGAGCGCGATGTAACGCGGTGCAGAGCTTGACAACGTTCTTTGTATTCTAATTAATCCTGTTATAATAAACACATTCTGCCTTTAATATATATCCACGCATCAACTCTAACAACAAATAATAGAATAAATTGTATAATATATATAAATTGATTTTACTAGCATACACAAGTTTATTTGATCTTCTGTCTTCCTATAATAAAAAAATACAGTCATAATTATAATTATAATAGAATTTCATAGAATATTGAGGTTATTGCAAACTCATCTTTTTTCGCAATGATGTTCTAATTTCATTGCTTCATTGCTTCAAATGTCCATTTCCTTCCGAGACAGTGGCGTTTATAGGTGTAAATAACAAATGTTGATATTCATCATAATTAAACTACAATTATTCTAATAACGTGGAATGTAGTACATATTAAGTGTTAGTTACCCGGATTTTCGTCTTCGACGTTAAGCACTCTTTACTGCTTCTCGTAATTTACGTATATGTAACATTAGGGTTGACCTTATTTTTCGACCATGAAATTTTTTTGGTCCCGTAAACCAGAATTGTAACAAATGTTGAGAAAATGATATGGAAAAATTTTGGGGCCGTTTTGATCATGGGAAAATGAGGCGCAGCAAATTTGAAAATTTTGAATTTTTTAAATCTTGTCATAAATAGACGTTATGATATATCGATGAATTTGTCTTTTTTCTCTTTAAGAGTCCATATATAGTATAAACAGTTGTTGATAGAAAAAACATCCGTGACCTTAAAAACTTTAAATGATAACTTTGAAAAATTGTTTTTTCTTTGATACTATATCCACCTCCTTATATACTACAACTTTTGTTTGAAGAGTTTTTTCATATATACATAACTGACCGAGATATTAAGGGGCGGAATTTGCATTATTCGGAAGCATACAACTGCGCATGTAGCTATTTCTATAGCTACATGCTGCCAAATAATGCAAATTACGCCACGTAAACAAAAAAATAGGACTTTTGAGGCAGATAGTGCCCTAGATCGATCTTTTATCTAGCGTTTTTGACTAGTGGAAAACCCGTGTTTGTATTATCGAGAAATGAGAAGGTGAATCCAGCATCCTTGCAATCCTGGAAGTCTCTCTACTCCCTTAAATAAATTCATTAATACGCTCCAATCTACAAAAAAAAACAGTTCTAATATCGGAAAAAGAAGTTATTATGAATAATAAGCAGTCTGACTGAAACATGGACTGAATGTGGTCAATGATACCGCTGAACGGGGCGTTAAACTAATGGAGGATCATAATTAAATTTTATCTAGAAACAAAGAGGAGAAATAATATATACTATACAAACTGTGATGGAATATCGAAAGCAGTACATCCTGACGACACAAAATAGAATTTGTCAAAAGATTTTTAAATATTTTTTAATATAGAGAGAAACACCTGATCAATCCCTACATGATTAATTGCATTTTTAAGAGGCATTAAAGATTGCTTATTAACTGACAGTTATTACATTTTTAATTTTCCTCAGAGTCAGTAAGTTCTTTATTTTTTTCGGAGTCATTAAATTTTCCATTTTTCTTCGAGTTATTCAATTTTTCATTTTACTCAGTGTCGTCGAGTTCTTTTCATAGAGTCATTGAAGTTGCTACTTTTCTTGGAGTCATTCAATTTTTCATTTTGCTCAGTGTCATTAAGTTCTTTATTTTTCTCGGAGTCGATACGGTCGTGATTCAGCATCAGAAGCAACATTGTAACGCACACCGTATTGGCATTTACTAACTAAAACCAATATTACTCATTATGAACGTTATCATAATGATATCATCACCTATCGATTGAAAATGTTTTCCCAATCAAAATAAGCTCAAACACGGCATAAATCGGATAATAATAATAATACAGCCAGGTTGCACTAGAAAATATCAGGCGAAACAGTCATGTTTCAGGCGTACGAATCGTCAAGTCGGAACACTGACAGGACAGACAGTCGAGGCGTCGAGCGAGCTCAAGCGGACTCGAGTCGGGTACGCGATACATCAGACACATCCGGCGGCCCATGACTCACCTTTGTCGGGCGGCTTCTAAAAGAATAGAACAAGATCGCGCGAGCGTGTTATCACGATATCCGAAAATCAACTCTGCGTTCTTATGAAATAGATAATGATAATAATGGTACGTATTTCTTTCATAACTTATAATGTGATTTTTAATGTATGTACTTGGATTTTTTAATAACTACATTATAGGTATATTCGGTACAAATGTGCATGATCTTCATTTGTATTAAAATTTGAAATAATGCACGTTTCACGTGAAAAAATTATAAGAAAATATTTACAACATGGTATGTAATAAGTTATGATAACTTTTTAGTGGGTGATGTTTTTATTAATTGTTAAGTAACCTACTTAATTAACTATCATTAACCTTACACAAATTCTTAAAAGATAATATATAATATACAATATAAAATGAAATAGAAACTAACTTAAAATAAAATCATATAAAATAAAAAATTATATAGAGCCTATAGATAATACAGAATAAAATATAAACACGAAATATAATATGTATAATGTTTATTTTTATATTTCGTTTTTAATTATTGCCATATTTTACCATATTGTAACCTTCTAGGTGTATATAACTCCGTAAGGATATTGTAATGATATATTATCGATACATATCTAAATTCACTCGGAGAAAATTCGTTAAAAAGCCAGAAATATTGTCTTTTAAGTTTTTCAGATGAAACGTGCATTATTTCAAGCTTTAATATAAATAAAGAGCAGGCACACGTTTGCCGATTATACCTAATGTAGTTATAAAAAAAACCAGGTATATTAGAAATCACGTTATAACTTAAGAAAGAAAACCATTATTACCATTATCTATGTCATAAGAACGCAGAGTATTTGAATCTCGGATATCGCAATAACTCGTTCGCCCGAACTTGTTCGATTCTTTTCGAACCCGCCCGACGAATTCGAAGTCGAATCGACGCGACGGGCCGCGTAACTTTCTGCGACCCGACCCAAACCCGAACATCGAGCTGCCCGCAATCTCCCTTACGTTTATAATTAAAAATTATATTATATTAAATAACCTATATCATTGCGAGTTATGATCACGCTTTAAATAAATAAATGTGGCTCAAATTATGACGTATTTAGACTCATTTTAATTAGAAGAATCTCACAAATACGTTGGTAATTTCATAAAAAAACAATGAAAAATAAAATACTTTCCTATGTGCATTGACGTAATCGGTACTCAGCCTTTTGAACTGTGCCGGCTGCCTCGTACCTCAGTCCCTCTTTGTCATTTACGCGCTGTCGTAAAAAAAGTTCTGGTATGTTGCTAGTCTAAAAATATGATCAATGCTATTTTTAAATTTCTCTAAAAAACCTGCATTTGTTTAATTTTTGCGTGTTTTCACTTTGTGTAAATAACATTTTGAACCCAAAAATCCAGAAGAAATCTCAAATATCATTTCAATTATATGCAATTAAATGATTAAATTAATGCAAGTAAATGGGAAAAATTGACCAAAAATTGAATGGCGCAACGGCTGTTTAAATAATTCGAAGGACTACCTCATCCGGCTAGGCCCTTTATTCCATATTGTAATATTCCAATATTTCAATATCATTTTAAATATTTCAAGTACTATTTAAAACTATTAATGAGTTTTAACAACAAAATATTTTAAATAGAAAACTAAATTTTGACAAATAAAATACGATTATAGCAAGCTTCCTATAAATGTCGAAACCTTGAGTCTGGCCAGAGACATCAATTTTCAGGAAACACTATTCTGTGATGACGAAAGGAGAAAAGGCAAGCGAAGCTCGAGGGCTTCGGTCGCCGTGGAGTGGAGCGAAACATTGTAACATGATACGGGTTGGGTCGGGTATAACAGTGTGAGACTTCTAATCACACAACAAAACTTAATTATTTATCATTATTTTTTTATAGGATTTTCCTTAACATATTTGGTGAATTTTTTTATGAAAATGACATGATATAATTCCGATGATATTTGCTTGTGCAATGAACGACGCAAGTTTCGGACACAAAGAAGGACAGCATCGCGAAAAAAGAGACGCGGAGAGTCCTTCTTTTAAGATTTCGACTTCCGACTTCGACTGCTAGCTCTTCGCCTCGTCGCACAATGTATACAATGTATAAGCAATTCATATTTCAGGAAGTGGTTCAGTTCAAAATGAAATAAAATCATGTTACACGCACTTTTTAAATAGCGTCATGTTGCAAGAAATTTTCTTATAGAGTGAAATAGAATTATTTTCATCATCATCATCATTATGTATTTAACGTCGCTTCAACTGCTATGGTCATTAGCGACGGGACCTACAGTTTTTATAAGGTGGGTTCCGAACCACCTTGGGCACCAGAGTTTACAAGCACATGGAGTATTTCCAGAGGTGTAGAATAATTTTGTTAGATATCTTCGTACGAAATACTGCCTCTAAATAACATTGTATGGATAGGAGCCGTCGAAAATTAGTTTAATTAGTTAATACTTTTATCTTATTGTTACTACCTCTACTATATAATAATTGCAGTCAATTCTGTCGAGCATTACAAGTATGGGATAAATAAGTAAAAAAATTAATTTTCTGTTTCCTACTAAGGATCTTAATAAGAACGATTGAATTTTGTCATTACATAACATAACAGAATATTTTTTAAGAATCATTATTTTATATATAACGCAATAACGTTCAAATTACTTTTGAATTTCGATAAATTTGTAGAATATTACGTAGTAATTACTTTCATTTTTCCTACATCTATAAACTATCGATTATATTGTAAAACAATTATTACAATGGTAATAATAAGGATATAAGAATGCAATAAGAGAATTATATATAGTATTATAAGGCAATTACAGAATGGGTAATGTCAGCATTCTACTATATCATTCTTCTTCAACTTGACGAATATCTCGTCGGTGGTGGAACTTTTGGCTATGTGGTATATCAGATCACTGTAAGTTCCACGTTATCCCCGCGCCTGTCGCGCCCGGTTACCCGTCCCGCTGAATAACACAGAGGCTGGCAGTCTTTAATAGTATCTCGTCGGTGGTATCGATCGGATCATACATACAGACATACTTTTTTACTCTATATTATATTATTTTCCGGGCAACTTTTCCAATTTTTCTTTCCCTAAAAACCTTATTACGAACATTAAAAAAAATATTAGCCAAATCGGTCTAGCCGTTCTCAAGTGATGCTGCGCTTACCAACGAACAGCATTTGATTTTTATTTATATAGATTATCGCATATATTGAACATATTCTTCTGTGCGAGGAAGTGGAAAGAACAAAAGAAAATCTTTGCATGGATGCGTCAGAAAATATCAGCATGATTTAGTTTTGTTCATTTTGTGCGGGGAAATGTTTAAATTTTAAGCTTAATATTACATATTACTAAGCAGCAAGCAGAAATCGTAATCAAGATATAATAAGATAAATTAGTAGTGCAGTTCTTTTCTATGAAAATTTCGAGGATTCGTGTTTCATAGCTGTTTTCTTTTGGTGCACGTATTTTGGAAAAATGCATCATATTTGGAAAGGATGTATGGACATACCGACGGTTCTAATGTTTACCAGGACATGCAGCAATAGTCATTTCGGAAGACGACGACACGCATTGAGGGTTGGAATTGGTTTATCGATGTACGAGGTTACTCGCTGCCAATTTGATATTCCAAATCATAACCAAACACGAATGAATCGATTGACAATTATATAGTAGCAAAGAATTAACATCAATTTACGGAACAATATTGAAGTAAAAACGTGTGATTCTACTAAACACAATTATACGATCAATGTTTACTGCAGTTTGATGTCAATTACACAGATAGAGCGATGTAGGGGAGAGTCGTATCATACCGATCAAAGCTACTTTCTTTGCTAAATGTCCAAAGTTAACTGTATGTTTTATACATAAATAAATTAATATTATTGTTTTATGTAACATACTTCGGGGCTATTCTTTTTACATCACTTTTACCAGAATGCGGAGTTTTATGCAAAATAAAAATTGTACAAGTTAATTGCAAGAGAGTAAAGTTAAACGAAATTATAATTTCTCTTTTAACGGCCTTAAAAAGTTAAATATAATATATAAAAGTATCCTAAAATCTTTCTAATGTCTTTTCAAAGACATTAAAATATTGTTATATTATCTTCAACTTTTGAAGGTCATTAAAAGAGAAAATCAAATTGAATAGTATTTGACGTTTTGATTTTTGTTATAAATGTGTAACATTCGCAATCTCTAAACAACTTAGTTGTATTATGGATGTTGTATAATCTCATATCATATTTATTTAACAGAAACATATTAACTTATACACTATTCTATTGATGATACAGGTTTTTCTATTAAGCATCTATTGCGCACATGTTCTCTCTATGACCGGTAAACGACGACAGACCCGCGCAGCGGCGCATGCGCAATCATCCAACACACACACACATCTTAGAAACGCGTCTCAGTCTCACACAGTCTCACAATTTCCCCCCTTTGATTGCGCTTCCTTTTACATTGTTTACATTTCTATATATTAATACTCTACTTAATAATGATAAAGTATGATAATTTTCGTACAAATGCTAATATGAACATAACAATAAATTTTCCAAAACTATAGTTATATATTTTAATTCTTAATATTAATCTAAGGCCTCGTACAGACTAGAACATTTCGACGAACATTTCGACGAACGGCGATCTTTACGGATTTGTGATATTTCCAGATTTTCTTGCGAACAACTATGGGAACAGCAGCGGCGTATACTACACAAAGAAATACAGAAAATGTTGGCAGTTTATTGAGTGAATTAAAGTTTTAAAGTGTAATGTTCAGGTCTGTACGTAGCATTAAAGACATCAGATTCGACATTATAAATGACCTGAATTTTTGGAGATGTTGCAACATGATGAATTTTCGTCTTTATATGATTCTACGATACACATTCTGAATAAAAACGGAAGGGTTCCAAGAGCGCGTTACGTAAACAACAAGGTTGGTCACACATCGAGCACTTTTCGGTTTAGCTGAGCGTTCTAAGTTGTGAAAATCGCACACGTCTTTTGATATGTAAATACTAGAGGTGTGCGGGAACCCGGGAATTCTCGAATCCCGATGCCGGGAACGGGACGGGAAGCCTCGTATCATGACGCGACGAGATCCCAAAAATCCTGGGTTTTTCCCGAGAATATTCGGGTTTCCCGTTAATTTTTTCGGGATTTCTGCAGGGGTGTGCGAGATTCCCGAAAATGTTCGGATTTCCCGTAAAATATCCGGGATTCCCGAGAATATCCGGGATTCCCGAGAATTTTCGGGATTCCGTCCCGATCCCAAGAAAAATTCCCGTCCCGACCAGAATCTCGCACCCCCTGGATTTCTGATTTCTACGGAATCTTTTAATATTGTTGAGACAAATTATGAAGTAGAAATATAATTTTTTTAGATAATTTAAATCACCAATGTCTTTTTTTATAAATTTCTACCTATTTCTTGACATTTATTCTTTATATTATGAATATTTAGGATACGCTATCTATCCTGCAAACAGATTTGTAAGTGCCACCCGTTCACGTTCGTGCGCGCCGAAATGGGCGCGGCGTTCGTGGCCCCGTTCGTCGAAATATTCGTCAAAATATCATAACGTCTCCAAAAATTCAGGTCATTTAATCTCGAATCTGATGTCCTTAATGCTTCGTACAGACCTGAACATTTCATCTGAATAAACTGCCAACATTTTCTGTATTTTTTTGTGTAGTATACGCCGCGGCAGCTCCCATAGTTGCTCGCAAGAAAATCTGGAAATACCACAAATCCGTTCCGACCGCCGGCCGTCGAAATGTCCGTCGAAATGCGCGTTAACCGCGCTGTTCGTCAAAATGATCTAGTCTGTACGAGGCCTTATGCAAATAACCTTTGATTCTTTCGCTTGCTAGTGGTTTAGTCAGAATGTCAGCCCCGAATTCTTCCAATCTTACATGGTTCAATATTATTGATTTTAACCTCACCTCGTCTTTAACAAAATGATACTTCCTGTTTATATGTTTAGTACGATTTGTAATATGTGATTTATTTATCCAGTCTATAGCTGCTTTGCTATCCGTACCAGTGTCGCCAGATGAGGGGAGTCACGGTTAGATGATGTACCCCCTCTCTGATGACCAGAGTAGAGTAAAGGTCGCTGCACACTAGACCGCCCCACACCAGCACCGACCAGCATTTTCACTGGCATTCACCAGTAGTGCGCAGTGATGGTACGTAAGGCGCTTTTTTCGCGCATTCGCGACGATTCTAGCCTCAGACGGCCTCGTTGAAGTACGAAGATCGGATACCTTGGTCGCCCCTCTAATTTCGCAAAATTAATTATAATAATCTTACTTCTTACAGACGCGCTCATTTTCGTATTCCTGATGAATCCGGTCAGTTAACACATATCGAAAAAAGTATGTACCATGGGGTTTCGCAAGGAGGTGTTCTTAATCCTCTCTTATTATCTCAATATGTCTCTGACATCGAGCTCAACATCCCTCCTAATGTATCTGTCCTTCAATACGCAGATGATATTGCTCTATGCTCCTCTCAACGCTCTCTTGACATGGTCATTTCTACCTTGCAAAATGCCTCCAACACTATCAAGCTCAATCTTCAAGGAATAGGTCTAGACATCGCTCCTGCCAAAACCGAGCTGATAATCTTCAATGGGAAAACAAACCTTCCAGGCTATGCCTCCATTGAAATAGACCAAACAACCATCCTAAACACTCACTTAGCTAAATTCATAGGAATCACAATTGACCAAATGCTCAGTTTTATACCTCACATTCAGGAAGTTTGCTTGCTGTGCGCAAACTTCTCAATATACTCAGGTTTTTTTCGAGGTATGCAGTGGAGAGTTGACACCAGCACACTACTCACAATATACAGGGTGTCACAAAATTCCCGCAGGACCCGAAAATGGGAGGTCCCTGAGATCATTTCAAGCGACATTTTCTTTTGAAAAAATGTCGTCCGCGGCTTCGTTAACGAGTTATTAACGAAAAACACGGACCAATGAGAGCGCGAGCTAGACACGTGCAGCCCGGCGCGCCGGCAGCCGAGTGTCGGTGGCACGCCGCGATGTCACAACGAACAAAAGTTTCTCGATGATGTGAATCCTCGCCAATTTCGATAAGCTTTGGATATGTTGTCAATACCGTGATTCTGAACGATATTTCTCTTTACAGTCTTTGTCGATCGGCTTTAGTTTACGAGATAATTGTAAAAACATGTAATTGAAAATCGATCGATGTATTATTTCTTGGCCAATCGCGATGAGCTTTGGATATGTTGTCAAAACCATGATTCTGAACAACATTTCCCTTTACAGTTTTTGTCGGCCGGCTTTAGTTTACGAGATAATTGTAAGAACTTGTAATTGTTAATCGATCTCCTCACCGATTTCGATGAGCTTTATTCCATAGGAAAAAGATATTTAAAACATCGAATAAATAACATATTTCAAAGTCATCGAAATCGGTGAGGACCCACATCGTCGGCAACTTTACCCGAACGAGAGAAGAAGCAGAAATTTATCGAATTAAAAACTCACTTATTCAGCCGTAAATCCATTTGCTTATTACTCCGGTGAAACACGAAACACCACATTTTCACACAATTTCACACAATTGCTGAACACTTAGCACACTTTTCTAATTCGTATCGATAGCGAACGAAATTACATACGCCGACGCGGAAAGAGTTCCATGCTCTTCGCGATTCCGCGCGAAACTATGCTCTCCCAGCCTACAATGTATTCGATGAAGGCGTCATTTAAAACAAATGAAATCGTTCCCAAGGAAATATTGATTTTTCGAGAATCATATGGTATTGATTTTTCGAGAATCATATGGTATTGATTTTTCGAGAATCATATGAAAGTTGCCGATGATGTGGGTCCTCACCGATTTCGATGACTTTGAAATATGTTATTTATTCGATGTTTTAAATATCTTTTTCCTATGGAGTAAAGCTCATCGAAATCGGCGAGGAGATCGATTTACAATTACAAGTTCTTACAATTATCTCGTAAACTAAAGCCGGCCGACAAAAACTGTAAAGGGAAATGTTGTTCAGAATCATGGTTTTGACAACATATCCAAAGCTCATCGCGATTGGCCAAGAAATAATACATCGATCGATTTTCAATTACATGTTTTTACAATTATCTCGTAAACTAAAGCCGATCGACAAAGACTGTAAAGAGAAATATCGTTCAGAATCACGGTATTGACAACATATCCAAAGCTTATCGAAATTGGCGAGGATTCACATTATCGAGAAACTTTTGTTCGTTGTGACATCGCGGCGTGCCACCGACACTCGGCTGCCGGCGCGCCGGGCTGCACGCGTCTAGCTCGCGCTCTCATTGGTCCGTGTTTTTCGTTAATAACTCGTTAACGAAGCCGCGGACGACATTTTTTCAAAGGAAAATGTCGCTTGAAATGATCTCTGGGACCTCCCATTTTCGGGTCCTGCGGGAATTTTGAGACACCCTGTATAAAGGTCTCATCAGATCTAGTCTGGAATACTGTATTCCTATCACGTTGCCAGCCCAATCTACCCTTCTGAGGAAGCTAGAAACCGTCCAACTCTTAGATGTTCGCTTAGCTTTGGGACTCAGAAACTCAACTCCTAGGAACGTAACTCTTGCCGAAGCCAAACTTCCCACAGTGCAACACCGTGCTGCCTACCTTGGCAAAAAATTTCCAGAATTTTATCCCATCCATCTCACTCTCTGAGGACGCTAATTCAAAAGTGACAAACCACTAAGGAGGCGTTTCCCCTCAATACATCTCGTCTCTACAGCAGACCTATCCTGGGTCCTATTAACAAATTACTTGACCAACAGCACCTTATTGCTCCAAATCCATGCTTCTTTACTCCTCCTGAAAGCATTCCTAATTTGTATACGAAGGCTGATTGTAATCTACAATTGAGCCAGCTTTTAAAAAGCAGCACTAACATAAATGCAGAGTTCCTCGAGAATATCCATTCTTTATACAACGGATTCCTCACCGTCTACACAGATGGTTCGAACACTGTAGATGGAATTTCAGTGGGGGCCGCATGGTTCTGTCCGGGGTTGGCCTTAGCGGAATCAGTCTGTTGCGTTCTCGAAAAGAACAATGTCTTTGTACGTAGTCTTCGGAAATAAATGAATGTTTATTCAACTATATACAAAGCGGTTGCCTGCAGAGTTATCTTTGGGCAACTAATTCCAGGAGCTAATGACTGGTTTTCACGTACAAGTGATACAATATTTGATCTTGCTTGTCTCCGACACGTTGAGACGTGCAGTTCGCGAGAACGAAAACGATTTCTCGCTTGTACGAAATTTTTAGTGATCGCTCGGCTCGATCAGAACTATGACTGCTGCTCCGAGGTCCGCGTTTTCCTCTCTCCTCGGACGCGGAAAACTCTTGGGCACGGGCCCATTTTTTGGGGAAAAAACACCCTATTGGTTCGTCGGCCTGAGGGAGGAGGGTCTTCTTCTCCGGTGGAAGTGGAGACCCCCGCCTCAAGCCGATGTCGGAAAATCCCGGAGAATCGCGCGTTTGGTGGGACCTCGGAACAGCGCGCATATCTTTCGACCTAAGTGGCCTGTGTTTAGAAGGCCCAAGTGGCCCGCGCGTGAATTATTGCCCTCTTGGCCTGAGTCCGTTGACGGAGACCAAGGGGGTGCGAAAAAACTAGCCTGAGTGGCTCGAGGGTAAGGCGTAACGTTCGTTGCCTTGGCCGTCGCGTATAACGGACAAAGGCCCGTTGTCGTTCTAATCCGGGACCCTCGCGTACCTCGCGGACGGTACACGTAGCGAAGGCCGCGCTGATTGACTTATGGCCACTTTCCGATGCCGTTAGCTCGAATCCTCGAGTGCACATGTTGCACACTTCGAGGACTAGCAGTCTTCTAGGTAACGAAGGACGGTAAAAATCGGAAAAAGTGGCCTTCGGACGAATAACAATGCGCTCGAAGGTTGCGCTCCTCGCAGCTGTAAAGCAGCTGATTGTCTCGTACGGTAATTTAGAATTAACGGTGAAACTCGAAATTTAACGCGGAATCGTACATGCTCCCCCCGTTGAATGACACTGTCATTCAAAAACGTAGAAGTCGTGCGGTCGTACGCAAATTTAGCCAATTCATCGAGTACAACGTGACATAATTAGTCAAGCTGGCGGATTGGATGACGGCGATGGTCGGAAATAAAATTGAATAAGTAACGCGAATAAGAAAATAAATAATAATATAAAACGCACGCATTAATCAGACACATCGAATATAAGGTATTACAATTAACCTAAATTAATCGAACGAACGTAAATACAAAAAAACATTAAAAGGGAAATAAATACAAACAAACATTGAATATAACTTAACGAACGTAAAAACTACCGTTAACAGAGTACGCGGCTCTAACAAGGAACCGATACGAAGATGAAAAGCGAATATTTAACATTTTGAATCATCTTGAACAATTGGTAATGGCGCAAGTTGCTTTACATTTCTTTTGTAAATGCCATTACTGGTCTGGACGGTAACTGCACGAACGATGTCATCTGTGCCCGGGTGAATCTCCAAAACCCGTCCAAGATTCCATTGAAGCGGTGGCAGACGATCATCCTTCAGGATGACCACAGTTCCTTCCTTGATATCATGGGAACCCTTCACCCACTTGGCTCGAACGTTCAATTGATGGATATATTCTTTAGACCATCTCTTCCAGAAGTCTTGTTTCACCTTCTGTATATGCTGCCAACTTGACAGCCGGTTGTTCGGACTCGCAGTAAAGTCGGCTTCTGGTACGCTCGTTATCGTGGTACCAATCAAGAAATGGCTAGGAGTGAGAGACAAAGGGTCGTTTGGATCTGATGAGAGAGGAGTTAAGGGTCGGGAGTTCAAAATAGCTTCGATTTCGGTGACAAAAGTCGCGAATTGTTCATACGTAAATAGTTCGTCGCCGACCACGCGTTTTAAGTGGTGTTTAAACGACTTGACAGCCGCTTCCCATAATCCGCCGAAGTGCGGAGATAGAGCAGGCATGAAATGCCATGATATCTTTTTGTCCGTAATAAATTGATTGACCTTGTCGTTCTCTCGTAGATCCCTATGTAATTCGTGCAACTCATTATTGGCACCAACAAAATTAGTACCATTATCGGAATATATATTAGTGCACATACCCCTTCGTGCGATAAAACGTTTTAGCGCTGCTAAAAAAGCCTCAGTGGTCATGTCACCTACGACTTCGAGATGTACTGCCTTTGTTGAAAAACAGACAAAGACAGCCACGTAAACCTTGACACGCGCCCGATTACGATGACGACGTTCTTTTATAAAAAATGGCCCGCAATAGTCAGTTCCGACGTTCGTAAACGGTCTAGCTTCCATGACTCGGGTAGCAGGTAAATTACCCATCACGTAATTTGTCGTGGGCGGATGGACTCTAAAGCATTTCACGCAGTTTCTGATTATTTTTCGAGTAACATTTTTGCCATCGATTGGCCAATATGTCTGACGGACGTTATAGAGAGTCGCAGTTAAACCGGAATGATAGTTTTGAATATGGACATCGCGGATTATCATGTCGGTAATGTGGTGACCCTTCGGCAAAAGAATCGGATGTTTTCTTTCGAATTCTAGATCCGAATTTTGCAGACGTCCTCCCACACGAAGGATACCCCTTTCGTCTATAAAGGGGTTCAGTGAGCGTAACTTGCTTTTATTATTTAGTCCGGTTTTTGATTTAAGGTCCGACATTTCGTCAGAAAATGCGTGAGCTTGTGTCAATTGAATAATTTTCTCGTTAGCGCGTTCCAATTCCTTGATGGAAATTGGGCCTGTCATACGATTTGCCGGTAGAAATCGTAAACAGTATGAAATAACTCTCCGTAAACGTTTAATACAAGAGTATCGGTTTAACAATTCGAAAGGCTGTGCGTTGGCGACTGTGAAACATTGTACCTTTCGTAATTCAGGTATTTCCGCGAGTGATTCTAAACAGGACCTTGGCCATAACGACTCGGATTCTAAAAGCCAATCTGGTCCGTTACACCAGATTTTACTATCGACGAATTTTTTGGGTATTATGCCGCGCGATAATAAATCCGCAGGATTGTCGGATGAACGGATATGCCTCCACGTATGGATATTTGTTTTAGCTTGGATCTCCGTAACCCGATTGGCTACGAAGGTCTTTAACATGTTCGGTGACTTGTTCAACCAGTGAAGGACGATGGTCGAATCAGTCCACAACGTCGTATCGTTGATTTGATGCTTTAGACTCTCCTTAACCGAAACGTACAATGAAGCGAGTAGATTAGCCCCGCATAACTCAAGACGAGCCAAACTAATCGTCTTCAACGGTGCAACGCGCGATTTTGCACAAAGAAGTTGTACCTTGATTCTACCTGAACTGTCAATGGACCGAATGTATATGCACGCCCCGTATGCGCGCTCGCTAGCATCGCAGAATCCATGAATTTCTAATCTTCGGGTTGAAGATTGTGAAACGTGACGCTCGAAACGTAAATTTTCCAAAAGCCGCAATTGTTCTTGGTAATTAGACCATTCTGTTTGAATGGCCATCGGTAGCGATTCATCCCAATCAACCTTTAATTGCCATAGTCGTTGTACTAATATTTTTGCAATAATAGTGATTGGACCGAGTAACCCTAATGGGTCAAATATCTTCGCGATAGTCGAGAGGATTAGTCGTTTCGTGTACGTAGTGCGCGGCGTGACGTTAACAGTATAACTGATAGCATCCACTTTCGGATCCCATGAAATTCCCAACGTTTTGACCGTAGAATCGCCAAAATATTTCGGATGAATTTGATCTGTCGAAAGTCCCGTCAGAAGGCCTTGGTCGTTCGATACCCATTGCCTAATATTTAGTTCTCCGCGTTTCAACAAATTTATAATTTCGTCCCGGAGGGCCAACGCGTCGTCGTAATTATCGGTGCCGGTAAGAAGGTCGTCAACGTAGACGTCTTTAGAAATAATGGTAGAGGCTCTCGGAAAGTTCTCGTATTCATCGGACGCGAGTTGTTGAAGGCATCTAATGGCCAGATACGGAGCTGCTGATAATCCGAAGGTTACCGTATTTAATTCGAACGTTGCTATCGCGTTTTTATTGTCTCGCCAAAGAATTCTTTGGTATGACCGATCTTCCGGACGAACGAAGAATTGGCGATACATCTTTTCGATGTCGCCTGTTAGAACGTAAGTATGCATTCGAAAGCGAGTTAATAACGTAAATATATCGTCCTGTATTGTCGGTCCAGTATGCAACGCGTCGTTAAGCGATATTCCGGTACTGGATTTAGCCGAACCATCGAAAACAACTCGACATTTTGTTGTCGAGCTGGAGGTTTTGATGACGGCGTGATGTGGCAAATAATAACCGCGCGAATTATCAATATTTTGTGCTGGACTCATGTGACCCAGTTCGATGTATTCGTTCATTATGCGCGTATACTCGGTTTTTAATTCGGGGTTGTTCGAAAATCTTCGTTCCAAAGATAGAAAACGGTTAAGAGCGCGCGTACGAGATTCGCCGATGTGTTGCTCCTTCCCATTGAACGGAAGCGACACCATGTATTGTCCAGTCTCTAATCGCTTGACCGTATTGATAAAATGGGACTCGCATTCAATTTCTGTCGGCGACAAATTAGAATGAAGTGGTCCTTCTTCAACCTCCCAGAAGTTTCTCAAATCAAAATTTATATTGTTTACGAACGTTTTGCATGAACCGCGAGTAGATGAACTCGGTACACTCCCCCCGATGGTCCACCCGAATTGCGTTTTTTGCAAGATCAAGTCGGCTTGGCCCGTATTGCCAATCTCGATCTGACCAATGCTCAAACAGGCTAACGTGGTTCCGGAACCGATCAACATATCAATATGCGACGGTCGATGAAATTGTGGATCGGCTAATTGAATATTTGACGGAATATGTAATTTTGACTTGTTAACTTGTCGATCGGGTAATAGACCTGAGATGCGTGGAATGATAAAAAACTTAAGGGTACGGTTGAAGTCGTTTATGCGTGATTTTACCTTGACTCGTAGTGTTTTGGTCGTTACCGTATTTAATTCGTTTAGCACTTCGATGCTCACATGTTCGTACTGAGTATTTAATCGTAATTTTTTGGCAAATTCTTCCGTAATAAGATTTGCGTTTGAACAAGTATCAAGTAAAGTTCGACACTCGACAGGCTGATTATTATTATCAAAAGCATAAACTATTGCGGTCGTTAGAAGATCGTGGGTGCAACTATCAGTAATTAACGTAGCGTATGGACTGAACGTGCATGAGACATCGGAGTGCGCAATGTGTCAAAAATTTTGATCGGATTTCGAGGTTCCAGCGCGTTCCTCTAATTTTTCCTGACACGATGTCGAGTCTCTGTGCAATCTGGTGTTGTGTGCCATATTACACACCTTGCATTTGCCCAAATTGCACTGTCCAGTCGTATGTCCTGGAAGGAGGCAATTAAGACAGACCTTGGCGGTCTTGGCAGCTTCGATACGTTTATCAATGGTCATTCGTTCGAATGCCTTGCATTGAAATATTTTATGCGGACCTTTCTCACAGATTGCACAGTTTGGCAGTTTCGACTGAGTCGCGAATGTTTGTCTGCGAGGCAAATTCGGCGAAGACGGCGGAGAGTTTCGCGGCCGATACCCCTTCGGTGGATAATTACGATTCGCGGTCGGATATTTCGATGATGATTTATTGTAGTTATTGGACGGACGAGGGGTAATCGATTCGTAGTCTTTCGACTGATGCGAGGCGATATTTAAAAATTTAAAAATGTCCATCAATTTCGGCATTTCCGTGTCCGACAACGTCTGTTCCCAACATTTACGCGTATCCTTCCCCATCCGCGATACCAGAATGCTCGTAAGCAAATCGTTCGCGATGTCCTCCCAATTGCGTCCTAAGGCTTGTAACGATCTAATATGCAACTGCATATAACTGCCCAGATCTCTGATGGCTTCCGACGAATCGTTAGGCATTTTTGGCGTTTCCCGTAACAAAGCCGCGTGTCGTAACACTAGTGCCCGTTTGTTATCATAAATTTCCGCGAGGTGGTTCCACGCGGTTTCGTAATTCTCCTCGCTGATTCTAAATGCTCCGATCGCAAATTGAGCTTGTCCCGTTAATGACAATTGCAAGTAATTCATTTTTTGAATATTGCTTAGGCTAGGATGTGAATGGATCATCGTCACAAACGCATCCTTGAAAATGACCCACTTCTCCATTTGGCCATCGAATTTTGGCAAATCAATTTTCGGTAGTCTCACAATCGCCGGATCAGCTCTCGTTACCCGTTGCACATCGCGTGCACTGTCACGTTCGTTGAGCGTCTGTTCGTTTACCTCAAAAGAAGTTGACAATTCTAACGCGGTTGCTATAACTTCATCGTAACGGTCCGTCACTACTTCGCGCTGCTGCTCTATCGCGTCGTAATCGTCAGTTAACAGCGCTAATTCGTTTTGATTCGCGTTGAATTTGTCGAATAGAAGTCGAAGGCGTTTGATTTTTTCAGATAATTTGATCTTCTCCTTAGAGGAACTTTGATAATTACTCACGAAATTCTCTAAAGAGGTCATCTGAGCCTCGAAATATTGAGTTCTTTGTTTTATTGCACGTATTTGTTTGTCGGTAGTTTTATCGCTAGTACTAGCTGTCGACATTTTTGGACCGAAACCGAGACCAGGGAAAAGGAAAGAAAAGACGAAGGAATTGACTGGTTTACGATATAAACGAGCCTACCTTTGGCGATGATCTCGTACTGCAGCAATGTCTCTGCTGATGATTGCACGAAACGTCCGAATCCTAGGCAGGTTGGATGGTCGGCTTCCTCGTTGTCGTCTGTCTGATTTTCCTGGGACTTTCGCCAACACCAAAAACCCTGGTTGCGTCGATCGTCTTGGAACGGATGTAGCCAATATACGGTTGGACCCAAGGTGTGAATCGGTGTGGCTTCCACGTAGGATCGATTGATCGTCGCTTGTCACGATAACTTGATTGCACGACGAAAATGTTCGTTTCAAAGTTCACTTGTACCGCACTGTCAATCGGTCTCTGGTATCCGGCTCGAAGGACCATATGTTGCGTTCTCGAAAAGAACAATGTCTTTGTACGTAGTCTTCGGAAATAAATGAATGTTTATTCAACTATATACAAAGCGGTTGCCTGCAGAGTTATCTTTGGGCAACTAATTCCAGGAGCTAATGACTGGTTTTCACGTACAAGTGATACAATATTTGATCTTGCTTGTCTCCGACACGTTGAGACGTGCAGTTCGCGAGAACGAAAACGATTTCTCGCTTGTACGAAATTTTTAGTGATCGCTCGGCTCGATCAGAACTATGACTGCTGCTCCGAGGTCCGCGTTTTCCTCTCTCCTCGGACGCGGAAAACTCTTGGGCACGGGCCCATTTTTTGGGGAAAAAACACCCTATTGGTTCGTCGGCCTGAGGGAGGAGG
The DNA here is from genome assembly GCA_933228785.1 of Lasioglossum pauxillum. NCBI lineage: Eukaryota > Metazoa > Arthropoda > Insecta > Hymenoptera > Halictidae > Lasioglossum > Lasioglossum pauxillum. Next base: position 32,040,316 of record OW121703.1, read on the forward strand.
GTCTTCTTCTCCGGTGGAAGTGGAGACCCCCGCCTCAAGCCGATGTCGGAAAATCCCGGAGAATCGCGCGTTTGGTGGGACCTCGGAACAGCGCGCATATCTTTCGACCTAAGTGGCCTGTGTTTAGAAGGCCCAAGTGGCCCGCGCGTGAATTATTGCCCTCTTGGCCTGAGTCCGTTGACGGAGACCAAGGGGGTGCGAAAAAACTAGCCTGAGTGGCTCGAGGGTAAGGCGTAACGTTCGTTGCCTTGGCCGTCGCGTATAACGGACAAAGGCCCGTTGTCGTTCTAATCCGGGACCCTCGCGTACCTCGCGGACGGTACACGTAGCGAAGGCCGCGCTGATTGACTTATGGCCACTTTCCGATGCCGTTAGCTCGAATCCTCGAGTGCACATGTTGCACACTTCGAGGACTAGCAGTCTTCTAGGTAACGAAGGACGGTAAAAATCGGAAAAAGTGGCCTTCGGACGAATAACAATGCGCTCGAAGGTTGCGCTCCTCGCAGCTGTAAAGCAGCTGATTGTCTCGTACGGTAATTTAGAATTAACGGTGAAACTCGAAATTTAACGCGGAATCGTACACAGTCAGTATTGATAATCATACATCAGTCTTCACTGCGGAGTGCCTTGCAATCTGCAGAGTATTGGACACTATCATGAAATATCCTGATCAATCCTTCCTAAGGTCAACGGTACAATTCTGTACTACAATCTATACATTCTGGAAATTAAGCAAAAATTAGCCCATATTAATTCTTTATCATCATCACAGAAAATCAAATTTATGTGGGTGCCTGCTCATCGTGATCTTGAGGGGAATGAGGAGGTGGACAAACTAGCAAAAGAAGCCACTAACAGATCGCCGCATCCTTTTTGGAAAATTCCAGCCAGTGATTTCAGCGATTCCTTCAGGAAAGAAATATGTGCAATCATGCAATCATGAACTTTCTCCATCAATGCAACATTATCATATAAAACTTCTAAAGACTGATTAGTTTTAAGTACTGTATCTCACCAAAGATAATTATTATCTACTACGTAATTATCTGTATCCTATTTCTAACTTTGTGTGCAATATTTCATGTAGATTGTCAGATTGTTAATGGGGTTGTAATACAAATGAATTATTCACGCACTTTGGCACACACTAGATAAATATACAGAGTGTTTACTTACAGAAAAATTTAAGGGGTGGTTCTCGACGATAATATAAGACGAAAATGAAGAATAAAACTAGAGGGCTATTGTTGCTCGCTCGCTTCGCTCGCTCGCGAGTAGGGTTGTATTTGCTCGCTCGCTTCGCGAGCTCGCGGGTAGGACTGCTCTTGCGAGAGGGTTAGTGATACGCATGGCTAGTAGGGCCTACTGATATTAATGTTTTTTATTTGGTGTGTGACTCTCCAAGAGTCACACAAAGAACTTCCCGATTCGTTACTCCTTCGCCAACATCGCTAACATCGTTTTTTTTTTGTACTTTCATCGATATTCTCCCAAAATGTATTCTTGGGAGTAGAGATGATAAATTCACTGTTGCATTGGAATAACTTTCGATTATTCCAAGCGGTAACATTAGCATCAGTTAAAAAAAAAATTTTTTTAAATCTAAAAAAAAAATTTTTTTAATCTAAAAAAAATTAAGAAAAAAATTTTTTTTTATGTAATTGCGTTTGGTTCTTCGGTGGAAAATTTTCGTCCTCCCTTATAAATTGCATTGTAGAATCAACTCTTTTCGAAAAAAAACTAAAAATCTAAAAAACTACTTGACCAATATGGACCAAAATCTAATCAGCTCTAAGTTACGACGGGGCACATCGATTGCATCATTCATCATCCTGATCGCGTTGTTACTTTTTCTGAAAACGTTAACGAAAAATTTGATACCATACAAACGGACATACGCACACACACACACACACACACACACACACACACACACACACACACACACACACACACACACACACAAACATTTTAATAAAAATAGTCTAAAATGACTCCAATGACCATGAAACGTGAAGATCTGCTAAAAAATCGATTTTCGATTTTCGGGGTAATTACAGTAACTTCCCTATGAATCGGGAAGTTAAAAATTGCGATGTCGGCCTCGTTATTAAGTTATTAACAGTTAAAACTCTGCCCAAAAAGCGGCAACTTTTCAACAGCGGTGCACGTTGCGTACGTCACACAGGCGTACGTCGCGACAGTCTCGTATCAAGTGACAAACGCATGCATACAGTGAGTCACAAAATTATTCGCTCACTCGGTAATGCGGCAAAGATATACGAAATAATCAGACAACGCAGGGTATTTTTCAATTTTTTATTTGGATATACATAGCTCAAAGTTTAATTCAACAGAATCGTAAAAGAAAATTGCGAAATTTTCATTTATTATTAGAGAAATGTGAGTTTTAAGAAATCTTGACCGTTTTTCACGCCACAAAATTATTCGCTCACTCCACGAAATCCACTGAAACAAATGCAATTTACAAACTCTGACAGGCATTTGTTTCTGATAGTAGCTAAAGAGAGTCAGTATAACGTAAACATTCGCTCAGTAAGGATCTATTTTCATCTATTTCTTTGATTTTCAAGAATTCGTTACAATGGGTAGAAAAAGTAAAGAAACTAGTCTAGAGATTAGGGAAGTTATAATTTTTCATTGGGAAAGTGGAAAATCCATCAGAGAAATTGGAAATATCGTTTGTAGAAGTTATTCAACAGTACGTTATATTATAAAACGGTACGAAGAAGAAGGACGAATAATAAACAAAGCTGGCCGTGGTAGAAAAAAGATATTGAATTCCTCGGAAGAGCGTTTTGTTGTGAGAGAAGTTAAAGAAAATCCGAAAATAAGTGCTCCCAAAATCAATACAAGTTTGAAAAATTTTAGTGAAAAAGAAGTTTCTGATGAAACAGTACGAAGAGTGTTGCGAAAGAACGGGTACAACGGCCGCGTAGCAAGAAGAAAGCCTTACGTAAGCGAAATTAATAGGAAGAAAAGGGTAGAATTCGCAAAAAAATACATCACAAAGCCCCCTGAATTTTGGCACAATGTGATATTTTGCGACGAGAGTAAATTTAATATTTGGGGTTCTGACGGTCATCAAAAAGTTTGGCGAAAATCAAACGCGGAGATGGATCCCAAAAACCTGTGTAGCACAGTCAAGCATGGAGGTGGTCATGTTATGGTTTGGGGTTGCATTAGTTATCACGGTGTTGGGAAATTGCAGATGATTGAGGCTACCATGGATAAAGTAATGTACATGGATATCCTAAAAAAAAATTTGAAGCCAAGCGCGGAAGTAATGGGGATTTCAGAAGTGTTTCACTTCTACCAGGACAACGACCCCAAACATAAATCGAGATTGGTACAGGAATGGTTACTGTATAACTGTCCCAAAATAATGCAAACCCCGCCTCAATCTCCCGACTTGAATCCTATCGAGATGGTATGGAACATGCTGGACACAAAAATTCGTAAACATTCAATTACTAATAAAAAAGAGTTACAAAGCAGATTACAGGAGGAATGGCCAAAAATAGACAAAAAATATTTGGAAACATTAGTAGAATCAATGCTCAAACGTCTCGCAGAAGTCATAAGACAAAAAGGATATCCCACCAAATATTAATATTGTTATAATAATAGTTAATCTAAAATGAGCGAATAATTATGCGGCGTGAAAAACCGTCAAGATTTCTTTAAACTCATATTTCTCTAATATTAAATGAAAATTTCGCAATTTTGTTTTACGATTCTGTTGAATTAAACTTTGAACGATGTATATCCAAATAAAAAATTGAAAAATACCCTGCGTTGTCTGATTATTTCGTATATCTTGGCCGCATTATCGAGTGAGCGAATAATTTTGTGACTCACTGTACCTTGGTTCTTATTTCGGGACCCAGCGAGGTGAAAATGTTTAAGAAATCGTTGCACGACATTGAACCTACCCATTCGTTAAAATCCACAAGGGCATTTCTAATATCCGCCCTATGGAATTATCGAGTAGAAGGGGTCAATGCCCTTTCATTTTTAAATTCTCACACACATATCCATAAATCCTTATCTTGCACTATAATCGTTCATAACACCGTACTTAATATACTGGAATAAACGCTCTAGCACTATTTATCATATCATACACAGACACTACGAGTTTACAGAGAGTACAAGTTCATTGAGGGCAATGAGGAGAATGTAAGGAACTGGTAATCCTTTAATGTTGAAACACTGCACTTTATGGAACTTGATTTACGTCGCGAGACTCGTCCACAGATGAAACGGACATCTTGAGGTCGTGTGTGATTTCGGCAAACGGAAATCTTCGATGCGTGCGAGAAGAATCGTTCGTACAAGCTAGCATCCGTATGCATATTGATTCAAGATGAGGTCGATGCCAGATCGATAAAATAAATGAAGATCTACATCAAACTACCGCCCAAACGTCGCGCGTTGCTATACAAATACATTGTCTATCCTGTTTTCACGAATTCGTGATTCCTTCTCATTCTGTCTGTGACCGCGAAATATTTCATGTGTGTGCATTGACCACATCAGCTGTCTTGAATCAGTATGCATACGGATGCCAGTTTATACGGACGATTTTTCTCGCACGCGTCGAAGATTTCCGTTCGCAGAAACTCGTAGTGCGTGTGTATGATATTATAAATGGTGATAGAGCGTTTATTCCAGTATATTAAGTACGGTGTTATGAACAATTATAGTGCAGGATAAGGATTTGTGGATATGTGTGAGAAGAATTTAAAAATGAAAGGGCATTGACTCCTTCTATTCGATAATTCCATAGGGCGGATATTAGAAATGCCCTTGTGGATTTTAACGAGTAGGTAGGTTCAATGTCGTGTAACGATTTCTTAAACATTTTCACCTCGCTGGGTCCCGAAATAAGAACAAAGGTATGCATGCGTTTGTCACTTGATACGAGACTGTCGCGACGTACGCCTGTGTGACGTACGCAACGTGCACCGCTATTGAAAAGTTGCCGCTTTTTGGGCAGATTTTTAACTGTTAGTAACTTAATAACGAGGCCGAAATCGCAATTTTTTTATTCTTCATTTTCGTCTTATATTATCGTTGAGAACCACCCCTTAAATTTTCTCCCACCTGCAGGTAAACACCCTATATATTTGTATAAACGTATACAGGGTGAATTCGATAAAGCAGAACACCTAAATATCTCCGTTACTTTTCGTTGTACAAAAAAACTTCGTAGGACAAAGTTACACTGTTTGAAGGGCCACATATAACGGTGTAAGGGAAAAAAAATTTCAAGGTCATTTTTATGAGATTTGAAGGTTATCAATGTTTTTTTAAATGGCATGATATATTTTCGTTAACGTAATGTTGTAGCTGAGAAACTAACGAATTCATGCATGTAACACAATATGACCTTCAAATGACCTTCAACCCAGAAAAATGGTATAAATAAAATTCAACGTGTAAGATTCATTTGATATATTTCTGTTACGCCAAATGTTCAAAAATATTCCCTTCAGCTGCTATACATTCAGCCGTGAAGTTACAGAACGTACTGCTGCGTAATTCATTTCTGAGGAAATCGACGCACAAGCCTGGACGATTCTTTCTTTCATGTCGTCTATAGTCGTTGGTGGTTCACTATAAACATCGTCATTCAGTTTTCCCCATAGATAAAAATCAAGGGGTGTAAGGTCTGGTGAACGAGCTGGCCATAATACGGGTCAGTTACGTCCAATCCAACGATTTGGAAACTTGTTATTTAAGAATTGTGTTACGACACGAGAAGAATGGGCCGGACATCCGTCATGTTGATACCACATATTTTCACGAATGTTCAAGGGTGTATTTTCCAGGAGAATTGGTAACGATTCTCGTAAAAATGCAATGTATTTTTCTGCATTTAATGTTCCGGTAATAAAGTGAGGCCCAATTATTTGGTTATTTAAAATTCCGCACCAAACATTGACGGACCATGGTCTTTGTTTGTCGACTGTCCGTAACCACCGCGGATTTTCAGATGACCAATAATGCAGGTTTTCTAAATTTATTTGCTCGTTATTTGTAAACGAAGCTTCATCGGTAAATAATACTTGATTAAAAAATGCTCTATCGTTTATCAATTGTCTCAATCCCCACTGGCAAAAGTTTACACGATTTACAAAGTCTTGTCACGCCGTTTACCGATTCGCGAACGAAATCGGCAACCGGACTCGGGAAATTATGGTCTTGAGACCGGGCCACGCTCGGTCGCGCGAAACGTGGTCCTCCCGGGACAAACAGCCACTCGCAGACTCGAAATAGGACAATACTAAATCGACCGTAGATCGATACTCGGGCGCCAGGCACGTTACCGTGCTACGTGAAACTTTTGTCTCTACACGTATTTCTTTCGAATCTGCGAGGACTGCGTAGATGCCTTGAATAGCGACGGAACAGGCCAGGATTCCACGTGAGAAAAAGGACGGGGCATTCCCTGCGACGGGAACGTTTCTCACAGGCGAAATGAATAGATTCGATTTGGGGCAAATTAATACCGTTTATTACGAACGGGATGTTGTATTACAGGCCACCGGTGTGAACCAGCGGCAGTCAAAATATTTTCCGGCGCGTCGTCGATAATATTCGGCGGTAGTTCGGCCGTTCGCGCGTGGATTCAATTTCTTCGCATCGAGCTCGGCAGTCACAGGCCTTCGCGTAAATTATACAAGCCCAGAAGGGCACGAAATCTGCCGAGCCCCGATAGAATACGCGATGCTGTACAATGCGACTAGGCGAGGACGGAAAAGAACGCGACGAGAACGAAACGGGCGCGAGAATCTCCTATCAAATATCGAAAAACGAAAGAACGTACGCCCCGAAACACGCAGCACTCGGGGACGCTACGATACACGGCCCGGCGTTCCTCTCGGGAGAGCTCTTCCCGGTCGCTGGACACGCCGAAAGCACGTGGCACACGACACGAGGTTATAAATCCTGTCAAAATACGCCCCGAGCCAACACGAGTATTCACAGGTTCTCTAATATCGAAAACTGACCGGCACTTACCAATTCGTGGACTCCTTTTCACGCCGCAATAGGGTAGCACGATACTAATTATCAATTCGCGGTTTCAAATCGGTACTGAATCTTTCTTAATCGCAGTCCTTCGGCCTAGTGACCTACTTCGTGTCGGCTCGGAACGCGGAAGCGAGGCATCCCCTCTACTTCCTCATCCATCTTCGCTGTGGCGACACTCGGGGCCTATCGCGTGGCTCCTCGCTGCAGGGCCGAATCTAAAGAATTCGGACCCGTGCCTTCGAAAATTGTTAAGTTTCTCGAGGCGGCGTCCGATAACACTGCGAGGGCGGAAAGGGTGGACGCGAGCCATTCCGGGTGGGCTCTCATGGCCCTGCCCGGGCGAGAATCGACAAGGTTGGGCCGTTGGTCGTCCCTTTAACGTAATTTCCTCGTCGATGTCTCCTGGTTGACGAATCCGGGCTCGGTCCAATCCCCGTTGTCTTCTCCGTGCTTGCCGACTTGCGATAGGTTTTCCGGGTGTCTGTTCTCGTAATTTCTCGCCAATTAGCAGCAGAAGATGGGCATCAAAGTCTCCTAAGGAGCGTAGTCGGACCTGAAACCTCGTGTCGCGCCCAGCGGCGCGACATTTAAACGCGATAATTCTTTTCCGCTGGAACCCGTACGTATCCAGGGAGATCGATCGCAACGCCCGTTTCTATTCCGATGGTCGAAAAAGTGACCCGGTCTTTGGTAGAAGGTTCGGAAAGACGTCGGCAAAACCTGCCACGTCACAACTCATCCCCCCCTAAAAGAGACCGGGGCACACCATTGGCGGTTACCGGTCAGGCTGCTTGCGGACTCGGTGGCGATCGGTCTTCCTCGGACTTCCAGGGTGTACCCAAAACCAAAACAGAGACATACACGAATCCCAACACCTTGAGTCCTAGACAAGTACGTGCAATCCTGATTTTCTTACTCTCTTCCTTGCGGCGAGGCCTGCTGATACGATCGGCACGTAACTGAAAATTCAATAAACGCAATTGCCGGGCCCCGCTGGCCGACGCTGGGGTAGGGGGGCAATAAAGCGACCACTGTTTTGGATAAGGCTATGTTTCTTTAATTAACGTCCAGGGACGCGGCAAATAAACTAACACATAACAGAAAATCTCAATAATTATCTCGCGCATTCCCCAAAACGAAGAGAAAGGGAAAGAAAAAAGAAAAAAAAATTGTGATCCCGGTCGTCTTCTTGACCGGCAGTCTGTTCTCTCCCCTTTTCCGGCTGTGGCGGTGTCCGGACCCTTGCTCAGGTGGTGGGCGACCGCTTATCGCCTGGCCCCCCGGTCGTGCCGTGACCCCCGTGACTCCCGTGATCTCGCTGGACTCTTTATTTCTCCGAGCGTGATGGTGGCTGTGGATATAAACGTCCTCTCCGCCGCTGACTCCTGGGGTGCTTCCCCCGAGATCTCCTCCTCCGTCTGGTCTAGGTCGGAATCTACACGTTCTTCCGGGGACCCGAGCGGGCGGCAGATTATATTTGCCGTTGCCGCTCGGCATCCCCCCGGGAGCGGGTATAGCACCCTCAACCTCGCTTCGATTTTTCTTACACGATCCATCCCTAAGTGACAAAATAATCTTACAGTATTACCCTGTGTTGTTGGCTGGGTGTGGGGGAAAGTATGGTTTCAAATCCTCGATATGGGCTTTGCCCAGGTTGTGTCCATCCTCCGCGGCTAGGACGTACACACTTGGCGACAGCTTCTTCTTAATCGTTACTGGGCCCGTGAACTTCGGCACCAGTTTTGCGGCAACGTAATTCGCTGCTGAGGAGAGAACTCGTTGTCGCTTCATTACCCTATCCCCCATGTGAAATTCTACGTTTCTACGTCGCAAATTGTAGCTGTGTGCCTGCCTTTTGTACGCGTCCTCGAGGTTCTCCAGTATCCAGTGCCTTAGCGTCGGCAACTGGGTGACTCTTTTCTTCCACGTGTCGTTGGAGGTGACTTCGAGGTCGACAGGGGGCTCCACGCTTGCCCTAACACACTTTGCCGGTCGTGGCTCTCGCCCGAAATTCAGAAACGCGGGGGAGGCTTGCAAGACTGAATGGTGGGCGGTATTGTAAGCGAATCCAAACTGTGGCAAATTGTGGTCCCAATCTCGGTGATCCCTACTTATGTACGCTTCAATCATTGTCTTAAGGATTCGATTAACGCGTTCAACCGGATTGGCTTGTGGGTGGTACGGGGGGGATAGTGCTCAACTTTATACCATATTGCTCTGCGAGCTCCCGAATAGTTCTGTTGGCGAACTCCGTGCCGTTATCCGTTAACAAAATGTCCGGAGTTCCCCACCTCGAAAAGATTAAAGACTCGAGTGCCTCGGCAATTTTTGGACCGGTCGCACGTCGGAGCGGGGTGCACTCTATCCATTTTGTGAATAGATCCTGGATGACCAGGAGGTACACATTACCGGATCTGCTAGGCGGAAATGGGCCCATAATGTCAGCGGCTACCACTGATCACGGCATGTCAACACGGGGCCGACCCATCAACCCCGGCGGGAGTGTTTGTTCCATCTTCGTGAGCTGACAGGTATTACAGCATCTTACGTATTCGACCGCTGTCCTATACATGCCGGGCCAGTAGTAGCGGGATGCAATCCGTTGGTATGTCTTTTCGACGCCCAGATGCCCTGCTTGAACGTTATCGTGCGCCTCCTGCAGGATCTCGGTTCTGCGTTCCTCCGGTACTACCAGTTTCCATTCATCTGTATCTAACCCTAACGTCTCCGCGATTAGGGGATCGGTACGACGACAAAATAGTTCCCCGTTCCGAATTGACCAGTCCTTGTATTTGCTTGGATCTCGCTCTACTTCCGCGAATTTCCCCTCGTACCACTTTGCCCGAATCGTCGCTACCAGGTGAGTCTCGGTATCTTCGACCCCTTCCCCTTCGAATGCTCGCGATAGTGCATCCGGTACCTTATTCAGGGCTCCCTGCCGATATTCTACTTTAAAATCGTATTCTAGTAGCTGCAGGGCCCAACGCGCTAATCTTCCTGTCGGATTTCTAAGGGTTCTAAGCCATCGCAAACTGTTATGGTCCGTCACTACCGTAAATGCGTACCCTTCCAAATATGGCCGAAACTTTTCTACCGCCCAGACGATCGCAAGGCATTCCAGCTCTTTAGTGGAATATTTTCTCTCTGGAAGTGAGAGAGATGCGAACGCGATCACTCTTTCGACCTGATCGACCTCCTGCGTTAAAACCGCGCCTAGTCCAACCGTGCTCGCATCCGTTTGCAACGTAAATGGGATTTCGAAATCGGGGCACGAGAGGGTAGGTGCTGAGGCAATCGCGTTTCGGAGGGATTCGAAGGCAGCTTGTTGGCTGTCCTTCCATTCCCATGCGCGATCTTTCCGTAAAAGACCATTTAGTGGCTCAGCAGTGTGGCGAATCCCGGAATGAATCTTCTATACCAAGAAGCCATCCCTAGGAAACGTCGCACCTGCTTGACCGTTTTCGGCGGAGGGAACGATAATACCGGTTGGACTTTCTCCGCGTCCACCTTTAGCCCCTCTCGGCTCACCACGAAACCCAAATACCGGATTTCCTGACGGCAAAACTCGCACTTTTCCGCATTGATTATTAGACCGGCCTCTTTGATCCTTTTTTCAGTACTCTGTCGAGCTACACGAGATGCTCCGAAAAAGTCTTAGTCACGATAATAATATCGTCCAAATACGGAAAAGCGTGTGGCTCCGTTTCCGGCCCTATTAATCGGTCTAATAACCTTTGAAAAGTTGCGGGAGCGCCCGACAGTCCGTACGGCATGCGGCGGAAATGAAATAGGCCCTTCCCCGGTACCGTAAACGCTGTTATTTCGCGGCTTTTCTTATCCAGGGGAATTTGGAAATACGCCTGACTGAGGTCGATTGTCGAAATGTATTTTGCGGAACGTAGCTTATCGAGAATCTGCGTCATGAGCGGTAGCGGGTACGCATCTTTCCTCGAGACCTCGTTAACTTTCCGAAAATCGAGACAGAATCGGTACGTGCCGTTGGGCTTCTTAACCATTACAATCGGACTTGACCAGCCACTCCGCGATGGCTCAATTATGCCGTCGGCCAGTAGCTTATCTACTTCCAGGTATATGGCCTCGCGATAGGTCAGGTGAGTTTGGTGGGTGAGGTAGTACCTCTACCCCCATCTCTCGATAACAGGCCCGTGCGAGGGCGGAAATATGTGGGCCGGCCATATCTTGGAGCAGTTTCGGGGGTTCACTCCCCGGTTGCAGGGTATAATAAGCGCGTAAGGCGTCCCGGAATAGTGCAGCATGCACCTCGCCGGTAATCTAGGTGCCGGGAGGTGTAAAGTGACACAGAAGGATCCCGCTCCCACACCACCACAGACTAACCTGTACTTTCAGGGGAGGCTGGGGTGTGAGGGGGGGGGAGTTTTCATTGGTGCGAGGGCTTGCGGTCCAATATCCCGGCCTAACGCGGCCGTCGTGAACAAGCCAGCGTTCATCGCAAGTTATTAGTCTATCATGGAAGGGGAAATCGAGATTCCGCAAGTATAACTCTACACATATCTCGACACGTCTGGCCCGACTTCCAGGGGTCGGGGTGTAGACGTATCCGATTGTCCGTAATTTGCGGTAGCCTAGGTGTCGTAATCGGGAGGCTATGGTCGACGCACAGACGCCAAACATTGGTCCGAGTTCATCCAGGCTCAGCTGTGGCGAATGCTTGACAGTGGATAGCAGTAGGCTGTCGTTAATGGGAACAAGAGGTCGGCCGCTCCTTGCCCCCTCTTCCATATGAGTACGTCCAGCGTCGAATTGGGCATACAATTTGTATACCAGCGAGCGTGAAATTATGTTACCATAGGCCCTGGTGATCTGGGCTAGCGCGTCTAGGGGGTCACCTCCGAAGCATATAATAGATGGATCATACTGCGCTTCCTCTCCCATGAAAATGAGGCATTAGAGCCCTAAAGATAAGAGGGAAAAGATTAAAATAAATTCGAGGGGTGATACCAATATTTTATTGTATTTTTGTACGAGATAGTGTGTATTGTACTTACCCGCGTAGAGGTTGAGGGCAGGTTTCTTGATGTACGTCGTCGTGGCATCCTCAGGTCAATGCAGAATCTGAAAAAGAAAGAGAAGGGAAGAAATTAGAGATTTTTTATTATATACATGGATAAAAATAACTTAAGAGTAGATTATAGGGTTAGAATAATTTAGATGATAAACAGACAGAGTTGAGTCTTCCCGTAGGCGAGAAGATTTGTAAACTGGGATTGTTCCCGAGAAGGCCGGTATTATAAATATTTTTAGTGTGAGTTTACACATTATACATTAGTAAGGTGGAATAAAATTGAATAGATGATGGAAGAAAGAAGTAATAATAGATATATAGGGTTATGGATTGTAGATTATGAGAAGAGAACTAGAGAACTATGGTTGAGTCAACAGAGTATTATAAATTTTTAAAATTAAGTAAATCAGTAGAAGCCTACTCGGTAACAGTCTTCAGGTTCCACTGGAAGGACCTAGTAAGCGAAGTTCAACTGTAACTTGCGTGGCAAGGCAAGACGAGTGTCTATCGTATGATATTTCGGCAAGAACGGTGAGAACGTATATACACAGAATCGACCTCGCGATGTTAACGTAACGCGGCTTCGCGGTGGCTCTACACAAAAAGGTGTTTGTCACCGCGAGGTAGCGAGTATGTAGAGGTCGATTCGGGCCGGCGTTTGGAATTTCGGTATTTCGGTAAATTTCAAAACTTGTAATCAACAATGCAGGTCATACCAGCTCAGAACTCAATATGAGAAAGAGAGAAAGATAGCTTTAGAGAGGGGGACTCCGCCGAACCACCGACAACGGTTATGCAGTGAGGAGACGCAGAAGGTTGTAGTACCTCGTAGGGTATACTCGGGCGAGAGATCAGTTTAGAATAGAGAGTCTAGCTTCAAGTATTAGGAGTTATACCGGGGTAGGATGTTATTTCTGCGTTTTTTGTGAGTTAGTGTGGCTTGAGTCTTAATTTCTTTAGTGAAAATGTTTTCAAGTCGCCTTTCGGTGTGTAGTGGCGGTTAGTGCTGTGCGGGTGGCTTTTCGGGCTCTGTTTTGTCTTCAAAGTGAGAGAAGTCAGTGTCTGCTGAGCATTTACATAGGAGTATACGGTTGTCCACGGACTTTTTGCACGGAGTTCGGACGGAAAGTCTGTGGACGACTGGCATACGGTTAGGCAGTGAGTTGTCCACGGACTTTCTGGTCGAGTGTCGGCCGGGAATTCGGTGGACTCTCACTTTTAGGGTGGTTAGGGACAGTACTTCGATCGGTGGTACCTTTTCTCGCGCATGCGCGACAATTTCAGCCTCAGTAACATCACTATATCGATGAAATCGGGTAGCTTGAGCACCCCGCAGACTTTTATAATTGAAACTTATTCTTTATTTTGAGGATGAGATAGGGAAAGAGCACTACAATAACTACGCAAAAGAATACATAATAAAACAAGGAAATAACACTGGTACATTCCCGCCAGAATAACTGCCTCAAGGCGTCAGTGGCCGCTCCGCAACCCAATAGTAGATACGTTACTGTTTTCTCGCGCATGCGCGAGAAAAAGGTGCCACCGATCGAAGCACTGGTTAGGGAGGCCCTTCGGAGGGCTGACTGTCTGTTTCGAGTAGGATTAAACCGTAGATTAGTGTTTTTGTCTTTTGTTAGCAAATTCAATATGAAATCTTTTTTTTTTCTTTTCCACGAATTATTCGTATTACCTGGGTCGTTTAGAAAATTCGTGGAAGATTGTGAATTTGTAGTTTTTCTTTTAAAAAAGTTTTTCTTTTGGTTTCTTTTTTCTCTTTTCGTGAATTCGTAGAGCCGATTATTGTGCTCCGTTGGAGGGCGACCCGACTTAGCTGAGCCGTTCCCCGGGGGTTGTGGAGGCAGATATTCTCGGTTTCGGACCGCGAGTCATATAGAAAGTCTGTGGACGAATCCCCATTACCCGGGCGCAGTGGTGTCCACGGACTTGATGGGCCTAGATCGCGTTCAGGTTGCGGTAATTTCGCGGAAATCAATCTGAAGTGAGGGTATTCTGAGAAGTGTACTTTAGGTGTTCGTGGGTTAACTGGTGATAGACCAGAGAGTCTAGTTAAACAAGAGAGGCGTGTTCACGGACTTGTTGTCCGAGTGCCGGCCGGAAAGTTTGTGGACGAATATCCATTTAGTTGTGAGGTAGGGAGCCCACGGACTTACTGGGCGGGTTTCGCTGGGAAAGTCTGTGGATCGTTTAAATTAAGTGTGTGCGTTAGTAGGGTTGGCGAGCGAGAGAGTCGAGGGCAGTCTTAAGACCTTGATGCGTGCGTATTTTTAGCGTAGAACTCTAGCATTTGAGTTACTATAGTGTGTAAGTATTCCTTGTGAATTTTATGTACAGGTGGTTTAACCAATTAAAATAGGAAATCTTGTTAAAAAAAAAGGTATATGGCCTCCTGTACTTTCGGGGAGACGGCATAATATCGCTGTTTAATAGGCTGGTGGTCGCCTACATCGATCTTGTGACTGATCAAGTTCGTTATGCCCTTCATACGGTCAAATTCTGGCAACGTGGTCTCGAGGAATTCATCTAGGCGTTTCTTTTCGGTTTCCGTTAATATCTGCAGACCACAACATATTGCGCTAGGAGGAGTACTTTCGAAGCGAAACTTATCACCTGGTCGCGACGCGAAATACCTTATAGCGTTATGATATTCCGCTATTATTCCGAACCTCGCTATCGAATCCGTTCCTAACAGTGGGGGAGTCACGAGATTGTCCAAAACTTTCGCGACCACGACGCGTCTCTCTCTCTCTCTCTCTCTCTCTCTATTCGCAACTCGAATTGTGCCTCGTCTTCGGCACGATCTACAGCCCCCGTAGCCAGAAGAAAGTAGCAGGGTCTTACTGCTTTTCTTAGCTCGACCTTCGTATCTTTTATTCCTTCGAGGACGTCGCGACTGATAAATGTCAGGGACGACCCCGAATCGATTAGGGCGTGAGTTGCCAGATCACCGATCCACGCGTCTACGGTTAACAGAGGTGGGCGGTATTTATCCCCAAAAGTCAAAACGCGGGCCGATATTAGTTCGGGTGAAGTCTCTCCGGCCCCTCCGATCGACTCCCCGTCCCTTTTCCCGACCGGTTTTGGCATCGACGACAGCGTTGCAGTGTGACCCCCTCTGCCCCGCAGCCGTAACAGTGTAGCCGATGTTCTTCTTGACAATGGCGTGAGAGATGACCGGTCTTACGGCAATTCCAACATTGCGGCCGGCTCTCACCGCTCGCACGTTGTTTATCGTGCGGCTGCCATTGCCGCGTTGTCACGGCTGCGGTCAGTTCCGCGGTACGCGCGCGGGAGTCCGCCGAGTGATCTCTAGATGTTTTGCCTGTGATCGGGATTTTTCGCTTCCCCTCGGCGCGGCATGTGGAACTGTCTTCCCTTGCGTTGCCTTGGATTCACGAGATCCCGATCTGGCCCTTGATCTTCTTTGGGGGGCTATGAAGAATTCCCCCTCTGTATCCTCGGTTTCCTCCCCGCTCGTGGTCGCCACTGCATTCGCGTATTCAAAACGCACCGCTTTTTGGCGCGTATCCGATCGCGACCGCGATTGACGGGCGGAATCTGACGCGGAACCGTACCGATCTTCCCCCGATACTCTCGGCCCACTCCTCCTCCTCTGTTCCGCCTCCCGTTCGGCTTCAACTAACTGTTTCCGTAATTGTCTTATTTTCATCACGGAACCGATCGCTATCGAACGTTGCAATGATGGTTTCGCGCCCCAATATAGTCGCCTAGCTCTCTTTAATTCCGACCACGGTGGCTGCAATCTCCCAAACATGGCCGTCAACTTCATAATATAGTCGCGGACCGGTTGGTCCTCACCCTGATAATAATCTTTAATATTACGTACCAGAGTGTCCTGGTAATCCGAGTCCCCGAAAAATTCCCTAAATGCCTCCTCGAATTCCTCCCATGTACTACATCCCGCTCCCTCCTCCTTGTACCAATGCTTTGCGATTCCCCCGAGACATACCGCTAAACAACGTAGCAAATCGCAATATTTTCGTTGTATCGCAAGATCTTCGAGGAACTCTTCTGGGTCTTCTTCAGGTTCCCCATTGAATTTTAACCTCCATCGTCGCATAATGTCGACAATGGGTGTTCCCTGGTAATATAGGTCTCGGGGTCTCGCTCCGCCTGGTCTTCCGGATTCGGGTTTGGTGGGAGGTGGGGGCTCTACTAATTGAATGTCCCATTGCGAATCTTGGGTCTCGCGACGGTGGGAGGGCGATTGCGATCTACTACTTCGGTATTGAGGAACAGGAATCCTTATTTCGCGGGGGGGGGGGGGTGATCTGACCCCGCTAGCCTTGTCCTCCCCTGAGGAGTACGCGTCGGATAACCCCCTGTTCCTTTTTCGCGTCCCCGATCGTTCCTCTGACTCATCGCGTTCCCTTTTCGGCAAGTTTAGGAGGCTCTTCATTTTTCTGGGACACGCGTTACCAACTTGTCTGGTCGCCCACGTATTCCTACGATATCTCTACTAATACCGATTCCCGACGACAGCGAAATCCGAATGACGGCCTCGTTACGTACGCGGTTTAACTGAGAGAGAACGCGGGTCCGCAATAATCGGCACGACCAAAAAAAACGAATTTACGTCGGTATTCAATTTCCGACCGAATATCAATATCAATTTCAAATGCAATATTATTCTTCGGCTGTCCCCCGGCAATTCGTCCTCCTTACATGCGCGAAAGGAAAGAGTAAGCTACAATTTTCCGAAATTTTAATCGCGGATCCTGCCCGTCGACAGTGTTGCCGCGCGTATTCCTTACGTAATTGTCGTACCCTCTCTCTTCTATCGGCCAGCGCTAGCCGTCGCAAACTATATCGGAGAGGTGTACGATAACGCAAACACACGAATTAATTATAAAAAAAAAACGAAAGAAATTGATTCGATAATTATTTTCGCAAATTAGGACAGCACTCGTCTAGGACTACGACAATTTGGACGTAAACCATACTTTCCCGACACCACACATAAAAAAATACAATAAAAAAATATATGTGGGTGGGCGACAAGGGGGAAAATACACAATATTATCAATTCGATATTAATTAATCATCATTATAATTTTATCATAGTATCCCGTGTGTCATTCCGAGACTCGATACCGGTGACCAAGCCAAACGAATTAAAAAAAAAGAATCAAATTCGAATCTTTCGGGCGTGCTCTAGAGTCCCAACTTCCGTGCGGTTTGTCTCGTAGGCGGGCTAGCGAGGGGCACCCTCGATTCGCTGTTGGGCCGCACGCATTGGCGCGTCCCGTATCAGCGAATGCGATAGTTACCCTTGACACGCTACCGACCACGATACTCCGCCGACTGCGGAAGTTGGCTTCTCTAGCCCCGAAAATAACCGAATGATCCCCAGAAAAAAAATATTTCCCTGAATATCTTGTTCTATTTTCGCGAATTTTTAAATAAATAAATAAATATGTGAATAAATATATTGAATAAATAAATAAATTAATAAATAAATAAATAAATACACGAATAAATAAATAAATCACTAAATAAATAAATAAATAAAGGACTAGATGAACTACGAATAATGTACAGACTAAATAAATCAATCGATCGAAAATCGGAAAATTTTGTTTGGCCACCCGGTATATTAGCTTACTGGCTGGAATGGCACACGAAATAGTACAAGGTGAGCCTTGTACACAATGAAACCATACTACACGAAATTCCGCGTTGGCTCCGTACAGGCGAAGGAGAAAGAAAAAGTGTATCAAAACTTCAAAAAAGTAAAAAAGTTACGCCAAGTACATGAATTGAATTAAGCCGCTAACACGGCATAATAACACTGTCCAACACCAAATTTGTTCCCTAATTACTGTTGGGTCCTTCGTATAGAGTTTTTTGCCCTGATTCCGAATCTGTTTTTAATTTTTTCCCTATACGCACAGTTTTTGAGAAACATGACTTTGAAAAAAGAACATATTTTTCAACTTTAAACAAATATTGTAGTGTTATTATAAATGATATTGAATTGTTATTTATAGCAAAAGATTCTGTAGACTTTCCCGAATACAGCGATATCAAATATTAATACATTATGATTGTTTAAACATGTTTAAATAATCACTAAAGGCGGAGAGACACCACTTTTGCACCACTTTTTAAGGATATTTTTCAATTTATCTCAAAAAATAAGGGTCCAACGGAAAATCGAACTATACCATGCGATAGAGCTGACTTTTATCTTGAGAAACCCCGCTTTGAAGTTTGAAACGTCGCCGTTTTTTTCGAACCAGAAAGCAAAATATCTTCGCCCGACATGAGTTGCCGCCAGTGGCGCTCACCATTACAACGGTCGTTCGCCGCTCCGTACCCCGTCGCTGTGCCGTATCTCGTCCCGAGCGCCACTGGCGGCAACTCATGTCGGGCGAAGATATTTTGCTTTCTGGTTCGAAAAAAACGTCGACGATCCAAACTTGACAGCGTGGCTTCTCAAGATAAAAGTCTGCTCTATCGAGTGGTATAGTTCGATTTTCCGCTGGACCCTTATTTTTTGAAATAAATAGAAAAATATCCTCAAAAATTGGTGCAAAAGTGGTGTTTCTCCGTCTTTAATGATTGTTTAAACATGTTTAAACAATCATAATGTATTAATATTTAATATGGCTGTATTTGGGAAAGTCTACAGAATCTTTTGCTATAAAGAACAATTCAATATCTTTTATAATAACATCACAATATTTGTTTAAAGTTGAAAAATATGTTTTTTTTCAAAGCCATGTTCCTCAAAAACTGTGCGTATAGGGAAAAAATTAAAAACAGATTCGGAATCAGCGCAAAAAACTCTATAAGAAGGACCCAACAGTAATTAGGGAACATAAAAAAAGTTGAAATTTGTTGGACAGTGTAATTATGAACACAAAAAAATAGAAGAAAATAATACATCAAAAGGAAAAAAGATAAAAGATAATAAACAATATAAAAAAATATGTGAAATCGAAATGAGCTGCAAGTACATAAAGGTGCTTTCCAGCAATGTGCAAAGGCGACACTGTGTAACACAATGTAAGATTCGGTGCTTTCTAACTACGCTTAAGGTGACACAGCTATACACAGCTTAAATGCTATGTTCAACAGTAGCATATTTTCATCGCAATATGCCAAAAATGCACTCAATACGTTCCATTACTCATATCGCGGACATTTTAATAATGTGAAGATAAAATGTAGTAACATCTAGACATTTGCCTAGATGTCCGCGGCCTGGAAGTCAAATACTTGGCGTGGCCAGGCAAGGTCAAGGTGTCGATGAATAAGAATTATTGAAAAACATACCTTCTCTGTCACAGGCTTTCAGATAATTTGTCAATTTAAAACTCTGACAATACGAGTACACTTTCATTATTTTGCGTTTTTAAATAATTCTAAGATCATTTATCGACACCAATACCTTGCCTTTCGCAGGCGTACAGCTAATTCATCAAATTAAATAAAGCTTTGACACATTGCGTACACTGTCATTAGTCTGCGGTTTTTAAAAGACATACCATCTCTCTCGCAGGCTTTCAGATAATTTGTCAATTTAAAACTCTGACAATACGAGTACACTTTTCATTTATCGACACCAATACCTTGCCTTTCGCAGGCGTACAGCTAATTCATCAAATTAAATAAAGCTTTGACACATTGCGTACATTTTCATTAGTTTGCGGTTTTTAAATAATTCTTATTCATCGACACCTTGACCTTGCCTGGCCACGCCAAGTATTTGACTTCCAGGCCGCGGACATCTAGGCAAATGTCTAGATGTTACTACATTTTATCTTCACATTATTAAAATGTCCGCGATATGAGTAATGGAACGTATTGAGTGCATTTTTGGCATATTGCGATGAAAATATGCTACTGTTGAACATAGCATTTAAGCTGTGTATAGCTGTGTCACCTTAAGCGTAGTTAGAAAGCACCGAATCTTACATTGTGTTACACAGTGTCGCCTTTGCACATTGCTGGAAAGCACCTTTATGTACTTGCAGCTCATTTCGATTTCACATATTTTTTTATATTGTTTATTATCTTTTATCTTTTTTCCTTTTGATGTATTATTTTCTTCTATTTTTTTGTGTTCATAATTATTATGCCGTGTTAGCGGCTTAATTCAATTCATGTACTTGGCGTAACTTTTTTACTTTTTTGAAGTTTTGATTGGGATCTCACTTCTTTTTACAAGAATAATTTGCATAGGGAGTGACTTCAGATAATTTTTAATATTATTACCTTTTAGTCGTTGTGTCTTTTTATTACGGAACCTGACAAGAAAAGCCTACTACAGGAATAACCTTTCGAAGAAAAATATATATGCATTTTTAGAATTTCGTGGCCAAGCTTGTTTTTCTACTCGTAAATCATCAACGGATACCCACGTTGTGCCCTTACCCCTTACCATACTCGTGTAATGTCCATCGACAATACTTTTACCGTGATGGAAAATCGCTGCTTTAAGTTTAAAACTGTGATCTCCCATTTGTATTTTACAAGTAGGTACTGCTTTGATGCAGAAATTCTCCACTTTCGTAGTTCCGCTATTATTGTTATTGAACAAAAGCAATTTTGCAATAACAATTTGTTTGGAAGCAGTTATATTGATTTTCTTCATTATCTTTGAATTTAAACTATTACAATTATTGCAAGGACCTTTCAGATTTATCCATCCTGTGAAATTGTGTTTTATTATATCTTGAAATTCAAATGATTTTTTCAACATCTTGGGCAGTGCAAGGTGTACCACGCAATTTGTACTGATAGTAGTATTTGTATAATTACACGTTACACATCTTAATACCGTTGTTATTTCGTGTTGTACTGCATTTTTAATAAGAATCTCCTGATCACAAAGAGAGGTAATAAACTCAGCTGCATCATGTAGCTGATTGTAAGCGTATTTTTCTCCTGCGAATTGGCGTAATGATAATATGTTTGGATTTTGATCCGACGATTTATATTGGTCTATAAAGACTTTTATAACATGTTCAGCTTTTTCAGTCGAAAATAAGTTTTCTCTTATGGATGAACAATATAACATGCATTGGATTGTGGCATTAGCATAACAAGAGACACCATCAGAATTCGGGAGACCTCTTACGTAGTACCGAGTGGTATCGACGATGTGATCATTAGTACTCTGACATTCGGATATATAGTTAGGTACTGCCCAGACAGCATCACGAATATTGCGAACATGGTTTTTAGAAATTGAAATAGTCATAAGATCAGGTCTATATTTTTTTCGCAATCTATTGTACTCTTTATAGCCGATTCTTGTGCTTTTATGGAAGATGGATCATAATTGATAAGATGCAGTCCTTGTAATGTGGTCACCCGAGAAAGAGCAACGTAAATTTGTCCACAAGTAAATATTGAATTACCTGCGTCTATGACAGCATTCTGCAAGCTTAGTCCTTGACTTTTGTGAATAGTTATACCATAGCTGAGGCAAATCGGAAATTGTTTTCTAATAACGAACGCTCTATCCTGTACTTCAAATTTAACACTTACACGTTCTATTATATGTTCTTGCCCCGTGGGTAATATAATTTTCAATTTTTCAACGTCATTATCAACACCTTGCGTAACTGAAACAAGTTTAGCAATGGTACCGTTGACAAGACCTAGTGTAACATCAATATTTCTTCTAATCATGATTTGCACTCCTACTTTAACAATTATGACCCTTGCCAGCCCCGCCGTTCGGGAGCTATCATCGTCATTATTGTTTAGTACCTTTGACACCTTTTTTTTCAAGTACGGTGCACAATTCGTTGTATCATGAGCAATCAAATGGATTTCTTCGGTTGGAAATCGACTCAGCATTGCAGCGTTCAAAACATCACACTGAACACATGTGGGAAGTAAACACACCGTATTAGATCCCACATTAAGCATGTAATCACATAATTCCTTTAATCGGTCATTACAATTTGTTGCTTTGAAATTTAATTTCCTCGATTCTAAAAGCTTTGTATCCGAATTGGTCACTACTCCGGTACGAATTCTCGACAAGATGTCTTTGTAAATATTATCACCCTGCTGTCGCATATTTATTGTCAATTCGTCGTAGCTAAACAAGGCAGACCATAAATTATAAGAACCTAATCCTCCAACATTTTTCTCCATAACCTTATTGGATAATTGTATAAAAGCAGGTTCTTCGTGAACAGGAGGAAGTTGTAGTAAGTCACAAAATAGCAGTATAGGCTTTTTTCCGAACCAACCATCACCGGAATCTGTAGTATCAAATATTTCTGCAAGTCGCAGATGTATGTACAGGAAAGTTACGTTAGAAACCATTGAAATTTCATCGATGATTACTAAAGCAACATTTTTGAGTTGATCTCGTACAATTTGAAGGGCTGCGTCGCTAAGTTGTCTATACTGGGCTGTGTGCCTAATAATGAGAAATAATAATTCTCTGGTTGGATTTGAACATTGTACTTATAATGATTGATAAGATAACCTCTTTTCCTTTTTTTAAAAAACAAAGATGCACGGATTTCATAATATTCAGTTTTTTCAGACGGTCTATTTTTAGTAACGTCATACCACATAGCAAAATCGTACAGATGCATAGATTCCAATTCCTTAGGTCTGCTAGGATAGTAATCATCTATGAAGGATGGACAAAATATGTCTGTGGATTCACCTTCCAGATCCTCAATTTCTTTGCGAGTTTTCAATTTCCTACTTCTAAATATATTTACATCTAACCATCTAATAGTAGTACTGGAGTCAGTGCCATGCAATGCTAATCCTAAAAGAGTATCAGCGCATTCAGGCGCTCCACATTCTCTATGAATTAGCATGCGCATTCCAAGGCTACACAGAAGACTAGCAAATGACTTATTAGAATTTATTGCTGCCATAGTGTCCGTAACGTAACTTTTTTCAGGCTTTGACACGTACTTAGTACAGTAACATGTTACCAACCCCGTCTTTTCCCCAACATATTGTATATCCATGTTACCTATCCAAACCATGAGAACAGGAGCATTAAAATCATTGATACGGACTTCCTTTATCGAACGTGGAAGATCATAGAGTCTACCTTTTGCTTTCAATTGTTTTCTGGCACTTATAGAAACAGCCACATCCCTTATTGTCATAGTATCTGTAACTGGACGTGGAAATGAAAATCTGCATACTTTACAGAAGGAATTTTTAGTTTTTTTGTTGCGTAGACAGTAACTATTGCATTTATGCATTTGATGTGTAATTACACGTCTATATAATTCTGGCGACACATGTGGTGACGGCAATCTGCAAGTGATGTATTTCATAATGAATGCTGCTACTTCTTCCTTCGAGGATTTGTCGATTATAGGAGCATCTTCAATCCAAATTAAAAGATGAAAGTGTTGTAATCCCCTGCTTTGGTATTCTCTGCGCCAAAAGTAATGAGTGACCTTCCCAATCGGATTGTCGGGCGAACAAATGAAACCCAGCACAGCGTGGAATTTATTATCTATAAATCTAGCAGTTGAAACGGGATCAGAAGCAATGAGTTCGTTCGGGGACATTTTAGCCATCGATGGGCCGTTTACTTCACGAAGATATTCTATTAAATCTGTCCATAGCCATTCAGCTGGACTAAGCGTGAGGAACCATGTAGCTGGTCCATAATGGTATATCATACAGTTCAAATCATTTCTCGGTTTTCGCCAATATTGTGCTGTATTACGCAACCTGGAAAATATAGTGTTCAAGTTCGTTTGCAGCTGATCTTTAGAGAGCTGTTCTAGAAAACCAGCAGCTGTGTATTTTTCACGTGGATTTGTGACGTTCATTTTGTGATAAATTCCAGCGTTCAATTGTCGCATATTGGTATCGTATAATAAATGAAAAATATATTGCGTGTTCGATCGAAATTGAGAGTGCTTGGACATCAGTTTTGACTTAATGAATTCATGATCTGTCAAACGAAACAATCTATTTTCATGCTGTCCGTTCACCCCATAAGGATATAAATCTGGGAAACATTTTACATCTAAGTGTTCAGCACGATGACCTAACGGAATGTCATGAACTTTAAGCATTTGATAGAGTGCAGTAGCAGATTCATTAATCCTTTTGTCATACATTGGATAAATCGTAAATTCCTCGTAATAAGAATCAGATTGTGACATTTGCGTCAATAATGCACGTTTGTTGTTTTCGTCAATGTTAAGTGTTTCACCTTTAACGTCCTCGATAGATTCGTTATTATTATCATTACCAAGAACTTCTTCTCGAAATTCTGTATCTGGTAATTTGCCACACAGCAATAAATCGTGCGATTGTGGTAAAACAATTTCTGAGTATAAAGGATTATTCGCTTTCAACCATACTAAGGCATTCCATACTTTCTTTAGGTCAACTAAATTTTCCCAAACTATTTTAGATTTTGTTGGAACGCCCCGCACCAGTATGTATAATTCATGATTTAGATTTAAAGGTGCAGTCGAAGGACAGATTCTTTTTAAGTTTTCTTCTAACGGCAATGGAAGATGAAATGTTCTCCCCTTTACTTTTGGAAACATATGTTTATGCGGCATATTTTTATGCATTACTGTACCCATTCTTACAATCGTTTGAAACGGTTTAGCTCTTTGAATGAGAATTCGTTCGAACTCATTCAACACTGCTATTTCTGGAACTGAATGTACATCAAGTTTATTTAAAATACATTTTGGTGGTATAGAATTGTTGCGAATCTTATCGTGACAATATCGGCAAATAAAGTGCACGTCACCGTCTTTGTATCCAATATGATTTAACAATGTTTGCATTACATTTCCCTTATATGTCCTTTTAGAAATATCAAGCTTAAGAACCTCTCTTTCAAAACACAGTTTCTCGCAGGAAACGCACGGTATGCGTGGCGTGTCCATAGACCTCTTTGTGAAAGCTTTAAATGCCAAATAATATCGAGATATAATCTCTTCTTCGTTCAAGCTTACTTCGGTATTATCTTTTAGTAATGCTTCAGCCTCTTTCCGAGCTTGCTGTGTTATTCGTCGAAGTGTTTCAAGGTCACTATCGTTTAAAGCTTTGTCTAAATTATGTAATAGTTGTTTATGAATGTTCGCTATTCTGTGTATGATTCTCTTCAAATTTCGTAAATCTGGAAAGTGAGGTGCCAAAATCTCTAAGGCTAAAAAATTGGACTTACATAACTTAGGGTTTATGTAACAACCACGAGAATGATCAACTTTTTCAGTATGCATTTTATTGGAACAGCTATTGATATGGTTGCTCAACTTATGTAGCTTTTTTAATGAACATTCTAACAATTGTTCGAAGAAATCCTGTAAATTATTCAGAATTTCAACATCTTTTGTTTTACAAAGATAACTACAACACCATGCTTTTGTTTTATTCTTCGATTTCAATACAGGTAGAACGTTTATAGCTTTACCTTCCGAGTTCAGTATGATTGATTCAGAACCGCTGAAAGTGATGCGTTCTCGAAAAGAACAATGTCTTTGTACGTAGTCTTCGGAAATAAATGAATGTTTATTCAACTATATACAAAGCGGTTGCCTGCAGAGTTATCTTTGGGCAACTAATTCCAGGAGCTAATGACTGGTTTTCACGTACAAGTGATACAATATTTGATCTTGCTTGTCTCCGACACGTTGAGACGTGCAGTTCGCGAGAACGAAAACGATTTCTCGCTTGTACGAAATTTTTAGTGATCGCTCGGCTCGATCAGAACTATGACTGCTGCTCCGAGGTCCGCGTTTTCCTCTCTCCTCGGACGCGGAAAACTCTTGGGCACGGGCCCATTTTTTGGGGAAAAAACACCCTATTGGTTCGTCGGCCTGAGGGAGGAGGGTCTTCTTCTCCGGTGGAAGTGGAGACCCCCGCCTCAAGCCGATGTCGGAAAATCCCGGAGAATCGCGCGTTTGGTGGGACCTCGGAACAGCGCGCATATCTTTCGACCTAAGTGGCCTGTGTTTAGAAGGCCCAAGTGGCCCGCGCGTGAATTATTGCCCTCTTGGCCTGAGTCCGTTGACGGAGACCAAGGGGGTGCGAAAAAACTAGCCTGAGTGGCTCGAGGGTAAGGCGTAACGTTCGTTGCCTTGGCCGTCGCGTATAACGGACAAAGGCCCGTTGTCGTTCTAATCCGGGACCCTCGCGTACCTCGCGGACGGTACACGTAGCGAAGGCCGCGCTGATTGACTTATGGCCACTTTCCGATGCCGTTAGCTCGAATCCTCGAGTGCACATGTTGCACACTTCGAGGACTAACAGTGTTCTAGGTAACGAAGGACGGTAAAAATCGGAAAAAGTGGCCTTCGGACGAATAACAATGCGCTCGAAGGTTGCGCTCCTCGCAGCTGTAAAGCAGCTGATTGTCTCGTACGGTAATTTAGAATTAACGGTGAAACTCGAAATTTAACGCGGAATCGTACATGCTCCCCCCGTTGAATGACACTGTCATTCAAAAACGTAAAAGTCGTGCGGTCGTACGCAAATTTAGCCAATTCATTGAGTACAACGTGACATAATTAGTCAAGCTGGCGGATTGGATGACGGCGATGGTCGGAAATAAAATTGAATAAGTAACGCGAATAAGAAAATAAATAATAATATAAAACGCACGCATTAATCAGACACATCGAATATAAGGTATTACAATTAACCTAAATTAATCGAACGAACGTAAATACAAAAAAACATTAAAAGGGAAATAAATACAAACAAACATTGAATATAACTTAACGAACGTAAAAACTACCGTTAACAGAGTACGCGGCTCTAACAAGGAACCGATACGAAGATGAAAGCGAATATTTAACATTTTGAATCATCTTGAACAATTGGTAATGGCGCAAGTTGCTTTACATTTCTTTTGTAAATGCCATTACTGGTCTGGACGGTAACTGCACGAACGATGTCATCTGTGCCCGGGTGAATCTCCAAAACCCGTCCAAGATTCCATTGAAGCGGTGGCAGACGATCATCCTTCAGGATGACCACAGTTCCTTCCTTGATATCATGGGAACCCTTCACCCACTTGGCTCGAACGTTCAATTGATGGATATATTCTTTAGACCATCTCTTCCAGAAGTCTTGTTTCACCTTCTGTATATGCTGCCAACTTGACAGCCTGTTGTTCGGACTCGCAGTAAAGTCGGCTTCTGGTACGCTCGTTATCGTGGTACCAATCAAGAAATGGCTAGGAGTGAGAGACAAAGGGTCGTTTGGATCTGATGAGAGAGGAGTTAAGGGTCGGGAGTTCAAAATAGCTTCGATTTCGGTGACAAAAGTCGCGAATTGTTCATACGTAAATAGTTCGTCGCCGACCACGCGTTTTAAGTGGTGTTTAAACGACTTGACAGCCGCTTCCCATAATCCGCCGAAGTGCGGAGATAGAGCAGGCATGAAATGCCATGATATCTTTTTGTCCGTAATAAATTGATTGACCTTGTCGTTCTCTCGTAGATCCCTATGTAATTCGTGCAACTCATTATTGGCACCAACAAAATTAGTACCATTATCGGAATATATATTAGTGCACATACCCCTTCGTGCGATAAAACGTTTTAGCGCTGCTAAAAAAGCCTCAGTGGTCATGTCACCTACGACTTCGAGATGTACTGCCTTTGTTGAAAAACAGACAAAGACAGCCACGTAAACCTTGACACGCGCCCGATTACGATGACGACGTTCTTTTATAAAAAATGGCCCGCAATAGTCAGTTCCGACGTTCGTAAACGGTCTAGCTTCCATGACTCGGGTAGCAGGTAAATTACCCATCACGTAATTTGTCGTGGGCGGATGGACTCTAAAGCATTTCACGCAGTTTCTGATTATTTTTCGAGTAACATTTTTGCCATCGATTGGCCAATATGTCTGACGGACGTTATAGAGAGTCGCAGTTAAACCGGAATGATAGTTTTGAATATGGACATCGCGGATTATCATGTCGGTAATGTGGTGACCCTTCGGCAAAAGAATCGGATGTTTTCTTTCGAATTCTAGATCCGAATTTTGCAGACGTCCTCCCACACGAAGGATACCCCTTTCGTCTATAAAGGGGTTCAGTGAGCGTAACTTGCTTTTATTATTTAGTCCGGTTTTTGATTTAAGGTCCGACATTTCGTCAGAAAATGCGTGAGCTTGTGTCAATTGAATAATTTTCTCGTTAGCGCGTTCCAATTCCTTGATGGAAATTGGGCCTGTCATACGATTTGCCGGTAGAAATCGTAAACAGTATGAAATAACTCTCCGTAAACGTTTAATACAAGAGTATCGGTTTAACAATTCGAAAGGCTGTGCGTTGGCGACTGTGAAACATTGTACCTTTCGTAATTCAGGTATTTCCGCGAGTGATTCTAAACAGGACCTTGGCCATAACGACTCGGATTCTAAAAGCCAATCTGGTCCGTTACACCAGATTTTACTATCGACGAATTTTTTGGGTATTATGCCGCGCGATAATAAATCCGCAGGATTGTCGGATGAACGGATATGCCTCCACGTATGGATATTTGTTTTAGCTTGGATCTCCGTAACCCGATTGGCTACGAAGGTCTTTAACATGTTCGGTGACTTGTTCAACCAGTGAAGGACGATGGTCGAATCAGTCCACAACGTCGTATCGTTGATTTGATGCTTTAGACTCTCCTTAACCGAAACGTACAATGAAGCGAGTAGATTAGCCCCGCATAACTCAAGACGAGCCAAACTAATCGTCTTCAACGGTGCAACGCGCGATTTTGCACAAAGAAGTTGTACCTTGATTCTACCTGAACTGTCAATGGACCGAATGTATATGCACGCCCCGTATGCGCGCTCGCTAGCATCGCAGAATCCATGAATTTCTAATCTTCGGGTTGAAGATTGTGAAACGTGACGCTCGAAACGTAAATTTTCCAAAAGCCGCAATTGTTCTTGGTAATTAGACCATTCTGTTTGAATGGCCATCGGTAGCGATTCATCCCAATCAACCTTTAATTGCCATAGTCGTTGTACTAATATTTTTGCAATAATAGTGATTGGACCGAGTAACCCTAATGGGTCAAATATCTTCGCGATAGTCGAGAGGATTAGTCGTTTCGTGTACGTAGTGCGCGGCGTGACGTTAACAGTATAACTGATAGCATCCACTTTCGGATCCCATGAAATTCCCAACGTTTTGACCGTAGAATCGCCAAAATATTTCGGATGAATTTGATCTGTCGAAAGTCCCGTCAGAAGGCCTTGGTCGTTCGATACCCATTGCCTAATATTTAGTTCTCCGCGTTTCAACAAATTTATAATTTCGTCCCGGAGGGCCAACGCGTCGTCGTAATTATCGGTGCCGGTAAGAAGGTCGTCAACGTAGACGTCTTTAGAAATAATGGTAGAGGCTCTCGGAAAGTTCTCGTATTCATCGGACGCGAGTTGTTGAAGGCATCTAATGGCCAGATACGGAGCTGCTGATAATCCGAAGGTTACCGTATTTAATTCGAACGTTGCTATCGCGTTTTTATTGTCTCGCCAAAGAATTCTTTGGTATGACCGATCTTCCGGACGAACGAAGAATTGGCGATACATCTTTTCGATGTCGCCTGTTAGAACGTAAGTATGCATTCGAAAGCGAGTTAATAACGTAAATATATCGTCCTGTATTGTCGGTCCAGTATGCAACGCGTCGTTAAGCGATATTCCGGTACTGGATTTAGCCGAACCATCGAAAACAACTCGACATTTTGTTGTCGAGCTGGAGGTTTTGATGACGGCGTGATGTGGCAAATAATAACCGCGCGAATTATCAATATTTTGTGCTGGACTCATGTGACCCAGTTCGATGTATTCGTTCATTATGCGCGTATACTCGGTTTTTAATTCGGGGTTGTTCGAAAATCTTCGTTCCAAAGATAGAAAACGGTTAAGAGCGCGCGTACGAGATTCGCCGATGTGTTGCTCCTTCCCATTGAACGGAAGCGACACCATGTATTGTCCAGTCTCTAATCGCTTGACCGTATTGATAAAATGGGACTCGCATTCAATTTCTGTCGGCGACAAATTAGAATGAAGTGGTCCTTCTTCAACCTCCCAGAAGTTTCTCAAATCAAAATTTATATTGTTTACGAACGTTTTGCATGAACCGCGAGTAGATGAACTCGGTACACTCCCCCCGATGGTCCACCCGAATTGCGTTTTTTGCAAGATCAAGTCGGCTTGGCCCGTATTGCCAATCTCGATCTGACCAATGCTCAAACAGGCTAACGTGGTTCCGGAACCGATCAACATATCAATATGCGACGGTCGATGAAATTGTGGATCGGCTAATTGAATATTTGACGGAATATGTAATTTTGACTTGTTAACTTGTCGATCGGGTAATAGACCTGAGATGCGTGGAATGATAAAAAACTTAAGGGTACGGTTGAAGTCGTTTATGCGTGATTTTACCTTGACTCGTAGTGTTTTGGTCGTTACCGTATTTAATTCGTTTAGCACTTCGATGCTCACATGTTCGTACTGAGTATTTAATCGTAATTTTTTGGCAAATTCTTCCGTAATAAGATTTGCGTTTGAACAAGTATCAAGTAAAGTTCGACACTCGACAGGCTGATTATTATTATCAAAAGCATAAACTATTGCGGTCGTTACAAGATCGTGGGTGCAACTATCAGTAATTAACGTAGCGTATGGACTGAATGTGCATGAGACATCGGAGTGCGCAATGTGTCAAAAAATTTGATCGGATTTCGAGGTTCCCGCGCGTTCCTCTAATTTTTCCTGACACGATGTCGAGTCTCTGTGCAATCTGGTGTTGTGTGCCATATTACACACCTTGCATTTGCCCAAATTGCACTGTCCAGTCGTATGTCCTGGAAGAAGGCAATTAAGACAGACCTTGGCGATCTTGGCAGCTTCGATACGTTTATCAATGGTCATTCGTTCGAATGCCTTGCATTGAAATATTTTATGCGGACCTTTCTCACAGATTGCACAGTTTGGCAGTTTCGACTGAGTCGCGAATGTTTGTCTGCGAGGCAAATTCGGCGAAGACGGCGGAGAGTTTCGCGGCCGATACCCCTTCGGTGGATAATTACGATTCGCGGTCGGATATTTCGATGATGATTTATTGTAGTTATTGGACGGACGAGGGGTAGTCGATTCGTAGTCTTTCGACTGATGCGAGGCGATATTTAAAAATTTAAAAATGTCCATCAATTTCGGCATTTCCGTGTCCGACAACGTCTGTTCCCAACATTTACGCGTATCCTTCCCCATCCGCGATACCAGAATGCTCGTAAGCAAATCGTTCGCGATGTCCTCCCAATTGCGTCCTAAGGCTTGTAACGATCTAATATGCAACTGCATATAACTGCCCAGATCTCTGATGGCTTCCGACGAATCGTTAGGCATTTTTGGCGTTTCCCGTAACAAAGCCGCGTGTCGTAACACTAGTGCCCGTTTGTTATCATAAATTTCCGCGAGGTGGTTCCACGCGGTTTCGTAATTCTCCTCGCTGATTCTAAATGCTCCGATCGCAAATTGAGCTTGTCCCGTTAATGACAATTGCAAGTAATTCATTTTTTGAATATTGCTTAGGCTAGGATGTGAATGGATCATCGTCACAAACGCATCCTTGAAAGTGACCCACTTCTCCATTTGGCCATCGAATTTTGGCAAATCAATTTTCGGTAGTCTCACAATCGCCGGATCAGCTCTCGTTACCCGTTGCACATCGCGTGCACTGTCACGTTCGTTGAGCGTCTGTTCGTTTACCTCAAAAGAAGTTGACAATTCTAACGCGCTTGCTATAACTTCATCGTAACGGTCCGTCACTACTTCGCGCTGCTGCTCTATCGCGTCGTAATCGTCAGTTAACAGCGCTAATTCGTTTTGATTCGCGTTGAATTTGTCGAATAGAAGTCGAAGGCGTTTGATTTTTTCAGATAATTTGATCTTCTCCTTAGAGGAACTTTGATAATTACTCACGAAATTCTCTAAAGAGGTCATCTGAGCCTCGAAATATTGAGTTCTTTGTTTTATTGCACGTATTTGTTTGTCGGTAGTTTTATCGCTAGTACTAGCTGTCGACATTTTTGGACCGAAACCGAGACCAGGGAAAAGGAAAGAAAAGACGAAGGAATTGACTGGTTTACGATATAAACGAGCCTACCTTTGGCGATGATCTCGTACTGCAGCAATGTCTCTGCTGATGATTGCACGAAACGTCCGAATCCTAGGCAGGTTGGATGGTCGGCTTCCTCGTTGTCGTCTGTCTGATTTTCCTGGGACTTTCGCCAACACCAAAAACCCTGGTTGCGTCGATCGTCTTGGAACGGATGTAGCCAATATACGGTTGGACCCAAGGTGTGAATCGGTGTGGCTTCCACGTAGGATCGATTGATCGTCGCTTGTCACGATAACTTGATTGCACGACGAAAATGTTCGTTTCAAAGTTCACTTGTACCGCACTGTCAATCGGTCTCTGGTATCCGGCTCGAAGGACCATATGATGCGTTCTCGAAAAGAACAATGTCTTTGTACGTAGTCTTCGGAAATAAATGAATGTTTATTCAACTATATACAAAGCGGTTGCCTGCAGAGTTATCTTTGGGCAACTAATTCCAGGAGCTAATGACTGGTTTTCACGTACAAGTGATACAATATTTGATCTTGCTTGTCTCCGACACGTTGAGACGTGCAGTTCGCGAGAACGAAAACGATTTCTCGCTTGTACGAAATTTTTAGTGATCGCTCGGCTCGATCAGAACTATGACTGCTGCTCCGAGGTCCGCGTTTTCCTCTCTCCTCGGACGCGGAAAACTCTTGGGCACGGGCCCATTTTTTGGGGAAAAAACACCCTATTGGTTCGTCGGCCTGAGGGAGGAGGGTCTTCTTCTCCGGTGGAAGTGGAGACCCCCGCCTCAAGCCGATGTCGGAAAATCCCGGAGAATCGCGCGTTTGGTGGGACCTCGGAACAGCGCGCATATCTTTCGACCTAAGTGGCCTGTGTTTAGAAGGCCCAAGTGGCCCGCGCGTGAATTATTGCCCTCTTGGCCTGAGTCCGTTGACGGAGACCAAGGGGGTGCGAAAAAACTAGCCTGAGTGGCTCGAGGGTAAGGCGTAACGTTCGTTGCCTTGGCCGTCGCGTATAACGGACAAAGGCCCGTTGTCGTTCTAATCCGGGACCCTCGCGTACCTCGCGGACGGTACACGTAGCGAAGGCCGCGCTGATTGACTTATGGCCACTTTCCGATGCCGTTAGCTCGAATCCTCGAGTGCACATGTTGCACACTTCGAGGACTAACAGTCTTCTAGGTAACGAAGGACGGTAAAAATCGGAAAAAGTGGCCTTCGGACGAATAACAATGCGCTCGAAGGTTGCGCTCCTCGCAGCTGTAAAGCAGCTGATTGTCTCGTACGGTAATTTAGAATTAACGGTGAAACTCGAAATTTAACGCGGAATCGTACAGAAAGTATGGTACGAACTTTCCGCAAAATATGATTCTGAAGAAGATGTATGTCTGGATTGTCCACACAAAGCATTAATCCTGTCATGAACTTCTAAACATTCTGCTGCGCGCGTTAAGGAAATTTCTACTTTTTCTTTACAATCTTTCAAGAGTTTCCTCAATTCCAAAATGTACTTTTGCCTAATATGAAAGCACCATTTTATTATACGCTCAGCTTCCAATCTACTTCCTTCTCGGGACGGCATTTTAATCATTTTTGAAAGTTTTCTAATATACGTTTCTTTGTTATTTTTGGTTGCTATATTGTTATTTGTTACAGCAATATAACGATACTTTTTTATTATTTTCAGAGCAGCACAACGTTTTGCTACTTTATTATAATTATCCTGTTTATCATCATAATATACTTTCCGCTTTTTGCAGATAACATCTTTATTTAGATGATAATAATTTTTTCGCTTTTTCCATATTACTTCTTTATTTTCGTTATAATCTATTTTTGCCTTTTTCATTATACCTTCTTTATTTACATGATAATAATTTTTTCGCTTTTCGCATTTCACTTCTTTATTTTCGTCATAATACACTTTTACCTTTTTGGTTACAACCTTTTTATTGAGCTGAAAATAATTTTTTTTCTTTTCGCATTTCACGTCTTTATTTGCATCATAATGCTCTTTTACCTTTTTTATTATACCTTCTTTGTGTATGTTATAATAATTTTTCCGCTTTTCGCGTATTACTTCTTTATGTGCGTTATAATAATCATAATTACAAAGTTCTTTGCCTTTTTTCATATTACACTTCCCTTTCTTTGCTTTATAAACAGCTCTTCTTTTTAAATTAATTTCCTCTTTATGTCTTTTATGATAATTAGACATGTATTCTGTTCTATTACTTGGTGCGTATGCATTGCTGATTCTTGACATCGAAACGAATGGTGGATCTGTCTGAATTATACTTGTATGTATGGTGACTTTTTTGTCACTAAGTGGTACATTTTGAACTGGATCGTTTTCACAAGAGGGATTTTTATTAATTGTCCTACTAATTGCAGATTCATATTCATGCACACAACGTGTTAATTGTACATGATCCTGAATGCATGGAAAATGTTCTATACGATTAGATTGAAACATTTGGATCAAATGTGGACGCATCAACGCATGATTATATGTTACTTTGTCTGGTAATATTTTGAATAATAACGAAACAGCAAATGCAATCGCGAAAACGCCGCAATCTCGACTGTTAGGTTGAGTTTGCACATGTGGAAATTGAATACATTTTTCGTCAATTTTACCGTCATGTTTGTTCAAAAACGGGTATAACTTCTCAAGATAAATCTTATGATGACTATGCAACTTTTTGTAATTAAGAGAATCATAAATAAAAAGTCTTTTTTCATCATATTTATAAAAGTTACAAATCCAGTGTCCCCCTGCATTGGTTTCAAAATTATCGCATTTGTGCAAAATCTGTATGTGATCCTGATTTTCAGGAACTGGTTGAATTGTATTAGGGCATTGAACTCTCCATGTTTCGCGTGGTCTATAATTAGAGTTAACTTGTAATAACGTATGAAAATATTCAATATGATCATCTGTTAACCATTCGTCTTTAATGATAATTTGCATATTATTAAAACTGAGCGGTAGGATATTAATAATATTATTTACAGACATGACGAATTATACTTGTGTTTGTGTTAATAACTCTGTCTATCTCAGTCTGTTTGTCTGTCTGTCTGTCTGTCTCTCTCTCTCTCTCTCTCTCTCTCTCTCTCTCTCTCTCTCTCTCTCTCTCTCTCTCTCCGCGCATGAAATATAAAATAATAATATTAAAATTTGTCGAAAATCAACAGAGTACAACAGGACCGCGCATAAAATATATAAAAATAATAATATTAAAATTTGTCGAAAATCAACAGAGTATAATACAATAGGAACAGGATGGGTGGGTTTTTCAAATCACACCATACAATATGGTCAATATGAGCCAAAATATTGGTGAATATAAAAATAATAATATTAAAATTTGTTGAAAATCAACAAAGTACAATTACAATAGGAACAGGATAGGTGGGTTTCACAAATCGTACCATATGGTCAATATGAGCCAATATTGGTGAATATCCGCGTTCGCTACACATATTAATACCGCCCGTTGCGACACCTTACTTGCGAGAAACTCGCTACGTCGCGTTGTCCATCTGGCGGTGACCGCGGTAGGTGACGCCGTCGACGAGCCCGTGCCCTGCCGAATGATCCCGAGAGTCGACGAACGAAACACGTGTGTATAGTCCATTTGGCAGAATGTGTGCGTGTAACGCGTATACGTATTATGTTGACGAAAAATTTACTGACGAAGGAGAAGAATCAGAAGAAAAATCCTATCATTTCTGACTTATCCATGACATGATATTACGATATCTCTGTCATACGTGGACCGATTTTAATGAATATGGTCTTATTCGAAAGCTTATATGCGGTTTACATTAGCAAAATGCCTTTCAATTTAGAAAATATTGCAGGCGTGATGAGATATTAACGAAAGAAGTTTCAGGTTAGGTTAGAATACAGGGTGTTTGGTAATTTTTCATGTACTTGGCGTCGAGACGCTACCGCGTCTCTAGATTTTCCACTGGATCGCGTGTCTCTGTCTCGCGACGACCTCGCTCGTCTCGTCGAATTCGCCCGTTTCCTCGCCGAGAATATAATTTCTCCTGTGAGAGCCCCGCGCTTTTCCACGCGTCTCTATGAAAAAGCCCTTTTTCTCAAATCGCTTTTTCTCCGAGAGATTTGCAATGTTCGGGCGCCAATTTGTCACGCCGTTTACCGATTCGCGAACGAAATCGGCAACCGGACTCGGGAAATTATGGTCTTGAGACCGGGCCACGCTCGGTCGCGCGAAACGTGGTCCTCCCGGGACAAACAGCCACTCGCAGACTCGAAATAGGACAATACTAAATCGACCGTAGATCGATACTCGGGCGCCAGGCACGTTACCGTGCCACGTGAAACTTTTGTCTCTACACGTATTTCTTTCGAATCTGCGAGGACTGCGTAGATGCCTTGAATAGCGACGGAACAGGCCAGGATTCCACGTGAGAAAAAGGACGGGGTATTCCCTGCGACGGGAACGTTTCTCACAGGCGAAATGAATAGATTCGATTTGGGGCAAATTAATACCGTTTATTACGAACGGGATGTTGTATTACAGGCCACCGGTGTGAACCGGCGGCAGTCAAAATATTTGCCGGCGCGTCGTCGATAATATTCGGCGGTAGTTCGGCCGTTCGCGCGTGGATTCTATTTCTTCGCGTCGAGCTCGGCAGTCACAGGCCTTCGCGTAAATTATACAAGCCCAGAAGGGCACGAAATCTGCCGAGCTGGTCTTGAATTTCGAATTCTGACTTCAACTTTTGTTTCACGATATTTAATTAATTTATGTCCTTTGAGGCTATCACCATATCGTCCACATATACAGTCGTTATGACTCGTTTTTCGTGCTTGCCGAAAGTGTACAAACATGGATCAGCGTCGTTTCTGTACCCACCTTGCTGTGTTACGTACTCGTCTAATCATCTGTACCATTCGCGCCCTGATTGTTTTAAACCGTATATCGGTTTATGCAATCTACACACTTTTTCACTATTTTCTTCGTTGAACAACGATGGTTGCTCCATGTAGATTTCGTCGTGCAAATTTCCTTGCACATATGCCGATATTACATCCATGTGATGTACATGCATTTCTTCTTCAACCGCTACCGTGAGAAGCGTTCGTATAATTTTGTTGCGTGAAACAGGAGCAAATATCTCTTCATAGTCGATTCCCGCCTTTTGGGTATGACCTCTTGCCACTAAACGTGCTTTATATTTTTCTATTTCTCCTTTTCCGTTTCTTTTTATTTTAAAAACCCATGTGTTGGATAATGCTTTTTTATTTTCTGGTCGAGGGACCAACGACCATGTTCCATTTCTTCGTAATGCTTCCATTTCTCTTTTCATTGTTTCCAGTCATAATTGTGTATCGTTACGTCCGAATGCTTCGTCTATAGTTGTTGTTTCGCTTGGAATTTCCCTGTCGCCATTTGTTTCGTCTTCGATGGTGTTGCTTCGGGTTGCGTAAATTTTTCTCGGTCGTCTCACGCTTCCTGTTCGGGAAATGCTTGGTCTGCCGCGACCACGTTTATTTTCATTGTTCCCTTTTTGATGTATTTCGCTGTTTTTTGTGTCTTCATTTTTATGGCTTTCGTACTCTTCGTCTTCGTTTTTGATTACTTCCTCGGTTTCATCTTCTTCTGGATGGAAATCTGGAAAATAAGCCTTTACATTTTCGCAGTCGAAATTTTCAAAAAATTTAACGTCTCTCGCTTTGATAACTTTTCTCGTGTTTCGGAGCCATAAACGATAGGCTTTTGATTCCTGCTAGTATCCAACGAGAACATATTCTTCACCTTTCGGATCAAGCTTCTTTAGACCTGTAGTTTTATTCAACGCTATTGCTTTACTTCCTATAGTTCGCACAAAACCTATATAAGGTTTTTTTCGAACCACGCTTCGTACGGAGTTTTGTTTTCTAGCGATTCTGTTGGGCATCTATTTCGTAACAACGCAGCTGTGTTGATTGCCTCCGCCCACAATGACTTTGGGAAATTTGCTTGAAGCATGAGACATCGCGCCATCTCTACTAACGTGCGATTTGCGCGCTCAGCCACCCCGTTTTGCTGAGGTGTATACGCGACGGTAAGCTGCCTTGCAATGCCCTCGTCTTCTAAGAATTTAGAAAAATCTGCTGAAATGTATTCTTTCGCGTTATCCATTCTTAATTTTTTTAATACGCACCCGGTTTCTTTTTCTACGCGCTTTTTGAAATTTTTAAACGCTGTCAGTACGTCCGATCGTTGACGCAGTATTACTACTTCGGTATAACGCGAATAATCGTTGATAAACGTTACAAAATATTTCGCGCCGCCGAGGGATTCTGTATCCATTGGACCACAAATGTCCGAGTGTATGAGGCCGAGTCTCCCTTTTTCGCGACTTTCAGAATTTTTGTACGGCAATTGTTTGATTTTCGCTTTCGCACACACTACAAATTCGTCATACACACTTTTACACTTTAAATTTATACCCGCTACCATATTGTTCGTATAGAGTTTTTTTAAATCAGTGAAATTTAAGTGACCTAAACGTTCGTGTCACCTTCCGCCATTTTCACTTGTGTTCACATTCGTTTGAAAAGCACGATTTTCTACAACGTATATTATGTACAAATCGCCTCTTTTCTCTGCTATCATCGCTGCAGACTCATTTGTGCGTTTAACTATTGCACGGTTTTTGTCAAAAATCACTTTAAAATCATTTTTAGTGATTTGCGCGACTGATATTAAATTATATCTAAGTTCAGGAACAAATATCGCGTTCATTAGTTTCATCCTATTAGTATTTTGTTCACTTAGTTTTACGTTTAACTAAATTTCACCAACACCATGTGATTTTATGCCTTGATCGGAAGCTGTGAATACGTTCGATTGTTCAGTTTCATTTATTGTACGGAACTTTTGTTTTTCATTCGTCATATGACACGTAGCTGCAGTATCTAAACACCACATATTGGATCATTTTAATTCTACTTTACACGCTACAGCTGTCATCGCGTCGTTCGATTTCTTGTTTTCGCGTTTTTTTCGTGTGTAACAATCTTTTCCGCGATGCCCGATTTTTCCGCACTCATAGCACTTTCCACTAAAACTTGCATTCGATTGCGGTTTTTGCGTGGTATTCTTGAAGTTATTCGTTCTCGGTTTTGCATACTTCGTTGTTTTCGTATATAGTGCTTCGCTGCTGACGTCACTTTTCTTTTCTTTGTCCGATCTGCCATCTCTTTCCTTTTGTCGCGCTTCTTCCTCGATCAACTTTGTTTTGAGGTTATTCACATTCGGAATTTCGTCGCGTGACTCGTTCGCCACTGTAAAATTCTCGTATTCTTCCGGCAATGATCCCAGCATCATAATTGATACCAAATCTTCCGGAATATTTATGCCAGCCTCTGCCAATTGCTCGGCTTTTGATGTGAATTCGTTTAAATACAATTGTTTGTATAGTGCTGCTTTTCGAACCGGCCCTTTTGATTCGTATATTCTCTCTAACTCTGTCCACCGATGTTGCCATTATCATTGCTAATGCCTTCTGATCTTTCTTGTTCCATGCGGCTTGGATTTCTGCCGTCTTGGCTTCGGTGCCGTTTGCATATGACCATATGTCATTACAGATGAGTACGCTCCTCATCTGGAGCTTCCATGACTCGTAATTTTCATCGTTTAATTTATCGATGATTTGCGCGCCTTATA
Source organism: Lasioglossum pauxillum (assembly GCA_933228785.1). NCBI lineage: Eukaryota > Metazoa > Arthropoda > Insecta > Hymenoptera > Halictidae > Lasioglossum > Lasioglossum pauxillum. The sequence continues at coordinate 32,080,231 of OW121703.1, forward strand.
GTGCTGCCATTTTTCCTTTATCGAAGACCACGATATTCTTTTTAGGTTATACTGTGTGAATTTTTCCGTTTTTCGTTTATGCGCAACCTGGGCCCATAACCTGTCAGATTGTTAATGGGGTTATGATATAAATGAATTATTCACGCACTTTGGCACACACTAGATAAATATATATTTGTATAAACATATACATATAATAAGGAACATCGTTTATTGCCGCGATCGCGTGAGCGAGTCTCGCTTCATAATAAAGTTCATAATAAAGTTCATAATAAAGTTCATAATAAAGTTCGTATTGATGATTCGTATCAAAGTGCATAAGAAAGTTCATAAGACAGTTCGTAAGAAAAGTTCATGAGACGTTGGTTCTTGCAAAGAGTTAAGAGATTTTAAATGATTAGTACAATCATCAATCAATTGGCGAAGTGCACGTGCAGAAGTTTTTATAATTGGTGGAATATCGAATAGTGCCTTTGTATGATAACGAATTAAACCTTGTGGATCTTCATATCTATTTTTTAAGGTTGCCCACGCTATCGCATAATTGCCTTCGGAAATTCCTAATGCTCTTATGGCTCTTGCTGCCTCACCTTTCAAGGTAGAATTCAAGTAATTAAATTTTTGTATGACGTTAATGTTAGCGTTTTTGTGGATAAGTGACTCAAATGTATCTCTAAATCTAATCCAGTCACCATATGCTCCATCGAACGTTGGCAATTGTATGACCGGTAGTTTGACCGGTAATTCAGATTCTGTCGATGATGACAGTTGAGATGAAGTTCCAGTTTGCAATGAATGCTGTGACTGACCGATTCCAGGCCGAGCTTTAACTGATGTAACAATGTGATAATACGACTTGTCAAAATTGTCCCGTTCAGTTTCATGACTAGCGTCTTCACCAGAATCTTCAGTATAGATTTCTATTTTGCTTTGTACTTCATCAAACTTATCAGCTAATGGTAAGAAATGATCAAATCTTTCTCGTAATTCTGGGATACTGTCGTCAGTCTGATGAGATCCAAAATAATTTTTAAACCGAGTCAGTTTACATTTAATTGATTTACGTTCAGAGAGCAAAACCTTTAGAGAAGCCATCGTGACTCAATCAATAATCCAGGGAAATAATGTATGGAACGGACTTACAGAAAGATGACGACAATTTATGACAGTTGAATAGTTCCTTTCAATCAGTGGTATGCCAGAGCAGGTGTACAGTAGATCAGCGCGTGCCAATAGTTTGCAGGAAGTGAACCCAGATCAGCAGGTATCCGACAAAGACCCAACTCAGCAAAGAGTCCTCTACCTGCAGGTATGGCCGCACAGATGTTGGAAAAAATAATCCGGCTCGAAGGACCAATGTTTAGAGCGTTGTTAAGTCCAAGATTGCTACTGGTTCAAGAGCAATCAAACGCTCTGGGTTGCACAAGAATGCGTACACGAATCACACACTTGTCATGAACTCTTGGAACGTCCAAGGTTCAACAGTTCAAAGTTCAGTTCATAACACAAGTTCGATGAAATTGTTCGTAACGAGATCGAAGAAAGTTCATAGAAATAACGAAAGGAAGTTCATAAAAATAACGAAAGAAAATTCATAGAAATAACGAAAGAAAGTTCATATCATTAACGAATGATAGTTCACATAGATAACGAATGATAGTTCACATAGAGTTCATGAGTTCACAAGAAAAAGTTCATAAAAAATTTCGTAACAAAGTTCATAATAAAGTTCGTATTGATGATTCGTATCAAAGTTCATAAGAAAGTTCATAAGAAAAGTTCATAAGACGGTTCGTAAGAAAAGTTCATAAGAAAGATCGAAAGAAAGTTCATAAGAAAGATCGAAGGAAAGTTCATAGAAAGTTTAGAATAAAGTTCACAATCCACTTCACAGTTCAACTTCGCAACTCCCGTAATAATACGCTTCGTAACGTTCCACGAATTAATATTCCAAGGTACAAGGTTTGTACGATTCTCTCGAAAGCTCGTAAAGTTCTGACCGCTATTTCTGCTGCAATTCCCTACCAAAGTTCGGGAAGAGATCGTTTCTTTGGTAGGGATAACCAAGGGACCAATCACCAGTTCGGGGCGTAATCCAAATTATGTGGTACGCCTACTAAATCCGTGATTTTGTTTCTCACGCAAGCCTCGTAAATAAGACAAGCCTATGAACAAGGGTCCCTGGTTCAGGTATCTGTCCCCAAACTGGTGTCGCCTTTCCGCTGAGTGTGGGCCTGCGATGCGTCAGTTGTCGTTGACTGGGGTTACGGCTGGTTTGCTTTCCCGAAACGAAAGAGGACACTTAACTTTCAACCGTACCCAAGTCCGTAACTAATTCTAAGAGCTAAGCACGCCAATAAATAACTCGAAACTGACAATGTTCCAATCGATCGTAGCACAGGCCCAGACACAATGTCTAGACAATTCTAGACAATAAGTGTTAAACCATGCATAGACATTTATTTATTTTTGTACTTGGATCTATGGGCAATCTGTGCCTAAGATCTTCTTACAATAAATCTGATCTAAGTTGATACCCCTTCCATATTTCGCTACACCCCCCCCTGGGTTATGCACAGTCCTTAGGTCCATGGTTGATTCGGAAAATAATCTACTAGGTTGGTATTATATGACACTAGACTTAGAATGAAAATTTTTTCGTTCAAATATTCGGTACAGTTGTTTTCATTCCAGGCATGGGCAGAAATAGCACGCGTGCTAGGGAATCTCAAGGAATACCCGTGGAATACTCCCCACTTCTCCCGGCCGCGCGTCTCGCTCCCCGTGGCGGCCCTAGTGCTCGGAGCAACTATGGCTGCCAAGGGGATTGACACGCGCGACCGGGAGAAGTGGGGGTATTCCTTGAAAATCACTAGCAAGCGTGCTATTTCTGCCCATGCCTGTTTTATTCTCAGGCCGAGAACTTATTTGTACACATACAATTGAATTACTTCACAAATTATAATTACAAAGTAATTCAATTACATTGCATTCAACTTTTACCTAAATCAATATTAACTAAAAGCAGACAGTGCCTAACATGAATGTTATTGCAACCCATTTTGGGTCGATTCGGAAAATAGTCCACTAGGTTGGTATTATATGACACTAGACTTGGAAGGAAAATTTTTCGTTTAAATATTCAGTACAGTTGTTTTCATTCTCAGGCCGGAAACTTATTTGTAAACCTAACATAATACTTTATAATTTGTATGGTGCACTGGATTCTTGTCAGCTGCAACTGATCCCCTGAGCCGTACAACGCGACAGGAATGTTGCTATACCTTAAACGATTATAACAGTTCGGAGAAATTTTAAATGTTAACGATATACAGTTTTTCTCGATATAAGACGGCAGAGTTTCTTTCACAACAAGAAAATCTTTAGCACCTATTCAAAGACACCGCTGCAGGGCCGACTATTTATGGTCTCTCGGACAACTTGATGGAACCCATAAACTCTCACCCCACAAGAACAATGTATCAAGCCAAATAAGTACCTTCAACCAGGGATTCATACCGGTATAATACCGGTATACAAAATAACGGTATTATACCGGTATTACCCCAATAACCTTTATAGAAACCGAAATATCGGTAAATGGAAATACTGGTATATTTCAAGAACTTATACCGGTATTATACCGGTATTTTCGGTTGTACGTTGTACCGAAATACCGGTATGATACTATTTGGAAGTACCGATATATTTTCTGATATTTGCTGGTAATTTTTTTAATTTTCTTATTTTATTTAACAACAACAGTGACGACGCACGGAGACCGCTGCGGAGCGCGGAAGGCGGAAATAATTGAATACGCGGCAAGGCCAAAGGCACACAGAATTTTTGTTTTTTTGCAAATTTGTTTGAACGTCGGGGGAGCAATAAATCCATTGACGTTCTTTGCTTTTTGAAGTCATATTTTATTAACATAAATAATTTGATTAACATAATAATTTATATAAATTTAAAATATTTGTTAATTTCTGTGATTTTTGAAGGGTATTATTTTGTTATTTTTTTATTTTAATAATTTTATGTATGTACGTATATATACCTTATGTTTTCTTTTTTTGTATTTTTGAATTGTTATAAATAAAAAAAATTAAAAGCTTCTATTTTAAGTTAAAAATATTAAAAGATACAAAAATTTTCTCGCATACCACGCCACTCTCTGCACAAAATAATACCCTTAAAAAATCACAGAAATTAACAAATATTTTAAATTTATATAAATTATTATGTTAATCAAATTATTTATGTTAATAAAATATGACTTCAAAAAGCAAAGAACGTCAATGGATTTATTGCTCTCCCGACGTTCAAACAAGTTTGCAAAAAAACAAAAATTCTGCGTGTCTTTGGCCTTGCCGCGTATTCAATTATTTCCGCCTTCCGCGCCCCGCAGCGGTCTCCGTGCGTCGTCACTGTTGTTGTTAAATAAAATAAGAAAATTTAAAAAATTACCAGCAAATATCAGAAAATATATCGGTACTTCCAAATAGTATCATACCGGTATTTCGGTATAACGTACAACCGAAAATACCGGTATAATACCGGTATAAGTTCTTGAAATATACCGGTATTTCCATTTACCGGTATGATGTCATACCGGTATTTCGGTTTCTATAAAGGTTATTGGGATAATACCGGTATAATACCGGTATACAAAATAACGGTATTATACCGGTATTATACCGGTATGAATCCCTGCCTTCAACCGCCCCGAGACATTGTCATATATCGAAAGAAAACTTTAGCTAAATGTCCGGTATTAGGTGCTATTCAGCGTTAGGAAACTCGCCTTAACGTGTACATTCTATAACTTAAGAAGTTATAGGTAAATATTAGTAAACTATAAAACATTTAATGTAATTAAGGTGAGCAGAACAAGAGGTGCCCCCAGTGCAAGCACAGATTTAAAACAGGCACTGTGGGAGAAGATACCCGTCCACTATGATCTACTAAGGAGTTTTCGTGAACAGCACGGATCCTCTGTAGTCAGTCACATCACCGTGGAGAATATATACCAGGGCTTGAATGGTGTGAAGACTATGGTTAGAGAAACCTCAGAAAGTGATCCAAAACATGGTGTAAGTATCTAAAACCTAAATCGCAATGTCTGTCGTGATCAGCGCTCGGATTTATTTCATCGCGGCGGTTGAGAATCAAAAGCTACACCTCCTCGATTCGGCCGCGCGTCTCGCTCCCCGTACCGGCCCTAGTTCGGAGCTCCTCAGGCGCGTTCTATACTCGCTATTCGTGGCGCCTAGAAGAACTAGGGCCACTACGGGGAGCGAGACGCGCGGTTGCGACGAGGAGGCATAGGCTTCGATTCTCAGCCGCCGCGATGAAATAAATCCGAGCACTGGTCGTGACAAATGAAACAACTTTCTCGTTATACATTTATTTTGTATCTGCTGAAACAACGAAGATATTAAGGTGAACATAATAAACGAAACATACATATACATATATACACATATTGTTATATTTAATATATGTATATGTAATGTATAATAGTACAATAGTACATTGTCACGTTGCCCTTTTTCGTCCGGTTGGAAGGCCGGGAAAAACAGCCAACTTCGGGCTTTACTGGCACTGAGACCGGGCCGCGTTTAGCCGAGTATGCGCGGTCCGACCAAAACAAAGCAAGGTTCGAAAGTCCGACGATTTCACGAAAAGAACAACTGTTCGGGCGCCAGGCACCACGAGAATGCCACGCGAAACGCGATATGAATTCTCAGTTCGGACGGTTCGAACACGGGGATCACGGGGACAGCCCCCACGGCAGGGCGGAGCTCAGAGGATTCAAATACAAACAACGACATGGGCTGTATCTTATTTATTCACAGCGACCCGATAGCCCGCGCTTTTCATACAAGTAAGGATGATCGGTCGCAGCGCGGTTGTCTATGGTATTTCACGTGATTGTACAGCTGGTCGGTACTTTTTTTCGTGTGAAAATGCATTACACATACCCCGGCACCCTGGGGGGAAAGCTGGGGTTATGTGGGACTCTACTCGGGGAGGGGGTCGCTGAGCGAAGCGAAGGGTGAATTCGCCCGGTGTCTTCATCTCTGGAGGCTTCGGATTGGGCTTCCCGACCCTTAGCTCGGTCCACCCACAGCTCCCGGAGTCTTCGTGCCCCACTCGAAGCAGGTGTCCCGAAGGTCCCCGCCCCGGCCGGGAAAAGAAGACGCTGCCACCAGTAAGAAAGGGTCGTAGGAGGCGCGATCCGGCACGCCCGCCACTCCCCACCTCTTCCCCTCCCACGCCCCGCTCCCCTCCCCAGAACCTTGTCTGGGAGACAAGCTATTGAGGGAGAAACCCTTAATTATTTATTTATTCTAAAAATCACAGAATTCATTTAGTGCCTTCAGAGACGTGAAACTGAAAGTATCACTTCGTTAGACTACAGCGAGCGAAATTCTTTTCTTCAGCTAGCTTGCTTAGAAAACTTACCTTTAGTTTTAAGCAATAATTTTTCATTATACATTTTTTCTAAGTGCCATGGAGAATGTTACTACCAGTAAGTACCTATTTGATCATATATAACTTATTTAAATAATGTTTTCTGTAAAGATTTTTATGGTTTTACAAATACCATTTTTGTATGGCATGAAACCCACTTGAAAATTGAATAACTAAAAAATCTTGCCATAAAATTTGCATAGAAGTTACTTTTGACTGTTTAAAACAAATTCCCACAGAAATTAGCTGCTGATATCTTCCACATTGTTTGTATTTTATTTTTTAGATTCAACTGTTCAGTATCGAAACTAGAAATTTTTGAATTATGGATATCGGATAGACATTCCAAAAATTCCCGTGTAAATACAAATTACGATTTAATGGCAATGCTATTAATTACTTCTGATCGAATTGTAAATGAATATGTGATACCACAAAACGTCATAAATTTATTACCAAAAGGTGTATTAGATCTTACTATGACCGGAACTTCCGTCTAATACCACAAGCATTCTTAGTTTACAGCGACAGTGATATTACCAAAGAACTATTGTTATATTTTTTTGTAGTTATATTGTTATATTTAGATTTTATTGTTATACTTATTTAATAATACTGTTACATTTTTTATTCCTTATTTAATATTATTATTGCATTTTTTATTTCTTTTTATATTTGTTTATGTAATTGTTCGAGATTGGCGCGCGCGAGCGCCATGATGCCCACCGATCCCGGCGATCCGACAGCAAATCAGCGCACGTGCCGCGCAACCTCACCCGAACACGGTAAATCGGCGTCTGCCATCGAGGCTCGCGCAGGCGTTGAGCCAAGACCGTGATTGGCCAAACCCAGTCTCGATCCTTCTGGAATGTTCTCGAACGCTCAACCGGAATCACTGGTGCGTGACGAACTTCCAGGAGGATCGAGACAATAAAACTGAGTGAGAACCTCGATCTGCTCTCTATCTCAGTCAAGCAATCAGCTGTTAACAAGTGTCAAATTATATAGTACTTTCATCACGTTTATTTTAGTCATCTTTATACATATTACAGTTCATTTCATTGTTAACTTATTCAGGACAAGTGCAAATACATTATATATTTATTGTAGATCCGATTCACTCAATTTAACCCGTTATACAGTCCACGTGCATACCCTTCCTTTATTCAAATTCATCCGTTGCAACCATACATATCCATTCTGCTCAATTTTGTATTCCGTCTTTCATTCACTCACTCATCAATCCTCTCACTCTATCTATCACTCCATTCCATCAAAATCATTCTGGTCAATCAGAGACCATCCTTCAAATTTTCTGTCACAGTAATTTATATAATATTTTTTACATAAATACTATTTTTAAAGGCAGTATATAAACAACAATTTTTAAATTCAAATAACGATGACGAATATTTATTCGCCTTTTTTTCGTGCCTTTAAAAATACATTTAGTCAGCGATGAAAATAAAATTTTATGGTCGAATCCGAGACCATCTTCTACACGTTTATGTAGACCAATACAATTTATGTTTGCCAAAGAAAGCGTAGACCTGATAGTCCATGAAACACGTCAAATTCAAACTGAAATAAATACATTGCAGTGATGGAAATAAACGGAAGAAGAATCTTTGTAAACCACAAAATGATTATGACGATGATAGATGGGAAAGTGTGCAATGCATTGACTGAAACAAGTTCTAGCCAAAAATGCTACATTTGTGGAGCCACTCCCAAAACTATAAACATAGAACCAGACTTAAATATGATTACGTTAGACAATTATAAGTTCGGTCTATCAACCTTGCATGCATGGATACGGACATTCGAATGCTTTCTCCATATTTGTTACAGACTAAATATCAAAAAATGGTCGGTACGAACGAAGGTCAAAAAAGAAGACATGTTAAAAAGAAAAACAGAAATACAACAGAAATTTAAAGAGGAAATGGGATTGCTTGTTGATAGGCCAAAAGCAGGAGGAAGTGGCTCAACAAATGATGGTAACACAGCTAGAGGCTTTTTCAAAAATTATAAAAAAACCTCAGAAATAACTGGCATTAATGTGGAACTCCTTGAGCGATTCTTTTACATATTATCTGCTCTTTCTTCAGGTTACCATATTAATTTAGTAAATTTCGAGAAATTTGTTCGCGAAACAAAAAATTTATATTTAAGATTATATCCTTGGTTTTATATGCCCGTCACAATTCATAAATTATTTCATAGTTTAGAAATATATAAGTCATGCGTATTGCCCTTTGGAATGATGTCTGAAGAGGCTCAAGAAGCTCGCAACAAAGATGTAAAAGGGTTTAAGATTGGCCACACAAGGAAGAATTCCCGTGTAAATACAAATTTTGATTTAATGGCAATGCTATTAATTACTTCTGATCCAGTTATAAATGAATATAGAGTGATACCACAAAAAGATCGAAATTTATTACCAAAAGGTGTATTAGATCTTACTATGACCGGAACTTCCGTCTAATACCACAAGTATTCTTAGCTACAGCGACAGATATTACCAAAGAACTATAGTTAAATTTTTTTGTAGTGATATTGTTATATTTAGATTTGATTGTTATACTTTAATATTACTGTCACATTTTTTATTTATTATTTAATATTATTATTGCATTTTTTATTTCTTTTTATATTTATGCAATTTATATAATATTTTTTACATAAATATATATCCTTTATTCTCAAATATATGCCTTTCGGCGTTACATTTTTTTTTCTCTTCATCCTGCATTACAACAATTCTTACCTAATTACATTTTTACATTTTACATTTACTTATTTCTAGCTTATCCTAATATTTACAAAACCAAACAACAAAACAATTACACACTTTGTATCTCTTTGTTCCTCTCTATTTTTTCTTTTTTTCTGTCCCTATCTCTCTTTAACCCCTCTTTTCCTACGCTACTTATACACTATTTTGTTTCCCACTCCTCCCTCTCTTTCTTCTCCACCCTTTCTCTGTTTTCCCTTAGCTTCCTGCTCCAATTTGCGCCTTTTCCACTTTCGTCTAGTATTTCTTCTATTTTTCCTTGTATTTCTTCCATGTCCCTACACCTTCCCACTAGGTGCTCCAGCGTCTCCTCTTCTCCTCTACACATCCTGCACACTTTCTTCCCTTCTTTTTCCCAGAATTTATTCGCTCTTTCCTCGTTACCGCACCTCAGTCTTGCTATCGTCGTCACCCTATCTCCTTTTCTTCCTCTTTTTCCTATCAGGTATCTCGGTCTCCCCACCGTTCTTATTTCTTTATACCTGGGCACACTTCTTGATTTCCACACCTTTTCTATCCTTTCTTGGTCCTGCACCTCTCTGTCTCTGCCTACTACTTTCCCTTCTATTGTTCCTTCTTCTTCTCTTAGTCTTACTACCTCCTTTACCCCCATTCCGCAACGCCAATAATATCTTTTCCTCTCTTCTCCCCATCTAGCTAGCTTTCCCTCTTCTTCATCCTTCCTTCTTTCTCTCCAACATTCCTTTAATAACTTTCGGTTTCCTTCCTTACTAATTTTCTCCTCATATCTGACCGCTCTCTTGCCTGCTTCTATTCTTATCTTGTCTTTCTTCATTTCATCCCTTACTATGTAACCTGGTGTTGTTCTTTCTACACCCAATATCCATCTTATGTATCTTTCTTGTAGTCTTTCCATCTCCTCTCTTTCTTCCCATCCCCAGATCTCTGCTCCATATAATAATACTCCCCTCACCACCACGTCAAATAGCTTCATTCTCCACGTCACGTCTGCCCTAAACTTCCTCTCTCCTATCCCCCATAATCCTCCCATTACTTTCCTAGCCTTTCCTACTCTTTCCTTTATGTGCGCCGTTTCACTATTTGTCCTACTCAGTGTGTATCCTAAGTATTTAATTTCTTTTACTTCTTCCACCTCCCTATCTCCCCACTTCCATATCTCTCTCTTCCTTTTTCCTTTTCCGTTACAGCATATTAATATCTTCGTCTTTTCATTATTCACCTCTAGTTTCTTCCTCATAAAGTACCTGTTTGTCCTCTTTATCATCTCTTTTAAGCCCCTCTCGTCTTCCGCCATAAGTACTATGTCGTCTGCATATCCTAACGACCAAATTTTCTCTTTCCCAATTACCACTCCTCCGTCTTGTCCTAACCTCAACGTTTCTTCCAGATCTGCCACATATATGTTAAATAGTGTCGGGCTCATTGGGCACCCCTGTCTCACTCCCTTCTCCACCCAGAATGGCTCCGACACTTCTGTCCCCACCCTCACTTTGCATCTCGTCTCCCTATATATTTCTTTTACTTTATCTATTAACTTCTCTTCTATTCCCCTTTTTTCCATTGCCTTCCACAGTACACCTCTGTCCATTCTGTCGAATGCAGCTCTTAGATCGACGAATGCCATGCATACTTTTCCTTTCTTTTCCTTCAACTTTTTCCCTACCACATGTTTGATTATATATACGTTATCCATTCCCCCTCTCTTTTTCCTGAATCCCGATTGTGTCTCGTCCAATCCTTTTTTCTCCTCCAGGCTTTTTATTATCCTATCATTCAATATCATAGTGTAAATTTTGTATGCTGTTGCCGTCAGGGTCACTCCTCTGTAATTCTCCGCGATGTCTTTATCCCCTTTTTTGTGGATGGGAACTACTACCCCCTCTCTCCATTCGTCTACGTATCCCTCTCCTTTCCATATCTTCCAAATAATCTCTCCTAGTTTTTCTCCAATACATTTTCCCCCTGCTATCCATGCCTCGTTCTTTATCTGGTCTATTCCTTCTGCTTTTCCTTTCTTTAATCTTTTTATTTTCTCCATCACTTCCGCTTTTAATTGTGCCTCCTCCTCTTTCTCTGTAGCGTTTCCTTCCACTATTCTGTTTTCTTTCTCCTCTGCCATTACCTTCTTTCTCTCTTCCCCCCCTAGTACATTGATGAAGTGTTTCCTCCATTGTACCATATTTATTTTGTCGCTCACCCTCACTTTTTTTTCCTTTCTCTGTTTATGTATTTCCAAGCTTCTCCCTCGTCTGTGATTTCTTCTATCCTTTTTTCTTCTTTCTCTCTCCACTCTTTTTTCTTTCTTTCGCATAATTCTTTGTACTGTCTCCTCTCTTCCTTGACTCTTCCCGCTTCCACTTCCCCTCTCCCTTTCCCCTTTCCGATTTCTTTCCATGCCTTCTGTAATTTCTTTTTCCGTTCTCTGCATTCTCCGTCCCACCATTCCGTTTTCCCGATTATCCATTTCTTTTTCCATTTCTTCTTCTTGGTTTCTTTTTGAATTGTTTCTGCCAGCTCTTTTCATTCCTCTTCAACTCCTTGTTTATCCCATTTCATCTCTTCTATTTTTCTTTTAAATTCTTCCATCTCTTCCTGTCCCCATACCTGCACTTCTCTCTCCTCTTCTTCCTCGTTTTTTTCCCATTTTGCTCCTTCTCTTCCGATCGTGACTATTATCGGTTGATGGTCCGACTCTATCCTTCTTTCTATTTTAAATTCTTCTATCTCTTCCCATGACGCTTCATTTACTATCCCATAGTCAATCGTCGTCTCTATCTCGTTCCTACTGAACGTTGTTTCCCCTTCTTCGTCTCCCTTCGTATTCCCATTCAATATTGTCCACCCCTTTCCGTTACCGTCTGCATTAACTCTATTCCCTCACTGTTCATTGTGCGATCTTTTGTTTTTCTCTTCCCCCTCTTTGTTGTGTCCTCTTCATCTCTATCTCCTTTTTCCCCTATTCTTGCATTGAAATCTCCTATTATTATCATTTTTCCCTCTTCTCCTTCCTCTCCTACCACCTTCTCTAGTTGTCTCAGTTTCTCCGTACTTCCTCCCCTATTGTATATCGTTATGATCCTCCATGTTGTGTCACCTATCTTCGCTCTTCTCTCTTGTATCCCCTCTTCCTCTGTTTCACTTTCATTTTCCACCGCTATTTCTTCTCTTACTCCTGTTATTATTCCCCCTTTAGCTCTTCCTTTCTTCTCTATACGCTCTGCCCCTTGACATTTCCACTTCCATCCTTTTGGCAACTTCCTCCTCCACCCTTCCCATTCTCTTTCCTCTATCCACGTCTCTGTCATTCCTATTATCTCGTATCCTCTTATATAATTCCAGAAGTCTTCATCCTTGTCCCTTATCCCCGCCACGTTCCATGCTAACACTTTCACTCCTTTCTCGTCTTTTCTTCCCTACCTTCCCCCTCTTTCTCCTCTACCTCTACCCCCTCTTCCTCCGCTTCCCTTTTCTCCTCTCTTTGTTTCCTCCTTTTCTATTAGCTTTTCTCTGTGATCGTTCCAAATCCATACTTTTTCTCCTATCCATATCTTCTTATATCCCACTTTGGTTTTATTTCCATTTTCTCTTTCTTCTCTTGCTCTCTCCCTTATCACTTCCTGTACTTCCCTTTCCTTCCTTGTCAGATCGTCATCTATATATACTTTCCTTCCTCTTAATTTCCTTTTCATATTCATCACTCTTCTTTTTTCCTCCCACGATCCCAACTTTACTAGGATCGCTCTCTTCCCTCTTCCAATCTCCGCGACTTCGTTAAACTTCACCCCTGTTTCTGTCATCTCCTCTAATATGGTCCTTGCCATCTGTTCTGTCTCTACCTCGTTTTCTATCTCCTCCCCTCTTATAATGACGTTGTTCTTTCTCTCTTGTTTCTCTTTTCTTTCCCACTCTGTCTCTAATTCTTTTAGTCTTCTCTCCTGCTCTCTCTGTCCTGTTTCTTCTTTCTCTCTGTCTTCTTTCTTTCGCTCTTTCATCCTCTCTTCTATCTCTCTTAGCCAATTCTCCTTTTTGTCCTCCTCTTTCTTTTCCCATTCCTTTCTTTCTGCTTCCAATCTCTCTATCTTCTCCTCCAGTCTCCTTCTTTCTTCCTCTTCTTTTTTCCTTATTTCTTCTATCTCTTTCCTTGTTTTGCTTGCTTCTTCTCTGGCCTCTTTTCTTCCATCTTCTATCTCTCTTCTCATTCTTCTCATTTCCTCCATCAGTCCTCTCATTCCTTCCGACATCTCCGAACACATTTGCATCACCGTTACAATCCCTTCTTGTTCTCCCGTCCCTATCCTTACTTCGCTTTCACTTCCTTTTTCCTTTCCTGTTAAGATTTTTCTTTTCTCCGGTGATCTCTGCGTTACCAAACTCTTTTTAAATACTCTGACGACCTCTTCTTCTGTCTCTCCTTTGCCTCCTTTCTCTCCTTCGTCCCCCTGTCTCTTTCTCTTCCATAGCTCGAGCGTTCCGAATGAGGCCGATCTCTCTCTATTCCATCCGGATGCCTTCGTAGGTCTTCCCCTTCTTTTTCCTCCTGGTGAGCTTGCCGGTGTTCCCCACACTTCTACTATCCCGGCGTCGTCCTCCTCTATCCTCTCTTTCCCCTTCTCTTCGAGCTCTACGGGTCCGTCCGTTTCCTCCATATCCCCCTCTGATCTCTCTGTCTTTTTTTCTCATTCACTCTGCCTCGCGCTTGCGCACTCTTTGTCTGTCCTGTACGTCAATTTTGAGGTTATCTTTCCTGACCTGTTTCTCTCACTCTATTCCCTCAATATGTTCCTATTTGTATCCTCACCCTTCTCCCCCTTTTTCTTAACACTGCACTCGGATTTTCCGATCGCAGAAAAGTGTCTCTATGAGGTTATGCGCCGGTGGAGACGGGTTGATAATGCAACACGCCGCCACGCACGTGGCTGCAGTTTCTGTAGAAATATCTTCCAAAATACAGGGATTTCAGTAAACTCACTTTGTCACTTTGTTTCTACCTGTGTCCGTGACTCACTGAGCAACTTTCACTATAAATTCCGCCAAATTTCACCAATAATTTCACCAATAATCACAGAGCGATGATAACCCACGTGCTATTCAATGCGCCACCTATCTCCTCTCTCCTATTTTTTACATAAATACTATTTTCAAAGGCTGTATATATGTTAAATCTAATTTTTTGACCAACACAAAAGAATCGGTTTCAAGAAGCGTGATCTATGATTTTTTCCCACAAAGTTCAATTTTCTTAAAATTTCTTTTATATTAAAAATCGAGTGCTAAATTAATACTTTATCTATAAAAAATTACATACAATTCAAACATTTTTTTTGCGATTAAAATTACCATAAACTTAAAGATTGAGATCTCCTCTTTACAACGACACCACATACGTAAAAATAACTAGCCGCATCTGATGTGTAGGATTTTTTTCCACCGAGAATAGCCATTCGTCCCACTGGGGCGCTGGCAGCCGACCGTGGTGCCACGCCGCGCCGCGTTGTCGCAACGAACAAGAGTTTCTCGATTATGTGAATTCTCACCGATTTCGATGAGCATTGGATATGTTGTCAAGACCATGATTCTGAACAACATTTCCCTTTAAAGTTTTTGTCGGTTGGATTTACTTTACGAGATTGTAATTGTAAAATCTTGTAATTGTAAATCAATCGATGTACTATCTCATCGCCCATTTCGGGGTACTTTGGATATGTTGTCAAGACCATGCTTCTGAACAGCATTTCCCTTTACAGTTTTTGTCGATTGGCTTTAGTCTACGACAAGCATGCACAGATGTACGATTTGGGAGCCGGAGCCCTCGACCCGGCTCATGAGCCGGGTCGGAGCCGTGACCTAGCTCGGACGTATGGAAGGGGAACCCACTAATTGTAAGCATGACTTGTAAACACTGCGCGGGAGAAGACGCTTAGTGGGTTCCCCTACCATACGTCCGAGCTAGGTCACGGCTCTGAGAGCGCACGGGAGCCGTTTGGGAGCACAAGAGCCGCTCTGAGAGCTAAGATCTGTGCATGCCTGGTCTACGAGATAATTGTAAAAACTTGTAATTGTAAATCGATCGGTGTATCGATCTCCTGTCTGATTTCGATGAACTTTGTTTCAAAGGAAAAAGATATTTAAAACGTCGAATCTATAACATATTTCAAGGTTATTAAATCGATTGAATTAAAAACTCACTTATTCAGCCGTAAATCCATTTGCTTGTTAGGCCTCGTACAGACTAGAACATTTCGACGAACATTTCGACGATCGGTGCCACGAACGCCGCCGCGCGCATTTCGGCGTGTATTTCGGCGCGCATTCGTGCGCGCGGCCAATCCATCAGCTCTGGGAACGGCAGCGCGCATTTCGGCGAACATAATATGCGGCAGGTGTTCGACCGGTCGCGCGTAACCTACGCTATCGCGTCGAGCTAGGCAGTCACAGGACTTCAAGTGATGAACAAGCCTTTACGGCACGAGTTCTGCTGAGCTCCGGTAACATACGCGGTTCTACTCTAATGACTGGCGAGAACGTAACGAAATATCGAGCAGACGAAACCGGCACGTCGCGTCGTCCCACCGTGGAACGTCTCGAGAGTAGCTAACAATATTTAATACGGATATCGCACGCCCCGGATATTCCGTTCACAGACAACCGGCGGCGTTGCCACCCACGGCCTCGCGTTCCTCTCGGGAGAGCGACCCGATCGTCGGAAACGCCGGCGGACCCGTGGTATTCGACACGAAATTCAGAAACTTTCGAGTGACGCCCCCGAACCAACACGTACTGGTCACAATCAACAATACAATAAATGAATAGTTCGGTTCCTGACACGTTAAGAGCGCTGCGAAACGAGCCACAGCTTTAACATAGGGCTCTTATGGGACCTTCGCCTCTATCTAATCCTCTTTGGTTCGAGCCAGCTTGGGAACGCGGAAGCGAGGCGTCCCCCTACTCCCTCAACCATCTCCGCCGATACGACACTCGGGCCTATCGCGGGGCTCTCGCAGCAGGGACGAATTTATGACGTTCGGTTCCGGGCCTCCGGTAATTTGTAAATTCTCCGGGGCACATCCGATGCTGTGCTGCGGTATCATTAAAAGTGGATCCGAGCCGTTCCGGTGTTACTCTCGTGGCATTTTCCGGATAAGACGTCAACGAGGTTGGGCAGCTGGTCATCCCTGATTCTCGATAGCCTCGTCGATTACTCCAGGTTGATGAATCCGGGCTCGGTCCAATCCTCGCCGGCTTCCTCGTGAGCGGCGTCTTGTGATGAATGCTCCGAGCGCCTCTGCTTGAGGTTTCTCGCCAATCAGCGGGCGGAGGTGGGTACCGGGTCCTCTCGGAATCCGGTTAGCCATGAAACCTCGTGAAACATTTAAGCGCGATAATTCCGTTCCACTGGAGCTCGAACGTCCCAGGGAGAGCGATCGTCACGGCCGTTTCGTTTCGGTACTGCCGGAGAGTGACCCGGTCTTTGGTGGAGAGTTCAGATAGACGTAGGGAAAACCTGCCACGTCACAAACTTTTGTTCTGTTTATGATAGAGACATGAAACAAACTGGGTTTTTTTATTTATATTGAAAGCATTCTTAATATGATATTATTATAAATATAGTCAATTATATAAACATTGTAAAACGATATTTATAAACAAAATCTTGTTTTATTGCTAGTTTTCAGTAAATGAATTCTCAGTTCAGTTCTTTCGAATGTGAAACTTTGTTTTAACATTTCAAAACATTGGCCTTGTTACGGATGACGAACAGGTGTTCAATATCATCCCTGGCAGGAACCGTCCTAGATAAACGAACAGAGCGACCCTAGATAAATCTACATAGGTGTTTAGTTTAGTTTAGGGCCCAAACAAACGCACGACCAACTGGTCGTTGACAAAATACGATTGTTCACTTGAAGGGTATTGACAAGTACCAACCGTCATTGCAGGGCTATATAAGCCCTTGCATTTCTACTCTCGGGGGCTAGTACTGTCGTAATCACGAATCGTGTCGCGTCGTGCTGCTTCTCGGAAATCAACTACCAATGAGATCGGGCTAAAGTTCCCTTTCGAATCAAAGTTTAACCGTATAGATTCTGCGAGTTCGGTGTAAAATCTATTAGGCAGTGATAAGGTTGCTCCGAGACTTCCGCATTACCAGTGCGTCAACACCATGCATCTTAGTTTAGGTAATATCTTCTTTCAACTCTTTCTATTTTAAATTCAATCCATTCGCGACAATTACACAATTGTAATACGAATTCTTATAGTAAGAATATATTTGTGATCTTTGATAATTAACGCAAATTTATTAAACCCATAATTATTGTCCAATATCTTAATCAAGTAATTGAACGTCCCCATACGATACAATCTTACCGCTCGGATTGTATCAATTAAATTATACTAGTTACGAGGCTTACTAATTATCCTAGCGACTCCCTGATTTCTCATCACCACGCTCAGCCGCACGAGACGTGGTCCTCTCGGGACAAAACACGTCCACAAGCTCGAGATTCTACACACAACTAAATTCCAACGTTCGGGCGCCAGACACTCGGGAGTGTCACGCAAAATAATTTATCCGCGCGATCGGATCGTTATTCTCGAAATTACGAGACTGCGACGTAGAAATACTCTCCAGGATAGCTAGCGTGAGGGGTACAGGGTTCGATACCGGGAGAACACGTGGCATTCCCCGCGGCGGGAAGGTTTCACACAAGAAATTAACAGCGGATTTGGCTAGAAATTCGTTTATTACGACGATCTAAATCTGTCGATCGGCTCGATAGTGTTCACTCTGCTAGCCAGCGCGTCACAATAAATCTCGCGACAGGTGTTCGTCGCACGCGCTATTTCACCCGCTTTCTTTCCCTGCGTAATGGAATCTGCAACGACACGAGTATATTACCGACAACGAGTTAACCGAATTCCGATGGAATACGCGATCTTACGCGGACTTGCTTCGTCGAGATTGAATTTACAAACATGAATCGATCACACGACCGCGTCACACCGTAGTACGAACCGAGGTTGGCGAGAGAGAACCACGGCTTCGTCTATTTTTCCGAATCCGCGCCTTCGCGTTTCCACTGGCGTCGGACAACCGCAACAAGACGGTTCCGCGGCCTCGCTTTCGCACCGGATTCGGATCGCCAAACGTAATCCCGCAGTAGCTCGGAGGATCCGTATTCTTCCGTGCTTCGAAATCGTTCGAAGTCTTCGCTAAGACGAAGCCATACAACGTCGTTCACGCTTGCGACGCGAATTACAAACGCGCGACACGCTACCCGAGCCAACACGATGTTTCACTGTTAGAAATTGTACGAAAAGCCTGATCGGCGCTTACCAAAAGCAACGAAGAGATGCGGTCGTTCGGCAACGGTTAATATCGTCCCTTTTCGGCAGCAGTCGCAAATACTCTCAAACTTTACGCAGTAGTTAACGTCTATCCGGTACAAAAGTCTACGAAGCAGTGTCGTTGCACGCGGTGGCTCGAGAACGCGGAAGTGAGGCGTCCCCCCCTTTCTCCGCATCTTTTCTCCGCGCGACATTTCAGCCTATCGCGTATTAGGATTCTCGCACGGACGAATCCTGCGCGACGGCGAGTGGCGTCTGGCGTCCAGCGACGTATCCGGCAGCGGTGTTCGCCCATTGGTCGCTTCCCGATGAGACGATTGTCGTTAGCCAAACCGGTCGCGGTACCCGTCGTTTCTTCCCGGATGAGGCGATGACAGGGTAGAGGAGATGATCGCCTCTGTACCGCTTGCCCTCGTCGGCGCCTCCAGGTTAGTTGTCCTGGGCCTCGTCGATCTCTCGATGTGTCTGCTCGGGATTCCGCCATCTTCCGGCATCGAGGTGCTTCGGCTCGAGTCTTCCTTTTCTTTTCGTCGTGGGAGGAAGATTTCCGGTGTCCCTGCCAGGACCCGGATACAGTTATGCAAAATTGCGTCGCGTCGTTCGGCGCGACATTTGAAATACATTAGGTCGTGCTCTGAGTCTCGTTCATGCCCAGGGAGATCGCTCATCGTGGCTCTTAACATGTGAGCTTCGCCAAAGGGTGGCCGGTCTTTCGCTAGAGAGTTCAGAGGGACGTAGGCCATACTGCCACGTCACAACATCAATCGATGCAGCTGGACATTCGTTATAAAAAAGTACTAACCCATGTATGTCGAAAAATTAGTAGTTCAGGAGATATTTCAATTTAAATAACTCTAAAATACCATTACTGTCGTACTATGACGTTATACAAGTAAGTAAACAGTAACGTCTTAGTCATATATATGTGGGAGCTCACTGCAGAAGTGTTCGTGTTGAAAGAAGGAAAGCACAAGTTCGCGGGTAATTTTTTATTCGTCGTCTCGTTGCTTTTACAAAATGTTCAGAGCTTCTCTTCGACACTCTCTTCGTTACGCCTTTATATCTTAATTTCGAAAGGCGGATCCTAAACCCTAAATTGCACTGATTGGGCAGTTGATGACAATTGCTGCCAATCAGGTAGTTTTCTCGCTTAGGGCACTCCCAGGATCCTTGCGCCCGAGGCGCGCTTTTTCGGGGATGCTGGAAGTGACCGTGAGGGTTTTTTTACGATATAGCGGGATTTTCCTCCAGGTCCGCGAGGTACTTACCGTGGCCTTGTATGGGCCCCTCGGACCTCGGTCGGCGCGACCCTTCGGAAACTCGGGGTTTTACGATGCGAGCATTTGCTATTGAGGCCGGCAACGAAAGATTCTGCGGAACTGGAAATGCATTGTCTACAACATCTAAAATGTACGCGTTAAAAACGGCTTTCTCAAAAATAGCTTTATTGCTGCTTGCCTCGCAAACCGTCCCGACCATTTGCACGCCAGATGTTTTATTGTACGTGCCAATGGCCGCTACATATACAGGGTGTCCCAAAACTCCTTCAAGTCCGGGAAATGGGAGGTTCCTTAGGTCATTTGAAGCAACATTTTCCTTTGCACCAATGTCAGTCGCGGCCTTGTTTAGGAGTTATTACCGAAAAACACTGACCAATCAGAGCGCGCCCTGGGCCGCCGCGCCGCGCTGCGCTCGCATCAGAGCGTTGGCGGTACGCCGTGATCACAACGAACAAGAGTTTCTCGATTATGTGAATGCTCTCCGATTTCAATGATCTTTGGATATGCGGTCAAGACCATTATTCCGAACAACATTTCTCTTTAAAATTTGTGGCTGTAGGCTTTAGTTTACGAGATTATCGCGAGAAACTTTACTCTTGATTGGTACTCGAGATTGGTACGTAGAGTCGATAGGTAACCGTGCGAAAACGTCATCGGTCCTTTTACCCAGCAAGGGGTAAACATGTCAGGTCAGCGTAGCATCCCTATTGTCCTATACCTTCCGTAAGAAACTTTCTAAAAGAAGGACAGCCGACATTTTCGAACGGTTACCCATCGACTCTGCGTATCAATTGCAAGAAAAACTAAACATGTGTTTGCCATAAATCTTACAGCGGTCCTGGTCGCATCCTGTTTTTCGTCTGACCGTCCCGTTATTTTCGTAAACGTGCTACAGCTTCCATTTCGAATTTCGACACGCTAAATGCCCTTCCTAAATTCTTTAGAAAAATCTTGCAGAAAGTCAGTGTCGTTCGAGCCGCGGTAGAGAGAACATCTCCAAAGATTTGTCAATTCAAACCTGACGGTTGCTATTAGTTGTGTTTTTGATAGTGATATTTAAACTAATCACTAGACTGCGGATATGGCAATTATTATAAGTGTATAACTATGTGTGTAGACAAATGTGAACAGTGATTGTGCGTGTGGAAAATTTTCAAGGCACCTGTGTGAAATAAACATACGAATTATTTATCGATTCGAAAGTGAAAGTGAAATTCTGGATCGTCGACTTGACCGCGCATCCTTTAGGCCTTATTACTATCTACCACCGGCTGTGCAGTTCGTCGACCTGGCTGTACGTCCCTTACCTTTCGTTACTGCCGTATACCCGAAGACATCTGTGCAGTTCATCACCGAGTGACCCAGTGACACACATTTCGAAGCAGCAAATGGATTTACGGCTGAATAAGTGACGTTTTAAAACAATCAGTTTCTGCCTCTTTTCTCGTTCGGGTAAAGTTGCCGCAAGTCGGGTAAGGATGATCCGGGTCTTCATCGATTTCAATGACCTTGAAATAATGTTATAAAACTCGACGTTTTAAATACCTTTTTCCTTTGAAATGGTTGACGGTCGGCTTTAGTTTCGGAGACATTAGCAGGCCGTGTCCGTTATCATGAACACGCATAATGAATTTACAAGTAAAGTTTCTCGCGATAATCTCGTACACTAAAGCCTACAGCCACAAATTCTAAAGAGAAATGTTCAGAATAATGATCTTGACCACATATCCAAAGATCATTGAAATCGGAGAGCATTCACATAATCGAGAAACTTTTGTTCGTTGCGATGT
Source organism: Lasioglossum pauxillum (assembly GCA_933228785.1). Taxonomy (NCBI): domain Eukaryota; kingdom Metazoa; phylum Arthropoda; class Insecta; order Hymenoptera; family Halictidae; genus Lasioglossum; species Lasioglossum pauxillum. The sequence goes on from OW121703.1 coordinate 32,101,905, forward strand.
CACGGCGTACCGCTAACGCTCTGATGCGAGCGCAGCGCGGCGCGGCGGCCCAGGGCGCGTTCTGATTGGTCAGTGTTTTTCGTTAATAACTCCTAAACAAAGCCGCGACTGACATTGGTGCAAAGCAAAATGTTGCTTCAAATGACCTAAGGAACCTCCCATTTCCCGGACTTGAAGGAGTTTTGGGACACCCTGTATATGTCGTTATAGGGTATTTTTATGCTCTATTATATTATTCGCCACATTTTATTTATTATTACATATATATACAAATAAATATTTATTATATATACAACTAAAAATTAAAGGATTTTTACTCATTATCAGTAAGAAATTATTTTTTAAAGTTATAATAACTTGTATAAAAAATAAAGCTGTATAACGGCATTCGTCACATTAGTGCGACCGTGTTGCCTTCTTAAAATGGGCAGAATTCAGGACCGGGCGGCCAAGACTGTGCCGAGAACAGCTTGTGCCGGGCTGGTGCCGAGGGCAGAATACGAGCCCACGCGAATGTAGCTGCCATGTCCAGAATCGAGCCATCGTGTGCTTTGAGCAGCTTCGAGCGACGTTCGACCAGTATAATGCCTGTTAGGTAGAAAGTGGCTTCATTTCCTCTCCTCCTTTTCCCCTTCCACTATCCCATTCCAGCACCATGCGCACACTCTAACGTCCCCCACTAAGACCGTAGACCACGGTGCCCGTGCCGTAGACTGGACTGGTCATCAGTGAGGCTTACAGAGGGTACTTGTATTCCCCTCGATTTTTTCGACCTGGCGACACTGCTGTTACCTGCCCTCGGTACGCTGGGCTCGATTTCTGCTTTTTTTTTTTAAGGGTGAGGGGGAAAATGCATTGCGCACACCCCAGAAGGGGTGGGCTCGATTTCTGCTACGGCAGGTCTGGCTGACTAGGTAGGCAGGACAATGATTCATACACAAAATCATAGTAGATGCAAGTATTTTGCCATACAGGTATAAATTGTGGTAGCAGAATAGCTCTCTCTTTCACGGAACCCCTCAAGTGGTAAAATGAAATGCATATTTTCCATTTATATAGTTCAAATACTAAGAATACTACTTGTAAATAAAATCTGAACATCCTGTTAAATAAATATTACGCGCTTATTGTTAGATCAAGTATAGAGGATTGACACTACCGGAAGTTGTGAGTCTGCTACCACGCCAAGGGAAATCACCGTGCGCAGAATCTGTGTTTTGGTTACTACTTACTGGTGACGTACCGACAGAAGAACAAACAGCTTCGTTAATCGCCGATTGGTCAATGCGACGCCAAAAGAAAAAATATTTGTGGTCTGGACCAGGAGGAGGGATTGTGGGTTCTATTCTTCAAACTCTTCCGAAAACAGTTACACCCCTAGGAAAGCTATCGGTGGCTCTCACTGCCTTCGATGCCGGGAAACATATGAAAGAAGCTTTGAAAAATCGGACATCGAGTTACAGGTATTGGGAAGTAAGTTGTAGATGAACGAGAAAGATTTTCGTTGCGGGAACCCCTTAATTTATATGGAACTTTCGTTTATAAAATCAAATGATTTTATCCGAAGTACACATATGAAGATAGCATGGAATTGTTAGCCACATTGCCTGCAATAGTTGGGCTGATTGCCAAAGGTGAAGGACTAAACGATGTGAAAGAGGAAGGAGACTGGGTACAATTTCTAATAGAGTGTTTAAGCGACGCATACGGGATCACGGAAAGTCAGAAGAAAACAATGCTTGATTTTCTTCGATTATACGTCACCTTAAACGCGTAAGTAGCAGAACAGTTTTCTTGTTTTTACGTGTACCCTAATTCACGTAAGGGAAGCCACCATTTGCAGATTTTGATTTCAATCAAAATCGTACCGAAACAGTGGCATTCTTCTGTAGCGTTGCAGGCTCACGATAACACGATAACACGTGACAATAGGGCGAAATTTTTACTGGCAGATTCCCATTCCTTCGATTAAGACTGTTACAAGCAGACTACGCTCGCTGCCTTTTTCACTTTTGAATTTATTTTACTATAGATAGACCATAAATAATTTTAAAAAATCTGCGTAAAGTTTACGAAGCGTAATTTGCATTATTCGGCAGCATGTATAGTTGTCGCAGCTTTATGAAACTAGCTACATGCGCAGCATTGTGCTTCCGAATAATGCAAATTATAAGTGAGAGATTCTTGTTGATCGTAAATTGTAAACATGGAATAATGTTCTCGGCGTACGGTTCGATCAGATTTTACACTATACAGGGTGTCCCAAAATTCGTGAAGTACCCGAAAGGTGGTGGTTCCTGAGACCATTCTAAGAGACATTTTCCTTTGCACAAAAGTCAAATTCGGCTTTGTTTAGGAGTTATTAACGAAAAACACGGACCAATCAGAGCGCGTCCTAGCCCGGCGCGCCAAGCCGCGCTGGCAAGCGAGTGTCGGTGATACGACGCGACATCGCAACGAACAAGAGTTTCTCGATAATGTGAATCCTCTCCGATTTCGATGAGCTTTGGATATGTTGTGAAGACCATGATTCTGAACAACATTTCTCTTTAGACTTTTTAGCGATCGGTTTTAGTTTACGAGCGAATTGTAAAAACTTGTAATTGTAAATCTATCGATGTACTATCTCCTCACCGATTTCGATGACTTTGAAATATGTTATTTATTCGATGTTTTAAATATCTTTTTCCTATGGAATAAAGTTCATCGAAATCGGCGGGGAGATCGATTTACAATTACAAGTTCTTACAATTATCTCGTAAACTAAAGCCGGCCGACAAAGACTGTAAAGAGAAATATTGTTCAGAATCACGATATTGACAACATATCCAAAGCTTATCGAAATTGGCGAGGATTCACATCATCGCGAAACTTTTGTTCGTTGTGACATCGCGGCGTGCCACCGACACTCGGCTGCCGGCGCGCCGGGCTGCACGCGTCTAGTTCGCGCTCTCATTGCTCCGTGTTTTTCGTGAATAACTCGTTAACGAAGCCGCGGACGACATTTTTTCAAAGGAAAATGTCGCTTGAAATGATCTCAGGAACCTCCCATTTTCGGGTCCTGGTGGAATTTTGAGACACCCTGTATATACAGGGTGGCCCACATAATCCTGAACAGCTGAATATCTCGAAAACTATGCCATCGATTTTAAAGTTCTTAGTCTTAAATTGTATGGAACTGAAGGGCCTTTCTGACTAAATAAACGTGATGTGGCCTCCCTTCCCCTTTAACGGGGGAGGGGAGGTACCTTTGTAATTTTTAATGGAACCCCCTATAAAATGTTACATATTTAGATTCTACCGGAAAAAACAAGTCAATTTTGTCTGAAACATTTTTTTGTCAGATACTTCCATGATGAGATATAACAGTTTGAAGTTCCGAGTTGTAGGTACTTGAAGCGCTCGGAAATAGCGTTATGGAATTGTACATACGCGCTTGTGTCCTTTGCTTATTCGTGAAAAAATAAAATGTACTTTAAATTAAATGTTCAAAATGTCCACCACGGGCTTGTAAACATTTATTTACTCGAAACATCAAAGTTGTTCTAACATTTTTTAACATTTCGGGAGTCACTGAAGCGCAAGCGTCACGTATTCTTTGTTTCATATCCTCTTTTGTCGTCGGTGGTTCAAACATAACTTTGTCCTTTACATATCCCCATAAGAAAAAATCTAATGGTGTTAGATCGGGGGATCGAGGAGGCCATTGACGAGGTCCCCCACGACCTATCCATTTGTTCCCAAATTTTTCGTTCAAAAATTGCCTGGTGATGATTGCAAAATGTGGAGGAGCGCCGTCTTGTTGAAACCACATTTCTCTTCTAACGTGCAGTGGCACATCTTGCAAAAGCACAGGCAAATGATTTTTTAAGAAATCACAATAACTTGCAGATGTTACAGTTTTTTGAAAAAAATAAGGTCCAACCACACAATCTCCTATTAGGCCACACCAAACATTTGAAGACCATCGATGTTGAAAGGGAACACGTCGCATTCAATTTGGGTTTTCCACGGTCCAATAATGCAGATTATGTCTATTTACATGCCCTGAATTCATAAAAGTGGCCTCATCGGAAAAAAGTATTTCGCACAAAAAGTCATTTTCCACAACACCCTGCAGCCACTCACAAGATCTAACGCGGTGATCGTAATCTGCTATCGAAAGCTCTTGTGATAAAAGCATGTGATATGGATGATACTTTTGCCGTTTCAAAATTCGTTGAATTGATGAACGACTAATATGTGATGTTTGCGCAAGTGTACGTTGACTAATATGAGGATTTAATGTAATTGTAGCAAGAATACTGGCACTATTATTTTCATTAGTGACAGCTTTAGGTTTATTGCGAGTTTTTTTACACAATTATCCGTGCTCGCGAAGCCGCTTTTCTAAATTATAAAATGTTGCATGACATTTTTTGATACCATAACGTTCAAAAAACATCACTGCTGCACGCCGATAATTTTTTTGGCATTCACCTAACGTTAATAACATATTCATTTCTGTGTCAAAAGTAGCCATAATCACAATGTTACTGCTTGAATAACAGCTCTAAACTGAAAACGTTTTCATAGATAAGTGAGTCAAACTCAAGAATTGTAAATATTATTGTTTGTGTTTCTTCATGAATAAGCAAAGGACTCAAGCGCGTATGTATAATTCCATAACGCTATTTCCGAGAGCTTCAAGTACCTACAACTCGAAACTTCAAACTGTTATATCTCATCATAGAAGTATCTGACAAAAAAATGTTTCAGACAAAATTGACTTGTTTTTTTCCGGTAGAATCTAAATATGTAACATTTTATAGGGGGTTTCATTTAAAATTACAAAGGTACCTCCCCTCCCCCGTTAAAGGGGAAGGGAGGCCACTTCACGTTTATTTAGTCAGAAAGGCCCTTCAGTTCCATACAATTTAAGACTAAGAACTTTAAAATCGATGGCATAGTTTTCGAGATATTGAGCTGTTCGGAGTTATGTGGGCCACTCTGTATATTGCGACGTTGTCCCTTTCTCGAACGGTTTTATAGCCGACGAAAAATGGTCAACCCCGGGATTTTACAGGCTCTGAGGCCGGGCCGTGCGCGGCCGTACGGACACGGTCCTCCCGGTGCAAAGGCAATTTTCGTAGGAGGCTTGAATTGACTACGCGACACGATATTCGGGCGCCAGGTATTAGAAAATACCACGCGAAACACGATAAACCTCTCGTGCTCGGTGAAGCCGAGCCCGAGTATCGAGCCTCCTCGAAACGCGAGGTGAAACAATGACGCGAACGGCCAGATGGTTCGAGCACAGGAGGTGACGGGGACAGCCCTCACGGCAGCCGTACGCGTTCGACGAGACGAGTAGACCTCCGCGGGTTCACGAGTAATTTCCGCCGCTCGACCGAATCGTTTCTCGCGCAACCGTCGCTCGAACGTTAGACTATTTCAATCCGACGCGACTCCTGAGGAAGACTTCCGATTTCCGAGATTAGGGAAACTATTTTCGCGAACGTTCACAGCGTCCTCGAAATGGACGCGAACGATGGCACGAGGCGCCCCGCGCCTCGGCACTTGCAAAATCCTCGAGGACGAGACGAACACGTGTCGTCCTCGCGCGAATTCTACGAACCACCACGATTACGAAATCGAAGAATCACAGAGTCGACTTACCGTGGTCGTTATTCTTTTCTCGGCCTCGGTATTCGCTTTTCCGGCGTCGATATTTGTTTTAGCCGGTCCCCTCGCTCTGCTCTAGCTATTCCTCGCTCGGCTGCACCCCGTACAGCCACCCGCGACGCGCGACTTGTCGAGACTTTTCGAGATTTTCGGAATTAGCGGAACGTCTGTTCAATACCGGACTTCGTGCGACGGTGACTCTTCGATCTGCATCGACGGAACGCATCGATCCTAGTTCCCCCCACCCTTGTAGAACTGCCGAATTTCCGATTGGTGCCGCGCGTAACGTAACTAGATGACGCAGGATCGCAACTACCCAAATGTCCAAGGGCCCCGGACTATACGCGACTTCCGAATACGCGAATTTCCGCTTGCCCCTGGCGAGCGGATTGTATCATTTTCGTCAGCCGGTCAGTCACACCACCCACGCTGAGATCCTCGTTGAGCGGGATAAGACGGCAGCGAGACTATTTGAAAATGTCGATGTTCGCTAAAGGATTTCTTCGTCCTTCGCTGGCGCCTCCGGGTTTGTTCGCCCGTGTATGCGGTGACTCTCTGCTGATTGCGGCCCCGCCCCGTGATTTCGTTGGCCATTCGCGATATTGGTAGTCGATCTTTCGGCACCCTTCTCGGCTTCATTCGCTTTCTCGGTGCCCTTGGCACGCTCCTATAATTTGTCGTACTCCGTACGCACAAAGGATGGCATTAGGCCTATTATCGAATCGGAAGATTTTCCTCACGGAACGCTCTTATTTTCTGCGGGTGGCTTTCGGAACCGCTAGAGGTCAGTCCGGTCCATACGCGACTCGAGTCTTTGGCCGTTTTCAAATGGCGAGGTGACGTCGCACGCTTGCAACGTCACAATATATATACAGGGTGTCCCAGTTTTTTCCGGCCAAACTTTGCCAGTGTGTTCTATACGCAAAAGTAAGAAAAATATGTTATATGAACATATGCTCTTAAATGTTTTATTAAGGAGTTATAACTACTAATACAAAATGATAATGAACTGGCATTTCGTCGACACAGCGTACGAACGTATTATGAATATCTCTGTTTGTGTTTACATAAAGTCTTATGTTTACTTGCTGAAGTAGTTGATATCGACATTTTTTATTAACGTTTTATTAACGAGTTAACATTTCAAAATGACGTCCGTTATTACGAATACAGGATTGGCATCTAACAAAAATTGACCCGTATTGATAATACGTTCGTACGCTGTGTCGACGAAATGCCAGTTCATTATCATTTTGTATTATTAGTTATAACTCCTTAATAAAACATTTAAGAGCATATGTTCATATAACATATTTTTCTTACTTTTGCGTGTAGAACACACTGGCAAAGTTTGGCCGGAAAAAACTGGGACACCCTGTATGTGTGTGAATTTACCTTATATTCTAACAAGAACACATTTCTATAGCAAACGTGGTCTCATGATGTAACAGATTCACATCCGAATCGAACGTTTGAGTTTTACTATAACATAGCTATATAGTGTAAAATCTGATCGAACCGTACGCCGAGAATATTATTCCAAGAATGCAAATTATGCCTTGTAAACGTAAAAATAGGACTTTTAAGGGCGATCGCGGACTAGATTGATCTTTTATCTAGCGCTTTTGACTATGGAAAAACCCTACCTTTTGGATTATCTTGAAATGAGAAGGCGCATCCCGTACCCATGCAATCCTGGAAAAAGGAGTCTACCCCCTTTAACATTGTAATATAATTAATGAAATATTCATAAAATCGTTTTTCTCGAATATCTACTAAAACAGCGCTAGGATTTATTTCATCGCGACGGCCGAGAATCGAAGCCTACGCCTCCTCGCTCCGGCCGCGCGTCTCGCTCCCCGTACCGGCTCTAGTGCTCGGAGCTTACTAATATATATATACTATGGATGCGGTATTCGGGTTCTGGCCAGGTCCCGAATTGAACGTAGAATACAATGCCAGCGCACAGTGGGACGAATGGCCATTTTAGGTGGAAAAAAGTCATGTCAGAAAATAGATATAACATTCATATATACTTCTTTGGGAATGTTGACTGACCCTAATTATACCCATAATAATTCATTTAACAGCGATATAAGCATAGAAATCAATACGTGAAAACTTCGAACCGTAATACGGCGAAATCGTACGTTTATATTCGTTACAAAGAAAATTGTGTCAGAGCAATAAATAAGAATCTTTAAGCTTCTATGCACGATTTTCTATATTAATATAAATAAATGTTTGCATTAATGTTCACAAAGTTCGTTTGTGAAGTCCTTTACAATGATTTTTAGACATTGTTTAAGTACCAGTTTTCTACGTCATTTAGTTGACTTTAATAGAGCAAAACTAGCAGGAGCGGGCGAAGGCGGGCTTGAAACTTGTTTTGTTTATAAGTTCAAACTATACTAAAGAGATTCTGACAAAAAAACCCTGCGGAATGTTGCGGATCCGCCTGCTACAATATTTTAAATTTCTGTATCACCATGCGTGCGTACGGTACATTCGGTGCGCCGCAGTAGTGGACTGAATGGGCATGTTAAGCGGAAAAACGCCATATAAACACACTGAGAGATAACTCACACCTCTAACTCAGATATATTTATTTCTTCTAAGAGTCACAGAAGAAATTTATTTAGAAGAATGTCCCCCGCATGGGGAAATCTCACCGCTACGCAATGGTAGGTAGGCGGAACCTCGGAACTGATAGTCACCTGTTAAACAATGCACGTGGCGACAGTTCAGTTAAAAAGTAAAGTGTATTCACACAAACATATAAACAGTACACTAAATATATAGACAGTACGCACTTTTTACGAGGTTTGTACCTCACCGTTCGTTTGTTACAACCTTCTTTCGTCAAATGCTCTTTGTTTTTGTCTGCGCATTCCTAAAGTTTTGGTCAACCGAACAGCTAGATTTGACAAGCTGTACCTTTAGTTTTAAGCAGTAATTTTCCATTATACATTTTTTCTAAGTGCCATGGAGAATGTTACTACTTGTAAGTACCTATTTGATCATATATAAGTTATTTAAATAATATTTTTTGTGAAGATTTTGATGGTTTTACAAATACCATTTTTGTATGCCATGTAACCCACTTGAAAATTGAATAACTAAAACATGCCGCAAGATCTTGCCATAACATTTGCATAGAAGTTACTTTAGACTGTTTAAAACAAATACTCACAGAAATTAGCTGCTGACATCTACATTGTTTGTATTTTATTTTTTAGTTTCAGCTGTTTCAGTATCGAAAATAGAAATTTTTGAATTATGGATTGTCACGTTGATCTCTCTTCGACGAACGGAAGGTTCGTGAAAAGGGTCAAACTCGGGCTTTGCTGGTACAGAGACCGGGCCGCGTTTAGCTGAGTACACGCGGTCCGCTCGGGACAACGGAATTCGAGAGTCCGACGGATCAAAATTGAGTTGTTCGGCGCCAGGCACCTTGAGGGTGCCACGCGAGACGCGATGCGATTCTCGGCCTCGGAGAAGCCGAGGCCGACGGTCGAACTCTCGAGATACGCGGATGGAAATTATGCCTCGAAACGGGCCAAAGGATTCGAACACGGGAACGTTCGGATGGCCCCCTCGGCAGGGCGGATCTCACAGGAATTCTCAAATGATTAACGACAATGTAGACTCGAGATGTATAATCGGTCGTCGGAAGGTACAAAATTACGGCCTCGTGGTCGCGACCCGAGAGCCCGCGCTCTTCATACAGCTTGGCGATAGATGAAAGTTCGCAGCGCGGTTGTCTTGTACAATGGAACGCGTGTCGGAATCGTCGTACAAAATCGCGATCTTCCAGGAACGCTGGACAACGAAATTCGCACGCAACGCAGGTGGACGGCGCAATATGGAACTGTCGCGGCGGCCGTCGCTCGCGATTCGATTCTACGCACGCGGTATCGATGCTACGTTTCGATCGTCGGCGCGACACAGGATTCGAGACAACTGGAGATTATTCTCACGACACGCGACTCCTCCGAGGAATCTTCCGAAATCACGACACACGGGGAAAACTCTCGGAAACCTAACCTCAAAACGCCCTCGGAACGGGCGTGAGATATTGGCACGAGGCGTCCGGCGCCTCAGCACACGCGAAAATTCGAGGACAGAACGAGAAGCGTTCGCCCTCGCGCGATTAAAGTCGAGCCACCTCGCAAAGAAATATCGACTTGATCACTGGCTGACTTACCGTTTCGCCCTTTCTTTCGCTCGAGATTACGGCTTCCGGGAAGCAACCTGGACCAATTGTTCGACGGGTCGGCGCTCTCGAACTCGGCTAATCCGTACGGAAAACTCTCACGGACACTTCGTTACTCGTCGACCGGAATCGCGAAGGTACGGTTACAATATCGATTGTTGCCACAACGGGAGCCAGCGCGACAGTGTCGCATCGATTTTCGATCGCGCGACGGCTCGATCCTTTTTCCCCCCTCTCTCGACTCGTTGCCGAATTTTCCCGATTGGCGCGTGCCACGCGCGTGACATCCTAGCTACCAGGATCGTCCCTATTAAGGTCCTTGGGCCCCAGACCAACGCAATACGGAATTTGCGGTCACTTCTTGACCGTGAGAGGTTCGCCCTCTCTCTGGGCACGATCGCACCACCTACGCCGGAACTTAGCGTGGTGAGGCGGCGTCGGGACCACGAAAGGTCGGAGTGACCGGTTGTTCGGTAAGGGCTCCTGTCCCTTCGACGCCTCCGGGTGGATTTCCCGAGTGCTCTCGGTCCAAGTCGTCCTTGCCCGTGCACGGGGCTTCCGCGATATCGGCCAGTTGTTTTCTGCGGGGTCGTCTGGTGCTGTGTCTCCTTCTCGGGAAAACTTCGGTCGGTCGGGGTACTTTTTCCGCGTCCCTGTCACGGCCCTGTAAACTGGCCGTTCTCGGCGCGTACGATAGATGTCAGTCATCGGTAATCGGTCGGTACGGAATTTCCTCGGGGAACGCTCTCGAATCCTGCGATGCTGTGTCGTGACCCGTGAGAGGGCGGTTCAGTCCTTTTATGTTACAATTTTAACTGAAATTAACGGAGAAAGTGACGTCGCAAGATTTGCAACGTCACAGGATATCCGATAGACATTCCAAAAATATAAATTCAATATACAATTAAATCATAAATAAATTTGATATCAAAGATGTCACACACAGTTCTGCTAGCTCAATGAAATGTAAATTGAAAAGATTATTTCGTGAGTTTAAGAACAAATGGAAAACTTGCTACAGAAAGAAGAATATCTTTGTTGTTTGGGATTGGCTGAGCGTGTCGGCAGCGTCAACGCGCCGATTTACTGCGCCGCCCCGCTATCGGCGGACCCGCACGTAACCGCGAGATCGAGAGTCGATAAGCAGCTAGCAGTAGCTTAGACCAGCACCGTCGAACGTCGATTGATATCGATTATCGACCCCAAAAGGGAGATTACTATTGGCGGATCGCGCTATCGATCTGCCAATCAATAGTTCGACGGTGACGGTAAACTGCCTGCTGTTCGACTCCGATCTCAACGTTCTTCAATCGTTCTCGTTCTTTCTCACGGTAAACGTCGCGCGTCTTCTGACCGGTTTGTCGCGAGTAAACTAACGATTCAATATCTGCATTCACGTACGCTACACGTGAATATCTCTCACGCTACAAAGGATAAACAACTGGTTTATCTAACAACTATCTTTATTACACTTTTCAAGCCAAAACGAGCTTGTGTTTTGGCTTGTTACATCTCACCGCTGTACATAGTTCGTTGACATATTTTTGAACGAACCCCAGTTGGGGAAATAAAGTTAATTCGAAGTGAAGTGCTTTATTCTACCCCTGTTACTCCGTAACATTGTGAATAAATGTGTCAGCTGGTTACAAACTGACTTGAAATTAGAATTTAAGGGGGATCTATACCCTCAGATTTTGGGGTTTTTATCAATGTTATCAACCTCTGTGCAGAAAAAAAGTTTGGTAACATTGATAAAAACGCAACTGCATAATAAACACGAGATGGAGTTGCTTGCTATTTCCATATTCTATTCAGCTCGTCGCGAATGCCGTTATACAGGACAGGTCGTACTAATATTAGTGCCACCGATGAGAATATGTACCTCGTCTGTGTCAGTTTTGCTATGACTCCACATTGACAGCAGTGCAGCAGTGAAATGTTGCACAATATCGCAGCACTGATTGACAGTCCTTCTGACTAGGCACCATCTCGTCTAAACTAACTGAAATAAAATTGGCTCTAGATTGGCTCTACATCAGAGGTAACCTCTGTCTTCATGAACGTAATATGGGGAAATCTCTGCTATTTGAATGAAATCACGCGCATCGATTTTTTGTCCTTATACGAACATATTTTGAGCTACACAATAGTTCATTTGATAGGGGAAGGTTCATCACGGCGCGCCCTGCTCATCATATCAGTCAAAAAAGTCTCTTTGAGACAGAAAATCACATTGAACTCTGCGGTTATTTTTCTAGATTTTTCTCTACTTTGGGCACTCATATTATTAGATATGAACATAATCTCGTTAAATCAATAGCAGAGCGCACGGTATTTAACCTTCCTCTATAGAATGAGCCCTCACCCAGCCATAAATCGGCTCAAATAAGGACAAAAAATCGATGCGCGTAAACCCATGTTTCGACCCAAAATCTAGTAAGATTCTAGTTCCTTTCTAGTTACAATCCGAGGGTATAGATCCCCCTTAATTGTTATAAAAATAAACCAAGCACATCTGGCACAAAAGGCAGACCAACAAAAAAATTTGAAGACTGTAGCATGAAAGTCAAGAAATATAAAATAAGTAACTTAATAAACGAGAGAAGTTGTGCCGAACTAATACTTGCAGCAGAGGTAGGATTGAGGAAAACTGGGAAACATGATGCAGCTGATGTACATAATAAAGTATGTGTCTTTGGGACCTCCTCAAGTGGCAAAGCAAATTGTTTAGGATTGGACGGGATAGAATACTCTTCGATGAGGAACGAGCACACTTTATTCCCGTCTTGCGGGTAGTCACTAAAACTTTATACACAAAAGAACTATGTACAGTCTTCTAGCCAAAATTGTATGTTTTGGCTAGAGCAGAATAAAGAATTGAACAACGGTTATTCTTGCAACAGTGATTTTTCCCAGCTGCGTTGCTGAGAACTGAGTTTGAAACAAATTAGCTTAAAAAAGACTGGTCCCACGACGCGCGACTTTTGTAAGCTCTTTAGCGATATGAATCGATTGTCTTACTCGCGAAACCGGTCAAACGACGCACGACGTTTCTCGTGAGCAAGAGTGAGAACGACTGATTAACGTTGAGATCGGAGTCGAACAGCTGGCAGTTTACCGTCACCGTCGAACTATTGATTGGCAGATCGATGGATCGATCAGCCAATAGGAATCCCCATTTTGGGGTCGATAATCGATCTCAATAGACGTTCGCCGGTGCTGGTCTAAGCTACTGCGAGCTGCTTATCGACTCTCGATCTCGCGGTTATCGTACGAGCCCGCCAATAGTTGGGCGGCGCAGTGAATCGGCGCGTTCACGCTGCCGACACGTTCAGCCAATCCCAAACACAAATAAAGAAACACAGGCTAAGTGTTTCTGAAAAACGACCGCGAGCTTTTACTAGCGATGAAGCCCTAGCATATTTTATAGATTGTAGATTGACGAAATATACATATCAATTATCACGAAAGCGTGCGTTAGATTTAGGCCATAATATTTATCCGTCATATTTAAAAGTACGTAGATCAAAATTAAATTGTTTTCCATCTTTAGAAAATATAATAATTACTGAAACTATTGCTTCTGTAAATTTACAAAGCCTGATGGATATTACATGTCGCCGTCTTGTTAATTTACAACAAAATAGATTAGATAGTTTAGTAGCAGAACAATTTACTCTAATTAGTAAGTGGGTTGTGACGGAAGTTCTGGTCATAGTATAATAGATATAAACAAAAATTTTTAAATTCAAATGACGATGACGAATATTTATTCGCCTTTTTTTTCGTGCCTTTAAAAATACATTTAGTCAGCGATGAAAATAAAATTTTATGGTCGAATCCGAGACCATCTTCTACACGTTTATGTAGACCAATACAATTTATGTTTGCCAAAGAAAGCGTAGACCTGATAGTCCATGAAACACGTCAAATTCAAACTGAAATAAATACATTGCAGTGATGGAAATAAACGGAAGAAGAATCTTTGTAAACCACAAAATGATTATGACGATGATAGATGGGAAAGTGTGCAATGCATTGACTGAAACAAGTTCTAGCCAAAAATGCTACATTTGTGGAGCCACTCCCAAAACTATGAACATAGAACCAGACTTAAATACGATTACTTTAGACAATTATAAGTTCGGTCTATCAACCTTGCATGCATGGATACGGACATTCGAATGCTTTCTCCATATTTGTTACAGACTAAATATCAAAAAATGGTCGGTACGAACGAAGGTCAAAAAAGAAGACATGTTAAAAAGAAAAACAGAAATACAACAGAAATTTAAAGAGGAAATGGGATTGCTTGTTGATAGGCCAAAAGCAGGAGGAAGTGGCTCAACAAATGATGGTAACACAGCTAGAGGCTTTTTCAAAAATTATAAAAAAACCTCAGAAATAACTGGCATTAATGTGGAACTCCTTGAGCGATTCTTTTACATATTATCTGCTCTTTCTTCAGGTTACCATATTAATTTAGTAAATTTCGAGAAATTTGTTCGTGAAACAAAAAAATTATATTTAAGATTATATCCTTGGTTTTATATGCCCGTCACAATTCATAAATTATTATTTCATAGTTTAGAAATATATAAGTCATGCGTATTGCCCTTTGGAATGATGTCTGAAGAGGCTCAAGAAGCTCGCAACAAAGATGTAAAAGGGTTTAGGATTGGCCACACAAGGAAGAATTCCCGTGTAAATAAAAATTTTGATTTAATGGCAATGCTATTAATTACTTCTGATCCAGTTATAAATGAATATAGAGTGATACCACAAAAAGATCGAAATTTATTACCAAAAGGTGTATTAGATCTTACTATGACCGGAACTTCCGTCTAATACCACAAGTATTCTTAGCTACAGCGACAGATATTACCAAAGAACTATAGTTAAATTTTTTTGTAGTGATATTGTTATATTTAGATTTTATTGTTATACTTTAATATTACTGTCACATTTTTTATTTATTATTTAATATTATTATTGCATTTTTTATTTCTTTTTATATTTATGTAATTTATATAATATTTTTTACATAAATACTATTATCAAAGGCTGTATATATGTCAAATCTAATTTTTTGACCAACACAAAAGAATCGGTTTCAAGAAGCGTGATCTATGATTTTTTCCCACAAAGTTCAATTTTCTTAAAATTTCCTTTATATTATAAATCGAGTGCTAAATTGATGATACTTTATCTATACAAAATTATATACAATTAGAACATTTTTTTCAAAAATTTTAAAAAAATTTTTTTGCGATTTAAATTACCATAAACTTAAAGATTGAGATCTCCTCTTTACAACGACACCACATACGTTGACATCACTAGTCGCATCTGATGCGTAGGATTTTTTTCCACCGAGAATAGCCATTCGTCCCACTGTGCAGCGCCGCCAGGAGCAGTGATGCCAGAAGCAGTGATGACGTACCGTGGACCAGGGTGACCATATTCTCGGGGAACCAGTCCCCTTACGTCTCCGTCCCTCGCCCAGATGCTCCGTCAAGCCTACCTCGCTTCCCCCACTCTTACCACTACCGCTGCCGCGTACCGCGTGGAGCCGACTCGGTAGCATGCTCCACGCGTACGCGGCAGCGGCAGTGATGTGATCTTGACCCACCGAAACTCGCGCATGCGCGGCCAAGACAGTAGCGTATCTACAATGACGCAGCCGAGCGGCCAGGGCCCTGACGCCTTGAGGCAGTTATTCTGGCGGGAATGTACCAGTGTTATTTCCTTGTTTTATTATGTATTCTTTTGCGTAGTTATTGCAGTGCTCTTTCCCTATCCCATCCTCAAAATAAAGAATAAGTTTCAATTATAAAATTCTGCGTGGTGCTCAAGCTACCCGATTTCATCGAAATAGTTACGTTACTGAGGCTGAAATTGCCGCGCATGCGCGAGGTACGGTGGGTCAGATCACATCACTGGGCAGCGGTAGTGGTAAGAGTGGGGGAAGCGAGGTAGGCTTGACGGAGCATCTGGGCGAGGGACGGAGACGTAAGGGGACTGGTTCCCCGAGAATATGGTCACCCTGCCGTGGACGTACCGTCCTCGCCACGTTGCTTCTGCTGCGCACGCGCTGAACACGAACGTACTTCTACTCTGCCCGGGTGAGTGCCTGCTCGATTGCACGCGCGCTACACACATTCTACCGTATCTCTACCTCTGTCCGTGTGGACTACCTGCTCGCTGGTCGACGCCGACGCGTCCCTTCGATTTTCACGTTACCGAAGTTTCGGAAGCATGAATCGGAAAGTCGGCATCTGGAGACAGCGCGCATTTGAATCCCGGCACGGCGCACAGTGGAACTTTTCGTCCATTTCGGAGACAAAATCAAAGAACTTCCGACAGAAATGAGATAGAGAGCTGAAATTTTTAATTACAGCTGAGACTTCACAGAATATGGGAAAAATAGGAAGATTATTGTACGAACATTTTTTAACCTTGAAAAAGATCGTCAAACTTGCACAATGTCACGAAAATTGTGGTTTTTGCAATACCACCGGTAGAAAAAATTTTTTCTGTAACATGCCATACATCATTTCCTGTAGAATTTTTCATGCTGAATTCAAATCTGGTCTCAAAATTTGTCTACGACTTCAGGATTTTACAAGAAATCGATTTTTGTGAACGAATTGTTTAACGAATTTTCTCAAGGTTATAAAACGTTTGTACCATAATCTTCCTATTTTCCCATATTCTGCCAAGTTTCAGCTTTAATTTTAAAAAAATTTCATCGCTCTACCTCATTTCTATCGAAAGTTCTTTGATTTTATTTCCGATTTGGACGAAAAGTTCCACTGTGCGCCGTATCCCATGGAACGCCTCACAGTGTGGGACCTTTCGTCCAAATCGGAGACAAAGTCAAAGAACGTTCGATAGAAATGAGGTAGAGCGATGAAATTTTTTTTAAATTAAAGCTAAAACTTGGCAGAATATGGGAAAATAGGAAGATTATGGTACAAACGTTTTATAACCTTGAGAAAATTCGTTAAACAATTCGTTCACAAAAATCGATTTCTTGTAAAATCCTGAAGTCGTAGACAAATTTTGAGACCAGATTTGAATTCAGCATGAAAAAATCTACAAGAAATGATGTATGGCATGTTACAGAAAAAATTTTTTCTACCGGTGGTATTGCAAAAACCACAATTTTCGTGACATTGTGCAAGTTTGACGATCTTTTTCAAGGTTAAAAAATGTTCGTACAATAATCTCCCTATTTTTCCCATATTCTGTGAAGTCTCAGCTGTAATTAAAAATTTCAGCTCTCTATCTCATTTCTATCGGAAGTTCTTTGATTTTGTCTCCGAAATGGACGAAAAGTTTGCTATAACTTTTGATCTAAAAAAGATATCAAAGCGGTATTTGGATTAATTTTTTTTGGAAAAACCGGGTTTAATGGTCCATCCTAAAATATGTTTTGTATTTCTTAAATAATTTTTTCGTTGATTTTTTAAATTAAGATGGTCCAGAGGGCCCCCAACACAAATTGATTTTTAGTATAACCATGCTCTATAAACAATTACGAAAAAATTTATAAATATTCTACCTAATAGCACACATGACTGAGATTTGTTCAGATTTTTTAGATTATGCAGACATGTTTAAAAAAATTGAAAATCTCCAAACATTCGAAGAAAATGCATATTTCGTATTGAACTTTTCGAGATACCAGTTTTATAAAAATTCGGTAGTCAGATATTATTGAAACAATTGTCCTTAATTTTTTCAGAATTTTTTATAAACTGTATCGGTGTTAAAAAAATCGAAATCAATTTTTTCGATACTTCTTTACCTTTTTGTAGATGTATTATGTAATATCGAATATTTTTATAATCAGAAAAGTAATGTACATTACTTAATAATGCAATATAAAATATTTTATTTACGTTATATTTCAATATATGAGCACAGCTTCCAACACTTCCGGTTGGCGTAGGCGGTAAAGTCTTCAGCTGCGAACTTTTTGGCCCTTGATCGAATCCCGCACCGAATAATTCTTTTTTTCCTTTAAACACTTTTTTTGTTCTTTGTTTACATTAAATTGTTGTAGTAACATTTCAAATATATTTTCAAAATGTTTTAAAAATGTTTTATGCAATAGTATCTCTGACTACGAAAATCCATCATAATGGCTCACAATTAGTTGCAATGTCTTTCACATTATGTACTATTTTCATTTATTGATTCTGCTGAATGTGAAATGGTATGCAACTTCATATTTTACTATTGCCGTATGTTAGTTAGTTTCTTTTCATTTATCATTGGAAGAACTCTTAATTTTCAAACATTAGACATTTTGGTGTTTTGTTATCTTCGCAATGGCAACTGATGTATCATAAGCCCACAAAGTTTGATGTCCTACGATTTCGAACCATTTATAGCTGTTGTAACTCTCAAGAAACAGCAAAGTACCAACGGAGAAATAGATAGATGGTCATGTATGGTATTTGTGTGTAAAGTGAGGTCTTTGAATGTGATGAACAACGAAGTCAATGGGCAAATTAAATGAATCCGACTCAAGTTCCAATCATTCATCTCAGACAGGTTCTGCGGATGACAAAAAAGTAGAAAGTGGATGTGAAGTAAAACAATCTCAGATAATTACAATGATGTTAAAAAGAACAGAAAACATAAGGATGTTCAGACTACCGATAGCGATATGATAAAAATATGGAGAGATCCATTAATATTGAACGATCCCACAGAATCGGATTCAATTGAATTTTAAGATGCACGCGTTGAAGAGAAAATATCGCAACTGCCAAAACAAGAAGTTATACATAACGTTCGACGACGATAGCGTTGCTAAAGATACACTATCGTTGCAATTATCTAAATGTGAAATTAATAAAAGAAGGTCAGCTGTATATAAAAAGAAGAAAAAGGTCTTTAAATCAGAATTTAAAATTACGGTAGATGAACAGAAAATTTCCAATTTTAATGATAAAAATAGAACCGAGTCTACAAAGATTCGAACTCCTCTTGCCAATCGTTCAAACAATGTTAATCCAAACAGGTAATTAGAAATAAAACCATAAAGGATACAGTTTCACAAGAGTATAATTCACAAGAATATAATTCTTTAAAATGATAATAAATTCTTACTATAAAGATTTACTATTATTTTTACTATATTCCACCCGCAATTTAAAAATAATAATAACACTTTAAAAATATAAGTAAAATGCCATTGCTATAATTATATGAAAAACAAAGAACAAAAAAATGTGTTTAAAGGAACAAAAGAATTATTCGGTGCGGGATTCGATCAAGGGCCAAAAAGTTCGCAGCCGAAGACTTTACCGCCTACGCCAACCGAAAGTGTTGGAAGTTATGCTCACATATTGAAATATAACGTAAATAAAATATTTCATATTGCATTATTAAGTAATGTACATTACTTTTCTGATTATAAAAATATTCGATATTACATAATACATCTACAAAAAAGTAAAGAAGTATCGAAAAAATTGATTTCGATTTTTTTAACACCGATACAGTTTATAAAAAATTCTGAAAAAATTAAGGACAATTGTTTCAATAATATCTGACTACCGAATTTTTATAAAACTGGTATCTCGAAAAGTTCAATACGAAATATGCATTTTCTTCGAATGCTTGGAGATTTTCAATTTTTTTAACATGTTTGCATAATCTGAAAAATCTGAAAAAAATCTCAGTCATGTGTGGTATTAAGTAGAATATTTATTAATTTTTTTGTAATAGTTTATTGGGCATGGTTCGACTAAAAATCAATTTGTGTTGGGGGCCCGCTGGACCATCTTAACTTTAAAAATCAACGAAAAAAATTATTTAAGAAATACTAAACATATTTTAGGATGTACCATCAAACTCGGTTTTTTACAAAATAATTTAGTCCAAATTTCGCTTCGATATCTTTTTTAGATCAAAAGTTATAGCAAAATGTGCACCGCGCCGCGCCGCACAGTGGGCCAGATCGATACGCTAGCTGTTCATGAGCCAAAAAATCAAAGTCCTCATATCGATATTTAACGAATGTACAATGTTTCTTAAATATCCATTACATTCGAAAACGATAATAATAATTAGTGATTAAAAACTCTTTTCACAATAAGCGTTCAAAGATCAAACTTTTTCAGATACGATTTATCGCCGAAGAAATTGCTTTTCTTCATAACGGTGTCCTGGAAAACCTACTGAAGATTAAGTGCCCAATTTTTTTTACACGAAGAATGTATATCTATGTTGAGAACGCACCAGGAACTAAACATTATTGTTCATAATTTGTCATAAAAAAAATACTGAGTCAACTAAGGAATACCGTCAAAGTTTTTCACCTTTGACAAGGAATAAGTTAAAAAGTGATGAAAAGTGATGGCTCTAACAACGTGGAACATTTTCAGCAACATCTCCTCTAAAAGATCCTGCAAAGATCGCGGCCCCCTCAGACCACCGTGAAAATTATGATGGTTTAAAGTGACGCGTGACACGCAATTCCGCGGCGAGTCGCGTTGCACGAGACGCATTGACGACTACTCAGCGGCTCTTAAGAATGTAAAGACCTAACCCAGACCTATCTTATGAATTTTTTAGATTATACGACCATTGATAAACATTCAAACTTCTTGCTAGCTTAGTTGAATCATTTGTATTTGTGAGATCATAATGATAGCATCGTAGTATAGCATCACAGCACTTTTTCCATATTTAAAACCTGCATTTTACCTTTGTCAAGAGGAATTATAGTATACATTTTTGTTTACTAATAGATAAATACAATCACAAGCAGAAAATCCGTATGATCAATTGATTGTAGTTAGTAACTTTGTAAAATATAATACTTAATCTTGTTTGAATTTTTGTAATTCTTTAAATAAGACAGTAATAACACATTTTTGTTATTTCATTAAATGTAATAAACTTCATTTATTCAAAAATTATGGATTACTCTTGTTTGAATGCCTGAACAGCCAGTTTTCAATTATTATTCATTATTCACACGATTTTTCAGACATTTCCGGTGATGTAACAAAAAAATGTTTCCTACAAAAAGTAATCAGTACACAGTCTTTTACAAATCTTAATACAAAAAATTTCAAAAAAAAATTTTTTTTAATAAAAAATTGTGGTCACCTTTATTATTTATTTATAACTTATTAGATTTGGACGAGATTACTACGGATAACATACGGAGATTAACGTAAAGAGAACAAACGGCGATGACGGTAACTGACGAACAGAACAGAAAACGGAACTAACCTAAGAACTATGGGACCCGCAATGGTCCCCGACGCTACGGTAGGTGGCGCGGCGCGAACTTACAAA
The DNA here is from genome assembly GCA_933228785.1 of Lasioglossum pauxillum. NCBI lineage: Eukaryota > Metazoa > Arthropoda > Insecta > Hymenoptera > Halictidae > Lasioglossum > Lasioglossum pauxillum. Next base: position 32,123,113 of record OW121703.1, read on the forward strand.
CTAATACATGCGGATTGCAATCGCTAACATAACTATATATTTTTTATTCAATAATGTTGTAGCTGACACCAAGACGAATCCAACGATATATTTAATGTGGTCTATATGTTTTGAAATAATGGTGAAACAGGCGTGAACAGCTAGCGCGGCGATCTAGCCCACTGTGCGCCGCGCCGAACAGTGGTCTGGAGACCCTGTTTTCGTGGCCAATATTATTTTAGCATTATTTCAAGAGTTAATATCATAGTATTGTAGGTCGTTGAATTTGTCTTGACGTCAGCTATATGATTATGAAATAAAAAATATATAGTAACGTCTAAAAAATAGGGGTGGCCTTGATATTTGAAGAAAAAAAATTTTTTCCAAATTTTTTATATTGAAGTTTATAGAAAACTGAATGCTGATTAACTTTTGTTGAAATCGTTTTTTTGTAAGATCATCACATATAACTGAAAAATTGTGAACAATGCTTCTCGAAAGTAGTTTTTTCTTGGCTTACATTAAAAAGACGTACATATTGACATTTTTCAACGTGTCTAAGCATCAAGTAATGCTACCAAAATGAGTAACATATATATATATTTTCATTTATACATTTGTCAACCATAAAATGTTTTTGCAACCAGTTATGATGCTTTGTTTTAAAGTTTTTTAATACACGATGTTTCCATTTTATAGCTACATTATTACAAAAGTGACGAATTCTCTTCTTAGTTGATTTTTTGTATGCTTCATTAACATTGCGTTCTAACATTGTGTTAAATATAAAAGCAGACACAGCAATTACTTTCCTGTTCGGATCGTCTATACTGTGCCATATATTAAAAAGGTCTTCATTTTTAAAGTAATACTTATCTACAAATATCGAAATAAAGACAATAATAGAATCAACAAATAAAAAGTAAAAATAATTAATCTTCCGTGAACAGAAAAATCTGGTGGCGATCAAATGAACAAATTAAGCCTACTTGGAAATCTTTCCGACATTATTATACAGAATTATTTGAAACAATAGTACACTTTACACTGTATGAAAAACTAGACTAAATAACTGAACTATGAATTATGTATAGACTATGTATAATGTATAATATAACTGTAATTATATAACTGAGATTAAAATACACAAAAAATTTAATAAATTCGTCCGCTAGGAGAGATGTTTCTCTGTTCACTTCGAATACTGCACTAAAAACTAATGTGAACAATAGAAGCATCCTCAGACCAAACCGATTTCTATTGTTTATAAAACAAAACACTAAAGCGAACAAGACTGAATGTAGAAAAAACATATACATACATTGTACTTCCAAGCTGCTATGCAAGATTCAAGTGGAACTGCGTATCTAGGCGTGGAATAACCGCGGGCCCGTATTTGTTAAAATCCGTTTATAGTTCAAGATTGCGGGAGATTGCAGTTAAAATTTACATGACCTTCTTAGCAAATGTTCAAGCTTTCGTATAAAACAAGTGCGATGCTTAACGATCTTAAACGTTTTTGTATAATTCTTTTCAAAGTTTGAATTGCTATTAATTTATGTTATTCGTGTATGGACTAAACAATGCTTAAAAATGGATTAAATATTTGAAATGCGCTTACTAACATATATAAAATCATCATTAAAATCTATTTTCTGATATTCGATGATTGAAATCTAAAACGATTTATTTTACTTTGAATTTTCTGACCTTGTCTTTAGAACGCTGTATCTCATCACAGAATCATCTAAAATGAATAATATTTTGGATTTGGGAGGTTTGAAGGGTTGTTACTTTATAGGAAAACAAATTTTTTCAATATATAAAAGTTGAAAATTGAATTTTGGCCACGAAAACAGGGTCTCCAGACCACTGTGCGCCGTGCCGGGATTCAAATGCGCGCTGTCTCCAGATGCCGACTTTCCGACTCATGCTTCCGAAACTTCGGTAACGTGGAAATCGAAGGGACGCATCGGCGTCGACCAGCGAGCAGTGATGGTATTGTCGGCGCTTTTCGCGCGCATGCGCGAGTTTCATCAAGGCCGTATCTACGTCTACGTCCGAAAGTGGGGAACTATTGGGGAGAAAGTAGTGGGAGACTATATGGCGGGAAATTAGCAGGGCGACCAAGGTACCCGATCTTCGTACTTGACTGAGGCCGTCTGAGGCTAGAATCGTCGCGCATGCGCGTGAAAAGCACCAACAATACCATCACTGCCAGCGAGCAGGTAGTCCACACGGACAGGGGTAGAGGTACGCTTGTGTGTGTAGCGCGCGTGCAATCGAGCAGGCACTACGCGGACAGAGTAGAAGTACGTTCGTGTTCAGCGCGTGCGCAGCAGAAGCAACGTGGCGAGGACGGTACGTCCACGATACGTCAGAGTGGGGGGCTCAGCCGGCCGAGCCGCCGGAGGGGAAAGGTCCTCGCGTCCACCATTCTGGCATCACTGGCCAGGAGTGCCCGGTGTCCTGTATCCCCCGTACTCCTCTTCACCTCCGTGATCCTCTATACTTTGCCATGTGTTCGCGTCCCTTCAGGTGACGCTGCTTTCAATCGAGTTGATTGGACGCCATCGACACCATAGTGTTCGAATTCGACCAATCATCTCGATTAAAAACAGCGCCACCTAAAGGGATGTAAACACATGGCAAAGTACAGAGGATCACGGAGGTGAAGAGGAGTACGGGGGATACAGTACACCGGGCACTCCTCGGCGGCGCTGGCATTGTATTCTACGATCAATTCGGGACAAAAGGCTGTGCAGCTGGCTTATGGCAATACCACATCCATAGTATGTGGGTGGCCTACATAACTCTGAACAGCTCAATATCTCCGTTACTTTTCGTTGTACAAAAAAACTTCGTAGGACAAAGTTACACTGTTTGAAGGGCCACATATAACGGTGTAAGGGAAAAAAAATGTCAAGGTCATTTTTATGAGATTTCAAGGTTATCGATGTTTTTTTAAATGGAATGAGGTATTTTTTAATACATCAATCGATGCAGCTGGACATTCTTTATAAAAAAAGTACTAACCTATGTATGTCGAAAAGTTAGTAGTTCAGGAGATATTTCAATGTAAATAACTTCAAAATACCATTACTGTCGTACTAAGGCGTTAGTGTTTACTTACTTGTGTAACGTCTTAGTACGACAGTAATGGTATTTTGGAGTTATTTACATTGAAATATCTCCTGAACTACTAACTTTTCGACATACATAGGTTAGTACTTTTTTATAAAGAATGTCCAGCTGCATCGATTGATGTATTAAAAAATACCTCATTCCATTTAAAAAAACATCGATAACCTTGAAATCTCATAAAAATGACCTTGAAATTTTTTTTCCCTTACACCGTTATATGTGGCCTTTCAAACAGTGTAACTTTGTCCTACGAAGTTTTTTTGTACAACGAAAAGTAACGGCGATATTGAGCTGTTCAGAGTTATGTGGGCAACCCTGTATATCAGTGTCGGAGCTGCTCTGGCGCGTACCATTTCATAGGCGCTTTTCGTGGTGCATCAGGATGACACTCGTGTCAATAGGTTTCCACATTACGCATTGACAACGCGTTTTTTTTTGCTAGTGGTATCCCCCGTCGGCCTACTCCACTATGGCGCACGATAATTTCGGGCAACAACTGCAGAAAATTAATTACAAAAATAAATTCATAAGATAAATGTTGTCGGAAGTTATCGTGCGACATAGTGGAGTAGGCCTACAGGGGATACCATTAACAAAAAAACGCATTGGCAATAGTACCTCAATGGTAATGCGGAAACCTATTGACACGAGTGTCGTCCTGATGCGCCACGAATAGCGCCTATGAAATGGTACGAGCCTGAGCAGCTCCAAACACTAGGGCCGGTACGGGGAAAGAAACGCGCGGCCGGGTCGAGGAAGTGTAGCCCTGTGTTCCGATTGAACCCACCGTTTTTCGCGCATGCGCGGCAATTGCAGTCTCAGTAACGTAACCATTTCGATGGTCTTTTAAAAAAGACTTTTAAAAGTATTAACAATACTTACCTTGTCCCGCGTCACGACTCTCGTCCATCAGTCGCCCCGCCAATAACACCGGTACATTCCAGCCAACATAACTGCCTCAAGGCGTCATTGTAGATGCGCTACTGTCCTGACCGCGCATGCACGAAAAACGGAGGGTTCAATCGGAACACTGGTGTAGCCTACAATTCTCGGCAGCCGCGATGAAATAAATCCGAGCACTGTTCTAAATTATTTACCGCATTGATGTAAATTGTAGATTTGGACAGGCTGCGGCTTTCATGCCATATTACTTTTTTTTTCAAACAAACGTTTCTAAAAAAAATAAAGAAAAATGTCCGACCAAAAACCAAAAGTTTTTTCTGAAATTTGAAAATTGAAGCGTGTTTTCATTACCTATAATCAATCAACATTAGCGACAATTGTTGTGATGGTTACGTCTTCTCGGCGGGAAACTTTCCTCCAACCACAGTAGCTACCGGTTCCTCGTCGCACTGTTCGGCCTACTAAGGGTACGATCACAATGGATCCGATGTCGGACGATTCGCCCGACGTCCGATTAGCACAAATGACAAGTTAAAAAATAAATGGTGTTTGTGGATACACCGACTTTCATTTAATTCGAATGCCAAATAATTAAATTTCCCGTACACTTTGGGAAACATTGACTTGATCTGTTGTAGACAAACTCTACCGTGTACTGAATACAATTTTCTATCTAGTGACGAAGACGGAGGTGTCCCCGCTATTCATGTCGCAGAAATACTCGGTGCTTGCCAACTGGATATAAACCAAGCTTTAGCTGCTGGGGTTTTAGCGTATAATGATGAGCCGAAGAGCGGTACCATGTCACAAGTAAATTCGACTATTACATTCAGTCAGATGTTATAAAGAACTTTTTATCTGTAGACTTAGGAAACTTTCTGTATGACCAGTACAATCCAGTCGCAATCTAGTTCCCTAAGGATCTCCACGATTACTGACTCTTCGCCTACCCCTCCCACTGGGGGGCATCCCCGCGAGGGGCCAAGAAGCTCGAGCTGCCGCCAGAGTTGGGCAGGAATTAATTACATGAGTTATTAATAACATCTTCAATTACATGTGCAAAACTAGACTATAATTACAATAAAAAAACGGTGAAATGGTCCAAAACATAAAAATTAGTGGTTTAAAAGAACAATTACACTGAAGTAATTGTTAGACTCAATTACAATTACTGTAATTGTGTTAAATAATTGCAATTACTGTAATTGTGTTAAATAATTGCAATTACTTGTGTTAAATAATTGCAATTACTTGTTTCACAATTACTGTAATTGTAATTGTGGCCCGCAATTACAATTACTGGTTGAGCCAAAGTAATTGCCATTACCAATTACAATTACATGTAATTGTAATTTTTTTTATTTCTGCAATTCCCAACTAATTTTAATGCAATTACAAGTAATTGTAATTGTTAGTTGCAATTACAAGCAATTGTAATTGTTAGTTGCAATTACAAGTAATTGTAACTGGTAGTTGCAATTCCTGTCCAAACAGGAGACGCTCGCGCGTGAACACTTACACGCCGCTAGGGTACTCTCACACACCGCTAGATCATGTATACGTACGCGAGGATTGCAAGGGTCCGGGATTCCACTAAAGATTTCTCGATAATGCAAAGACGGGGTTTTTTAGTAGTCGAAATCGCTTCTTTCACGTTTCCGAGCAATGGTTTTGCAATATTTGGCTGCATGTTGCCCGTCAGATGACGCTGCAGTCACGCCGGCGTAGTAGCCTCACCGACGGGCAAATGCAGTCGGATATTGCAAAATCATTGCTCGGAAACATAAAAGAAGGACTTTTGAGGCAAACAAGGGCCTACATTGATCTTTCATCTAGCGATTTTGACTACTAAAAAACCCCGTCTTTGCATTATCGAGAAATCTTTAGTGGAATCCCGGACCCTTGCAATCCTCGCGTACGTATACATGGTCTAGCGGTGTGTGAGAGTACCCTAGCGGTGTGTGAGTGTTCACGCACGAGCGTCGTCTGTTTAGAAAGGAATTGCAACTACCAGTTACAATTACTTGTAATTGCAACTAACAATTACAATTACTTGTAATTGCATTAAAATTACTTGGGAATTAGTAAGTAATTGTAATTGAAATTACATTTTGCCCAACTCTGGCTGCCGCGCGGTCCGTGTTTACATGGTGTCCTTTTCTACGTTCAGCACCCTTTTGTACTTTCGGAGCGGTCGGCGCGGTCGATGTAGTCATAAAAAAAAAGTTTCCCTACACGATCTCTGTCCCTGATCGCGCTTTTACTGTATTAAGAGAACAAGAATCCACATCCGCATAGGGGTCCTGTAGGATATTACTGAAATTAATGAAAATTTTAGGAATTCTTTTTAAAAAATGTATTGAAAACTCACTTCCGAAACTCCAGGGTATTTTATTGGCTAATTAAACAACATGAAAATATTTTTTTTACTATAAAAACAAATAGTATAAGAATGTTATAAGAGTATGCGAGTGATCCCTACTAGCATTCATGGTTGACCAACGGTGACCATCGCACAGAGTGGTATTTGACCTGAAACCTGGCCAAAAATATTTTCTTGTTTTTCCTACGTTATACAGTTAGTTCATGAGTAAAAAACTCATTTCTAACTACATACTATGTAGTAGTGTAGTAGAGTAGTGATAATAAGTATATTTGTGGGTGTTCATATGTAAAACTAAGGCGTAGGGCAGCGTTAAGGCCACTACAATTTATATAGGCAGCTACGAATAAAAAAAACTTTTTCAATGCATTAGAAAATTGTATTTGTTATAAAAAAAACCATAAAAACTCGAATATATTAAAAGTTTAAAAATAACCTTCTTAAAAAAATAAAAAAGATTTAAAACGAATTAACGAATTAAATCTTACAAGTATTTTAAAGCTATTAAAAATTCACAATGACAAATTTTCAGGACTATCTGTATGTGGTTGGGAATCTGTATGGGGCTAGGAGAAATTTTTTTATACTTTTTAGTCCGTCTTAAAAACGTGGTATATTACAACAAAATTTCTTTTATTTGAATTATAAAAAAATTTTTTTATTTTAATAATTTGTATTGTAATCCAGTTCTGTGCTATGTTTAAAGTTTCAAGTCTCCAGCTCAGTGGTCGGCACGGATGCGACTTTCAGGCCTCTGGCGACTCGCGCCGCCTCCTTTTCCCACCGCACGTCTCGCTCCCCGCAACGGCCCTAGTCCTCAGGCCCGTACCTATCCCAGAGCGTATGAACTGCACGTGGCGCATTAGGGTGACACCTGCATCAATAGGTTTCCACATTACCATTGAGGTACTATTGTCAATGCGTTTTTTTTATGTGGTATCCCCTGTAGGCGTATTCCACTCTGTTGCATGGCAATATCTGAAACTAACTTTGAACAATAAACACGTAACAGAGAGAGAGAGAGAGAGAGAGAGAGAGAGAGAGAGAGAACTTTGCCAAATACTTCTTAATTCTATTGCCAAAATTTTAAACAGTCTATCGTCTGCGATGCGAGCCGCGACATCTAATCTTTCGTTCGATATATCTGATATTCCGACTACATCGAAACGTCCACGAAGAAGTTTGTCTGAATGACTGTTTAAAATTTTAGCAATGGAATTAAGAAGTATTTGTCAAAATTATCTCTCTCTCTCTCTCTTCCGTGTTTACTGTTCAAAGTTAGATTCAGAAATTGTCTTGCAACAGAGTGGAATAGGTCTACAGGGGATACCACATAAAAAAACGCATTGACAATAGTACCTTCACAATAATGTGGAAACCTATTGATACGGGTGTCGCCCTAATGCGCCACGCGCAGTTCATACGGTCTGGGATAGGTACGGGCCTGAGCTGCCTCGAGGACTAGGGCCGTTACGGGGAGCGAGACCAGTGGTGTAATTGAACCCATCGTAACTCGCGCATGCGCGGCAATTTCAACCTCAGTAACGTAACTATTTCGATGAAATCGGGTAGCTTGAGCACCCCGCAGACTTTTAAAAAGGACTTTTAAAAGTATTAACAATACTTACCTCGTTCCGCGTCATGTCTCTCGTCCATCAGTCGTCCCACCAATAACACTGGTACATTCCCGCCAGAATAACTGCCTCAAGGCGTCAGTGCCCTGGCCGCTCGGCTGCGTCATTTTAGATACGCTACTGTCTTGGCCGCGCATGCGCGAGTTACGGTGGGTTCAATTACATCACTGAGCGAGACGTGCGGCCGGTGAAAGGAGGCGGCGCGAAGCCGCCAGAGGCCTGAAAAGTCGCATCCGTGCCGACCACTGCTCTAGCTCATCGGGAAGTTAGTTTAAAGTCAATTGCAAAATTTGTACCGAACAGACAGACAAGAAAGCGAGTTAATTAAAACATGGTAATAAAAAGGGGCTATATTTGGGGCTTCATTTTTTTAAATGTGAAAACTTTTTGCGGTATACTAATTCTAGATATCCTGAAGTTTAACAACACGTAACTTTTATGCTGTTGCGATGACTTGTATATGTTTAAAAACACTAATTTATGCAAAAATGTCATGAAAATCCAAAAGCTCTTAGTCAGGCTTGTAGATCGGTAAAAACACGTATAAAAAAAATTTTAACATTGACAAAAATATGATTAATGTAATGTACATGCCTTCTGTAACAATATCCATCAGAAATGTCGCCACAACGATCACTTCCATGCGTTCGAACGGAATGCTGCGACCAAAGACGTGTGGGTAAGACTTTAGAAACTCCCCCCCCCTTCCTTCCGACATGTGACATACGTCATTCTATTCGTTTTGACATGCTGAACACAAAATGTACGTGTCATTTTTGGCTGAAATGAATAGTTTTCGAGATATTCACAAAAAACTATCACTAATACTGTGTATTATGTATTATGTACACTGTATTGAATTTTTCGTATTCCTGCACGCTTTGCTCTTTCGTAAGCCTGTCTCGGCGCGGCGTTTGTTTAATTTTGCTTCTAAACACGCTGCGGAAATGAGAGAGAAAACAGGGTCTTTTAATTTTGAAAGACAACTCCTGGATTTCCGTATGCGTGGTATCTCCGCCCCCCTCCCCCCACCACCTAACCCTAACTAATTCTGATCGCATGGTTTTTCATTACTAGTTCCGCTATAGTTTTTTCCAAATATCTCGAAAACTATTCATTTGAGCCAAAAATGACACGTACATTTTGTGGTTAGCATGTCAAAACAAATAGAATGACGTATGTCACATGTCGAAAGGAAGGGGAGGGGGAGTTTCTAAAGTTCAGCCGACGTGTGTATGGAACAAGTGCTATGTTCTAAGTGCAGGCACGGGTTTGGGTAAACACAGCTAAGGAGTGTTCCGCGTGATGACATGTTTATCTATCTATTTTGGGACGCAACCACAACTTTCTGTGTAAATATTTCCAATTTTGATTTTTGGCCAGGTTTTCAGTCCAAATACCACTCTGTGCATCGGTTTGCCTACTGTCGGGGTCATGGGGCAACCAATGGCAACGATATTCCCCCTTTATCCAGGGAATCGGTAAACTATTGGGAGCCCAAGTTGGCCATCCCGCCTCATAAAGGTACCCGCCGGCTCTATCTCCTCTGTTTGGGGGATAAGAGTAAGGAAGGGGGTGGTCAGCGAACAAATGGTACTACTGAGGAAACTGGACATGGACCCTACCAAAAAACGGAATCAAAAACGTAAACGGAAATCAATTAGAAACCTTTAAGAGAAAGGCCGGGTGGACGGAGCTAATAGCTGAACACCGACCAGAACCGAGGATGGTGGTCACATCCGAACAATCAGCCATATTTTCTAGGATGTGTCAAGCCCACCCAAGAAGGAAGATCCCGATGAACCTGATATCAAATCTCTGAGGAGACAGATTTCGGTGAAGTCGGTGAACCCTTCCTTCTCAACCCCATCGCGAAGTAGGTCGGCAGGTGAAGACCGAATGGAATTGATATCTCGGCCCAGCCGAGATTTCGATGAAGTCGGATTGGATCCGAAGTAGCAGTAACTTCTTCCCAATGGTCAAAAAATAATACGCGGTCCCTTGCATTTGTACTCCCAATAGACTCACAGCATAGGCGGGGAGGGATTAGCCCTAGGGGAGGGTGTGGAATTGCCCTAGGGGAGGGTGTGGGTAAGCTTCTGGACTATCCGGAAACAGTGTAGGGACGGGCTCAAAACTTGACAAATTCGACATGAAAATATGGTGAAGGGGGGGGGAGTCTAAAAGGGCAGGCGAGACACCCTGCAGGTCTGAAGGTGAGGGGGCCCGACGTTCACACCGAGCCGTAAAACAGCTCAAAATACCCAAAAAATTAGGTAGCATGGCCCGCTCATCAATGACGACCGACCCGTCTAGTAAGTCGACGACTCTGAAAATGGCCCGGGCCGAATAAAACAGAGGGGACGGCTGAAAAACGAAGACAATTGCAACCCGCTAAAGGGCCGAGTGCCGGCAGCGCCAATTGTGAAACTGGTGTTTAAAAACCGGTGTGCCCTAAGGAAGCGAGGGGCGGCCGAACCGCCCCTCCCCGGCAATAAACACGACTACTACTACTACTACTACTACTACTGTGCATCGGTTGGGAGTCAGTTAGGATATGATTAGTGGTTTTGCCTACAAATCCCCAACACAGGGCCTACGACGATAAGTTATGTCAATTTGCCAACGAATATCCAACGTTGGGCATACAGTTATTATAGTCGGTTATGTAATGTGAAATTTACTACAATAATACTATATTGGCCCAAAATTAAATATATCATCTAACAGACGCCAGAAATGTTGCTGCAACCAAAAACATGTTAATTTCCAAATTTATTTATTTTGTATTTCTGAATATACTCACAATTTGTAATTTTATCGCGATGATCCACTAAAGTTTTATTGTGAGCACAGCCTTGGAATTTATTCATTTCTTTAATTTTTCCATTTTCCAAGGGGAAGGCTAGGGGTAATGTTCATGTAGTATAAGATAACTCTTTTGGATTTGTTCAGAATGGGCATTCCTTTTTTAGATATTTTGATTTATCTAGCAGTCCAGATCAGAGCATCTACTTATTTTATATATCTTTTTTCCCAATTTTTACCATGGAAATACATTGTTAATATGTATGTACATATATTATTTATGATATACCATAAAAATAACCGTGAATGAGAAAATCAGAATAATATGTTAGTGGGCCCAGCCCAGTTGGCCGTTCGTATTATGTATTCCTCAAAAGAATTAAGGGATCACCTCTGTGAACCCGAAAAATTGCTACCAGTTTACACGATCATAACTCCGGCCAAAATTGCTGTATCGATATCGTTAAACAATTGTTTGAAAGCGTAAAACCTCTAGTTTCAGATGCTCTGTTTCAAAGTTTTGCTATGTTGGTTTTTTACAAAGTTATAGCGAGATAAAGACAACATTGGCGCTTAACAAAAATTTTGTGCAACTTTGTAAAATCACACGGGGAGAAACAAATTTTTTTTGATAAATCGCATTAATATCATATGGAAGGGCTATCTTTTCTGTGTAAAATGTGTAGTTGTTGATTATTGTGCGATTTTTTTTTATTCGAGTTATTCAACATCGAAGTAAATGTTGGCTTTTTAACTTTAACTGGCTCCAGAAAGCGAAAAAATTATCGTAGATTCTTGTGCAACAAAGCAATAGAAAGAGCGTTTCTTTCTCTTCAAGGCATTTCTTTTGTTTTTTCAATTTCATTAACATTTCGATATACTAGGTGTTTCTGAAAATATGCTTAAAACTATGCTTATGCCTCTAAAACTAAACTTATGCGTGTGTGTGCGTGTGCGTGCGCGTGTGACACTGACCACTTAAGTAACAATATCAATAACGTGTTGTTCATAACGTTATGTTATTTATAAACGCGGTGGTAACACACGTTATTAAAATTGTTAATTAAATAGTCAGTGCCATACGCGCGCACACACACACACAAAAGAGGCATAAATCCGATCGAGCAACCTCCACGCGGCATGACTTGGGTACTGCTAACGCCGGCGGTAGTGTTCTTACGGATGACGAACAGGTGTTCAATATCATCTCTGGCAGGGACCGTCCTAGATAAACGAACAGAGCAACCCTACATAAATCTACATAACTGTTTAGTTTAGTTCAGGGCCCAAACATACGCTGGTCGTTGACAAAATACGAATGTTCACTCAAAGGGTACTGACAAGTACCACCCATCATTGCAGGGCTTATATAAGCCCTTGCATTTCTACTCTCGTGGGCTAGTACTGTCGTAATCACGAATCGTGTCGCGTCGTGCTGCATCTCGGAAGTCAACTACCAATGAGATCGGGCTAAAGTTCCCCTTCGAATCAAAGTTTAACCGTATAGATTCCGCGAATTCGGTGTAAAATCTATTAGGCAGTGATAAGGTTGCTCCGAGACCTCCGCATTACCAGTGCGTCAACACTGTGCATCTTAGTTTAGGTAATATCTTCTTTCAACTCTTTGTATTTTAAATTCAATCCATTCGCGACAATTACACAATTGTAATACGAATTCTTATAGTAAGAATATATTTGTGATCTCTGATAATTAACGCAAATTTATTAAACCCATTATTATTGTCCAATATCCTGATCAAGTAATAGAACGTCCCCACACGATACAATCTTACCGCTCGAATTGTATCAATTAAATTATACTAGTTACGGGGCTTACTAATTATCCTAGCGACTCCCTGATTTCGCATCAGGTTTGTTCGCGACATTCCAATTGTCCAAACAGAGATTTATCCAACCTAGTGGCTCCCCAATTTCGCATTGGGTTCGTCCGCATCCTAACAGCTCCCTGATTTCGCATCAGATTCGTCTGTGCTCTTATCCAACCTCACAGCGGCTTCCTAATTTCGCATTGGGTTCGTCCGCGTCGTTATACAACCTCCTAGCAGCTCCCCGGTTTCGCATCGGGGTCGTCTGCGCATCGTTCCTAGTGACTCCCCAATTTCGCATTGGGTTCGTTCACGAAGTTTCACCTTGCTAGCAGCTCCCTGATTTCGCATCAGGTTCGTCTGTGTTTGACTCCATTACTAGAGGCTCCCGGACTTCGCGTCAGGTTTGTCCTCGACGTCTATAATCCTAGCGGCTCCCCAATTTCGCATTGGGTTCGTCCGCATACCTTAACTAACAAATTGATACTATATTCCTAGGGTAACAACTCTTCGCCGGCCACTCGTACTGCTCGCAGCCCTGGCTCGTAACACAGTGTATTCGGAGATATCAGGTAGCCGCTGTAGGTGGAACGGTAATTTTTGCGAATCACTAACTTCAAACACAGCTGACATAGGTAAAAGATTGTCGCAGCGGGTTCATGGGGTGCTCAATCGAATTGGCAGAATCTCTACTTTAATCTGACTTTCGGATCATGGTATTGCGATCATTTTTCGCTGAGATATAGCGAACACCCCGTCCATTGATGATATGCACATTACGTAACAAATATTTTTTGCATCACAATAACCTGAAGAGATATTTAGGTGTCCTGTTTTAGACGAAACACCCTGTATTAGGATTTTGGAACAATAATAATGGGTTAAGTGATTAGCACGAATCTACCAATAAACACAAATATATTCTGATTATAAAAGAATAAGTTACAATTATGTAATTGTCGCGACTGAATAAGATGGTATGAAAGAAAGTATTATTACCTATGTTGACGCACTGGTAATGCGGGGTCTCGGAGCAATTTTACGAATGCCTAATAGATTTTAAACCGGACTCGCGGAATCTATATGGTTGACTTTGATACGAAGGGAACTTTAGCCCGATCTCACTGGTAGTTCCGAGATGCAGCACGACGCACAGTGGTCCCAAAGTCCGAAAACGGGGCCAAAACCTCAAGACGTTCCTGGATTAAATTGAAAATTTGTGATGTAATGTTTTCAAGATCACTGATTACGAATCTGAATTTAGAATTTCTAAAAACAAAATGGCCGATTTAATATGTCGTACGGGTATTTGAAAAAATGATTTGACTCTGATTACGATTCTGTACTTAGAATTTCGGAAAACAAAATGACCGATCCAATATTGGGGACAAGTATTTGAAAAATTATTCGATTCTATAAAAATTGGTAATACAATGTTATCGGGAGATCTTTGATTACGAATTTGAATTGAATAATTTGTTGGAACAGGAAAGTTGATTCAAATATGGCAATATTTACAATGGAAGTATGAGGCATTAGTAAATAAAACTAATATACCTATCATTAAATTGCGTTTATTGAATCAGTCTAGTAATGAAATTAATTGAAAAGAAATTTCAATTTCCGTCACTGTCGTTATCGGCAGATTCAAAATCTTCACTGGATGCTTCAGATATTTCTTCTGTGCTTGTATCCTTATTTATTCTTGGCGTTACTAATAAGTGAATTGCTTCGGCATCTCAACTTCTTTTGCGGCAATTTTCTTATGTGTCCGCCATTTTGGATCGGCTATTTTGTTTTCCGAAATTCTAAGTACAGATTCGTAATCAGAGATCCTGAAAATATCTTATTATCAATTTTTGTAAAAATCGAATCACCCTTTCAATTACCCGTCCGCCATTTTAGATCGGCCATTTTGTTTTTTGAAATTATAAGTTCAGATTCGTAATCAGAGATCCCAAAAACGTTGTATTACCAATTTTTATAGAATTCGAATCCTTTTTTTCAAATACCCGTCCGCCATATTAGATCAACCATTTTGTTTTTCAAAATTCTAAATTCTAAATTATCTTCACAAACAGCATTCATAATGCACAATTAAAATCAATACGATATAATACAATTTATATAATGTACACTTAAAATTCGCACTGAGGCTTCGAAGAGTATGAAAGCACTGTCTAATGAAACATCTCGAAAATATGTTCTCAAAGAATTAGACTATAATTTTGCAAATTAACGGAACTACGGCCCGTTGGAGGTCATTAAACGACTCATATTAATCAGAAAAATGTGACACATATCTTGAGCAAAGTTGTAAAAGAAAAAAGTTGAAAATAAAAAAGTTAGCATCGCATTGGTATTTTAAACAATACCCCAGATATCACACCGGCTCGATTTTTGCCGGGCCCCTGTGTGCGCCAATGCGCACATACCACCTGCAGAAACTCGAGCTCAGGGCCAGCAGGCTGTGCCGGTATTTTGCCCATTTGCAAAATTGCAAGGGTGCGAGATTCGCGTTCTCATTTCGTGATAATACAAACACGGGTTTTTTCAGTAGTCAAAAACGTCAAATAAAAGTTCAATCCAGGCAGCAATCGTCCTCAAAAGTCTTATTTTTTTACTTTAACGACATCTGCCACATTCCTGCGACGCGCCCTGTGTTCTGTATACCGGCATCGGTCTGATTGGCCACATTAGTGTCACCGTGCTGCCCTCTCAAGAACAGGCTGAATCCCGGCCCGGCCTGTAGGCCCTGGGCTCGAGTTTCTGCAGGTGATATGCGCGCCAATGGCGCGCACAGGGGCCCGTCCAAAATCGAGCCGCCTGGGCCTCGAGCAGCTCCAAGCGCTGTGTTGCCCGTATTGCAGGCGAGCAACAATAGCCCTCTAGTTTTACTCGCCATTCTCTTCTATGTCCTAAAGTTACTTACTCCATACCGTCAATGAAACCACTAAATACAGTTGAAATTATATCGTGTTTAGTGTCATTTTAATCAGAAAAATGCTACAAATAAAAGTTGGCGAAAGTCCCATAAAAAAATAATGAGAAATAAATTAGTTTTGTAATTGGATTAGTAGTGATTCACACCGATATACCCATGTAGCTCGTAATGAGACTTACAATATCTATTTATAAAGATTTGATAAAGGCTTAAAATTTAATTTTGTTTCAATAACACAGTATATGGAATTTCAATCAAAAATACAAGGTCTTCTCGGCCGAGAAGCAAAGGAGGAGAACATAAAAAATTATGTGACTTTAATAGCCAAAGACAGATTGATTGGTTGCAAGGAGACAGGAGTTTCTGATCCACGGTACTCCGCATTATTACATTATGTCATGGAAAATCTACCCGATAATTCTGATGTGAATGTGCGTAACAAATTTTTCTGCTCCACTATGTATTTCTTACATGACACGGATAATTTTAGATATAAAATTTGTTATCCTTTTCTGTTTTATTATATTCACAGTTATCTCGAGCTATTACACGGGTATTAACTACAACAATGAAAACTGCCAAAGGAAGAACATTTCATCCGGAACAGACTACTATTGCAGCACCAGTTTTTCAGGTATGAAAAAAGTTGATTGCTGAAGTGGCATCGCATAGCAAAATCTCTGGTATTAAAAGCCTACGTTATCAGAATCTTTCATTTTATCAAACAAAGTGTATGTGCGTCAGAACCTTTATCTTACTTAAATATTAAAGATTTATGGTTCATTGGAATTAGTTCTAATTACACACAGATCCAGAATCTAAGTTTAACGCTTTCGTTACAAGTAGGTTTCTCTAAAGTACATCGTGAAAATTATACTTTCGTGACACATGGTTTAAAGGTAGAAGATCGAACAGCTTCAGAGAATTCGAGACGCTGTAACAAGTTTGAAATGTATCAAAAATAACCATTTGTGTATTAGTTCGAAACAACTCCGCATCTTTTGAATACAGTTCGCTGCATACATCCCAGATAGCCAAAATGCTCGATTCTGGCCAGGGCAGTTATGACCGTGTGGGCTCGTAACGTTCCCTCGGCACAAGCTGCTCTCGGCCCGTCGGTCCTGATTTCTGCCAAATTTTACGACATTCGCCACATTAATGCGACCGTGCTGTCCTCTTACAATCTCGGACCTACTTAAAATTTGGCAGAAATCAGGACCGACGGGCCGAGGGGAAGCTTGTGCCGGGTTTGCGTCGAGGGAACGTTACGAGCCCTCACGGTCATAAGTGCCCTCCTCAGATTATAGCCATCGTGTGCCTTTTGCCCATTCAAGCGACGTTCGGCCCGTCTACCTGGCCCCGACACGCCGGGCTCGATCTGAGCGCGAGGATCGCTTGGCTATCTGGGATGTTGCACAGAGTTTGAATATTTGCACAATACTGATTCAGCGTACAAAGGCATAACTACATCTTTATGCAAATAGAGAGTGTCCCAAAATTCTTTCAACAGCCCGAAATAGGAGGTTCCTGAGATCATTTGAAGCGACATTTTCCTTTGCAAAAATGTTATCCGCGGCTTTGTTTAAGAGTTATTAACGGAAAACACGGATCAATCAGCGTGACCTAGACGCGAGTTGGCACAGTCGGCCAATAGACAGTTAGAGCGCCAGGCCGTTTGTATCAACTCGCGTCTAGGTCGCACTCTGATTGGTCCGTGTTTTTCGTTAATAACTGCTAAACAAAGCCGCGGATGTCATTTTTACAAAGGAAAATGTTGCTTCAAATGATCTCAGAATCTTGAAGGAATTTTGGGACACCCTGTATAAGTTCTCGCGAGGTAATTTATTTGCGAGATTTAATCATGTTCCGATGGTATGAAAATCTTGTCAGATTGGTTATTGATTGTTTTTTATGTCCATGCATAAAATACATAAAATCCACAGTCTGGTTATGACATACAGTGACCGAAATATTGATAGGTTCACTTCAATTTGTTAACATAACGCTGCGTTTAATGTAGTATTTTTTATTTTACTTATTATTATTTATTCAATCTAATAAAGTTAACAAAATATACAGCTCAATTGAATAACACAATGTTAATTAATGTCAATTACAAATTTTCTATTACAACACTTGAATTTTAGTTGCGAAATAAACATAGGTTTATTATGTATTTTCACATAAAAAATTAAAAAAAAGAAAAGATAAAAATAATTCAGTACTTAGTTGAACCACCTTTGTGTTGTATAACTTCAAATATTCCGCGTGGAATTGATTAAATTAATTTTTATAATGTTTCTAAATTAATTTCAGACCACGCCTCTCTAATCCCATTTTTTAATTCTGAAACAGGGCTATACTGTTTTCCATTGTCGTATACCTTTCGTGCTAATATTCCCCAAAGATTTTCAATCGGATTTAAGTCCGGACTCCTTGATGGCCAGGGTAGAACTTCGATTTTTACCCTCTCAAAGTAGTTTTTAATTGTTTTTGCACGATGTATTGCTGCATTATCGTGTTGGAATATTAAATCAGGTTCACCAATCTTGTCGCCATATTCGTCCAGTACGTCTTCCAATAGTTCCCGATATATTTCTGCATTGGTTTTTGGAGGGAACCACATTATCGGAGTCTTACCGTTTCAGCCGAATGCAGCCCAAACCATTACACATCCTCCTCCATGTACTCTTGTCATTTTTACACTTTTCCATCATGCAGATCGTGCCAGTAATATTAATACCCATCTCGGCCGTCCAAATTAAATCTTTTTCCATCAGCAAAAATCACCGTCTTCCACTTTTCGGTCCATGACATATGATATTCTGCTAACTTTAATTTCTCCACCTTGTGGAATTTAGTTAGCGGAGGTTTTTTCGCTTTTTTAGAATATTTAAGTGTCCCACTCGAGCTCACAACTTGCTGTACACATCGAATACCAACTGGCAAATATAATTTCATTTTTATTTTCGAGGCATTAAGCATATTTTGCCGTGATTTTTGAAAAATTTTACCTTTGTCCCTGTGTGTTGATTTTTTTGGATGACCTGTAGATTTTTTACTGCCGTATTTTTCTTTTAATTTTAAAAAATTGCTTACGACATTTAATGAGCTTTTCAATCTTCTTGCAATTTCTGTGTTAGAGAGACTCATATTGTGGAAAGCAATAATTTGGGCCGTTTCATTATCATTTAACGATTCCCCCGTGTCATTGTGCTCTAGTAATATTAAACGAACATAAAATATTTTTTATAATTCTTAAACTTCATAAATCTGTGTACTTACCACACAAAAACGTTCAAAAAATTGCTCTATCAATAGTAATTTTTCAATATTTCTCCGTGAACCTAAGATTATTTCGTATCTCGTACTCGATAATTTTCAAAGAATTTTTGAAACAGGTACATCTTTACATTAATACTGTTGATAGTCGACTGACTGCTTACACAATGTGTAGAACACATTCTTGCGAAATAAAAAGAAATGCCACAGTGCACTACCGAAAACGAAAATAAAAGTAGAAGCAGTAAACCAGCCGATGCGGCTAATGAACCTATCATTATTTCGGCCACTGTACTAGGGCAAATGTATTCACTTATTTTACACATATCACTCTTTGCTCTAGGCCTGTGGACTAAAAGACATGAGATTCAATCAAGTATTATTATGTGTATCAAGAGCATTCGGTGCAATCGCATCTATTATTTGGGCAAGAGCTGTTAATGCACCGGTCGAGCATCCATCTTCAAAATGCACGTACAGTTACTTGGAATCCATACAACCATCCATACGATCATGTCCGAACAGAAAACGCGGAAAACATGTTAAAGATTCTCAAAAATAAAAGTGTCGTTTTACTAAATGTGTTCTTGTAATTTTATACACATAATACAAAATTTATTATTCTTCAGATCTAACATAAATCGATCTATTTCATTTGTAAAAATAATAATAGAAAATGGAAAGGTAAATATAGCCATGAGGGGACCCAACTCGGATCACCTTCACCTTAACATATGTTGTCAAGGACAACATACTGAACAACTTTTGTCATTATATATATCCGTCGCTCGGGGTTAGTTTCCGAGATATTCGCAAAAAAACTATTACTATTACTGTATTGAATTTTCCGTATTCTTGCATGCTCTGTGGCAACGTAAGCCTGTTTCGGGGTGGCATCTGTTTATTTTCTGTTTGTAAACACGTTGTGGGGATAAGAGACAAAAAAGATCAGTGTCACTCTACAGGGTGTCCCAAAATTCCTTCAACAGCCGGAAATGGGAGGTTCCTGACGTCAATTTAGAGCAACATTTTCCTTTGCAAAAATGTTATCCGCGGCTTTGTTTAGGAGTTATTAACGAAAAACACGGACCAATCAGAGCGCGACCTAGACGCGAGTTAGCACAGTCAGCCAATAGACAGTTGGCGCGCCGGGCCAACTGTGCCAACTCGCGTCTAGGTAGCGCTCTGATTGGTCCGTGTTTTTCAATAATAACTCCTAAACAAAGCCGCGGATAACATTTTTGCAAATGAAAATGTTGCTTCAATGATCTCAGGAACCTCCCATTTTCGGTTGTTGAAGGAATTTTGGGACACCCTGTAGAATGGTCTTATCGCTAGGACGCATAGTTTCCGAGATAAAAGCGCAAAACCGAAAAAGGCGACCTTCTACGTGCCCCCCTGCATCCCACTCACCTCCTAGGAGTGGGGACTTTTAGTATGTTTACTTCCTAACTAGTCCAAACACAGACCCAAAGTTAAAAATTGTGTTCCTTCCATTTTCCTCTACAACTTTTCGTTGACTGGACTATGCATGTTGATATACTATACATTTTTGTGTATACAATATCATACATGTATATGTTTAGGAAAATATGCTATAATGTATGCTTTATGTATATTAATGAGACACATATATTTATTAACATTATATTTAATTAAGTACAGTATAAATGTAAAGATACATTCCACTTAAGACTTCAATTTTTTTCCAATATGTATGTGTACCCACACATGTAAGTATTTACAATTTAAAATATTGACAATGTAGAAAAATATATTGACTACGGAAACAGAACGGTTTACTTATACCTATGTATGTATTTTATCCAGTATTATTCAGAGGAAGCTAGAAGCTTGTAATAAATCTATTTTAAGAGTGGGCATTTATGAAATAATCATCTCACGTCAGTTCAGTATAAAAATGTGCTTACGGCTTACATACTTTGTTGTCGTCCTTTCCACGAAATAAAATGATTACATAATATCTGAGATTATCTACCGCCGTATGCTAACTTTGTTATGGAATAACCCATATAGCACAGCCTGGAGATGCTCGAGGCCCAGGCAGGTCGATTCAGGCCGGGTTCTCGTGCGCGCATTAGCGCGGATATCACCTGCAGGGGCTCGAGCCAGGGCCTGCAAGCCGGGCCGAGATTCAGTCTGTTTTTGAGAGGGCAGCACGATCACACTAATGTGGCCAATCAGTGCTTCGATTGAGCCCAACTTTTCTCGCACATGCGCGACACTGGGCGGGTCGCATGGAAATGAGGATTGCAAGGGTGCGGGATTCGCGTTCTCATTTCTCAATAATACAAAAATTTGATTTTTCAGTAGTCAATAACGCTAGATAAAAGATCAATCTAGGCCGTGATCGCCCTTGAAAGTCCTATTTTTACATTTACGAGTCGTAATTTGCATCATACGAAAGCATACAACTACGCATGTAGCTATTTTCATAACATATATGCTGCCGAATAATGCAAATTACGCCTTGTATAGGAAAAAAATAAGACGTATGAGGGCGATTGCTGCCTAGATTGATCTTTTATCTGGCGTTTTTGACTACTGAAAAAATCCGTGTTTGTATTACCACGAAATGAGAACGCAAATTCCGCCCCCTTGCAATGTTGTCAATGGGCCGAATACCGGCCCGGCCAGCAGGCCCCGGGTTCGAGCCCCTGCAGATGATATCCGCGCCAATGCGCGCACGAGAACCCGGCCAAAAGCGAGCCGGCGTGCTATTTGGGAACCTATTGATCGTAGATTATATTATTAGCTTCGAAGAGACATAGTTAACCATTACGTAAAAGAAATAAAAAAAGGCTGTCAAGTCAGTGACATCATTTTTACATACATACCTATCCCAACTAGTTCATACCCAGATAGCATACGACGTCTTAAAGACGTCCATTTTACGTCTATTTCAAGTCTGAAAGTCTTGCGTCCTAAGAAGACTCTTTAACGTTTACGTCTTTAAGACCATGAACAGTGTGGTTTTTATTGTATATACCCACAATTTAGCAGTATTAACATGGGTATTATTTGTTCGAGTTAGTGTTTTTGCTTCAATTTCAATTTTTCAATTTCAACTCTTCAATTCTTCAAATTTCAATTTCAATATCAATTTTTCAATTTCTATTTCAACTCCAATTTTTCAATTTCAACTTCGTCTTCAATTTCCATTTCAACTCTTCGATTCCAACTTCAATTTTTCAATTTTGACCTCAATTTCAACTTCTTCGATTTCATCTACAATTTCAACTCTTCAATTTTTCAAATTCAACTTCAATTTCAACTTCTTCTATTTCAACTTCAATTTCAACTCTTCAAATTTCCATTTCCACTCTTCGATTTCAACTTCAATCTTTCAATTTCAACTCTGGAATTTTTCCAATTTCAACTTCAATTTTTCAATTTTATCTTCGACTTCAATTTCCATTTCAACTCTTCGATTTCAACTTCAATTCGTCAATTTCAACTTCAATTTTTATTACTTATATAGTGATTTAATTGCAATTGTTATTTTTATTACACTTTTTATGTCAATTCCACATGCGTTCTTCTGATGAAGCTAGGTTCAACTTTAAACTCGTTTTTGTCGAAATCTATTTTTACTCTTCCCTTCTTTTAATTTAATTAACATTTATGGACCTTTAAGACTTCTTAGGGACGTCTTGAGGACCTCCCGAATGTCGTACGACCGTCTAATGAACGATTTGTAGACGTCAAACAGACGTCTTAGAGACGTACCGTTTTCTAACACAGGACGTTCAGGAGACGTTCGGAAGACAGTCGTAAGACATTCGGGGCATCTTTAAGACGCCTGAATGTCCACATGCAGACGCATTTAAAACGTCTTTAAGACGTCTTTGTGCTATCTGGGTAGCTGTAGAAGAGGAATCATTATAACAAGAAAAAGATTCAATGAAGATGAAATTACATAGAAATACAGCTTATTATACTTTAAGACTGCTACTTTCATTCGACAATATTTACAAACTAATTTAACCTTCATTCGGAGAGATTGCAGTTATTAAACGAAAACTATGCAATTGGTTATTCAATTATGTTCTACATCATTGAATACTTGTCACAACCTAAGCAGGCCTCTTTAAATACTATTTCGTGTTAAAATAATATTGGGTATGGGAATAAGTTTCCGCACTTTTGACAGATGTCGTTGTACTTAAGTACCGATCGTGTATTTGATGGAACGTAGTTACATGTTTTTGAAAGGTCTATGTCTATCTAAGCTTCGAAACGCAGTTAGTGGCTATTTTTTCGAGCGTGAACAGCAGTCAATTTTTCGTGTGAAAAATGTCAACTTTTGTTCCAAGTAAGCAGCATTTGCGGGAAGTCATATTGCATTATTTTGTTTTAAAGAAAGATGTTATATATTTACTATATTATATTTATTATATATTTACGGGGACGATGCTCCTTTAAAAACCATGATTTCGACGTAAGGGCAAAGATTGCCCTGTGCCAAAAAATTCGAGGATACAGATTTCCCAGCATTACTTGATGGAAATCCACCTCAAACACGTACAGAACTGTCAATTGAATTAAACGTCGATCGATCTACTGTTGGAAAACGTTTTCACGCTATGGGAATTGTTTATACGCTTCTTTTCAACAAAAATGGGCGAAAACTTATTCCCATACCCAATACGTTCAGATGTATTTTATGTGAACACATTGGAATACTGACAATGGTTAAGAACACATTTTCATTACTCTCACATTAAGCCTTCTGAGTTGTAGAATGTCTGTCAATTGCTTTCGGTTGATGTCCATACATAAAAATGGAACAAATAACGAAGATAGCACCTAACGAAAACTGGAAAGTCAAATTGAAATTGAACAGATATATAGACGCTATACAAGAAATAATAATAGCTAAAGATGTAGCAAAACCTTTGAGTATATTGTCAGCATATTTAACTACCATGGCAACAATAAGACCTCCACCTGCTTGAAGAACAACTAAATAACAAACAAATAGATCATAGCCAAAAAAGAAACCTTGTTCTTGTATTGTATTGCCGTCACTTATAAAGCATGTAATTAGTCCGAAAGGTAACGATAGAAAGCTTAATTGTACATTTCTCATCCATACCGATACATCTGAGTCTTTGAGTATTTTTTCAAAATATATGCCAGCAAAACCTGATAAAAAGCATGCGCTCAACGCAGCAGAGAACCCTAACATACGATTCTGCTCTATTCCTGACGGTAGAGCAGCTTCAGAGGTTTGAGCTAACTGTACTAATATTACTCCTATAACTAATAATATTACAGCTCCCCATTGAGTACTTCTTAAGGGCTTTCTTAGTATCACTACTGCGAAAAATGCTGTTGTTAAAATTTTTAGTTGGTATGTCACCTGCGAAATAATGTGCATAGAGTAATCTTAAGCAATGTTAAAGGTTTGTTATAAAATTTTCATCACGATAATTTATACCTGATAAGTCGCTGCATCTAAATTAGATGCTGATACATATAGGAAATTATTTTGTATGATATACAAAAGAGACGGCACGCACACTTTTAAAGTGTCAGCGGGTTGTTTTATAATTGTCACTTTCAGAGATTCGCAGAACTTCCAAAAATGTTTTTCTTCCCAAAAGACAAATATTAGACACGTTAGAAGCTTAACAATTTCTGCCATAACAACAGCTGAAAGAATATGAAAATACATAAAGAGATACTTTCATGTAGATTTCATAAATACTTAACCCTTTGCACTCGAGCGGCGCACAGTGGGTCAGAAACCGATCTTTTTGGACAAAAACCTGCCGACAACTCAGTTTTTCACAGATTCAATTGGAATTCTTTTTAAAATATTCGTGAAGGACTATACTTTGATGACGTGCTGCACGAAAATCGTTAACTGTCACAATCAAGAATCCTTATCTACAAAGTCCAGTAACTCGGATACTTCATCCACCCATACCATAAATTTGTATGTCCCAGCTGAGTTGCCGATACTTCTTGACCCTAAACCCTAAGCCGCAAAATTTTAAACTATAAACTGGCCCTGAGAATTACCAATTGAATAGAATTAAATTCGACACTTATGAGACTTACCATTAATTTATTGATTCAGCAGCAGCGTTTTCGCTTCTTGAGAAAGTACTTCCTTGTGCTTGCCATCCCTTATTCTTAGAGAGCTTATAAGTGGATCGGATGATAATAACATATGCCGTATAATATGTATGTTTGTCTTTTTGCGGCAACACATTCGAGAGTTTTCAGCTCATGATTTCCTGAAGACTTTATTATTTGCCTTTTGTGGCTCTTCTGAATACAAACCAATTGGCAGTTCAAATGTAGCAAGTACTTCACTTCCATGTTGCAATACCTTATGAACTCATGGAGGTAGTTTATACTATGGATAAATTTTAATGCACAATTTAGCCATCTCCGAACAATATTCTTTGAATTTCACAGAATCAGCTTTCTTGTCACATGTAATTACTTGCGACAATCTTGTGATAATAACCGCGTTTAATCCAGTCACTGCAACAACTGATTCAGCTTTTTTAAAGAAAGTTTGGGCCACGTTCCCAGTATTTGATGTACCAGCTCCCTGTTTGACAACATCAACTGTGATTGATAGCTTTTTCAAAGAATTTTTCACTTTTTTCTTCCTCGCCGCCTTTAATTCTTTTTCCTCTATGGTTCTCGCAGATCCTTTTTCGAAATCTAAATTTCGCGCAGCACGTCATCAAAGTATAGTCCTTCATGAACATTTAAAAAAAAATTCCAATTGAATCGATCAAAAACTAGAGTGGTCGGCAGATTTTTGTCCAAAAAGATCGGTTTCTGGCCCACTGTGCGGCGCCGCTACGGCGCACAGTGGGAACTTTCGACCAAACTCGATTCAAAATCAAAGAACTTTCGATAGAAATGAGGTAGAGCGATGAAATTTTTTAAAAATTAAAGCTGAAACTTGGCAGAATATGGGAAAATAGGGAGATCATGGTACGAACGTTTTTTAACCTTGAGAAAATTCGTTAAACTTTCACAATTTCAAGAAAATGTGGTTTCTCCGTTACGACGCGCGAAAAAAATTTTTTTTTAATATGCTATATATCATTTCCCGTAGATTTTATCACGCTGATTTCAAATCTGGTCTCAAAATTTGTCTACGACCTCAGGATTTTGCAAGAAATCGATTTTTGTGAACAGAACTAATGTAATCATTTTTTGTTGAAATGATTTGATAACCCACTAATTTGAAGGAATATTGTATTCTCATATATAAAACACAATAAAATTAAACATAATGAAGTATTTGAACGTTTATTTGACGTATATTCACTGGACGAACGATCACCCAATGTATCGCTGCGATTGTCGCTGACACTCCTTGCAGGCTACGTGTGACTGTAATGTAATATAAATTAGATATCTATTTTCCATGATTATATTTTAATTTACACAGAAATTAAGGTAAGTATTTAATCTTTTTAACTCACTCTTCATCAACGAATTCTTTAACTTCTGGTGACAAAAATAAGAATAAGGTATCAGAGCATGGTAACGGAGAAACCACATTTTCTTGAAATTGTGAAAGTTTAACGAATTTTCTCAAGGTTAAAAAACGTTCATACCATGATCTCCCTATTTTTCCCATATTCTGCCAAGTTTTAGCTTTAATTTTTAAAAAATTTCATCGCTCTACCTCATTTCTATTGAAAGTTCCCACTATGCGGCACCTGAGCAGTTTGGAACTCGATATGTCTCGAGTTGCTGGTTCGCCCTTGCGAAAAAGGCCTCGAGTGCAAAGGGTTAACAATAAAGTAAAAGTAACATACACACCTGTAGAAGATAAGAACATGTCACCTGATCTGGTACGCGCATAGCGCATACTAAGCCCGACAAGGGCATTTTGTAATGTAAGAGTCACTAAACTAATGTACTTTAGCACCTGATTGTTTCCTATAAATAAAATTTCAAATAAGAGATAAATAAACGTTACTTTTATATTGTAGCCTACATAATAAAAATAAAGTATATACAATTCCATACTTACTTTGCGATGGATTTATCATAGTCATAATAATCTCTTGAATATTTGTTTAAAAGCAAATTTAATAGATCACATCTGTAAAATAATATAGTTATTAATAGAATCACTATCTTAAAAGGTATTTTAAAAATTTGTGAATATTTCAGCATTAATAATATTTAAGAATGTGTAAAATATGCGATAAAAATATTAATAATACTTCCAAAGTACATTAATTTTAATGAAAAAATAAATTATTCATTTCATTTAATTTCATTTTTGTAAATGCAAATTAATTTAAAACATCTGCAACATCTTGATTATGTATTTAATATATATCTTTGTATTTAAAAATAAACTGAAAAGTCTTTATTATGCCGTAAAATTTGAGGAGATACTCTTACTTTACCTGTCTATGCATTTTCATTTTTACAAATGCCATGTATTCACTGAAGACTTACTGAAGTGTACACGTTGACATGTCCCTGGTAAATACCACTTCCTCTAATCTTCACATATATTGTACCACAAAACAAATCCAACACGTGAATATATACATTGGCAAAATGTCTACTCTACATAACACAGGTGTTTTATGAATGAATATGTATGTAATGTATGTATGTGTAGTTGTAACCACATTCTTGCCTTACTAGATGTGGAATGAAAAACGACATTCCGGTCTTATAACAAAATTAAAATAATTAAAATGTTCATATATGAATATTTAAGGTTTAGAAAATACTTTCCCATTTTCAGTTTATTAGAAAGTGGTTCGAAATATGTATTCGTACCGTCACAGCCTACTCTATTTAGTACAGAGAGGATAAGAGAGTGCTCACGCCCGGGTCTGAGTTGCCACCACTTTCTGGCACGCTCACGCTTAGCACGGAACAGCTCCTACACCGACAGTAGAGCCCGCTTTTACCACAAAACAGCGACCATACCACCGACGAGGTACCACCGACGAGGTACTATTAAAGACTGCCAGCACCGACGAGGTACTATCACCGACGAGGTACTATTAAAGACTGCCAGCACCGACGAGGTACTATTAAAGACTGCCAGCCCCTGTGTTAAACAGCGAGACGGGTAAGTGGGCGCGATGGGCGCGGGGATAACGTAGAGCTTACAGTGAGCTGATATACCACATAGTCAAAAGTTCCACCACCGACGAGATATTCGTCAAGTTGAAGAAGAATGATATAGTAGAATGCTGGCACTACCCATTCTGTAATTGCCTTATAATACTATATATAATTCTCTTATTGCATTCTTATTTCCTTATTATTACCATTGTAATAATTGTTTTACAGTATAATCGATAGTTTATAGATGTAGGAAAAATGAAAGTAATTACTACGTAATATTCTACAAATTTATCGAAATTCAAAAGTAATTTGAACGTTATTGCGTTATATATAAAATAATGATTCATAAAAAATATTCTATTATGTTGTGTAATGACAAAACCCAATCGTTCTTATTAAGATCCTTAGTAGGAAACAGAAAATTAATTTTTTTACTTATTTATCCCATACTTGTAATGCTCGACAGAATTGACTGCAATTATTATATAGTAGAGGTAGTAACAATAAGATAAAAGTATTAACTAATTAACTAATTTTCGACGGCTCCTATCCATACAATGTTATTTAGAGGCAGTATTTCGTACGAAGATATCTAACAAAATAATTCTATTTCACTCTATAAGAAAATTTCTTGCAACATGACGCTATTTAAAAAGTGCGTGTAACATGATTTTATTTCATTCTGAATTGAACACCACTTCCTGAAATATGAATCGCTTATACATTGTATACATTGTGTGACGAGGCGAAGAGCTAGCAGTCAAAGTAAGATTAAAAAATTTTTTTTTCGATTTTTTTAAAATTAGAAAAAAAATTTTTTTTTTTTAAATCTTTTTTTGTACCTTACGATGATGTTTCCGCTTACAATAATCGAAAATTATCCCAATGCAAGAGTGAGTTAATCATCTCTACTCCCGAGAATACATTTTCAAAGAATATCGATGAAAGTACAAAAAAAAATTTATATTACAATCTTTAAAAAAACAATCAGTTCAAAACGAATTATTAACTGAGATTAAATTGAAAATTAATATGAACTATATGATAATTATTAATAACAGTGATGTTGAAAACGGATTGGTTAATGGAGCACACATGCGGAATATTAAAATTTATTACTTTTCAAGAAAATACTAAAATTCCGTCTATATTGTGGTTAGATTTTCAATTGGCCAGAGTAGGAGTGAAAGTAAGAACTCGTTATCGTGATTATATGAAAAATGCAAATATTGATCAAAATTTAACACCAATAATAAAAATATCGAATCAAGTAAATATGTCGAGTGAGGAAAAATATCAAATCACACGTAGTCAATTTCCAGTGGTTCCTGCTGGAGCGATTACGATTCATAAAAGTCAGGGATAAAAAACATACGAGAAAGTATGTTTGGATTTTAAAAAATCAGAAAGGCGAATTTTACAAATGTTGTATGTAGCACTGAGCAGAGTTTCAAAATTGAGCGCGGTTTATATATTTCGGGACAATTTAAATTAACAGTATCGAAGAAAACCAAGATCAATACTGTAACCCTGGATAATCAGGAGTTGTATCGTTTGCGAAAAACTAATTAAGACAATTTATTTTGCAACATTAGTATACTATAACAAGGAACCAAGCGAGCAACGAGCCTGCGATGTTCGTTTAATGCGACGCCATATAGCAAACATTTTGATAAGTAGAAAACTATTGAAATTCCCTGAAAACGTATAATCTTATTAAAAAGTACACTCTATTAACTTCCCGATTCATAGGGAAGTTACTGTAATTACCCCGAAAATCGAAAATCGATTTTTTAGCAGATCTTCACGTTTCATGGTCATTGGAGTCATTTTAGACTATTTTTATCAAACTGTTTGTGTGTGTGTGTGTGTGCGTATGTCCGTTTGTATGGTATCAAATTTTTCGTTAACGTTTTCAGAAAAAGTAACAACGCGATCAGGATCATGAATGATGCAATCGAAGTGCCCCGTCGTAACTTAGAGCTGATTAGATTTTGGACCATATTGGTCAAGTAGTTTTTTAGATTTTTAGTTTTTTTTCGAAAAGAGTTGATTCTACAATGCAATTTATAAGGGAGGACGAAAATTTTCCACCAAAGAACCAAACGCAATTACATAAAAAAAATTTTTTTCTTAATTTTTTTTTAGATTAAAAAAAATTTTTTTTTAGATTTAAAAAAAAATTTTTTTTTTAACTGATGCTAATGTTACCGCTTGGAATAATCGAAAGATTATTCCAATGCAACAGTGAATTTATCATCTCTACTCCCAAGAATACATTTTGGGGGAATATCGATGGAAGTATAAAAAAAAAACGATGTTAGCGATGTTGGCGAAGGAGTAACGAATCGGGAAGTTCTTTGTGTGACTCTTGGAGAGTCACACAGCAAATAAAAAACATTAATATCAGTAGGCCCTACTAGCCATGCGTATCACTAACCCTCTCGCAATAGCAGTCCTACCCGCGAGCTCGCGAAGCGAGCGAGCAAAAACAACCCTACTCGCGAGCGAGCGAAGCGAGCGAGCAACAATAGCCCTCTAGTTTCATTCTGAACTGAACACCACTTCCTGAAATATGAATCGCTTATACATTGTATACATTGTGCGACGAGGCGAAGAGCTAGTAGTCGAAGTCGGAAGTCGAAATCTTAAAAGAATGACTCTCCGCGTCTCTTTTTTTCCCGACGCTGTCCTTCTTTGTGTCCAAAACTTGCGTCGTTCATTACACAAGAAAATATCATCGGAATTATATCATGTCATTTTCATAAAAAAAAATTCACCAAATATGTTAAGGAAACTGCTATAAAAAAATAATGATAAATAATTAAGTTTTGTTGTTTGATTAGAATTCCACGGCGACCGAAGCTCTCGAGCTTCGCTTGCCTTTTCTCCGTTCGTCATCACAGAATAGTGTTTCCTGGAAATTGAATGTCTCTGGCCAGACTCAAGGTTTCGACATTTATAGGAAGCTTGCTATAATCGTATTTTATTTGTCAAAATATAGTTTTCTATTTAAAATATTTTGTTGTTAAACTTATTAATAGTTTTATATAGTACTTGAAATATTTAAAATGATATTGAAATATTGGAATATTACAATTTGGAATAAAGGGCCTAGCCCTTTATATAAGCTAGTCCTTCGAATTATTTAAACAGCCGTTGCGCCATTAAATTTTTGGTCAATTTTTCCCATTTACTTGCACTAATTTAATCATTTAATTGCATATAATTGAAATGATATTTGAGATTTCTTCCGGATTTTTTGGTTCAAAATGTTATTTACACAAAGTGAAAATACGCAAAAATTAGACAAATGCAGGTTTTTTTTAGAGAAATTCAAAAATAGCATTGATCATATTTTTAGACTAGCAACATACCAGAACTTTTTTTTACGACAGCGCGTAAACGACAAAGAGGGACTGAGGTACGAGGCAGCTGGCACAGTTCAAAAGGCTGAGTACCGATTACGTCAATACACATAGGAAAGTATTTTATTTTTCATTGTTTTTTTATGAAATTACCAACGTATTTGTGAGATTCTTCTAATTAAAATGAGTCTAAATACGTCATAATTTGAGCCACATTTATTTATTTAAAGCGTGATCATAACTCGCAATGATATAGGTTATTTAATATAATATAATTTTTAATTATAAACGTAAGGGAGATTGCGGGCCGCTCGATGTTCGGGTTCGGGTCGGGTCGCAGAAAGTTACGCGGCCCGTCGCGTCGATTCGACTTCGAATTCATCGGGCGGGTTCGAAAAGAATCGAACAAGTTCGGGCGAACGAGTTATTGCGATATCCGAGATTCAAATACTCTGCGTTCTTATGACATAGATAATGGTAATAATGGTTTTCTTTCTTAACTTATAACGAGATTTTTAATATATGTACTAGGTTTTTTTTATAACTACACTAGGTATATTCGGTAAACGTGTGCCTGCTCTTTATTTGTATTAAAGCTTGAAATAATACACGTTTCACGTGAAAAACTTACGAATGAACTCAAATATGTATGAATAATATCTTTAAAATATCTTTACTGAGTTATAATACACCTAGAAGGTATAACAATATGGTAAAGTATGGCAATAATTAAAAACGAAATATAAAAATAAACATTATATGTATTATATTTCGTGTTTATATTTTATTCTGCATTATCTATAGGCTTTATATAATTTTTTGTTTTATATGATTTTATTTTAAGTTAGTTTATATTTCATTTTATATTGTATATTATATATTATCTTTTAAGAATTTTTGTAGGGTTAATGATAGTTAAGTAAGTAGGTTACTTAACAGTTAATAAAAACATCACCCACTAAAAAGTTATCATAACTTATTACATACCATGTTGTAAATATTTTCTTATAATTTTTTCACGTGAAACGTGCATTATTTCAAATTTTAATACAAATGAAGATCATGCACATTTGTGCCGAATATACCTATAATGTAGTTATTAAAAAATCCAAGTACATACATTAAAAATCACATTATAAGTTATGAAAGAAATACGTACCATTATTATCATTATCTATTTCATAAGAACGCAGAGTTGATTTTCGGATATCGTGATAACACGCTCGCGCGATCTTGTTCTATTCTTTTAGGAGCCGCCCGTCAAAGGTGAGTCATGGGCCGCCGGATGTGTCTGATGTATCGCGTACCCGACTCGAGTCCGCTTGAGCTCGCTCGACGCCTCGACTGTCTGTCCTGTCAGTGCTCCGACTTGACGATTCGTACGCCTGAAACATGACTGTTTCGCCTGATATTTTCTAGTGCAACCTGGCTGTATTATTATTATTATCCGATTTATGCCGTGCTTGAGCTTATTTTGATTGGGAAAACATTTTCAATCGATAGGTGATGATATCATTATGATAACGTTCATAATGAGTAATATTGGTTTTAGTTAGTAAATGCCAATACGGTGTGCGTTACAATGTTGCTTCTGATGCTGAATCACGACCGTATCGACTCCGAGAAAAATAAAGGGCTTACTGACTCTGAGGAAAATTAAAAATGTAATAACTCTCAGTTAATAAGCAGTCTTCAATGCCTCTTAAAAATGCAATTAATCGTGTAGGGATTGATCAGGTGTTTCTCTCTATATTAAAAAATATTTAAAAATCCTTTGACAAATTCTATTTTGTGGCGTCAGGATGTACTGCTTTCGATATTCCATCACAGTTTGTATAGTATATATTATTTCTCCTCTTTGTTTCTAGATAAGATTTAATTATGATCCTCCATTAGTTTAACGCCCCGTTCAGCGGTATCATTGACCACATTCAGTCCATGTTTCAGTCAGACTGCTTATTATTCATAATAACTTCTTTTTCCGATATTAGAACTGTTTTTTTGTAGATTGGAGCGTATTAATGAATTTATTTAAGGGAGTAGAGAGACTTCCAGGATTGCACGGGGTTTTCCACTAGTCAAAAACGCTAGATAAAAGATCGATCTAGGGCACTATCTGCCTCAAAAGTCCTATTTTTTCGTTTACGAGGCGTAATTTGCATTATTCGGCAGCATGTCGCTATAAAAATAGCTACATGCGCAAAGAAAAAACAATTTTTCAAAGTTATTATTTAAAGTTTTTAAGGTCACGGATGTTTTTTCTATCAACAACTGTTTATACTGTATATGGACTCTTAAAGAGAAAAAAGACAAATTCAACGATATATCATAACGTCTATTTATGACAAGATTTAAAAAATTCAAAATTTTCAAATTTGCTGCGCTTCATTTTCCCATGATCCAAACGGCCCCAAAATTTTTCCAGAACATTTTCTCAACATTTGTTACAATTCTGGTTTACGGGACCAAAAAAATTTCATCGTCGAAAAATAAGATCAACCCTAATATTACATATACGTAACTTACGAGAAGCAGTAAAGAGTGCTTAACGTCGAAGACGAAAATCCGGGTAACTAACACTTAATATGTACTACATTCCACGTTATTAGAATAATTGTAGTTTAATTATGATGAATATCAACATTTGTTATTTACACCTATAAACGCCACTGTCTCGGAAGGAAATGGACATTTGAAGCAATGAAGCAATGAAATTAGAACATCATTGCGAAAAAAGATGAGTTTGCAATAACCTCAATATTCTATGAAATTCTATTATAATTATAATTATGACTGTATTTTTTTATTATAGGAAGACAGAAGATCAAATAAACTTGTGTATGCTAGTAAAATCAATTTATATATATTATACAATTTATTCTATTATTTGTTTAACAACTAATAAATCTACAAATTGTTTCATAAACTAAAAAATACTTTCTGCATTTTCGTATTCTCCAATCAGTCCAAATAAATACCATGAACCGGTTCTCATATAACAATTTTTATTAATGCAATTATGACAGTAACAAAACGTTTCTATTTAAAATGAATACATATTTTGAACATAGTTTTTACATTTTTAATTTTTTGGAAGATTAAAAATGTAATTAAAAAAGTAATGAGAAATAAAAATAAAAATTGCTGCACGGGGCTCGAAGGCTAGCTCCAGATTGCGATTTATACGCTCGACGGCTCGACAGCCGAATTTCTGTTTCGTTTCCGTCAAGCAATACAACATGGCAAGTGCTAAAAATAGATTGTGGCTGGCGCAAGCGCACAAGCAGCGCACACGGATATAGTAGAGGCAGGTAGAGGTATGCTCGTGTGTGTAGCGCGCGGGCGCGTTGGGAAAGGAACGTTCTGTTTCTCACTCCAGGCAGAATATATCCTAGAGGGCGTAAGAGAACACCGAAAAATTCGAGACACACCAACTCCCATAAGGCTGGCAGTCTTTAATAGTATCTCGTCGGTGGCTAAGTGTATTTTCTACAGGGTCGGTAATTCAGAATCACGGCGTGAAAAATGTATTGCATGCACAGTCTGTACCTATCTTAAGTCTGTGGTATCGGAATCAAAACAATGTATGACCTAGGTATACGATAAATAATTCTTTATCTAAATTAACGGATACATGTGCGTATTCAGTGAAATTTTGTTAATTCTTTAAGTTTAAAGGTAATGTAAGTTGTTTACGATTTATTATTTGTTAATTAGAGACTGAAATGTGGTGTTCATCAATAACAAAACATTGTAACAGAGATCAAGGTGCAATTGTGAAGATAGCTGCAATATGATCAAAACACCTGTATCTATCCTACAAGAAATGATGGTGAAGGAGCAGACAGTACCTAATTATGAACTTATACACGATGGGGGTGGCACGCATATGAATACCTTCACCTACCAAGTTACATGCGATGGCCTTAGTGCAATTGGTACCGGACGTTCTAAAAAAGATGCAAAGCATGAAGCTGCTAAAGCAATGTTAGAAGTGATAGCAACGCACAGAGGTTACCCTCAACTTCCAGCACCACCTGCGCAATCACCTCTGAGAACACCCTTGCCACCAGTAATTCCAGAAATAGAAAGATTACCACCCAACGTGCCAT
Source organism: Lasioglossum pauxillum (assembly GCA_933228785.1). Lineage (NCBI taxonomy): Eukaryota > Metazoa > Arthropoda > Insecta > Hymenoptera > Halictidae > Lasioglossum > Lasioglossum pauxillum. The sequence goes on from OW121703.1 coordinate 32,158,604, forward strand.
TTGTTAATGCTGTGGGTGCATTAAAAGTAAGATATGTTTTTGAGTTTTTATTCATGAAATTATTGTAAACATATTACATAATATGTTGATGCACATATTTACATATTGATCTGTATATTGTAGGAATTATGTGTTGAGAACAGTTTACAGGAGCCTGATTATATACAAATTAGTGATGTTGGACCGCCTCATAGAAAAGTTTTTACTTTTGAATGTATAGTAGCAAATTTTAGAGAAGTTGGAGTTGCAAGAACAAAGAAGCAAGCTAAACAAGAAGCTGCGAAGAAGATGTTGAATAAGTTATCAGACCTAGTAGCTGATTTGAATGTGACAGAGTTCATAGATGAAAGCGAAGCTAATTCAATTGCAAAATCTCGTTATCCAACATTGTCAAGGTTACCAACCACAAAAAAAATTAACTTAGGTTTTAAGTTATCTGAATATCATACTAAAGTGAAAGATTTCTTGAATATTGAGGCATGTATCGATTTTGCCAAGAAATTAGAATTACTCATTCCTGAAGATCATAGTAATATTACAAAAGAATTTGTACAAGAATTTCAATTAAGTTTGAAAGATCTCTTGTTGACTATAAATTTAGAACTTACGTTTTCAGTTTTGAGAAGCTTGAATGAAATTTCTTATGTTGTGGCTGTAAAAGTTAATACTTCCCCTGAGATTGTACAAATTGCAGTAGGCTGTACAGAAGAAAATGCTACGTTTCATGCATTCCTGCGGCTAATTAACACCTTGCTAATATTTTTAAAGTAAAACTGGAATTTTTAAACATAACACAAATCAGGGATACTGCTAATAAGATGTTGATTACTATGTACATTATAAGAATAAGTTGAGAAACAAAGTTGAATATATTGCAAACACTTGTTGAAAGAAACTTTAATTTATCATATAAACTTTAGAACTTTAATTACTACCTTTACTGTTTGTAATATCATCTATTTTTCCATTACATTACTATTATCTGCCTTTTACAATTGTATTAAATAATTGTGGAAAAAATCTCTGACAAAAAGATCTATGACTTAGTTATTTTAGTCAATTCCACTTAATAGAATACAGTTTAGATAGAATAAAGTAAACACCTATAATTGCAACGGAGAATTTATCTGATTGTTGTAATTGTTGATACAGATTTTTGCTTTTTTTTTTACAGAATTTGGAATAATTCTGCCAATCGGACAGATGCTTAAAAGTGAAAAAGTAAATATAATTTATTTACTAAAAGATCAAAATTATTGTAATTTTGTTTATTTATCTTTGAATACTGTAAATCGTATTATGAATAGTATCATTGTCTTATTTCTAATATGCATTACTTGCAATATTAGTAGGTGTTATCAAGGAAAGGTAGTAATGAATTTATTATTTATAAAAATGTTATCAGTTTGTGTTTCATATGAAAAGGAGATATTTTTTATTTTAATATATGTAAAACGGTATATTTTGTACAAGTTTATTTGTAACACTGCTAATTGATATTATAAATATTTCTGTTTTTTCAACAAAATTGAAAGATGCTATATTTATTCTCGTGGCAATGTTTCCGATTGTGCCTTTAACGTGCATGAGCAAGAACAGTGATGAGCAACCCGCAGGGCCGCGGGCCACATTTGGCGCGCTAGCAAACTGCCAGCGGCCCGCCGGAATCCGGCGCGGCGCGACGCAACAAAGTATTTAATATTGCGTTCGTTGCCGGTTGCGGCCCGCGCGTAGTCTTATGTTTCCACTTTTGGCCCACAATACGCCGCGGGTTGCTCACCACTGAGCAAGAACATCCAAATTACAAGTTTATGAGAATTAATTTTTCTGTTGCATACTTCAAGAACATTGGCTGATTTTCCATTAGCATCATCAATTAAGAAATATTTTTTATTTTAAGTGTTTTGAAGGGAACGCGTGTACATAAAATTTACACTTTACTACTAAACTGACACTAAACCGACACTAATGCAAGGGACTGTCGTAAAGATTGGGATACGTTTTCTGTTTTTAGCTATTAAATCCCATAGGATGAGACTTACGCAAAAAAATGTATACCGTTGGAAAGATATACAGGGTGTTTAGCTACAGGTGGGAGAAAATTTAAGGGGTGGTTCTCGACGAAAATGAAGAATAAAAAAATTGCGATTTCGAAAAACTCTGACCAAAATGCGGCAACTTTTCATCAAAGGTACACGTTGCGTACGTCAAACAGGCGCGCGACAGTCTCGTATCAAGTGACAAATGCATGCATACCTTGGTTCTCATTTGGGGCCCCAGCGAAGTGAAAATGTTTAAAAAATCGTTGGACGACATTGAACCTACCTACTCGTTAAAATCCACAAGGGCTCGTTAATATCCGACCTATGGAATTATCGAGTAGAAGGGGTCGATGCCCTTTCACTTTTAAATTGTTTCACACACATCTACAAATCCTTATCCTGCACTATAATTGTTCATAACACCGTACTTAATACGCTGGAACAAACCACACATATGCTCTAGCACTATTTACAATATCATACACACGCACTACGAGTTTACAGAGAGTACAAGTTTACTGAGGGGAATGAGGAGAATGTAAAGAACTGGTAATCCTTTAATGTTGAAACACTGCACTTTATTGAACTTGATTTACGTCGCGAGACTCGCTCACAGGCGGAACGGAATCGTCCGTACAAGCTAGCATCCGTATGCACACTTCGAGACAGCTGATGAGGTCGATGCCAGATCGATAAAACAAATGAAGATCTACAGCAAACTACCACCCAAACATCGCGCGTTGCTACACCAATACATTGTCCATCCTGTTTTCACGAATTTCGCGATTCTTTCCAATTCTGTCTATGACCGCGAAATATCTCATGTGTGTGCCATTGATCACATCAGTTGTCTTGAATCAGTGTGCATTGTGCATCAGGGATGCCAGATGAGGGCAGTGTGCCGTGACCAGTGATGCCAGAATCGTGGACGCGAGGACCTTTCCCCTCCGGCGGCTCGGCTGGCTGGGCCCCCCACTCTGACGTACCGTGGACGTACCGTCCTCGCCACACGAACGCATTTCTACTCTGCCCGTGTGAGTGCCTGTTCGATTGCACGCGCGCTACACACAAGCGTATCTCTACCCTGTCCGTGTGAACTACATGCTGACTACCTGCTCGACTGATCGACGCCGACGCGTTCCTTCGATTTTCACGTTACCGAAGTTTCGGAAGCATGAGTCGGAAAGTCGGAATCTGAAGACAGCGCGTATTTGAATCCCGGCACGGCGCGCGACGCACAGTGGGCCAGATCGCCGCGCTAGCTGTTCACGCCTGTTTCACCATTATTTCAAAACATATAGACCACATTAAATATATCGTTGGATTCGTCTTGGTGTCAGCTATAATATTATTAAATAAAAAATACATAGTTATAAATAAATAATCTAGGTGAACACAATTTTTTATTAAAAAAAATTTTTTTTTTCATTTTTTGTACTGAAATTTATAAAAGACTGTGTACTGATTACTTTTTGTAGGAAACATTTGTTTCTCACACCACCGGAAATGTCTAAAAAATAGTGTGAATAATAAATAATAATTGAAAACTGTTTATTCAGGCATTCAAACAAGAGTAATCCATAATTTTTAAATGAATGGAGTTTATTACATTTAATGAAATAACAAAAATGTGTTATTACTGTCTTATTTAAAGAATTACAAAAATTGAAACAAAATTAAATATTATATTTTACAAAGTTACTGACTATATTCAGTTGATCATACGGATTTTCTGCTTATAACTCTATTTATCTATGATCTATAATTCCTCTTAACAAAGGTAAAATACAGGTTTTCAATATGGAAAAACTGCTGTGATGCTATACTACGATGCTGTTACTATAGTCTCTCAAACACAAATGATTCAACTGTGAGCTAGTAATAAGTTCGAATGTTTATCAATGGTCGTATAATCTAAAAAATTCATAAGATAGGTCTGAGTTAGGTCTTTACATTCTTAAGAGTCGCTGAGAGGTCGTCAATGGGTCTCGTGCAACGTGACTCGCCGCGAAATTGCGTATCACCCGACGCTTTAAACCATCATAATTTTCAAACCGGGATGAGGTGGGACGAGAACTTTACAGGATATTTTAGAGGAGACGTTGCTGAAAATGTTCCACTTTGTTAGAGCACGACACTATATAACACTTTTAACTTATCCCTTGTCAAAGGTGAAAAACTTTGACGGTATTCCTTAGTTGACTAAGTATTTTTTTTTATAACAAATTATGAACATTAATGTTTAGTTCCTGGTGCGTTCTCAACATAGATATACATTCTTCATACAAAAAGAAATTGGGCACTTAACCTTCAGTAGGTTTTCCAGGACATCGTTGTGAAGAAAAGGAATTTTTTCGGTGATAAATCGTATCTGAAAAAGTTTGATCTTTGAACGCTTATTGTAACGAGAGTTTTTAATAACTTTAATTAATATTATCGTTTTTGAATGTAATGCACATTTAAGAAACATTGTACATTCGTTAAAAATCGATATGAGGACTTCGATTTTTTAGCTCTTGACCAGCTAGCGCGTTGATCTGGCCCACTGTGCGGCGCGGCGCGGTGCACATTTTGCTATAACTTTTGATCTAAAAAAGATATCGAAGCGAAATTTTGACTAAATCTTTTTTAAAAAAAACCGGGTTTAGTGGAGCATCCTAAAATATGTTTTGTATTTCTTAAATAATTTTTTTCGTTGATTTTTAAAGTTAAGATGGTCCAGAGGGCCCCCAACACAAATTGATTTTTAGTCGAACAATGCTCAATAAACAATTACAAAAAAATGTATAAATATTCTACCTTATAGCACACACGACTGAGATTTTTTCAGGTTTTTCAGATTATGCAAACATGTTTAAGAAAATTGAAAATCTCCAAACATTCGAAGAAAATGCATATTTCGTATTGAACTTTTCGAGATATCAGTTTTATAAAAATTCAGTAGTCAGATATTATTGGAACAATTGTCCTTAATTGTTTTCAGAATTTTTTATAAATTGTATCGGTGTTAAAAAAATCCAAATCAATTTTTTCGATACTTCTTTACCTTTTTGTAGATGTATTATGTAATATCGAATATTTTTATAATCAGAAAAGTAATGTACATTACTTAATAATGCAATATAAAATATTTTATTTACGTTATATTTCAATATATGAGCATAGCTTCCAACACTTCCGGTTGGCGTAGGCGGTAAAGTCTTTAGCTGCGAACTTTTTGGCCCTTGATGAAATCCCGCACCGAATAATTCTTTTTTTCCTTTAAACACTTTTTTTTGTTCTTTGTTTACATTAAATTATTGTAGCAACGTTTCAAATATATTTTCAAAGTGTTTTAAAAATGTTTTATGCAATAGCATCTCTGACTACGAAAATCCATCATAATGGCTCACAAGTAGTTGCAATGTCTTTCACATTATGTACTACTTTCATTTATTGATTCTGCTGAATGTGAAAGGGTATGCAACTTCATATTTTACTATTGCTGTATATTAGCTAGTTTCTTTTCATTTATCATTAGAAGAATTTAATTCTTAATTTTCAAACATTAGACATTTTGGTGTTTTGTTATCTTCGCAATGGCAACTGATGTATCATAAGCCCACAAAGTTTGATGTCCTACGATTTCGAACCATTTATAACTGTTGTAACACTCAAGAAACGGCAAAGTATCAACGGAGAAATAGATGGTCATGTATGGTATCTATCCAAACCAAAACACTTCGTGTAAAGGTTGACCAAGTTCCCCGGCCCATCCACTTCAGTGATATGAAGGATGGACCAAGTTCCTCTCGCCTATCAAAGTCGTGATATGGTGGATGGACTAAGTTCCTCTTGCCTATAAGGACTGTGATATCGGGAAAGATCAATTCCCAGAGGCCAATGATTGTTGCACTTACCTAATTCAAACTTTACAACCTAGGGAACTTGGCGTCGGCGCTGGCACTAGTATTTTGACGTGCATGAGGAAAATTTATATCCGGATTCCTAAGTGCTAAAGCGAAAATCTTATGAATTTTTTAAAATTAAGTAAGACAAAACACAATCAGGACATAAATCAAACGGAAAGTGTAAAACTAAATAAAATGTTTGTTCTTTAACTTGTAATAAATGTGCAATCTCATATAGACAAGTCAATGTTACACAGTGAAAAAATAATATAAATAAATATGAAAAAAAATTTTCAACAGACGAGAATCGAACCGTAGGCCCATCGGGTGGAAGTCTCGTACGTTGTCAATACACCAAGCCTTGTTCGTTGTATACCTCCTCTACAATAGCAGATTTAAGCAGTAATGTAAGAACTTTGTTCATGAATATCTTAACTATTGAGTATTAGCGTCTATAATGGTATATATTCGTAAATGGGAGAGCGAGATCTATAAGTATACAGTGTCTCAACTAAATCGGTGAGACGTCGTCCTTGCACTCTCCTTGTAAGCAAAAAACACTAGGTTGATTCGTCTAAAAATAGAGAGATTTATTATTGATTACATAATAAATAATTGCACATACTTTCCACGTGTTACACTAACCTAAAAATATAGAGAATCAACAATTAAATGTTTGTGCTTCCCTTCTCGACATAAGATCTTCTTTACAGAAACGTGAACTTGTAGAATTCTGGACTTAAAGATTTCATTAATCCATCTCTCACGAACCATCAAGGTAATTAATCGTTTAATTAATCAATTGAACTGTCACTCTTTCTACCTCAATATCTGTTTACTTTATCCCTCAAATCCTGCCCTCTCTCGGGCATCCATGCACCTCACCGACCTATACACAAAGCTTACATCTCCCCTCCGCAAGATGCTTAATTTACAGTCGGAGATGCAAATTTAGCGTTATTTTTTTTTACCATAGATCAGTCGACACAGGTATGAGCTTTGTTATAAACCAAGTGATCTTTTTTTATGACCCGTGTTTATTTTGTAAATTGAATCTGATACTTTCTCCATTATTTTAAAGGGACCTATCCTGATTTCATCCATTTTTTTCCTGTTTAATTTATTTCCATTAACCACGTAGACTAAATCTCCTTCTTTGAAATTATACTGTGTTCTGTTTTTATCAAATATAGATTTGTTATAATCATGGGATTTTTTTGTCTTGAGCAATGCTGTTCTTCTATCTTGTACCAAACTCCTTGTATTTTTATTTTTCTCTTTTAATTTAGGTGGTAACAAGTCAGTAGATTCTCCACTTATTGTTAGTAGGTATTTTGGTGAGAATCCTGTAATTGTGTGATTTGTTTCGTTATATTTATTTGTACATTCTTCTGCTATTTTTGACCATGCTGATTTTTTTTCTTTCTCATTCAGTTTACAGCGTATTCTATTTACCAGCGTTTGATTTAATCTTTCGTTTAAACCGTTTGAGAAAGGTGCATCTACTGCTGTAAAAATCAGTTGTATATTTCGATTTTCAAGGTAATTTTTGAATTCGTTTGAATTTAAGGCCGGATATTGATCTGAGAGCAGTATTACAATCGTGTTATCTTTCGAAACTTTCTCGATCAGTTTTATGAAGTCTTGAGCATTTTGATTTTTCGAGCATGAGCTATATGTAAATCTCGTAAAATGGTCCACTAATAGATGTAGGTATTTCTTTGTTGATCTCCGACCACCGAATCCACCAACTGTGTCCAAAGACATTATTTGAAAGGGTTTCTCGGCTGGACCTAATTGTGACATTAGACCATATTTTCTATTTGCTCTGGTTTTATTTTTTATGCAAACTTCACAGTTTTTACATATTATTTCGATGTTTTTTCTTATATTCTGTGCCGTGTAAAAAGGTTTTACTTTTGCTTCCATCTGATTTATTCCTATGTGACAGTAGTTTTCGTGAACTTTCTTCAGCACAATTTTACTATATTCTTCACTTAATATTATTTTTTTTCTTTTTCTTTTATCTTCTTTGTAGTAGATTCCATCTTCCATCGTAAGTTTTTCATTCTCTCTTAACTGTTTGTTTTGTGCTTGATCACTTTTTATATCTTCTAGACTAATAATATTTACCGTCTTCAGGTTATCTTCGTTATTTTCGTGATTTTCAAAAACTGGATGTCTGCTGAGGCAGTCTGCTTCTATATTCGTTTTTCCTGGATTGTACTTTATTGTAAAGTTATATTGGGACAAATAGTGAATCTCGGTGAGGTGCAAGGATATTATAATTAATAATTATATATTATAATTAATAATTATATATTATATATTCGTAAGTTTGAACCCTTTATCTCAACCAGGAGGGTAGTTAAAGTGTAAAAACTAATGGTTTTTTCCACATTTTCCTTATTTAATGGTATACTTAAAAATTCTAGAAAAATTCTACAATTTTGTAGATATTATTCCTTATGATTGTGAATTTTTTCAGATTTTTTGCAAATAGCAAGTATGAAAAATCGTATAGCCGGATAAGATGGTCAAAAGTGCTCATCCAAGTTAATTTTTAATCGCACCATGTTCAATAAAAAATTACGAAAAAATTCATGAATATTCTACCTAATAGCATACACGATTGAGACCATTTTCAAACTTTTTGGTTGTACAATCGATTTTTAAACAAATCGGAAAGCATAAAATAGCCACTATTATATTGAAGTTTTCAGTTGAACACGTTTATATTATTGTGTTACTTGCGTCGCATCGTGATTATTAACGTGTGTTTTTCAGATTTTTCGGATTATGTAAACATATGTGAAAAAATTAGAAATCTCCAAACATTCTAAGAAAGTGCATATTTCATGGTCTATTGTATTTATATAGTTATTTTATTTATATAGTTTAATTTATTTATATAGTTATTTTATGTATATAGTTATGATGTATATAGTTATTTATATATTACATCGATAAAAAAGATAAATATAGGTTAATAATTATATTGTATCGCACAATAATGCAATTAGAATTACAATTTTAATTATGTTTAATTCTTCTTCAAATATATGAACGAAGAACATTCAAATTCGCGCGTGTGGCAGCTGCAGTGAAATTTTCGCGTAACGCGAACCAACGACCAACAGCGTGAAGGATAATTTAGAAAAAAAGATAGGTTGTGGTTACATTAATATTTGTGAACATTAGCCATGTGTTTATATTCTTCTTTTAATTTTAGAAAAGCAGAAGACTGTTTCAAATCGCGCGCGTGCCAGCTGCAGGGGAATTTTCCAGCAGCGCGAATTGCATGAATCCTTTAAGTTGAAAATAAATGTGTGAAAACTGTGATTAGTTGAACTTTCCATTCGGAGCCCTTACCGTCTGCACCAACCCAAACTGTTGAGAGTCATGCTCATGTATTGAAATATGATATCTAACAATAGTATCTAACTACTGAATTTTTCTAAAATTGGTATCTCTAAAATTTCAGTACGAAATATGCACTTTCTTAGAATGTTTGGAGATTTCTAATTTTTGCACATATGTTTGCATAATCCGAAAAATCTGAAAAACACACGTTAATAATCACGATGCGACGCAACTAACACAATAATATAAACGTGTTCAACTGAAAGCTTCAATATAATAGTGGCTATTTTATGCTTTCCGATTTGTTTAAAAATCGATTGTACAACCAAAAAGTTTGAAAATGGTCTCAATCGTGTATGCTATTAGGTAGAATATTCATGAATTTTTTCGTAATTTTTTATTGAACATGGTGTGATTAAAAATTAATTTGAATGAGCACTTTTGACCATCTTATCCGGCTATACGATTTTTCATACTTACTATTTGCAAAAAATCTGAAAAAATTCACAATCATAAGGAATAATATCTACAAAATTGTAGAATTTTTCTAGAATTTTTAAGTATACCATTAAATAGGGAAAATGTGGGAAAAACCATTAGTTTTTACCCTTTAACTACCCTCCTGGTTGAGATAAAGGGTTCAAACTTACGAATATATAATATATATTTTTAACATAGTTTTTATATTTTTTAGAAGGTTAAGAAATGTAATTAAAAAAGTAATGAAAAATAGAAATAAAAATCGCTGCACGCGGGGACTCGAAAGCTAGCTCCAGATTGCGCTTCATACGCTCGACGGCTCGACCGCCGAATTTCAATTTCGTTTCCGCAAAGCAGGCGTGGATGTGGATGGAAAGTGCTAAAAATAGATTGTGGCTGGCGCAAGCGCACAAGCAGCTGCAAGCAGCGCACACTGATATAGTAGAGGTACGCTGGTGAGTGTAGCGCGCGTGCAATCGAGCAGGCACTCACACTGGCAGAATAGAGGTAAGTTCGTGTGTAACGCGTGCGCAGTAGAAGCAACGTGACGACGACGGTATGTCAGAGTGGGGGGCAGCGCCGGCTGAGCCAGCGGAGGAGAAACGGCTCACGGCCCACGATTCTGGCATCACTGCTCACCAGTGATGCCAGAATCGTGGACGCGAGGACGTTTCCCCTCCGGCACAGGACCCCCCACTCTGACACCGTGGACGCACCGTCCTCGCCACGTTGCTTCTGCTGCGCACGCGCTACACACGAACGTACTTCTACTCTGCCTGTGTGAGTGCCTGCTCGATTGCACGCGTGCTACACACACAAGCGTACCTCTACCCTGTCCGTGTGGACTACCTGCTACCTGCTCGCTGGTCGACGCCGACGCGTCCCTTCGATGTTCACGTTACCGAAGTTTCGGAAGCATGAGTCGGAAAGTCGACATCTGGAGACAGCGCGCATTTGAATCCCGGCCCGGCACGGCGCGGCGCAATCCACATTTTGCTATAACTTTTGATCTAAAAAAGATATCGAAGCGATATTTGGACGAAATTTTTTTTAAAAAACCGGGTTTAATGGTCCATCCTAAAATATGTTTTGTATTTCTTAAATAATTTTCTTCGTTGATTTTTAAAGTTAAGATGGTCCAGCGGGCCCCCAACACAAATTGATTTTTAGTCGAACCATGCTCAATAAACAATTACAAAAAAATGTATAAATATTCTACCTTATAGCACACACGACTGAGATTTTTTTCAGATTTTTCAGATTATGCAAACATGTTAAAAAAATTGAAAATCTCCAAGCATTCGAAGAAAATGCATATTTCGTATTGAACTTTTCGAAATACGAGTTTTATAAAAATTCAGTAGTCAGATATTATTGAAACAATTGTCCTTAATTTTTTTCAGAATTTTTTATAAATTGTATCGGTGTTAAAAAAATCCAAATCAATTTTTTCGATACTTCTTTACCTTTTTGTAGATGTATTATGTAATATCGAATATTTTTATAACCAGAAAAGTAATGTACAGACTTAATAATGCAATATAAAATATTTTATTTACGTTATATTTCAATATGTGAGCAAAACTTCCAACACTTTCGGTTGGCGTAGGCGGTAAAGTCTTCAGCTGCGAACTTTTTGGCCCTTGATCGAATCCCGCACCGAATAATTCTTTTTTTCCTTTAAACACTTTTTTTGTTCTTTGTTTACATTAAATTGTTGTAGTAACATTTCAAATATATTTTCAAAATGTTTTAAAAATGTTTTATGCAATAGTATCTCTGACTACGAAAATCCATCATAATGGCTCACAATTAGTTGCAATGTCTTTCACATTATATACTATTTTCATTTATTGATTCTGCTGAATGTGAAATGGTATGCAACTTCATATTTTACTATTGCCGTATGTTAGTTAGTTTCTTTTCATTTATCATTGGAAGAACTCTTAATTTTCAAACATTAGATATTTTGGTGTTTTGTTATCTTCGCAATGGCAACTGATGTATCATAAGCCCACAAAGTTTGATGTCCTACGATTTCGAACCATTTATAGCTGTTGTAACTCTCAAGAAACAGCAAAGTACCAACGGAGAAATAGATAGATGGTCATGTATGGTATTTGTGTGTAAAGTGAGGTCTTTGAATGTGATGAACAACGAAGTCAATGGGCAAATTAAATGAATCCGACTCAAGTTCCAATCATTCATCTCAGACAGGTTCTGCGGATGACAAAAAAGTAGAAAGTGGATGTGAAGTAAAACAATCTCAGATAATTACAATGATGTTAAAAAGAACAGAAAACATAAGGATGTTCAGACTACCGATAGCGATATGATAAAAATATAGAGAGATCCATTAATATTGAACGATCCCACAGAAAAGGATTCAATTGAATTTTAAGATGCACGCGTTGAAGAGAAAATATCGCAACTGCCAAAACAAGAAGTCGTAACGTTCGACGACTAAAGATACACTATCGCTGTAATTATGTAAATGTGAAATTAATAAAAGAAGGACAGCTGTATAAAAAGAAGAAAAAGGTCTTTAAATCAGAATTTAAAATTACGGTAGATGGACAGAAAATTTCCAATTTTAATGATAAAAATAGAACCGAGTCTACAAAGATTCGAACTCTTCTTGCCAATCGTTCAAACAATGGTAATCCAAACAGGTAATTAGAAATAAAACCATAAAGGATACAGTTTCACAAGAGTATAATTCACAAGAATATAATTCTTTAAAATGATAATAAATTTTTACTATTATTTTTACTATATTCCACCCGCAATTTAAAAATAATAATAACACTTTAAAAATATAAGTAAAATGCCATTGCTATAATTATATGAAAAACAAAGAACAAAAAAAAGTGTTTAAAGGAAAAAAATAATTATTCGGTGCGGGATTCGATCAAGGGCCAAAAAGTTCGAAGCCGAAGACTTTACCGCCCACGCCAACCGAAAGTGTTGGAAGTTTTGCTCACATATTGAAATATAACGTAAATAAAATATTTTATATTGCATTATTAAGTCTGTACATTACTTTTCTGATTATAAAAATATTCGATATTACATAATACATCTACAAAAAAGTAAAGAAGTATCGAAAAAATTGATTTGGATTTTTTTAACACCGATACAATTTATAAAAAATTCTGAAAAAAATTAAGGACAATTGTTTCAATAATATCTAACTACTGAATTTTTATAAAACTCGTATCTCGAAAAGTTCAATACGAAATATGCATTTTCTTCGAATGCTTGGAGATTTTCAATTTTTTCAAACATGTCTGCATAATCTGAAAAATCTGAAAAAAATCTCAGTCATGTGTGGTATTGGGTAGAATATTTATTAATTTTTTGGTAATTGTTTATTGAGCATGGTTCGACTAAAAATCAATTTGTGTTGGGGGCCCGCTGGACCATCTTAACTTCAAAAATCAACGAAGAAAATTATTTAAGAAATACAAAACATATTTTAGGATGGACCATTAAACCCGGTTTTTAAAAAAAAATTTCGTCCAAATATCGCTTCGATATCTTTTTTAGATCCAAAGTTATAGCAAAATGTGGATTGCGCCGCGCCGTGCCGGGCCGGGATTCAAATGCGCGCTGTCTCCAGATGCCGACTTTCCGACTCATGCTTCCGAAACTTCGGTAACGTGAAAATCGAAGGGACGCGTCGGCGTCGACCAGCGAGCAGGTAGCAGGTAGTCCACACGGACAGGGTAGAGGTACGCTTGTGTGTGTAGCGCGCGTGCAATCGAGCAGGCACTCACACAGGCAGAGTAGAAGTACGTTTGTGTGTAGCGCGTGCGCAGCAGAAGCAACGTGGCGAGGACGGTGCGTCCACGGTGTCAGAGTGGGGGGTCCTGTGCCGGAGGGGAAACGTCCTCGCGTCCACGATTCTGGCATCACTGCTGCTCACACGGGCAGAGTAGAAATGCGTTCGTGTGGCGAGGACGGTACGTCCACGGTACGTCAGAGTGGGGGGCCCAGCCAGTCGAGCCGCCGGAGGGGAAAGGTCCTCGCGTCCATGATTCTGGCATCACTGACCCAGACCAGTGTTGGGGACTGATACTGGAAAATTCGCGCATGCGCGACGATTCTAGCGTCACTGAAGCACAAATTCGGGTACCTTGGTCGCCCCGCATAGCTTCGCATAATCTTTGTTTTTCGATTCTCAAATATGAATGTTTAACATGCGTATGTTATATTAAAATTTGATGTGTATGTACATATAATATAGAATTATATTGTAATTGTGTCCAGTTTCCCGGCAATATCAGTTCGCCCCAACTTATCCCACAAGCTTCGGACTGTAGAACGCACATACGTTCCTAGATTTGCCGCGCATGAGCGAGTTTTCCAGTAGCAGTTCCCAACACTGGCCTAGACCAGTGATGGTACGTATGGCGCTTTTTTCGCGCATGCGCATGTTTCGTCAGGAACGTATCTACATCCGAAGTTTGTGGGAAACTGTGGCGGCTTTGGCGCTGCTCTACGGCAGTGGCCAAAAATTAGCGGGGCGGCCAAGATACCCGATCTTCGTACTTGACTGAGGCCGTCTGAGGTTAGAATCGTCGCGCATGCGCGAAAAAAGCGCTTTATGTACCATCACTGGCCCAGACCAGTGTTACCAGACAGAGGTAATCGAAAAGGAATCGAGGGGAATACGAGTACCCCCTCTCTGATGACCAGCATTAATATGTGACACGTTGCGCGACTGCGCGACGAGAATAGAGTGAGGAAGAGTGAGGCGAATGGGAGACACGTTGCGCGTGCGCGATGGGGACCGTGGAGTGTGCACCTCCGCACGGTGCTGGAATGGACTAGTGGAAGGGGTAGGAGGAGAGTACATGAGCGCCGTTCTGAGCTCATTCTGGCTTCACTGGCGTGCATCAGTGTTCCGATTGGGTTACCCTGGGTTGGTAGACAACTCATTTGACCGACACTGTTTTTATTGACGATTTGACTGTGTTAGTGTCGGCCAAACCGTGTTGATGAAGACATTTGTCGACGATTTGACCGTGTAGATGAAAACATAGTGTCGACGAAAGGTACTGTCGGTCCAATCGTTGATGAAAACAGTGTCGGTCAAATGAGTTGTCGACCAACCCAGGGTAACCCGTTCCGATTGAACCCACCGTTTTTCGCGCATGCGCGGCAATTTCAGCCTCAGTAACGTAAACATTTCGATGAAATTGGGTAGCTTGAGCATCCCGCAGACTTTTAAAAAAGACTTTTAAGAGTATTAACAATACTTACCTCGTTTCGCGTCACGTCTCTCGTCCATCAGTTGTCCCGCCAATAACACCGGTACATTTCCGCCAATATAACTGCCTCAAGGCGTCAGGGCCCTGGCCGCTCTGCTGCGTCATTGTATATAGATACGCTACTGTCCTGGTCGCGCATGCGCGAAAAACGGTGGGTTCAATCGAAACACTAGCTTGTACGGACGATTCTTCTCAGACGCGTCGAAGATTTCCGTCCGCAGAAATCACACGACATCAAGATGTCCGTTTCGTCTGTGAGCGAGTCTTGCGACGTAAATCAAGTTCAATAAAGTGCATTGTTTCAACATTAAAGGATTACCAGTTCTTTACATTCTCCTCATTCCTCTCAGTAAACTTGTACTCTCTGTAAACTCGTAGTGCGTGTGTATGATATTGTAAATAGTGCTAGACCGTATGCGTGGTTTGTTCCACTGTATTAACCCTTTGCGGTCCTATGTCGAGTGTGACTCGACATCGCATTTCGTTCTGGCGCGTCCTATGTCGAGTGTCACTCGACACTCCCAAATAGCCACGGTCGTTCATAGAATATACGTTTCACGGCCAGTTTATGGCCAAACATCGTACGACCATTCTGTACAAACGAAGAATATACCTAGGACTTGAATTGTGGACTATCTAGGAATCACTAGGAATGTCCATTTCTTGGGTTTTACCAGAGAGGAAATGAGAGTGCTCACGCCCGGGGTTTGGCCGTGCCGCTTTTGTCTCCACATCATGTTTAGCCTGGAACAGCTCCTACATCATCTTTAGCATGGAACAGAACCTACACCATCTTTAGCAGGAAACAGAACCCACTTTACTGTTATTAAATCTGTGTAATGGATCAGAACTGGCTTCAACCACCGATCAGATACTATTATTTAATAGTTAATATCATTTAATAGTATCTGGTCGGTGATTGAAGCTAGTTCTGATCCATTACACAGACTTAATAACAGTAAAGTGGGTTCTGTTTCCTGCTAAAGATGGTGTAGGGTCTGTTCCATGCTAAAGATGATGTAGGAGCTGTTCCAGGCTAAACATGATGTGGAGACAAAAGCGGCACGGCCAAACCCCGGGCGTGAGCACTCTCATTTCCTCTCTGGTTTTACGAATGTTCTTATGACGTGAAGGGAGAACTGTTAGCAGGAATTTAGTACCGTAACACAAAATAAAGATGTCATTACTTGCAAGAGTAATTCTCAAAGTGTCCGCCAAATGGAATTGATGACAGCATTTTGGTGCACGTTGTAAACAAAAATATACGATCTCAATGTATTAGGTTGGAAAGTTTTGTTATTCCGGTAAAATTCCGGTGTCCTGGAGGCGACAAACTTGTTGAATGCCGTTTCAGCATCTATCTGGGATTTGAAGCATTTCTCCTGGTAATCGGTGGGCCAGAGATCTGGTGAGTATGGTGGATGAGGTAGAGTTTCGTAAACTAATTCGTTCAACTTTTGAAGAGTCTGTCAGGCGACGTGTAGCCGGGCATTGTCGTGGAGAAGGATAGGACCATTTCTGTTGACCAGTGCTGGACACAAACGTTGAAGTTCTTTGTGCATTTCGTCGATTTGGTGGCTGTCCTTTCCAGCTGTAATGGTTTCTCCAGGATTCAGGAAGCTGTGGTGAATCAAAGCGGCCACAGATTACCAAACTGTCACCATGACTTTCTTTTGGTGCAATTGTGCCTTTGGTAAGTGTTTTGGATCTTCGTTGTGGTCTAGCCACTGAGCCGATCGTTGATTGTGCAAAGGAAGGGCAGACAAGCCTCGCATTCTGCGATATGCGGTGTGTGTTGTGCGATCTCGATGTATGTTGTGCGATATGCGATGTGTGTTTTATGATCTCGATGTATGTTCTGCGATATGCAAGATTGGTATGTAGATACAAAAAAAATCGCCCTACAGATAGAACATTAAATTATTACATTCATAGCTATACATCTCATTCTCTTACTGTAAATAGTATATCTTTTTTCTTAAAAATATATTTTATTTCTAGTTACTGCCTCCAGCGTGGGATTGCTGACTCTAAACAGACCCAGAGAGTTTGAAACAAGACAGCAGGAAGCGGAGCCAAGAGGTTGCAGCAGTCGGAAATAAGACGCAAATCTCCTTACAATCTTGTTATGTTCGTAAATGTCAATATAATCGTGTAAAATCTTGTTTGTTACATATACCCAATGCAAAAAAAATGATAAAATAAATGAAATTTTAAATAAATGTTGTTACTTCTTTAAACCTTTACAAAATGTCCAGAAAAAACTTTTTTAGGAACGCCCAGAGAACGTTACTTTCGAACATTCTAAAAACTTTTTTGGGGACGTCGCCATTGGACGTTTACAAGGTATCCAACTTTGTAACATGAACCTTCCAGGGACTTTCGTACAACATTACTAGGCCGTTACTAGAACATTTGGTCTTTGCCTGTACATTTTTCGAACACCCGAATCTCCGAAGCGGGCGTTTTCTGAACGTACATAGGATATCCCTGTGCTACTTGGGCTGTTTCGATTTCACTCTAAATGAGATAAGATAAGAGCTCCGGTGTAGTATATGGACAGGCCATGGGTGTTGAAACTAAGGAAATTAAACGGTGTCATACCATGGTTAATTATAAGCTGTAAACAATAAAAAATAATGTTTAAAAAATCTTACAATTTCATTTTATATATCTACTAATTCATAAGTACGTTGCCAAACGGTACCAAGCGGATAAGCGACTGTGCGAACCGGCTGGTACGAATCTGCGAATGCAGCGCGGACCGCAATGGGTTAAGTACGGTGTTATGAACAATTATAGTGCAGGATAAGGATTTGTGGATATGTGTTAAAAGAATTTAAAAGTGAAAGGGCATTGACCCCTTCTACTCGATAATTCCATAGGGCGGATATTAGAAATGCTCTTGTGGATTTTAACGAGTAGGTAGGTTCAATGTCGTCCAACGATTTTTTAAATATTTTCACCTCCCCAGATAGCACACGACGTCTTAAAGACGGCCATTTTACGTCTATTTTAAGTCTGAATGTCTTACGTCCCAAAAAGACGTCTTTAAAACGTCTTCAAGACCATAAACAGGGTGGTTTTTATATTAGATTGGGGAAAAAGAAATCCATTATTTTTACGTTATCTCAAGCGGAGAAATGATGGATTTCTTTTTCCCCAACCTAATATATTATATAATCTAGCAGTAACTATTAGCATTGGTGTTATTCCTGCTTCAATTTCAATTCCAATTCGAATCTCAATTTTAATTTCAATTTCAATTTCAATTTCAATTCCAATTTCATTTCCAATTCCAATTTCAATTCCAATTCCAATTCCAATCTCAATTCCAATTCCAATTCCAATCTCAATTACAATTTCATTTCCAATTTCATTTGCAATTTCAATCTCAATTTCAATTTCAATTCCAATCTCAATTTTAATTCCAATTTCAATTTCAATTCCAATTCCAATCTTAATTCCAATTTCAATTCCAATTTCAATGTCAATTTCAATTCCAATTCCATGCTCCATTTTAATTCCAATTTCATTTCTGATTTCAATTCCATTTTCATTTCCCATTTCATTTCCAATTTCAATTCTGTCACGTCCGGTGGTTCAGCCATCAATAACAATTAATCATAATCATATATGATATATTATTTTCTCGCTTTCTTTTTATACTTATACTTACTCTATTAAAGTTATATGTAAAATTAAATATTAAATATAAATTGCGAATATTGATAAGCTGGTGACTGGTTGCCGGGCAGGATGTGTAGGGCAATATGATCGAGCTAAGAGAACGATAGAAGGGAATCGAAGACTCTCCATCCGGTCAAGAGGTATTGATTCCTATGAAAATCGATTTCGAAGAAGGCTTGAAGATGTAGTCACCCCACGAAGATTAGGTCCAGACCAATGGATTGATTAATTTATAAAAGGGATGGCTCTTCAAGAAACCCAAGCCAGTCAATGTTCAAATTTACTCGAGTCGTTGTTGAAGCCAGTCTATTATTGTTCAATTTCATTATATTCATATTGTGTATGCGAGAGTGTGTGTGTGTGTGTGTACGTATCGTGAGTGTTAATTATAAAAACAAAGCGTGTATATCCCGCTGTATTTGTTGTATAAAATTAGGCGTGTACACCCGCCGGAATTAAGGGGGCCGGCGCGGCCGTGCAAGTGTGTGCGGGGACATGCACACATCGCTAAATTCGCATATACGTATATGCAATTACACGGTTTACGAGTTTTCGAAATCACGCTTCAATATTGCAATGAGGAGTTCAGAAGTAGTCAATTGTGATTCCTAAAAGTCTGCTACAGGGTCGTACGCTCCCCAAAATGCATATTTGTACGTTATAGAGGAATAATTTGTAATATTCGGCAGACACCGCCTGTCACAAATAATAATACAGCACATCGAAGTTTTTAAATTTTTGCACTAGTAGGCACCACTGTCTCGTGCCTAATGTATCGATAATACAGTGTCCATCGTCCATGCAAATGCTAAATTTATTGATCGCAAACAATGGTACGCGAAGTGGCTATCTTCTGACGGATGCCTCGTGACAGGCCAACGCCAGTGGTGTTGGACAGGCAGTATCTGCCGAATATTATAAATTATTCCTCGATAACGTAACAATATACATTTTAGGCACCGGCCAGACATAGATTGGACTTTTAGGAATCACAATTGACTACTTCTGAACTCCTCATTGCAATATTGAAGCGTGATTTCGAAAACTCGTAAACCGTGTAATTGCATATACGTATATGCGAATTTAGCGATGTGTGCATGTCCCCGCACACACTTGCACGGCCGCGCCGGCCCCCTTAATAATCTACTACATCTAAGACTCTAAGCGAATCAATACGAAACAGCGAGCGATCACCACGAACGGTAAATAATAACAATTTTATATAATATCGCAACAATTACTTCATGTATCCAGAATTTGCCGTTTATAATATATTTTTGTTCAATTTTAATCAACTCAAAACCTCAAGTCATTTTTAAAGAGTTTACCTATCTTCGATCTCTTCGTACCAGTTCCCAAATCAAGGTCATTATAGAATATATAAAAATAAAAATCCTCAATTACCCGAACCGAAGCCGGTGAATGCAGGTAGATTCGAGACTGCGTTTTATCTACAATACTAATCTTTAAGAATGTAACTATCAAATCTATCAAAAGGACGTAACAATTCCAATTCCAATTCCAATTTCAATCTCAATTTCAATTCCAATTCCAATTTCATTTCCAATTTCAATCTTAATTTCAATTCCAATTTCAATTTTTATTGTGATTTTAATTGTAATTGTAATTGTAATTTTAATTTCTATTATTTTATTGTGATTTTAATTGCAAGTTTTAATTTTATTACATTTTTTATGTCAATTCCACATGCGTTCTTCTGATATATCTAGGTTTAACTTTAAACTCGTTTTTGTCGAAATCTATTTTTACTCTTCCCTTCTTTTAATTTATGTAATGTTTAATTTATGAATGTCCTACGAACGTCTTCCAAACGTCATCCGGACGTCAAACAGAGTCAATCAGACGTCTTAAAGACGTCTTCAAGACGTACCTAACATAAGACGTTGAGGAGACGTTCGTAGGACATTCGGGACATCTTTAAGAAGTCTGAATGTCCAACTGCCAACCTCTTAAAGGCATCTTTAAGATGTCTTTGTGCTAACTGGGTCGCTGGTAAGTATTTGTCACTTGATACAAGACTGTCGCGCGCCTGTGTGACGTACGTAACGTGCACCTCTGTTGAAAAGTTGCCGCTTTTTGGCGAGATTTTTAACTGTTAATAACTAAATAACGAAGCCGAAATCGCAATTTTTTTATTCTTCATTTTCGGCTTATATTATCGTCGAGAACCACCCCTTAAATTTTCTCACACCTGTAGCTAAACACCCTTATGTAGTTGCCAGTTATATTTTGGTCGCAGAAAGTACAATGATAGCGTTAACGGATAAAAAGTTATAGCCAATTTTCTGCAAACAATGTTTCCGAGCAACATCAAATTTTGGCGTGTGTTACGTCCCGGATCCGGAACAAAAGGGGTCGTAATGGAATTATTAATTGGACGATCTTCGATCCACGTGGCATGTACGTCCACGTCTGATCAGGACCGATACCTGAGTCTGCTGAGAGGGACAATAATGGGAATAATGAATACATACGGCCCGAACCTTGTGAACGCCGCGTAAGGGTACGCGCACAGTGGATCCGTTTTCGTCCTACATCAAACATCAGCCCACACAGGCGAGTGTTCGGGAGGGATGTGTTGGTGTCTTTTCGCCAGATTTCGTCCGACAAGGTGCTCACAGTGGGCCAGACATCGGACGAAATGGTCAAAGTCAACGGGGAGCCGAACCTTTTTCGAGTGCTTCGAGAAGGGTAACCATGGACAAACCCATGGGGCCTCGACGCCGGACGATGTAGGAGGAAAATCAAATGATTTTGTTTTTCGTCCGGCGTAGGACGGTGCAGCGTTCACTTCAAATAATTTTCATGTCGCCAATTTTGAAGTATCCGTATTTTTAAAAACGGGTCCTTAAAGAGGACACTTGGGGCTATATTATCATAATTTTTATTTTTTCAATTTTCTGCTGCTATGATAGCAATGGACCTGATTAAAACAATTGCAAAATAAACTATGAAAACAAATATTTTTTCAACTGAAATCATTTTTATTAAATACTTTTATGGGTACACTATGATATAATTTAATGAAAAACTTGTGACTTTGGGTATTCGGATAGTGTTTTCATTTTCTTAGTTTTAAAAATCTTAAGCTTAATAAATATGGATTCGAAATATCCTTTATCTCACACTTTCTAAAACCATTATGACCTTATTTGCAGAAAAGTAACAAAAAATCGCAAATTTTTGGATTATAACCAAATAAAAATCGGTGGGACCCAAAGGGTCTCAGTAATATTGTTTTTGTCCGCGGTTGATCAAGTGATCTTTCGGACCTTGTGGTGTTTGCACGGGATGTGCCGACTAAAGAACTAAACACTCGAAGGACCACCTTCCCACTTGGAAGGAATCAAACATAAGAGTACTATTTTCACTGTTTATTTAAAACTATACAATACAAGATCATGTAGAGAGCGCGGTGCTAGTTCTAGGTGTGACTAGAGTCACATCTAATGAGGATCTGACTGTCAAAACGGGAACTCAAAAAATGACGGTTCGGCCACCCCCACTTCCTTGGTCGTCCCCACTCCTTAGTTTCATCCCTACTTCCTTGACGCGGAAAGTGATTGGCTACAACTAGATAACAGAGGTGGGTCCAAAGTTTGGGGACCGACCGTTGGCTTTTCCAGCTATCTAAAAAACATGTGCGCTGCAGCTTTGAGCAGCCAGCCGCGCTGACCCTGAGGGAGGATTATTTTAACCGTTTTACGGCAGGGGTTGAATCGACGGTGCCCGGGTACGGACGACAATTTTAGCAAATTTATGGCGTTGACAGGCCCAACGACGTAGCCAAACTACAAAAGTCACGTACCGGGCCCAATGCACAATAGTGATGTTCCTGCCGTAAAATGTCGCCGGAACGATTCTCTACAAATATGTATACAAAAAAATTAACAATTAACTTTGCATTATTTATAATTTAAAGTAATGTACTCACCGCACTGTGAGTACATGAAACTATGAAACTTTTGAAAATGAAGGAGTGCATATACACAAAAACAACAAACGAATGAGAAACAATTTTTTCCTTCAATAGTGTATGTCGCAGTTGTTCCCAATGTCAGGTGCGCGTACCCTTAGAGTGACGCGCGACGTACAGTGGGCTGTATGCCCGATATCAACGGTCAAAATTAAATTTCTAAAACTTTACATAAATTGTAAAATTTTTGTGGATCGAGTTAGTTGAATATCTGAGGAACAATCTCTCATCATTCGTTTTCCCATTCATGTATCCATAAAGCACTGAAATTTGTCGGAAGTTTGAAATTCTGTTAACTCGCTTTTATTTTTCAACGAATTCACCTATTAGTAATTGTTACTTTATTTACGTACACTAACAGATTTTTGTTTTATAGAAGTTGTTTTAGTTAAGTATAAGGTATACTTTTACGAGAGATTCACTTTTGTACTATATACATTTTTTTAGTTATTGATATTTAAAGATAACCAACGATTCAGTCACTTTCTTTATGATTCTAAGACTTTGGTAATAACTTTGTTACACCTTCGGGTGCGACCGGGTGTTCATTTCTGTGCTATTGTGTTCTTTGAAGTTTTCTGATTAAGATGCAAAAAAAGGCTGCTACTACGCGCTGCTCCGTGTTTTATAGTTGATCTACGATAAAATGGCCATCGCGCGCGCGCGAAAATCGCAGCATTTCTCACATCCTGCATGTTCGCATTCGCTATATCTTCGTATTAACTTACATAAATACTAAATAATAATAATAAATACACAATATATTGTGACGTTGCAAATTTTGCGAATTTTTCTCCGTCAATTTCGTGCACGTTTGGAAACGATATGTAGGGGCAACATGCGCTTCCGCGCATTGCCACGGCGCTAGTGTCGCCTGGCAATGGCCGCATGCGAGCGGCATAGCAAGTCGCCCCTCTTGACGATCGTTCGTCCGCTGCCTAGAGCGCTTTCCCGCCTAGGCGCCATTATATAAGCACTCCGCTCTCAGTCGTCTTCAGGGAGTGTCGACTCCTATGTTAAAAAGTGGCAACGAATTTAGTTGCTTCTCGATGATTTTAGGTGTGGTGGCAGCACAGTAGTTATAACGTATATGTGTGTGGTGATCACACACACCTGACTTACACATAGTCAACCTCTTATGTACGTGTAATCGTATTCATCGCTAGCTATTGAATATGAATGGTTATGAATTTGTTAGAAAAATGAATTTGTAATAAAACATATTTATTCATAAAATTACGTATATGCTACATACATAGTAAATTTTACAATAATAATAATATATATACATAATAATATATATCAGCAAACTTATATTTTCTTCAGTATTTATGCATTTATCATATAAAAATAAAATAGAAAGTTTATGCAAATATTGCTGAATATTGCATCCAGCGATGTCGATCAGTCGATGCCAAACAATAGCACTGAATATCACACAATAATGAATACAGAAGACACAGTATGCAACCGTATTAAACAATCAAATGCAATTAAACAGTATCACATATGACAGTTGACAGTGCGCGGCAATGTGCGGTGGAGTGGCGGTACAGTTTATATCCCCACCGCCGGGGCACTACTGTGCTGCCACCACACCTAAAATCGAGAAGCAACTAAATTCGTTGCCACTTTTTCATATAGGACTCGACAGCCCATGGTCGTCTTACTGAGTAGTCGTTTCCTTAGTCGTTGCTAAGCGTATACATTCTAGAACTTCCGCTATTGCCTCGTGGGCGATACGTGCCTTTGTAACAGTCAATAAAGTTATTATTGTTAATTATACTAGCAGCAGTGATTTCGATTCAATTGCAATCTATCGGAACTAAACGCGTAGTAGGTCGCCTTCCTATCAGGTCACCAATAGGGATAAAACCTACAGATAAAGGACCGGACCGCCCTCTAACGGGACACGACACTGAAAATACAGGATTCGAAAGCGCTCCTCTGAGAGATTCCGACATTATCGAGGATCTCTAGGACATCTGTCGCGCGTGCCGAGAACGGCAAGTTACAGGGCCGTATATGGGACGCGCCGAAGGAGCCACCGACCGTCCGAATTTTCACGGGAACCAAACAGTGTCCCGCAACTCTGCCACAACTGATGCCTAAGAGCTCGTGCGGAAATCGCGCCATTAGAAATTCGGAGAAACGGTCGAGTAGGGGGGGACTAGGTTCGATCCGCTAGGTTGCCGAAAATCGATAGATCACTGTCGCGCTGGCCAGTAATGCCAGAAACGTGGGCCGTGGGCCGTTACCCCTCCGCTGGCACAGCCGGCGTGGCCCCCCACTCTGACATACCGTCGTCGTCACGTTGCTTCTACTGCGCACGCGTTACCCACGAACGTACCTCTACTCTGCCAGTGTGAGTGCCTGCTCGATTGCACGCGCGCTACATTCACTAGCGTACCTCTAATATATCCGTTTGCGCTGCTTATGCGCTTGTGCTAGCCACAATCTACTTTTAGCACTTTCCATCCACATCCACGCCTGCTTTGCGGAAACGAACTAGAAATTCGGCCGTCGAGCCGTCGAGCCGTCGAGCGTATGAAGCGCAATCTGGAGCTAGCCTTCGAGTCCCCGCGTGCAGCGATTTTTATTTCTATTTCTCATTACTTTTTTAATTACATTTCTTAACCTTCTAAAAAATATAAAAACTATGTTAAAAATATATATTATATATTCGTAAGTGTGAACCCTTTATCTCAACCAGGATGGTAGTTAAAGGGTATGGTATAACGCGAACCAACGACCAACAGCGTGAAGGATAATTTAGAAAAAAAGATAAGTTATGATTATATTAATATTTGTGAACATTAACCATGTGTTTATATTCTGCTTTTAATGTTAGAAAAGCAGAAGACTGTTTCAAATCGCGCGCGTGCCAGCTGCAGGGGAATTTTCCAGCAGCGCGAATTGCATGAATCCTTTAAGTTGAAAATAAATGTGTGAAAACTGTGATTAGTTGAACTTTCCATTCGGAGCCCTTACCGTCTGCACCAACCCAAACTGTTGAGAGTCATGCTCATGTATTGAAATATGATATCTAACAATAGTATCTAACTACTGAATTTTTCTAAAATTGGTATCTCTAAAATTTCAGTACGAAATATGCACTTTCTTAGAATGTTTGCAGATTTCTAATTTTTTCACATATGTTTGCATAATCCGAAAAATCTGAAAAACACACGTTAATAATCACGATGCGACGCAACTAACACAATAATATAAACGTGTTCAACTGAAAGCTTCAATATAATAGTGGCTATTTTATGCTTTCCGATTTGTTTAAAAATCGATTGTACAACCAAAAAGTTTGAAAATGGTCTCAATCGTGTATGCTATTAGGTAGAATATTCATGAATTTTTTCGTAATTTTTTATTGAACATGGTGTGATTAAAAATTAATTTGAATGAGCACTTTTGACCATCTTATCCGGCTATACGATTTTTCATACTTACTATTTGCAAAAAATCTGAAAAAATTCACAATCATAAGGAATAATATCTACAAAATTGTAGAATTTTTCTAGAATTTTTAAGTATACCATTAAATAGGGAAAATGTGGAAAAAACCATTAGTTTTTACCCTTTAACTACCCTCCTGGTTGAGATAAAGGGTTCAGACTTACGAATATATAATATATATTTTTAACATAGTTTTTATATTTTTTAGGAGGTTAAGGAATGTAATTAAAAAAGTAATGAGAAATAGAAATAAAAATCGCTGCACGCGGGGACTCGAAGGCTAACTTCAGATTGCACTTCATACGCTCGACGGCTCGACGGCTCGACGGCCGAATTTCAATTTCGTTTCCGCAAAGCAGGCGTGGATGTGGATGGAAAGTGCTAAAAATAGATTGTGGCTGGCGCAAGCGCATAAGCACAGTGATGGTATTGTTGGCGCTTTTCGCGCGCATGCGCGAGTTTCATCAGGGCCGTATCTACGTCTACGTCCGAAAGTGGGGAACTATTGGGGGGAAAGTAGTGGGAGACTATATAGCGCGAAATTAGCAGGGCGACCAAGGTACCCGATCTTCGTACTTGACTGAGGCCGTCTGAGGCTAGAATCGTCGCGCATGCGCGTGAAAAGCGCCAACAATACCATCACTGCATAAGCAGCGCACACGGATATAATAGAGGTACGCTGGTGAGTGTAGCGCGCGAGCAATCGAGCAGGCACTCACACTGGCAGAGTAGAGGTACGTTCGTGGGTAACGCGTGCGCAGTAGAAGCAACGTGACGACGACGGTATGTCAGAGTGGGGGGCCACGCCGGCTGTGCCAGCGGAGGGGTAACGGCCCACGGCCCACGATTCTGGCATCACTGGCGCTGGCTATCGTTAAAATAAGACACGCCGAACACCTTATACCCGCGTTGCGAAATATTGTGTCAGGAAGGAACCGTGACGCCGTCCATCAAAGTCGGGCCGAGCCTCAGCTTTATCGTGAGCAGTTCTCTGAAGTATTGCACTAGAAACGAAAAACGGGAACGGTAAGTCGGCACTGTGATCTTTCGGTATTTCGTAGTACGACGGCTCGACCTTCGTCGCGCGAGGACCAACGCTTCCCGTTCCGTCCTCGATAATTCGCTCGTACTCGTTTCGGAAGTGCTTTGAGTTTTTCGGGTCATTTCGAGAGAGCTTTCCTTTTCGAATTGCGTGCGTAGAAGTGTCCTCAGAGGAGTCGCGTTTCGTGAGAGCAATCTGTGCGATAGTTTCGTGTATTCTCGAATCCTATAGTTTCTCGCCGAACAGCGTATGATTTTCGTCGACGTTCGATCGCGTAATCGTTAGCGTACGCGTCGTAGCGAATCGCATGCGGAAGTCATCGCGGCAGTCTCGTAGTTCGCTAGTCATCTGCGCCTCGCGTTTCCGAAGTTTATTCCGAATGAAACGACGGTAAATTTCAATTGTGCCCGAACGGCTAGACCCAGTCCGCCTAATTCAGGGTTGGATCGTTGGCTCGAACGGCTAGACCAAGTCCGCCTAGTTCGAGGGAGAGACGATGTTGGGCCCGGTACGCGATTCTCACTCTCACTCGTGACACTATTTCCGTCGCACACGCACACGTCACTCGACGAATAAAATGTTAGATGAACCGTACGTGAGCGTAAAGGAGAATTTTGGAGAAGGAAGCGTTCTCTCAGACCACGGTTATCAGCTATAAATAATTTATAGCGTCCCGATTTGTTTCATCAATGAAAACTGTTCCGTTAGGAGGTTGGATCGTTGTAAACGCTGCTTGACGACGACTGGATGAATGTTCGGTGAAGATTGATTTAATATTTGGCGACGATTGAATAACTATTCGAAAACTATATGACTGGGACTGCTGCTGACAGTTCTCGACTGACTGTTATCTACTGACTGTTCTCGACTGACTACTCTTGACTGACTACTCTCGGCTGACTACTGCTGATAACTCCGAATGATGGAAGTTCCTCTATTCGTATGAGGGCGCTACGCACTTCCGTATTGTAGGGTTGTGGTAGATGGATACTCTCGGAGAGAATCGGAAGCCTTGAGGAAGGTACCGAAGAACGTAGCTTACTGTACGTATAGCGGGATCCACGTGGTTAGGACTTCAGATTAAATTCACTGCAGAATTTGTAGTTCAACGAGAACCATTTAAGGGGGTAGTCCCACCTCTGGTTATAACTAGAATCTTACTAGATTTTGGGACGAAAAAATGGGTCTGCAACTTAACTTTGTTTGACCTTATACGAGCATATTTTGAGATGGGTGAGAGCTCATTCTAAAGAGGAAGATTAGATCTAGTGCGCTCCAGTCATGAGGTTAACGAGATTATGTTTATATCAAATAATATGAGGGCCCAAAGTAGAGAAAAAATCTAGGATAAAAACCCGCAGATTATGCTTATATCTAATAATATGAGGGCCCAAAGTAGAGAAAAAATCTAGGAAAAAACCCGCAGATTTCAATGCATTTTTCTATCTCTAAAAGACTTTTTGACTGCTATGATGACCAGAGCGCACTGCGATGAATCTTCCTCTTTAGAATGAGCCCTCACCCAGCTCAAAATTTGTTGAAATAAGGACAAATTACAGTAACTTCCCTATGAATCGGGAAGTTAAAAATGTCCGGGCGCAGACCTATATTTTCGACTCAAAATCTAGTAAGATTCTAGTTATAACCAGAGGGTAGACTACCGCCTTAATAGTAACTTTATTCACACGGTAGTGACGTCCGCCGTAACCGTACGACGAAGAATATATTTACAAAAGAGGAATGCCTCGTAACGCAGTACAATTGGAGATGTGTGTTCAACACGTCTGAACATCAGAACTGACTATTTTGAACTGCTAGGGATGCCTAGCCTAACGGTCGCTACGAGAGACGGTTGGAAGTAGGAGTGCCAACTCCCTATCTGTGATTTCCCTAGGCGCGACCTAGGGGAATGGCGCCTACAGTATATGTTTTGAAGATCATGGTAGCACGTGGTAGCGCGTTGTAACACGCACATAGCTTTTGTGTGATATAATGTATATACTTTTTCTATTTCATGTTATACAGGGTGGCCCACATAACTCTGAACAGCTCAATATCTCGAAAACTATGCCATCGATTTTAAAGTTCTTAGTTTTAAATTGCATGGAACTGAAGGGCCTTTCTGACTACATAAACGTGAAGTGGCCTCCCTTCCCTTTTAACGGGGGAGGGGAGGTACCTTTGTAATTTTAAATGGAACCCCCTATACAATGTTACATATTTAGATTCTACCGGAAAAAACAAGTCAATTTTGTCTGAAACATTTTTTTGTCAGATACTTCCATGATGAGATATAACAGTTTGAAGTTTCGAGTTGTAGGTACTTGAAGCGCTCGGAAATAGCGTTATGGAATTGTACATACGCGCTTGAGTCCTTTGCTTATTCATGAAGAAACACAAACAATAATATTTACAATTCTTGAGTTTGACTCACTTATCTATGAAAATGTTTTTAGTTTAGAGCTGTTATTCAAGCAGTAACATTGTGATTATGGCTACTTTGACACAGAAGTGAATATGTTATTAACGTTAGGTGAATGCCAAAAAAATTATCGGCGTGCAGCAGTGATGTTTTTTGAACGTTATGGTATCAAAAAATGTCATGCAACATTTCATAATTTAGAAAAGCGGCTTCGCGAGCACGGTGAATTGTGTAAAAAAACTCGCAATAAACCTAAAGCTGTCACTAATGAAAATAATAGTGCCAGTATTCTTGCTGCAATTACATTAAATCCTCATATTAGTCAACGTACACTTGCACAAACATCACATATTAGTCGTTCATCAATTCAACGAATTTTGAAACGGCAAAAGTATCATCCATATCACATGGTTTTATCACAAGAGCTTTCGATAGCAGATTACGATCACCGCGTAAGATTTTGTGAGTGGCTGCAGGGTGTTGTGGAAAATGACTTTTTGTGCAAAATACTTTTTTCCGATGAGGCCACTTTTATGAATTCAGGGCATGTAAATAGACATAATCTGCATTATTGGGCCGTGGAAAACCCAAATTGGATGCGATGTGTTCCCTTTCGCAGATAGACAGACCGACACAAAAATAACAAAAGTGTCGGAAAATAATTACCGATCTTGGAGGATCGAAATGAAATGGTTTTTGAAAGGAAAATGGTTATTGGAACACGTGCTACAAAGGATAGAAATAGATGATAAGGCCTCAGCAGATGAAAAGAAAGCGCATCGTATAAGTGAGAATAGAGCGATTGCTGCGATCGGATTGAACGTGAGCGCGGAACAACAGGTGCACATTGAAGATTGTGCCAGTGCATATGAAGCATGGCTCACACTGGAGCAAGTACATCAACCGAGATGCAGAGTACGGATTATGCAATTAAAAAAGGAGTTTTATCACCTTAAGATGGAAGATCAATAGAACATGCCTGCGTACTTGGCTAGAGCAAAAATAGCTTCAAACAATTTGAGAGAAGCAGGAGCGGCGGTAAGTGACGAAGACCTTGCCTATACTTTATTATCTGGACTTCCCGACAGCTATGAAAACTTGAACATGTCATTGGCGAGCTTGCCAGATGAAAAGTTCACATCTGCCGTAATCAAACGAGTGTTACTGGCAGAATATAATAGAAGAATGTCCAGAATGAGCTCTGAGGATGACATACCCAAGGAAGCGTTGAATGTTCAAAAAAAGAGCGATGAGAAACCAAATAGGATGTTCAACAAGGTAGCGGCAAATACAGTAACATGTTTTAATTGCAGGGAGACTGGTCACATCGCAAGAGATTGTAGTACCAAGCCAGAAAAAGATAAGAAGAAATACAACGCAAGGTTCGTACATACAGGTGCAAATCCTAAAAGGAACTATGACGCATTTTTAATGTCATTAAATAATGTCGATATGGGCGAAGGTTGGCTCTTAGACGGTAGGCAGCACACACCACGTATGTAAAAGAAAAGATTGGTTCACAGACTTTAGAGAATTGAATTCAGAAGTAGTTAACGCAGCAGCTGACCCTGGAAAACAAACCGGGACAACTCTAGTGGCAAAAGGTATTGGCAACATAACCTTAAAAATTTTTGTCAATGGTGAAGAAAGTGGTATAATCTTGCATAACGTGTATTATGTACCTAATATCCGCAAGAACTTAATGTCAGTGTCACAAATTGAAAGAAGAAACAAAGTATTGATAATCAAGAATGGGAAAGTAATTATTAAAAATATACTGAATAATAGTGTAACAGACCTATACCTCGTAGGCCTGTTACTAAGAATAACACAAACCGGATCAAACCGGAGGGAACCGAACGGGACCGAGATCAACCGGCGATCACTTCTCGGAACGAACCGCCGTATCCCCGTCGCCGCGCCGAGACGGACCGCGCCGCGCCACCCCCGCGCCAAGAAACCAGTCCGCGAATCACCGCACCGCGCTACCACCCACACCACTAATCGAGAGCTATAAAAGCCGCCACGGCCAGAGCTCGAGACGTTATTCAATGCACAGCTACGCTCCGGTAAGGATCACTCCTGTCATCGTTACCAGCGTAAGTACATGCACTGCCATACTAGGGTTCCCACGCTGTCGACGACGAGCTAACTTCGCCCAGCGAACACCTCGAAACCGGCCGTGAAAACTCACCTCCTAGAGCAGGGCGCGTCGCCACTCTTCTAGATAGGGTATGTCACCTGTTGAATCCTGACTCCTGATCCGAGAGCATGGCGTGTCGCCACTTCCTTCCTCAGCCACGGAGTGTCACCAGCTGACTCCTGATCCGAGAGCACGGCGTGTCGCCACTCTCTTACTCAGCCACGGTGTGTCACCAGCTGCATCCTGTTCATTTTCATACACCACGCTATTCCACAGCCACGGTGCGTCACCAGCTGAATCCTGATCACTTTCACTACAGTTCACCACCCTCATGAATACTGAAAACGTTCGCACCGTCGGGCATCCCGTGTACAATCGATTCCGCGACGCGTTCGATTACAACACCGCGATCCACCTTTACGAAGGAGAACCGCGAACTCCGTAACCATACTCCGCGTACAGAACTCCCGCGATCGCAACTTTATGAAACTCGTTGGCAGCGAGCGCACGTTAACTTAAATTCCACGTGTCTATTTATTTTCCAATGCACCCCGTCCTTCCGGATGCCGATCATTCTCTCTGCCGTGTTCAAATCCTGGCCGCGGCGAGCTAACCAGCAACAAAGGGACTCCGACGCGAACACGACCGATACCGGGAACTAGACCCGTTACAATAGAATCGTTTGTGTAGCTCACAGAACAAACGACCTATTCATAGTAAGGGCAGAAATAGACGTGAACAACAACGAAGTACATGCACCAGTGGAATGAATACAATGAATTTGAATACGGATGAACTATGGCATCAGCGCTTCTGTCATACACATCAAGACGTTATCAGAAGGATGGTTGAAGAGGATAAAGTGAGAGGGCTAGATGATACGAAGAACGTGAAATTTGTCTGCGATTCATGTCACATAGGAATGCCTAGCAGAAGATTGAAGGAATGCCAATCGAAAGAGGTATGCAAACTAACTCATTCCGACGTTTGCGGTCCTTTACAGGTGCACTCCATAGGTAGGAGCAAGTACTTTATCACATTCACGGATGATTACTCACGGAAGACTGTCGTGAGATGTATGAAAACCAAGGAAGAAACGAAAGATCATATAAAAGAATATATTGCTAAAGTGGAACGAGAACAAGGAAAAAAGGTTAAGAGATTCAGAACAGATAATAGTTGAGAGTTCTGCAACAAGGAGCTAGAAGAATACTTCAAGGGTTTAGGTATTAAACATGAGAGGAGTAATGTCGAAACTCCCCAAATGAATGGTATCGCGGAAAGGATAAACAGGACCCTCTTGGATATGACGAGATCCATGTTAAGGTCTGCGTGCTTACCACATAAATTCTGGGCCGAAGCGGTAACGACTGCTGCATGTATAAGAAATAGAACTTGTCATAGCGGGATTAAGAACGAGATACCATTGGCTTTGTGGACTCGACGTAAGCCTGGTGTGTAACACCTAAAAGTATATGGATGCTTGGCTTACGCATGGTTACACAGACAAGGGAGAGGAAAATTGGATAACGGAGCAGTCGAATGCGTATTTGTTGGATATGGCAGCCGAACTCGAGGATATAGAATATGGTGCCCTAAAATACAGAATGTATTAATAACTAAACACGTAAGATTTGTCGAGCATAAAATCCGATATGAATAGGTTTATAAGAATAATACACAAGCATGGGGATATAACGAAGCCTGGTCAGATGACGATCAAGTCATTGATGTTGGAGACACTACAGACGCTGAAGCAGAAGAGACACCACCAAGTCCAATCAAGGAAGAAACAAAGCCCGAAGGTAAAGCCGATGCAACTCCCAATATAGTGGGGGATTCTAGTACAGAAAAAGGTCGAAAGGTAGGAAGGCCGAAGAAAGTACCAAGGTCGAAAAGGCAAACCCAAGATTATGGACAACGTTGTTTACAACGATTCCGAAGAGGGCTCATGCGACACTGAAATGGAGGCAAACTTGGTAGAGGTAATAGAACCACAATCTGTGGTTGAAGCACTGAATTCTTCACAAGTATCGCAGTGGAAGAGTGCCATGCCAGAGGAATTGGACAGTCTAGAGAGTAGGAACACATGGCAACTGTCAGAATTACCCAAAGATAAAAAATGTATTGGATGCAGATGGGTATTCAAATTAGAGACCAACGCGGAAGGAAGAATAGCTCGTTACAAGGCAAGATTGGTTGCACAGGGATTCTCCCAAACGAAAGGGTTCGATTACGGAGAAACGTACGCACCAGTTACGAACTTTTTAATACTACGGATCTTATTAGCACTAACCGTGGAATTTGGCTGGTATACAAGGCATGTAGATATAAAGTGCGCATATTTATACGGAAAATTAGAAGAAGACATCTACATGCGATTGCCAGTGCCAATTAAAAGTGAAGAAGGGAAAGTCGCGAAGTCCAATATACGTCCAATATACGGCTTGAAACAGTCAGGGAGGAATTGGAATAAAGAGCTCAATAACTTCTTAATAAAACAGGGCTTTCGTCGATTACAGTCGTCCAGTTGCACGCATTGTAAGGGATAGTGGACAATAATAGTGATATATGTCGATGACATATTCATATTTTCAAATGATTCTGCAACGATCATTGTATCGTGAGGGAAATATCAGTAACATATGAGATGAAAGATCTTGGTGAAATAAATCACGCATTAGGAGTAAAAATGGAGAGAGGGACGAACGGAGAAATACGTTTGTCACAAAAGGCGTATGTGAATATGTTGCGGATCGCGCGAGCTACGCGACGGCACGCGACTTTCACCATATAGACTAGGGTAGAGAGAGGTGACGGGGTTGTCAAAACCATAACAATGATTCTCTATAGCGGCTCCTCTTCACCTCTCCCCCCACCGTTCTGACTCTTCGGGTAATCAGCTGTGCTGATCAGCTGTCAGTTGCTTTCAAACTCCCGCTTCGCTAGAGCGGTTAGCATTTTGCGATTAAAACTACCGCTTTGCTTGGGCGATTAATTTTAGTTTAAAGGCTTTAGCTTTGCTTGGGCTAAACCTCGTTACCAAGAAAGAACAAGACCCTTGCGCTTCTTGGGTCTTCTCTTTTTGTCTTTCTTTTAATTAATTTTACCATCCTTCCACGACCCTGCTATTTCCTTTACAGAATACATTGCTGGAGAAATATAACATGCAAGAATGTCGAAGTACAGCAACCTCGTTGGAACCGGTGGTAGAACTGTCAGCAAAGGATAACCTGACGTCATCATCGGACAGAGGAACCAAAATAAGTTATCCATATCGAGAATTGATTGGATCACTGATGTATCTGGCGTTGTATACTCGACAAGATATACTTTTTGCTGTAACGAAGTTGTCGCAATTTAATACAAATCCAGGAGAAGTACATTGGATTCAATCCAAACGCATATTAAGACATCTATCCAAGACAATGGACTATGCGTTAGTATACAAAAGTAACGGCCAATTAATTGTTAAGCAACATTGCGACGCCGATTGGGCTGGAGACAGAGACGATCGACACTCTTTTTCTGGAGTAATTACGCACTTTGGCGAAAACATTGTACAATGGTGTTCGAGGAAACAAAAATGCCTCGCCCTTTCAACAATGGAAGCTGAATGTATAGCCATGGTGAACGGCATACGTGAAAAACTATGGGCAAGAATGTTTTTAAAGGAATTAGATTTACATGACTATGTTTCAGACAAGTTACACAAGTAAGTACACACTAACGTCTTAGTACGACAGTAATGGTATTTTGGAGTTATTTAAATTGAAATATCTCCTGAACTATTAGCTTTTTGACATACGTAGGTTAGTACTATTTTTATAGCGGATGTCCAGCTGCATAAATTGATGTATTAAAAAATACCTCATGCCATTTAAAAAAATATCGATGACCTTGAAATCTTGTAAAAAATGACCTTGAACATTTTTTCCCTTACACCGTTACACGTGGCCCTTCAAATAGTGTAATTTTGTCCTAAGAAGTTTTTTTGTACAACGAAAAGTAACGGAGATATTTAGGTGTTCTGTTTCTGCGGACTCACCCTGTATACCACTATAAATATAATAATGGAGACGACTACATGGACGGTGGTTCAATTCATAGATGATGGTACACTAGATGCTGTGCCAACAAAATGGGTCGACGGCAACGTGTGCAATTGGCCACCGCTGCAAGGAAATCGGCTAATGACAGTAATTAAGAAGCTGGAGAGCCGCAGCACCTAATAAGAATTTTTGAAAACAGTACTTTCGGTAGTTTACAATTATTATTCACCATAAATGTACAACTAAAATAACAACTATGTAATGCTTCTAGACAATTACAAGAAAGCTAGGGGTAAGGCCCGAACTGCAGAGGACACCAGCGATCTGCAATCGGAGATTAGCCAAAACATGTTGTCCTCGAGCATGGACGTTCACTCGTCCGACGATGATCCAAGATGGCGTAAGTAAAATTTATTGATGTAATAAATTAACTTGAAATACCTGAAATTGACCTTTCATTTGGATATAGTTAACAGAATGTAATATTAATAACTTCTTATTTTAGGTTCAGGAATTACACAAAATAAGGCGGCGAGAACGTCTATCAATTTGTAAAAAGGGTTCTGTCGACGCTATACCCAGATAGCACAAAGACATCTTAAAGTACGTCTAAAAGTTGCCTGACGCAAGACGTAACGTACGTCTTTAAGTCGTACGTTACGTCTGTGGCACGTCGTTTTCACGTCTTTTCCACGTACTGTGTACGACTTTAACAGGTCTTTAAAGTCGTCTCTCACAGGTCTTTTCGATGTCTTTAAGATGTACGTAAAGACGCAAAAAAAGTTGCCTTTTTGGACATCTTTCATGAATCTTTTCGGAGGTTTTTCAGGCATCTTTTAAGCGTCTTTTTACGCGTCTTCCGGGCATCTTTTAGGCATCTTTTTCAGACGCACAAAATCTTCAAATTTAAGAAAAAATTATTTAAAAAATTAGAATCTATATATATATTACTACTTTCATGTATTACTTGAGTGAATATTCCATTTTGTCTCTTCGAAAAAACCTTATTACAATTTAGAAATTTTTATGCAGCATATTGGGCGGGAATCGAACGTCGGGACCTACCGTTTAACTTCATGATGGTTTCCTCGCTGAGCCATGCGAACCTTTACTGTTAGATTCATTACTTTTTATTCTTATAGGCTCAAATCATATCAAATCATATATATTATTATATAAAAAATATTTTAACAGAAAGTTATCTCTTCTAATAATTATATAACCTAATTATTTAATTATTTACCTAAAATATTTTTTAGTTAAAAATCAAACTACTTTTTTTTAATGAAACATAGTATCAGTATATTAACGATTAAGAGATATACATATTTTCGTAAGTACTTCAATCGTTTCTGCCGTGAAAACGGCATTGCGAAAGAGGCAACTTTTACACATCCATAAAGGCACCTCTGCTGGGACGACGTTTTCACGTTCGAAG
Source organism: Lasioglossum pauxillum (assembly GCA_933228785.1). Classification (NCBI taxonomy): domain Eukaryota; kingdom Metazoa; phylum Arthropoda; class Insecta; order Hymenoptera; family Halictidae; genus Lasioglossum; species Lasioglossum pauxillum. Next base: position 32,195,907 of record OW121703.1, read on the forward strand.
GCAGGTGCCTTTTATGCATCTCATTTCTAACGTGACAACGGCGTCCCGAAAGAGACAACTTTTACACGTTCATAAAGGCACCTCTGCTGGGACGACGTTTTCACGTTCGAAGGCAGGTGCCTTTTATGCATCTCATTTCTAACCTGAAAACGGCGTCCCGAAAGAGGCAACTTTTACACGTCCATAAAAGCACCTCTGCTGGGACGACGTTTTGACGTTTGAAGGCAGGTGCCTTTTATGCATCTCATTTCTGACGTGAAATGAACGGAAGAAGCCCTTCAATACATTAAATATCGCCAACCTCGTAATATGTAAGTACAGTAAATCTTCAATCGGAGTCCTGGGTCGCCTATCTAACCGTAGTCCAGTGCCTACTCACTCCACTGCCGGCCAACGCTGCGCCGCGCCGTAGGGCGGCGATGTTTGATCTCGGCTCGGGTATATCGGTGTGAACACCACACATTGACTCGACTGAATCGAAATCTCAAACTTCTTAATTTTAATGATCGGTTTATGGGACTATAACTAGCTTATTCCTGGCGTTTCGCTGATTAATATGGTACCAAGAACGATATAATTGGGCTAATATTTAGTGGTTTAATCGACGATGAAAGTTTCGAACGCAACGAAGAAGAGCGTATTGGAAAGAAAGAGACGCGAACAGTAGCTGCCGCCGGCACAGTTCAAAGGCCCGCGTTGTCGCTGTTCTTCGTTATTGGCCCAATTATATCGTATTTCGTATCATTTTGCATTAGAAAAATGCCACGAATATGTTGGTGAAAGTTTCATAATGATATCATAGAAAATAAAGAAGCTAAGATTTTGGTGTTTCATTGTGATGACGCACGGGCCTTTAAACTGTGCCGGCGACGACTACACGCTTCGGCCACGCGATCCTATTTCATTCTGTCCTTCTCTATGTTCGGCTCGTCGTTTGAAGTCTCGGCGCGGTCGACGGAGTCATAAAAAAATAGCCTCTCTACGCTACCCAAGTCCGTTCAACACACGGGTGTTGGGACTCCGATCGAAAAATTACTGTATCGCCCTTATTTTAGTGTTATTATAAAAGTGATGATTCATGTACAAATTAACAGAATAAGAAATTTTTATTCAAGGTGCTGCAGAAATGGGACGCGTCGTTGCAACGAGACGAGACACTGCGATCGCTATTCAAATGTGGCTCAAAAGGGCGGCGGACAAGATAGCGGCTGGACTAAATAAAAAATTTTAGTTTTTATTGTTATTTCCTTACTTTTTTTTCCTTCTTATAAAGGTTTTTGCGATTTTAATAAACCATATATTGTGCGAGTTGATTTATATACAGGGTGTCCCAAAACTCGTGAAGAACCCGAAAGGGAGTGGTTCCTGAGACCATTCTAAGAGACATTTTCCTTTGCACAAAAGTCAAATTCGGCTTTGTTTAGGAGTTATTAACGAAAAACACGGACCGATCAGAGCGCTCCCTGGGCCGCCGCGCCGCGCTCGCATCAGAGCGTTGGCGGTACGCCGTGACATCGCAACGAACAAGAGTTTCTCGATTATGTGAATGCTCTACGACTTCAATGAGCTTTGGATATGTGTTCAAGATCATTATTCTGAACAACATTTCTCTTTAGACTTTTTGGCGATCGGCTTTAGTTTACGAGATAATCGTAAAAAACATTACTTGTAAATTCATATGGGTGTCCTTGATAGCGGGCACGGCGTGTTAATATCTCCGAAACTAAAGCCGACCGCCAACTATTACAAAGGAAAAAGATATTTAAAACGTCGAGTTTTAAAACACATTCAAGGTTATTGAAATCGTTGAGGACCCACATTATCTTTACTCGACTTACGGCAACTTTACCCGAATGAGAGGAGAAGCAGAAACTTATTGTATTAAAAACTCACTTATTCAGCCGTCAATCCATTTGCTGCTTCGAAATGTGTGTCACTGGGTCACTCATGTCATCAGGTATACGGATGTCATCAGGTATACGGCAGCACCGAAAGGTAAGGGACATACGGCCAGGTCGACGAACTGCACAGCCGGTGGTAGATAGTAATAAGGCCGTAATAAGGTAGTAATAAGGTAATAAGGATGCGCGGTAAGTCGATGATCCAGAATTTCACTTTCACTTTCGAATCGTTAAATAATTCGTATGTTTATTCCACACAGATGACTTGAAATTTTTCCACACTCACAATCACTGTTCACATTTGTCTACACACATAGTTATGTACTAATAATAATTGCCATATCCGCAGTCTAGTGATTAGTTGAAATATCACTATCAAAAACACAACTAATAGCAACCGTTAGCTTTCCAATGCTTATATTTCGATAAAACAAGCCAGAATTCCTTCACACGCCAGGTGCAAGACTATCTTCCATTATGCATAATTATTGTTAAATGGCAAAAAAAAAGAAAATCCTGAAACATGTATCCCCTATTTTGGATCAAAGATCACACACCCAAGTTTACATTAAAATGAACTAACAATAAATACGAGAAACTGCAAAAAAAAATCAAATTTTTAATATATTGTTTAAACAAAAAACTTTTATTAAAATTTTTTTACGCGACTACATTCCCCATTGAAAAACACACAATTTAAAAAAAAATTCAAATTTTTTGGACCTCTGGTTTCCGAGATATCTCAAAAAATATGGTTTTGACCCCCAACTTTGAGGGCTGTTTTCACCCCTTCAGAGTGGATGGTTGCCGATAAAAAAAAATACGTGTCAAATATTTTTCAAAGTACTATAAGCTCCCAAAGTTTCATCAAAATCCGATTTTCGCATCTGAATATGTTCCCTTGTAAGGCGTTAGTGTTTACTTACTTGTGTAAGTAAACATATATAAATATATATATATATATATATATATATAATATATATATATATATATATATATATATTATATTTCCTATATAATTAAACTTTCTTATATAAATGTCATTTGTCATGCGAAAATGAACTGGCATCCTTCCAGTCTCTTATTTTCACACGACCAATCACATATATGTATATTTTTAATTATCCTTTTTGGACCTGTAATACTCCCCAAAAAGTTGTCTTTAAAACGTCTTATTTCAGACGTTAAACCAGCGTCCCAAAGAAGACGTTTTCAAAATGTTTTATTTTGGACATAAAATGAACGTCCCGAAAAAGAGGTTTTCAAAACGTTTTTAAAACGATCTTAAAGAACGTAGGACGTTCAGACCTGAAATGGACGTGAAATGGACATCTTGAGGACGTCCTGTGCTATCTAGGTACATTTATTAAAATGGAAAATAAATAATGGTTCGAGGAAAGCAGTTAGATAAAAGTGAGGTCGATCGCATCGTTCTGTTGCGCTCGGAAAAGTACAGTATTAATAAAATTGCGAAATTATTAAACAGAAGTAGGTGGGCGATATAGAATGTGTTAAAAAATCCAAGTGCTTATGGAGAAACGAAAGGAAGTGGAAGACCTAGCGTTACTTCCGAACCTGATAAACGGGCAATTTTGCGTGTTGTGTCGAATTTTAAAGACACAATAAGACAAATAGCCGAAGAAGCAGGTGTGAAAACAAATTTAAGAAATGTACATCGCATTTTACAAGGAAGCAAACGCATTAAACGGAAGAAATTAAAACAACGGCTACCCTTAACGGAGAAACACAAAGCAGCATGACTAAAGTTCGCTTGCGCACAAGTCCACTGAATGAAAAACTGGAAAAAAGTAATTTGTAGTGTCGAGAAAAAATTCAATCTAGATGGCCCTGACAGCTGAGCCTACTACTTCCATGATCTCCATTTACGTTGCCGTCAAATGGGTGGTGGCAGTGTTATGATATGGGCCGCTATTGGTTACTATGGAAAAACAGAAATAAACTTTTTATCAGGTCGGATGAATACTAATAAATATATTGAACTAATAGTAGATCGGTTAAACAAGCCTGCAGCTCGTATTACGTGCTGCGGCTATATTTTTCAACAGGATAATGCATCAATCCATACTGCAAAATCTGTGAAACAATTCTTTTCTTCAAACAATCCCGATTTAAATATTATAGAAAATGTGTGGGGAGATTTGTCAAGACGATTCTACGCGAATGATAGACAATATAATAACGTAAATGAACTAAAAGAAAGTATAAATCACAATTGGACACTTTTAGAACAAAAACGAATCAAAAAATTATATAAAACTATGCGAAAGCGATTATTAGACGTAATTCAATTCAAAGGAGGTATCGCAGAGTATTAATTTTGTATTTTTATTTGCTTAATCAAACATTTTTCTGTTAGTGTCTTATACTTTTGTCGAATTAATGTCAGACCATGTTTACATATTTTTCTCTAATTTTGCTATGGTACACGATACAATCCTAAGATATTACATGTTTACTTTGGAAATAGTATGTAATATACAGGATACAACGGAGTGTACATTTTCTACCTTTAAATATAAGAAATTTAATAATATGCTAGGTGTCTTATTATTTTGTCGAGGACTGTATGAGTACCCAAAACTAAGTTTCATCGTTTTGTTAGTTTGGTCGTTATAATTTAATGAAAGGCTTGTGACTTTGGATATTCGGATAGTGTTTTCATTTTCTTATAATTAGTTTTAAAATTCTTAAGCTTAATAAATGTGGATTCGAAAAAATCGTTTGTCTCGTTCTTTCCAAAACCATTGTTTAAACATGTTTAAACAATCATAATGTATTAATATTGGATATCACTGTATTTGGGAAAGTCTACAGAATCTTTTGTTGCAAAGAAGAATTCAATATCTTTTATAAATAACATCACAATATTTGTTTACAGTTGAAAAATATGTCTTTTACGAACGTGAGTTCCTTGCTATATTTGAGAGAAAGCCTCTCTTAAATGCATTTAGTTCATTATTACTTTATTGTCGGAGCCACGAAGAAAGACACGAATATCTTCATATGTCTCAATGGCAATTATGTGTTATAAACCTTGACGACCTCCACGGTCAGTTGTGAGCTGAAGCTACATATTCATCTTGGGGTTTTCCATCAAACCCCACACCGTGTCAAGTGACTCTTTTACCTGTCTTATTTACCTGCAGAGTAGGGCAATAATCAACTAATATTTATCAACTAATCAAAAAGTTTTGACTAATGACTATTTTGCTATGACTAACATTCAAGAAGACTATTAGCCATTTTCAAATATTCATTAACCCTTAGCACTCGAGTGGTGAGTCAATGATCATTATTCAAAATATTGTTTACAGTATTAAATATCTTGGTGGCTAATCACTTACTAAACATTTAAGTATTGTATGACGTGTTATATCAATTTCATATCCATAAAATGAAAAAAAATTATATAGATTGGAATTATTCTGGGTCGGAAGATATGTTTCATTTTAGAGTTAGAATAGCTCCGAGTGCAAAGGGTTAATTATTGCCCGATTCTGTTTATAACAATTATTAATGATATCGGCGCTACGGTTCGATCGTTAAATACAAAACAATTTTTTTTTGTTAACAAGAATACGATCGATATAAATAAGTTTATTTACCTATTCTGTTTACCTGACAAGTTGGGATGGGACACCTTTCACGTAATGATAAAACATGCGGAACAGCAGTGGGTTAAGATATTAAACCGTTACCGCCCACTACTACGCGATTGTAGGGGGTGGCAAGACGCCATCGCGTATGGGTCCGAACTTGTTACGGGGAAAACGTACTTCACGCACGAACTTAACACCTAACGATCGCGAACCGTAGAACGAGGTCGGGTAGGTATTTGGAAGAACTGCGACAAGCGTTACTGTAGACGTACAGTCAGGAACTGAGCTTTATTTTTAAATGTGCAGGGTCTTAAATAGTATTCCTTATTGATATATGGCGGTCCCAGGTACGCTGGGTTTTTCCGAGGGAAGGTCAGTCATCGGGCAACGGTTTCCAAAGTTGACCCTTAGACGGTTGACCCTTAGACGGGAATTAGTGACTCATAATGGCAATCAGCCCGTTACAAACTGATGACATTGTATTAATGCGAGCCTGAGAAGAAGATTCCTAGGCAGGACTACGGTGACGTGTCTCTAGGTACGAATGAGCGGCCGATTGGATCAGAGCGGAGGAGGCAGACCTCGTTTCACACGCATTTTCGGCTGTCGACGAAATATTGGCTACAGCGGCCACACATACTATCCAGCGTGCAGCGTCGAAGTCAAAACATTGGGACTACGGACGCGGCTGTGGTGGGGATAGACAGACCTAGCGATGATAGGCTCGATTTGTTTATGTGCCGTTCCCGGGGCTGTTCTCTATGGAGAAGTTTATGACAGGTCATTACTATTGAGCTGGATGTCGGCACTTTCTCGGACAACACGTGTTGACTTGTGTTAACTTAAAAATTACTTTACAGTAAAAAATTCTGAATAGGACGCGCTAAAAACAGCTTTCTGAAAAATAGCTTCGTTGTCGATCGTCCAATAATGATCCGACCATTTGCATGTGTTGAGGACTGGGGTTACTCCAAAATAAAAAGACACACGTAAATTATGTAGTTTAATAAGAATCGTGATGTGAAGTATTATGTGACGAAGTATTATGTGACTCTTATGTCACTCCAACACCCCCACTACTTGGGCGTTTTGTGCACGCGTTCTAAGATGTTCATTTCTGTTCGCAATACATTGAATTTTTCGTAGCTTAACGTCTTCGTCAGTATGTCGGCGCATTGATCGCGAGTGCTGACGTATTTCGTATCGATCTCGCCATCTCGCAATCTCTCGCATATAAAATGATAGCGAACATCGATGTGCTTAGATCTGCGATGAAATTCCGGATTTCGAGACAATCTTATCGCGCTTTGGTTGTCCACATTTAAAATCGTAGGCCCGACACATCCACGCTCGATATCTGACAATAGTTTTCGCAGCCATACCGCCTCCTTAGTTGCCTCGATCGCTGCTATGAACTCGGCCTCAGTCGTACTCATGCTGACGATCGCTTGTCTTTTCGAAGACCACGCTATACATCCGCCGTTCATCATAAAAACATACCCGGTTGTGGACCGGCGCGTGTCGAGATCGGCGGCATAGTCCGCATCGGAGTATCCGACAAGTGCGCTTGACTCGTGTTCGCAGCGAAACAATAGCCCAAAATTTTGGGTTTCCTTGATGTAGCATTCTTTTAATATAATTCGCCTGATTTATGAAAATGCTATCCTTTTCGCGTGAAATTTCCATCCCAACAAAAACCTTTAAATCGCTCGCAGTTATCTTGAACTTTTCTTTGAAAACTTTTACTAATTTTTCCAAAGTGTCCGGCCTTTGGGCTAGCAACAATCCGTCGTCAACATACAATGCTAAATAAGCTTTATCGCCTTCAAAAAAACCTACATAGACGCATTTGTTGGCGCTGCTTTGCGTGAAGCCCATGCTTCTTATAAAATGATCGAATTTATCGTTCCAGCAACGTCCGGATTGTTTCAAGCCATAAATCGCTTTATTTAACTTTAAAACGAGGTTCTTATTGGTAATGTTTAGACCGTCGGGGACGCGCATGTAAGTAGTCTCCTTGAGGTCACTATTTAAATAAGCGGTACTGACATCAAATTATAAAGCGCTCAAATTTTCTTTGGCTGCTATCGCAAGAAGAAGGCGCACCGATTCGAACCGTGCTACAGGTGAGAAAATCTCGTTATAGTCTACCCCCGCTTCTTGCGAGAAGCCTTGTGCACACAATCGTGCTTTATAGCGCTGCATATTTTCGCCGCCTAAATCTTTTATTTTGAAAACCCATTTAAAGCCTATTGGTTTTCGCCCTTCGGGTAGCTCAACGATATCCCAAGTCTTATTTCTCGCGTGAGCATCTAATTCCTCGTCGATCGCGCGTTTCCAAAGCGCGGAATCGTCGCGGCTCAACGCTTCTTTGAAGCTGGTTGGCGGATCGTAAATGACGGTGCACGCTTGGTATCGTTGCGGTGGGTTTATCTGTTGGCGCGGACGTAAGTTATATTTTCGAGCGTTCGCTTGTACATTTTTGGGTACATCGATTTCGGGTACATCGGTTTCAGGTACATCGGTTTCAGGTACATCGGTTTCAGGTGCGTTCACATTACTATTATCGAGAGGTTCGACAAGCTGCGCCCGTGCATCATTCACCGGTGCTTCGCGATTGATCTCATCGGTATCAATAGAAATCCGCACGTGTTTTTCGCTCGCGATGTTCGGTAAACTCTCGTTAAAAATTACGTGTCTCGAGATAATTATACGCCCGGTCTGAGGATTAAACAATCGATAATTTCCAGACTCGATTTCGTATCCTACAAAAATGAGCTTCTGTGACTTGGCGTCCCATTTTTTTCGAAAAAGATCGGGTATGAGTGCGAACGCGTCATATCCGAACACGCGCAGATGCGATAAATTGGGCTTTTTCTTAGTCCATAGTTCGAACGGCGTAGCTTCATTCGAACGTGCACTCAACGTTCTGTTCAGAACATACACGGCCGTATTCACGGCTTCAGCCCAGAGACGCGTCGGTAAATTTCGCGACAACAACATTGTGCGCGCGCTTTCGACGACGTTCGCATTTCGTGCTCCGCGCGACCGTTCTGTTCGGGTGTGTACGGCGCCGACGTCGAAAGCTTGATTCCTCTACTTTCTAAGAAATTTATGACGTCTTTATTTTTGTACTCTAGCCCGTTATCCGACCGCAAAACTTTTATTTCTCTGCCGAAATGATTTTTGACTCTATTTAAATACGTTTTTAGCGCTTCGAAAGTGTCGTTTTTGTGTTTAAGAAAATACACCGTGCGAAATCCGGATGCTTCGTCTTTGAATAGCAAAAAGAATTTCGCTCCGCCGACGGACGTGTTTTGCATCGGGCCGCAAAGATCGGAGTGTATAATTTCACCGGGAGCGACATTTGTGCTTTTCTCAATCTTTTTGAAAGGCAATTTAAATTGTTTTCCAAACGGACAATCTTCGCAAAAAGACTGCGTTTTACCAACTACGGATACGCCGGAGACAATTTCGCGCTTTAGCATATCATTAATGCGATCGCAATTAACGTGGCCCATTCGTTCGTGCCACAATTTTATCGGCGCGGCGGATGCATAGTTCGCTTCGTGTTTTACGCTAGGTATTATTAGCAATTTTATCAAATTATTCCGCTGCTTAATTCCTTGCGCTAACAAAACTGTTTTTTGAAAAAATATTCGCGTGTTCTTGATTGAAAACGATTGAACATTCATACGAACATTCATTCTACCGCGTCCCTCCACGTTCACGTTTGTTTCATCGCCGAGGTAAACGCGCTCGCCGCGACAAGGCACGAGTTCGTGGAACCACTCCCGACGACACGAGAGGTGGCGCGATGCGCCGCTGTCCAATATCCAAAACTCCTTATCATCTGTTTCACGCAAACAATTGAGACTTTGCTCCGATTCTAAAATATTCGCGTCGATGTCCGCGGGGATTTTACGACTTTCGGTGACCACAAACGCACTGAAATTCGCGGAATTTTCTGGGCTCGATTGACTTTTTCCGTCGTTATTCGAATTTTGACCCGCGCCTTTCGATCGCTTTTTAGAAAAACAAAAACGCACAACGTGACCCGACTGTTTACAAAAATTACACATCATGGGTTTCTTACGCTCATCCGAATTGTTGCCGCTGAAGCGATGGATGTTGCTCCGTTCCCTGGAAATGCTGACGGCAGCGAGAGCGCTGTCTACGCTGTCCATGGCCGTCATTCGATTTTCTTCTCGCAGCAATCTTTCCCGTAGGTTCGCCAGCGTCTGCTCAGCCGGGGCGACACTCTCCCATGCCGAGACGAAAGCGTTGTATTTGCCCGGCAACGTGGTCAATATTTTTGCCATGACCATCGTGTCCGAAACTGGCTCGTCGATGTCCTTGAGTTGTCGGGCGAGATTTTTCACCTTGGCTACGTGTTGTGGTATTGAGTCTCCAGATGTAACGCGGTACTCGTGAAATTTCGTGGTGAGCGCCAACTTATTCGAAGCACTTTTTTGTTCATGTATGCTCGAAAGTTTGTCCCACATTTCATTTGCACTCAAACACATCACAAGATACTCCAGCTGGCTGTACTCCATAGACGCGGATAGAAAGAACATGGCTCTCACGTCTCTCTTGATCCACGTGTTTCTCAGCAGCGCGTGCGTTCGTAGCCGGCTCCGGCTTTACTTCTCTTCCTTCCACAATGTTGAGAAGGTCGTGGGCAACGAAGACAGCCCGCATCTGGAACTTCCAGAGCTGATAGTTTTGCCCGTTGAACTTCGAAATATTTCTCAAATCTGATGTGTCCGCCATCTTATTAGTTTGTTGCTCGAAAAGTTAATTTCTCAAAAGCAGGCACACAAAAAAAAACACACGACACAGAAAAACTTCACAAAAACGTTGTCAACAGTAACCAAAATTAAAACATGGACGTCCTGGGCCCATAACCTGTTGAGGACTGGGGTTACTCCAAAATAAAAAGACACATGTAAATTATGTAGTTTAATAAGAATCGTGATGTGGCACACTGCACGGACAAAAGGCGAGTGAGCCATCAGAAGGAGGTAAAGAAAAAGAATAGGATCTCTAGAAACAAAAACATATACGAACAGTCGTGGGGGAGCGGCCCGCTTCTGCCGCGCACGCATCAAATTATACGCAAACAAACGCACGAAGTATTATGTGACTCTTATGTCACTCCAACAGCATGCCCAATGTTTTATTGCACGTGCCGATAGCCGCTACGCTATCGTACGTCGCACAGTGGTGCAAAATCCCTAAGACATGGCAATAATTCGTTTATTACGTCATTTTAAAAAATTTATGTGTATTGAAATACATTGAAGTATTAATGCATCGATCATAGATTGTAATAGAACCTAAGCACGAACACTGACATTGCAAACAACTGCGACGCACATTTGAAGGAAAACATTTTTTCTCATTTCTTTGTTGTTTTTGTGTATATGCCAGCGGTTTCCAACCGGGGAGGCGCGGGCTATTACCAGGGGAGGCGCCAAAATTTTTAATAAAAAATTAATGTTCATACCATAATATCTACAAATAAACTAGAGGGCTATTGTTGCTCGCTCGCTTCGCTCGCTCGCGAGTAGGGTTGTTTTTGCTCGCTCGCTTCGCGAGCTCGCGGGTAGGACTGCTCTTGCGAGAGGGTTAGTGATACGCATGGCTAGTAGGGCCTACTGATATTAATGTTTTTTATTTGGTGTGTGACTCTCCAAGAGTCACACAAAGAACTTCCCGATTCGTTACTCCTTCGCCAACATCGCTAACATCGTTTTTTTTTTGTACTTTCATCGATATTCTCCCAAAATGTATTCTTGGGAGTAGAGATAATAAATTCACTGTTGCATTGGAATAACTTTCGATTATTCCAAGCGGTAACATTAGCATCAGTTAAAAAAAAAATTTTTTAAATCTAAAAAAAAATTTGTTTTTAAATCTAAAAAAAAATGAAGAGAAAAATTTTTTTTTATGTAATTGCGTTTGGTTCTTTGGTGGAAAATGTTCGTCCTCCCTTATAAATTGCATTGTAGAATCAACTCTTTTCGAAAAAAACTAAAAATCTAAAAAACTAGACCAATATGGACCAAAATCTAATCAGCTCTAAGTTACGACGGGGCACTTCGATTGCATCATTCATCATCCTGATCGCGTTGTTACTTTTTCTGAAAATGTTAACGAAAAATTTGATACCATACAAACGGACATACGCACACACACACACACACACACATACAAACATTTTGATAAAAATAGTCTAAAATGACTCCAATGACCATGAAACGTGAAGATCTGCTAAAAAATCGATTTTCGATTTTCGGGGTAATTACAGTAACTTCCCTATGAATTGGGAAGTTAATAGAGTGTACGTTTTAATAAGATTATACGTTTTCAGGGAAATTCAATACAGTAAACGCTCGTTCGTTGTGAAAAATCGACTATGCGGTCGTTGCGACGTGCCTACTCCCTCCACTGCCTGTCAACACCGAGTCGGCCGAGTCGCTCCGCACGGCGGCAACATTGATGTCGGCTCGGGTATATCGGTGTGAACACCACACATTGACTCGAGCTTCGGTCACGCGATCCGTATTTCACTCTGTCCTTCTCTATGTTCGGCTCTCTATTGAAGTCTCGCTCGGCGCGCTCGGCGCGATATCTAGACGCAGTCATAAATCAAAAATCGCTTCACTATTCGCTCGTTGCGACCTCAACTCTCATGCCTCTTCACAACGAACGAGCATTTACTGTAGTTTTCTACTTATCAAAATGTTTGCTATATGGCGTCGCATTAAACGAACATCGCAGGCTCGTTGCTCTCTTGGTTCCTTGTTATAGTATACTAATGTTGCAAAATAAATTGTCTTAATTAGTTTTTCGCAAACGATACAACTCCTCATTATCGGGGTTGCAGTATTGATCTTGTTTTTCTTCGATACTGTTAATTTAAATTGTCCCGAAATATATAAACTGTGCTCAATTTTGAAACTCTGCTCAGTGCTACATACAACATTTGTAAAGTTCGCCTTTCTGATTTTTAGAAATCCAAACATACTTTCTCGTATGTTTTTTATCCCTGACTTTTATGAATCGTAATCGCTTCAGCAGGAACCACTGGAAATTGACTACGTGTGATTTGATATTTTTCCTCACTCGACATATTTACTTGATTCGATATTTTTATTATTGGTGTTAAATTTTGATCAATATTTGCATTTTTCATATAATCACGATAACGAGTTCTTACTTTCACTCCTACTCTGGCCAATTGAAAATCTAACCACAATATAGACGGAATTTTAGTATTTTCTTGAGAAGTAATAAATTTTAATATTCCGCATGTGTGCTCCATTAACCAATCCGTTTTCAACATCACTGTTATTAATAATTATCATATAGTTCATATTAATTTTCAATTTAATCTCAGTTAATAATTCGTTTTGAACTCATTGTTTTTTTAAAGATTGTAATATAAATTTTTTTTTGTACTTTTCATCGATATTCTTTGAAAATGTATTCTCGGGAGTAGAGATGATTAACTCACTCTTGCATTGGCCACCGCGCCAAACCAGTTTCTCGCGAGAGAGACCAGTAGTTCATAGCGACGAACACCGACCGACACCGAGTGCCAGACTTTTGAAGCGAGAGTGAGAGAGAGCGAATGCGTGCGCGACTCCCCGATCCTCCGACCCGATCTCCACCCGACCATCTTTCCTTTCGAGTCCAAGTGGTGAAATACCGACGGGAGTCCCTCCACCTCAGTGGCGAAACGCCGAGCAGGAACCAACCCGGCCCAAGTGGTGAAACACCGACGGGAGTCCTTCCACCTCAGTGGCGAAACGCCGAGCAGGAACCAACCCGGCCCAAGTGGAGAAACACCGACGGGAGTCCCTCCACCTCAGTGGCGAAACGCCGAGCAGGAACCAACCCGGCCCAAGTGGTGAAACACCGACGGGAGCCCCTCCACCTCAGTGGCGAAACGCCGAGCAGGAACCAACCCGGCCCAAGTGGTGAAACACCGACGGGAGTCCCTCCACCTCAGTGGCGAAACGCCGAGCAGGTACCGATCCAGCCCCAGTGGCGAAAGCCGAGTGGGAGTTCCCCCACCGCTGCGCCGCGAACAGCGCCTCCGCTATTCCGAGCGACCGCTACACCGAGCGGCCGCTATACCGAGCGACCGCTATACCGAGCGACTGCTATTCCGAGCGGCGCTATACCAAGTGACCGCTATTCCAAGTGTTCGCTAAGCGCCGCCAACGCCGAACCGTCCGGCCGTAGACCCTCCTTCGCTCTTCGAGGTTCCGGGACCTTGGACAGCCGACTGACGCGGCCCTACCTTCCACCGCATCGAGTAACCGTCACAAATGGATTGACTCCAGCGGAACCGTCGAAGAACTTCGAGCACGGATTACCGCACACCTCCGCACCGAGATGTCGAAATAGGAGGAGAAAAAACAGGAGACCGCCGACCCCACACACTCCATGATGGAGAAAATGCGCAAGTGGGGAATACACTACGACGGTGGAAAAGGAGCCGAGGATTTCCTCGACCAACTGGAGAGCTTCCGAAAGCTCCCCTGCCGGAGCTTGTTGAATGGCCTTGTACTGTAGGCAGCTGAGGCATCTTTGGATGTGCCGGGCTGCGTCTTGGCGCATGCGAGGCCAAAAGTACCGTTGTTCGAGCCTCGCTATTGTCTTCGCTCGCCCCAGGTGCCCGGCGGTGGGGTCGTCGTGCATTTCTTGGAGGATGCGCTTGCGTTCCTCCTTCGGGATGCAGTGCTTCCACTCCCACTCCGGCTGAAGTCCGACATTGTCGGGGATGTGGCGGTACAGCTTTCCTTCGTGGAGCCGGTACTCTGGGTGTTTTCTCGGGTTTTCCTGTACAGCGGTACGGAGGTGCTCGTACCAGGTATCGGTCGGTGGTTCTACGGGTCCGGCTTCTTCTGGTCGTCGTGAGAGTGCGTCTACTACTAAGTTTTGTTCGCCCCGGCGGTACTGTACGACGAAATCGTACTGCTGGAGTTCTAGACCCCAGCGGGCGAGTCTCCCCGAGGGGTTGTCCATCTTTTGTAGCCAGTTGAGAGCTTGGTGGTCGGTGATTACCGTAAACCTGTAGCCCTTCAGGTAAGGCCTCATTTTCCTAATGCCCCAGACCACTGCCAGGCATTCCTGCTCGGTTACCAAATAGTTTCGTTCGGCTCCGTTGAGCGTTCGGCTAACGTACGCGATGACGCGTTCCTCCCCTTCCACTTCCTGGGTTAGGACGGCGCCTAATCCGCTTTGGCTTGCGTCAGTCTGTAGCGTGAATGTCCGGCTGAAGTCGGGGCATGCTAGGACGGGTGCGGTGGCCAGCTGGGTTCGCAGGACTTCGAAGGCTTTGTTTTCGACCTCTCCCCAGTGCCATCCACGGCGCTTTTGCAATAGCTGGTGTAGTGGTTCGGCGGTATCTACAAAGTGCGGGATGAGCCGGCGGTACCACGATACTATCTCTAGTGGTGGTTGGCGGTGGAATGC
This sequence comes from Lasioglossum pauxillum, assembly GCA_933228785.1. Taxonomy (NCBI): domain Eukaryota; kingdom Metazoa; phylum Arthropoda; class Insecta; order Hymenoptera; family Halictidae; genus Lasioglossum; species Lasioglossum pauxillum. Next base: position 32,210,920 of record OW121703.1, read on the forward strand.
TACGTATTGCCTTCACCTTGTCGGGATCGGTCCGGACGCCTTGGCTGGTGACCAGGTGGCCGAGGTATCGTAGCTCGGTGCGGCAGAAGTGACACTTTTCAGGGTTTATCCTGAGGTTGGCTTTTGTTAGCGAGGTGTTCCTCGAATGTGGCCCCCAGTATGATGATGTCATCCAGATAGGTGAATGCTCGTGGCTCCATGCGTGGGCCGATGACGGAGTCCAGCAACCGCTGGAATGTGGCCGGTGCGGAGTGTAACCCAAATGGCATTACTTTGAACTGGTAGAGTCCGCGCCCTGGTACGGTGAAGGCGGTTACCGGACGACTGTCTTTTGCCAGGGGTACCTGCCAGTACCCGTTTGCCAGATCTATTGTTGTGAGATAGCGTGCTCCTCCCAGTTTCTCTAGCGTGGTCTGGACCTGGGGTAGCGGATAGGCATCCCTTTCGGTGACGCTGTTTACCTTTCGGAAATCGATGTAGAACCGAGGCTTTCCACTGGCTTTCCGGACGATGACCACCGGGGAGCTCCACGGGCTGGTGGACGGTTCGATTACTCCCTCCTTTAGCATCTTATCAACTTCCTCGTCGATGATCGCTTGTGTTGCTGGGTTCCGTGGTGTGTACCTTTGTTTGATGGGTTCGGCGGTGCCCACTCGGATGTGATGCTCGGTGCGGTGTGTGGGGCCTCGGATGGCCTCGAACCGGGGTAACTCCTGGTCGAGGAGTTCCTGGAGTTGTTTCTCCTGTTCCTTGGTGCATCCTAGGAGGCCTTCGGGCCTGTCTAACGTGTCCGTTTCCTCTTGGAATGCCCACCGGTGTTTCCCCCAGAGAAGGGTTGCTCCTAGTGCTTGTAATGCATCGACTCCTAGGAGCACCGCTTGGGAGAGCGTGGGAAGTACCGGGCAGGTAAGTTCGATGGTCCTTTCGTTGACCCTGAGGGCGATTTCGAGCTCGCACTTCAGTGCTACGGAGGATCCATCGGCGATTCGGACGGTCCGGTTTCTTTCCCAGGCGTAGGCGCCCTGGCTTCGGCACCATTCCGCTACGTCCTGTCGTATATATGACCGGGTGGCCTCGGTGTCTACTAACGCCGCATACTGTTGGCCATAGGCCTCTACCGTGACGAAGATTCGGTCGTCGGTGTTGTTTCCTTGCGAGGCATAAAGCTGGGGTATGACCGGGCAGTGCCTCTCCCTCCGGTCTGGTTGGCGTTTCCCGGCAGGTCGTTGCACGAGCAGCGAGCGATTGTTCGGTCTTCTTTCCCGCAGTATGAACAGAATAGCCGTGGTGCCCTTCGACAATCCCTCCGGTTGTGGTCTCGCTGGCCGCATCTCCAGCAGCATGTAGCGCGGTTGTAACCGCTGCTAACTTCGTCCATGCTCTCCGGCGGTTTCCGTGTTTGGCAAGCTCCTTGCTGATGGCGTTCCTCGCTTAGTGTTCTTTCGAGCTCTTGTGCTCTGTCCATGAGCTCGTCCACTGACCGGACTTCCGATTTACGAATGAATTTCTTGAACTCCGCCCGTAGGTTCCTGTACGTCCGTTCTAGGCATTGTTCCGGACTCAAATTGCCATGCCTGCGCATCATCGTCTCCATCTCGTCGATGTACTCCTCTACCGCCTCTCCTGGTTTCTGAAGTCTATCGCGGATCCTGTCCTCCAAATCCAGGAGCCGCTCCCGTGGTAGGTATCTCTGGTGGAAGTCCTGGCAGAAATCCTTCCATGTTTTCCACTGGTCGGTTTTGTGTTCCAATACCACCGGAGTGCATTTCCCTTGAATACTATTGCTAGACCCGGTAGGCACTCCTCCGGGTCTGCTCCGTATCCCTTTCGGAAGCTCTCCAGTTGGTCGAGGAAATCCTCGGCTCCTTTTCCACCGTCGTAGTGTATTCCCCACTTGCGCATCTTCTCCATCATGGAGTGTGTGGGGTCGGCGGTCTCCTGTTTTTTCTCCTCCTATTTCGACATCTCGGTGCGGAGGTGTGCGGTAATCCGTGCTCGGAGTTCTTCGACGGTTCCAGTGGGGTCAATTCCTTGTTTTACTGCCTTCTCGATCAGTTCTGTTTTGCGTAGCAGGTAGACCCAGCTTACTTTGTTGTTCATTCGTGGGCCCTTCCGTTTTGTCAAACCTGTTCGGGCGCCATTTGTGACGGTTACTCGATGCGGTGGAAGGTAGGGCCGCGTCAGTCGCCTGTCCAAGGTCGCGGAACCTCGAAGAGCGAAGGAGGGTCTACGGCCGGACGGTTCGGCGTTGGCGGCGCTTAGTGAACACTTGGAATAGCGGTCACTTGGTATAGCGCCGCTCGGAATAGCGGTCGCTCGGTATAGCGGTCGCTCGGTGTAGCGGTCGCTCGGAGTAGCGGTCGCTCGGTGTAGCGGTCGCTCGGAATAGCGGAGGCGCTGTTCGCGGCGCAGCGGTGGGGGAACTCCCACTCGGCTTTCGCCACTGGGGCTGGATCGGTACCTGCTCGGCGTTTCGCCACTGAGGTGGAGGGACTCCCGTCGGTGTTTCACCACTTGGGCCGGGTTGGTTCCTGCTCGGCGTTTCGCCACTGAGGTGGAGGGACTCCCGTCGGTATTTCACCACTTGGACTCGAAAGGAAAGATGGTCGGGTGGAGATCGGGTCGGAGGATCGGGGAGTCGCGCACGCATTCGCTCTCTCTCACTCTCGCTTCAAAAGTCTGGCACTCGGTGTCGGTCGGTGTTCGTCGCTATGAACTACTGGTCGGTAGACGGTGGTGCACTCGACTTGCCTTACCGCTGATTGCTCGGGGTAATTATCCCCGAGCGCGCTCAGTTTCTCTCGCGAGAAACTGGTTTGGCGCGGTGGCCCTCTCGCGGCCGCGAGAGAGCTCGCGGTTTCGCGGCAGTGTTTGTTGACGCGGCGGTCGCGGGGTTCCGGTGGTGGTCGCTAGTGGGGATAGTTTCGCGCCGGTAAGGCTGTAACCGTTACACCCTTGTTCAAGAAGACAAAGGAAAAGCTTTCATTAAAAAGCTGGAGTTATGCAAATCAGATTTACAAAAGAATGAGTTGGATATGTTTTCACTTTCAAAAGATTTTTGGGACACAGCCAATATTGAAGCAAACAAAAATCTTTTTATTGAACACTTGGATGGTTTAGTGCTGCATTTTTCAAATTATTTCAAAGACCTTGAATGCTCAAAGGTTTTGTGGATACAGAATCCATTCATCGACGATCAAGAAGACGAATTTCAGCTGACAACCATCGAAAAAGAAAAATTGATAGAATTATCATGTGATAGCTCACTGAAATAAAAGTTTCAAAATGAAACCATAATTCAATTTCGGGTGAATCTTAGTGGAGAGTACGAATCTTTGTATTGCAAAGCAATACAGGTGCTTCTACCGTTTGCAACGTCTTATTTATGCGAAACGGGCTTTTCGGCACTGGCTGCAATGAAAACCAAATATCGAACCAGGTTAATAGTCGAAAAAGAATTACGGGTGGCACTCTCCACATTGCCCCCAAGATTTGATAAACTTTGTGCCAATAAACAACAACGACACTTGCATTAAATTGTGATGCATTAGATGTAATTTAATTAGAAATTTAATATAAAAATAAATGTGCATGTTCGTATTGTTATAGCAAAAACCTTGTTATTATTCTGGTAATTGTGGTTTTCAGTATATTTCTGTAATAAAATTATTATTACATAAAACGTGTCTATATTATTATATCGATTAAAAGATAGGGAGGCGCGAAAAAAAAAATTTTTGTAGGGAGGCATAGTAGCATAAATGTTAGACACCGCTGGTATACAGTGGTCGAAATTTCCATAGTTCCATACTTATTTGTTGGCAATTTTGGTTCATTTATAAAAAAATAAATAGGCTCTAAGTATTTATGTTATATTAAGATGATTACAAAGATATCTGAATAGTTTCAAAATAGAATGTCTTCTCATTCAAGTGATACAGTTAAAAATTATGGATTTTGATGAAGGGTTGTGCGAAATTTCTATAGTTCCACTCAATATAATACTTTATTTATCTTACAAAACCTACTCGTTTTATTTAATAATTGTATGTTATGTCACGTTATCCTTTTTCCGACGGGCAGTTTGACCCGCGGAAGCCGGTTAACTTCGGGCCTTGCAGGCGCTGAGACCAGGCCGCGTGCAGGCCGAGTACACGCGGTCCGCCCGAGACAAACGAGATTCGAAGATTCGACGATTGTTCTCTCGAAAAGCGAAAAGTTCGGGCGCCAGGCACCTCAAGGATGCCACACGAAACGCGGAATAGTTCTCGAGCTCGGAGAAGCCGAGATCGAGAATCGAATCTTCAAAACGCGGATCGAAAGTGACGTCGCAACTAGGCCAGAAGGTTCGGACACGGAGAAACTAGGACAGCCCTCTCGGCAGGACGGATCTCACAGGGAACGTAATGATTCGACGACGATATGGTCTCGAGCTATTTATTGTAGCGGTCGTTAGTTTACAAAAATCTGCGGCCACGTGGCCGCGACCCGAGAGCCCGCGCTCTTCATACAAGATAGCGAGAAGATGGTCGCTCGCAGCGCGGTTGTCCTATCGTTTTTCTCTCGCGACGATACCGTTGGAAATTCTATCGTCGTTTCGTTCGACAAGAACTTTCGAAACGCGAGGCGCAGATGATCGGCGGATTACGGGACTGCCGCGATGACTTCCGTACGCGAGTCGCTACAACGCGTACGCTAACGATTGCGCGATCGCACGCCAACAGAAACGATACGATGCGCGGCGAGAAACACCGGATTCGAGAATACACGAAACTATTGCAGAGATTATTCTCACGAAACGCGACTCCTCTAGGACACTCTTTCGCACGCAATCTAAGAAGAAAACTCTCTCGAAAAATGACCCGAAAACTCAAAGTATTCCCGAAACGAATACGAGCGAATTATCGAGGACGGAACGGGAAGCGTTCGTCCTCTCACGACGAAGGTCGAGCCGTCGCGCACCGAAATATCGAAAAGATCACAGTTTCGACTCACCGTTTCTCATTTTGAGCGTCTTTTCTGTTAATTACAGCTCCCGATAGAGCGTAGAGCTCAGCTGGACTCGGCGGTGTCGTCCTTGTCGCTCCGAACCTCCACCCGGCACGAAACACCTTTCGCGACGCAAAATACTCTCCTTTCGCAACGCGAGTGAACAACGGGGCAGCGTGTCTATCGATTACGAGAGCCAGCGCGACAGTGATCTATCGATTTTCGGCAAGCTAGCGAATCGAACCCGGCTCCCCCCACACGACCGTTTCTCCGAAATGCCTATGCCGTGTTTCCACGGGCGCAAACTCTTGGCTCAGGAGCGTTCCCTCTAGCGTCCTAGGGCCCCGGACAGTCACGAAATTGACCAAGGAGCTTCTCGCTCTCTTGGTCGGCGGAGGGGCTTCCTCTTCTTGGCTACGAGGGCGCCGACCCCTGGGCAGCTTCTCCCTTGACGGGGCGAGACGGCGTCAGGATCTGAAAGGAGTCGCAGTGGACGTGATGTTGGATTTAGCTGCTGTCCTGGCGTCGCCTCCGGTTTGGTTTGCCGAGTGCCCTCGCACCAAGCTCAAAATCTCGAAATGGCCATTTGCTCTCGGTCGGGCGCTTCCTGGCTGCGGGACATTGTTGAATTCCCGTGACAATTCGGACGATCGGTGGTTCCTTCTGCGCGCCCCATATACGGCCCTGAAACTTGCCGTTCTCGGCGCGCGCGACAGGTGTCATTATGTGATCCTCGAAAATATCGGAATCTCCTAGAGGAGCGCTCTCGAATCCTGTATTTTCGGTGTTGTGCCTGGTAGAGGGCGGTCCGGTCCTTTATCGCTTTCAAATGCGCTCGAGATGAACGGAGAAGTGACGTCGCATAATTTGCAGCGTCACAGTTAATATTGTACATTCCTACCATTTTTCAAAATAACTTTGAAAACTCGGTGAGTCATACTTCTAATTAAGGTTTGTAACGTCGATACATCTATACTACTCCACGCTTGTCTTATACTACTTTTAAGTTCTGCAACAGTAGCATATTGATTTCCATTTGCGTACACCTTGTAAGATAGTATTTCCCAAAGGTTCTCTATGGGGTTAAGGTCCGTAGATCGGGCGGGCCACTGCATTAATTAAATATTTGTCTTTTGAAACCATTCCTTGCTGACTCTTGAAGTGTGGACGGACGGCTGTATTACCTTGTTGGAATACATAGTCATCCAAACCCATTTCTTCCATGAACGGAATTAGAGCGACTTCCAAAAGTTCTGTGTATTTTTCAGAATTCATTTTCATTGATATCCAACACATCGGGGTCTTTGCGGAAAAGCTAAATGCAGTCCATACAATGACACTTCCACCACGAAAATTTCGACTCATGGGAATGTCATGTGGTCTACTCAAATCGTGCCTAATAGTACCTAAAACCATCTGGTCCGTCTAAATTAAACTTTTTCTCATCCGAAAAAATTACTTTTTCCCATTCTTCATTGCACGGCATATGAGCTCTAGCAAAAGCTAGTCTTGCTTGTTTATGAAAATGCGTTAAAGGCGGTTTTGAATCCTTTTTCGTCCATACGAAGCTCTTACTTTTCTTTAGGATTTGTTGAACACGTCTTTGAGATACTGGGAGATCTAAATCCGTTTTTATCTGCCGTGCTGTTACATTTTGATTTGATGCAGCACGTAAAATTAACGAAGTTTGCCTTCGACTCAACTTTTTATTTCCACCCTTCGGATGATTTGTGCCATATAAGTCACCTAACTTAACAAAATTATTTATAGACATGATGGGATTTGTTTATTTTTAAGGCAATTTGCCTGTTTGAAAGCCCTCCATCTTTATAAGCCTTTATTTCAATGTACTCCTTCACATTTAATAATTTATTCCGTGGCATGTTAAGAAAAATCGATATAAAAATCAATATAGCCTAAAAATATATCCTATTTTATACAAATGAAAGTAAATCAAGTAAGTAAGTATATTTGTTATACACAGTTTTGTACACAGTACTCAGTAGTACTGAGTCAGTACACAGTTTTGTACACAGTACTCACACTGTTAAAGATTGTCACGTTGATCTCTTTTCGACGAACGGAAGGCTCGTGAAAAGGGTCAAACTCGGGCTTTGCTGGTACAGAGACCGGGCCGCGTGTAGCCGAGTACACGCGGTCCGCCCGGGACAACGGAATTCGAGAGTCCGACGGATCAAAATTGAGTTGTTCGGGCGCCAGGCACCTTGAGGGGGCCACGCGAGACGCGATTCGATTCTCGGCCTCGGGGAAGCCGAGGCCGACGGTCGAACCCTCGAAATACGCGGACGGAAATTACGCCTCGAAACGGGCCAAAGGATTCAGACACGGGGACGTTCGGATAACCCTCTCGGCAGGGCGGATCTCACAGGAATACAAAAATAATTAACGCCAATGTAGGCTCGAGATGTTTAATCGGTCGTCGGTAGCTACAAAATTACGGCCTCGTGGCCGCGACCCGAGAGCCCGCGCTCTTTATACAGCTTGGCGGCAGATGAAAATTGGCAGCGCGGTTGTCTTACACAATGGGACGCGTGTCGGAATCGTCATGCAAAATCGCGATCTTCCAGGAACGCTGGACGACGAAATCGCACGCAACGCAGGTGAACGGCGTAGTATAGGACTGTCGCGGCGGCCGTCGCTCGCGATTCGATTCTACGCACGCGGTATCGATGCTACTGTTCTATCGTCGGCGCGACACAGGATTCGAGACAACTGGAGATTATTCTCACGACACGCGACTCCTCCGAGGAACCTTCCGAAATCACGATACCCGGGGAAAACTCTACGGAAACCTAACCTCAAAACGCCCTCGGAACGGGCGTGAGATATTAGCTCGAGGCGTCCGGCGCCTCGGCACACGCGAATATTCGAGGACGGAACGAGAAGCGTTCGTCCTCGCGCGATTAATGTCGAGCCACCTCGCAAAGAAATATCGAATCGATCACTGGCTGACTTACCGTTTCGCCTTGTTATCGTCGGACGCGTCTGTCGTAAGAAATGCTTCCGGGAAGCGGTCTCGCCAGGCTGCTCGGCTCGGTAAACTCGTTAGTTTTTCGCCTTTCTTCCTTCCCACGGGAACTGACACGACACGGCCGAATTACTTATAATCGTTCGCGGAATTAAAGGCAGCGGAATATTCAGTGTGAGATCGCAACGGAAGCCAGCGCGACAGTGTCGCATCGATTTTCGATCGCGCGATGGCTCGATCCTTTTTCCCCCCTCTCTCGACTCGTTGCCGAATTTTCCCGATTGGCGCGTGCCACGCGCGTGACATCCTAGCTACCAGGATCGTCCCTACTAAGGTCCTTGGGCCCCAGACCAACGCAATACGGAATTTGCGGTCACTTCTTGACCGTGAGAGGTTGGTCCTCTCTCTGGGCACGATCGCACCACCTACGCCGGAGCTTAGCGTGGTGAGACGGCGTCGGGAGCACGAAAGGTCGGAGTGACAGGTTGTTCGGTAGAGGCTCCTGTCCCTTCGACGCCTCCGGGTGGATTTCCCGAGTGCTCTCGGTCCAGGTCGTCCTTGCACGTAAACGGGGCTTCCGCAATATCGGCCAGTTCTTTTCTGCGGGATCGTCTGGTGCTGTGTCTCCTTCTCGGGAAAACTTCGGTCGGTCTGGGTACTTTTTCCGCGTCCCTGTCACGGCCCTGTAAACTGGCCGTTCTCAGCGCGTACGACAGATGTCAGTCATCGGTAATCGGTCGGTACGGAATTTCCTCGGGGAACGCTCTCGAATCCTGCGATGCCGTGTCGTGACCCGTGAGAGGGCGGTTCAGTCCTTTTATGTTACAATTGTAACCGAAATTAACGGAGACAGTGACGTCGCAAGATTTACAACGTCACAAGATAAAGGAATATATCAGCTGGAACTATGGTAATTTCGCTGGAATTTTCTATAAAATATCAAATATAACTGTAATAATCGAAACTAATCGCAACAATCGAAATACCAGTCAAGAAATTTATTGTAACCGAAGAAGTAATCCCGCTCAGTCGATAACAATGAAAAGCTTAGCCGATAACGATTAATGTTTAGGATTGGACGGGATAGAATACTCTTCGATGAGGAACGAGCACACTTTATTCCCGTCTTGCGGGTAGTCACTAAAACTTTATACACAAAAGAACTATGTACAGTCTTCTAGCCAAAATTGTATGTTTTGGCTAGAGCAGAATAAAGAATTGAACAACGGTTATTCTTGCAACAGTGATTTTTCCCAGCTGCGTTGCTGAGAACTGAGTTTGAAACTAATTAGCTTAAAAAGACTGGTCCCACGACGCGCGACTTTTGTAAGCTCTTTAGCGATATGAATCGATTGTCTTACTCGCGAAACCGGTCAAACGACGCACGACGTTTCTCGTGAGCAAGAGTGAGAACGACTGATTAACGTTGAGATCGGAGTCGAACAGCTGGCAGTTTACCGTCACCGTCGAACTATTGATTGGCAGATCGATAGATCGATCAGCCAATAGGAATCCCCATTTTGGGGTCGATAATCGATCTCAATAGACGTTCGACGGTGCTGGTCTAAGCTACTGCGAGCTGCTTATCGACTCTCGATCTCGCGGTTATCGTACGAGTCCGCCAATAGCGGAGCGGCGCAGTGAATCGGCGCGTTCACGCTGCCGACACATTCAGCCAATCCCAAACAATTAAAAACAGGAAAATTTTTAGTGGAACTATGGAAATTTCGACCACTGTATGCACTCCTTGATTGTCGAAAGTTTCATAGTGTTTCCACACAAAACTTTATTCTCGCTCAATACATACAATCTGAATCTTAAAGGTTCGCTCCCTCGTCTTTATATCGTCCCCTACTCTTATCAACTACCTGAGATTCGTGGAGAAGGGCTAAATCAATTGCTTGTTATTGTTTACTTTGACCGCCGTCCCAGGTATACAAATTCCTAGGCTCGTCCTTGCATGCCACCGCATGCGTAATGACTTTCGCTAGACGGTAAATCGCTTTATATATACTATCGTATTTCTTTTTGTCTTCCCGAACCTCGCGACTCTTTGTAGCCTGGCGGCCCCGAATCCACCTTTCGGTTTCCCCGTGCTCGCTAGAGACCTTCAGGTGAGATATTCTCCAAATCGAGGTTTTTTTGCGGCCTAAGGTAGACACATTGTGTCTACCTTTACACGCTATTGGCTTGAATGCAACAAACGCTACGCGTAGTCGCCAGAGTCGACGAGAATTCGGGTGCAGACCCTATGCATTATACACGATTTCGTACTAATGGACTAGCAGTAGCCGTCCTCCACAAATCCCTTACAATTTTCTTTCACATTTCATGTTCCGTGTTATTTGCATACATGAGTCCCCGCTGAGAAAAAATATAAACGTATTTCTGTCCGTAACACATAGTGTAGATATTATTCAGTGCGGTGAGTACATTACTTCAAATTATAAAAAATACAAAGCTAATTATTAATTTTTTTGTATATTATTGAGACCCTTTGAGTCCCAACGATTTTTATTTGGTTATAATCCAAAAGTTTGCGACTTTTTATTACTTTGCGACAAATAAGGTCACAATGGTTTTGGAAAGAGCGAGATAAACGATTTTTTCGAATCCATATTTATTAACCTTAAGATTTTTAAGACTAAGAAAATGAAAACACTATCCGAATGATGTCTTTCAATTTTTTCAAGCATCAGATGATCAATGAAATAATAATTAAAATAAACGACAATTAAAAATAATGTTATCTTGTTTATCCCTCCGCCATTAATTAGTATTTCCATGTATATATTCAATTTTACATTACAAATCACAAAATATCATAATCTCTAGTATAGAAATTTCGTCCGGCACGTAGGACGAAAAACAAAATCATTTGATTTTCCTCCTACATCGTCCGACGTCGAGGCCCCATGGGGTTTGTCCATTGAAATCCTTCTCGAAGCGCCCGAAAAGGTTCGGCCACCCGTGGACCGTGACCGATTCGTCTGACGTCGGGCCCACTGTAAGCACACTTTGCGACAAAATCGGCCGTACCGGCATCAAGACATGCCTCCCGATGCGCTGGAAACGCTCATCTGTGTGGGCTGTTGTCGGACGCCGGATGAAAACGGATCCACTATACGCGCACCCTAAACGTCAATGCGCGCATCAATATGGCTTCCGTCAGTGCGCTTCAATCAAAATTTCTATCAATATGCTTCAATATATTGATCAATGCGTTTGAACCCCTTCTAAACGGTCAATATGTCCTTTCAATGCGCCCCATCAATATTATTGATGAGCGTATTGATAATATTATTGAACGTCTAGGGGCCGCTTTACGAGTTTGAACTGTGTCTCGAGGTATTGAAAGTCGTAATGATTCGCATAGTAAGTCGTAAAATGGGACAACTAAGTAAGGAAACTGAATGCTTTCTGAAATATTTTTTATTTGATGTCACATAAAAGCGCTACACCTCGTAGTGTCCAGTGTCGAGGATTATGGTCGGTTTCGAAATCGATCGATCCTATGTACTTTGTGTCCGTCCTCTGCGGTTTCCTATATATAGGACACTCGTAAAGCTTTGGATCCTTGCCCGCAGTTGTGTTTATCGCGTAAATGTAAATCACAGGCATCTGCTCGTATAGGACCTTTGGTTTACTTTCCACCAACTTGCCCGTTTTACGATCGAGCGAGGCACCTTCCAGGAATAGACCGTGAACGTAGACTCCTTCCTGGGGCTGATTCTTAATGTCTTCCTTATTGAACCTCGTAATCAAATTTTGCAATACGACGGAATCCAGCGCCCAACCTTTGTGCGCCCGAGTTACCTCCTTCGACATACACAGACAAAATTTTAATCGTACAACTCGAAAAATACAATTCGAAAATACAGTAAAGTTCAATTCTAAGTCAATTCTCGGTTCTATGTTGTGACATAGATCGGGAACGGATATTATCTTTTTGTGGCCGCGCCGAACGTAGAAAAGGACAGCATGTAAACACGGACAACGCGGCCAAAGGCACGACACAAAATTATTTAAATAAAAATAAATTTTTAAAAATTACCACGTTTTTAAAACGGACTAAAAAGTATAAAATAAAATTTTAAAAAAGGCCACGTTTAAAAACGGACTAAAAAGTATAAAATAATTTTTTCTAGCCCCACACAGATTCCTAACCCCGTACATATTGTCCTGAAAATTTGTGATTGTGAATTTTGAATAGCTATGAAAATACTTGTAAGATTTAAAACGAAAAACGTGGGGCGCATGCAATAGATAATTGATGCATGAACACCTAAATCACTAACAATTTTATTGCACTGCAAATGATATGAACTGTTTTGCGAGTTTCCTCAGCGGCAGCTACTCTCTACACTCTCTACACTCCTTACTATTATCTTGCGCCCCACGTTTTTCGTTTTAAATCTACAAGGCCTCGTCCGCCCCGCTCCCCCTGGTTCCCGCCTCGAAGGGCGGGACCGGGTCCGCCAAGAAGGCGCCTCCTCGCGTGGTGGCGCCTCCCCGCTCCGCGACGGTGACGATCACCGTCCCGGAGGGGAGCAAGGCCACCTACGAGGAGGCTATACGCAGGGCACGCCAGGGCGTCGATCTCGGCTCCCTGGGCATCGAGACCCTGCAGTGGAAGCGGACAGTCACCGGGGGCCTGATTATTCGGGTCCCTGGTGCCAACGGGGGCATCAAGGCGGACGCCCTTGTCGCCAGGAAGTCCAGTGTCCTGAGGGGCATGGACGTTAGAGTGGCCAGGCCCGTCAAGAAGGCGGAGCTTCGTCTGATGGGCCTGGACCTCTCTATCACCCCTCAGGAGGTGGTGGCGGCGGTGGCAGCGGCCGGGGGCTGCACCCCCGAATCCGTCAAGGTCGGGGACATCAAGATCCCGACCGTCGGACTCGGCACCATTTGGGTGCAGTGCCCGGCGGTGGAGGCCTTGGCCTTAGAGAAGGCGAAAACCGTCAGGGTGGTATGCCCATGCAGTGCATCCGCTGCCTCGCCCTCGGGCACGTGAGGCAGCGGTGCACTGCTGCGGTGGACCGGAGCGGCCATTGCTACCGGTGCGGGGATCCGTTCCACCGGGCGGCTGCGTGCTTGTCCGCCCCCCACTGCGTAATGTGCGCGGGGGCGGGCAGGCCCACGAATCACAAGGAGGGGAGCAAGGCGTGCTCCCCGCTATCAAAAAGGAAGGTGTCTAAGGGGGGCGGCGGTATGGCGCCGCCCTCTGGGACCACAGGAGGAGGTGATGGGGCAGGGCAAACCCCCCCTCCGCCGCCCCCTCCCAAGATATGGAGGTGGAGCCTACCCCGGGCGGGGAGGGGAGTATTAATCCCCCTCGCGCCCCTAAGCCGACTCAGGAGGGAGCATCCGCGAGCCCGACGTAATGGTTGCCTCGGCTCGCGGATGCTCCCAGCCGGTTCTCCACGCTAACCTCAACAACTGCCGTCCGGCGCAGGATCTAATGATCCAGCGTCTGGCGGAGCTCGAGGTTGGCCTGGCGGTAGCCGCGGAGCCCTTCGAGGTCTCCGACCATCCACAATGGTTCGGGGATCTGGAGGGCTCCGTGGCGGTCTGGGCTCGCCAGTCGGCGAGATTGCCCCCTTGCTTCGTAGTGGAGCGGAGCCGGGGGGCAGTGTTGGTGAAGTGGGGAAGATTTCTGGTCGCCGGGTGCTACATACCGGCTGGGGGGCATGCTAGCCCTCCACTTAACCGGTCCGGTGTTGGTCCTGGGGGACCTCAACGCGAGGTCAACGCGTTGGTGGGACCGCAGGACCACGCCCCGGGGCGGAGCCTTAGAAGCTTGGGCGGAGGGGCTGGAGCTCCGGTTACTAAATCGGGGCTCCGTGCCGACGTGCGTGAGGTGCAATGGATGGTCGGTCGTGGACGTCTCGTTCGCGACCGCCTCCGCCTCACGTCGCACAGTGGTCTGAGAGCGGCTAAAACCCCATATTTTCAAGTTTCTTAAAAAACCAAATTTTTTATATTTTTGACTAGTAGGAGAGTAAATTCAAACATTTCTAGGATGAATCAGTTCAAAATTCAAATTTACTTTGTTGTAGAGCGTTTTAAAGTTGGCCATGCTAAACATTCCTAGTTTTCAGCATAAATTCAAGCGCATGTTTGAAGAAACCGTGTTCGCCTGTAAAAATACTAATGTAAATAATGTTTCCTTTTCTGGCTTCATTCAAGTGCGTAGACCCGGAATAAATCGCGAAAAATGTTTATTTTTAATTTTTTCGAGTAGTTTTGCAGATAATGCTATTAAACGGGGAAAAGAGCAACGTTAATGAAGTTTGAAAGACGATATCTCTCTTGCGCCAAACTGCGCCAACATGCCAATGGAAAAATAACGTTTGTAGATATCTAAATAAACAATAAATGCAAAGTTCAGCTGCGGTAACCTGCGGCTTTGGGTTTTATCTCATGAAATGTCGGTGAGAACACGTCAAAGAACGCTCCGCTTTCTGGAACACTTGACGGTCCGTCACACAGTGACGGTAGCTCGCTTTGTGTGGCCAAAACTATTATAGCGTTATTTCAAGGTAGGTCGTTGGATTCGTCTTGATACCAGCTAAAATATTATGAAGTAAAAAATATACAGGGTGTTTACCTACAGGTGGGAGAAAATTTAAGGGGTGGTTCTCGACGATAATCTAAGACGAAAATGAAGAATAAAAAAGTTGCGATTTCGGCTTCGTTATTTAGTTATTAACAATTACAAATCCGCCTAAAATGCTGCAACACTTCTAACAAAAGTGTACATTGCGTACGTCACACAGGCGCGCGACAGTCTCGTATCAAGTGACAAACGCATGCATACCTTAGTCCTCATTTGGGGCCCTAGCGAGGTGAAAAAGTTTAAAAAATCGTTGGACGACATTGAACCTACCTACTCGTTAAAATCCACAAGGGCATTTCTAATATCCGCCCTATGGAATTATCGAGTAGAAGGGGTCAATGCCCTTTCACTTTTAAATTCTTCTCACACATATCCACAAATCCTTATTCTGCACTATAATTGTTCATAACACCGTACTTAATATACTGGAATAAACGCTCTAGCACTATTTACGATATTATACACACGCACTACGAGTTTACAGAGAGTACAAGTTTACTGAGGGAAATGAGGAGAATGTAAAGAACTGGTAATCCTTTAATGTTGAAACACCGCACTTTATGGAACTTGATTTACGTCGCGAGACTCGTTCACAGACGGAACGGACATCTTGAGGTCGTGTGTGATTTCGGCGAACGGAAATCTTCGACGCGTGCGAGAAGAATCGTTCGTACAAGCTAGAGCATCCGTATGCATAGTGATTCAAGACAGCTGATGAGGTCGATGCCAGATCGATAAAACAAATGAAGATCTACAGCAAACCACGGTGCATTATACAGGTGTGCCGACTTAGCATCTCTGTAACGTTGACCTTTTGTGATAGATGGGTAGTAATTCTCTGGCCGCCGCCAGACGGCGCAGGTTCGTAGGTTCCGTACGTGTGGGAATGAGATTGTGTGTATTCGGACGCGCTGCTGACGTAATTGTCATACACACAATCACACTCATTCGCACACGTACGGAACCTATGACCATGCGCCGTCTGGCGGGTAGTAATTCTCTGGCCGCCGCCAGACGGTGCATGGTCATAGGTTCCGTACGTGTGCGAATGAGTGTGATTGTGTGTATGACAATTATGTCAGCAGCGCGTCCGAATACACACAATCTCATTCCCACACGTACGGAACCTACGACCCTGCGCCGTCTGGCGGCGGCCGGGGAATTACTACCCATCTATCTCAATTTCTGAGGGAAGTCGGCACACCTGTATAATGCACCGTGCAGCAAACTACCGCCCAAACGTCGCGCGTTGCTATACCAATACATTGTCTATCCTGTTTTCACGAATTTCGTGATTCCTTCTCATTCTGTGTCGATCGCGAAATATTTCATATGTGTGCATTGACCACATCAGCTGTCTTGAATCAGTGTGCATACGGATGCTAGCTTGTTCGGACGATTCTTCTCGCACGCGTTGAAGATTTCCGTTCGCAGAAACTCGTAGTGCGTGTGTATGACATTGTAAATAGTACTAGAGCATATGTGTGGTTTGTTCCAGTATATTAAGTACGGTGTTATGAACAATTATAGTGCAGGATAAGGATTTGTGGATATGTGTGAAATGAATGTAAAAGTGAATGGGCATTGACCCTTTCTACTCGATAATTCCATAGGGCGGATATTAGAAATGCCCTTGTGGATTTTAACGAGTAGGTAGGTTCAATGTCGTCCAACGATTTTTTAAACATTTTCACCTCGCTAGGGCCCCAAATGAGAACCAAGGTATGCATGCGTTGGTTACTTGATACGAGACTGTCGCGCGCCTGTGTGACGTACGCAACGTACACTTTTGTTAGAAGTGTTGCAGCATTTTAGGCGGATTTTTAATTGTTAATAACTAAATAACGAAGCCGAAATCGCAATTTTTTTATTCTTCATTTTCGTCTTGGATTATCGTCGAGAACCACCCCTTAAATTTTCTCCCACCTGTAGGTAAACACCCTGTATGTTAATATTTAAAAAATTGAGATGACCTTCATTTTTTATACAAAAAGAGAGTTTTCTTTAATTTTTTGTATTGAAGTTTGTAGAAAAGTGAACACTAATCAACTTTCGTTTGAAAAATTTTTCGTCAGATCATCGGAAATATTTGAAAAATCGTGTTAACAGTTCTCACAATGCATACTATTGAAAGAACCTGTGCGAATCCGTTATTTGGACCGTTTATTTTGAAAGTGGTGTAAGTCCATTTTTGAAAAAATGAGATATCACGTAATTCATGCTTAATTTAATGTAAATAAAATTTAAAAAAAAAAATTAAAAAAACCAGAGAAAATGGGCTTACACCACTTTCAAAATAAACGGTCCATTTATATGTATTTGTTGCTATCCGCGAACGAAAATCAACAACCAGGTTGTTAAGCGTGATTCGACTTTTCGCGCGTTCCCCTCGCGTTGCTTCCCCGCGTGATTCCCTGCAAACTACCTTCGAACAGCTTCTAGAAGCTTGTCGTTCCGCATTTTGTTTTCTCATTTTCTTCTAGAATTTTCTATAAATGGCCCCAGCCATACACTTCGACAGTCTGTATTTTGCGACCGAAGTACTTCTCATAATTTCTCAAAACTAGAGGGCTATTGTTGCTCGCTCGCTCGCGAGTAGGGTTGTTTTTGCTCGCTCGCTTCGCGAGCTCGCGGGTAGGACTGTCTTGCGAGAGAGTTAGTGATACGCATGGCTAGTAGGGCCTACTGATATTAATGTTTTTTATTTGGTGTGTGACTCTCCAAGAGTCACACAAAGAACTTCCCGATTCGTTACTCCTTCGCCAACATCGCTAACATCGTTTTTTTTTTGTACTTTCATCGATATTCTCCCAAAATGTATTCTTGGGAGTAGAGATGATAAATTCACTGTTGCATTGGAATAACTTTCGATTATTCCAAGCGGTAACATTAGCATCAGTTAAAAAAAAAATTTTGTTTAATCTAAAAAAAAATTTTTTTTTTAATCTAAAAAAAAAATTGAGAAAAAAATTTTTGTTTATGTCATTGCGTTTGGTTCTTTGGTGGAAAACTTTCATCCTCCCATATAAATTGCATTGTAGAATCAACTCTTTTCGAAAAAAAACTAAAAATCTAAAAAACTACTTGACCAATATGGACCAAAATCTAATCAGCTCTAAGTTACGACGGGGCACATCGATTGCATCATTCATCATCCTGATCGCGTTATTACTTTTTCTGAAAACGTTAACGAAAAATTTGATACCATACAAACGGACATACGCACACACACACACACACACACACACACACACACACACACACACACACACACACACACACACACACACACACACACACACATACAAACATTTTGATAAAAATAGTCTAAAATGACTCCAATGACCATGAAACGTGAAGATCTGCTAAAAAATCGATTTTCGATTTTCGGGGTAATTACAGTAACTTCCCTATGAATCGGGAAGTTAAAAATGATCCAGTGTCCAAATCGCGAATTGGTGCATTGCCTTTTGGAGTGTGATCGTGATTTAGAAAAATGCCTCGAAAAATTAAAATCTCGCAACAACGCCCGTCTCCTGACTGATTCGCGTATAGAGGAAGTACGTAGGTACCTTAAACAAACGTTCTTACCCCACTTCAATAGAAGATGGCAAGCGGCTGGTCGTAATAAACGTACCTTTGAAAAGAAATTTAAAGATTGGCTTGAACATACGTGCATCATTATGTTTAAGGAATGCGTAGGCGATTCCTCATGCTCTTCCATGCATAAAAGGCCATGCTCTCTTTCGCAAGGGTTAGGTGGTCGTCCTCAAAAACCTTTCCGGGAGTGCGCCGAACGATCCAGAAGGGGTAAAATTAAAGAAGTTCTGGACACTGTGCCACAAGACGTATTAATTGCTGCATCCAAAAAAGTCCGAAATAATAATCAAGTTCCCTCATTCTCTCGCGAAGGAGCTTTGGCTATAATGATTGATACAGATTTATCAAAACACGATTATAGTCTACTGAGAAAGAAAACTATAGAATTACGGACTGATATTTTCCCTACTTATGAAGAAGTTTTGGTAGCAAAAAAGCAGTGCTACCCTGATGATAGTGACATTTCCGAAACGTCTGCCAAGGTGACTTTGCAATCATTGATGGACCATACGGTGAAAAGAATTTTTTTAACGCTTTCCCCAAGCGAATTGTACTCGATCAGCGACAACTTTACGCTGATATCAAAATGAGGATGTGATGGCTCATCTGGCCATAGCGAATACAAGCAGAAATTTCACAATGAAGACGCAAACGATGGGAGTATGTTTCTAACTTCAGTCGTACCTTTACGTGTCATGGTCCAGGGTACTACTTCGTTTCTCTGGGAAAATCCAAGACCATCGTCTACCAGATTCTGCAGACCACTTCAATTTAAATTCATCAAAGAAACACCTGATGTCATAAGGGAGGAAGTAAGAAGAGTGAAAGAACAAATTGTGAGTTTGAAGGATACTGTCATGAACTTGAGTTGTAAAACGATAACAGTTAATCACACACTGGTGTTCTCCATGATTGATGGTAAAGTTGCTCAAGCTATAACAAACACATCTTCCATGGCAATTTGCTCTATTTGCAAAGCTAGACCGTCGGAAATGAACAATCTGGATCTTCTAGAGAGGAAGCCCGAATATGAAGAATCTATACAACTTGGACTGTCACCTCTACACGCTCGCATCAAATTTATGGAGTGTATTCTACATATAAGTTACAACCTTACTTTTGAAACTTGGAGGACCGATAAACAAAGTAAAGAGATTCGCGAAGCAGCCAAAAAAGATATTCAGAAGAAATTGAAAGACCGTATGGGATTAAAAATTGATGTGGTTAAGCAAGGATTGGGCACTACAAACGATGGAAACACATCCCGTAGATTTTTCGAAGATCCAACCATCACTGCTGAAATCACTGGGGTAAACAAGGATCTAATTAATAAGTTCAGCATTATTCTAAGGACAATAAACAGCGGAGCCTCAATAGACCAATCGAAAGTCGCACATTACTGTCGGGAAATTGCATCTTTATACGTTACATTGTATAAGTGGTACTACATGCCAAACACAGTACACAAGGTTCTCTGGCACGGAGCTACTATAATTTCCGCGGCACTTTTACCAATGAGAATGCTGACAGAGGAGGCTCAAGAAGCCAGAAATAAAGACTACCGAATGTACAGGAGAGATCACGCTCGTAAAAATTCAAGAATTAACACTAATGAAGATGTTTTTAATTTTCTTTTGGTTTCATCCGACCTTATATAAATACCTTTCGTTCGGAGCCAAAACAAAAAACAAGGTGTTTTTCGATACACAAGTTGAAGCCCTACTATTGTAAACGATAACAACTTGTAGTGTTTAAAAACGTATGTAAAAACAAGTGTAAAATATATTATTTATTATTATTTTATTAATTATTGTTTAATTTATCAGTATTTTTCGTGACCAAAATGTAAATAAACCTTACCTGTATACTGTACATAATAAATTTCCATTAAATTATTTCATTTTATTTTAATTAGCATGAAATTATTGTTTTTTTAATTAAGTAATTATTTTATATGGAATGGAATCATTTTTTATTATCTTTAATTTAAATTGAATTATATTTCATTCTAAATTTATTTTATATTCAATTTAAGTGTAAAATTTATTGTTTATTATTAATTTATTACTTATTTTTTAATGTATTTATTATTTTTCGTGACCAAGAACGGTTACAAACATTTTTTGTCGAGATTTTCCCCGAAATAGAGCTTTCCTAGGGTTTTTGCCGTTTTCTGCCGCTCTCAGACCACTGTGCGCCGTGTGTCCAACTGGCGGGTCTGGGAGGGGGAAACCCTCTCGGACGACAGCTACGTCCCTCCTCCGGCAAAGTAGCGCCCCTTCGGCACCCTGAAGCGGCTAGACGAGGACCTGTTGAGGGCCATGATTATCGGCTCCGCCTGGCCTCCGGCCAGGGAGCGTGGACCCGTAGAGGGGGCGGCTTGGTTCCGGGGCACGTTGCAGATGATCTGCGACGTAGCGATGCCCCGGGTCCGGGCCTGTCCCCCTCGAAAGTCTGTGTACGTCTCGGTACGTCCGCGCTCGGCGTCATTTTCGTGGCGGCGACCCGGAGTCGACGGTGGACGATCTGTACAGGGAGTATAGATCGTCCGCCGAGGCCCCCAAGTGTGCGATTGCCGCCGCCAAGGCCGAGGCCTGGAGCGAGCTCCTGCTAACTTTCCGCGAGGATCCGTGGGAGCGTCCGTATAGGATGGTGCTCGGGAAGCTTCGTCCTCGGGTGCCCCCTGTCGCGGAGAGGATGGACCCGGAGTTCTTGGGGCGCGTCGTTGACAACCTCTTCGCCCCCGACATTGGGGGGGGGGGCTGTATGCGCCCGGGACCGACCAGAGATTAGTCGGACGAACTTCGGGTCTCCGAATGGGAGCTCGACCAGGTCATCCAGGAGCGCCGGGCTAGGGGCAAGAAAGCTCCCGGCCCCGATAGCGTTCCTGGCGGTATTATGGCCTTGGCGCTAAGGGTCCTTGCCCCGGCTTACAGGAGCATCTTGGATGCGTGCCTGGGCCGGGGAATCTTCCCCAAGAGTTGGAAAGAGGCGATCCTGATCGTCCTCCCGAAGGATGGAAAACCCGCAGAGTCTCCCTCTGCTTACCGGCCGGTATGTTTACTCGACGAGGCAGGCAAGCTGTTCGAAAGAATAATTGCTGCCCGCCTCCGAGAGCACCTGTCGCGGGGCGGTCCCGGGCTGAGCGACAGCCAGCGTGGATTTCGGAGGGGGCGCTCAACGATAGACGATTTAGAGCGTCTGCGCCTCCTCCGAGAAGGGGCTGTCGCACGGGGCCGGGTGTTGATCGCGGTGTCGTTGTACATTTCCAACGCGTTCAACACCCTGCCCTGGAAGGAGATAGAGGCTCTGGAATACTTACAGATCCCTCTCTATCTCCGGGAAGCGATCCGGGACTATCTCCGCGACAGGGAGGTGTATATTGTCGGCCGGTATGGTGCATACCTGAGGGAGATATGCCGCGGGGTTCCACAGGGGTCGGTCCTTGGACCGCTCCTGTGGATCCTAACCTTTGACGCGGTACTGCGGGTTCCCCTTCCCCCCCGGGACGGGTGTCATCTGTTACTGCGATGACACCCTTGTCCATGTGGAGGGGAGGAATTGGGAGGAGGCAGGACGCCTCGTTGAGTCCGCCCTGGACTCCGTTGTTGGACGGATCCGGAGAATGGGGCTTGTCGTGGCCGCCGCAAAGACCGAGGCGATTTGGTTGTACGAAACGTCTCGGCGGTGGTGGCCGCCCCAGGGATTCCGGATCCGGGTCGTCGACACCCCCGTCGAGGTTAGGCCCACGATGAAATATCTGGGCCTAATCATCGACGGCCGCTGGCGTTTTGAAGATCACTTCGGGCTCCTGGCCCCCCGACTCGAGAGGACAGCGACCGCGCTTTCGCGGCTGCTGCCCAATATCGGGGGGCCGCAGTTGTTCGTCCGCCGCCTCTATTTGGGGGTGGTGCGGTCCATTACCCTGTATGGGGCCCCCGTGTGGCACCGCTCGCTCGAAGCCGGCCGACGCAGCGTCGCGCTCTTGGAAAGAGTGCCCGCCACCTCGGTGGAGATGGTGCGTCGGCTGGCCCTACGGGCCATACGGGGGTACCGCACCATCTCCACCGAGGTGGCGGGCCTCCTGGCCGTGGTTCCTCCCTTCCACGTGGTAAACGGGCGATTTAGCTGGACAAAACCCAAAAAATGGAAATCCAGCAGGAAAATTTTCCGCTTCGGTAAATGAGAGGTAACGTACCAGGTAAGATGAATCACTATTGGTTTTTCCCTTTTTATCACCCCATAATAAAATATACCCCCACGAACAACTCATTTTTCAACTTCGTATTTCTTCATCGTCGTTCGACACCTCACTATTCATTAGTATATCTCGTTGTGAACATCTAGTAGTGGAAATATTTGTGGAATTTTTCATTCTATGATGGATACCAGCATAAACCAAAAGGACAAAACTCAAATAAAACTTAAATATATTGTTTATTTGCTAAACTAGAGGGCTATTGTTGCTCGCTCGCTTCGCTCGCTCGCGAGTAGGGTTGTTTTTGCTCGCTCGCTTCGCGAGCTCGCGGGTAGGACTGTCTTGCGAGAGAGTTAGTGATACGCATGGCTAGTAGGGCCTACTGATATTAATGTTTTTTATTTGGTGTGTGACTCTCCAAGAGTCACACAAAGAACTTCCCGATTCGTTACTCCTTCGCCAACATCGCTAACATCGTTTTTTGTTTGTATTTTCATCGATATTCTCCCAAAATGTATTCTTGGGAGTAGAGATGATAAATTCACTGTTGCATTGGAATAACTTTCGATTATTCCAAGCGGTAACATTAGCATCAGTTAAAAAAAAAATTAAGAAAAAAATTTTTTTATGTAATTGCGTTTGGTTCTTTGGTGGAAAATTTTCGTCCTCCCTTATAAATTGCATTGTAGAATCAACTCTTTTCGAAAAAAAACTAAAAATCTAAAAAACTATTTGACCAATATGGACCAAAATCTAATCAGCTCTAAGTTACGACGGGGCACATAGATTGCATCATTCATCATCCTGATCGCGTTGTTACTTTTTCTGAAAACGTTAACGAAAAATTTGATTACATAGAAACGGCCATACGCACACACACACACACACACACACACACAAACATTTTGATAAAAATAGTCTAAAATCCCTATAAAATCGGGAAGTTAAAAATGAAAGTATACTTCAAACGTATATAGCATTTAAACTTTGACAGTCTCGCAAAAAAAAGCTTTAAAAAGCTTTATGATGGAACATGTTAGAACATCTTCATAGAAGTCTAGAGTGTCCGAAAAAATCAATTTTATTTGCACGAACTTGCACCTTTGAATTTGAGACAGTTTTTAGTAATTCAATGTCGATATACTTCGAATCATCTCTATGATTCTCTTCTATGTAAGCCACAAATGATAAAAAGATATCAAAACATGATTGGAGTAAAAGTGATATCGTATTTTTGGGCCCCTAAAATTTATGCAAACAATTTTGAAAATTTATAATTTTTTTTTATATATTGAAAATGATTTTTTTTAGAAAATTTTTATAGAAATTTGTGGGCCTAAAATTACGATATAACATTTATTTCAATCAGTTTTTGCTATCTTTTGTCGTTTGTGATTCATAAGCACTTACACAAAACGGTCGCAGTGCGGTACCCTGTGGACAAAAATCTAAAAATTCATTGTCTAATATCTACTGGATTCTATGTTAAATCTATGTCTTAACATCTAAATTATCATGTTTATCAATAGAAAATTCAAATAATTCCGTATGGGTTTAGTTACAAGTGTTTTTTTCTTAAGAAAATGCTGTATCAAGCAGTTCATCGATCAAAAAGTAACTTACTTTCATGGTACATATCAGGAAAAAGGATTGATGAAATATGTCCTATTTGATATGATAGCTTAAAGTACCGCTAATGTGACTGACATTTCAAATTTGTAAGTCTCTTATATGCATTATAGTAGTAAATAATACAGTAGAAATAGGTTTTCCCACCTTTAGGTAGAGATATTTCAAGCAGGGTTAAAAACATCCTGTATTTTTTGTTTTTTCGTAATTGGTAGACATTATACTTCAATTTTCCAAAATTGCGACCAAATAATGCGACATCCGGCACCGTTTATCTAATCTAATTATCCAATAAAATCATCAGTTGGTAAATCAGGAACGCGTATGTAAAAATTAGTATTCAACAAAATTAATAGAGGGTCAATAGCAGCCATAGCTGGCTTTTGTTTTAGGCTGGTTTTTGTTTTAAATGGTTTATCACAAATTAAGTATGGAGAATTCGACCAGAGGTATGTCTAATTTTAACTGGCAATTTAGAAATTTTGTTTTTTCCTTAAAATTAAAAATCATTTTTTTAGCAAAAGTAGTTTCTATAAACTCGTAGTAAATGTAATTTATCTTTCTTTATGGAATTCTATTCGTAATCGCGATTTGATTGATGAGTGGATTTGCCTATCCACCTATTCGGAGAAAATGTTGACGATTACCAAAAAACTTTGTTCTTTATTGAACGTGAATGCCATATCGGATGAACTAGAAGAGAAAGTAAATGATTTCTGTAAAGCAATCGCGAGGAAGTGGAAAAATTGTTCACGCAATCGTCATTATTTAGTTAAGCGTCATCACGTATGGCTACACAACGGAAGCTATTCCGGAAGAATTAGATTTTTCTGATTCGATGTGAGGGAACGACGATTCTCATACGAACAGTGATTAATGTGTGTTATTAAAATGTTTTGTTTATTTGTTTTTATGGATATTTGTTTATCTGTTTTCGACACGTAATATATGTTCTATATGTTTATATTTCATTTTTACAGTATACATAAAATATGCCTATTATTGTTTCTTTGAAATTTATTTAGTTTAAAAGAATAAAAAATTATAAAATAATATTCCAAAACCTCGATTAGTGTATTTAAAACAATTCCAAACAAAGAAATATAAGTTATTACTACGCCACACGTATCTTTTTATTTCTGTCCCAATTCCTACCAAAGTACCGCACTGTGAGTCGGTTCGGACGAAGGGTTAACTTCTCTCTTAATATAAAAACTGTTGTTGAGTATACTCGTGGTTGATCAGTAGATCGTTCGAGTTTCTCGTAAACTTGCACGTAGTGTGCCGACTAACTTTAACTAAATGCTCGAAGGACCACTTCCATCAGTGGGAAGAACAAAATTGCAAAGTTTCAAACAATACTTTATTGTGACTATAATATGTGAGATCTTCAACTGCCGCTACAAATTGTCTGAAGACCGAAGCTACTAGGTCGACAGTCGGAAAGAATCTGCCTCAGCGCACGCAATACAAAAATGAGGAAAGGAGTCCTTCCCTCTTCTTTACAATTTTCCTAGGGTGGGGGTATCCAAGGGAAAAAGGGCGAGTCGCGATAGACGTCATCGAGAAACTGGCCCAAGAGTGGACCCTGTAAATCTATAAGTTTCGAATTTCGGCGTCGTGGCGACGACAAGACGGCGCTCGAAGAAGTTACATAAACAGTCGCAGCTATGAACCACTTGAGTGGTGACCCAGGCAATAACTAAGGGTAGAATTTCGACGCCTGGCCGATGACGAGACTACTATCAACAAAAAATACAGACCAGGCGGGCAACTAAACAAAGGGCACCCTATTCCCAGGAAAAAGCTTATATATATCTAAACATACCGCCCACCTTGAACGCATTGCGTTCAACATATCGCTCAGGTTACACAAAAAACGACGTGACAATACTAAATCAATTATATGTCGAGAATAAGATGATAATATGCGCGGCAGTTCCGAATTACACAATACAAATACGATAAAACAAACTAGTAATTAAAAAACGCAAAAAATACAAGAAACAAACGAATAAGACAAGGAAATAAATCAGATGTAAAAACAGACGGATACGCAAATAAATATTTAAAAAAAACGACAATTAACGCAATATAATGAGACACAATAATAAACATAACATTAAACGCTAGTGAAAGTATATATAAAAGAGAAAAGCAAACGATATCAATAAGAAACATAACATTAAACGCTAGGAAAGTGTATATAAAAGAGAAAACAAACAATAGCAAACCTATAACAATTTACACTATAAGAACACAAATCAAACCAACTAAACGTACTCAATAGTTATACTAGAAACCGAATTTTGACTTAACGCAAGCAAATCACACAATGGAAGAACGATGAAGATTAAAAATATATACAACGTGAAAATAACAATGTGCGCATTACGCGGAAGAGTCAGGTGGTTGTATTGCCTCAGGCAAAATACAAATCTTTGTCACGGGTCTCTTGTAGACGCCGTTTGCGGTTCGGAGGGAGACCACCCTAGTGACGCCGTCATGACCTGGATGCAGCTCGGTGATGCGACCCAATGGCCACTTCATGGGGGGCAAATTCTCGTCCCTAACTAGCACCATGGTCCCAACCTTGAGCACTTCAGGGGGGCCGAATCTCCATTTCCTCCGTTGCTGCAACTCATGAAGGTACTCCTTCTGCCACCTCTTCCAAAAATGCTGCAACATCTGCTGCAACAGCTGGTAACGATTTAGCCGATTTTGTGCCAAATCAGTGAGATCAGGCTGCGGGAATGATGTCAGAGTGTCTCCAATCAAAAAATGACCAGGGGTTAAAGGATTGAGATCCAAGGGATCACTGGACATTGGATGGAGAGGACGCGAGTTCAGCACTGCCTCAATCTGCGCCAACACAGTGGAAAACTCCTCAAATGTCAATCGTTGCTCACCAACCACCCGTTTGAGATGCAATTTTACCGATCGAATTCCCCTCTCCCATAACCCGCCGAAATGGGGAGCACGCGGCGGGATAAAATGCCATTCCATTTGTTCCCTTGCGGCGGCATCCACGAGGGCATTCCTATGAGCGCTGCTGCTAAACAATCTGCTAAACTCATTCAACTCGTTTGATGCGCCTACAAAATTTTTACCATTGTCCGAATATATGCGATTACATCTACCACGGCGAGAAATGAATCTATGCAGACAGTTCACAAAAGCGTCGGTTGTCAATTCCGTGGCGAGCTCGATATGCACGGCCTTAGTTACGAAACAAATAAATAAACAGATGTAGGCCTTTCGAAAAGTACGGGCACGTCCCGATTCCTTTATTAGGAACGGACCGGCATAATCCACCCCGCAGGTAGAAAAGGCGCGCGACGGCGTAACCCGGGCGGCAGGTAAATTTCCCATCTGGTAACTAGTGTCGGGGGGATTTGACCTGAAGCAAGCAATGCACTGTCGTAAGACCTTTTTTACGACTCGTCTGCTAGAAATTATCCAGAACCGGGCGTGTAATGACGATAGAGTCTGTTGAAACCCGGCGTGAAGTAAGCGTAAATGCTCTCGTCTTATAATTAAGACTGTTAAGACCCCCGAACTTGGAAGGATTATCGGATGCCTCCGATCATATTCTATCGGGGCATTGCAAAGGCGTCCGCCCACCCTAACAAGTCCGAGTTCGTCAATGAACGGATTTAAGGCGGCTAATCGGCTACCCTTTGCCAATGGTTTTTTCAGCAACAGCTGATCTATTTCTGCACGAAAATGCAGCCCTTGAACTTGCTTGAATATCAAAGTCTCGACCCTTTCTATTTCTGGCGCGGATATGGGACTATGCGTGGCGTGGCTGGCTCTAAAACCCTTAATACGGACATTATTTACAAATCGGGAGCAATAAGCCAACACCCGAACTAATTTCGAATACGAGGAAAAGTGTGCGGCTAACTCCAGAGTTAACGGGTCACGAGTCACTGTCGCCGTCAGCTGAGTGATCGTTTTCCGTCGTTCCTCGGGAATCTCCAACACGAACGGTTCGACAGTAGGCCATTCGTCGGATTCTTCTAAGAGCCAAAGCGGCCCGTGCCACCAGAGCTTGTTGCCCTTTAAATCTGTCAACGATGAACCGCGCGATAGACAGTCAGCGGGATTCTGGGCCGATGGTACATGACCCCAATTTTCTACTACTGTGCATTGTTGTATTTCCGCAACTCTATTTGCAACAAACGTATGCCAACGGCATGGTCTACCTCTAATCCACGCCAGCGCTGTTCCCGAATCCGTCCAATAGAATTCGCGAAGTTCATCAATTTGTAGAGCATTTCTAACCTTCTCCATTAATTGAGCCAACAGGAAGGCACCGCACAATTCTAATCGTGGGATACTGAGTGTTTCAACGGAGCCACACGAGATTTCGCGCATAACAACCGGCTGTCCCAATCGCCATTGACCGTGCGCGACCGCATGTAAACAGCGGCCCCGTAAGCTTTCTCGGATGCGTCCGAAAAAGCGTGGAGCTCAACATATTGTATATTATGCACCGCACGCCGGGGAATGCGCAATGACGAGATGGTCGAGATCTCATCCCGTAATTCCCGCCACCGTGAATGCACCTCCTGTGAAAGACTTTCGTCCCAATCAACACCCATCTGCCATAGTTCCTGCATCAACAATTTTGCCCTGATCACTACGGGACCGACAAGGCCCAACGGATCGAAAATTTGCGCGGTCTCCGCAAGTATACACCGCTTGGTAATTTTATCCCTACAACTATACGAATTGGAGTAGCCTAGTTCGTCTCTAACTGTGGACCAGAGGAGGCCCAATGTTTTCGCATCCTTGTCCACAGCCTTGAATTCTACTCTACTAATCGTATGATCTTGTGCTACTACCTTGGAGTCGTTGCTTGCCCATTTTCTTAATGGAAAACCGGCCTGAGCTAACAACCGTGTTAATACGTCACGCAACTGAATCGCCTGTTGAATGGTTTCGCAGCCAGTCAACAGATCGTCAACATAGAAATCGTTTACTATAGCCATGCTGGCGCTAGGGTGCGAACGCTCACAGGACCTTCCCACCTCCTGCAGAACCCGAGTGGCCAGGTAGGAAGCCGAAGCCGTACCGTAAGTGACGGTATTTAATGAAAACGCTGTGACGGATTCGGTATCATGATAACGCCAAAGTATGCGTTGATACTGGCGTTGCGGGGAAGCTATTAAAACCTGTCTATACATTTTTTCTATATCTGCTGACAGAACGAATCTATGCTTTCTAAATCTAATTAGAAGACTAAACAGATCACCTTGAACTGGTGGACCTACTAACTGAGCATCGTTCAGAGAAATCCCAGATGATGTCTTCGCCGAACCATCGAATACGACACGCAACTTTGTGGTCGTACTGCTATTTTTAAACACGGCATGGTGCGGCAAATAATAACAAGGTTTAACCTCTAAAATATCTACAGGTCCAAGCCTCGTCATATGACCAAGGGCTTCGTACTCGCGCATGAACTCTACATATTGACGTTGAAGATCAGGATCCCTACGAAATTTTCTTTCCATGCTGATTAATCGTTTCTCAGCCTGGTCACGAGAATTGCCAAGACTATCGAGTTTCTGGTTGAACGGGATGCTAACCGTATATCGCCCCTTGTCATCACGAGAGATCGTGGCCTTAAAATGACGTTCACAAATGTCTAAACTATTTATTTTTGCTAGATCGCGCGAACCGAGTTCCTCTATCTCCCAGAAACGCGCGAGTCCTCGTTCTAATTGAGTGTCAGTGACGGCATGGCACGAGCGCACAATAGTACTACCATGCGATTTCGGGAAGCTAATGCCACCACCCAATACCCAGCCGAGCTGGGTCTTCTGCCACACTAAACTTCCTACACCGACCTTGAATTGACCGATGCAGAGCAAATCCCAAAATAATCCCGCACCGATCAGAAGATCGACGCGACCCGGACGCTGAAAATCGGGATCGGCGGGTCTCACCCCTCGCGGGATCGGGATATTGACCTTATGCAACGGGATATTGGGCATTTCGTCAGTAATGCTATCAATTACTAAGCAATCAATTTCGCGATTAAAATTGCCACATCCAGAAGAAAAATGCAGCCGCGTCCTACTATCTATGGAGTTTCTGGATCTTCCAATTCCACCTACCATCGTGTCCGTGGTCGTGGTCGGAAGGGAGAGTTTATTGCATAATTCCTTGCTAATAAAATGGGCTTGTGATCCCACGTCGAGTAATGTGCGACACCTATGCTTGCGACCATTATGGTCCACTACAAAGACTATGGCGGTAGACAGAACTGTACATTCGGTAGGTATATTTGCCGAATGAGCCAAATAAGTTTCAGAACCCTGAGGGGTTGATTCTACCTGCGATGTCGAAGCCACTTGTTTGGGAACCGGTGGGGTTTCGACGACTGACTCTTCTCGATGTAGCAAAGTGTGGTGCTTCTTACCACACTTTCTACAGCCTCCGCGCGTACAATTTTTGATATTGTGCCCCGGCGACAAACAATTGAAGCACACATAAACCTGCTTTATCACCGCATGTCTCTCCGGAAATGACATTGCTAACAATTTCGAACAATGATACAGCGCGTGGTCACCATTGCAAATCAAACACTTGCTTGATCTGCTAGCGGTGTATGACGATGGGACGTATTGCCTATTAGGTGCCTCGCGAGATTTGGAAGGCTTACCGCGTTCGCTCGCCACCGTCGTCACGGAAGGTTTGTTACCATCTTTTCTAGCTAAATATTGTGCGCGCTGCTCTACAAATTTGGAAAATTCGCGAAATGTGGGTCTCGAATCGGACTGCATTACCTGCTTTTCCCATTCGTCTAGGGATGCCGAATCTAATCTCTTCGACAAATGAATACAAATCAACGCGTCCCATAATTCGTCGGGCTTCAACAATGACTCTAGTGCCCGAATGTTGTTTACGGATCTATCACCAAATTCGCACAATGCCTTAGCATTCGATTTACGAATTGGCTCCATCGCCAGTAACGAATCAATAAGGTGCGCGAGTAAGGCCCTCGGATCGTTGTAACGTTCCTGCAACCTAGACCACGCAAGTTCATAATTCGCCGCGGAGATGCTAAAAGATTCCACGACCAATGCAGCCGCCCCCGTCAACGCGGAAACTAAATAATTAAACTTATCTATTTCAGACAACCTGTCTGACTTGTGCACTAACGAAGTGAATGTGTCACGGAAACGTATCCACTGGCTGAAATCCCCGTCGAAGAACGGCAACTTTATCACTGGCAAACGCGTGTTGGGATGATGCTCGGAAGTGTCGCGCGTTACGCTACCGGCCGAGGTCGCCGACGGATCCTGATCACCGCGGAGCTTTACCAATCGTTTTTCTGCCGCGGATATTGTTTCAAAATACGACTGCTCGAATGTTTCGCGTTCCTGCTGCTGCAATTCCGCACTAGGGGTTTCGTATGCCAACGCTTCGATTTGCGTTTGCAGCTCGTCAAATTTATCGAATAAGGAGTCATTCGACCGAACGCGTCTCTCAAATACCGACAAATCCGTATCATCGGACGCTGAATCGACACATCGCTTGAGCAACGTTAATTTAGATTTCAAGGCACCACGGTGAGCAACTAATGACCTCATATCGGTCTCCATGGTCCACAGCAAGCGAAAATGAAACACTGCTTAAGAACTCACGTGGGAACGAAGAGACTGGATCGGAGCTGAAAGTTTGTCCCGATGGCCCCTTGCGGTCGACGCTGCCACGGTTTGCGCCGCTTCTATCTCGGCCAAAGGGTGAGCGGCTCAAGCGGTAGCTGTCACGCTCCTCTCCCGGTCGGTGCAGCCCAGATGAAACGTCGCCACTGCCCACGTGGTCCAAAAGACTCCTCAATAGGATGGTGAAATGTCACCAGATGTCCCCGAAGATGCACGTCGCCAGCTGCTATCAAGCCCAGAGGTGCGAGTGATGATCACGCGCTGTAGCCTTCCTGGGTGTACTAGACGACGTCCACAGCCTCGCAGGATTTCCAAGGTACCGTATATCCGGCTCGAAGGACCAATGTTGAGTATACTCGTGGTTGATCAGTAGATCGTTCGAGTTTCTCGTAAACTTGCACGTAGTGTGCCGACTAACTTTAACTAAATGCTCGAAGGACCACTTCCATCAGTGGGAAGAACAAAATTGCAAAGTTTCAAACAATACTTTATTGTGACTATAATATGTGAGATCTTCAACTGCCGCTACAAATTGTCTGAAGACCGAAGCTACTAGGTCGACAGTCGGAAAGAATCTGCCTCAGCGCACGCAATACAAAAATGAGGAAAGGAGTCCTTCCCTCTTCTTTACAATTTTCCTAGGGTGGGGGTATCCAAGGGAAAAAGGGCGAGTCGCGATAGACGTCATCGAGAAACTGGCCCAAGAGTGGACCCTGTAAATCTATAAGTTTCGAATTTCGGCGTCGTGGCGACGACAAGACGGCGCTCGAAGAAGTTACATAAACAGTCGCAGCTATGAACCACTTGAGTGGTGACCCAGGCAATAACTAAGGGTAGAATTTCGACGCCTGGCCGATGACGAGACTACTATCAACAAAAAATACAGACCAGGCGGGCAACTAAACAAAGGGCACCCTATTCCCAGGAAAAAGCTTATATATATCTAAACAACTGTTTATAACCGAAATACCCCAAAATTCTTAGATAGATCCAATGAACATTTGTGCAAAGTATTCTACACTAATCTTAATTGTTTGTAGGTAATATTTTGCTGAGCAGGAGGGACATCTTTCAATTTCTCCGAGACAGAAATATGATTGCTACGTCTAGAAGTGTTGTAGTCCGAAATTTAATTTATGAATATGTGGCTCAAACATGTCATTTTGAAAATTCGGATAGACAGTCAAAGGATTCTCTTAAAAAAAGAATCCAACAATTTTGTATCAATTTAGTAACAAAATGGAAGAACAGCTGGCGCATGGCTGATAGATTCCTTTCGAGCTATTCAGACTGGCTGGAACAACCATTGTTTGAGTTTGAAGGACGCAGTGTTGGACGACCGAAAAAAGAGTTTTCTGAAGCAAGTGAAAAGACAAAACGCAGGCTAATAGAAAGCCTGTTGACGCAGTACACTCCGGAAGAGTTGGAGTACGCAGCACGAGCTGCACATAGAGCATCGGGGAAAAGAATTCTAGCCCGAGTGATTGAGGAAGCGTCAGGAAAGAGTCCTGATCCTCTAAAAAAAGCAACGACGACAGAGGAGGCATACACACCGTATACGCCACAAGAGGCATTAGATTTGATGATTTCTTTAGGCTTGTCGAAACATCGATATATTGTTATGCAACAAGGAGCAAAAGAAAGAAACGCTTACTTATATCCCAGTTACAATCAAATTCTAATTGAGAAGCAAAAGTGTTACCCTGACGAATCGTCGGTCATTGTAACTGACACCAAGGCAGAGGTGAAACTGCAAGGTTTACTCGACCACACAGTACGCAGATTAATATTTTCAGGAGAAAACAGTTTTATGTTGAAGATACCAGATGCTGATTTTCAAAATAATAATTATTCCTTCAATCTGACGTACAAGTGGGGACTGGATGGCAGTTCGGGACATGCTCTTTATAAGCAAAAGTTTACCGATGGTGATACAGAGGCCTCGGATGCCAATATTTTATTGACATCCATTGTACCGTTACAATTAACGGCGGAACATAAGCATTCCAGTACAAAAATTGATTTATGGAAAAATCCTCGTACGTCATCCACTCGTTAGTGTCGTCCCTAAGATTCCAGTTTATTCATGAAAATGCTGACAACACTAAGGAGGAGAATTCTTATATTGAACAGCAAATATCGGAATTAATACCAACGACCGTTTCTTTCGGTGTCATTCGCTATTAAGAACTATGTTAGACATGAAAGTATGCAATGCCTTAATGGATAATACTTCTTCACAGAAGTGTTATATATGTGGAGCTTTACCCGTACAAATGAATGACATAGACAATGTTGTACAACGATCTTGTGATCGCCAGTTGTTCAATTTCGGCCTCTCGATTTTCCACGCCTACATCCGTTTCTTTGAGTGCCTTTTACATGTGTCGTATAGGTTGGACATCAAGAAATGGCAAATAAAAGGCAATGAAGATGAGAAGAAACAATTCCAATTACGAAAAGCAACAATTATTTCTAAATTTAGAAGTGAAACGGGCCTTCTTGTCGACGTCATCAAGCAGGGATTCGGGACCACAAAAGACGGCAACACTGCCAGACGTTTCTTTGCAGATCCATCGACCTCTTCCAAAATTACCGGCATAGATGAAAAACTTGTAACTCGCTTTGCGGTTATTCTGCAGGCACTTTCATCTGGCGAAAGCGTTAACCCATCAGCTTTCCGTCAATATGCCCAGGACACGGCCAAACTCTTTGTGAATTTATACCCATGGTATTATATGCCGGTAACTGTTCACAAGGTGCTTGTAAATGGTGCTGATGTGATAGAAAGCAGCATACTACCCATTGGGAATTTGTCAGAAGATGTCCAGGAAGCAAGGCATAAAGAATTGCGATCATTTCGCGAGTACCATACTCGGAAAATATCTCGACGGGCCACCAACGAAGATCTCCTACACAATTTATTGATATCTTCAGACCCTCTCATTTCTAGCTTGAGGTCACCACGACCGACTGCTGCAAAAATAATGTCACCAGACCTACGGTCTTTGTTAATTCTATAAGATAAATATATTTTATAACGTTAAATTAATTTTAATTTCTATTGTCCGTTTATTTCAATCCTACTTTTCCGTTCGGTTTAATGAGGGACCGTGCGATCACTTCGAATTTCCCCCATACCTAAAGGGGTGAGCTAGAGTAAAGACGTTGACCAATTAGGAGCTGAGTTCGAGTAAAGACGCCGACCAATTAAGAGACAACAGGCGATAGTAGAATAATAATAGAATGATGCAAAAGTAGTTCTTTCAGCTTTTCGGCGCAAATTCCCAATTGTCACCACGATATTTTGAACATTTCGGATAATCTGGCAAGAAAATGTTTCCAACAACAGTTAATCGATACTCAGTCATCTATAAATCCCAATAAAAAAATTTCACAAAATTTTTTTTTAATAAAAAAATATGTTTATGTTAATTTTTTAAACGCCACTGAGTATTTTTTATTACATATTGTTGTAGCTGATGTCAAGACGAATCCAATGACCTACTTAACTACGGCTTTAAGTCTTAAAATAATGCTAGAATAATTTTGTCCAGCTAAATCGCCCGTTTAGACCACTGAGCGCCGCCCCCCTGGGGAGGAGCTGACGGCCGAGGAGGATGAGGAGCTCGAAGCTCAGAGACGCCAGGCCCGGGCGGACGTGTACGAGCGATGGAGGCAAATGCTTTCATCCTCGACGCGTCCGGTAGTCCGGGCCCTCCTGCCCATGTTCGATACATGGTGCGGGAGGCAGGTTGGGTTGACCTTCCGCCTCACGTAGGTGCTCAACGGACACGGTTGTTTCGGTGAGTACCTGCATAGGATGGGGCGGGAGCCGGCAGCGCAGTGCCACCACTGCGGCAAGGAGGTCGACACGGCGCGGCATACACTCGAGGAGTGTCCGGCTTGGGTCGGCCAGCGCCGTGTCCTTAGAACCGCAGTGGAAGGGTGGGACCTCTCGGG
Source organism: Lasioglossum pauxillum (assembly GCA_933228785.1). Classification (NCBI taxonomy): domain Eukaryota; kingdom Metazoa; phylum Arthropoda; class Insecta; order Hymenoptera; family Halictidae; genus Lasioglossum; species Lasioglossum pauxillum. The sequence goes on from OW121703.1 coordinate 32,246,589, forward strand.
AGGGGGGCGGGGCTTCCCTTGGCGGTGCGAGGGGTTCGCCTTCGTTGCCGGTGTCGGCGCCTTCCTGCCCTGGCCGGGCGGGGGTACTACGGGTCCCCTGCTCGAGCGGGACAGGAAGGCTCCGGGAGCTGTGGGTGGACCGAGCTGGTGCTTGGAAAGCCCATTCCGAAGGCTCCAGGGATGGGGACACCGGGCGGGTCCCTCCGCCCGGGGTCCAGTTAGAGTTAGGTATGGGGGGAGCTAACCCCTCCCCCCGGGATGCATGTAAAGCTAGGAGGTGTCCTGTTGAATTCTCGTGAAACCCAGGCACCTCCTACATAGCTTAGGTGGGCGTGTGGTTTTAGTGGGTACTCTGGGGGAGGGGATCGGCGAGCTTTGTCAGCTCGGCAACCCCCTCCCCGAGGGAGCCCCGCATAGCCCCAGCTCGCCCCCAGGGGGCCGGGGTAAGGCATTTCCACACGATAAAAAAAAATAGGGATGGCGTGGAATTGTACCTGCAAACTTTAAACTCAATTACCGAGCCATCTGTTACCGCATTAGGCTCGGAATATATCGACAAATTTTGGTTGAAAATTCATTGCAAATGGCGATTAAATTCTTCTCCAAGCATGGTGTTGGCACAAAAATAACCACTTTTTCTTGCAAGGTGCGGCTATAAACTTTCATAAAAATTTACTCGAAAGAAGTTTGGCTAACTGGGATAAGTTAAGTAATAAAAAACCATTTAAATATAAACTAAGTTTTACGCAAACAAATGATAGAGATTCTTTAAATGATTTCTGTATTGTCCTTTGAAACATAAATGGGAGATTTTGTATTTTAATATCGTCATTGTTAATCAAGTTTCGTCACGACCTTTTCCGTTTTACTCAAAGTGCGAAAAGTGATAGAAACGTTGTATGGCTCTAATTTAATGACCAAGGGCTGTAAACAATATATTTAATTGTAGGCGATTCTTTGAACGTAGCCGACGTAGAGTGTTTTTGTTCATTATCGTTTCGGCAGACCTTTAAGGTCTGCGCATACCGAGCGCCGTGGGAGGCCGCGGATGATCGCGGGAAGGCCGCGGACGTCGGTGGACGTCCGTCCCTGCTGGGCGTGGCAGAAAAAAGGTCTACGTGGCAATCGGCCCCTTTACCTAAGGGTCGTCTGCGCGTATTAGGTGGTCGAGCCACGGCCGGCCACGGCCAAGTTGTCACAAATCTCGAGCGGGTGTACGGCTCTACAGCAGATTTGTGGTAGTAGCTCGACATTTGTGTCGGGCATTTGTTACGGGCCTATTGCGACGTAGACCTTTTTTTCTGCCACACACAGCAGGGAGCCCTGTGGAGCCGTTAACCCGCTCGATATTTGGATCGGTGCGAGAATTGTTTTGTCGATTTAGTACTTTTGAGAACTCGACCCGACCCGACTCAACGAAAGCATCCCGAAATTTGTGGGGTTTCGCAGGCCTCTGGTATGAAGAGAATTATCAAAAAATATTCTACACTTTCACACTAACAAAAATGTCGCGTTTTAACTAACTTGTCGCATAGCAGTTAAAAATCCTTGGGGGTTGAAGAAGCCCGTCATCCAGAAAACCTTAGGTCTGCCGTGGGTGCACCATTGTCTAAACTGGTAGTCTCGTTCCAGGAGTTCAGTATACCAGAATCCGAGTGTAGCAGATTCCCAAGATATTTTCAACCATTTTTCTGGTATACGGGCATCGTACATCGCATCGAGTGATTCGCGTAATCCTTGGCTCATCACGATGGTACCTTCGATGGCGAGTTTCAGGTTCATTAAAGTACTACGCACCTCCTTTATGACCCTCGTAATTCTATTATAGAAATTAACAAATTTGTCAAATCAATCGCTATGAAAAAAGATGGAAGAAACAAAGCACAGTAATGTCTCGATACATGTGAAAACTTCAAGACTGGAATGTCACTTATGTACCATATGGAACGGAATCGTTAAAAGGAATTGACAGTTAGAGCGCCGAATAGAAAAACGGCAAGCGTTTTTGCTGAATAGATGGTCCGCGAATTGCCGAAACAACTGTGACCGTTACTCGGCGTGGTGGAAGGTAGTGCCGCGTCAGTCGGCTGTCCAAGGTCGCCGAACCTCGAAGAGCAGAAGATGGACCTACAACTAGACGGTTCAGCGTTGCGGGCGTTCGGAGATAGCGATAGCTCGGAGTAGCGGTCGCTCGGAAAGAGCAATCCCTCGGAAATAGCGGTCGCTCGGAGTTCGCGATCGCTCGGAGTAGCGGAGGCCGTGTCGCTCGGAGTTAGCGGCGTAGCGGTGGAGGGGTGGACTCTCCTCGGCTTTCGCCACTGGGGCTGGATGGGTACCTGCTCGGCGTGTGGCCATTGAGGTGGAGGGACTCCCATCGGTGTTTCACCACTCGGGCCGGGTCGGTTCCTGCTCGGCGTTTCGCCACTGAGGTGGAGGGACTCCCGGCGGTATTGCACCACTTGGGCCAGGTTGGATCCTACTCGGCGTTTCGCCACTGAGGTGGACGGACTCCCGTCGGTGTTTCACCACTTGGGCCAGAAAGAACGGTTGGTCGGGTGGAGGCAGTGTCGCCAGGTCGCCAGAAATCGAGGGGAAACAAGTATCCCCTCTCTGATGACCAGTCTAGTCTACGGCACGGGCACCGTGGTCTACGGTCTTAGTGGGGGACGTTGGAGTGTGCGCATGATGCTGGAATGGGATAGTGGAAGGGGAAAAGGAGGAGAATGTGTGAGAGTCGTTTGGCTCTCAACTGGCGGCACTGGTGAGGTGGCGGGCAGATGGAAGGAGCTCGGTCCTGGATGTTGCCTGCGTCGCACTAACGCAGATGAGGTATTCTCGTCGGTCGCACTAATATTAGTGCGGCAAGCCCTATATAATCGTGCTACCCTCTTACGGCGAGGCATAATTCAGGAACGAGCTGTCTGCAATCTGCCTGGAAGCTTCTGCCGGGCGGACGCTGCCTGGAGAATACCACGCAGCTGCGTCAACCGAGTTAGCGCTTTATGCTGGCAGGGTGGCACCGGACTCGCGGAATCTATACGGTTAACTTTGATACGAAGGGGAACTTTAGCCAGATCTCACGCGACACGATTCGTGACTACGATAGTACTAGCCTGCGAGAGCAGAAATGCAAGGGCTTATATGTATGTATATACCCCTGCAATGACGGGTGATACTTGTCAGTACCCTTGGAGTGAACATTCGTATTTTGTCAACGTCCAGTTGATCGTGCGTGTGTTTGGACCCTAAACTAAACAGCTATGTGGATTTATCTAGAGTGGTTGTGTGCGTTTATCTAGGACGGTTCCTGTCAGAGATGATCTTGCACATCTATTTGTTATCCGTAACAACATAATTCAGAACCGCATTAGTGCGAATTACGAGTCGTATGTTCAATCACGAGTATAAAAAGATCGCGTCCGAGTTTGGTCAACGATCAAACTACCCGACCGTTCTAGCTATCCGAATATTCAAATGCCTCGGGTACTCGCCCAAGCGCGCCCGATTTTTTTCGGCCCGACCCGAAACCGTATATTCGGGAACCCACGCACTTATACTAAAAAGCTGTAAACATCGGCGGTCTTAAATTTTTTGAATGCTTGTACATACCCTTTCGAGTTGCTCCTATCAATTATCGCCATAAATGCATAAAATTCGCTGTCAAGTAATAATTAAAAAGAAATAGTGTCATTGGTTCAATTTTTCTTCTGACTGTATCTAATCCTAAAATCCCGTACCATGTTAAACTTCTCAGCGATTGAGCTTCTATGTCCCTGAAGGGGTACACTCTGCAGTAGTAAGGACGAATTTTTCACAAATATCTTGCACATGTTTTTTCACATTTATCGAGACATTATTGTATACGAATTTCTGCACCTGTCGACTTCTTGTCGTAAGAATATGTTCATTGGTAACAACGCTCCCATTCGTAGAAGCGCTTCTTTCACTTCGAAAGCGTTGTATTGTTTCGGCAATTTTGTCAACATGTCGCTAGCTAGTTTGTAGACCACGTTCTCCCTGCTTTCGCCACCCTGTGAGCCTCCTTCCTTCGGCTGCACGCTAAGGATTGTGTCTAGTATTCCCTTCGCTGTATTTATTTGATAGGTAATGTCCGCATTCGGATGCAATCCGAACACCTCCGGAGTGTCCGTCGCCGGCAAAGCATCGATGTAATCAATGTACCCTTGAAGATTCCTGGTCTGCGGTACCTTGTATCCACGGTAAAATTCGAAACCAGGCCGTAATAGTACATCGCAGAACCAGACGTGTGTAAACGTAGTCAATAATCGCTTGTCAAAGTCGTCGGTGACTCTGCCGCCATATTGGACCTGTATTGTGAGGGAGAGAGAGAGAGAGAGAGAAGTTGAACATAATATTCACAGCTTTACTTTAAACTGCCGTCGAAAATAGATTCTACTACAACGAATGGAACAAAACTTTATATAAAACTGGTGTCTCTAACACTTCTATGAGAAATATGCATTTTTCGGAATTTTGGAGATTTTCAATTTTTCAAATATGTTTGCCTATTCCGAATAATCCGAAAAAATGTACTTTAATAACCATGATAAGACGCAACTACCATAATAATCTAAACGTGGTCATCTGATAACTTCAAAATCAGCAATTTCAAGTTTTTGGAATTTTTTAAAAATCGACTTTGTAGTAAGAAATTTTTTCAGAAATTTTTTCAGAAATTTTCGTCAAGCAGAACAGGAGAAATACAGCATAATTTACTAAACAGTGGTCTCCTGTAACTACCGTTATGTTAGGAGTAGCAACTTGAAAGGAAATATCATTTTAGTTTGAGGGCACATTTGCCCTCATTATCTGGCTTTTACTGGGTATTTTTTCACCATAGAAAGAAATTGCATATTTTTGAAGGGTACAGTGAGGTTTCGTTTCGTTGTTAATTTAATTTTTTTTAATCAAAATATGAAGGTCGCCTTGGTTTTTAAAAGTATTGCACAGAATTATTTTTTGAAATAACTTTTTTGTTTAGAATTGCACGAATAAAAGTGCAATTACAAAGCAAAGAAAGTTATCACTCAGCCCAGTGATTAGATTTACCCTGTATAACATAACAGTTCAAAAATTCCGACAACCATATAGTTTATCGAAAATTGTACAAAACACAGGCCCGGCCAGAGATACCATTCTTTGATTTTTGCCGAACGTAGAAAAGGACAGCGAAGTTCGAGGGCTTCGGTCGCCGAGAAGTGTATACATCAGTGATGCCGGATGAGGGGAGTCACGGTAAAATGATGTATCCCCTCTCTGATGATAGGGAATGAGTGGGGCAAATGGGAGACACGTTGCACGTGCGCGATGGGAACCGTGGAGTATTTACCTGCGCACGGTGCTGGAAAGGAATAGTGGAAGGGATAAAGAGGAGAGTACATGAGCGCCGTTCGGCGCTCATTCTGGCATCACTGGTATACATAACTTGTGATGGCTAACCTCCTACTATCTTCCTCTAGCGGGCCTAGGACGAAACACTCCCCTTCCTTTTCATTACCAACAACACATCTTATAGCCGCCAAAACTAATTCAATAATAAAACTTGGGACTTTCACCAACATATTCGTGACATTTTTCTAATAAAAATCTATTCTAAATTCTAAATTCTAAATATGATATGATTCCGATGATATTTACTTGTGTAATTGTTGAGGATGAGGGTTTTTTGGCAGCAAGATACTTTGATAGAAGTACTTGTGTATACGGATGTTTAATACTGAAGGTACACATTACTGAATATCGTTATACGAATATATGATTGAGAGTGCATGGGACGGCGTGGTCGCGTTGAATCGCTATGTTGTAACTGCTCGCCCCCAACAGTAATGAACAATGAAAGTTTTGGACGCAAAGAAGGATAACATATGGGAAAGAAAGAGTCGCGGAGAATCGCAGCGCGCCGGCACAGTTTAAAACAGGCATGCACAACTGCACGATTTGGGAGCGCGAGCTCTCGACTCGGCTCGTGAGCCGGTCACGACCTGGCTGGCACACATAAGGTGGGGAGAACTGCAACAGTAGCCGCTCACGAGCCGCTCTTGGAGCTACGAGTTGTGCATGCCTGGTTCAAAGACTTTTCCATATGCTGTTCTTCTTTGCGTCCAGAACATTTAGATATTTGGTATAATTTTCATTAGAAAAATTCCACGAATATGTTGGTGAAAGTTCCATAGAAAAATAATGAAAAATAAAGAGGTTTTGTTATAGGATTAGTAGTAGTGGTCTCATACCGATATACCCGACCCGTATTATGTTACACCAGGCAGTTCCAACCTATTTCCCTCCGATAGCTGCAAGGTCCCCCACCATCGAACCTCTTCCCACTACTACGTACAGCCGTAGAGTCAGTGAGTGGGGCGGCAGTGGTGGCAGTGAAGGCGCGGGAGAGAACAGGGACAAGATTCAACGGTTACAATGTATGCGTGTGCATCGCGTCGTGCGGCACGCGGCTTTCGTGGTGGGAGCTTCCCACTACTATTTATAACGATGAAGACTAAGAGTGGGGGAAGAATCTGAGCAGGGAAGATGCCTCGAAAAGCACCGGTGCTACTCGTTGGAACCAGTGTCGTCAGGTCGTCAGCAATCGAGGGGAATCAAGTACCCCCTCTCTGATGACCAGTCCAGTCTACGGCACGGGCACCGTGCTCTACGCTCTTAGTGCGGGACGTTGGAGTGTGTGCATGCAACTTTCTGCCTCAATTGGTGACACTGGTTGGAACTGCCTGTGTTACACTTCTCGGCGATTCAGGCCTCTCGAGCTTCAAGGCTCCTCACGGGGTATGTATACCCCGCGGTAACAGGGATAGTTCTGGGACAATTAAAAAGATAAAACACTGTAGTTAGAGTACAGTAAAGATTTAGTGGAAAACGTGTATTTTCTGCAATGGATTGTAGGTAACAGAAAAAATTCTATTGTTCCGCAATAAAACAGTAAATAGCTTACTATATTAATTATACAAACCTCTCCAAGCATATAGCAGACAGTCGGCCATGACACTCCTCTTTTTGGATCCATGTCGTCTAAATGATTCTGTATAAATTGAACAGAGGCCGCAAAATCGGCTTGATTAAATTCATATGGAATATTCCATCCAAGGGGTCCAAATTTCCTGCGTTCTTGAACGACTGTATGCAAAAATGCTACTGCGTACAGTAAAGGTGGCCATTGCGATTGTGTGCTATAATCCAATGTATCTTGCGTTACAGCTTGGTAGGTTCTCTTCAAACTGGCTCTGATACCTTGTGGCGGCTCGTTTGTGAATTTGATCGCCATCTGAAACAAATTTAATTGTTGAACACCCTACAAATGATACGATTTACCGTACAACTAATTGTACGATAGTTCCTTGGACAGTTTGAACGACATCCAACAGCTGTACCTTTTGCACTCCTGTTGTACAACTTGTAATCAGTGTCGCCAGATCAGGGGAATTGACTCGAATCGAGGAGAATACAGTTATCTTCTCTCTGTCAGTATTGGATTAGTCACTTGACATTGTGACATATGCACGACAGAGATGAAACGCATCACGTGACCGCGTCGTGGCGGAATCATGGGAGAATAGCATCGTAGAAGGGGAACGGTAGAGTGGAAGACAAGTCCTAAGGGTGTGGGTCCGGCTTGGTCCGGCTGGAGCGAGAGTGTGGTGGCACTCTCACACATCACTAGAAACTGTATAGATACACGAGGATTGCAAGGGTCCGGCTTCTGTCTAATCACGTCTCGCTAATACACATTTGGGGTTCCTACGTAGTCACAATCGCGAGATAGAAGATCATTCTAGCGCGCGAGCTTGCCAAAGTGCTACTTTTGCGTTTTCGAGGCGTAATTTGCATTATTCGGCAGCAAGTGACTGTCGCTTGACAGCCACGATAGACGGCAGCACTGACGCACCACCATAATGCTTCTCGAACTCCGTTACATGCAGCCGAATAATACAAATTACGCCTCGAAAACGCAAAAGTAGGCCACCTTAGGGAACATGCGCGCTAAATTGATCTTTTATCTAGCAATTGTGACTACGTAGGGGCCCCAAATGTGTATTAGCGAGACGTGATTAGACAGAATCTGGACCTTTGCAATCCTCGTGTACGTATATGTATCTGGCGGTGTGTGAGTGTGCCACCACACTCTCGCTCGATCAAGGTCAAATCCGAATTGGTACCCTTAATCTGGCGACTCTGGGTCCAATTTGTACGACTTGTCTCCTACTCTACCTTACCCCTTCCATATCGCCGTACTCCCATTCCCGGCGGCGAACATCTCCACGCTTTTGCTACGGACCATTCACGTGACGTGATGCGTGCACCCTATTCGCGTTGCGTTTGCTTCTGCGTCGTGACCTTAGATTTGCACTAGTGTGCAAAAGAAAGAAGCACGCGGACATATTTAATCGAAAAGCGTAAAAAATCAAATAAGTACACAGTAAGTTTTAGAAAAGGATTCCGCTGTCTAATTGAATAGTTCTGAGAATGTGTTATTGTGGATTATCTAATACTTTAAATGCAATAAATCAATCATTGTACAATACAATTTCTACATAAAGATATTGTTTGTCATTATATCTTATAATTATACTGGGTGCTTCTTTCTTTTGCACGGTAGTGTATACTTATAGACCCGGCTTTAGATAATATGCCGTGTTCCATCATCTACCAGATGACGGATGTGGGCAAAGTGCTTTTGAGTCTGTTGAGAAGCCGCAGTACCACGAAGCTAAAGTGTACCCAGAGGGGAAAGGGAATTTGTTGCCGTATCTAATTCTGTATAATTATTGATGGAAACGGTAACTGTAATATATATTTTATTTTATTACTCGTTCATTTTTACTTTACTCTTATTATTTTAAATGTGCCTAACTCATTTTGTTGATTATAATTTTGAAAAAGTTATCTGTATTTATTTCCTGAAAATTTACTTTATTTAAAAAAGAAAAAAAATATATCTGTATCACAGTTTTGTCGTTGCTTACAATTCTTTATCCAACAAGTTTGCACCATGTTTCCAAATGTTTACGAAATAATGCATAAATATACTTGTATACCTCGCTTTTATATCGCTATTCACCATTTTGAATTATCTTGTGACGTGACTTGTGGGCACTCTAGTGTCTCAGAGTATCTATTAGGGTGGACCTAAGCTATACTTGGCGAAACATTTTTATAGAGCTACGAAGCACGACGCCCCCAGAATGGTTCCTTTTGGCGAAAAAAAAATTTGTGCAAAGTTTGAGATCGATTTGAAAAAAGGATCACGTGGCGCATTTAAATTGAAAATTTTGAAATTCATCGTAACTATGAAGTATTATACAGGGTGGCCCACATAACTCTGAACAGCTCAATATCTCCGTTACTTTTCGTTGTACAAAAAAACTTCGTAGGACAAAGTTACACTGTTTGAAGGGCCACATATAACGGTGTAAGGGAAAAAAATTTCAAGGTCATTTTTATGAGATTTCAAGGTTATCGATGTTTTTTTAGATGGAATGAGGTATTTTTTAATACATCCATCGATGCAGCTGGACATTCTTTATAAAAAAGTACTAACCTATGTATGTCGAAAAGTTAGTAGTTCAGGAGATATTTCAATTTAAATAACTCCAAAATACCATTACTGTCGTACTAAGAAGTTACACAAGTAAGTAAACGCTAACGTCTTAGTATGGCAGTAATGGTGTTTTGGAGTTATTTAAATTGAAATATCTCCTGAACTACTAACTTTTCGACACACATATAGGTTAGTACTTTTTTATAACGAATATCCAGCTGCATCGATTGATGTATTAAAAAATACCTCATTCCATTTAAAAAAACATCGATAACCTTGAAATCTCATAAAAATGACCTTGAAATTTTTTTCCCTTACACCGTTATATGTGGCCCTTCAAACAGTGTAACTTTGTCCTACGAAGTTTTTTTGTACAACGAAAAGTAACGGAGATATTGAGCTGTTCAGAGTTATGTGGGCCACCCTGTATATCGTTGGAGTTGTAATAAGAATATGGAAAAATTATATGACCTTAATTAAAAAAAAATATTTAATTTTGTATTGAACTATACAGGGTGTTTACCTACAGGTGGGAGAAAATTTAAGAGGTGGTTCTCGACGATAATATAAGACGAAAATGAAGAACAAAAAAATTGCGATTTCGACTTGGTTATTAAGTTAATAACAGTTAAAAATCTGCCCAAAAAACGGCAACTTTTCAACAGCGGTGCACGTTGCGTACGTCACACAGGCGCGCGACAGTCTCGTATCAAGTGACAAACGCATGCATACCTTGGTCCTCATTTGGGGCCCCAGCGAGGTAAAAATGTTTAAGAAATCGTTGGACGACATTGAACCTACCCATTCGTTAAAATCCTGAAGGGCATTTCTAATATCCGCCCTATGGAATTATCGAGTAGAAGGGGTCAATGCCCTTTCACTTTTACATTCATTTCACACATATCCACAAATCCTTATCCTGCACTATAATTCTTCATAACACCGTGCTTAATATACTGGAAGAAACGCTCTATCACTATTTACAATATCATACACACGCACTACGAATTTCTGCGAACGGAAATCTTCGACGCGTGCGAGAAGAATCGTCCGTACAAGCTAGCATCCGTATGCACACTGATTCAAGACAGCTGATGGGGGATCTAAAGGGAGCTGAAGGGATCGAGCCATAAATCAGAACTCTCCAGTGTCCGTGGAACACGGTAACGAAAAATTTACCAACAGTGCAATTCGACATGCGCGGAAGAAAATTTACGAGTGATTGCGAATATTGAATAATGAAAATGAATAACGAGACTACCGCCTATTGAAGATGTCAGTACATACGTATGATTTCTCCTCTATTAAAACTAACGAAAGAATTAACATTCAATTTAGTTTCTATTTCTAGCAATCAATGCAAACAATTTTTATGTTGCATAAAGATCCGCAGTCTATTCATTACATTTGCATGCTTAAATTGGACATTTCCTTATTTCTCGACAAAGCAAAGATGGGGTTTTCATTATTCATTTTATTCAAATAAAAAACAAAAAGAACATTAGAAAAATTAAGGATGCTACTATGACATTTTTCACATTTTAAAATGATTGCGAGAAAAAATACATCTTTGGATTCTTACAATTGACTTGGAGAATTTTTATTTTGTATTTACGTCCACAGTCTAGTCAAAATTATAAAAATAATATTAGATTCTTAGATATGAAATGTCCAATTTAAGCATGCAAATGTAATGAACAGACTGCGGATCTTTTAGGACTTAATTGCACGGCCGAAAAAGAATTCGTAAACTCGACATGTGCAGGAGAAAATTTTTCCGTTCCGGTATCCAGCGGACACTCCCGAGTAACTGCAGATTTCTGATTTATGGCATGATCCCTTCCACGGAGACGAGGATCTCTGTTTTCTATCGTGGAGAAAAGGCAAGAGTCACACTGCTGCACTTTCAACTCCTGCAAAACACGTGATTTTTTAGAATGTTCCTGTATCCTCAGTTTTCCTTCGTGGTGGGGATAATGTGATTTATTTATCGATTTGAAAGTGAAAGTGAAAAGTCCAGATCGTTGACCGCGTATCCGTCAGGGTGTCGTATACCTGCTATCTACCACCAGCTGTGCAGTTCGTTGACTTGGCTGTACGCCCCTTGGATTGCGGTACTGTCGTATACATGAAGACACCTGTGCAGTTCGTCACCGACTGACCCATTGACACACATTTCGAAGCAGCAAATGGATTTACGGCTGAATAAGTAAGTTTTTAAAACAATCAGTTTCTGCCTCTTTTCTCGTTCGGGTAACGTTGCCGTAAGTCGGGTAAGGATGATTCGGGTCTTCATCAATTTCAATGACCTTGAAATAATGTTATAAAACTGGACGTTTTAAATATCTTTTTCCTTTGAAATGGTTGACGGTCGGCTTTAGTTTCGGAGACATTAGCAGGCCGTGTCCGCTATCATGAACATCCATAATGAATTCACAAGTAAAGTTTCTCGCGATAATCTCGTAAACTAAAGCCTACAGCCACAAATTTTAAAGAGAAATGTTGTTCGGAACAATGGTATTGACCGCATATCCAAAGCTCATTGAAATCGGAGAACATTCACATAATCGAGAAACTCTTGTTCGTTGCGATGTCACGGCGCACAGTGGTTCCAACGGGGAAAAAAATCAATTTTTCGAATGTTAAGTACATAGATTTTTCATTGCAATTTCGTTTACTAGATAGTTCGAGTATTTAAACTAATAAAAATTTTTTATAAATATCACTTATTTCTAGAAATTATATGACATGAAAGTTTGGTAACAGGAAACCTGCGATTTTGGCTTATAAATGCGTCTACATATAAACGCAGCCACAAGAATCTAAAACATTAAAACACTTGAACAATATTATAATTTGATTATGTTTATAATAGATGATTTATTTAACGTAGGTTCAATTAATTTAAGTGTCATTTATTTATCTAAAACACAAATTGAAAAAGAAGTATTTTGAATAGTAGAATTAAAGTTTAATTTGACATAACTTGTTAGCGCCAAAAAGCGCCAAGATAAAACTTGTTGCAAATTATGCAACACACTTTAAAGTATATATCAACCAAGTTTCAGCTGCGAACTCGTGCGAACTTGATATTGAAACTATTTTTATATAACTATAGTCAGTCACATCTTTAAAACAGAATAACCTTTTTAAACTTTCATCAAATGACCTGATTTTTTGTGATCAATTAGAAGCTTTTGTTTACTAAATAACGTGCAGAAACTTTTGGAAAAAAATAGCAATAACATAAAAAAAGGAATTTAAAAAATTTTTTTATTTGTCGCCGTAAAGAAAATTTAAAATATATGTTTAGTAGATCAATGTTAGTTACATAATACTGAAAATTTCATCGAAATCGATTAACATACACACGAGGTATAAGCGGTTAGAAGTGGTGAAAATCTTGGTATTTACAGCTCCTGGTCAGTTCCTGCTCAAAATCCACAGATTCGTACATCTTTCGATGCGTGTCGTTCTTTCCACCGTCAACCGATTTCGATGAAATATTCAGCACATGTTTAACTAACATAGATCTACAGAAGGCATATTTTGAACTTCCACACACACACATACACACATTACGGATACAATTAAAAAACTTTTAAAAAGCATTTACATTAGACGTGTATTTTAATAAATTTTAAATGTGTGTGGGTCACAATTGAGAATTTGTTATTACACAGTTTTTTATTACGCAATGCAAATTTTTCTATTACTCAAATTTTTATTATTCGAGAATGCGCAGTGTCGGCACAATAACAGTTAAAATATGCTAAAATAAATGATAAATTAAGTAAATCGGACGTACGTATTTGGTTGATTACGAATATGATAGTGAAAATTGGCGCAAATAAAAATTACAGTTTTTTTATTTACTTCCGTAAATAATGGGTGTTACGGAGTAGAAGGGGGTAGAACAAAGCACTTCGCGTAGAATTAACTTTATTTCCCCAACTGGGGTTCGTTCAAAATTATGTTAACGAACTATGTACAACGGTGAGATGTAACAAGCCAAACACACAAGCTCGTGTTGGCTCGAGAAGTAATAATAAAGATAGATAGTGAGATAAAACCCAGTTGTGTTATCTCTTTGTAGCGTGAGAGATATTCACGTGTAGCGTACGTGAATGCAGATAGATTGAATCGTTAGTTTACTCGCGAAAAAAACCGGTCAAGAGACGCGCGACGTTTACCGTGAGCAAGAGCGAGAACGATTGATGTACGTTGAGATCGGAGTCGAACAGCTGGCAGTTCACCGTCACCGTCGAACTATTGATTGGCAGATCGATAGCACGATCCGCCAATAGTAATCTCCCTTTTGGGGTCGATAATCGATATCAATCGACGTTCGACGGTGCTGGTCTAAGCTACTGCGAGCTGCTTATCGACTCTCGATCTCGCGGTTACGTGCGGGTCCGCCAATAGCGGGGCGGCGCAGTGAATCGGCGCATTCACGCTGCCGACACGTTCAGCCAATCCCAAACAGTGGGAATTTTGAAAAATACTTCACATAAAGTTGTAGACCTCATCAAAATACACATTTTATGTCCTATTGATTTTTGTCATAAAGATAATACTTCCTGAGAAAAATGATAGGTCCGGATTAGGTCTGGGTTATTTACGGAAGTAAATAAAAAAACGCCAATTGCGCCAAATTTCACTATCATATTCGTAATCAGCACGTCAAAATACGTAAGAATGCAGGGTATAAAAATAATCGGAGGTATGGGCTTTTCGGAAGTTTATCCAATAAAGAATGTGCGTAATGCAAAGATTTTCAATTAGCCTATTTTAGTTAATAATTAATACAATTTTTTATTTTTAATTGTTGCCACATAACCGTTGTACCTGTGGCATGCTTTCTACAAATTTTCAAGCAGATTTGTTGGGTAGTTTGGTTTTTAAAGATTTTTTTCCGCTTTTTGGCCATTTCGCACCACTGTGCGGCGTACCGCCAACGCTCTGATGCGAGCGCGGCGCGGCGCACAGTGGGCCAGATCGACGCGCTAGCTGTTCATGAGCTAAGAAATGAAAGTCCTCATATTGATTTTTAACCAATGCACAGTGATTCTTAACTGTCCATTACATTCGAAAACGATAATATTAATTAAAGTTATTAAAAACTCTCGTTACAATAAGCGTTCAAAGATCAAACTTTTCCAGATACGATTTATCACCGAAAAAATTCCTTTTCTTCATAACGATGTCCTGGAAAACCTACTAAAGATTAAGTGCCCAATTTTTTTTTTATGAAGAATGTATATCTATGTTGGGAACGCACCAGGAACTAAACATTAATGTTCATAATTTGTTATAAAAAAAAATACTTAGTCAACTAAGGAATACCGTCAATGTTTTTACCTTTGACAATGAATAAGTGAAAAGTGTTACAGAGTGTCGCGATCTAACAAAGTAGAACATTTTCAGCCACGTCTCCTCTTACAGATCCTGCAAATTTCACATCCAAATCGATCCAAACTTGGAAATTATGATGGTTTAAAGCGCCGCGTGACACGCAATTCAGCGATGAGTCGCGTTGCGCGAGACGCATTGACGACCACTCAGCAGCTCTTAAGAGTGTAATGACCTAATCCAGACCTATCTTATGAATTTTTTAGATTATACGACCATTGATAAACATTCGAACTTATTACTAGCTCACAGTTGAATCATTTGTATTTGAGAGATTATAGTAACAGCATCGTAGTATAGCATCAGAGCAGTTTTTCCATACTAAAGACCTGTATTTTACCTTTGTTAAGAGGAATTATAGTATAGATTTTTGTTTATTCATAGATAAACAGAGTTATAAGCAGAAAATCCGTATGATCAATCGAATATAGTCAGTAACTTTGTAAAATATAATACTTAATCTTGTTTGAATTTTTGTAATTTTTTAAATAAGACAGTAATAACACATTTTTGTTATTTCATTAAATATAATAAACTTCATTCATTCAATAATTATAAATTACTCTTGTTTGAATGCCTGAATAACCAGTTTTCAAATATTATTCATTATTCACACGAGTTTACAGACATTTCCGGTGATGTAACAAAAAAATGTTTCCTACAAAAAGTAATCAGTACTCAGTCTTCTACAAATCTCAATACAAAAAATTTCAATAATTTCTTTTTTTTAATAAAAAATGGTGTTTACCTTCATTATTTATTTATAACTATATATTTTTTATTCAATAATATTATAGCTGATGCCAAGACGAATCCGACGATATATTTAATGTGGTCTTTATGTTTTGAAATAATGGTGAAATACGTGTGAACAGCTAGCGCGCCGTCTGGCCCACTGTGCGGCGCGGCGGCCCAAGGCGCGCTCTGATTGGTCCGTGTTTTTCGTTAATAACTGCTAAACAAAGCCGCGGCTGACATTGGTGCAAAGGAAAATTTCGCTTGAAATGACCCAGGGAACCTCCCATTTCCGGGAACTACACTTATTTTGGGGCACCCTGTATCTAGGACCAGAGTGAGACCCTGTTTTCTCTCTCATCTCCACAGCATCTAAATGTAAACAAACGCCGCGCCGCACAGTGTGTCGACCAATAGAAGAAAGTCCGAAAATCAAAGTGTAAGATCGGCAAATTTATGTATCCTAAAATGTTCATAACAAAACATAGTTTCTAAAACTGCCTCCAATTTTAACTGAATAAATCAATTTGTTGTTAAAACTGAGGCTGAAACTTCACTGTCAAATTCCGTGCATTTTTTAAAACATGCGTCACAGGGCGTTTACAGGGTGTGCTTAGCATTATTAGACATCGATTATTATTAGAAAATCGATTTTTTAGCAGACCTTCACGTTTCATGGTCATTGGAGTCATTTTAGATTATTTTCAGCAAAATGTTCGTATGTTCGCGCGCGCGCGCGTGTGTGTCGTGTGTGTGTGTGTGTGTGTGTGTGTGTGTGTGTGTGTGTGTGTGTGTGTTCGTGCGTGTGTGTTCGTGCGTGCGTGTGTGTGTGTTTGTGTGTGTGTGTGTGTGTGCGTATGGCCGTTTCTATGTAATCAAATTTTTCGTTAACGTTTTCTGAAAAAGTAACAACGCGATCAGTATGATGAATGATGCAATCGATGTGCCCCGCTGTAACTTAGAGCTGATTAGATTTTGGTCCATTTTGGTCAAGTGGTTTTTTAGTTTTTTTCGAAAGGAGTTGATTAAACATTGCAATTTATACGAAAGGCGTATCCACCGAAGAAGTAAACGTAACTATATATATATTTAAAAAAAAAATTTTTTTTATAAAATTAAAAAATTTTATAAAATTAAAAAAAATTTTTTTTCGTGTTTTTTTTTAATTAAAAAAAATGTTTTTTCCAATTATGCAACTAATGCTAATGTAACCGCTTACAATAATCGAAAATTATTCCAATGCAAGAGTGAATTAATCATCGCCGAGAATACATTTTCAAAGAATATCGATGAAAGTACAAAAACATTTATATTACAATCTTTAAATAAACAATGAGTTCAAAACGAATTGTTAACTGAGATTAAATTGAAAATTAATATAAAATATATGATAATTAATAACATTGACCTTGGAGTTCGAGGCTGGCAGTTGTCGAGAGCAGACGTGTTTATTTACGCTCCGCACAGGTTGTACTTGAACAACTTATCGATTCTACGTACAGTGTATAAAGTAATACCTTATACGTTATCTAACGCGTGTTCTATAGTGTGCAAGTGTTTAAAAATCTCAAATAATGGCCTCTGACAACAGGGGTCACCTATCCATCGAAAGCCAAAGTTCTCCTCAAGCCTCAGTTAATAAGACGTATGCGAATGTAGCGGCAAAAAGTTCACGCCCTAGGAAAGACCAGGCCATCGTACTTGACTCCATTGATGGTTTCTCTAACGATGATTATTTAGACGGTCTGGAGATGCTAACCAGCATCAACAACATAATGTTTATCTCCAAGATCTCCGGTGGGAGGATATGTGTATTTCTATCCAGTGTCTCCTTAGTGGAGAAGTTATCGGATAAAGTTATTCAAATAGGTAATCACTCACTGAAAATTAGACCGTTAATGGAAAAAAACAAAAGGGTTGTAATCTCCAATGTCAGTCCTGTCATACCACATGATTTTATAGCTAATTTGTTAAAAAGTAAAGGGATAACATTAGCCTCTCAAATTAGCTATATTAGGGCCGGCTTAAATAAACCGGGTCGGTCTCACATATTATCGTTTCGACGGCAAGTTTACATCAAGGAAGAAGAGGAACACCTCCTACCAGAATCCTTACAAATATGCTATGAAGACACGAATTACTGGATATATTTCAGTACAGACTCTACAAATTGCTTTATATGTAAACAGAAAGGACATATTGCTAAGATATGCCCCAATGCTATTGAGAAATCGACTGTTGACATCACTACAAGTATGGACAACAATGCCGCGGCTTCCAAGGACTCAATGTCTCAGTTCCCGGAAATCAATATTAATAATCAGAACACAGGATTAAAGAGAAACGCTCCACCGTCAACCTTCTCTGACAACACTATTGACGAACCATCATCGAATAGTCCATCCTCAGATCATAATGAAAATAGTTCTTCTCCTAATCTGGAAAAATTAATCAAAGCAGATTTTTTAAAACCCAAGGCTAAAAAGCCAAAGACTATAGACGATACTAGTCTCAACGTAACTTCTCCGGAAGAGAAGTTACAGAACCTAGAAGAAGCATTACTACCAGCAAAAGAATTTGTTGGTCGGTCATCTTCATCTCTAGTCTTAGACTACAATCAATTTAAACGATTCTTACTCAAATCTATGGGACAACACAACTTGATGAATATTGCACAAGAATTCACAAACGATATAATAGGCTTGATTAAAATGATTGACGTAGTGAGACTCCAACTAGAGGATCGATCTCTTAAAGCGAGGTGTTCCAGAATTAAAAAAAAACTTTTACTGCAATCGGCTGGTGATCCTGCAATGGATTCCGACCAATCCCAATCGTCCGACAACTGTTTCTACTAACGGAAATATCTACACTTCAATGGCTTATCTGCGTCACAAAGACCTCAAAATCCTATTCTGGAATCCAAGAAGTATCTCGACAAAAAAGGAAGATCTACCTAAACTCCTCATCGGCACGGACATTTTTGTGTGTGTGGAATCTTGGCTCTCGGAAAGTGACTTTCATTTCAGTGGTTTCAAAACATTCAGGAAAGACCGATCTTACGCTATAGGTGGTGGGATTCTTATCCTTATACGTAATAATCTAGCTTTTATTGAAATCAACAATCTCCTTAGTCCAGATGAAACGGTGGAACTAGCTGGTATTAAAATTAATAACATCCAGCCCTCTCTCGATCTTATAGTGTGTTACAGAGCCCCAGGTCTTACACTCTCCCAAGCACAGTGGGATCTAATCTTTGAAAACATTGATAACCAAAGCCATACAATTTTTATGGGTGATTTTAATTCTCACCATATAAATTGGAATTGTAAGCATAGTGATCTCAATGGTGAAAGGTTACTTAGCAGCCTCAACAACTCTAATTTGTTTCTACACAATTCTAATTCTATTACACATTTTCAAACACGTAATAATGTCCCAACAACTTCGAATTTAGATTTAATATTCTCGTCTATAAACTTAATTGAAAAAATCAATGTCACAGTCGATGAAGAGACTTTGGGTTCTGATCATTTCCCGGTATCCATAAATGTCTATTTAAGTAAATATGTATATCGCAAAAAAAACTTTAAACTTAAATCAATACGCACAGATTGGGAAGGAGTAGTCACAAATCTTAATGATAAGTTCTCTCACTTCTTCTCTCCAGAATATGATTTAATGAACGCGAATGAGAAATATTCCCTTATTACACAGATACTAGCGAATGCAATCACTCTCAATACACCAAAAAAGAAAACTGTTATCAATAGCATACATAGAAACCCGGTACCATGGTGGGACTCCGAGTGTGACAAGATTAAAAGACTCAGAAGAGCGGCTTTCAAAAAGTGGAAACACACCATTGATCCGGTAGACTTTTACACATACAAAAGATTGGTAGCCCTAGCCAAACGAACGTTCAAACAAAAGAAAAGAGAGAAGTTTAAAGAATTCGCAAAAAATATTAATTTTAACACTAAAGGAAAGCACGTTTGGAATACTGTCAAAATTCTAAAAAATAAATGGACTAAAATAATACCTTTTCACACTACGGAAAACCACCAGACAGCTAGCATAATCAATGAAACCCTGGACAAAATTGGCCCTCCTTGGGTCCCAACAGATCCTAATTATCTACCAACCTGTGATGAAAATGTCTTTCTAAGCTCACCATTCACCTTCGTTGAGTTCAACCTGGCTCTTGGGAACAAAAGATCCGGTTCAGCTCCTGGTATGGACGGCATTGATTATGAAATTTTAAAGGTACTGCCAGTAAAATACAAGTTGATACTTTTGGATATTTTTAATGAAATGTTTAGTACTAGTATGTACCCTGAGGAATGGAAAGATTCATACATTCACTTCATTAGCAAATCAGATGGGAAAAGTGTCAGGCCAATTTCTCTAACATCTTGTTTATGCAAGCTATTTGAAACTATGTTAAAATTTAAATTGGACTGGTGGATTGAGAGCAATGGCATTATCCCCAAAACTCAATCTGGTTTTCGTAAAGGTCAATCAACAACTGATAACTTAACTAATTTGCTCCTCAATGCGGAAGAAGCTTTCAGTAATAAAAAAGATTTATTGGCGGTATTTCTGGACATAAGTAGTGCTTTTGACAACGTTAATGTGGATATTCTCCTAAGTAAACTAGCAGACATTGGATGTCCCCATAAGGTAATCAAATTCATTAAGTTTTTAACTCATGAAAGATCAATTTGTACAGACATCACAAATAACAATATCAGGAAGGTTTATAAAGGTATTCCTCAGGGTGGAGTACTAAGCCCACTATTGTTTAATATTTATATTTCTAGAGTTGCTTTGAATATACCAAAGAGTGTTACCGTCTCACAGTTTGCTGATGATCTTGCTCTATATTGTAAAAGGTCCACAGTAAAGTCAAGTATAAACCTTTTGGAAAAATCGATCTGTATGATCAATAAGGACTTAAGGGATCTAGGCCTAGATTTATCTCCGCAGAAAAGTGTCTTCGTACACTTTAATAAACGTAATGTTCTACCTGGAGAGACCAAAATTATGATAAATAACATATCTATTGTATCCAGGGAGGCTGTGCGATTTCTGGGTATCATTTTTGATTATAAAATGTCTTTTAAACACCAGATAGAACATGTTCAAAAAAGGTGTTACAGAGCGATTAATATAATAAAATTTCTCAGAGGCACTTGGTGGGGGGCACACCCTGAAACATTAATAATACTATATAAGAGTTTTATTCGGTCTATAGCAGACTATGGTAGTTTTGTTTATTTTCCAACACAAAAGAAACAGATTGAAGTACTTGAAAAAATTCAATACCATGCCATAAGACTAGCTTTGGGTCTCAGATGCAGTACTCCCACGAACATTCTCCTACACGCATCCAAACTGCAGCTTATACAAGAGCGCTTCAAATTCCTGTGTAATAATTATCTATGTAAAATCCATTCTAACAAAGGACTATTAATACACAACACTATTACTAGGATTAGGAAAATTATAGACACCCGTAACTCAAAACTTAAATATAGTAAACGATTGTTGATTCGTTGCTTGATAGACCAAGGTAGCCTAATTGACTGCATATTTTCTTCTAATTGTTATAACGTATATAATTATAATTATTCCGCCCTACTTAATGAAATCCACATTGATGTTGACTTTGGTCGAACCGTGGCTAAATCCGGGAATCCCAACCTCTTAATTGACGATCTATTGCGTGAAAAGGGTGCACTCTCCATATTCTCAGATGGTAGTAAAAGCAAGGATGCCACTGCGGTTGGAACAGCTTGCATATGCCACAATCTGAATTTATCAGTAGTAAGAAGTGTGAATAGTAATGCATCTATATTTACAGCTGAGTGTATTGCTCTCATGGATGCTGTAGACGTTGCCCTAAATAACAAAGATCAATGTTGTATCATATTTTCTGACTCCTTAAGTTGTCTAACCTCCCTTAGAAATCCCTCTATTAACATTCGTCTTAACCCTTACATACTCAGTATCAGGAACAAAATTTATGTACACCGCACAAAGTATCCTGATTCCAGTGAAATTCTATTTTACTGGATACCGTCCCATGTGGGTATTCATGGCAATGAAAAGGCTGATGAATTAGCCAATATTGCCAGAAACAGTGCTGATTCAGACGGCTCTTTCAAAATGCCGTATACTGATTTAAGTGTGATCTTCAAATCACGTGCTTTCAATAACACTAATGAATATGTAGTCAGTGAAGGTCGATACAAAGGAAAAAATTATTTTGAACATTTTCACGACGAAGGAAGAAAGTCCTGGTACTCGGGGAAAAATCTATCTCGAGAAACCATCGTAACCATTAACAGAATTAGATCCGGCCATTATAGTCTTAACTTCTCTCTAGCTAAAATCAATGTGGTAAATAACCCTGGTTGTTCATGTGGACATGAGGCACAGGATATAGATCATGTCCTTTGGCAATGTCCTATACATGACACTCACAGATTAAAATTTATACATGACCTGAGATTACGGGGGTTCTTTCTTCCTATGTCATGCAACGTTCTACTTCACAGACCTACAAACACTATATGTAAGATCTTATGTTCCTTCCTGAAAAATTGTGAATTATGTATATAACGCTACTTTCTATCACACCCACCACAAATTAAGTGCCTTTAATTGATATATACTTGTACATTAATCATACATTAGCATAAAGCTTTCATTGTAATATTAGTAATGTAATATAAACTGCAGAATAACCTCCTACTAGAGGTTACAACTGTTCAATAAAAAAAAAAAAAAAAATAACATTGACCTTGAAGACGAATTGGTTAATGGAGCATGCGGAATATTAAAATTTATTACTTTTCAAGAAAATACTAAAATTCCGTCTATATTGTGGTTAGATTTTCAATTGGCCATAGTAGGAGTGAAAGTAAGAACTCGCGTTATCGTGATTATATGAAAAACGCAAATATAAATCAAAATTTAACACCAATAATAACAAAATATCGAATCAAGTAAATATTTCGAGTGAAGAAAAATAACAGATCACACGTAGTCAATTTCCAGTGGTTCCTGCTGAAGCGATTACGATTCATAAAAGTCAGGGACAAACATACGAGAAAGTATGTATGGATTTTAAAACATCAGAAATACGAACTTTACAAATGTTGTATGTAGCACTGAGCAGAGTTTCAAAATTGAGCGGTTTATATATTTTGAGAAAATTTAAATTAATAGTATCGAAGAAAACCAAGATCAATAGTGTAAACCCGCATAATGATGAGTTGTATCGTTTGCGAAAAACTAATTAAGACAATTTATTTTGCAACATTAGTATGCTATAACAAGGAACCAAGCGAGCAACGAGCATACGATATTGGTTTAATGCGACGCCATATAGCAAACATTTTGATAAGTAGAAAACTATTGAATTTCCCTGAAAACGTATAATCTTCTTAAAACGTACACTTAATAAATAATAATAATAATATACAGCAACTAACGAATCGGGAAGTTCTTTGTGTGGCTCGTGGAGAGTCACACACAAAATGAAAGACATTAATAGCTGTGGGCCCTATACTAGCCATGCGTACCACTAACATTCTCGCAAGAGCAGTCCTGCCCGCGAGCTCGCGAAGCGAGCGAGTCTAAAAACTAGCCCTCTAGTTTTTAAATTTTCGTTAAAATTATAAACTACTACTTTTTATACAATAAAAAAACATAAGAAACAAGGTCATCACAATTAAAAAAAAAATTTTTTTTTATACCAATCGATTCGTCTTTGCATTTTATTTCAAAAAGTATTAAGGCACTTTACTCGAAAATTGCATAGTTTAAGAGTTATGACTTTTTTCTCGAACTCCCATATACTCGACACACTGTGCGCCGGCCTGTCCGGCTTATGTTGCCACGGAGCGTGCAGGAATACGAAAAATTCAGTACAGTATTAGCGATAGTTTTTTTCCAATATCTCGAAAACTAAAAGCGACACCCCGATATTGGAAAAGGAAAAAGTTGTTCAAAATGTCGAAATCTATAACATATTTAAATTTCATCAAAATCTGAGTACGCAGACCCTTTCACAATAATTACCCTCTTTTTTACGTCTTTTTCGATGAGGGGCCAGAATGATTTAAATTTTGAAAAAAATATGGTTATATTCCTTGAAGTTTCCCCTTCAAAATGAGCCCTTGGAAACGGTGGCGATTTAAAAATTGGCGTAACAATGAGCTGGGAAAGTACGCGCTGTATCCCCGTTGCAGGTAGAGGCGAGTCGAGCACACCGCTGTTATGGTCCATTGTCTATACCGCTGGTCTCGACAAGAGAAACCAGCAGACTGTATACCACTAAATGACCCTATTTATACCTCGAGAACAATATTAGTAACCACCCTTGGCCAACGACACCTTTTTCAGTAAAAGGTAAAAACCCCGAAACCCTCATCGGTTTGAATGTAATAAAATAAAATCTTGTTGGGTTCTAGAAAACATTCCACAAGTTCGAACATTACTAAAAACGGATTGTCTATTTATTACATAGCGACAAAATGTCGTTAGTAAAAGAACCCCGCCTAAGCAAAGTACCTAACACTAGACATTCATTTTGGTTGCCTTTTAAGTTTTTCAGTTTATTCTATCTCCATTCCATCTACGAAACGTATTTTTTAAATTTCCAATACAGGCCAACATTAAAAAGTTGTAAAATGCAATTTTCAGTATTTTCTCTACAATTCCGACCAACTGCAATTTTTGAAAAAATATCTCTTCACATCATGTATGTAGTAAACTGATTGTTCTAACTTCTCAAAAAAGTTCAAATCGAATATTCCAATATCAAAAAAGTTATCCTTCGTTTTACAGCGTCCGAATATTAATGGGAGTCACTGTATATACAAAGGAAAATGATATTTAACATATCGATTTGTACATTATATGCAAAAGTCATCGAAATTGGAGATAGCTATCCTGCAGTTTTGCCAAATGTTTGTTATAATTCATAATTTTGCCATGGCAATATAATTAATCGATTTCAAATGGTTTCATGACGAAAAGAAGCTTAAACACGCCACGGATCGAATAAGTTATGCTGTGCCAACATCGAAACGTTTTCTTTAAAGTTCATGAACAAATTTTATTTGTGACTATCGACGACGTATTCTAATCTGTGCGTCATTTTTAATATGTATACGAATATCAGCGTACACATGCCGTGCATGATTGTTTACATCTTCCTTAATACTTTCGTATCGGTAAATAATATCTTTCGTATTCAAATTTAAATTAATTATGTTCATATGTTAACATTTGTTACCAATATGTACAAAACATAATTTTTAAAACTATACTTTTGTTCTGTAGATTACTTAAGTGAACGTCGTACGTATACATATAATCAGGTTTACGTGAACGCGTTAAAACATTTAAAAATTGTATATTTACATAAACAATTAGAAACATTAAAAAGATTTTTTAACCAGTCAACGAATATTCAGATAATCGTTACATAAAATTATTTACGATTGAAAATACTATACCATAAATTAAGAAGCAATATGACTCTGAATTTCGACAGCTCCGGAAAGCAGACAAGATATCGCTCGAACGCTTCCGATGCGGGAAAAGGCGGTCATCGACGGTTACTGTACGAATACAATGCGGCAACATTGCACTTTTAAAGCTGACAACGCTGTAAAATCTAGCGTCCTGAGTCAGACACCTTTCGTGTTGTAACGCCATATAGTTCACTAGCTGACCGTTCCATTTCGATTGAGTCCACTGTCGTACTAGGGCATTTTCTACAGGGTCGGTAATTCAGAACCACGGCGTGAAAAATGTATTGCATGCACTGTCTGTACCTATCTTAAGTCTGTGAGTCCTATGTATATCCTATGTCAGGCATGGGCAGAAACAGCACGCGTGCTAGGGAATTCAAGGAATACCCGTGGAATACCTCCACTTCTCCCGACCGCGCGTCTCGCTCCCCGTGGCGGCCTTAGTGCTCGGAGCAACTATGGCTGCCAAGGGGATTGAGACGCGCGGCCCGGAGAAGTGGGGGTATTCCTTGAGAATCACTAGCACGCCTGCTATTTCTGCCCATGCCTGTCCTATGTCATATACCTATGGTCTATAAGTATACCGTAACTCGGAAAAATATTCGGACGCTCTAAAAAAGACGATAACATTTTTAATATTGTACTATACGATTTGAACTTTTTTGGGAAGCTAGAGCAATTAGTTTACTGCAGGATATGAAATTTTTTCAAAAATAGCAATTGATTGGAATTGTAGAAAAAATACTACAAGTTGCATTTTACAACTTTTTATGTGGGCCTATATTGCAAATTTTAAAAATACGTTTTCAATATAGGCCTGCATAAAAAAGTTGTAAAGTGCAACTTTTAGTATTTTTTGTACAATTAAGATCAATTGCTATCTTTGAAAAAAAATTGTTCACATCCTGCAGTAAACTAATTGCTCTACCTTCCCAAAAAAGTTCAAATCGTATAGTACAGTATTAAAAAAAGTTATCGTTTTTTCTAGAGTGACAAAATATTTTTCCTGACACTGTACATATACAGGGCGTCTCAAGATTCCTTCAACATCCGAAAATGGGAGGTTCCTAAAGCAACATTTTCCTTTGTAAAAATGGTGTCCGCGGCTTTGTTAAGGAGTTATTAACAAAAAAAAACGAACCAATCAGAGCGCGACTTAGACGTGTGTTGCACGGACCTAAGGACTGTACATAACACTGAGGGGGGGTGAGGCGAAAGACGGAAAGGGTATCAACCATAGACTTATAGAGATAGATTGCGCGGCCTGTACGAAGCGTTGAGCCTGCCATGGCGGCCGGGGTATAAAGAGTGAGAGGGCCTGTTGTGGTCGTAAGGCGCTCCGTTTCTAATTGACCAATGAAAGTGGGAGTGCGTAGGAAGTGAGAGTTGACTGGCTCACTGCGCCCCCACCAACTATCGGTGTGCGAGTGAGATAGATATACGACCAGCTGCCATGGCAGGCTTCAACGCTTCGTACATGCCGCGCAGTCTATCTCTATAAGTCTATGGCGCGGTGTATTATATAGGTGTTCCGACTAAGCACCTCTGTAAGGCAGAAGTTTTGTGGTAGATAGAGGTTAGTTCTCTGGTCACCGCCGGATGAAATACTAGTCATCCTCACAGTTTTCAGCATGGCCATGTAGCCTGTGCTAAGGTATGTACCGTATATATACCTTAGCACGGGCTACATGGACACGCTGCTACACACAATCTCATTCACACACGTACATGAAGACTGTGAGGATGCCCGATATGCCATCTAGCGACGATCTAACCTCTATCTATCATACCTTTCCGAGAGAAGTCCGAACACCTATATAATACACCGTGGTTTATGGTATCAACTTGTCGGCCATCTTGGATGGGGCCACACTGTGGTGCGCTCTACAGGCGACTTTAAAGTACTTTAAATACTAGTGTAGCGTTTGTAGCACGTGGTCTGTGGTCTGTATGGCCCCCTCTCACCCATCTTTACGCTCAGTCCTTAGGTCCGTGCAGTGTTCCGATATCCTCGCGGATTTTTCGTGCGATGGATGGCCGCTGGTGGCGCTTTCAGCCTCAGTAAAGAAAGATTCTCGATAAAATGGGGTACCTTGAGCACCCCACAGAATTTTAAAAGATTTGTATGATTTGATTCTGAAAAATGAATGTATAATATGTGTATTTGTGTATATTTTGTAACTTGTAGGGCACGTCGTAAAGTTTTTTTTCGGGAACAGATTGTTTCGGTACTTTCGATACTTTCGTCATCATAGATACGTTACTGTTTTGGCCGCGCAGCGCCACCAGCGGCCATCCTCCGCACGAAAAATCCTCGACGATATCGGAACACTGGGTCCGTGGTGTGTTGGCACAGTCGGTGCGCCAACTGTCAATTGGCCGACCGTGTCAACACGCGTCTAGGTTGCGCTTCGATTGGTCCGTGTTCTTCGTTAATAACTCCTTAACAAAGCATCAGACGCCATTTTTTCAAAGGAAAATGTCGCTTCAAATGATCTCAGGAACCTCCCATTTCCGGCTATTGAATTTTCAGACACCCTGATGTATGATCTAAGGTCGTAACTAACCCGGCAATGGTAGAGAGAGGATAATTGCATTCCCCTCAATTTCCTCTGTTTGGCGACATTGCGTACGACGCGACGTGAAGTACAAGTCGTATAGTCTTTTATACGCTTATAGGCTTTTACACGCAGCATGCAATTAACTTTTATGTTTTCTACTTGCTTAATGAATATACAATAGAAACCTGCAATAAACCAATGGGAAATTGTGCGTGCACTTCAGTGGTCATCCAAAGTCTGAACACCTCATTGACCGTTTCCGTTTCAACGAGGGCATCCATAACTTCCGTACAGAACGGAAGCGACAAGTGAATATTTTGCAGCAGCACCCACCCGCCGGTATTCATAGCGTCTGAGATCAATCTACGTGCGTGAAATTCCTGACCTTGACCCATGGACACTAACCTGAGTTCTGTAACACCAATGGAACGATGAGAACGATGCTTTCCAACTAATTGTAAGCCTATCGAGCACTAAAAGCGACTGGAAGGAATAATGTCTGTACACGATATAAGTGAACTTTCGTGCTTAAAGTTCGCACATACATATATGGAGAGATTATTGTACTCGTTACGTTATGCGTTCAAAGACATTAAATTTCAGTTCAATCGTTCAATTAATTGCGACTCTATGGTACTTTGAAGACAGTTTACTCACGAATGGATTTCTGTTTTGCCAGCGCTGTTATCTGTGGGCTAGGGTCAGATCCAATTGATAATATGCATATAAGCGGAGTTCGGACTTCCGATTCCAACCAAGTGGCCTCTAAGTCTAAAATTTTGGCTTCTCCGTACTCCTTTCCCAAGGATTCGATCACATACTTTCTTGCCTGAGACAAGGTTCTATCCGGACTCCATGATCTAATTAAAAGCAACTTTCTGAACACGTCCAGCTTCTTCTGATAGCCGCAAGGAAGTTCTTCCTCTTCGGGCTTCTCTTTTTCGTACCACGACCTCCACTCTCTCTCGCTAAATTCAATCTTGGCTAAAACGTCCGCAAATGTCTTCAGCTTGCTAATTTCTACCAGGTTTAACCAAGTGATATCGAGGATCCATTTGAACGGCTTTGGGGCGACGGCGTTCAAATCCAATGATGCACCGCCTTTTATGAACGCGTTGAACTCTGGATGAGATATCGTACCCCTGTGGCAATCTATCTTCATCGCTAGCATCAACGTGAATAGTGATTTGTGCCTCTCGTACAGACTTCGTAGCGTGAAAGCCCATACTTCGTAGGTCAAGTGACGGAGAATTATACTTATTCGTTCGTTGGTAATTGGGCTCTTCGTTGACTTGGTGATCGAATTGTCGAATATAGTCAGGAATTGTCTTAACGAATTCTGATACATGACGTTCACGTTGCTCATCTCTACGATCAAGAAGTAAAGAATGGAGCCTCTGGATGCGACCGCACGGAATTCTTCTCGAGCCAAGGTGATCTTCTTCTTCGTTAATGCTGACACCTTCAGCTTTTCGTTCACCGACTCCGCCGTCGTTTTGGTTTCTCTAAGCACGTTGATGAGCGCCTCATCATCTACCAAGGTGCCCTCGGACGATGTGAGCCGGTGCAACAGCGTACTCTCCAGTTCTTTCATCGATCGTTGATTCGTCATCACAGACTCGAAGAGAGCCACCCTCTCAGCCTCCAAGTCTGCCTTCTCCATTAAAATGACCCTACCCAACAACTGATCTTCTAAACCAAGCATGGTAACCGTGAAGTCGATTATCGACGTCTTCGCTGATATTTCCGGGCTGTACGCGGGATTTGGTAGCTTCGTGGTGATGTACAGCATGAAGCCAGGCATCACGTCGCACTCCTTGTCACCGACGACCACCTTCTCGATTGAACCAGACTTGATGAAATTCTTTTCGAG
The DNA here is from genome assembly GCA_933228785.1 of Lasioglossum pauxillum. Lineage (NCBI taxonomy): Eukaryota > Metazoa > Arthropoda > Insecta > Hymenoptera > Halictidae > Lasioglossum > Lasioglossum pauxillum. The sequence continues at coordinate 32,276,289 of OW121703.1, forward strand.
CACGTTATCGAGAACCGGATCTAATTCTTCTGCTATATCTTCTATCAACAACGGCCTACCTAGAGACAGACTGTCCTCGAGATGCGTCCTGAAGTATTTGTGATTCAGAGACGTGATCTGTAACTCATTCATGCATTCTTTGTTCTTAATCCACATTTTCCCCTGATTTTGTGGATCGACTAGGAGAGGGTACGACGAGGATTTCGTCACAATTAACGCGTTTTGCACGGACAATTCATCGTTTGGTAAACCTTGAAGGGTCCACTCTGACATGGTTGCACTGTCAACCAGCATGTTAGTGATATTTAAATTCTTGGTGAAAGGAATAGACTTGGTTGCTAATATGTTCATCCAGGAGGATACTAAGCCTGCTCTGTACTGTTGATTATAAGGTCCGCAGTATGATAAAAAACCAGTAGCTAACAGAACATCACCCACCAAACGTCCCAGTTGGACTTTAAACTCGCTGCTTTGTTCGGTCCAGCGTATCTTTTCACCTCCGAGTCCGTTGATCAGAGCAGTGGCAGCCGTCATTTTCCTGATGCAGACGTTCGCGGCGTCGGTTAGTCTTTGTTTCTCCGCAACAGCTGAATCGTACTGCTCTTTAACAGCTTGCAACGCCATTTCTCGTTCCGATAATTCTCGCTCCGCGTTGGCAAGATCCTCCATCGCAACTTTCAATCTCGCTTCCTGCAATGCTAAGTTAGCTTTCAACGGAAGGACCTCTTTGTTAACGGAATGGAAGAAAGCCATGGCCTTCGTCCAGGACAACAAACCCGCTACGTCGCCGCAAACTCGTCTAGCAGTCTCCATGTTGTAGTCTTCCATTTTGAAATATGGTTGTAATAATTCAACCATCTCGTTGTTGATGATGTCCTTTGGATAATTTTGCAGCTGGAGAAGGAAAGTCGTGCTAGCCATCAGCTTCAAAGATTCCGCCCACGATGGCTTCGGACAGAGTGCAGTATTGTCTGGCACCACTGGACCAATCTTACGCTGAAACAGAATCAGCACGCAGTCCATAATTCTCATGATCAGATGGGGTGGTCTACCTAATTTTCGCACAGTAGCTATGTGGGCAGGCTTGATCGTATTTAGAGCGGCCTCCGCTTCTTCCAACGCTGGCTTAGCAGCCTCTAGCTTCTGTTCAGCAAGTGCTTTTTCTTCGGCTATGCAAGCCACCAACTGCTCGGCCTTTTCTTTCACTTTTTGCACTTGATTCTTGAAAGCTTCCGCTTGCATCGCTCTCTCCGTTACCTCCAACAGAACCGTTTCCGCCTTTTCGGAAGCTTGGACCAGTTCCTGTTCCATCATAGCGAGATCCCTTTTCAGGATCTCCACCGATATCGAAGCCTCTTCCAGTTTCGCTAAACCTGTGTCCATCCTCTTAGCTCCCTCTCCGAGTTCGTGTTGCTTGCTGTGATAAATATTCTTGTAGCCTCCAATGAAGTTCAAATACGATTTCGGAGTGACGTGCGTAGCTCTGCGGAACCTTTGGAAATACTCTGCCGACTTCATGGAAACGATGTCCTGTATGGAGCCCAGCGCGTTCACCAGCTCGGCTTTAACTTCGTCAGTGCATGCAATATCAAAGTCATGTAGGAAGTGTTTGGCAACTAGGATCAGAGCATCCTTGGGCCACGGCTGAAACCAGTCAATCGTACATCCTGATATCAGAGCTGGGAAACGTTGGGCACGGTTCCTGAATTTTTCTCCGACAGGGGAGAAACAAAATACTACATGCAGATTGTGGCATGTTCTCTGAAGGAAAAACTCCATCACGAGTTCGTTGTTGATCGTCCGCTTCGGGTTCTCGCGTTTTAAAATCGGCGTCAGCTCGGAAATGATCTCCTGCTGTTCGTCTCGCGTGAACAAGTTGCTAATGACGCCGGAACTGAGTATATTGTTCAAATACTCTAAGAAACCTTCCTCCTTGATGTCCAGATCTGTGAATATGAACGTGGTCCCTTTTCCCTGGGCACCGCACGTTCGATAAAGGTACTTGAGGTCTTCCAAAAAGTTCGCCACGTTGTACGATCTGGTCAACGTAATTTGATATGTTTTATAACCAGCGATAAAAGAGGATAACTTCGTCAGACTCTGTTTACCCGAACCGCCGACACCGACCAACATTACGTTCCCTTTCGGGTGCCTGATGACTCGCGAGATTTTTACCAGATGCAACATAGCGTCGGGAAAGAAAACCAGGTCCATGCCCGAACCCCTTTGCATTTCGTTGAACTGCGACAGAAACATCTCCAATCTGTCTCTCAGTATCTGGTCGTCGTAAACTGGTTCGTATACCTTTGGTAACTCCACGTCGGCGTCTTCACTTTCTTCACCGGTAGGCTCGGGGGCGTCTCTGAAAGTTACGATAATGACGGTTGAACAATTAAGTCTGTTACGATACTGACCGCTCTGTCACTTCGCCTATCCATTCCACTAGGGGGGGGGGGGCATACCCCGCGAGGGGCCGTGAAGCTCGAGCTGCCTCAGTCACCGAGTAGCGTAAATATGCCGCATTTACAAAACTTCTTTATTTTACATTATTTTCTTATGGGACTTTCACCAACTTATTTTTGGCATTTTTATGATTAAAATGACACCAAACAAGATACAATTTGGCCCATATTTACTGTACATACAACAGACTGTCCTTTCTTGCGCCCAAAACTTTCATCGTCAATTGAACCACTAAATATAGTTGAAATTATATCGCGTTTAGTGTCATGTTAGTCAGAGAAAAATGCCACAAATAAATTGGTATAAGTCCTATAAAAAAACAATTAAAAATAAAGAAGTATTGTTATTGGATTAGGAGTGATTGACAGCGATATACCCGAGCCGAGATCAGATTACGCGGCATGTTTACACTGCACCGGAGACCGAGGCAGCTCGAACTTCTTGGCCCCTGCGGTGTTGCCCCTTAGTGAAGTGGGTAGGCAAGAGAAAATTTTCGTGAAGACTCTCAGGGATAAATATCGCGACTTTACTGTACCAACACATTTGTAATGTATGAAAACTGTGTGTAGACGTATATATTAATTGTAGCCATTTTAAAAACTGAAAGTACATGAATTGAATTTGATTTGCAAAAGGATGGGTTTGGGGTGCAAAACCTATAATAGGATGTTCTACCGTTTTGTCTCTGACTGTACCTCATGAAGTCCACAAATGCAGGACACTGATCCAACATATCCACGTATCTTTTCCCCAGCATTTCGTTGGTGACATGGACTAGTTCTTCCTCGAACCACTTTTTGTCCGCTTGTATCGTGAATCGGTCACTGAAAACCCGACAGCATTCGTGCTTCCACAACAGCATCAGTACGTTCTCCTTATCAATAACGGTCGACAACGTGCCAACCATACCTTGCCAAATCCTTGACAAATCTCGAAGGCTGAACACATAGTGGAACTTCGCCGGTGTCGGCAGCAGAGTGGTTCTGGTCCGATTCCAAAGTATCCTGGTCAAAGGGACCATTTTCTTCACGAGGCCTCTAATCTCTGACGAAAATCCTCTCTTCGTGTTGTAGTGTCCCTCCCCGAGCACACTGAAGATCCGATCGATCGACACTTCATCGGGCAACGTGCAGTTGAAGATACAGAACTGCCTTTTCAGCCTCGAGGGAATGTCGTTCCGTCCTCCGCCGGGTTGGCACATCGCAGCGAGGAACGTCACGTCCACTATACTGATGAAGTCCCCAGGTTTCTCAAGCGAATAGAATCCTTTCATGTCCATTGTCTGGCGCACGATCTCATTGGTGATTTGGTCGCCCCATTCGTTTATCTGTGGCAAGTTGACGTCGTCGATAAAGATTAACATTTTTCTGCCTCCCGGTGGTCCAAACGTGTTCCCCAAACGTTTCTCAACGTAGCTTTCGATGGTCTTTTGGAATTGGTACGGGCTAGTGGCCGAACTAAAATTGAACGACCGATTCAACGTGGTTTCTGGGTTCGCTTTCTTCATGTAAGACTTCATCATTACCGTCTTAGCCGAGCCCTGTTCGCCTATCAACAAAACAGCCTTATCCTGTCGACCGATTAAATCGATCAAGTATTGAATCCTCACGTTGTCAGGTATTGGGACTAACACGTTACTGTAGTCGGGTGACGAGTATTCTGGGTAAACGTAGTTAGTTAGCATACTGTGCCACGTGTCCCATTTCCCCTTCTCGGTTACAAAGAAATCGAACACCATCGCGTTAGGATACTTCTCGGACACCGGTAGATCTAAGCTTTCGAAGTTCCCGCGAAGGTACGAGTCATATTTATTCCTATCAGACGTCTCCAGAAGAGCTCCTATACTCCATATCAATGCGAATACGTAGAGACGCTTCAAGTGATCTACCGTCATCGGCTGACGTTTTTCTTCTTCGGCTTCTTCGTCCTCCTCGTCCTTTTGTTCTACAGTTTCAGCTGGCACTAATCCTTCCAGGAGACACAACATCTGCTGCACAATATTGCACTGAAGAACGTTGATGGTTAACGTCACAGCTTGAGTACTCCAGGAATAAATCTTGAAAATAATAAGAAACATGGGTAAGGGGTGTTTACCGAGTACCGCACGAAACTTTTTATTAAATACAGGATTATTCAGCATGGCTTATTCAGTCTGTCTGCTCTTTTCCTTGCGTAACCAGTAATTTTTGCCTTTTTTTCTATAAATTTTTACTTTTCTTCTACGTTATCCAAGTTTCGAATTTGGAGGATCATTGGTTCAAAAGTTATAAATGTTTAAAGTTGATTCATTTGGTCAGTGTTTTTGATAGGTTAACGCCGCAATGTTATGTGTAGTGACGGTCGCGCGTCGCATATCGGGCGAAGTCGCTTAAGGGTATGGGTCCTTCGTTGCCCTTGGTCGAGTGCGAGTGTGGTGGCACCCTAATACACCGATAGATACTGTATACGTACACGAGGTTGCAAGGGTTCCGTACTTTTCAAACTACGTCTCGACAACGCACATTTGGGGCCTCTACGTAGTCACAATCGCTAGCTAAAAGACCCACCATTATGCAATGTTCCCATATATGTCCTACTTTTGCGTTTTCGAGGCGTAATTTTCATTATTCGGCAGCATGTAACGGATTTCGACAAATATTGGGCGGCGCGACAGTGCCGCCACTGTCAAGACACATACATTTTCTTAAATATCGAGACATTTAGGGTTTTTATAGAAAATGAAATGAACTTCCACAAAATCGGGGACACATACAATGTCAATGCAACCTTTATTATGTTAAACTATACGTGTTTAAACATACAGTTTGAAAACTACGAAGTACACCCCTAAACGGAGGGTTTCGGCACAAGTATCAGTTCCATGGCATTTTTAGCAAGGAGCGCTAGTGTTTGCGACGAGGCCTTACCTCGTCGCGAGCGACGCATAAACGGGAGCTACCGTTCGCGACATATACTTATAGATGTTTTCGACACGAGCGCAGGCCAATTACCGTCGAGACCAAGCGCGCACCAATCAGGAAGCGCCGCTGTCGCTCGATCACGAGCGGCACTCTCCATGGTCCGCGCTTTCGCGCGCTATATAAGCCGCGCCGAAACACCGGGAGAACGGAGTCCGCCTCAATGACAATTTCATTCAAAAAGTCGCTCATTCGTTCTCTAGAGTTCGTGGGCTTCGGTCGCATCTCAGTAATCGCTGTTAAAGTTATCAGTCATCATTATCACCTTCGATTTTCATCTCGAGTTTCGGCTCTGATCGTACGCGTGTACGCAGTTACCGCTCTCCATAGAGCACGTGTTCACTTTACTCGGAACGCCTGGTAGAAATGAATTTCGGCTTTTCATTTCCATAGTGAAGTGTCTCTATCCAATATCAGGCTGGTGTTAGTGACTCTCTTGTCATGGCTTGGCTCGCCTTGGCCCCAAATCTGTCTTTTTCAAGACAATCAAGGAACAACGTCCTTCCAATTTAATCTCATCTAATCTCATTTAAAGTTAGTAACCCAGTCGGGAGCCTCGCTCCTGCCACCAGCGACCAACATGGCCGCGTGGTCGGTTTGAAACAGAAGTTTTCATCCGACGAGACTGGCGCCATTCCAGTCCGTCCTTCGGAAATTCCATTGAGCCTTACTGGAACAAAAAGGCTAAAAACCGTCAACATGCCGAACCCTAACCCGGGATCTGTTGGTTCAAACGTCCTGACTTCCAACCGGTTTGCCATCTTCGCCACGGATGCTTTCAAAGACACCGCTGACAAATCTGAAAATTCTTCTACCACCAACGTGAGTTCTAAAACCCATATTAAACACAACACAAACACTCATTCGGCAGATTCAGTCTCTTCGGTCCGCCCTCCCCAATATACATCAAAATCGCTGAGAATGAGGTTCTCAAATTCAGCAACCTCCTCGAATCCGAAATAGGCAAAAACTTTTTCATCAAATTCCTGGGTAACCAAATCAGGTTACATTTTACAGATGTCAAAGTTTTCTCTGAAGCCAAATTGGCCTTTCAAAAAGCAGGTTTAAAATTCTATACGTTTGCTCTTCCTAATGAGAAACCTCTCACCACTGTACTAAGGGATCTCCCCCTTATTGACACAGAGACCATAGTAAACGAGCTTAGTGCTCTTAACCTCAAACCACAGAATGTAGTAGCTTTTCGCTCCTCTCCAACCAATCCAATTTATAAAATTACGTTTCCTCCTGAAACCAAACTCTCACAAGTCAAAACCATTGGGTTTCTGTTCCAGTGTAGAATCTACTGGGAAAAATTCATCAAAACAAAAAATTACACTCAATGCTACCGGTGCCAAGCTTTCGGGCACGCCAGTGCAAACTGCTTTAAAACGCCAAACTGCGTGAAATGTGGCCTTGACCACCTTACCAAAGACTGTGTCAAAACAGTTGAAGCCCCTGCTAAATGTGCAAACTGTACTGGCAACCACACAGCTAATTTCTCGAAATGCCCCAGTCTTCTGACTTACATTAACAAAAAATCTGCTGCTAGAATTCCTCGAACTATCCCTAACCGTCGCTTTCAAGATCCGAGTCACCAGACTCAACCTACCAGGCGTACTCTTCCTAACAACGGTAACGGTAACCGTACATACAGCGAGGTTGTCAGTGGCATGACTCCTCCAAATACCAATATGAATTCTGCTCCCCTCGACTCCTCTGAAACAGGAGAATTTCTTAAGGAAGCAATTCTCTTCTTTAAAAGGGCTATTCCTATAGTAAAAGCCATTCGCCCAAAGCTTGCATCATGTTCATCAATTTTTGACAAACTAGAGGTCATATTTGAGGCAGCCCAACTGCTTTTTTCATAATTGCCTTCGACCACAAACTCTCAGGCAAAGTAATGTCATGGAACGGCGGTTCCATTTTCCCCAAACTGCCAGAATTTGAACTGTTCTTGATCAACAACAATATCCTAATTGCCTTGATCCAGGAAACGTGGCTGACCCCAGCCACGAACATTTCACTATCCAACTACAACATTGTCCGTAAAGACAGAAACGACAGCAAAGCTCGGGGAGGAGTCGCTATTTTCATACACAAGAACCTCCGATTTCACCCTCTTCAACTGCCCTCTGTCAACAACCTTGAAGCGGTTGCTATTAAGCTTAGCAGTTTCAACCTTGTACTAATATCCGCTTACTGTCCAAACAATTCATCGATGATGCGGCTCTAAATACCATCACCAACTTCAAAAAACCGTTCGTGGCTGGGGTTGATGTCAACGCCAAGCACAGCTCATGGAATAATAGAGCCAACAACTACAATGGCAAAATTCTCGAGAATCACCTGTTGAATCATAATTATTCGATAATTTCTCCGCTTACTCATACTCATTTTCGACCTAACTGTACTCCGTCTACAATAGATTTTTTTTTGGCTAACACCTTTACCGATCTCCAATGTGAAACCTCTGATGACCTCTCCTCGGACGACCGCCCAGTGTTGTTGTTGCCTGAGGCTAAACACTCATTCGCGACCTCTTCCCCAGTCACTGACTGGGACACTTACCACGACCTTGTTAACAAGGTAACCATCACTTCCAATATCAACACTACCGATGACATTGACCTCAAGGTGACACAATTTCAGAGGTTTCTCAAATCTTGCTTCTTCAAAGCTACCTCGTTCGTCAACACACAAAACAAGCATATCAATCCAGATTCAGAACTCAAACTTCTCAATCGTTTACGCAACTCCGCTAGGAAACGAGGGCAACGCTTAGCCGACCCGATCTCCTTTGAGCAATACAAGCAGCTCTCTAAAAGCATTCAAAGAAGCGTGAGATTCCTCAAAGGTCAGCAAATAAAGACCGAAATCGCGAATGCAAAAACCTCTCACACCTTCTGGCCTGTTTTTAGGAGAATCATGAAGAAACCTATCTCTATTCCTCCTCTCATTGATTATTCAGGGAATTATCTCGACTCTAACCCTACAAAAGGCCAACTCTTGGCCGACCACTTCTGTAAAATCTTCAACAACGCCTTCTACACCAAATCTCCGCGTCAAGATCAAGTTAACTCCAAACTTCGCGAATTTCACCTCAAGGAGCACCTCCATCCCTCGACATGCTTTGACCTTGTTAACTCCATCTCACCCTCCATAATCCACAAAATAGCCAAGAGCCTTAAACGGCGGAAAGCATGTGGACACGACGGCTTTTCTTCTAGCCTATTAATCGAAGCTCCCAGAAAAGCTTTTGTGCAGCTTTATTACATCTTTAAAGCTTGCTTCCAGCTAGCCCACTTTCCCAAAGCGTGGAACATCGCTAAAGTCATTCCTATTCCTAAACCAGGAAAAAACCCCAAATTTCCTGCCAGCTACAGGCCCATCAGCCTGCTGCCCGTTCTATCGAAATTATTCGAAAAAATTATCTATCAACTGATTCACTCTCATATCACCGATAACAAGATAATAATTGACTCCCAGTTCGGATTCCGCTCCAACCATTCTACCATTCATCAACTAATCCGCACCACCCAGTTTCATGTTAATCACATGAACACAAATCGATTCTCTGGTATGATTCTCCTGGATCTTAACAAAGCATTCGATTCTGTCTGGCACAACGGCCTAATCGTCTAACTGATTGAACTCAGACTCCACCCGAGATTAATTAAACTCCTTCACCACTATCTTGAGGGTAGGACCTTCTTTGTCCAAGTCGGCAACGGGAAATCTATCCCTTATACCATCCAAGCAGGAGTACCCCAGGGTTCAGGACTAGCACCCCTGCTATTCCTATTGTACATTAACGATATTTCGCTAAATGCCAACACCTCTTTAGCACTATTCGCTGATGACACCGCAATTCTTGCGGCTTCCTTTCAGCTTCACCAGCTCATCAAAATACTCCAACAACATCTCGATATCCTGATTTCATTTCTCTCCAACTGGAAACTTAAAATCAATGGTGATAAAACCCAAGCCATATTATTTACCAGGAAACATAAGCACCAACTGAATGTCCTCCCTCCCTTGACCATCAATAACGAACAGATCCAATGGCAAAAAGAGGTTAAGTACTTAGGGGTCAAACTTGACTTCAAGCTCAACTGGGGTCCAGCAGTGCTGGACAGAAGGAAATAGGCCTTAGCTGCCTTGGCTGCATCCACTGTACTCATTGGCAACAAATCCAGACCAACACCCATCTGAAACTGCTCTTATACAAAACATGCATTCGCTCCGTCATCGCTTATGGAGTTCACCTCTGGCACAACGCTGCCAAGTCTCACCTCCTTTCCCTGCAACGCATCCAGAGCAAGGCCATCAAGGTCATCCTTAAGTTACCCATGGATCACTCCACAGCAGATATTCACCTCCGGTCAAATCTACCACTTCTTAACAAGGTCTTTTATGACCTTGGTTCCAACTACGAATCAGCGAGTCACTCCAACCCTCTGATCCGTTACACTGCTCAGTTCAGCAGGGATCTCCTCCCCTACTCACCAAAGATTCTATTTCCGCCCGACCTCCGGTCAGACCTTACAGGGAACTCTACCAATAGCGCCCTCGGCACCCCATCTTCTTCTGCGCCAGCTCGTCGCCCTCCAACTGGTGATCTTCCTCACCACGTCGACCACCTGGACCGCCGCTGATCATCCTAAAGGCTCCACCTCGTCATCCCACGGCGATAGCTTCAGGCCCATTGAAGTAGAACGGGAGAAAACTCCTCATCACCAATCTCAACGTTATGAACTCCGTTAAATTCAAAGGCGATTATCATCGCCCTCTTCATGTTTTTGCCCATGCTAATAAGTTTTTTGAAAATTTCCTTATTCCTACTTCACCCCCCTAGCTTACGCTAACTCAATCCATCATATTGTTCAACCAAACTGCTTCTCATGTTTGAAGGATAGGGAGCATTCTGCTCCAGGAGCCCTCTGTAAAGTTTACTCATGATCCACCCACAGGCTCGCCTGCTTAAAAAAAAAACCGGGAGAACGGAGTCCGGCTGAAGCCGCTCTCGTGAATACGGGATCGTGCCAGCTCTTTTCAGAGTAAACAGCATTGCTGTGTAACGATCCGACCAGAACGCAGGCTGGGATCACGCGCTCCAGGTGGCGACTCTCAACCTTATTCCCGGAGTCCGGAATTGCCGTGCCGTCGCCTTGGCTGGATTGGACCCGTCGTATCGTTGTGGTGGGCACGAATACCCTCAGGTGCTTCTGATGTGCGTGCATCCGTAACTCGTCACTTAGGTGCTTCTGTGAGAGAGTTGTGGCACTACTCGGTTCTCCGACCGTCCAGCACGGACCGACTGGCCTCCGGCTTCATCCGCGTGTCGAATTCCTCGCGGCTGGACCTCGCGATTCGGGGCGGTAGTGGCGAGTACGAACCTCTCAGGCGCTTCTGAGATACGTACGGACCGTGGCTTGTCTTTTAGGTGCTTCTGAGAGAAAGCCGCGGCGCCTACGCTGCGCCGGTCCGTGACCTCCGACCGTATCCCGTCTCCGTCCCGTATCCATCGAGAATTCTAACAGGCCCCACGAGGCCTCATCCTGCCGCACACCGTGTTCCGCGCCGCCGACCTGTCCGGGTCGTCCGAGGCCAATTCACCGAGTATTCGCGCCGCGTACCGCGTAGTTGATAGGCACCGACCGTTTGATCGTTTTCACCTCACGATAACGCCGCGAACACGTGTTCTCTATTTTGTCTATTTACAGACCGGGAGTTCTGACGCGGCCGGGCCGAAAACCGAAGGTTGACAGCGATCAACTGTAGGACCGGCGTTCGCGCGCACATCAGCGCATCACTATTGTTATAACACACGCGGCGTCGTTCGCGAGCCTGCAGGAAGACATTCTTTTGTTATTCTTTTATCGGAATCGCCTAGAGCGAAATAAAGTTTATATTTTTTTACCCGATTTCGCCATCTCTTTACTCAATTACCTCTCACGAACCTTGGTAGACTCCTGAGCTACGGACATAGCGAAATCGGTCCGTTACATGTTTTTAGTCACTTCAGTCACTTCAGTCACTGTATCGGTAAAATATCGGTAAAACAGTGACTAAAAACACTAGCGCTCCTAGCTAAAAATGCCATGGAACTGATACTTGAGCCGAAACCCTCCGTTTAGGAGTGTCCTTCGTAGTTTTCAAACTGTGTGTTTAATCACGTATAGTTTAACATAATAAAGGTTGCATTGACATTGTATGTGTCCCCGATTTTGTGGAAGTTCATTTCTTTTTCTATAAAAACCCTAAATCCCTCGATATTTAAGAAAATGTATGTGTCATGACAGTGGCAGCACCGTCGCGGTACATGCTGCCGAATAATGAAAATTACGCCTCGAAAACGCAAAATTAGGCCATATAACACATTGCAATGGTGGGACTTTTAGCTAGCGATTGTGACTACGTAGGGGCCCCAAATGTGCGTTGTCGAGACGTAGTTTGAAAAGTACGGAACCCTTGCAACCTCGTGTACGTATACAGTATCTATCGGTGTGTTAGGGTGCCACCATACTCGCACTCGACCAAGGTCAAATTCGGACCGTCACCCTTAAGGGGGTAGGATACCTTCAGATTGTAACTAGCAAATAACTAGAATCTTACTAGATGTTGGGTCGAAAAAATGGGCCTGCGCTCAGACGTTGTTTGTCCTTATTTGAGCATATTTTGGGCTGGGTGAGAGCTCATTCTAAGGAGGAAGGTTAGATGCAGCCCGCTGTGCCCCATCATATCAGTCAAAAAAGGCTTTTAGGGACAGAAAAATGCATTGAAATATGCGGTTTTCTCTAGATTTATTCTCTGCTTCGGGCCCTCATATTATTAGATATAAACATAATCTCGTTAAAATCATGACCAGAGCGGGCTGCATCTAACCTTCTGCATCTAACCAAAATTTGCTCAAATAAGGACAAACAACGTCTGTGTGCAGACCCATAACATTCTTGTTCCTTTCTAGTTATCTGCTAGTTACAATCTGAAGGTATTCTACCTCCTTGAGGGTGTAGATCTGGCTTTGAGCTCCGTCCAGTAGGGGAGCTGGATACATTTTCTACAGTAGATACCATCTCGGCAGTGACAGCAGTCACTGCATAAATAAATGTTGCCGGTAAGTCAGGCTTCATCAGCAAGCGTGTAGGCGTGCCTAGGCGGATTGCAAGGGTTCGGTATCTGACAAACCATTTCTCTGTAATGTACATTTGAGACCCCTACGTGCTTACAATCGCTAGGTAAAACATCAATCTAGCGCGCGAGCTTGCCAAAGTGGCCTACTCTGTAAGCAGGCCTCCCGGGCAGACAACGTGCTGCCGAATAATGTAAATTCCGCCTCGAAAACGCAAAAGTAGCCCACTACGGCAGGCTGGCGTGCTAGATTGATCTTTAATCTAGCGATTGTGACTTGATAGGGGTCCCAAATGTGCATTATAGAGAAATGGTTTGTCAGATACCGAACCTTTGCACTTGCACAATCCGCCTAGGCACACGCACACGCTGCCCGAGCGGTGTGCTGTGCCACACACTCTCACTCGAGTACACCGACGCAGCATCATCGTCATCGTTTCTATAAGGATCCCACTTCTCTCGATATTTAAGAAAATGTGTGGCTCTTGACAGTGGCAGCACTGTCGCGCCGCCCAATGCTTCTCGCGGCTCCGCTACATGCTGCCGAATAATGCAAATTACGCCTCGAAAACGCAAAAGTAGGCCACTTTGACGAGCTCGTGCGCCAGATTTATCTTTTATCTGGCGATTGTGATAAAAGTAATTCTACGTAGGGGCCTCAAATGTGCCTTAGCGAGACGAATAACGTCGGGAGCCAGACCCTTGCAGTCTCGTGTACGTATACAGTGTCTAGCGGTGTGTGAGTGTGCCACCACACTCTCGCTCGAGCCAGATCTACACCCTTAACTAATTGGTTGGTGGGCGGGGGTGGGGGGGGAGGGCGGAAAAAGCCGGCTTCGGAATCTACGAGATCAACATCAACGCGTGCTCGTGATGCCGCTTAGCCGATCCGCTCAGTAAGCTGTACGCGACCGTCACTACACGCAACATGGCAACTCTAATCTGTCAAAAACACTGGAAATCGTTCAAGTTTAAAACTTGAAACTTGGAAAAGGTACAAATTTATAGGAGAAAGGCAATAATTTCTAGTTATGCAAGAGTCCTATAATTGTTATCAAGTTTTACCTGCCCAAAAGAGTCTGTGAAGTATTGGTCGAACACCTCGTGCTCCAAAAGCGACCTAGTTTTCAACCAAGCGGTCACCACAGGATTCCAGTCGAGGCCAGAGGAGCTCATGTAGACCATACCGTTACGGGAGACCGTCGCCGGGCTAGCATTGTCGATGTTATGAGGTTCAAAGATAATTTTACAGGTTGGAGCCATCGATAAACGGTCACCGTTCGCCAGTGTCAACGTTTTATTATCGTCCAACACCGAGTTCAAGTTCTCAATCCAAATGCTGTCTACTGGTCCATCAAGGACCATCCACACGTGTTCTCCTTCCTTCAACTTTAGCGTTTTACGCCACAGAGCCGAAAATATTCCGTCTGTCCAGTCGTTGGTGGCTACGTCCAGACGACCAAACATTTGGGCTGCTGTTATGCTTTTCGGGTTCATTCTCATTTCTCTGTAATGGCGTAATTAGTCATGAATAGACCGCGGATTTTATGCATATAGAAGGTGAGGCACCTAAGACTTACACCGAAAATATCTCCGTTGTGTTTAGTAATACAAGAAAATGCTTGGTTCAGTGGGGCAATTATTGTGACGGAGAAGTTTTTTCTCTGTTACTATGTCCCACTATGTGGGAACACTACTAATCCAATTACAAAACTTCTTTATTTTTCCTTATTTCTTTATGGACTTTCACCAATTTATTTGTGGCATTTTTCTGATTAAAATGACACTAAATGAAATATAATTTCAATTGCATTTAGTGGTTTAATTGACGATCAAAGTTTTGGGCGCAAGGAAGAACAGCGCGATCCGTGTTTACATGCTGTCCTTTTCTACGTTCGGCATCCTTTGTACTTCCGACGCGGTACTCACAGTCATAAAAAAATAGTGTCCCTACGCGATCTCTCTCTCTCTCTCTCTCTCTCTCTCTCTCTCTCTCTCTGCTTGGAACCGGCGCACAGTGGGAAAAAGTGACTTGCCTCGTTTCAAAAAGGAATAACTTTCGATAGAAATGAGGTAGAGCGATGAATTTTTTTTTAAATTAAAGCTGAAACCTTGCAAAATATGGGAAAATAGGGAGATTACGGTACGAACGGTTTTTAACCTTGAGAAAATTCGTTAAACTTTCACAATTTCCAGAAAATGTGGTTTCTGCGTTACCACGGGCAGAAAAAAATTTTTTTAATTTTTGCTATATATCATTTCCCGTAGATTTTTTCACGCTGATTTCAAATCTGGTCTCAAAATTTGTCTACGACTTCAGGATTTTACAAGAAATCGATTTTTGTGAACGAATTGTTTAACGAATTTTATCAAGGTTATAAAACGTTCGTACCATAATCTCCCTATTTTTCCCATACTTTGCAAAGTTTCAGCTTTAATTTTAAAAAAAATTCATCGCTCTACCACATTTCTATCGAAAGTTATTCCTTTTTGAAGCGAGGCAAGTCACTTTTTCCCACTGTGCGGCGCGGCGATAGGAAACAAATCGCGACTTTACTGTATATCAGTACGATTCCAGTCTCAGTTCCGAAATGTCGTATTCGATCGGTGAAAAATGTGATATTGTAATCGCCTACTGCGAATGTAAACAAAACTCAATTACAATGTGCAAGAATATATTCTGATCTTTTGAGAAACTGGACGTGTAAAGAAGAAAAAACGTGTACGAAATAAACCAAAAACAAATGTAAATAATGAAATAGAGTGTTTACATGGTAAACTACGGTAAGCACGAACATGGTCTTTGTATGTTAAGTTATTCTTCAAAAAGAATAACTCCTTCGAATTTGTCTTTTCATTCGCTATAATGTTATACTAATCAAAATACGTCGTTTCAATTAAAAAAAGCGATTTTTTGCCTGAAACATTTTCGTGTATTACTAAAAATAACGGAGATATTTTCGGTGTAAGTGTTAGGTGCCCCACCCTGTATACCGAAAATGAATAAGTCTAATACCAGTGTGGGGTAATATTTAAATAAATAATCATTTAGATAAAAACTTAAATAACAAGTTATTTGTTATTTGGATATTCAAATAAACAGTAAAAATAATTATTTATTATTTGTGCAAGTCTAAACAAATTATTTAAAATAGTAAAGTTAATTGTTATTCACAAATACAATTTCAGTTATTATTTGGGTAAATGTGGCTTTGAGGGGAGTCATCTCGGATGACCTTCACCTTAACATATGTTGTCAAGGACAACATTCTGAACAACTTTTGTCAATACATCTATCCGTCGCTCGGACTTAGTTTTCGAGATATTCGCAAAAAGCTATTGCTAATACTGTTGTTACGAGCCGAGTGCTGGCAGATATACAGTGACTCAAACAATTGATCAAATGTTTAATTTTGTTTAAATTTTTATTTAATTGAACACATGTTAATAAGATATGTAACAAAATATTTTATTATAATACATACATAGTTTTCGTAGTTCATATAATACAGAATTAACTTAAATATGTTACACTTTTTAAACAAAATTAAATGATATTGACAAATTATGTAATGATCAAATTTTTGAGTTTGAAAAAATGAAATATTAGTACTTCGTATGCCCTCCTTTCGCTTTCAGTACGGCTTCTATGCGTCTTGGCATACTATCTACTAAATTTTTACACTGTTCAGCCTTAATATTTTCCCAAGCGGTTTTAACTTCTGACCACAATTCAATAATACTTCTCGAATTGTGATCGAAGTTGGCAACTGTTCTTTTTAGTAAACTCTATGTGTGTTCTATTGGGTTCAGATCGGGAGACTGTGGGGCCAGTCTAAAACAGTAAAACCATAGCTGTTAACCATACTTTGGTGATTTTTGCCTTGTGTTTAGGTTCGTTATCGTGCTGAAAAGTGACTTCTTCTGCGTCCTTATTCCATTTTACCAAACTTCCAATTAAACTTTTCTGCAGGATGGATGTGTATGACGTTGCAGTCATTCGACCTTTAATTTTTTCAACGCCTCCGACGCCCTCAGTGGTCATACAACTCCAAACCATGAAATGGCCTCCTCCAAATTTCAGTGTTGGATGAACTTGATGCGACCGTACTTGTTCGCTATTTCCTCGCCATGTCGATTCGCGTCCATCGCACCCAAAACAATTAATTTTCGTCTCCTCTGATCATATTACCCGGGCCCAATCGAGATCTGTATAATTTTTACATTTTTCGGCAAACTGTAGTCGAAGCTTCTTGTGCCGCTTTGTAAGAAGAGGGTTCTTTATTTTTGCACGTCCTCTTAAATTCACTTCTCGCAGTGCATTACGCACTGTCTCAGCGCTTACGTTAATTTTTTTGCATTTGTACGGCATTATTAACGCTACCATTACGGATTGATCGTATGATTCATCGCTTTTTGATAGTGGATAGCTTTGATTTTCGTCCTGATTTATTTTATAGTATGTTTTCTTTTAAAGTTTTACGTACTGAAGACACAGTACCAACAGAGCACAGTATCTTCTTAGAAATCTCGCGATGAGAAAGCCCAGATATTAATAGTTTTTTCATTTCTGATATTTTACTTGCTTTTATTGGTCTCATTATGAAATATGACTACAAATATCTTTTTTATTCATTATTTTATTACAAACGTATTCTCGAATGTTTAAAAATAACGTTATGACTTACCAGTAATTATATTTGTGCTAAGAAATGCCAAAAATATAAGAATTTTTCACAATTGAGCTAAACACAAACAATTGATCAAGTATACACAGAATATACAAATTCGTAATACACGTCCGCTTTATACGATTACAGGGCTTAAACTGTCGTGAAGTACCGACGCAATGTTAACATTTTTCGTATATGTCTCAACAGTCTTAAGCAAGATTCTGAGAAAGGTATACTGTGACTTGTTTCCTTTTTGTTCGAACATTTGATCAATTTTTTGAGTCACTGTACGTGGCCGAGGTTTGTTCGTGTGAACAGGATTGTCGTGAACTAACCGGAGACTGATTCATCACCGGGTGTCACAGGATAGGTTTTCGTGGACTAGCCGATGCCTGTTTCATCGCCGGGTCGCCACTAGGTTAGAAAAGACAGAGGGTGTCATGGACTAGCCAATGTTTGTTTCACCACTGGGTCGCCACTAGATGGGAGGTTGTGAACTAACCGATGCCAGTTTCATCACCGGGTGTCACAGGATAGGTTTCATCACCGGGTCGCCACTAAGTTAGGAAAGGCAGAGGGTATTGTTGACTAGCCGATGTCTGTTTCACCACCAGGTCGCCACTAGATGGAAGGTTGTGAACTAGCCGATGCCTGTTTTATCATCGGGTCTCACAGGATAGGTTTAATCACCGGGTCGCCACCAGGTTAGGAAAGACAGAGGGTGTCGTGGACTAGCCGATGTCTGTTTCACCACCGGGTCGCCACTAGATGAAAGGTTGTGAACTAGCCGATGCCTGTTTCATCACCGGGTGTCACAGGATAGGTTTCATTACCGGGTCGCCGCTAGGTTAGGAAAGACAGAGGGTGTCGTGGACTAGTCGGTGCTTGTTTCATCACCTGGTCGTTACTAGGTTAGGAGAAAGGGGTAGTCGTGGACTGGCCGATGTCTGTTTCACCACCGGGTGTCACAGGATTTCGGAAAAAGGTAAGGTATTAGGAAGTTCAGTTCTCGTAACTCTATGTACAATTGTTGATACATCTCGAGCGGTAAATGTTTATCGATACGGGTGAAATGCTAGTTACTGGAGTTTAAAGGATGTAGGAATGATATTAAAGACTCTCAAATATCTAATGTCAAGAGTACAATATATTCTATAATACAATGGAAATACACATGTA
The DNA here is from genome assembly GCA_933228785.1 of Lasioglossum pauxillum. Taxonomy (NCBI): domain Eukaryota; kingdom Metazoa; phylum Arthropoda; class Insecta; order Hymenoptera; family Halictidae; genus Lasioglossum; species Lasioglossum pauxillum. The sequence goes on from OW121703.1 coordinate 32,294,692, forward strand.
ATGTGTCGTATGGTTCGCGAAAGCTAATTCCCGAGCTCTGAGAAATGCGGGGGTAAGTGAATTGACTTGCCTTAAGAACCGCTTTTAAATACTTCTTTCAAACTATTATGATCAAGAGGGAATAAAACCCAATCTCACAAGACGGGAACAGATTCGTGTTCAGTCGTCAACTAAGCCCGTGGTGGCCAAGTTCGAGCCCTTTCTATAGTACTGAAATTGCTCACAAGATGGTAGTGAGGATAAACAGAAATCTGGAAGATATGTCTATGTTACCTAGATGTATGCACTTTCCCATAAGGGGAAAACTGTTTATTTGGGCATGCGAGCTGGACCTTCTGCATGAACACGTGGTTTCAAGAAGGGAGCAAAAGTCAGGTAGGCAAAGCCTCCGTACGTAACACTGTATTGAATTTTCCGTATTCTTGCATGCTCCATGGCAACGTAATCCTGTTCCGGGGCGGCATCTTTTATTTTTTGTTTGTAAACACGTTGTGAGCATGAGAGGGAAAACAGAACATAGGGTCACTCTATACAGGGTGTCCCAAAATTCGTGTCGTTCCTGGAAATGGGAGGTTCCTTGGGTCATTTCAAGCGACATTTTCCTTTGCACCAATGTCAACCGCGGCTTTGTTTAGCAGTTATTAACGAAAAACACGGACCAATCAGAGCGCGACCTGGGCCGCCGCGCCGCGCCGCGCTCGCATCAGAGCGTTGGCGGTACGCCGTGACATCGTAACGAACAAGAGTTTCTCGATTATGTGAATGCAGAATCTCCGATTTCAATGAGCTTTGGATATGTGGTCAAGATCATTATTCTGAACAACATTTCTCTTTAAAATTCGTAGCTGTAGGCTTTAGTTTACGAGATTATCGCGAGAAACTTTACTTGTAAATCCATGGGATCGATGTACTGCTAGCTTCTATCCGATTTCCGAAAAATTATCCGAAAAAGATATTTAAAACGTCGAGTTTTATAACATTATTTCAAGGTCATTGAAATCGATGAAGACCCGGATCATCCTTACCCGACTTACGGCAACTTTACCCGAACGAGAAAAGAGGCAGAAACTGATTGTTTTAAAAACTTACTTATTCAGCCATAAATCCATTTGCTGCTTCGAAATGTGTGTCAATGGGTCAGTCGGTGACGAACTGCACAGGTGTCTTCAGGTATACGACAGCACTGCAATCCAAGGGACGTACAGCCAAGTCAACGAACTGCACAGATGGTGGTAGATAGCAGGTATACGACACCCTGACGGATACGCGGTCAACGATCTGGACTTTTCACTTTCACTTTCAAATCGATAAATAAATCACATGTATTTTTCACACAGATGCACTAATAACAATTGCAATATCATTTAGGACTTAATGCACGGCCGAAAAAGAATTTGTAAACTCGACATGTGTGCAGGAGAAAATTTTTCCGTTCCGGTATGCAGCGGACACTCCCGAGTAACTGCAGATTTCTGATTTATGGCATGATCCCTTCCGCGGAGACGAGGATCTCTGTTTTCTATCGTGGAGAAAAGGCAAGAGTCACACTGCTGCACTTTCAACTCCTGCAAAACACGTGATTTTTTAGAATGTTCCTGTATCCTCAGTTTTCCTTCGTGGTGGGGATATTCGGGGGTGTTCGCAGCTTTTTTGGGAAGCTGCAGTCAGTCTAAGTTTTTGTCGCATCATGCTGAGTTCGCAAGACAATTTTCACATCATTCTCGCTTACGGCCGCTGCGGGCGCGATGCTGCTGCCACGTTCAGGTGTATCAGGCGAGAGCGGCCACACATCCGACTCTCGTCAAGTCAAAAGTGAAAGAAAAATTCGGGATGTTCTTCTTTTAGAAAGTTGTGATTTAAATTTTATTGTGCTGCAATACAAGTGATATTGCAATTGTTAGTGCATCTGTGTGAAAAATACATGTGATTTATTTATCGATTTGAAAGTGAAAGTGAAAAGTCCAGATCGTTGACCGCGTATCCGTCAGGGTGTCGTATACCTGCTATCTACCACCATCTGTGCAGTTCGTTGACTTGGCTGTACGTCCCTTGGATTGCAATGCTGTCGTATACCTGAAGACACCTGTGCAGTTCGTCACCGACTGACCCATTGACACACATTTCGAAGCAGCAAATGGATTTATGGCTGAATAAGTAAGTTTTTAAAACAATCAGTTTCTGCCTCTTTTCTCGTTCGGGTAAAGTTGCCGTAAGTCGGGTAAGGATGATCCGGGTCTTCATCGATTTCAATGACCTTGAAATAATGTTATAAAACTCGACGTTTTAAATATCTTTTTCGGATAATTTTTCGGAAATCGGATAGAAGCTAGCAGTACATCGATCCCATGGATTTACAAGTAAAGTTTCTCGCGATAATCTCGTAAACTAAAGCCTACAGCTACGAATTTTAAAGAGAAATGTTGTTCAGAATAATGATCTTGACCACATATCCAAAGCTCATTGAAATCGGAGATTCTGCATTCACATAATCGAGAAACTCTTGTTCGTTACGATGTCACGGCGTACCGCCAACGCTCTGATGCGAGCGCGGCGCGGCGCGGCGGCCCAGGTCGCGCTCTGATTGGTCCGTGTTTTTCGTTAATAACTGCTAAACAAAGCCGCGGTTGACATTGGTGCAAAGGAAAATGTCGCTTGAAATGACCCAAGGAACCTCCCATTTCCAGGAACGACACGAATTTTGGGACACCCTGTATAGGGTGAGCTTTCAATTTTGAAAGACTACTTCTTGATTTTCGTATGCGTGGTCGGGCCGGCCTGACAGCCGGCCCTCTCTGCCCTCCACCACCTAATCCTAACTACTTCTGACCGCATGATTTTTCCACTACTAGTTCAAATTCTGCATGACAGCTACATAGAATGCGAAGATTATGCGATCAGAATTAGTTAGGATTAGGTGGTGGAGTGGGAGGGGGGGCTGACAGCCGGCCCGACCACGCATACGAAAATACAGTATTAGCAATAGTTTTTTGCAAATATCTCGAAAACTAAGACCGAGCACCAGGTAGATGTAATGACAAAAGTTGTTCTGAATGTTGCCGTTCACAACATATGTCAATGTCAAGGTGATCCAAGATGGGTGGGTGTAGTAGCTCGTAAGCAAACCAGTTTAAACTAGCTGCTCCAATCACTCTTTTTCGCGAATATCTCGGGAACTAAGGCCGAGCGTCGGATAATTTATAAAGCAGAGTTGTTCAGAATGGTGTCCTTGACAACATATGTCAAGGTGAAGGTCATCCGAGATGGCTCCCGTCAAAGCTACATTTACCATTATTTGTACTGATGAATAATAACCGAAATTGTATTTTTTATCTATTAATAATACTAAGTTATTATTTATTATTCATAATCATTAAACAAATTTTCTTTCCAATTGTCCTCAGCAACGATACTAATATTACTGTATCGTCTGCGTTCATTAGTTGAGAAGCTTTAGAGCTCGTGTAAAATTGAGGCGATTTACGCATGATTCGAGTAGCGCGTTTCGAATAATATGCCAAAATCGAACAAACTTTCTAACACTATGTTTGAAAAAAGAGTAGTTTTTATGTCAAATATGAACTACGAACTACCTACCGGAAATGAAACTTAGTGCAAAATATAGTTGTATTTATGTAAATTACAGGTAATAACGATGTTAATTTCGTCACATTTTCATTGTATGTATGTACTGTGACGTTACAAATTTTGTGACGTCAATTATGGACGAACAGAATCATGGGTCGTGGTTTTTTCCCCTCCGCTCGCTCAGCCGACTCGACCCCCCACTCTGACGCACCGTCGTCACCACGTTGCTTCTACTGCGCACGCGCTATACACGAACGTATCTCTACTCTGCCGACATACTCTGATAGAGGTACGTTCGTGTGTGGCGCGTGCGCAGTAGAAGCAACGTGGCGAAGACGGTGCGTCAGAGTGGGGGGTCGAGTCGGCTGAGCGAGCGGAGGGGAAAAAACCCACGACCCATGATTCTGGCATCACTGACTGCATGGATCACTGTCGTGCTAGCTCCCGTTTCGCGAACGCCGGTAACCTTTCGGCTCTGCGAAGTTAGAGATCGCGCAATAAGACCGCGTGCGAAGTGAGTCTTGATCGTTCCCATTAGAGTTATGAGAAGCGAATCCGCGAGCCGTACAGCCGTCGAAGAACCTCCTGCTGAAGAACGCGTGGGCCGAAACGGTAAGTCGCGCAGTGATCTATCGTGCATAACTTCGGTACGAGTTGGCTAGATTTTTATCGCGGTAGGACGAACGCATCTTGTTCCGTCCTCGAATTTTCGTGCATGTGCCGAGGCGCAGGGCGCTCGTGCCCATTTCAGGGGCACTTTGAGAATTTATTGAGCGCGTTTCTGATGATGTGTCGCGTAGATATATTATTGTATTAAAGTTGGCATTATGATAGGAATAAAATTTAAATCGATTAGAGATGGGAATGCGCCCGTCGATTGAATAACGCGGCAAGTTCAATTAGCAGAAAGACAGAGAACGATCGTTGTTATTAAAATAAAGGAGTTGCGTTGTGAATGTTCTTGTGATGTGGAAAGACGTTATATGTAATTTGTGTTTGATTAAAATATATTATATACATTAAATGCTGTATATTTATTAAACGTTTAACAACGTAGAGCTGAGTATCACAACAGTTTCTGGTCGGGGTCGCGTATTCGGAAGTTTCCTCGGAGGAATATCTTGTCGCGCATAATGATCTGCGCATACCAGAGCGTCGCGGGAAGGCCGCGGACGTCGGTGGACGTCGGTGTGACAACAAATCTCGCGCGGGTTGACGGCTCCACAGGACTCCCTGCTGTGCGTGGCAGAAATAAGGTCTACGTGGCAATAGGCCCCTTTATCTAAGGGTCGTCTGCGCGTACCAGGCGGTCGAGCCACGGCCGGACACGGCCAAGTTGCCACAAATCTAGAGCGGGTTGACGGCTCCACAGCAGATTTGTGGTAGTAGCTCGAGATTTGTGGTAACTTGGCCGTGGCTTGATCGCCTAGTACTCGCAGATGACCCTTAGGTAAAGGGGCCTATTGCTACGTAGACCTTGTAACGAATACATCGGAGGCGCGAGATTCCTCTCTCTCCGTTACCCGCGAATCACGACGCCTGCGAGATGGCAACCGCGAGCGCACGGTTACTCGCTGGCACCGCGCGCCGAACCGCGAAACCTACCGCGACAACCGCGAGATGGCCATCGCGGACTGAAGGCTTCTCGCGAGAGGAATTGAATTCGCGGAGTATAAATACGCGTCGCGGAGCCGGATAAAATCAGTCAGGATCTCCGAGCAGTGCACGATCGTTACTAGTGGCTACTTCACGAACGCAATCATACAACAGCAACGAGAACCAGGCTTCCTCCTGACCGCTTACCGCCGTCTCCGATCCAGTACATCCTTGTGGCTCAGGCCTTAGGATATTCCCGACCTGGCAAACCGTATCCGTGGCTAACGCCCCTATACGCTTGCACTCCGATCCTTGTGGCTCACGCCTTAGGATATTCCTGACCCGGCAAACCGCATTCGTGGCTAACGCTCCTATACGCTTGCACACCGATCCCCGTAGCTAACGCTCAGGGATATCCTCTCCGCTAGTAACACTCGTGTGGCTAACGCCCTCGCCGTCCTTACTCTCCTCGTGGCTAACGCCCCTGGAGCGCCTCCCGCCTATCTCGACACTCGTAGCTAACGCCCCTGGATAAAGGTAGATCCTCCGCCGTCGCCCCATATCACCGTCACCGCCAAATCTCTCCGCTCCGCGGCTCCGCGACTAGATTAGGGTCACCGGACCACGCACCGCGGCTCCGCGTTTAGACTTAGGGTCACCGGACCACGATTGCGGTTAGGAATAGTTCTGCGCCGGACCTACGGGTCAAGCGACTCCGCGCCGCGTTTCTGTGCGTCAGCCCAGCGAAGGCAAACACTGTTAATCTTAGTTTTAAGTAGAGACAAGAATAAACGTAGTTTATTTAATTACACCTGTGGTACTTCTTCGTGGCCAGCGAACCTTGCGGCACCCGACTGAGCCGGCATTATCTCCCAACCGACATTCGTTACAACCTTTTTTTCTACCACGCACAGCAGGTAGCCCTGTGGAGCCGTCAACCCGCTCGAGATTTGTTGCCGCACCGACGTCCACCGACGTCCGCGGCCTCTCCGCGATCATCCGTGGCTTTCCCGCGACGCTCTGGTATGCGCAGACCTTAACATCGAAGCGCGTTCGCGAAAGTTCGGACGCGTAACCGTTATCGTACGCGTCGGGGCGAACTGCGTGCAGCAGTTATTGCGACAATCGCGTCTCGCGCCGTACATCTGCGCCGTGCTTGATTCAGCTAATCGAAATTCTGTTATTTGCGATACCGACCATCCGTATCGTCGCGCGATTCCTGAGTTCGATAACACAATCTCGCAAAAATTGTATGAAGAGCGCGGGCTCTCGGGTCGCGGCCACGTGGCCGCCCAATTTGTATTTCCTCGACTCTGAATAAACAACTCGAGCCCATACCGTTGTGCCTAATTGAACCCTGGGAGATCTGCCCTGCCGAGAGGGCTGCCCTAGTTATTCCCGTGTCCTTTCGCGTCGTCGTTCTCGATCCGCGTGTCTCGAAGGTATCGCGTTTCGTGTGGCATCCTCGCGGAGCCAGACGCCCGAACGGTTATTCTTTTTGTGAAATCGTCGGACCTTCGAATCTCGCTTTGTCTCGGGCGGATCGCGCGTACTCGGCTAAACGCGGCCCATTCTCAGTGCCAGTTAAGCTCGAAGTTGGTAATTTTCTCGGGTCTTACAACCCGACGAAAAAGGGCAACGTGACAGTACAAAATACAAGAAATAAGAAAAAACAAAACAAAACTATTTATTTCATTTCCACCTAAAAAAGACATTGACCCTCATTTATTCCCAATTTTTGCAACTTAATGTGTCTCTCGTGTGTCAAGTTGACGCAATAGTAAAACATCAAATGAAATAGAACGACAAATAATTAGCATTCATCACTCTAATCACCACGTGCTTGTGCTGCCAATTGGCGGCTCCGCTCGTTAGAAGACGCCCGACGCTCACTAAATACCAACATGGTGGCGCCCTACCTGTCAAAAATGGCCATAATCGCTGAACTTTAAATACGAATAACTTTTGAACCAGTGGATTCCTAAGATTAAAACTTGATTTTCTCTGGCGAAATTCAGTCGGAAATAGGCTTTTTAGCCTATTAAATTAATCAGAAGGAAATAGAAATAATTTGTCTCACCGTATTACTTAACTTAAAATTTTTGTTTGTTTGGAGAAACTCGTTTCAGATGACATGTTAACTTATGTTTGACAATTCGATCAAGTTCTGCGGATGTATAAGATACTAATTACCTATGGGCATCACCGCACTGCGTTAATGCTTTCATCAGAGTTTGTATACATGTTGTTTTCCCAGCACCGGTTGGACCCAGGGTCATTATTCCATGCCTCACCCTCTGAGTCTCGTACAATTGTATTAATTTTAATACCCACGGTGGATGATAGATTAATCCAGCCTCGTCAACTTGTAGGTTGATTGCTTCTTCTAATTCTGGATAAGCAGTTTTTTCGAGGGCTTGGTTCGGAAACAGATCCGCTACTAGAGAGATGAATAGTGGTTCATCCTCGTCTGTAAATATTAACAGATAATCAGTAAATCTTTTACAAGAATAAATTTACCAGTAGGTTCTTACAAAAGAAACTACAGGGTGAATAGAAATAACGGAGTTAATTTAATAAGTGAATTTTTAAAACAAATAATAACAACAATAACATAGTCTTTTAGTATTTATATATTTATGAGGTTTCGAAGTAGCCACCCTTTGCGCCGATACAGAGGGTGAAACGTGTGTGACGTTTGACTTTCCTGCGCTCGCTACGAGATGGACGGGTAGTCAAGGGGTCTTTCCCGCTAGTACTCGCTTCCTCAATGATTTGTATACAGGGTGTTTAGCTACAGGTGGGGGAAAATTTAAGGGGTGGTTCTCGACGATAATATAAGACGAAAATGGAGAATAAAAAAATTGTGATTTCGACTTCGTCATTTAGTTATTAACAGTTAAAACTCTGCCAAAAATGCGGCAACTTTTCAACAGAGGTACACGTTGCGTACGTCACACAGGCGCGCGACAGTCTCGTATCGAGTGACAAATGCATGCATACCTTGGTTCTCATTTGGGGCCCCAGCGAGGTGAAAATGTTTCTAAAATCGTTGGACGACATTGAACCTACTTACTCGTTAAAATCCACAAGGGCATTTCTAATATCCGCCCTGTGGAATTATAGAGTAGAAGGGGTCGATGCCCTTTCACTTTTAAATTGTTCTCACACATATCCACCAATCCTCATCCTGCACTATAATTGTTCATAATGCCGTACTTAATACACTGGAACAAACCACACGTATGCTCTAGCACTTTTTACAATATCATACACACGCACTACGAGTTTAGAGAGAGTACAAGTTCACTGAGGGGAATGAGGAGAATGTACAGAACTGGTAGTCCTTTAATGCTGAAACACTGCACTTTATTGAACTTGATTTACGTCGCGAGACTCGCTCACAGACGGAACGAACGTCGACAATTGCATAGGGCGGATATTAGAAATGCCCTTGTGGATTTTAATGAGTTCAAGGTAAGACTTTAGAAACCACCCCCTTCCTTTCGACATGTGACATACGTCATTCTATTCGTTTTGACATGCTGAACACAAAATGTATGTGTCATTTTTGGCTGAAATGAATATTTTTCGAGATATTCGCAAAGAACTATCGCTAATACTGTATTGAATTTTTCGTATTCCTGCACGCTCTGCGGAATTTACATTTTGCTTCTAAACACGCTGCGGAGATGAGAGAGAAAACAGGGTTTTTCAATTTTGAAAGACTACTCCTGGATTTCCGTATGCGTGGTCGAGTCGACCTGGCGGCCGGCCCTCTCCGCCCCCATCACCTAACCCTAATTAATTCTGATCGCATGATTTTTCATTACTAGTTCAAATTCTGTATGACGGCTAAGGTGAAGTGCCCTATGCCTGGACAGCATGTTGTTCTATTTTAAATTTTATCACGTTAAATAAACAAAAATAATTTTTTAAGAGTTTTAACATACAGTTCAGAGTTTGTAAAGTAATTTAAAATAAAAAAATCATTGTTTAGGTTAATATGTTAATTGTATTAACAAGAATAATTCAAACCTGTAGTTGAACATATTAAATCCAATCTAAGCTAGTACCTGGACAGAAGTAAATCCTACACCGGGAGAAATTGAATTTACATATAATCTGCAACAGACACTATAGTGCTCCAAGCACTATGGCCGCCACGGGGAGCGAGACGCGCGGCCGGGAGGAGAGGGGGTATTACTTGAGAATGCCTCCGATCGAGTAAAAATTTGCCCGCGCCTGATCTATAACATCGAACTTTTTTAAATCTTTAATAATGCACATATGAATATATTATTATTGTATATTACATCCTGCCCTGTTTAATGCTCATCTGTTGCAAAGCATGCATTTCAAGGGACAATACTTCTTTCTCCATATTCTCTAATTGAGTGCATAACTTTGCTTTCTCTCCTATAATTTTATCTTTATCATCATTAGTTGCTTCAGACCTTATATTTTTAGATTATCATTGGTTTTTAACTTTATATCTTTAATTTGTTGTGTAATTATCTTTTTTCTTTCGTGTAAATTATTATTGATTTCTTGTACTTGTTCTTTTTTAATTTTGTTTCTCTCTTTTTCCTGCTTTTTTGACAAATGTTCATCTATAATTTTTTTCTCTTGCTCCTTTCTTCAAGATCTTTGTTTCGTCTTCGACAGTACAGTTGGTGGTCCTTTGTTAGCATCCACTGAACTTAAACTTTTCATTCTAGAATGCGTGCTTTTTGGAATCTTCAACTGGCCCACTGTATTAAAAGCTTGTACTTGTACGATGGATCCAATAGAATGAGATTCTTGATTTCTGTTCAATTTTTTATTTTTATTGAATCTTCTATTTTCCTTCGATCTGTCATTGTTCAAGATTCGGGGTTCAAATTGTGGAAATTAGCAGCCGCGTTGCGAACCGTCGAAAACGGCACTTTTTCATCTATGTTGACAAGCACGCGCTGCCGTTACTCGAGGCCACGTAGGTCGTGTCCGTGCCTATTGCCGGCAACCGTCCATGATCTGAATCCCGAACGGTTTCGGTGCTCAGGATCATGCGATTGATCTTGCGCCAATCGCATACACTGTCTAGTCGTTGGCCGAATATATAAAGGCCCTCCCTTGGCGGAGCGGCGGCTTTTTCAGTTCCTAATACGTACGCGTTTAAATATACTATTATCAATCATACTCTTGTATCGTCGGTCCAATTTATTTGGGTTGCGACAATCGCTGCGCCTTTTATATTAACGACCGGTTCGTTCGTTTTCCTCGACCGTTTGGTTATAATTCCATCGCCTCACGTTGCGTGCTTTGCCTCGCGTGAAGATCTCCGATCGCACACGTTCAAGATCTCCGCCCACGGTGATTCCCGTGACAAGGATCACTCAAGATCGTCCGTCGTGCTCAAAAGGCAACGTCCAGCACGTCGCAAGATTTCCGATCCGTCAACCATCTCGAGGTCGCGAACCTAACCACTTATTAGTTCAATAAAGCGCAGTGTGAAACTAAGCTCGAGATTACTCTCCATCATGAAACCTCATCCTCGCCTTTTCCTCGCGCGCTCAGTGCTGAGCGGTCCCGGCCTCAGGCGCCTCCGACCGTCGGTCGACGCCGAACAGTCATTTTTAATAATATCCTTAGATTTTATGTACACTTTTGGCTTGCTCTTACTTTTAATTTGTTTTTTATAATACTTATTAATTATTTTTTTCGATTGGAATCAAAAGTTTTGTTTCTAGTGATGGCCATTTTCAAATTTAATTTTTAAAGCATACAAGTTTACAATCTGAAAAAAACATTTTTTTAAGAACTATATCGACATGAATAATTAATTTTTGAGGTTATGTATTAATACTGATAGATTTACGACATAAAACTTAAGTATTATTAACGTCACAGCCGGAACACATTTTCTACATACGTTATACAAGTTAATAAAAGACTACTTATACGTACATTTAGTTAAATAATTTGCAACTGTTGATTTTAGTCGCAAACACGTGTCCGGCTTAAGGCGTATGCACTACCGAATATAAGCTTATAGTTGGACAGCTACTGCCATCGCGTCCCAGTATGGAGTACTTATATTTCACAATAGTTCTAAACTTGGACATCTTGTAACGGTTCTGCTTCCGACGGGAAATGTTCGTCGCGGCGTCGTACCCTCTCGTGCTGGATAACTCGTAGAGCCGGGTTCGTCTACCGGTGAGAGGATCGGCTGAAGCTGAAACTTGGACGAGGTGCGCGGGACGTGAAATAACGACGGCGTGTGTACTTTTTACGGACCTCGCTGCTCATACCTTCGCGGAACCGCTCATACCTTCCGGACATAATCATTTGTTCGCGAATCTGGTGACGGCATTCTTTCGCGGCAACGCGACGCGTCTTCGCAGACCTGGTGCGCGGCGGCGGTTCGGGTCAGGTGGGATTGGACGGGTGACCCTGCCACGGGTTGGGAAATTCTCCGTGGCGGTTCTACGATAAATGAAGGAGTAGCTGTCCCTTCATCTAAGCGTTTCCGGTGGCTGTCGGAGTTCTCAGGATGCTGCCTGAGCGGTTTGTTCAGGGTGCTGTCTGAACGGCAGAGAGGGATGCTGCCCTCTCTGTTTGGCGTGTACGCTGTCATACCGGCGGGAACCAGGCGGCTGCCGATGTCGAGGAGGCCGAAGGCTGCGGACAACTCGACGTCGATAGCGTGGGAAAACAGGTTAGCTTGGGAAAGTGATACTAACTGGGATTCCGGATAGGAAGGTGCTCCTGGATTGCTGCCCAGGCTAGAAAATAGGCCCGCGCCTCATTTGCATCGCCTTTTGTAGGCCCTGGTTGATGGTGGGGCAATAGTGCGGGGAAGGGGATGTGTGACGTCGAGTTTCCGTATCCGTTAAGGGTGTGGGTCGGATTTTGACCTTGGTCGTAGTATCGGTGCCCTCCGCATTTGTAGCTAGGAGCGCTAGTGTTTTTAGTCACTGTTTTACCGATTCAGTCACTGTATTGGTAAAATATCGGTAAAACTGTGACTAAAAACGCTAGCGCTCCTAGCTAAAAATGCCATGGAACTAATACTTGCACCAAAATCTCCCGTATAGGGATCTACTTCGTAGATTTCGTTTGCTGTGTTTAAACACGTATAGTTTAACATAATAAAGGTTTCATTGACATTGTATGTGACCCTGAATTCCGGGATGCCTACATTTTTTTCTATAAGAACCCTAAATCTCTCGATATTTAAGAAAATGTATGTGTCTCGACAATGGCAGCACTGTCGCTTCGTCCAATATTTGTGAAACTGCGCTACATGCTGCCGAATAATGCAAATTACGCCTCGAAAACGCAAAAGTAGGCCATATAAGGAAGCATCCCGTAATGGTGGGTCTTTTATCTAGCGATTGTGACTACGTAGGGGCACCAAATGTGCGTTAGAGAGACAGCAAACGAAATCTACGGAACCCTTGCAATCTCGTGTACGTATACAGTATCTATCGGTGTGTTAAGGTACTACCACACTCGCACTCTACCAAGGTCAAAATCCGACCCACACCCTTAAAGATGTCCGAACCTCGATGTCCGGTTCCCGACAAGTGCGGTTTCTAGGCGCGGGATTGCTCAGTGAAGCTGGTAGAGGAGGGGAAAGCGGGACCCGGCGGGTTTGCTCGCGGTTCGCTCTATACGCGTTCGGTGGTTCTCGGTGTCGGTCGGCGGTGTTCGGCGCGTGTCTAGCGGTAACAGGCCTGCACGGTACAGGTCTGTTACAATCTAATATTTGAATTAATAATTATTATTTAAGTTAAGTTTGATTGCCAATTTATTTTAAAATATCAATATTATTATACATGATAATTATTTTTTGTCTAAGGCCTTAAATTATATCTTTTTTTCTAGTAAATGTACTGTGACATGGCAGATTTTGCCAGCGTCCATCCGAACTCTCCACGAAAGACCGGACCACGTTTAGGCAGTGCCGAATCGAAGCGGGCACGGTGAGCGCTCTCCCTGGGACGTCCGAATACCAGTGGAACGAAATTATATACCGACTCCGCGCCGGCAAATCTTTTGGCTGCCGCCGGCCGTCGCTGGTGGTTTGTACGAAAACTCGTTAATAAACGACCGCTATTTGCCACAAATTCATGAGGGACTCATTCCTCCGGTGAGAAACGTTCCCGTCGCGGGGAATGCCCCGTCCTTTTTCCTCACGCGGAATCCTGACCTTGCTCGGTGCTATCGCAGGCTACCGCGATCCTCGCAAATCCGGGTAGAGTTACCTTTCGAACGTGAAAATTGAGAGTTTCGCGTGGCACGTCCTTGTGCCTGGCACCCGAGTGTATTTTCGACCGTTGCATAGCGTTTCAATCCGGATTTGCGAGCGATCCCTTTGTCCCGGGAGTACCACGTGTTCCGCGACCGAGCGTGGCCCGGTCGCAGGGCCATAATTTTCCGTGTTCGGTGGCGTTCCATCTCGGAAAAGTAACCGATGTGACAGTACAACCTATAAATGCACATGATTCGCATGTAAATATACTATTTTGTATACTGTTTTCAGATGAACTTTGAATTCATTTTTAAATTTCAATTGATGTCTTAATGAAATAATATTCACACCTACTTGCAGCTAAGGCCTCATGTTCCGGCCAACCGTCATTAGGCCGATCCTCCTCGCCGGGATCGCGTAGCCGCGCGGATGGCGTCACGTAATTCTCGCGGCCCCCCACCTTGCGACCCGCCAAACGTGCTATTTTCGGCAACAGACCAGCTGATCGCGAGCAGCAGTCATACTTTGTTTACGGCCATTTCGTAGATCGCGACCTCGATCCACCGTCTTTCGTTCCGCTGTACGCTATCATTCTTGTACCGGGTGTACGTTTTCGTCGCGTAGCGTGCATCATTTCGTTATTGTATCGTTTCACTGTTGTGTTTTATTAACGTACGTGTAATGAAGTCGTGTGTGTGAAATACAGTCGTGACCGTTTATCTCTTCCCCCGCTATTCATCGTATCCGATCTCTAACACCGCAGAATATATAATATAATTATTTAATCTCTTAATTACTGATTTTACTATGAAAATTCAACTGTCCAGATTTAGGTATCACTTTTGGACTATCCAGATTTAGGGCACTTCACCTCATATAGAATACACAAATTAAGCGATCACAATTATTTGGTGTAGAAATAAGTTCTTCCCGCCGAATTTCAATCGTTTGCTATGATCATTGTTTGCAAGATAATCTTTCGCTACTTTACCAATCTGCAGTACCGACATAGGAAGGAACAAAACATTGTCGCAATCCAACAAACCTCACATTATAACCTCCTTATTATCGTTAACAGTGACACCGACGAAGGAACATATTCGGCATTGCCTCTTATTCGCTTTTAATCTCCGAAAATCAGTGAGCGAGGCCACTCAAATGGTGTCTGAGGCATATGGTGAAGACGCTGTTACTAATAGAACTTGTCAAAATTGGTATCAGCGGTTTAAATCGGGTGACCATTATCTGGACAACGCAGACGCAAATTGATATTGCTGCACGACAATGCTCGCCCGCATACGGCTGCGGGGACGATAGAGGTGATTTTTTCACTTGGTTGGGAACATCTTCCACATGCGGCCTACTCTCCTGACATGGCACCTACAGATTACCACCTCTTCCGCTCGCTATAGCATCACCTAGCTAATACAGAGTTCAAAATCCTTGAAGACGGCCAAAAACACCTGAACGAATACATTGCCTCAAAGCCACCGAGTTTCTATCGCGAGGAAATTCGTAATTTACCCAAAAAGTGGCGAAAGGTCATAGAAAATAATGACGAATATTTCGACGATTAATTTTATATATTTCTTTCTAAATAAAACATTTATTTTACCAAAAAATCGGAAAGAACTTATTTCTACACCTAATAGTTAGGATTAGGTAGTGGCGGGGGCGGAGAGTGCCCGACCACGCATACGAAAATCCAGGAGTAGTCTTTCAAAATTGAAAGCTCACCCTGCATATGTATGACCAGAGCGAGACCCTGTTTTCTCTCTCATCTCCACAGCGTGTTTAGAAACAAAAAGTAAACAAACGCCGCGCCGGGACAGGCTTACGTTGTCGCGGAGCGTGCAGGAATACGAAAAATTCAATACTGTGTTAGCTATAGTTTTTTGCGAATATCTCAAAAACTATTCATTTCAGCCAAAAATGACACATACATTTTGTGTTCAGCATGTCAAAACGAATTGAATGACGTATGTCACATGTCGAAAGGAAGGGGGGGTTTCTAAAGTTCAGCCGTTCAATGTCTTCCAACGATTTTTTAAATATTTTCACCTCGCTGGGGCCCCAAATGGAAACCCTGAGAAGAGAAGAGAACACCCTGTTTTCTCTCTCATCTCCACAGCGTGTTTACAAAAAAAAAATCAGACACGTGCTTCAAATACCGGTAAACATGTTTGCAAAATCCCATGCAAAAGGTACAACAGCTGGAAAAAATTCCGGTTGTTCGTGCAAAACGGCATCGAAAATCACAATAAATACTGTCCAGAGCACGAGAGGAAACTAGTCGGAGGAGAACGGGGCAAGAGGAACACAAAGGCAATCTGAATGGTCAGGATTCTTACCCGGTACCTCCTTAAAGCATACAAAATAGTCGACGGTAAATAATTTATTGTAATAGTAGTATTACCTATCAATTTGGAAAGATTCATGTCTCTCAACACTCGCATGACGATTGTGCTTTCCGAGTCTTTGGAGTTCACTCTCTTTGATGCTCCCAGAGTTCTCAAGACTGACAGTATATTCCTCAGACCAAAATCGTAATGAACCTTCGCACAGAAACGATATGTTATATATTATAGCAATAGTACTGTGTATACAGTTTTGTTCCGATATAAGACGACGATGTTTCTTTCGAAATAAGGACGCGGCTTAGGGTACGCGCACAGTGGATCCGACTTCATCGACATCCGACTTCGGCACACACGCACGAGCGTTTCGAGCGCCTCAAGAGGCATATGTTGGTGCCGGTACGTTCAATTTCATCGGAAATTGTGCTCATCAGGGTTGCCATACAGTGTCGCCAGGTCGAGAAAATCGAGGGGAATACAAGTACCCCCTCTCTGACCAGTCCAGTCTACGGCCTACGACCGTGGTCACGGTCTTAGTGGGGGACGTTGATGAGTGCGCATGGTGCTGGAATGGAATGGGCCGGGGGATGAGCTGACCCCGGCCCCCAGGGAGGAATTCGACTCCTCCCGGAGTGGACCGGCGCCTTTAGACACTAGTCTTAGTGGGGAGCTGGCCACCCCCAGAGCCCAGCTCTGGGTGGGCGCGTGGGGGGTGGGGTGGGGAGGGTCGGTGCGTCCGGATACGCCTTCGACGACCCTCCGGGAGCTGTGAGTGGACCGAGCTGAGGCTCGGGAAGCTCAATTCGAAGGTTCCAGGGATGGGGGTAACGGGCAGTCCGGTGTCTCGATTAGATTAGGTTGCCGGGGGAGGGGTTAACTTCCCTCCCCCCCACGGGGTGCATGAAAGCAGGGAAGTGACCTGTTGAATACTCGCGTGATCCAGGCGCTTTCCATGTAGCTTAAGTGGACGTGTGGTTTTAGTGTTGGTAGGCCCCCCTAGTGGGGGGGGGGCAACCCGGATGTATATACTATGGATGCGGTATTGCCATAAGCCAGATGCACAGCCTTTTGTCCCGAATTGATCTTAGAATACAATGCCAGCGCCGCCAAGGAGTACCATGTGTACTGTATCCCCCGTACTCCTCTTCACCACCGTGATCCTTTGTACTTTGCCATATGTTTACGTCCCTTCAGGTGACGCTGCTTTCAATCGAGATGATTGGACGAATTCGAACACCATGGTGTCGATGGAGTCCAATCAACTCGATTGAAAGCAGCGTCACCTGAAGGGACGCAAGCTCATGGCAAAGTATAGAAGATCCCTTCAGGTGGCGCTGCTTTCAATCGAGTTGACTGGAAGCCATCGACACCATGGTATTCGAATTCGTCCAATATACTCGATTGAAAGCAGCGCCACCTAAAGGGACACGAACACATGGCAAAGTATGGAGGATCACGATGGTGAAGAGGAATTGGGAGATACAGTACACCGGGCACTCCTTGGCGGCGCTGGCATTGTATTCTACGTTCAATTCGGGACCTGGCCAGAACCCAAATACCGCATCCATAGTATATACAGTCAGCGGCAATAATAAGTGGACACCCTTAAAAATCGCATAACTTTTTAGAAATTGGTCCAAAGGACTTGAATTTTTTTAAGATGTTAGACCGGCTAGTGCGCTAGAGAATAAGTAAACAAAAATTTATTACGATTGCAATTGGTAGGAATTATACAAAATTTTTAAAAATGATGTTTTGTCAACTTTTTTATCTGGGCCTGTAACGATAATTTAAAAAATGTGTTTTATAGATTTCGGTAACTTATATGCATATTGAAAATTTTATCGAAATCGGTCAACATTGGAATAAGCTACTTACGTTTAAATATGATCACGTCAGGGCAAAATGCCCTGGCAATGCTGAAAATCTGCGATTTTCACCCTTAAGCTCTCATTTTTAAACATATGTAGCTCATTGCAATGTTGACCGAATTCGATGAAATTTTCAGTATGCATATAAGTTACCGAAATGTATAAAACGCACTTTTTAAATTATCGTTACAGCCGCACTTAAAAAAGTTGACAAAACATCATTTATTAAAATTTTGTATAATTCTTACCAATTGCAGTCGTAATAAATTTTTGTTTACTTATTCTCTAGCGAACCAGCCGGGCTAACATCTTAACGAAATTCAAGACCTTTGGATCAATTTCTAAAAAGTTATGCGATTTTTCAGGGTGTCCACTTATTATTGTCGCTGACTGTACATACAGGGTGTCCCAGAATAAGTATAACTCCCGGAAATGGGAGGTTCCTTGGGTAATTTGAGGCGACATTTTCCTTTTGCAAAAATGGCATCCGCGGCTTTGTTTAGCAGTTATTATAGAAAAACACGGACCAATCAGAGCGCGCCCTGGACCGCCGCGCCGCGCCGCACACGCATCAGAGCGTTGGCGGTACGCCGTGACATCGCAACGAACAAGAGTTTCTCGATTATGTGAATGCTCTCCGATTTCAATGAGCTTTGGATATGTGGTCAAGATCATTATTCTGAACAACATTTCTCTTTAGAATTTGTGGCTGTAGGCTTTAGTTTACGAGATTATCGCGAGAAACGGTACTTGTAAATCCATGGGATCGATGTACTACTAGCTTCTATCCGATTTCAATGAGCTTTGGATATGTGGTCAAGAACATTATTGTGAACAACATTTCTCTTTAGAATTTGTGGCTGTAGGCTTTAGTTTACGAGATTATCGCGAGAAACTTTACTTGTAAATTCATTATGGGTGTTCATGATAGCGGACACGGCCTGCTAATGTATTCGAAACTAAAGCCGACCGTCAACCATTTCAAAGGAAAAAGATATTTAAAACATCGAGTTTTATAACATTATTTCAAGGTCATTGAAATCGATGAAGAACCGGACCATCCTTACCCGACTTACGGCAACTTTACCCGAACGAGAAAAGAGGCAGTAACTGATTGTTTTAAGAACTCACTTATTCAGCCGTAAATCCATTTGCTGCTTCGAAATGTGTGTCACTGGGTCACTCGGTGACGAACTGCACAGATGTCTTCGGGTATACGGCAGTAACGCAAGGTAAGGGACGTACGGCCAGGTCGACGAACAGCACACCCGGTGGTAGATAGTTGGTACACTATGGCCTAAGGGATGCGCGGTCAAGTCGACGATCCAGAATTTCATTTTCACTGTCGAATCGATAAAGAATTCGTATGTTTATTTCACACAGATGCCTTGAAATTTGTCCGCACTCACAATCACTCTTCACATTTGTCAACACATAGTTATGCACTAATACTAACTGCCATATCCGCAGTCTAGTGATTAGTTTAAATATCACTATCAAAAACACAACTAATAGCAACCGTTAGCTTTGAATTGACAAATCTTTGGAGATGTTCTCTCTACCGCGGCTCGAATGACACTGATTTTCTGCAAGATTTTTCTAAAGAATTTAGAAGAATTTAGAGAATTACTGCGGATCTTTATGCAAAATGAAAGTTGGCTGCCGCTATTACAAGGGACCGGAGTCAGACAGATATTTGATTCTTACTGTGATCACTTTAAGAAGTTGAAAATAATACATAGGTGATTTGAAATTATTTTAATCTCTCTACTGTCTTAAAATGCACCTACTCATGTTTGCTACAAATGCATGAAATCCGCAGTCTAGTGATTGCATTTCCAGATTGTTGTGATTTGTGCAGCAGTACAAGGGATATGGTAGTTAGTGCATAACTATGTGTTGACAAATGTGAAGAGTGATTGTGAGTGCGGACAAATTTCAAGGCATCTGTGTGAAATAAACATACGAATTCTTTATCGATTCGACAGTGAACATGAAATTCTGGATCGTCGACTTGACCGCGCATCCCTTAGGCCATAGTGTACCAACTATCTATCACCGGGTGTGCTGTTCGTCGACCTGGCCGTACGTCCCTTACCTTGCGTTACTGCCGTATACCCGAAGACATCTGTGCAGTTCGTCACCGAGTGACCCAGTGACACACATTTCGAAGCAGCAAATGGATTTACGGCTGAATAAGTGAGTTCTTAAAACAATCAGTTTCTGCCTCTTTAAGGATGATCCGGGTCTTGATCGATTTCAATGACCATGAAATAATGTTATAAAACTCGACGTTTTAAATATCTTTTTCCTTTGAAATGGTTGACGGTCGGCTTTAGTTTCGAATACATTAGCAGGCCGTGTCCGCTATCATGAACACCCATAATGAATTTACAAGTAAAATTTCTCGCGATAATCTCGTAAACTAAAGCCTACAACCACAAATTCTAAAGAGAAATGTTGTTCACAATAATGTTCTTGACCACATATCCAAAGCTCATTGAAATCGGATAGAAGCTAGTAGTACATCGATCCCATGGATTTACAAGTACCGTTTCTCGCGATAATCTCGTAAACTAAAGCCTACAGCCACAAATTCTAAAGAGAAATGTTGTTCAGAATAATGATCTTGACCACATATCCAAAGCTCATTGAAATCGGAGAGCATTCACATAATTGAGAAACTCTTGTTCGTTGCGATGTCACGGCGTACCGCCAACGCTCTGATGCGAGCGCGGCGCGGCGCGGCGCGGCGCGGCGGCCCAGGGCGCGCTCTGATTGGTCCGTGTTTTTCGTTAATAACTGCTAAACAAAGCCGCGGACGCCATTTTTGCAAAAGCAAAATGTCGCTTCAAATGACCCAAGGAATCTCCCATTTCCGAGAGTTACACTTATTCTGGGACACCCTGTATATCAGTGTCCCCACTCCTCCTTGTCGCGCGTCTCGCTCCCCGTGGTGGCCGTTGTGCTCGGAGCAACTATAGCCGCCGAGGGGATTGAGACGCGCGGCCGGAAGAAGTAGGAGTATTCCCACGGCTATTCCTTGAGAATCCCTAGCACGCGTGCTACTTCTGGCCAGTGTTCCGATTGAACCCACCGTTTTTCGCGCATGCGCGGCCAGGACAGTAGCGTATCTACAATGGCGCAGCAGAGCGGCCAGGGCCCTAACGCCTTGGGGCAGTTATATTGCCGGGAATGTACCGGTGATACTGGCGGAACGACTGATGGACGAGAGACGTGACGCGGAACGAGGTAAGTATTGTTAATATTCCATATGTATACACTAATAATTTTTTAAAAGTCTGCGTGGTGCTCAAGCTACCCGATTTCATCGAAATGGTTACGTTACTGAGGCTGAAATTGCCGCGCATACGCGAAAAATGGTGGGTTCAATCGGAACACTGCTTCTGGCCATGCCTGCTGTAGTTTGCCACTACATTCAAGCCTCTCGCTCATTCTCCATGTTCACTTTCCATCCATGAGAGAACAACGTCAAGCCGCATAGGTGCTCTGATCCAAAATATGGTGAAAGCCGGTTTCAAGTCTTCGCCTTATGTCGGAACAAACTATATTTCTTTTTTAAATGACCTGTTTGGTAAGTTGCTCTTCGCATAGTTTATACAAGGTGTAAAATTTCCGGGCCAAAGTAATGTTTTCCAAGAAACCGCAGCTGGCCAATTTCACTCGAATAATAATTTGTCTGTCGGGCACCATCATGGCGACCGTTCGAAATTGAATTTTCAGGTTCTCCGGTAGTTCTTTCCTGCCAGCATAGCCAGGATTCTATAACACACATTTATTCATTTTATTCTTTCATTCTATTAAACAGGTGTTTCCTCAGATCATTTGGAGTAACTTTTTCCTTTGCAAAAATGTTCTCCGCGGCTTTGTTGAGGAGTTATTAATCCTTATGTTATTATATGGCCATCATCACGATATAAAAACATAGACAAAGGAAACTAAGACAACTTTAGTGGATTATTATTATACCCTATGTTTTGTAACGCTCGGATTTTTGATTACCATAGTTATGAAAATTCCAAGTTCAGGACACATGTCTATCAGATCACCATCTGTAAAGACAAATTGCTTTTTCTTTTCCTTCTTCGCGGCAAGAACAACGGCGACTTGTTGAGCGGCAACAGACAGAACCGGTAGTTCGATTCTATTGAACTCGTCGAAACAACCCCAGGAGCCACTTTGCGCTAAGCCTTTGTAAATTCGTCCTAAACCCCTGTAATCCATTTGATCGGAACAGTTGAAAACCACCACGTATTTTGCCAGCGTCTTCCCCATGTCCTTGACGGTCTCCGTTTTTCCGGTTCCGGCTGGACCACATGGTGAACCACCCATTGACATCGACAAAGCTTGAGCCAGGGTAATATAACACCTAGAAAAGCGAATGAAAACTATATTTACTTAGTACAGTAAATTTTCTATAGATGCAAAGACCTCGGGGGATTTCTTCGCATCTATCACATTTGGTACTATTTTTTGAGCTTCAAAGGCCGAGCCGAACGTAGAGAAGGACAACGCGTGTAAAGAGAGACCACGGCACACAGTGGTCCGGATCGAAGAAGTTGGTCTCATTTTGTTATAACTTTTGAACTATTTGAGATATCGCAATGAAATTTTCACCAAAAATATTTAAAAAATAGTAATTCTTACCTAGAGATAATTAAATATTTTTTTGCATTTGTTAAACAATAATTTTTACTAACTTGACATTGATATTTTTTATTAAAAAATTCAAATATAGTTTTTCAACCTTTTTTTACTTGTTATGAACAATCATTTTTAGTGTTGGTCTTAATCTTTAACACATAAAAGAATACTTTCCTGTGTAAAAAAGAAGAAATATTTCAAATACATATTGCGACTAAAATGGTACTAACATTATATTCAGTCAATATTACCACAAATAAAAAAGTCAGCTAACAAACTAAACATACCATAATTTGTCTAACGTGATGATCTATGATGATCGATTGCATTAGTTAATTAATAACTCTACTGCCTCAGGATTCAGTATTTTAGAATTTCTTTTACATGTTAATCTACAGTCAGCTGCAATATTAAGTGGACACTCTTAAAAATCGCATAACTTTATAAAAATTGGTCCAAATAAATTGGTCAATTAAACCACTAAATACACTAGAAATTATGTAGTGCTTGGTGACATTTTAATAAGAAAAATACCATAAATAAGTTTGTTAAAGTCCCATAAAGAAATAATGAAAAGTAAAGAGGTTTTGTAATTGGATTAGTAGTGGTTCACACCAATATAACCGACCCGGTGTCGGACTACGCACCATGTTTATACTGCTCGGCGACCAAGGCAATTCGAGCTTCTTACTAAGAAGTTCTTAGCTCCCCTCGGGGTGTGCCCCCCAGTGCAAGAGAGAGTGATTGTGGAGACCCTCAGGAATAGTAATCGCGATTTCACTGTAGCTATTACAACAGAGCGATTTGCGAAGAATTTCTTCTTCGTATAAATTCTAATTTATACTATATATATAATAAAAAAGTATAAATTCTTCGCAAGTCTATCTGTTGTAACAGCGCCCGCTCTAGCGGTTACGTCGCCCCGGACAAAAAGACAAATTGCCGCCCCTTAAGAATATATGTATATATATTTTTTAAATGAAGGTACATACTTTTTCAATAAAAATCAAATCATTTCATTTAAATTTTAATAAAAGCATGTATTTAGAAAGAAACATATAACATAACATTGATAATCAAGCAGTGCAAAACAGTAGAAATTAATTAAGAAATATCTGTACCTAGCCACAAATTGTTAACCGTATAATTTTTTACATTTTTAAATGCTGTTAAAAATGTGTATTATTGCACAAACAATCAAAATGCCATTATTTTAAAAATAAAACAAGGTAACATCAACTACGCTAAAATCACAAAAATCTTTTTTTTCTTACTTTCAGTTCCCCAAACTTTTTTATTACATCTTTTAAATTTATTTGATCAGCAATTTCATGCTCAATTGCCAAAATGGTCACACCATTATGACCATCTTGTGTAATAGTCGAACGTAAAAAGTTCTTAATTAATTTTGATTTAGAGAAACTCCTTTCGCCACTTGCTACAGTTATTGGCATCGTTAGCAACATTCTTAAAGCAATAGTAAGATTTGGGGCAAAATTTAATTTTGTAATTAAGCTCAGTACATTGCTTAGGCTTTCTCTTTTGTCTAAAAGCGCAGATACTGCTGAAATTTCATCTGCTAATTCTACGTAATGTGAAATGTTCTATTAATTGAGTATTTATCACATCAAGATTTTCTTAAACTTACAGTCAAAACGGCGCTCCGGACAAATGTCCGGGTTGCCCGCCCTAGAGCGGGCTCTAGTTGTAGCTATTTAATTATTCACACCAAATCCCGACAATTTGTAAATGTTTACTTCTCAAGATCACGCGACAACCCAACACAATTACCTGTCAGTTAAAGGGGTGATAACGAGTCGTTCTGTACAACCAAGGTATTCGTTTTGGTACGTGAAGTTTACATCCGTTATGCATATCGATGTTTTATCAAGATCCTCCTTGAAGTAAAATCTGCATTGCTTCAACCACTCGAAGTCATTTACTGATCTTACGTTTAAACGGCACTGTAAACAGTAACATAGTAAAGAGTAATAATATTTTATCATCGCAGCAAGTAGAATAGAATTTTCCATGTTGCCTACATTTTTATCTTATGATTTTACTACAGTTTGCATAATTTCTGTTTTTGTACTTCATTCTCATTTGCACGTTTGAAATGTGCCTATCGAAAAGTTTCGTTAACTTGTTAATTGAGTGCTTTTGCAATCGTGTACAGTTGTACAGGGTGTATAGAAATTATACAGGGTGTCCCAAAATTTCTGAACATCTCGTAAATGGGAGGTTCCTGGGACTATTTGAAGCGACATTTTCCTTTGCAAAAATGTTATCCGCGGCTTTGTTTAGGAGTTATTAACGAAAAACACGGACCAATCAGAGCGCGATCTAGACGCGAGTTGGCACAGTCGGCCCGGCGCGCCGACTGTCGATTGGCCGATTGGCCGAATTCATCAAATGAAAAGTGACCTTGATATCTCTAAAAAAATTACAAATAAAAACAAAAATTATTTTGGTATCGTGTGAGCCCAATGTTACCGTTCAACTTTCTCCTCAAGACATTTTATGTATCTTTGAATACAACAAAGATATTTGAGGTGAAAACGTTAGGTGACTCATACTAAAATACACGTGTACACGTGGTACGTGAACCGTGTAGTACGAATTTAAGGATCCGTGAATGCGAATCCGTGAACACGGGTCCATTCGGCACATTCGAGTCCGACAACTGAGACGTTATTGTTTTCCGATCGAATTCTTTTTTGTTGACGTTAGAAGTGAGACAATAATGAAGTTGCGGTAAATTGTTTGACGTTAAATCACTGTATATTAAAATGCATATGTAAAATAAATATACGGACACTTGTGAAATTAAAATACACGGGTACCCGTGTACTTAGTATTATGCTATATATGCAGGGTGTCCCAAAATTCGTGAACATCCCGGAAATGGGAGGTTCCTGAGACTATTTGAAGCGACATTTTCCTTTGTAAAAATGTTATCCGCGGCTTTGTTTAGGAGTTATTAACAAAAAACACAGACCAATCAGAGCGCGACCTAGACGCGAGTTGGCATAGTCGGCCAATCGACAGTTGGCGCGCCGGGCCGACTGTGCCAGCTCGCGTCTAGGTCGCGCTCTGATTGGTCCGTGTTTTTCGTTAATAACTCCTAAACAAAGCCACGGATAACATTTTTGCAAAAGAAAATGTCGCTTCAAATGGTCTCAGGAACCTCCCATTTCCGGGATTTACACGAATTTTCGGACATCCTGTATGTATAGCATTCTAATATAAATACTTTTGGTTTTACTAAATTTTTTATATTCTTCGCGTCTTGCATCATTTGATCATCGATGTATTTATATATATAATTAATATATAATTAATATATTTAATACTAAGTACACGGGTACCCGTGTATTTTAATTTGAGAAATATTCGTGTATTTGTTTTACATTTGCATTTTAATATACGGTGATTCAACGTCTTACAATTTACCGCAACTTTATTATTGTCTCACTTCTAACATCAACAGTCGAAACGAATTCGATCGGAAAACAATAACGCCTCAGTTGTCGGATTCGTGTTCGCAGCCTCGTGTAACATGGACGCGTGTAACACGGACCCGTGTAACATGGACCCGTGTACACTGATCCGTATTCACGTGTTCGTATTCACGGATCCTTAAATTCGTACTATACACGGTTCACGTACCACGTGTATTTACATACACGTGAAACGGGGATCTCTAATGTATGTATAGCTAAATTTATAAAAATGGAAAATCGGAAATAGCAGAACAATTGTAAACGATTACGATCGCCAACTGATTGCAAAAAAGAAGTCAGATTGAGACGAGGGGCCGTGACAAACACGTCGGTCGTTAACTTCTGGTTATGCGTGTGCCCAATTTTGTTAATGTAAACCCGTTTTTCGTTAAAATTCTTTTATCTGGTTACCGGAATTACCCGACAAATCGTGGCCACAGTTACGTGGGACATCCTGTATTTATTATTTTAAGTATTTCTGTTGTTGGAAATTCACATATTCTTATGCAAGAAATTTACCAGTATGTCGAATATATCCCGCTGATGTACGTGGATGGTAATCAACGTTTCAAATTTTGTCCGATCGATTTTAGACAGGTCTCTAGTTGTCTGATCGATCAAAGTATTTAGCAAATCAAGGAATCGATTGTTCGTTTCCCCCATAATCTTTTTATCCGCGCGTGCTTGAGCCAGAGCCAGCTCACTGTCCCTGGTCCAAATCATTTGTATGCCGAGCAGACCGATCTGAGCAGGCATTTTGTCCAGGAAACCAAGGAAGTTGAAGTTTACATCGTTGATCATGGAATAACACTGTCGGATTATCGAGTGCAGAGATTGCTGGGACGTTTGCAGAAGCTGCGTCAGCCATGTTTCCACCGAACCCTCTGCTCTTACAGCTTTTTCGAGCTATTTAAATTAGAAACAACAAATTCAGCTTCGTTAAGTTATAGCTATCCCTTTCAATACATATACATTGTAACCCTCGAATGGCGGAACTTGGGTCCATTTAGATCGAGAATTACACACGTGCCATGTATTACAGTGGGGAACAAAATTGAACCAATGAAAACATTTTTTAAAAAATCGCCTCATAGAAGTTAGCCCCCAATTTCAAAGTTATATGTACAGTGTCCATAGTTGAGTTGAATTGTGCTAGGTTTGTGCTAGATTATGCTCGAATATTAAAACTATAAAATCAAAAATGAGTTTTAGAGTAGCCCCCCACTTTTAACGTTTTGCAACTTTCGCTGTTGTGCCAAGTTGTGCGAAGTGGTGCTAACATGGTGCCAAAGAATTATTTTTAAAAAATGACAAGGAAAAAGTTATGGTCGATAATAGTTTCGGACATGCAAGTAACATTTAAGATAGTATCAGTTATCCAAATATTGTAGTACATAATTGCATATCTCAGATGTGCTAGCCTAGCACAAGTCAGCACAACTGCCGATTTCCTCAGTACAACGATACCAAAGGCACATTACTCTTGTAGGCGGCCCTTCGCGCTTGGATTCCATATCATTAATTGGGCCTTCTGGCCATCCAACAAACACAATATTGCATATCTGAGTTGTGCTGGCCGACTTTCCCAGCACAACGATACAGTCTTTGGAATGCGGTGGAAACGAATGCCGCACTGGGTCCAGTGATGCCAGACGGGTCACCTTTTCTCGCGCATGCGTGGCGATTTCAGCCTCGGTAAAGTACGCTTCTCGAGGAAATGTGACACCTTGAGCGCCATGCAGAATTTTAAGAAATTGATCTTCATGGAGCCTACTCCATGTTTGGTTCTTTGACTTTTGCACTCCCAAGTCGTCCATTTGGACCACTGTGCGTCCCGTCAATTATAGCGGTACATTCCCGCCGATATAGCTGCCTTAGGACTCTGCTACATCAACGCCTCATCATAGATACGTTACTGTTTTGGACGCACATGCGCGAGAAAAGGTGACCTGTCTGGCATCACTGACTGGGTCTTTAAACTGTTGTGTTTACGTTTACATTGATCACTTTCAGAGTTGTAGAAGCGAATTTTGACCGCTGAACGCGGTGTAGGTCTTTAATTGGTCTTCCTGGCCATCCAACAAACACAATATTGCATATCTGAGTTGTGCTGGACGACTTTCCCAGCACAACGATACAGTCTTCCGAATGCGGTGGAAGCGAATGCCGCACTGAGTCTTTCAACTGTTGTGTTTACATTGATCACTTTCAGAGTCGTAGAAGCGAGTTTTGACCGCTGAACGTGGTGTAGGTCTTTAAAAAGCTGTGTTTACATTGATCACTTATGCAGCAGTGGAAGCGGGAGGGGCGGTTCCTATTGAATAAAACTGCAAATGGTAATCTAGTGGGTCAAAATGTGGCAAATATAACAAGTGAAGTAGAACATCTCATTAAAGCAGTTTCTTTGGCTAGTTTTGGAATATGTAATGTTGCATTGGCATGCTGAACAATCACTTTGTCACGTTTACTTTATATTCCGGACATAATATACATAAGTCTTATAGTTTGTTTATAGTAATATCACATACTGATCGTCCATCAGGAGATGGCAGTGATTTCGACAGTGTAGCGAAGGAGGATCTGTGAGACCCCACACTTGACGCCAGGCTGCGAACCCCACTCATACGCTTAGGTTCTGGCGGGAACGGTCGACGTAAGAGCTGAGCGTGACCACATCGCTATGTTTCAGCACCGACTATACAGGATGAGTTCGAAGAAACAGAACACCTAAATATCTCCGTTACTTTTCGTTGTAGAAAAAACTTCTTAGGACAAAGTTACACTGTTTGAAGGGCCACATGTAACGGTGTAAGGGAAAAATTTTCAAGGTCCTTTTTTTATGAGATTTCAAGGTCATCGATGTTTTTTTAAATGAAATGATATATCTTCATTAACGTAATGTTGTAGCTGACAAAATAACGACTTCATCCATGTAACACAATTTGACTTATAAATGACCTTCAACCCAGAAAAATGGAATAAATAAAATTCAACGTGTAAGATTCATTTGCTTTATTTCTGTTACGCAAAATGTTCAAAAATATTCCCTTGAGCTGCTATACATTCATTTAGCCGTGAAGTTACAGAGCCTACTGCTGTGTAATTCATTTCTGAGTAAATCGACGCACAAGCCCTGATAATTCTTTCTTTCATGTCGTCTACAGTGGTTGGTGGTTCATGATAAACATCGTCTTTTAGTTTTCCCTATAGGTAGAAATCAAGGGGTGTAAGATCTGGTGAGCGAGCTGGCCATAATACGGGTCCGTTACGTCCAATCCAACGATTTGGAAACTTGTTATTTAAGAATTGTGTTACGACACGGGAAGAATGGGCTGGACATCCGTCATGTTGATACCACATATCTTCACGAATGTCCAAGGGTGTATTTTCCAGGAGAACTGGTAACGATTCTCGTAAAAATGCAATGTATTTTTCTGTATTTAATGTTCCGTTAATAAAGCGAGACCCAATTATTTGGTTATCTAAAATTCTGCACCAAACATTGACGGACCATGGTCTTTGTTTGTCGACTGTCCGTAACCACCGCGGATTTTCAGATGACCAATAATGCGTGTTTTTAAATGTATCTGCCCGTGATTCGTAAACGAAGCTTCATCGGTAAATAATACTTTATTAAAAAATGCTATATCGTTTATCAATTGACTCAATCCCCACTGACAAAAGTTTACACGATTTCAGAGACAAAGTCTCTACCATGAAGTTCTTGGTGAATTGATAGGTGATAGGGGTGAAATTTTTGTTCATGGAGTATTTGCACTACACATTTTTGACTAATGCCACTTTCTCGTGCGATTTGCCGCGTACTAGTATGAGGGTTTGTATCCACTGCTGCCAGAACATTAATTGTGTTTGCTTCATTGCTTACAGTCCTCACCTTCGTACATTTTTTATTTTCAACACTACCAGTTTCACGGAATTTATTTATCAAACTGAAGTAAGAGGAAACTGATGGACAATTACGATTAGGAAATCGGTCCTTGTACAACCGCACTGCTTCTCTTAAACACTGTCGACTTTCTCCATAAATGAAAATCATATCAATCCTGTCTTCCTTCGAGTAACGCATTGTGATACGTTCATTGATAAACTAATAGATTAGAAATCTTAGAAACAGTGGAAATCTGATAGCAAGGTCTTCAGAGTAATTAGTAGTTGATAAACACGATTCTGTACGAACGCATAGGTGAAGGTATATCATAAATGTCTTCCTGTCAACACCGAATCTGTTATTATGTTGTGTATTGCGTAACATTTGAATGTATAGCAGCTCAAGGGAATATTTATGAACATTTTGCGTAACAGAAATAAAGCAAATGAATCTTACACGTTGAATTTTATTTATTCCATTTTTCTGGGTTGAAGGTCATTTGTAGGTCAAATTGTGTTACATGGATGAATTCGTTATTTTGTCAGCTACAACATTACGTTAACGAAGATATATCATTCCATTTAAAAAAACATTGATGACCTTGAAATCTCAATAAAAAATGACCTTGAAAATTTTTTCCCTTACGCCATTACATGTGGCCCTTCAAACAGTGTAACTTTGTCCTAAGAAGTTTTGTTTACAACGAAAAGTAACGGAGATATGTAGGTGTTCTGTTTCTTCGGACTCACCCTTGTATAGATATAAGGATAGACCTCTCGTTCAATGTATATTTGCGGCCCACTTTTCGGGGGTCACGTAACCCCATTACCATTTTCATGTCACGCGATTTAGACGAGTTTATGCCAAAATCTTCGTGCCACAAATAAATAAATAAGTCTATTTCCGTTCTTTTTTTATATATATATATAAAGGAGTGGTCAAAAAAATGCATTACGCACGTAGTGCGGGGCTCGGGTCGCAGATGTTCGGCAACCCATACCCACTAAAAAAAACCAATCCACTCCCGGGACGACTCATGAGGCGCCCCTCTATTTCGCTAGTGCCCAAGCCGTTGAAGTCCAAGGCGCTTCTCGCATTTCTCTCGGCTTCGGCTCGGGCTCTCCTTCACACCTGTTCTTGGCTCGTAACTCTATTTCTGTTCTGAATCGTTGTTTCGCGTGCTGGATCGCTTCGTTTTCGTTGCAAATAGGCGAAATGAAAATGGTGATGGGGTTACGTGATCCCACAAAAGTGGGCCGCAAAACTACATTGAATGATAAATCTAACCTTATACCTCGTTGGTGGTTCCAGTGACACTAATACGCGCATTTGCTGTCTTCTTCAAGCGATTCGGCCAATAGCGGAAGACGTATACCTATTTGTATTGTATCATAAAACAATGAATGCATAAAGATTTGAATCAATCTAGCCATGGCTGCCATGAAGTATGAAGTCGTCAAAAACATCCGCCTTGCGAGGGTTAAATGCTTATTTTTTGGTAAAATACATACCAAAATGGTTTCACCCTCGGAGGATATAATAGCGGTCATCTTGTTGTACTCGATATCGTGAAACTTGACGTGACGCGTGTTGTCGAAAATGGACAACAGGTGATTTTGTATTGTGTGAGAATCGGATGCTTGGCCAAGGATTTCCAACAGGGCTGGATCCGACACGAAGAAGAACCTTGGAAACATCATACGTTTCTTCTCCAAATACCTATAGTCACATTTATGAAAACCACATTTACCATATTACCAATGAGGTGTCACATTACCACCTATTCCTCTAATAGTTCTATAACACGTGTAATACTGTGGGATCAGGACCCCCTGACCAAATATGTACACGTATACGACAATACTAGTGCAATAATGAAACTTCTTTATTTTTTGCTTATTTCTAATGAAATTTTACCAATATATTTGCGATACTTTTCTGATTACAATGACATCAAACAAGATACAATTTGGCACACATTTACTATACATGTACATCATAACTTACAATTTAACTGAAAGAGAGAAAATTATGTTCTTAAAGAATTAGACTAGAATTTTACAAATTAACGAAGCTACAGCCCGCTGGAGGTTTTTAAACGACTAATATTAATTAGAAAAACGTGACAAATATGAGAAAGGTTGTGTCAGAAGAGAGTTGAAAATAAAAAAGTTACATTGGTATTTTAAACAAGACAATAAGTTCTGAACTTCTGCCGATCGTCACGATTGCTGTTTCTCTTTTTTTACTACCGTCAATTAAACCACTAAATACAGCTGAAATTCGTGAAATATCGTGTTTAGTGTGATTTTAATCAGAAAAATGCCACAAATAAGTGGTCAACAAGAAAGTAATCGTACTTTCTGAGAAAAAGGCGGTTATTTTGGTTTCAAGACCACGCTTGGAGCAGAATTTGATGGCGCAATTCCATGCCAAGCCTTGTCCTCGTGAAGAGGGCAGGTCGGCTGCACTAGATTCGCCAAGAACAGGAGTGGAGAAAGCCCAATCTCATGGAGGTTGAGAGAAATTAGGACAGCGGGTCCTCAACCCCCGGTTATATCAGGGAAGTTCAGTGGAGGAGCGGTCCATTGCCCGTTCGAGTGAGGTTAAGGCTTTTAGTGGGTATGGGTACGCCGACCATCTGGGCCCGAATCCAACACTACCCCCTTTCGGGGTGTACGTAAGACATTTCCCCACTCAGTCTTAATAAAAAAGGAAAAGAGAAAAAAAGGTCGGCCGCACTAAGAGCGGACCCAACCTTGCTTTCAGAGTAAATATCAGGAAAAATCGGAGTAAACTTTGATGTAGGAGGGAAAATGGAATTAAATGATTGAAAATACATGAAACTTAAAATTATATTGCCGCTTAAGATGGTCAAAAATGCCCTTACAGTTATTTGAAAGCATCAAAACCATATATTTTTTGCATTACAATAACCTCAAGAGATATTTATGTCCTTATTTAAACGGAAAATCCTGTATATTCAAACAAAAGAATCTTCTGATCCGTATCATAAATGTTCCACGGTATACAAAGTTTTTCTTTCAAATAACTATAAACGGGAATTTCTTTCTCATGAATCTTACAGAAAGAAAGATTTTTGTATGTATTTTACTTAAAAATGTTACTTAAATATTTTTAAAACATTAAAAAAATATTGTTGAAATCACATGAACAAACCATATAATAAGAAATTGAAACAATAAAGTTTGATGTATGGAAAAAAATTTTGCAATCGACAGGATTGGAACTCCTGTGCCAACGGGCGATGTTGTAAGCGTTGCGAACATTCAGGTATATATCCCACAGAATACAATTTTTTCTTTCTTTCAAATCACGTTTTTCAGGTCAAACAATTGCATGTATCAATATAATAACGCTAAAAATTACGTAATATACACCCACGGTAAAGCCAACAAGTGTAACTTTCCTCCTTATAGCAGAAACGTCGAAAAAATTCGGTTTTTATTGTTTTTGATAATGTTATCCCACAATAAAAAATCTGCAAAAAATTGATGACACTGCCTGTTATAGTACTTTATCAGGGAACCAAACAGTAGAATGGCATGTTTTCATATTTTCGAGAAAAAAATGTTTTCCGATTCTTTGGGGGTTTTTTATTTTTTACGGCCACAGTTTGTATAAAAAAATCTGAAAAAATTCTCAAAAATGCGCCTTAGGATCCAAAACATGTCACATTTTTTTCAGAATTTTAGAACGCATTTGAGAACGGAAAATGCGCCGGAAAGCGCAAAATCTATTTTACCCTGTAACTACCCTCACGGGCAAGCTAGAGGGCTGAACATTTACTCGGAGGGGTTTTTCTAGGTCAGCTTTCGAATGGTTCAATAGCCATTGAAAAAAGCTCTAAGGGCATTTTTGACCATCTTAATCGCCTTTTCTCCGATTTTTCCGATATTCATTCTTAGAGCAAAGTCGTAGTTTCTTGGCATGGACTTGGCGCGGAATTGTGCCTGCAAACTTTAGGCTCGGAATATAGCGATAAATTTTGGTTGCAAATTCACATTTGTCATATTACCAATAAGGAGCCACATTACCACCTATTCGTCTAATAACATGCTATCCTCTTAACATTCTCTATAGCATGCGTAATATTGACGAATCAGGACCCCCAGACCAAATATGTATGGAAATTAGGAAAAGTCGGAGTGTTCCGTGGGTGTGCGCTAGGGAGGTTCTTATTTTCCAACTTTCGAATTTTGTTGGTTTTACACTCCTTCGTTGTGAGACTTGGTGAAAAAATGACATGTGAAAAATTTCAGCTGAATCGGACAACGGGAAAACGTGCCGCATCGGGCTTGAAAATTTTTTGTTTTTGAAACTTGGTTTTCTCGATTACAGTACATCGTCATTATAAATTACTATATTTCGTTGAATTTGTCTTTCCATGCTCTATAACTATTTGCAAATAAAATACAAGATCATTGTAAAGAAAAAATTCGAAACTTTGATATTTCGAAAATTGGTTTTCAAAAGACAACTTTTTCTTTAGAATTATATTTACTTCTTTACATAATATCACTTTTGTACGACACATTTAAAAAATTTTTTTATAAACAAGACTTGAATTTTAATGGAGTAATTAATACCTTCTTCAAACAGAATTTTCTGAACATAAATATATATACATACAGGGTGTTTATTTCATCTTCAACACCTAAATTATTTCCGCTACTATCAAAAGTAAGAAAAAGTAACTAAACAAGATGTACATGGTTTTAAGACGCGAATCAGATGGTAATAAAAAAATTCCTTTCAAGGTCATTTTAACATTTTCTTCAAGGTCACTGTATTTTTTGCATATTAACATGTATTTTTCATAATGCAATGTAGTAGTCGGCGTGAAGATGAGTTCAACGACCTACACACCATGAACTTGAAGTGACCTCAAAGGCGAAAAAATCAGTTTCAGTTTGAAGAATACAAAGGTAATAGAACGAAAAGGGTAATATCACCTTCTTTTTTTAGTTACACAAAATGCTGGCCGTCCGCAGCAAGACACGTCAGTACACGAGAAGTCCAAAAAAAGTTAAGAACCTACTGTTTATAACGAAAGTCCCACGACGCCACGAGAAGTGAATTATTGAATGGCATTTCTTATGGCATTTCCGCGATTCATGGTGGTTCACATCTTCCGGCGTCGCACAGTGGGGTATTTGGCCAGTTTAGCGCGCCAAAAGTCAATATTTTTAGTTTGTTCAAAATGACTAAAACGTTTTGCTCATAAATCTGAATATACATATATGCGAGTAATCTACAATAATATTTTTCCATAGAGAGTACTATTTAGTAACATTCAGATACTTGAAAGTAACATTTCTTGTGACCGAGAGAAGTGTCGAAAAACTTGTGTTAAAGGAATGATTTGTTTCACAAGTTTAGTGTATAAAATCGAGATAGGACCAAATCTAGGATGTAAAGGAAGGTGTATAGATTAATTTCATGGCTTTTTTTTATTCCCCTCGGTGGTTTTGATAGATTAAACAATCGAAATAATATATATTTTTTTTCAGAAAATGAATATACAGGGTGGCCCACATAACTCTGAACAGCTCAATATCTCCGTTACTTTACGTTGTACAAAAAAACTTCGTAGGACAAAGTTACACTGTTTGAAGGGCCACATATAACGGTTTAAGGGAAAAAAAATTTCATGGTCATTTTTATGAGATTTCAAGGTTATCGATGTTTTTTTAGATGGAATGAGGTATTTTTTAATACATCAATCGATGCAGCTGGACATTCTTTATAAAAAAGTACTAATCTATGTATATCGAAAAGTTAGTAGTTCAGGAGATATTTCAATTTAAATAACTCCAAAATACCATTACTGTCGTACTAAGGCGTTACACAAGTCAGTAAACACTAACGCCTTAGTACGACAGTAATGGTATTTTGGAGTTATTTAAATTGAAATATCTCCTGAACTACTAACTTTTCGATATACATAGATTAGTACTTTTTTATAAAGAATGTCCAGCTGCATCGATTGATGTATTAAAAAATACCTCATTCCATCTAAAAAAACATCGATAACCTTGAAATCTCATAAAATGATCTTGAAATTTTGTTTCCCTTACACCGTTATATGTGGCCCTTCAAACAGTGTAACTTTGTCCTACGAAGTTTTTTTGTACAACGAAAAGTAACGGAGATATTGAGCTGTTCAGAGTTATGTGGGCCACCCTGTATATATCATGTAATAACTTTTTTTCTCAGCATAAGTCCCCTTTAATTTTTTGCGAGGATAATCAGTAGACATTGCTTCATATAATCCATAAAAGTTTAGATGCCAACAAGTGCCAATTTACAAGATATTTAGCTTTTTGTGCGATACATATCACTCTATACATATCAAATCTTTACCACAGCAACGCGTGAAATTGGTTTGCAATAGTAATTTCTCTTAATCTGACGAAAAAATGTTTGAAATAAAAGTTTAACAGTACTAACATAGTTATAAGCTTCAATATATGTATAAAACTTCGAAAAAACAAGGTCGCTTTGATTTTTTAAACATTAAGTTGTATTTTTGATTTGATAGTGTTGTAGCTGGTGTTAAGACGAATTCAACGATATATAATAGTATGACCTTCACACTATTAGTAACGTCGCTTTAGTTTTGGCGCGCTAAACTGGCCAAACAGCCCACTATGCGTCGTGGGACTTTCATTATAAACAGTAGATTTTTAACTTTTTTTTAGACTTCTCGTGTACAGACGTGTCTTGCTGCGGACGGCCAGCATTTTGAGTAACTAAAAAATAATTATTTAAATAAAAATAAATTTTTAAAAAATACCACGTTTTTAAAACGGACTAAAAAGTATAAAATAAAATTTTTAAAAACGGACTAAAAAGTATAAAATAATTTTTTCTAGCCCCGTACAGATTCCTAACCCCGTACATGTTGTCCTGAAAATTTGTGATTGTGAATTTTGAATAGCTATGAAAATACTTGTAAGATTTAAAACGAAAAACGTGGGGCGCAAGATAATACATAGTAAGGAGTGTAGAGAGTAAGGAAATTCTCTAGAGGAAACCCGCAACGAAACTCCGCTGAGGAAACTCGCAAAACAGTTCATATCATTTGCAGTGCAATAAAATTGGTAGTGATTTAGGTGTTCATGTATCAATTATCTATTGCATGCGCCCCACGTTTTTCGTTTTAAATCTTACAAGTATTTTCATAGCTATTCAAAATTCACAATCACAAATGTTCAGGACTATCTGTACGGGGTTAGGAATCTGTATGGGGCTAGAAAAAATTATTTTATACTTTTTAGTCCGTTTTAAAAACGTGGTATTTTTTAAAAATTTATTTTTGTTTAAATAATTATTTTCTGCTTTTTAGCCTTATATGTGTGAAATTTTGCAATCGATTTTGAACATTTTGATGAGATTATAACAGAGACATGTAGTAAATTTCAGACGGTATTGCGACGCGTCATATCGAAAACGAACGCCGTGGTAAAATGTCAAAGATAAAGGTTCGACGGAGAATTTCGGTGTAACTGTTCTCTCGCTTGGTAAACAAACAGTATACTATAATAATACGTAGTAACTTTGTAAACACCGCACGGAGCTCGAACGCACACTCACGCACACTGAGCTCCTTCGGTGCGAAGCAGGTCAGTGGAGTGGGGATGAGTCAGAGTGGGAACACGTAGTAGAGTGGGGACGCTGAACGCGAAGACGTACTACGTCACGCGGCACAGTGGGGTATTTGGCCTGAAAAAGTGGAAAAAACTATTGTAACGTTATTTATAGGCTCAAGGTTATAATATTATATATCGTTAGATTCGCCTTAAGATCAGCTACAACATTATGAAATCCAAAATACATTTTAGTATTTGAAAAATCAAATTTACCTCAATTTTTTGAAAAAAAAAAATTTTTTTTAACTTTTATATATTGAAATTTGTAGACGTCTGTATACTGTTCCTCTTTTGTTCGAAACATTTTTTCCTCAGATTATCGAGAACCCCTGAAAAAGCAAGGCGATAGTGGAATATTTGCACTATTATAACTTGAAAAATATTTAAGAAAAAGATATTTTAATACAGTGTTTTGGAAAGCTGTCAAAACAAGCTACAAGAATATGCAACAAAAAATAGGGAGTTCTATTTAAGAAATGGAAGATGACCTTCACGTGATTTTCAAACGACTATCCAAGGTCAAATCAATGACACCATTTTATGCCCCCCTCTAAACCATACAACTTTTGTCTGAAACATTTTTCTCCAAAATAGCTTCATTTTCCAGATATACATCTGTTTCACGTTAAATGCCTCACCCGGTATATTATAAGAATATTTTTAAATGATTACCATAAATTTTCATCGGAAAATACATAAGAAATTTCTTTCTCGGATAATGTTTCTTCTTCATTTGAGGCCAAGCGTAGCCGAACGTACGCGTACGCGAAACGCTGCTAAACACTTAATTCTAAATTAGCTATAAAATTTGAATCCGGACGTATCCGGAATCAAACCTTGTTGGCTTATAATCACGAATCTTTACCGAATGTAATGACACCAAAAAGAGCACTCAATACGGCTTTATACTATAACAAAATTGTCAATAAAGTTTTGTAATTTTTAAAAAGCTTACAGAATGATTGGTAATATTCAAATATTAATAACTATACTAATTTAGATGATAACAAAATAAAATCTATGCGAAAGTGCTCTGTATACCTACCTGAACAACTTTTGTAATACAAGATTTACAGAATTTCCCTTCAAACACATGAAAATCGCCAATGAACAGACGCTGTCTTAGAGACTGTTTAAGAACGCCAAGCGCGCCTTAAAATCTCTCGACTTTCGATGAAGTTTACTACTTCACGGGTGTACAAATAGAAAAAATAATATTGCAGCCTTATTCTTCAGACCTTCAACTACAACGAACAACAAAAATTGTATGCCATACGCAAAAATTTAGAAATTGAATTTTTTCCACTTTTTCGGGCCAAATACCCCACTGTGCGCGGCAGGGGGGGGAGGAGGTGCAATGGTTCAAATTATTAATAATTTATATCTCCTGAACGCATAGGCTTTTTTAAAAAAAATTTTTTAAATATTGCATTGTCATCCAGTTCTGAGCTATGTTTAAAATTTCAAGTCTCTAGCTCATCGGGAAGTTAGTTTAAAATCAATTGCAAAATTTGTACCGAACAAACAGACAAATAAGAAAGCGAGCTAATAAAAACGTGATAAAAAGTTGTTCAGAATGATGACCTTGACAACATATTTCAAGATGATGAAAATCTGAGATGAGGCCCTCTTTCTAAACAATTACCCTGAAAGCTCACCCTATATATGTATGGTCAGAGTGAGACCCTGTTTTTTTTCTCTCATCTCCGCAGCGTGTTTACAAGCAAAAACGTGGTAAAATGTAAACAAACGCCGCGCCGGGACAGGCTTACGTTGCCGCGGAGCGTGCAAGAATACGAAAAATTCAATACAGTATTAGCGATAGTTTTTTGCAAATATCTCGAAAACTAAAAGCGGACCCCCCTATATTGGACAAGGAAAAAGTTGTTCAAAACGTGTTGCTGTATAACATATTAAAATTTCATCAAAATCGGAGGACGCAGACCTGTTCGCAATAATTACCAAATAATCTTTTATTTGCAAATAAGAAATAATAAATGCATCATTTTTGGAATTATTTAAATAATTTTTATTTAAATAAAAAGTTTAGTTATTATTTGTTTGCAATTAATATCACACGTTTATTTATTATTTCGACCGAAAATCTCGGTGTAACTGTCCTTTCGATTGATAAACATACATTATAGTATAATAATACGTAGTAACTTTGTAAACACCGCACGGAGGTCAAACGCACACTGACGCACACTGAGCTCCTTCAGTGCAGTGCTTCGATCGGTGGCACCTTTTTCTCGCGCATGCGCGAGAAAACAGTAACGTATCTACTATTGGGTTGCGGAGCGGCCAGAGCACTGAATTGGCGGGAGTGTGCAGTGTACCGGTGTTATTGGCGGGACGAGTGGAACGAGAGTTTTATTATGTATTCTTTTGCGTAGTTATTGTAGTGCTCTTTCCCTATCCCATCCTCAAAATAAAGAATAAGTTTCAATTATAAAAGTCTGCGGGGTGCTCAAGCTACCCGATTTCATCGATATAGTTACGTTACTGACGCTGAAATTGTCGCGCATGCGCGAGAAAAGGTGCCACCGATCGAAGCACTGCTTCAGTGTTCCGATTGAACCCACCGTTTTTTGCGCATGCACGGCCAAGACAGTAGCGTGTCTACAATGACATAGCAGAGCGGCCAGGGCCCTGACGCCTTGAGGCAGTTATATTGGCAGGAATGTACCGAAACAATCTGTTTCGGACAAAAAGACTGTAGAACGTGTCCTACGAGATACAAAATATACAGAAATACTTATATTATACATTCATTTTTCAGAATCAAATCATACCAATTTTTTAAAAGTCTGCGGTGTGCTCAAGCTACCCGATTTTATCGAAGTGGTTACGTTACTGAGGCTGAAATTGCCGCGCATGCGCGAAAAACGGTGGGTTCGATGGGAACACTGAGCTCCTTCGGTGCGAAGCGGGTCAGTGGAGTGGGCATGAGTCAGAGTGGGAACGCGTAGTGGAGTAGGGAGCGCTGTCGCGCGGCGTGGCGATCGCTGAACGCGATGACGGGGGGGGGGGCGATGACGGTTTCGCGGGGTGGGGTGAACAGGTAAATATTTAATTGTTATTTCTCCGAAACGGATAGACTTTTAAAAAAATTTTTTTTTGAATAATCCATTGTCATCCAGTTCTGAGCCATGTAACCGATTTCAAGTCTCTAGCTCACCAGGAAGTTAGTTTAAAATCAATTGCAAAATTTTCCACCGAACAAACAGACAAACAATCAAGAATGCGAGCTAATAAAAACGTCGTAAAAAGAAGGTGATATTACCGTTTTCGTTCTATTACTTTTGTATTCTTCAAACTGAAACTGATTTTTTCGTCTTCAAGGCCATTTCAAGGTCATGGTGTGTAGGTCGTTGAACTCATCTTGACGACGACTACAACATTGCATTATAAAAATACATGTTAATATGCAAAAAGATACAGTGACCTTGAACAAACTGTTAAAATGACCTTCAAAGGATTCTTTTTATTACCATCTGATGCGCGTCTTAATACCATGTACATTCTATTTAGTTATTTTTTCTTACTTTTAATAGTAGCGGAAATAATTTAGGATGTTCAAGATAAAATGAACACCCTGTGTGTATAGTATATTGTATACGTACATAATTGTAAACAACTTAGCAAATATTGTCAATATTTTAGAAAATTTTGTAAATATTACAACGAAATTTCAAAGTTGCGAATTGTACAGGGTGTTTCGTCTAAAACAGGACACCTAAATATCTCTTCAGGTTATTGTGATGCAAAAAATATTTGTTACGTAATGTACATGGTGTCAATGGACCAAATATTTGGCACGAATATTTTTTTCCAGAGGTCATTTTTTTCGGAGTTATCAAGGTCATCGATGTTTTTTGATACATAACTACATTTTTATTTTATTACATCGGGTAACTGATCGAAAAATACATTCAGATATGTATAATAACATGACCTTGAGCTTGATCTGAAGGTAAAACTTTAATTTTCGAAGGTCAAGATCATTTCAAGGTCATGTTATTATACATATCTGAATGTATTTTTCGATTAGTTACGGTGCAATAAAATAAAAATGTAGTTATGTATCAAAAAACATCGATGACCTTGATAACTCCGAAAAAAATGGCCTCCGGAAATAATATTCATGCACACTACCTAACAAATATTTTTTGCATCACAATAACCTGAAGAGATATTTAGGTGCCCTGTTTTAGACGAAACACCCTGTATAGTTATAGAGGATGGAAAGACAAATTCAACGATATACAATGAGACCCCGCTTATTTCGAGCGCTAAACGAAACACTCCTATTCCAATACTACCGCGTAATACTTGAAACAGCGTTAAGCGGAGCGGTGTTAAAAGAGGTCTCACTATACATGTAGAAATGTACACATGGTGGGGCGTTAATCCTGACCAACTGTAATGTCTCGAAAACTAAATTCCAGAGAAAAAAATATTTTTAATAAAAAGTTTGAGTCAAGGAGGGGCTGATGCAGCAGTCATATCCGTTTTAAATTTTCATCATGTTTTCAAGGTCATTCCAAGGTCAACTTCATTTTTTTAAATAGAATGAGGTATTTTTTAATACATACATACATGCAGCTGGACATTCGTTATAAAAAAGTACTAATTTATGTACGTCGAAAAGTTAGTAGTTCAGGAAATATTTCAATTTAAATAACTCTAGAACACCATTACTGTCGTACTAAGACGTTACACCAGTAAATAAACGCTAACGTCTTATTAGTACGACAGTAATGGTGTTTTAGAGTTATTTAAATTGAAATATCTCCTGAACTACTAACTTTTCGACATACAGAGATTAGTACTTTTTTATAACGAATGTCCAGCTGCACCGATTGATGTATTTAAAAAATACGTAATTCCATTAAAAAAATGAAGTTGACCTTGGCATGACCTTGACAACACGATGGAAATTTAAAATAGATATGACTGCTGCATCAGCCCCTCCATGACTTAAACTTTTTAATTGGAATATTTTTTTCTCTGGAATTTAGTTTTCGAGATATTCCAGGTGGTCAGAATAAACGCCCCACCCTGTATTTACGATGTAGTATAATAGAGAAGACCAAGTTTGAATAATAAATATTTTCAAGTACGATGCGGTACGGGTTCCCATTGTCCGATTGAACTAAAATTTGGCACATTCCATTGTTTCACCAGGTGTTACAACTTAGAGGAATAAGACCAAGAAAATTAAAAAACAAATGTTTGGCTCCTTTAGCTATGGATCACCGTAATGTTCTCGTTAGCTTGTCAATCACACCAGTGAGGTCGCGGGTTTGTTTGCTGCTGACGGTTCCCTCTTTTTCCTGAAATCCTACAGCATACATATACTTGCCCGCTCAGTGATTTTTGGCACAATTCCAATTGCTCTTGTAGATGCGGTAGAAGTTGCTTCAGCAAATCGTCCCCTACGCAGCAAGGTACCACGCCCGGGGTTTCGTGGGCTCTTTGCATGATCTTCTGCCAGCTTTTATCGATTTTGCTAAATCTCTTCGCCTCTTTCGGTAGCTGCTTCGCGATATCCCCACCGACGAACACCGCCTCCAGATACACCCACATATTCTGCACCAGCAGCCATCTTTCCAAAATCTCGTTAGTATTCGACAGATCCGTCAGCCACTGTTGTATCTGCTTGCGGAACGGCGCGTTGTATCGGTTCGACATTAGAGAGCCAAGGACCATCAAGCTGTCCTCGAGCTGACCGATCGTCTCTGCCGTGGTGTCTCCTCTCAGTAACAACTCCCCTCTGTTATTGAACGTCATGAATGTCAGTTCGTGGGATGACCACTCGTTCACGACTGTCCGTAATTTCGCCTCAATGTCCTTTTCCTTCATAGCTGAGATGCAGATGTCCTCGATGTCCTCTTTGTACTTTAACAATGGCGCCTCGAGGATGTTCTTCAGACAGAATCCCTCGTTTTCAAGATCGAACGAATAGCCTGTCACTTCCACGATCCTGTGCCAGTGGCGCGGCTTCATGGCTTTGTTGGCCATTAATTCGAGAAGGGGACACATGTCGTTGAAATCGTCGATGGTTTTTTTCAACGCGAAGAACGCCGGCCACTCT
Organism: Lasioglossum pauxillum; assembly: GCA_933228785.1. NCBI lineage: Eukaryota > Metazoa > Arthropoda > Insecta > Hymenoptera > Halictidae > Lasioglossum > Lasioglossum pauxillum. The sequence continues at coordinate 32,338,173 of OW121703.1, forward strand.
TTCAGCCCTTTCGGCAACTTGCGGCACCGGTTTTGGAATTCCATTAGCTCGTTATTTATATCCTCGATATTTACCTGAACAATATAAGTGCATTTCGAAATTAACCCTCTTAGTACCTAGCAAATCTTTTCAATTTCGGCTAAGAATACTCTAGAACAGGCATGCACAAGTCGACGGCTGGCGAGAGCGAACTCTCGCCTCAGCTCGTGAGCCAAGTCCTGAACTGGCTGGCACACGTCGGGTGGGGAGAACTGCAACAGTATGCTTGTGAACTTGTGCTACACTCACATGCTTAGTGGGTTCCCTTACCATACGTCCAAGCTGGGTTTCGGTATGTAGCTCTCGGAGCTACGAGTTGTGCATGCCTGCTTTAGAACAATGATGAGCAACTCGCGGACTGAAGTCGGTCAAAAGTGAAAACCTAATACTACACGCGGGCCGCAACGAACACGATATTAAATATTTTACTCTTTAACAGCCGCCCCTCTCTCTCCACACCAACCTACTTGGGCTATAGGTACCTTTCCGAGATCCTGTCTATGATTCTGTATATTTTAGTTACTGTTCAGTGACAGCGCGTACGAGAATAAAGTGTACTTGTAACCTAAATTTAACAAAAGTTTTTTGCAATTATGTCGGGAACTAAGTCCGAGTGACACGTAGTTGTACAGGGTGTCTCACGAAATTGTTTCAGGTCATAACTTCGTTATTAATGTATTTACGAAAAAAAATCAAGGGAGAAAGATAAATGGTTCGAAGAATGCTACATTCGTAGGCCCTTAGATTAGTTTCCTATTCCTTGGAATGATATTGAAGATATTTTGTCAAAATATCATTTATTATAAACACATGGATGATTACACCCTAATAGCACAAAATATTGTATACACATTCATCTAGTATTAAATAGAGATCCATCTGTTTTTAATATTCAAATATACATACGATATTTATTTGACATTACGTAACAAATTTTTTGTTAAACAAGCAGGAAATATCTATTTCATGTTACGAGAAAAATATTATTTTCTAAATATAAAATGAATTTATATTTAATATTAGAAATATAGGGTGCGTCGCCAAAATCCGGACAAATTAAACATTTTTTTCAAACATAATTTTTATTGCGAAAATTGCGAAGTCTATAATATTTTTTTTTTGTAAATTGTTTGTTGGTTCATATAGAATACATTCACTCAATATAGCCCCCTTCTGTTTGAATAACCGGCTCCATTCTTGTTGTGAAACGGTCCCAGGCCCGTTTTAAGGCGTCACGGTCCATATCGGCGAATGCCGCTTTAGTAGCGGATTTTAATGATGTGACGTTTGCATGTCTGGACTTGTTGGAGACCCTTTTAACAACACTGCATACATAGAAGTCCAAAGGATTTCAATCTGGGGTGTTCGAAGGCCAAAATTCTTTGGACCAAAGACATGTCGACGCTGACAACCAATTTTGCACCAAATGGCTTGTGTGCGCGGGCGCACCGTCCTGCTGGAGAACATACGGCCTTCCAGACGATTTCCAGAGATAGTTTTTTCACTCACACCGACAACCGACGACAATTTTCGGATCGACTGCCCTGGACCTCAAAAACCAGCTTTTGAGACCGTTGGATGATGGCCGTCGTCCTGACAAAGCGCTCCTTCGAGTGTGATTTCCTTGCCGGTGTTGCAGAACCTTCGCTGGACTTCTCCGACTCATTATACTTTGCGACAACATCATACACCGACGATCTTGGGTACTCGTAGAATCGAATGATCTCTGTCGCTGAACGCCCAGGGCAAACACTTTCGATGATTGCGACTGTTTTGAGGTTATGAATAATTAGTACATGCATCAAGCTATTTTGGACGCCAAAGGCGACCCCTGTAAGTGGTATAGAACGGCGGGAAATTCAAATTGAATTTTGTCCGGATTTTGGCGAAGCACCCTGTAGAATATTTTTTTAAATATGCAGGAAATATATTCTATTTATCATGGAAAAATATTTGTTCCAGAATATGCTGGAGGACATACTACCTTTCATATTACGAATGAAATATTGGTTTCAAATATAAAATAGACATTAATTAATTAATGTTCTTATTGTAACAAGTCCGGTTTCTGGTATCGGTCGGTTCCGCGGCGGATTCCCCCCGTTGCTGGTTAGCTCGCCGCGCCAGGATTCGAACACGGCGGAGAGAATGATCGGGATCAGGAAGAACGGGGTGCGGCGGAGTGAAAATAATGACACGTGGAATTCATTGTACCGTACGCTCGCTGCCAACGAGGTTCATGATATCGCAGTCGCGAAGATTTTGGACGTGAAGTGTTTGGTTACAGCGTTCGCGGTCTTTCCCTCGTGAAGGTGGATCGCGGTATAATAATCATACGCGTCGTGGAATTGATCGTGGACGTGATGCCCGACGGTGTGAGTGTTTCGGTGTTTATGGGAGTGGTGATTTGCTAGGAAAGTGAACAGGATTCAGCTGGTGACACACCGTGACTGGAAGAAAGTGGCGACACGCCGTGCTCTCGGGTCAGGATTCAAGGATGCAGCTGGTGACGTACCATGGCTGGAAGAGTGACGCCGCGCCGTGCTCTAGGAGTTGGGTTCTCACGGCCGGCTTCGAGGTGTTCGCGAGGCGAAGTTAGCTCGTCGTCGACAGCATGGGAAAAACCTAGGACCAGAATGACAGTGCATATACTTACACAAGTACTAATGACAGGAGCGATCCTTACCGGTCACTATCTTTACGCTTAATAACCATCTCGAGCTCTGGCCGTGGCGGCTTTTATAGCTCTCGGTTGGTGGTGAGGGGTGGTAGCGCGGTGCGGTATTCGCGGATTGTTTCCTCGGCGTGGGAGTAGCGCGGCGCGGTGATTCGCAGATTGGTTGCTAGGCGCGGGGGTAGCGCGGCGAGGTCCGTCTCGGCGCGGCGGAGTTGTTGCACGAAAAATAATCGTAGCTCTTACGTCTTACGCAATGTGATTGAACTGTAAGATTAAAAAGTTCGTCATAAGTTGAGTACGAAAACTAATGAGCATCTTCTTAAACAAAGACAGGTTTTGAAAATATCGCGAGAATCGTTAATTTTTTTGCTATGGTACTCAAATAATTTTTTGCGTTGAATGAACAGAGGAATCGATTAGTGCAACAAAAAGTATGTATTTCTATTTAAAGAAATGATGCAATTGCTAATTGCACATGCACAGTTACACCTAAAAAATATCTAAGGGCCTACGAATGTAACGTTCTTCGAACCATTTATCTTTCTCTTTTGATATTTTTTCGTAAATGCATTTGTTTGGGATTGGCTGAACGTGTCCCAGTGTGAACGCGTCGATTTACTGCGCCGCCCCGCTATTGGCGGACCAGCATGTAACAGCGAGATCGAGAGTCGATAAACAGCTCGCAGTAACTTAGACCAGCACCGTCGGACTTCGATTAGGATCGATTATCGACCCCAAAAAGGGGATTCCTATTGGCTGATCGCTCTATCGATATGCCAATCGACGGTGACGGTAAACTGCCAGCTGTTCAACTCCGATCTCAACGTTCATCAATCGTTCTCGCTCCTTCTAACAGAAAACGTCGCGCGTCTCTTGACCGGTTTTCGCGAGTAGTTTCACGGACGATACACGTGAATATTTCTAAGCAACAAACTAAAACTCATCTTTCTATCATCTCACGCTCTTTATTATACGTTTCGAGCCAAAACGAGCTTGTGCTTTGGCTTGATACATCGCTCATTTGTACAAAGTTCGTTTATAATTTCGAACGAACCCAAGTTAGGGGAATGAAGTTTGTTTCGACGTGAACTGACTTGTTCTACCCCTTCTAATCCGAAACAGCATTAATAACGGAGTTATGGCCTGAAACTATTGCGTGAAACATCCTGTATACACAGAGAAAAGTTGTTGAGAATGTTGGTCTTGACAACATGTGTCAAGATCATTTCATCTTGAACGTAGCCCCTAAACGTAACATTTACCAGATACTTTTTATCGATAAACTATCGATGTTCATTTTCAATTTTGAGTTTTCGAGAATCTGAGCTCATGATAAAATAAGAAAATACTCGATCGTTATATGAAGAATGTGTTTTCTGACGTAGTTCAGCGACGACTGTCAAATACTAGAAAAAAATAGCCGGGAAGTACAGTAAAGTCCTCATCTAGGCCAATTCTCAGTTCCATGTTCTGACATAGATCGGGACTGGACATTATTATTTTGTGGCTTCGTCGATCGCGCCGAACGTAAAAAAGGACAGCATGTACACATGGACTTCGCGGCCGAAGGCGCAACAAGAAATAGCGTATCGGTAAGACAATACTAGTGCATTACTGAAATTTCTTTATTTTTTATTAATATTTAATGAAATTTTACCAATATATTTGCGACACTTTTCTGATTAAAATGGCACCAAAGAAGATATAATTTGACCTATATTTATTGTACATGTGAAGCATAATTTATAATGTATCATATACAGCGTGTCCCGAAATTCCTGAAAATCCCGGAAATGGGAGGTTCCTGATACCATTTGAAGCAACATTTTCCATTGCAAGAATGTTATCCGCGGCTTTGTTTAGGAGTTATTAACGAAAAACACGGACCAATCAGAGCGCGACCTAGACGTGAGTTGGCACAGTCGGCCAATAGACAGTTGACGCGCCGCACAGTGTCGCGAAATGCCTGTTTTTTGGACAAAAATCAATAACTTTCGTTCTGTTCATGATAGAGACATGAAACAAAATGGGTTTTCTTCATTATATTGAAAGAAATCTGAATATGATGTTACTATAAATATAGTCATTTATTTAAACAATGAAAAACGATTTTTATAAACAAAATTTAATTTTTTTGCGTGTTATTAGTACGTGGTATTTACGATTTTTAAGTAGCATTATTAATATGTAAGTATAATAGAAATATAAGTATAATAGATAATAATAAATACATAAAAATAATAGATAATGATAAATACATAAAAATAATAGATAAAAATAAATACATATAAGTATAATAGAAAATATAGATATTAAAAAAAACAACTGTTTCCCTTAAATTATTATTATTATTATTATTCGTATAATACATTTTTTTACTGCGGGAAAATTTACACACGTTATCTGCCTAAGAGAAAATGTGAAACGTGATTTTAAAATATAAAAAAAGTAGATCAATTTTTTTTGTTAATAATTTTTTTTATAAACAATGACCAACGAGTAACACCATTACAACATTATTAAAAAATAACATATTAAAAAATCAGCGTGCTCGGAGGGTGTTACCTTTTTGTAAATAATTATCAATGATTATTAGAACATTAATTTTTATTTATTTAATTATATCTGTAATTTATGTAATATAAACATTCTTTTATTTATTCAACAACCGTAGTCAAATTTCTTGCTCAAGGTTCTTGCTACATATTTTGTTAAATAACTCTGATGATTGCCGGAAATTGAAGATGAGACTATATATAATATCAAAATATACTATCTTAGGAATAGACACAACCAAAATCACCGATACGTTTTGATACGTTTTTTTTATCCTCTGGCAAAGATTAGGGAAACCTATAAAATTTTATTGTTTCATTTCAGGTCAATTATTATGTTGCATATAAGTATTAGAAAATTTTTAAAGTTGAATTACAATTAGCCAACCCTTAGCCATTATTTCCTAAAAAAATTATTCCCTAGAAACGTCTTTTGTTTATATCACAACGTAAACAAGTTACGCTAAGAATTGATGTACTATTTGATCTTCCTAATATTCGCTTACAAAATTCGCTGCAACTAATTTCCTACTGCATTTTTTAAATTTTTGTTTTCAAAAAATGATTATTTGGACATTTTAACATAGTATGAACATAGTTGTGAATCGATATGAAGATGTAACTTTTTCGATTTTTGTCCATGGTTTGCGACACTGTGCGCCGGCCCGACTGTGCCAACTCACGTCTGGGTCGCGCTCTGATTGGTCCGTGTTTTTCGTTAATAACTCCTAAACAAAGCCGCGGATAACATTTTTGCAAAGGAAAATATCGCTTCAAATGGTCTCAGAAACCTCCCATTTCCGGCAAGTTCAGGAATTTTGGGACACCCTGTATGTATAAAGTAGAAAAGTATGTCTGTATGTATGATCCCATCGATACGATTCGGTCTGGCGATCGCGCGCCGATTACTGAGCAGGACCGCAAGATGACAGCACGGACACAAGGATATGAATAAAAAAAAAACAAAAATCGCTAACATATAGAAAGTAACTCGGAAAATTGCGTATAAGCGAGATTTTATCGAAATTGCCCACTGTGTGCCGCCTGCCCGGAGGGCCTGGTTGCGAGTGCGTGTCGTAGGTACGCCACAAGCAGCTAGTGAAAAATAAAGAGGTTTGTAACTGGATTAGTAGTGGTTCACACCAATATACGCCGACCCGGTATCGGATTACGCAGCATGTTTAGACTGCTCGGCGAACAAGGCAATTCGAGTTTCTTGGTCCCGCGCGGGGTTTGCCCCCAGTGGAATGGGTAGGCGAACTAACATATACTTGACTCCAAATAAGAATATACTTGTACTGCGCAAGACATTGCGCGTCAGCCATAAAATTGATAGTGTCAGCCAATGATCGCGTGGTCGGCGAAGTACGAGTAGGGGGATTAGCCAATGAACGAGTTCCGTTAGAGTCACATGCGCAGTAGAGTCTTAAATTCGTCGGCTAGTAAGTACATTCTTATCTGGAGTCAAGTATAGAACGATCTCCTCCGCCTGACTTAGAACGGGACTTTACTGTATTTGTATTGATTTCCGACTAAAACGATGTTATTAAATGCACGATACCTCGCCCCAGGGAATATCGTAGTAGCTGTTAACTCTGTCAATCACGTCGTTGTACAATTTGTACAATTTCTGTAGCAAATTCAGCTCCTTCCTAATCTGCGATAGCTCTGGATAATCCGTGATAGGCAGTCCGAACAGTTCCTCGCCGCTTTGATAAGTCTGCAGTTTCCTCCACATCCCGTCGAATCGATTTTGGAACAGAATTTGCCGATCGGACGCCTCCCGTGGACTCAAACCTGGCTGCATCGGCCCTGAAGATCTGTACTCCTCGCAGTACATTTCGTTGTCGAGTCGGAATCTTGTTAGATTGTTTCTTAGGTCCTCTTCGAACTGGGGTTGCAGTTTTAACAACAACACGTGACTCTCTTGTGCTCGTGTGAGCAACCTCTGCCATGTGTACCTCAAGTTGTCGACTTGTTCTAGACACTCCTGGTCAACCGGCACCTCGTACCTCGTCACGATGTTGAAAGCTTCTTCGATCGGATCGATCTTCAGCTCCATGTCTACTTCTTGTTCACGAATCTTCTTCAGGGTGTCCATGATGAGACGCACGTCGTCCAAGTCCCGGATCTGTCGGTCTAGTTTACGTTCCATTTCATTCATCAGAGCGTAAACATATTCCATCTCTCGCCTGTACTTCTTCTTCATTGCTTGGCCGATTTTGTGAGTGCATGCTGCGGAAATAACACATTCAGTCCAGTCAATGAATGCTCATAGGGGGGAGGGTGTAGAGGGAAATGGGAGGAACACAATTTCTAACTTTGGAACTTTGTTCGGACTAGTTAGGAGGTAAACATACTGAAAGTCCCTACTCCTAGGAGGTAAGCGGGGTGCAGTGGGGCACGCAGGTCCCCATTTTCGGTTTTCCGCCTATATCTCGGAAACTATGCGTCCTAGCGATAAGACCATTTCATACAAAATTAAAGCTGACAAAATGTGCCATAAGATCGACTGGATTCAGTTTTTCGCTATCTCGCATAGTTTCCGAGATATCCGCGCTCAAAGTTCACTAACTCTTCAACACAATTAGTGAATTTTGAGCGCGGATATCTCGGAAACTATGCGAGATAGCGAAAAACTGAATTCAATCAATCCTGTGGCACATTTTGTCAGCTTTAATTTTGTATGAAATGGTCTTATCACTAGGACGCATAGTTTCCGAGATATAAGCGGAATACCGAAAAAGGGGACCTTCTACATGCCCGCCTGCACCCCGCTCACCTACTAGGAGTGGAGACTTTTAGTATGTTTACCTCCTAACTGGACCAAACAAAGACCCAAAGTTAAAAATTGTGTTCCTTCCATTTCTCTCTACAATTTCTCGTTGACTGAACTAATTTACCCTCGCAAGCTTTTCAAGATCAAAATCCATCTATTTTTGTTATATGAGATACTGGAAAAGATTTGACGGTAATTATATACCTTGGTGATTCGTCACAAATTTTGAAGACTTTGAAATATGTTGTCAAGTTACGGTCATCCGGACAAGTTTCTCTTATACATTTTACGACCGCTCGGCCTTAATTTTTCATCTACAGGGTGACTCATAAATGTTGCGATTCCTTGAAATGAGAGGTCTGAGGTCATTTGAAGCGACATTCACCTTTGCAAAAATGGCCGCCGCGGCTTTGTTAAGGAGTTATTAACGAAAAACACGGGTAAATAACAACAAAGCCTTAAAAAAGGTAAAATACAGTTTTCAATATGGAAAAACTGCTGTAATGCTATACTACGATGCTGTTACTATCCCTAGTAGCACATAATATTGTATACACATTCTATGATATTAAAAAGATATTCAATCTGTTTTTAATATTCGAATATAAATACAATATTTATTTTACATTAATAGCAAATATTTTTTTTAAATATGCATGAAATATCTATTTCATATTACGAGAAAAATATTTTTTTCTAAATGTAAAATGAATCTTTATTTCATATTAGAAATAGAATTTTTTTTTAGTATGCAGGAAATATTTTATGTTTAACGTTTAATATGGAAAAATATTTGTTCCAGAATATGCTGGAAGATATACACACCTTTCATATTACGAACGAAATATTGGTTTCAAATATAATAAAAATCTTTATTTAATATTGGAAGTAAAATGTTTACTTTTAATGTACTTCGAATTCGTGTGCGTCCCTTAATCGACATATACATATTTATATTATAAGAACATTAATTAAGTAATGTTCTTAATATGTGCGACAAAATTGTTGCACGAAAAATAATCGTAGCTCCAACGTCTTACGCAATGTGATTGAACTGTAAGGTTAAAAAGTTCGTAACAATCAATGATATAGGAATTAGCATTCCTGGAACATGCAGTCTGGAGATTAGACTCGCAGCGCTAGAAAATACAGTGCAATGGTTCGCTTTCCGGAACGCGGTAGAATTCGCGTCGGGACTCCCTCGGCCGTGGAAGCTCCTCGTGCCAGGGTCGAATCGGATACGAGGAAATGGATCAGGATCGGAAGACTTGGTGCACGGGGTGAAATAACGAACTCGTGGTGTAGTTTAACCGAACCTCGCTGTTCATGTTTCGCGGTGCTAATAACACGTGTCGTTTACGTGGTTTCGGTAATATCGGTGCCCGCGATGATTCCGGAATCTGGTATCCGGGAAGTCGGCACTCGCGGCGACGACGTTCGTGCCGACCGTATTCCCGACGACGGACATTCGCGGTGATGCTACTCGCGACGGTCGTTCGATATCAGTTCTTACGGTGAACGTTTTCCCGGCGACGCACAGTGGTCTGGAGACCCTGTTTTCGTGGCCAAAATTCAATTTTTCAACTTTTATATATTGAAAAAATTTTTTTTCCTATAAAGTAACAACCCTTCAAACCTCCCAAATCCAAAATATTATTCATTTTAGATGATTCTGTGATGAGATACAGCGTTCTAAAGACAAAGTCAGAAAATTCAAAGTAAAATAAAACGTTTTAGATTTCAATCATCGAATATCAGCAAATAGATTTTAATGATGATTTTATATATGTTAGTAAGCGCATTTCAAATATTTAATCCATTTTTAAGCATTGTTTAGTCCATACACGAATAACATAAATTAATAGCAATTCAAACTTTGAAAAGAATTATACAAAAACGTTTCAGATCGTTAAGCATCGGACTTGTTTTATACGAAAGCTTGAACATTTGCTAAGAAGGTCATGTAAATTTTAACTGCAATCTCCCGCAATCTTGAACTATAAACGGATTTTAACAAATACGGGCCCGCGGTTATTCCACGCCTGGATACGCAGTTCCACTTGAATCTTGCATAGCAGCTTGGAAGTACAATGTATGTATATGTTTTTTAAATATCCGTGGTACCCAATGCCACCAACCCTACATAAAGTTTTAATTCATGGAAAACAAATTTTGGAACATTGTATATTACCTCCGGGTTGTCTAAGCGAAGAAGCATCCGAATCTAAGAATAAATATTACAAATATGACAGAGAATTTCACGCACGAAAGGATAGTCGGAAAAATAATTTGCACGATATATTCCATAGGTAGGCATAACTGTTGCTAATTTTAAATCATTATACGTTGTTTGGTTTTCTTCTTTTTAGTTATTTTTCAGTTATATTTAATTCTTTATTTATTTGAAAATTTTTAACAAAGCCATGGTAACATCGGATCCTCTAATATCAAGCATAAGCTTAAAGAAACGAAGACAAAAATATGCAAAAAAATTAAGTCTACCATCTGAGGTATTGTCCTTATTGTCTCCTTTATGTTTGGAAACGGAACCAATTGACACTGAAGATTTAGAAGAAGAGGACGAATATGATTTGCCCATGCTTGAGTATTTGGAGGATATAGAATTAGAATCAGAATTAGTAATTTAAAAATCATAATATATATATTACTCATATTGGTAGCATTACTTAATGCTTAGACATGTTGAAAAATGTCAGTATGTACGTTTTTTTAATGTAAGCCAAGAAAAAACTACTTTCGAGAAGCATTGTTCACAATTTTTCAGTTATATGTGATGATCTGACAAAAAAACGGTTTCAACAAAAGTTAATCAGCATTCAGTTTTCTATAAACGTCAATATAAAAAATTTGGAAAAAATTTTTTTTTCTTCAAATATCAAGGCCACCCCTATTTTTTAGACGTCACTATATATTTTTTATTTCATAATCATATAGCTGACGTCAAGACAAATTCAACGACCTACAATACTATGGTATTAACTCTTGAAATAATGCTAAAATAATATTGGCCACGAAAACAGGGTCTCCAGACCACTGTGCGACGGTAACTCGCGAGGACCTGGTGCTCGCGTACGGTCTCGGATCGGGAATATTATCTTCGCGGGGATCTCCCTGCCTGGGTCTGGATTGCCGGATCCGAAATGTCGGTAGTGTACCTGACATTACGGCCTCTCGGACAGGTCTTTCGGTGACGAAGAAGGATGGCGCATCTCTTCCGTTGAACCGACTCCGACGCGGTCGGGATTTCAGCGGGGCAGCGTGCCTCTTCTGCTTCGGTGCGAACGCAGTCGTCACCGGCGGGAACCAGGGATGTCGACGCGGTCGAGGTTCCAGAGGGACAGCGTGTCTCCTCTGGGGATCAGGAATACGTTAACCAGGATATACTTACAAGTGATGGATCTTCGGATCGGTGTCTCCTATATAGAAGCTGCAAACGGAATAGGAGAGCGACTCGTGGTCGCAGCGTCTTTTATAGGCCTAAAGTGGTGGTGAGGAGGTGAAGTGTGGAAGTGTGTTCGGAGTGACGTAGGTTTTCCGTTTTCCGCCGGATGTACAGGAATTCGGCATCCGGTTCCCGCCAAATGCGGTTTCTTGACGAGGGGAACGCGCGGGGATGTCGGTGACGGCTCGGTGGATTGTAGAAGCGGGGCTAACGCGGTACGGGACGATTCGATACGGAAGCGGGGAGCCGGCGGTTCGCTACGCGGTGCGTTGCCGACTCGGTTCGGTTCCGGTCGGGTTCGTTCGACTATATTCAGTGCGCGGACTTAGTAACAGGCCTGCGAATGACAGGTCTGTTACAACAGGTTGTTTCACGCAATTGTTTCAGGCCATAACTCAGTTATTAATGCATTTACGAAAAAATATCCGAAGAGGAAAATAAATGGTTCGAAGAGCGTGGGCCCTTAGATATTTTTAGGTGCAACTGTGCATGTGCAATTAACAATTGCATCATTCCTTTAAATAGAAATGCATATTTTTTTGTTGCACTAGTCGATTCCTCTGTTTGTTCCACGTAAAAAAATATTAGGGTACCATAGCAAAAAAACTAGTAGTGAGGAATCAGTGATACTTAGAATCAGAGGAATCGATTAGTGCAACAAAAAATATGCATTTCTATTTAAAGAAATGATGCAATTGTTAATTGCACATGCACAGTTGCACCTAAAAAAATCTAAGTCTAAATCTTATGTTTCTCCTTTGATATTTTTTCGTCAATGCATTAATAATTAATAATGGAGTTATGGCGTGAAACAATTGCGTGAAACACCCTGTAGACGCATTTGATTGCAGTCAAAGTCAAAGTATTTGGGAGAGACCCTGGCCCTGATGCAGCAGAGAACGTAAATCATTCCTTAGCTATCTAGAATAAAAACTTTACTTCTAAATAATTATTTAAAACATTATACAGGGTGGCCACATAACTCTCAGACTCAGAATCATTTTGAGGTATTCGCGGCTAGTTCGATATCTTTAGCATGGCACGGCAACGTGCCTGGTGCCCGAATTTCGTTTCGTCGTGTAATTTTTCTGATCCAAATCGGCGAGTGATTGTTTGTCCGGGGAGGACCATGTGGCGCGCGACTGCGCGTGGCCGGTCCCCAAGCCATAATTTCCCGAGCTCGCTTGCCTTTTCATTCGCGGAGAAGCAACCGACGTTGCAACACACCTAATTGCAACCGTTACCTTTGGCTCGACAAGTCTTTGAAATTATTCTCTCTACTGTGGCTCGGACGACACTAATTTTCCACAAGATTTTTCTGAAGAATTTAGGGAGGGCATTTGCGGGTCGACACTGTTCAGTTCGTCTCCGAGTGACCTAGTGACACACATTTCGAAGCAGCAAGTGGATTTACTGGAGTCGAGGCGCCCAAAAATCGATTTTATGAATTTTCGATTAAAAAAAAAGATTATTTTTGTATTACCAAGTAGTGAATGTATAATGTGCCCAAGTCCGATTTAAAAAAAAAATTTTTACGGAGATATAGGCATGGCAAGTAACCTATTTTTTCTCTTGGGAATTCACCAGTTTTCAGCGCCATAGTTATTTAATTATTGCGTCTATAATTGAATACTTACAGATCTGCAATTTATACATACCTTAAACTATTAACTGGCACAAATATTTTTCAATACAGTTGTTTAACATTAACTAATATGGATTAATCGGAAGCCTCTTTGCGTTGCGCTCATTGTTTATTTATGGAAGCATATCTTAAAAGTGTTAAGCAGCTTCGGTTTGGTACTAATTGTATTGGTAAGGTGTTATATTGAACTAACTTTGTGTAAAAAATCTCGGTCAACTTCGGACAACTTTGGTCGCAATTTAAGTTTAAATATCAACTTTTAGAATTTTCATAAATGAATCTCGCGGAAATTACAGTTATTTGAGGTTTAGGGTGAAAATTTTTAAGGATATATAATAAATTATAAAGAACAATGTCAAATAGTTAGTTAGAATCAATTGTTTAAATAAAAAAAATTAATAATAATTTTTTTATGTTAAATAAACGATGTTTTCGTTCATTAGATAACTGTTTTTTTGCCAAAAGGTGGCAAAAAAACCGTAAAAATGAAACTAACCAACAAAACCGTTTTATCGTACATTGAATGAAAAGTGTACCGCCAGCATTAGAATGACACAACGAGAAGGTTGCATGGTCGGACTTGTACTTCGTGTGTAATATGTGATTAGTGTTGTTTGTGTATGTTCAGTGGTGTAATCGGTTTTTTAATATGCCCTCATAATAAACTGTAACAACAGAATGACTGGATTCTTGCATTTACATATCACTTTAAGGGGTTACATATATAATACCTTCAGCGGCGGTGAAAATTCATCTTTTGGGTGATATTTTTTACGGGATATATCGTAAATAATCAAGAAAAATGTGTAATTCATGTGTATACAAAAATATTTAATAACAATTTTTTTATGCTAAATAAACAAAGTTATCGTTCACTAGACCTCTGTCGAAAAGTTCAACAGGCATTTTCCTGACAGTGGTTTGGAGACCGTTATGAAAATAATATAATTTATGTAACATAAAATTGTTACTAAATATTTATTTATATATAAAGGATTAATAAATCATTTGCATTTCATATTTTTCTTTATTATTTAGAAATATTCGTAAAAAGATTTACCTGAAATATCAAATACAATCGTAACCTTTGCACGATTCATTTCTGGAAATTCTAAAAGTTGATATTTAAACTTAAATCGCGGCCAAAATGGTTCGAAGTGGACCGAGATTTATTACACAAAGTTTTGTTTTTGCAGACTTTTAAGATTTGTTTCCATGAATAAAAATGAGCTGGAAACAGAGATTTCCAATTAGCCCATATTACTTAATGTTTAATAATTTTTTCACAAAATTTTTTAGCCATTTAAGCGTTGTACCTGTAAATGTTAATACAGTAAAAGCTCCTTCGTTGTCCTGAATCGTGGGCACGATTGTTGTCCAGTGCCTACCCATTCCACTGCCTGTCAACGCCGAGTCGCTCCGCAGGGCGACGATGATTGATGTCGACTCGGGTATATCGGTGCGAACACCACAACATTGACTCCATTATATAATTATTTTTTTATGGGACTTTCACTAACTTATTTCTGGTATTTCTCGTATTAAAATGACACTAAACACGATATAATTTCAACTGTAGTTAGTGATTTAATCGACGATGAAAGTTTCGAAGGCAACGAAGGACAGCGTATGGGACAATCTTTGGACTGTGCCGGCGATGGCGATACGCTTCGATCACGCGATCCGTATTTCATTCTGTCCTTCTCTATGTTCGGTTCTCTACTGAAGTCTCGCTCGGCGCAGTCGGCGCGATATCTAGATGCAGTCATAAATCAGAAATAGTGTTAGGGCACGATCGTTGTCCGGTCAAACCCCCGGCCTTTGGACAACGAAGGAACTTTTACTGTACTTTTAAAAGTCTTTTTTAAAAGTCTGCGGGGTGCTCAAACTACCCGATTTCATCGAAATGGTTACGTTACTGAGGCTGAAATGGCCGCGCATGCGCGAAAAACGGTGGGTTCAATCGGAACACTGGAGGGGAATCACGGTGAGATGATGTACTGCCTCTTTGATAACCAGACCAGTCCTCGGCACGGGCACCGCAGTGATGGGATATTCGTGGGCCGTGGGCCGCTCCCCTGACGCGCTGGCTTCCCCTTCCCTGACGTACCGTCGTATCCGTGTCGACCGCGCATGCCTGTGTTGGTGTCTGCTCGATTGCACGCGCGCTACACACACCAGCGTACCTCTACTCTGTCCGTGTAAAGTACCTGTTCGGCTGATCGACGCTGAAGCGACCCTTCGCTTTTCACGTTTCCGAAGTTTCGAAAGCATGAGGCGAAAAGTCGGAATCTGGAGACGGCGCGTATTTGAATCCCGGCACAGCGCGGCGCGACGCTGCGCACATTTTGCTATAACTTTTGATCTAAAAGAGATTTTGGATTTTGGACTAAATTTTTGTTGAAAAATTGGGTTTAATGATGTAAACAGAATGATATTTTGTATTTTTTAAATAATGTTTTCGTTGATTCTTAAGGTATATCCGGATAAGATGGTCAAAAGTATCCATCCAAATTGATTTTTAGTCACGTCATGTTCAACAGAAAATTATGAAAAAATTAATAAATATTCTACCTAATAGCATACGCGACTGAGACTTTTTTCAAAATTTTTGGTTGCAAAATCGATTTTTAAACAAATCGGAAAACATAAAATTGCCGATTTTATATCAAAGTCTTCAGTTGACCACATTTATATTATTACGTTAGTTGTGTCTCATCCTGATTATTAACGTGTATGTTTTTCAGATTTTTCGGATTATGGAAATATGTTTTAAAAAATTGAAAACCTCCAAACATTCGGAGAAAATGCATATTTTGTATTGAAGTTTTAGAGACACCAGTTTTATAAAAATTCAGTACTTACAAGAAGAGTGCAAGGCCTCCTGGTCACCGATTCAGTTGAGATTGTGTATACTTATAGATCTAGATCTCCCTTTTACGAATATATACCATTATAGGAGCAAACACTCAATATTTGTTGAGATATTTATAAACAAAGTTTTTTCATAACCATTACTATAAATACGCTATTGTAGAGGAAGTATATAACGAATAATTTCCAGGTGTAGTGGCAACATGCTAGACTTACAACTCCGGTAGTCTAGGGTTCGATTCCCGTACGGAAAAAAACATTTTTTTACTTATTTATTTATATTATCTATTCGCTGTGTAACATTGACTTGTTCATAAGAGATTACAAATTCATTACAAATCAAAGAACAAAAGCTTTAATAAATTATAAATAAATTAACCGAAATGAATAAAATAGTTAATTACCCTCTCATGTCTGGATACAGAAGAAATAAAATAAATATAGGAAGAGAAAATATGGTATACGATAAATTTAATAATATTGTACTTACAATTACATATTTTTAATTATAACAGTGGTACATGTCGTAAAAGCATACGAAACATAATACACAGAAACAGCTTGCACATCGAATAAGTGCAGTATTATTGCATTGGCACCTGCTTCCTTGTACATTTAAGGAAAACAGATATGATTGACGTTTTTAAACATTTATCTCTGCTGTAAATCCGGCTACATACCGTGCATGTTCCAGCATAGATTGAAAAATTAGTGCACATAATTGTTTGTATTTTATTAATTTCGGTTAATTTATTTATAATTTATTAAAAATGGTAATCTCTTATGAACAAGTCAATGTTACACAGCGAATAGATAATATAAATAAATAAGTAACAAAATATTTTCGTCGGACAGGAATCGAACCCTAGCCCAGCGGGTTGTAAGTCTAGCATGTTGCTACTACACCAGGATATTATATTATTCGTTGTACAATTTCTGTACAATAGCATATTTATACTAATGTTTATGAAAAAACTTTGTTTATTAATATCTCAAAAAGAGAGAAAAGTTATAAAGGATAGCTATACATTTGTGGTTGTTTAACGAAATAGCGTACCCGCCAAAATAAGAAATAAAGATTAAACGATCTACAATACTACAAATTTTGCGTACGCGACGAACTTGCATACAAATTGCTTGATATCATTAGAGATAAATGTCTATCGTCGATAGACATGGTGTGACTATACTAGAATTAGACTAGAATGGGTTATTTTATTCCTTTTTTTCGTCTTGATATCGGGAGTCAATGAGAATATATCCTTTCGGCCTCGGCATTTGAATGCGGCAAACATCTGACAATGCTGCACAGCCGACGCAAGTTCGTGAAACGAAGAACTTGTTCCGCGTTTTCTTGTCTATCCACATATTGTCGAATGATAAATTCGACCATTGGTTTTTTATATAATATAAGGCATTTATTTTGCTCAAGAATTAATCTCATCGATGAATAGATGAGATAAGTATACGTTGTGTTAATATTGTGTTCTATAATATTGCAATTAGAATTATGATTCTAATTATGTTTGTTTCTTCTTCGAATATAGGAACACAGGGGACCACCTGTAGCGGAATTTTCGAATACATACCGCGAAACCATATTGCACTTCGCAATCATAACTTAAATTGTTACTTTTTTTTCAATTACAGAAAGTGGACAGCGAAAGTCGACAGCGCGAACTGCATCAATCCTTTAAGTTGAAAATAAATGTAGACAATTAAAAAATGGATTTTTGGTTAAACTTTTCATTAAAACTCAAAGCAATAAGTATTTAATGAAAAAAAAATTATTAGGTGCGGGATTCGATTCGGGGCCAGAAGATTCCCGGCCGTATGGCTGTTCTTTGAACAATTATGCAATCTCTTAATAATTATAAAAAAATTAAGAACAATTACTTCAATAATATCTAAGTACTGAATTTTTATAAAACTGGTGTCTCTAAAACTTCAATACAAAATATGCATTTTCTCCGAATGTTTGGAGGTTTTCAATTTTTTAAAACATATTTCCATAATCCGAAAAATCTGAAAAACATACACGTTAATAATCAGGATGAGACACAACTAACGTAATAATATAAATGTGGTCAACTGAAGACTTTGATATAAAATCGGCAATTTTATGTTTTCCGATTTGTTTAAAAATCGATTTTGCAACCAAAAATTTTGAAAAAAGTCTCAGTCGCGTATGCTATTAGGTAGAATATTTATTAATTTTTTCATAATTTTCTGTTGAACATGACGTGACTAAAAATCAATTTGGATGGATACTTTTGACCATCTTATCCGGATATACCTTAAGAATCAACGAAAACATTATTTAAAAAATACAAAATATCATTCTGTTTACATCATTAAACCCAATTTTTCAACAAAAATTTAGTCCAAATTTCTCTTCGGTATCTCTTTTAGATCAAAAGTTATAGCAAAATGTGCGCCGCGTCGCGCCGCGCTGTGCCGGGATTCAAATACGCGCCGTCTCCAGATTCCGACTTTTCGCCTCATGCTTTCGAAACTTCGGAAACGTGAAAACCGAAGGGTCGCTTCAGCGAGGATCAGCCGAGCAGGTGGTTTACACGGACAGAGTAGAGGTACGCTGGTGTGTGTAGCGCGCGTGCAATCGAGCAGGCACCAACACAGGCATGCGCGGTCGACACGGATACGATGGTACGTCAGGGAAGGGAAAACCAGCGCGTCAGGGGAGCGGCCCCGGCCCACGAATATCCCATCACTGGGGCACCGTGGTATACGGCAGGTCTGGGCGCGGTTGGCTCGCGGAACAGATGTTGCTGCTTCTCCTCTTCGTTTGGTCGGCAAGCCAGTCCCCACCACGGCCACTCTGACTCTTCCCTTAGCCGTAGCCTTAGCCTTAGCACGAGCACCCCCACGATGCTGCACCGGTAGGTTACTCACCATTACTAACAAGTAAACATATACACGCACATAAGCCCCTTGCCGGAACAGTGGAACTAGCGGCATTTACCAATTCCTTTAATTTTTAACTTCCCGATTTTATAGGGAAGTTATTGTAATTACCCCGAAAATCGAAAATCGATTTTTTAGCAGATCTTCATGTTTCATGGTCATTGGAGTCATTTTAGACTATTTTTATCAAAATGTTCGTATGTGTGTGTGTGTGTGTGTGTGTGTGTGTGTGTGTGTGTGTGTGTGTGTGTGTGCGTATGGCCGTTTCTATGTAATCAAATTTTTCGTTAACGTTTTCTGAAAAAGTAACAACGCGATCAGAATGATGAATGATGCAATCGATGTACCCCACTGTAACTTAGAGCTGATTAGATTTTGGTCCATTTTGGTCAAGTAGTTTTTTAGTTTTTTTTGGAAGGAGTTGATTAAACATTGCAATTTATACGAAAGGCGTATCCACCGAAGAAGTAAACGTAACTATATATATATATATTTAGACATATTTAAAAAAAAATTTTTTTTTATAAAATTAAAAAAAAATTTTTTATAAAATTAAAAAAAAATTTTTTTTCTTGTTTTTTTAAATTAAAAATACTTTTTTTCCAATTATGCAACTAATGCTAATGTAACCGCTTACAATAATCGAAAATTTATTCCAATGCAAGAGTGAGTTAATCATCGCCGAGAATACATTTTCAAAGAATATCGATGAAAGTACAAAAACATTTATATTACAATCTTTAAATAAACAATCAGTTCAAAACGAATTGTGAACTGAGATTAAATTGAAAATTAATATAAAATATATGATAATTAATAACATTGATGTTGAAGACGGATTGGTTAATGGAGCATGCGGAATATTAAAATTTATTACTTTTCAAGAAAATACTAAAATTCCGTCTATATTGTGGTTAGATTTTCAATTGGCCATAGTAGGAGTGAAAGTAAGAACTCGTTATCGTGATTATATGAAAAATGCAAATATAAATCAAAATTTAACAGCAATAATAAAAAAATATCGAATCAAGTAAATATTTCGAGTGAAGAAAAATAACAAATCACACGTAGTCAATTTCCAGTGGTTCCTGCTGAAGCGATTACGATTCATAAAAGTCAGGGACAAACATACGAGAAAGTTTTTATGGATTTTAAAACATCAGAAATACGAACTTTACAAATGTTTATGTAGCACTGAGCAGAGTTTCAAAATTGAGCGGTTTATGTATTTTAAGAAAATTTAAATTAATAGTATCGAAGAAAACCAAGATCAATACTGCAAACCCGGATAATGATGAGTTGTATCGTTCGCGAAAAACTAATTAAGACAATTTATTTTGTAACATTAGTATGCTATAACTAGGAACCAAGCGAGCAACGAGCATACGATATTGATTTAATGCGACGCCATATAGCAAACATTTTGATAAGTAGAAAACTATTGAATCGGGAAGTTCTTTGTGTGGCTCGTGGAGAGTCACACACCAAATAAAAAACATTAATAGCAGTAGGCCCTACTAGCCATACGTATCACTAACCCTCTCGCAAGAGCAGTCCTACCCGCGAGCTCGCGAAGCGAGCGAGCAAAAACAACCCTACTCGCGAGCGAGCGAAGCGAGCGAGCAACAATAGCCCTCTAGTTATGATAGGCATGATTCAGGTACAGGCGAACTCAGGTAAAGGATCTTATATCCTTGCCCGAATCTGACATCATGGACATGGACGTACATATAATAATTCATGCAAATTAATATTTAAATACTTACTTGATTTTTTATTCATTCCTAGCGCATCACATCATTGACCAGTGCATCAATATCCACTGAAATCCTTGAGATTGCCACTCTCATCAAAGATGACAATGACCAACTTGACAAGCTGGAGCGATATTTGGATTTAACAAATTTCATCGTTGAAAATGCCGCCTCGCATTTGTATGTCGTTCCGAACATCGAGCATATTCTGAGGCCGAAATCTATTAATTTCGGATATTTCTCCATAGACAGAAGTTTAAAAAATTCTTGGCCATGCTGTCTTCTGCTCATTGCAAATGGATCTGCTTGCAAATTACATAATTCCAGACGGTATTCTTGTTTCTGGTTCCTGATTTCACATCCTTGCGGATTATTAAACAATTGAAGATCGTGATCCAATATATTAAAGTCTTGAAATCTTGATTTGAATACATTTGATATTTCCTCAAAAATTGGCACTATTATGTCGAAATTTCTTTTTGCATGCTGCAAAATTGTGCAGCTCGGACGATTTAATTTCTGCTATGAATAAATCGATTTGGTTTCTAAATCCATATACAGGGTGAGTCCGCAGAAACAGAACACCTAAATATCTCCGTTACTTTTCGTTGTAAAAAAAACTTCTTAGGACAAAGTTACACTGTTTGAAGGGCCACGTGTAATGGTGTAAGGGAAAAAATTTTCAAGATCATTTTTTATTGAGATTTCAAGGTCATCAATGTTTTTTAAAATGGAATGATATATCTTCGTTAACGTAATGTTGTAGCTGACAAAATAACGAATTCATCCATGTAACACAATTTGACCTACAAATGACCTTCAACCCAGCAAAATGGAATAAATAAAATTCAACGTGTAAGATTCATTTGCTTTATTTCTGTTACGCAAAATGTTGACAAATTGTGGACAAATTTCAAGGCATCTGTATGAAATAAACATACGAATTATTTATCGATTCGAAAGTGAAAATGAAATTCTGGATCGTCGACTTGACCGTGCATCCCTTAGGCCTTATTACTATCTACCACCGGCTGTGCAGTTCGTCGACCTGGCCGTACGTCCCTTACCTTTCGTTACTGCCGTATACCCGAAGACATCTGTGCAGTTCGTCACCGAGTGACCCAGTGACACACATTTCGAAGCAGCAAATGGATTTACGGCTGAATAAGTGAGTTTTTAAAACAATCAGTTTCTGCCTCTTTTCTCGTTCGGGTAAAGTTGCCGTAAGTCGGGTAAGGATGATCCGGGTCTTCATCGATTTCAATGACCTTGAAATAATGTTATAAAACTCGACGTTTTAAATATCTTTTTCCTTTGAAATGGTTGACGGTCGGCTTTAGTTTCGGAGACATTAGCAGGCCGTGTCCGTTATCATGAACACCCATAATGAATTTACAAGTAAAGTTTCTCGCGATAATCTCGTAAACTAAAGCCTACAGCCACAAATTCTAAAGAGAAATGTTGTTCACAATAATGTTCTTGACCACATATCCAAAGCTCATCGAAATCAGAGAGCATTCACATAATCGAGAAACTCTTGTTCGTTGCGATGTCACGGCGTACCACCAACGCTCTGATGCGAGCGCGGCGCGGCGCGGCGGCCCAGGGCGCGCTCTGATTGGTCAGTGTTTTTCGTTAATAACTCCTAAACAAAGCCGCGGTTGACATTGGTGCAAAGGAAAATGTTGCTTCAAATGACCTAAGGAACCTCCCATTTCCCGGACTTGAAGGAGTTTTGGGACACCCTGTATATATATATCTTTACTCTATCTCTTATAATGTTATTGCAGAAACGTTAATATTTGGAACATTTGATCAGTCATACGAGCCTGTTTTACGCAAGCGAAACTCATCGCGAAGTAACATTGACAAGTTTGAACATTGATAACTTGCAAGGTAGGACAAGATTTTTGCATGACTATATACGGGAAAGAATACTGAAAACAATCCAATTTGTTATAAACCGTGACTTTTTATGGCCCTCGAGATATTCCTTGTCAAATGTAAAAAATTTGGCCAATTTTTTTATTTCATTGAATATTAATTTTTAACATATTGTTAACAATAACTTTTAGTGTCAATGTTAATTTTGTAACACAAAAGAGTGCTCTTCATCGTGAACAAAAAATAAATAAGAAATATTAAGTGATGTGATCAGGGCACCTCGAAGAAGAGAGGCAATTTTCTTGCTAAAAAGTACTGTCTCTAAATGTCTACACTTTAAGTATTCGTCCTAATTACAATTCTTTGTAAGCCGCATTAATTTTTTTATTTTCAAGGTTGATAGACATTTAGGAAGCAATACAAATTTGTTAGAAATCGATATGAGAAAGTTGACTTTTTCGCTAAATGACACCAACTTCTTCGATCCGGACCACTGTGCGCCGTCCGTAACAATTGCGGTGCATTTTGAAAATCCTCCATACTCTTCTACCGTCTTGTAGAATGCTGCAAATATATATTTTCCTTGTGTCGTTTTAAGCCGCGGCACTACTTCTAGCAGCTCTTCTGTAATTTGGAATTTATCGTCTATTGACCGCACAAAAATACACAATTGACTTATGTCGACGACATCAGTGCTCTCGTCTAAGCAAAAAAAAAAATATTTGCAATCCCTTAACATCACTTTTAATTTTTCAGAAATATGTACGTTGATCCGTTCAATACGCGAGGTAATTGTACGGCGCGATAATGGCACCGCTTCATATTTCTTGGCAGCTGTTTCATCGCCAAATGCCTTTGCCATTTCAATGGCACATCTTTTATCAAATTCGCCAACTGTGTAACTTTTTTTGCTACGCGCAATTTCTAAGGCGATTGTAAATGATGCTGCGACAGATTGCTGTTGCTGTGTTCGTATTTCTTTTTCCACATATCCACGTCGCTCTTTCATTTTTTTCAACAGTTCTGCTCGGTACGATGCAGGAAATGTCTTGTAAAATCCCGCATGGTGCGTATCATAATGTCTGGAAAGATTGCTTCTCTTCATAGATAAACTCTTGTTGCATATTAAGCATCGGGGCTGACCATTCCAATTACCAACAAAGAATTCTTTCTCCCAGCTTTCTTGAAATGAGCGCACCTCTCCATCTGCATTAACATTTCTGCTTTCACTGGTCATGGTGTGTATCAACACAACAAAAATATGTACAATAACACCACAACAATAAAAACAATTATGAATAACAACAAAACAACAATAACAAAAAATGAGATAACACAATAACCAAAATTAACGAAAACAACAAAAAACAGTGATGAAGAGACGGTGTGTAGCGTACGATAGCAAGCGACTTACTAGTCGCAGCTACAAACTTTTCTTCAAATTCTTTCGGCTCTGCGAATTTTTTACCTGATGTATCCTGTACCTGAATCATCCCTATCATAAAAACTAAAGGAATTGGTAAATGCGGCTGGTTCCACAGCTTCGGGCAAGGGTCTTATGTGCGTGTACATGTTTACATAGTAGTGGTGAGTAACCTGCCGGTGCAGCATCATGGGGGTGCTCGAGCTAAGGCTAAGGCTAAGGCTAAGGCTGAGGCTAAGGGAAGAGTCGGAGTGGCCGTGGTGGGGACTTACTTGCCGACCAAGCGAAGAGGAGAAGCAACAACATGTGTTCCGCGAGCCAACCGCGCCCAGGCCTGGTCAACGATCTTAGTCGAGGACTTTGGAGCAGTGTTCCGATATGGTGCATCTTTTCTCGCGCATGCGCGGCGACTTCAGCCTCAGTGAAATTAGATTCTCGATAAAATGGGGTACTTTAAGCACCCCACAGAATTGTAAAAAATTGATATGATTTGATTCTGAAACATGAATATATAACATGTGTATTTCTATATATTTTGTAACTCGTAGGACATGTCCTGGAGTCTTTTTGTCGGGAGAAGATTGTTTCAATACATTCCTGCCAATATAACTGCATCAGGGCTCTGCTTCCTCATCATCTTAATATAGATACGTTACTATTTTGGCCGCGCATGCGCGAGAAAAGTGCACCATATCGGAACACTGCGTTGGAGTGTGCGCATGATGCTGGAATGGGATAGTGGAAGGGGACAAGGAGGAGAGCAAATGAAGCCGGTTTCTACCTCATCTGACGACAGTGGATCGCGCTCTGATTGGTCCGTGTTTTTCGTTAATAACTCTTTAACAAAGCTGCGGCGGCTATTTTTGCAAAGGAAATGTCCCTTCAATTACCTCAGGAACCTCCCATTTTAAGGAACCGCAATATTTTTTAGACACCATGTATATGTATAGTTAAACCTGTGTCGTGCGGTAGATAGGGACCGCAGAAAAAAAACCGCACAAAAAAAATATTCACAAACTTCATAAATAGCTATAACAAATAATTTTTCACAACATATTAAAGAAAATTTTTGTATGCGGTGGAGTGGGATTCTAACACAAGACGTTCAGGAGACGTTCGGAAGACGTTCGTAGGACATTCGGGGCATCTTTAAGACGTCTGAATGTCCAACTGCAGACGTCTTTAAAACGTCTTTAAGATGTCTTTGTGCTATCTGGGTCGTAGGTGTAGAATCACACCATGATGGTGGCCGTGGCATATAATTTCGTAACCCCCTGTACATTGTTCATAGATTTGCTAGTTTATAATGACATTTCATACCTTTGATTTCCGTGTAAAGGCCATATTTCAGTTTTTCAGTAGATATTGCAATGGAGGTACCAAAAATGATCATATCCGGTTCGGTAGCTAATCGATCTTCGAGTTCACTGTGCTTGCGAAGAGTAGCTTCGAATTCTGGCAAGGAAATTTGTAATAATTCTCTCATACTCCGTTCGTTATTCCATAAGAATTTATAAGGTTTCCATCGATTAATAAATTCTACAAGATCCTACGAAATTAATAACATACATTAATTAAACTATTAAGTTCAACCATTGTCGAATTTATTGAAACTATGTTATAATTACCGGTTTGAATTCCAGCATACACGTGTTCAGCATGGACAAAAGTTTTAGTATTTCCTTATTGTCCATCACCATCCCGTGGAAGTTGCTTTCTTGAACAGGAAAAATTGGCCTTTCCTCTGAAATAATTTTGTACAATCGTCGCCTTCTAGTTTTCGGGTCTTCCGGCTCCGCTTGATTCCTCTTCGCGACTTGCATCTGAGCTCGCATTACTATATCGGCGAAGCTTTTCCTTGGGTAAGCGGTTCCCCAAGAGTTCTGATCGATTGTGGACTTTGACAATTACAAAAATGCTTTATACTTCCCGAAAAGACATTCGTATCTTATGTTAGAATCAATTAATCCACCTGTTCATAACCAGGTACAGTAAATCCTTGATCTAAGACAGACGTCGGCAAGAAGTGCTCTTTTCGGCCGGTTTTCGAGGGCTACGCCCCTTTTTATGGCCGCTGTCTCGCTCGCCGTAGGAACAATATGTACTTCATGAGCCAGCTCAGGCTCGTACCGTGTGAACTACGCGTGGCGCATTAGGGCGACACCCGTATCTATAATTTCTACCAGGGCTTGAAGGAAACTGTTAAAATTTTCAATTAGTTCTGGTATAACAGTTATTTTTTGACTTTAAATTTTTCTGTTCTAAGAAAACAGTTATAAATCCACTGAAACTTTTATTCCATGTACTACATATACAGTTATGAGCATAATTGATCATTCACACTTTAAATCGGAATAACGGCTGTGTTTCCGTTTCGGTCTATCGTCAGAATTGGATGAAATTTAGCAAATATGTTCTTTTTTGACTAAAATGATAATTGTCAGAAGGATTTTTGACGACTCGAAAAGAAAATTTTTTTACCATTTCAATGTCAGTCCCTACCTTACCGACAAATTTTTTTACTATTTTAATGTCAATCTAGAGACTAAGTAGAGGTGGCATTAAGTATGATTCAATCATAGATCACATGTGTGAATTTTTATGGCGTCATGAGGTCAACAAAGCTGGTGATGATCCATTTTTGCAATTAATTGAAGATATTAAATATGTATATTCTGGAAATTAATATAAAATGTTCCCAAAATTCCAATTGTTAAGCCAATTAATTGAATATCTACAATGGGAAGATTATGCGATCAGAATTAGTTAGGATTAGGTCGTAGCGGAGGCGGGTCAGTGGATCAGGTGAGTGTCTGATTCGTGGCAGGAAGGCCAGGGTTCGATTCCCGGGTGTGGCATAAATTTTCAAGGTGGTTTTTTCTCCTGCTACGGGTTCGGTACCTACTTTCGGGGTCATGGGGCAACCAATGGCAACGATTTCCCCTTTATCCAGGGAATCGGTGAACTGTTGGAAGCCCAAGTTGGCCAATCCTACCTCATAACGGTCCGCGCACAGTTGATCCGTTT
The DNA here is from genome assembly GCA_933228785.1 of Lasioglossum pauxillum. Classification (NCBI taxonomy): domain Eukaryota; kingdom Metazoa; phylum Arthropoda; class Insecta; order Hymenoptera; family Halictidae; genus Lasioglossum; species Lasioglossum pauxillum. The sequence continues at coordinate 32,365,218 of OW121703.1, forward strand.
TCGTCCTACATCAGACATCAGCCCACACAGAGTGTTCGGGAGGAATGTGTTGGTGTCTTTTCGCCACATTTCGTCCGGCAAGGTGCTCACAGTGGGTCAGACACCGGACGAAATGGTCAAAGTCAACGGGGAGTTGAACCTTTTTCGAGTACTTGTGACGTTGCAAATTTTGCGACGTCACTTCTCCGTTCATTTCGAGCACATTTGCAAGCAATAAAGGACCGGACCGCCCTCTACCGGGCACAACACCGAAAATACAGGATTCGAGAGCGCTCCTCTAAGAGATTCCGATATTATCGAGGATCACATAATGACATCTGTCGCGGGCGCCGAGAACGGCAAGTTTTTTTTGAAGGAACCACCGATCGTCCGAATTGTCACGGGAATCCAACAACGTCCCGCAGCCAGGAAGCGCCTCGAGATTTTTGAGCTTGGTGCGAGGGCACGCGGCAAACCAAACCGGAGGCGACGCCAGGACAACAGCTAAATTCAACATCACGTCCACTGCGACTCTTTACAGACCCTGACGCCGTCTCGCCCCGTCAAGGGAGAAGCTGCCCCGGGGTCGGAGCCCTCGTAGCCAAGAAGAGGAAGCCCCTCCGCCGACCAAGAGAGCGAGAAGCTCCTTGGTCAATTTCGTGACTGTCCGGGGCCATAGGACGCTAGAGGGAACGCTCCTGAGCCAAGAGTTTGAGCCGTGGAAACACGCCATAGGCAATTCGGAGAAGCGGTCGAGTGGGGGGGAAGCCGGGTTCGATCCGCTAGCTTGCCGAAAATCGATAGATCACTGTCGCGCTGGCTCTCGCTACGACACTACGTTCGGCCCTTTAGAATCGACTTGCGAAACACGAATTAGTCGGTTGCGTCGCGAACTGTTCGTGCCTGGTGGAGGTTCTCGCTGCACCTGAGACGACGACCGCCCAGTCTCCGAGCTCTACGCTCTATCGGGAGCCGAAATTCAAGGGAAAATTCCAAACGAGAAACGGTGAGTTGCAACTGTGATCTTTTCGATATTTCGGTGCGCGACGGCTCGACCTTCGTCGCGAGAGGACAAACGCTTCCCGTTCCGTCCTCGGTAATTAGCTCGTATTCGTTTCGGGAATACTTTGAGTTTTCGTGTCATTTTTCGAGAGAGTTTTCTTCTTAGGTTGCGTGCGAAAGAGTGTCCTAGAGGAGTCGCGTTTCGTGAGAGTAATCTTTGCGATAATTTCGTGTATTCTCGAATCCTGTGTTTCTCGCCGCGGATCGTATCGTTTCCGTCGGCGTGCGATCGCGTAATCGTTAGCGTACGCGTTGTAGCGACTCGCGTACGGAAGTCATCGCGGCAGTCCCGTAATCCGCCGATCATCTGCGCCTCGCGTTTCGAAAGTTCTTGTCGAACGAAACGACGATCGAATTTCCAACGGTATCGTCGCGAGAGAAAAACGATAGGACAACCGCGCTGCGAACGACCATCTTCTCGCTATCTTGTATGAAGAGCGCGGGCTCTCGGGTCGCGGCCACGTGGCCGCAGATTTTTGTAAAATAACGACCGCTACAATAAATAGCTCGAGACCATATCGTCGTCGAATCATTACGTTCCCTGTGAGATCCGTCCTGCCGAGAGGAATGTCCTAGTTTTCCCGTGTCCGAACCTTATGGCCTAGTCGCGACGTCACTTTCGATCCGCGTTTCGAAGATTCGATTCTCGATCTCGGCTTCTCCGAGCTCGAGAACTATTCCGCGTTTCGTGTGGCATCCTCGAGGTGCCTGGCGCCCGAACTTTTCGCTTTCGAGAGAACAATCGTCGAATCTTCGAATCTCGTTTTGTCTCGGGCGGACCGCGTGTACTCGGCCTGCACGCGGCCTGGTCTCAGTGCCTGCAAGGCCCGAAGTTAACCGGCTTCCGCGGGTCAAACCGCCCGACGGAAAAAGGATAACGTGACAACTTCGAGAAGGGTAACAATGGACAAACCCATGGGGCCTCGACGCCGGACGATGTAGGAGGAAAATTAAATGATTTTGTTTTTCGTCCGACGTAGGACGGTGCAACGTTCACTTCAAATAATTTTCATGTCGCCAATTTTGAAGTATCCGTATTTTTAAAAACGGGTCCTTAAAGAGGTTTAAGGACCGGGGCTGTTCTCTATGGAGAGGTTTATGACAGGTCAATACTATTGAGCTGGAAGTCGACACTTTCTCGGACAACGCGTGTTGACTGTAAAGTAATTTTTAAATTGCTTTACAATAAAAAATTATGAATTGGACGCGCTGAAAACAGCTTTCTGAAAAATAGCTTCGCTGTCGATCGCCCAATTTGTCAGTCCATTTGCATGCCCAATGTTTTATTGCACGTGCCGATAGCCGCTACACTATCGTACGTCGCACAGTGGTGCAAAATCCCCAAGACGTGGCAATAATTCGTTTATTATGGTAATGTCATTTTAAAAAATCTATGTGTATTGAAATACATTGCAGTATTAATACGTTACAGTATTAATGCATCGATCGTAGATTATAATAGAACCTAAGCACAAACACTGACATTGGAAACAACTGCGACATACACTATTGAAGGAAAAAATGTTTTCTCATTTCTTTGTTGTTTTTGTGTATATGCACTCCTTGATTTTCAAAAGTTTCATAGTGTAAGTATTATTCAGTGCGGTGAGTACATTACTTTAAATTATAAAAAATGCAAAGCTAATTATTAATTTTTTTTTATACATATTACTGAGACCCTTTGGTTCCCACCGATTTTTATTTGGTTATAATCCAAAAATTTGCGATTTTTTGTTACGTTTCCGGAAATAAGGTCACAATGGTTTTAGAAAGTGCGAGATAAACGATATTTTCGAATCCACATTTATTAAGCATAAGATTTCTAAAACTAAGAAAATGAAAACACTATCCGAATACCCAAAGTCACAAGTTTTTAATTAAATTATATCATAGTGAAGCCATAAAAGTATTTAATAAAAATGATTTCAGTTGAAAAAATATTTGTTTTCATAGTTTATTTTGCAATTGTTTTAAACAGGTGCATTGGTATCATAGCGCCACAAAATTGAAAAAAATTAAAATTATGATAATATAGCCCCAAGTGTCCTTTTTAAGGACCCGTTTTTAAAAATACGGATACTTCAAAATTGGCGACATGAAAATTATTTGAAGTGAACGCTGCTCCGAAATATATTGCGCGAGGGCCATCCTGTCGGCCGATGCAGGACGAAACCAGAAGGGTCTCACAGACGGTCCTACCTGGGCCTACCCACACATTTGAAACGTCTGCCAGACGGCATTGACGTCACCAGGTCTGTCTGACGTCGGATCCACTGTGCGCGTACCCTAAGGGTATCTGCCGCTCTATCTCCTCTGTTTGGGGGATAGAGAAAGGGGGTGGTCAGCGAACAATGGTACTATTGAGGTACACAGGAAGACAAACCTGAATGGGGATCAGTTTGATGGACGGAGCCTTGAGCTGAACATCCACTGTAACCTGAGGACAATGGTCGCGTCCAAACAGAGCAGCCATAATTCCTAGTGTGTCCTTGAACCCCCACACTCACCCCATGCGTGGTAGGCTCGGCAAGGAACGACCGCATGGAAACGATATTTCAGTTCTTTCGAAATTTCGTCGAAGTCGGATCGGACCCCAAGTTGAAAACTAGATTCTCCTCAACGCAGGGTAATCCGCGGTCCCTTGAAATCTTGCAAAGCCCATAGAATCGTAGACCAGGATTGAGTCCTAACCTAGTGGGTGCCAGGGGTAGGGAGTGGGCCAAGTCTCTGGGGTGTCTAGAGACAGAGTAGGGAACGGGGCATATAAATCAAGGACACACGCGATGGTGTTATGGTGAAGTGGGGAGGGTGCTAAAGAGGGCAGGTGAGGCATTCCTGAAGGTCCGAAGGTGAGGGGTCCAACACCCACTACGAGCCTTAAAACAGCTCAAAAACTCTCTGTATTAGGTAGAATGGCCTACTCATCAATGACGACCACCCTGACAAGTAGATCAACCATTCTGCAAGTGGCCTGGGCTATAAAAAGCAGAGGAGGGAGTTCGAACGCTGTGGATAAACGCAACCCATAGACGGCCGAGGGCCGACACCGCCAAATCTGATACCAGAGTAAACATCCGGTGTGCGTTAAGGAAGTGGGGAGTGCCGATCACTCCTCCTCGGCTGAAACCTTTACTACTACTACTACTACTACTACTACTACTAGGTGGCAGGGGCGGAGAGGGCCGTCCACGCATACGAAAATACAGGAGTGGTGTTGGTAAGGTAGTGATATTGAAATGGTAAACAAATTCTTTTTCGAGTCGCCAAAAATCCTTTCGACAATCATCATTTTAGTAAAAAATGAACCTATTCCCAAAATTTCATCCAATTTTAAGGTTGGACGTAAACGGAAACTTCGCCGGAATTTAAAAGAAAAAAATTTTTTAAAAAGTCTATCCGTTTCGGAGAAATAACAATTAAATATTTACCTATTCTCCCCCCTCCCCCCCGCGAAACCTACGTCATCGCGTTCAGCGATGCCCACTCCGCGCGACAGCGCTCCCTACTCTACTACGCGTTCCCACTCTGACTGATCCCCACTCCACTGATCCGCTTCGCACCGAAGGAGCTCAGTGTACGTTCGAGCTCCGTGCAATGTTTACAAAGTTACTACGTATTGCTATACTATAATGTTTGTTTACCAAACGAAAGAAGAGTTACACCGAGATTCTCCGATAACCTTTATATTTGACATTTTATCACGGCGTTTGTTTTCGATATGACGCGGTCGCAATACCGTCTGAAATTTACTACATGTTTCTATTATAATCTCATCACAATGTTTAAGGATGTTCTGGAGGTATATAAAAACGCAACAAAATTTTTGAAAATTTGACAAGATATAATTCCTACTAAATTAATGCATTTACCAAAGTTTGGGTTCGATTCACTGCACCGTTTAAGAATTATAGCAACTTAAAGTTTGCACATTTTAACACGTCTTCTTATGGAGAATTCATAAAATCCCACTTTAAACCGTATTTAAACCTTGAAAAATTTTTTGTCGGTTAAATACTGATTAACTTTGGTACGAAACACTTTTCTGTCCGACTACCCGAAGGGGCTGAAAAATCGTGGGGACTAATTTGCGCCGCACCCTGTATAGAGTGAGCTTTCAATTTTGAAAGACTACTCCTGGATTTTCGTATGCGTGGTCGGGCTGGCCTGGCTCCATGCCTCTCCCCCCTCCCCAACGCCTAATCCTAACTAATTCTGATCGCATGATTTTTGCATTCTACATATATAGCCGGCATACAGAATTTTAACTAGTAATGAAAAATCATGCGATCAGAATTAGTTAGGATTAGGTGGCGGGGGACGGAGAGGGCCGACCACGCATACGAAAACCCAGGAGTAGTCTTTCAAAATTGAAAGCTCCCCCTATATATGTATGACCAGAGTGAGACCCTGTTTTTTCTCTCAATATCCACAGCGTGTTTACAAAGAAAAAGAGCAGCCTCACATTGCCATGGAGCATGCGAGAATACGGAAAATTCAATAGAGTATTAGCTACAGTTTTTTGCAATTATCACGGAAACTAAGGCCGACCGCTGGGTATATGCATAGAGAAAAGTGGTAATTATTTAGAACAAGGGTTTCCTCTCAGATTTTGATCATCTTGAAATATGTTATAAATTTTTACGTTTTGAATGACTTTTTCCTATACATGTTACCGCCGCTCGATTTTAGTTTTCGAATTATTCGCAAAAAACTATCGCTAATACAGTATTGAATTTTTCGTATTCCTGCACGCTCCGCGGCAACGTAAGCCTGTCCCGGCGCGCCGTTTGCTTATTTTTTGTTTCTAAACACCCTGTGGAGATGAGAGAGAAAACATGGTCTCACTCTGGTCATACATATACAGGGTGAGCTTTCAATTTTTAAAGATTATTCCTGGATTCTCGTATGCGTGGTGGGCCGGCCATTATGCCGGCCCGCTCCGCCCCACCACTTAATCCTAACTAATTCTGATCGCATGATTTTCATTACTAGGTCAAATTCTGTATAACGGCTATATAGAATGCAAAAATTATGCGATCAGAATTAGTTAGGATTTGGTGGGGGCGGAGAGGCTTACGAAAATGTAGGAGTAGTCTTTCAAAATTGAAAGCTCACCCTATATACAGGGTGGTCCACGCAAATTGCACACCTATAATAACTTCCCAAGTATGCGTTGCACGAAAAAATTTTGTATACAGAAGTTACATGGTCTGAAGTGGTACATTATGTAGTGTATTTATTTTTTTTACAAGTGGACGCGTAAAGGACATGTGAGGGTCAATTTCATTTTTTTTAATGGAATGAGGTATTTATTAATACATCAATCGATGCAGCTGGACATTCGTTATAAAAAAGTACAACCTATCTATGTCGAAAAGTTAGTAGTTCAGGAAATATTTCAATTTAAATAACTCTAAAATACCATTACTGTCGTGCTAAGATGTTATACAAGTTAAGCCGTCCACACACGGGTCGATTGTAATCGCGTCGTGAAGTTCGTACGTTCTGATCGTCGTACGATTCATGCGACGGACGCGATTGCCGTCCACACACGGTCGATTGTAATCGCGTCGTGAAGTTCGTACGTCTTGATCGTCATCATAGACATATAGAGATAGACTGCGCCGTCTTATGGACGAGTTGAAGCCCACAATGGCGGCGCGCGGTACAAAGAGTGAGAGAGAGAGCATTAGCCGGGGTCCATAGCGCTCTCTTTTTAAGTAATGTGTCGGTGGGGAAAGATTGTGGATAATTTAGATTTCTACATAGTACTGATTAATTTGTTAATATTTATTTTGTTTTTGACATTTATTAAGTGAAACCATATTTATTTTAAGAATCGTAAAAAAATGCTGCATCTGCAAGCTCCAATATGCTCCGGACGTTACTTTTCATAAGTAACTAAAATAAACGACATAATTAATTATTTTAGCATTTTTAAAATAAGTATAGTTTCACTTAATTACGTTAATTACGCATGTGGCACGTGATTTTTTCCTGTAATCCTGTAAGCACAGAGCAGCACAGAGTGTGGAGGCAGGGCTGTTCCTACCAGGCGTGCAGTGCGTGCTCGCACAGAGGCGGCCGATTTTAGGGGGCGGCCGACTGCGGTCGAAAATAGAACAACGCAACCGAAATAAAATCAAATTTTATATTAGGAATTGCGAATGCGATATATTATTAAATTATAAAATGCGTTAATACAACAAATTCATTGTATTCTGAATTTCTCATTATAAATTTGAATAAAGCACTTATGTATACTGGTTTAAATATTTTTGCTCATCGTCAAGGTGAGGGTGGGGGACGGCGCAAAATTGCTGAGCACACAGGCGGCTGTACACCTAGGAACGGCCCTGTGTGGAGGAACGTTCTCCAATAAATAAACGTGTGTTTTTGAATGTTTACTCTAATCTGTTATTATTTTACAATTCGATGGTAGGGAACCAAAAAACAAATAAATGTCAAAAACGAAATAATTATTAACAAATTAATCAATACTATGTAGAAATCTACATTATCTAGCAAGCAAGTAGGGGAATCTTTCCCCACCGATACATCACTTAGAAAGAGAGCGCTATGGACCCCGGCTAATGCTCTCTCTCGCGCGCCGCCATTGTGGGCTTCAGCGCTTCGTACAGGCCGCGCAGTCTATCTCTATATGTCTATGATCCTTCTTTATGTATCTGTGGTACCGGCGGATGAAAAGAAGAAGAAATCGCAGATTATGGGTGCACCCGTACATTGAAAACAATTTTCACACTCGTTTATTTGTTGGAGCACGAGAAATGCAACAGAGTGATGAGAAATTTCTGGCATTTTATAGAATGTCCAAGGGATCTTATACCCATTTTGTAGAAACTGTTGCTCCAGCCATTCATTACAAGGATACTAATATGAGGGAAGAACGCATACTAATAACATTAAGGTAAGCTTTTTATTTACATAGTTGAATATAATCATGTATTATGAAAAAAAACAAAAGGCAAAGTAAAAAAAAGATTGAAGTCAATGCAGTCGCCAGATGAGGTAGAAAGTGGCTTCACTTCCTCTCCTCCTTTTCCCCTTCCACTATCCCATTCCAGCACTATACGCACACTCTAACGTCCCCCACTAAGACCGTAGACAACGGTGCCCTTGCCGTAGACTGGACTGGTCATCAGAGAGGGGGTACTTGATTCCCCGCGATTTTCTGTCTGGCGACACTGACAATGAGTCACGGGGATTGATAAACTGTTGTACAATTTTCTGTGGAGTGGGAGTGTTCTTAGGGAGTTGTCTTCTCAGGTCGATTTAATCCGAAACTATTACCACTTAGTATATTGAACGAAGATTGAGGGAAATCTGTTGATAAAGATAAAGATAAAGCTTTTACAGCATATTTTTCGGCAAAACAGGCTAAGTTATCAAACCCCCTTCCGCTAAAAGATATAGGGGACAAGACAGAGAGGAAGGAATCAAAAATTTCCTAATGAGCCTCATCCCAGACTTCATGCAGTTGAATGATGTTCAACTGAGGAGTTACAAAAGGAGAGCTTTGCTCCTCATAGATGAGGTTGGTGGAAGTTTGTAACCGTACCAGTTACATATCGAATGTGAGCGAGAGGGACTATCGCGAATCCCTACCACAGTTAGCCGCGACAAGATCTGCGATCCTTGTCAAAGTAAAGGACTGCAGATCATCCCCGCTAATTAGGATGCGCGCGCACCGATCCCCACTCGATACAGATCGAAGGAGGTCGATGCGCGGAGCAAATTCATCACTCTATGTCTGGAAGCGGGTCTAATAACACGCGACTCCAATAGATCCGGCGAAAACCGGTACTTGTTCGAGAAGTCAAACCGACTTCGCATTTCTAGTCAAACCGCCTAGATTGCCTTCGTCTCGTATGCGCCTCAAACCGAGGAGTCACTAGTACAAACCGTACTGTCGCACAGCCGACGTTAATATCTATTAACGTGTGTAAAGATCGTATCGGCGTAGAGTCAATCGTAAGGGTTACGTACGAGAAGACGGCATTCTGATAGGAAGTTTCAGTATAGAGTCGTGTGATTATATTTAAAAGTTATAAGCAAATGACAGAAAGATTTAGTACGGTTCATATTTGTGAATCTAGAACCGGAGTGGAATCTGGCTCGCTTAACAGCGCAGAAGAAGACACTCTTTTGGTGTAGCATAGCAAAAGGAGTTTTTGTACATGTTGTCATACATGTGCTTCTCTGAGAAATCAGCAGAGTACATATATGCTACTACGGTCGCCATCTGTCAGGGTTTACGCGTTTAAATGGCAAACGTGATTATGTACAGTGTTAATTTACTATTCTAGGACCGGAGTGGAATCTGGCTCGCTTAATCGCGCAGAAGAAGTCACTCTTTTGGTGTTGCATAGTAAAAGGCGCTAGTACGTGTTGGCATACAGCATACTTCTCCGAGAAATCGGCAGAGTATCTATATGTTTCGACAGTCACTTGATGTGTGAAGGTAACATTAAAATGACGAGTCGATTAAGTGTGATACGAGTTGCTAGACACTGAACCGGAGTAGAGCCGACATCACCATATGGTGCAGAAGGGTGTACTCTTTTGGTAAGACGAAGGTGATTAGTATTGTACGTGTTATCATGGGTGATACCTCTCCGAGCAATCGGCAGGGTACGTTCGTGTTATAACGGTCGAATACGTCAGCCGTATACGCTTTAACATCTAAATCCAGATCGCTTACAATCGTTGAAACGAATCCAGACGTAGCGTCTCTCGGATTGTACTGGGCTGCGTATCATAATATGTAGAAGCATTGCGTTTGGCGACCGTATTTGATAGAGGAGATTTCGGTAAAATATTTAATATCTTGCCTGTGAGCAAGTTTTGTAGAAGAATCGCATCTGGCGACCGTATTTGTAAGAGGAGTTTCCGGTTAAGCATATAATATCTTGCCGGTGTGTAGGTTCCTTTGATATCCGCGTTAGTCACCGGATTCGTAACGGTGTACGAGTTTTTGTACTAATTTAGCTACAAAGGAGGTTTTGAGAAACTTCTGTATTTCGGAATAGTAGGGTCGTCTCACGGTAGTGATTTACGACGTCAAGTATTGTCGGGGCATAAGAGTGTGAAACGTCTCATCGTGTTGAAACCGGGATTCAATAATACTGACGGATTGTCAGTGTATAGTACAACTCTGTATACAAAAAGGATTGATACAATATACTCTACTTTTACCTCCTAACTGATACTCAACTTATTTATCAGATAATCCAAACCTCTCCGCTTCCAGTGCCTGGAGGCACGAACTAACTATACCTTGTTCTATAATTATCATTAATTATTGACGAAGATAAGTTCTATTATAATTAATCGATAATAATCAATTAATAACTAAATACGGTTATAAGTTCAACAGATTTCCCTCAATCTTCGCTCAATATACCAAGTGGTAATACTTCCGGATTAAATCGACCTGAGAAGTCAACTCCCTAAGAACAATCCCACTCCACAGAAAATTGTACAACAGTTTATCAATCCCTGTGACTTTAATCTTTTTTTTACTTTGCCTTTTGTTTTTGTTTCTTATAATACCTACATGATTATATTTAACTATGTAAATAAAAAGCTTACCTTAATGTTATTAGTATGCGTAATAACATAAAAAAGATAATAAAGATAATAAATAAATAATAACCTATGTAACCTAAATACATAGACCACATCGAAGAGTGCAATGCACTCAAACTGCAAAAAATAATGGCCAAATCATTTAAACAACATGAACTGCACAAACTTACCTTCATGAGTCGCGCGAATAGTACGATCCATGCGATCGTCCTGCTTCGCTTCCAATCGCACGCGATTGGAATCGAGGCGATTTCAGCCGACCACGAATCGACTCGTGTGCGACTCTCCATTCATTTGCATTGGAAGTCACGTGGAGGGGGAATCGCATGCGACTGGAATCGCGTCGACCGAATCCCCGATCGACCCGTGTGTGGACGGCTTAAGCAAACACTAACGTCTTAGTACGACAGTAATGGTATTTTAGAGTTATTTAAATTGAAATATCTCTTGAACTACTAACTTGTCGACATAAATACGTTAGTAATTTTTTTATAACGAATTTCCAGCTGCATCGATTGATGTATTAAAAAATACCTCATTCCATTTAAAAAAATAAAGTTGACCTTCACATGTCCTTTACGCGTCCATTTGTAAAAAAATAAATACACTATATAATGTACCCCTTCAGACCATGCAACTTCTGTATACAAAATTTTTTCGTGCAACGCATATTTTGGAAGTTATTATAGGTGTGCAAGTTGCGTGGACTACCCTGTATGTATGACCAGAGTGGGACCCAGTTTTCTCTCTCATCTCTGCAGCGTGTTCAGAAGCAGAATGTAAACACACGCCGCGCCCGGACAGGCTTACGTTGCCGCGGAGCGTGCAGGAATACGAAAAATTCAATACTGTATTAGCGATAGTTTTTTGCGAATATCTCGAAAACTAAAATCGAGCGGCGGTAACATGTATAGGAAAAAGTTGTTCAGAATGATAACCTTGACAACATATTTCAAGATCATCAAAATCTGAGAGGAAATCCTTGGTCTAAATAATTGCCAGAAAAGTTGTTGAAAATGCTGTCCTTAATAACATATGTCAAGGTCAAGATCATCCGAGATACCTCCCCTTAACGTAAGGTTTACCAAAAGTATAAAATAATTTAAATAAAAATATGTTTAAAAAACGGACTAGAAAGTATAAAATAGTTTTTCCTAGCCCCATACAGATTCCTAGTAGTAGTAGTGTTTACTGCTGGGTTTACTCGCTTCCTTAAGGCACACCGGATCTTTCATCACCAGTATCACAATTGGCGCTACCGGCACTCGACCCTTTAGCGGGTTGCATTTATCCACGTTTTTCAGCCGTCTCCTCTGTTTTATTCGGCCCGAGCCATTTTCAGAGTCGTCGACTTACTAGACGGGTCGATCATCATTGATGAGACGGGCCATGCTACCTAATTTGTCAGTTTTTGAGCTGTTTTACGGCTCGGTATGAACGTCGGGCCCCCTCACCTTCAGACCTGCTGGGTGTCTCGCCTGCGCTTTCAGACGCCCCCCACTTCACCATATTTTCATGTCGAATGTGTCAAGTTTTTGAAGCCCGTCCCTACTCTGTTTGCGGACAGTCCAGAAACCTGCCCACACCCTCCCTTAGGGCTAGTCCCTCCGCATGTGCTATGAGTCGATTGGGAGTACAAATGCGAAGGACCGCGTATTATTTGACCATTGGGAAGAAGTTACTGCTACTCCAACCCGACTTCATCGAAATCTCGGCTGGGCCGAGATATCAATTTCATTCGGTCTTCACCTGCCGACCGACTTCGCGATGGGGTTGAGAAGGAAGGGTTCACCAACTTCACCGAAATCTGTCTCCTGAGAGATTTGATATCAGGTTCATCGGGATCTTCCTTCTTGAGTGCGCTTGACACATCCTAGAAAATATGGCTGATTGTTCGGATGTGACCACCATCCTCGGTTCTGGTCGGTGTTCAGCTATTAGCCCCGTCCACCCGGCCTTTCCCTTAAAGGTTTCTAATTGATGTGCCGTTTTTGCGTTTTTGATTCCGTTTTTTTTTGGTAGGGTCCGTGCCCAGTTTCCTCGGTAGTACCATTTATTCGCTGATCACCCCCTTCCTTACTCTATCCCCCAAACAGAGGAGATATAGCCGGCGAGTACCCTTATGAGGCGGGATGGCCAACTTCGGCTCCCAACAGTTCACCGATTCCCTGGTTAAAGGGGAAATCGTTGCCATTGGTTGCCCCATGACCCCGACAGTAGGCACTGATGAGCCCATAGCAGGAGAAAAAACCACCTTGGAAATTTATGCCACCCCGAGAATCGAACCCTGGGCCTTCCTGCTACGAATCAGACACTCTACCACCTGAGCCACTGACACGCCTATACAGATTCCTAGCCCCATACAGATAGTCCTGAAAAGTGATTGTGAATTTTTAATAGCTATGAAAATACTTGTAAGATTTAAAAGTGTAGAGAGTAGCTGCCGTTGAGAAAACTCGTACAACAGTTCATATCATTTGCAGTGCAATAAAATTGTTAACTATTCATGCATCAATTATCTATTGCATGCGCCCCACGTTTTTCGTTTTAAATTTTACAAGTATTTTCATAGCTATTAAAAATTCACAATCACAAATTTTTTAAATTTACGTTTATTTAAATTATTTTATACTTTTTAGTTCATTTTTTAAACATGATATTTAAAAAAAAATTTTTTTTTATTTATATTATTTTATTTTAAAAACGTGGTATTTTTTAAAAATTTATTTTTATTTATGGGACTTTCAGCAACTTATTAGGTCAATCGGAAAGTTCCGTCCGTTTTTTTACAAAAAGTAGAGCTTTAATTAAGAAACAAAATGAAAAAGTACATTAATCGTTAGCGAAATCGTTAGCGATAACTTTTCCCCATCTTTCGGGCAGCAAGCGCATTCCGCGACGAAACAATGAGTCATCTTTGGAGGTCATCCAGTCAGAGGCCCCTTTTTTGACATCTTCGTAAGAATTAAATCGTTCCTCAGCAAGTGCGTGTGCCATTGACAGAAACAAGTGATAGTCAGAAGGGGCACAGTCTGGCGAATAAGCCGCATAGGGTAGCACTTCCCAGCGAAGTGCTTCTAACGTTTCTTTGACAAATGTTGTGACGTTTCGCAAGCAGAATTTTGCAGATTTTTCAGTCTCTTGGCTTGAGTTCTTATGGTACCTACTTTCCTTCCTTGTAGACCTTCCCCAAGGCTTTTAAACGATCGGAAATGACAAATTAAAAACAACTTAACGCTTCTGCAATTTGTTATTGTGTTTGAAAGATTAACACTTCGCGCAAATGACGCTTATTCAGCTCAAATTCCGACATTTTCAATGTAGAAAAAAACGACGTTATTGATGCAAGCGTATATTGTTATGTATTGAACTTTATTGAAAGATGTCCAAACTAAGAAGTTAACCTTACTTTAGACGTCATAGTTAACGACAGTTCGAGCTACGGCTACTCGACGCCAAACGGACGGAAATTTCCGATTAACCTAATTTTTCTGGAATTTTTCTGATTGAAATCACACTAAACACGATATAATTTCAATTGTATTTAGTGGTTTAATTAACGGTATGGAGTAACTTGTTTGGTGTCATTTTAATCAGAACAATGTCAGAAATAAATTGATGAGAGTCTTACAAAAAAATAATGAAAAATAAAAAAGTTTTGTAATTGGATTAGTAGTGGTTCACACCGATACACCCGATCCCGTACAGAATTTCACGGCGTGTTTACACTTTACACAGCTCGGCGAGCGAGGCAGCTCGAGGTTCTCGACTCCTCGCGGGGTATACCCTCGCTGTGGAGGGTATATTCGATTTTCGTAAATCCTACGGTTTCCGCTCTGTTAGTTTTTAGATCAAGGATTTACTGTACCCATTTCGGACTTTGAGCTGGGAATTTTTTATGATCCTGACCAAATATACAGTAGTACCTCGATTAACCGGATTCTGATTATAAACAAATATGCGTTTAAATATGATTATATTACGAAGGGAAATCAATTTTCAAAATTAAAAAATTTATTTTGGAATGTAATGTACATTTTAATGATTTCCCTCGGGTCTCGATTATCCGTCGGGTCTTAATTTATCCGGGCTATTTGTCTCCCAATCAAACCGGTTAGTCGAGGTCCTACTGTATTTATTTATTCATTAACTTATTTCCGGTTTATGTATTTACAGATGAAAAATTGTTTGTCAATAGAAAGAAATCGACTTCAAAGTTTGCACCTCACTAACCGGGGTTTCCACATAAATGTAAATCGTAACTGACGTATAATTTGACTATTATACTATACATATACATAATAGTCCGTTTACCTGTCCTCTCTGACGATCAAATAATCTCGAAACACAGAAAACTGTAAGGGATTCGAGGGTCAGCGGCCCGTGCGGGCCGCAACAGGGTACCATGTGCTGGTCAGGGACGCAGTTTATGATTACGGCGCGGACGTGACTTTAGGCTATTTTTGAGATTTAGCGGAATTTTCTGTTTTATGATAATTTATTAGAGACCTCATATTTTAGCTAAAGGTCCCAATAGCCGTTGACGTGCCGTAAAACATCTGCAGACCAAGTGCGGACCGTTAAGGGTTTTAGATAGACAACGAGGACTCAAGGCGAGGGTACCTCCAGGAACTGGTCAGTTTTCCCTCACCCTGTCGCCTCTTAGAAAATAAGACTTGCGATTGGTTATCGAAAGGAACCGCCTACGTTGGAAAAAGCTTAAAAGAGCTAGAGCGAGAAAGCAGGTCGTTGTCGTCGTGGCGCGTACGAAAGAAATAAACGTTTTTCTCAAAATCCGACATCGTGTGTTTAAATCAGTCATCCTTACAAAACATAGAAGCTGAAATTTGGTACACAGGTAGCCGTTACCCCAAGGGGTGCACGAATATGTTTTTATACCGTAAATCCTTCAGGATCAAGTGTTAAGGGTATAGATCCGGATTTGACCTCCAAATTAGTTCGAACTCCGTCCAGTAGGGGAGCTGGGTACATTTTCTACAGTTGAACCATAGACCTAAGTTGAACCGTCGAGAAGCACAGCAGTGCCAACGATATACCATCTCGGCGGTGACAGCAGTCACTACATCAATAAATGTTGCCGGTAAGTCAGGCTTCATCAGCAAGCGGGCACGCTTGGCCAGCGTGTATGTGTGCCTAGGCGGATTATGCAAGTGCAAGGGTCCGGCTCTGGACATTATTCGTCTCGCTAATGCACATTTGAGACTCCTATGTAGTCACAATCGCTATATAAAAGATAAATCTAGGTCGCGAGGTCGCCTTTGTGGCCTACTTTTGCGTTTACGAGGCGTAATTTACATTATTCGGCAGCACGATGTCTGCCCGGGAGGCTCTGTAACCATGTTTCTGCTTATAGCATTTGACTGGTAGCACTAATATTCAATTTCAGGTACTCGTTCGATTCAGCTCACCGAGTTCTTTCAAATGGCCACTGATCAGATTCTGTAGGTTGCATAGTTTAGGAGTTATAACACAAAAAGTGTGTGATTTTCTTAAACTTTTTGGTTTACCGACTTTTTAAACAGCTGTAGCTTTTCAACGGTAGGTTTTAGGAAAAATATGAGAGCACCTTGGCGATTGGAAATTTAATTCTATACAAAAATTCTCTCTAAAAAACAGTATAAACTCGGAAATGTTGATAGTTTTTCTTTAAGGTATTTTCGGCCGTAATTTTTGAACCGTTTGTCGGAAATAAGTTTTGGGCAAACAGGCTTACTTAACGTGCGAAAGTGTACGAAATGAGTCCAACAGTTTTACAGAAGTTAGTGTTTTTTCTTCTTGTACATAATTTATGTGTGAACATAAAATGTTCTTCAACATCGTGGTGTAATTAATATTTTTAAGAATTACGAGGCTAGACAAAAATAGCTGATACTTAGACTGCGGAGTTGATCCATTTATCGTATCAATGAGTCAGCTTAGCATAAAGATTGCAGACGATCACACAAAAATCTGTACGCGTCTTCTGACATCGGATGAAGTAAGCTGCAATGGTGGCGAAACGTTGGAAAAACAATTCCAAAGGGACACACATGTCTAGACTACGGGTTTTCACGTATTTATACGTAGAATGTAGATAATAGCAAAAGTGGATGACTGGAAAACAAAACTGAAAAGACAGTAGAAGAGTTCAAGAATATTAAGACTTATTCAACTTATTGAAAGAAGAAGTACATTTTAGACTAATTTGTATTTCTTATAAGTAGACTGCGGATCTTTGTGCAATATAAAAAATGTTTTCATCGATTGCCAGACATAGGAGCCAAACAAAAATGTCTTCTTTCGTCCAATTATCTTATTAAGCTGAAACTAATACTTTGATGTTCTTAAATCTTTTTAATGTGTTCACTGCTTTAAATTGTACGTACTCATTTTTGTTATGAGAGCATAAAATCCGCAGTCTGCTTATAAGCGCATTAGAACATTTTTATTTTTGATAAAAATCCGCAGTCTAGACATGACTCACGCTGTCCGAATTATCCGATTGACAATATACATAGATTTCAAACGAAGTTTGACGTTGTTAGGCAACAAACAAGCTGTCTGTCGAATGTCTTTACCGATGTATAATTGCAGAATGCGCTTTCCTACTATCGAATATTTCGATAATAGCTCGATTTCAAATATCAAAGCATTAGCGATCAAAATTTTAAACGGCAATGTCTCGAACGTGAAATTATGTGACATGCGGCGTTGTTCCTGACAACCACAGATATAAGCGTGGTATAAAACGTAATACATTCGATGCCGAAAAGATATACTGAGACGATAAAAAAGAATGGACATTGTGTAAAAATTGATAAAAGAATTTGTCAACACAGTTCAAAAATACATTTATACAATCCGAGAGCAAGGCCTGCTCTAGGGGGGGGGGGGTAACGCGGACATTTGTCCAGGGCGCCTAAATTTAGGGGCGCCATTTTGGCTGTAACTGTGAGAAAAATATTGATCGGTTAAATACCCAATTAACAGAAAATTTTCTTTTATTAAAATTTAAAAAAAATGACTTGATTTTTATTGGAGATAGAAAATATATATGTACCTTTATTTAAAAAATATATATTTAGCGGCTGAAATGATGTTTTGTTAGTAAGGAAAAGGAAGGGGAGCGTTTCGTCCTAGGCCCACTAGAGGACTCATCGGTAAGGCTATCTAACGGGCCCTGCCTTAGGCCACAGACTTAAGATACGTACAGACGTCTCATCTTATGGGGCCGTCACGCCGTACTTGCTGGGGCCAAAGTGGCCCCAATACCACTTCGGTGTCGCGCCCAATGTTACCGATAGTAACGTATTAGCAAGTACCGAATATTCTGTATACCCAATTTCTACTACGGGTACTTAATATGATTTGAAGATTACAAATGTATATGGCGCGTGTATTTGAATAGTAAAAATTATGTAGTAGGATAATTATGAAGTACTACGTACAGTAATGTAAAGTAATATCTTTACGTACATTTATATTATTGTGTAATAAGAGTGTGATCTCGTTTCTGTTAATTACAAAATTACAATAAAATTTGATATATTTAATAATATCTGATATTTCTACGCAGTTATTCAATATAGTTATGCAAGTTTGTTTCTTGCATTGTTAATTTTTTTAACAAACTTCCACAAGTTTATGGTATTTACTTTGATTATTTCTGCATATGTTCATATGTATACATTTTATTTGAATTACAACATTTGTAAACATTATATATTTAACCGGTTTCGATTTTTTAGAAATGACATGCCTTCGAAATTTGGAATTTTTGCCCACTTTGGCGAAAACGGGCTTCGCTTCCGAATTTTTATATCAGAAACTGTTTGCTTGATTGAGCTACATTTTTTTTGTTTTATTCGGAAAGGATTGGGCTATTATAAAATAATTTTTTTCAGCCCCGATAATCAACTTTACAATGTCGAAAAACTTAAACACATTCTTTTTTTACGTCTTTTTCGATGAGGGGCCAGAGTGATTTAAATTTTGAAAAAAATATGGTAAAAATATATTCCTTGAAGTTTCCCCTTCAAAAAGAGTATTTGGAAACGATGGCGATTGGAAAATTGGTGTTACAATGAGCTGGAAAAGTACGCGGTGTACCTCCGTTTCAGGTAGAGGCGAGTCGAGCACACCGCTGTTATGGTCCGTTAACGGACAATTGTCTATACCGCTGGTCTGGAGAAAATACCAGCAGACTGTATACGACTAAATGACCCTATGTATACCTCGAGAACAATATTAGTAACCCTTGGTCAACGACACCTTTTTAAATAAATGGTAAAATCACCGAAACCCTCATCGGTTTGAATAGAATAAAATCAAATCTTGTTGGGTTCTAGAAAACATTTCACAAGTTTGGACATTACTAAAACCTATTGTCTATTTATTACATAGCGACAAAATGTCATTAGTAAAAGAACCCCGCCTAAGCAAAGTAGCTGACACTATAGGCAATCATTGGCGTTGCCTTTTAAGTTTTTAAGTTTATTTTATCTCCATTCTATCTACGAAACGTAATTTTTAAATTTTCAATACAGGCCAACATAAAAAAATTTGTAAAATGGAACTTTTAGTATTTAACCGACTTCGAAAAAGGAGAAGGTTACTCAATTCGATCTGTATGTGCCATTTTTCTCTACAATTCCGACCAACTGCAATTTTTGAAAAAATATCTCTTTACACCATGTAGTAAACTAATTGTTCTAACTTCTCAAAAAAGTTCAAATCGAATATTCCAATATTAAAGAAGTTATCCTTCGTTTTAGAGCTTCCGAATATTAACGAGAGTCACTGTATATACAAAGGAAAAAGATATTTAACATATCGATTTCTACATTATATGCAAAAGCCATCGAAATTGGAGATAGCTACGCTGCAGTTTTTCCAAATGATTGTTATAATTCATAATTTTGCCATGGCAATATAATTAATCGATTTCAAATGGTTTCATGACGAAAAGAAGCTTAAACACGCCACGGATCGAATAAGTTATGCTGTGCCAACATCGAAACGTTTTCTTTGAAGTTCATGAACAAATTTTATTTGTGACTATCGACGACGTATTCTAATCTGCGCGTCATTTTTAATATGTATATGAATATCAGCGTACACATGCCGTGCACGATTGTTTACATCTTTCTTAATATTTTCGTATTGGAAAATAATATCTTTCGTATTCAAATTTAAATTAATTATGTTGATATGTTAACATTTGTTACCAATATGTACAAAACATAATTTTTAAAACTATACTTTTGTTTTGTAGATTACTTAAGTGAACGTCGTACATATACATATAATCAGGTTTACGTGAACGCGTTAAATAATCTACGAATTAAAAATTTCAAAACATTTAAAAATTGTATATTTATATAAACAATTAGAAACATTAAAAGCATTTTTTAACAAGTCAACGAATATTCAGATAATCGTTTCATAAAATTATTTACCATTGAAAATACTATACCATAAATTAAGAAGCAATATGACTCTGAATTTCGACAGCTCCGGAAAGCAGACAAGAAACCGCCCGAACGCTTTTGATGCGGGTAGGCGGGCGTCGACGGTTACTGTACGAATATAATGCGGCAAAATTGCACTTTTTAAGCTGACAACGCTGTAAAATCTAGCGTCCTGAGTCAAACACCTTTCTTGTTGTAACGTCATGTATGTAGTTCACTAGCTGACCGTTCCATTTCGATAGAGTCCGCTGTCGTACTAGGGCATTTTCTACAGGGTCAGTAATTCAAAACCACGGCGTGAAAAATGTATTGCATGCACAGTCTGTACCTATCTTAAGTCTGTGCTTAGGCGCTGGGATATCGGAAGGTGGTTGAGGACGGTATATATAGGGATTGATGACGGATCAGGTAGTAGCGAGAAAGGTCTTTGACTATCTGTCCATCTTGTGGCGAGTATAGGAGGTTAGCCGCCACATATATATTCTTAAGGGGTGGCAATTTGTTTTTTTGTCCGGGACGACGCGACGCACAGTGGAGTATTTAGCCCGAAAAACTGGCCAAAAGTCAATTCAAAAATTTTGTCTACAATATAAAATTTTTGCATTTTGAGATAGTTAAATATATACAGAATGATATTGCAATACCTTTTCTTAAATTTTATTCCCTCATGAAGTGTTATACTTCATCAAAGATGGAGAGTTTCGTAGTCTTGTTCCTCTCAACTAGTCTCTGTATTACTGTGCGCTCGTTAATAATTTTTCTACACCGCAAAGAAATGAATGCCAACTTTTCCCTCTACAGATGTTTTTTTAGGTAAGTATGTACTTTACTTTTATTTAAAAATTATGCGCTTTTTTACTTCTGTTTTTGAGATTAGAAGAATCAAATCATACCAATTTTTGAAAAGTCTGCTGGGTGCTCAAGCTACCCGATTTCATCGAAGTGGTTACGTTACTGAGGCTGAAATTGCCGCGCATGCGCGAAAAACAGTGGATTCAATCGGAACACTGGTTCTCGAGTCAGCGCGTAGAGGATCACTTCTTCGTTGGTTCGAATGCGAGACAGTCGGATGAATTTTCCAACTTAACGATTGCAGAAAATTAACGTTTATTGTTGCGAATCAAGCTGCCGGACAAGAGGGACGAGCACACGATACATCCATCGTTGCCCTGGTAAGCCTCTGTTTGATTCAATTACGATACCGTGATCTTTCTCGCGTTGGCTCGGTAAGCGTGTCGTGTCCGCGATCGCATCGCAGAAACACCGACGCGGCTTCGATGCTGCCGGTATTCGCGGGGAAATAGATTCGCGAACGGTGAGAATCCGTCGGGCAACGAACGCGCGGGGAAGAATATTTTGCGGGTGCTAGACACTATTTTTCATTTGCGAGGATCCGCGCGTCGTTGTAGATTTCGCACGAACCTCGACTCGTTCCACGGTGCGCCGCCGTCACGTGCTCTCGTATTTCCGCGACTTGTTCCGCCGACGAGAAGTCAATTGTAACGCGTTTTCCATCGGAATTCGGGCGTAGAACGCGGGCATCGCGTACGCCAACGTCTACATCGCGTTGCTGCCGGATTCGACGCATCTCTAGGAAGGTCCTTGAAGGACAAATCGCGCGTGTGACGATCTCTCGTCGCCGACCACCTATCACGCGCGGACTCTCCTCAAAACGCTGCCGGTCGCTGCTGCTAGTGAGGGTGTAACGTCATCCGAATAAAAACCATTGTTAGCCGAAATTCTGAGAGTGATTATTGTGTGAGAAACCTTCCCGCTGCACAGTGTGCCGAGTATATGGGAATTCGGGAAAAAAGTCATAACTCTTAAACTATGCAATTTTCGAGTAAGGTACCTTAATACTTTTTGAAATAAAATGCAAAGACGAATCGATTGGTATATAAAAAAAATTTTTTTCTAATTATTAAAAAAAAAATTTTCTAACTATTAAAAAGAAATTTTTTTAACTTCCCGATTTTATAGGGAAGTTATTGTAATTACCCCGAAAATCGAAAATCGATTTTTTAGCAGATCTTCACGTTTCATGGTCATTGGAGTCATTTTAGACTATTTTTATCAAAATGTTCGTATGTGTGTGTGTGTGTGTGTGTGTGTGTACGTAGGGCCGTTTCTATGTAATCAAATTTTTCGTTAACGTTTTCAGAAAAAGTAACAACGCGATCAGGATGATGAATGATGCAATCGATGTGCCCCGTCGTAACTTAGAGCTGATTAGATTTTGGTCCATATTGGTCAAGTAGTTTTTTAGATTTTTACTTTTTTTCGAAAAGAGTTGATTCTACAATGCAATTTATAAGGGAGGACGAAAATTTTCCACCAAAGAACCAAACGCAATTACATAAAAAAAATTTTTTTCTCAATTTTTTTTTAGATTAAAAAAAAATTTTTTTTTAGATTTAAAAAATTTTTTTTTAACTGATGCTAATGTTACCGCTTGGAATAATCGAAAGTTATTCCAATGCCACAGTGAATTTATCACCTCTACTCCCAAGAATACATTTTGGGAGAATATCGATGAAAGTACAAAAAAAAAACGATGTTAGCGATGTTGGCGAAGGAGTAACGAATCGGGAAGTTCTTTGTGTGACTCTTGGAGAGTCACACACCAAATAAAAAACATTAATATCAGTAGGCCCTACTAGCCATGCGTATCACTAACCCTCTCGCAAGAGCAGTCCTACCCGCGAGCTCGCAAAGCGAGCGAGCAAAAACAACCCTACTCGCGAGCGAGCGAAGCGAGCGAGCAACAATAGCCCTCTAGTTTCAATTGCGATACCTTTGTTTTTTATGTTTTTTTTATTGAGTTATTTTCGATGGACTTGTTGAAGTCGTCATTGTTCCACGACGGAACATATATAAATAATACGCATGAAGTAAATTATATACATATAATACAACACACAATAAAAAAAATACTATTACAGAATATTATAAATATAATATGTAGAATAAATATAAATACTGTAGGAAATGAATTTACAGATTATTAATAATCTTTCGCGCGGACTCAAGTAGGGACTCGATAGACTACGTTATAGGCATGGACGGCGAACGCACGCGTCTCAACGTCAACATAAATTTCTAC
This sequence comes from Lasioglossum pauxillum, assembly GCA_933228785.1. NCBI lineage: Eukaryota > Metazoa > Arthropoda > Insecta > Hymenoptera > Halictidae > Lasioglossum > Lasioglossum pauxillum. The sequence goes on from OW121703.1 coordinate 32,388,441, forward strand.
TATTTTTAACATTTGTGAATATTTATGCACTTAAGATCGACCGTCATATCAAGTCTAATGTGCTTTAAATTATTATAATACAAAATCTCAAAGGAACCTTTTGGTACTTTCTTTAATACTGAATTGAAAGATTGTAAATATTCAAACAATTTTGAAACTAAATATATAATTTATAAGAATAAAATTGATCACATATGTAAGTACTTATCAAATGGCATGCGTCTAAAAATAATTGCAACAAATTTCTTCGAAAGACTACGCAGAAAGCCGCCGAGCGCGAGCGTCTTAATATGGTTTTTTATTATTTTCTCCGCTTGAGCAAACGTGAGCAGATTTAAACCAACGCGAAATTGAAGTTTAATATGCCACCAATTACTGTAAAAAAATTCACGGGGTTACCTCGGGGTACTTTTTTTAAAACTCTAATCAAAGTTGATAAATGTTAAACATAAAAAATTAGGACAAATTGCGATTATTTAAAAAAAAAATTTTGGGAGATTGAATGTCTAATAATGCTAAACACACCCTGTAAAAATCAAATTAAAAAACCAAATAGCTTGCGAGGGACGCATGTTTTAAAAAATGCACGGAATTTGACAGTGAAGTTTCAGCCTCAATTTTAGCAACAAATTGATTTATTCAGTTAAAATTTAAGGCAGTTTTAGAAACTACGTTTTGTTACGAACATTTTAGAATACATAAATTTGCCGATCTTACACTTTGATTTTTGGACTTTTTTCCATTGGACGACACACTGTGCGCCGCGGGGAACGCCTCGTGTCCGCCCCGCGTAGTCCCCTGTGCCCGTTTCCGAATCGGGATACCGGGCCGAGCCAAGGGATCGGTCGTATAGACCCTCGCCGGGTAAACCGGAGGAAACCGCGAACACCGAGCGGCGAACAGAATCACCGCGCGACAGATAACGCGCGGCCGGAAGTTCACCGTTCGAGTGTTGAAACTACCGGAAAAACGGGCATAGGACGCGGGATTGCCGGGATGCACCAAGGTTACACTGCTATGGGTGCGGGACGCAGGGCGTAACGCTTAACAGCTGCCGGAGATGCAATAGATCATCGGGAAATGGGGAGAGGAGTCACTCGACGGGGCCAGAGAGACTTCGCCGGAATTAGTATCGGCCCGAGTATTTACTTTCGGAGAGAAAAAGAGACCGCCTCTGTTAACGGTGGAAGTATTCGTCGGGGAGCTGCCGGTTCGCGCCCTAGTAGATTCGGGTTCGTCTATCACTTTTGTGAGTCGCGATGTAATAGATCGGGTTGGCGAAGGGGTCGTATCAATCGAAAACACTGAGAAACCCTGCTATTTTCTTCTGGCCACGGGGACGATCGATCGAGTAGTTGAACGAGCCCACTTTGTGATAAAAATAGGGAAAAGGAAACATCGGATCTTGGCACGCGTATTAGACCATCTCGTGACCCCTCTCCTTTTGGATACCGATTAGATTTCATTCTTCGGGATTGTGGCGGAATATCATAATGCGATCTGGTATTTTGCGTCTCATCCTAATGAGAAGTTTCCCTTCGATGATGCTCCGCCAGCTACCGTATGCTGCGGATTGCAGTTACTAAATGATTCGGAAAAAGATCGTTTGGCGAGATTCCTCCAGACCGAGCTGCCGGAGTTCGAAAACATGAATGGTTTGACTGACTTGATCAGCCACCGGATAGACGTGGGCGACCATCCACCCATTAAGCAACGCTATTATGCTGTCTCTCCCAAAATAAAGGAGGCCATTTATGCCGAGGTTTGACACCTTGTTGGCGGACGGCATAATAGAACCGTCGCAAGGTGGCTGGTCAAGTCCAGTGGTGATGGTCAAAAAGGCCAATGGAAAATATCGATTTTGTTTAGATTTTCGAAAGGTGAACGAGGTCTCGAGGAAAGACGCGTACCCGTTACCGCTCATGACTCAGATTTTAGACAAGTTACGATCAGCCAAGTACATTTCAACCCTCGATCTCAGTCAGGCCTATTTTCAGATTCCATTAGAATCTAAAAGTCGTGAAATAACAGCGTTCACGGTGCCGAGTAAGGGACTTTTCCAATTTCGTAGAATGCCATATTGGCTGACGGGGGCCCCGGCTACTTTCCAGCGATCGCTAGATCGTCTGATTGGGCCTGGAATGGAGCCCCACGCGTTTTCTTATCTAGATGACATAATCATCGTAACGAAAACATTCGAGGAACACCAAGAATGGTTGAAACGCGTGTTGGATAAAGTTAAAGCTACCGGTTTAATAATTAACCCGGAAAAATGTGAGTTTTGTCGCGCTGAGGTCCGTTACTTGGGTTTTGTCGTCAGTAGGGAAGGCTTAATCGTCGATCCAGAGAAGATCCGGCCGATAGTGTCTTATCCAACCCCGAAGAACGTGAAGCAAGTACGGCGTTTCTTAGGGATGGCTTCCTGGTATAGGAGGTTCATCCCGGGATTCGCTACACTTGCGGAACCGTTAAATGAACTCCTTCGGAAGGATCGCGAGTGGGGTTGGAAGGACGGACAACAATCCGTCTTCGAAGCCCTCCGCGAAATGATAACCTCCGCGCCGACACTATTCTGTCCTGACTTCAAAATACCATTTACGGTATAAACCGACGCGAGTACCGTCGGATTAGGGGCTGTTCTGACACAAGAGATCGAGAGTATTGAAAAAGTAATTGCATTCGCGAGTCGCGCTCTTACGCTGCCGGAACGAAAGTACTCGGCTACGGTGTTAGAGTGCTTGGCGATAGTCTGGGCGGTACAAAAATTTAGACCGTATTTAGAAGAGTACAAATTTACGGTAATCACGGATCATAACAGCTTACGCTGGCTGCGCAAATTACAGAACCCCTCGGGACGATTGGCGCGATGGGATTTACAGCTCCTCGAGTACGATTTCGAGGTCGTATATCGACAAGGGGCATTAAACAGGGTGCTGGATGCGCTCTCGCGTGCGTATGAGGGAGGGGAGGTCATCGGAGGAGAAATTGAGATAGCGGCTGCCGTGCGTGCGAGGTGGTACGAGAGTAAATTCGCGGAGGTAGAGGGAAGCCCTCAAAAATTTAAGGACTGGTCGATTCGGGTGGGGAACTGTTTTGCCGGAGAACCGACCCTTTGATTGCGGAGACCCTAGGTCAAGATGGGGACGAATGGAAATTGGTGGTCCCCGAGGAACGCAGGACCGAGATCTTGCAGGATGCACATGATGGTCCTCAAGCAGGACATTTGGCTATCGAGAAGACGTACCATCGCGTCGCGACACGATACTACTGGCCGGGCATGTACAGAACAACCGTGGAGTACGTAAGACGCTGTACCACTTGCCAGCTGACGAAAGTGGAGCAAACACTCCCTTCCGGGCTGATGGGTCGGCACCGTAACGACATGCCCTGGTCAGTAGTTGCTGCCGATATCATGGGTCCATTTCCTCCTAGCAAGTCCGGTCATGCGTGCCTCCTCGTGATGCAGGACTCTTTCACGAAATGGATCGAGTGCGCCCCACTCCGACGAGCGACCCGTCCTAAGATTGCTGAGGCCCTCGAAAACCTCATTTTTTTCGAGGTGGGGAACACCATATGTGCTCCTCACAGACAACGGCACGAAGTTTGCCAATAAATGCCTGCACTAGTTGGCGGACGAATATGGGATTCGGATTAGTACCACCCGCAGGCAAACCCCGTTGAAAGAGTCAATCGGATTCTAAAGACAATGATGATCGCGTACATCGGGAGGGATCACCGAGAATGGGACGTTCATTTTAACAACTTTAGATTCGCGTAGAATACGGCGCATCATTCGATATTGCAAACTTCCCCAGCATTTTTAAATTTCGGGCGAGAGCCACGGCCAGCGAAATGCGTGCGGGCGAGCAGCGAGCCGCCATTAGATTTAGAAGTGGCGCCGACAGAACCTTGGAAAGGTCGGGTTGCCCAGCTGCGGACGTTGCGTAGCTGGGTGTTAGAAAATCTAGAAGACTCGTACAACCGTCAGGACTTCCACGAAACCGCTGCCGGAGCGGAAGAGGGAGCAGCAACGAAGGAAGAGGAGACGGATACTGACCCGAAGGCTGACTTAAAAATTATTAAAAAATTAAATTTAATAATTTAATTAAAAAAAGACTTAAAAATTATTTTTTATTGCATAATATTGTAGCTGATCTTAAGACGAATTCAACGATATATAATATTATGACCTTGAGACCATAAATAACGTTGCAATAGTTTTAGCAAGCTTTTCGGGCCAAATACTCCACTGTGCGACGCGACGTAACCGCTACCACAGTGGGACGAATGGCTATTCTCGGTGGAAAAAAATCCTACGCATCAGATGCGGCTAGTGAACCGTGTGACCGTTGGATCGTGTCCCCGGGGGGGAATAGTGATGAGGGGGTTGGCGCGGGGGTTTCTGGGCCCCCGCGTCAACTTGTGCCCCGTCGGGGGGCGGTGTCTGGGGGGAGGGCGCGAGGAAGGTTTCCACCTTCGCGTCAGAGGATATCCCCCCGTTCTGGAACGGGGGAGGTTGAGGAGAGGGGCCGGGGAATAAGCTGACCCCGGCCCTAGGGAGAAGTTTAACTTCTCCCAGGATGGTCCGGCTCCCTTAGGTTCTTGTTGGGGCGCCGGCCATCCCGGAGTCGAGCTCTGGGGTGGCGTGGAGGGTGGGTTGGGGAGGGTCGGGGCATTTCGGATGCGCCTCCGACGACCTTCCCTTACCGGTGTCGGCGCACTCTTGCCCTGGCTGGAGCGGGGACCTTTGGGTTCCCCGCTCCGAGCAGGGCACGAGGGCACCGAGAGCTGTGAGTGGACCGAGCTGGGGCTCTGGAAGCTCAATTCGAAGGCTCCAGGGACGGGGACACCGGGCGGGTCCCTCCGCCCGGGGTCCGATTAGATTAGGGTGCGGGGGAGGTTAACCCCTCCCTCGCGGGATAATTGTAATGCTGGGAAGTGACCTGTTGAATACTCGCGTGATCCAGGCACTTCCCCTATAGCTTAGGAGGGCGTGTGTTTTTAGTGCGGTAGGCCTCGGGAGGGGATCGAGTCGCTTGCGAGTCGACCCCCACCCGAGGAAAGTCCCACATAACCTCGGTTATCCCCCAGGATGCCGAGGTATGCGTAATGCATTTTCACACGGAAAAAAAATGGCTAGTAGGGCCTACTGATATTAATGTTTTTTATTTGGTGTGTGAATCTCCAAGAGTCACACAAAGAACTTCCCGATTCGTTACTCCTTCGCCAACATCGCTAACATCGTTTTTTTTTGTACTTTCATCGATATTCTCCCAAGAAATGTATTCTTGGGAGTAGATATGATAAATTCACTGTTGCATTGGAATAACTTTCGATTATTCCAAGCGGTAACATTAGCATCAGTTAAAAAAAAAAAATTATTTTTAATCTAAAAAAAAATTAAGGAAAAATTTTTTTTTATGTAATTGCGTTTGGTTCTTTGGTGGAAAATTTTCGTCCTCCCTTATAAATTGCATTGTAGAATCAACTCTTTTCGAAAAAAAACTAAAAATCTAAAAAACTACTTGACCAATATGGACCAAAATCTAATCAGCTCTAAGTTACGACGGGGCACATCGATTGCATCATTCATCATCCTGATTGCCTTGTTACTTTTTCTGAAAACGTTAACGAAAAATTTGATTACATAGAAACAGACATACGCACACACACACACACACACATACGAACATTTTGCTGAAAATAGTCTAAAATGACTGCAATGACCATGAAGATCTGCTAAAAAATCGATTTTCGATTTTCGGGGTAATTACAATAACTTCCCTATAAAATCGGGAAGTTAATAAAAAATGTAACAGTATTATTAAATAAGTATAACAATAAAATATAAATATAACAATATAACTACAAAAAATATAACAATAGTTCTTTGGTAATATTACTGTCGCTGTAAACTAAGAATACTTGTGGTATTAGACGGAAGTTCTGGTCATAGTAAGATCTAATACACCTTTTGGTAATAAATTTATGTCTTTTTGTGGTATCACAAAAAAATCATGAGATCAGAATTAGTTAGGGTTAGGCGGTGGGGGCGGAGAGGGCCGGCCGTAAGGCCGGCCCGACCACGCATACGGAAATCCAGAAGTATTCTTTCAAAATTGAAAGCTCACCCTATATATACATGACCAGAGTGAGACCCTGTTTTCTCTCTCACCTCCACAGCGTCAAAATGTAAACAAACACCGCACCGGGACAGGCTTACGTTGCCACGGAGCGTGCAAGCATACGAAAAATTCAATACAGTATCAGCGATAGCATTTTGCAAATATCTCGAAAACTAAAAGCGACCCCCCTATATTGGAAAAGGAAAAAGTTGTTCAAAATGTGTTGCTGTATAACATATTTAAATTTCATCAAAATCGGAGTATGTATACTTTTTCTGTATAATTACCCAATTACGTTGTATACAGGGTGTCTCAAAATTCCTCCAGGACCCGAAAATGGGAGGTTCCTGAGATCATTTCAAGCGACATTTTCCTTTGAAAAAATGTCGTCCACGGCTTCGTTAACGAGTTATTAACGAAAAACACGGACCAATGAGAGCGCGAGCTAGACGCGTGCAGCCCGGCGCGCCGGCAGCCGAGTGTCGGTGGCACGCCGCGATGTCACAACGAACAAAAGTTTCTCGATGATGTGAATCCTCGCCAATTTCGATAAGATTTGGATATGTTGTCAATACCGTGATTCTGAACAATATTTCTCTTTACAGTCTTTGTCGATCGGCTTTAGTTTACGAGATAATTGTAAAAACATGTAATTGAAAATCGATCGATGTATTATTTCTTGGCCAATCGTGATGAGCTTTGGATATGTTGTCAAACCCATGATTCTGAACAACATTTCCCTTTACAGTTTTTGTCGGCCGGCTTTAGTTTATGAGATAATTGTAAGAACTTGTAATTGTAAATCGATCTCCTCGCCGATTTCGATGAGCTTTATTCCATAGGAAAAAGATATTTAAAACATCGAATAAATAACATATTTCAAAGTCATCGAAATCGGGGAGGACCCACATCATCGGCAACTTTACCCGAACGAGAGAAGAAGCAGAAATTTATTGAATTAAAAACTCACTTATTCAGCCGTTAATCCATTTGCTTATTACTCCGGTGAAACACAAAACACGGACCACCACATTTTCACACAATTTCACACAATTGCTGAACACTTAGCACACTTTTCTAATTCGTATCGATAGCGAACGAAATTACATACTCCGACGCGGAAAGAGATCCATGCTCTTCGCGATTCCGCGCGAAACTATGCTCTCCCAGCCTACAATGTATTCGATGAAGGCGTCGTTTAAAACAAATGAAATCGTTCCCAAGGAAATATTGATTTTTCGAGAATCATATGGTATTGATTTTTCGAGAATCATATGGTATTGATTTTTCGAGAATCATATGATTCTCGAAAACATCGATTCTTGACGAACGAACGATGCTATGGACAAAATATCTCGTGTATCTTTATTACTGATATAACGTGCTATTATCCATTCACAGCATCGTTTCTTCGACATCGCGGAAACGAGATATCTCGTCGATTGTAGTTTCTGTGCGCCTCTGAAAAGGACTAATTAAAAATGTTATAAAAAAAAATTAAACCGACTTTGAAGAAACGCACACATGAACTTAAATACAATACAATCTTTTCGAAGGCGGCACAAAATTGAAAATTTCGAAAATTTCGACACTGGAAATTACGAAAATCCTTATTTAAGTTCGTGTGTGCGTTTCTTCAAAGTCGGTTTAATTTTTTTTATAACATTTTTAATTAGTCCTTTTTAGAGGCGCACAGAAACTACAATCGACGAGATATCTCGTTTCCGCGATGTCGAAGAAACGATGCTGTGAATGAATAATAGCACGTTATATCAGTAATAAAGATGCACGAGATATCTTGTCCATGGCATCGTTGGTTCGTCAAGAATCGATGTTTTCGAGAATCACATGATTCTCGAAAAATCAATACCACATGATTCTCGAAAAATCAATATTTCCTTGGGAACGATTTCATTTGTTTTAAACGACGCCTTCATCGAATACATTGTAGGCTGGGAGAGCATAGTTTCGCGCGGAATCGCGAAGAGCATGGATCTCTTTCCGCGTCGGAGTATGTAATTTCGTTCGCTATCGATACGAATTAGAAAAGTGTGCTAAGTGTTCAGCAATTGTGTGAAATTGTGTGAAAATGTGGTGGTCCGTGTTTTGTGTTTCACCGGAGTAATAAGCAAATGGATTAACGGCTGAATAAGTGAGTTTTTAATTCAATAAATTTCTGCTTCTTCTCTCGTTCGGGTAAAGTTGCCGATGATGTGGGTCCTCCCCGATTTCGATGACTTTGAAATATGTTATTTATTCGATGTTTTAAATATCTTTTTCCTATGGAATAAAGCTCATCGAAATCGGCGAGGAGATCGATTTACAATTACAAGTTCTTACAATTATCTCATAAACTAAAGCCGGCCGACAAAAACTGTAAAGGGAAATGTTGTTCAGAATCATGGGTTTGACAACATATCCAAAGCTCATCACGATTGGCCAAGAAATAATACATCGATCGATTTTCAATTACATGTTTTTACAATTATCTCGTAAACTAAAGCCGATCGACAAAGACTGTAAAGAGAAATATTGTTCAGAATCACGGTATTGACAACATATCCAAATCTTATCGAAATTGGCGAGGATTCACATCATCGAGAAACTTTTGTTCGTTGTGACATCGCGGCGTGCCACCGACACTCGGCTGCCGGCGCGCCGGGCTGCACGCGTCTAGCTCGCGCTCTCATTGGTCCGTGTTTTTCGTTAATAACTCGTTAACGAAGCCGTGGACGACATTTTTTCAAAGGAAAATGTCGCTTGAAATGATCTCAGGAACCTCCCATTTTCGGGTCCTGGAGGAATTTTGAGACACCCTGTATAGGGTGTCCCAAAATTCGAGTCGTTCCTGGAAATGGGAGGTTTCTTGGGTCATTTCAAGCGACATTTTCCTTTGCACCAATGTGAACCGCGGCTTTTTTTTAGCAGTTATTAACGAAAAACACGGACCAATCAGAGCGCGCCCCAGGCCGCCGCGCCGCGCCGCGCTCGCATCAGAGCGTTGGCGGTACGCCGCACATGGGAAAAAGTGACTTGCCTCGCTTCAAAAAGGAATAACTTTCGATAGAAATGAGGTAGAGCGATGAATTTTTTTAAAATTAAAGCTGAAACTTTGCAGAATATAGGAAAAATAGGGAGATTACGGTACGAATGGTTTTTAATCTTGTGAAAATTCGTTAAACTTTCACAATTTCCAGAAAATGTGGTTTCTGCGTTACCACGGGCAGAAAAAATTTTTTTTAATTTTTGCTATATATCATTTCCCGTAGATTTTTTCACGCTGATTTCAAATCTGGTCTCAAAATTTGTCTACGACTTCAGGATTTTACAAGAAATCGATTTTTGTGAACGAATTGTTTAACGAATTTTTTCAAGGTTATAAAACGTTCGTACCATAATCTTCCTATTTCCCCATATTCTGCCAAGTTTCAGCTTTAATTAAAAAAAAATTTCATCGCTCTACCTCATTTCTATCGAAAGTTCTTCGATTTTGTCTCCGATTTGGACGAAAGGTCCCACACTGTGAGGCGTTCCATAGGATACGGCGCACAGTGGAACTTACGCCTCACAGTGTGGGACCTTTCGTCCAAATCGGAGACAAAATCAAAGAACTTTCGATAGAAATGAGATAGAGCGATGAAATTTTTTTTAAATTAAAGCTGAAACTTGGCAGAATATGGGGAAATAGGAAGATTATGGTACGAACGTTTTATAACCTTGAAAAAATTCGTTAAACAACTCGTTCACAAAAATCGATTTCTTGTAAAATCCTGAAGTCGTAGACAAATTTTGAGACCAGATTTGAAATCAGCGTGAAAAAATCTACGGGAAATGATATATAGCAAAAATAAAAAAAATTTTTTTCTGCCCGTGGTAACGCAGAAACCACATTTTCTGGAAATTGTGAAAGTTTAACGAATTTTCACAAGGTTAAAAACCGTTCGTACCGTAATCTTCCTATTTCCCTATATTCTGCCAAGTTTCAGCTTTAATTTAAAAAAAATTCATCGCTCTACCTCATTTCTATCGAAAGTTATTCCTTTTTGAAGCGAGGCAAATCACTTTTTCCCACTGTGCGCCGTGACATCGCAACGCACAAGAGTTTCTCGATTATGTGAATGCTCTCCGATTTCAATGAGCTTTGGATATGTGGTCAAGATCATTATTCTGAACAACATTTCTCTTTAGAATTTGTGGTTGTAGGCTTTAGTTTACGAGATTATCGCGAGAAACTTTACTTGTAAATTCATTATGGGTGTTCATGATAGCGGTCACGGCCTGCTAATGTATTCGAAACTAAAGCCGACCATCAACCATTTCAAAGGAAAAAGATATTTAAAACGTCGAGTTTTATAACATTATTTCAAGGTCATTGAAATCGATGAAGACCCGGATCATCCTTACCCGACTTACGGCAACTTTACCCGAACGAGAAAAGAGGCAGAAACTGATTGTTTTAAAAACTCACTTATTCAGCCGTAAATCCATTTGCTGCTTCGAAATGTGTGTTACTGGGTCACTCGGTGACGAACTGCACAGATGTCTTCGGGTATACGGCAGTAACGAAAGGTAAGGGACGTACGGCCAGGTCGACGAACTGCACAGCCGGTGGTAGATAGTAATAAGGCCTAAGGGATGCGCAGTCAAGTCGACGATCCAGAATTTCACTTTCACTTTCAAATCGATAAATAAAGCCATAAATCAGAAATCTGCAGTTACTTGGGAGTGTCCGCTGGATACCAGAACGGAAAAATTTTCTCCTGCACATGTCGAGTTTACGAATTCTTTTCCGGCCGTGACTGCAGATTTCTGATTTATGGCACGATTCCTTCCACGGAGACGAGGATCCCTGTTTTTTTATCTTGGAGGAAAGGCAAGAGTCAAATTGCTGCACTTTCAACTCCTGCAAAACACGTGTTTTTTTATAATGTTCCTGTATCCTCAGTTTTCCTTCGTGGTGGGGATATTCGGGGGTGTTCGCAGCTTTTTTGGGAAACTGCAGTCAGTCTAAGTCTCTGTCGCATCATGCTCAGTTCGCAAGACAATTTTCATATCATTCTCGCTTACGGCCTCTGCGGGCGCGATGCTGGTGCCACGTTCAGGTATATCAGGCGAGAGCGGCCATACATCCGATACCGTATACGTGCCAAATAATTCTAAGTTCGTGGATCAGTTCGTCGATTTCGAAGGATTTTAGTGCATCGACTGTCGCCGTGAAATATTCCCAGTGTGGAAACGTACGTCTGACCGTACAGTGAAAAGTGAAAGAAAAATTCGGGATGTTCTTCTTTTAGAAAGTTGTGATTTAAATTTTATTGTGCTGCAATACAAGTGATATTGCAATTGTTATTAGTGCATCTGTGTGAAAAAGACATATGATTTATTTATCGATTTGAAAGTGAAAGTGAAATTCTGGATCGTCGACTTGACTGCGCATCCCTTAGGCCTTATTACTATCTACCACCGGCTGTGCAGTTCGTCGACCTGGCCGTACGTCCCTTACCTTTCGTTACTGCCGTATACCCGAAGACATCTGTGCAGTTCGTCACCGAGTGACCCAGTAACACACATTTCGAAGCAGCAAATGGATTTACGGCTGAATAAGTGAGTTTTTAAAACAATCAGTTTCTGCCTCTTTTCTCGTTCGGGTAAAGTTGCCGTAAGTCGGGTAAGGATGATCCGGGTCTTCATCGATTTCAATGACCTTGAAATAATGTTATAAAACTCGACGTTTTAAATATCTTTTTCCTTTGAAATGGTTGATGGTCGGCTTTAGTTTCGAATACATTAGCAGGCCGTGACCGCTATCATGAACACCCATAATGAATTTACAAGTAAAGTTTCTCGCGATAATCTCGTAAACTAAAGCCTACAACCACAAATTCTAAAGAGAAATGTTGTTCACAATAATGGTCTTGACCACATATCCAAAGCTCATTGAAATCGGATAGAAGCTAGTAGTACATCGATCCCATGGATTTACAAGTAAAGTTTCTCGCGATAATCTCGTAAACTAAAGCCTACAGCCACAAATTCTAAAGAGAAATGTTGTTCAGAATAATGATCTTGACCACATATCCAAAGCTCATTGAAATCGGAGAGCATTCACATAATCGAGAAACTCTTGTGCGTTGCGATGTCACGGCGTACCGCCAACGCTCTGATGCGAGCGCGGCGCGGCGGCCCGGGGAGCGCTCTGATTGGTCCGTGTTTTTCGTTAATAACTGCTAAACAAAGCCGCGGTTGACATTGGTGCAAAGGAAAATGTCGCTTGAAATGACCCAGGGAACCTCCCATTTCCAGGAACGACACGAATTTTGGGACACCCTGTATATCTATTTTCTGACATGACTTTTTTCCTCCTAAAATGGCCATTCGTCCCACTGTGGAGCGGCCGCTGACGAGAGCTTGAAGTAATTATGTTATGCGTTCGCTTGGCAACAAAGTAGTAAATATTTCTCACTTTTTGGACGCGATTGGAGGAGTGACACTTTATGAAAACGTTTCACTGCGAATTGAATCTTTATCACCTGGTTCACCACACAGCCGCATACCATCAGAAGAATAGCAAATCTATAAATCTTTATTAGAAATGAATTATTGCAGGGCCAGAGTCCAGCGGATGACACTACCGAATGATATATTTTGTAGTTTCCTTGAAACACTTCCATCTTGCCTGGCACCGAAGAACGTTTGTCTAAAGAATCCGAAGCATCGTTCAACCCCAGACCTCGCCACCATATTTTATTCACACTATTCTGCGCTTATCTCAATTTGCTTTCGACTCACTTATCCTTAGAAATTGATTGTAATTCGTTTGAATTATAGAGTTCCGTCACTAATCATTTCTGTTATGGCTTCTTTCTGAACGAAATGACATGCCAACGTGTTATCATTCTCAGTGCGACTGTGACTACGTGGCGTAATTCTGCATTATTCATGTAAGAATGAACGACAACCGTGTTTATACAACCGTTTTTCGCCGACATATTTGAGAGTCCGCTAAGTATATACTCAAGATCGAGGTTCCGTCACGAATCGATCGATTTGATTAGCGGGTTCAGGGAAATGTCAGAAACTTTCTAAGGAGTCGATAGCAAATTGAGATAAGCGCAGTATGAATAAAATATGGTGGCGAGGTCTGGTTGGATGATGCTTCGGATTCTTTATACAGACGTTCTTCGGTGCCAGGCAAGATGGAAGCTTTTGAAGGAAACTATAAATTATATTATTCTGCTCTGCGGTACTCTGGACTCTGGCCATACAACGATTCTTTTCTACTGAGGCTTTACAGAGCCACTATTCTTCTGACGATAAGCGCCTGTTTGGTGAATCAGGTGATAAAAATTCAATTCGCAGTGAAATGTTTTCATAAAGTGTCACTCCTTTAATCGCGTCCAAAAAGTGAGAAATATTTACCACATTGTTACCAAGCGAACGCATAACATAATTAATTCAAGCTCTCGTATTGTATAAATGTATTTTTGAACTGTGTGGACAAATTCTTTTATCAATTTTTATACAATGTCCATTATTTTGTATCGTCTTACGAGGAGACCTCGCGTATCGAGAACGCCGGATCGCAACGAGTTTTTGTGTGGACATAGCTTACGCACCCTCATGAACTATCCAATTGGTTTTAGCCGTCAGCGCGAACCCGTTTACGAGAAAACCGATTTTTGAAGTTGGAGAAAATTCGTACCACTAGGATATCCCAGGTTCGCGCCCCGTGCGGAGACATATTTTTTTTGTTTCCTTTTCGAAGTTTTTGCAATAATGTACAATAATTTTACAAGAAATAAGAAACAAATTAAATATATTAACAACATTAATACCCCGATTTCCGTGTGCACGTAGTGGGGTCATGGGCGTCGAAAAAGCATCCGAAACATAAGCATTTCCTGTACCACGAACACCGCACAAATGCTGTTGCATCCTCGTTGCAGTTGCACTTTTCTTTTTTCAAATCTTCCGGAAACGCTGCCTCGTTCACGTTGGCGAAGATTTCTTCACTCGTAAGGGTGAGTAATAGATGGACGACTTCATCCTCCACATCCGCAATACTTTCCACGATCGCTTCCGAACTGCTTGGTAGAGACTCCATTGTATGTTAAACACACAGTTTGAAATTTGCCGAAGTACACCCCTGAACGGAGAGTTGGGTAGAACTATAGTTCCGGCATTTTTCGCTAGGAGCGCTAATGTCAGTTTCCGATCATTCAGTCACTGTTTTACCGATACAGTCACTGTATCGGTCACTGAATCTGTAAAACAGTGACTGAATGATCAGAAAAAGAGAGTAGCGTTCTTAACTAAAAATGTCATGGAACTGATACTTGTACCGAAACCCTCTGTTTAGGGGTGTACTTCGTACTTTTCAAACTGTGTGTTTAAACGCGTATAGTTTAACATAATAAAGGGGCATCGTTAAGACAATCGTTGGCGGTAGACCCGCCCAGGTATATCTCGTTTTATGGTTGTGCTACCCGGAGATTTACCGCTGGATAGGTTCTCTGAATAATATTCGGGTGACAGGTAGGCTGGATTTTAACACTTTATTTATGGCACAGATAAACACTTATCGTTACAGTCCACGACTACTTTTCTCCTCATCTGTTAACTACTCCCGGGGTCTGGCGTCCCATCCGCGGTCGCCTACCCCCTTCTCGCCGATAGGTCCTTCCCCCTCTTTCCGGCCTCCTTTTCGACCAGCTCCGATCTCCACAATGGTTAAAACCGTTACAGAACTCTCCTTCGTACTGCGTGATGAAATACACAGCAAAAATAATTTTCGTTATAATATTGTACTTGCCACAACGAATATGTTAGATTTTTATCAAACATATATCTTGTACATCGTAAAACTAGATTACTTGTCATTTATTATATTAGAAATAATGTGTAGCACATGTAATTTAGCGGTTAGGCTTAGAGATAAGAAAAAAAAGTAACAAACGTATAGGTATAATTAGAATGTTAGGCCTTATATCTAGTCAGTCGGGGTTTGTTGAAACATGGGGAGAAGCGGTAGAAAAAACCCCACGTACAGTCTTTATTTTTGGTTTAGGTATAGATATAGATATAGAATTTAGATTTATAATACTTACAGCTAATAACAATAATTAAAACTTAATATTTAACGGTGTGGGCGGGAGCAGGGGGAGAGGGGAAGAGGAGGGGGAAGAGGAAGGGATCGCTCAACACGCTCGGCCACCGACCGCTGTGGCAAGAGGTTTTCACTCATGGAATATAACGTACATGTCGCATTTCAAAATCGATTTTTACGGAAACGGGTTCGCGTTGGCGGCTAAAACGAATTTAATAGTTTATGTGGGTGCGTAAGCCATCTCCGCAAAAAAACTCGTTGCGATCCAGCGTTCTCGATACGCGAGGTCTCCTCGTCAGTATATCTTTTCGGCATCGAACGCTGCATGTCACGTAATTTCAGCGGTGTAAAAGCAGCGGTTTCCAACCTGGGAGGCGCGGCACGCAGGGGAAGCATGGAGTATTGCCATATAAAAAAAAAATTAATGTTCATACCATAATATCTACAAATAAATAAACTTCACATCGTAACGTAACAGTACAAATTCAGGTATAAATACAGAGGCGCAGAAAGAAAAAAATGTTGTAGGGAAGCGTAGTTGTTTCGGCGTCGACCGACGCACAGTGTGCCGAATGGCCTTTTTAGCTGGACAAAATTAACTTTCAAATAAACAAAAACTAACTGTGCCAATATTATCTAAAATAACCATGTATTAAGACCCTTGAATATTAAAACTTAAAATTCTTTTGTTGTATGTTTACAGAGCGTGTAAACTTCACCTATAAGGCGGACGCCTAACCTATAAGTGAATAGGCACATTGTCATACGCGCTAGAAATATGTTAAAATGCACGAAGGAGTATTTAAATTTCCTATGTATGATGGATATAGCATCTCAAAACATGTATTTTCACTTTAGTAATTCCAAATTATCGATAACATTCCTCTGTTTTTGTAAATTAAGTGTCAAAGACGGTACTTATTTTCCACAGAAACGCCCATGTTACTCCTCTTCGTCAATGAATTAGTATATGTGCCACGTCGCGCCACGCGATGATTTTTACATTATTATAAAGTAGAGATTGTCTACTTTATTGTAGTACCAAAATAAAATTGCTATACGTTGCTACAGCATACTAATTTTTACAATGAAGTTACGTCGTTTTACGTTCACGCTCGTGATAATCACAGCCCGGGCTGGGCGCGCGTTTAGTCTACTCGTTGAAACCTATGGATTGGTTTCGTTCATTGTATATTTAAGGAATATACAATGATACTATCGTCAGGTTTTCCTCCGAACTTTCTTCCTATGAAAATTCGTTTCTTCAGTCTCAGAGCGATCAGCGTGCAGTCTACATCTCCCTTGCGTTTTTCATATATCTTTCAGTTTCGTTATTTTCATTGTTATTGTTGTTTTTTATTGTTATTGTTATTATTACTGTGTTTGTTGTTATTGTTTTATTTGTTACGTTATCACTATAAAGTGATCACGTATAAACGTGATAACGTTATACCAAAATCTTCCTTGGATATAATCAGGTACGTTGAATCAAAACATTTCATGCTTTATAAAAATTATGAAAAGTTTGAACAGGAAATACAAATTTTTAGATTAATCTAAACAAATTGGTATAAACAACGTAAGACAATCTCCTGTTATAACAGTGGAAAATATTTACTGCCTGTTATGTATTTTGATTTTTATTTTTATATTGCTGTAAACCCAAAGATTTGTCGTAACACAAATACGTTTAGATATATTTCATTTACATTTGTTTATAAGTTATTAGTTTTCGTTATTAGTTTATAAGTTATCTCTTATAGTTATTACCTTATATTGTGTACTCTGACATGTGATCTCTGTTATTTCTTTTGTTTTATTTATATTTTTGTTATTATATTTTTAATTTTTTATTATATTAAAATAATAAACAATAATTTATTTATTGATATATTAGATTATTTATAGATTGAAACCTTATACTAAACCAAAGAATAATTCTTTCTCGTATGTCTGAATCTCCAAAAAGTAAATTAGTAAATTATATTAACATTCTTTTTGTCCATAATTAAAAATGACGTCTTCTCTTTGATAATATCTACTACTTGTTAAATCATTCTGTGTTTCATAGATCCATTAATAACTTCGTTGTACATTACATTTAATTATAAATCACTTAAAATATATTGTTTAATTAACAAAAACCAACTAAATTTTGTGAAAAGTTAATAATTATTCATATTTTATACGACTGTAAACATATCAATTGATAAATATAGAAAAATAGGCGATTTAGAATTTTGTCCAGCTAAAAAGGCCATTCGGCACACTGTGCGACGGTCGGAATGCCTGAATGCCGGGACCGCCCAGATTTGGACGCGCGAGGAAATGTAAAGTTCACGGAACGAAGAGTACATGAAATTCGCGGAGAACTGCTTGATTTCGCATGAATACGCACGTCGCTTTATTAATGTATTTGCAATTTGAGATTGCAGTGGACTGTTTTGAGATAAGCGTATAAGATACAAGATGGTCTAATAGCGATGAGCGCGAGAATCAGAATGAGAATCCGCTTCGCCGGGGGGGTCCCTAAATAGACGCCGATTCGGCGAACGCGGTGTTAGGCGATTGGCGGAGATCGATCGCAGAGTCGATTGTTATGGGATTCAAATGGAGGTAGCTTACGGGTCACGACAGCGAGCCGTTGCGAACGCGGCGGCGACAGTAATAATACACAGTGTGTGTTCTTCATGCGTCTTGAAACACGTAGGAAAAAACACATAAGGAGCGACGTTTGTCAGTGGGTCTCAATCGACCGGTAAACTCCTCGACTTGAATCCCGAACAGTAGTATCATGAAGGTTGGAAACCTAATGTTTCGATATAGGACATCGGTTAAATTGCATTATTTTTTTCAGCCCTTCAAATTTATTTTCATGACTTTCCTATATCTACAGTCGTACAATCGATTTCAAAAATAATTACAGTTCAACAAATTCAATCAAATTTTGAAAATTTCGTTACCGAAAAACATTCCCAAGTTTCTTCGAAACAAAAATGAAATAGTTTCATTCAAATAATGTAAACTTGAAAAAAGACAACTTTTGTACGTATGTTATTTTCTATGTGTAACAGCAACGTTAATAAAAAAAATGTGTTTGATTTTTATTTCGAATCTGCTTTTCTCTATTGCGGCCCTCGAATGAATTTATAATACATAATGAGGCTCTTGGGGGTGAAAGAGTTTGACATGCCTGCTCTAACCATGGAGATTTCATGTTTTTAAATATGGATAAAATATTTTTTAGGTGCTCACGATCACAAATTCAAAAATGACGCTAAATGACGTAGTTGTGCAGATTTCGTTCACTTTTATTGTATTTATATACATTCTACGATATGCTACTACTCTTTTAACAATGTCAACGGTGAGTTAAAGAATATGCTGTTCCTATATCTAACGTATATCATATGAAGAAACGTTATTCTAATTTATCTTATCCGTTTACACGTGGTTTCAGATTAAACACACAATTGCGAGTTTGCAAAAAGATTATACTACTTTGAAAGATCCTATCGAAATCGAGCTATTATTGAAATATTCGATAGTAGCAAAGCGCATTCTGCAATTATACATCGGTAAAGACATTCTACAGACAAGCTTGTTTGTTGCCTACAACGTCAAACTTCATTTGAAATCTATGTATATTGTCAATCGGATAATTCGGACGGCGTAAGTCATGTCTAGACTGCGGATTTTTATCGAAAATAAAAATGTTCTAATGCGCTTATGAGCAGACTGCGGATTTTATGCTCTCATAACAAAAATGAGTACGTACAATTTAAAGCAGTGAACACATTAAAAAGATTTAAGAACATCAAAGTATTAGTTTCAGCTTAATAAGATAATTGGACGAAAGAAGACATTTTTGTTTGGCTCCTATGTCTGGCAATCGATGAAAACATTTTTTATATTGCACAAAGATCTGCAGTCTACTTATAAGAAATACAAATTAGTCTAAAATGTACTTCTTCTTTCAATAAGTTGAATAAGTCTTAATATTCTTGAACTCTTCTAATGTCTTTTCAGTTTTATTTTCCAGTCATCCACTTTTGCTATTATCTACCTATAAATACATGAAAACCCGTAGTCTAGACATGTGTCGCTTTGGAATTGTTTTTCCAACGTTTCGCCACTATTGCAGCTATCTTCATCAGATGTCAGAAGAAGCGTACAGAATATTGCGTAAACGTCTGCTATTTTACCACGTTTTTATTAGCTTGCTTTCTTGTTTGTTTGTTTGTTTGTCTGTTTGGTGGCAAATTTTGCAATTGATTTTAAACTAACTTCCTGATGAGCTAGAGACTTGAAATCGGTTACATGGCTCAGAACTGGATGACAATGCATTATTAAAACAAAACAATTTTGTAAAAGTCTATCCGTTTCGGAGAAATAACAATTAAATATTTACCTGTTCATCCCCCCGCGAAACCTACGTCATCGCGTTCAGCGATCGCCACGCCGCGCGACAGCGATCCCTACTCCACTACCCGTTCCCTCTCTGACTCATCCCCACTCCACTGATCCGCTTCGCACCGAAGGAGCTCAGTGTGCGTCAGTGTGCGTTTGATCTCCGTGCGGTGTTTACAAAGTTACTACGTATTATTATACTATAATGTTTGTTTACCAATCGAAGGGACAGTTACACCGAGATTTTTGGTCGAACCTTCATCTTTGACATTTTACCACGGCGTTTCGATATGACGCCAGCGTTGGGCAAATTTTATTTCAAACAATAAATAAACGTGTGATTTTAATTGCAAACAAATAATAACTAAATTTTTTATTTAAATAAAAATTATTTAAATAATTCCAAAAATGATGCATTTATTATTTATTTGCAAATAAAAGATTATTTGGTAATTATTGCGAACAGGTCTGCGTCCTCCGATTTTGATGAAATTTTAATATGTTATACAGTAACATATTTGGAACAACTTTTTCCATTTCCAATATTGAGGGGTCCGCTTTTAATTTTCGAGATATTTGCAAAAAACTATCGCTAATACTGTATTGAATTTTTCGTATTCTTGCACGCTCCGCAGCAACGTAAGCCCGTCCCGGCGCGGCGTTTGTTTGCATTTTGCTTGTAAACACGCTGCGGAGATGAGAGAAAGAAAACAGGGTCTCACTCTGACCATACATATCTAGGGTGAGCTTTCAGTTTTGAAAGACTACTCCTACATTTTCGTCCCCCGCCACCTAACCCTAACTAATTCTGATCGCATAATCTTTTCATTCTACAGGGTGTCCCAAAATTCGTGAAGTACCCGAAAGGTGGTGGTTCCTGAGACCATTCTAAGAGACATTTTCCTTTGCACAAAAGTCAAATTCGGCTTTGTTTAGGAGTTATTAACGAAAAACACGGACCAATCAGAGCGCGTCCTGGCCCGGCGCGCCAAGCCGCGCTGGCAAGCGAGTGTCAGTGGTACGACGCGACATCGCAACGAACAAGAGTTTCTCGATAATGTGAATCCTCTCCGATTTCGATGAGCTTTGGATATGTTGCCAAGACCATGATTCTGAACAACATTTCTCTTTAGACTTTTTAGCGATCGGTTTTAGTTTACGAGAGAATTGTAAAAACTTGTAATTGTAAATCGATCGATGTACTATCTCCTCTCCGATTTCGATGAGCTTTGGATATGTTGCCAAGACCATGATTCTGAACAACATTTCTCTTTAGACTTTTTGGCGATCGGCTTTAGTTTCCGAGCGAATTGTACAAACTTGTAATTGTAAATCGATCGATGTACTATCTCCTCTCCGATTTCGATGAGCTTTGTGTTCTTGATAGCGGGCACGGCGTGTTAATATCTCCGAAACTAAAGCCGACCGCCAACTATTTCAAAGGAAAAAGATATTTAAAACGTCGAGTTTTAAAACACATTCAAGGTCATTGAAATCGTTGAGGACCCACATTATCATTACTCGACTTACGGCAACTTTACCCGAATGAGAGGAGAAGCAGAAACTTATTGTATTAAAAACTCACTTATTCAGCAGTAAATCCATTTGCTGCTTCGAAATGTGTGTCACTGGGTCACTCGGTGACGAACTGCACAGATGTCATCAGGTATACGACAGTACCGAAAGTTAAGGGACGTACGGACAGGTGAACGAACTGCACAGCTGGTGGTAGATAGCAGGTATACGACACCCTAACGGATACGCGGTCAACGATCTGGACTTTTCACTTTCACTTTCAAATCGATAAATAAATCACATGTCCTTTTCACACAGATGCACTAATAACAATTGCAATATCACTTGTATTGCAGCACAATAAAATTTAAATCACAACTTTCTAAAAGAAGAACATCCCGAATTTTTCTTTCACTTTTCACTGTACGGTCAAACGTACGTTTCCACACTGGGAATATTTCACGGCGACAGTCGATGCACTAAAATCCTTCGAAATCGACGAACTGATCGACGAACTCACAATTATTTGGCACGTATACGGTGTCGGATGTATGGCCGCTATCGCCTGATATACCTGAACGTGGCACAGCATCGCGCCCGCAGAGGCTTTAGGCGAGAATGATATAAAAATTGTCTTGCGAACTGAGCATGATGCGACAGAGACTTAGACTGACTGCAGCTTCCCAAAAAAGCTGCGAACACCCCCGAATATCCCCACCACGAAGGAAAACTGAGGATACAGGAACATTCTAAAAAATCACGTGTTTTGCAGGAGTTGAAAGTGCAGCAGTGTGACTCTTGCCTTTTCTCCACGATAGAAAACAGGGATCCTCGTCTCCGCGGAAGGGATTATGCCATAAATCAGAAATCTGCAGTTACTCGGGAATGTCCGCTGGATACCGGAACGGAAAAATTTTCTCCTGCACATGTCGAGTTTACGAATTCTTTTTCGGCCGTGCAATTAAGTCCAAAAAGATTTCTTGTATGCGCCGCTTGATCTTTACCCGCGACGTCTGAGGCACGATGCAGGACTTTCGAACGATAGAAAACAGGGATCCTCGACTCCGCGGAAGGGACCGAGCCATAAATCAGAACTCTGCAGTGTCCGTGGGACATGGTAACGAAAAATTTACCAACAGTGCAATTCGACATGCGTGGAAGAAAATTTACGAGTGATTGCGAATATTGACAATTTTTATTTTGCATAAAGATACGCAGTCTATTCATTACATTTGCATGCTTAAATTGGACATTTCCTTATTTCTAGACAAAGCAAAGATGGGGTTTTCATTATTCATTTTATTCAAATAAAAAACGAAAAGAACATTAGAAAAATTAAGGATGCTACTATGACATTTTTCACATTTTAAAATGATTGCGAGAAAAAATACATCTTTGGATTTTTTCAATTGACTTCGAGAATTTTTATTTTGTATTTACGTCCACAGTCTAGTCAAAATTATAAAAATAATATTAGATTCTTAGATATGAAATGTCCAATTCCAAATATCCAAATATCCAAAGCTCATCGAAATCGGAGAGGAGATAGTACATCGATCGATTTACAATTACAAGTTTTTACAGTTCTCTCGTAAACTAAAGCCGATCGCCAAAAAGTCTAAAGTGAAATGTTGTTCAGAATCATGGTCTTGACAACATATCCAAAGCTCATCGAAATCGGAGAGGAGATCGTACATCGATCGATTTACAATTACAAGTTTTTACAATTCGCTCGTAAACTAAAGCCGATCGCCAAAAAGTCTAAAGAGAAATGTTGTTCAGAATCATGGTCTTGGCAACATATCCAAAGCTCATCGAAATCGGAGAGGAGATAGTACATCGATCGATTTACAATTACAAGTTTTTACAATTCGCTCGTAAACTAAAGCCGATCGCCAAAAAGTCTAAAGAGAAATGTTGTTCAGAATCATGGTCTTCACAACATATCCAAAGCTCATCGAAATCGGAGAGGATTCACATTATCGAGAAACTCTTGTTCGTTGCGATGTCGCGTCGTACCACTGACACTCGCTTGCCAGCGCGGCTTGGCGCGCCGGGCCAGGACGCGCTCTGATTGGTCCGTGTTTTTCGTTAATAACTCCTAAACAAAGCCGAATTTGACTTTTGTGCAAAGGAAAATGTCTCTTAGAATGGTCTCAGGAACCACCACCTTTCGGGTACTTCACGAATTTTGGGACACCCTGTATATAGCCGTCATACAGAATTTAAACTAGTAATGGTAAAATCATGAGATCAGAATTAGTTAGGGTTAGGCGGTGGGGCGGAGAGGGCCGGCCTTACGGCCGGCCCGACCACGCATACGGAAATCCAGAAGTATTCTTTCAAAATTGAAAGCTCACCCTATATACAGGTTGGCCCACATAACTTTGAACAGCTCAATATCTCCGTTACTTTTCGTTGTACAAAAAACTGCGTAGGACAAAGTTACACTGTTTGAAAGGCCACATATAACGGTGTAAGGGGAAAAAAATGTCAAGGTCATTTTTATGAGATTTCAAGGTTATCGATGTTTTTTTAAATGGAATGAGGTATTTTTTAATACATCAATCGATGCAGCTGGACATTCTTTATAACACAGTACTAACCTATGTATGTCGAAAAGTTAGTAGTTCAAGAGATATTTCAATTTAAATAACTACAAAATACCATTACTGTCGTACTAAGGCGTTAGTGTTTACTTACTTGTGTAACGCCTTAGTACGACAGTAATGGTATTTTGGAGTTATTTAAATTGAAATATCTCCTGAACTACTAACTTTTCGACATACATAGGTTAGTACTTTTTTATAAAGAATGTCCAGCTGCATCGATTGATGTATTAAAAAAATACCTCATTCCATTTAAAAAAACATCGATAACCTTGAAATCTCATAAAAATGACCTTGACATTTTTTTCCCCTTACACCGTTATATGTGGCCCTTCAAACAGTGTAACTTTGTCCTACGAAGTTTTTTTGTACAACGAAAAGTAACGGAGATATTGAGCTGTTCAGAGTTATGTGGGCCACCCTGTATACATGACCAGAGTGAGACCCTGTTTTCTCTCTCACCTCCACAGCGTCAAAATGTAAACAAACACCGCACCGAGACAGGCTTACGTTGCCACGGAGCGTGCAAGCATACGAAAAATTCAATACAGTATTAGCGATAGCTTTTTGCAAATATCTCGAAAACTAAAAGCGAACCCCCTATATTGGATAAGGAAAAAGTTGTTCAAAATGTGTTGCTGTATAACATATTTAAATTTCATCAAAATCGGAGTATGTAGACCTCTTCTGTATAATTACCCAATTACGTTGTATACAGGGTGTCCCAAAACTCCTTCAAGTCCGGGAAATGGGAGGTTCCTTAGGTCATTTAAAGCAACATTTTCCTTTGCACCAATGTCAGCCGCGGCTTTGTTTAGGAGTTATTAACGAAAAACACTGACCAATCAGAGCGCGACTTCGACGCGCGATGGTACGAACAGCCCGGCGCGCCGGGAGACGAGCGTGGTGAAACGCCACGATGCCCCAACGAACAAGAGTTTCTCGAGATTAAGTGAATCCTCCCCGATTTGGCTGAGCTTTGGATATGTTGTCAAGACCAGGATTCTGAATAACATTTCTCCGTGGACTATTTGGCGGTCGGCTTTAGTTTACGAGATAAGTGTAAAAACTTGTAATTGTAAATCGATCGATGTACTATCTTCTATCCAATTTCACTTTGGACTGTTTGGCGGTCGGCTTTAGTTTACGAAATGATCGTAAAAAAAGAAAAGCAGAAACTGATTGTATTAAAAACTCACTTATTCAGCCGTAAATCCATTTGCTGCTTCGTAATGTGTGTCACTGGGTCACTCGTTGACGAACTGCACAGATGTCTTCAGGTATACGACAGCACCGAAAGGTAAGGGACGTACGGCAAGGTCGACGAACTGCACAGCCGGTGGTAGATAGTAATAAGGCCTAAGGGATGCGCGGTCAAGTCGACGATCCAGAATTTCACTTTCACTTTCGAATCGATAAATAATTCGTATGTTTATTTCACACAGGTGCCTTGAAATTTTTCCACACTCACAATCACTGTTCACATTTGTCTACACACATAGTTATGCACTAATAATAATTGCCATATCCGCATTCTAGTGATTAGTCTAAATATCACTATCAAAAACACAACTAATAGCAACCGTTAGCTTTGAATTAACAAATCTTTGGAGATGTTCTCTCTACCGCGGCTCGAACGACACTGATTTTCTGCAAGATTTTTCTAAAGAATTTAGGAAGGTCATTTAGCGTGTCGAAATTCGAAATGCACGCTGTAGCACGTTTACGAAAACGACGGGACGGTCAGACGAAAAACAGGATGCGAGAAGGACCGCTGTAAGATTTATGGCAAACACATGTTTAGTTTTTCCTGCAGATTGATACGCAGAGTCGATGGGTAACCGTTCGAAAACGTCGGCTGTCCTTCTTTTAGAAAGTTTCTTACGGAAGGTATAGGACAATAGGGATGCTATGCTGACCTGACATTTTTACCCCTTGCAGGGTAAAAGGACCGATGACGTTTTCGCATGGTTACCCATCGACTCTACGTACCAATCTGCAGGAAAAACTAAACATGTGTTTGCCATAATTCTTACAGCGATCCTTCTCGCATCCTGTTTTTCGTCTGACCGTCCCGTCCTTTTCGTAAACGCGCTACAGCGTGCATTTCGAATTTCGACACGCTAAATGCCCTTCCTAAATTCTGTAGAAAAATCTTGCAGAAAATCAGTGTCGTTCGAGCCGCGGTAGAGAGAACATCTCCAAAGATTTGTCAATTCAAAGCTAACGGTTGCTATTAGTTGTTTTTGATAGTGATATTTAAACTAATCACTAGACTGCGGATATGGCAATTATTATTAGTGCATAACTATGTGTGTAGACAAATGTGAACAGTGATTGTGAGTGTGGAAAAATTTCAAGGCACCTGTGTGAAATAAACATACGAATTATTTATCGATTCGAAAGTGAAAGTGAAATTCTGGATCGTCGACTTGACCGCGCATCCCTTAGGCCTTATTACTATCTACCACCGGCTGTGCAGTTCGTCGACCTGGCCGTACGTCCCTTACCTTTCGGTGCTGCCGTATACCTGAAGACATCTGTGCAGTTCGTCACCGAGTAACCCAGTGACACACATTTCGAAGCAGCAAATGGATTTACTTCTGAATAAGTGAGTTTTTAATACAATCAGTTTCTGCTTCTTCTCTTTTTTTACGATCATCTCGTAAACTAAAGCCGACCGCCAAATAGTCCACGGAGAAATGTTATTCAGAATCCTGGTCTTGACAACATATCCAAAGCTCAGCCAAATCGGGGAGGATTCACTTAATCTCGAGAAACTCTTGTTCGTTGCGGCATCGTGGCGTTACACCACGCTCGTCTCCCGGCCCGCCGGGCTGTTCGTACCATCGCGCGTCGAAGTCGCGCTCTGATTGGTCAGTGTTTTTCGTTAATAACTCCTAAACAAAGCCGCGGCTGACATTGGTGCAAAGGAAAATGTTGCTTCAAATGACCTAAGGAACCTCCCATTTCCCGGACTTGAAGGAGTTTTGGGACACCCTGTATAAGAAATTCTAATCGAAATTTTAATAAAAACGTTCATTTGACCGGTCGCGGTATGCCGTTTGTCCACGGAGCGTCGTATCATAGACGCGTACGCGACAAAACATCGATTGCTGTACGTTTGAATGCTGCAACCAATGTAAAATAATTGACGTCTGTCCACGAAGCGTTATCGTCGTAATAATCGTAACTGGAACGCCACGCTCCATAGACAAACGGCCGTAGGAATAGTGTTAGTTTTAATCAGGGAATGAAACAGTTATGAAGAACCGAAATGATGTTATAACTGTTACGAGAATATCGGTTCTGGCTTATATCGGTTACGGTTACAGTTCTGGAGAACCCATATTATTTCGGTTCTGTAAATGTTATTTTTCTGTTCTGGATTTTGGTTTCGGATTTCAGTTCTATCATTCTGTATTCTGTATTGTGTTCTCTCGGTCTTATATATTTGTTATGTAAGTAGATATTTTTCGTTATTTATAGTTTAAACAATCTTTAAATAAATAAATATTTATAATTTGTTTCAATATTCGTTACTTAAATTGTTATTTCAATCATTTATTGTTAAAATAATTGTTTAAACAAATTTTTATAATTTCTACAAATTTTGTGATTTGTTTCTATATTCGTTGTTTGAATTGTTATTTCAATAATTTATTGAAATTATACAAATTTGTTTAAACAATTATTTTCACAATAAATGATTGAAATAACAATTTAAGTAACGAATATTGAAACAAATTATAAATATTTGCTTGAACAATTATTTTAACAATAAATGATTGAAATAACAGTTTAAACAAGGAATATAGAAACAAATTATAAAAAAAAAATTATTTAAATAAAAATAAATTTTTAAAAAATACCACGTTTTTAAAACGGACTAAAAAGTATAAAATAAATTTTTAAAAAACCACGTCTAAAAAACGGACTAAAAAGTATAAAATAATTTTTTCACGCCCCATACAGATTCCTAACCCCGTACAGATAGTCCTGAAAATTTGTGATTGTGAATTTTTAGTAGCTATGAAAATACTTGTAAGATTTAAAACGAAAAACGTGGGGCGCATGAAATAGATAATTGATGCATGAACACCTAAATCACTAACAATTCTAATGCACTGCAAATGATATGAACTATTGTGCGAGTTTCCTCAGCGATAGCTACTCTCTACACTCCTTACTATGTATGTATGTAGTATTATCTTGCGTCCCACGTTTTTCCTTTTAAATCTTACAAGTATTTTCATAGCTACTAAAAATTCACAATCACAAATTTTCAGGACTATCTGTACGGGGTTAGGAATCTGTGTGGGGCGTGAAAAAATTATTTTACACTTTTTAGTCCGTTTTAAAAACCTGGTATTTTTTAAAAATTTATTTTTATTTAAATAATTTTTTTTTATGCTAAGCTGGCATCTACTCATTGATACGATAAATGAATCAACTCCGCAGTCTAAGTATCAGCTATTTTCATCTGGCTTCGTAATTCTTAAAAATATTAATTACACCACGATGTTGAAGAACATCTGCTCAGAATAGCCACATAAATTATGTACAAGAAGAAGAAACACTTTCTTATAATACAGATATGTATAGGGTTCATGTCGTATTTTATAGTATCGTCATACAAAACATACGTAAGTGTGTTCCAATTCATAATTTCTCTAAGAGCAATGCTTGTGAAATATTAGAAAACAATTCGAGAAAGCAGTAAAAACTGTATAATGCCCGTTCGTGAAAATCTGAAATCTCTCAAAAAATCACGCAGAATTGACATTACTTTACTGTACAGATCACATTTTACAACATTTTTAAGTTCTTTTGTTATTGAAACGCTTCTACAGAAGAAATCATTACTAACATAACATTACTCTTAATTTAGGTCTAATGTTTTGCGGAGCAACATGTTTATTTGCAACATTAGGATTATCTACAATCTTTCAATCAGATCTTCAACTTCGCTTTCTACGTCTCTTGGGATTCTATTTCAATGAGAAAAGCATGCGAAGTAATTTGACTTGTTGGCATACCATAATGTCACTAGTGATTGGTATATTAACGTTAGCGGGTACGGAAGGATCGGTCACATTTTTTTCCACCTATATAAGTGGGTTACTGGAAATCGCCAGGTACGTTTTAATTAATTTTTCAATTTTCTGCATCGGCATACTTCAATCTTATACACCTATTCAAATAATGAACGGGTTAAAGTTTAGAAGACAATTTCCTTTATACAGTCCGCGAAAAAAAGATAGCACACCTGATTTATTCAAGATTTTCGTAATTTTCACGTCACAAAGTATGTAATGCGTTCTAGTGGCATATACATATACTTCAATTCTAAAATACAACCTGTCAGTATAAAAAATTGAAAGAAAAGTCTTATTGTTCAAATATACAGGGTGGCCCACATAATTCTGAGCAGCTCAATATCTCCGTTACTTTTCGTTGTACAAAAAAACTTCGTAGGACATACAGTGAGTCACAAAATTATTCGCTCACTCGATAATGCGGCAAAGATATACGAAATAATCAGACAACGCAGGGTATTTTTCAATTTTTTATTTGGATATACATCGTTCAAAATTTAATTCAGCAGAATCGTAAAACAAAATTGCGAAATTTTCATTTAATATTAGAGAAATATGAGTTTAAAGAAATCTTGACGGTTTTTCACGCCACAAAATTATTCGCTCATTTTAGATTAACTATTATTATAACAATATTAATATTTGGTGGGATATCCTTTTTGTCTTATGACTTCTGCGAGACGTTTGGGCATTGATTCTATTAATGTTTCCAAATATTTTTTGTCTATTTTTGGCCATTTCTCCTGTAATCTGCTTTGTAACTCTTTTTTATTCGTAATTGAATGTTTACGAATTTTTGTGTCCAGCATGTTCCATACCATCTCGATAGGATTCAAATCGGGAGATTGAGGCGGGGTTTGCATTATTTTGGGACAGTTATACAGTAACCATTCCTGTACCAATCTCGATTTATGTTTGGGATCGTTGTCCTGGTAGAAGTGAAACACTTCTGAAATCCCCATTGCTTCCGCGCTTGGCTTAAAATTTTTTTTTAGGATATCCATGTACATTATTTTATTCCATGGTAGCCTCAACTATCTGCAATTTCCCAACACCGTGA
The DNA here is from genome assembly GCA_933228785.1 of Lasioglossum pauxillum. Taxonomy (NCBI): domain Eukaryota; kingdom Metazoa; phylum Arthropoda; class Insecta; order Hymenoptera; family Halictidae; genus Lasioglossum; species Lasioglossum pauxillum. The sequence continues at coordinate 32,418,365 of OW121703.1, forward strand.
TAACTAATGCAACCCCAAACCATCACATGACCACCTCCATGCTTGACTGTGCTACACAGGTTTTTGGGATCCATCTCCGCGTTTGATTTTCGCCAAACTTTTTGATGACCGTCAGAGCCCCAAATATTAAATTTACTCCCGTCGCAAAATATCACATTGTTCCAAAATTCAGGGGGCTTTGTGATGTATTTTTTTGCGAATTCTACCCTTTTCTTCCTATTAATTTCGCTTACGTAAGGCTTTCTTCTTGCTACGCGGCCGTTGTACCCGTTCTTTCGCAACACTCTTCGTACTGTTTCATCGGAAACTTCTTTTTCACTAAAATTTTTCAAACTTGTATTGATTTTGGGAGCACTTATTTTCGGATTTCCTTTAACTTCTCTCACAACAAAACGCTCTTCCGAGGTATTCAATATCTTTTTCCTACCACGGCCAGCTTTGTTTATTATTCGTCCTTCTTCTTCGTACCGTTTTATAATATAACGTACTGTTGAATAACTTCTACAAACGATATTTCCAATTTCTCTGATGGATTTTCCACTCTCCCAATGAAAAATTATAACTTCCCTAATCTCTAGACTAGTTTCTTTACTTTTTCTACCCATTGTAACGAATTCTTGAAAATCAAAGAAATAGATGAAAATAGATCCTTACTGAGCGAATGTTTACGTTATACTGACTCTCTTTAGCAACTATCAGAAACAAATGCCTCTCAGAGTTTGTAAATTGCATTTGTTTCAGTGGATTTCGTGGCGTGAGCGAATAATTTTGTGGCGTGAAAAACGGTCAAGATTTCTTAAAACTCATATTTCTCTAATAATAAATGAAAATTTCGCAATTTTCTTTTACGATTCTGTTGAATTAAACTTTGAGCTATGTATATCCAAATAAAAAATTGAAAAATACCCTGCGTTGTCTGATTATTTCGTATATCTTTGCCGCATTAGCGAGTGAGCGAATAATTTTGTGACTCACTGTAGTTACACTGTCTGAAGGGCCACATATAACGGTGTAAGGGGAAAAAAATGTCAAGGTCATTTTTATGAGATTTCAAGGTTATCGATGTTTTTTTAAATGGAATGAGGTATTTTTTAATACATCAATCGATGCAGCTGGACATTCTTTATTAAAAGGTACTAACCTATGTATGTCGAAAAGTTAGTAGTTCAGGAGATATTTCAATTTAAATAACTCCAAAATACCATTACTGTCGTACTAAGGCGTTACACAAGTAAGTAAACACTAACGCCTTAGTACGACAGTAATGGTATTTTGGAGTTATTTAAATTGAAATATCTCCTGAACTACTAACTTTTCGACATACATAGGTTAGTATCTTTTAATAAAGAATGTCCAGCTGCATCGATTGATGTATTAAAAAATACCTCATTCCATTTAAAAAAACATCGATAACCTTGAAATCTCATAAAAATGACCTTGAAATTTATTTTCCCTTACACCGTTATATGTGGCCCTTCAGACAGTGTAACTTTGTCCTACGAAGTTTTTTTGTACAACGAAAAGTAACGGAGATATTGAGCTGCTCAGAGTTATGTGGGCCACCCTGTACATTCCATACCCTCACTGACAAAAATAAACATAACGATCGTTTGAAAATTACTGTATATTTCTTCTCTTCTAATATACAGGTTGAGTCTCGTAACGTGACTGTATAAAGACTTCAAGCTTTAAAACGTGTCCGTTGTTATTGTATTATTTCTTTAACAAAATTATCATGGTTCAGATATTGCCAATTTCTCAAGAATCAGAAAGTGTTCAAATATTTTTTGAATTCACTCTATATCTGCAAAGTCTTTACTTGATTATTAACTTTGTATTACATCGCAACCCATTAAAAACCAATTGTAAGCTATTTTCGGAATGTATTAATTTTGAACGAAAGAATCGTTTTTAAATTTGTAACGATCCGGTTTTCGGTGTTGGTCGGTATCGCGACAGGTTCTCCTCGTTGCTGGTTAGCTCGCCGAGCCAGGATTCGAAGACGGCGGCGAGGAGAACAGTCGGGATTAGGAAGGACGTGGTGCGTCCAGTGTCTCCAGATGAGGGGAGTCACGGTGAAATGATGTACCCTCTCTCTGACAGTGTGACCAGACGGGATTGGTTTACTGAGGCGTTTTCAGCCTCAGTAAAGTACTCTTCTCAAGGAAATGTGGCACCTTGAGCTCCATGCAGAATTTTAAGAAATTGATATGATCTCCATAGAGCCTACTACATGTTTGGTTCTTTGACATTTACCCTCCTAAGTCGTCCATTTGGACCACTGTGCGTCCCGTCAATTATACCGGTACATTCCCGCCGATATAGCTGCCTCAGGGCTCTAATACATCGCCTCATTATAGATACGTTACTGTTTTGGACGCGCATGCGCGAAAAAACGTATCCCGTCTGGGCACAATGCTCTCTGATGACCAGAGTAATATGTGACACGTTGCGCGTGCGCGACGAGGATTTAGTGGGGCGAATGGGAGACACGTTGCGCGTGCGCGATGGGGACGCAACAATGACATGACATTTAGCATGTTTTAGGTTATTGCAGCGTATCGTACACTCTAAGTCACCAGAGTAATGTAGTCTTTCGCGCAGTTCGATTGATCGCGAGAAGACGCAGGGACCCCGTGAACCCCCACTCCACTACGCACTACCCCCACTCACTGTCTCGACTGTGAGTATAATATACACGGTGTACAGCATAGTTGTGCTAATTCAATTACATTGTATTTCAATTAATAGTAATTCAATTACGTCGTAAATGAATTTGTTCGGCGTCGACCGACGGTCGGAGGCGCCTGATGCCGGGACCGCTCAGAATTGAACGCACGAGGACAGGCAGGAAGAAGCGGGAGAAGTAGAAACTGTCGCAGATTATGATCAACACTGAATTTATTCAAGTCCGTTATTTCGGCGCGACGATTCGGCTTTGTTCTGCGCGACGGAAATCTTGCGCAGCACCTTTATTAGGAGCCGCCGCGAGAGGAGATCTTCGACGCGACGCAGAGGAGATCTTGCCGCGGGCAGCTGCACGATGCGCGATGCAAATAACTAAGCCAAAAGAAACGAATCGGCGCGATTGTACAACTAATGCGTACACTTAGAATTCCACATATGGATCGCGTTAGAATTCTCGCTTTACAGTGTTTAGCGCGCGTATAGAGAGAGCGAACTAACGAGCGCGCACAACGCAATATACGATTCAGAAGCGAGCGCGTAAGAGCTAAAATCGTTCCACGCGAACGGAACGATCAACGAGTGAGAGAATCGCAAGCAAGCACGAAAGCGTAATAATGTGAGGTAACCACCGAGATGTAAGAACAGAATGTAATACTCGCCCGGTCTCGGACAGGCGAGGGCCCTAATTAACGTTGAGCGAAAACAATATGCTCGAAACTGATTGGCCGAGACTGTCACCTGATTTCTAGGAGACTCGATGTTGTGTTGATATTCTATCTTTAGACAAAGACTTCCCGTTCTCGACTCACGGTAACGCGTGATCGAGACGCGACTCTTCACAGTTATAAAAACTGCGGAATGTTCGGCTTGTCGCTTCCAATCGTCGAATTTCGAACAGAATTACTATATAATTCAAATACAACGTAATTCAATTACTAAGTGTTTTAATCAGATTTGTAATTGGAATACAATATAATTGAAACACAATTGTTGCGGATCGCGCGAGCTACGCGACGGCATGCGACTTACGTCATATAGACCAGGGGAGAGAGAGGTGACGGGGTTGTCAAAATCATAACAATGATTCGCTCTAAAGCAGGGATGGGCATTTTTGCCTCAATTGAGGCAAGACCGTCCACACTACAGCGCCCACTGCCTTCCACCAGCTCCACCGTTACCATGGAGAAAGAACGCACTTCGCCCGTAGCGAGCAGTGCGCATGTCTCGCGAAGGCTTCGCGCATTGCGGCCACGAGGATGCGAGGGGAGCGCCCTGTGCGACGAAGGCGCGCGTTGCATGGAAGAGAGGTGGTGGAAGAAGCATGCGTTTGAGGGGCCCCACCCGTGCCCATCCCTGCTCTAGAGGCTCCGCTTCACCTCTCCCCCCACCGTTCTGACTCTTCGGGCACAACTGATTACCCGAAGAGTCAGTTGCTTTTCGAACTCCCGCTTCGCTTGAGCAGTTAACACTTAGCGCTACTTTAAAACTACCGCTTTGGTTGAGCGATTAAAATTATTGTAGTTTTTTTTCCGTTCCCGCTTTGCTTGAGCGGTGAATTTTTGTTTAAAGCTATAGCTTTGCATGAGCTAAACCTCGCTACCTAGAAAGATCAAGGCCCATGCACTTCTTGTGCCTTCTCTTTTGTATTTCGTTTCTTAATCTCGTTAGCTTTCGTTTCTCTTAGTTAAGTGGTGTCCGTTCTTTAGTTCCATAAGTTAGATTCTTAAGTTTTTTTAATAAAGTGGACATACGGACTTGTGCTTTAGACACTAAACGAACAGTGCTAGTGACGTTATTTTCACATCCTTCTACGACCCTGATATTCCTTAACAACAATGTGATTGAAATACAATGTAATTCAAATACAATATAATAGAAATGCAATTTATAATTGAATTACAGTATAATTGAAGTACAATGTGTAATTGAAATACAATATAATTGAAATACAATATAATTGAAATATTATTATATTTACAGTATTTCAATTATATTAATTGAAATACAATATAATTGAAATATAATATAATACAAATACAGCTCTCCAAATTATAGCCCAGAACTTGGAAGAACTTGCGATATATTTTTATATTTTTCTTTCATATACAGTAACCGCGGGTTTACTGTCGAACAGCCGTGTTCTGCACGGACAGTATTCCCGCAGTGGCATCATTTTTTTCACAATGTAACACCAATATTTAATCTTCTTTATTTTTCATTATTATTTTATGGAACTTTCGCCAACATATTCGTGGCATTTTTCTAATGCAAAGTGGTACCAAACACGATATAATTTTAACTGTATTTAATGGTGTAATCGACGATGAAAGTTTCGAACGCAACGAAGAAAAGTGTAGTGGAAAGAAAGAGACGCGGTTGTCTAGTCAATGTGTGGTGTTCACACCGATATATCCGAGCCGAGAACAATTATTTCATCTCGAAATATTCACAATTATTTCGAGAACAGTATTTCATGGGCTGTGTTTCCGTTTACGTCCATTCTCAGAATTTGACGAAATTTTGAAAATAGGTTCCTTTTTGACTAAAATGACGATTGTCAGAAGGATTTTTGCCGACTCGAAAAAAATTTTTTTATCATTTCAATGTCGCGCTTTACCTTACCGACTTTCTACTTTATGTTCGTGCTGTGCGCATGCATCAGTATGATGCGACAGTTCGTCAACTGCTTTCAGAGTTGAAATGTATAAAAAATTTCAATTGTTAAACCAATTGAATAAATATCTACAATGGGAAGATTACAGGATGAGAATTAATTTGGATTAGGTTAACCCGAAAAGTTTATTTATTATTTAGTTATTATTATTATATTATTTATTTTAGTTATTATTGTTGCGTCCGAGAGTATTTATTATGGTGTCACCCAGCCAGTAGTCAACACTCGACTGACTGTCGGAGACAATGAATCCGGCGTAGAAGCGAGACTCTTGTACATATTTGTTTGGGTGAGAGACTTACTTCTCTGTACATTAGATCGTTTGCTGTCTCAGTTACCGCAGCCTCCCCGTCTATATTCTGAAGTACTCTATCTACCTTCGCCGTCTCTTATACCTAGTATACATTGTTGCTTATCATTATACTTATTATCTATAGTGGTAATTATACTTATGATCTATATTATGATCTATAGGCATCGCATTCTTGTTTAATCTCGCTGACCTTTCACGCTTGTCTTTTGTCTTCGAATGCGCTCCGACCTACGCGGTGGTATCTTTCCACCCTCCGACTCCGGTACTTCTACTTTCTCGGTCTCGTCCTTAGAGTCTTGTGGTTGTACCTCGTTTTGTGGTATCATCTGGTTGGCATGTCTCCTCCACACTTGTCCGTCTTTGGTTTTTACCTCGAACGTAATTCCGGGTGTGATTTCTTTAACTACTTTAGACGTGACCCAGCGTTCCTTCCCTTCTCTGTAATCTCTTGCCGCTACCGTATCCCCTCGTGCAAACGTTATCACTCGGGCCCCTTTGTGATTTTTTACCTCTCGCTCCTGTTGTCGTTCCACTCGACACACCGTTAGCGGCGGTCTCAGAATAGAGAACCTATTCCTCAACTCTCGTTTGAACATTAAACTTGCTGGCGTTTTTTGAGTCGTTGCATGCGGTGACGTGCGGTAATCGAATAAAAACTGTCGTATTGCGCTAGGAAGAGACATGCCTCCATTAACCATCGCTTTTATTTTACGTTTAACCGTATCTACCAGATTCTCGGCCGCGCCGTTCGTAGCGGGGCAGTGCGGCGGCGAAGTACTGTGCCGAATACTCGCTTTCTTAACCATCGCTTTAAATTTCTCGCCAGTGAACGATGCAAAATTGTCCGTCACAATATGAGCCGGGTAACCAAAACGCGCGAACAATTCTTCGAAGATTGCCACCACGGTGTCTTCTCCCATATTTTGTACACAAAATATTTCCGGCCATTTCAAGTGGCTGTCTATTACGATTAAAATCATCTTCCCGAATAAGGGGCCTAAGAAATCCGCATGTAATCTATGCCACGGAACCAATGGCCAGGGCCACGGCGTCAGAGGAACTTTTGGCGGATTCTTTCGTGTTTGCAAACATTGTGTACAATCTTTCGCTTTTTTCTCAATTTGTTTGTCCATATGGGGCCACCATACGTATGTTCTAGCTAACGCTTTCATACGCGATACTCCAAAGTGACTGAAATGCAATTCTTTTAACACTAGTTCACGCCACGCTTCCGGAATTACGATACGGTGCCCCCATAATAAACAGTTATTTTCCACAGAAATCGCATCTCTTTTTTTCCAATAAGGTACGAGTTCTTCTACCTCCGGCCTGGACTTTGACCATCCGTCAAGGCAACAGCGCATTACCTGGCACAGCACTTGATCTTCAAGTGTTTTTTTTTAATGCTTTTCCAGTCTAATGTTGCAAAGTCTGATTCCTGTATGTTTTGCAAGAACGATCGGCCTCCCTCTTTTACTATTTTAATGCTTTTACCACCGTTCTCCTCTTCTGTTACTGGCAATCTACTTAGCCAATCTGCATAGTTCTGCTCTCCGCGGATGTGCTTTACTTTATATCTGAATGCTGACAGAAAAATAGCCCAACGCTGAAGTCTGGCCGTACTAATTTCTGGCACTGATTTTTCGGGGTGAAAAATCCTCGCTAACGCGGTGTTGTCTGTCTGGATCAAAAATTCGTTCCCAAATAAATATTGATAAAACTTCAATATCCCAAATACTACGGCCAGCCCTTCTTTATCGTGATGTGCGTAATTCTTTTCAGCATCCGTGAGCGTTCGACTTGCATAACATACCGGTTGATCATCTCCTTTTTCATCGCGATGCGCGAGTACCGCACTCACGCCATAAGGCGATGCATCGCACGTTAGTACTATTGGTTTCCTGGGGTCGAAGTGTGCCAGTACGAGAGGTGATGACAACTGTTTTTTTATTTTCTTAAACGCCTCCTCGCAATCAGCGGTCCAACTGAAATTTCCTTTTTTTAAACGTTCATAGAGTGGATGTAACGTCTCTGTGATATTTTTTATGAACCTCGCGTAATAGTTCACTGACCCCAGAAAACTTTTTAGTTCGGTCACATTACGCGGTGCGGGTGCTTTCAGCACAGCTTCTATTTTGTCTCCCGTCGGCTGTATACCCTTAGCATTTATTTTGAATCCGAGATATTTTTTTCCTTCTGTAAGAAACTGCACTTCTCGAATCGAAGTCTTAAACCTGCTCCGTCTAATCGTGACAGTACCGCGCGCAACCTCCCTACGTGTGTGCGTATATCGGAACTAGCTATCAATATATCGTCAATGAATACTATCACGCCATGAATTCCGAGTGTTCGTCAGTGACGTCATTATCCGCTGGAAGGACCCTGGTCCTGTAGCCACTCCATAAGGGAGTCTATTGTACTGGAACAAACCCATATGCGTGGTCACCACTACTAATTTCTTTGACTCGTCGTCCAGCAGTACTTGCTGATACGCTTCGGCAAGGTCGAGCTGCGTGAACAGCACTCCCCCACGTAACGTGTCCAGTACATTTTCAAGCCGCGGTAGTGGAAAATGGTCAACCTGTAAATATTTATTTAGTGTGGTTTTGAAATCACCACATATTCGTACTGTTCCATTATTTTTAATAATCGGTACTATTGGCGTGCCCCATTCTGAAAATTCAACTTGCGATATTATCTGGCACTTTTGTAATCTCGCGATTTCCTGTTCCACCAGAGTTATGATCGCTAACGGTATTCTACGCGGATTTGCAAATTTTGGCTGTGCGTCCGGTTTAAGTACTAATTGAAGTTTGCCTTTATTGAACGTGCCCAGTCCGGGCGCAAATACCTGCGGAAACTCCGCACGTACATTTTTTACTATGTCGCGATCTACTTCTCCATGTACTTGACTAATTCTCGCGTTCTCTTGCCACTTCAGCGGCCACATTTTAAGTACGTATAACCAGGTTCTTCCCAGCAATGATTTTTTAGATTCTATTCGCGCGAATACCGTCCGCCGCAATCTCTACTTCAATATAGCCTATGGTATTTATTGGTTGCTTATCGTACGCATGCAACTCTCTATTCGCCTTTTGTATCGGTATATTCGCGAACATTTTTCGATAAAGCTTTTCGGAGATGACTGAGTACGTTGCCCCTGTGTCTACCTCCATTTTGAGGGGGTTCTCATTTACTTTTATCGTTAGAAACTGTGACTCCACAACTTCCTCCGCGAATTCAAGATTATTATTTTCCGTTTTTATTTTCAGCTTCGCTTCATTTAACGTTACCGAAAAACAATTCGCATCACCGGACGCTATCGAATAACAGTCGCTTTGAAATCTCGCGTCGTCTTCCTCAGACTCACTCTGATCTCTCTCATTCCCTACAAAATTCTGCATGCGCGTGCCTATGTTTGTGTTTCCTTTTAGTTTCGGACAAACTCGATAAATATGCCCTTTCTGACCACACTCGCTACAATACTTATCTTTCAGGAAACACTGCGCTCTTCGATGATTCGATTTTCCGCAACAATAGCACCATCCCCCTTGCCCCGCGGCAGGCGTCGCTCGTCCCTGTTGCCCACTCCTGGTGGCTCCTCTCGAGTTCCGCTGGTATTGGTTCCGATTCTCCGTGTTTGAATATCGCCGGTTCTCCGTTCGCACCGCATGTACCTTGGCTCCCCCCTCCTGGGTCGCCGCGGCGGCTTGTCTCTCTCCCGAACGGTTCCCGCCTGGTTCCTTCCCGCTGACTGCAACAGCCATTTCGCTCGTCTTCGCCAACGCTTCTAGGTCTCGAAGCGTGGAACCTGATGCCTTGAGTAATTCGTACCGGACTTAGCTGCTACTGACGCCTGATATCAGCTGACCTTTGATTCGGCTTTCCACCTCGCTAGCTCCAAATTTGCATTTTTTCGCTTGAGTTTTCAATGCGAGTACGAAGTTCTGAATGCTCTCCCCCGTCTTCTGTTTCCGCTCTCTGAACTCGTAACGGTGTAGATGCTCGCCTCGCTGTGGCTCATATAGCTCTTGTAATTTTTTTTAGGTCTGTGTAGGCCAACTCGATCGGTTTCTGCGGTTCGCACTGTGCTCGAAGTTCTTGAAATATTTCTGGAGCGAGCCGTGTTAACAAGAGCGCGGTTTGTTTACCTGCCGGCACATCGTTCAAGGTTATCGTCGCATCGAGCTGTTGCTCGAATGTCTCCCAATCATCACCTTTCTTGAATGTCTCGATTATACCAAACGTCGAATACATCGTTTGAAGCGGTTTTGAGTCTTTTTGCGTTGCTGCTTTCTTTTTCACGAAGTCCACCACGCGTTTGCGAATCTCGTCAATATTCTGGTTTGCTTCAACTCATATTCCGAATTCTTCGCACAGCACAATCAACTGTGACTTGGTACGTTTGTACACCTAACTCGTCTTTCCTTCGTGCATCAAATTTCCTATTTCTTCTAACTCGTCATCACTCATGACACTTATTTTATCACTTACTTATTTGTAGCACACGCGACAATTAATTAATGCCCGCTTTTATCCTCGTCGCCACTGTTGCGTCCGAGAGTATTTATTATGGTGTCACCCAGCCAGTAGTCAACACTCGACTGACTGTCGGAGACAATGAATCCGGCGTAGAAGCGAGACTCTTGTACATATTTGTTTGTGTGAGAGACTTACTTCTCTGTACATTAGATCGTTTGCTGTCTCAGTTACCGCAATTATTATTATATTATTTATTTTAGTTATTATTATTATATTATTTATTTTAGTTATTATATTATTTAGTTATTATATATTGTCACGTTAACCTTTTTCCGACGGGCAGTTTGAGCCGCGGAAGCCGGTTAACTTCGGGCCTTGCAGGCACTGAGACCAGGCCGCGTGCAGGCCGAGTACACGCGGTCCGCCCGAGACGAAACGAGATTCGAAGATTCGACGATTGTTCTCTCGAAAGCGAAAAGTTCGGGCGCGAGGCACCTCGAGGATGCCACACGAAACGCGGAATAGTTCTCGAGCTCGGAGAAGCCGAGATCGAGAATCGAATCTTCGAAACGCGGATCGAAAGTGACGTCGCGACTAGGCCATAAGGTTCGGACACGGGAAAACTAGGACAGTCCTCTCGGCAGGACGGATCTCACAGGGAAATCGATAGATTGACGACGATTTAGTCTCGAGCTGTTTAATGTAGCCGTCGTAATGAATACAAAAATCTGCGGCCACGTGGCCGCGACCTGAGAGCCCGCGCTCTTCATACAAGCTAGCGAGAAGATGGTCGTTCGCAGCGCGGTTGTCTTATCGTTTTCGCTCGCGACGATACCGTTGAAATTTATCGCCGTTTTCGTTCAACACGAACTTTCCAAAACGCGAGGCGCAAATGACCGGCGAAATACGTGACTGCCGCGATGGCTTCCGCACGCGAGTCGCTACGACGCGTACGCTAACGATTACGCGATCGAACGTCGACGAAAACAATACGATGCGCGGTGAGAGACACAGGATTCGAGGATACACGAAACCATCGCCGAGATTGCTCGCCCGAAACGCGACTCCCCTGAGGACACTCCTACGCACGCAATTTGAGAAGGAAAACTCTCTCGAAATGACGCGAAAATCTCAAAGTACTCCCGAAACGAGTACGAGCGAATTATCGAGGACGGAACGGGAAGCGTTCGTCCTCTCGCGACGAAGGTGGAGCCGTCGCGCAACGAAATATCGAATGGATCACTGTGACGACTTACCGTTTCTCGATTTCTAGCGTTCTCCTTTATTTTACGGACCCCGATAGAGCGTCGGAATAGGCCGGACTCGGGTGTACGACGTCTCAACGCACGATATCCTCAACGCGGCACGACACGTCTCGTTTCGCTCGACTTTTCGCAACGCGAGTACAAATGTTTGGCGTGTTCCCTGATCGATAGCCAACGCGACAGTGATCCATCGATTTTCGGTTACTTAGCGGATCGGACTCGGTTCCCCCCACTCGACCATTTCTCCGAATTTCCAATTGCGCGTCTTCCGCGCGAACTCTAGGCTCAGGAGCGTCCTATAGCGTCCTAGGGCCCCGGACTACCCGAAACTGTCAAGGAGCCTTCCGCTCTCTTGACTGGTGGAGGCGCTTCCTCCCTTGGTTACGATGGCACCGACCCCGTGTAGCTCTCTTTAACAGGGTGAGGCGGCGTCTGGGTTTTCCTACGTCGTACCCGACGAGATGTCCGTTGGAGCTTCTGTCCCTGCGGCGCCTCCGGTTGATTCGCCGGGGGCCATCGTATCAAGCTCTGCTCCCGAAACGTTGGCCATTTGCTTTCAAACCGGTCGCTGTATCCTGAGCTGCGGGACGTTGTCTGGCTCCCGTGAAAATTCGGAAGATCGGTGGTTCTTTCTGCGCGTCCCATCTACGGCCCTGAAACTTGCCGTTCTCGGCACGCGCGACAGATGTCATTAAAGATCCTCGATAATGTCGGGATCTCTCAGAGGAGCGCTCTCGAAACCTGTGTCTTCGGTGTCGTGTCCCGTTAAAGGGCGGTCCGGTCCTTTATCGCTTTCGAAACGTGCACGAAACTGACGGAGAAGTGACGTCGCAAAATTTGCAACGTCACAATATATACTAACTAATATATTATTATTTATGCGATTAGAATGAGTTGTGGTTAGGTCGCGGTGGGGGTGGAGAGGGCCGGCCTAACGGCCGGCACGACCACGCATACGAAAATTCAGAAGTACTCTTTAAAAATTGAAAGATGATTATTATTATATATTTATTATTATATTATTATTATGATTATTATTTGATGATTTAATTTGATTGATGATCCATTTTTACAATTAATTAAAGATATTCTATATAAAATAGAAAGTCGGTAAGTCAGTAAGTTTAGTAAGTTTAGAGAGCGACATTGAAATGATAAAAAAAATTCTTTTCGAGTCGGCAAAAATCCTTCTGGCAATCGTCATTTTAGTCAAAAAAGAACCTATTTTCAAAATTTCATCGAATTTCATAATTGTGCTCCATTGCAATTACGAATTACATTGTAATTTAATTGAATGAAGATCTGAATGATAAATTACAACATAATTGAATTACAATTTAATTCAATTACTTTGTAATTATAATTCTGGAGTAATTCAATTGTAATTCTGCACAACTATGGTGTAAAGAATGCCGCTGCGCGCATGCGCTGTGCATTGGGAAGGGAGCGTATGGAATGGGAGAACTACCAATCAGGGCGAAGATGCGCAGCGACGAACGAAAACTGGTTCTCACGCTCTACGTTACTCTGGTGACTTAGAGTGTAGTTATGAAATGAATCATACGAATCATACGAATCGTTCTGCAGATTATGAACTTTATTATAAATGAACTGAATTGTAACATGTGGGAGTTTCAGTTGTGAAGTGGAGTATGAATATTGAAAAATTGGTATGAATTTGGCGTAACAGAGATACATCAAATGAATCTTACACGTTGAATTTTATTTAACCATTTTTCTGGGTTGAAGGTCATTTGAAGGTCATATTGTGTTACATGCATGAATTCGTTATTTTTCCAGCTACAACATTACGTTAACGAAAATATATCATTCCATTTAAAAAAACATCGATAACCTTGAAATCTCATAAAAATGACCTTGAAATTTTTTTTTCCCTTACACCGTCATATGTGGCCTTCAAACAGTGTAACTTTGTCCTACGAAGTTTTTTTGTACAACGAAAAGTAACGGAGATATTTAGGTGTCCTGCTTTATCGAATTCACCCTGTATACAGGGTGTCTCAAAATTCCCCCGGGACCCGAAAATGGGAGGTTCCTGAGATCATTTCAAATGACATTTTCCTTTGAAAAAATGTCGTCTGCAGCTTCGTTAACGAGTTATTAACGAAAAACACGGACCAATGAGAGCGCGAGCTGCGTCTAGCTGCGTGCAGCCCGGCGCACAGTGGGCCAGAACGACGCGCTAGCTGTTCATGAGCTAAAAAATCGAAGTCCTCATATCGATTTTTAACGAATGTACAATGTTTCTTAAATGTCCATTACATTCAAAAATGATAATATTAATTAAAGTTATTAAAAACTCTCGTTACAATAAGCGTTCAAAGATCAAACTTTTTCAGATAGGATTTATCACCGAAAAAATTCCTTTTCTTCATAACGATGTCCTGGAAAACCTACTAACGATTAAGTGCCCAATTTGTTTTTGTATGAAGAATGTATATCTATGTTGAGAACGCACCAGGAACTACACATTAGCGTTCATACTTTGTTATAAAAAAAAATACTTAGTCAACTAAGGAATACCGTCAAAGTTTTTCACCTTTGACAAGGAATAAGTTAAAAGTGTTATATAGTGTCGTGCTCTAACAAAGTGGAACATTTTCAGCAACGTCTCCTCTAAAAGATCCTGCAAATTTCACACCCAAATCGACCCAAGCTTGGAAATTATGATGGTTTAATGCGTCGCGTGTCACGTAATTCCGCGGCGAATCGCGTTGCGCGAGACGCGTTGACGACCACTCAGCAGCTCTTAAGAGTGTAAAGACCTAACCCAGACCTATCTTATGAATTTTTTAAATTATACGACCATTGATAAACATTTGAACTTATTACTAGCTCACAGTTGAATCATTTGTATTTGAGAGATTATAGTAACAGCATCGTAGTATAGCATCAGAGCAGTTTTTCCATATTAAAGACCTGTATTTTACCTTTGTTAAGAGGAATTATAGTATAGATTTTTGTTTATTCATAGATAAACAGAGTTATAAGCAGAAAATCCGTATGATCAATCGAATATAGTCAATAACTTTGTAAAATATGATACTTAATCTTGTTTGAATTTTTGTAATATTTTAAATAAGACAGTAACAACACATTTTTGTTATTTCATTAAATATAATAAACTTCATTCATTCAATAATTATGAATTACTCTTGTTTGAATGCCTGAATAGCCAGTTTTCAAATGTTATTCATTATTCACACGAGTTTACAGACATTTCCGGTGGTGTAACAAAAAAATGTTTCCTACACAAAGTAATCAGTACTCAGTCTTCTACAAATGTCAATACAAAAAATTTCAATAATTTCTTTTTTTTAATAAAAAATCGTGTTTACCTTCATTATTTATTTATAACTATATATTTTTTATTCAATAATATTATAGCTGATGCCGAGACGAATCCGACGATATACTTAGTGTGGTCTTTATGTTTTGAAATAATGGTGAAATACGCGTGAACACCTAGCGCGCCGATCTGACCCACTGTGCGGCGCGCCGGCAGCCGAGTGTCGGTGGCAGCCGCGATGTCGCAACGAACAAAAGTTTCTCGATGATGTGAATCCTCGCCAATTTCGATAAGCTTTGGATATGTTGTCAATGCCATGATTCTGAACAACATTTCCCTTTACAGTTTTTGTCGGTCGGCTTTCGTTTACGAGATAATTGTAAGAACTTGTAATTGTAAATCGATCTCCTCGCCGATTTCGATGAGCTTTATTCCATAGGAAAAAGATATTTAAAACATGGAATAAATAACATATTTCAAAGTCATCGAAATCGGTGAGGACCCACATCATCGGCAACTTTACCCGAACGAGAGAAGAAGCAGAAATTTATCGAATTAAAAACTCACTTATTCAGCCGTAAATCCATTTGCTTATTACTCCGGTGAAACACAAAACACGGAACACCACACTTTCACACCATTGGTGAACACGTAGCACAATTTTCTAATTCGTATCGATAGCGAACGAAATTACATACTCCGACGCGGAAAGAGTTCCATGCTCTTCGCGATTCCGCGCGAAACTATGCCCTCCCAGCGTACAATGTATTCGATGAAGGCGTCGTTTAAAACAAATGAAATCGTTCCCAAGGAAAAATTGATTTTTCGAGGATCATATGATTCTCGCAAACATCGATTCTTGACGAACGAACGATGCCATGGACGAGATATCTCGTGTATCTTTATTACTGATATAACGTGCTATTATCCATTCACAGCATCGTTTCTTCGACATCACAGAAACGAGATACCTCGTCGATTGTAGTTTCTGTGCGCCTCTGAAAAGGACTAATTAAAAATTTTATAAAAAAAAATTAAACCGACTTTGAAGAAACGCACACACGAACTTAAATAAGGATTTTCGTAATTTCCAGTGTCGAAATTTTCAAAATTTTCAATTTTGTGCCGCCTTCGAAAAGATTGTATTGTATTTCAGTTCGTGTGTGCGTTTCTTCAAAGTCGGTTTAATTTTTTTCGATTTATATAACATCTCATATAACATACAATAAAATACAATAATAAACAAATACACACACATCTAAATAAGGAAACAAATACTCAACATGTATCACTATCACTGCTGCTGTTCTCAGTTTCATCAGCGAGCAAGATTCCAGTTAATTCAGGTGGTATTTGTTCTCTATCGTACATGTCGCTATTAACAAATTGTAACATCTGTTCCGGTACTTGGAAGCTGAAAGCATTAAGGTGCTTCGATTACAAATATAATTTAACACGTGTAACAGCGCAAGCCATATATGTATTCAACTTGTTTCTTTTTTTAATTTTTATACCTGTTATCGTGGAAAAATATCTTTCGACATCCGCATTCGAATGCGGCAGTGACAGGCATATAAATGCGAGTTTTGCCACTTCATCGTACAATAAATTATCTAGTGGATCTTTTAAATTGCTAACGGTGCTCCAAAATTCTATGACATTTAATTTTTTCAACTTTTCTTTTTCATCTGCGGAAGGTTTTACGGCTAATGAAAACCATTGTTCAGTCGTTTTTGTGCAATCCACTTGGGATGAAAATTTTTGTATAATAGTTTCTACTTGCCCTACGTGTTTATTGTAATCTAACGCTACCACTGGACTTAAAAAGTGTAATGCTTCTATAAACTGATCATTATATGGAAGTCTTGTTGTCGATTCTGTATATCCAATTTGATAAAAGTTTTGTATTATTTTATAAAATTCTACGATTTCGTTGTTTTTCTCTGGCTTACTCTGTCTTAAATTTCGTATTGACTCAGATGCTTTTGACCCAATATAAATATCTTCCAGCGGCAATAGTATAGCTGGATCGTAGACATTCAATCTTTCAAAATTGTCATCAAACAAAAACTCCTGTTTAATAAAATAAGTTGCTATCACCCTTATAAATTTTTTACATTTTTCAGTGATTTTATCTGTTAAAATTCCATTTGATTGAAATTGGATGTTATACTAGTTAAAGTGTGTCAGTATATGATGTAAAAATTCCAAATAAGGCTTGGTGAAATCGTTTGTTAATTGATAATATATATTGTCCTCGTTTAAATTACTGTTTACATTATCCTCGGCAAATAGATTGAACAATGATTGCCATTGTTGTAAAATTCTACCAATAGAAGCTCCTTGCTCCAGCCACCTGGTTTTTGATGGACACAAAACCTTCCGATTTTCTATTCGCATTATATTTCATTTATAATAAAGAAAGTTCATAATTTGCAGAACGATTCGTATGATTCATTTCATAACTACGATACGCTGCAATAACCTAAAACTTGCTAAGTGTCATGTCATTGTTGCGTCCCCATCGCGCACGCGCAACGTGTTTCCCATTCGCCCCACTAAATCCCCGTCGCGCACGCGCAACGTGTCACATATTACTCTACTGAACTCCTCTGCCGCTCTGGTCGTCAGAGAGGGGGTACCTTGTATTCCCCTCGAATGCTGGTTCGGTCCAGTGATGTTATACGGGGCGCTTTTCACGCGCATGCGCGAGTTTCGGCAGGAGCGTATCTGCGTCCAAAGCTCGTAGGGGACCATTGGGGGGAAAATAGTGGGGGAATATTAGCGGGAACGTCCAGCGGAGTCCATTACGACGCGCGAAAGAAGAGCGGGCTGACGGCTGACGGAAATTCAGGTAAGTTATTGTTAATATTTAATTAAAGAATAATGGCAACTAATACTGGAAAAGGAGCTATAAAGATATTATATATTTATATATTGTATATTGTGTACGTATGTATATATTAAATTTTAATATATATGTATATATATATAAATGTATAAATGTATTATGATTTGATTTTAAAAAATCAAATCATGATACATTTTGCGAAATTAGCAGGACGGCCAAGGTACCCGATCTTCGTACTTGACTGAGGCCATCTGAGGCTAGAATCGTCGCACATGCGCGTGAAAAGCGCCCCGTATAACATCACTGGTTCGGTCACTTTCTGGCGACACTGGGCGCGTCGGGGTTGAAAGAACGACACGTGTATTTCATGTTAACGGGCGCTCGCTGCCAGTGAGCTTTCGGTATCGCGGTCGCGAGGTTCCCGGACGCGATGTACGATATTACGGTGTTCGCGGAGTTTCCATCGGCGCGGCGGATCTCGATACGAAAAAATGCGACGCGACCGCGATCGTCGGCCCGGTGCCCGGCGGTGCAAGTGATTCAGCGTTTAGGAGAGTGGCGACGCGCCGTGCTGTGGGAACAGGATTCAGCTGGTGACCCACCGTGTCTGTAAGAGTGG
Organism: Lasioglossum pauxillum; assembly: GCA_933228785.1. Classification (NCBI taxonomy): domain Eukaryota; kingdom Metazoa; phylum Arthropoda; class Insecta; order Hymenoptera; family Halictidae; genus Lasioglossum; species Lasioglossum pauxillum. The sequence continues at coordinate 32,436,567 of OW121703.1, forward strand.
CGACACGCCGTGCTCTCGGATCAAGGATTCAGCTGGTGACACACTGTGGCTGTAAAAGTGGCGACACGCCGTGCTCTCGGATCAGGATTCAGCTGGTGACACACCGTGGCTGTAAGAGCGGCGACACGCCGTGCTCTCGGAACAAGGATTCAGCTGATGACACACCGTGGCTGTAAGAGTGGCGACACGCCGTGCTCTCGGATCAGGATTCAGCTGGTGACACACCGTGGCTGTAAGAGTGGCGACACGCCGTGCTCTCGGATCAAGGATTCAGCTGGTGACACACTGTGGCTGTAAAAGTGGCGACACGCCGTGCTCTCGGATCAGGATTCAGCTGGTGACACACCGTGGCTGTAAGAGCGGCGACACGCCGTGCTCTCGGAACAAGGATTCAGCTGATGACACACCGTGGCTGTAAGAGTGGCGACACGCCGTGCTCTGGGAATAGCTTACTTACTCTCACGAGCCGGCTTCGAGGTGTTCGCTAGGCGAAGTCAGCTCGTCGTCGACAGCGTGGGAAACACCGGAAACAGTATGAATCTGGATCAGAGATGGGCAGTATCTAAATAAAAAACTAGAGGGGTATTGTTGCTCGCTCGCTTCGCTCGCTCGCGGGCAGGACTGCTCTTGCGAGAATGTTAGTGGTACGCATGGCTAGTAGGGCCCACAGCTATTAATGCCTTTCATTTTGTGTGTGACTCTCCACGAGCCACACAAAGAAATTCCCGATTCGTTAGTTGCTGTATATTATTATTATTATTTATTAAGTGTACGTTTTAAGAAGATTATACGTTTTCAGGGAAATTCAATAGTTTTCTACTTATCAAAATGTTTGCTATATGGCGTCGCATTAAACTAATATCGTATGCTCGTTGCTCGCTTGGTTCCTTGTGATAGCATACTAATGTTGCAAAATAAATTGTCTTAATTAGTTTTTCGCAAACGATACAACTCATCATTATCCGGGTTTGCAGTATTGATCTTGGTTTTCTTCGATACTATTAATTTAAATTTTCTCAAAATATATAAACCGCTCAATTTTGAAACTCTACTCAATGCTACATACAACATTTGTAAAGTTCGTATTTCTGATGTTTTAAAATCCATACATACTTTCTCGTACGTTTGTCTCTGACTTTTATGAATCGTAATCGCTTCAGAAGGAACCACTGGAAATTGACTACGTGTGATTTGTTATTTTTCTTCACTCGAAATATTTACTTGATTCGATATTTTTTTATTATTGGTGTTAAATTTTGATTTATATTTGCATTTTTCATGTAATCACGATAACGAGTTCTTACTTTCACTCCTACTATGGTCAATTGAAAATCTAACCACAATATAGACGGAATTTTAGTATTTTCTTGAAAAGTAATAAATTTTAATATTCCGTATGCTCCATTAACCAATCCGTCTTCAACATCAATGTTATTAATTATCATATATTTTATATTAATTTCCAATTTAATCTCAGTTAACAATTCGTTTTGAACTGATTGTTTATTTAAATATTGTAATATAAATGTTTTTGTACTTTCATCGATATTCTTTGAAAATGTATTCTCGGCGATGATTAACTCACTCTTGCATTGGAATAATTTTCGTTTATTGTAAGCGGTTACATTAGCATTAGTTGCATAATTGGAAAAAAAATTTTTTTTAATTAAAAAAAGCAAGAAAAAATTTTTTTTTTAATTTTATAAAAAAAATTTTTTTTTTCATTATGTCTAAATATATATATATATATATATATATATATATATATATATATATATATATATACAATTACGTTTACTTCTTCGGTGGATACGCCTTTCGTATAATTTGCAATGTTTAATCAACTCCTTTCGAAATGAACTAAAAAACTATTTGACCAAAATGGACCAAAATCTAATCAGCTCTAAGTTACAGCGGGACACATTAATTGCATCATTCATCATTTTGATCGCGTTGTTACTTTTTCAGAAAACGTTAACGAAAAATTTGATAACATACAAACGGCCATACGCACACACACACACACACACACACACACACACACACACACACACACACACACACACACACACACACACACACACATACATACAGACATTTTGATAAAAATAGTCTAAAATGACTCCAATGACCATGAAACGTGAAGATCTGCTAAAAAATCGATTTTCGATTTTCGGGGTAATTACAATAACTTCCCTATAAATCGGTTAGTTGATTATTCAAATAAGTTCTAGACAAAATAACCTGTATCTTTTGCCTTTTATTCGAAGTCGATTGCAGCGCCACAATGTATCGGTAACTTCATCTGTTCAGCGCTCGGTTTGGAGAGTCTATTCATCTGTCTCTCCGACGATTTTCTGGTTATCTTTGTCTTTTATTTGAGAGTCGAATACAGCGCCACGATTTATCTTACGGTTGTATCTGTCGTTAACTTGGTTGCAGAGTTATCCGTCAGATTTTATTGGAAGAAATAGATTCGTAATCTTATGGATTATTCGAATCCCCAGATGTCGCGCGAGATTTATCCGTCAACTTTATTCGTTATTTGAAGCTCGATTTGGCCAGACGATTTATTTGACGCTTTTATTCGTGACGAGTAACTGGAATAGATGAAAATCACATCTATCTTTATTCGATATCTTTATTTGATTTCAAATAACTGAGATCTTGATCCGATGTTGCCACATCGTAATACATACATAATGTAATACGTGGTACATATTTACAGTGATTTTCATTATTATTCCATATTCGGACACTCTTAGAAGGACGATAACAATTGTTTAAACAAATACATTTGTATTACTTAAACGATTGTTTAAACAAATAAATTTTTATTATTTAAACACATGTTTAAACAAATAGATTTTATTATTTAAACAGATGTTTAAACAAAGTTTATTATTTAAGCAGTTGTTTAAACAAATAAATTTTTATTATTTAAACAATATATATATATATATATAAATATTTATATTTTTTTAATTTATATACATACTTATATATATATTTATAACAATATATTAATTTATGTACATATCGGGGACCGTACAAATAAGCTTACGCGACAGGTGAGCGACCGTCGCATTGCATCGCCCGTGGGTTTACGTGTAGTGAAGTTAGTTTAGCACATGCTTGTGCACGTGTTTGTAATATAAAAAGCGTGTGTGAGTGATTCGGTAACTTCAGCCTGCTTCAGCCACCTGTCACGCGATTGTGTTGCTGAAACTTGTCACTGTCACAGGTAAGTTTTTATTTTATTGATATGATATAATTTCCATTATTTGTAACAATATGTTGCCATTTTTCAGGTAACCTGTCAATTCCTGATTTCCGATGACTTGGTATTGTGTTGGTGAAACTTGTCACTGCCATTTCGACCTCGGGACGATATCGCGGAGGATTTGGGAAATTTCGTATGAGACTCGGGGAAGGTTCGAAGTGGTGCTCGATTTTTGCGTGTGGTTCGCGACTCGCGGTGACGCACAGTGTGTCGAATACATATATGGGAATTCGGGAAAAAAGTCATAACTCTTAAACTATGCAATTTTCGAGTAAAGTACCTTAATACTTTTTGAAATAAACTGCAAAGACGAATCGATTGGTATAAAAGAAAATTTTTTTTTTAATTGTGATGACCTTGTTTCTTATGTTTTTTATTGCATAAAAAGTAGTTTACAATTTTAACGAAAATTAAAAAAAAAGTACTATACTGTATACATTACTTATTTAAATCTTCACAAGGAGCAGTTAAAACTTAGGAATCCTTAAGAGAATTCCTTTATTTTAACTTGGACGCGTTTCCGATTGACTATGTTCGGCTTCAGTTTCACGTCTGATATACTTCTGACCACTACAGATATCGTATAAACAATTGAAAATAAGGGACTGTATATTTAGAATAGCATAATGAGTAAACATAGTGTGTTATCGTTTCGCGCGGACTCAAGTGGGACCTCGATAGACTACGTTAAAGGCGTGGACGGCGAACGCATGCGTCTCAACGTCAACATAAATTTCTACTATTTTTAACATTTGTGAATATTTATGCACTTAAGATCGACCGTCATATCAAGTCTAATGTGCTTTAAATTAATATAATACAAAATCTCAAAGGAACCTTTTAGTACTTCCTTTAATACTGAATTGAAAGATTGTAAATATTTATACAATTTTGAAACTAAATATATAATTTATAAGAATAAAATTGATCACATATGTAAGTACTTATCAAATGGCATGCGTCTAAAAATAATTGCAACAAATTTCTTCGAAAGACTACGCAGAAAGCCGCCGAGCGCGAGCGTCTTAATATGGTTTTTTATTATTTTCTCCGCTTGAGCAAACGTGAGCAGATTTAAACCAACGCGAAATTGAAGTTTAATATGCCACCAATTACTGTAAAAAAATTCACGGGGTTACCTCGGGGTACTTTTTTTAAAACTCTAATCAAAGTTGATAAATGTTAAACATAAAAAATTAGGACAAATTGCGATTATTTAAAAAAAAATTTTTGGGAGATTGAATGTCTAATAATGCTAAGCACACCCTGTAAAAATCAAATTAAAAAAAACAAATAGCTTGCGAGGGACGCATGTTTTAAAAAATGCACGGAATTTGACAGTGAAGTTTCAGCCTCAGTTTTAACACTAAATTGATTTATTCAGTTAAAATTGAAGGCAGTTTTAGAAACTATGTTTTGTTACGAACATTTTAGGATACATAAATTTTCCGATCTTACACTTTAATTTTCGGACTTTTTTCCATTGGTCGACACACTGTGTGTCGTGGGGGCGTACCACGCAGATCCGGTCCGAGAGAGAGATCGAATAGAATTAGGTTCGATCGTCGAGGGTTTGAGCTAGGATTTGGGAATTCTCGGACGGCTAGACCAAGTCCGCCTGACCGTGAAAGAGGAGGGTGCCCGAACGACTAGACCAAGTCCGCCTAGTTCGAGGGAGAGACGATGTTGGGCCCGGTACGCGATTCTCACTCTCACTCGTGACACTATTTCCGTCGCACACGCACACGTCCCTCGATGAATAAAATGATGGATGAACCGCACGTGGACGTAAAGGAGACTTTTGGAGAAGGAAGCGTTCTCTCAGCTCACGGTTATCAGCTATAAATAATTTATAGCAGCCCCGATTGTTTCATCAATGAGAACTGTTCCGTTAGGAGGTTGGATCGTTGCAAACGCAGTTTGACAACGATTGGATAAATGTTGGGTGAACATAGGATATTAGAATATTTTCGGCGATGAATGAATAGTTATTCGAAACTCTATGACTGAGACTGCTGCTGACTGTTCTCGACTGACTACTCTCGTCTGACTATTCTGATAACTGCGAAAATACTGTAGAACAATTGACGAAAGACTACTGCTCTGCTCTCTGATCCTGGCTTTTATGGGCCTGTTGCCTGGTGAATTTGTGGGGGGGGGGGGACAATAGGAGGATTTCATGGTTGAGAGAGCAGGCAGTGGATCCGTGGGGGAAACAACAGAATCGCACGCTTGGTCTTGAAACTGTTATTCTCAAAATCACTAGAGCCCGACGGGACTACATTCCAAAGTGATAACGTATCCATTGAAGCAGTCTTCTCGAGTATTAATATTAGTTTATAATGTTACTGCTTGTGGTAAAAAATAAGGAGGGAGTCCGGTGACGGACGTCACACAGGTAAGTTTTTATTTTATATTTATTTTCAGTCATTGAAACATTACTGACAAAAGGAAAATTCAAAAATATTATTAGGTTGTTGGAGAGAAAATTCTAGCATATTTTAACTTTGACACTAATCCTAACAACACCGGTCAAGATGACCAGTTCCAGATTTTTTATTTTACAACTAGAAAAATAATAATACTGATTTCATAAGAAACAATTGTACAGATATCTTTAGTAGGGCACATGTTACAATAGGAGCCGTACAGAGTCTAAATAAAATCAATGTTGTCATTTTTGTAAGGAAACATGTACTTTTGAGACTCGGTAGGTTTAGCGTTAAAGAAAACATTTGAATCAATTTATAAAAATACATGTTTAATATTATTCAATTATACAGGGTGTCCCAAAATTCCTGCACTTCCCGGAAATTCACGAATTTTGGGACACCCTATATAATTTTCATTATTTGTAACAATATGTTGCCATTTCTAAGATAACCTGTCAATTCCTATTTACCAATGACTCGCTAGTTAATATGTGTTTTTGATTTACAAGCAAATTACCTGCTTATTTACAATACGACATAACTTTCCTTCGAACCTAATATATTCATGTTAAAAAATCTTTCCGTTTATTGGACAATGCCTTTCACCAAAAAATTCTAATTTTTAGATGTAGCGAAGATTTCGAAAACATCTATTCATCAGGAAGAAACAAGTGTTTCCATACAAACGTTGCTTACATTAGCGGAGGACCATGGAAAGAAACAAAACAGTTGCAAGAGATTTTTAATTATAAAATTTAAAATTTATATTTTATAATTACATAAATAAATATATTGTTATAAATATACATATACATATAGATAAGTATATTGTTACAAATATATTGTTATGTATTACTGTATATATTAGTGTTATACATATATGTGCGATTGTATTGTATTATACTATGTACCTAATGTGTTTGTAATAAATAGAATTTTGATTCAATTTAAATTTTAAATTAAAATTAAATTTAAATGTCCTATAAATGTCCTGTTAACTTCCTGAATATGTCCAGTCGTACGTCCAAATAACATCCGTATGTTCCAAGATACGTTAAACGATTGTTTAAACAGTTAAATTTTTATTATTTTATCAAATGTTTAAACCAATAATATTTTATTACTTAAACGATTATTAAAACAAATAAATATTTATTATTTAAACAATTTTCGTCATGTACAACAAACAAATATAAACAATTGTAATGCTCGGACGTAGGGAGAGTGTGCCAGCTCAATCGGCTGTTCAGGGCTTTTTCGAAACCACGAATGAACAACACTGGTGTAGGTAACGCAGGTCTCTTTATAGCAGGCCGCGGCCCTATATCACAACAGGTGCGTCGAACGGCGACGCGGGTCGATTCATACAAGCGTAACGCGGGTATTATCGCAACGGTGTTGGACGGATCGCGGATTGTACATCGGCGCGGAATAAACGGAACGGTGGGACGCGAAATAAACGCAAGGTGAAACGCAACGGCGGAACGCGAAATAAACGCAGCTTAAGAATAACGGCGGAACGCGGAACACGAGTTAATAGTAACGGCGGAACGCGAAATAATCGGCGAACGCGAGTGAAACGCATCGGCGGAACGCGAAATAAACGCAACTTAAGGGGGCCGGCGCGGCCGTTCAAGTGTGTGCGGGGACATGCACACATCGCTAAATTCGCATATACGTATATGCAATTACACGGTTTACGAGTTTTCGTTTTCACGCTTCAATATTGCACTGAGGAGTTCAGAAGTAGTCAATTGTGATTCCTAAAAATCAGATATATACTGCTACGGTGCCCAAAATGCATATTTGTACGTTATAGAGGAATAATTTGTAATATTCGGCAGACACCGCCTGTCACAAATAATAATACAGCACCTCGAAGTTTTGAAATTTTGCACTAGTAGGCACCACTGTCTCGTGCCTAATGTATCGATAATACAGTGTCCATCGTCCATGCAAATGCTAAATTTATTGATCCCAAACACTGGTACGCGAAGTGGCTATCTTCTGACGGATGCCTCGTGACAGGCCAACGCCAGTGGTGTTGGACAGGCAGTATCTGCCGAATATTATAAATTATTCCTCGATAACGTAACAATATACATTTTAGGCACCGGCCAGACATAGATTGGACTTTTAGGAATCACAATTGACCGCTTCTGAACTCTTCATTGCAATGTTGAAGCGTCAGTTCGCTTAGATAAAATTACCTTGTGTAACTTTCGTATACATATGCACAAGGTAATTTTTTCTAAGCGAACTGACGCTTCAACATTGCAATGAAGAGTTCAGAAGCGGTCAATTGTGATTCCTAAAAGTCCAATCTATGTCTGCCCGGTGCCTAAAATGTATATCGTTACGTTATCGAGGAATAATTTATAATATTCGGCAGATACTGCCTGTCCAACACCACTGGCGTTGGCCTGTCACGAGGCATCCGTCAGAAGATAGCCACTTCGCGTACCAGTGTTTGGGATCAATAAATTTAGCATTTGCATGGACGATGGACACTGTATTATCGATAATTAGGCACGAGACAGTGGTGCCTACTAGTGCAAAATTTCAAAACTTCGAGGTGCTGTATTATTATTTGTGACAGGCGGTGTCTGCCGAATATTACAAATTATTCCTCTATAACGTACAAATATGCATTTTGGGCACCGTAGCAGTATATATCTGATTTTTAGGAATCACAATTGACTACTTCTGAACTCCTCAGTGCAATATTGAAGCGTGAAAACGAAAACTCGTAAACCGTGTAATTGCATATACGTATATGCGAATTTAGCGATGTGTGCATGTCCCCGCACACACTTGAACGGCCGCGCCGGCCCCCTTAAGAACAACGACGGAACGCGGAATGCGGGTCGATAGTAACGGCGGAACGCGGATTAATCGGCGGACGACGGAACGCGAGTGAAACGCATCGGCGGGACGACGGCCTACTTACTAATGCTTTAACACCTAACAGTATCGGTTCGAGAACGGTCTCGGCGCTGGACAGTTGGCGCAATGACCTTTTATGGCCTTACAATGATCCGCATGGTGCAGGTAGTCAGGAACGGGGTGTTCGCAGTGTTTGCCGCTTGAGCGTCAGGGATTCCCCGTGCCGCTTGACACTTGGGGCAAAGAGTCCCGTGCCGTTTGACACTTGGGTCGAGGATGCCCGGTGGTGTGTGCCATTTCGGACAGCGGAGATTTATGTCTCTCGCAGGAAGGGTCTCCCCGTGCCGTCTGACACTTGAGGCCGTGGAGCGGTGCGCAGGAAAGGTTGGGAGAGTTCGTGTCTGTTAAACTATATCCAACGTGAGAGTAGTACCGTTTCGCGCAGCTTGAATGATCGCGAGAAGGCGCAACGAGCCCGTCAACTCCCACTCCACTACGCACTCCCCACTATCTCGACTGAGAATTTCATATACGCGGTGTCCAGAAATGCAATGAATTAACATGAAATTGTAGGGAATCGAAAATCGCGACTATTTGAAAACGTAATGAATATATTTTATTTAAATTAAAATATAATTTGTACATTATTTTCATACATGTTATTATTTACATTCATATATTAATATTTACAAAACATGTATAAATTACAATTTACAGACTATTTACAAATTTTAACTTACAACTATTTACAAATTATAACTTACAACTATTTACAAATTATAACTTACAACTATGTAGGAAAATAGATGGAAAAGGATGACTGGTGTGAGCGTTCAAATAATAACAACTATTGACGGTGAAGCCGTCCGCCAAGAATGCGATTTATTATAAAATACAAATATATACAAATTAAATAAATACAAATAGATACAAAATACAAATTATTTACAAAATTATTTACACGTCGATGTCCGAGTCATCAGACGTCTCCAACAACTCGCCATTTTCTTCCAAAATAGAATCGGTAATATGGTCGAGTTCGTGGAGCCAGTCTTCCTCCTTTATTGCGTGGCGAATGAAATTTTGCCAATTTTCGGTGGACACATTTCCGATGGCTTCGTCTACAAGTTGGCGGACATCTGCCAACTTGTACGTCGTATTCCGCGCACGAATAAATTCCTTAACATTTGCCTATGCGAGCTCGATGGGGTTTAGCTAACAGTGGTAAGGGGGAAGGCGTACCACGGTACATCCATGTTCTGTGGCATATTCATCAATAACGAAGGTGTTAGGTTGACGATATTTGTCAACTAAAGCCAATAATTGAACCTTGACGTTCCGTGGATTCACCTTTTCCCCCTTACCCTCCAGCCACGTGATGATATCACTCCTTCTGGAGCTTTTTGTAGGATACTTATCCTTCTTAACGCTGTGGTATGGAGCATTGTCCATAACAATGACTGCCCCATCTCGCAGCATGGGCAAAAGTTTGCGGAACCATTCAAAAAATGTGTCACCGTTCATCTCATTATGATAATCGGCTGTGTCTTTCTTCGACTCGAAACAAAGGAGGGCCCCAGGTACAAACCCGTCTGCTGACCCGACGTGCAAAATAATCAGTCGCTTACCTTTTCCGGTGGGAGCGGGTATGCCCATCGATAAGCCCCTTTCTTCGGCGTTCCTTGGGCAGCTAACACTGGTGTCCACCCACAATCTCCTCTTGCAGTCCCCGGCATTGATCCACGTTTCGTCTAGGTAGTAGATGGGACGTCCTTCTGCACGTAGGGTCCTTATTTTTTCAATATACCTACAATGTAAATTGTAAAGTGTACAATAGTGTAAAAAACATTTTTGAATGTATGTAGATTGTTACTTACTGTTGCCGCCAGAAGACAATACGGGGTTGATCTATTAGGGCACTGTTGCGCTTCCTGACAATGTATTTAAACTCCATACACTTCAGAAGCGTATGGAGTGTTGATTTCTTGAACGATGGGAGTTCTTCATCGTTGTTTATCGCCTGCAAAATCTTCTCCAACGTTGGAATGTCCCGATTCAACCAGAAGTTGTGCACCTTCTTCCTAATTGCTAGTAGGTCTTCTTCCGATGTCTTCTCCAATACGCTCAATCTTCGCCTCTTCTTGTTCGGCGATGTCACCTTGCCTGTAGTTTTGTATTCCGCCAGGGTTTTGCATACAGTAATCCGCCCAATTCCTGTCTGTTTAGAAAGGGATTGGACGAGTGACTTGTATATCATGCCTGGGCTTAGTGTAATAGCATACTTATACATGTTGACCAGCATCTGCTTCTGAGCAGATAGCACGAACTAAATAAAGATAAAACCAAACACCAATCATGCATGATAAATAAAACACAGGCAGAAACCATGCATGAGCATGCATGATTAAATAAAATGCAGGCAAAAACCATGCATGAGCATGCATGATTAAATAAAATGCAGGCAAAAACCATGCATGAGCATGCATGATTAATAGGAGTGGGCGGGTTCCCGTATATACGGGTTCGGGTCGAGCCGGAAAAAATCGAGCGGGCTCGAGCGAGTACTCGAAACATCTGAATATTCGAGTAGCTTGATCGCATCGGGTAGCTTGATTGCATCGGGTAGCTTGATCGCATCGAGTAGCTTGATCGCATCGGGTAGCTTGATCGCGTCGAGTACTTGATCGCGTCGGATGCTTGATCGTCGATCGTCAATCGTAACGGATAGCCGGAGACATTCGGATTACATAGATTAGCCAAACTATTTGTATAATTCATGACCTAACATAATTCAGGACCGCATTAGTGCGAATTATATATATATAACTGTTATTTTTCGGTTGTGGATTTCGGTTTCGGCTATGATTCTGATGATTTCGATGATTTTTTATAATGTTATACAAATCAACATATTGAACAAATAATTACAAAAATTTGTACTATTATGTATTATTAAACTATTATCTATTATTATTCTTTATTTGAACAATATTTTAAATAAGTAATCTTTTGTAATGCTTACAATATTATTTATATACTCATTATTTAAATACGTATTTATTATTTAAACAATTATTTGAATAAATTTTTATGCTGCAAAATATAATGTATACAAATTCGTTTATATACTTATTATTTATATAGCTATTTATTATTATTTATTTAAACAATTTATAAATAAATAAATTTTTATAATGTATAGAAACCTCTTTATTTTACATAAATTTAAATTATTGCTTCAATAAGAATTTATTGTGAAAACAATTATTTAAATAAATAAATATTTGTAACGACCAAAAAACATAATATATATACACGTCTTGTACAATATTACATGTTTTTCAGCCCGGCAAAATACGGAATGACAGAACTGAATCATAACCGAAACCGGAAGCGAAATCTATAATACATACAACTGAAAAATAACAGTTATTAAGAAACGTAAGCGTAACCGATATAAGCCGTATTACACATATAGAGAATTAATTGGGTAGTAAATAGTAACAAAATATACAAGCATATTTATGTTCTCTTAATCCATATATTTTAAATTATTATGAAGGAAACATAGTTGCTCCACATTTTTCGGTAATAATCTTGCTCTCGTATTTGTAACTATATTTCCGGATGTACTAAATAACCGTTCACTGGTTACTTGTGTCGCACGTATGGCTAGAAAACGTCTCACTACTGTGGATAGTAGTGGAAATCTTGAATGATTCGATTTCCACCAGTGCATAATATTAATATCCCTGGAAACAACGCTTTCGGACAAATACATCGCTATTTCCCTATCTTTCCTGCTATGAAATGTTTCCTCATGTCTTTCTGTGTTTCCTAATGTATTGTTTAGGAAATTTAATAATTTTGATTTTCTTTTACCTAATCAAGAATTTATAATATATACAGATGAATTATACGATTGATAAAATTAATAAGGAAATATTATAGTTATATAATATTATTATAATTATTATTATAATTATTATTATATTATTGTTATATAGTTATTTATATTATTAACCCTGAACGATCAAGCATCCGATGCGATCAAGCTACCCGATGCGATCAAGCTACCCGATGCGATCAAGCTACCCGATGCGATCAAGCTACTCGAATATTCAGATGTTTCGAATACTCGCTCGAACCCGCCGGACTTTCTCCGGCTCGACTCGACTGTCGGGAACCCGTAAATTTCGGGAACCCGCACACTCCTAATGATTAAATAAAATGCAGGCAAAAACCACGCATGAGCATGCATGATTAAATAAAACGCAGGCAAAAACCATGCATGAGCATGCATGATAAATATTTATAATGCGAACTTACCTTCCCTGGCGGATTTTTCTTTGGTGGTGACATATGGGATGGACCAGGAACTTCCTCTTCCATTTTAAAGGCCCTGAAATCACTTCACCTTATCTAAAATTTTACCGCCAAAAATACTTCACAAAACACACCCGGTATAGCTGGGTATAGCTGCGATTTAAACGGTTTGCGGCGCTGCAGCACGTGTCGCCACTTCAGTGCCGCTGCGCGCATGCGCTGTGCATTAGAAAGGGAACGTATGGAGTGGGAGTATTACCAATTAGGACGAAGATGCGCAGCGACGGACGAAAACTGGTCTTCACGCGGTACTACTCTCTCGTTGGATATAGTTTAGTCGTAGCATTCGAGAATGGTCTCTATTCGAGGATGGGCGCCGCCCTATTTATACGCGCACCGCGATCTTTTCACTCGTGGGGATCCGCGATGTCGCGGCAGCCACCTCGCGGTTGCCGCGGGAGGTAGCGCTTTGCGGTCTCGCGTGGCGCGCTCGCATACGGTGCACGGGGGAGATATCTCGCGACATATATACTCGTTACGCAATTATCATGTTATTTGACGAGAAAATATTGTTTTAAATATTACTGACAAATAAATCGAATTACTTTATTAATATCATATTATTCATGTACCAATTATACTTGTACTTACTTTTTTATTTTTTAATTATTTGGTCCCCTCGGGGTTTCAAATCCATTTTACCAACTCCCTATCCACTTTCACCGCTATCGCCTTTTCAGCGGGACCTACAGTTTATAAAGGTGGGTTCCGAACCACCTTGGGTCACCACAGTTTTTTTAAAAAGACACATGGATTATTTCCAGAGGTGCCGGCATCGGGGATTGAACATGCGACCACGGAGTACTCAGGCGCGCGCTTCATCCACTGAGCCACTGTGCGCCCTCTACTTGTACTTACTTATTGTTAGTTAACTGCATCTATGGTATAAAGTACAATTAAATATTGAGAATATTTCACAACATTAACATTATTTCGTACGTAACCGTGGTAAATAAGCGATATTGTAGTAACAATTATTATGACTTGACAACGTCGAATCAAGATGTCGGTTATTTGAAATCAAATAAAAATAACGAATAAAGATACATGTGATTTTATTGATTTTGCAATACAATTTTATTTCTGCGAAATACTCGTCACGAATGAAAAAATCGAATAAATCATCTTGCTACGTTGAGCTTCGAATAAATCTGAAGGTTAAGATGAAATCGTCCCATTGTAATCTTACAGATAAATATCCAATAGCCAAAATCTGACGGATACACCGTAAGATACATGGTGGCGCTGCCTTCGACTCTCAAATAATTGTGAAAGATAAACTGAAAATTCTCACGCTGTATCTTACGGATAGTGCCTCACGAATAACTTCTCGCCGCTGCGCTAGAGGTGTTGAATACGCATACGCCGATACTTCGAGCTTAGATAACCTACAGATGTCAAATTAAATTTTTTGGAGAGTATCTTACAGATAAACTGTGTCGAACATGTATTTCAGAAAAATAAGTACAGATAAAAGATAACTTTCGTTTATCTTTTATTTGAAAATTTTAGATAAATTTTTGCCCATCCCTGATCTGGATATACTTACAATCGGGCTCGTGACAGGAACGATGCTTACAGGTCGGTGTCTCAGGCACACAGTGCATTATACAGGTGTGCCGACTTAGCATCTCTGTAACGTTGACGTTTTGTTATAGATGGGTAGTAATTCCCCGGCCGCCGCCAGGCGGCGCAAGGACATAGGTTCCGTACGTGTGCGAATGAGTGTGATTGTGTGTATGACAATTACGTCAGCAGCGCGTCCGAATACACACAATCTCATTCGCACACGTACGGGACCCATGTCCTTGCGCCGCCTGGCGGCGGCCGGGGAATTACTACCCATCTTTTTCAATTTCTGAGGGAAGTCGGCACACCTGTATAATACACCGTGCTCAGGCATAATAACTAGAGCGTGCTCTGGCCATGGCGGCTTTTATAGCCCTCGGTTGGTGGTGAGGGGTAGTAGCGCGGTACAGTGATTCGCGGATTGATTCCTTGGCGCGGTGGTAGCGCGGCGCGGTCCGTCTCGGCGCGGTGACGGGGAGACGGCGGTTCGTTCCGTGAAGTGTTGACGGTTTGACTCGGTCCCGTTCGGCCTTCCTCGGCTCGGTTCGGTTCGCGTCTTAATAATAACAGTCTGTTACAAATCAAACCTCTTTCTTTTATTCTTTTTATCTGCTGTGCCATGCACAAATTTCCTTGAAAATTTTCCGTTCTGTTCTATTAGTTTTTGCTATTTTAAGGTAACTTATTACATCGTTGAATAAACCTACGAATATAAATATCTTAATTATATCTTCGAATTTTAATTTAACCCCTTGCCGTATTTTAACGAGTCACATTCGTCATGAAGATTTTAAACGAAGTGTAACAAATACAAATACTTCTTTTACATGAAATAAAATTTGATTTGTTTGTAATCAGTATTTAAGCATTCAAATAAATGTAGCCATACAAAAAATGTAAATTTTCTTATCTCTTCTACGATATTTTAGGGGAGAAAAACGTTGCAATCAATGTAATTGTAAAGAAAATGATACGGCAAGCGGCTAAGAACGCTACGAACTTTGGTTTCAACCCAATAGAACAGCGCTTGGATTTACTTGCGACGGCCAAGTTTCGAAGGTTACGCACCCTCGCTCCCCGTCACGCTCGTAGCTTTAGGCCCGCTACGGGGAGCGAGACGCGCGGGCGGGAGAAGTGTTCGCGCAACGTTATATAGATGGCAACAGTAGTTGATCAACACAACATGGCCGCATCACGACCATCCCTCCCCGTTCGCTCGACGCCCCCTCTCGCCCAGAAGTCTACTTTACGCTCAGTCCTTAAATAAATGAATAGATCCGAGCACTGCAATAGAATAATCCATATTATTTCCATAGCGTCAACATGTTGTTTCTCTTTCAGCTACCGAATACGGAATTCAGTAAATAGCGTGGCAAATTCCGATGACTTGAATGTGATAGACTTACAGCCAGGTGTGGAAATACACTGTGAAGCTATTAAGTTGGTACCATTGTTTAGATCATATTCAGATATCCGAATGTTATTGGTTCTATGTTTCATTATATTTTTATTGCCTCTTTTATTTGTCTTGTACCATTTGATCAACAATACTCCGGAATATTATGAATTTGCAAACGAAGACACTCTAAGAAATTAGTGAAGGAACTGATGCTACCGTGTTTAGTAATGGTGATAGTAGTTATTGTCGGGTTCGGTGTAAATATATATCGTGTAAGTCGTAAGTATTAGTAAACTTATTGTATCTATATTCCCATCTATCCAAGAAAACATAACAGAACTGCTTCACGTATGTTACAGCTGTCTATGAGTATCACTTTGGAGGAGGGATATGACGAATTGATGATCTCTTTCTTCTTCGTCTTAGCCTTTGTGACGTTTATATGCGGGAACAATTATAGTGGGCAAATACTGTTGGACAGCAGTCTTAACTTGTACCAGGAAACGTAAGTTTACTTTTTTCTGTTTAGGAGATGTTACCACCGAGCAGATCGATGAACTTAACACTAGGTTTACGGAGCTCTAGAAATTCCACATTATTTTACAAACGTAACAAGTATGTGTCTATACAAATTTTTGGCCATTTTTCCAATAATATATATAATATCTCTTTTGTATTATAGATTGGGATCGTCAGAATAAATAAACCAAATTAGTTTCTCTGTAAATAAGAGATTTTGTATTGTAACCGATATTACTATTTACAGTGTATATACAATATTTACAAGTTACCTGTAAATAAGAGAAACGACAATTAAGGTTTATTATTCGCCTCTCCTTCACAACTCTGCTTCAATCGCCTCTATTGTTTATAACAATGGATTATGTTTATTCTAGCACGTGCTCTCTCTTATGATTCTTCTATCTCTCTCTGTCTGTCTCTCTCTCTCTCTCTCTCTCTCTCTCTCTCTCTCTCTCTTTCACTACTTAACTGTCGATTCATTTAATGCTTCACGAGACATCTAGCAGGTGCCATAGAAGCGCGCGCGGAGCATAATAAGCGCGCTAAATTTAAAGAGTGTACCCAGATAGCACAACCTGCCCGAGCCCACCACCGGCCCAAACCTCCCGAGGCCCGTGACCTACAGGTTACTATCTAACACAATACTTGGATCGGCTCGAGGCTGATTCCGTTGGATCCGTGCCTGATTTTTATGCGCGCAATGGCCCGGAAATAGCCAGGCATGGGCTCGAGCCCACAGCCTGCCGGCCGTGCCAGATTTTAGCCAGATTTCAGCCAGAGTCTAATGTGGCCAATCAGTGCTTCGATTGAGCCCAACTTTTCTCGCGCATGCGCGTCACAGTGCGGGTCGCATGGAAATGAGGATTGCAAGGGTGCGGGATTCGCGTTCTCATTTCTTAATAATACAAAAATTTTATTTTTCAGTAGTCAATAACGCTAGATAAAAGATCAATCTAGGCCGTGATCGCCCTCGAAAGTCCTATTTTTACATTTACGAGTCGTAATTTGCATCATACGGAAGCATACAACTGCGCATGTAGCTATTTTCATAACATATATAATGCAAATTACGCCTCGTATAGGAAAAAAAAAGACTTTTGAGGGCGTTTGCTGCCTAGATTGATCTTTTATCTGGCGTTTTTGACTACTGAAAAAACCCATGTTTGTATTATCACGAAATGAGAACGCAAATGCCGCACCCTTGCAATCTTGTAAATGGGCTGAAATCTGGCTGAAATCTGGCACGGCCGGCAGGCTGTGGGCTCGAGCCTATGCCTGGCTATTTCCGGGCCATTGCGCGCATAAAAATCAGGCCCAAATCGAGCCGGTGTGCTGTCTGGGTATGTTCTCTTTACATATATATCCAAAGAAATAAATTTGGTAAATAATTCCTCAGGGAAACATATCTTAATTAAGAATATTAGAAGCCGTCATTTTCACGGGTCCCGTAAACCAAGTGTTAAAGTCGAATCAATTTCTAAATATGTACATAATAACTATACTCTATCCCACTAGAGAACAGACTCGTTCTGCGCAGCCTTCTGAGCTGATCTAGGGTGCGTTCCGTTGCACGCATAAAGCGCATAGACTGCATAGAGACACCGTTCCCACGGTGTATTATATAGGTGTTCCGACTAAGCACCTCTGTAATAGGGCTGCGCGAGTACTCGCAAAATGCGAGCCGAGCTAAGCTCGACTCGATTGGTCGAGTCGAGTCGAGTACTCGCACGAAGCGAGCGGCTCGCATTGAAGCGAGCTACTCGCATCGACGTCATCGACTCGCATCGGTTGCGAGCCGCTCGCATCGATGCGAGTGCTCGACTCGGCTCGATCAATCCAGTCGAGCTTAGCTGGGCTCGCACCGAGCGTGCGATTCGTACGAAACGAACGGCTTGCATGATGGAGTCGACTCGCAATAAATTCAAGCGTAATATGACATGGTGCGAGTTATAGCGGGAAGGTTTGCACATCTATTATCAATCATTTTAGTATATTGAAAATGCTAAATATTTGGGATGTTTTATTATATATTTTGATAGTAAAATTGACATATGTTGAATAATGAAAATTCATAATTTATGTAACCCTTTTATTGAAGATATTTATACAATAACAACTATTTTCTAGATTTATGTAGATATGTTCAGTATATATGATCAGCAATGAGCATTATTTTATTAGTTTTTGTATGCAGCAACGTACTCAACTCACGAGTATACAAACATCGGTGGTATTAACTTTAAGTGGTAAATCTACCTTCGGTTTAGTGTACAGTACTGTACAGTCATAAATAGGTGTTATCGCAAAATTGTATATAATGTTGATAATTAATGTGTATTATGTAATAGTGAACATTCTTGTATTCAGAAAAATAAAGTACAAACTCAAAAAAATGCAATACTCTCAAAAAAATAATTTTAAAAATATTTTATTTGCCTATATGTCAATATATGAACAAGACTTCCAGCAGATACGATTAGTGTAGACGGCAAGGTCTCCTGCTGCAAATCAGGTAACAAGAATTGCAAACGACATCTCAATTGGTTTCAATAAAGAAATGGTAACAGTCATGCTCTTACTGGATATAGAGAAAGCATTTGACAGAGTTTGGTTAGAAGGACTATTATACAAATTAATATTACAGAAGTACTAACCCACGCTCATTAAATTCATAGCGTCATCCTATAGGACAGACCTCTAAGAGTACAAGTATAAATAATACAAAATCTAACAGAAGACTGATTAGAGCAGGAGTTCCTCAAGGCTCCGTTCCAGGGCCAAAACTATTCAACGTATACCTGAACGACATACCCAAATTCACTAAAACAAAATTAGCTTTATTTGCAGATGACGCAGCCATTTACGCACACTCTTACAATGCCATAATAGGTGCGAAGTAAGTACAAACTCATATGACAATACTAGAGCCATTCTATAGTAAATGGAAAATATAACTCAACGCAACCAAAACAGAAGTACAGGTAGTATTTTCAAAGAAAAAGGAACGTAAAAACAGAATCTTCCAACCGATAACAATAAATGCACACAAAACAAGCCCAACAAACACAGTTAAATACCTAGGAGTCCACCTTGATACACAACTAACATATGCATGTCACATCAAAGAAAGTATAAGAAAAGCACACTCAGTACTTAGGAAACTATATCCACTAATGGTATACAACTCCCACTTATCTGTACATAACAAAAAACTAATTTATAAAATGATAATCAGGTCAATTATAACGTATGCAACACTACCGGTCTGGTATAGTGCCGCCATAACAAACATTAATAAACTACAAATATTTCAAAACAAAATGCTAAGATTAATAGCCCACAGAAACAGCAGAATCACAGAATTACACAAACACACAGAGATTCCACCCATTGAACACTATATTAAAGATTTAGCATTAATATAAGTTTCTATAAGTATCAAATAGCCAAGAGGGACTTAACTAAAAATCTTACAGAAATTAGGGACCACAATGTGCCTTTTAGCTTTAAGCATAAAGTACCTTACCAAAAGTTATCTATTTAGTATCAAATTGACTGAAGAATATGTGATAGATATTGCAATAGCTAGGACTTCAGGAAATCTAAATTATAAGCTATGCGCAATAGGATCTAATCTAAATTAGACAACATGCAATATTAGTACTATTGACAGGTACACATTCAGGTGTAAAAGTGAAAATGAAGGAGGGTTTTTTCCTAATATAATTTTCCCTCTCAAAAGCAAAACATGTACTAAGTACCGCAATATTAAACAAATACACTAGAATTAAGAGATAGTATATGTATCGACTGACTAACAATAGTAGTAGGTTTAGCATAAATTGTAGGAACTACGTGCAAACTCAATTGTTGAAAATGTTTATAATGTTTTTATTTTGTTATAAACCTCAATGTAAATATGTTATATAATAAAGAGATTTTACAAACAAACAAAACCTGCTGCGAATCGAATCTCCGGCCCTGAATAGAATCCCACACCGAATGATTTTCTTTTTCGTTAAACTCATCGTTTTTTTCTTTATTCTTAACCATATAATTGTTGTGCAGATATTTCCAATATACATATACATATTCCCAGACAGCATACCGGCTCGATTTGGACCTGCTTTTTATGCGCGCCATGGCCCGGAAATAGCCAGGCATGGGCTCGAGCCCACAGCCTGCCGGCCGTGCCAGATTTCAGCCAGATTTCAGCCCATTTACAAGATTGCAAGGATGCGGCATTTGCGTTCTCATTTCGTGATAATACAAACATGGGTTTTTTCAGTAGTCAAAAACGCCAGATAAAGATCAATCTAGGCAGCAAACGCCCTCAAAAGTCTTATTTAAGACAGATTTAATAACAGTAAAGTGGGTTCTGTTTCCTGCTAAAGATGGTGTAGGTTCTGTTCCATGCTAAAAATGATGTAGGAGCTGTTCCAGGCTAAACATGATGTGGAGAGAGAAGATGTCGCGAGAAAAGTTGGGCTCAATCGAAGCACTGATTGGCCACATTAGTGTGACCGTGCTGCCCTCTTAAACTCTGGCTGAAATCTGGCACGGCCGGCAGGCTGTGGGCTCGAGCCTATGCCTGGCTATTTCCGGGCCATTGCGCGCATAAAAAGCAGGCACGGATCCAACGGAATCAGCCTTGAGCCGATCCAAGCATTGTGTTAGATAGTAACCTGTAGGTCACGGGCCTCGGGACGTTTGGGCCGGTAGTGGGCTCGGGCAGGCTGTGCTGTCTGGGTTGTCACAGCAACATTTATATTCCAATTTTTACGTTTGTCAAAATGTTCAATATTACAGAATACACATACAAACCGTAAAGAAATATCGAAAAAATTGATTTTTATTTTTTTTAGCACAATGCACCACTATAAAAAAAATTAAGAAAAATGGTTTCGACAATATCCCATTACTGAATTTTTATAAAACTGGTAAATATCTCCCATAGTTCAATAGGAAATATGCATTTTTCGAATTTCTGGTATTTCCAATTTTTTTAAACCTGTTCGGAAAGTCTGTGAAATCTGAAAAAATAAACATTAATGATCACGATAAGACACATCCTACATAATAATTTAAACGTGATACTGCGAGAACTTCAATGTCTTATTACGTCATGCAAGCCGTTCGTTTCGTACGAGTCGCACGCTTGGTGCGATCCGTGCTAAGCTCGGCTGGATTGATCGAGCCGAGTCGAGCACTGTCGAGCACTCGCATCGATGCGAGCGGCTCGCAACCGATGCGAGTAGCTCGCTTCAATGCGAGTAGCTTGCATCGATGCGAGCTACTCGCATCGTGCGAGTACTCGACTCGACCCGACCAAGCGAGTCTCGGCTCGACTCGACTCGAACTCGGCTCGCATTTCTGAGCTCGCCTGCAGCCCTACTCTGTAAGGCTGAAGTTTTGTGGTAGATAGAGGTTAGTTCTCTGGCCGCCCGCCAGATGGAATACTAGTCATCATCATAGTTTTCATGTGTAGCAGCATGTCCATGTAGCTTGTGCTAAGGTATGTACCGTACATATACCTTAGCACGGGCTACATGGAGACGCTGCTACACACAATCTCATTCACGCACGTACATGAAAACTGTGAGGATGCCCGATATGCAATCTAGCGACGAACTAACCTCTATCTATCACACCTTTCCGAGAGAAGTCCGAACACCTACATAATACACCGTGACCATTCCCTTTCATTCAATGCGCGCATCAGAGCGCACAGAGTTCCCCCGCTTCCCGCCACTTCTCGCGCATCAACCGTGCAAGTCTGCCGGGGAGGCTCTGTAAGCAGGCCTGTCAGGTTGTACCTCCCGTCCGGTCACGCCTTGCACACATATGTATAACAAGAAAATAATGAACAGAATATTTTGTTTGGATTAGATGCAATACGTTATGGTATCGTATACCACCAAAAATGCAGAAGATGGTGTTACTCGCATTGGTGAGAGCTCAGGTAGCAGTAGAGTTTAGTCTTGCCGGTTTATTTGTACCGTGTTACGAAGGCTTGACGATGGTAATTGATCGCATACATACGCAGGGTGTCCCAGTATGCATGATATAATCAGGAAAGAAATGATACTACGTAAAAGAAAGTCAGAAGTAATATAATCGAGTTTCAAGGTTCGTTAACGTGTGCATACCGTTGAATCATTCTCTTACCCTGTTGAATGCCACACGTGGTCTACGGAAACGCAAAGTCTCATACGAAAAAATTTTCTTCGATATTTTCAGCTTATTCTGCTACTTACTATCACCTGCTTTCTATTTGTACTACGAATACTGGGATACCTCGTGCATGCTATTCTAAATGATACTTAACACCCAGATTCAACAAACTCTCGTTTCAGATGATGAGCTCATCTTTTTCCTATTTTACTCTCCTTTGTTCGATGCAGTAGAACTTTTCGGAGTAATTGATACGACGATAGTGTTCACGGAAGATCGGCTTACGGAAACAACATGTACCTATCACAAGTTACAAACTACTAGCTCCAAATACTTTCGATGAAACGTGATTTCAGCCACTAGCAACTCAAGACACGCATATTTCGATAGAATCGACTGTGCACTAGTAAGTAGTCAAGGTACTTCTTTCGATGGAACTTTCTCAGATATCCTTTTCCGCTACAAACCTCTATATAAGATATACGTATGTATAAGAAAATGTCATGTAATTCTTCATTAACTACCAGGCAAATAGCAGCTGAAGCACCAACAACATGCAAATTCAGGATAGTTCAAAGGGTAATGAAGACCCAGTCAGCCAGGCCGGCCTCGAGTAGATATCGAGCACAGCCTGCAAACGTACGATGCTAGCAGATAGCGAGCATCATGCTGGCAGAACGCTGCTCGAAGTTGAGGATGCTCGGAATCTGCTCGATTTTGGACAGTAAACCTGCCTAGACATTTGTTGCACAGATGTCTGGCATTCTGCAGGTAGGGTCTGCCCGGCAGAAGCTGCGGGCAGTATACAGACGAGAATACCTCGTCTGTGTTAGTGCGACCCAGGCAGAATCCAGGACCGATTTGCCTGCGTTCTGTCGGGCAGATAACGCGTCTTTCTGCCAGCAACTATCTGAAGAGACGCAAAATGTTGAAAAAACCACCACTAATAACAAGTCACCATAAAGAGATCCGATTAAAGTCCGTAAAAGGGCGGCCATAGGATATCAGGGGAGACCGATAAAGATGGCACTGCACATTATTAATATAATGTTAGCGATTCTTTTCAATTTATTTACTCTATTTAACTATTAATAAACTCGTTATTGTACAAACCTTGTTAACTGTTTCATGTTATACATATCTCAATAAAGATTGACATATATCTATCGATCAGTCCGGCGCGCCGTCGTCCCCGCACCGTCCCACCGTTCCTCACAAACCCACGGGTGGATCGAGCAGCACGGACCTCGTGGGCGCGGCAGTGCTACATAACTAAGAATTGAAGTGTTTGATGCGTAGCCGATGCATTAGCGGTAGATTTGAAAAAAGGAGATGCAGGTAAAGCACATTGTTAAACAAAGCACAATTTGTGAAGAAAGCAACGAAGTATTGACCTTGCTGCTTGACAAGGAAAGTGCTGTGAGGGCTACTCAAGGTATAAAATATATACAATCAATATGTTTTTTACATTACATGTAATTATATATAAATTAATTCCAAATCAAAATTTACAAAAATATCTTTCAATTCATCTTCGCTGTTACTGATATCGGTAGTATCACTCAAATCACTACAATTGTCCAATTCTTATTTTTCAATGTCCTTATTTAACAAGTTTTGTCACCCATGTAAACAGCCACTTTTGATTCGCATCAAATGCATGGAAAAGTGTTCCGTTTCCAAGCGCGCATTATCACGCATCATGCGCATTAACGAAACGGAACGATATCAATGCGCGCATCACATTGAATGCGATACATGCGCCTAATGCGTGAAACGGAATGGACCCCTAGATGTTGGTGGCGCAGCAAGCCTATCATCTCTGACTCGCCACACTCACTCCCACATTCCATTTTCTTGAACCAATTAGGGCGAAGATGCGCAGCGAAGAACGAAAACTGGTCGTTACACAAGTTTGTTCTCTCGTGGGGTACAGAATAGTTCCCAATTTCTTGGCCGCGAGGCCAATAATAAAATAAATACTACTATTGTAGTAATTAAGGGTGTAGATCCGGCTCGAGCGAGAGTGTGGTGGCACACTCGCTCACCGCTAGACACTGTATACGTACACGAGATTGCAAGGGTCCGGCTCCGGACATTGTTCGTTTCGCTAATGCACATTTGAGGCTCCTACGTAGTCACAATCGCTAGATAAAAGATAAATCTAGCCCGCGAGCTCGTCAAAGTGGCCTACTTTGGCGATTTCGTGGCGTAATTAGCATTATTTGGCAGCATGTAGCGGAGTCGCGAGAAGCATTGGGCGGCGCGACAGTGCTGCCACTGTCAAGAGACACACATTTTCTTAAATATCGAGAGAAGTGGGATCCTTATAGAAACGGTGCGAAGCTCGCGCGCTAGCGGGGACAGATACAATGTCAATGCATGTTAAACCATACGTATTTAAAACCACCGTTCGTCGGGAGCAGAAGCATATCTCAGAAGGGACGGTCCTCTGAAACTACAGCTCCGGCATTTTTTCGCTACGAGCGCTGATGTCTTTTTCTCATAATTCAGTCGTCAGTCACTGTATCGGTAAAACAGAGGATGAGAAGTGTTGCCGGTAAGTTAGGCTTCATACGAAAACGTTACATCACTATATGGCTGACGATGATGCTGCGTTGTGTGCAACCCACGGGTGGATCGAGCAGCACGGACCTCGTGGGCGCGGCAGTGGGAACGGACGCGGTGGATCGACGCGTCCAGCTGATCGTTTTGTTCGTCTAATGACACCGCAAACGACATTCGATTACGTACTCCTTACAGGAGAACCCCCGCCCTGTCCCTCACGGATTTAGTTGAGATTTTACAGAGTTATAGATCTCGTTCCCCTGATTACAAAAATACCCCATTATAGGGGCAGACACTCAATAGTTTTCGAGATATTTGCAATTAAAGTTTCATAACCGTAAAATATTAATTTAGTTCAGATTTTTACCAAGCAGTGGTGTGGCATAACAACAGCGAGCTGAACTGCTACACCGCAGGCCCGGGTTCGAATCTCTTCGTGGTAAATTATTTTTTATTGTTTTTTTCATGGAAAATGCATTTTTAATGTTAAATAAATTTTAAATAAAATATTTTTATTCGCTAAAGGACTAATTCGAAGTCAGCTCGTCGTCGACAGCGTGGGAAAAACCCAGGACCAGTATGAAGCTGGATATACTTGCTATTGTGCTGGTGACAGGAACGATCCTTACCGGTCAGTGTCTCAATCATAAGAACCATCGTGAGCTCTGGCCGTGGCGGCTTTTATAGCCCTCGGTTGGTGGTGAGGGGTGGTAGCGCGGTGCGGTGATTCGCGGATTGATTCCTAAGCGCGGGGGTGGCGTGGCGCGGTCCGTCTCGGCGCGGTTCGGTTCATGTCTCGATAGTAACAGGCCTGCGTTGTACAGGTCTGTTACATTACATATTATCGTAGCTGATGTCAAGACGAGTCCAATGACCTACTTAACTACGACTTTAAGTCTTAAAATAACGCTAGAATAATTTTATCCAGCTAAATGGCCCGTTTAGACCACTGCACTGTGGCGAAAGCCCGAAACTCTTTGGCCGCCTGATGTGTCATGAAGTATCGCGCATCCGAATCAAGCCCGACTCGAGCCCAGACAATGGAACAACAAAAGATATTGTATACCCACAAGCATTGAGAAATAAAACATATTAAATACGTGCGCATTCGCTTTTCTATGTTTTCCATTTAACCAGACTGAGCCACAGCAACGCGTGGCCGGGAACAGCTAGTTTATTAATAAATATGTGTTAATGGATACAGTGGCGGGAAAATGAAATTATACTTTCAAATTTATTATAAATATATACGAAAACTGCCACAGTTTTTACAAACTGAGACAGGTCGGATGGCCTTGAGGATATATTATCAAGGTCATCCATCCTGATTAACCCCCAAAAGGTTTTAGCGGGTAAACTTCTCCTTGCATAACCAGAAATGTTTACCTTTTTCCAATTTGGGCGAAGAAATGCGAGAAATCCAAGTTTCGACCCTGGAGGATCAATGATTAAAAAGTTATAAGTGTTTAAAGTTGAGCGATTCCCAGTGTTTTTGACAGGTAAGAGCGTCGCCATGTTGGTGTGTAGTGACGATCTCGCGCCACTTGCTAAGCAGAGTCGCTAGGTGGCAGCACAAGCACGCGCTTGTGGGTATTAGGTGCCACGAGAATCTCTAGTGGCAGTAGCTCCCACAAGCTACGACTCCCGTAGATCAGAAGGATAGGTTAAATAAATAACTGAATCACGAGGTGGACTTGGCACGTTCAACCACTTCGGAAGCCAGCAGCAGAGAGAGAGAGAGAGAGAGAGAGAGAAAGAGAGAGAGAGAGGGAGAGAGAGAGAGAGAGAGAGAGAGAGAGAGAGAGAGAGAGAGAGAGAGAGAGAGAGAGAGAGAGAGAGAGAGAGAGAGAGAGAGAGAGAGAGAGAGAGAGAGAGAGCGGGAAGCGGCGACGCCAACATGGCGGCTGTCGATCCCCACCAACAATGGCACGGTAGTGGGGGTACAACTTCCCCACACGCTGATGTTGATTCCGGAGATTAGGCCTGGGCACGGATGTAGCTCTCCAAACGCCTGCTTCCCCCACCAAGCTTCCTTTCGGTGGTGCTCCTCACGGCTCAGATACACGAGGCCTACGCACTGCTTGCGACGGACGAAGCGCGTCCATGTCCATTAGGGTGGTCCTTAGCAGTGATGCCAGATGCCGGGAGTCACAGTGAAATGATGTACCCCCTCTCTGATGACGGGGAATGAGTGGGGCGAATGGGAGACACGTTGCACGTGCGCGATGGGGACAGTGGAGTGTGCGCCTGCGCACGGTGCTGGAATGGAATAGTGGAAGGGGTAAGGAGGAGAGTACATGAGCACCGTTTGGAGCTCATTCTGGCATCACTGGCCCTTAGCTACAGGAGCCAAAAATTTGTTTAAAAACTTTTTTGGTCTTGGGACCCTAAAATATGACACTTGGTGAAGAAATGATATGTGCAAAATTTTCCCTCGATAGAACAGTGGGAACCCGTGCCGCAACGCGTTTGGAAATTGTTTATTTTTGAAACTTGATTTCCTCCAATATAGTACATCGTAAATATCCATTCCTATATATGGTTGAATTTGTATTTCCATGCTCTATAACGATATGCAAATAAAGTACAAGGTTATCGTAAAAAAGATTCCCCAAATTTGAAATTTCGAAAATTGGATCTCGAAAAAAAATTTGTTCTTCAGCATTATATTTACTTCGTCTAACGATACAACTTTTATTTGACACATTTTTTCATATATTTAATAATAACAAAGATTTGATTTCTCGTCAATTTTGAATATGATTGTGATCGGCTACTTTGGAAGAATTACTGAATGCTTGTAAATCAAATTAGAGTTTCTTAAATTTATAGTAGTTACATTTCTGTATTGCCTCCAAGTTCCTGCAATTTCAAAATGTAGTGGTAAGGATCTAGCAATATTCAAATTATTAGAAAAATGGGAACTAACAAATACAGTGCAAGCGATTTGCTGTGACACAATATCGACAAACATGGGACAATTTCAAGGTGCTTGCGTTATTTTAGAACAGGCAGTTCCAACCTATTCCCCTCCGACAACTGCAAGGTCCCCCACCATTGAAGCTCTTTACAATGCATGCGTGTGCATCGCATCGTACGTGGCGCGGCACGCGGCTCTCGTGGTGGGAGCTCCCTACTACTATACATCATGACGATGAAGTCTAAGAGTAGGAGACGAATCTGAGCGGGGAAGTTGCCTCGAAAAGCCCCGGGGCTTCTCGTTGGAACCAGTGTCGCCAGGTCGCCAGCAATCGAGGGGAATCAAGTACCCCCTCTGTAATGACCAGTCCAGACTACGGCACGGACACCGTGGTCTACGGTCTTAGTGGGGGACGTTGGAGTGTACGCGTGGTACTGAAATGGGATAGTGGAAAAGATAAGGAAGAGAGTAAATTGAGGCTCGATTCAGCCTTAACTGGCGACACTGGTTGGAACTGCCTGTTTTACAATAGAACAAATGGTTGAACGGTATTTATTGTATTTTCCGTGTCGTCACCATATGTATGAGTTAGTTTTAAAAAGTGTGTTCGAAGGAAAGATATCGAAATCTTCAGCTCCCGAAATAGGAATGTTTAACAAATTTCGGGAAGCTTGGTCGAAAGTTAACCACACAAATTTTCGGTCAAGTTTAGAAGATAATTATGTTCATGGAAAGCTCCAGGAGATAGAATCAAAATTGGACCTCTGCTTAAATAAAACAGAATAACGCAACTAAGAGGTGATTATATAGAATTCCTTGAATTAATGATTACACTGTCCAACAGCAAATTTGTTTTCAATATATTGTTGAGTCCTTCTTACAGAGTTTTTTGTGCTGATTCCGAACCTGGCTTAATTTTTCTCCTAGAGGCCCAGTTTTTGAGAAACATGGCTTTGAAAAAGAAACATATTTTTCAACTTTAAACAAATATTGTGATGTTATTATAAAAGATATTGAATTGTTCTTTACAGCAAAAGATTCTGTAGACTTTCCCGAATACAGTGATAGCCAATATTAATACATTATGATTGTTTAAACATGTTTAAACAATCATTAAAGACGGAGAGACACCACTTTTGCACCAATTTTTGCGAATATTTTTCAATTTATCTCAAAAAATTAGGGTCCAGCACAGGACCCCCCACTCTGACACCGTGGACGCACCGTCCTCGCCACGTTGCTTCTGCTGCGCACGCGCTACACACGAACGTACTTCTACTCTGCCTGTGTGAGTGCCTGCTCGATTGCACGCGCGCTACACACACAAGCGTACCTCTATCCTGTCCGTGTGGACTACCTGCTACCTGCTCGCTGGTCGACGCCGACGCGTCCCTTCGATTTTCACGTTACCGAAGTTTCGGAAGCATGAGTCGGAAAGTCGGCATCTGGAGACAGCGCGCATTTGAATCCCGGCCCGGCACGGCGCGGCGCAATCCACATTTTGCTATAACTTTTGGTCTAAAAAAGATATCGAAGCGATATTTGGACGAAATTTGTTTTTAAAAACCGGGTTTAATGGTCCATCCTAAAATATGTTTTGTATTTCTTAAATAATTTTCTTCGTTGATTTTTGAAGTTAAGATGGTCCAGCGGGCCCCCAACACAAATTGATTTTTAGTCGAACCATGCTCAATAAACAATTACAAAAAAATTAATAAATATTCTACCCAATACCACACATGACTGAGATTTTTTTCAGATTTTTCAGATTATGCAAACATGTTAAAAAAATTGAAAATCTCCAAGCATTCGAAGAAAATGCATATTTCGTATTGAACTTTTCGAGATACGAGTTTTATAAAAATTCAGTAGTCAGATATTATTGAAACAATTGTCCTTAATTTTTTTCAGAATTTTTTATAAATTGTATCGGTGTTAAAAAGATCCAAATCAATTTTTTCGATACTTCTTTATTTTTTTGTAGATGTATTATGTATTACTGAATATTTTTATATTCAGAAAAATAATGTACACACTTAATAATGCAATACAAAACATTTTATTTACATTATATTTCAATATATGAGCATAGCATCCAACACTTTCGGTTGGCGTGGGCGGTAAAGTCTTCGGCTGCGAACTTTTTGGCCCTTGATCGAATCCCGCACCGAATAATTCTTTTTTCCCTTTAAACACTTTTTTTTGTTCTTTGTTTTTCATATAATTATAGCAATGGCATTTTACTTATATTTTTAAAGTGTTATTATTATTTTTAAATTGCGGGTGGAATATAGTAAAAATAATAGTAAATCTTTATAGTAAAAATTTATTATCATTCTAAAGAATTATATACTTGTGAATTATACTCTTGTGAAACTGTATCCTTTATGGTTTTATTTCTAATTACCTGTTTGGATTACCATTGTTTGAACGATTGGCAAGAAGAGTTCGAATCTTTGTAGACTCGGTTCTATTTTTATCATTAAAATTGGAAATTTTCTGTTCATCTACCGTAATTTTAAATTCTGATTTAAAGACCTTTTTCTTCTTTTTATATACAGCTGTCCTTCTTTTATTAATTTCACATTTACATAATTGCAGCGATAGTGTATCTTTAGCAATGCTATCGTCGTCGAACGTTACGACTTCTTGTTTTGGCAGTTGCGATATTTTCTCTTCAACGCGTACATCTTAAAATTCAATTGAATCCTTTTCTGTGGGATCGTTCAATATTAATGGATCTCTCCATATTTTTATCATATCGCTATCGGTAGTCTGAACATCCTTATGTTTTCTGTTCTTTTTAACATCATTGTAATTATCTGAGATTGTTTTACTTCACTTCCACTTTCTACTTTTTTGTCATCCGCAGAACCTGTCTGAGATGAATGATTGGAACTTGAGTCGGATTCATTTAATTTCCCATTGACTTCGTTGTTCATCACATTCAAAGACCTCACTTTACACACAAATACCATACATGACCATCTATCTATTTCTCCGTTGGTACTTTGCCGTTTCTTGAGTGTTACAACAGCTATAAATGGTTCGAAATCGTAGGACATCAAACTTTGTGGACTTATGATACATCAGTTCCCATTGCGAAGATAACGAAACGCCAAAATGTCTAATGTTTGAAAATTAAGAGTTCTTCTAATGATAAATGAAAAGAAACCAACTAACATACGGCAATAGTAACATATGAAGTTGCATACCACTTCACATTCAGCAGAATCAATAAATGAAAATAGTACATAACGTGAAAGACATTGTAACTAATTGTGAGCCATTATGATGGATTTTCGTAGTCAGAGATACTATTGCATAAAACATTTTTAAAACATTTTGAAAATATATTTGAAATGTTACTACAACAATTTAATGTAAACAAAGAACAAAAAAAAGTGTTTAAAGGAAAAAAAGAATTATTCGGTGCGGGATTCGATCAAGGGACAAAAAGTTCGCAGCCGAAGACTTTACCGCCCACGCCAACCGAAAGTGTTGGATGCTATGCTCATATATTGAAATATAATGTAAATAAATGTTTTGTATTGCATTATTAAGTGTGTACATTATTTTTCTGAATATAAAAATATTCAGTAATACATAATACATCTACAAAAAAATAAAGAAGTATCGAAAAAATTGATTTGGATCTTTTTAACACCGATACAATTTATAAAAAATTCTGAAAAAAATTAAGGACAATTGTTTCAATAATATCTGACTACTGAATTTTTATAAAACTCGTATCTCGAAAAGTTCAATACGAAATATGCATTTTCTTCGAATGCTTGGAGATTTTCAATTTTTTTAACATGTTTGCATAATCTGAAAAATCTGAAAAAAATCTCAGTCATGTGTGGTATTGGGTAGAATATTTATTAATTTTTTTGTAATTGTTTATTGAGCATGGTT
Source organism: Lasioglossum pauxillum (assembly GCA_933228785.1). Lineage (NCBI taxonomy): Eukaryota > Metazoa > Arthropoda > Insecta > Hymenoptera > Halictidae > Lasioglossum > Lasioglossum pauxillum. The sequence continues at coordinate 32,468,624 of OW121703.1, forward strand.
CGACTAAAAATCAATTTGTGTTGGGGGCCCGCTGGACCATCTTAACTTCAAAAATCAACGAAGAAAATTATTTAAGAAATACAAAACATATTTTAGGATGGACCATTAAACCCGGTTTTTAAAAACAAATTTCGTCCAAATATCGCTTCGATATCTTTTTTAGACCAAAAGTTATAGCAAAATGTGGATTGCGCCGCGCCGTGCCGGGCCGGGATTCAAATGCGCGCTGTCTCCAGATGCCGACTTTCCGACTCATGCTTCCGAAACTTCGGTAACGTGAAAATCGAAGGGACGCGTCGGCGTCGACCAGCGAGCAGGTAGCAGGTAGTCCACACGGACAGGATAGAGGTACGCTTGTGTGTGTAGCGCGCGTGCAATCGAGCAGGCACTCACACAGGCAGAGTAGAAGTACGTTCGTGTGTAGCGCGTGCGCAGCAGAAGCAACGTGGCGAGGACGGTGCGTTCACGGTGTCAGAGTGGGGGGTCCTGTGCCGGAGGGGAAACGTCCTCGCGTCCACGATTCTGGCATCACTGCTTCAGCCTACAGCCGTGTAGGGTCTTGGTTCTCCCACTTCCCGTAGGTCGAAAGTGGGGATCAGCGGCAGCCGTTGGCACGCCCAGCGATGGTATTGTTGGCGCTTTTCGCGCGCATGCGCGAGTTTCATCAAGGCCGTATCTACGTCTACGTCCGAAAGTGGGCAACTATTGGGGGGGAAAGTAGTGGGAGACTATATGGCGGAAAATTAGCAAGGCTACCAAGGTACCCGATCTTCGTACTTGACTGAGGCCGTCTGAGGCTAGAATCGTCGCGCATGCGTGTGAAAAGCGCCAACAATACCATCACTGGGCACGCCAAGCCACTCTCGCTCTCTTCTCGGTTCATCGGTTGTTGTCTCCTGACGTGTGGAGCAGCGCACCTGTGCTGCGCATGGCCATTGGTCAAGTGTACATATCTAGTATTGTCTCTCGTAAATAAACGTAATTGTACATCGTGGAATGATGTACTTGCCTTCCTTTCTCCTCTACACTGCGAGAGGTGTTATGGGCTCTCGCTGCGGTGAACGATAGTCCGCGATTGGGTACTGCGTGTCGTAGTTTGTACGGAGTTGGCACGCATACCACCATAATATCTCCTTAGTCACCTATGGGTGACTAAAACTTGTCCCATAATTGGTGACCCCGACTTTGTTCGGAACATATTTATCCCGATAATGTGTCGGAAAGCTGGAGTCAGCCCGTTGCGATGCAGCGAATTATTCGACGCCATGTGCGACGTAAGTAGAGGAGTTGCTGCGGTTTTGTCGACCAAATGTTGCTGCTCTGCCTCCATGGAGCTCGCAGCCTAAGAGAGAGAATTTCTACAAGAGATGATGTTCGTCCCACCGAGGAGGAGCCTTGTGTTGGCGGCATGTGGTCGCTCGTCATCATGGCCGCCGCCTGGCCGCCACGTGGACCGTTCAAGGCATCAGGTTTATAGGGATGGCTGTACGTTTCGTCACCGTCACCGGCGCCTTTCTACTCGTTCCTGACTTCGTGACCTTCATGAGAGAAGCTGGACGGGGTGCACCGCGTCTAGGAGTCCTGGGCAGCCTGGAAAGATACTTGGTCCGCCATTGTGTGTTTTCAGTGCGTCAAAGTGCATTTATGGCGTGCGAACGATAGTTGCGCGTTCGCGGTATTCGCCGGTGCGTAGTTTTACGTGTTCCATTTCGGCGTTCGCCAATTTATTTCGCGCTTGCGTGCCCGTCGGGGCGTAATTCGGCGCGTGTTATTCCAACGTCCGCCAGATCGTTTCGCGCGTGTTGTCACTTATTAATGCATAGTTTTGCGCGTTCCATTTAGGCGTCCGCCATTTTCAGCCCACATTTTCGTTGTCCGCCATTTCAGGAATGTGCGTGTGTTCATTTTTTTTTGCATCAGTCATGTTATTGTACGCAGTTTCTGCAGGGTCGTAGACATTGCCAGTATAACTTGTCCGTGTGTTCCCGTGTTTGCTTTTTTCCTTTCTGCGGCCGCGAATTGCGCGGTATATATTAGTTCGCGATGTACGCTATTTTATATTGCGCGGTATATAGTAATTCGTTATGTACGCTACACATTTAATATTGCGCGTCGCATGTTGTTATGACGTATATTTACCGCTTTATACGGTTGTGTACATGGTACATCGTCAGCTCATTGGCGAGTATTGCGTCACCGCGTTTAATAATGCCCTTGTCTAGGGATCGCGCGTATCGAGTTTGTATTTGCGACCGTACATTTTGGGTCCGCGCATTGAGTATGACCGAGCGTTTTGGGTCCGCGTTAGTAACCGTTGGGATCGTGTTTTGCGTCCGCGTTATCAAGGGTTCGCGCATAATTGATCGCGCGTCTCGTGTCCGCGTTATAGACTTGGGGCCGCCTTATGTTTAGCGTTGCGTTAGAGTTTTGCGACGACATTGCGTGTTGAGTGCTTTTATATATTTATAGCGCGTTGTGCGCTTTGCGCACTTATGAATGATGTATATGAATTTGCTGGTGCGCTGACTGAGACGACCGTATAGGTATCCATGTATGCTAGGTGCGCTCAGCGCACTAGCCGAGTGTGATTACTAGGCATGTGCGGGCCGCCTGATTCTCGGAAATCCCGAATCTTCGCGGGATGCCGAATCATTTCGGGATCCCGCACATACTCGGAAATCCCGAAAATTCCTGGGAATCTTGGATATTTTCGGGAATCGCGGATATTTTACGGGAATCCCGAACATTTTCGGGAATCTCGCACACCCCTAACCATCATATATCCTTAGTCACCTATAGGTGACTAAAACTTGTCCCATAGCCACGTGATTCTGCTGCCACCTAGCGGCTTCGTTCAGCAAGCGGCATGCGAACGTCACTACACACTAACATGGCGGCGCTCTTACCTGTCAGAAACACTGTAGATCGCTCAACTTTCAACACTTATAACTTTTGAACCATTGATCCTCCAGGAACGGAATTTGGATTTCTCGCATTTTCTCGCCCAAATCTACTAGATAGCATAGGAAAAAGGCAAAACTTTTTGGGTACTTACTTATGAACAAAAGAATGGCCTAGTAATAATAAAAAATGTATCGAATGTTGTTAGGGAGGTTTAGAAGTTACAATACAGCTTTCGACGTAAGGCAGATGAAGGAACCTAATCGGCTTTCCATTGTTCATGAGCAGTCCGCGAGTTTATGAGTACTATAAAGTTGTCTGCAGACCATAAAGTGGTTGTCTGAGCGATGGTATCTTTCGTTGGTGAAGATTTTTAAATGATGGTTATTGGTGAATTGATACCCCGGCCATATGAAGCAGCCATAAATTTTTCGGTTATGAACATGAGGATTAGTAACGCGAAAAAAATGTTAAATTCGGAGCATCACCTTGTTAACTCTCGAGTTCCATTGTGAAACTCCTTTCGCAACGCCGGCGATCGTTTTTCCCACTAACGTCAGGACTTCTTGAACATCATCTAAACTGGGCTTTACCGTCACCACTGGTATCATTAAGGTTGCGTGTAGTAGAAATATCGGACTCGGTGTCTGTTCTTTTTTGAATATAATTATGAATTCACACGTCTGTCTCTATGAAACCTTGCAGGCAACATTTTGTAAATTTTATTCAATGCAGATAAATACCTGGATCGATGTCCCGAATGAAACGTTTTCTGATAGCGTCCAGAGAGCTTCGCGTAACCCTCGTGAGAACGTCCACGACTTTTCTTGTATAATATCTTCTCATCTCGGACACTGCATTTTGTACCATGTCCTGCATACCCTTCGGTAAACTACCGGGCGTAGTCAACAGCTGATGGGGATCGTCGAATAAATTCCAGACTAACGACCAATCGTGCTGAACAGTTTGGTCAACGACTTCGTCGGTTTCTGTAAGTTTTACGACAAATGATACAAGTCCGAACAATAAATGAACCGCTTATTTGCTTAATCGATAAATGGGGTAATCTGGCTTTGAACTTTCAAAGTTCGTAAAAGTTCGGGTTCGTAAAATTAATTTTGGTATAGGCGTATAAAAAGAATGCAACTGCCAGTTGAAACGTGCAATCATACCCTAACGCAGGGATGAGCAACCTTTTTACCACGTTTTTTTTTACAACAGGCCAGCTACAAATTTAAGAATGTCGTGCGGGCAGCACGAGAAAGTGTGGCGGGACGCGGGTTGCTCATCCCTGCCCTAACGCAATGGTTGGGAAACTCATTAGTGAAAATAGCCAAATATCAACAGTACGACGATTTAGATTTCTTCTGAGAGGCAAATTTCTTTACAGGAACTGTATTTTTTTGTCGGTTAAGGAAATCTTTTCCAACAGACGACGCTAGCGCGTCGAACACTCACACACCGCTAGATTACGTATACGTACGCGAGGATTGCATGGGTCAGAGATTCCACTTCTGATTTCTCAATAATGTAAAAACGGGGTTTTTTTAGTAGTCAAAATCGCTAGATGAAACATCAATCTAGCCCGCTGTTTGCCTCAAAAGTCCTTCTTTTACGTTTCGCAGCAATGGTTTGGCAATATTTGGATGCATCCCCGTCACATGCAGCCGAATATTGCAAAACCATTGCTCGGAAACGTAAAAAAAGACTAGCGATTTTGACAATTAAAAAAATTCCGTCTTTTCTCGGGTACGTATACGTGGTCTAGCGGTGTGCGAGTGTTCACGCGCGAGCGTCGTCTGTTGGAAAAGACTCCCTTAAAACTAGATACACTGAAAAAGACTAGAATTGAATTTGAATTTAGATATAACTATTTAACATTTTATATGAGACTATTTGAATTTAGATATAACACGCTAACTGATTGGAAACTGCATTAAAATACTATTAAATTAAAATAAATAAATTCATTTTAAACACGTCATTCGTGAAAGACCTGCACTCAAGTATCCAAAGAGCCACATATGGCTCGCGTGCCGCAGTTTGTCGATCACTGCCCTAACAGCATATAGGTAGGGTGATCCTATAACTTTGACCATCTTGAATATTGTCGTTATTTATAACAATATGAAGAAATGATACATACAAAACGTGCATGGTGTAGAGGGGAAAATATTGCAGGGTTGGGCATACTTCATTTGAAATAAAATAAATTATATCAGACCTTTAAATAAAAAATTAGACTGCCTTATTTTTGATTTTTAATTTATTAAACCTTTACCATCGTATTTGTTTCATTTTCCTAATAAAAATGACACCAAATGCGATGTAGTGACAGTCTAACTTTATTGATTCCCCTTAGGGTTATAATCTTTAAACACTTTCAACACTTTCTATGAAACTCCTCTTTAATTTCTTGCGAGGTTAATCAGTAGACATTGCTTTATATAATCCATACAAGTTTAGGTGCCAACAAGTGGCAACACAAAAGATATTTAGCTTTTTGTGCGATACATATCACTCTATACATATCAAATCTTTACCCCAGCAACGCGTGAAATTTGTTTGCAATAATAATTTCTCTAAATCTGACGAAAAAATGTTTGAAACAAAAGTTTAACAGTATTAACATAGGTATAAATTTCAATATATAAAACTTTGAAAAAATTTTGTTCAAAACAAAAAAACAAGGTCGCTTCGATTTCTTAAAAATTAAGTTGTATTTTTGATTTGATAGTGTTGTAGCTGGTGTTAAAACGAATTTAACGGTATATAATAGTATGACCTTCACACTATTAATAACGTCGCAATAGTTTTGGCGCGCTAAACTGGCCAAATACCCCACTGTGCGTCGTGCCCAAAATTTCATGCTCGAAAAATAAGGTGCACCCTAGTAGTAGTAGTAGTAGTAGTAGAGTAGTAGTAGTAGTAGTAGTAGTAGTAGTAGTAGAGTAGTAGTAGTAGTAGTAGTAGTAGTAGTTAGTACAATGGGATGCGATGTGACCCTTCTCACCGCAACGAAAACAAACAATGGGCTCCTTTGCGTCGAATGTCGTTCCAGGCCTCAGATTAGGGGTCGTCATAAAATTAGTTTTGACCGTCTTATTGCGACAATCAACCGCCTTATGACCTTGCTTACCACAATAATAACATTTAACACCTATGGGTAACGAATACCTACGCCGCTTTGCGTCAACCGATCGAAATCAGGATCTAATTTGCGTTTCAAATTAGGAAGTCCCTTCATTTCTTTTAACAGCTTGCTACGTGACGTAATGTCAGTTGTAAAAGCAAGACGTTGTAAACAACGATGAAGAGGGTCCTCTGATTGCTTCGATCATTTTCTGTACATTCCGGTTCTGTAACTCGTACATAGTCCGCCAAATATTATCGTCTGGGTCATTTGGAGCACGAGCCGATCCCACTTCTGATGTCGGAGATAAGGATTTTTCCTCATTATGGGTTCCGGAATTTGATTCGTCTCCTGAGTTATCCATAATGACGGTGAATCGAATAAATTATTCACTCACAAACTTCTCACGAAAAGATTTTTATTATGAACGCTACAAACGAACTGCTTTCGCCGAAAGCTCTCAACCAAGTGTGTCTCGCCTCCGTCTGCCGATCCTTTTTCCGGCCAAACCAGGTAGAAGGGTGAGGGTCCTTCCCACGATGGCCCAAAGGTTCTCAGGCGCGAGAGAAACGAAAGAAACAAAAGAATTTGCCACATGTTGGCAAATTCTCCAAGAAATAAAAGATCCACACATAAACAAATTCTCTGACCTTCTCCGACATATATTTGTACTGTAATATACACAAAGTGTTACATGTGCGATGCACGTGTTGACCGCTCGAGGGTACAAACCAGAAGAACCGCTACAAGCGGCGACAGCGACACCACACGCATAGAGACACACAGGTCTACCAACATAAAGCGTAGCACGCGAATTAAACTCACTCTAACAGTATCTCCCGCCCTGATCTCGTTTCCTGATCTAAATTTGGCCACCCTCTGCCACCTACTCTCCCCCCCAATCGTTCCTCCAGGTATCCCGGCAAGTCCTCTCCCTTCACCATCCCATTTATTAGGCCTTGAGCTTCCTATCCTCTCCCATCTTTCCTCTTTCTGTATTCTCTTTTCCCTTCTTACTATTTCTTCGTTCATTGACTCTTCCCTCTCCTCTAGCATATCAGTCATCTCCTCCGCTGTCCAACCCCTCTTCTCCAAAAGGTCCCATCACTTCTTCTCCCATCCGTTCCTTATCCCTCCCTTCCTATCCCTTCTCCTAACCTCTTCCCAGCATAACCGCGTCAGGTCCCCCCTGTACCTTCACCCAGCTTCATCTCATAACACCACGCCCTCATTCCTGCCCTCCAAACTTCCACTCCGTAGCTTATCACCGATCATACTAACTTATCGAATAACCATATCCTCCTGCCCCAGTCCTTTCGAAATCTCCTTTTCCCTATCCCCCATACTTGCCCCATTATCGATGCTCCTTTCCTTATTCTTTCTTCTACATGCGCCTTCTATCCATCGTCTCGAGAGATCGTGTACCCCAGATGTTTGCATTCCCCGACCTCCTCAATCACTTTACCTTTCCACCTTCATGTCACCTCCTTCCACCTCCCCCCGCCCTCCTCGCACCTCATCACTTTTGATTTCTCTACATTACGCTGCAGCTTTATCCCTTCTAAGTACCGTTCCAACATCTCTGTCATCCCCCTCATCCCATCCTCCTCTTCTGCTAACATAGCTACGTCATCTGCGTAGGCCGCAGGCTAATTTGTAAACTTTTCTTTGTCCTAACTTAACCCGAACCCATCATCCGTCCTCTAGCTCCTCATCCATATCTGCCAGCAACAGGGTGAACAATAGCGGACTTAACGAGCATCCCTGTCTAACCCCCCTTGCCGTCCAAAAGTTTTCTCCTTCCTCCTCCTCATTCTCACCTTACTTTTCGTATCCCATAAGATCTCCTCGCATTTCCCCACCAGCCCTTCCCTCGCACCGCAGGGGTTGAAACGGTTCTGAAAATAACTGTTTGAAACAGTTATATATCGGTTCTGACTGAAACAGTTATGAGAACCGAAAAAATGTTATAACAGTTATGAGAATATCGGTTCTGGCTTATATCGGTTACGGTTACGGTTCCTGAGAACCGATATTATAACGGTTCTATAACTGTTATTTTTCGGTTCTGGATTTCGGTTTCGGTTCCGGTTCTTCAGACTTCAGAACCTATAATATCCCGTATCGGTCTCACATCGGTTTTGCAGTTCTGCAACTGATATTTTTTGGTTCTGTATCGGCTTTAGTTCGGTTCTATGTATGGTATATGTAATAATATGTATAATTAGTAATACGTATTAGTGGCTTACCGCATAAATGTTGTACGTCTTCATTCAGCCCTAGTTCAGACACGGCGGAAACAGCGCGATTTTTGTTTTTGATTGCTCGACCGCGCTGATGCGTGTGAACGAATACATAGACGCTAATGTAAATAAGGTCCGCGCGGTCGAAAACGCACGGATTCCGCCGTGTCTGAATGAGCCCTTAGTGTTTCCGAAAAAGATGCTCTAAAGTCCAGTGATGAGCAACCCGCAGGCCCGCGGGCCGCATTTGGCCCGCTAGCAAACTGCCTGCAGCCCGCCGGAATCCGGCGCGGCGCGACGCAACAAAGTATTTAATATTTCGTTCATTGCCGGTTGCGGCCCGCGCGTAGTCTTACGTTTCCACTTTTGGCCCACAATACGCCGCGGGTTGCTCACCACTGCACTAAACCAAACTAATAGATTCGGGGACATATAACCTATAAAAAAATATTGTTTTATATACATTTGTAACGTAGATACGTCTGTGACATCTATTCAGCATAAAAAACAGTCAAGAATTATTTATTGCATATAAAAATTAAAATTTTACAAAAATTGGACATACCATACTTATGTATTAGTATGACATCGATACATTACTATGTTTGATTTGGGTCCTGATTGATTACAATGTCCAACAGCCAAAAATCTTTTCGATTCTCACGATGCGATTCTTATAGAGTTTTTCGCGCTGATTCCGAAACTGTCCTTAATTTTTTCCTTAGACGCACAGTTTTTGAGAAATTTGAGTTTGAAAAAATGACCTATTTTTCAACTTTGAACGAATATTGTGATGTTATTATAAAAGATATTGTATTGTTCTTTACATAAAAAGATTCTCTAGACTTTCCCGAATCCAGTGATATGCAATAGTAATACATTATGATTGTTTAAACATGTTTAAACATGTTTAAACATGTTTAAACAATCATTAAAGACGGAGAGGCACCACTTTTGTACCAATTTTTGACGATATTTTTGAATTTATCTCAAAAAATAAGGGTCCAGCAGAAAATCGAACTATACCACGCGATAGTGCAGACTTTTATCTTGAGATACCCCCTTTGAAGTTTGATACGTCGACGTTTTTACCGAACCAGAAAGCGAAATATCTTCGCTCGAGACGAGCTGCCGCCAGTGGCGCTTACCGCTAGAATAGGCGTTCCACGGGATACGCCGCGGCCAACGCCCGTTGTAGTGGTGAGCGCCACTGGCGGCAGCTCGTGTCGAGCGAAGATATTTCGCTTTCTGGTTCGGTAAAAACGTCGACGTTTCAAACTTCAAAGGGGGGTATCTCAAGATAAAAGTCTGCACTATCGCGTGGTATAGTTCGATTTTCTGCTGGACCCTTATTTTTTGAGATAAATTCAAAAATATCGTAAAAATTGGTGCAAAAGTAGTGCCTCTCCGTCTTTAATGATTGTTTAAACATGTTTAAACAATCATAATGTATTACTATTGCACATCACTGGATTCGGGAAAGTCTAGAGAATCTTTTTATGTAAAGAACAATACAATATCTTTTATAATAACATCACAATATTCGTTCAAAGTTGAAAAATAGGTCATTTTTTCAAACTCAAATGTCTCAAAAACTGTGCGTCTAGGAAAAAATTAAGGAAAGTTTCGGAATCAGCGCGAAAAACTCTATAAGAATCGCATCGTGAGAATCGAGGAGTAAAAAAAAAGTTTGAATTTGTTGGACAGTGTTATTTATTGGGTTTCAAAAAAAATATGTTAGTACGTGAGAATTGACATTTTAATTTGGTATGACTTTATTGAAATTTAATCTTATAACTAATACATCATTAACCATTTGTGATGTCATCCTTGAACGATTGGGTGACAAAATGAATTTCAATCCAAAAAATAATCGTTCGACGCTTACTTGCGTGGGTGGTATGGCTAAGACAGCTTCTGCTACCTTGTACAATTCTGGACTTGTACTTTTTTTATTGTTCCAGTATATTAAAAGATTCGATGACGATTGTAATCTTGGTTCTTTTAAAAAATCGTCCAGCTGATTTTCAATTTTACAATGCCCAATGCCTTGTCTTGATTGCGTTTGAGAACGGGCGACTTCTGCATTTTTCAATAAGTTTTCGAATTCGTCTTCCTCGGTAGCATCATTGGATCTATTAGCTGTAGTATTACTGATTTCTTCTGTCAACGTATTTGCGTTCTCCATACGAATTTGCTGTATTCTTTTATAAGTTTGTAACAAATAATTTTTAGAAACACAAATTTGTGTATTCGTCAAAATTACATTATATCTAGGGTCCATACATATCGCAGCTAAAAAGATTTCATTTTGAAGTAATGATGCCTCTCGTTTTTTTAAATTATTTATGAATATATCTGCATATTCGGTCTTTTCTTTTTTTACGTCAATGATGCATCGTTGCCAAATTTCGTATAGGTCGCCAAGTAATAATTGCTCGCTTTGTAAGCGCTTGGTAGCGAATCGTGCCGGTTTTAGCACATTCATTAATTGAAATAATAATTCAATTATTGCGTTGTCCACTCTGCTTGCAATAGCTTCAAACCTTCAACATGAATTTGTTCGCAGTATTCTTTTAATTCGAATAGTCTTCAACATATCGTATGTCGAATGCCACCTCGTTGCACAATCGAGTATTGCACTTTTTGCGTGTGCTGCTAGTAGAGTCGATTTTAAAAGAGGCGTGCGTAATTTTTTAACGACTTCTCTAGCTTTTTCGACGATTTTGGAAACTCTCTCTTTTCTTAATAAATCGCCAACAGCTAACTGTAGCGTATGAGCTGCACATCTAATGGTCATAATTGTAAAATCGTTTGTGCTTAAAAATACATTATTAATATTGTGAATTGAATTTTCGTTAATATGTATATTTGAGTTCATTAATACTTCTGTTATTTCGGATCCCGTAATTTCGTGCATATTGTCGTAATTTGTATCTAATTCATTTACTTCTTCATTTAAAATTCTTACTACTTTTAGCATATTAGCCGCATTATCTATTGTTACGGTATATATCTGTTTCGTTGAAATGTCATATTTATTACATGTTTTTATAATGACTTCCTTTAAATATTCTGCAGTATGACTATTGTACAATTCAATAACTCCTAACGTGCGAATATGTATTTTATTATCTTTCATGAATTGTATATTTACACCGAGAAAAGATCTATCCATACAAGTAGCAGCATCTACTTTAACAGAAATTAACTTGTTTTTTATTTCTTTTTTTATTTCATTCCGTATTGAAATAGTTCTTTCCTGTATTAAGTCACGAATTTTGTGTGAATTTATGGTTTCAGTTTGTGAGGGAATCATATTAATGATATCCCGAAATGCGTCATCATCTATGAGAGAAAATGGCCTACCATGGATGGTTACCATTCTAACACACGCATCCATTAAATCAAGCTTTGCTTTTTTAGTGCGTTCCTCTATAGCGTTATTATGAACGTCAGAGTCATTTCTCTTATTGCATTCTTTTTCAATCATAACAATTGTAAATTCGTCTGGATGCTGCACATCCAAATGTTTTTGTAAATTAGTAGAATGGTCCTATAAATATTACATTTTTATCATATTGAAGTAATATATTAATGATAATTGAACGGGGTTTTAGAACCCGAACAGACACAGCGGAATCCGCGCGTTTTCGACCGCGCGATTTGAACCGCGCGGACCTTATTTACATTAGCGTCTATCTATTCGTACACACGTGACCGGGCGGTCCAACAATCGAAAACAAAAATCGCGCGGTCGAAAACCGCCGTGTCTGAACGGGCCCTTAGACTTATATTAAAATGGTAACTTTACATACCGAAATGATTGCCATGCAGTCCTTTATTGAGCATCGTAATTTTGTGCCGTCATCGCACATTTCGAAATATCTTCTGACGATATTACACTTTCTCCTGCCCATGACTAGCGAATTAATTTTATATTTAATAGTGACGCTGTTATAGTATTTCGTTGTGACGTTTTCTTCAATAAACGATATAGGGAAGAAATAATTAGGCGTACGGAGATCACGACACTTTACAAAAAAACGAGGATTATTAAGAGATCACGCTATGCATCCGTCGACGACTCGTCAAAGACTGCCGTTTGGGCTGCGTCTCTCGTTCGATCGCCTTTTGCGTTTTTCAATTCGTTGCGCTCGTCGCTTTTCTCGTCACAGACACACAAATGCATGCACACACACACACACACGCTGCGATCAAGCGTCCGTAGATCGCTGAGCGATTTTTGTTTTCGATTGTTGGACCGCCCGGTCACGTGTGTACGAATAGATAGACGCTAATGTAAATAAGGTCCGCGCGGTTCAAATCGCGCGGTCGAAAACGCGCGGATTCCGCTGTGTCTGTTCGGGTTCTAAAACCCCGTTCAATTATCATTAATATATTACTTCAATATGATAAAAATGTAATATTTATAGGACCATTCTACTAATTTACAAAAACATTTGGATGTGCAGCATCCAGACGAATTTACAATGGTTATGATTGAAAAAGAATGCAATAAGAGAAATGACTCTGACGTTCATAATAACGCTATAGAGGAACGCACTTGTTACGTATGCGGACGCTACCGTTGGTGACTTTTGACCCTTCCGGAGATATGTGTCGAAACAGAGGGCCTATTTAAGAACAAAAGGCTTACTCAAAATCGGATCATAAAGGGGCTCTTGCAAGCGATATAACTTCTAAGAATTCATTTCTAATCAGAAGTAGCACGTGGCCCCCACCATCGCTAGATCCGATTTTGGGTACTATATAAGGGCATGGATCCTCCCTATTTAGTTGGGTTGATTCAAGTGAATACGCGCAGTACATACCGTTCCACGTCGAAAGTCAGTTCGCGCCAGATCGGTTGTTGAAGTTCTTGTCTACCGCTCTGTAGTAGATCACCCCCGCATTTCTCGGTGCGTCAAAACTGAGAGGGTTTAGTCCGCGACACCGCGACAACATTACACTGAACATTTGTACGTTTTTATAATACAAAATATATTGTTGTGTCTGAACTTATTAAGGGTTCAAATATCGATTATTCATATTCCCTTTTCGAGTTCCCAGTCGCTAGTATACTACGACGATACACCTTTGCCGCTCAAGGTGTATCTTTCTCAATTCGATAAGTTACGAGTCAGCGGAACCGCGACCCTATACCTTATAGGTGGCGACCCGGTGGTGAAATAGACATCGGCTAGTCCACTCCCCTGTTCCCTCGAGGCGACCCGGTGGTGAGATAGACATCGGCTAGTCCTCGTGTACCTTTCCTACTTTGCTCTAAAATCTCTAATTCCAAAATACCCTCGGTTTCTGCATAGCTGTCTGAACCTCGGCTCGTAACACACTAAAAAAGCAAAGCTTGATTTAATGGATGCGTGTGTTAGAATGGTAACCATCCATGGTAGGCCATTTTCTCTCATAGATGATGACGCATTTCGGGATATCATTAATATGATTCCCTCACAAACTGAAACCATAAATTCACACAAAATTCGTGACTTAATACAGGAAAGAACTATTTCAATACGGAATGAAATAAAAAAAGAAATAAAAAACAAGTTAATTTCTGTTAAAGTAGATGCTGCTACTTGTATGGATAGATCTTTTCTCGGTGTAAATATACAATTCATGAAAGATAATAAAATACATATTCGCACGTTAGGAGTTATTGAATTGTACAATAGTCATACTGCAGAATATTTAAAGGAAGTCATTATAAAAACATGTAATAAATATGACATTTCAACGAAACAGATATATACCGTAACAATAGATAATGCGGCTAATATGCTAAAAGTAGTAAGAATTTTAAATGAAGAAGTAAATGAATTAGATACAAATTACGACAATATGCACGAAATTACGGGATCCGAAATAACAGAAGTATTAATGAACTCAAATATACATATTAACGAAAATTCAATTCACAATATTAATAATGTATTTTTAAGCACAAACGATTTTACAATTATGACCATTAGATGTGCAGCTCATACGCTACAGTTAGCTGTTGGCGATTTATTAAGAAAAGAGAGAGTTTCCAAAATCGTCGAAAAAGCTAGAGAAGTCGTTAAAAAATTACGCACGCCTCTTTTAAAATCGACTCTACTAGCAGCACACGCAAAAAGTGCAATACTCGATTGTGCAACGAGGTGGCATTCGACATACGATATGTTGAAGACTATTCGAATTAAAAGAATACTGCGAACAAATTCATGTTGAAGGTTTGAAGCTATTGCAAGCAGAGTGGACAACGCAATAATTGAATTATTATTTCAATTAATGAATGTGCTAAAACCGGCACGATTCGCTACCAAGCGCTTACAAAGCGAGCAATTATTACTTGGCGACCTATACGAAATTTGGCAACGATGCATCATTGACGTAAAAAAAGAAAAGACCGAATATGCAGATATATTCATAAATAATTTAAAAAAACGAGAGGCATCATTACTTCAAAATGAAATCTTTTTAGCTGCGATATGTATGGACCCTAGATATAATGTAATTTTGACGAATACACAAATTTGTGTTTCTAAAAATTATTTGTTACAAACTTATAAAAGAATACAGCAAATTCGTATGGAGAACGCAAATACGTTGACAGAAGAAATCAGTAATACTACAGCTAATAGATCCAATGATGCTACCGAGGAAGACGAATTCGAAAACTTATTGAAAAATGCAGAAGTCGCCCGTTCTCAAACGCAATCAAGACAAGGCATTGGGCATTGTAAAATTGAAAATCAGCTGGACGATTTTTTAAAAGAACCAAGATTACAATCGTCATCGAATCTTTTAATATACTGGAACAATAAAAAAAGTACAAGTCCAGAATTGTACAAGGTAGCAGAAGCTGTCTTAGCCATACCACCCACGCAAGTAAGCGTCGAACGATTATTTTTTGGATTGAAATTCATTTTGTCACCCAATCGTTCAAGGATGACATCACAAATGGTTAATGATGTATTAGTTATAAGATTAAATTTCAATAAAGTCATACCAAATTAAAATGTCAATTCTCACGTACTAACATATTTTTTTTGAAACCCAATAAATAACACTGTCCAACAAATTCAAACTTTTTTTTTACTCCTCGATTCTCACGATGCGATTCTTATAGAGTTTTTCGCGCTGATTCCGAAACTGTCCTTAATTTTTTCCTAGACGCACAGTTTTTGAGACATTTGAGTTTGAAAAAATGACCTATTTTTCAACTTTGAACGAATATTGTGATGTTATTATAAAAGATATTGTATTGTTCTTTACATAAAAAGATTCTCTAGACTTTCCCGAATCCAGTGATGTGCAATAGTAATACATTATGATTGTTTAAACATGTTTAAACAATCATTAAAGACGGAGAGGCACTACTTTTGCACCAATTTTTACGATATTTTTGAATTTATCTCAAAAAATAAGGGTCCAGCAGAAAATCGAACTATACCACGCGATAGTGCAGACTTTTATCTTGAGATACCCCCCTTTGAAGTTTGAAACGTCGACGTTTTTACCGAACCAGAAAGCGAAATATCTTCGCTCGACACGAGCTGCCGCCAGTGGCGCTCACCACTACAACGGGCGTTGGCCGCGGCGTATCCCGTGGAACGCCTATTCTAGCGGTAAGCGCCACTGGCGGCAGCTCGTCTCGAGCGAAGATATTTCGCTTTCTGGTTCGGTAAAAACGTCGACGTATCAAACTTCAAAGGGGGTATCTCAAGATAAAAGTCTGCACTATCGCGTGGTATAGTTCGATTTTCTGCTGGACCCTTATTTTTTGAGATAAATTCAAAAATATCGTCAAAAATTGGTACAAAAGTGGTGCCTCTCCGTCTTTAATGATTGTTTAAACATGTTTAAACATGTTTAAACATGTTTAAACAATCATAATGTATTACTATTGCATATCACTGGATTCGGGAAAGTCTAGAGAATCTTTTTATGTAAAGAACAATACAATATCTTTTATAATAACATCACAATATTCGTTCAAAGTTGAAAAATAGGTCATTTTTTCAAACTCAAATTTCTCAAAAACTGTGCGTCTAAGGAAAAAATTAAGGACAGTTTCGGAATCAGCGCGAAAAACTCTATAAGAATCGTATCGTGAGAATCGAAAAGATTTTTGGCTGTTGGACATTGTAATCAATCAGGACCCAAATCAAACATAGTAATGTATCGATGTCATACTAATACATAAGTATGGTATGTCCAATTTTTGTAAAATTTTAATTTTTATATGCAATAAATAATTCTTGACTGTTTTTTATGCTGAATAGATGTCACAGACGTATCTACGTTACAAATGTATATAAAACAATATTTTTTTATAGGTTATATGTCCCCGAATCTATTAGTTTGGTTTAGTGCAGTGGTGAGCAACCCGCGGCGTATTGTGGGCCAAAAGTGGAAACGTAAGACTACGCGCGGGCCGCAACCGGCAATGAACGAAATATTAAATACTTTGTTGCGTCGCGCCGCGCCGGATTCCGGCGGGCTGCAGGCAGTTTGCTAGCGGGCCAAATGCGGCCCGCGGGCCTGCGGGTTGCTCATCACTGGACTTTAGAGCATCTTTTTCGGAAACACTAAGGGCTCATTCAGACACGGCGGAATCCGTGCGTTTTCGACCGCGCGGACCTTATTTACATTAGCGTCTATGTATTCGTTCACACGCATCAGCGCGGTCGAGCAATCAAAAACAAAAATCGCGCTGTTTCCGCCGTGTCTGAACTAGGGCTGAATGAAGACGTACAACATTTATGCGGTAAGCCACTAATACGTATTACTAATTATACATATTATTACATATACCATACATAGAACCGAACTAAAGCCGATACAGAACCAAAAAATATCAGTTGCAGAACTGCAAAACCGATGTGAGACCGATACGGGATATTATAGGTTCTGAAGTCTGAAGAACCGGAACCGAAACCGAAATCCAGAACCGAAAAATAACAGTTATAGAACCGTTATAATATCGGTTCTCAGGAACCGTAACCGTAACCGATATAAGCCAGAACCGATATTCTCATAACTGTTATAACATTTTTTCGGTTCTCATAACTGTTTCAAGAACCGGAATCGATATCATAACTGTTTTCACCCCCTGCTCGCACCACCCTTATCCTGATCGTCCTTATCAAAAACTCCCTCTCTACGGAATCACATAACGCTTCCAGATCAACGAACATTATAATCAACCTCCTCTTCTTCCTCCTCACCTGCCTGTTCACCAGATAGTTTAATACATATGTATACAGGGACCAAAAATAACAGTCATTCTAAAATTTTGTACGATAAAAATCATTAATAAAAAGTCGATTATTATTGAAATTTAAGATAATCTACACAAAATATAAAGAAAAAAATTCGGAGAACAAAATGATTAAAAATATCGATTTTTATACTTTTTGGTTACAAGTAACAGTTATTAGTGTCCAAAAACACTAATCGAGGGATCGTCCTCGATAACTGTTATCGATTAAGAAAAACTTATTCGATCGCTCAAAACATTTATCAATAAGAGAAGTTTATTTCGATCGCTCATAACAGTTATCGATGATCAAATTTCTTTTCACTTGTTCATAATAATTATTGATGAGAAAATTCATTTCGGTTGCTTATTTAATTCTTGGGTTGTCTACTCTTTTTCGGATGGAGCAAACCTGTGAAATTCATTGAGAAGGTTTCGTACAACAAGACGAAATAACAAAAACAACGAATTAAGAACAACATAAAATCTGCATGTTGACTGCCTTTGTTCACGGATGACTCTGTTCCACTCGGGAAAAACGTATCGATATAGACGAAAATATTATAGATTACTGCAAAAATCAGAAATATAGACTCCCATATTTATCAAAACTACATAGTATACACAGAGTTGGGCAAAAAATTTAATTAGATACAAATTTCGGATCACGGATCATAGATAGAAAATTTTGAATTAGTTACTCCAAGATAAAGATACAAAGTAACTTGTATCCGAAGTTGAATTAGATACTTTCATATCCGAAGCAGAAGGATCCGAAGCTACGGATACATTTATAACTAGTTAAATATCTAATTCAAAGATCCTTTCGGATCCTTCAAGATCCTTTCGGATCCTCCAAGATCCTTTTGACCAGCTCGAGGCTTGAATGAACACGTTCCGAGGCCCGAGGGTCGGGCCCCGAGGCCTGAGCCCAGAATACAATAGAAGTACAATAAACACGGCCAGGGGATTGCCCGGCCGTGTTTATTGCACCACTTGGCCAAGGCGCCCCAGCCAACTCGTCGCTTCGTCGCCATAGCACCGATGATGCAGCAAAATTTTGATTTAGATACATTTTACCACGTTTTTTCAAAGATATCTTCACAAATAAAGGCAGTAAGCAGTGGCCGAATTCTATCGCGTTTAGACTTTTTTGAATCGGAAGAACGCCACGATTGGCCCGTGCCACTTTCGTGAGGGCATTACGAAAAAATAAAAATAAATTTTTTAAAAATACCACGTTTTTAAAACGGACTAAAAAGTATAAAATAAAATTTTTAAAAACGCCGAGTTTAAAAGACCGACTAAAAAGTATAAAATAATTTTTTCAAGCCCCATACAGATTCCTAACCCCTGAAAATTTTTGATTGTGAATTTCTAATAGCTAAGAAAATACTTGTAAGATTTAAAACGAAAAACGTGGGGCGCAAGATAATATATAGTAAGGAGTGTAGAGAGTAGCTGCCGCTGAGAAATCTCGTACAACACTTCATATCATTTGCATTGCAATAAAGTTGCTAGTGATTTAGTGTTCATGTATCAATTATCTATTGCATGCGCCCCGCGTTTTTCGTTTTAAATCTTACAAGTATTTTCTTAGCTATTAGAAATTCACAATCAAAAATTTTCAGGGGTTAGGAATCTGTATGGGGCTTGAAAAAATTATTTTATACATTTTAGTCGGTCTTTTAAACGTGGCGTTTTTAAAAATTTTATTTTATACTTTTTAGTCCGTTTTAAAAACGTGGTATTTTTAAAAAATTTATTTTTATTTTTTCGTAATGCCCTCACGAAAGTGGCACGGGCCAATTCGTGGCGTTCTTCCGATTAAAAAAAGTCTAAACGCGATAGAATTCGGCCACTGCTTACTGCCTTTATTTGTGAAGATATCTTTGAAAAAACGTGGTAAAATGTATCTAAATCAAAATTTTGCTGCATCAGCGGTGCTATGGCGACGAAGCGACGAGTTGGCTGGGGCGCCTTGGCCAAGTGGTGCAATAAACACGGCCGGGCAATCCCCTGGCCGTGTTTATTGTACTTCTATTGTATTCTGGGCTCAGGCCTCGGGGCCCGACCCTCAGGCCTCGGAACGTGTTCATTCAAGCCTCGAGCTGGTCAAAAGGATCTTGGAGGATCCGAAAGGATCTTGAAGGATCCGAAAGGATCTTTGAATTAGATATTTAACTAGTTATAAATGTATCCGTAGCTTCGGATCCTTGTGCTTCGGATACAAAAGTATCTAATTAAACGTCGGATACAAGATCCTTTTGGATCCGAACCTTAAGATCACGGAACTTAGTTACTTATCTTTTAGTTGGATCTGGATTTAGATACGTTTTGACTTAAATACTGCGCAACTCTGAGTATACATAATTCACGCTGGGCCCGCAACTCAGGTTGGGCGTTGAACGAGCCTTTTCTGCTCTAAAATTAACGCTAGATGATTTGCGATGTATTTTGTCAGGAGAAAATTTGGAAAAACTCATGTTTGTTACATTAAATTTTGATTGTAGCAATTAATTTTATGAATAAAAACCGATTAATAATCGTTAATCGCAATTAACGATTAAAGTAGAAATTTAATCGTTAATCGCAATTAATTGCGGTTAACGATTGAAGTAGCAATTTAGTCGTCAACCGTTAATTAAATTTTTGTCCAACTCTGACCTGAAAGATAGTAGACAGTCGAACTGATGTCCCCCAATTTGAACATGGTGAGTATACAAGAAGTATATCGAAATATGGAGGACGATACGCAATTTTTACGACGAATTTGATTCTCTATACAGGGTGTCCCAAAACTCCTTCAAGTCCGGGAAATGGGAGGTTCCTTAGGTCATTTGAAGCAACATTTTCCTTTGCACCAATGTCAACCGCGGCTTTGTTTAGGAGTTATTAACGAAAAACACTGACCAATCAGAGCGCGCCCTGGGCCGCCGCGCCGCGCCGCGCTCGCATCAGAGCGTTGGTGGTACGCCGTGACATCGCAACGAACAAGAGTTTCTCGATTATGTGAATGCTCTCCGATTTCGATGAGCTTTGGATATGTGGTCAAGACTATTATTCTGAACAACATTTCTCTTTAGAATTTGTGGCTGTAGGCTTCAGTTTACGAGATTATCGCGAGAAACTTTACTTGTAAATTCATTATGGGTGTTCATGATAACGGACACGGCCTGCTAATGTCTCCGAAACTAAAGCCGACCGTCAACCATTTCAAAGGAAAAAGATATTTAAAACGTCGAGTTTTATAACATTATTTCAAGGTCATTGAAATCGATGAAGACCCGGATCATCCTTACCCGACTTACGGCAACTTTACCCGAACGAGAAAAGAGGCAGAAACTGATTGTTTTAAAAACTCACTTATTCAGCCGTAA
Source organism: Lasioglossum pauxillum (assembly GCA_933228785.1). Taxonomy (NCBI): domain Eukaryota; kingdom Metazoa; phylum Arthropoda; class Insecta; order Hymenoptera; family Halictidae; genus Lasioglossum; species Lasioglossum pauxillum. Next base: position 32,489,546 of record OW121703.1, read on the forward strand.
ATCCATTTGCTGCTTCGAAATGTGTGTCACTGGGTCACTCGGTGACGAACTGCACAGATGTCTTCGGGTATACGGCAGTAACGAAAGGTAAGGGACGTACGGCCAGGTCGACGAACTGCACAGCCGGTGGTAGATAGTAATAAGGCCTAAGGGATGCACGGTCAAGTCGACGATCCAGAATTTCATTTTCACTTTCGAATCGATAAGTAATTCGTATGTTTATTTCATACAGATGCCTTGAAATTTGTCCACTCTCACAATCACTGTTCACATTTGTCTACACGCATAGTTATGCACTAATAATAATTTCCATATCCCTTGCACTGCTGCACAAATCACAACAATCAGGTAATGCAATCACTAGACTGCGGATTTCATGCATTTGTAGCAAACATGAGTAGGTACATTTTAAGACAGTAGGGAGATTAAAATAATTTCAAAACACCTATGTATTATTTTCAACTTCTTAAAGTGATCACAGTAAGAATCAAATATCTGTCTGACTGCTGTCCCTTGTAATAGCGGCAACCAACTTTCATTTTGCATAAAGATCCGCCGTCTAGTGATTAGTTTAAATATCACTATCAAAACACAGCTAATAGCAACCGTTAGCTTTGAATTGACAAATCTTTGGAGATGTTCTCTCTACCGCGGCTCGAACGACACTGATTTTCCGCAATATTTTTCTAAAGATTTTAGGAAGGGCATTTAGAGTGTCGAAATTCGAAATGCACGCTGTAGCACAGTTACGAAAACGACGGGACGGTTAGACGAAAAACAGGATACGAGAAGGACCGCTGTAAGATTTATGGCAATCACATGTTTAGTTTCTCCTGCAGATTGATACGCAGGGTCGATGGGTAACCATTCGAAAACGTCGTCTGTCCTTCTTTTAGAAAGCTTCTTAAGAAGGTATAGGACAATAGGGATCCTACGCTGACCTGACATTTTTACCCCTTGCTGGGTGAAAGGACCGATGACGTTTTCGAACGGTTACCCATCGACTCTACGTACCAATCTGCAGGAAAAACTAAACATGTGTTTGCCATAAATTTTACAGCGGTCCTTCTCGTATCCTGTTTTTCGTCTAACCGTCCCGTCGTTTTCGTAACTGTGCTACAGCGTGCATTTCGAATTTCGACACTCTAAATGCCCTTCCTAAAATCTTTAGAAAAATCTTGCGGAAAATCAGTGTCGTTCGAGCCGCGGTAGAGAGAACATCTCCAAAGATTTGTCAATTCAAAGCTAACGGTTGCTATTAGCTGTGTTTTGATAGTGATATTTAAACTAATCACTAGACTGCGGATATGGCAATTATTATTAGTGTATAACTATGTGTGTAGACAAATGTGAACAGTGATTGTGAGTGTGGACAAATTTCAAGGCATCTGTATGAAATAAACATACGAATTATTTATCGATTCGAAAGTGAAAATGAAATTCTGGATCGTCGACTTGACCGTGCATCCCTTAGGCCTTATTACTATCTACCACCGGCTGTGCAGTTCGTCGACCTGGCCGTACGTCCCTTACCTTTCGTTACTGCCGTATACCCGAAGACATCTGTGCAGTTCGTCACCGAGTGACCCAGTGACACACATTTCGAAGCAGCAAATGGATTTACGGCTGAATAAGTGAGTTTTTAAAACAATCAGTTTCTGCCTCTTTTCTCGTTCGGGTAAAGTTGCCGTAAGTCGGGTAAGGATGATCCGGGTCTTCATCGATTTCAATGACCTTGAAATAATGTTATAAAACTCGACGTTTTAAATATCTTTTTCCTTTGAAATGGTTGACGGTCGGCTTTAGTTTCGGAGACATTAGCAGGCCGTGTCCGTTATCATGAACACCCATAATGAATTTACAAGTAAAGTTTCTCGCGATAATCTCGTAAACTAAAGCCTACAGCCACAAATTCTAAAGAGAAATGTTGTTCAGAATAATAGTCTTGACCACATATCCAAAGCTCATCGAAATCGGAGAGCATTCACATAATCGAGAAACTCTTGTTCGTTGCGATGTCACGGCGTACCACCAACGCTCTGATGCGAGCGCGGCGCGGCGCGGCGGCCTAGGGCGCGCTCTGATTGGTCAGTGTTTTTCGTTAATAACTCCTAAACAAAGCCGCGGTTGACATTGGTGCAAAGGAAAATGTTGCTTCAAATGACCTAAGGAACCTCCCATTTCCCGGACTTGAAGGAGTTTTGGGACACCCTGTAGATGTATGATACAAAAGGTAGCTTATTCCATTTAAAGGAAGAAGGTTACCTTGAAATCTCCAAAATGCTTTGATCCATATAAAAAATGTTTGTATTAGAATATTTCCCCCTCAACACCATGCATGTTTTCTGTACGTCATTTTTTCATATTATGACAAATAACGGAAATATTCAAGATGATCAAAGTTATTGATCCACCCTGTATACGCTAATGATGCAAATGATTACGTTTTTTGTTTGAAGAAAGACGTGTATTTAAAAGAAAATATGTTTTAAAATACTGAATCATAAAGAGATAATAGTCCCTTATTATTGCGGTGACGTATCAAGAGTGGGGATGACGTCAGGTATCACCTTCGTTGTTGAAAAAATCGAATTGACTGGAATTGACGGCACTTTTGAAGTTCTCCGCGGCATTCTTAACGAGATCGAGTACTTCCTCCACGGCCTCTTCCACCATCATACTTTTACGATATAAATCTACCGCTGCGAGTCTGCATATTTCCTCAGTCTTCTCCACGAACTCCTCTATCGTCCATGGCTGGTCAGACTCTGGTAGCATGTGCAACGTGATCTTTTGCATACTTGATAGAACCTCTAGAATCCTTATGGCAAACGAAGTTTTACGTTTCAGAATTTACACATAGAGGATGAATCGGAACATGTAGCAAGTACAGCAAAAGTTACCCTTCTAAAAGTAATCGAATATTATGTGTATATGAATTTTTCTCATATTGGTTTAGTGCAGGAATGGCCAACCCAAATGGTTTCACGAGCCACTTTGATGACGCGTAACGTTACAGCGGGCCGCACTTTAGGTAAACATTAGGGTGTGCGGGTACCCGAAATTTCGGGTTCAGGTCGGGTCTGGTCCCGAAAGTTTGCAATATTCGGGTACCCGATGGTGTTTTAGAGTTATTTAAATCGAAATATCTCGTGAACTACTAACTTTTCGACATACATAGGTTAGTACTTTTTTATAACGAATGTACAGCTGCATTGATTGACGTATTAAAAAATACGTCATTCCATTTTAAAAAAAAACGATGACCTTGAAATCTTGTAAAAAAATTACCTTGAAATTTTTTCCCTTACACCGTTACATGTGGCCCTTCGAAATCGCGGGTGCTCGAAGTTTATAAACTTTCGGGATCCCGACCCGACCCGACCCCAGGCTCGGGTACCCGAGATTTCGGGTACCCGCACACCCGTAGTAAACATGCTTTTAAAAAATGTAATACAAATACAAAATGAATAAAACTTTATTCTTATACTATGATTCAATATAATTAACTCTCGAGTCTTAATTAATGAGATACAAGGTGTTTAGCTACAGGTGGGAGAAAATTTAATGGGTGGTTCTCGACGATAATATAAGACGAAAATGAAGAATAAAAAAATTGCGATTTCGGCTTCGTTATTTAGTTATTAACAGTTATAAATCTGCCCAAAAAGCGGCAACTTTCCAACAGAGGTGCACGTTACGTACGTTACACAGGTGCACGACAGTCTCGTAATAAGTGACAAATGTATGCATACCTTGGTTCTCATTTGGGGCCCCAGCGAGGTGAAAATGTTTAAAATATCGTTGAACGATATTGAACCTACCTACTCGTTAAAATCCACAAGGGCATTTCTAATATTCGCCCTATGGAATTATCGAGTAGAAGGGGTCAATGCCCTTTCACTTTTAAATTGTTCTCACGCATATCCACAAATCCTTATCCTGTACTATAATTGTGCATAACACCGTACTTAATACACTGGAACAAACCACGTATGTGCTCTAGCACTATTTACAATATGTATCATACACGCGCACTACGAGTTTACTGAGGGGAATGAAGAGAATGTAGAGAACTGGTAATCCTTTAATGTTGAAGCACTGCACTTTATTGAACTTGATTTACGTCGCGAGACTCGCTCACAGACGGAACGGACATCTTGAGGTCGTGTGATTTCTGCGAACGGAAAACCTTCGTAGCGTGCGAGAAGAATCGTCCGTACAAGCTAGCATCCGTATGCTCACCAGCACACTGATTCAAGACAGCTGATGAGGTCGATTCCAGGTCGATAAAACAAATGAAGATCTACAGCAAACTACCGCCCAAACATCGCGCGTTGCTATACCAATACATTGTCTACCCTGTTTTCACGAATCTCATGTGTGTGCCATTGATCACATCAGCTTTCTTGAATCAGTGTGCATACGAATGCTAGCACCCGTCGAAGATTTCCGTTTGCAGAAATCACACGACCTCTAGATGTCCGTTCCGTCTGTGAGCGAGTCTCGCGACGTAAATCAAGTTCAATGAAGTGCAGTGTTCCAACATTAAAGGATTACCAGTTCTTTACATTCTCCCCATTCCCCTCAGTAAACTTGTACTCTCTGTAAACTCGTAGTGCGTGTGTATGATATTTTAAATAGCATACGTGTGGTTTGTTACTGTGTATTATGTACGGTGTTATGAACGGTGCAGATTAAGAATTTGTGGATATGTGTGAGAAGAATTTAAAATGAAACCTGGGCGGGTATTAGAAATGCCCTTGTGGATTTTAACGAGTAGGTAGGTTCAATGTCGTCCAACGATTTTTTAAACATTTTCACCTCGCTGGGGTCCCAAATGAGAACCAAGGTATGCATGCAGTTGTAGCTAAACACCCTGTATAACTTATTGGGATCTACAAAATACATTTGTTATAAATTTCCGTCACAAGTCTAAATAAAGAAGTTGGAAAGAGCGAATTTCGCTACTTTTTCGTGATTTTCTCTCTCGTAAAATAATACTTTCAGCTTTTCAGAAAAATTGAAGTAGCTTGGTCGATTGATAAGAAAAGTTATTCTGGCTTAATAAGTGTGCCATGCATTTTGTGAGTGACTGTATCTAATATATTGCATCACGTAAGTATGCGGTTATAGTGGAGCAGCGAGGTGAGCTGTGTCGTGAACAAAAACGAGGAACAAAGAAAATACATACAGTGGGTGTACAAAGTATTCGTACACCTTTTAAAAACTAATAACTTTTTTATAACTGTACCAAACCACCTCATTTTTTATAATCAATTAGTAGCATTGGTTTACGAAATGATATGCAAGAAAGATTTTCCAAAAATTATAATTTACAAGGTTACATGCAGAAATAAAAACTCCATTTTTCAAAACTTTTTTATTTGGGCCCTAATGAAAATTTAAAATATATGTTTTGTAGATCCATGTTAATTATACACATGCTGAAGATTTCATCGAAATTGGTTGACGCAGGAAAAAACGACACGCATCGAAAGATGTACGATTCTGTGGATTTTAAGCAGAAATTGATTAAATGTCGTGTAAAACTACGATTTTCACAATATTTAACCGCTTCCAGCTCGTGTGTATGTTAATCGATTTCGATGAGATTACACTGTCCAACAAATTTCAATTTTTTTTATGTTCCCTAATTACTGTTGGGTCTTTCTTATAGAGTTTTTTGCGCTGATTCCGAATCTGTTTTTAATTTTTTTCCTATACGCACAGTTTTTGAGGAACATGGCTTTGAAAAAAAACATATTTTTAAACTTTAAACAAATATTGTGATGTTATTATAAAAGATATTGAATTGTTCTTTGCAGTAAAAGATTCTGTAGACTTTCCCGAATACAGCGATATCCAATATTAATACATTATGATTGTTTAAACATGTTTAAACAATGATTAAAGACAGAGAGACACCACTTTTGCACCAATTTTTCAGGATATTTTTCAATTTATCTCAAAAAATAAGGGTAAGCGGAAAATCGAACTATACCACTCGATAGAGCAGACTTTTATCTTGAGAAGCCACCTTGTCAAGTTTGGATCGTCGACGTTTTTTTCGAACCAGAAAGCAGAATATCTTCGCCCGACATGAGTTGCCGCCAGTGGCGCTCAGGACGAGATATGGCGCAGCGACGGGATACGGAGCGGCGAACGACCGTTGTAGTGGTGAGCGCCACTGGCGGCAACTCATGTCGGGCGAAGATATTTTGCTTTCTGGTTCGAAAAAAACGTCGACGATCCAAACTTGACAGGGTGGCTTCTCAAGATATAAGTCTGCTCTATCGAGTGGTATAGTTCGATTTTCCGCTGACCCTTATTTTTTGAGATAAATTGAAAAATATCCTGAAAAATTGGTGCAAAAGTGGTGTCTCTCCGTCTTTAATCATTGTTTAAACATGTTTAAACAATCATAATGTATTAATATTGGATATCGCTGTATTCGGGAAAGTCTACAGAATCTTTTGCTATGAAGAACAATTCAATATCTTTTATAATAACACTACAATATTTGTTTAAAGTTGAAAAATATATTTTTTTTTCAAAAATATGTTCCTCAAAACTGTGCGTATAGGAAAAAAATTAAAAACAGATTCGAAATCAGCGCAAAAAACTCTATAAGAAGGACCCAACAGTAATTAGGGAACAAATTTGGTGTTGGACAGTGTTATCAGCAAGTGTATAACTACTATAGATCTACAAAACATATATTTTAAATTTTCATTAAGGAGCCAAATCAAAAAGTTTTAAAAAGTGCCTTTTTTATTTTTGCATGTAACCTTGTAAATTATAATTTTTGGAAAATCTTTTATGCATATCATTTCGTAAACCAATGATTCTAATTGATTATAAAAAATCAGATCGATTGGTATAATTATAAAAAAGTTATTAGTTTTTAAAAGATGTACGGATACTTTGTACACCCACTGTATCTACTTTTATTTAGTATGTGTCGAAATGTTGTCACGAATGTTGGTTTGTTTTCACCGCACCGCTATCATCGATGCTCGCCGCTCCACTATAACAGCACCCTTACGGGTGCATGTATCGTTGAACATGTATGTATCGTGCATGAACATATGAAGACATTATTACATTACTCTATACAAATGTATTACAACGAAACGATTAAATATAACAGTTCCTTATGTTTAATCTTTTGATTTTTGTAAATGAATGTCGCTAATTAACTAGAGATCGATTAACTTGATAACTGTCGGTCCATACCTGTTGTCGTACACGTCGTGAACTCTCGTGATTAGAACATCAAAATCCTTGATCTGCTCCGTCGTGTTCTGATAAAAATCCTGCCACTCCGGATTGGTCCAGGTCAAGGAGACTATTCCAGGTTCCAGTAAAGTTGCGACGCGAACCAAATGCGGCAGCAAAAGCGGCCTGACTTCTAGTTTCACTCGTTTCGCCGTTGACACGAAATTATCGATCATCAATTGAAGGGAATCCGTGATCAAAGTGAAATGATCCTTCTTTGCTAAAAGCGTCAACGCCACGATCGGAATATCCAGTTTCAATTTGGCTAGACAGTCGGCCTCGCGAAGCAGAAGCGCAACGCGTCCGTCCAAGTTCACTTTGATTTTATCCGTTCTTTCGTCTATCACCAGCAAAAATCTGATCGGTACAACGAAAGCATATGTTATCCTCAGTTGTTGGTTGCGGTAAAACGGCCCACATGCGATACCGTTTATCGTACTTCACGTCAAACAGAAGTATTTGTAATTGAAGTAATTGTTAGACTCAATTACAATTACTGTAATCGTGTTAAGTATAATAATTGCAATTACTCCTTTCACAATTACTGTAATTGTAAATGTGATCCGCAATTACAATTACTGGTTGAGTCAAAGTAATTGCAATTACCAATTAAGATTACATGTAATTGTAATTTTATTTCTGCAATTTCCAAATAATTTTAATGCAATTACTTAACACTAAAATGGCACTAAAAAAAGGTAATTAGATACCTACTCAATGGAAATGTCTAAAAAGAACAAACTAAAAGCATTTGTTAGAAATATTTATTACTTATTAAATTACAACTCTTAAGAAATAGGTTCACTTGTCACTTACATTGACAATATAGTTTTCACTAGGAAATATTTATTATTTATTAAATACATTATATATTGGGAAATATTTATTATTTATTAAATATTTATTGTAGCTAATTATTTGATATTTCACAAAAACGGTTACCATTACTTTTCAAAAATGACCCTCATTTCGAAGTTGGAGTCGGATAATCGATTTGCTGTCGGAGTTTTTGTCATGGACGCAAACGATAAAAGTCTTTCAACTGGAGCTGCGGATGGTAGAGCAGTATTATTTATCCGAAAAATAATTACTAATTTATAACTGAGCTTTAGTTTATTTTCCACATTCAGCATTGGCTCTGCCACCGTCATCCGCGAATTCAAAAAGATTCAAATATTGCACAGATGCGCTATCTCCGCCCTCCAAATAGCATAATAAATAATAAATATTTCCTATTGAAAACTACATTGTCAATATAAATGACAAGTGAACCTATTTCTTAAGAGCTATAATTTAATAAATAATAAATATTTCCTAACATATGCTTTCTGTTTGTTCTTTGTTTGGGATTGGCGGAGCGTGTCGGCACCGTGAACGCGTCGATTTACTGCGCCGCCGAGCTATTGGCGGACCCGCACGTAACCGCGAGATCGAGAGTCGATAAGCAGCTCGCAGTAGCTTAGACCAGCACCGTCGGACGTCGATTGGGATCGATTATCGACCCCAAAAAGGGGGAATAACTATTGGCGGATCGCTCTATCGATCTGCCAATCAGTAGTTCGACGGTTACGGTAAACTGCCAGCTGTTCGACTCCGATCTCAACGTTCGGCAATCGTTACTAATCTTGCTCACGAGAAACGTCGCGCGTCTTCTTTGACCGGTTTTCGCGAGTGAGTCGATTCATTCTTTCGGAATTCACGGAAGCTACTCGTGAATATCGCTAACAATCTACAAAGATAAAAACCACTTGTCATTATCTATCGCTCTTTATTGTACGTTTCGAGCCAAAACGAGCTTGTGTTTTGGCTTGTTACATATCATCTTTTTGTACATAGTTCGTTGACATTTTGAAGGAACCCTAGTTGGGGAAATAAAGTTAGTTCGACGTGAAGTGACTTGTTCTACCCCTTCTAATCCGAAACATTCTTTTTAGGCATTTCCATTTAGTAGGTATCTAATTACATTTTTTTAGTGCCATTTTAGCGTTAAGTAATTGCCACTACCCATTACAATTACTTGTAATTGCAACTACCAATTACAATTACATGTAATTGTAATTTTATTTCTGCAATTTCAAATTACAGTAATTGGCAAGTAATTGTAATTGTAATGGAAATTACATTTTGTTCAACTCTGTATCGCGCCGACCCACAGTGGTCCCGGAGCCCGCTTTCTGTGGCCAAAATTCAATTTTTCGACTTTTCAACAAAATTTCTTTTTCTTTCGAACAAGGACATTTTGAAATCTCGAAATTCAAAATATATAGTCCTTCGGATAACTTTCCGAGCAGATATAGCGTTTGGAATTCAAAATTATGAAATTGGAGGAACAACTAAATAGTTTAATTATTCCTTACACAATGCTGAAAATTTGTACTATATTTTCGTATGTGTGAGCAGGTATATTTCAGTTATTTAATGGCAATATAAGCATCTTTCTGTAGAAGACACGGGGTTGGTCAGTTATCTAAATTGGTGGAAAATTAGGAATCGCCTTTCAAGGTCCCACGCTTGCGAATAGCACGAAAAATTCGACGGGAGTGGGGACCAAAGTTGACAAAGGCGGAAAAAACAGTTCGCCGAGTCAGGAACCGTAGTATGCACTGTGAGCATTGTTAACACAATTTCTCAAATATTTCTGATGATATGAAAAAAATGTTTTGAACGAAAGTTGATCAGTATTCACTTTTCTGCAAACTTCAATATAAAATATTAAAGAAAAAATTTTTTTTTATAAAAAAATGAAGATTACCCCAATTTTTAAGTATTAACATATATTTTTTACTTCGTAATATTCTAACTGGTATCGAGACGAATCTAACGACCTATAATAATATAACATTAAACCTTGAAATAACGCTACAATAGTTTTGGCCACAAAAAGCGGGCTCCGGGACAGTGATGCCAGAAATGCGCAACATTTGACGCGCATGCGCGACAAACAGTAGCGTATCTACGATGAGTGATGATGAGGTAGCAGAGCCCTGAAGCAATTATATTGGCAGGAATGTACTGAAACAATCTGTACCGGACAAAAAGACTCCAGGACATGTCCTACGATTTACAAAATATACACTTGTTATGCATTCATTTTTCAGAATCAAATCATATACATTTTTTAAAATTCTGCGGGGTGCTCAAGGTACCCCATTTCATCGAGAATCATACTATACTGAATCTAATCGCCGCGCATGCGCGTGAAATGTTGCGCATTTCTGGCTTCACTGCTCCGGGACCACTGTGCGATCGCGCCGAGAATTCAATAGAGAGCCGAACATAGAGAAGGACAGAATCAAATACGGATCGCGTGAAGTGTCGCCAGGTCGCCAGCAATCGAGGGGAATGAAATACCCCCTCTCTGATGACCTGTCCAGTCTACGGCACTGTCTTGCGCCGCGCACGCGCAACGTGTCACATATTACTCTTCTCTGGTCTCAGAAAGGTGGTACCTTGTATTCTCCTCGACATTCTGGCAGTGTCGCCAGTTGATGACCAAACGGTCATCAATTACTCTCCTCCTTTTCCCCTTCCACTATCCCATTCCAGCACCATGCGCAATGCGCACACTCCAACTCCAACGTCCCCCACTAAGACCGTACGTTACGTCACGTGCCGCGTGGTGCCGCGTGCGACTGAGGCGAGGCTTGGCGGTGGCGTCTAGAATTTCAATTTGAATTTGGTAGCCGTTAGAAGTTAGAAGTCGTTAGTCGTTAGAAGCTGTTAGCCGTTAGCCGTACCTTCAGGACGTACATAGTGAAAAGTGCTTCGTAAGTGAAAGAAAATTTTCTTCAACTGCAATAATGAGTGAGAATGCAGGTAAGTCAAATATTTAATATTCATATAATTAAAGAATATTCTCCGAAACATACGCGTAGTAAATTTTAAGGCGGTAGACTTTTTCCGCTCTTTCCGATTTTTATAGCATCCTTCCGCAATTCCTTCTTTTCGTGTGTCCTTACCTAACCTTTCTCTCCTTATTTTCCACCCCTTATTTTCCTCTCCTTACTTTCCACCCCTTATTTTCCACCCCTTATTTTCCTCTCCTTACTTTCCACCTCTTATTTTCCTCTCCTTACTTTTCACCCCTTATTTTCCTCTCCTTAGTTATTTAATAATAAATAAAAGAATAGTTACTTAGGATATATAATAATAATGAATATTTTATGTACATAGATATTGATCAGCAAGATATGGGCGACAACGAAAGCAGCAACAGCAGCAGCGTCATTCCTCCGTTCAAAAAGTCATAGTATGTACGACATTTCATAGAAAACTGGCTACAAGACCCAAAATTATCTACGTGGTTGCGGAAACATGAAGACGGACGTCCATGGTGTAGCGTATGTGAAATACATTTTAACATGAATTCTTGTAAGGGTGCGTTAATTAGACACGCAAACTCTTCTCGTCACAAGGTTAAGGTACTCGTCTACCGACCGTTGTGCCGGCAAGTCGTGTCTAGTATTGTGTCACGAGTGTAAACACTCTCGAGCACTGAAGTGAGCGAGTGAATAACAGTGTGACGTTGCAAGTCTGCGACGTCACTTCTCCGTTTGAGAAACGGTCAAACAACCGTATCGGGAGTGGACCAGACCGACCGTTAGCGATTGCGAGAACCACCCGCAGTTTTGAGCACTCCTTAAGGTAGAGGTTCGGTTCGAAGATCGCTCCTAATGCCATCTATGGCACGCGCCGAGAGCGGCTACTTTCAGGGTGTTTCACTTTTCACTTTTCACAGGGTGTTTCAGGGTTTCACTTTCAACGTGCCTAGGGAGCGACAACTACCGTAAAGGCGCCCGGCAACAGAGGATCAACAGGACGACAAAATAGTGGCCGTAAAACAAAAACCATTCCGGATCCGGAGAGGTCGCAAAGGGCACCGCCGCACACGAGTGAGGAAGCTCGGAGGCGACGATGTGGGACGAAGGTGTCACACTTGCGTAACATCGGGCATTTTGGTGGGTCCCGCCGTCGTCTCATCCCGTCTATATCTGACCCCGGCAAGGGTGGTGCGGAGGAGCGCCTGGGAGGAATCAACCTCCCCGGTCGTCATGGGCGATCGTAATTTGGTGTTTGTGGAAGGTCTGGGGCCCAAGACCTGTTCCGAAAGTTCGGTCCTGCAACTAGGAATAGTTGCGTTGCGGGTGCGCCCATAGGGAATTTCGGTAGGACGAAAGGAGTGGGGAGACCGAGAATCGATGCGTGCCATCGATAAGGATCTGCGGATCACTGTCGCGCCGATTGTCGAATGAGCTACCTCTACTTCCGAAGTCTCGCTGACTTACGTACGAATTCCGCCTAATCCAAAGTTAGTACGCATCGCGGGTGGTTTTATTTCCGCGTCATAACTGCCGTGTACCGCGAGTTCGGAACCGAAGGCGAAGGTTTCGGCCTTTCCAAGGAAATCCAGCGAGCGTAGCCGACCACGGTAAGTCGATTCAGTGATCCTCGGTTCGCGAATTAGTGTTGGCTCGGGATTTAGTGCGAGGACGAGACGAGAGCGTGTCGTCTTCGATCCATTGGTGTTAGCCGAGGCATTTGGGCCTCGTGCTTTGTGCTCGCGTTCTTTCAAAGAACGCTTTGAGTCCGGCAGAGCAGTCTCCCCCTTCGAATAGTCGGAAGTCTTCCTTAAGGAGCCGCGTCGGGAAAAGGATAATTTCGGAATTAGCGAGTCCGGTAAATCGGTGTAGATCGCGCTCGTCAATCTCGCGACAGTCCGTCGAAACTGCGCCGTCCATCTGCGTCACGCGAATTCTCGTCTCTCGTGAGACTTGCATTGTCCCGCCGTACCGTATCTTGAATCGCGTGGAAATCTCGACTAACGCGCTCCGCGATCGAACAACTATCGCCAAAGTGTACAAGGAGCGCGGGCTCCCGGGTCGCGGCCACGTGGCCGCCTCTCTGTATTTATTTTTGACTACGAATAAATTCGTTAGAGCCCTAAATTCTCGATATTATTTCCGACCTGCGAGATCCGTCCTGCCGCGAGGGCTGTCCCCGTTATTCCCTGAGTCCGAACTCCTGGCCGTTCGTGTCGTAGAATTCTGTCAGTGAGCGCGAGAAGATTCGAAGCTCGTGTTCGACTTCCTCGAACACGAGACCTTGGTGTCTGTTAGTGTGGTACTTCCGTGTACCTGGCGCCCGAACAATTATTAGTGCTCTCTCTCGAATCTTCTCGTCAGTCACCTTTGTACCGAGAGGACCGTGTCCGCGCGGCCGCGCACGGCCCGTCCTCAGCGGCTATAAATTCTCGGATGTTGATCGTTTTCGCCGGCCAGAAACCCGCGCGAAAAAGGACCACGTTACAACATATAACAGCAAAAGTACACAATGTGTACAGCAACATAATGACTGAACATAGTTTAAACCAACGATCATCAACATCAACTGAGACTGTACAATCTCAGCAAAATCAGACTCTCGTACAAGAGAATCAATTAAAAACTCAAAATGAGATTAATATTTGGAACGCCTGGCAACAATCACTCACAACCATTGAAACCTTGCAGGGTAATATCTACCAGCTAATGCAAAGGGTAAGAAGCCTCGAAAATCCAAAAAATGATGAAATAATATACTACACAGATGAAGAAGAGCTAGCGAAAGAGACAAAATGGATACTCAAGAAGAATAAAAACAAAAAACGAAAAGCATCTACGTCCCCCGAGATCTCTCCACAACAGCAATCATCAATTTCTAAACAATCAGACAATAAGTCGAAAGAAAAGAAAACATCCCTACCACCACCAGTAAATCTGGTCAATATAAATAAATACGCAACCGTACATGAAATATTGCAAGAAGCAAATGTTACTTATAGAGTAACCTCTATGACTAATGATGTATTTAAGATCAATGTGCCAGATGAAACGCAATACCGTAGTCTGATCACAACTCTACGCAATAATAATATTGAATACTATACCTATGAAGATAAACAAAATAGACCCATAAAGGTCATGGCTAGGGGCATTCATCCAACATGCCCAATAAATATGATAACGGATGACCTGAAAGAAAGAAAACTTAAAATAATAAGTGCTACCAACATTATGAAGAAAACGAAAACAGAGAATAGCATCCTCATGAAACCACTGCCGCTACATATGTTAGCTTTTGACAAATCAGAAGTTATCCAAGATATTTATGCAATTAGTAAAATTGCAGGATTGAAGGTAAAAATTGAACCTCTACGCAAGAAAACTACCCTCATCCCGCAATGTAAAAAGTATCAGGCGTATGGACACACCCAATCCTTCTGCAATAAAGAAGCGAGGTGCGTAAAGTGTGCAGGACGGCATGCTAGTAAGGATTGTAAGTCAACCAAACTTGCAAAAGCTAAATGCGCCAACTGTGGAGAAGCCCACCCGGCAAACAATAAAGGATGTCTAGTGGCGTAAGAACTCCAAAAACGGAGAGAAAAAATGCTACAAGGGAGAAAAAAAACAACCCGAGAATAGCTGTTGTCCAAGAAACAACAGTAGTAGAGAAAACTCAACAGAATTTCCCTACTCTACCTAAGACTGCTCCAACAAAGCAAAGTAACGCGGCTGGAGGGAGCAGCTATGCACAAATGGTAAAAAACAAGCTGCAACAAAGCTCGACAGAAGAAACAAAACTGGACGCAATAAATAATACGTTGCAAACAATCCTAGGCAAAATCAACGAACAAGAAGAGTCTATCAAAATTATATTAAGCAGAGTTAAAAAACTTGAAACTAGCAATAAGGCAGCGGCCAAGGATAACAAATAAAAATGGAGTCCATTAGAATAGCAGCCTGGAACGCAAATGGGCTCCTCCAGCATGCCCATGAGCTAGAACTATTCCTCTGGGATCAAAAAATAGACATCTGTCTAATTTCGGAAACACACTTTACTAGAGAAAACTATCTGAACATTAAAGGGTAGCTAGGAGACCATTTCATAATTGGAGGCGACTTTAATGCCAAACATACATTTTAGGGGTCGAGACTCATCACCACCAAAGGCAAGCAGCTGTACGAAGCAATGGAGCAAGCCAAATGTGTATGCCATTCTACTGGTAAGCCTACGTATTGGCCATCAGACAGCAATAAAATACCAGATCTAATTGACTTCTTCATACTGAAAAGTATATCACCCAACTACATCAGTATTGAAGACGATAATGACCTGTCATGAGACCACTCTCCGATTATTTTGACGATAAGCGAGACAATCATCAACAAATCACATTTACCGTCACTAACGAACAAACAAACACATTGGGTTGGATTTAGAGCTGAACTGGAAGAAAGTATCAAATTGAACGTTCCACTAAAAACAATTGAACAACTGGACTCAGAAGCAGAATTGCTCATTGTTAATCTACAACAAGCGGCATGGAACAATACTCCAATCCCAAAAAATAAAACAATAGGAATAAATTACCCAAAAGAAATCAGAGAGCTTGTCTCAGCGAAACGCAAAGCACGAAAAAATGGCAACAAACCAGGGCACCTGCAGACAAAACACTGCTCGATCGACTAAACCTACAACTTAAACAGGATATCCAAGCTGTCAAAAATGAATCATTTTCTGAATTTCTAAGGAGTCTAACAGACGAAAAAGATACTGACTACTCCCTCTGGAAGGCGACTAAGAGACTTAAACGGCCACAAATCCAAAACCCGCCTATTCGTAAAGAAAATGGTGGATGGGCATGGAAAGATAGCGAAAAGGCAGAATTATTTGCTGAGCATTTAGCAAATACCTTCCAACCACACCCTGCCGATGGCAATGAAATCCTACCTGTGATAGATAGTCTAGAAGATAGGGTTATAGATCCTATGACTCCGAGTGAAATTGCCAAAGAGATTCAAAAGAACCTCAGTACCAAAAAGGCTGTGGCCTAATAATAATGCTCAAAGAACTGCCAAAAAAAGGCATAATGAAATTGACACACCTATTCAATGCAGCGCTGCGATTACAATACATGCCGATGCAATGGACGGTTGCAGAAGTTATTATGATCCCCATACCGGGATCCCCATACCGTATCTCACACCAATCTCATTACTACCAATCATATCCAAGTTGTTTGAAAAGCTGCTTTTAAAACGCCTCAAACCAATTATTGAGGAAAAGCAACTTATCCCGACTCACCAATTTGGATTTCGAAATAAGCACTCGACCATAGATCAAGTGCGCCGCATCACCGATGTAATTGAAAGAACTTTGGAAGAAAAAAAATATGTGCAGCCATATTTTTGGACGTGGCCCAAGCTTTTGATAAAGTATGACACGAGGGCCTCGAATACAAACTAACTAAGAATCTGCCTAAAAAGATGATCAAATTCTTATATTATATATCTCCGCTCGTCAATTCAGAGTGAGATACGGCGAAGAATATTCATACTAATACTAAGAGATATTGCCGCAGGTATACCACAAGGGAGCGTCCTTGAATATTGTACCTGCTCTATACTAGCGACATCCCTAAATGTGATGGAGTAATAACAACTACCCAGTCAACCAGGCGTGTCGAGCCACATCTCGAGCCCAACGGCCGGAGGACACAAAGCGGCCATTACAGTGGTCGAACGTCGCTCGAAGCTAACCTAAGCACACGACGACTAGATTGTGTCCAGGGCACAAAAGATCGTGTGGGCTCGTAGTTTTGCCTCGACACCATCCCGGCACAAGTCGTTCTCGGCACAATCCTGGCCGATCGAGCCGTTTGAAAAGGGCAGCACGGTCGCACTAATGTGGCGAATACCGTTAGTTATACAGAGCACTCTCCTTTTTACTTATTTTGTGCACATGCAAGGAGGGAAAACGAAATAATAATGATCATTCAATCAATTAATGAGGTTTATTATTTCGTTTTCTCTCCTTGCATGTAATAATCATGTAATAATAATAATGGCATTCGCCACATTAGTGCGACCGTGCTGCCCTCTTAAAACGGCCCGATCGGCCAGGATTGTGTCGAAGACGACTTGTGCCGGGGTAGTGTCGAGGCAAGAATACGAGCCCACGCGATCTTTTATGGCATGGCCACAATCTAGACATCGTGTGCTTAGAATAGCTTCGAGCGACGTTCGGCCACTGTAATGCCCGTTTGGTGGCCTCAGTCCACTGGGCTCGAGATGTGCCTCTCGACACGCCTGGTTGACTGGGATTAGATGCCAAGCTCAAGTGGAAAGAACATGTCAAGAAAAAACGCGATGAGCTTTGCATTAGATTCAGGAAAATGTGGTTGCTTGGGCGTCATTCCGAGCTATCTCTGCACAATAAGCTATCGTTGTATAAACAAATTTTGAAACCAGTTTGGACCTATGGAGTGCAACTGTGGGGATGCACAAAGAAATCCAATGTCAAAATTATACAAACCTTTCAGAACAAAGTACTTCGAAGCATTGTCAACGCTCCATGGTACATCAGAAATGACGACATCCACAAGGACTTAAAAGTGCCTACGGTCAGTGAGGAAATTAAACGGTTCGCGAGAAAACACGAAACTAGACTATATGAACACGAGAATGTCGAAGTGCTACAGTTACTCGACAACAGTGGACTTATTCGTAGATTAAAAAGGATAAAAGCATTTGAACTAGTGTAGCTTAAGCTAAGTGAACTTAGGGTATTTAAAACATGTTTAAGAAGTGTTTAAAACATATGTGGAGCACGCCATTTGGAGTACATACATTAACCGCGAAGACTTACCTAGATTTAAGCCTTTAGACCTAGATTTAAGTAAGAATTGTTCTAACCAAATTGCTAGATAGTGGAAACTAGTTGCAATGTATGCGCCAAGTGCGTAATAATAAAAAAAAACAACAAGGTCAAGGTTAATATGCAACAAAAACAGCAATAGCAGGTACAAGTTCAGATTTAGTAGCCAAAAATGAAACAAAAATATTAGAAATTAGATATTGTTTATTTTCTATCCGACACAACGTTAGTTTTGAAACGCTTCAATCATAATATATATATATATTATATATATATATATATATATATATATAATAATAGCAATTATACATACATAATAACAATATTATAAGTTCAAAATTTCCATCACTTTTATCCATAAAATTAGGTAGAACCAAAATTAGAGCTATAATTAAAAATGTTATAAATAGGTCTATAGCTTTAGATATACAAAACCTAGTGTTGGCGCATCAGGGTTAGAGTAAATTATAAAGTACTATTCATAGTTTATTCACACGCTATACACACATAAGAAAGTATAAATGGAAAGCAGTAATGATAATATTATACAGTATCACTGGCAAAACGCGGTCGCATGTCTCGACCGTTACGACAAGAACGCAAGTGCGCAAGTACCGAATAACCAACGTTATGCGCGATGCAGCGAGCGAAGCGACGCGCTACGGCGGGCCCCAACATTACTCGCAGCGGGAATTATAACCCAATTACAATCCCCCACTTTATAATTCGTTCGCGGATACTAATCCTAATCTCTTAGTGGCTTCTGAATGCAGATTTCTACCTAAAGCCTTTGTCAGTATGTCTGCCTTGTTATTGGAAGAAGCAACATACTTCAAACATACGACATCATCGTCTATAACCTGTCTCACGTAATGGTACGCGACATCTATATGTTTTGTTCTTGACCGCTCTATACGATTATTGGCGAAATCAATTGCTGCTCTGTTGTCGCACCAAACCGTATACGGCGTCTTAATCCATTCTTCTAGGCTCAGCTCCTGGATGAATGACCTTGCCCATTTTGCTTCCTTAGCTGCCACTGACATGGCCACGTATTCAGCTTCCATTGTCGAAGTTGAAATACACTTTTGTTTTGACGCCCTCCAATCCACCAAATTTCCGCCAATGGTGATCGCTGTACCACTGAATGAGCGTCTGTCATCCACGTCACCTGCCCAGTCAGCATCTGTCCAGACCTCCAATACAGGTGCTCTCCTCTCGTATCTTAGCTCCAAATCGGACGTTGTGCTCAAGTATCTCAATACTCTTTTTGCCTCATTCCAATGTATCCTCCCAGGGTTGGATACGAATTGTGACAACTTTGTCAC
This sequence comes from Lasioglossum pauxillum, assembly GCA_933228785.1. Taxonomy (NCBI): domain Eukaryota; kingdom Metazoa; phylum Arthropoda; class Insecta; order Hymenoptera; family Halictidae; genus Lasioglossum; species Lasioglossum pauxillum. The sequence continues at coordinate 32,508,850 of OW121703.1, forward strand.
AGCGTAAGCTATATCGGGCCTCGTGCTCCGCGCCACATACATCAATGACCCTATTAGTTCACGATAAGGTATGTTCTTTACCTCTTCCTTTCCCGTTTCATCAATTGGACAGTCTTCTTTAGATAATTTGATTCCCGGTTCCAGTGGGGTATGAGCCGGTCGGCAGTCCGACATTCCATATGCTTTTATTAAAGATTGAATATATGCCTTCTGGTTCAGCATGAGCATATCGTCTTCCTGGCGTACTCCCACTCCTAAAAAATAAGAAATTCGTCCCAGATCTCGTACCTCGTATTGTCGACCAATATTGGTCACTATTCCATTCAGCACGGCTTCGTCTTTGGCAAATACTAATAGGTCGTCTACGTATACAACTACAAATGTGCAGAAGTCCAACTTGTACAGGCAACTACACGACGACTGCCTTACAAATCCGATTTTATGAAGATATGTGTCTAATTCTTCATTCCAATTATGACCGCTTTGCTTGAGTCCATAAATAGGTCTTCGAAGTCTTACTATCTTTGTCTTCTCGCCTCCACTAACCGTTTGCATTCTCATATAGAGCTCTTCCTTGAGACTTCCATTTAAAGGTCGTCGCTCACTAGAACGCACCGGCGCCCACCCGGCACCGCGCGGCCTTTGCTGTTTTGGATTTCTTCTATGTATTTTAATTGATGTGCGCACATCCATTTAAAATACATAGAAGAAATCCAAAACAGCTGAGGCCGCGCGGTGCCGGGTGGGCGCCGGTGCGTTCTAGTGAGCGACGACCTTAAATAGGCGCACTTTACGTCGATGTGTCTATTTTTTCATCCGTAAATTACCGAGAGAGCTAACAATTGCCTTACCACTCCGAAACTAGCTACAGGAGCGTATGTTTTATCATAGTCAACCCCTTGCCTTTGTCCAAAGCCCTGAGCTACGAGTCTGGCTTTGTACCGAGCAACTTGACCATTTTCATCTGCTTTTACTTTGAACACCCATTTACTCCCTATACATGTTTTTCCTTTGGGTAATTCTGCATCTTCCCACGTTTTAAGTCGTTCTAAATTCTCAATTTCTTCGTGAATTGCTGATTCCCAGTGGTCTGCTTGTGGTGACGAGAGGGCTTCTCCTAGGCTATTTGGCTCTTCGATTTCCGTCAAATTTAACTCTACAGTTTCCTTTGGTTTTCCCTTTCGACCATACGGATTACGTACCTGTTTCTTGCGCCTACAAATCCTCTTTTTGGATCTTGATTTATCATCCTCCCCCACTATCTTCTTACTCACATTTCTTTCATCAGCATCCAACTCGTAATCATCGTCTGACACACTAGTGTCGGTTTCGCCATCGCTCAATTGTTCGTCTGGCGATTCCTTGAGTTGTCTATTCAAATTTATTGTTTTCCTCGTCAGGTCCCTGTCTTTACTCTGGAACTGAAAACAACATGAGGTGGTGTTTCCATTTAAATACTCGAATCCCACCTTATTTTCGTCGAATTTCACATGCTTTGTGTGTATTATGTCCTTTATTTTTGGATCCCATAGTCGATATCCCATCGTCCTGTTTGAATATCCGACGAATATGCAAGTCCGCGCACGTGGATCTAGTTTTCTTCTACCTTGACTAGGAAGATGAGCATACGCCAGGCATCCGAATACCTTCATGTGCTTAACGCTTGGTCGTTTTTCTAACCAAATTCCTTCCGGTACACCATCTTGTACGTTGCTGTGTATCATTCTATTGCGCACATATGCAGCTGTGGCTACAGCTTCAGCCCAAAAGGTTTGAGGTAATTTCGCTGAAAGTAGCATTGATCTAACCATATCTAATAGAGTGCGATTGGCCCTTTCCGCCACCCCGTTCATCTGAGGTGTCTCGACACATGTCCTTTCGTGTGTAATCCCTCGATCTGCAAAAAATTCTCGAAGCCCTTTGTTGCAATATTCTAAGCCATTATCCGATCGGAAACGTTTGACTTTCCGTCCTTTTTGAGTTTCGATTTTCACTATATGCTCTTTTACTTTGTTCACTACTTCATCTTTTGATTTTAAAAATATTACTTCTATTTTACGTGAAAAATCATCTATTATGGTTAAGAAATATGTCGATCTCCATTCGACGTCACCTGCATCGGTCCACAAACGTCTGAATGAAGTAAATCCAACGTTCTTGAAGATGACTTCTCAGTAAGTCTTTTACATGGTGCTTTCGTTGATTTTCCCAAACAGCATCCGTAACATTGATCCGGATTTGTCATCCTGTCATCCAATCCATAAACGTAACCCTTCTGTGCTAATTCTGATATGCTTCTATTATTTATGTGGCAGAATTTGTGATGCCACATTCCTGGTTCGTTAACTGTTATGGAATGAAGTTCCTTTTTATCCAAAACGTGATCTTTTACATTTCCTTGTAAAACGTATAGATTATCCTATCGACGAGCTGTGGCAATAGTATTATTTGTCCTTCTATTGGTGATTTTTGCAATTCCTTCGTCAAATGTAATCATTTTTCCTTTTCTTTCTATTTGTGCTACTGATAAAAGATTTCTGCGGCATCTAGGAACATAATAAACATTTTTAAGCGTTACCTCATAATCTATGTAATTTTCTCTTGTGTTCAATATTACATCTCCAATTCCTTCAGCTATTAATGTCGCTTCATCCTTTTTAACTGTTGTTTCTGCTGTACCAATTGGTTCCGGATTGATCTGTCTGAAATTCTGAAACCAATCTTTATTCTTACATACATGATGAGTTGCTGCGCTGTCAATTAACCATGCATCTTCTAATGCAACATGGTTCACGTTTATTGACAGTATGAATGACTCTTTCTGCTGAGAATGTGCACTTTGTCTAGTGTCTACCTTTTTCCTTCGACACTGACTTGCGAAGTGACCATTCTTACCGCAATTGAAGCACTTCTTATCTGTTTTTTTGAAATTCATCTGGCGATTGCCCTTATTTACTTGATATGCTGATACTTCACCTCTTTGATGATCCTGATCCTGATCTTTTGATATACGTCTTTCGTATTCCATCAGCAACGCCTTCTTGATTTCATTGGAAGTGAATTTGACATCTTCTAAATTAGCCAGGGACATTGTTAGCGCATCATATGACTCTGGTAACCCTGAGAGCATCGCATAAGCTACATCCTCATCCTTCATTTCTGATCCAGCATCTTGTAGGTAATCAGCAATTATTTTCACTCTAGATAGATAAGAAGCCATTGTCTCATTTTCTTTTAAGCGAAGTCTAACGAACTCTCGCTTAAGCTGCATTATTCTCTGTCTAGACTTTGGCTCGTACACTTGTTGAAGGACGTTCCATGCCTCTGCTGCAGTTTTGCAATCTACTATATGTACTTGCTGATCAGGTTCAACAGCCAGTGCTATGGTTGCAAGCGCCTTTTCCATTTTACAACTAAATTGCCTTGTTTCCTCTGGAGTTGCTCCTGCCTTGAGCACTTCTTCACCAGTCACATAAGGCCATAGATCTTTTTGTATGAGGTACATTTTTGCCGAGAACTTCCATGTTCTATAATTATCCTCATTTAGACGATCTATTTTTCCGGCCTTCGAAACGCTCGCCATTTTGCACGTGTCTAAGAATTTTCTGGAACTCTAACCTCAAAACGATACCTGGGCCCATAACCTTGTTGGCGCATCAGGGTTAGAGTAAATTATAAAGTACTATTCATAGTTTATTCACACGCTATACACACATAAGAAAGTATAAATGGAAAGCAGTAATGATAATATTATACAGTATCACTGGCAAAACGCGGTCGCATGTCTCGACCGTTACGACAAGAACGCAAGTGCGCAAGTACCGAATAACCAACGTTATGCGCGATGCAGCGAGCGAAGCGACGCGCTACGGCGGGCCCCAACATTACTCGCAGCGGGAATTATAACCCAATTACACCTAGTACGAGAAAAATATTTTTCTCTTGTCATAGATGAAAGTACAGATGTTTCCAACATTAAAAATTTAAGTATTTTAATCAGATTTGTAAATAACAACCGGTTAGAAACGCACTTGTTAGATTTTATTTCAGTACAAGACGCTACTGCTGATAATATACTCAAATGTATTATAAATAGTTTAAATAACTTTAATTTGTCAATTAGTAAAGTAGTTGGGGTAGGAGTTGACAACGCCAGCGTGATGTTAGGGCGTTGCAACTTCATCATGTCTAGATTTAGGGATAGTAATGCTGAAATTTTGACATTTGCATGTTTATGTCATAGTGTGCATTTAGTTGCTGTATACGCATCTAAATATATATATACCTGATTTTGTCGATACAATGTTACAGGATATATGTAAGTATTTTTCGCAGAGGCCAAAAAGTCAGCATTGCTACATGACATGCAAAAATTAATGCAGCTAGAAGAGCGAAAGGTTTTGCGTCCATCTAAAACCAGGTGGCTAGCACAAGTAAATTGTATTGCGAGAATTCTAGACCAATGGCGTCCATTGCATGATCTATTTGCACTGGAACAGTAGATGATTTAAATAGAGATAGTATATATTGTCAATTTACACATAATTTTGTTAAGCCATACTTAGAGTTTTTGCATTATATTTTAAAACGCTTTCATGATTTTAATATCAATTTGCAGTCATCCAAAATTAAGATACACACAATTGCCAAAGAAAAATAGTCAGTATTCAGTTCTACAATTTGTTTCATCTTCCCAATATCTCAATACCAAACTTTTTAATATATGCATTGAAAAAGGTAGTTTCGAAACTTGCTATATTTATTACTTAAAAGTGTTGAAATATATTATGATTTATTTTCATGACAGTTATGATTTTACTGGAATGTAACTCAATACTCAGTACTACAGATTTCAACATTTTTTCAATATGCATAGTAAGCATTAATACTTAGCTTCACAACTGGAATTCCCACATGTTGTAATTCATTTTATTTATAATAAAGAATGTTTATAACATTATAATAAAGAACGCTTCATTTCATTAGGTAGGTAATAACCTAAAATTTGTGACATGTCATGTCGTTGCTGTGTTCCCATCACGCACGCGCGACGCGCAACGCGTCACCCACCCCCACCCAATCGCCCTCCAAAATATCTTCGCCCGACATGAGTTGCCGCCAGTGGCGCCAATGATGTGATCAGACCCACCGTAACTCGCGCATGCGCGGCCAAAACAGTAGCGTATCTACAATGACGCAGCCGAGCGGCCAGGGCCCTGACGCCTTGAGGCAGTTATTCTGGCGGGAATGTACCAGTGTTATTTCCTTGTTTTATTATGTATTCTTTTGCGTAGTTATTGCAGTGCTCTTTCCCTATCCCATCCTCAAAATAAAGAATAAGTTTCAATTATAAAAGTCTGCGTGGTGCTTAAGCTACCCGATTTCATCGAAATAGTTACGTTACTGAGGCTGAAATTGCCGCGCATGCGCGAGTTACGGTAGGTCTGATCACATCACTGAGTGGCGCTCGGAACGGGATACGGCGCAGCGACGGGATACCGAGCGGCGAACGACCGTTCTAGTGGTGAGCGCCACTGGTGGCAACTCATGTCGGGCGAAGATATTCTGCTTTCTGGTTCGAAAAAAACGTCGACGATCCAAACTTGACAAGGTGGCTTCTCAAGATAAAAGTCAGCTCTATCGAGTGGTATAGTTCAATTTTCCGCTGGACCCTTATTTTTTGAGATAAATTGAAAAATATCCTAAAAAATTGGTGCAAAAGTGGTGTCTCTCCGTTTTTAATCATTGTTTAAACATGTTTAAACAATCATAATGTATTAATATTGGCTATCACTGTATTCGGGAAAGTCTACAGAATCTTTTGCTGCAAAGAACAATTCAATATCTTAATAACATCACAATACTTGTTTAAAGTTGAAAAATATGTTTTTCTTTCAAAGCCGTGTTCCTCAAAAACTGTGCGTATAGGGAAAAAATTAAAAACAGATTCGGAATCAGCGCAAAAGCTCTTTATGAACCACCCAACAGTAGTTATGGAACAAATTTGGTGTTGGACAGTGTTATCTATTGCATACGCCCCACGTTTTTCGTTTTAAATATTACAAGTATTTTCATAGCTATTAAAAATTCGGAATCACAAATTTTCGGGACTATGTATCTGTACGGGGTTAAGAATCTGTCTGGGGATAGGAAAAATTATTTTATACTTTTTAGTCCGTTTTGAAAACGTGGTACTTTTAAAAAATTAATTTTATTTAAATAATTATTTTTTGCTCTTTAGTCTTGTGTGTGTGACATTTTCAATCGATTTTAAATATTATGATGAGATTATAACAGAGACAAGTAGTAAATTTCAGACGGTATTGCGACCGCGTCCTAGCGAAAATAAACACCGTGGTAAAATGTCAAAGATGAAGGTTCGACGGAAAATTTCGGTGTAACTGTTCTTTCGCTTGGTAAACAAACGTTATAGTATAATAATACGTAGTAACTAGTAACTTTGTAAACACAGCACGGAGCTCGAACGCACACTGAGCCAGTGTCGCCAGTTCGCCAGCAATCGAGGGGAATCAAGTACCCCCTCTTTGACGACCAGTCCAGTCTACGGCACGGGCACCGTGGTCTACGGTGTTAGTGGGGGACATTGGAGTGTGCGCGTGGTGCTGGAATGGGATAGTGGAAGGGGGAAAGGAGAAAAGTAATTGAGGCAACTTTTTGCCTAAACTGGCGATACCGCCAACAAATTAGTTTACTATTTTAATGTCAATCTCGAGTCAAAGCATTAAGGATGATTCAATCATAGATCACATGTGTGGATTTTTATGGCGCTATGAGGTCAACAAAGCTGGTAATAGTCCATTTTTGCAATTAATTGAAGATATTAAATATGTACATTCTGGAAATTAATATAAAATGTTTTCAAAATTCCAATTGTTAAACCAATTAATTGAATATCTACACTGGGAAGATTATGCGATCAGAATTAGTTAGGATTAGGTGGCAGGGGGGCGGATTCGTCCACGCCTACGAAAATACAGGAGTGGTGTCGGTAAGGTAGGAAGTGACATTGAAATGATAAAAAATTCTTTTTCAAGTCGCCAAAAATCCTTCTGACAATCATCATTTTAGTAAAAAAGGAACCTACTTCCAAACTTTTATCCAATTCTGACAACGGACGTAAACGGTTCTTCGCCCATTTTTTAATTAATTGTATCAATTTTGTTGTCTCAAAATAAAATTTTAAATTGTTCATTTGTTACTTATTTAGTAACAAAGTTCAGCTCGCTACGCCTCCTTTCCCGGCCGCGCGTCTCACTCCCCGTGACGGCTGTAGTCCTCGAGCTCAGTCGCGTACCTAATCCTGGGGACCTATTGATGCGGGTGTCGCTCTAATGCGCCACACGCAGTTCATACGGTCTGGGTTAGGTACGCGCCTGATCTGCCTCGAGGACTAGGGGCCGTCACGGGGAGCGAGACGTTCAGCTGGGAAATGAGGCGTAGGGAGCAGTGATGGTACATAAGGCGCTTTTTTCGAGTATGTGCGAGTTTCGTCAGGATCGTATGTACATCCGAAGTTTGTGGGGAACTGTGGCGGCCGTGGCGCTGCCCTACGGCAGGGGCCAAAAATTAGCGGGGCGGCCAAGGTACCCGATCTTCGTACTTGACTGAGGCCGTCTGAGGCTAGAATCGTCACGCATGCGCGAAAAAAGAGCCTTACGTACCATCACTGGTAGCGAGTCGAAAATTGGTTGCAAATCGACTGTCGTTGCCGACGAGTGACGTAAGTATACAAAGTTAGCTGTTATTATCAGTCAAATGTTGACTTGCGCAAAAACGACATTACATCCCGGTCCCCCTAATATGTATGTGCTAATCTGTGCATAATACGATACGTATAAATACTTAAATCCAAATGCATTAAAGAATGTTCGGCTAGTCGGTACCGAACGTAGCATTCCGTTTCTGAACGGATAGTATATATCAGGGGTGATCAACCTTCTGCATATCATGCGTAAATTTTTTTCACATACGAGTTCAGATGCGCTATACAACTTAAGGGAGTCTTTTCCAACAGGCGACGCTCGCGTGTGAACACACACACCGCTAGACCACGTATACATACGCGAGGATTGCAAGGGTCCGGGATTCCACTTCTGATTTCTCGATAATGCAAAGACGGGGGTTTTTAGTAGTCAAAATCGCTAGATGAAAGATCAATCTAGGGCGCTGTTTGCCTCAAAAGTCCTTCTTTTACGTTTCCGAGCTTTGCAATATTTGGCTGCATGTTGCCCGTGAGATGGCGATGCAGTCACGCCGGCGTACTAGCCTCTCCGATGGGCAACATGCAGCCAAATATTGCAAACCCATTGCTCGGAAACGAAAAAAAGGACTTTTGAGAGAAACAGCGCTCTGATCTTTCATCTAGCGATTTTGACTATTAAAAAACCCCGTTTTTGCATTATCGAGAATTCAGAAGTGGAATCCCGGAACCTTGCAATCCTCGCGTACATATAAGTGATCTAGCGGTGTGTGAGTGTTTACGGGGTAGGGGTAAGATCTGCTTCGTTTAGGGGAGGAAAAGGGATATCTCAATCACGCAACTAAATTAATTAACTTACGCTAGTTGAAAATCTAGAATCTACAATAGTGAGAAATGATCTTTTGGACGAGAGGGCGATCGCTGTCTTGAACACCGCAATTCCCATCCTATAATTATAAATTGTCAAAAAATTGCGACGAATTGATGAGTAAGAAGGCTGTATAAATTCAACTGGGAGCTCTCAGGTGTTGAAAATATGAAAATGGATTCAGTTATGGCGCCTACTACAAAAAAATAAGTGTAGACGCAAGGATCCAATGCGCCACTTGCAATCATGCAGTGTGCCACGTTTGGCGCATGCGCCACAGGTTGGCCACCCCTGATATACATCAACCTTAAATCAACGATAAACGATTTACCGTTTCAACGAATCTTCGATGACCCAGGAATTTTGATGGGTCCAGACTTCGGCAATGTCCAATTTATATTGGTTTAGAATGCTGATAGCGTGTTTATACCTTTTCTCTAATTCCGCTGTCAAGGGCAGAGTTTTTAGCACTGGGTGCCTGAACACCGATGTTGCCAATTCATCAAGATGAATTCTGTGAAGAGAAAAGATAAAGTAGTATAGTTTTCTCTGAATATTTATTAAATTATTTCTATGTCTTTCAAAGCCTGCAGGGTCATCGAGATAAATCCTAAATTTTTCCGGGCAGTTCCATAAACAAGATATACATTATTGTACATACATACAAGCCCGCGGAGGGCGTGGCAGTTAGCGCAGGTTACGTCACGTAATTCCATTCTTTATACCAGTGGTCGGCAACGACTGCACCGTTCAGCCCGATTTCGGGGCCTGCGCCTCCCGCGCGTCTCGCTCCCCGTGACGGCCACAATGCTCATGCCCGTACCGAGCGACACCGGTATCAATAGCTTTACACATTGCCACGGAGGGCGCCACGCGCATTTCATACGGTACGGGCCTGAGCACTAGGGCCGTCAAGGGGAGCGAAACGCGCGGGAAGCGCAGGCCTCGAAATCGGGCTGAACGGTGCAGCCGTTGCCGACCACTGCTATACAGAGTGAGTCCGAAGAAATATAACACTTAAATATCTCCGTTACTTTTCGTTGTATAAAAAAACTTCTTAGGACAAAGTTACACTGTTTGAAGGGCCACATGTAACGGTGGAAGGGAAACAATTTTCGGGACAATTCTTTTCTGAGATTTCAAGGTCATCGATATTTTTTTAAATGGAATGAGATATTTTTTAATACATCAATCTGCATCAGCTGAACATGTATATGCATATGTATGTCGAAAAATTAGTAGTTCACGAGATATTTCAATTTAAATAACTCTAAAACACCATTACTGTCGTACTAAGACGTTACACAAGTAAGTAAATGCTAACATCAATTTCAATTTCAATGTCAATTTTTCCATTTCAACTTCAATTTCAATATCAACTCTTCAACTTCAATTTTTCAATTTCAACTTTAATTTCAACTTCAATTTCTACTCTTCCATTTCAATTTCAATTTTTCAATATCAACGTCAATTTTTCAATTTCAATTTCAATTCTTCAATTTACACTAGCAAGTAAACGCTAACGTCTTAGTACGACAGTAATGCTGTTTTAGAGTTATTTAAATTGAAATATCTCGTGAACTACTAACTTTTCGACATACATATCCATATATGTGTTCAGGTGATGCAGATTGAGGTATTAAAAAATATCTCATTCCATTTAAAATAATATCAATGACCTTGAAATATCAGAAAAAAATGACCTTGAAAATTTGTTCACTTACACCGTTAAATGTGGCCCTTCAAACAGTGTAACATTGTCCTAAGAAGTTTTTTTGTACAACGAAAAGTAACGGAGATATTTAGGTGTTCTGTTTCTTCGAACTCACCCTGTATACCATATGACTGTGCAAACTAGCGAAAGGATATATTTTTCTGGGATTTGAATTGTTTTATTAATCCAATGACTATTCCGGATTAACCTCAACGATCCTGTACTTGTACGAATAGTTTTCTCGTTTGAATACGAATTCTGCATGATAATAATTTATTTACTTGAGGGAATTATTCCAAGTCAACCTTCCAGCGATGGCTGGCAAGTGTCTAGGCAATGGTGGATCATCTCGTTGTCGTTTAAACAATTTTAGTATCCTATCTATTTCCCTGTCGCAGTATTTCACTACTATGTTATATTTTTCGTCGAGTTTCGTTAGTGGTATTTTTTCGCTAACCTTGATAGAAAGGAACAATTTTCTTCAATAATAATGCCGTGGAACGTTAATATAATTTTATAGAAATCATTTTTCATAACACGATACTTCACTTTCTCGAACCGGGTTAAAAATCGTATACCCTGAGGCGTTTCCCAAACGTCAGCATAATTTTTCACAATGATGCTGCCAATGTTCTGTTTTAGAGCGTCGGTCTTAGCGATGAATTCATCGTAGTCAGTATCGAACACTGTATTTCTCGCATCTAGATAATCGTACGACTTGGTAGTAGCTATTGTTTCGGCTTCCTGGAAAGTTCTTATCGCATCGTCCAATGCTGTTCCAAGAATGAAAAGGAACTAAACATTTTGTTATTACAAAAAAGAAGCATCAAACTACGTTAGCGAACTAATTAAATAAGAAAAAGTTGAAAGACAAGTTGTTCGCTATTTGCATACGTAGTTTACATTAACAAATTTTCGAAAAGATGTATCATATACAGTCAGTCAAGAATGTTTCCGTACACCGTAGAAGAATTTATTTAAAGTTGCATAACTTTAAAGCAAACAGTAATAAATAAATAATTCTTGCGTTGTTATGTTCACAAACATAACATTTATTAACAGTACAAAAGAAGCTATGTTACATTTGTTTAATAACAAATAAATAAAGGCAAAACTCAACGAAAGCGAGGACAAAAAAGTTTCCGTACATGTACTATTATTATTCATAATTTGTTAACTAGTGGTCAGTTGGTTGTTTTAATTTTATCATTGCTTGCATCATCTTTGGAATTGTTTGGACTAATTGTTGTGTTATACTTGGCTGAATATTTTCAAATTCCATCAATTTTTTTTGGTTTTTATGTCTTCCTTGTTTTTAATTGTGTATTTTTTCAAATTTGGCATGTAATCCAGTAGATTTGTACCCCGGGAACCTGCAGATCGAAGTTTCGATCCTGTAGGACCAATGGTTCAAGAGTTATGCTAGCTTAAAGTTGAGCAATTTGCAGTGTTTTTGACAGGTAAGGGCGCCGCCATATTGGTTTGAAGTGACGATTGTGCGCCGCTTACCGAGCAGAATCGCTAGATGGCAGCACAGGCACGCGTTATGTGGGCTCGGCGCTGCGCTCGTCCAATGACGAGGCTCCGCGCCTGCGCACTGAAAGCTTCTGGCGAAAACGCTCTCGTGAGCAATTACGCTCAGCCTGTTCATCACGAGATCTCATAGCAACAAGACGTGTCTTTACCTAGCTCCAGCGCATTGCGCTCCATTTTGTAAAATTGTGTCGACCACGTTGTGGTTATCAGTGACCGAATTAAGTTACTGATACAGCACCTTTGTGCTATCCGCTGACTTCACAGCTAATAAAGTTAGCTGCTTGGTGTAAATTGTGAACTATTATTTCTCTCCCAAGAAGTTCCTTCTGAAAGAGTCATACAACGTGAGTGTGTAGGCTCACGACAATTCTCCTACACTGGTGATCCTGAGTCCAAACATTTTGTATTGCAACGTTGGGTAAGATCGTGTGATCCACATTGGAGACACCGGCTTCCCACAGTTATGTAGGTTTAATGGTTGATATACCTCGAGGAGATAATCAGAAGCTTCGGGGAAGGTACCGAAGAACGTAGCCTTCTCTACGTGTATCGGGAACCACGGGGTTAGGACCTCAGATTAAATTCACTGCAGATATTTGCAGTTCAACGAGAACCATTTAATAATAACTTTATTCACACGATAGTGAAGTCCGTCGTAACCGTACGACGGAGAATATATATATATATATATATATATATACAAAAGAGGTAAGCCTCGAAACACAGTATGACTGGAAGTGTGCTCAATACGTCTGAACCAAAGAGCTGAACATTTTGAACTGCTCGGAACGCCAAGCGTAACGGTCGCTACGAGGGACGGTTGGGAGTAGGAGTGCCAACTCCCTATCGGTGATCTCCCTAGGCGCGTCCTAGGGGAATGGCGACACTAGCGCCATACTCCCTACACACTCCCCCCCCCCCCCCGAGTGTGTACGGGCAAACTTATGAACGCTGCACAACGATATAAAAGTTCGCAACGCTGGGGATACAATAACAATACAACTACAACTATTTACAATGAGTGCGCACTATATCTACTGTACAAAATGTCCTTACAAACTACGCGATTACTATTTACATGTATACGCGGGCTTACAACTAATCGGCGATATTACATCGGCGGAACTGTTTGCACAGTTTTTGCTCGCGAATATGTTCGCATTCCGTTGATTCGTGTCGGAGGATTCGTTAGGCGAGGTTGCTAATTCCTCTCGAAAGTGATACGCTGGTTTCACATTTTCTATCGAAACGGATCGCGGTTATCCGTTCACGTCGATCTCTAGAACGCGGTCGGTAGGGCGACTTATTACTTTATACGGGCCTGAGTATGGCCGTTCGAGCGCCTTTTTATTTGTACCGGCGCAGAGTGTGTCGTCCAATGCAAAAAAGTCTGAAAATCAAAGTGTAAGATCGGTAAATTTATGTATCCTAAAATGTTCGTAACAAAACGTAGTTTCTAAAACTGCCTTAAATTTTAACTGAATAAATCAATTTGTTGTTAAAATTGAGGCTGAAATTTCACTGTCAAATTCCGTGCATTTTTTAAAACATGCGTCCCTCGCAAGCTATTTGGTGTGACCACGTAGGGTTATCGTGACACATAATCGCAGTTTTAAGGCATCGGTGCCATCGTTCGATCATTCCATTCGACGCTGGATGAAACGCGGTCGTCCGGATTCGGTGGCATCCGGATAATTGCAACAGCGCGGTGAAAAGTCTCGATTCAAATTGACTGCCCTGGTCGGTCGTGAGGGTTTCAGGGGCGCCGAAACGTGAGATCCAGTGATCTACGAACGCTCCACATACGGTGGTGGCTTCAATATTCGCGAGCGGAACCGCCTCTGGCCATCTCGAGAAACGATCTATCATGGTCAGGCAGTAACGATAGCCTTCCGATATCGGCAACGGGCCGATAATGTCCATGTGGACGTGACTAAAACGCTCATCGGGAGCAACGAATTCCGCTGGTTTAATATGGTTGTGGCGCGTTATCTTAGATTGTTGACAATCTAAGCACTCTCTCGACCATTTTGCGATGGCGTGATGCATTCGCGGCCAAACATACTGCTTTCGGATCACGTGATCGGTAATTTTTGCGCTCGGGTGGTCGGGTTCGTGAAATTTATCAAAAATGGCCTTGCGTGACGGTCCCGGAATGTATGGACGCAATACTTCTCCTTCCAAATCGCATACAATCGCAATATGAGAGGGTCCCCACCGAATTCGCCGTAAAGCTAACGAGTGATCGGTAGAGGCCAATAAACTTTTCAATTCCTCGTCGGATACCTGCAATCTCGCGAGCCCCTCCAAGGAGATATCCGCGGCGAGATGCAAGGTATCTACACGCGACAGCGAGTCGGCGACGACGTTTTCGGAGCCAGGGAGATGCTCGATACGAGTAGTGAACTGAGATATGAATGATAGTTGCCGAAGTTGGCGAGGCGATGCTTTATCAGCGCGTTGACGGAACGCATACACGAGAGGTTTGAAATCGGTCACAATTACGAAATTTCTACCTTCTAGAAAATGTCTAAAATATTTTAGAGCTTCATGGACAGCGGTTAATTCACGATCATACGCGCTGTAATTCCTTTGAGATGGAGTAAACTTGCGAGAGAAGAATGCCAAAGGCTTCCACGAGTTTTGAAACTTCTGTTCTAACGACGCCCCCATTCCAAAATCGGACGCATCGGTAACGAGACGCGTTACTGCATCAGGAGCGGGGTGATTTAGCAAGGTCGCCTTGGTGAGGTCAGATTTGACTCGTGCATACGTTTCCTCGGATTTAGAAGTCCAGACAATTTCGCGCTTGTCATTCTTTTTCGACTCGCAAAGATATTCGTGCAAGGGTGCTTGCACGTCAGCGGCACTACGAAGACTGCGTCGGTAAAAGTTGACCATACCCAGAAATCTGCGTAGGTCAGAAACTGTTTTAGATTTCGGAAAGTCCTGAATGGCCTTGACTTTTTCGGGAATGGGTGCAGACCCGTTCCTATCGACTACGTGTCCTAAGAACTCGAGACGAGACTTGCCGAACTCGCATTTGGCAAGATTCAAATGCAACGAGTGTTCCTGCAAACGTTGCAGAACAATGCGGAGGTGACGCTCATGCTCTTCGAGGTTCGCAGGAGCGATGAGGATATCGTCAATGTAGGCAAATACGAAATTGAGGTCTCCGAGGGCACGATGAATGTACCGCTGAAATGTCTGCCCGGCGTTACGGAGGCCGAAAGGCATCACGGTATACTCGAAGAGCCCGAAAGGTGTTATCACAGCAGTTTTCGCGACGTGCGACGGCGCAACCGGAATCTGCTGGTACGCTCTCTGAAGATCGAGCTTGGTGAAGATCGTTTTGTTGTGCAAATTGACTGAGTAGTCATGCAAATGAGGAACCGGGTACATATCGGGAACAGTCACCGAATTCAAGCGACGGTAGTCGCCACATACCCGCCAACCCACATCCTTTTTAGGGACAAGATGAATGGGGCTAGCCCATGGGCTGCTCGATGGACGACACGTTCCTTCAGCAACGAGCCGTCGGAACTCAGCCTTGGCCACCTGTAGTTTATCGTGCGTCAGTCGTCGCGCACGCTCGGCGACGGGGGGACCCTCGGTCACAATATGATGTAACACGTCGCGCGGCGAATCGCAGTTCGATTGCGATGGTCCTATAATTCCCGGAAACTCAGAGAGTATCCCCGCGAACGGAGATGCGGGATCGATCGATTTCACGCTGAACACCGGCGAGGTTCTGACTGTGCAGACAGTGGAAATTCGCGTCAACGGATCGATCAATTTATGATGACGCAGATCGACCAGAAGGCTATAATGATTCAGAAAATCCGCTCCTAGAATCGCGTACGGTACCGCGGCGACGCAGAAGTTCCAAAAGAAGGCACGGCGAAGGCCTAGATTCAGTATGAGTCGCTTCTCTCTGTACGTCTCAATCGTCGTCTCGTTTGCCGCAAACAATTTTAAACCAGTCGCGCGTTTCTTCGCGGCTTCGTTAGCCGGTAACAGAAAGATATCCGCTCCCGTGTCAATTAGAAACGTAAGACCGAGATCGCGGTCACGAACATGAAGACGATGTGATGCAGCACTCGGCGCGCTCGCCTCCGCGCGGCTAGTGCATATTAGTTTCCCGCCTGCCACGAGCAGGGTTTTATGCAATGACGAGCGTCTCTTCCGTATTTCCGGTGTAGACGGCACACTGCGGAATCTCGCGACTGGGACGCGAACCTGATCTCCGACGGGAAGTAGTTCTACGTAGTTACTACTAATTTCGTCTCACGATATTCGCTAGATCGGCTACTTGTTTCGTGACACGATCGACTTCTGCTTCGAGCTCGCGGTTTGAAGAACCTCGAGAAGAAACTGTGGACGCGTCGGCATCCGATGTCTCGACATCGCGTCTAGAAGAGTCTCGCGGCGAGATTGATGAAAATCGCGGTCATCTTGCCTATATGCGCGAGCACGTGATGCTACCGAACAGGACCCGCGGCGGTGGGTCTTAAACTATCTTGACGCACGGAAATCTACGCGCGTCGAAAATGCAATGTGCGAAGAATTCTACGGAAATCACGATAACAAATGTTAACGGCTAAATTAGACGCTCGCACTTACGGAAGTCGCTCGCAATCTTCCATGCACGCCGGAATCCACCTGTGGAACGGCTCCTTCAGGGAGCAAGATGGCGGCTTCACCGCGGCGTGCCTTGTGCAGCGGCAAAGATGGCGGACAGGAACCGTCCTTCGTACCGCGTCGATCGGGGAAGCAGCAAACTGATACTCGAGTGCGTCCTCCTCGAAAGAACGTGGCGTCAGTGTGACGCAGCACTCTGCTTGGCTGGATCCTCGACGCTCCTCGATGAAGGTGCGTGCCAGCCAGATTAGCTGCAGGCACGTGATGTCCCAGAACCACGTGCTGATGTCCTTCCTTCTCGTGATCGGTGAAATCACGGCAGGCGACGGATTCAGATCACGTCGGGGTCACCAATTGTAGGTTTAAAATAAAACTTACTCAGGAGCTAGCGGAATGTGATTTCGATAGAAGCATTGAGTTTTGCGATGAAATGATGCGTCGATGCGATAACGATAACACTTTTCTTGATAACATCATTTTTTCCGACGCTTGGAGTGACGAGAATCCTCACTGGATGCGTGATCTCCACACACAGTATCCCCAAAAACTAAACGTGTGGGTGGGTTTTTGCAAACGTGCAATTATCGGGCCCTTCTTTATCGAAGGAAACTTAAATGCAAACATTTATTTAGATTTATTGCGAAATCAAATACTTCCTGCTATTGACAATTTGTTTGACGAAAATATATAAAATATTTGGTTTCAACAAGATGGTGCACCGCCACACTATGCAGTAATAGTGCGTCAATATTTAACTAATACTTTCCCAAACCGATGGATAGGAAGACGTGGAGAAATAGAGTGGCTCTCCAGATCACCAGATCTTTCTCCATTGGACTACTTTTTATGGGGGTATGTTAAAAACAATGTATACGTAACGAAACCTGCGAATTTGGCAGACCTTAGGGAACGCATACTGCACCAAGTAAATCTTATCTCATCAGAAATGAGACGAAACGTATTAAATGAATTTTATCTACGATTAGTTCATGTCAAGCAGCAGAAGGAAAACAATTTGAACATTTAATTCAGTAAAAACCCGTTTACACACATGCGCGCGCACACACACACACACACACACACACAAGAGATGTAAATCCGACCGTGCAACCTCCACGTGGTACATTTCGGTTAACGCTAATGATCTCCCTAGGCGCGACCTAGGGGAATGGCGACACTAGCGCCATACTCCCTACAGTTAATGCTGATAATATAGAGCGGCAATTGTGATTGTTGTTGAATTTTGGAAAATATGGCCACGATGCTGCGTTTTAACTGCTCTGGGTTAGGTCTGGGTTAAGGCGGGTCAGTGGCTCAGGTGGTAGAGTGTCTGATTCGTAGCAGGAAGGCCAGGGTTCGATTCCCGGGGTGGCATAAATTTCCAAGGTGGTTTTTTTCTCCTGCTACGGGCTCAGTGCCTACTGTCGGGGTCATGGGGCAACCAATGGCAACGATTTCCCCTTTATCCAGGGAATCGGTAAACTAATTGGGAGCCAAGTTGGCCATCCCGCCTCATAAAGGTACCCGCCGGCTCTATCTCCTCTGTTTGGGGGATAAGAGTAAGGAAAGGGGGTGGTCAGCGAACAAATGGTACTACTGAGGAGAAACTGGGCAATGGACCCTACAAAAAACGGAATCAAAAACACAAACGGCACATCAATTAGAAACCTTTAAGGGAAAGGCCTGGTGGACGGAGCTAATAGCTGAACACCGACCAGAGCCGAGGATGGTGGTCACATCCGAACAATCAGCCATATTTTCTAGGATGTGTCAAGCCCACCCAAGAAGGAAGATCCCGATGAACCTGATATCAAATCTCTCAGGAGACAGATTTCGGTGAAGTTGGTGAACCCTTCCTTCTCAACCCCATCGCGAAGTAGGTCGGCAGGTGAAGACCGAATGGAATTGATATCTCGGCCCAGCCGAGATTTCGATGAAGTCGGATTGGATCCGAAGTAGCAGTAACTTCCTCCCAATGGTCAAAGAAAACAATACGCGGTCCCTTGCATTTGTACTCCCAATAGACTCACAGCATAGGCGGGGAGGGATTAGCCCTAGAGGGTGTGGAATAGCCCTAGGGGAGGGTGTGGGTAAGTTTCTGGACTATCCGGAAACAGTGTAGGGACGGGTTCAAAACTTGACACATTCGACATGAAAATATGGTGAAGGGGGGGAGTCTAAAAGGGCAGGCGAGAGACACCCTGCAGGTCTGAAGGTGAGTGGCCCGACGTTCACACCGAGACGTAAAACAGCTCAAAAACTCAAAAAATTAGGTAGCATGGCCCGCTCATCAATGACGACCGACCCGTCTAGTAAGTCGACGACTCTGAAAATGGTCCGGGCCGAATAAAACAGAGGGGACGGCTGAAAAACGAGGACAATTGCAACCCGCTAAAGGGCCGAGTGCCGGCAGCGCCAATTGTGAAACTGGCGTTTAAAAACCGGTGTGCCGTAAGGAAGCGAGGGGCGGCCGAACCGCCCCTCCCCGGCAATAAACACGACTACTACTACTACTAGGTCTGGGTTAGGTTTGCGGTCTCATCCCCACACGGGGGGCTCCCCACGCCATCGGTTGCCCCAGAGGGGGCGGAGCCCAGCTCCCCCCGGGAAGGGTCGCCACCCACCGAGGCACTCTTTGGTGTGGGGGGTGCCGATTCGTCCATCCTTAGCCTCGTGGCTTGGGGAGGGGAGGCTGTGTCCCTTACCGGTGTCGGCGTCTTCTTGTCATAGCCGGGGCGGGTTTTTTCGGGACACCCACTCCGAACGGGGCGCGAAAACACTGGGACCTGTGGGTGAATCCAGGTGGGGCTCGGGAAGCCCAATTCGAAGGCTCCAGGGATGGGGCCACCGGGCGGGTCCTTCCGCCCAGGGATTAGGTAGTGGGGGAGGTTAACTGTTGAGTTCTCGCGAGATCTAGCCACCTCCCTTGTAGTACCTCTCTTGGAGTATTCAGGGAGGGGGTTGTGAGCGTGAGAGTTCCTGGACTTTAGCGTTCACGGGATGGGGGGCTGGCCCCGGGGATGTACGTAATGCACCTCTCCGAGGGGCTGGTTTCATCGCACGTGGAGACCCTCTCGACCGCACTAGCCGGATATAGCAGTCACCGTCACAGCGCACAGTGGTCTAAACGGGCCATTTAGCTGGACAAAACCCAAAAAAAGGAAATCCCGCAGAAAATTTCCCGCTTCGGTAAACGAGGGGTAAGGGGCCAGGTAAGAAGAATCACTGCTGGGTTTTCCCTTTTTATCACCCCATAATAAAATATACCCCCACGAACAACTCATTTTTCAACTTCGTATTTCTTCATCGGCGTCGGACACCTCATTATTCCTTAGTATATCTCGTTGTGAATATCTAGTAGTGGAAATATTTGGGGAATTTTTCATTCGAGAAGTTGCTCCCAAGTGTAACCCAGTGAAGCATGTCGAGGGAAAGTTATTCGTATTTAGAAATACGAATCTTTATAATGTTGTTAAAGGTATTTTTCCATTTTCCATTTATAAGATTTGTATTAATTGATGGATTACGAAATAATCTATTGAAATTAATTTTTTATTCCAGCTGCGATGCTATCACCTTTATCAAATGACGTAAATCCATTAAAGGAATGCGATATCATTAAAGTCATAGGAACAGTGTTACACCACTGTAAGTAGATATTGGAAAGGAGGACGAGTTAAACGCCAGAAAAAAACTGTAAATATTCCAGAGGCGGATTCAGTAGAGGCAGAGGCGA
This sequence comes from Lasioglossum pauxillum, assembly GCA_933228785.1. NCBI lineage: Eukaryota > Metazoa > Arthropoda > Insecta > Hymenoptera > Halictidae > Lasioglossum > Lasioglossum pauxillum. The sequence goes on from OW121703.1 coordinate 32,529,065, forward strand.
GATCGTCGGGCGAAAGGGCCGAAACTCCTTTATCGCCGCGAGGGGTCGCGGATACTCCACCACAGACGGAAGAGCTGCCGATATCGCCGCGAAAAGACGCGGAGACACCGATGCCGCCGAGAGAGGTCGCGGACACTCCACCGCAGACGGAAGAGCTGCCGATATCGCCGCGAAAAGACGCGGAGACGCCGATGCCGCCGCGAGAGGTCGCGGACACTCCACCGCAAATAGAAGACCGCCCGGTATCGCCGCGAAAAACCGCGGCCATCCCGACGCCGGAAGAGCGACCGGTGTCGCCGCATCGGAAGCAACCAGGAGCCGCAGTTCAGCACGCGTCTAGCCGGCAAGAACCAGGCCCAGCCGCGGTGACCACGGGACCAGTGGTCAAGACCCGCCAGCAGCGCACCGCCAGCTGGGGCCAGTTCGAGAAGTGGTCAGCAAAACAAAGTTTCAAACTCAAGGATCCAGGCGCGTGCTGGAACTGCGGCGAATACGGGCACGACAGGAATCGGTGCCCGTCCAACATCAAAACGCATTTCTTCCGGTGCGGCCGACCGGATTATTCGGTGAGAACGTGCCCAGTGTGCAGGCCGTCATGGCTGCAGGCACAGAAAGAACGGTCCCAACAACGCCCGAATCGTGGGGCCTAAAAACGGACGGCGTAATGACCCAGACACGGGCAAGTGGCCCTCTCGTTGAGAGATGCGAGTTAGACATTTTTTTTCTCTTTTCCATTTCTTGCCAAAGGTTGTTATTTTCTTTTCAATATTGCCGTTTCATTGTATAGCAAGTCAGGGGGCACCACGACACCGTTAAGGAAGCTCTCGAGAGCTAATAAAGCTTATGTTAGTTGCCCTGAATTAATTAAATAAAGAAAGAATTATTCTTTCGAAACACCCGAGCCCCTCCACAGGTCAACCGACGCTTGCAGCTAGCCCGAAGTTCAAGTGCTACCACCAGGGTTTGTCGTTCGTTTGTCGTTCGTTTGTCGTTCGTTTGTGCCGTCTATATATTCTGTTAGCAGCTGTACTAGTCAGACGTGGTTGTCGTTTCGTGGTGAAGGTTCCGGATTGTAAAGGACGTCTCTTGGGAGGAACGCTCTCTCTCACCTGTCGAGCCGCGGATCACGGGGGCGACGAAGCCGTGTCGGTCCGGTCCATTTTAAGGGGGGGGGGGAGTTGTGACGTTGCAAAATTTGCGACGTCACTTCTCCGTTCATTTCGGGCGCATTTGAAAGCGATAAAGGACCGGACCGCCCTCTAACAGGCACGACACCGAAGATACAGGATTCGAGAGCGCTCCTCTAAGAGATTCCGATATTATCGAGGATCACATAATGACATCTGTCGCGCGCGCCGAGAACGGCAAGTTTCAGGGCCGTATATGGGGCGCGCCGAAGGAACCACCGATCGTCCGAATTGTCACGGGAATTCAACAACGTCCCGCAGCCAGGAAGCGCCCGACCGAGAACAAATGGCCATTTTTCGTGATGAGAACTTGGTACGAGGACACTCGGCAAACAAACCGGAGGCGACGCCAGGATAGCAGCTCTATCGACCATCACGTCCTTTGGCGACTTATTACAGATCTTGACGCCGTCTCGCCCCGTCAAGGGAGAGCTGCCCCGGGGTCGGTGCCCTCGTAACCAAGAAGAGGAAGTCCCTCCGTCGACCAAGAGAGCGATAGGCTCCTTGGTCAATTTCGTGACAGTCCGGGGCCCTAGGACGCTAGAGGGAACCCTCCTGAGCCCAAGAGATCGCGCCGTGGAAACACGCCTTAGGCAATTCGGAAAAGCGATCGAGTGGGGGAAGCCGGGTTCGATCTGCTAACTTGCCGAAAATCGATGGATCACTGTCGCGCTGGCTCTCGTTACCGCACTACGCTCGGCCCTTTCTTAATCGCGGTGCGAAATAAGAAGAACAAGTCTGTTGCGTCGCGAACTGTGCGTGCCTGGTGGAGGGTCTTGCTGCGCCTAAGACGACGCCCGTCAAGTCTCCGAGCTGTACGCTCTATCGGGAGCCGAAATCAAAGAGAAACATTCCAAACGAGAAACAGTGAGTCGCAACTGTGATCCTTTCGATATTTCGGTGCGCGACGGCTCGACCTTCGTCACGCGAGGACGAACGCTTCCCGTTCCGTCCTCGATAATTCGCTCGTATTCGTTTCGGGAGTACTTTGAGTTTTTCATTTCATTTCGAGGGAGTTTTCCTTCTTAGATTGCGTGCGAAAGAGTGTCCTAGAGGAGTCGCGTTTCGTGAGAGTAATCTTTGCGATAGTTTCGTGTAGTCTCCAATCCTGTGTTTCCCGCCGCGCATCGTATTGTTTCCGTAGGCGTGCGATCGTGTAATCGTTAGCGTACGCGTTATAGCGACTCGCGTATGGAAGTCATCGCGGCAGTCTCGTAGTTCGCCGATCATCTGCGCCTCGCGTTTCGAAAGTTCGTGTCGAACGAAACGACGACAAATTTCAACGGTATCGTCGCGAGGGAAAAACGATAGGACAACCGCGCTGCGAACGACCATCTTCTCGCTATCTTGTATGAAGAGCGCGGGCTCTCTGGTCGCGGCCACGAGGCCGCAGATTTTTGTATAATAACGACCGCTACAGTAAATAGCTCGAGACCATATCGTCGTCGAATCATTACGTTCCCTGTGAGATCCGTCCTGCCGAGAGGACCGCCACCCCCTGGGAGTGGGGGTGGGAGAAGATAAAAAACTTAAATGGGAACCCCCATTTTTCATTGCAGATTTGGATTCTCCAGAAAAAAATACACAAATTTTACCTAGGAGTTTTTGCATTTTGGTTCACAGATGGCGCTGTAATGGACAAAAATCAAAATGGAAAAAGTCGTTGAAAATTGGGCATATCTCGAGAAATACACATCAGATCAGAAAAATAAAAGTAGACGTATTTGATATTTTTAAGAATGCTATTCAATAACACCATAATTGACCCCCCACCCCCACTTCCTGAGGATTGATAAACAAACCAATGAATTTTTCCAACTGCTTTCGATTGCAGCGACATCATACATATATTAACACATTATTACATTTTATATTAATTATTTTATATTAACATATTTGTTTGAAGTTGAAAAATATGATATTTTTTCAAAATCAAGTTTCTCAAAAACTGTGCGTCTTGGGGAAAAATTAAGGGCAGATTCAGAATCAGCGCAAACAACTCTATAAGAATCATCCAACAGTAATTGTTGAACAATTTTAATGTTGGACAGTGTAAATCGAATCGGAAACTTTCTTCCAGCTGTTCTATTAATCGGAAACTTTTTTCCGCGTAATATTTTGTTTATTTTCTCGTTTCTTTGTAATTAGAAATGGAAGCTTATGTTATTTTGTTGTTTTTCATTCTTCGATAAGTCCTTTTTCATTTCCCAACAGTTTTAACTCCATGAAGTTATATTTAATAGTTTTAAATTGTGAATGTTTTCTCTAAAATCCGTATGAATCCCTCCGATCGGAAACATTCTTCCAGGGGTTGTATTTTTCTAATGGATAATCCATCTTCTCTTAATTTTATAATTAAATCTCGGGTCGCAAGTGGTATTTCCATTTCGGAGAAATTATTTCTCCGAAAACGTCTTTTATCTTTACTAACAGCCACACAACTGAAGTGTACTTGACTATAGAGTATTTTCTTGAGAGTTTGTAAACATTCAGCTGAACCGTTAGTAAAGCAAATAAATTTACACGCTCACAGTTTCTGTACAGAGACTTTTTGACCTCATTTTTGTTATGCTCGTCATTTTCGTTTGTTTATTGGTTAACAAATGCATGTAACATCTTTTCCTTCCACTAATAATCGATGTTATATTTCTGAACATAATAACGAATGAATTATTTATTTATTACTATTTCCTTTAAAATTATGCAACATTAAATAAATTTTTGTACAGTGTATGGAGACTTTTTTGACTGACTGTAGGCTATATAAGGTCCTATTAAGTTTGACCTTGACTGAAGAGGTAAAGGTCTCGTCAATAAGAACACCTATATTTTATCATGCAGTGTTAAAATTAGGTGTGACGTGGCAGGTTTTGCCGACGTCTTTCCGAACCTTCTAACAGAGACCGGGTCACTTTTTCGACCATCCGAACCGAAACGGGCGTTGCGATCGATCTCCCTGGAGACGGCCGAGTCCCAGTGGAATAGTATTATCGCGCTTGAATGTCGCGCCGCTGGGCGCGACACGAGGTTTCAGATCCGACTACGATCCATAGGAGATTTCGATGCCCATCTTCCGCTGCTAATTGGCGAGAAATTTCGAGAACAGGCACCCGGAGAACCTATCGCAGATCGGCGAGTACGGAGAAGACAACGGGGATTGGACCGAGCCCGGATCCGTCAACCCGGAGACGTCGACGAGGCATTTACGATAAAGGGACGACCAACGGCCCAACCTTGTCGATTCTCGCCCGGGCAGGGTCATGAGAGCCCACCCGGAATGGCTCGCGTCCACCCTTACCGCCCTCGCAGCGTTATCGGACGCCGCCTCGAGAAATTTAACAATTTTCGAAGGCACGGGTCCGAATCCTTTCGATTCGGCCCTGCAGCGAGGAGCCACGCGATAGGCCCCGAGTGTCGCCACAGCGAAGATGGATGAGGAAGTAGAGGGGATGCCTCGCTTCCGCGTTCCGAGCCGACACGAAGTAGGTCACTAGGACGAAGGACTGCGTACTGTAAAGTTATCGCCTTGAACTCGCGGAATTATTATTTAGTATCGTGCGACTCCAGAGCGGCGAACGAGGAGGCCACGAATTGGTAAGTGCCGGTCAGTTTTCGGTGTAATAAAATTGTGAATACTCGTGTTGGCTCGGAGCGTATTTTGACAGAAATTCTAACCTCGCGTCGTGTGCCACGTGCTTCGGCGTGTCCAGCGACCGGGACGAGCTCTCCCGAGAGGAACGCCGGGCCGTGTATCGTAGCGTCCCCGAATGCTGCGTGATACGGGGCGTACGATATTTCGTTTTTCAATTCGTATTCGGAGATCCTCGAGACGTTCCATGATGGGACGACGCGACGCGCCCGTTTCGTTCTCGTCGCGTTCTTGCCGTCCTCGCCTAGTCATCTTGTATTAGATCGCGTATTCTATCGGGGCTCGGCAGATTTCGTGCCCTTCGGGGCTTGTATAATTTACGCGGAGGCCTGTAACTGCCGAGCTCGACGCGAAAGAATAGAAGTCACGCGCGTACGGCCGAACTACCGCCGAAGATTCTCGACGACGCGCCGGCAAATATTTTGACTGCCGCCGGTTCCTACCGGTGACTTGTATTACCATCCCGTTCTCAATAAACGGTAGTAGTTTGCCCCGAATTCACTCTATTCATTTCGCCTGTCAGAAACGTTCCCGTCGCGGGGAATGCCCCGTCCTTTTTCCCACGTGGGATCCTGACCTGTTCCGTCGCTATCCAAGGCATCTACGCAGTCCTCGCAGATTCGAAAGAAGTTCGTGTAGAGACAAAAGTTTTGCGTAGCACGGTAACGTGCCTGGCGCCCGATTATCGATCTACGGTCGATTAAGTATTGTCCTATTTCGAGTCTGCGAGTGGCAGTTTGTCCCGGGAGGACCACGTTTCGCGCGACCGAGCGTGGCCCGGTCTCTCGGCCATAATTTCCCGAGTCCGGTTGCCGATTTCGAAGGGAATCGGTAAACGGCGTGACATAGGATAACGCTAATTTGCATCATGCTAGAATGATGGCAGTACATTTTTGGATACATGAACTAGCGTTATGGAAAACTTTCGACATCAGTTCTCGCATTGCATGGTAAAAAATATATAAACGTTCTAGTTAAAAAATCGGGTTTCCCACGACGTGACCTTTACTTTTTCACTTGAGGTCAAACAATATGACCATTCAATAAGCTCAATGAGCCACATCAATAAAAACAGTGTAAAACGATATTCATGATGAGGCACCGACGATTTTCACCGAAAATAAATATCTCCGTTGTTTTTAATAATACGAGAAAATGTTTCAGGCAGAAAATGTTCGGTTCAGTGGGGCTATTATTGTTTTTCCCCAGGTCATATTTCCCGTTATTTCAAGGTCATCGTTGTTTTGGGGTATTGTTTCGGATTTTGTTCAAATTTGAATATGTTGTAGTCTTTAGTGACCTATGAAAGAATCTCGAAGGATTGTTCGATATCTTTAAGACTGTTGATTTCTATGGACGTGTGAAAAAAGGCGTTAACCTTTTTTTACGTAAAATCAACAGTTTTTGAGATATCAAATAATCGTTCGAGATTCTTTCATAGATACAACGTAAAACAACTCATTGGAATAAGAAAAATGTAACAAATATTTTGAGGAAGTTTGTATAAGAGGAACATTGAAATAAAAAGTTGGCATCGCATTGGTATTTTAAACAATATACAGTAAGCTTTTAATCTTTGCCTAGCGTCGAGATCACAGTTCTCTTTCTTTTTCGCTCGTAATCCTCTTCTATGTCCTGAAGTTACACTATACCGTGTGACGTGGCAGGTGTTGCCGACGTCCGTCTGAACCGTTCACGAGAGGCCGGGTCGCCCTCCGGCAGTATCGTAACGAAACGGCCGTTGCGATCGCTCATCCTGGGAAGTCCGAGTACCAGTGGAACCAAATTATCGCGTTTAAATGTCGCACCACTGGGCGCGACGCGAAGTTACAGGGCCGTAGCCGGACTCCTAAGGAGGGGCCCGGATCTTATTTCCTGCCGAATTTGCGAGAACACCTCGAGAGGAGGAGCTCGGAGGACCTATCGCGGATCATGGCTCGTGACGGAACACCAAGGGGAAGACTGAGCCCAGGATAGCGAACCATTACGACGGTCTTCTCGGCATCGACCTCCCTCATGGTGTCTCCAGCTGGGATTCGCGGATGACGTGGCAGTCATGGTGACCAGTCGAAACACCATGCAGGTCTCAAGTCTGGCTAATCAAGCGCTAATCGCCATCAAAGATGGTTTGACGATAACGGCTTCAAGCTGGCCATTGAGAAAACCGAACTGGTGCTGCACACTGGACGTAAAAAGTTCGAGGGTCTAAGAATAGTACTCGATGGCCTTGTGCTTGAATCTTCGCCGGTCGTTAGGTGCCTGGGCCTACTTTTTCAGTGCAACCAAATGTTTGGCAGTCACGTGGAGTACGCCACTAAAAAGGCCATGAGGGTTGCTGGCGCTCTCTCTCGGCTCATGTTGAATGTTGGCGGGGGATCGTATTTCTCCAGATCCTTATACTACAGGGTGGTTGAGTCGGTACTACTCTACGCAGCCCCTGCTCCGGCCACCGCTGTGGACGTTCAATAAAATCGGAGGAAGATCGACAGGACCCAGAGGATCGCTCTCTCCAGGATACGAGGGACGACGCGACGTGCGCGTTCCGTTTGCTTCGACTTTGCCGCGTCCTTGCCCAGTCAACGAGAGAACCGCGTTCGTCACCGGAGCTCGGCAGATTCGCGCCACACCAGCTTGTAATACACGTAGTCCAGTCAACGAAAAGTTGTAGAGGGAAATGGAAGGAACACAATTTTTAACTTTGGGTCTTTGTTTGGACTAGTTAGAAGGTAAACATATTAAAAGACCCCAGTCCTAGGAGGTGAGCGGGGTGCAGCGGGGCACGTACAAGGTCCCCATTTTCGGTTTCCCGCTTATATCTCGGAAACTATGTGTCCTAGCGATAAGGCCGTTCTATATAAAATTAAAGCTGACAAAATGTGCCCTAAGATTGGCTTGATCCAGTTTTTCGCTATCTCGCATAGTTTCCGAGATATCCGCGCTCAAAGTTCACTTTGGTATTATTTCTTCGAGTTAGTGTTTTTGCTTCATTTCAATTTCAACACTTCAATTTCAACTTCACTTTCAATTTCAACACTCCAATTTCAACTTCACTTTTTCAAATTCCACTTCACTTTCAATTTCAACTTCAATTTCAACTTCACTTTTTCAGTTTCCACTCCCATTATCCAATTTCAACACTTTCAACTTCACTTTTTCAATTTCCACTTCAATTCCAACATCAATTTTTCAGTTTCAACATCAATTTCTCAAAATCAACTTCAATTTTCCAATTTCAATCTCAAATGCACGTAGAACGTCCCCCTTTTCGGTTTTCCGCTTATATCTCGGAAATTATGCGTCCTAGCGATAAGACCATTCTATACAAAATTAAAAGTAACAATATGTGCCATAGGACTGACTGCATTCAGTTTTTCGTTATCTCGTATAGTTTCCGAGATATCCGCGCTCAAAGTTCACTAATTGTGCTGAAGAGTTAGCTAGTCAAATAAGGCAAAATACGTGAGGTAAAAATGTCTTCTTCACAATTAATGAACTTCGAGCGCGGATATCTCGGAAACTATGCGAGGTAGCGAGAAACTGAATACAATCAATCTTATAGCACGTTTTGTTAGCTTTAATTTTGTATAGAATAGTCTTGTCGCTAGGACGCATAGTTTCCGAGATATAAGCGGAAAACCGAAAAAAGGGACCTTCTACGTGCCCCCTGTGCACAGCCTACCTCCTAGGAGTTGGGACTTTTAGTATGTTTACTTCCTAACTAGTCCACATAAAGTCCCAAAGTTAAAAATTGTGTTCCTTCCATTTCCCTCTACGCCCCTCTTACAAGCATTCATTGACTGGACTAAGGGTAGATTTATAGTGGAGCAGCGAGGTGAGCTGTGCGGTGAAAAAAAAGAAAAACAAAGAAAATACATACAGTGAGCGAAATTCGTATAAACGCACCTAAAAAAATATGATTTTTGGGGCTAAAAGTTTTAAATTCAAATGAGGCGAATATATTATAATTGGGCGGCCGAACAATTAAAAGTCTACTTTGATTGGTGCTCACTGAACCAGAACATGAGCAACCTCCACTATATAAGTGGAGCACAAATCAGGCACACACCAGTATCAGTGTGTCTTCCGACCCCCTGATGAAGCTAGCTGCAATGCTTGCGAAACGTTGGGAAATCTCTTCCTTTAGGACACGGCTTACACCCGAAAACCTCAACAGAAATAACTGTATGATGCCGGGCCGTGAAAGCCTCAAATCTCTTATAAGGCGACTCCACGGGGAGGCCATTCTTCAGAAAGTTAACTCTTTCTCAAAACATCGAAAAAGCGTACAGCAACACCTCTGTACCTTGACCTTTTTGAAACGGTGCCGCGACCAGAACACAGTACCCCGTTTCCTCGAAATGAAAAGCCCTTTCACCACCACCAAATGCAGACGCATCCTCGAACGTACAAGCTTTGCTTTGCTACGGGAAAGGATTGCTCACATCAAAAAGGAGATATCTTCTAAATCCAAAAAACTCTTTCATTTATTCCTCGAATTGAGTAACACCATCAACCCGGAACTGTGGAATAAGGTAGATCGACTGAGTTATGAGCAAGCTTCAAAAATATATACCATCCGAACACAAAAGCAGAAGGAGAAATTCTACAAAATCCATGTGCCCAAAACTCAAGTCGAGCCCCTCAAAGACACGGTAATTAACCTCACCAACTTACCGCTATGCACCGACGCCCTGTCCGTCTTATCCAAAGGTGCCAAGTTTGCAATCACTCCTAAATCCATTCCAACAGAAGACATCATCAGCCAGGTTGAGAATGCCATATACAACCTCCCGCCAGAACAAGCAAACGAGGTAAGAAGGCTCACCACAAATGCATTAAAAACGGCGAAACCTCCCAAATCCAACCTAACCAAAGGTGAAATTAAAGCCCTTCAAAACATCAAACAACGCAAAGACATTCTCGTTCTACCAGCAGACAAGGGAAACGCGACAGTAATCATCAACAAGGACGAATACATCCAAAAAGCTCGTGACCTACTTGACGACGAAACCTACAGGACAATACGCAAAGACCCCACAAAATCATTAGAGAGAACAACCACGGTCATAATCAAACAAGCTAAACTCCCGAACATATACAAAAATCCATCCTTCCTAAAGAATCCAAAGCACCCAGACTCTACGGTCTTCCAAAAATACACAAACCCGACATCCCACTCAGACCCATAGTCAGCACTATTGGATCCCCAACCTACAACCTAGCCAAATTCCTGACATCCATCCTCAAACCCCTCACAGGTAACACTTCCAGTTACATTCAAAATTCCTCCCATTTCATACATAAGATACAGTCCATCCGAACACAACCAGAAGACTTACTTGTCAGTTTCGATGTAAAGTCCCTCTTCACGAATGTCCCAATCAGTGACAGTATTAATATCATCAAAGACAAAATACCCGAAAACCTAATACCTCTAGTCCAACACTGCCTTACCTCTACCTACTTCCTCTTCCAGGGCACCTACTATGAACAAGTATCTGGAGCAGCAATGGGATCACCCATCTCTCCCATCATTGCCGACATCTATATGGAGCATCTAGAGAATCAAATTCTCAACGAGGCACCCCTAAAACCAACACAATGGTTCAGATATGTAGACGATACTTTCGTAGTATGGAGCCATGGTAGAGACACGCTTAATAACTTCCTCGAATACATAAATTCACTACATCCCAACATACAATTCACCATGGAAATAGAAGACACAAACTCCTCTCTACCTTTCTTGGACGTACTGATCACTAGAAAACCGGATGGATCCCTTGGCCACCAGGTATACAGAAAACCCACACACACCAATAGATATTTACATGCATCCTCCCACCACCATCCAGCCCAAAAGAATTCGGTTATCAGTTCCCTCATAAACAGAGCCATCAGCATCAGTGAAGAACGACACTTACCCCAAGAACTTGATCACCTAAGGACCACATTGTGCCAAAATGGTTTTTCCAAACAAAAAATCAACCGCACCATAGACCGACTCACGAAACCGAGAGACAAACAGACCACGCCCGACAACAACAGAAATTATACAACCACCTTCCTGCCGTACATACAGGGTACAACCGATCGTATTAGCAGAATTCTCAAAAAACACAACATCAAGACAGTCTTCACCACACACACAAAAATAGGACAGATACTCACCTCCCCCAAGGATCCCCAGCCGCAACTATCTACGCCAGGGGTATACAAAATCCCGTGCTCATGCGGTAAAGTTTACATCGGCGAAACTGGGAGGAGTGTGAGCACTCGACTCAAGGAACATGAGCGATGCGCCAGGTTAGGCTACATTCAATCAGCTGTGGCTGAACACCAGATAACAACAGGACACACCATACTTTTCAATGAAGCCAAAGTTTTAGCCAGAACTAAGGGATATTTTCTCAGAAAACACCGGGAATCATTGGAAATTAAGAAACACCCTAATAACATCAACAGGGATGCAGGTTACAACCTGAGTCCAATATGGCACACACTCCTCCCAGTTTTTTTAATTGTTCGGCCGCCCAATTAAAAGTCTACTTTGATTGGTGCTCACTGAACCAGAACATGAGCAACCTCCACTATATAAGTGGAGCACAAATCAGGCACACACCAGTATCAGTGTGTCTTCCGACCCCCTGATGAAGCTAGCTGCAATGCTTGCGAAACGTTGGGAAATCTCTTCCTTTAGGACACGGCTTACACCCGAAAACCTCAACAGAAATAACTGTATATATAAGTCTGTATTTATTGATACAGACTTATTCTTTGTGCGAAATTCGTTTAAACGCACAGCAAGAAAAGACTATATAAAACTAAACTTATATTATAATTATAAATTTAATATTTTCTATGACCTCCATTATTTTGACTTAATGCAAAAATTCGATTCGGCATTGAATTTATCAGATTATTTATGACTGTAATAGGAATCTCTTCCCAGCAACGTTTAATTTCTTCTTTTAAAGCTGCAGTATCGGTGAATTGGCGGCCATTTGCATATATATTTCTTGCCATTATACCCCATAAGTTTTCAATGGGGTTCATATCAGGACTGCATGCAGGCTATTCAATTAAAGGGATGTCCCGTGCCTTAAACCATTCGCGGGAATATTTTGAAACGTGGATTGCTGCGTTGTCTCGTTGAATTAATGCTCCATCTAGCATGTCGACGTACTTTTCTGAATTTATTGTGCCGTTAATAAAACAAAGTTTCAGTTTTCCATATGAAGAAAATGCTCCCCAAATCATTACACTTCCACCGTGGAAATTTCTGGATAATTTAGGGTCATTTTTTTGACGTAAATCGTGCCAGTAGGAACTGCATCCATCTGGGCCGTCTAAATTGAATTTTTTCTCGTCCGAAAAAATGACTTTCTTCCATTCATCAGTCCAGTGCATATGATTTTTTGCATATTGCAACCGAGCAACCTTATGATGCCCTTTCAACATCGGCTTTTTCTGTGGTTTCTTAAAAACTATGTTTGTATTATTATGCAAAATTTGTTGAACACGTCGCTTTGTTACTGATAATTGCATTTTCGCAACAATTTGACTTGCAACTAATCTATTTTTTGTAGCTTCATAGAAAATAATATTCTTTTCCCGTTTCGTTATTTTAGAATTTCCTTTCGTAGAACATTTCTTTCCATAATTTTCTTTCAATTTCAATAAATTTCTTACTACACACTCTGAGCGATTAATTTCCTTTGCTATTTTTCTATTCGATTCACCTCTTTTGTTTAAAATTGCTATTGTAGCTTTTTAGCCTTCGGTCAGAAAATTTCCTCTTGGCATTTTTCTCCTTTTCATTAAAACAAATGTATTATTAAATGTGTTACTAAATACAGTTTAATACTACACAATTCAACAATATGAAGCACTTACCACTATTATTTCTGTCAATATTAATCGAAATAAAGCACTGCGATTAAACGAATTTCGCATGCGTAGACGTTGTCATTACACGTTTCGCTCTGCGACATAGACTGGCATGTAAATGCGGAAAATTTCGAAGCATAGATGTTGAAAGTAAAGGTCGAGCAAAGTAAATAACCCCATTTTGACAACATTATTTGTCCTTTTCTTCTCCATAGGCATGAAAATTTGTATATTTTGAAGTACGTTTATACGAATTTCGCTCACTGTATGTACTTTTTCTTTAGTATGTGTCGAAATGTTGTCACGAATGTTGATTTGTTTTCACCGCGCCGCTATCATCGATGCTCACCGCTCCACTATAACTCTACCCTAACGCGAGAATCTTGTGATTGTAGAGCTCGACGCGATGGAGAAAATTACGCGCGACTGGCCGAACATCCGCCGTGTTCCTTTGTAATCGTGCCGGCAAATTTTTGACTGTCGCCGGTTTCCACCGGTGGCTTGTGACCAACGGTCGGAATAAACGACAGTTATTTGCCCAAAATCTCGTAATTTACTCTTCCTGTGAGAAACGTTCCTGCCGCGGGAATGCCCCGTCCTGTCCCTCACGTGGAACCCTGAACCTGTTCGCGGCTATTCCAGGTTATCGCGCAATCCTCGCGGACTCGGGATCCTTGTTCGGTCTTCGTGGCTCTTTTGATGTTTTCGCGTGGCACAATAACGTGCTTGGCGCCCGAATTTCGTTTTGTCGATCCAAATCCGCGAGCGATTGTTTGTCCCGGGAGGACCACGTGTCGCGCGACCGAGCGTGGTCCGGCCGTCAAGCCTGTAAATTCCCGTTTCCGGCTGCTTTTCCATCCACGGAAAAGTAACCGTCGTGACAACCGTCAATTAAACCACTAAATACAATTGAGATTATATCGTGTTTGGTATCATTTTAATCAGAAAAATGCCACAAATAAGTTGGTGAAAGTCTCGTAAGAAAATAATGAAAAATATAGAAGTTTTGTAATCAGATTATTAGTGGTTCACACCGATATACCCGAGCCGAGATTAGATTACTAAAGTGGAGGGGATATTTTGTCTCCCTTCAACGTGCACGACCTTTTTGTAACTATAGAGGATTTACTGTATCTCGTTCGTAGCATCGTTTCTTCGACATCGTGGAAGCGAGATATCTCGTCCATTGTAGTGAAAAGGCTATAACCAACGGAGATATTTTCGGCAAAAGTGTTAAATGCCTCACCCTGTATGTACAAAAAGTTTCATAGACGTTATCTACTAAATAAAAATGAACAAATTAATAAGATGTCCTATCTGTTTGTCGCTGACTGTACTTTCCAAACGATTTTCATACCTTCTCCCAATAGCAAGCCTTCCATTCGTCTGTCGAAGAGGTTCTTGTAGTCCTGTATCAGCTCGAACATGGTCAAAATTTTTCTGATCCTGTCGCAAAACGAGTCGAACCTGCCAAACACGTGGGTTTCCGAGAAGGAGAACTCCTGTTCGGTGACAGCCGGCGAACATCGGACTAGCCTGTAGGTTTCCCTGTAAGCCCTTCAAACGCGACAACCGTTATCGTTCTTTTCTACTCGGTGAAAACGGACGAGTTTGCTTGACATCACATTTTGCCATTACTTGTTCAGTCTTAAGCAATGCTTCAGCTTCGATCGGGCTGCTGCTCGATCTTGACCCCAGACTGTTTCGCGGCCTCGATTGGTGACGTAGTCTCTACAGGCCACGATCATTTGGTTCGTGATCTTTATCATCAACGAGCTGGTTCGTTCAGATGTGTTGTAGTATCTCGACACGCTGTATATCAGCCGAACTGTTTGCAACAATGACACGAGCGAATCCCTCATTTTTACCTAATAAATCATTAGAAAATTTTCGTTATTTTTTATGAATATACAGGATAGTTCTCACCAGATATTACCACCTCGATTTTCGTCATTATTATTGTCCGTAGCGAACAATGTTTACATGTTTAGTTTCAACAATACATATTACAAACAGGAATTTGGTACTGCAATGGGCTCTCCCATTTCCCCTGTCATTGCCAATCTAGTAATGGAAGAACTGGAAACAGTTTCCATTTCTAAATTACCGTTTGAACTTACATTTTATAAAAGATATGTAGATGATATTCTTACTTGTTGCAAACCTGATCAAGTAAGAACGTTCGTTGACACTTTTAACAATTTTCACAACAGACTACAGTTCACACATGAAATTGAAATGGATTCAAGTCTTAACTTTCTTGATGTCAGTATTATTAGAGTAGGTAAAAAACTAAAAACAAATTGGTTTCACAAAACTAGCTGGTCTGGAAGATACGTAAATTTTTATTCTTTCCATCCGTTACAACATAAGATAGGTATTGTCAAAGGTCTTATTGATCGTGCTATCCGTTTAGCAAATCCTGAATTCAGATCAAACAATCTGTCACTCATTAGGAATGTACTTAAACATAATGGATACCCTGAAAATCTCGTTTCTAACATCATCAAAGAACGAGAATTTGATCTATACCATCCTCTCTTCATGGAAAAGCGAAAAGAGGAAAGGTTCAGAGCAAGAGGTCCAATAAATTGGAAGAATACAGTGGTTATCCCATATGTGAACAACATTTCTAATGACATTAGGAGAATTTTCAGGAAGGTTGGCATACACGCTATCTATAACATATCATTTAATTTGAAAAATTGGTTTCCACCAATTAAAGATAAAATACCTATGTTGAAAAGTTGTAATGTAGTATATGCAATACCTTGCAAGGATTGTAACCACGAATACATTGGACAAACATCTAGTCACCTAGACACACGTATTACTGAGCATAAACACAATATATTCTTGTCTCCAACACAACACACCGCTTTGACGAAGCATTCACTTGAGTTTGACCATACATTCGACTTCGACAATACCAAAGTAATAGACAGAGAACATAACCTACAAAAAAGGTTACTACTGGGAACGATTCACATGATTAAACAACATAGCGTAAATCTTAGGTACGAAACGCCTAAGATTCATGATTATTACGCGGCATTACTGAACCAGCAATGTGTTATCATGAAGTTTCCAATTTTATAAAGTTTATAATTGGGGCCTACCCATTTAAATTACAACCTGTTCTCTTGTATATAAATAGAAAATACATTCCTTCTGATGGTCTTACATCACGAATGTCGATTTTTAAAGCTACCACCTGTGGTTAGTATAATAGCATGTGTTGAATATCGTTGGACGTTTTCAAATTTAGTGTGTCTATATGTTCAGTGTTCAATGGTTTCAGTTTTTGGGCTCTGTTCAAACGGTCACTTTGACCGCAGTACGTTCTAAACCGGCAGCGTGTACAAATCAGTTTTTCAATGCTCAATTTACATAACTAAAGTTATTATAGCAACTACGTATTAATATTATTTTTGCTCAATTTCAATTCACCTATTCTACTTACTATACTACATAGATATTGTCTTGTAGACGCAAATTTTTCCTTTGAAAAAAGTTCGAAACTGAACCGAAACGTTAGTAAAGAAGAAAAGGTTATTGCAAAATTGCTAGATTTACTAAGTGATCGGAACGGTTGCGCCGAAAGCATCATTAACTTAAATGTTTACATAAGGTTGAATCGTTTCGAGAGATGCATACTTTGGTGTTGTGAGTTTTTGTGTAGGTGGACGCGTAGTAGAGATATGAAGGTCATCAGTATCTTTTTTAATGAGATTGTATATTTTTTCCTGCACCAATGTCAACGTGCGCAGCAGCGATGCGATGTCGCGACGAACAAAAGTTTCTCGATGATGTGAATCCTCGCCAATTTCGATAAGCTTTGGATATGTTGTCAATACCGTGATTCTGAACAATATTTTTACAGTCTCTTTACAGTCTTTGTCGATCGGCTTTAGTTTACGAGATAATTGTAAAAACTTGTAATTGTAAATCGATCGATGTACTATCTCTTCGCCAATCGCGATAAGCTTTGGATATGTTGTCAATACCGTGATTCTGAATAACATTTCTATTTACAGTTTTTGTTGATCGGCTTTACTTTACGAGATAATTGTAAGAACTTGTAATTGTAAATCGATCTCCTCGCATATTTCGATGAGCTTTATTTCATAGGAAAAAGATATTTAAAACATCCAATTTATAACATATTTCAAAGCATCGAAATCGGTGAGGACCCACATCATCGGCAACTTTACCCGAACGAGAGAAGAAGCAGAAATTTATCGAATTAAAAACTCACTTATTCAGCCGTAAATCCATTTGCTTATTACTCCG
Source organism: Lasioglossum pauxillum (assembly GCA_933228785.1). NCBI lineage: Eukaryota > Metazoa > Arthropoda > Insecta > Hymenoptera > Halictidae > Lasioglossum > Lasioglossum pauxillum. The sequence continues at coordinate 32,546,084 of OW121703.1, forward strand.
GTGAAGCACAAAACAGGAAATACCACACTTTCACACAATTTCACACAATTGCTGATCACGTAGCACACTTTTCTAATTCGTATCGACAGCGAACGAAATTACATGCTCCGACGCGGAAAGAGTTCCATGCTCTTCGCGATTCCGCGCGAATCTGTGCCCTCCCAGCGTACAATGTATTCGATGAAGGCGTCGTTTAAAACAAATGAAATCGTTTATAAGGAAATATTGATTTTTCGAGAATCATACTTCGAGAATCATAACATAAAAAAATTAAACCGACATCGAAAAAACGCAATCGACGAGATACAGTGAGTCACAAAATTATTCGCTCACTCGATAATGCGGCAAAGATATACGAAATAATCAGACAACGCAGGGTATTTTTCAATTTTTTATTTGGATATACATCGTTCAAAGTTTAATTCAACAGAATCGTAAAACAAAATTGCGAAATTTTCATTTAATATTAGAGAAATATGAGTTTAAAGAAATCTTGACGGTTTTTCACGCCGCAAAATTATTCGCTCATTTTAGATTAACTATTATTATAACAATATTAATATTTGGTGGGATATCCTTTTTGTCTTATGACTTCTGCGAGACGTTTGGGCATTGATTCTACTAATGTTTCCAAATATTTTTTGTCTATTTTTGGCCATTCCTCCTGTAATCTGCTTTGTAACTCTTTTTTATTAGTAATTGAATGTTTACGAATTTTTGTGTCCAGCATGTTCCATACCATCTCGATAGGATTCAAGTCGGGAGATTGAGGCGGGGTTTGCATTATTTTGGGACAGTTATACAGTAACCATTCCTGTACCAATCTCGATTTATGTTTGGGGTCGTTGTCCTGGTAGAAGTGAAACACTTCTGAAATCCCCATTACTTCCGCGCTTGGCTTCAAATTTTTTTTTAGGATATCCATGTACATTACTTTATCCATGGTAGCCTCAATCATCTGCAATTTCCCAACACCGTGATACCTAATGCAACCCCAAACCATAACATGACCACCTCCATGCTTGACTGTGCTACACAGGTTTTTGAGATCCATCTCCGCGTTTGATTTTCGCCAAACTTTTTGATGACCGTCAGAACCCCAAATATTAAATTTACTCTCGTCGCAAAATATCACATTGCGCCAAAATTCAGGGGGCTTTGTGATGTATTTTTTTGCGAATTCTACCCTTTTCTTCCTATTAATTTCGCTTACGTAAGGCTTTCTTCTTGCTACGCGGCCGTTGTACCCGTTCTTTCGCAACACTCTTCGTACTGTTTCATCACAAACTTCTTTTTCACTAAAATTTTTCAAACTTGTATTGATTTTGGGAGCACTTATTTTCGGATTTTCTTTAACTTCTCTCACAACAAAACGCTCTTCCGAGGAATTCAATATCTTTTTCCTACCACGGCCAGCTTTGTTTATTATTCGTCCTTCTTCTTCGTACCGTTTTATAATATAACGTACTGTTGAATAACTTCTACAAACGATATTTCCAATTTCTCTGATGGATTTTCCACTTTCCCAATGAAAAATTATAACTTCCCTAATCTCTAGACTAGTTTCTTTACTTTTTCTACCCATTGTAACGAATTCTTGAAAATCAAAGAAATAGATGAAAATAGATCCTTACTGAGCGAATGTTTACGTTATACTGACTCTCTTTAGCAACTATCAGAAACAAATGCCTGTCAGAGTTTGTAAATTGCATTTGTTTCAGTGGATTTCGTGGCGTGAGCGAATAATTTTGTGGCGTGAAAAACGGTCAAGATTTCTTAAAACTCACATTTCTCTAATAATAAATGAAAATTTCGCAATTTTCTTTTACGATTCTGTTGAATTAAACTTTGAGCTATGTATATCCAAATAAAAAATTGAAAAATACCCTGCGTTGTCTGATTATTTCGTATATCTTTGCCGCATTACCGAGTGAGCGAATAATTTTGTGACTCACTGTATCTCGTTTCCGCGATGTCGAAGAAACGATGCTGTGAATGGATAATAGCACGTTATACCAGTAATAAGGATACACGAGATATCTCGCCCATGGCATCGTTCGTTCGTCAAGAATCGATGTTTTCGAGAATCATATGATTCTCGAAAAATCAATACCATATGATTCTCGAAAAATCAATACCATATGATTCTCGAAAAATCAATATTTACTTGGGAACGATTTCATTTGTTTTAAACGACGCCTTCATCGAATACATTGTACGCTGGGAGAGCATAGTTTCGCGCGGAATCGCGAAGAGCATGGAACTCTTTCCACGTCGGAGTATGTAATTTCGTTCGCTATCGATACGAATTAGAAAAGTGTGCTAAGTGTTCAGCAATTGTGTGAAAGTGTGGTGTTCCGTGTTGTGTGCTTCACCGGAGTAATAAGCAAATGGATTTACGGCTGAATAAGTGAGTTTTTAATTCGATAAATTTCTGCTTCTTCTCTCGTTCGGGTAAAGTTGCCGATGATGTGGGTCCTCACCGATTTCGATGCCTTTGAAATATGTTATAAATTGGATGTTTTAAATATCTTTTTCCTATGAAATAAAGCTCATCGAAATATGCGAGGAGATCGATTTACAATTACAAGTTCTTACAATTATCTCGTAAACTAATGCCGGCCGACAAAAATTGTAAAGGGAAATGTTGTTCAGAATCATGGTTTTGACAACATATCCAAAACTTATCGCGATTGACGAAGAGATAGTACATCGATCGATTTTCAATTACATGTTTTTACAATTATCTCGTAAACTAAAGCTGATCGACAAAGACTGTAAAGACAATTATTGTTCAGAATCACGGTATTGACAACATATCCAAAGCTGATCGAAATTGGCGAGGATTCATATCATCGCGAAACTTTTGTTCGTTGTGACCAGGGGTTGAAAACAGTTATGATATCGATTCCGGTCCTTGAAACAGTTATGAGAACCGAAAAAATTTTATAACAGTTATGAGAATATCGGTTCTGGGTTATATCGGTTACGGTTACGGTTCCTGGGAACCGATATTATAACGATTCTATAACTGTTATTTTTCGCTTATGGATTTCGGTTTCGGTTCCGGTTCTTCAGACTTCAGAACCTATAATATCCCGTATCGGTCTCACATCGGTTTTGCAGTTCTGCAACTGATATTTTTTGGTTCCGTATTCTATATCGGCTATAGTTCGATTCTGTGTATGGTATATGTATAATAAGTAATACGTATTGGTGGATTACCGCATAAATGTTGTACGTCCTCATTTAGCCCTAGTTCAGGCACGGCGGAAACCGCGCGATTTTTGTTTTTTAGACCCCCTCCGCCGTGTCCGATAGTGTTTCCGAAAAAGATGCACTAAACTAAACTAATACATTCGGGGACATATAATTTATAAAAATATTTTTTTATATACATTTGTAACGCAGATATGTCTGTGACATCTACACTGCATAAAAAACAGTCAAGAATTATTTATTGCATATAAAAATTAAAATTTTACAAAAATTGGAAATACCATATTTATGTATTAGTATGACATCGATACATTACTATGTTCGATTCGGATCCTGATTGATTACACGGTTCAATAAATTTCCACTTTTTTTTTATATTTCGATTCCCACTATGCGATTCTTATAGAGTTTTCCGCGCTGATTCTGAATCTGTACTTAATTTTTCTCCTGGACGTACAGTTTTTGAGAAAACTGAGTTTTTGAAAAATACATATTTTTCAACTTTGAACAAATATTGTGATGTTATTATAAAAGATATTGAATTGTTCTTCACAACAAAATATTCTGTAGACTTTCCCGAATACAGTGATATCCAATATTAATACATTATGATTGTTTAAACATGTTTAAATAATCATTATTTAGATAGATTGTTTAAACATGTTTAAATAATCATTAAAGGCGAAGACACACCACTTCTACATCAATTTTTGCAGATATTTTTGAATTTATCTCAAAAATAAGGATCCAGCGGTAAATCGAACTATACCACGCGATAGAGCAGACTTTTACCTTGAGAAACCACCCTTTCAAGTTTGGATCGTCGACGTTTTTTTCGAACCAGAAAGCAAACTATCTTCGCCCGACATGAGTTGCCGCCAGTGATGCTCGGGACGGGACGGGATACGGTGTAGCGACGGGATACGATACGGAGCGGCGAACGACCGTTCTAGTGGTGAGCGCCACTGGCGGCAACTCATGTCGGGCGAAGATATTTTGCTTTTCGTTCGAAAAAAACGTCGACGTTTCAAACTTCAAATGGGTGGTTTCTCAAGATAAAAGTCTGTTCTACCGCGTGCTATAGTTCGATTTTCCGTTGGACCCTTATTTTTTGAGATAAATTGAAAAATATCCTAAAAAATTAATGCAAAAGTGGTGTCTCTCCGTCTTCAATGGTTGTTTAAACATGTTTAAACAATCATAATGTATTAATATTGGATATCACTGTATTCGGGAAAGTCTACAGAATATTTTGCTGTAAAGAACAATTCAATATCTTTTATAATAACATCACAATATTTGTTCAAAGTTGAAAAATATGTCTTTTTTAAAAACTCAGTTTTCTCAAAAACTGTACTTCTAGGAGAAAAATTATGGACAGATTTAGAATCAGCGCGGAAGACTCTATAAGAATCGCATAGTGGGAATCGAAATACAAAAAAAAAGTGGAAATTTATTGAACCGTGTAATCAATCAGGATCCGAATCAAACATAGTAATGTATCGATGTCATACTAATACATAAATATGGTATGTCCAATTTTTGTAAAATTTTAATTTTTATATACAATAAATAATTCTTGACTGTTTTTTATGCAGTATAGATGTCACAGACATATCTACGTTACAAATGTATATATATACATATAAAACAATATTTTTTTATAGGTTATATGTCCCCGAATCTATTAGTTTAGTTTGGTGCAGTGGTGAGCAACCCGCGGCGTATTGTGAGCCAAAAGTGGAAACATAAGACTACGCGCGGGTCGCAACCGGCAACGAACGCAATATAAAATACTTTGTTGCGTCGCGCCGCGCCGGATTCCGGCTGGCTGCAGGCAGTTTGCTAGCGGGTCAAATGCGGCTCGCGGGCCTGCGGGTTGCTCATCACTGGACTTTAGAGCATCTTTTTCGGGAACACTAAGGGCTCGTTCAGACACGGCGGAATCCGCGCGTTTTCGACCGTGCGATTTGAACCGCGCGGACCTTATTTACATTAGTGTCTATGTATTCGTTCACACGCATCAACGCGGTCGAGTAATCAAAAACAAAAATTACGCGGTTTTTGCCGTGTCTGAACTAGGGCTGAATGAAGATGTACAACATTTATGCGGTAAGCCACTAGTACGTATTACTTATTATACATATTATTACATATACCATACATAGAACCGAACTATAGCCGATACAGAACCAAAAAATATCAGTTGCAGAACTGCAAAACCGATATGAGACCGATACGGGACATATTATATGTTCGGACGTTTCAGAAGTCTGAAGGACCGTAACCGAAACCGAAATCTAGAACCGAAAAATAACAGTTATAGAACCGTTATAATATCGGTTCTCAGGAACCGTAACCGTAACCGATATAAGCCAGAATCGATATTCTCATAACTGTTATAACATTTTTTCGGTTCTTCATAACTGTTTCAGTCAGAACCGATATATAACTGTTTCAAACAGTTATTTTCAGAACCGTTTCAACTCCTGGTTGTGACATCGCGGTGTGCCACCGACACTCGGCTGCCGGCGCGCCGGGCTGCACGCGTCTAGCTCGCGCTCTCATTGGTCCGTGTTTTTCGTTAATAACTCGTTAACGAAGCCGCAGGCGACATTTTTTCAAAGGAAAATGTCGCTTGAAAGGATCTCGGGAACCTCCCATTTTCGGGTCCTGTGGGAATTTTGAGACACCCTGTATATAGGATGTCCCAAAATTCGTGAACTTCCCGAAAGGGGGTGGTTCCTGATTTTATTTCAAACCACATTTTCCTTTGCAAAAGTGTTATCCGCGGCTTTGTTTAGGAGTTATTAACGAAAAACACGGACCAATCAGAGCGCGACCTAGACGCGAGTTGCCACAGTCGGCCAATAGACAGTTGGCGCGCCGGACCGACTGTGCCAACTCGCGTCTAGGTCGCGCTCTGATTGGTCCGCGTTTTTCGTTAATAACTCCTAAACAAAGCCGCGGATAACATTTTTGCAAAGGAAAATGTCGCTTGAAATGGAATCAGGAACCACCCCCTTTCGGGAAGTTCACGAATTTTGGGACACCCTGTATACAAACATCCATTTTTATATATTAAGATTGAAACTTTTGTTTCTCGTTGTATGTATACAGAAATATTAAGTAAATGAAAATTTGCATTTGTCATTGTTATAATGCGATGTATAGCAATAAAGTTTTATTAATTTTGTATTTGTATCACATTTTTGAAAAACATGTTTACCTAAAGTGCGGCCTGCCGTAACGTTACGCGTCATCAAAGTGGCCCATGAAACCATTTGAGTTGGTCAAGCCTGATCTAAATTGATAAAATTAAAGGTATCGGGTTTACTGTAGTTTACGAAACTTTAGTCGTTTTCTAAGAGGACGTTTGACTCGATGGTTTCTTTGAGACTTTTGTTCTTCGCGATGAGTTCTACACAATAGGATGCAATTCGATGTAATCAAAAACAATTTTGACTTTGAGTTTCAAGGTTAGGGTCAATTTTGTGATCCATTTTTTTAACGGATCTCCATCGATCCAGAGATGCAGAATCACGTTCTAGTGGTCAGGACATATAATTTTGAATAGCCCTGTACAATTAACATCTGTTTTTAACTTGCTTGAACTGAATTGTTGCTATTCTTATACCGTAGAAAACAATGCTACTGAGAATAAATGGACGCAGTCTGGTACCATTGTTCGTTTTGACAAATGTAGAATCTGTGATTTATTCTTATAAAACTCGGCTAATCTGTATCGACATTAAGACATAATTTACAAAGAAAAGGAATGAACAGAGTTTGAAAAAGGTGAGATACGTGCTAACAAGAGCTTGTAGAAAGTATTTATCAGTGATCTCACCGGATCGTCCAGGTACAAACAGTGACAGCACTTCTCCAAAGCTTGGATAAACTTGGCGTTGTCTTTGGCTTCGTTGTAACAGTAAGTGACTTCATCTTCGGCGTCGACCCAATCTTTGATCAACTTGGAGCGCGCAACTTGGAGGCACAGCAGCGACATTTGTATCTCTTGGTCCTTCAGAAACGACACGGGAAGCATGTTTTTAATTTTCGTTGGCGTATCGATGCGAAGCACAGTAGGGTATTTGCCCGTAAAACCGGAAGGAACTATTTTGGCGCTATTTGTGGGCTCAAGGTCATAACAAAGTACTTTAAATTTGTTTTGACATCAACTATAACGTTATGAGATAAAAAATATATTTTAACATTCAAAAAATCAAAATGATTTCTATTTTTTGTCGGAAAATTTTTTCGAAATTTTATATACAGGGTGGGGCAATAACTATTAGCACCTCAGATATCTTCGAAACTATAAGTTTCACAGAAATATTTTCAGAAATAAAATTGCACAGTACGAAGGGGGCCATCCGGTGGTGATAATAGTATTTTTGCAGGTGGAGCTACTTCGGACATTTCAAGGTCACCTTGATTTTTTAAAATGGAAACACCTTCTTTCTGTATTATGAAGAAAGAGACTATCGAATTCTGAGTAAAAATGTATTGACCTCCATATATCCTAAATCTAATAGTTAATGAGATATTATCGAAATAATTTTCTTTCTTCTTTGGATATTATCTCGTTAACTATTATTAGGTTTAGGACATATGAAGGTCAACATTTTTATACTCAGAATTTGATACTTTCTCGATCTATGGTATAAAAAATAGGATATTCCATTTCCTCTAAAAAAATTACATAAAACCAAAAATTTTTTTGGTATCGTATGAGCCCCATTTCACCATTTAACTTTGTCCATCAGACATTTGATGTATCTTTAAAAACAACAAAGATATTTGTGGTAGCAACGTTAGGTGATTCACCCTGTATAATATGTATAATAAATAGGGTAAACTGTACTATTGCTGGCAACGTAGCAGTTATTGGCACTTTTGCTTTAAAAGGCAAATATTAAGAATTCTTGGTTTAGAAAATCATTTTTTATTGCTACTTATTTATATTTCAAAGCAACGTTGTAAGTTTTCATAACAGAAAAATGGAAAATAGTAAAAATTGATTTTTACTACTTTTTAACTTCCCGATTTTATAGGGAAGTTATTGTAATTACCCCGAAAATCGAAAATCGATTTTTTAGCAGATCTTCACGTTTCATGGTCATTGGAGTCATTTTAGACTATTTTTATCAAAATGTTCGTATGTGTGTGTGTGTGTGTGTGTGTGTGTGTGTGTGTGTGTGTGTGTGTGTGTGCGTATGGCCGTTTCTATGTAATCAAATTTTTCGTTAACGTTTTCAGAAAAAGTAACAACGCGATCAGGATGATGAATGATGCAATCGATGTGCCCCGCTGTAACTTAGAGCTGATTAGATTTTGGTCCATATTGGTTAAGTAGTTTTTTAGATTTTTACTTTTTTTCGAAAAGAGTTGATTCTTCAATGCAATTTATAAGGGAGGACGAAAATTTTCCACCAAAGAACCAAACGCAATTACATAAAAAATTTTTTTCTTAATTTTTTTTTAGATTTAAAAAAAAATTTTTTTTATATTTAAAAAAAATTTTTTTTTTAACTGATGCTAATGTTACCGCTTTGAATAATCGAAAGTTATTCCAATGCAACAGTGAATTTATCATCTCTACTCCCAAGAATACATTTTGGGAGAATATCGATGAAATTACAAAAAAAAAAACGATGTTAGCGATGTTGGCGAAGGAGTAACAAATCGGGAAGTTCTTTGTGTGACCCATGGAGAGTCACACACCAAATAAAAAACATTAATATCAGTAGCCATGCGTATCACTAACCCTCTCGCAAGAGCAGTCCTACCCGCGAGCTCGCGAAGCGAGCGAGCAAAAACAACCCTTCTCGCGAGCGAGCGAAGCGAGCGAGCAACAATAGCCCTCTAGTTTAGCTGGGCCAATAACGAAAAAGATGTGTTTGGTCAACTCGTAGAAATTATATACGCTCTGAAAATTTCATTGAAATTGGTTTACGAGCTATAAACGGTCAAAAGTGATATAAAGGTCGAAAATCTTGAGAAATTGCAATTTTTAGTAAAATCGTAGTAAAAATCAATTTTTACTATTTTTTTCGCAATTCCGACCAAATGCATTTTTTCCAAATATTTTTACACGTCATTTACTAAATTAATTCTTCTAGCCTCACAGAGAAATTGAAGTCGTTTGGTCCATTCATAAAAGAGTTATTCTGATTTAAAGTGTGTTGAATCAGTTATGCTCATTAGTGTATAAACTAGACATACAGTTTTGGAATTTTTTTTAATATTCGAAAGATTAATGCTTTTGATCTCTAAAACAAATTAAAAATATGACTTTAATTCGTTGGTCATTGTTTGAAGCTGTTAGCGTTTTTAATTTGTTTTATCTGTTTCAGGAAATAATCATGCCTAAAGTCTCATAATCATGCCTTAAGTTAATCATGCCTCAAACTCCGTCACAAAAAGGAAAAAAAATTTACGATAAACCGATATTTGTATTAACTAGTCACGAATGGCTACAAAAGGAGAAAACGAAACTAGATGAGGAAGAAAAGAAAGAAATGGAAAGGGAAAACGAAAAAGGAAAGGGAGAAGCTAAAAAATCTAAAGAAAGTTTTTCCTCACAGAAGAAAATGAAAATTGCCGGCTTAAAGACTGATAGAGATATCGAACATAAAAATACTGGTGATCAGGGCTTGAAACGGGCCCGAAAATAACTGTTTGAAACTGTTTCATTTAGGGCTTGATAGAAACAGTTATGAAGGACCGATATTCTGAATAACTATTATGAAGGACCGAAATTATGGTTGATATCGGTTTCGATTACGATCCTTCGTACATGGATATCGGTCCTAGCATAACGGTCTAGGACCAATATTTTTTCGGTCCTATATCGGTTCCAATACTTTGTTGCTCGACCGGTGCTTTAGGAACAGCGTCTTCTAAGGGTCAGCCGATGCTTTGTAATCGGTGGCAAAGAGACCGACACCTTATTGTCGATTGCCGACGCAACTGTTGACTCGACGTCATCGGTGACGCTTTTGCGGGGATACCAATCAGAATGATTTCTGGTAAAACAAAACACATCCTCTTGAACACAAGACTCACCACTCTGCAAGCGAAAACCTAGAGCCTAGATAAAAGCTCCGCAACTTTCATAGTGGCAAGTGGCAATTTTCGTTTTATACACAAACCATCTATTTTTAATATGTATATCAGTTAATTACAAAGTGCAAGTGTTATTTTCAACGTCACCATCATCATCGTCTAAAACTAGGCCTCACGACATTAATTTGCCGTCGAGCGCACCGGACCTCACAGTCTCGAAATTTCTATGCAATCAAGTCGCGAGTTTGCTATCGCACAAAATTCTTAATTACTTAAGTGTTAAACTATAATATAATATAAACTATAACATAATGGGTAGAAAACAATGCGATATTGTACGTAAATATTTCAAAAATAATAACAATAACATAGAGAAAATGCAGTGCACAATTGGAAACTGTTTTGCAGAAATTTCAGTATGTATACAATATATTTCAATTTTTATTTTTGTTTAAAGAAAAATTTTTAAACTCTTTGACATTTCCTTAATTTTGTAAATTTAATATTTTAGAACCACTCCACAAATTTATTAAGACACTTGGAAAATTATCACCCTAATAGATTTACCAGCGTTATGATGGAAAAAGAGGTACGAAAAAGATGTTGTGAAGAAGCTACAAGTGGTAAACATGATAACAAGAACAAGAGAGCAAAATTGGATTTAATGAATGCTTGTATAAGATTAATAACAATTCACGGCAGACCTTTTTCTTTAATGGATGACAAAGCATTCCGCGATATCATAAATATGATACCCAACAACGAATTATTTAATTCACACAAAGTTCGAGAACAAGTGTATGTACGAGAACAATGGTATGTACATAACAATAAAGTATAAATTGTTAATTGGGCGAAGTTTCCGTTTACGTCCGCGCTAAGAATTGGATGAAATTTTGGGAATAGGTTCTTTTTTGACTAAAATGATGATTGTCAGAAGGATTTTTGTCACTCCCTACCTTATCGACTTACCGACATTTCTTTGGTATGTAAAAATAAAAGTATATAATTAAAATAAAATAAAATACTACTCCTGGATTTTCGTATCGCTGGTCGCCCCTGCGCTCCCCCCCCCCCCCCCCCCCCCATCACCTAATCCTAAGTAATTCTGATCGCATAATCTTCCCATTGTAGATATTCAATTAATCGGTTTAACAATTGGAACTTTGGAAACATTTCATATTAATCTCCAGAATATACATATTTGATATCTTTAACTAATTGCAAAAATGGTAAGGTAGGGACTGGCATTGAAATGGTAAACAATTTTTTTTCGAGTCACCAAAAATCCTTCTGACAATCATCATTTTAGTCAGAACGAAAACTATTTCCAAAATTTCATCCAATTCTGAGCACGGACGTCAACGGAAACAGCCTAAATTATTTAATATCGTGCTACTTTCTTACAGATAAAAGCAAATACAATAAGACAAGAAATTAAAAATGAAATTAGTGGAAAATTGGTGTCCCTAAAAGTAGATGCCGCATCATGTATGGGGCGTTCATTTTTGGGGATAAATATTCAATTTATAGCCGCACAAAAAATTGAAATTCGGACCTTAGATGTGATAGAATTATTGGAAAGGCATACCGCTGAACATTTAAAATTTGTAATTATGCATACATGCAGCAAATTTAATGTTTCTAAGAAACAAATATATAGTGTAACATTTGACAATGCTGCAAATATGCTGAAATGTATAAGAATCTTAAATGAAGAATGTGAATCTGATTCCGAAGGCGATGTAATAGGACAATCGGGATACATTGATGTTTTACTTGATCCCGAAGGAGAAGGATGTGATTTAGCAATTTTTGATACATTAAGGGAAACAGAATTTGTTATTACTACTATTAGATGTGCTGCCCACACATTACAACTTGCTATTTGCGATTTTTTAAAGAGAAGAGAGATAGCTGAGATAATAGGAAAATGTAGGGAAATTGTTAAAAAATTGCGAACAGCAATTTTAAAATCAACGTTATCTGCATTATGTAAAAAAAATGCAATTTTTGATTGTTCAACAAAGGTGGAATTCAACTTTAGACATGTTGGAAAGACTGGCCGAATTAAAACAATTTTACACACAAATAGATGATGAAGAATTGAAGTTGTCAGACATAACGTGGAGTAAAATTATTGAATTAATTAAGGTTTTGACACCTGCCCGAATTGCGACTAAGAAATTACAACGCGAACATTTAACTCTTGGCGACCTTTGTGATATCTGGGAGAGATGTATCATAGAGACAAGTAAAACCGAAAATGAATTCAATCTACCTATAATTAGTAACATGCAACATAGGAAAAATAATTATTTCAAAATGATACATTTCTATCAGCTATATTTTTGGAGCCAAGATAGAACGTTATATTATCTGATGAGGAAATAGGGAAAGCAAAAAATTGTATATTACTTACATTTCAAAGAATTAACAAAATGTGTAGTAATTTAGCAAGCACATCGAATGACGTTTCTACTTCTACCTTAAATGAAGCCACTGATACACACAATCAAGAGGAAGATGATTTTGAATTGTTACTGCAAGATGCGGCAGCGAAACGCATATCGAGCAACACATCGCAATGCGTAACAATTGAAAATGAACTTTGCTGCGACGGCAACACCGAAGGTCGACCGTACCGTACCGTTCCTCCAAGCGACAACGGGGCATACCTGAAAGGGATGTTTTTAACCATAAAAAAACATGTGCGAATCAGCTGCGAACCGACCGAGTAAATTAGTTTATGATCACCGCAATTCGACAATCTCGACCCCGACAGATGGACAACACTTGCGACCGAAACGACAAACGGAAATTTCATCATAAATAACGCCATTGACGATGGAAGACAATACCAAGAAATTTACTGACAGTTTCCCACTCCATTCAACTTAAAACTCCTCCCAATACACCTACGACCAATCACGAAACGCTACATTTTCCCACCTAAATCCAAAACCACCCAATCACGAAAAAACCAAACTGACGATAGACAGGACACGACTAGACAGAAGGCAGAACAAATCGAAAACGCAGACGGACGAGACGCACTCTCCGAAAGAACATACTTATACATCGCGAACCATTATCAGTGTAATATTAGAGTAATAAAGTGTACATAGTCAACAATTACGCACTTATTCTCTACCCAAAGTGCTCAATATCACCTAGTGCATATTGAGAGAAGGCAACGATATGCATTCATCGCTGCCTTCGTATACAAACTTAATGAATATTGCCAAGAACCTCGAGTTCCGAAGACGATGGATATTATCCAGTATTGGGAAGGAAAAAAAATTAATTTACCTAAATTATATAAGGTGTGAAGCCTGTGTAATTTTGGCTGTTCCGCCAACTCAGGTTAGCGTGGAAAGATTATTTTCCGCGCTAAAATTTAATTTATCTCCACACCGATCGAGTATGTCGTCGAATATTGTAGATGATATTTTATTAATTCGTTTGAACATGCCAAAGCTACATAACGAAAATTAGAATTACAATAAAAAAAGTAAAAGTAAAAACTAAAAAATGCTATGAACTATGTCCCTTTCTTTCCCATACGCTCTCCTTTGCGTCGCAAACTTTGATCGTTCATTATTTTTTCTATGATTTTCTATGATTCTATCATTGAAACAATTGACTTGTGATAGCTAAAATGTGATATAAATATTCTTGATTCAATTTTGTCTAAATGTCTTGCAAATACTGCATCGAAAGTTGTTCCTGATCTTGTTGTCGCTTCATTAGGATTATTTACCATTTCCATTCTTAATTTACTTTTAAACATTACTAGGATATGCAAGAAGTTTCACTTTTGCCGCGCGTGGTTTTCCACGCGTATGTTTTTTTTTTAAATTCAAAAGACTACATACGTCATGTGGTTGGGCATACCCAATATACTTCTGGGTTGAGCCTTTTGAAAATTTTGTTATTTTTGCGGTAGGATGGATCGTTCCCGAGATAAAGCCATTTTTTATTTATGACTGGCTCGGCTAACCATCCCCACCACTTCCGTTACGCATATTCGTGTCGCGAATTCCGTGACGCGAATTAGGCCTACACCCTGCCAAAACAAGTTTCACTTCAAAAATAGTTAATAATGTATACATTTATTATTATAATAAAACAACTTTCAATTATGACCAAAATATAACCGTTTTTAATGTTAGTAGTTATTTTCGGACCCGTTTCAAGCCCTGATTGCTATAATTTGAAACTTAGAATTTAGAACTGATATGAGGACCGATATAGGACCGAAAAAATAACGGTCCTAGACCTTTATGCTAGGACCGATATCCATGTACGAAGGACCGTAATCGGAACCGATATCAACCAAAATTTCGGGCCTTCATAACAGTTATTCAGAATATCGGTCCTTCATAACTGTTTCAAGGACCGAAACCGATATCATAACTGTTTTCAAGCCCCGCTGGTGATGAATACGATGACTTACCCTTAAACGGGCGGATACACTTGAGTACATTAAAGATATTGGACGCGGCAAAGTTTAAAAGAGGCAATAAATATAGAAAGAGGATAGATGCCAACAACAATACTGAAAATACTGTTGTTAGACTAAAGACGGAAAAGAAAGCAGAGTATTCAGAAAGTTGCAGTAGAAAAAGTGAAGCCAGATATCGTATCAGTCGAAATGATTATTCCACCATGTACATCATATAAAGATCTTCTCTTCAATAAACAAAAAAAAATTATTCGGCATTTACACAAGAGGAACATTCGCCACAAAAGGAAGAGTTGAATCGGATGACTCATGTAAACCTCAAAATATTTTTCTTTTTTTCGTTTGAGCATTATCTTCGTCTCTTAAGTTATCTCTAAATATTAAGCTGATCATATTAGATCAGACGTAAATTATACATTATGCAGAATTTAAGCCTAAATGCAGTACAAATTATTTTCATTATTTTCCTTTATTAAGTTAATAATTCCTATTCAGTTATTCAGTGCCAACGTCTGTACTATTTGTCTTCCGATTGTTATTCACTGAATATATTTTATAGTAAAAGATCCCAGATATCACAAGGATGCCTTAAAGATATCTTTAGGGAGACGTTCGTTCAGGGGACGCTCGTAGGACATTCGGGAGGTCTTTAAGACGTCCCTAAGAAGTCCCAAAAAGTCCATAAATGTTAATTAAGTTAAAAGAAGGGAAGAGTAAAAGTAGATTTCGACAAAAACGAATTTAAAGTTAAACCTTATGTATACGAGGTTAAAGTTTGTAACATTTTATCTAATATAATATTTAATAATTTAATATATATAATATTTGATAATACTGTATCAGTAATTGCAATTAAAATCACAATAAAAATAATAAAAATTGAAATTGCAACTACAATAAAAATTGGAATTGAAATTGAAATTGAAATTGGAATTGAAATTGAAGCGAAAATAGTAACTCGAACAAATAATGCCAATGCTAATGCTTACTGCTAGATTATGGGTATATAAAAACCACACTGTTTATGGTCTTAAAGACGTCTTACAGACGTCTTTTTTGTACGTAAGACTTTCAGACCTAAAATAGAGGTAAAATGGAAGTCTTTAAGACGTCTGAAGGTGGTATCTGAATTGAGAATACATGAACTTGACGATAGCTCATAACCGAACTTGCTTTATTTTTGAAAGACAGCCGGTACAGCCCGCGACGCTCGCGTGACCGCTCTCGATGAAACCTCTAGCAGAACTACTTACAAAACTAGCCCTTCGCTGGCTGACGCATTCCCACGAAAATCATTCTTTCTCCCTCACACAGTTCGCTTACACTCTAAACTAAACAGAATCATTCTCACCCAACGCGACACTCGAACCAATCGTCCAAACATCCTCTCGACGCTGTCGCACAGGATGCAACCCGATCCATTCATTCAAACATACTTTCGCCTTAAACTAAACACATGGCGGAAACGTGGTGCCGGCTAGTCGCCGCCACACGTCGTTTGCTATTTGGGTAAAACTGTTTGATTTTGCTGAAAAATCTCTATTATCTTATAGCAATAGCAAGATAAGCTTGTTCAAACATTTCAAAAAAAGATAAAAAGACTTTTAGTACAATTTTGGCTTAGGGTTCAAATCATTGTACAGTTTACATTGTACAGTTTTGGAAAAAGTGTACAGAAAAAAATTTCTTTTATAAAAACGTACACTTTTGTTGTTTATAAAGTCGCAAGAGCCAAATTGCAAAAAGGGCTTTGTACGGGACCCCGCAATAATGCAGAGAACATTTCAACACAAAAAGCATAAAAAAATATTACTTCTTCGCTAAATGCAGCCCACCCGCGTGATCGAAAAAATCAAGCTGTTTCATATTCTCTGTCAGTGTCTTTCCTGCGAGAAACATATCTGCTTCTCTGTCTTCGTAGTTCACCTCGATTGGCGCTGTTGAAGTTACTATTTCCGCTCCAGCGCAGCCTTAAACGCTACAACTTCTGTAACATTTTCTCGTATTGTTTGAAATAATCAAGATATTCAAGTGGACAGAGTTCGTGGACCCACTGTATGTAAACACTGTTTTAGTTCATTAATACACCTGAAATGTTCGACAAAAGGAAAAATGTAATTTTCTAATAAAACAACACCCGTTGACTTGTTTTATATTACAAAATAATTTTGGCCAGCTGTTTGGTCAAAATAGCCCACTGTGCGACGGGTAAATGGAAGGTAATATAGTGGAAGAACCTGAAGTTTATTGACGAGTTGACTGAACTGCGCCCCTCTTCGCTTCCAATACTCGAGCTCTTGCTGTGGCCCAGAATTGTCATTCTCCCGTTTCACCTGTTTACTTTCTGCCATGAAATCCTTCAGCTTTTTGATCCAGCTTCCCACCCTCTCCTCTATAATATCCACAGCGTTCTCTTTTGTTACGAACGCTTTCGCTTCCTCGAAATTGTGCACTCCGCCCATCAATATTTCACCGTCCTCGAATATGCGCCCCTCGTGAGCCACCTGTTCGCAGACTGTAACAAATAAGGAAGTGTCTTCACAGATGAATCACTTACACCGGAGGTTACGCAATTGTAACCCGTCGATTTTAATGGAATTTTTGTATGATATACAGTGAACCACGAAAGTATTTTTTACGACAAAAATTCGCAATCATTCAATACATGTCAAATATTTTTTTGAGTTCTATATCATACCAACATTCTCTATTAAAATTTAAAATCGGCGTGTTACAATTGGGCAATCTCCCTTGAGAGACAGAGGTCGGATATATTTCTTTCATTTGTTAACGATGACGGTAATTATTGCGAAAGGGTCTGCGTACTCCGATTTTGATGAAATTTTAATATGTTATGCAGCAACACATTTTGAACAACTTTTTCCTGTTCCAATATTGGGGGGTCGCTATTAGTTTTCGAGATATTTGTAAGAAACTATCGCTAATACTGTATTGAATTTTTCGTATTCTTGCACGCTCCATGGCAGCGTAAACCTGTCCCGGTGCGGCGTTTGTTTAAATTTTGACGCTGTGGAGATGAGAGAGAAAACAGGGTCTCACTGTGGTCATACATTGTGACTTTGCAAATCTTACGACGTCACTTCTCCGTTAATTTCGGTTACGTTGCGAACGTAAGAAAGGACCGGACCGCCCTCTAACGGGTCACGATACCGATAAACAGGATTCGAGAGCGCTCCCCGAGGAGATTTCGTATTTATCAGAATTACATAATGACATCTGTCGTGCGCGCCGAGAACGGCAAGTTACAGGGCCGTATTAGGAATACGCCAACGGACCCACCGACCTTCCGAAGTCCTCAGGAAAAGCACCCCACAGGACAGGAATCGTCCACCGAGGTGAAATGGCCAACGTTGCGTAGTCCCGTGCACGGGCAACAACGATGACCTGGAACGACAGCACACGGAGGCGCCGAAGGAACAAGGACCATTTTACCACGTTTTTATTATTTGAACACCTTGTCGTTTCGCAGTCCCGACGCCGCCTCATTCCGAACTCCAGCTAGTTTCATGATACGGTGGATAGTAACGAGAGCAGGAACGATAAGTCGCGTAGTGATCTATCGTGCATAATTTCGGTGTGAGTTGGCTCGATCTTTGTCGCGGGAGGACGAACGCGTCTCGTTCCGTCCTCGAATCTTCGCGTGTGTCCATACCGTGGGCACTTTGAGCAACTTTGGCGAGCACTCCTGATCGCGTCGCGTATTCGGAAGTTTCCTCGGAGGAGTCGCGTTCCTTGCCAATAATCGCTACGTTGATTTCGTACAGTCTCGAATCCTGTGTCGCGCCGAATATCGAAGCACGTCCGCCGAAATTCAGACGCGTAACCGTTACCGTACGCGTCGGAGCGAACCGCGTGCGAAAATCCTTGCGACAGTCCCGTCTTGCGCCGTACATCTACGCCGCGCTCAATTCCGTTGTCCGGGATTGGGTTCTTTGCGGTACCGACCATCCGTACCGTCGCGCGATCTTTGAATTCGACAACCGCGCTGCGACCGAAGAGCTTTCGCTAAAAATTGTATGAAGAGGGCTCTCGGGTCTCGGTCACGTGGCCGCCCATTTTGGGACTTTTGACCGCTGCAATAAACAGCTCGGATTCGGGCGTTAGCCATCACCGAGGTCGGACGTGTTGACAATTTCGTGCTCGCGTGTATGGCGACGACTAGCGACTTGTGCGCGTAGTGTATAAAGTTGAAATCGCTTATTATTAAGTGTATAATTGGAGTTGCTATCACTTAGTATTCTTTTTTTTTTATTGTGACAGTACTTGTGTCTCTGCCGTCAGAGGAACTTGTATGAGTGGTGTCTCAAAATCTCAACGTCTTGTGAATCAAGTTTAAATAATTCAACGATGGCCAACGCATCGATCAGAGTGTCTTATGCGCAAATAACCACTTAAGTTAACCGTGTGTTGTTCAATGGAAAATGTAGTCACGCAAGAAAATTTTAACAAAAGTATTTTGTTTAAACAATATATTAAAAATTTGATTTTTTTCTGCAGTTTCTCTTATTTATTGTTAGTTTATTTTAATGTAAACTTGGGTGTGTGATCTTTGATCCAAAATAGAGGATACATGTTTCAGGATTTTCTTTTTTTTCCATTTAACAATAATTATGCATAATGTTAGACAGTCTTGCACCTGGCGTGCGTAGGAAGGAATTCTGGTTTGTTTTATCGAAATATAAACATTTAGTATAAACGTGTATAGTAT
The DNA here is from genome assembly GCA_933228785.1 of Lasioglossum pauxillum. Classification (NCBI taxonomy): domain Eukaryota; kingdom Metazoa; phylum Arthropoda; class Insecta; order Hymenoptera; family Halictidae; genus Lasioglossum; species Lasioglossum pauxillum. Next base: position 32,565,571 of record OW121703.1, read on the forward strand.
TTTAAACAATACCACCAGGTTATATGTCGTTTATTGTATTATCAGTAGCTGAAGGAGGTGGCGCAGGTACCAGCGTGACGCGGTGCTAATTACCGCGGCGGAGTAACGGTACCGACTTGTATGTATAGCCGATTCGCCAGCGAATTTCTCCGGTCGTCGGGAATTCGGTCAAAATATACCTGGAGCCTTTTGAAATACACTGTGGATCCTTGAAATAATCGAAATTGGAGTTTCCCTCGTAGTCTTAAGAATGTACATATAAATATTGGCACTTTGCTTTGTGTGCTATAGTTTTTCTGCATTACGGTTTGAGTTGTGTAAGATTTCGTTATCAAAGTAACGTGCATATTAAGAAGTTAAGGCTACTGCTTTCGGATTTGTAAAACAGTGCCACATAACAAATAATTTCTGGCGATAATCAAGATAAACATCCGATAATTATATTATATTTACTTTTCCTGATTGTTTATTTTTAGATTCGTTTTTACAAACATGAAGGCCAATCCGATGAACATTATAAACATTTTGATGGAAACATATCACAGCAATAATAACAAGGAAACACCCAACGACCGGAGAAATTCGCTGTCGAATTGGCTATACATACAAGTCGATACCGTCAGTCCGCCGCGGTAATTAGCACCGCGTCACGCTAGTACCTGCGCCACCTCCTTCAGCTACTGATAATACAATAAACGACATATAACCTGGTGGTATCGTTTAAAATACTATACACGTTTATACTAAATGTTTATATTTCGATAAAACAAACCAGAATTCCTTCCTACGCACGCCAGGTGCAAGACTATCTAACATTATGCATAATTATTGTTAAATGGAAAAAAAAGAAAATCCTGAAACATGTATCCTCTATTTTGGATCAAAGATCACACACCCAAGTTTACATTAAAATGAACTAACAATAAATAAGATGTTGAGTATAATCAATGCGTGTTTAGATATAAATTATGTTAACACAGCGTAGGCCATGAATATTCGTATTATGTTCCGTTCTTCATATTCTACGGTTTGTTTTGTAGTTGTACAGATCGTTTTGACGTATGGTCCTGTTATGTTGTATAATTACATTTGGTTATTGCATTTTGTATTTCGTGTATTCTTCATTTAATTCGATTAAACCTGACATAAGAGAAACTGCAGAAAAAAATCAAATTTTTAACTTCCCGATTTTATAGGGAAGTTATTGTAATTACCCCAAAAATCGAAAATCGATTTTTTAGCAGATCTTCACGTTTCATGGTCATTGGAGTCATTTTATACTATTTTTATCAAAATGTTCGTGTGTGTGTGTGTGTGTGTGTGTGTGTGTGTGTGGCCGTTTCTATGTAATCAAATTTTTCGTTAACGTTTTCAGAAAAAGTAACAACGCGATCAGGATGATGAATGATGCAATCGATGTGCCCCGTCGTAACTTAGAGCTGATTAGATTTTGGTCCATATTGGTCAAGTAGTTTTTTAGATTTTTAGTTTTTTTTTCGAAAAGAGTTGATTCTACAATGCAATTTGTAAGGGATTACGAAAATTTTCCACCAAAGAACCAAACGCAATTACATAAAAAAAAATTTTTTTCTTAATTTTTTTTTAGATTTAAAAAAAATTTTTTTTTAGATTAAAAAAAAATTTTTTTTTTTAACTGATGCTAATGTTACCGCTTGGAATAATCGAAAGTTATTCCAATGCAACAGTGAATTTATCATCTCTACTCCCAAGAATACATTTTGGGAGAATATCGATGAAAGTACAAAAAAAAAAACGATGTTAGCGATGTTGGCGAAGGAGTAACGAATCGGGAAGTTCTGTGTGTGACTCTTGGAGAGTCACACACCAAATAAAAAACATTAATATCAGTAGGCCCTACTAGCCATGCGTATCACTAACCCTCTCGCAAGAGCAGTCCTACCCGCGAGCTCGCAAAGCGAGCGAGCAAAAACAACCCTACTCGCGAGCGAGCGAAGCGAGCGAGCAACAATAGCCCTCTAGTTAATATATTGTTTAAACGAAAAACTTTTGTTAAAATTTTCTTGCGCGACTACATTTCCCATTGAAAAACACACAATTTTTTAAAAAATTCAAAGTTTTTGGACCTCTGGTTTCCGAGATATCTCAAAAAATATGATTTTGACTCCCAACTTTGGGGGCTGTTTTCACCCCTTCAAAGTGGATGATTGCCGATAAAAAAAACACATGTCAAATATTTTTCAGAGAACTATAAGCTCCTATAAGTTTCATCAAAATTAGATTTTCGCATCTGAATATGTTCCCTTGTAAGGCCAAAAGGATTATACAGTAAATTCTCTATAAACGCGAAAATCTCTTCACGATAAACGCGAAAGAAATATCCCCTCCAACTTAGCACACAGATCTCGGCTCGGTATATCGGTGTGAACCACTACTAACGCGACGCGGAGAGTCGCAGTCGTCGGCACAGTTCAAACGCCCGTGAGTCATCATAACGTTACATCAACAGTCTATCTTCTTTATTTTCCATGATACTGTTATGGGACTTTCACTACCTTATTTCTAGCATTTTTCTGATTACAATGATACCAAACACGACCTAATTTAAACTGAATTTAGTGGTTTAATTGACGGTATATACATATGAAGTAACTTTAGAACATAAGAGTACAGTGGTCGTGCGTCGTCCGGTTTCCCGGCAGTAACGTTCGATTTCGCAAATATAAAGACGCGATGAACTATGACCGATCATGTCGCAAAACCGAACACCGTGTCAAGTCACGCGCGTCGCTCGCTCCATTACAATTTTTTGATAAGAAACAAAATTAAATAAATCTTAAATAAATCTTAAGTATATTACTTAAAACAGTTCAAAAACTACAAAAAGTGTGTCTTTTCCTGACGGATGTAAACGCTTCAATTCGATAGTTTTCCTTCGATGGTATTTAAACTGTAGTGGTTTAAATGACGATGAACGTTTTGGGCGCAAGGAAGGATAGCGCGTATAGAAAAGAAAGAGACGCGGAGAGTCGGAGCACAATTCAAAGGCCCGTGCGTGGTCTCGCTTTACACGCGCTGTCCTTCTCTACGTCCCGCTCGGCCTTTGAAGCTCGAAAAACGTAGGACCACGATCGAAAAATGCGAAGAAATCCCCCCGAGGCGTTCGCGTTTATAGAGAATTTACTGTAATATCGCATGCCTGTCCTATCATTCCGCATAATGTTACAGGTGACAAACTTATGAAGAAGAATATTCGACCCCTCTCGCAAATAACTTTCATTAGGGCTGGAATGGGTGATCCTGGATTTGCGCACATCCTCAGCTCTCGTACACAGATCTATATACATCCAGATGATGTCAGCAAGTTACCGCCTATCTTAGAAATTAATTATGACGGCACTAACTATTGGATTTATCTGTCTGGCGAGAAACTTTCGTGTTTCATCTGCAAAGACCTTGCTAGATTTTGTAGAGGTGTTGACAAGACGGTTTTAAATTCAGACTCTACTATTGACCTATCGTCAGTGTCTCCGTCTAGCCCGAGTACACAAATCGTTTCTCTGTCTAGCCCGAGTACACAAATCGTTTCTCTGTCTAGCCCGAGTACACAAATCGTTTCTCTATCTAGCCCGAGTACACAAATCATTTCGGGAATTGATAATGTAAACATCAACAAGCCCATTTCTGCCACAGTCACAAATTTACAGGCGAATCTCATACATGACGCCCCACAAATAACATCTGTGCCTGTTTTATCAACGGAGACCTTTAAAAGACCGTTATCAAGCTCTACCTCTACTAGTGACTTCACTACAGATAATTTAAAGGATGATAAGCAGGTACATGATACAATAGTCAATAATAAAAAAAATTAGCTAAGAAAATAAAAGTATCCTCTGCAACAGTTAGCAACGTAGATGTAATTTCGACGCAGCTCACACCGGCAAAAGAGTTGATCTCTGCCAACTCGCACAAGTTTCCTCTTAATTTGGGTAGCATTACTGAATTTCTATTTCTCTCCTTTGACAACTCGAAGATTCTAGAAACGGCTCTAAAGTTCACGAATGACATTCCGGCTCTCATAAATATGCTCACTGAAGTGAAGGGTCTGATCACAGAGCGTAATCTAAAGAGCCGCATTGGAAGGATTATCAAGAAATTACATTCTTCTGATGCAGATGACAGTGCTAGTTCGGATTCTTACTCTTTTGAGGACAGGTTCTAGTACGGATTCATCCCTCATCGAATCTCAAGAATCTCAAGAAGTATACCCTGTCAACACAACAACACCGCCCATACCGCGCTATCCCCGCACCTAGGTCCTTGTTCCAACGGGAATCCGAAATCAAATTTCCAAAATATCAACTAGAAGAAATAATACGTCATCACCAAAATACCTCTCCGCACCACCATCCCTTACCACCAAACAACTCCTATAAAAGCCGCCGAGAACATGTAAAAATCACCTGAGTCCGCCTGTAGATATCCAGGAAGCATCACGTTACCACAATCCAGCACTGTAAGTATTCTACCTGTAACCGATTTCCGAGATACCCGCCGTCGACTACGAGCCCGTTCGCCGTGCGAACCTCCTGTCAACGGCATCCTGGTTCACCCCGGTAAGGACCGTGTCCTATCGAGGAAACACTCCGGTGCGTCACCGGGAATTTCGTAAGACGATTGTTGTCTTTCGAAAACGGACGAGGAAGAAGCGGTGCGTCACCCCTCTACCTCGCCGACGAACCTCCTGTCCCGTACCCTGAATCCCCGCTGGTGAGAACCAGTGAGACGAGTCGTCTACGAACTCGGCCGACCGAGAAGTGGTGCGTCACCCTTCGACGTCGCCGAAGAATCTCCTGTCCTGCACCCTGTTTCTCCGCCAGCGAGAACCGTGTTCCAGCTGGAAAATACTCCGGTGTGTCACCGGCGACTTCGTGTGACGAGCCGTCAACGAAAACGGCCGAACAAGAAGTGGTGCGTCACCCTTCAACTTCGCCGAAGAACCGCCTAGAAAGTCCAGAAAGCACGGTGCGTCACCTGCATCCTCGTGAGACGATTCGTCCACGAGGGCGGTTGAGTAAGGCTAGGTGCGTCACCTTTTCGAACTCACCGAAGGACTGTCCGGAGGAAATTTGATGGGCGGTGCGTCACCGACGTCAAGGATCCGTTAAAACCCGGTCTAGGTAGGGCGATCACGCTGATAGCCACGATCGAACTCCTTCCGCCTACCAACCTCCCGTCACAAGTATCCCACAGGTCCAGGTAACGCCGCCGAGGTCATCGTCCCGGTGATTCCGGCTGCGACCGTGCATCGCGTCCAGAAACACCGTGTCCGCGAGTACCGCGCGCCGTATCCAGAAACGCCGTGTCCGCGAGCACCGCGTACCGCGTCCAGGAGCACCGTATCCGAGAAGCCGACCGGCAGCGAGCACCATTTCATTCCGAATCACTTGTCTCGTTATTTACCGAACACCTCCCCGACTCCTTTCCCCGCGCCGAATACTCTCCTCGCCGTTTCGAACCTTGGGTCGGCGAGCTGCATCGGTACCGAAGAGTACCGCCGCGAGGAAGCCGTACACCGAGAAACCAGGACCGTTACACTAGCACTCATATTGATTTCTACTGGTCTCTTAAATCCAATCTTGATTTAGTTTTTACTTTTGTTGGTCTTTCTGACAAGATTGATGTCAAGGTTCGTGATGACACCTGGGGCTCTGACCACTTTCCCATTTATATTTGTGCCAATGTAGGTCAAAAATTTTAATATAAAAAGCGTTCATTTAAAATTAAAACGGTTCGTACAGATTGGGGAGAATTTAACGAGTCCCTTGAAAATTCTTTTTCTTGCTTTGATTCTTCAGATTTTGTTCGAATGTCAGCTTGCTCAAAATATGATCTTTTGGTTAGCACTATAACTGATGCAGTTGTGAAGTAATACTCCTGCCAGGGGGCATGGTTCCTGTCATAGGAGGGGTACCCGTACCCTGGTGGGATGCTGAGTGCGACAGAGTCAGGAGACTTAGAAGAGCATCTTACAGAAAGTGGGAGCATACGCTCAATCTGGTTGATTTGATAGAACATAAAAAAATGTGTGCTCTTGCCATTAAAACCTTCAAAACAAAAAAGAAGGAGTGCTTTAGACGATTTGCCGAAAGTATAAATCTGCACACAGATCCTTCATATGTCTGGAACAAGTGCAGGATACTTAAGAATAAATGGGTCAAGATAACACCTCATCTTTCGTTGGACAGTCCTGAAAGCGTTAAAAAAATTGAAGTTGCTCTCGATAAAATTAGTCCCGCTTGGGCTCAAACAGACCCTCACTGGTTTCCTTCGTGTCAGACTAACTTGTTCTTTGATTCTGAATTCAGCTTAACGGAATTTAATACTGCTCTGGCCCAAAAAAGAATTTCCTCAGCGCCGGGAATGGATGGTATTGATTTTGAGATTCTGAAAAACTTCCGCAAAAATATGACATACTACTGTTAGATATTTTTAATGAAATGTTTTTGTCTAATGAATACCCAATTGGAAGTGGTCTTTTATCCATTTCATTGACAAGGCGGATGGCGTTGGTCTTCGTCCGATCTCTCTCACCTCTTGTTTATGTAAACTTTTTGAGACATTGATAAAAAATAGAATCCAATGGTGGGTCTTGAAAGCAACAATCTGCTTCATTGCAGCCAACACGGTTTTAGAAGTGGCAAGTCTTGTTTAGATAATTTGGTTAACTTGACGTTCAGAATCGATCAGGCCTTTGCTGAAAGAAGGGTGGTCTTAGCGGCGTTTCTTGATGTTCAGGGAGCATTTGATAATGTTTGCGTTGACATTCTTCTCTCCAAGCTTGCGAATATTGGTTGCTCTCTTAGTATTGCTAAATTCATCAAGTTCCTAACTCACGAAAGGTTTGTGTTCTCTACTCTTTCTGAAGATACGTGTAGAGTTGTCCATAGGGGTGTTACCCAAGGTGGCGCTCTTAGCCCTCTGTTATATATTATCTATGTTGCCAATATCTTTGATAATGTGACGAACTCTGTCGATGTTTCTCAATTTACAGATGACATTGCTGTTTTCCATGAATTTGTGTCCTCAAGTAGTGGTATTAAGGTAATTGAGAATACTATTAAAACAATAAAACAGCATCTTTTTGACCTGGGACTTCACCTGTCTCCCAGTAAGACTGTTTTTTGCATTTTAACAACAAGAAAATTGCTCCTGGCTCCATTGTAATTACGATTGATAATATCATTATTAAATCTAGTGCGTCTGCGCGCATTCTGGGTATTATTTTCGACTTTAACATGTCTTTCACTTCTCATGTACAAAAGGTAATTAAGAGATGCTTGGTTGCACTTAATCTGATTAAATTTCTTCGTGGTACATGGTGCGGCTCTGATCCTGCCACCCTTATCATCTTATACAAAAGTTATATTCGTTCCATCCTCGATTACGGTATTTTTATTTACTTTCCAAAGAGATTGAGCTTATGTGATAAGATTGAAAAACTTCAATTTTCTGCAATAAGACTGGCTCTAGGATATCGAAGAAGTACCTCCACTAACATCTTAATGGCCGAATCTAAGCTTGTTTTTTTGAAGGAACAATCTCATCTAATAAAAGTTCTTTTTGTCTTCAAGCCATTCAAAGTTACTGTGACATAATTAAAAATAAAAATAAAAATCCCAACTGCATATTATTATCAAGTGATCTGTCCTTTGCAGATTCGTTCAGCATGATAGATTCTAATGTTCACTTTAATATTTTCTGTCATGACTGTGCAACCGTAATCACCTCTAGTCCTTTTAATCGCAAGTTGGAGCTCAAGGGCACTGCTGATCCCTCTCAGGAAATTGGCAGGCTCCTTAAGGATTCTTCTGCTTTTTCTATATTCACAGATGGCAGTAAGACTTCTAACGATAATTTGGTGGGCTGTGCTTGCTTTTGTCCGGAACTCAATGTTCACAATAACATGAGTATTGAGAAAAACGCGTCAGTTTTTACGGCAGAATGTGCTGTTTTAAGCAGTGCTCTTGACATTATACTTGAAAATGATCCGCACATCTATTCAAAGTCTTGAATCGGTTAAGGTTAACGCCAAAATTAATTCCTATATCTTGGACATCAAAAAGAAATATAATCAATTTATTCGGAATAATTCTTATAAGTATTTCATAAAATTCTTCTGGGTTCGGTCTCATTCCGGGATTTGGGACAATGAGGTTGCTGATGACTTAGCTAAAAGTGCTACCACTTTCTGTTCCTTAGGCATCTCAAGAATTCCTTATACTGATCTGTACGAACTATTCATGAAAAAAGCTTTTTTCAGTACTTTCAGGATAATTAAAAACCAAGGGTTATATAAAGGCAGATTTTACTTTCTCCATTATTATAGGGACAACCGTCTTCCTTGGTTCAATGGTATAAAATCCCGTCATTTCATTGTCTCAATAAACAGAAGCAGAGCTTATCATTATCATCTTGCTGGCTCTCTTGCACGGATTGGCATTATTGACAGCCCTATATGTAGATGTAACTCCGAGTGGGAAACTCTTAATCACGTCCTTTGGCAGTGTAATGTATATGATGCGCAAAGATTACTACTGCTGAAAAACCTTTTTAAGTTAAAATTCCAACTGCCTCTGGACGTTTCCATATTTTTGGCTAGGCCCAATATTAGAGTCTGCCTTTATATTCACTCGCTCCTAAAAAGTTGTAATTTATATGTTGAAGGGAAACCAAAATGTTATAAAACTATTTTATGCGATCAGAATTAATTAGGATTAGGTAGTAGGGGGGCGGAGAGCATGCATACGGAAATCCAGAAGTAGTCTTTCAAAATTGAAAGCCCGCCCGATATATGTATGACCAGAGTGAGACCCTGTTTTCTCTCTCATCTCCACAGCGTCCAAATGTAAACAAACGCCGCGCCGGGACAGGGCTTACGTTGCCACGGAGCGTGCAGGAATGCGAAAAATTCAATACAGTATTAGCGATAGTTCTTTGCAAATATCTCGAAAACTAATAGCGACCCCCCTATATTCAAAAAGGAAAAAGTTGTTCAAAATGTCGAAATCTATAACATATTTAAATGTCATCAAATCGGAGTACGCACACCCTTTTGCAAGAATTACCAAGATGACGAACGTTGAAAGTTCGAGATCATCTCTGGCAGGAACCGTTCTAGATAAACGCACAGAGCCACCCTAGTTTCAGTTTACCACCTTACTTTAGGGCCCAAACATACGCACGATCAACTGGACGTTGAGAAAATACGAATGTTCACTCCAAAGGGTACTGACAAGTACCACCCGTCATTGGAGGGGTATACATATAATCAATATTTTTGGAGATATTCGTCTGTAACGCTTTATAATTTCCACCCTGTGTAATTGCAAAAGTTTTATTTTCAAAGATTTCAAGACCTTTTCTGCAGAGTTGGGCAGTATTTAAGTACAAAAGTATCTAAATCCGGATCGAACTAAAAGATACGTAACTAATATTCGTGATCTTAACGTTCGGATCCAAAAGTATCTTGTATCCTGTATAAGTTTAATTATACCGGGCAATCCCCCGGCCGTGTTTATTGTACTGCTATTGTGTTCTGGGCTGAGGCCTCGGGGCCCGACCCTCGGACCTCAGAACGTGTTCATTCAAGCCTCGAGCTGGTCAAAAGCAAAGAAGATTAGATAGAGGCGAAGGTCCCATAAGAGCTCTATGTTAAAGCTGTGGCTCGTTTCGCAGCGCTCCTAACGTGTCAGGAACTGAACTATTCATTTATCCCCTTGCTCCGCACCCCGAAAACAGTCCCATCCTCAATACTTCATTTTACGGTTCGCTCTACATTAAACTCTAAGACTAAATTTTTTTCTGACTATACAATTTAAAAAATTGTAAAACCTTAATTCATATACATACATGTTATATAGTTAGGAAGGAAGAATATAAAATACAATTGAAAAATACATTTACATTTATTTTCAAAAGAAATATACGTATACATATATACATACATATTTACAGCAACTTATACATATTGACTCAACTTACATATGTAGCTCTTTGGGTATATTAAACAAACTACGAACGTTCTGCTCCACTTTTTGCTTGCAAATGCAGCAATATATAGGCATTTTTGTCTAATTTCGAAAACACAAAACCAAAAATACTTGGAAATATAGGAAACAATGAACCACTCACAGCGATTTGATTACAAATGACGTACATATTTCAGTCGGCGTGTACAAGAAAAATATAAGAAGGGAAATAGACTGAATAGATTTCCCGTGGGCAATCGAGCTCAACCGTCGGCTGCGCCCGACAACAAGCGGGAGCATCGACCGAGCGACCGAAAGGACCGCCACAGTCCCAAACAAACGCGCACGCTCGACAAAACGGTCGCCCGCACCGGGCGTTTTGAATCAAACCCGCCGATCGTTGCCGAACCGCTCGGCAACGCGTTCCCTGCGACACCCCTTCCCCGCATCAGGAAGGCGGTGATATATACAAACCGCGCACCGATGTGCAACGAGTTGTAAAGAGAAAGCGAAGCGAACTTTGATTAGACGATTGAGCATTATAAGGCAGCAATCTTTATTCACGAATCGCGATACATCACCGTGATTATCTCTAGAGTCGAATTCACGCCCTGCGGGAATATTCATACCTCGCCCACGCGTCGTGTATATATATTGTAAATACTTTCGTGTATATATATATATGTGTGTTGTAAATATACGTGTCAAGAGTCGTGTGTGAAAATCGTCTAACGTCTTTCGTAATCGTCCCGTCGTCCTCACCGGCAATATTCCGTCCCTCAATCGACGGAACATTTGGTCCTTCGAGCCGGATTACGAAGACGATCGAGAGAAGGGAACCCTGTTTCCCCCGCACGTCGATCACGCAGTCGATCGACGCCTTGCGCTTCGTGGGTCACCTGACCACTATCTGCAAACTCCACCTGAACGAGAGGAAGTCCCGGATAACTGCACCCGCTGCCAGTTTCTGTACCGGACTTCGCCGAGATGGAGGAACTGCTCAAGGAGCAGGAGCTCGTTGTCCGAGGCATCACGAGGATCCTTCCCAACTATAAAAGGATGGGGAAGGGCAACTTCAGCAAGGCAACGGCGGAGGAGCGTCTGCGACGTTTACGGGTCGAGTGGGAGCGCTGCCAGCAGGTCCACCTTCGTCTGGAACTCAAGGCCACCGCGCAGGCCGGAGGGACCAGACCCCACTTCAAGGAGGGGCACTTCGACCGAGCAGAGGAAGCGTTTGAGCAGGCTAGCGACTTTTTCTGTGAGTTCGTAGAGTCCCAAAAGGTTGCGACAAAGACCTCATTAGGCGCGTCCTCCGCTAGCGAAACAGCCGCGTGCGTGTCGAACGGAACGAAACTGACGCGAATCGATGTCCCCAAATTCGACGGCCGTTACTCCGAGTGGCCGACCTTTTGCGACCTGTTCACGTCCCTAGTCGTGAAGAACGGCACCCTCGACGACGTGCAGCGGTTGTACCACCTCAAGGGCGCGTTGGAGGGAAAAGCGGCGTCCGTGATCTCCCATGTCAAGGTGACCGCCGCGAATTTCGCCCCTGCGTGGAAAGCGGTCCAGTCGCGCTTCGAAATTAAGCGGATGGTAATCGGTGCCTTAGTGGGGGAGCTGCTACGCTACGCGCCGTTGACCGACGAAAGCGGGGAAGGGCTTGCATGCCTAGCGACCGAATCGTGGAAACTTTGGCCCATCTGGCCAATTTGGGCTGCCCCGCCGACCAATGGGACGATCTGCTCGTCCAGCTGATCGTCCGAAACCTCAACCAGAAGTCCCGGGAGGAATGGGAACTCTCCCTTGGGGCGTTTCGCGAGCCCTACCGCGAGCTCGACGAGTTTCTCGAGGCGCACGTTCGAGCGCTTGAGGCAATTCACATCGCCGCCAAGGAGCGCCTCACCGTTGCGGAAGAGCACGCGAGCGCGATCGAAAACTCCCCTGTCCGATCGCACAGTCACAGCCGCAAAACATGCGGTCCGGTGCCCCAAATGCAGCAAGAACCATTTGCTGTTCCGCTGTCCGGTGTTCAGGGGCATGCCGACCGCGCAAAGGAGGGAGTTCGTGAGAAGCCGCGGGTGCTGCTTCAACTGCCTCCGGACGGATCATTCCGCAAACAGTTGTCCCTCCGCGTCCCAATGCTCGCAATGCAGCAGGCCTCACCACACGTCGCTGCACCAGGCCTCGTCGACCCCCTCACCCTCAGAAACGGTCACGAACAGCGCGACGGGAGACGTAGTTCGCGATGACGACCCCGCCGCGGTCTTCAATTGCACGGCTCACTCTCCGCAGAGCTCGTCCCACACCGTACTTCTCACCACCGCGATTGCATGGGTCGAGACACGCGACGGGAAGACGCGCGCGATGCGGGCCCTTCTGGACCAAGGGTCGGAGGCGACCTTCGTCTCTGAGGCCCTCGTCCAGGCCTTACGGCTGCCCAAGCGGCCCGCGGCGACTACGGTGAAGGGTGCCGGAGACGCTCCAGTGGGCAGAGTGAACGCGAGCGTGGACATCGCGATTCGAGGAGCAGGTCGGGCGTCACCCACGTTCGCGATGACGGCCTTGGTCCTCACACGGATCACGTCCTACGCCCCCCGCCTCGAGATGAACATCGGCGCGTTCCCGCATCTACGCGGCCTCACCCTCGCGGACCCAGACCTGAGACGGCCACTTCCGGTGGACCTCCTCATCGGCGCTGACCACTACGGCGCATTACTGCGTTCCGGTATGCGTCGCGGAAAGGTAGGAGGCCCAATCGCGCAGGAGACCGTTTTCGGATGGGTTATCTCGGGCCCCACACGCCCACGGTCCGATTCCACCCGCGCCGTCGCGACGTCTCTGCATTGCTGCGCAGACGACGAGTTGAAACAGCAGCTGCGGGGATTCTGGGAAATCGAGGAAGCGATTCCCAGCTCCACCCTCTCTCCCGATGAGACGAGGTGCGAGGAGCATTTTAAGGCCACCGTGGCACGGCGGGCGGATGGCCAATACGTCGTCCGCCTCCCCTTTCGCGAGGATGGTCCCCTTCCCCTCGGTGCGTCTCGGAATCGAGCCCTCTCGATCCTCCGAGGAGTCGAGCGTCGACTCCGCTGCGACCCCCCGTTGGAGGCGGCGTACCGCAAATTTTTAAAGGAGTACGAGAGTCTGGACCACATGGAGGAGGCGCCAGACCCCTCAGACCAGACCCTCGCCGTGTACCTGCCCCACCACCCGGTGGTGAAACGGGCAGACGACGGAACCCCGAAGGTTCGCGTCGTTTTCAACGCGTCGAGCCCCACCTCCAACGGGAAGTCACTCAATGACCTCCTACTACCGGGGCCCAAACTGCAGCTGGACATTTTCGCGGTCCTACTCCGGTGGCGACTCCCTCGAATCGCCCTTAAGGCCGACATCGCGAAAATGTTCAGGCAGATTCGCGTGCACGACGACGACGTTGGCCTGCAACGGATCGTGTGGCGCCGCGAGCCTCACCTCGAACCAACGGCGTTCCGACTCACCACGGTGACCTACGGAACCGCGTGTGCCCCGTTCCTAGCTCAACTGGTTTTACATGAACTCGCAAAAGACGAGGGAAACGCGTTCCCACGAGCATGCACCGTCCTTCGAAAAATTTTTACGTGAACGATGCCCTCTTCGGGACCGACACCGTGGACGACGCGGTATTATGTCGAGACGAGCTTAAGCAACTCATGCTGCGAGGGGGGTTCGAATTCGAGAAATCGAGGGGCCTGATTCACGGGCTGTGGGTTTGACCCAGGGCGCTCCCTCCAATCACCCCGTGTTGGGGGTGGACTGGAGCCCCGCATCAGACACTTTCGGGTTCTCCGTGGAACACGAACGCGGGTCGTCGGTCACGAAGAGGGACGTACTGTCCACTATCGCTCGTTTGTACGACCCGTTGGGCTGGGCTGCTCCGGTGGTGGTCAAGGCCAAAATCATGCTCCGGGAGCTGTGGCTGAGAGGGTCCGAGTGGGACGAACCTATCCCGTCCGAACTCAGCCCGACTTGGAGCGCAATCATCGATAAATTGCCCGCTCTGCGCAGCGTGCGCATTCCCCGGTGGTTCGGCGCGCGACAAATGCCGCGCGACGGCGATCGGTACGAAATGCACGGATTCGCGGACGCATCATCTCGCACTTACGGAGCCGTGGTGTATCTGGTCTCGCGATCGCCACCGGACGACTCCGGGAGGACTCGAGTAACTCTCGTTGCCTCGCGCACCAAGGCCGCCCCACTGAAAACCGTCAGCATCCCTCGGTTGGAGCTCTGCGCGGCCGCGCTACTGGCCAAATTGCTAAGCCGTATCGCCGACGAAACCCTCGCGGGCCACTTTTACCTTTTCGCGTGGTCGTACTCGCAGGTAGTGCTCGCGTGGCTGGCCCAGACACCCTCCACGTGGACGGTGTTCGTGGCGAACCGCGTGGCCCTTATCCACGAACCTGGCACGCCCTGGCGGCACGTCGGAACTGCTGACAACCCCGCAGACTGTGCCTCCCGTGGTCTCCTTGCTGACGAACTGCTCCACCACAGCCTGTGGTGGAGGGGGCCAACGTGGCTTTCAGGCCCGCGGTCCGGCTGGCCGCAGGTTCGTCCCGAAACCCTCGAGGCATCGGTCCTCGAGGTCCGGGTACACACCGCACGCGTGCAAGACGAGGAGGAGAGCCTCTTGGCCCCCCTCCCCTACAGCGTCTCTTCATGGGTAAAATTGCTTCGGGTCACCGCGTATTGCTACCCGTTCGTCGCGGCCCTTCGGCGAAAATTGGGCACTTCGGCTCCCTACGACCCTTCCGCGATGATGCGCCGGTCAAGGACGTTGTGGCTCCGGTGGTTACAACAGACGGCGTTCAACTCCGAACTGAACCGCGTCGAGAAACACCAATTCATCGGGCATGCCTCACCCCTGAGGCGTCTGAACCCGTTTGTTGACGCGACGGGATTGCTTCGGGTGGGGGGAAGACTCACGCAGTCATATCTTTCCTACGACGAAATGCACCCGGTCATCCTGCCGAAACATCCGCTGGTCGAGCTCCTTGTCGACTCCGTGCACTTGACTACCCTCCACGGTGGACCGCAACTCACCTTGAGCGTGCTAAGGAGGACGTACTGGCCACTAGGAACCCGCGAGCTCGTTCGGAAGGTGCTGTGGAAGTGTGTGACCTGTGCCCGCCACCGCGCCATGCCAGCCTCCCAAGTAATGGCCTCCTTACCACGCGCAAGGGTAACAGCCTCTCGTCCTTTCTCGCACCTCGGAGTCGATTATGCGGGCCCCCTCTGGACCCGCATGGGTAAAGGACGGGGGTACAAATCGCAGAAGGCGTACATTGCAGTCTTCGTATGCTTCGCGACGCGCGCGGTCCACTTGGAGCTCGTAAATCTCGGAAATCTATTCCGACAACGGGACCAATTTTCGTGGAGCCGCTCGGGAGCTCGCATCGATGAGTCGCAGCGCCGTCAATTCCCCCGAGGTCACCTCGTTTCTCGAGCAGGCAGAAATCGCGTGGCATTTCTCCCCACCCGGAGCACCCCACTTCGGAGGCCTCTGGGAAGCGAGAGTTAAGGCAGTAAAACGCCACCTCGTGAGAGTCGTGGGCTCACACAACCTCACATTCGAAGAAATGGCGACATTACTGTGCGCAATAGAGGCATGCCTTAATTCCCGCCCCCACACCCCGCTCTCGCGCAATCCTGACGACTGCGCGGCCCTCACTCTTGGGCATTTTTTGTCGTGAGCCCCGACCCTCACACTACGCGGAGAACTCCTTCCGGACAGCGCAGCGACCCCTCTGTCCCGTTGGCAGGTGATCGAGCACATGCGCGCGGATTTCTGAAAACAGTGGCAACGAGAGTACCTACATACTCTCCAGGAACGCAGTAAGTGGTGGCGCACAGAAACATACATTCGTCTGGGAGAGCTGGTGGTGATTCACGAGCCGAACAACCCGCCAGCTGTCTGGCGGCTCGCGCGCGTGGAAACCCTCCACCCCGGCGTGGACAACAGCGTACGCGTCGTTACCGTACGTACCGCCGATTGAAAATTTAAAAGACCGATCGCGCACCTCGTTCGATTGCCCGTGGACACGCCCGGGGACCCATCCCCCTCTTCGGCGACGCCACAGTAGCGACCGAAGTGCATCGCGCAGCGTTGCGTCGCCGTGCTGCACGGCGGGCGGCAAATCCAGTGACTGCGATGACGATTCCGTCATACTCCGTAGCGGTACAAACGTATAGTTCGGTTCCTGAGATACTAGACGGCGCTGTAAAAGAGAGCTACAGCACCTTCGCCTCTATCTAATCCTCTTTGGTCAAAAGGATCTTGAAGGATCCGAAAGGATCTTTGAATTAGATACAGAACTAGTTACAAATGTATCCGTAGCTTCGGATCCTTCTGCTTCGGATACAAAAGTATCTAATTAAACTTCGGATACTAGTTACTTTTGTATCTAAATCATCGAGTAGCTAATTACAAATTTTTTATCTATTATTCGTGATCCGAAATTTGTATCTAATTACATATTTTGCCCAACTTTGCTTTTCTGGAAATAACATGCAGTTTTTGTGGAATCACCCCATTGAAGGAAGTATGATTTGAAGAAATCACCGATAACATTTCCTGTTTATTACTACATTAATATTATTGTTATTATTATATTACCTACTAATTAAAATGAGAATGTATTAATGCACGTGTATTTAAATACACATGAAATTGGGATCTCCACTGTAACTACGAGGGATAAATGGAGCAAATCATTTTGAAAATAGGACGGTCACCTTTCAGAGCACTGCAGAAGGATCTTAGGCCAGGTAGCAGAAGACTTTTAATCATCGAACAGTCGTCTTCCCCTTCGGAGCCAGAATGTGCAAGTGCGTCCATGAAGACGTGTTCAACCACTCGTTGTATCGCCGTTACTATTCCCACTTTCTTCGTGTCTATCACGCCGGAGTAAAGATCTTTTTGGAAACCTTCCTCGGGCAATTGTTTCGAGACGCTGATCCTAGAAAGAAATTCAATCTCTAACCAAAGTATAGTAAAGTCGCCATTTAAGCCCAACGGAGATGACCATTTCAAGTCAGCTTTTGCCTACAGTATAAAGAGCAGTGTAAGCAGTGTTCCGATATCGTCCAAGATTTTTCGTACGAAGGATGGCCGCTGGTGGCGCTGCGCGGAAAAAAAGTAACGTATCTATGATGACGAGGTAGTGGAGCCCTGCGCCCTGCGCCTTAAGACAGTTATATTGGCGCGAAAGTACCGAAACAATCTGTTCCGGACAAAAGAACTTCAGGACGTGTCCTACAAGTTACAAAATACACAAAAACACACGTTATAGATTCATTTTTCAGAATGAAATCATACAAATCTTATAAAATTCTGCGTGGTGCTCAAGGTACCCTATTTTATCGAGAAACTTACTTTACTGAGGCCGAAAGCACCACGAGCGGCTATCCAAAGCACGAAAAATCTTGGACGATATCGGAACACTGAGTGTAAATATGCCGCGTAATCCGATACCGGGTCGGGTACGTCGGTGTAAACCACTGCTTAAGGATTGCAATACCGGTACACCGGTATACCGTATACCGGTATTTTCTGCTATTTTGCAATTTTGTGAAACCGGTATTTGCTAAGGTGAAATACCGGTATCTTCGGTATTAGCTATAAATAATTGTTGGAATGAATGATACATTTATATAAGCATGCGAGAGAGGATGTGTTTGAGAACGCGTGTACGGTGAGATGTTGCGCAGGAGACATTACGCAGTAGCGACGGACGTTAGTCGGTACAAATGAATAAGAGATTACACACGTGTCAAGAGAGTTTATCCCAGCGTCTATATCATATTGTTATAGTTACTATAAACATTATTAATATATCAAACACGACTCCAGTAAGTATCCACAATCCTTTCAATAATAAATATCTTTTTCGGACGTCTACTCTTATTTGAAATACGTATTTACAGTAGTATCAACACTAATCATTTGCTGTCTTGTCGTTTGCTGAAACCTAATCTCACGTTTGTAAGGGCTCGCCGCTGCCCTAGTAGCATTTACAGTTGGCCAACGGTGGCCAACGGTTGGGAGTTTGTTGGGGAATGGTTAGTGGTTTGCCGACAAATCCCCAACGTAGGGCCAACAACAAAAAATTATGTCAATTTTCCGACGAATACCCAACGTTGGGCCTACAGATATTGTAGTCGGTTAAGTAACGTGAAATTTACAACGATTAAAGTACATTGGCCGAACAAAAATCTGCCAACATTTAAATACAGGGTGAGTCCGAAGAAACGGAACACCTAAATATTTCCGTTACTTTTCGCTGTACAAAAAAACATCTTAGGACAAAGTTACACTGTTTGAAGGGCCACATGTAACGGTGTAAGGGAAAAAATGTTCAAGGTAATTTTTTTACAAGATTTCAAGGTCATTGATATATCTTTAAATGGAATGAGGTATTTTTAATACATCAATCGATGCAGCTGGACATTCGTTATAAACAAGTACTAACCCATGCATGTCGAAAAGTTAGTAGTTCAGGAGATATTTCAATTTAAATAACTCTAAATCACCATTACTGTCGTACTAAGACGTTACACACGTAAGTAAACACTAATGTCTTAGTACGACAGTAATGATATTTTAGAGTTATTTAAATTGAAATATCTCCTGAACTACTAACTTTTCGACATACATAGGTTAGTACTTTTTCATAACGAATGTCCAGCTGCATCGATTCATGTATTAAAAAATACCAAATTCCATTTAAAAAAAACAGAGTTGGCCTTCATGTCTCCTTGACGTTTCCACCTATAAAAAAATTAATGATATCAAATTACGAACGCCACGATATCAAGTAAGTTTGGTCTGATACAGTTTTTTCTATCTTCAAAAGCATGCGAGTTATTCAGGTGGCCTGTTTTAGGTGCCCCACCCTGTATATGTACATTCGTAGCATTCGTTCTGTTTATTCACATTTTTTATATGTATTTACACAATTATGTTTGAAATTAAATGAAATATTATGATATTTTATTCATTTGTGTATACCTATTAATAAAGTTTGTTTATTTGAAGAAATTCTGATTAATAAAGTAGCAATAAAAACTTTGATGTAAATAACAATGCTTTGTAATTCTCTTTATTATTTATTATATTTACAAGCAGCTAAATGCGTGGAGAATATAACAATGATAATAATGATTAATCAACATTAGCAAATACGCGAATTTGGTGTCAGTGGAAATGAATGAACTCAAACTTGACGCTGAAGACGGACTGTCGATGAAAACATATGTCTACGATTTGACGTGTCGATGAAAACATAGTGTTGGTCAAACCGTATCGATGAAGACATTTGTGGACGATTTCACCGTTTCGATGAAATCATAATGTCGACGAAAGTTAATGTCGGTCCAATTGTGTCGGTGAAAACAGTGTCGGTGAAATGGGTTGTCGATGAACCAAGGGTAACCCGTATAGAGAAAGGTTTTTCAGAATGTTGTTCTTGACAACATATGCCAAGCTCAGGGTCATTCGAGGTGCTTCCCATAATCGTAATATTTACCACTTAATTGTGGTATTTTTCTGATTAAAATGACACTAAACACGTGCAGACGCTGCAGACATCTCTCGTTCAGCTAGAATTAGCAGATCATGTGAATTGACTCGAATTGAGGGGGAAAAATTACGGTAATTATTGCGAACAGGTCTGCGTCCTCCGATTTTGATGAAATTTTAATGTTATACAGCAACACATTTTGAACAACATTTTCCTTTTCCAATGTAGGAGGGTCGCTTTTAGTTTTCGAGATATTTGCAAAAAACTATCGCTAATACTGTATTGAATTTTTCGTATTCTTGCACTCTCCGTGGCAACGTAAGCCTGTCCCGGCGCGGCGTTTGTTTACATTTTGACGATGTGGAGGTGAGAGAGAAAACAGGGTTTCACTCTGGTGATACATATATAGGGTGAGCTTTCAATTTCCAAAGACTACTTCTGGATTTTCGTATGCGTGGGCGATCAAAACTAGTTCGAATTAGGTAGTAGGTGAGCGGAGAGGGCCGGCCCGACCACGCATACGAAAATCCAGAAGTATTCTTAGAAAATTGAAACTTCACCCTATATATGTATGACCAGAGTGAGACACTGTTTTCTCTCTCACCTCCACAGCGTCAAAATGTAAACAAACGCCGCGCCGGGACAGGCTTACGTTGCCGCGGAGCGTGCAAGAATACGAAAAATTCAATACAGTATTAGCGATAGTTCTTTGCAAATATCTCGAAAACTAAAAGCGTCCCCCCTACATTAAAAAAGAAAAAAGTTGTTCAAAATGTCGAAATGTATAACTGTTGTGGATGGTGAATAAATTAGTTTGGAAGCACACGTGGTTTAGAATATAAAGTAATAGTATAATATATTTCATTTGTGGGTAATACAATAACACTGAATAACACTTAGCGCACCGCATGCATCGCGTCTATCTACCTCCATACTCCGCCATATTCCTCTCGCAAAAAGACGCGGGCTCCTTCTCTTCTATCCCCTTTCCCAGTGCCGTAGTTGCGCATTCGGGGCCCATACCTCATCAATCCCTCTCCTGAACCACTGATGCCTTTTCTAAGCCTAAGAGTCTCAAATTTTTGTTCAATTTTTCGGCATTTAACGCCTTAGTTAGGAGATCAGCTTCCATCTCCTCTGATTTCACATGTGTTAGGTTTATATTATTTGCCTTCACTTCGTCTTTAACAAAATAATATTTTCTATTTATGCGTTTAGTTCTACTCGTTATATTATTACTCAAAATCCAGTCCATAGCTGCTTTGCTATCAGTCTTTATCTCTATTGGTAATCGTTTGCCTATATCTGTATGTAGACCGTCTAATATTCCTTGTATCCATTTTAATTCCTGAACTTCCTCACAAATAGCCATTAGCTCTGCTCCGCAGGTCGATAAAGCTACAAGATTTTGTTTCTTACTTCTCCATGCAATTAGATTTCCTCCTATTTTACCACGTTTTTATTAGCTCGCTTTCTTCTTTGCTTGTTTGTTTGTCTGTTTGTTCGGTGGCAAATTTTGCAATTGATTTTAAACTAACTTCCTGATGAGCTAGAGACTTGAAATCGGTTACATGGCTCAGAACTGGATGACAATGCATTATTCAAAAAAAAAATTTTTAAAAAGTCTATCCGTTTCGGAGATATAACAATTAAATATTTACCTATTCACCCCCCCCCCGCGAAACCTACGTCATCGCGTTCAGCGATCGCCACGCCGCGCGAAGCGCTTCCTACTCCACTACCCGTTCCCTCTCTGACTCATCCCTACTCCACTGACCCGCTTCGCACCGAAGGAGCTCAGTGTGCGTCAGTGTGCGTCAGTGAGCGTTTGTGCTCCGTGCGGTGTTTACAATGTTACTACATATTATTATCCTATAATGTTTGTTTACCAATCGAAGGGACAGTTACACCGAGATTTTCGGTCGAACCGTTATCTTTGACATTTTACCACGGCGTTTCGATATGATGTGGTCGCAATACCGTCTGAAATTTACTACATGTCTCTGTTATAATCTCGAAATAATGTCTACAAAATAGGAGCAGTTCGTTAATGATGATTTTCACAGAGAAGTCGCCAAATCACCAGGTATGCCATTAAATATTTTACCACGTTTTTATTAGGTCGCTTTCTTGTATGTCTGTTTGTCTGTTCGGTACAAATTTTACAACTGATTTTAAACTAACTTCTCGATGAGCTAGAGACTTGAAATTTTAAACATAGCTCAGTACTATATGACAATGCAATATTTAAAAAAAAATTTTTTTAATTTACAACAGCCTTAGGAGATATAAACTATTAAAAATTTTACCGTTACACGAACCCGCGCGACGACCGGTAGTGCCCACTCGGTTCCCACTCTGACTCATCCCCATTCCACTGACCTGCTTCGCACCGAAGGAGCTCAGTGTGCGTTCGAGCTCCGTGCGGTGTTTACAAAGTTACTACGTATTAGTATACTATAATGTTTGTTTACCAAGCGAAAGAACAGTTACACCGAAATTCTCCGTCGAACCTTCACCTTTGACATTTTACCACGGCGTTCGTTTCGATATGACGCGTCGCAATATAGCCTGAAATTTACTACATGTCTCTGTTATAATCTCATCAAAATGTTCAAAATCGATTGTAAAATTTCACACATACAAGACTAAAAAGCAGAAAATAATTATTTAAATAAAAATAAATTTTTTAAAAATACCACGTTTTTAAAACGCACTAAAAAGTATAAAATAAAATTTTTAAAAACGCCACGTTTAAAAGCGGACTAAAAAGTATAAAATAATTTTTTCTAGCCCCATACAGATTCCTAACCCCGTACAGATAGTCCTGAAAATTTGTGATTGTAAATTTTTAATAGCTAAGAAAATACTTGTAAGATTTAAAACGAAAAACGTGGGGCGCAAGATAATACATAGTAAGGAGTGTAGAGAGTAGCTGCCGCTGAGAAATCTCGTACAACACTTCATATCATTTGCAGTGCAATAAAGTTGTTAGTGATTTAGTGTTCATGCATCAATTATCTATTGCATGCGCCCCGCATTTTTCGTTTTAAATCTTACAAGTATTTTCTTAGCTATTAAAAATTCACAATAACAAATTTTCAGGACTATCTGTACGGGGTTAGCAATCTGTATGGGGCTAGAAAAAATTATTTTATACTTTTTAGTCCGTTTTTTAAACGTGG
Organism: Lasioglossum pauxillum; assembly: GCA_933228785.1. Classification (NCBI taxonomy): domain Eukaryota; kingdom Metazoa; phylum Arthropoda; class Insecta; order Hymenoptera; family Halictidae; genus Lasioglossum; species Lasioglossum pauxillum. The sequence goes on from OW121703.1 coordinate 32,588,326, forward strand.
CGTTTTTAAAAATTTTATTTTATACTTTTTAGTGCGTTTTAAAAACGTGGTATTTTAAAAAAATTTATTTTTTTACTGTATACCCCCCGTATGACTTAGCGTCCCTCGTTGTGTTCCAACTTGCGTCGGTGCTTACTGTAATGTTCCTTTCTCCATTTGTATATATCAATTGTTGGCTTCTCGTTGCCTTCAGGTAATGAAGTATCCTTTTTATCGCTGTTAAGTGTATTTTTCGGGGCTCTTTACAGTACTGTGCCAAACGGCTCACGACGTGGCTTATGTCAGGTCTCGTCCCTACACTCAGATACATGGGTGAACCACCATCTCCTGGTACGCTGTTTGATTAACCTTGGGCGATTCATCGTCTTCATCTAGGTTTTGTAGTGTATCTAATGGCGTTCCTATCGGGTTACAATTACACATTCCATATTTTTCTAATATACTATCTATATACACTGTTTGGGACAATTCTATTCCACTATCTGTTTCATCAATACTGATATTTAGGAAGTTCTTTCTTTGGTTTCTCGTTAATTCAAAATATTGCTTTATCTTGTGAACTACTTCGTTTATGGCTTCATCATTTGTTCCCAGAATTAGAATATCATCTACATATACACCTAGAATGACTACGTTTTCATTATCGCGCTTTATATATACGCTAGGATCTTCTTTTAATCTCTCTAGGCCAATTATTTTTAATATTTCGTTTAGTTTTTCGTTCCAATGTTTTCCCGATTGTTGAAGTCCATATATTCCCTTCCTTAGGTCACAAACCTCTTGTCTTCCGATTTCAAATCCTGGAGGTTGACTCATGTAAACTCTCTCTTCCATGTCTCCATATAAATACGCTGCTTTCACATCGTATTGATGTATTTTGAATTTATATATACTCGCTAATGCTAATAGTGTTCTCACGATTTGCAATTTTAATACTGGCACACATGGGTCTTCGTTTGTCTTCAATTGGCATCCCATAGCAACTAGTCTTGCTTTGTTCTTTCTCTCATTACCCTGGTACTTATAATTATAAACCCATTTGCTCTTGATTACCTTCATTTCTTTCTTCATTGGAACGAGTTTCCATACATTCCTTTCTTTCATACATTCCAATTCGTTTTCCATAGTTTCCATCCATGCTTGTGCTTCTTCAGATTTTTCAGCTTCTTTAAAGTTTTCCGGTATATTACCAGTATGAATGACAGTGTTTGCTTGCTCATCCCTGCGTTTTTTAATTCTTTCTGACCTTCTCACCCCTTGTTCTTGTAATCTCTCTTCATTTTGTTCGCGTGCTATTCTATGTTCTTCTTCAATCTCCCTCTTCGTTCTTCTCTGCCTTCTTTCTAGTTCTCCTCCTTGATTTTCAATTGTATTTGTATTGGGCTCCGTTTCTATACTTACTTCTGTTACTTCATTCTGAGATTTCACTCCCTACGTCCTCTGCGTCCTTTATTTTCCAATAGATCTATCATCCAGGATGTATTATTCTGATCTTGTTCACAATTATTTGTGTCGTTACTCAGTAACATGGCCCCTCTTTCATTTTCATCAAATTTCGCGTTCCGTGTTACGCATGTTTTATTTAGTTCAGCATCGTATACTCTGTATGCTCTACTGTTTAGTGCATAACCTATAAAAATTCCTTTTCTGGCTCTCCGAGCCAATTTATTTCTACTGACCTTGGGTATAAAGTAGTATGCTAAACATCCAAATGCCTTGAGGTATGATACTGTGGGTTTTCTGCCATACCAGAGTTCTGTAGATGTTATCGTACATCTCTCCTTTGTTGGTGTTATATTTTTTTTAAATATACCGCTGCCATTACTGCCTCTCCCCAAAATCTATTTGGCAATCCTGCATCTGTGAGCATAGCTCTTCGTTTTTCCAATATGGTTCTGTTGCATCTCTCTGCAACACCGTTACTTTGAGGATTATAGGGCACCGTTTTTTCATGTTTAATTCCTTTGGATCTGAAAAATTGTTCAAACTCTCTATTCACAAACTCTCTTCCATTATCAGACCGTACAGCTTTCACACGTCTATTTAGTCGGTTCTCATTTTTGTTCACATAGTCAACGAAACATTGATACGCATCATCCTTATTTTTAAGTAGGTACACCCAGGTGTATTTTGAGAACTCATTATCCAACACGTATATGTATTTATTACCCCCTATTGAGTTAATAAGCATGGGCCCACAAAGGTCCATGTGTATAATCTCTAACGGTTCATTAGATATAGTATTTATTATTGGTCGATGTGGTTTCTCAGACATTTTCGCAACGACACATGCTTCACACAAGTTCAAATTATTGTCAACATATTCTAAATCTCGCACAGCCTGTTTTCTTTTCATTATATCTAGATACTTTTCACATACATGACCGAGTCTACGATGCCATAACATCTTGTCTGGCGTTTTACAACTTAACCTACGTTGCTTACATTCTATCATTGGATTGTCTATATCTAACCTTGGTTTATCCTGTACATTATGGTTCACAATAATTTCGTGAGCATTCATTGCAATCTTACTCACTATTTTAGTTTCTAATATACAGGGTGGCCTACATAACTCTGAACAGCTCAATATCTCCGTTACTTTTCGTTGTACAAAAAAACTTCGTAGGACAAAGTTACACTGTTTGGAGGGCCACATATAACGGTGTAAGGGAAAAAAAATTTCAAGGTCATTTTTATGAGATTTCAAGGTTATTGATGTTTTTTTTAAATGGAATGAGGTATTTTTTAATACATCAATCGATGCAGCTGGACATTCTTTATAAAAAAGTACTAACCTATGTATGTCGAAAAGTTAGTAGTTCAGGAGATATTTCAATTTAAATAACTCCAAAATACCATTACTGTCGTACTAAGGCGTTACACAAGTAAGTAAACACTATCTGGGCAGAAGGAGCTAATCATCAACCTGTATAAAGAACTGAAACAGGAAAACGCCGGGATCACCTACGTGGCGATGGTTGAATCCCTGTCGAAGAAGACGAGGATTGGAAAATGTACTATAAAAAATGCGATAGCAGAATACAGAACTACAGGCGCTGTTACGTCGCCGAACATGAAGAGGCGTTGTTTCAACATTTTGGAGAAAACCTCGGATGCGGACATTTTGGCGATAAGGAAAAAAGTCCACGACTTTTGAATACGGCGCGAAGTGCCGAATCTCGATAAGATATTGCAGGCGGTGAATGAAGACGAAGAACTGCCGTCGTTCAGCCGAGCGACTTTACACCGCCTGCTGAAGAGGATGGAGTTCCGCTTCATTAGAAGGAAGCGAAACAGCGCTCTAATAGACCAAGAGCACATTGTAAACTGGCGGCAAAATTATATAAAGAAAATTAGAGAACTGCGAGAGGAAGGGCGTCCAGTCTACTACCTGGACGAAACGTGGTATAACTCTGGGGATTTCGTCAGCAAATTATGGGTGGATACCACGGTTACCTCTCCGAGGAACGCCGAAGAAAGACAGTTGTCAACCGGCATACCTGCTCCCGCCAACAAAGGCAAGAGACTCATAATCGCGCATATCGGGTCAGAGGACGGATTTTTACCTGGGGCCCTCCTCTGCTTCGAATCGAAGAAAAATACGGCCGACTACCACCAGAAGATGAACGGGGACACGTTCTTGGAGTGGTTCAAGAAAATTTTGCCCACGCTGCGAGATCGGGCAGTGATTGTGATGGATAATGCTCCTTATCATAGCGTCATAAAGGAGCCTTACCCAAAAATCACGTGGAAGAAAGCCCGAATTGTGGAGTGGTTGCAGGGTAAGGCGGAAGTATTTGACGCGGAAAATTTGGTAAAGACGCAATTGCTAGAACTTGCAGAGAAGTACAAGCAGCCGGGCAAAACGTATGTCGTAGATGAGTATGCAAAAGAGCATGACAAAATAGTATTGCGCCTTCCCCCTTATCACTGCGAGTTAAATCCGATTGAGCTCGCGTGGACACAAATAAAACAATATACAGGGTGTCCCAAAATTCGTGAAGTTCCCGAAAGGGGTTGGTTCCTGAGACCATTTCAAGCGACATTTTCCTTTGCAAAAATGTTATCCGCGGCTTTGTTTAGGGGTTATTAACGAAAAACACGGACCAATCAGAGCGCGACTTGGACGCGAGTTGCCACAGTCGGCCAATAGACAGTTGGCGCGCCGGGCCGATTGTGGCAACTCGCGTCTAGGTCGCGCTCCGATTGGTCCGTGTTTTTCGTTAATAACTCCTAAACAAAGCCGCGGATAACATTTTTGCAAAGGAAAATGTCGCTTGAAATGGTCTCAGGAACCAACCCCTTTCGGGAACTTCACGAATTTTGGGACACCCTGTATAAGGTCGCGAAACACGACATTTAAATTAGCGGATGTCCGTGAACTTGTGGACCAAGCCCTCGAGAACGTGTCCCCCACAAATTGGAAAAACTACATTGCACATGTAGTAAAAGAAGAGAGATTCCGTCAACTAGATAGGACGATTGATTCCGTGTTTGATGAAAACGAAGATTGGGTCTCCGAGTCTGAGGAGTCAGATGTAAACTCGGACATAGATGAACCACATTATACATAAATTATAAAATAGTTTGTAAATAGCTTATAAATAGTTTTAAATAGCTTGTAAATGGTTTGTAAATCGTTTGTAAATGATGGAAGTTCCTCTATTCGTCCGACCTGTACGAGGGCGCCACGCACTTCCGTATATATGCCTTGAAGATCATCGTAGCACGTTGTAGAATGTTGCAATACGCACATGGTTAATTACGAGATTTAATGTATATCTCATTACTGTTTCATTTATTATATTTATATCTTTATATACTATATTAAAGTGACGTTATGTTGCGAACGGCATGATATTTATTTGTATCCCACAATGGTTATGGGCCCAGGAACGCTAACGTGCGCAACATAACCTAGAAAATCGATCGACATCGAAATACAAGTCTGAGGTTTGTACCACGATTATAATATTTACAGTATCAAATACATATAACACAATGAGCGCAGATAGACAGACCGACACAAAAATAATAAAATTGTCGGAAAATAATTATCGATCGTGGAGGATCGAAATGAAATGGTTTCTGAAAGGTAAAGGGTTATTGGAACACGTGCTACAAAGGGTACAAATAGATGATAAAGCCTCAGCAGATGAAAAGAAAGCGCATCGTATAAATGAGAATAGAGCGATTGCTGCGATCGGATTGAACGTGAGTGCGGAACAACAAGTGCACATTGAAGATTGTGGCAGTGCATATGAAGCATGGCTCATACTGGAGCAAGTACATCAACCGAGATGCAGAGTACGGATTATGCAATTAAAAAAGGAGTTTTATCATCTTAAAATGGGAGATCAAGAGAACATGCCTGCGTACTTGGCTAGAGCAAAAATAGCTGCAAACAATTTGAGAGAAGCAGGAGCGGAGGTAAGTGACGAAGACCTTGCTTATATTTTATTATCTGGACTCCCCGACAGCTACGAAAACTTGAACATGTCATTGGCGAGCTTGCCAGACGAAAAGTTGACATCTGCCGAAATCAAACGAGTGTTACTGGCAGAATATAATAGAAGAATGTCCAGAATGAGCTCTGAGGATGACATACCCAAAGAAGCATTGAATGTCCAAAGAAAGAGCGATGAGAAGCCACATAGGATGTTCAACAAGGTAGCGACAAATACAATAACATGTTTTAATTGCAAGAAGACTGGTCACATTGCGAGAGATTGTCGTACCAAGCCAGAAAAAGATAAGAAGAAATACAACGCAAGGTTCGTACATACAGGTGCAAAACCTAAAAGGAACTACGACGCGTTTTTAGTGTCATTGAATAATGTTGATATGGGCGAAGGTTGGCTCTTAGACAGTGGCTGCACACACCACGTATGTAAAAGAAAAGATTGGTTCACAGATTTTAGAGAATTGAATTCAGAAGTGGTTAATAAAGGAACTGACCCAGGAAAACAAACTGGAGCAACTCTGGTGGCAAAAGGTATTGGCAACATAACCTTAAAAACTTTGGTCAACGGTGAAGAAAGTGGTATAATCTTGCACAACGTATATTATGTACCTAATATCCGCAAGAACTTAATGTCAGTGTCACAAATTGAAAGAAGAAACAAAGTATTGATAATCAAGAATGGGAAAGTAATTATCAAAAATACACTGAATAATAGAATTGTTTGTGTAGCTCACAGAACAAACGACCTATATATAGTAAGGGCAGAAATAGACATGAACAACAACGAAGTACATGCACCAGTGGAAATGAACACAATGAATTTGAATACGGATGAACTATGGCATCAACGCTTCTGTCATACACATCAAGACGTTATTAGAAGGATGGTTGAAGAGGATAAAGTGAGAGGGCTAGATGATACGAAGAACATGAAATTCGTCTGCGATTCATGTCACATAGGAAAGGCAACAAAAATGCCTAGCAGAAGGTTGAAGGAACGCCAATCTAAAGAGGTATGCGAACTAACTCATTCCGACGTTTGCGGTCCTTTACAGGTGAGCTCCATAGGTGGGAGCAAGTATTTTATTACATTCACGGACGATTACTCACGGAAAACTGTCGTGAGATGTATGAAAACCAAGGGAGAAGCGAAAGATCATATAAAAGAATATATTGCTAAAGTGGAACAAGAACAAGGAAAGAAAATCAAAAGATTCAGAACAGATAATGGTTTAGAATTCTGCAACAAGGAGCTAGAAGAATACTTCAAAGGTTTAGGCATTAAACATGAGAGGAGTAATGTCGAAACTCCCCAAATGAATGGCATCGCGGAAAGGATCAACAGGACGTTGTTGGATATGACGAGATCCATGTTAAAGTCTGCGTGCTTACCACAGAAATTTTGGGCCGAAGCGGTAACGACTGCTGCATATATAAGAAATAGAACTTGTCACAGCGGGATTGAGAACGAGATACCATTGGCTTTGTGGACTCGACGTAAGCCTGGTGTGCAACACCTAAAAGTATATGGATGCTTAGCTTACGCATGGTTACCCAGACAAGGGAGAGGAAAATTGGATAACAGAGCAGTCGAATACGTATTTGTTGGATATGGCAGCCGAACTCGGGGATATAGAGTATGGTGCCCTGAAACGCAGAATATATTAATATCCAAACACGTCAGATTTGTCGAGCATAAAATCGGATATGAATGGGTTTATAAGAAGAATACACAAGCATGGAGATATAATGGAGCCTGGTCAGATGACGATCAAGCCATTGATATTGGTGACACTACAGACGCTGAAACAGAAGAGACACCACCAAGTCCAATTAAAAAAGACGATGCAACTCCAAAGATAGTGGGGGGTTCTGGTACAGAAAGAGGTCGAAAGGTAGGAAGGCCGAAGAAAGTACCAAGGAACCCATATGGTCGAAAAGGCAAACCCAAGATAATAGACAACGTTGCTTACAATGATTCTGAAGAGGGCTCATGCGACACTGAAATGGAGGCAAACTTGGTAGAGGTGATAGAACCGCGATCTGTGGTTGAAGCACTGAATTCTCCACAAGCATCGCAGTGGAAGAGTGCCATGCAAGAGGAATTAGACAGTCTAGAGAGTAGGAACACATGGCAGCTGACAGAATTACCCAAAGATAAAAAATGTATTGGATGCAGATGGGTATTCAAATTAAAGACCAACGCAGAAGGAAGAATAGCTCGTTACAAGGCAAGATTGGTTGCACAGGGGTTCTCCCAAACGAAAGGGATCGATTACGAAGAGACGTACGCACCAGTTGCGAACTTTTTAATACTACGGATCTTATTAGCATTAACCGTGGAATTTGGCTGGTATACAAGGCATGTAGATATAAAGTGCGCATATCTATACGGAAAATTAGAAGAAGACATCTACATGCGTTTGCCAGTGCCGCTTAAAAATGAAGAAGGGAAAGTCGCGAAGTTGTTGCGTCCAATATACGGCTTGAAACAGTCAGGGAGGAATTGGAATAAAGAGCTCAATGACTTCTTAATAAAACAGGGCTTTCGTCGACTACAGTCGTCCAGTTGCACGTATTGTAAGGGATACTGGACAATAATAGTGATATATGTCGATGACATATTCATATTTTCAAATGATTCTGCAACGATCACTGATATAGTAAGGGAAATATCAGTAACATATGAGGTGAAAGATTTTGGTGAAATAAATCACGCATTAGGAGTAAAAATAGAGAGAGGAACGAACGGAGAAATACGTTTGTCACAAAAGGCGTATGTGAATACATTGCTGGAGAATTATAACATGCAAGAATGTCGAGGTGCAGCAACTCCGTTGGAACCGGGAGTAGAACTGTCAGCAAAGGATAACCTGACGTCATCATCGGACAGAGAAACCAAAATAAGTTATCCATATCGAGAATTGATTGGATCACTGATGTATCTGGCGTTGTATACTCGGCCAGATATACTTTTTGCTGTGACAAAATTGTCGCAATTTAACACAAATCCAGGAGAAGTACATTGGATTCAAGCCAAACGCATATTAAGATATCTATCCAAGACAATGGACTATGCGTTAGTATACAAAAGTAGCAGCAAATTAATTGTTAAGCAACATTGCGACGCCGATTGGGCTGGAGACAGAGACGATCGACACTCTTTTTCTGGTGTAATTACGCATTTTGGCGAAAACATTACACAATGGTGTTCGAGGAAACAAAAATGCCTCGCCCTTTCAACAATGGAAGCTAAATATATAGCCATGGCGAACGGCATACGTGAAACACTATGGGTAAGAATGTTCTTAAAGGAATTAGATTTACATGACTATTTTTCAGACAAGTAAGAGATATTCTGTGATAATCGAGCAGCGATAGATTTCTCAAAAAGCCGCATGGAGAAAAGCCGAACGAAGCATATAGATATATCACATCACTTAGTAAGAGAGAATGTTGAGAAGAGATTCGTGGGAATAACATATGTTCCAACAAATGAAAATGTTGCCGATATGATGACAAAGGGACTGAAACCGGTTTCTCACAACAGATGTGTAGAACACATGAGACTGAATATCGGAAAGTGGGGGAATTGATGGAAGTTCCTCTATTCGTCCGAGCTGTACGAGGGCGCCACGCACTTCCGTATATATGCCTTGAAGATCATCGTAGCACGTTGTAGAATGTTGCAATACGCACATGGTTAATTACGAGATTTAATGTATATCTCATTACTGTTTCATTTATTATATTTATATCTTTATATACTATATTAAAGTGACGTTATGTTGCGAACGGCATGATATTTATTTGTATCCCACAGTAAATAGTTTTAAATAACTTGTAAATAGTTTGTAAATAGTTTTAAATAACTTGTAAATAGTTTGTAAATAGTTTTAAATAACTTGTAAATAGTTTTAAATAGTAAATTGTCATTTATACATTTTTTTTTAGATATTAATAAATGTAAATACACAATTTCTTATTCTGTATAATTCCATGCTAAGCTTAAATATTCACACATTTTCTGATTAATATTCTATATAATTTTGTAATATTCTGATTAATATTCAATTTTAATATTCGATTGTAATATTCTAATTCTGATTAATATTCTATATAATTCTGTAATATTCTGATTAATATTCAATTTTAATATTCGATTGTAATATTCTAATTCTGATTAATATTCTATATAATTCTGTATAATATTGAATTTTAATATTCGATTGTAATATTCTAATTCTGATTAATATTCTATATAATTCTGTATAATATTCTATTCTGTATAATTCCATGCTAACCAGTTTCATTCCGGTACAACGCGTATATGAAGACTCGCGTCGAGACAGTGAAGAGTTGGTGGTGGAGTGGGAGTTGGGAGGCTCGCAGCCAGGGCTTGAAAACAGTTACGATATCGGTTTCGGTCCTTGAAACAGTTATGAAGGACCGATATTCTGAATAACTGTTATGAAGGCCCGAAATTTTGGTTGATATCGGTTTCGATTACAGTCCTTCGTACATGGATATCGGTCCTAGCATAAAGGTCGTTATTTTTTCGGTCCTATATCCTAGGATCGTTATTTTTTCGGTCCTATATCCTAGGATCGTTATTTTTTCGGTCCTATATCCTAGGATCGTTATTTTTTCGGTCCTATATCGGTCCTCATATCGGTTCTAAATTCTAAGTTTCAAATTATAGTAATCAGGGCTTGAAACGGGTCCGAAAATAACTACTAACATTAAAAACGGTTATATTTTGGACATAATTGAAAGTTGTTGTATTATAACAATAAATGTATACATTATTAACTATTTTTTAAGTGAAACTTCTTTTGGCAGGGTGTAGGCCTAATTCGCGTCACGGAATTCGCGACACGAATATGCGTAGCGGAAGTGGTGGGGATGGTTAGCCGAGCCAGTCATAAATAAAAAATGGCTGTATCTAGGGAACGATCCATCCTACCGCAAAAATAACAAAATTTTCAAAAGGCTCAACCCAAAAGCATATAGGGTATGCCCAACCACATGACGTATGTAGTCTTTTGAATTTAAAAAAAAACATACGCGTGGAAAACCACGCGCGGCAAAAGTGAAACTTCTTGCATATCCTAGTAATGTTTAGAAGTAAATTAAGAATGCAAATGGTAAATAATCCTAATGAAGCGACAACAAGATCAGGAACAACTTTCGATGCAGTATTTGCAAGACATTTAGACAAAATTGAATCAAGAATATGTATATCATATTTTAGCTATCACAAGCCAATTGTTTCAATGATAGAATCATAGAAAATCATAGAAAAAATAATGAACGATCAAAATTTGCGACGCAAAGGAGAGCGTATGGGAAAGAAAGGGACGTAGTTCATAGCATTTTTTAGTTTTTACTTTTACTTTTTTTATTGTAATTTTAATTTTTGTTATGTAGCTTTGGCATGTTCAAACGAATTAATAAAATATCATCTACAATATTCGACGACATACTCGATCGGTGTGGAGATAAATTAAATTTTAGCGCGGAAAATAATCTTTCCACGCTAACCTGAGTTGGCGGAACAGCCAAAATTACACAGGCTTCACACCTTATATAATTTAGGTAAATTAATTTTTTTTCCTTCCCAATACTGGATAATATCCATCGTCTTCGGAACTCGAGGTTCTTGGCAATATTCATTAAGTTTGTATACGAAGGCAGCGATGAATGCATATCGTTGCCTTCTCTCAATATGCACTAGGTGATATTGAGCACTTTGGGTAGAGAATAAGTGCGTAATTGTTGACTATGTACACTTTATTACTCTAATATTACACTGATAATGGTTCGCGATGTATAAGTATGTTCTTTCGGAGAGTGCGTCTCGTCCGTCTGCGTTTTCGATTTGTTCTGCCTTCTGTCTAGTCGTGTCCTGTCTATCGTCAGTTTGGTTTTTTCGTGATTGGGTGGTTTTGGATTTAGGTGGGAAAATGTAGCGTTTCGTGATTGGTCGTAGGTGTATTGGGAGGAGTTGTAAGTTGAATGGGGTGGGAAACTGTCAGTAAATTTCTTGGTATTGTCTTCGTTCGTCAATGGCGTTATTTATGATGAAATTTCCGTTTGTCGTTTCGGTCGCAAGTGTTGTCCATCTGTCGGGGTCGAGATTGTCGAATTGCGGTGATCATAAACTAATTTACTCGGTCGGTTCGCAGCTGATTCGCACATGTTTTTTTATGGTTAAAAACATCCCTTTCAGGTATGCCCCGTTGTCGCTTGGAGGAACGGTACGGTACGGTCGACCTTCGGTGTTGCCGTCGCAGCAAAGTTCATTTTCAATTGTTACGCATTGCGATGTGTTGCTCGATATGCGTTTCGCTGCCGCATCTTGCAGTAACAATTCAAAATCATCTTCCTCTTGATTGTGTGTATCAGTGGCTTCATTTAAGGTAGAAGTAGAAACGTCATTCGATGTGCTTGCTAAATTACTACACATTTTGTTAATTCTTTGAAATGTAAGTAATATACAATTTTTTGCTTTCCCTATTTCCTCATCAGATAATATAACGTTCTATCTTGGCTCCAAAAACATAGCTGATAGAAATGTATCATTTTGAAATAATTATTTTTCCTATGTTGCATGTTACTAATTATAGGTAGATTGAATTCATTTTCGGTTTTACTTGTTTCTATGATACATCTCTCCCAGATATCACAAAGGTCGCCAAGAGTTAAATGTTCGCGTTGTAATTTCTTAGTCGCAATTCGGGCAGGTGTCAAAACCTTAATTAATTCAATAATTTTACTCCACGTTATGTCTGACAACTTCAATTCTTCATCATCTATTTGTGTGTAAAATTGTTTTAATTCGGCCAGTCTTTCCAACATATCTAAAGTTGAATTCCATCTTTGTTGAACAATCAAAAATTGCATTTTTTTTACATAATGCAGATAACGTTGATTTTAAAATTGCTGTTCGCAATTTTTTAACAATTTCCCTACATTTTCCTATTATCTCAGCTATCTCTCTTCTCTTTAAAAAATCGCAAATAGCAAGTTGTAATGTGTGGGCAGCACATCTAATAGTAGTAATAACAAATTCTGTTTCCCTTAATGTATCAAAAATTGCTAAATCACATCCTTCTCCTTCGGGATCAAGTAAAACATCAATGTATCCCGATTGTCCTATTACATCGCCTTCGGAATCAGATTCACATTCTTCATTTAAGATTCTTATACATTTCAGCATATTTGCAGCATTGCCAAATGTTACACTATATATTTGTTTCTTAGAAACATTAAATTTGCTGCATGTATGCATAATTACAAATTTTAAATGTTCAGCGGTATGCCTTTCCAATAATTCTATCACATCTAAGGTCCGAATTTCAATTTTTTGTGCGGCTATAAATTGAATATTTATCCCCAAAAATGAACGCCCCATACATGATGCGGCATATACTTTTAGGGACACCAATTTTCCACTAATTTCATTTTTAATTTCTTGTCTTATTGTATTTGCTTTTATCTGTAAGAAAGTAGCACGATATTAAATAATTTAGGCTGTGTTTCCGTTGACGTCCGTGCTCAGAATTGGATGAAATTTTGGAAATAGTTTTCGTTCCGACTAAAATGATGATTGTCAGAAGGATTTTTGGTGACTCGAAAAAAAATTGTTTACCATTTCAATGCCAGTCCCGACCTTGCCATTTTTGCAATTAGTTAAAGATATCAAATATGTATATTCTGGAGATTAATATGAAATGTTTCCAAAGTTCCAATTGTTGAACCGATTAATTGAAGATCTACAATGGGAAGATTATGCGATCAGAATTACTTAGGATTAGGTGATTGGGGGGGGGGGGAGCGGAGGGGCGACCAGCGATACGAAAATCCAGGAGTAGTATTTTATTTTATTTTAATTATATACTTTTATTTTTATATACAAAAGAAATGTCGGTAAGTCGATAAGGTAGGGAGTGACAAAAATTCTTCTGACAATCATCATTTTAGTCAAAAAAGAACCTATTCCCAAAATTTCATCCAATTCTTAGCGCGGACGTAAACGGAAACTTCGCCCAATTAACAATTTATACTTTATTGTTATGTACATACCATTGTTCTCGTACATACACTTGTTCGCGAACTTTGTGTGAATTAAGTAATTCGTTGTTGGGTATCATATTTATGATATCGCGGAATGCTTTGTCATCCATTAAAGAAAAAGGTCTGCCGTGAATTGTTATTAATCTTATACAAGCATTCATTAAATCCAATTTTGCTCTCTTGTTCTTGTTATCATGTTTACCACTTGTAGCTTCTTCACAACATCTTTTTCGTACCTCTTTTTCCATCATAACGATGGTAAATCTATTAGGGTGATAATTTTCCAAGTGTCTTAATAAATTTGTGGAGTGGTTCTAAAATATTAAATTTACAAAATTAAGGAAATGTCAAAGAGTTTAAAAATTTTTCTTTAAACAGAAATAAAAATTGAAATATATTGTATACATACTGAAATTTCTGCAAAACAGTTTCCAATTGTGCACTGCATTTTCTCTATGTTATTGTTATTATTTTTGAAATATTTACGTACAATATCGCATTGTTTTCTACCCATTATGTTATAGTTTATATTATATTATAGTTTAACACTTAAGTAATTAAGAATTTTGTGCGATAGCAAACTCGCGACTTGATTGCATAGAAATTTCGAGACTGTGAGGACCGGTGCGCTCGACGGCAAATTAATGTCGTGAGGCCTAGTTTTAGACGATGGTGATGGTGACGTTGAAAATAACACTTGCACTTTGTAATTAACTGATATACATATTAAAAATAGATGGTTTGTGTATAAAACGAAAATTGCCACTTGCCACTATGAAAGTTGCGGAGCTTTTCTCTAGGCTCTAGGTTTTCGCTTGCAGAGTGGTGAGTCTTGTGTTCAAGAGGATGTGTTTTGTTTTACCAGAAATCATTCTGATTGGTATCCCCGCAAAAGCGTCACCGATGACGTCGAGTCAACAGTTGCGTCGGCAATCGACAATAAGGTGTCGGTCTCTTTGCCACCGATTACAAAGCATCGGCTGACCCTTAGAAGACGCTGTTCCTAAAGCACCGGTCGAGCAACAAAGTATTGGAACCGATATGAGGACCGATATAGGACCGAAAAAATATTGGTCCTAGACCGTTATGCTGGGACCGATATCCATGTACGAAGGATCGTAATCGAAAACGATATCAACCATAATTTCGGTCCTTCATAACAGTTATTCAGAATATCGGTCCTTCATAACTGTTTCTATCAAGCCCGAAATGAAACAGTTTCAAACAGTTATTTTCGGGCCCGTTTCAAGCCCTGCTCGCAGCGCCTTCCGCGGTCAGTCGAGCTGTGCGAAACGAGTCTATTCTTGGATGAGACAGACTTTATGCGCTTGTTTCGTATATCTCCTTCATGATTTCTCTTAAGGTATAGCCAAACCTTTTTTGCCTTTGTTTCTACAAGGAATTGGCCTGCCTGTCCATCGGATAACGTCGTTATGATTAAGCCGAATGCTTCATCATTTTTACCACGTTTTTATTAGCTCGCTTTCTTGTTTGTTTGTTCGGTGGCAAATTTTGCAATTGATTTTAAACTAACTTCCTGATGAGCTAGAGACTTGAAATCGGGTACATGGCTCAGAACTGGATGACAATGCATTATTCAAAAAAAAATTTTTTTAAAAGTCTATCCGTTTCGGAGTTATAACAATTAAATATTTACCTGTTCACCCCCCCCCCCCGCGAAACCTACGTCATCGCGTTCGGCGATCGCCACGCCGCGCGACAGCACTCCCTACTCCACTACCCGTTCCCTCTCTCACTCATCCCCACTCCACTGACCCGCTTCGCACCGAAGGAGCTCAGTGTGCGTCAGTGTGCGTCAGTGTGCGTTTGAGCTCCGTGCGGTGTTTACAAAGTCACTACGTATTATTATACTATAATGTTTGTTTACCAATCGAAGGGACAATTACACCGAGATTTTCGGTCGAACCTTTATCTTTGACATTTTACCACGGCGTTTCGATATGATGCGGTCGCAATACCGTCTGAAATTTACTACATGTCTCTGTTATAATCTCGAAATAATGTCTACAAAAAAGGAGCAGTTCGTTAATGATGATTTTCACAGAGAAGTCGCCAAATCACCAGGTATGCCATTAAATATTTTACCACGTTTTTATTAGGTCGCTTTCATGTATATCTATTTGTCTGTTCGGTACAAATTTTACAACTGATTTTAAACTAACTTCTCGATGAGTTAGAGACTTGAAATTTTAAACATAGCTCAGTACTATATGACAATGCAATATTTAAAAAAAAATTTTTTTAATTTACAACAGCCTTAGGAGATATAAACTATTAAAAATTTTACCGTTACACGTCCCCGCGCGACGACCGGTAGTGCCCACTCGGTTCCCACTCTGACTCATCCCCACTCCACTGACCTGCTTCGCACCGAAGGAGCTCAGTGTGCGTTCGAGCTCCGTGCGGTGTTTACAAAGTTACTACGTATTAGTATACTATAATGTTTGTTTACCAAGCGAAAGAACAGTTACACCGAAATTCTCCTTCGAACCTTTATCTTTGACATTTTACCACGACGTTCGTTTTCGATCTGACGCGTCGCAATACCGTCTGAAATTTACTACATGTCTCTGTTATAATCTCATCAAAATGTTCAAAATCGATTATAAAATTTCACACATGCAAGACTAAAAAGCAGAAAATAATTATTTAAATAAAAATAAATTTTTAAAAAATACCACGTTTAAAAAACCGACTAAAAAGTATAAAATAATTTTTTCTAGCCCCATACAGATTCCTAACCCCTGAACATGTGTGATTGTTAATTTTTAATAGCTAAGAAAATACTTGTAAGATTTAAAACGAAAAACGTGGGGCGCAAGATAATACATAGTAAGGAGTGTAGAGAGTAGCTGCCGCTGAGAAATCTCGTACAACACTTCATATCATTTGCAGTGCAATAAAGTTGTTAGTGATTTAACGTTCATGCATCAATTATCTATTGCATGCGCCCCGCGTTTTTCGTTTTAAATCTTACAAGTATTTTGTTAGCTATTAAAAATTAACAATCACAAATTTTCAGGGGTTAGGAATCTGTATGGGGCTAGAAAAAATTATTTTATACTTTTTAGTCCGTTTTTTAAACGTGGCGTTTTTAAAAATTTTATTTTATACTTTTTAGTCAGTTTTAAAAACGTGGTATTTTTAAAAAATTTATTTTTATTTATTCTCTTCCCAAGCTTGTCTCGCTTTATATTCTGCTGACGCGACAACATTTGATACACCAGGTTCTTCATCTTCAATTACTGCTTTATATAATTTCTTAGCTTTTAATTTTGCACGTACCTTTAGTGCCCAGACGTAATAATTTTTATCTGTTAGTAGTTCAATTCGTTTGCAAGATACATTTGACTCTGCCATGTTGATTTCGATATTCTTCTTGCCACGTGCTTTCCTAACCTCTTTACTACTTTCTCTCTATATTCCCTCTATTTATTCACTGCTAAACCACGCTCCGCTACCATATTGTTGTGGATGGTGAATAAATTAGTTTGGAAGCACACGTGGTTATAATATAAAGTAATATAATATATTTCATTTGTGGGTAATACAATAACACTGAATAACACTTAGCGCACCGCATGCATCGCGTCTATCTACCTCCATACTCCGCCATATTCCTCTCGCAAAAAGACGCGGGCTCCTTCTCTTCTATCCCCTTTCCCAGTGCCGTAGTTGCGCATGCGGGGCTCATACCTCATTAATAACATATTTAAATTTCTTCAAAATCGGAGGACACAGACCTGATCGCAATAATTACCAAAATTACCTTCTCTCTGCCAGCGCCGAATTTGTCATGTGACATTATACCACATGCATGACGAGTTTTATTTCTGTCGTGCATATGTTTGGTCCTGGCAGAGAGAGGTTACCTTTTTCCCCTAAATTCGGGCTTCCTTCTCCCATCTGGCGACTCTGCGTGTGACTTCCCAGATAGCACAAAGATATCTTGAAGTACGCCTAAAAGTTGCCTGACACAAGACGTAACGTACATCTTTAAGTCATACGTTACGTCTGTGGCACGTCGTTTTCACGTCTTTTCCACGTACTGCGTACAACTTTAACAGGTCTTTGTTACAAAACTGTGCGACTTAAAGTCGTCTCTCACAGGTCTTTTCGACATCTTTCAGATGTAAAGACGCAAAAAAGTTGCCTTTTTGGACATCTTTTATGCATCTTTAATGCATCTTTTTCAGACGTACAAAATCTTCAAATTTAAGAAAAAATTATAAAAAAATTAGAATATATATATATATTACTACTTTCGAGAATATTCCATTTTGTCTCTTCGAAAAAACCTTATTACAATTTAGTTTTTATGCAGCATACTGGGCGAGAATCGAACTCGGGACCTACCGTTTAACTTCATGATGGTTTCCTCGCTGAGCCATGCGAACCTTTATTGTTAGATTCATTACTTTTTATTCTTATAGGCTCAAATCATATATATTATTACATAAAGAATATTTTAACAGAAGTTTATCTCTTCTAATAATTATATAATCTAATTATTTAATTATTTACCTAAAATATTTTTTAGGTAAAAATCAAACTACTTTTTTTTAATGAAGCATAGTATCAGTATATTAACGATTAAGAGATATACATATTTTCGTAAGTACTTCAATCGTTTCTGCCGTGAAAACGGCGTTGCGAAAGAGGCAACTTTTACACATCCATAGAGGCACCTCTGCTGGGACGACGTTTTCACGTTCGAAGGCAGGTGCCTTTTATGCATCTCATTTCTAACGTGAAAACGGCCTCCCGAAAGAGGCAACTTTTACACGTCCATAAAGGCACCTCTGCTGGGACGACGTTTTCACGTTCGAAGGCAGGTGCCTTTTATGCATATCATTTCTAACGTGAAAACGGCGTCCCAGAAAAGATGCCTTTATGGACGCCTAAAAAGCGTCTTACTGAGACGTGAGACGTAAAGACGTAGAACGGACATGAAAACGGCAACTTAAAGTCGTCCTGTGCTATCTGGGTTGTGGCATGCCCTTTCCGTATTCCTTCCAAGAGACTTCTTTTCAACTCCCAATACTGCGAGCAACCATTGTAACGTAATGATATTACAAATTACCTAAACATGTAGATACATATTCCAGTGCAAGAGACTTGCCATCCATCTGTCAGAAAAAGTTTTTTCTTCGCTGGTTCTTTTATTTCTTTCGTTTCTTTGGTCTTCGGAGCTGGAGCATTTGGACCTGATCTGGCGCTTGATGTTTTCGCTTGGGTCTGAGAATCCAAATTGCAATTTTAATATTATGTTGTTGGAAGAGGCATTGGATACATCAGGCATGGCCAGAACTAGCACGCACGGAGGCATCTCAAGGAATAGCCATGGAATACCCCCACTTCTCCCGCCCACGCATGTCGCTCCCCGTGGCGGCCGTAGTGCTCGGAGCAACTATGGCCGCCAAGGGGAGCGAGATGCGCGGCCGGGAGAAGTGAAATTGGAATTCCTTGAGAATGCCTCCGCGCGTGCTAGTTCTGGCCAGTGTCGCCAGAAAGTGCCGAAACCGGCACTCGAGGGGAATACAAGTACCCCCTCTCTGGTCATCAAAGAGGGAGTACATCATTTCACCGTGATTCCCCTCATCTGGCGACGCTGGTTCTGGCCACGCCTGGGATACGTATAGGGCAGTGATGAGCAACCCGCAGGCAGAGTTGTGCTAATTCAATTACATTGTAATTCAATTACGTAATTGAATTACATTGTATTTCAATTAATAGTCATTCAATTACGTCGTAAATGAATTACTATACAGGGTGTTTACCTACAGGTGGGAGAAAATTTAAGGGGTGGTTTTTGACGATAATATAAGACGAAAATGAAGAATAAAAAAATTGCGATTTCGGCCTCGTTATTAAGTTATTAACAGTTAAAAATCTGCCCAAAAAACGGCAACATTTCAACAGCGGTGCACGTTGCGTACGTCACACAGGCGCGCGACAGTCTCGTATCAAGTGACAAACGCATGCATACCTTGGTTCTCTTTTGGGGCCCCAGCGAGGTGAAAATGTTTAAAAAATCGTTGGACGACATTGAACCTACCTACTCGTTAAAATTCACAAGGGCCTTTCTAATATCCGCCCTATGGAATTATCGAGTAGAAGGGGTCAATGCCCTTTCACTTTCAAATTCTTCTCACACATATCCACAAATCCTTATCCTGCACTATAATTGTTCATAACACCGTACTTAATATACTGGAATAAACGCTCTAGCACTATTTACGACATCATACACACGCACTACGAGTTTACAGAGAGTATTAGTTTACTGAGGGAAATGAGGAGAATGTAAATAACTGGTAGTCCTTTAATGTTGAAACACTGCACTTTATGGAACTTGATTTACGCCGCGAGACTCGTTCACAGACGGAACGGACATCTTGAATTAAACCGAAATCTTCGACGCGTGCGAGAAGAATCGTCCGTACAAGCTAGCATCCAGGGAGTGTCGACTCCTATGTTAAAAAGTGGCAACGAATTTAGTTGCTCTCGATGATTTTAGGTGTGGTGGCAGCACAGTAGTTATAACGTATATGTGTGTGGTGATCACACACACCTGACTCACACATAGCCAACCTCTTATGTATGTGTAATCGTATTCATCGCTAGCTATTGAACATGAATGGTTATGAATTTGTTAGAAAAATGAATTTGTAATAAAACATATTTATTCAAAAAATTACGTATATGCTACATACATAGTAAATTTTACAATAATAATAATACATATACATAATAATATATATCAGCAAACCTATATTTTGTTCAGTACTTATGCATTTATCATATAAAAATAAAATAGAAAGTTTATGCAAATATTGCTGAATATTGCATCCAGCGATGTCGATCAGTCGATGCCAAACAATAGAACTGAATATCACACAATAATGAATACTGAAGACACAGTATGCAACCGTATTAAACAATCAAATGCAATTAAACAGTATCACATATGACAGTTGACAGTGCGCGGCAATGTGCGGTGGACTGGGGGTACAGTTTATATCCTCACCGCCGGGGCACTACTGTGCTGCCACCACACCTAAAATTGAGAAGCAACTAAATTCGTTGCCACTTTTTCATATAGGAGTCGACAGCCCTGCTAGCATCCGTATCCATACTGATTCAAGACAGCTGATGAGGTCGATGCCAGATCGATAAAACAAATGAAGATCTACAGCAAACTACCGCCCAAACGTCGTGCGTTGCTATACCAATACATTGTCCATCCTGTTTTCACGAATTTCGTGATTCCTTCTCATTTTGTCTGTGACCGCGAAATATTTCATGTGTGTGCATTGACCACATCAGCTGTCTTGAATCAGTGTGCATACGGATGCTAGCTTGTACGGACGATTCTTCTCTCACGCGTCGAAGATTTCCGTTCGCAGAAACTCGTAGCGCGTGTGTATGACATTGTAAATAGTGATAGAGCGTTGATTCTAGTATATTAAGTACGGTGTTATGAACAATTATAGTGCAAGATAAGGATTTGTGGATATGTGTGAGAAGAATTTAAAAGTGAAAGGACATTGACCCCTTCTACTCGATAATTCCATAGGGCGGATATTAGAAATGCCCTTGTGGATTTTAACGAGTAGGTAGGTTCAATGTCGTCCAACGATTTTTTAAACATTTTCACGTCGCTGGGACCCCAAATGAGAACCAAGGTATGCATGCGTTTGTCACTTGATACGGGACTGTCGCGCGCCTGTGTGACGTACGCAACGTGCACCGCTGTTGAAAAGTTGCCGCTTTTTGGGCAGATTTTTAACTGTTAATAACTTAATAACGAAGCCGAAATCACAATTTTTTTATTATTCATTTTCGTCTTATATTATCGTCGAAAACCACCCCTTAAATTTTCTCCCACCTGTAGGTAAACATCCTGTATAATTCAAATACAAGTATTTTACTAAGTATTTTAATCAGATTTGTAATTGAAATACAATATAATTGAAACACAATGTAATTGAAATACAATGTAATTGAAGTATAATATAATTGAAATTCAATGTATAATTGAATTACAGTATAATTGAAATACAATATACTTTAAATACAATATACTGAAATACAATATAATTGAAATACAATATAATTGAATTACAGTATAATTGAAATACAATGTGTAATTGAAATACAATATAATTGAAATATAATATAATTGAAATACAGCTCTCCAAATTATAGCCCAGAACTTGGAATTACTTGCGATATATTTTTATATTTTTCTTTCATATACAGTAACCGCGGGTTTACTGTCGAACAGCCGTGTTCTGCACGGCAGTATTCCCGCAGTGACATCATTTTTTTCACAATGTAACACCAATATTTAATCTTCTTTATTTTTCATTATTATTTTATGGAACTTTCGCCAACATATTCGTGGCATTTTTCTAATGCAAAATGGTACCAAACACGATATAATTTCAACTGTATTTAGTGGTGTAATCGACGATGGAAGTTTCGAACGCAACGAAGAACAGCGTATTGGAAAGAAAGAGACGCGGTTGTCGAATCAATGTGTGGTGTTCATATCGATATATCCGAGCCGAGAACAATTATTTCATCTCGAAATATTCACAATTATTTCGAGAACAGTATTTCATGGGCTGTGTTTCCGTTTACGTCCATTCCCAGAATTTTATGAAATTTTGAAAATAGGTTCCTTTTTTACTAAAATGACGATTGCCAGAAGGATTTTTGAAGTAATAAATTCCTTCTTCTTGAAACCTTTACATGGATTTTTCAACCTCTTCTTGCCTATTACTTCATTTTTCATAATTCAATTACAATGTATTTTATAATTGTGCTCCATTGCAATTACGAATTACATTGTAATTTAATTGGCTGAAGATCTGAATTATAAATTACAACATAATTGAATTACAATTTAATTCAATTACAATGTATTTTACAATTATGCTCCATTGCAATTATGAATTACATTGTAATTTAATAGACTGAAGATCTGGATTATAAATTACAACATAATTGAATTACAATTAGTTCAATTACAATGTATTTTATAATTGTGCTCCATTGCAATTACGAATTACATTGTAATTTAATTGACTGAAGATCTGAATTATAAATTACATCATAATTGAATTACAATTTAATTCAATTACTTTGTAATTATAATTCTGGAGTAATTCAATTATAATTCTGCACAACTCTGCCCGCAGGCCCGCGGGCCGCATTTGGCCCGCTAGCAAACTGCCTGCGGCCCGCCGGAATCCCGCGCGGCGCGACGCCGCGCGACGCAACAAAATATTTAAGATGTTTCTTAACACTAATCCTACCGAGCCTTAAAAGTAACTGGTACATGTTCCCTTGCATTACAAGAATGATTTTATTTAGACTTCGTGCAGCTCCTATTGTAATATGTGCTCCACTAAAGATATTTGTAAAAATTCTGCTGATTTTTTTGCGCTATGACTCAGAATGACCTGAACATTACAAATGTAACAATGTTTATTTTATACTTACGCAATAAATTTTGCAAAAGACTCGTTCACTATTTTAAAATATGCATTAAAATAAGCAAATTCATAATTAAAAAAGTTATATAAGCATACATACCAAGCTGGAACACATAGGCCCGAAACACCATAAACGTATAAAAGGTAAAGTGAGAAATCAACCCTTCCACGTAGTTGCTTATAAATTGCAAACGATAACAGATATGAAAAACTGGTTGAAGTAAATGTTATTGCGTATCTTTAGGTCCATAAATCTATGTAAAATTTTTTTTGGAAAAATCATTTTCAAAATTTAAAAAAGTTCTGTCGCCTGTGTCCATTACATCTTTTTTCTTACTATATTCTTGGCTGCATTTTACCGTGGGTAACCCCATAGATTTTTGCGAGAAAATGCCAAGAATGTAAGTTTTAATCCTAGGAGATCAATGGTTTAAAAGTTATAAGTGTTTAAACTTGAGCAATGTTGAACGTTTTTGATAGGTAATGGCGGCGCCATATTGGTATGTACCACGGTGTATTATGTAGGTGTTCCGACTAACCACCTCTATAAGGCTGAAGTTTTGTGGTAGCTAGAGTTTAGTTCTCTGGTTGCCGCCAGATGGAATACTAGCCATCCTCACAGTTTTCATGTACGTGTGTGAATGAGATTGTGTGTAGCAGCGTGTCCATGTAGCCCGTGCTAAGGTATATGTACGGTACATACCTTAGCACAGGCTACATGGACATGTTGCTACACACAATCTCATTCACACACGTACATGAAAACTGTGAGGATGCCCGATATGCCATCTAGCGACGAATTAACCTCTATCACACCTTTCCGAGAGAAGTCCGAACACCTATATTATACACCGTGGTATGTACCAATGAGCAGAACCGTACGTTATCGACATCACCGTGTACTTGTGTTGCCATCTAGCGGGACCGTTCGATAAGCGGCGCGAGACGGTCACTAAATACCAACATGGCGGCACTCTTCCTAGTCTAAAAGACTGAAAATCACTCAACTTTCAACTAGCGGCTCCGTTCGGTAAGCGGCGTGCGACCGTCACTACCAGGGTTGCCATATTTTGCGGGAATAGGGAACCAGTCCCCTTACCGCTGCGCCGTACTGGGACTGGTTCCCTGTTCCCGCAAAATATGGCAACCCTGGTCACTACACACAACATGACGGCGCTGTCCTGTCAAAAACACTGGACATCGCTCAACTTTAAACATTTATAACTTTTGAACCATTGATCCTCCAGGATCGAAACTAGGATTTCTCACATCTTCTCGTCCAAACCTACTGGATAACATAGGGAAAAGGCAGAATTTTATAGCAGAAAGGCAAAAATTTCTGGTTACGCAAGGGAAGGTTTACCCCAAGGTACAGTTTAACCGTATTTTTTTTAAATATATGTACGGTTACTTGAATAATTTCATTCAGTTCCACAGTACAAAATAGAATAGAAATTGTTTTGTACAGCTAGTAAGCCTGTTTTGACCAGTGTGTAGCATTGAAAGAATTTCCCCTGTTAATTACGAAGATTGTATTAAATTATTACTGTTTCTGGTAGCCGTAGAGTTTCGACTTCCTCCACCTCTTGATAATACCAGACGAGGGTTGACCTCATGTGCGGTAGGAACAGTTGATTGATTGCGTCGAGCATGTCTCCCTCGAACACGTGATCCATAACTTCGTGACGCGACAGTTGCGTAGCGTCCATTAAAAGCTGGAAAGCGAATTCCAGCCGGGGATCCATCTCCCCTCGCCTCGCTTTTCTTTCGCATTCTTCGCGGCGTTTCTAAAAAGAAAAGTCACGACTAGTCTACGAACCTGTGTGCAGAAGGTCAATTTTTTAGCAATTGGCTAAATATGGACCTGGCTATCGACAACAGTTTGTACAAGACATACTTCTACGTGTGTGAAAGGGGGCTTCTCTTGTAAGGATAGCGAAAACAAGTGATTTTTAAGAATTTTTTTCAGAATTACTATTGAACTTACGAGAGTATATCTTTTGAGGATATAAATCAGAGATCAACAAGAAATGTTCGTTTCGGCCAATTTTTGAGGACTCCGCTCTCTGGCTCTCGCCTCTCCCCTTCCCTCCGTATGCACTGCGCGTGGCGAATGAGGGCGACATTCGCATGAAGGCGAACAGTGCCGGCCAGGCGAACATTTCTGATTTACCAAGCACGCACAGTGGCCAAGGAGCCCGCTTTTTGTAGCTAAAAGTCAATTTTTCAAGTTTAATGTATTCAAACAATTGTTTCCCGATACAGGGTGACCCACGCAACTGGAACAGGCTGTGCCTCCTAAACGGTCGGGAATAGAGGAAAATGTTATAAGAAAAAGTTGAATGGCATCAGACAGTGCATACTACGCAACTAATTTTATGCACTTTAGTGCATCGGTGCATCAGAAAAATGCAACTGCACTTTTTTAAAAAATGGAAACCTACATTTTTGACTGCACCAATCGATGCAGTTTGTTGTGCTCTACATCAGTGGTCGGCACGGATGATACTTTTTAGGCCGTTCTCGGCTCGCGCCGCGCCGCCTCCTTTTCCCACCGGGCGTCTTTCTCCCCGTAACGGCCCCAGTCCTCAGGCCCGTACCTATCCCAGACCGTATGAACTGCACGTGGCGCATTAGGGCGACACCCGTATCAATAGGTTTCCACATTACCATTGAGGTACTATTGTCAATGCGTTTTTTTATGTGGTATCCCCTGTAGGCCTATTCTACTCTGTTGCATGACAATTTCTGAAACTAACTTTGAACAATAATCACGAAAGAGAGAGACTTTTAAACAGTCTATCGTCTGCGATGCGAGCCGCGACATCTAATCTTTCGTCTACGAAGAAGTTTATCGAATGACTGTTTAAAATTTTGGTAATGGAATTAAGAAGTATTTGTCAAAGTTATCTCTCTCTCCCTCTCTCTCTCTCTCTCTCTCTCTCTCTCTCTCTCTCTCTCTCTCTCTCTCTCTCTCTCTGTCTCTCTCTCTTCCGTGTTTATTGTTCAAAGTTAGTTTCAGAAATTGTCATGCAACAGAGTGTAATAGGCCTACAGGGGATACCAAAGAAAAAAAACGCATTCACAATAGTATCTTCATGGTAATGTTGAAACCTATTGATACGGGTGTCGCCCTAATGCACCACGCGCAGTTCATACGGTCTGGGATACGTACGGGCCTGAGCTACCTCGAGGACTAGCAGTGATGGGATATTCGTGGGCCGTGGGCCGTTCCCATGACGCGCTGGTTTTGCCTTCCCTGACGTACCGTCGTATCCGTGTCGAGCGCGCATGCCCGTGTTGGTGCCTGCTCGATTGCACGCGCGCTACACACACCAGCGTACCTCTACTCTGTCCTTGTAAACTACCTGCTCGACTGATCGACGCTGAAGCGATCCTTCGGTTTTCACGTTTCCGAAGTTTCGAAAGCACGAGACGAAAAGTCGGAATCTCGAGACGGCGCGCATTTGAATTCCGGCACAGCGCGGCGCACATTTTGCTATAACTTTGTAACAGACCTATACCTCGCAGGCCTGTTACTAAGAATAACACAAACCGGATCAAACCGGAGGGAACCGAACGGGACCGAGATCAACCGACGATCAGTTCTCGGAACGAACCGCCGTATCCCCGTCGCCGCGCCGAGACGAACCGCGCCGCGCCACCCCCGCGCCAAGAAACCAGTCCGCGAATCACCGCACCGCGCTACCACCCACACCACTAATCGAGAGCTATAAAAGCCGCCACGGCCAGAGCTCGAGACGTTATTCAATGCACAGCTACGCTCCGGTAAGGATCACTCCTGTCATCGTTACCAGCGTAAGTACATGCACTGCCATACTAGGGTTCCCACGCTGTCGACGACGAGATAACTTCGCCTAGCGAACACCTCGAAACCGCCACTCTTCCAGATATGGTATGTCACCTGTTGAATCCTGACTCCTGATCCGAGAGCACGGCTTGTCGCCACTCTCTTCCGCAGCCACGGTGTGTCACCAGCTGAACTCTGACCCGAGAGCACGGCGTGTTGCTACTCTCTTCCGCAGCCACGGTGTGTCACCAGCTGAATCCTGTTCACTTTCATACATCACGCTATTCCACAGCTACGGTGTGTCACCAGCTGAATCCTGGTCACTTTCAGAACAGTTCACCACTCTCATGAATACCGAAAACGTTAACACCGTCGGGCATCCCGTGTATAATCGATTCCGCGACGCGTTCGATTACAACACCGCGATCCACCTTTACGAAGGAGAATCGAGAACTCTGTAACCATACTCCGCGTTCAGAACTCTCGCGATCGCGACTTTATGAAACTTGTTGGCAGCGAGCGCACGTTAACTTAAATTCCAGGTGTATTTATTTATCTTTCAATGCACCCCATTCTTCCTGATCCCGATCATTCTCTCCGCCGTGTTCGAATCCTGGCCGCGGCGAGCTAACCAGCAACGGAGGGAGTCCGACGCGAAAACGACCGATACCGGGAACTAGACCCGTCACGGAATCTGGAGACGGCGCGCATTTGAATCCCGGCACAGCGCGGCGCGACGCGGCGCACATTTCGCTATAACTTTTGATCTAAAAGAGATATCGAAGGGAAATTTGGACTAAATTTTTTTTGAAAAATTGGGTTTAATGATATAAAGAGAATAATATTTTGTATTTTTAAAATAATGTTTTCGTTGATTCTTAAGGTATATCCGGATAATATGGTCAAAAGTATGCATCCAAATTGATTTTTAGTCACGTCATGTTCAACAGAAAATTATGAAAAAATTCATGAATATTATACCTAATAGCATACGCGACTGAGATTTTTTTCAGAATATTTGGTTGCAAAATCGATTTTTAAATAACTCGGAGAACATAAAATTGCCGATTTTATATAAAAGTCTTCAGATGACCAGATTTATATTATTACGTTAGTTGTGTCTCATCCTGATTATTAATGTGTATTTTTTCAGATTTTTCGGATTTAGGATACATAAAAAAATTGGAAACCTCCAAACATTCGGAGAAAATGCATATTTTGTATTGAAGTTTTAGAGACACCAGTTTTATAAAAATTCAGTACTTACAAGGAGAGTGTAAGGCCTTCGGGTTACCAATTCAGTTGAGATTGTGTATACTTATAGATCTCGATCTCCTTTTTACGAATATATACCATTATAGGGGCAAACACTCAATATTTGTTGAGATATTCATAAACAAAGTTTTTTCATAACCATTAGTATAAATATGCTATTGTAGAGGAAGTAGACAACGAATAATTGCCTGGTGTAGTGGTAACATACTAGACTTACAACCCGGTAGGGTAGGGTTTGATTCCCGTCCGGGAAAAAACATTTTTTTACTTATTTATTTATATTATCTATTCGCTGTGTAACATTGACTTGTTCATAAGAGATTACAAATTCATTACAAATCCAAGAACAAAAGTTTTAATAAATTATAAATAAATTAACCGAAATTAATAAAATAGTTAATTACCCTCTCATATCTGGAAACAGAAGAAATAAAATAAATATAGGAAGAGAAAATATGGTATACGATAAATTTAATAATATTGTACTTACATTTACATATTTTTATGTATTAGTACGTCTACAACTGATGATATTTTTGTATTGCACACTATCCGTTTTGTACATTAAGTTTTTGGTACGTTTTTTAGATATAGGAAACGCTTAGAGTGTAAAAACCTATCTACAGCACTTACAAACTAATTCTATATTAGGACTTTATGATTGAGGAGCTCTAGGTTTATTTGTACTATCCGTTGTATTCGTGGAATAGCTTTAGGGCTTGATACGATAATTTATGTTTTATTTTAAATTGTTGGTTGTGGCTTCTTATTTCTGTTATTTTTGTTAGTAGTGGATTACTGTTTAATTGGGTCATGTAAAAGTGTTCTGGTAGTTCTTTAATATAATCTAGTATTTCTGGTAGTTCCGCTTCTTGATGCATTTCGTTAATTCTCGCATAGTAGTTCTCTGACAGTATTAGTCTAAGGCACTTGTTTTGATACGTTTGTAGTGGTTTTACGTTGGTTGGTGCTGCACTGCTGCTGCATAGATTATTGTTGGTCTCAGTATCATTGTGTAGATCAGTTTTTTGTTTAGTGGTGATAGTTTTGAATTCGCGACCATTAGTGGGTATAGTTTTTTCTGAACTGCATATGCTTTTCTAAGCACTTGTTTGATATGCTCTTTGAAGAGCAGTTTGCTGTCAAGGTGTACTCCTGGATATTTGACTTTGTTGATCGGGTGAGTGATATGGTTGTATACTTTTATGGGTTGTATTATTTTTATATTCTTGGTTTTCTTTATGAAAACAATTACTTCGGTTTTGTTTTCGATGAGTGCAATTTTCCATTTCGTATAAAATTCTTGTAGAATGTTTATATGTATTTGTATTTGTTTTGCTGCTACTATAGCATTAAATGAATGTGCATATATTGCTGTGTCGTCTGCAAAAAGTGCCAGTTTTGTTTTGGGGAATGTTGGTATGTCATTTAGATATACAGGGTGTCCCAAAATTCGTGTCGTTCCTGGAAATGGGAGGTTCCTTGGGTCATTTCAAGCGACATTTTCCTTTGCACCAATGTCAACCGCGGCTTTGTTTAGCAGTTATTAACGAAAAACACAGACCAATCAGAGCGCGTCCTGGGCCGCCGCGCCGCGCCGCGCTCGCATCAGAGCGTTGGCGGTACGCCGTGACATCGTAACGAACAAGAATTTCTCGATTATGTGAATGCTCTCCGATTTCAATGAGTTTTGGATATGTGGTCAAGATCATTATTCTGAACAACATTTCTCTTTAGAATTTGTGGCTGTAGGCTTTAGTTTACGAGATTATCGCGAGAAACTTTACTTGTTAATTCATCATGGATATTCATGATAGCGGACACGGCCTGCTAATGTATTCGAAACTAAAGCCGACTATCAACCATTTCAAAGGAAAAAGATATTTAAAACGTCGAGTTTTATAACATTATTTCAAGGTCATTGAAATCGATGAAGACCCGGATCATCCTTACCCGACTTACGGCAACTTTACCCGAACGAGAAAAGAGGCAGAAACTGATTGTTTTAAAAACTTACTTATTCAGCGGTAAATCCATTTGCTGCTTCGAAATGTGTGTCAATGGGTCAGTCGGTGACGAACTGCACAGGTGTCTTCAGGTATACGACAGCACCGCAATCCAAGGGGCGTACAGCCAAGTCAACGAACTGCACAGCTGGTGGTAGATAGCAGGTATACGACACCCTGACTTTTCACTTTCACTTTCAAATCGATAAATAAAGCACATGTCTTTTTCACACAGATGCACTAATAACAATTGCAATATCACTTGTATTGCAGCACAATAACATTTAAATCACAACTTTCTAAAAGAAGAACATCCCGAATTTTT
Source organism: Lasioglossum pauxillum (assembly GCA_933228785.1). Lineage (NCBI taxonomy): Eukaryota > Metazoa > Arthropoda > Insecta > Hymenoptera > Halictidae > Lasioglossum > Lasioglossum pauxillum. The sequence goes on from OW121703.1 coordinate 32,618,816, forward strand.
CTTTCACTTTTGACTTGACGAGAGTCGGATGTGTGGCCGCTCTCGCTTGATACACCTGAACGTGGCAGCAGCATCGCGCCCGCAGCGGCCGTAAGCGAGAATGATGTGAAAATTGTCTTGCGAACTGAGCATGATGCGACAGAGACTTAGACTAACTGCAGCTTCCCAAAAAAGTTGCGAACACCCCCGAATATCCGCACCAAGAAGGAAAACTGAGAATACAGGAACATTCTAAAAATCACGTGTTTTGCAGGAGTTGAAAGTGCAGCAGTGTGACTCTTGCCTTTCCTCCACGATAGAAAACAGGGATACTCGTCTCCGCGGAGGGGATCGTGCCATAAATCAGAAATCTGCAGTTACTCGGGAGTGTCCGCTGGATACCGGAACGGAAAAATTTTCTCCTGCACATGTTGAGTTTACAAATTCTTTTTCGGCCGTGCATTAAGTCCTAAAAGATTTCTGGTGTGCGCCGCTTGATCTTTACCCGCGACGTCTGAGGTACGATGCAGGACTTTCGAACGATAGAAAACAGGGATCCTCGTCTCCGCGGAAGGGATCGAGCCATAAATCAGAACTCTGCAGTGTCCGTGGGACACGGTAACGAAAAATTTACCAACAGTGCAATTCGACATGCGCGGAAGAAAATTTACGAGTGATTGCGAATATTGAATAATGAAAATGAATAACAAGACTACCGCCTATTGAAGATGTCAGTACATATGTATGATTTCTCCTCTATTAAAACTAACGAAAGAATTAACATTCAATTTAGTTTCTATTTCTAGCAAACAATGCTGACAATTTTTATGGTGCATAAAGATCCGCAGTCTATTCATTACATTTGCATACTTAAATTGGACATTTCGTTATTTCTCGACAAAGCAAAGATGGGGTTTTCATTATTCCTTTTTATTCAAATGAAAAACAAAAAGAACATTCGAAAAATTAAGGATGCTACTATGACATTTCTCACATTTTAAAATGATTGCGAGAAAAAATACATCTTTGGATTCTTACAATTAACTTGGAGAATTTTTATTTTGTATTTACGTCCACAGTCTAGTCAAAATTATAAAAATAATATTAGATTCTTAGATATGAAATGTCCAATTTAAGCATGCAAATGTAATGAATAGACTGCGGATCTTTTAGGACTTAATTGCACGGCCGAAAAAGAATTTGTAAACTCAACATGTGCAGGAGAAAATTTTTCCGTTCCGGTATCCAGCGGACACTCCCGAGTAACTGCAGATTTCTGATTTATGGCACGATCCCCTCCGCGGAGACGAGTATCCCTGTTTTCTATCGTGGAGGAAAGGCAAGAGTCACACTGCTGCACTTTCAACTCCTGCAAAACACGTGATTTTTAGAATGTTCCTGTATTCTCAGTTTTCCTTCTTGGTGCGGATATTCGGGGGTGTTCGCAACTTTTTTGGGAAGCTGCAGTTAGTCTAAGTCTCTGTCGCATCATGCTCAGTTCGCAAGACAATTTTCACATCATTCTCGCTTACGGCCGCTGCGGGCGCGATGCTGCTGCCACGTTCAGGTGTATCAAGCGAGAGCGGCCACACATCCGACTCTCGTCAAGTCAAAAGTGAAAGAAAAATTCGGGATGTTCTTCTTTTAGAAAGTTGTGATTTAAATGTTATTGTGCTGCAATACAAGTGATATTGCAATTGTTATTAGTGCATCTGTGTGAAAAAGACATGTGCTTTATTTATCGATTTGAAAGTGAAAGTGAAAAGTCAGGGTGTCGTATACCTGCTATCTACCACCAGCTGTGCAGTTCGTTGACTTGGCTGTACGCCCCTTGGATTGCGGTGCTGTCGTATACCTGAAGACACCTGTGCAGTTCGTCACCGACTGACCCATTGACACACATTTCGAAGCAGCAAATGGATTTACCGCTGAATAAGTAAGTTTTTAAAACAATCAGTTTCTGCCTCTTTTCTCGTTCGGGTAAAGTTGCCGTAAGTCGGGTAAGGATGATCCGGGTCTTCATCGATTTCAATGACCTTGAAATAATGTTATAAAACTCGACGTTTTAAATATCTTTTTCCTTTGAAATGGTTGATAGTCGGCTTTAGTTTCGAATACATTAGCAGGCCGTGTCCGCTATCATGAATATCCATGATGAATTAACAAGTAAAGTTTCTCGCGATAATCTCGTAAACTAAAGCCTACAACCACAAATTCTAAAGAGAAATGTTGTTCACAATAATGGTCTTGACCACATATCCAAAGCTCATTGAAATCGGATAGAAGCTAGTAGTACATCGATCCCATGGATTTACAAGTAAAGTTTCTCGCGATAATCTCGTAAACTAAAGCCTACAGCCACAAATTCTAAAGAGAAATGTTGTTCAGAATAATGATCTTGACCACATATCCAAAACTCATTGAAATCGGAGAGCATTCACATAATCGAGAAATTCTTGTTCGTTACGATGTCACGGCGTACCGCCAACGCTCTGATGCGAGCGCGGCGCGGCGCGGCGGCCCAGGACGCGCTCTGATTGGTCCGTGTTTTTCGTTAATAACTGCTAAACAAAGCCGCGGTTGACATTGGTGCAAAGGAAAATGTCGCTTGAAATGACCCAAGGAACCTCCCATTTCCAGGAACGACACGAATTTTGGGACACCCTGTATATTGAAAAGTTTGGGTCCTAGTACTGATCCTTGTGGTACGCCTGCTCTAATTTTCCTTTTGCTTGATATGCTGTTGTTTACGTTGACTTGTAGTTTTCTATTCCTTAGGTATGAGTTTATAAATTTAATTAATGCTGCGGGATATTTGAGTTGTATCATTTTATATATCAGCCCGTCTATCCACACCCTATCAAATGCTTTTTCAATATCTAGCAGCAGCATTACAGTCACATTATCTTTGTTGTAGTTTGTGGCTATGTCATTAATTATGCGTACTACCTGTTGTACTGTGTTGTGTCTCTCCCTGAATCCAAATTGTTGGTCCACTATTATTTTATTATTCACTTCGTAGTCATTCAATCTTTTTGATATTATTTTCTCTGTTAATTTGCTCATTGTTTATAAAAGGCTAATTGGTCGATAGCTGCTTGGATCTGCTTTACTTTTTCCTGTTTTTAGTATAGGTATTACAGTGCTTGTTTTCCAGTGTACTGGGAAGTATGATAGTTTGATTATTGCATTGATTATGTAAGTAAGTTGTACTATTGATTTGCGTTCAAGATTTTTAAGTATTATGTTTTGTATATTATCAGAGCCAGTGGCTTTTTTTGATGGGAGTGTTTTGATTACCTCCATTATCTCTCTGGGAGATGTTATGTATTTATCCCAGTCGTCTGGTATTGTTTCTTTTATGTAGTTGTTTACTTCCTCCACTATTTTTTCTTATGTGATGCTATTGTTGGTTAAGTTTATATTATGCACCGCTTCAAATTGTGTTGCAAGCATATTTTCTTTATCAATGTCTGTTAGTGCTTCTTCTCCATTCTTAGTAAGTGTTGCAACTGGTTGATATTCACTTTTAAAGATTTTGGTCATCCGCCAGAGAGATTTGTCATAGATATTTATCTTTTTCAGTTTCTCTGTCCAGATTTCATTTCTATGTTTGAATATTGCTGCACTTATTTCTTTAGTCTTTATTTTTATTTCCTCTTTTAGTGATGGTATCCGTGATCGCTGCCACACTTTTCTTAACCTGTTTCTGTCAGATATCATGTTTAGAATGTGGTTTGGTAGTCTATCTTGTATCATTTTGAGTGTCCTTAGTGGAATTGCTTTAGCTATTGCTTCTTATATGTTGTTTGTGAGCTTTTGAACTTCTGTGTCTATTTGTTCTGTAGTGGAGATCTTGTTTGTTATTTTAATTTTGCTATTTAGTATATCCCTGAATTTTTTCCAGTCAGCTTTTTCATAGTCGTATACATTTTTTTCGTTTGTACCTTTGTGTTGTGACCCTAGTGTAAATATTATGGGATTATGATCCGATGAGAGTTCCTGTAGCGTATGGATATTACTTATTCCTGACACATTTTTGTTTATCCCTATATCTATTGTTGTTGGTGTTGTACCATTGTCTGGGTAGTGTGTTGGTTCATCTGGAAAGAATATGCTGCAGTTATGTTTTAGTGAGTAGTTGTATAGAACTTTGCCTCTCTTATTATTTATATGGCAGTTCCATGCAGTATGTCTGGCGTTCAGGTCACCAACCACAACCACTCTATTTCCTACGTTAAGTAAAGTATCTAAATCCTTTGACGTGAAGTTTAGGTTGGGACTATTATATCCTGCTATTACATGTACATTACTAACTAGCTTAATACATATGCATTCTAAGGCTATATTATCATTGATCATAATTTCTTTATAAGGCACTCCGTTTTTAACTAGTATCACAATACCACCTCCGTTACTATCCTTATCTTTCCTAATTATTTGATAGTTTCTTATTTTAATTTTAGAGTTACTATTCAGTCTTGACTCGCTTATCATCATTATATCTATATTATTGTTGCTTAGGAAGTGTATCAGTTCTGTGATTCTGCTTCTAAGTCCATTTGCATTCCAACTACATATTTTTATATTATCCATTATTGTTTATTTGTTGGCAGAATTCTATGAAAATTTGAAATTGCTCTACTTTATTGCTGCAGTGTTTTATTTGATTATTGAGTTGTCTGACTAGATCTAACATTTGTTTTATATTAACTAGTTCGTTTAGTTGATTAATTTCATTTGTTAAGTTTATAAAATCAGAGAGATCGCTTCTATTTTGGTTTAAATTTTCCTGGATTATACTTGCTCCTATCATACTTGGTTGTGGGTTGACATCTGTGGTGAGTTTGGTGGTATCGGTTGTCCCAGTCTGTGTCGTAGTATGTGTTGCCTGGTGTTGCCTTCCAAATTTGGTTATTGTGCTATACTGGATGTTGCTGTTTCTGTTTTCCATGTTGGTGTTCCTGTTTTCCATGTTGATGGTTGGGTATTTATATGTAGGTGGTTGATATGCATTATTGCTCGTGTTAGGTGTGGCGTTGATTATTGGCAATTGCCTGGTGTCCGTTATGTTTGGTGTTTTGGGGTGGTTGTTTTGGTTCCTTGGTCTTTTACTGCTAATTAGTTTTATTCTTTTCTGATATTCTTCACAGTTTGTTGAGTTGGCTGGATGATCCTTACCACAGTTGGCACATTTTACTGGTTCTTCTCTGTTCTTGGTGCATTCTCTAGTCCAGTGTTCCCCTGCGCATTTTAGGCATGTTATTTTGGCATAACAGTTTGTTGTTGCATGCCTCCATGCCTGACATCTATGGCATTGGGTTATTCCTTTCTTGCTTATGTTGTTTTCCCAGGTTATCCTCACGTTGTTAATTTGTCTAATGTCTTGTTTGAGTTTGTTTATGTTTGTATTTCCCAGTATTGTTACCATGTGTGTAGGTTGTTTTGTGTTTTTCATTAGATTTATGTTTTGTATTGTATATCCTACCTCTTTTAGTTCTCTTCTGATGTCCTCTATTTCTGTTTGATTGTGTAGTCCTTGTATTATATATGTCTTCCTCCTTTCTGTCTTGTTTGTGTACGCATGAAATTTGAATTCCTTTTGTATCCATATGTCTTTAAGTAATTTGTATTGCTCTTGCGTTGTTGTAAATACTTCTGTGAAGTTTTCATGGTATTTTACATAGTAATTTTCCTTTAATAGATCTCTTAGCGTCTTCATGAATGCTGCATGTGTCTGTATGGTGCCATGTAGTACCAGCGGGGGAGGCTTTTTGTTTTTCCTTGGTTTTGTTTCTATAGTTTTGCTGGCTTCCGTTTCCATTTCACTATTTTCACTCTCTTCGTCTGACAGTATATTGTATCTATTTTTACAATTGATTTCAGTCTGCTGTTTCGTTTAGCTTTTCATTTTTGATTCTTCCTCTGATAGTTTTCTTTTTCTCTCATTTATTATAACCTCACTAAATGCTGTTTCATTTTTATCTTTTGTTCCCTCTTTGGAAGAGGTTATGTGGTTGTGTTCTAGGTTATGATCCGTTATATTATACTTTTCTGCCTTTTCCTGCGTGTCTTTTTATCAGGTTTTATTGTGTGTATATTCCTCTGGTTATTGTTTCTCTTATTTGTTATTATGATATTTTAGTCTGCGATTTTTCGTAATAATACCGATGCTCTCGATACAGTCGCACCAATCCGGACGATTATTAGTTGTACAATTTCTCTACAATAGCATATTTATACTAATGTTTATGAAAAAACTTTGTTTATGAATATCTCAAAAAGAGAGAAAAGTTATAGAGGATAGCTATACATTTGTGGTTGTTTAACTAAGTAGCGTACCCGCAAAAATAAAAAATAAAGATTAAACGATCTACAATACTACAAATTTTGCATACGCGACGAACATGCATACAAATTGCTTGATGTCATTAGAGATAAATGTCTATCGTCGATAGACATGGTGTGGTTAGACTAGAATTAGACTATAATAGCTTGATTTTATTCCTTTTTTTCGTCTTGATATCGGGAGTCAATGAGAATAACCTTTCGGTCTCGGCATTTGAATGCGGCAAACATCTGACAATGCTGCACAGCCGACGCAAGTTCGTGAAACGAAGAACTTGTTCCGCGTTTTCTTGTCTAACCACATATTGTCGAATCATAAATTCGACCATTGGTGTATTTGGAATTCAGATGTTCTTAATTTAATCGGATTTGTATGCAAGTTCGTCGCGTACGCAAAATTTCAAGCAATTGACATTGCACGCGTTTACGAACTTGTAGGTCGTTTAGTCTTTATTTCTTATTTTGGCGGGTACACTATATCGTTAAACAACCACAAATGGATAGCTATTCTCTATAGCTTTTCTCCGTAACGTTCTTATCGTTTTTTATATAATATACGACATTTATTTTGCTCAAGAATTAATCTCATCGATGAATAGATGAGATAAGTATACGTTGTGTTAATATTGTGTCCTATAATATTGCAATTAGAATTATGATTCTACCCAGTCAACCAGGCGTGTCGAGCCACATCTCGAGCCCAGCGGGCGGAGGGCACAAAGCGGTCATTACAGTGGTCGAACGTCGCTCGAAGCTAACCTAAGCACACGATGACTAGATTGTGTCCAGGGCACAAAAGATCGTATGGGCTCGTAGTTTTGCCTCGACACCATCCCGGTACAAGTCGTCCTCGCCACAATCCCGGCCGATCGGGTCAGAACAGCGCAGTCGCACTAATGTCTCTCTTCGAAGAGAGTGCTCTGTATGTATAACTAACGGCATCCGCCACATTAGTGGTGACACGGATACGACAGTACGTCAGGGAAGGGGTAACCAACGCGTCAGGGGAACGGCCCACGGCCCACGAATATCCCATCACTGGGATTATGGCCGTTACGGGGAGCGAGACGTGCAGCCGCACAGTGTGTCGAGTATATGGGAGTTCGGGAAAAAAGTCATAACTCTTAAACTATGCAATTTTCGAGTAAAGTACCTTAATACTTTTTGAAATAAAATGTAAAGACGAATCGATTGGCATAAAAAAAAATTTTTTTTTTTAATTATTAAACAAAAAATTTTTTTTTTAATTGTGATGACCTTGTTTCTTATGTTTTTTTATTGCATAAAAAGTAGTAGTTAACAATTTTAACGAAAATTAAAAAAAAAAGTACTAAATTGTATACATTACTTATTTAAATCTTCACAAGGAGGAATTAAAACTTAGGAATCTTTAAGAAAATTCCTTTATTTTACCTAGAAATAAATAAAATGAATAAATTAAATAATTAATCAATTAACATAGATAATATGTTATTAAATAATATGTGCACGTACTATACTACTTCAGCTTCACTATCATCAGAACAAGTGTCTGGGTTGGAATCTGATAAGTCGGATGTTTCATTTAATAATAAATAGTCTCTTATATCTGCGAAATCCTTTTTTTCTTTTTTCGTATGTTTTTTTTTATAATAGGCAATAATTGGATCCGACTCCAGTAGAAGACGATTTAATAGGTCTTTATTTGAATTTTCTCTTGATGTCTTGCGGGTATTATGTTCGACAGATATCGTATAAACAATTGAAAATAAGGGACTGTATATTTAGAATAGCATAATGAGTAAACATAGTGTCTTATCGTTTCGCGCGGACTTAAGTGGGAACTCGATAGACTACGTTAAAGGCGTGGACGGCGAACGCACGCGTCTCAACGTCAACATTTTCTACTATTTTTAATATTTGTGTATATTTATGCACTTAAGATCGACCGTCATATCAAGTAATGTGCTTTAAATTAATATAATACAAAATCTCAAAGGAACCTTTTGGTACTTTCTTTAATACTGAATTGAAAGATTGTAAATATTTAAACAATTTTGAAACTAAATATATAATTTATAAGAATAAAATTGATCACATATGTAAGTACTTATCAAATGGCATGCGTCTAAAAATAATTGCAACAAAGGCTATAGCCGGGTTTGATAGTGAAATTCGCCCCCGGCGGGATTTTAATCGTGCTTGGACCATTCGATAGCCTACCCAAAAAAACCCCTCTCTGCCAAGTTTCAGCCCCCTATCTCATCTGTAAGGGTAGTTATTGAGAAAAAACGAAAAATCAGTTTTTGGCCCATTTTCCCTATTTATTGACAATTAAAAATTCTGAAAAAAATCTGACACATTTCGGATACCGAGCCACATATTAGGTATCATTTCCAGATTTTTCTGCTGCAAGCTCTGCTTGTGAAAAATGAAAAACACGAAAAAAATCGAAAAAATGCAGGTTTTATATAGAAATCTAAAAGGTGCTACTCCAGATTTAATTTAGCAATGAGGTATTACCGTAAGTATTATGCTCAATTTTTTTCAGATTTTTGTGAGTGGTGCGTCATAGTTAAAAAAAATAAAAACCGCTTTTTACGGCGTTTTTCCTAAGTTATACTTATATTTCCTGAATCATAAAAATATATTATGTGATATTAAACGTTCCTACGTTCAGAAAAACATCTCCCAGACTTTAAAACTTGCCTAATACGAAATACGAAAATAATACCATGTATATATATTCGAATATTTCGAAGAGAATTTCAACAGCGCCGGTTGGTGCAGTGGCTATGGTCTCCGTCTGCGGAACCGCTGAAGACTTTTTGGACCGGGTACGAGTCCCGATCAGGTCAATTTTTTTTTCTAAGTTTTTTAAGATTATTTTTCTAAGATTATTGTTGAACCATTGTAAAAAACTTATTTGAACTATATTTAGACTATCTTAAAATATTTTTTCGGAAAAATATTCTTGGAGTACTATCGGCCTCTAGTCATTTACGGACTGTATTACAGCTATACTTTACATTTTTTGTGTGGATTTGTGCATCGACTTGATTTTTTTATCTTTACTGGCCGAAAGTACTCCAAGAATATTTTTCCGAAAAAATATTTTAAGATAGTCTAAATATAGTTCAAATAAGTTTTTTACAATGGTTCAACAATAATCTTAGAAGAATAATCTTAAAAAACTTAGAAAAAAAAATTGACCTGATCAGGACTCGTACCCGGTCCAAAAAGTCTTCAGCGGTTCCGCAGACGGAGACCATAGCCACTGCACCAACCGGCGCTGTTGAAATTCTCTTCGAAATATTCGAATATATGTACATGGTATAATTTGCGTATTTCGTATTAGGCAAGTTTTAAAGTCTGGGAGATGTTTTTCTGAACGTAGGAACGTTTAATATCATATAATATATTTTTATGATTCAGGGAATATAAGTATAACTTAGGAAAAACGCCGAAAAAAGCGGTTTTTATTTTTTTTAACTATGACGCACCACTCACAAAAATCTGAAAAAAATTGAGCATAATACTTACGGTAATACCTCATTGCTAAATTAAATCTGGAGTAGCACCTTTTAGATTTCTATATAAAACCTGCATTTTTTCGATTTTTTTCGTGTTTTTCATTTTTCACAAGCAGAGCTTGCAGCAGAAAAATCTGGAAATGATACCTAATATGTGGCTCGATATCCGAAATGTGCCAGATTTTTTCCAGAATTTTTAATTGTCAATAAATAGGGAAAATGGGCCAAAAACTGATTTTTCGTTTTTTCTCAATAACTACCCTTACAGATGAGATAGGGGGCTGAAACTTGGCAGAGAGGGGTTTTTTTGGGTAGGCTATCGAATGGTCCAAGCACGATTAAAATCCCGCCGGGGGCGAATTTCACTATCAAACCCGGCTATAGCCTTTGCCGATCTTACACTTTGATTTTCGGACTTTTTTCCATTGGTCGACACACTGTGGGCCGGTGAAAGGAGGCGGCGCGAGCCGAAAACGGCCTGAAAAGTATCATCCGTGCTGACCACTGCTCTACATAAAAGTACTAACATACTTATTCCCTAAACTTATTCGTTAAGAAGTTATCGAATTATTTCGGTCTCGGCAAGTGTTCAGGAGTACCTACGTTATGTTCCATTTTAAATCAGAGAACTTTTAGCTTCGATAACTTCCTAACGAATAAGTTTAGGGCGTAAGTATGTTAGTACAGTCAAAAATGTAGGTTTCCATTTTTAAATAAAGTGCAGTTGTATTTTTCTGATGCACCGATGCACAAAAGTGCATAAAATTAGTTGCGTTGTATGCACCGTCTGATGCCATTCAACTAGTAACATTTTCCTCTATTCCCGACCGTTTAGGAGGTACAGCTTGTTCCAGTTGCGTGGGACACCCTGTATAAACTGACAACCCTTTGAAACTCCCAAATCCAAAATATTATTTATTTCAGATGATTCTGTGATGGGATGCAGCGTTCTAAAGACAAAATCATAAAATTCAAAGTACAGTAAAGTCGCGTTATTTTTCACCGACCGTCTACCCAGAATTTTCATGTGCCTACTCACTCCGCTGACGGCCAACGCCGCAGGGCGGCGATGATTGATCTCGGCTCGGGTATATCGGTGTGAACCACTACTAAACCAATTACAAAACGTTTTTATTTTTCATTATTTTTTATGGGAATTAGACTAACTTATTTCTGACATTTTTCTTATTAAAATGACACCAAACACGATATAATTTCAACTGTATTCAGTGGTTTAATCGACGATGAAAGTTTCGGGCGCAAGGAAGGACAGCATATGGGAAAGAAAGAAACGCGGACAGTCGCCGTCGTCAGTGTAACCATGCGACGAGTATGAAACATCCGAAACATAATCAATACCTCAACCGATAGCTCAACCGACACCTCAATTGATACCTGATTCGAGAGTTGATTCGATAACAAATAAACAAGATTATATTTTAAGCAACAAATTCCGGTTACATAGTTATTGGGATTTTAGTATTATAATTGTTAGTATTTACCCTAACGTAGACTTCGATCGAGGAAGTGAACAAATGGACAAAACGCTTCGGTGGTTGTCGATGATGATGGCGATCGATGAAGTTGATGACGTCAGCAAACTATGAAGTTGATGTTAATGATTGTTAATGTTCGTTGCTGATCCCAGCCAGTGTCGCCAGTTGAGGTAGAAAGTGGCTTCATTTCCTCTCCTCTTTTTCCCCTTCCACTATCCCATTCCAGCACCATGCGCAGACTCCAACGTCCCCCACTATGACCGTAGACCACGTGCCCGTGCCGTAGACTGAACTGGTCATCAGAGAGGGGGTACTTGATTCCCCTCGTTTGCTGACGACCTGGCGACACTGATCCCAGCGGGTTAACTTGCTCTTCAGCTGACACTCCACTGAACTTACAATAACACTTAGAACTTCACTGAACTTTCGACAGCTTTGACATGTAGACTAAACTGAACTAACTGACCTCTTCTCATGAGGGGTCGTCCCTTTTATAGTTTTGTCCATCCTTTGTTCTAAGCCAGATCTTCGTAGGAGTGGCTTGTTTTTTCTTCGTAATCGTTTTCATATCAAATTTGTCGTCTGCATCTTTAGTCGGATGGTTAAATCTTGCATCCTTCTCTCTCCTAGCTGGATCCTCTGCTCTGCGCGTTCTCTCGAGTAGTTCTCACCAGTCTATATTTCGCCTTTACTGCGTTCTTAGTTTTGTCGGTGTTTAGTTTCACCTAACTATGTTTTTATAATTTTTTTTTTTATTAATTATAATATTTGGTTTTTATTTCTCGCGCAACATTATTAGAGAAAGTATTAAACAAAATTAAGGAATATTTGTATTTGTGATTATTTATATCAATTATTACTGTAACGGTCCTGGTTTATCGGTGTACGGCTTCCTCGCGGCGGTACTCCTCGGTGCCGATTTAGCTCGCCGATCCAGGGTTCGAAACGGCGAGGAGAGTATTCGGCGCGGGGAAAGGAGTCGGGGTGGTGTAGTAAATAACGAGACAAGTGATTCGGAATGTAATGGTGCTCGCTGCTTGGCGGCTTCTCGGATTCTCGGCTTCTGGGCGCGGTACGCGGTGCTCGCGGACACGGCGTTTCTGGATGCGGTACGCGGTGCTCGCGGACACGGTGCTTCTGGACGCGGTGCGCGATGCTCGAGGATACGGAGCCCGTGGTACAGAGTAGCCGATCGCAGACGTAATCACCGGGACGATGAACTCGGCGGTGTTACCTGGACCTGTAGGATACTGGTGATGGGAGATCGGTAAACGGAACGGGTTCGATCGTGGCTATCGTCGTGACTGCCCTACCTAGGCCGGGTTTTAACGGACCTTTAACGTCAGTTACACAGTGGACATCGAAACTCCTCCGGACAGTTCTGCGGTGAATTCGAAGAGGTGACGAACCTATTCTTATTCGACCGATCTCGTGGACGGTTCGTTCCGCGGGATTTCAGGTGACGCACCGTGTATTAGAACTCCCTAGGCGGTTCTTCGGTGACGTCGAAGGGAGACGCACCACTTCTACTTCAGCCGATTTTGTAGACGACTCGTTCTTACGAAATTTAGCGGTGACGCACCGGGATGTTTCCTCGGTGGAACACGGTTCGCACCGGAGGGAATCAGGAGGCGGGGGACAAGAGGTTCTTCGGTGAAGTCGAAGGGTGGCGCACCACTTCTTGTTCGACCGATTTCGTAGACGACGTCGTCCCACGAAATTACCGGTGACGCACTGGAGGGAACCAGGGTGTCGATGACAGGAGCGTGGGATACTCGGTGATCGGTTTCGGGAGAATATTTCTGGATCGGATTTCTGGTTGGAACGGTGTCTCCTAGATAATTCCAGGCGTAAGACAGGTGATTTTGATATGCTCTTGGCGGCTTTTATAGGAGTTGCACGGTGGTGAGGGTTGGTGGTGCGGAAGGGTGTTTTGGTGTTGACGTAGGTATTTTGGAATGAGATTGTAGACCCGGGGTTGATGCGGTACGGGCGACTTTGTTATGGAGTCGCGGAGCCGACGGTTACGCGGTTCGGTATTCTCCGTGTATGATCGGCGGTGTTCGGTGGGGTTCGTTCGTAACAGGCCTACATTTTGTAGCTGTGTGCTCAGATGGGATGCGCTTTTTCGCGCATGCCCGTCCAAAACAGTAATGTTTTGTATGTAGCAGAGCCTTGAGGCAGCTACAGTCAGCGGCGATAATAAGTGGTCACGCTTAAAAATCGCATAACTTTTTATAAATTGGTCCAAAGGACTTGAATTTTTTTAAGATGTTAGACCGGCTAGTTTGCTAGAGAATAAGTAAACCAAACTTTATTACGATTGCAATTGATAGGAATTATACAAAATTTTTAAATATGATGTTTTGCCAACTTTTTTATCTGGGCCTGTAACGATAATTTAAAAAATGCGTTTTATAGATTTCGGTAACTTATATGCATACTGAAAATTTCATCGAAATCGTATCCGAAAACACCGTATCCGAGAAGCCGCCAAGCAGCGAGCACCATTACATTCCGAATCACTTGTCTCGTTATTTACTACACCACCCCGACTCCTTTCCCCGCGCCGAATACTCTCCTCGCCGTTTCGAACCCTGGATCGGCGAGCTAAATCGGCACCGAGGAGTACCGCCGCGAGGAAGCCGTACACCGATAAACCAGGACCGTTACAGTAATAATTGATATAAATAATCACAAATACAAATATTCCTTAATTTTGTTTAATACTTTCTCTAATAATGTTGCGCGAGAAATAAAAACCAAATATTATAATTAATAAAAAAAAAAATTATAAAAACATAGTTAGGTGAAACTAAACACCGACAAAACTAAGAACGCAGTAAAGGCGAAATATAGACTGGTGAGAACTACTCGAGAGAACGCGCAGAGCAGAGGATCCAGCTAGGAGAGAGAAGGATGCAAGATTTAACCATCCGACTAAAGATGCAGACGACAAATTTGATATGAAAACGATTACGAAGAAAAAACAAGCCACTCCTACGAAGATCTGGCTTAGAACAAAGGATGGACAAAACTATAAAAGGGACGACCCCTCATGAGAAGAGGTCAGTTAGTTCAGTTTAGTCTACATGTCAAAGCTGTCGAAAGTTCAGTGAAGTTCTAAGTGTTATTGTAAGTTCAGTGGAGTGTCAGCTGAAGAGCAAGTTAACCCGCTGGGATCAGTGTCGCCAGGTCGTCAGCAAACGAGGGGAATCAAGTACCCCCTCTCTGATGACCAGTCCAGTCTACGGCACGGTCACGTGGTCTACGGTCATAGTGGGGGACGTTGGAGTCTATATACCATCAACTTCATAGTTCGCCTACGTCATCAACTTTATCGATCGCCATCATATCATCGACAACCACCGAAGCGTTTTGTCCATTTGTTCACTTTGTGACGGTTACTCGGTGCGGTGGAAGGTAGTGCCGCATCAGTCGGCTGTCCAAGGTTGCTGAACCTCGAAGAGCGAAGGGCGCAGCTACGGCCGGACGGTTCGGCGTAGATGGCGGCGTTAGCGAGGTATCGGTCGCTCGGCGTTCGCAGCGATACTCGGAGTTTGTTGGCGTTCCGACGTAGCGATGGCTCGGCGCTCGCGTCGGTGCGGCGCACAGTGGGGTATTTGACGAGTTTAGCGCGCCAAAAGTCAATATTTTTAGTTTATTCAAAATGACCAAAACTTTGTTCTCATAAACCTGAATATATATGCGAGTAATCTCCAATAATATTTTTCCATAGAGAGTACTATTTGGTAACATTCAGATACTTGAAAGTAACACTTCTCGTGACCAAGAGAAGTGTCGAAAAACTTGCGTTAAAGAAATGATTTGTTTCACAAGTTTAGTGTATAAAATCGAGATAGGACTAAATCTAGGATGTAAAGGAAGGTGTATAGATTAATTTCATGGCTTTTTTTTTATATTCTCTTCGGTGGTTTCGATAGAATAAACAATCGAAAGTGATATATTTTTTTCAGAAAATTAATATATATCATGTAATAACATTTTTCCTCCGAATAACACCTCTTTAATTTTTTGCGAGGTGAATCAGTAGACATTACATTATATAATCCATAAAAATTTGGCCGTCAACTAGTGCCTATTCAAAAGATATTTAGCTTTTTGTGCGATACATATCAGTATGGCATGAATCGACCGTATATAATATGACTGAAAATGATGAAATAATTGAACTGTAGGTGATAGATACTTGGAAGTAAATGAAAGAGAATGAATGTCACTACTGCTAGAATATTTAGTTTATACAATTATCGGAAGAATGTAATCGTGGTTTAACAATTGAGTGTTAGTGTTCCTTCGAATACTGTTCTGAGCATGAGCAAGTATCCTTGCTACATAGTAAAGTAATCATGACTCGGATTTCTACATCAGTGCCTTATTTTTCTACATAGACTACGGAGGACATGTAGCGTGCTAAATAAATATACAGGGTGTTTCGTTTAAAACGGGACACCTAAACATCTCCTCTAGCTCTGAAAATACAAAACATGTTTCTGACGTAATCAAAATGGTTTCAGAAGACGAATTAGATGGAATAATCATTTTTTATAAATTGCAATTTTTTATTAGTTTTTTCAAGGTCACACGCGTTTTTTACGTATATACACACATTTTTTGTTGTTGTATGTTATAACAAACATTATTGTGTATTCATCCATGTTTAGCAATTTCTCTTAATCTGACGAAAAAATTTTTGAAATAAAAGTTTAACAGTATTAACATAGGTATAAACTTTAATATATAAAACTTCGAAAAAAATTTGTTTAAAACAAAAAAACAAGGTCGCTTCGATTTTTTAAACATTAAGTTGTATTTTTGATTTGATAGTGTTGTAGCTGGTGTTAAGACGAATTCAACGATATATAATAGTATGACCTTTACACTATTAATAACGTCACAATACTTTTGGCGCGCTAAACTCGACAAATACCCCACTGTGCGGCGTAGAGTTGGTTCTCTGGGTTCTCGAAAATTTCGAGAACCCAGTAATCATTTATATTCGTTTTAATGAATACATTCATAGTTTCGGATTTTTTATTCTACATGTTTTCGAAATTGGAAGAATATTGATCATGACGATTTCTTTTCAAGAGTGTCTTATGTCATATTCTCGAAATTTTCGGGAACCCGATTTCTTCGGGAATCTCTAAATTTTCGGGAATCTCAAAAGTTTCGGGAATCTTGAAATTTTCGGGAACCCGACTCGATCCTACGCGACCTCCTCTCGACTCGTCCCGACCATCGGGTTCACGATATTTCGGGTTCTCGCACACCCCTAGTAAATACTAACAATTATAATACTAAAATCCCAATAACTCTATGTAACCGGAATTTGTTGCTTAAAATATAATCTTGTTTATTTGTTATCGAATCAACTCTCGAATCATTTATAAATACCTGACTTTGATCTCTACGATACCAATCCACCACCAAGAGTCAATTAAACCTCAAATAATCCTCAATTACCCGAACCGAAGCCGGTAAATGCAGGTAGGTTCGAAACTGCGTTTTATCCCACAAATAAATATCATTATTATTATTATTATATATTCAAAATCAATACAAATCTCTAGAAGCGTCCATCTCAAGACGTAACAATATACAGGATGTCCCAAAATTCGTGAACTTCCCGAAAGGCGGAGGTTCCTGAGACCATTTCAAGCGACATTTTCATTTGCAGAAATGTTATCCGCGGCTTTGTTTAAGAGTTATTAACGAAAAACACAGACCAATCAGAGCGCGACCTAGACGCGAGGTGGCACTAGGGGTGTGCGAGAACCCGAAATATCGGGAACCCGATGGTCGGGACGCGTTGAGAAGAGGTGGAGTCGGGTCGGGTCGGGGTCCCGAAAATTTGGGGATCCCGAAGAAATCGGGTTCCCGAAAATTTCGAGAATATTTCATAAGACACTCTTGAAAAGAAATCGTCATGATCAATATTCTTCCAATTTCGAAAACATGTAGAATAAAAGATCCGAAACTATGAATGTATTCATTAAAACGAATATAAATGATTACTGGGTTCTCGAAATTTTCGAGAATCCCGATAAATTCGAGAATCCCTATTTTTTCGGGAATCCCGATAAATTCGAGAATCTCGAAATTTTCGTATACCCGTCCCGATACCGAAAAAATGTCGTGTTCCCGACCCGACCCGATATTTCGGGCTCTCGCACACTCTTAGTTGGCACAGTAGGCCCGGCGTGCCAACTATCTATTGGCCGACTGTGGCAACTCACGTCTAGGTCGCGCTCTGATTGGTCCGTGTTTTTCCTTAATAACTTTTAAACAAAACCGCGGATAACATTTTTGTAAAGGAAAATGTCGCTTGAAATGATCTCAGGAACCACCCCATTTCGGGAAGTTCACGAATTTTGGGACACCCTGTATAGGGTGGTTCACTGTGGGTGAGTCCGAGGAAACAGAACACCTAAACATCTCCGTTACTTTTCGTTGTACAAAAAACTTCTTAGGACAAAGTTACATTGTTTGGAGGGCCACATATAACGGTGTAAGGGAAAAAATTTTCAAGGTCATTTTTTTCAAGATTTCAAGGTCACCTTCATTTTTTTAATTGTAATGAGATATTTTTTAATACATCAATCGATGCAGCTGGTCATTCTTTATAAAAAAGTACTATGTATGTCGAAAAGTTAGTAGTTCATGAGATACTTCGATTTAAATAACTCTAAAACATCATTACTGTTGTACTAAAACGTTACACAAGTAAGCAAACGTTAACGTCTACAAACTACGACAGTAATGGTGTTTTAGAGTTATTTAAGTCGAAATATCGTGAACTACTAACTTTTCTACATACATAGGTTGGTACTTTTTTATAACGAATGTCTAGCTCTATCGAGTGGTTCTTTTAAATTATTTAAATAAAAATAAATTTTTTTAAAAATACCACGTTTTTAAAACGGACTAAAAAGTATAAAATAAAATTTTTAAAAACGCCACGTTTAAAAAACGGACTAAAAAGTATAAAATAATTTTTTCTAGCCCCATACAGATTCCTAACCCCTGAAAATTTCAGATTGTTAATTTTTAATAGCTAAGAAAATACTTGTAAGATTTAAAACGAAAAACGCGGGGCGCATGCAATAGATAATTGATGCATGAACGCTAAATCACTAACAACTTTATTGCACTGCAAATGATATGAAGTGTTGTACGAGATTTCTCAGCGGCAGCTACTCTCTACACTCCTTACTATGTATTATCTTACGCCCCACGTTTTTCGTTTTAAATCTTACAAGTATTTTCTTAGCTATTAAAAATTCACAGTCACAAATTTTCAGGGGTCAGGAATCTGTATGGGGCCAGAAAAAATTATTTTATACTTTTTAGTCCGTTTTTTAAACGTGGCGTTTTTAAAAATGTTATTTTATATTTTTTAGTCCGTTTTAAAAACGTGGTATTTTTAACTTCCCGATTTATAGGGAAGTTACTGTAATTACCCCAAAAATCGAAAATCGATTTTTTAGCAGATCTTCACGTTTCATGGTCATTGGAGTCATTTTAAACTATTTTTATCAAAATGTTTGTGTGTGTGTGTGTGTGTGTGGGCGCGCGCGCGTATGTCCGTTTGTATGGTATCAAATTTTTCGTTAACGTTTTCAGAAAAAGTAACAACGCGATCAGGATGATGAATGATGCAATCGATGTGCCCCGCTGTAACTTAGAGCTGATTAGATTTTGGTCCATTTTGGTCAAGTAGTTTTTTAGATTTTTAGTTTTTTTCGAAAAGAGTTGATTCTACAATGCAATTTATAAGGGAGAACGAAAATTTTCCACCAAAGAACCAAACGCAATTACATAAAAAATTTTTTTCTTAATTAACTTCCCGATTTCATAGGGAAGTTATTGTAATTACCCCGAAAATCGAAAATCGATTTTTTAGCAGATCTTCACGTTTCATGGTCATTGGAGTCATTTTAGACTATTTTCAGCAAAATGTTCGTGTGTGTGTGTGTGTGTGTGTGTGTGTGTGTGCGTATGGCCGTTTCTATGTAATCAAATTTTTCGTTAACGTTTTCTGAAAAAGTAACAACGCGATCAGAATGATGAATGATGCAATCGATGTGCCCCGCTGTAACTTAGAGCTGATTAGATTTTGGTCCATTTTGGTCAAGTAGTTTTTTAGTTTTTTTCGAAAGGAGTTGATTAAACATTGCAATTTATACGAAAGGCGTATCCACCGAAGAAGTAAACGTAACTATATATATATATTTAAAAAAAAAATTTTTTTATAAAATTAAAAAAAAATTTTTTTATAAAATTAAAAAAAAAATTTTTTCTTGTTTTTTTTTAATTAAAAAAAATTTTTTTTCCAATTATGCAACTAATGCTAATGTAACCGCTTACAATAATCGAAAATTATTCCGATGCAAGAGTGAGTTAATCATCGCCGAGAATACATTTTCAAAGAATATCGATGAAAGTACAAAAACATTTATATTACAATCTTTAAATAAACAATGAGTTCAAAACGAATTGTTAACTGAGATTAAATTGAAAATTAATATAAAATATATGATAATTAATAACATTGGCGTTAAAGACGAATTGGTTAATGGAGCATGCGGAATATTAAAATTTATTAGTTTTCAAGAAAATACTAAAATTCCGTCTATATTGTGGTTAGATTTTCAATTGGCCATAGTAGGAGTGAAAGTAAGAACTCGTTATCGTGATTATATGAAAAATGCAAATATAAATAAAAATTTAACACCAATAATAAAAAAATATCGAATCAAGTAAATATTTCGAGTGAAGGAAAATAACAAATCACACGTAGTCAATTTCCAGTGGTTCCTGCTGAAGCGATTGCAATTCATAAAAGTCAGGGACAAACATACGAGAAAGTATGTATGGATTTTAAAACATCAGAAATACGAACTTTACAAATGTTGTATGTAGCACTGAGCAGAGTTTCAAAATTGAGCGGTTTATATATTTTGAGAAAATTTAAATTAATAGTATCGAAGAAAACCAAGATCAATACTGCAAACCCGGATAATGATGAGTTGTATCGTTTGCGAAAAACTAATTAAGACAATTTATTTTGCAACATTAGTATGCTATAACAAGGAACCAAGCGAGCAACGAGCATACGATATTGGTTTAATGCGACGCCATCAATAGCAAACATTTTGATAAGTAGAAAACTATTGAATTTCCCTGAAAACGTATATTCTTCTTAAAACGTACACTTAATAAATAATAATAATAATATACAGCAACTAACGAATCGGGAAGTTCTTTGTGTGGCTCGTGGAGAGTCACACACAAAATGAAAGACATTAATAGCTGTGGGCCCTACTAGCCATGCGTACCACTAACATTCTCGCAAGAGCAGTCCTGCCCGCGAGCTCGCGAAGCGAGCGAGCAACAACAACCCTACTCGCGAGCGAGCGAAGCGAGCGAGCAACAATAGCCCTCTAGTTTTTTTTTGGATTAAAAAAAATTTTTTTTTTAACTGATGCTAATGTTACCGCTTGGAATAATCGAAAGTTATTCCAATGCAAGAGTGGGTTAAATATCTCTACTCCCAAGAATACATTTTGGGAGAATATCGATGAAAGTACAAAAAAAAACGATGTTAGCGATGTTGGCGAAGGAGTAACGAATCGGGAAGTTCTTTGTGTGACTCTTGGAGGGTCACACACCAAATAAAAAACATTAATAGCAGTAGGCCCTACTAGCCATGCGTATCACTAACCCCGTCGCAAGAGCAGTCCTACCCGCGAGCTCGCGAAGCGAGCGAGCAAAAACAACCCTACTCGCGAGCGAGCGAAGCGAGCGAGCAACAATAGCCCTCTAGTTTAAAAATTTATTTTTATTTAAATAATTATTTTCTGCTTTTTAGTCTTGTATGTGTGAAATTTTACAATCGATGTTGAACATTTTGATGAGATTATAACAGAGACATGTAGTCAATTTCAGACGGTATTGCGACGCGTCATATCGAGGAGAATTTCGGTGTAATTGTTCTTTCGCTTGGTAAACAAACATTATAGTATACTAATACGTAGTAACTTTGTAAACACCGCACGGAGCTCGAATGCACACTGAGCTCCTTCGGTGCGAAGCGGGTCAGTGGAGTGGGGATGAGTCAGAGAGGGAACGGGTAGTGGAGTAGGGAGCGCTGTCGCGCGGCGAGGCGATCGCTGAACGCGATGACATAGGTTTCGCGGGGGGGTGAACAAGTAAATATTTAATTGTTATTTCTCCGAAACGGATAGACTTTTTAAAAATTATTTTTTGAATAATGTATTGTCATCCAGTTCTGAGCCATGTAACCGATTTCAAGTCTCTAGCTCATCAGGAAGTTAGTTTAAAATCAATTGCAAAATTTGCCACCGAACAAACAAACAGACAAACAAACAAACAAGAAAGCGAGCTAATAAAAACGTGGTAAAAAATACCTCATTCCATTTAAAAAAATATTGATGACCTTGAAATCTTGTAAAAAAATGACCTTGAAAATTTTTTCCCTTACACCGTTATATGTGGCTCTTCAAACAGTGTAACTTTTTCCTAAGAAGTTTTTTTGTACAACGAAAAGTAACGGAGATGTTTAGGTGTTCTGTTACCTCGGACTCACCCTGTATAACCTCCAAAGTATGCGTTGCACGAAAAAGTTTTGCATACAGAAATTGCATGAAAGCATGAAGTCTGAAGGGGTACATTATGTAGCTTATTTATTTTTTTACAGGTGGAAACGTTTCGGAGATTTGAAAGTCGAGTTTGTTTTTTAAAATGGAATACTATATATTTGTTATACTAAAATATGGAACAATGTCGAATTCTGAGTAAAAACGTATTGACCTTCATTAGCCCTAAACCTAATATAATTAACGAGTAAAATTTTCAGGAATCAAAGCGAAATCACTCGTTAATTATTAGGTTTAGGGTTAATGAATGTTCGGGATTCAAATTGGAGATTCATTAGTCGTTACGCCGACTGTTGATCGACGTTCGATATGTTTCTTTTGCCTATATTTAGAGTCGAGCAGCGATCATTCGTTACCGTTTCGCGAGGCCACGGTGTGTTTGTCGACACTCGTTACCGGTAAACATCTCCAATTTGAATCTCGAACAGTCGTTTTCGAGGATCATGCGATCGATCTTGATCCAATCGCGTGCGACCCCGCCTGTCGGTCGAAGAGTATTTAAAGGCTCTTTTCAGTATTTGCGCGCATTCAATCAATCAATTCAATTCAATTCATTTCATTTCGTCTTACACTGTCTTTGGCTGTTCAGAACCAATCGTACGGAAAATAAAGTGCCGAGTGACTTATTAATCCAGTAATATTCAACCAATATTCGTCACATCCTTGAACATCTCCTCCTTATCGTGTTCCTCACGCGCTCACGTCTGAGCGGATCCGGATCCCGGTAATTTCGATCGTCGATCGAAACCGAACATTTTGGTCCTTCGAGCCGGATCGCGAGGAAAATCAATTCAGTGGAGGAGTGTCCGAATTTCGCCATCATGGCAGAGTCTCTCGAAGGGCACATGCAGACGCAGCTGGCTATCGAACGAGCCCTCACCAACCTCAAGAAGCTGGGGAAGAATAACTGGACCAAGTCCAACCTGCGGACAAGAATTGTTCACCTTCAGGACCAGTGGCGGAGGTTCGAGACTGGATATTCACGACTCTTCACTTCCATCCCCGCGGAAGAGCGTGCGACGATTCCGTACTTTCAGGAGGACCATTTCGCTCCAACGGAAGAGGTCTACTTGGACACGTTATCGCTCATGAAGACTCATCTCGACGCGCTCACCATCGACTTTCGAGGTCAGTCTACTTCCGTGAGCGACGGACAAGCGTGTCCGTCGGTTCCCGAATCACAGCTTCCACGGATCAATCTACCGCAGTTCGAGGGCCGTTATGAGGACTGGGAAGCGTTCCGCGATAAATTCTCGGCTCTCATTATCCATAATAGCTCGCTTCGCGATGTAACGCGCCTACATCATCTCGTTTTCGCATTAAAGGGTCGCGCTCTCGAATGCGTCAAAAACTTATCGATAACCGAGGACAATTTCAAAATCGCGTGGGACACACTGAAAGGGAGATACGAAAATCCGCGGCGTATAATTTCCGCTCACCTGTCGGCGTTGCAAAACATTCCCGCGTTATCTCGTGAATCAGCAACGGATTTGCAAAACCTTTGCGATCGTGTCTGCAGCACAGTCGAGTCGTTGCAAAAAATCGGACGAACACCAGAGGATCTCTGGAACGACCATCTGGTCCATCTTGTCTCCCAAAAGCTAGACGGTCCGACGCGAAAGGCGTGGAAATTAAAAATCAGCGACGACGTTACACCTCCGTCTTTCGAAACTCTTAAAAGGTTTCTCGATTCTCGCGCTCGCGGTCTTGAGGAATGTTCGACTGGGTCTGAATCCTCGCCCTCATCGCGCTCGGAAACTATGTCTCGTCCCACAGCTGGTTTTTCGCGAGTCCATGCAGCGACCACCTCGCCGTCTTCCACAACGTCGCGACCTATCTGTCCCGTTTGTAGGGCGTCACACGTTTTTAGTTCATGCCCGAAATTCATGGCGCGAAACCCTAGCGGCCGCCGTGATCTAGTTCAAAGGTTTTCGCGTTGCTTTAATTGCTTGAGCGGCAATCATGTTCTACGAGACTGTTCGAGCAAATACTCGTGCCGAGTGTGTCAAAAGCGACATCATTCGCTGCTGCATGAAGATGCATCTCGTTCCGCGCCGTCATGTCCAGCCTCATCGCCGCTTCCGTCGGAAGATTCGTCCGCGATCAATTCGCATCTCGCCTCCACCCTCGCAACCTCGAGCTCAAGCATTCTGCTGGCCACCGCATGGGTTCAAATTCGCGTTCCGTCGGGCCGTTGCGTCACCGTACGAGCCTTGGTCGACCAAGGATCCGAAGCCAGTTTCGTTACTGAATCTATGGTGCACCTATTGCGTGCGACGTGCACCCGCGTTGCGACATCCATTTCCGCCGTCGGAGGAGTGCACGCCGGTACGGTGCGTCGCGCCGTGCATCTCCTCGTCGCTCCTCGCGACTCCGCCTCTCCGTCGGTTGAAACCACAGCGCTCGTTTTGAAATCGCTTTCCACGTACATGCCGAAACGTATTGAAAATGATCGAGCCCTCGCTCATTTATCGCAGCTTAAGTGGGCTGATTCTGATCCGTCGAGTTCCGCCGCGATTCATCTCCTTCTCGGTGCAGATGTCTATCCGCGCATAATTCTCGACGGTCTCCAGAAGGGCTCAAGCGGGCAGCCAATTGCCCAGAACACAATTTTCGGTTGGGTAATCTCTGGTCCCGTGTCATCTCCTCTCTCTCGTTCGGAATCAAGCATCTCGATGCATCATTGCATCCAAGACGACACTCTGTCGAACGATCTGCGCCGATTCTGGGAAATTGAGGAAATCCCTTCGAATTCCCCCCTCACCAAGGAGGAAGAACAATGCGAACGGCATTTTCAAATGCACACGTCGCGAGCATCCGATGGACGGTATATCGTCCGTCTCCCTTTCCGCAAGGGCCCTCCAATTGACATTGGTCAATCTCGTTTTGCTGCCGACAAAGTCTTGCAATCAATTTATAGAAAATTTCGATTGCAACCCTCACTAGCTGAGGAGTATAAGGAGTTCCTCCAAGATTACGAAAACCTCGGCCACATGCGTCAAGCTCCCGATTCACCCTCTCCATCTCAATGCGTTTACATTCCACACCATCCGGTATTACGTGCCGACAGCGTTACCACGCATCTTCGCGTGGTTTTCAACGCTTCCAGTGTCACCTCAAATGGATCTACGCTCAATGATCATCTCATGCCGGGTCCGAAATTACAACTCGATCTTCCTGCAGTCATTCTGCGGTGGCGAACCTTTCGATTAGTTTATACTGCGGACATTGCCAAAATGTATCGCCAGATTCTTGTGGACGAACGTGATGTTGATTATCAACGCATCCTCTGGAAGCCCTCTCCTTCCGAGGACACGCAGGCATTTCAGTTACTTACCGTCACGTATGGAATGACCTGTGCTCCCTTCTTGGCTCTCCGCGTTCTTCAACAACTAATCAACGATGAAGGCAAACGATTTCCATTCGCAGTTCCCGTACTCCGGTCTCATATTTATGTCGACGATGTTCTTTTCGGGGGCAACGACCTATCTGCTATTCGCCAGTCCCGTGACCAGTTGGTCCGCCTTCTCCAATGCGGCCAAATGAAGCTACGCAAATGGGCCAGTAATTCAACCGAATTTCTTTCCGACATTGACCAGGCAGATCATGGACTAGCATGTTCCAAAACTCTCGCTCCCGACGATCGCGTCAAAATCCTCGGGATAAGTTGGAACCCCTCTCGAGATTCCTTCGAATTCAATGTTCATCTCTCTGATCCGCCACCGTCCACCAAACGCGCTATTCTTTCAACCATTGCAAAGTTGTACGACCCTCTCGGATGGGTCACTCCCGCGATAATCCCCGCAAAAATACTCATTCAAGCATTATGGCGTTTCAAGGTAGGATGGGACGACGTCATCCCGACTCAGTATCTCGAGCAATGGAAATCCATTTATTCCAAATTTTCGCTCCTGAACGGGATCCAGATTCCACGATGGATCGGGTTTATTCCGGCGGCGTCACGAATTGAACTGCACGGTTTCGCGGACGCGTCATCGATCGCGTACGCAGCAGTCGTTTTCGTCCGTTGTACCTCGCCCACCGGAACCATTCAAGTGTCGCTGGTTGCTGGCAAGTCAAAGGTCGCTCCTTTGGTCCCTCTGACCATCCCGCGCCTTGAACTGCAAGCAGCAGTTCTCCTCAGTCGCCTGATGCATTTCGTTGCGTCATCCCTTGACCTGATCGACGTTCCATGCTACTGCTGGATCGACTCGACCGTAGCGCTTGCGTGGTTGAAATCTCATCCTTCCAAGTGGAAGATGTTCGTCGCAAATCGTGTTGCCGATGTGCAAACTCGTCTTCCTCACGCAATTTGGCAGCATGTTCCAACCACAGACAATCCCGCCGATTGTGCGTCACGTGGACTTTCTAGCGAACACCTGATCAAATCCCGCCTTTGGTGGCACGGTCCATCCTGGCTTCTCGAGGATTCCACGGAATGGCCACTCCAACCTCAACATTTCAAGGTTGAAGACCAGTCCGAATCAAAAGTTGTGCTTCACAGCGTGGCTCCAGCTCCCGTCTGGGATTTAGAATCTCGATTCTCTAGTTGGCCAAAACTAATAAGAGTAACGGCGTATATTCAACGTTTCGTCCGAAATTCTCGCTGTTGTCGCCGGTCCCGTCAAAAGTGTTCTCAAGGACGCGCCCTGTCCGCTCACGAGTTCTCCAATGCAAAAATTTTTTGGTTGCGCCGCATTCAAGCAATTCAGTTTCCAGACACCATTGCCGCTATGAAAAATAAAAAATCTCTCTCGTCAAAGGACTCACTCGAGTCTCTCAATCCGTTTCTCGACGAAAATGGACTTCTTCGCGTCGGTGGTCGGCTTCGCAACGCTGCTTTACCCATTCAATCGAAGCATCCTGTTGCTTTGGCTCCACACCCGTTAGTGCGCCTCATCATTGAACAAGCCCACGCACGGGCCTTGCATGCCGGTTTGCAGCTGACCCTCCATATTCTTCGTCAAGAATACTGGATTCTCCGAGGTCGGAGTCAGGTGAAGGCAGTCATTCACGCATGTGTCAAATGTGTCCGCGAACGCGCCTCGATCCCCACCCAGATCATGGGAGATCTTCCTGCCGTGAGAGTGTCCCCGCCGAAAAAACCCTTTTCGCATTGCGGGTTGGATTACGCAGGCCCCGTTCACATTCGCGCCTCCGCTGGTCGTGGGATCACTTCCCGCAAAGCCTATATAGCGCTTTTCATATGCATGGCCACCAAGGCGGTGCATTTGGACTTAGTCGCGGATTACTCCACCTCAGCCTTTCTAAACGCATACGTCCGTTTTTGTTCTCGTCGAGGCCTACCGGAAAGCATGTATTCCGATAACGGAACAACGTTCGTCGGAGCAGATCGGGAATTGACCATGTCTTATCGCGCCGCTCTTCGGAATCCAGAATTCCAAAATCAAACCGCCAGTGATGGTGTGGTTTGGCACTTCATTCCCCCGTCTGCCCCACATTTCGGCGGCCTATGGGAGGCCGGTGTTAAAAGCGTTAAACACCATCTTCGACGCGTTCTAGGCGATCGAAAACTGACGTTCGAAGAATTTACGACGCTCCTTTGCGCGATCGAGGCATGCCTCAATTCACGACCCATCTCACCTCTTTCCGATACTCTCGATGACTTCGTTCCGCTAACCCCAGGTCATTTTCTTATCGGATCTGCCCTCACAACCCCTCCGCAACCTTCGCTTCTGGATCTCGCTGAAAATCGCCTCTCGCGATGGCAATTAGTTCGCCACATGACCGAACGATTTTGGAAATTATGGCAGAATGATTACCTCAATACGCTTCAGCAACGCGGAAAGTGGCGTCGCCCCCGCCCTTCCATCTCGATAGGACAACTAGTCCTCCTTAGGAATTCAGATCTTCCTCCGTGTAAGTGGGAGCTGGGGCGAGTGGTGCAATTACACCCTGGCGACGACAACCACATTCGCGTGGTGACCGTAAAAACATCCACCTCATGTTTTAAGCGACCCATTGTAAAATTGTGTCCTTTGCCCGTAGCGTGCGATTCCGAAAATTGAAACAAACGATCCCGTCCGACCTCCACTCGGACGAGGCTCAAGCGACAAGTTTGTCGTTTATGCGCACATACTCGCCAATACATCGTTCCGATAATCTAGCGGTTACATTATTGTAAAATATGTAAAAAAAAAAAAAAAAAAAATTTTTTGTCATGTAATCCTATTTCATTATTGTATGCGTCCAGCGGACCGCCGCTCTGTAACACGCGCGTCCGTGAATCTCGCGTTCAAGTTCCGTCAAGGCGGGCGGCTTTTGAATTTCGTTCCGGCGTTGTCGAATTTATTCACCGAATGTATTCACCGTTTCCACGGCAAGCGGCTTGCCGTTTTCGCACATCTGGGATTAGCGTGCGCGGCATTGTAACACGCAATCCTTTTCTCGTTAAGGTTTTTCCTTTAATTTTCTATTTTTTTTTGCGTATGTTGCGTTTCGAAACTAATATTTCGAGGCGGGCGGTATGTTCGGGATTCAAATTGGAGATTCATTAGTCGTTACGCCGACTGTTGATCGACGTTCGATATGTTTCTTTTGCCTATATTTAGAGTCGAGCAGCGATCATTCGTTACCGTTTCGCGAGGCCACGGTGTGTTTGTCGACACTCGTTACCGGTAAACATCTCCAATTTGAATCTCGAACAGTCGTTTTCGAGGATCATGCGATCGATCTTGATCCAATCGCGTGCGACCCCGCCTGTCGGTCGAAGAGTATTTAAAGGCTCTTTTCAGTATTTGCGCGCATTCAATCAATCAATTCAATTCAATTCATTTCATTTCGTCTTACACTGTCTTTGGCTGTTCAGAACCAATCGTACGGAAAATAAAGTGCCGAGTGACTTATTAATCCAGTAATATTCAACCAATATTCGTCACATCCTTGAACATCTCCTCCTTATCGTGTTCCTCACGCGCTCACGTCTGAGCGGATCCGGATCCCGGTAATTTCGATCGTCGATCGAAACCGAACAATGAAGGTCAATACTTTTTTGCTCAGAGTTCGACATTCTTCCATATTTTGGTATAAAAAATATAGTATTCCTTTAAAAAATATAAAGTAGACCTTTAAATCTTCAAAACGCTTCCACCTGTAAAAAAATAAATACACTGCATAATGTATCCCTTCAGACCATGAAACTTCTGTATACGAAAACTTTTTCGTGCAACGCATACTTTGGAAGTTATATAGGTGAGCAAGTTGCGTGAACCACTCTGTATATATGACAGCCGGACTCTCGCTGTGTTGCCATTTTACTACGCTTATATTAGCTTGCCGTGTCGATGTTGTCGTTGTTGTCGTTGTTGTATGCGTCAAATCTTATAATCGAATTTTAAACCACTTCCCGATAAGCCTTGAAACTTTAAACATAGGTCAGAACTGGATCACAATGCAATATTAAAAAATAAATTTAATAATAACTTAAATTTAGTAATA
Source organism: Lasioglossum pauxillum (assembly GCA_933228785.1). Classification (NCBI taxonomy): domain Eukaryota; kingdom Metazoa; phylum Arthropoda; class Insecta; order Hymenoptera; family Halictidae; genus Lasioglossum; species Lasioglossum pauxillum. Next base: position 32,648,312 of record OW121703.1, read on the forward strand.
AAAAATAATAAATTTAATATTAACCGTCAGACCTCGCCGCGCGGCGCTCGATAGTACGTCATCGCGTTCAGCGATCCCCACTCCACGCGCCAGCGCTCCCTACTCCACTACGCGTTCCCACTCCGACTCATCCCCACTCCACTGACCCACTCTTCTCACCGAAGGAGCTCATTGTCAGTATGGTGTTCCGTTCATTCAGTTCCATTTCGGACAATTTCGGTCTCCATCAAGAGACATCGTCTCTCGGAGTCACCCCCTCATCCTGTGCCTATATCTTACTATTTCATATCAGTATTACTATATCTTGCGTTCCATTTAAAAAAGACTAGAAAGTAGAAAATAAAAAAATGTATAGAAAAACTTTTTAAAAACCACGCTTATATTAAAATGCACTAAAAAGGAAAACATAATTTTTTTCCTGGTTCTCCCAAAAATTTAATATAAATTTAAATAAAATCATAACATTAGTGATTATAAAAATAAAAGCGTGGAGCGCTAAACTATACTCCTCAAAAGAATTAAGGAATCACTTGTGTGAACCAGGCACTCCTTTTGTTTTTTCAATTTCATTAACATTTCGATATACCAGGTGTTTCTGAAAATATGCTTAAAAAATGCACAATTTCCATTTTTCCTTTAACTTGCATGTATCTCGGCGAGAAATGATCGTAATACCATGATCCGAACATCAGATTGAAGCACAGATTATGCCGATTCTGTGTTTGAAGTTAGTGCTTCACAGAAATTAGCGCGCCACGTACAGCGGCTGCCTGACATCTCTGAATACGCTACCGCCGCGCCGCGCCGTGGAAAATTTGGACCAAACTCGATTCAAAATCAAAGAACTTTCGATAAAAATGAGGTAGAGCGATAAAAATTTTTTTAAAATTAAAGCTGAAACTTTGCAGAATATGGGAAAATAGGGAGATTATGGTACGAACGTTTTCTAACGTTGAGAAAATTCGTTAAACATGTAGAATTTCAAGAAAATGTGGTGTCTGCTGTACCACGCGCGGAAACAATTTTTTTTTAACATGCTGTATATTATTTCCCGTAGATTTTCTCACGCTGATTTCAAATCTGGTCTCAAAATTTGTCTACGACCTCAAGAAATCGATTTTGCGGTAGCGTATTCAGAGATGTCAGGCAGCCGCTGTACGTGGCGCGTTAATTTCTGCGAAGCACTAACTTCAAACACAGAATCGGCATAATCTGTGCTTCAATCTTACGTTCGGATCATGGTATTGCGATCATTTCTCGCCGAGATATAGCGAATTAAAGGAAAAATGAAAATTGTGCATGTTTTAATAATATTTTCAAAAACACCGGGTACATCGAAATGTTAATGAAATTGAAAAAACAAAAGGAGTGCCTTGAAGAGAAAGGAACGCTCCTTCTATTGCTTTTTTGCACAAGATTCTACGATAATTTTTTCGCTTTCTAGAGCCAGTTAAAGTTAAAAAACCCATAAATACTTCAATGTTGAATAACTCGAATAAAAAAAATCGCACAATATTCAACAACCACACAATTTACACAGGGAAGATATCCCTTCTAAATGATATTAACGCGATTTATCAACAAAATTTGTTGCTCTCGGTGTGATGTTCCAAAGTTGCACAAAATTTTTGTTAACCGTCAATGTTGTCTTCATCTCGCTATAACTTTGTAAAAAACCAACATAGCAACAATTTGAAACAGCTTCTGAAACTAGAGGTTTCAGGCTTTCAAACCATTGTTTAACGATATCGATACGGCAATTTTTGACGGAGTTATGATCACGTAAAGTGGGAACAATTTTTCGGGTTTGCAGAAGTGATCACTTAATTGTTTTGAGGAGTGTATTTATATTTATCTAATATTCCTTCGATAATAACGAGGTTTCCAACACCGTTGGCTCCCATACACCCCCATACCATTATCGATCCACACCATACTTCACGGTTAGATGTAGGGTTTTTAAGATCCATTTCTCTATTTGCTAATCTCTAAATTTTTCGGCATCCATCTGGTCCAAATATGTTAAATTTGCTTTCGTCAGAGACTATAACACGTTTCCAAAAATCAGTATCTTTATAGACATATTTTTTAATGAAATTTACATAGTCTCTTCTGCTTATTAACTTTGTTAATAAACGACTTCTTTCGAGGAATACGACCATGAAAACCACTTTCACGAAGAATTATTCAACAAAGTTCAGGGTGCATTTGTTTTTTAATACTATTGGCTACTAGTGTTGCAACTTTCGGCCCAGAGATTGTAGGGTCTTTTTCTATTTCACGCCCAATTGCATTTTCTTCCTTCTTCGTTAATTTCGGACTTTATCCTAAAGGATTCCAGTGGATTTTAACTGTTTCACTATGTAATAAACGGTAGACTTACTTCTCCCTGATAATTGAGCTAGTTCACCATAGCTTTTGTCTTGATTATGCCACTTAATTATCAATTTCCTATCAGTGCTGCTTGTTTCTAATTTTTTTGTGCACATCATTAATATAACTTTTACAATCTTATTAACACTAAACCTACTGACTGATGTGTATAGTATTATAAAAATAACAAGAGTAAATTTATTTATATTTTGTACGATTTTTTACTATTATATACTGGAGTAAAAAAATATATTCCATAAATTCCCACGAAAACACCTTTACAATTTCAATAATTGTCAAACAAAAAATCTAAAATAGGTCATTTGACCCTCGTGGTAGGTTTAGAGTTAATACTCACAGCACTGACTCGGAAAATGTACAATGCCAACTGAGAAATGTTTACAGTTTATAGTTTATCAATGTTTAGTGTTTGTCACATTCAAGGTTTGTTTTGTATTTCAAGATTCATCGTTCGAATATTTTTGTGACATTCATTTAGCTGATGTTACTACGAAATGTTTTATAAGTATTGTTTTTGTTATCAAAGACACTTTAAATTTAACATGTATAATCATGATACTTATATATTACTATAGGAACAACAGTATTTTATAACTCGTAATATGACTCATATTTTTCAAGCGTGAAACTTTTCATTTCAGCTCGTTGGGATATTTTCGTGACTCACTGTATATTCCAAACAAACTCTTAAAAATCACTTGTTTTCACTGATGTTGCAAGGGATGTTGTCCCCCTTAAACATCCGAAGAGGGAGAATCAGGATGTCACAGAAAGACGAGCAAGTAAAAAATGCCGAACCTGGAGGACATCGCCAGTGCTCTCCTCGTCACTTTCCTCCTCCGAATTGTCTGATCTCTGCTGGACCAACAAAACTGGTGCTTGCACGAACATGATCGAACGATTTCCGCGACGACAGACGAGATAATCACATTGGAGATTGGCGGATGAAGCGGCCGAAAGCAGGATTCGCGGAGAATTTCGCTCACAAACTGAGAAGGTCTCTAAGGGGTAGCAAAGTGGTGCAAGGGGAGAATACCCAGTGCCACGGGCTCGTGTCTGGTACCGCCCTTCTACGTATCGTTCGTGTCGTGTGGGAATTACGGTGCGATTCTACAGTCAGCAGTCGATACCACACTATGTGTGCATTCTTCTCGCACTGTTCCCCGGCGCGAAGCAATGACAAGTAAAGATTTTAACGCTAAACCGACCGATCTCGAAAGTGATCAGCATTGTGGTGCCTTACGAAACTGAAAAGTTTTAGTTCATTTCGATTTTGTACGGTTTTTATTATAAATAGACAGCGGATGTCCATGCAAATGCATATTTTTATGAAATGGAGATACAGAAACGATACTTGGACAGAAATTCGTTTTGTCGTCGGACGACTTCCACATTAGGGTGGTCCTTATTTTTCAACTTTCGAATATTTTTGGCCTTGCTTCCCTAAAATATGACACTTGGTGAAACAAATGATATGTGCGAAATTTCACCTCAATCGGACAATGGAAACCCATGCCGCAGCGCGCTTGAAAATTGTTTATATTTGAAACTTGGTTTTCTCCATTATATTACATCGTAAATACACATTCTTATATATATCGTTGAATTTGTCTGACCATGCTCTATAACAATGTGCAAATAAAGTACAAGAATATCGTACAAAAGAATTCCGCAACTTTAAAATTTCGGAAATTGGATTTCCAAAAAAATTTGGTAATTATTTAGAACAAGGGTTTCCTCTCAGATTTTGATCATCTTGAAATATTTTATAGATTTGTACGTTTTGAACAACTTTTTCCTATACATGTTACCGCTGCTCGATTTTAGTATTCGAGATATCCGCAAAAAATTATCGCTAATACAGTATTGAAATGTTCGTCCTGCACGCTCCGCGGCAACGTAAGCCTGTCCCGACGCGGCGTTTGTTTACTTTTTGTTTCTAAACACCCTGTCGAGAGAAGAGAGAAAACAGGGTCTCACTCTGGTCATACATATACAGGGTGAGCTTCCAATTTTGAAGACTACTCCTGGATTTTCTTATGCGGGGGCTCTCCGACCCCCACCACCTAATCATAACTAATTCTGATCGCATGATTTTCATTACTAGTACAAATTCTGTATGACGGCTATAAAGAATGCGAAAATTATACGATCAGAATTAGTTAGGATAAGGTGGTGGTGGTGGGGTGGCGGAGAGAACCTCGCATACGAAAATGTAGGAGTAGTCTTTAAAATTGAAAGCTCAACCTATACAGGGTGAATTCGATAAAGCAGGACACCTAAATATCTCCGTTACTTTTCGTTGTACAAAAAAACTTCGTAGGACAAAGTTACACTGTTTGAAGGGCCACATATAACGGTGTAAGGGAAAAAAAATTTCGAGGTCATTTTTATGAGATTTCAAGGTTATCGATGTTTTTTTAAATCGAATGATATATTTTCGTTAACGTAATGTAGAAAAATGGTATAAATAAAATTCAACGTGTAAGATTCATTTGATGTATTTCTGTTACGCCAAATGTTCAAAAATATTCCCTTGAGCTGCTATACATTCATTCAGCCGTGAAGTTACAGAACGTACTGCTGCGTAATTCATTTCTGAGGAAATCGACGCACAAGCCTGGACGATTATTTCTTTCATGTCATCTATAGTCGTTGGTGGTTCACTATAAACATCGTCTTTCAGTTTTCCCCATACATAAAAATAATGGGGTGTAAGGTCTGGTATGCGAGCTGGCCATAATACGGGTCCGTTACGTCCAATCCAACGATTTGGAAACTTGTTATTTAAGAATTGTGTTACGACACGGGAAGAATGAGCCGGACATCCGTCATGTTGATACCACATATTTTCACGAATGTTCAAGGGTGTATTTTCCAGGAGAATTGGTAACGATTCTCGTAAAAATGCAATGTATTTTTCTGCATTTAATGTTCCGGTAATAAAGTGAGGCCCAATTACTTGGTTATCTAAAATTCCGCACCAAACATTGACGGACCATGGTCTTTGTTTGTCGACTGTCCGTAACCACCGGGGATTTTCAGATGACCAATAATGCAGGTTTTTTAAATTTATTTGCCCGTGATTTGTAAACGAAGCTTCATCGGTAAATAATACTTTATTAAAAAATGCTCTATCGTTTATCAATTGTCTCAATCTCCACTGGCAAATGTTTACACGATTTACAAAGTCTCTACCATGAAGTTCTTGATGAATTGATAGGTAAAAGGGGTGAAATTTGTGTTCCTGGAGTATTTGCACTACACGTTTTTGACTAATGCCACTTCCTCGTGCGATTTGCCTCGTACTAGCATGAGGGTTTGTATTCACTGCTGCCAGAACATTAATTGTGTTTGCTTCATTCCTTACAGTCCTCACCTTTGTACGTTTTTTATTTTCGACACTACCAGTTTCACGGAATTTATTTAACAAATTGGAGTAAACGGAAACTGATGGACAATTACGATTAGGAAATTGGTCCTTGTACAACTGCACAGCTTCTCTTAAACACTGTCGACTTTCTCCATAAATGAAAATCATATCAATCTTATCTTCCTTCGAGTAACGCATTGTGAAAGGTTCATCGATAAACTGATCGAGAAATCTCAGAAACTGTGGAAATCTGATAGCAAGGAGGTCTTCTGAGTAATTAGTAGTGGATAAACACGATTCTGTACGAACGTATAGGTGAAGGTATATCATAATTGTCCTCCTGTCAACACCGAATCTGTTATTATGTTGTGTATTGCGATACATTTGAATGTATAGCAGCTCAAGAGAATATTTTTGAACATTTGGCGTAACAGAAATACATCAAATGAATCTTACACATTGAATTTTATTTATACCATTTTTCTGGGTTGAAGGTCATTTGAAGGTCATATTGTGTTACATGCATGAATTCGGTATTTTGTCAGCTACAACATTACGTTAACGAAATTATATCATTCCATTTAAAAAAACATCGATAACCTTGAAATCTCATAAAAATTACCTTGAAATTTTTTTTCCCTTACACCGTTATATGTGGCCCTTCAAACAGTGTAACTTTGTCCTACGAAGTTTTTTCGAATTTTTTTGTCCTGCTTTATCGAATTCACCCTGTATACAGGGTGTTTAAATACAGGTGGGAGAAAATTTAAGGGGTGGTTCTCGACGATAATCTTAGACGAAAATGAAGAATAAAAATATTGCGATATCGGCTTCGTTATTTAGTTATTAACAATTAAAAACCCGCCTAAAATGCTGCAACACTTCTAACAAAAGTGTACGTTGCGTACGTCACACAGGCGCGCGACAGTCTCGTATCAACTGACAAACGCATGCATACCTTGGTTCTTATTTGGGGCCCCAGCGAGGTGAAAATGTTTAAAAAATCGTTGGACGACATTGAACCTACCTACTCGTTAAAATCCACAAGGGCATTTCTAATATCCGCCCTATGGAATTATCGAGTAGAAGGGGTCAATGCCCTTTCACTTTTAAATTCTTCGCACACATATCCACAAATCCTTATTCTGCACTATAATTGTTCATAACACCGTACTTAATATACTGGAATAAACGCTCTAGCACTATTTACGATATCATACACACGCACTACGAGTTTACAGAGAGTACAAGTTTACTGAGGGAAATGAGGAGAATGTAAAGAACTGGTAATCATTTAATGTTGAAACACCGCACTTTATGGAACTTGATTTACGTCGCGAGACTCGTTCACAGACGGAACGGACATCTTGAGGTCGTGTGTGATTTCTGCGAACGGAAATCTTCGACGCGTGCGAGAAGAATCGTTCGTACAAGCTAGCATCCGTATGCATACTGATTCACGACAGCTGATGTGGTCGATGCCAGATCGATAAAACAAATGAAGATCTACAGCAAACTACCGCCCAAACGTCGCGCGTTGCTATACCAATACATTGTCTATCCTGTTTTCACGAATTTCGTGATTCCTTCTCATTCTGTCTGTGACCGCGAAATATTTCATGTGTGTGCATTGACCACATCAGCTGTCTTGAATCAGTGTGCATACGGATGCTAGCTTGTACGGACGATTCTTCTCGCACGCGTCGAAGATTTCCGTTCGCAGAAACTCGTAGTGCGTGTGTATGATATTGTAAATAGTGATAGAGCGTTTCCTCCAGTATATTAAGTACGGTGTTATGAACAATTATAGTGCAGGATAAGGATTTGTGGATATGTTTGAAATGAATGTAAAAGTGAAAGGGCATTGACCCCTTCTACTCGATAATTCCATAGGGCGGATATTAGAAATGCCCTTGTGGATTTTAACGAGTAGGTAGGTTCAATGTCGTCCAACGATTTTTTAAACATTTTCACCTAGCTGGGGCCCCAAATGAGAACCAAGGTATGCATGCGTTTGTCACTTGATACGGGACTGTCGCGCGCCTGTGTGACGTACGCAACGTACACTTTTGTTAGAAGTGTTGCAGCATTTTAGGCGGATTTTTAATTGTTAATAACTAAATAACGAAGCCGAAATCGCAATTTTTTTATTCTTCATCTTCGTCTTAGATTATCGTCGAGAACCACCCCCTAAATTTTCTCCCACCTGTAGGTAAACACCCTGTATGTATGACCAGAGTGGGACCCTGTTTTCTCTCTCATCTCCGCAACGTGTTTAGAAGCGAAATGTAAACAAACGCCGCACAGTGGGGTATTTGCCCGATTTCAGCGGTCAAAATTCAATTTTAAAAATTTTACATAAATTGTAAAATTTGTGTGGCTTGAGTTAGTTGAATGTCTGAGGAACAATCTCCCATCATTCGTTATCACATTCATGTATCCATTAAGCACTGAAATTTGTCGGAAGTTGAAGTTCCGTTAACCCGCTTTCATTTCTCAACGAATTCACCTATTAGCAATTGTTACCTTATTTACATACACTAACAGATTTTTGTTTTATAGAAGTTTTTTTTAACTAAGTGTAGGGTATACTTTTAAAAGAAATTCACTTTTGTACCATATACATGTTTGTAATTATTAATATTTAAAGATAACCAACGATGAGTCATTTTCTTGATGATTCTAAGACTTTGGTAATGATTTCGTTATGCTTCCGGGTGCGTCCCGGTATCCATTTCTGTGCCATTGTATTCTTTAAAGTTTTTTGATTAAGATGCAAGAAAAATTGGATCTGACTACGACTGACTCCGTGTTTTATAGTTGATTTATGGAAAAATGGCCATCGCGCGGGCCCGAAAATCGCAGCATTTCTCACATCATGCATGTTTGCATTTGCTATATTTTCGTATTTACTTAAGCAAATACTAAATAATAATAATAAACACACAATATACACTAAAATAAGAAAAAAGTATACACATGAAGTTTAAATAATATACAGGGTGGTGCAATAGCTATGTCCACTTTGAATAGTGTCGTTATTTGTAATAACATGAAAAAATGTTATGAACAAAATTTGCACGGTACAGAGAGCGGCATGTTGTAGCATAAACATTTTCTGCGTGGGTGGAGGCATAGAGGAGATTTCAAGGTGACCTCGATTTTTTTAAATCAAAAGACCTACTTTTTGTATCATGAATCGATAGACTATCGAATTCTGAGTAAAAATGTATTGACCTCCACATGTCTTAAATCTAATAGTTAACGAGATATTATCGAAATAATTTTCTTTCTTCTTTTGATAATATCTCGTTAAATATTAGGTTTAGGACATACGAAGGTCACTTTTGTATTCAGAATTTGATACTCTATCGATCTACGGTATAAAAAAGGACATTCTGTTTAAAAAAAATCAAGGTGACCTTGAAATCTCCTCTATGCCTCCACCTACGCAGGAAATGTTTGAGCCAAAACATGTCCCCCTCTGAACCGTGCAAATCTTGTTGATAATATTTGTCCATACTATTACAAATAACGGAGATTATTCTTTGTAATAACTATTTTAAAAAGATATTTTAATTGTAAATGATTGCACTTTTCGATAGTGTACATAAAATAGACGAATAAGGTTAAAATACTCATTATAATCTGCAGTACTTGATTGAAAAATAGCTACAAACTTTACAATCTAATATGCTCCTCTTTAGGGGGTAAGAACAGAGGGAGAGGTATGGAAGATAGTCAATAGAGGAAGAAAGCGTAGGAAAAGAGCGAATGAGGAAATAGAGATAGAGGTATGGGACAATTACTTTAGAGGTGTGTTAGGGGGAGTTAACTGGAGGGTTAGAGGAGAAGAAGGAAGAAAGATTGGGGAGGAGGAAGAGGAGGAATTAAGAAGAGAAGAAGTAGGAGCAGCAATAAAAAGGTTGAAAGAGGGGAAAGTGACAGGAGGGGACAGGATCCCTAATGAAGTATGGAAACATGGAGGGGAAGTAATAAGAGAGAGACTATGGGAGATATGTAATAGGGTATGGAGAGGGGAGGGTTGGCCGGAGGACTGGTCGGAGGGGGTAGTAGTGCCGGTAGTTAAGAAAGGGGAAGGAGAAAAAGTGGAGGAATATAGAGGGGTGACGTTAACACAGACAGCATATAACGTATATGCGGCGGTGTTAGCGGAAAGACTAAGCAAGGAAATAGAGGAAAAGTGGCTGCTTCCTCCGAATCAAACGGGGTTCAGAAAGGGGGTAGGGACAATGGACAAATATATGTGCTAAACTACGTCATAAATAGGCAGATAGCTAAGAATGGAGGGAAGATGCTGGTACTGTTTGTAGACATGAAGGCAGCATTTGACACGGTGGATAGAGAGGTGTTAGCAGGGTTGATGAGGAAGGCGGGGGTAAGAGAAGAGTTAGTGGAGAGATGTGCGGAGGTTCTGAGGGAAACGAGGAGTAAGGTGAGGGTGGGGCAGAAAGAAGGGAAGAGTTTCTGGACGGTTAAAGGGGTTAGGCAGCGTTGTCCATTGAGCTGTTTACAATGTTGATAGCGGATATGGACGAGGAGTTGAAGAAAGGTAGATGGGGAGGGGTGAAGGTGGGGGGAGAAAAGATTTACACGTTAGCACATGCGGACGATATAGCACTGTTGGCTGAAGATGAAGATGGGATGAAAGGGTTAGTGGCGAGACTAGAAAGATATATAGATGAGAAAAAGCTGGAGGTTAATGTGGGGAAAACAAAGATGATGAGATGTAAAAACGGAGGTGGGAGGAGTGGGAGGGTGAAGTGGTGGTGGAAGGTTGAAGAAATAGAGGAAGTGAAGAAATTTAAGTATCTGGGATATGTGATGATGGCGAATGGGTGGCAAGAGGAACAGGTAGATGAGAGAATGAGGAAAGGGGCGTTGGCTATGAGCCAAGTGTGGGGAATAGGAAAAAGGAAATTTGCGAAGGACTGGGGAAGAAGAATTTGGTTATTTGATAGATTAGGGTGGGCAATAATGAGTTACGGGGTGGAACTATGGGGATGGAAAGAGAGGGAGAAAATAGAGAGAATACAAGAGAGGTATTTAAGATGGGTATTGGGAGTAGAAAGAAGTGTGCCAGGGTATATGATAAGAGAGGAATTACAGAGGGAGTTGTTGGCAGGAAGGGCTGGCATGAGGGCGCGGGAATATGAGAGGAAGCTGAGTGAAGGAAGAGGGGGGTACTTAGCGAGGAAATGCTGGATGGAGATAAGAGAAAGAGCAAGGAGAGGTAGGGTATTGGAGGGATGGGAGGAGGAGAGGAGAAGGTTTTACGAGAGTAGGGGGTGGAATATAGAGGAAGTAGAGGAGTTGAGGGATGAACGACGGTTGAGGGGTGGAGGATCTGATAAGAAAGGAGAAAAGTATTCAAAGGAAGGAAAGGCGGAGAAGGATAAGGGAGTCGAGGTACAATGAGTGGTATAAAATGATAAAAGGTAAAGGTATACCAGGGTACTTGAAGAAGAATTGGGAGGAAAAGAGATGGCAATTGGTAGCGGGATATAGATTAGGGAGTAAAATGAATGGGGGAAGGTATTGGGAGGCGGAAGACAAAAGGAGCTGTAGGATATGTGGAAGAGGGATAGAATCGTGGGAGCATATGGGAGGAATGTACAGATTGGGGAAGAGATAAAGGGTGCCAAGAAGTGGTGGCAGAGGTGTTAGGGGAGGAAGGAGAAGGGGAGGTATGGATGAAGAGAGTGGAAGAGATGAGAGAAAGGAGGAGCAGAACCGGGGGTCCAGAGAGTGTGAATAGGTGAAGAAGTATGTGTGAGGAATAAGTGAACGGTGTGCTCTCTCTCTCTCTCTCTCGTTTTAAGTTTAAGTTAAAGATAAGCATTAGGAGATAAGGAATGTGGAGTTTGTAAGCGGAGCGGAGGTCCGCGTTTGTACCCCGCAATGGGAATAAAATAAAATAATAATATGCTCCTCTTTATGGACAAATTTTGCACTCAAAACCTCCGTTTCAGCAAAAACGGTATACAGTACAAAAAGTAGAAATCGCAAGCTTTAAAATGGTTGTTTTTTCATCAAATTTGGATAAATTTTGGCAAAGTTACAGCAGTTTTAATATTGAGCGAATTTTGAACTAGTGTGGCCGCTGAAATCGGGCAAATACCCCACTGTGCGCCGCGCCGGGTAGTCCAGTCAACGAAAAGTTGTAGAGAGAAATGGAAGGAACACAATGTTTTAACTTTGGGTCTTTGTTTGAACTAGTGAGGAGGTAAACATACTAAAAGTCCCCACTCCTGGAAGGTGAGCGGGGTGCAGGGAGTCACGTAGAAGGTCCCCTTTTTCGTTTTTCGGCGTATATCTCGGAAACTATGCCTCCTAACTATAAGACCATTCCATAAAAAATTAAAGCTGACAAAATGTGCCACAAGATAGATTGGATTCAGTTTCTCGCTATCTCACATAGTTACCGAGATATCCGCGTTCAAAATTCACTAATTGTGCTGAAAAGTTAGCTAGTCAAGTAAGGCAAAAAATGTGAGGCAAAATTTCTTTTTCACAATTAGTGAACTTTGCGCTCGGATATCTCGGAAACTATGCGGGATTACGAAAAATTGAATCAAATCAATCTTATAGCACATTTTGTCAGCTTTAATTTTGTATGGAATGGTCTTATCGCTACGACACATAGTTTCCGAGATATAAGCGGAAAACCGAAAAAGGTGACTTCTACATGCCTCCTAAACTAGTATGTTTACACCTCCTAACTAGTCCAAACAAAGTCCCAAAGTTAAAAATTGTGTTCCTTCCATTTCCCTCTACGCCAGGCATGCACAGATAGTCGATTTGGGAGCCGGCTCATGAGCCGGGTCGGAGCCGTGACGTAGCTCGGACGTATGGAAGGGGAACCCACTAATTGTAAACGTAACTTATAAACAGAGCACGAGAGATGACGAGTGGGAGGGGCGTGGGGAAGTGGAGACCGCGCCTGAGTGGTCAGACTACAATAACGTAGACGCCCCGACTCTCGCACGCGTTCGTGGGCCCAAGGCGCTATTTGACTATTTTGAGAGGAGTACATATATAGTATGTTTGAGCGAGTGTCATCCGCGAGACTAGGGAGCGTAGACTCGTATTCGGTGTAAAGGAACACTCGGAAAGGGGCAACTGAATTAAATATATTTGTCCACAGTAAATCACAGTAAAAATATGTTGTTTAAATGTTTTTTAATACATTATTTTAATGTCACAGCTAAAGACATACATATTCCAAGAGAAAAGTAATCCAAATGTAAAAAGTATATATTATATGTAAAAATATTTACACTTAAACATAAACATATACTTAACAAAAAAACATTTAAACAACATATTTTTACTGTGATTTACTGTGAACAAATATATTTAATTCAGTTGCCCCTTTCCGAGGACTCCTTTACACCGAACACAAGTCTATGCTCCCTAGTTTCGCAGATGACACTCGCATACTTTTTGACTCACGCGTGGCTCCCGCCGTTTATAGGAGTAGGAACAGGTATTGCTACGAACATACTATATATGTACTTCTCTCAAAATAGTCAAATAGCGCTTTGGGCCCACGAAAGCGTGTGAGAGTGGGCGCGTCTACGTTATTGTAGTCTGACCCCACGCCCCTCCCACTCGTCTTCTCTCGTGCTCTGTTTACAAGTAACGCTTAGTGGATTCCCCTTCCATACGTCCGAGCTAGGTCACGGCTCTGAGAGCGCACGGGAGCCGTTTGGGAGCACAAGAGCCGCTCTGAGAGCTAAGATCTGTGCATACCTGGTGTAGAACTATGTTTATACAGGGTGGCCCACATAACTCTGAACAGCTCAATATCTCGAAAACTATGCCATCGATTTTAAAGTTCTTAGTCTTAAATTGCATAGAACTGAAGGGCCTTTCTGACTACATAAACGTGAAGTGGCCTCCCTTCCCCTTTAACGGGGGAGGGGAGGTACCTTTGTAATTTTAAATGGAACCCCCTATAAAATGTTACATATTTAGATTCTACCAGAAAAAACAAGTCAATTTTGTCTAAAACATTTTTTTGTCAGATACGTCCATGATGAGATATAACAGTTTGAATTTTCGAGTTGTAGGTACTTGAAGCGCTCGGAAACAGCGTTATGGAATTATACGCGCTTGAGTCCTTTGCTTATTCATGAAGAAACACAAACAATAATATTTACAATTCTTGAGTTTGACTCACTTATCTATGAAAACGTTTTCAGTTTAGAGCTGTTATTCAAGCAGTAACATTGTGATTATGGCTACTTTTGACACAGAAGTGAATATGTTATTAACGTTAGGTGAATGCCAAAAAAATTATCGGCGTGCAGCAGTGATGTTTTTTGAACGTTATGGTATCAAAAAATGTCATGCAACATTTCATAATTTAGAAAAGCGGCTTCGCGAGCACGGTGAATTGTGTAAAAAAACTCGCAATAAACCTAAAGCTGTCACTAATGAAAATAATAGTGCTAGTATTCTTGCTGCAATTACATTAAATCCTCATATTAGTCAACGTACACTTGCACAAACATCACATATTAGTCGTTCATCAATTCAACGAATTTTGAAACGGCAAAAGTATCTCCATATCACATGGTTTTATCACAAGAGCTTCCGATAGCAGATTACGATCACCGCGTAAGATTTTGTGAGTGGCTGCAGGGTGTTGTGAAAAATGACTTTTTGTGCAAAATACTTTTTTCCGATGAGGCCACTTTTATGAATTCAGGGCATGTAAATAGACATAATCTGCATTATTGGGCCGTGGAAAACCCAAATTGGATGCGATGTGTTCCCTTTCAACATCGATGATCTTTAAATGTTTGGTGTGGCCTAATAGGAGATTTTGTGATTGGACCTTATTTTTTTCAAGAAACTGTAACATCTGCAAGTTATTGTGATTTCTTAAAAAATCATTTGCCTGCGCTTTTGGAAGATGTGCCACTGCACGTTAGAAGAGAAATGTGGTTCCAACAAGACGGCGCTCCTCCACATTTTGCAATCATCACCAGGCAATTTTTGAACGAAAAATTTGGGAACAAATGGATAGGTCGTGGGGGACCTCGTCAATGGCCTCCTCGATCCTCCGATCTAACACCATTAGATTTTTTCTTATGGGGATATGTAAAGCACAAAGTTATGTTTGAACCACCGACGACAAAAGAGGATATGAAACAAAGAATACGTGACGCTTGCGCTTCAGTGACTCCCGAAATGTTAAAAAATGTTAGAACAACTTTGATGTTTCGAGTAAATAAATGTTTACAAGCCCGTGTTGGACATTTTGAACATTTAATTTAAAGTACATTTTATTTTTTCACGAATAAGCAAAGGACTCAAGCGCGTATGTACAATTCCATAACGCTATTTCCGAGCGCTTCAAGTACCTACAACTCGAAACTTCAAACTGTTATATCTCATCATGGAAGTATCTGACAAAAAAATGTTTTAGACAAAATTGACTTGTTTTTCCGGTAGAATCTAAATATGTAACATTTTATAGGGGTTCCATTTAAAATTACAAAGGTACCTCCCCCCCCCCCATTAAAGGGGAAGGGAGGCCACTTCACGTTTATGTAGTCAGAAAGGCCCTTCAGTTCCATGCAATTTGAGACTAAGAACTTTAAAATCGATGGCATAGTTTTCGAGATATTGAGCTGTTCAGAGTTATGTGGGCCACCCTGTATATGGAGTGCGTGAGGATCTCTCTCTCGTTTTCTCGAAAAGTTTGTAAATAAATGTAAATAAATAATGCAATTTAACCGATGTCCCATGTCAAAGCATAGATATAAAAAGATATAAAAAGGTATTTATATATTGCTTGATTGAAATAAAATTCTGTGGTTGATAACAAGACGGTAAAAAATGGTCTACCTTAATTACAATAAATTAGAATAAAATAGAAATATATTTTCCTTCTTAAAAGGTTTAATAGGTTGAACGTATGACAATAATTTTATACTTCTTCTAATGTTTTTACTGTTTTTAATTACAGCTACTCGTTTTTGTCATAAATGCATTGTCTATTGACAACTATCGAACCTGAAACTGAGCAAGGTATATTTTGGTAATAAATCAATACGCGACAAACACTATTAACTTGTTACTCGACACTTGATGGAGCTGGTTGTCATGGCTTCGAAACGTTCGGGTAACTTCGCACGTGGAAGCCTAAAGGCCCTTTAGGTTACTCAAGATAGTCCATAAAACACTCCGTGAAGCATCTCGCAAAGTTGTACGCTAACACGGTAATCACGTTCAGGAAATTATCGTGTCATGCGAGTTTGCGTTACATGAAACAAAGGACATACATAAAATATATTGGGTTGGCAAGAAAGTAATTTCGGTTTTCACTAACTGATGGCGTTATGTTTTGTTTGATTGGCTTCTGTTAACGTTGCGTTTGTTTCCTTTCTGACATTTCATAACTGCATCTTTTAGGTTACTTTTGAAGCAAATTACACGTAATTTTGATTAAAATTGTTAGTTCTGTGTCAATTTGAACATGGAGTGCAGAAACGAACATTATAGGCATATATTGCTTTTTTATTTCCGTAGAGGTAAAAAAGCTGCCGAGGCTCACAAAGATATATGCGAAGTTTACGGTGTAGATTGCTTAACAGAACGCACGTGCCAGAATTGGTTTAAAAAATTCCGTTCTGGAAATTTCTCACTTAAAGACGACCAACGTTCTGGTCGATCATCTGGAGTTGATGATGACCAAATGAAAGCCATTATTGAATCGGATCGTCATATAACTGTCCGAGAGATTGCAGACAGGTTAAATGTCTCGCATACAACCATAGAGTATCGTTTAAAAAGTCTCGGAATCGTTAAGAAGCTCGATATTTGGGTTCCACACGAGTTGAAAGAAATTCACTTAATGCAACGCATCAACATATGCGATATGCATCTCAAACGAAATGAAATCGACCCTTTTCTCAAGCGAATCATCACCGGTGATGAGAAATGGGTTGTTTACAATAACACAACTCGAAAACGATCATGGTCCAAGCGTGATGAACCAGCCCAAACCACACCGAAAGCTGAATTGCACCAAAAGAAGATCATGTTGTCAATTTGGTGGGATTACAAAGGTATTGTGTATTTTGAGCTGCTCCCAAGGAACCAAACCATCAATTCAGATGTTTATTGTCGACAACTAACAAAACTGGACATAGCAATCAAAGAAAAACGGCCAGAATTGGCAAATCGCAAAGGAATCGTGTTCCGCCATGATAACGCTAGGCCACACACATCTTTGGTAACACGTGAAAAGTTATTGGAGCTTGGTTGGGAAGTGATGTCACATCCACCATATAGCCCTGACATTGCACCATCAGATTATCATTTATTCCGAAGTTTACAAAACTCTTTGAATGGTAAAACATTCACTAATGATAATGATCTGAAATCGCACTTGGATCAGTTTTTCACCGAAAAGGATCAGAAGTTTTATGAGCGCGGAATTATGAAGCTACCAGAAAGATGGCAAAAGATCATACTACAAAATGGAAAATATTTTATTGATTAAAGTTCATTGCTTTGATAAAAAAATTGGATTTTATTTCATCTAAAAATACCGAAATTACTTTCTTGCCAACCCAATAGTTGGGTTCCATATACATATTACCATGCACTCTTCAGAAGAAAAAGCACAAAAATTATTTAACATTGATAAATTATATTTATACAGCAGACGTATCATCTTCGTTTTCTGAAATGTTCTGTTTACAATTTTTATAGATTATTAATGTTTTGTTTATGATTATTAGAAATTTTTAATATTTTGCATAGAATTCTTATAAATTGTATATGTTTCGCTTATAATTTGATTAAGATATTTTCGAATATAACATATGTAGTATAGTGACAATGATTTTATTTTGTTAAAGTAGAAAATCATATTTTGTTTGTTTTCATTAGATATGTACTTTCAACATTTTAGCGATGCATACAAAATGATACTCGTGACTTTTAAACATTGATACTCGTACTAATTAAATTGGTAATCACTTGCACGTATTTATTTATTAACATGTTGAAGACTTCTAGTGATTTTAAGGCAATCTCCATTATAAATACATTGTTGAAATGGCCATCTTTTATAGTTAAATAAATATAGACACTTTATTTTAGGAACACATTTAATCTTTGTACCTCATTGGTCTTTAAAACTATTGTCGTTATACAAAACTGTGCAACTGCTGTATGAAATATTTCAAACGAGGAAGTATGCCACCTACAGTGGCGTGGATAAAATTTTGTGACCTGGTGCAAGGATTCCATTATGCCAGCGCTGGGCCTGTAGCAAATATTACTGGGAGGCCCTAGCTTTTGTGTGATAATTAAATAAAACACAATGAATGATTTTCTTTTTTTAGCAAAAATATCTGTTAGCGATAGCCAGGGCTGTTCCACGGTTTTACAAGTTAAACATTTTCTGCTGCAAAAGTACCCCCACCATTTGCTTTTACGCATAATCCGACCCTGCCCTCCGGGGAAAAACGTGGAATTTGTTGGATCTTGGTTTGCGTTCAGGGCCCTCTTTCTCTTTGGGGCCCCGGGCATTTGTCCAAATTGCCCATACAGTACTACCAATGTACATACGCACATACATGTATGTATTGTTTTACGTGTAACATATTCAAAAATTATGGAAATCGAAAGTGTTCTATGTCCTTTTTGCTTGGGGAGGGGGGGCAGGGAGCCTTGCCACTGGGTTCGCCACTGGCCACCTAAATTACATATAAACTACTTGGGATAATGTTTTATGATGATATAGTAGCAAATTTTATTCTTTTTACCACGTTTTCATTAGCTCGCTTTTGCAATTTTGCAATTGATTTTAAACTAACATCCCGATGAGCTAGAGACTTGAAATTTTAAACGTAGCTCAGAACTGGATGACAATGCAATATTTTTAAAAAATGTTTAAAAAGCCTATGCGTTGTCACGTCGTTTTGCTAAATTTCCGAAAAGATCTTAACGCGCACTCTAGCGACACCGAGATTTTATAGGCCACGCTCGGCCGAACGATACGTGGTCCACTCGGGACAAAACAACGTACGCAGACTCAAGGTTTCGTCAAACAGTCCAAAAATTCGAGCGCCAGACACAGTGTGTCACGCGAAACAATCAGATTTCATCTTTACGTTACGCTAATCAAAATCCCGAGTCTACGACATGCTAGGTAAGCCCTGAATAGGTGACGAAAAGGGTGCAAGGTTCTACGCCGGGAGAACACGAGACATTCCCCACGGCGGGAAGGTTTCGCACAAGAAAGGAACAACGTGTTCGGCTAACAATTCGTTTATTGAACGATGATCTTATGCTGCCGACGAGATCGGCAGCGAGTACAGAGGTAGCCGGCGCGTCACCGTAAATATCGCGACAGATGGTAATTGCACGCGATATTTCTCTCGTATTGTATTCCTTCACGTAGAATCCGGCAGCGACTAGATCTTCGCGACGCGGAAGGTCTCGAAGACCTCTTTCCGACCGAACTCTGATGAAATACGAGACTTTCCTTCAACTTGCGTCATTCGAACTAAATTTTCGGACACAAATCGAGCACGCTACGGCCTCACACCATGGAACGAGTGCAGGTTGAATTGGATTAACGACGGCAGCGATCTAATCTCGAATCCGCAACTTCGCGTTTATACCGGTGTCATACAACCGATCCCCACTCCGCGCGACAGCACTCCCTACTCCAGTACGCGTTCCCACTCTGACTCATCCCCACTCCACCGACCCACTTCGTACCAAAGGAGTTCAGTGTCGTCAGAAGATATCCCAATGGATATCTCATTCCTCTCCTCCTTTTCCCCTTCCACTATCCCATTTCAGCACCATGCGCACACTCCAACGTCCCCCACTAAGACCGTAGACCACGGTGCCCGTGCCGTAGACTGGTCTGGTTATGAGGAAGAAGGTAAACTGTCTTTCCCTCGATTCCTCGATCTGGCGACACTGAAGGAGCTCAAGTGCGTTCAAGTTCCGTGCAGTGTTTACAAAGTTACTACGTATTATTATACTATAATGTTTGTTTACCAAGCGAAAGAACCGTTATACCGAGATTCTACGTCACCTTTATTTTTACCACGGCGTTTGTTACCACGTTTTTTACTACGACGCCTATCCAATTAAACCAAATTAATTCAAGTCCCAAAAATTTTAGTGTAATTTATTTTTTCTTAAGTGTTTCATTTAAATTGTTGCTGTTTTTACTTTTTTTACTGCGAAGGGAGCCGTCTGACTAAAGGTGGACCTGGGCTGCGTCCCATATTTACAACCCTCCCCATATTAGGCTACTTTTCTACCAATTTTAAAAACTTCATATACAGTGTGAATGTGTTAGAAAGAGACATTTGGAAAAACACGCTCAAAGAGGTATTTTGATTTTTTATTTTGGAAAAAGTATAATTTAAGTATATAAATTTTTAAGTATAATAAATATACAATATGAAACCTTTGCACTTCGTATTATTTTTCAATTTTTTTCCAACAATTTCCTACTACACTCCTCAAAAGAATTAAGGGATCACTTGTGCGAACCCGAAAAATTGGCCCCACTTTACGTGATCATAACTCCGTCAAAAATTGACGTATCGTTAAACAATGCTTTGAAAGACGACCTCAGGATTTTGCAAAATCCTGAGGCCAGATTTGAAATCAGCGTAAAAAAATCTACGGGAAATGATATATATTGTAGCAAAAATTTAAAAAATTTTCCGCCCGTAGTAACGGAAAAACCACATTTTCTTGACATTGTGAAAGTTTAACAAATTTTCTCAAGGTTAAAAAAGTTCGTACCATAATCACCCCATTTTTCCCATATTCTGTCAAGTTTCAGCTTTAATTTTTAAAAAATTTCATCGCTCTACCTCGTTTCTATCGAAAGTTCTTTGATTTTGAATCGAGTTTAGTCCAAATTTTTCACTGTGGGCGCGCGGCGCACATTTCACCATTTCGCGCTATTTCACCATTATCTCAAAACATAAAGACCACATTAAATATATCGTCGGATTCGTCTTGGCGTTAGCTATAATATTATTGAATAAGAAATATATAGTTATAAATAAATAATCAAGGTGACCACAATTTTTTATTAAAAAAAAATTCTTTAAATTCTTTGTATTAAGATTTATAGGAGACTTGCGTACTGATTACTTTTTGTAGGAAACATTTTTTTGTCACCCCACTGGAAATTTCTGAAAAATCGTGTGAATAATGATGAATAATTGAAAACTGACTATTCAGGCATTCAAACAAGAGTAATAAATAATTTTTGAATGAACGAAGTTTATTACATTTAATGAAATAACAAAAATGTGTTATTAGTGTCTTATTTAAAGAATCACAAATATTCAAATAAGATTAAGTATTATATTTTACAAAGTTACTGACTACAATCATAGACTACACTCACTACGATCATACGGATTTTCTGGTTGTGACTGTATTTATCTATTAATAAACAAAAATGTATACTATAATTCCTCTTGAAAAGGTAAAATACAGGTTTTAAATATGGAAAAACTGCTGTGATGCTATACTACGATGCTATTACTATGATCTCTCAAATACAAATGATTCAACTAAGCTAGCAAGAAGTTCGAATATTCATCAATGGTCGTATAATCTAAAAAATTCATAAGATTGGTCTGGGTTAGGTCTTTACAGTCTTAAGAGCTGCTGAGTGGTCGTCAATGCGTCTCGTGCAACGCGATTCGCCGCGGAATTGCGTGTTACATGACGATTTAAACCGTCATAATTTCCAAACCGGGACGAGTTGGGACGAGAACTTTACAGGATCTTTTAGAGGAGACATTGCTGAAAATGTTCCACTTTGTTAGAGACCCTGCATTTCCCTGCATTTTAACTTATCCCGTGTTAAAGGTGAAAAACTTTGACGATTTTCCTAAGTTGACTAAGGATTTTTTAAAATAATAAATTATGAACATTAACGTTTAGTTCCTGGAGCGTTCTCAACATAGATATACATTATTCATAAAAAAAATTTGGGCACTTAATCTTCAGTAGGTTTTCCAGGACATCGTTATGAAGAAACGGAATTTTTTCGGTGATAAATCGTATCTGAAAAAGTTTGATCTTTGAACGCTTATTGTGACTAGGGCTGTAACTTTTCCGAAGCTTCGAAGGATTCGAAGGAACGAAGGGAACTTCGAAGTTTCGAAGTCTTCGAAACGTATCAAGTTGTAACTTATGAGTTTCATACCATGTCACGATTTTTGATAAATAAAAATATTAACTCTTCACCGACGACCTTTCAATCTTCTAATAATTTACTACGGAGGTTTGAAATTCGATTCTTTGATTCTCATCGCCTTCGAAGTTCCGAAGTTTCTGAAATCGAAGCTTCGAAATCTTCGACCTTCGAAGGAAAGTTACAGCCCTAATTGTGACGATAGTTTTTAATAACTTGAATTAATATTATCGTTTTCGAATGTAATGGACATTTAAGAATCACTGTGCATTGGTTAAAAATTGATATGAGAACTTTTATCTTTTAGCTTATGAACAGCTAGCGCGTCGATCTGGCCCACTGTGCGGCGGTAGCGTATTCAGAGATGTCAGGCAGCCGCTGTACGTGGCGCGTTAATTTCTGCGAAGCACTAACTTCAAACACAGAATCGGCATAATCTGTGCTTCAATCTGACGTTCGGGTCATGGTATTACGATCATTTCTCGCCGAGATATAGCGAGTTAAAGGAAAAATGAAAATTGTGCATGTTTTAATGATATTTTCAAAAACACCGGGTACATCGAAATGTTAATGAAATTGAAAAAACAAAAGGAGTGCCTTGAAGAGAATGGAACGCTCCTTCTATTGCTTTTTTGCACAAGATTCTACGATAATTTTTTCGCTTTCTAGAGCCAGTTAAAGTTAAAAAAACCCATAAATACTGCAATGTTGAATAACTCGAGTAAAAAAAATCGCACAATATTCAACAACCACACAATTTACACAGGAAAGATATTCTGAAACTAGAGGTTTCAGGCTTTCAAACCATTGTTTAACGATATCGATACGGCAATTTTTGACGGAGTTATTATCACGTAAAGTGGGCGCAATTTTTCGGGTTTGCAGAAGTGATCACTTAATTCTTTTAAGGAGTGTATTTTAAGTGTTATATTCGTTTACTTCAAAGGACAGTTCCTTGACTGCTACTTGTTTTATACAATTTTGTTTACTAATTACATTAAATATAGCTCTCAAGCTTTGTTGTGATTTATATTTGAAGATCTTATATTTGTTTTTAACTTGTTTTTAAGAAATACGACATTAAATAAACAAAGGAAGAACCAAATACATATGAAAACCCGTTTTATTTACATTTTTCTTTCTCCGATGTCGCGTCACACTCGACAAAGGTGTGCAAACGGTTTGAAAGTTAAAGGTTTAAATGTTGAGTCGATAAATGCGTTATTATCGAAATCACTTTTTTCGAACCGGTTGCCACGATATCTCAAGTTCTAGTTGACCAATTTACCTGAAATTCTCAGAGGATCTTTAACACATACCCTGTTACTGCACGAATACAAATGTTTAAAATGCGTTAATTTTCTCTTTCCTTTTTATCATGCAAAAGGTCAAGGAATATCAAAATAATCGTTCATTAATCTCAAAAACTCACCACTTTGCAAATGAACAAGGTTTTCAATTTCTCTTCGTTCGGGCCACATTACATTCAAATTGATTCATAAACAACTTCATTCTTTTCTTTCCGTTTATTAGTAATTGTGAATATATAGGTAATTTTGATTATTTCCACTTGAAAAGATCACACATGTGCTTCGAATAGTAATAAATGGACTGAGGATCTTTATGCAAAATAAAAATTTTCTGCGTTGATCGTGGTAAGCTGTAGTTAAATAGAAATTCATTTTACCCCTTAATAGTCTCTTTACGTTGAAAACAACATAATTTTTATATTTTTTATATCTATCACTGTTTCATATTTCACCCAGTCAATTTCTTCATAAATGCATGAAGATCCGCAGTCTAGCAATAAATATGTGTGCATACTCCGAATACAAAATGTTCGATAGTTTCACTGAAAAAAATTCCTAAACTCGTGCAGAAGCGGTGTGGAAAATCGGTATACCCTGTTAAATGAGGCACCGTGTATATGGCTCAGCGAACGGCAGGTTTCGATATTCAATTCGGCTGATATCCCATGAGCATGCACCGAATCAATTCATCGATCACGAAGCAATTCCATATCATGCTTTCATACGGGAATAACGAGTTTCTTACGTGCAAGGAGGATAGATTGGTGATCAGGCTAATCGGGCGTGTGTAAGGGGCCAGACAATCTCGAAGTCAGGAGGACATGAAATCGCTGAAAATTTATAAACTGTCCACCGGCGTGCGCTCGTTATCTTATCGAAATCTGGGGGTAGCGCTCCAGAGGGGAACGCTGCCAATTTTGTTGGTCGTTTACGTGAGATGGAATGTTCGGATCGTATCTAGGATCTCTCCTAGCGATTCGAGCTGTTATCGTGGGGATCGTATCGCTAAGTAAGTGCAGGTGTCTAATTGGAACAGGTGCAACGAAGTACACAGAAATACTTCTCGGTCCGCTTACTCTGGCTTCCTCGCTGGTCTCCGTCATTCCGACGTTTTATCCTGTGGCCTGGTACACACCGGAACAATCTACGTTCTTGTGCAGTCCACGCCGTAATGCGACATTAACTCTGTTACCTGGTTCTCTTAGCCAACGATCATTTCCCGTCCTTCTCCTACCGCTTCCTCCCCTGTTCTCCCTTCCTCCTTTGTTTCCGCTGCCCCCCCGCGCCACTTAGCTTAACGATGTATTAATAGACAAATCAGGTGGAATTTGTCGGAATCCTGGTCGATGCCGCGACAAAACCTAAGATACCCCGCCGCTCAGCTGACTCTCGAGCAGCCCCGCGAACACGGCTTGCCGAAACGACAAAGGCTGGCGAATTTATGATAGTCTAGTCTTATCGAGCGAGGAGCCATTATCGTGATAAGGAAAGGAACACCGGCAACTAATGCACGCCAGCTCTGATTGGCCTGGCGTCAAGTCAAAAAGTTGTCCGCGAACATCGACCGATGGACGATCACGCTAGAAGTACCGATCGATCTGCATAGAGGTAGTTACCAGCATCTAGACGAGACATCTACACTCTGCGACAAAAAGATAGCAGATTATACAGATAAATATGATTTTTTAGCTCTTCAAGTAGTATATTACATTAAAAATATGTTTCTTCTATCGATCGTATTTGCTGTTGATAAATGTTAAATGCTTTCTACTTTGAAATGCTTTCAAATGTTTACTACTAATTATGAAGCAATTTTGCTAATTATCAAACAAAATCAACGTTTCGATCCTAGTTTGGATCCTTTTCAAGATTTATTTGAATCGCGTTTGCTATGGGGAAAATAAATTTATAATAATTGTGTGGCACGTGTGTTACGTGCGTCGGATATGCTTGTTGTCAAGACACTGATATATTTATTATATAAACAATGTATATTACATTGTTTGTGACCTGCAACTGGGCAATAAGAATAAAAAGATTATTTCAATACGATTCTATACATTTATTACGGGAAGAAACAATTTTATTGGAAAATATGTAACATTAAACGAAAAATCGGTGCATCAAAAAGAGAGCACACACTTCTTAAAATAACGAAATAATAAAGTATATGTATAAAAAAATAATTTCTTAATATTTTGTAACTCCGCCTTTTGTTTGTATAACTTGGAATAAACGTTTCGTTATAGATTTATGTAATTTTTTTAACCACGTTTCTGCTTAACAATACCCAGTTTCGTTCAATGCAGGTTTTTAATTCGTCGAGGGTTTGAAATTGTCTTCCACCGGCATATTAAGTCAGGAGACCTGGCTGGCCACTCCTAAATTTGAATATTTTTCCGTGTAAAATATTCTTTTACAATCTTTGCGGTATGAACACATGCATTATCTTGCTGATAAATAAAGTCTGTGCTCGCAATTTTTTAAGCGTATCTCTTCAATTGTTCGTCGATTAAACCAATGTACTTCCATAGTACCCAATTCCCGCCCACACCATTACTCCACCACCACCAAATTGTCGATTGCATGAAATTTTTTGTTCTTTACGTTCTAACGTAAATCTCTTCTCATCACTAAAGATAACTTTTCGCCATTTTACCACGTTTTTATTAGCTCGCTTTCTTGTCTGTCTGTCTGTTTGTTCGGTACTTTGCAATTGATTTTAAACTAACTTCCCGATGAGCTAGAGACTTGAAATTTTAAACATAGCTCAGAACTGGATGACAATGCAATATTTAAATTTTTTTTTTAAAAAAGCCTATGCGTTTAGGAAATATAAATTATTAATAAATTGGACCGTTGCACCCCTCTCCCCGCCCACCCCCGTTGCGTGACGTATACGTCTTCGCGTTCAGCGTCCCCACTCTACTTCGTGTTCACACTCTAACTCATCCCCACTCCACTGACCCGCTTCGCACCGAAGAAGCTCAATGTGCCTCAAAGTTACTACGTATTATTATACTATAATGTTTGTTTTGTTTACCAAGCGAAAGGACAGTTACACCGAGATACTCCGTCGAACCTTTATCTTTGACATTTTACCACGGCGTTTGTTTTCGATATGACGCGTCGCAATACCGTCTGAAATTGACTACATGTCTCTGTTATAATCTCATCAAAATGTTCAAAATCGATTGTAAAATTTCACACAAACAAGACAAAAAAGCAGAAAATAAGTATTTAAATAAAAATAAATTTTTAAAAAATACCACTTTTTCAAAACGGACTAAAAAGTATAAAATAAATTTTTAAAAAACACCACGTTTAAAAAACGGACTAAAAAGTATAAAATAATTTTTTGTAGCTCCATACACAGATTCCTAAGCCCGTACAGGCAGTTCTGAAAATTTGTGATTGTGAATTTTGAATAGCTATGAAAATACTTGTAAGATTTAAAACAAAAAACGTGGGGCGCTAGATAATACATAGTAAGGAGTGTAGAGAGTAGCTACCGTTGAGAAAAAAGTTCATATCAATTGCAGTGCAATAAAATTGTCAGTGATTTAGATGTTCATGCATCAATTATCTATTGCATGCGCCCCACGTTTTTCGTTTTAAATCTTACAAGTATTTTCATAGCTATTAAAAATTCACAGTCACAAATTTTCAGAACTGTCTGTACGGGCTTAGGAATCTGTGTATGGGGCTAGAAAAAATTATTTTATACTTTTCAGTCCGTTTTTTAAACGTGGTGTTTTTTAAAAATTTATTTTATACTTTTTAGTCCGTTTTAAAAACGTGGTATTTTTTAAAAATTTATTTTTATTTTAATAATTATTTTTTAACTCTCACTTTAGATCGGAATCGGATACTATTCTTTTGTGGCCGCGTCGAGCGCGTTGGACGTAAAAAAGGACAGCATGTAAACACGGACCGCGCGGCTGAAAGCGCAACAAAAAATAGTGTATCGGTGAAACAATATTGCTGCAATAATGAAACTTCTTGTTCTTTGCTTATTTTTAATGAAATTTTATTGATATATTTGCGATATTTTTCTGATTCAAACGACACCGAACAATTTCACCCATATTTACTGTACATACGAAGCAAGTTTATAATTTATCATATATTATTGTATATGCTATACGAGATACAGCTCGTTGGAGGATTTTAAACTACACATTTTCATCAGAAAAATGTGAAAAATATCTTGAGGAAGGTTGTACAAGCAGTTGAAATTATATCGTGTTGAGTGTCATTTTAATCAGAAAAATCCCTATCATTTAAGTAGTTTATCGCATTTTATTAGAGATGCTAAACATCTAATAATTTCCAATTGCTCTTCAGTGTCGTAGTTTAATAGAGTATCTTCTGACGCAATTCGATATATCAGACGTTGCAAAGAATCTTAAGTCTTTTCCAGCAGACGACGCTCGCGCGCGAACACTCGCACACCGCTAGAGTACACTCACACACTGCTAGACCACGTATACGTACGCGAGGATTGCAAGGGTCCGGCATTCCACTTCTGATTTCTCGATAATGCAAAGACGGGGTTTTGCAGTAGTCAAAATCGCTAGATGAAAGATCAATCTAGGGCGCTGTTTGCCTCAAAACTGCTTTTACGTTTCCGAGCAATAGTTCTGCAAATATTCGGCTGCATGTTGCCCGTCGGAGAGGCTACTACGCTACTACGAGGCTGCAGCGCCATCTGACGGGCAACATGTGACGGGCAACATGCAGCCGAATATTTGCAAAACTATTGCTCGGAAACGTAAAAGGAGTTTTGAGGCAAACAGCGCCCTAGATTGATCTTTCATCTAGCGATTTTGACTACTGCAAAACCCCGTCTTTGCATTACCGAAAAATCAGAAGTGGAATGCCGGACCCTTGCAATCCTCGTGTGTGAGTGTACCACACCTTCACGCGTCTGCTATAAGGGGCCCTTAATCCAAACTGCATCGTAGGAACACTCAAGCACGGTGGTGGTTGTGTAATGACGCACAGTCGTACCAACGGGGAAAAAAATCAATTTTTCGAATGTTAAGTAGATAGATTTTTCATTGCAATTTCGTTTACTAGATAGTTCGAGTATTTAAACTAATACAAATTTTTTATAAATATCACTTATTTCTAGGAATGATATGACATGAAAGTTTGGTAACAGGAAACCTGCGATTTTGGCTTATAAATGCGTCTACATATAAACGCAGCCACAAGAATCTAAAACATTAAAACACTTGAACAATATTATAATTTGATTATGTTTATAATAGATGATTTATTTAACGTAGGTTCAATTAATTTAAGTGTCATTTATTTATCTAAAACACAAATTGAAAAAGAAGTATTTTGAATAGTAGAATTAAAGTTTAATTTGACATAACTTGTTAGCGCCAAAAAGCGCCAAGATAAAACTTGTTGCAAATTATGCAACACACTTTAAAGTACATATCAACCAAGTTTCAGCTGCGAACTCCTGCGAACTTGACACTGAAACTATTTTTATATAACTATAGTCAGTCACATGACTATCTTTAAAACAGAATAACCTTTTTAAACTTTCATCAAATGACCTGATTTTTTGTGATCAATTAGAAGCTTTTGTTTACCAAATAACGTGCAAAAACTTTTGGAAAAAATAGCAATAACATAAAAAAAGGAATTTACAAAATTTTTTTATTTGTCGCCGTAAAGAAAATTTAAAATATATGTTTAGTAGATCAATGTTAGTTACATATATACTGAAAATTTCATCGAAATCGATTAACATACACACGTATAAGCGGTATAAGCGGTTAGAAGTGGTGAAAATCTTGGTATTTACAGCTCCTGGTCAGTTCCTGCTCAAAATCCACAGATTCGTACATCTTTCGATGCGTATCGTTCTTTCCACCGTCAACCGATTTCGATGAAATATTCAGCACATGTTTAACTAACATAGATCTACAGAAGGCATATTTTGAATTTCCACACACACACATACACACATTACGGATCCAATTAAAAAACTTTTAAAAAGCATTTACATTAGACGTGTATTTTAATAAATTTTAAATGTGTGTGGGTCACAATTGAGAATTTGTTATTACACAGTTTTTTATTACGCAATGCAAATTTTTCTATTACTCAAATTTTTATTATTCGAGAATGCGCAGTGCCGGCACAATAACAGTTAAAATATGCTAAAATAAATGATAAATTAAGTAAATCGGACGTACGTATTTGGTTGATTACGAATATGATAGTGAAAATTGGCGCAAATAAAAATTATAGTTTTTTTATTTACTTCCGTAAATAATGGGAATTTTGAAAAATACTTCACATAAAGTTGTAGACCTCATCAAAATACACATTTTATGTCCTATTGATTTTTGTCATAAAGATAATACTTCCTGAGAAAAATGAGAGGTCCGGATTAGGTCTGGGTTATTTACGGAAGTAAATAAAAAAACGCCAATTGCGCCAAATTTCACTATCATATTCGTAATCAGCACGTCAAAATACGTAAGAATGCAGAGTATAAAAATAATTGGAGGTATGGGCTTTTCGGAAGTTTATCTAATAAAGAATGTGCGTAATGCAAAGATTTTCAATTAGCCTATTTTAGTTAATAATTAATACAATTTTTTATTTTTAATTGTTGCCACATAACCGTTGTACCTGTGGCATGCTTTCTACAAATTTTCAAGCAGATTTGTTGGGTAGTTTGGTTTTTAAAGATTTTTTTCCGCTTTTTGGCCATTTCGCACCACTGTGTGACGTGGGCATCGTTCTCGCGGAACGGTTCAGGACCAATTCGAAAAATTAATGACATTATGGAAAGGATTCAATAGCTGAACATTATGAAGGAAGCCATGCACGTGAAAATATGGGAGACAATTTCATCTTCCAGCAGGATAATGATGCCAAACATACCTCTAAAATCATGAAGCAGTTCTTTCTGGAAGCAAATTGTTTTACCGATTGAAAACTTGTGGAACATTCTTAAAAGGAACGTACATAAATATAAATCTAAAAATTTAAAAACCTTTACACTGTCATTGAAACAGAGTGGAACAACAGTTCAACAGAACGATGTGTAAAGCTAATTGATTCAATGCCACAAAGATGTGCTGCAGTCATTAAAAATAGAGGTTACCCCACAAAACATTAACTTTTGACGGAATTATTGTTACTTACATTAACATAAATACCTTTTTCATAGATAAGTCTTGAATTAATGTCCACAGCAAATACAGCATTGAAAGTTTCATGCGCATTCTACCAAACACATTTTGTAAGAGTCTAGGTTGTTCGTAGATAGAGTGCGAATATACAGGGTGTTTCGTCTAAAACAGGACACCTAAATATCTCATCTATCTCTGAAAATACAAAAAATGTTTCTAACGTAGTCTAAATGGTTTCAAAAGACGAATCACATGGAAGAATCGTTATTTATAAATTGTAATTTTTTCATCGTTTTTCAAGGTCACTCGTATTTTTTTACATATATACACACATTTTTTGTTGTTGTTTATAGCAAATATTATTGTGGATTCATCCATGTTTAATAGCACGACCTTGAAATGACCGTGAACTCTAAAATTTGCTAATTAATGCAGAACTTACTTTCAGCGACATTTAATTTATTTGCGCGTTATTAGTACCTGGTATTTACAATTTTTAAGTAGCATTATTTATATGTAAGTATAATAGAAGTATAAGTATAATAGATAATTATAAACACATAAAAATAATAGATAATGATAAATAAATAAAAATAAATACATATAAGTATAATAGAAAATATAGATATTAAAAAAAACAACTGTTTCCCTTAAATTATTCAGTTACATTATATTACAGTTACAGGTGCAGTTGCATTACTAATTATCAGAATCTGAATCTAATAATTCGTATAATACATTCATTTTACTGCGGAAAAATTTACACACGTTAATTTACAAACGTGTTTTTAAAATATATAAAAAGTAGATTAATTTTTTTTGTTAATAACTTTTTTTATAAACAATGACCAACGAGTAACACCATTACAACATTATTCGGTGTGCTGACCTGGACAACATACTAAAAAATCGGCGTGATCGGAGGGTGTTACCTTTTCATAAATAATTATCAATGATTATTAGAACATTAATTTTTATTTATTTAATCATATCTGTAATTTATGTAATATAAACATTCTTTTATTTATTCAACAACCGTAATCAAATCTCATATAACTACAAGAGGATATCCACGTACTCGGCTGCTGCGGTTCTTGCTACATATTTTGTTAAATAACTTTGATGATTGCCGGAAATTGCAGATGAGACTTATATAATATCAAAATATACTATGTTAGGAATAGACACAACCAAAATCACCGATATGTTTTGATATGTTTTTTTATCCTCTGGTAAAAATTAGGGAAACCTATAAAATTTTATTGTTTCATTTCAGGTCAATTATTATGTTGCATATAAGTATTACAAAATTTTTAAAGTTGAATTACAATTAGCCAACCCTTAGCCATTATTTCTTTAAAAAATTATTTCCTAGAAACGTCTTTTATTCATATCACAACGTAAACAAGTTACGCTAAGAATTGATGAATGAAAATTTGCTAAGCATTGATGTACTATTTGATCTTCCTAGTATTCGCTTACAAAATTCACTGCAACTAATTTCCTACTACATTTTTAAAATTTTTGTTTTCAAATAATGATTATTTGGACATTTTAACATAGTATGAACATAGTTTTGAATCCATATAAAGATGTGACTTTTTCGATTTTTGTCCATGGTTTGCGACACTGTGTCGTGGGCTACTCTTAATAATCCGTACCCTTTAATATCTCCCATAAAAAAAGTTAAGTGGGGTGAGATCGGGTGAACGAGCCGGCCATGATACAGGTCCATTGCGTCCAATCCAACGATTTGGGAACTTTTCGTTGAGGACACGTGTTGCAATATGGGAAAAGTGTGCTGGACACCCATCGTGTTGATACCATCATACTAGACGGTCCCTAAATGGTACATCTTCTAATAAACCTGGTAGAATATGTTCTAAAAATTTAGCATACTTCTGCCCAGTATGCGTACCGTTGATAAAATACGGCCCAATTATCCTATTATTTAGAATACCACACACCAGACATTTATGGTCCATGTTCTCTGCTTATCGAGTTGTCTAAATCATCGTGGATTTTCAACCGACCAATAATGCATGTTCTCGAGGTTCACCTGACCATGATTTGTAAAGGATGCTTCATCCGTAAACAATACTGTTTGGAAAAACATTTCATCACTTTCATATTTCCGTATACCCCATTGAGAAAAGTGTACGCGGTTTTCAAAGTTATGGAGCTCTTGGTGAAGAGATAAAAGGAAAGGATGAAATTTTTGTGAATGAAGAATCCGGAATATGCTTGTCACACTAATACCGGTTTCACGTCCAAGTTGCCTTATACTAACATGCGAGTTTTGATTAACTTTAGCGATGATATTGTTCACATTTGCTTCATGAGTCTTACGTCTCACATGTTTCTGTTTACACTACCAGTCTCACAAAATGTTTTAACAATACTTGAGTATGCGGAACATGATGGGCAAGAACGTTCTGGAAATCTGTTTTTGTAAATTCGTAAATTAAAACCATTTGAATTTTCTCCTGTTCCGAATAACGTATTATGGATCGCTTATCGATACACTGATAAATCTAGCAGTGAGCAAACTCTTAAATACATATCTCTCTCGCTCTCTGTGTACACAGAGGAATGATACAATCTGTCTATTTGCAAGTTCAAGTTCATGGTCGAATTTCTGTTACCGTTGAAATCTGATATGTCGCTGAAAGTAAGTTCTGCATTAACTAGCAAATTTTAGAGTTCACGGTCATTTCGAGGTCGTGCTATTAAACATGGATAAATGCACAATAATGTTTGCTATAAAATGCAATAACAAAAAATGTGTGTATATATGTAAAAAGACACGAGTGATCTTGAATAAACGATTAAAAAATTACAATTTATAAAAAACGATTCTTCAATCGGATTCGTTTTTTGGAACCATTTAGATTACGTTAGAAACATTTTTTGTATTTTCACAGATAGAGGAGATATTTAGGTGTCCTGTTTTAGACGAAACACCCTGTATGTGTAAATGTTAAGAACAATTGGGAATTGTTCGACTTG
Source organism: Lasioglossum pauxillum (assembly GCA_933228785.1). Lineage (NCBI taxonomy): Eukaryota > Metazoa > Arthropoda > Insecta > Hymenoptera > Halictidae > Lasioglossum > Lasioglossum pauxillum. The sequence continues at coordinate 32,681,807 of OW121703.1, forward strand.
CAATACCTCTAATAAAATGCGATAATCTACTGAGAAGATAATCGTCTTAAACTTTTGTCCGCTACTGTATCTATCGAGCTGAGTATTTTCGTGACCACTGCGCCGGTAATTTCGATGTACAATTTTTCGATAGTATTTCCACAGTCGCGCCAGTATTCTAGTACCGCAGGAATTAATGCCTTTTTTGTGGCTATGCATTGTGACAATACTTTTATAGAATCATATAATCAGGGGTTCTTGTTAAATGTTTTTAACCCTCGGATGGCGGACTTTTTTTCGTAAATATAAAGTTGATGTGGATTATAACCATTCACAGCTAATTTTTTCAACATATTTTTGATGATATTTGTTGGAGCAGCCATTATTTTTTTCTCCGGGGTGTGCGGGCTCAGGTACTTATTGAATATAAATTGAATAAATACAATTTATTCGTTATTCATGAATGATGAATAAACAAATTGGCATTATTGTTATTATTTTATTCGTTTATTCTGAATAACGTTTGCCCAATACTGATTATATTTGGCTTGTGTCAGTTGCTTTTGTGGGTCCATCGATACGGTTTCCTCGCTTCTGTGCGATTAGTTTAATGAAATAATTGTAGACCAATTTTGAAAATTCGTTAAGAATTTCTAGTTTTTAATTTGGCGAATAATTGACGAATTTAGAATAACAACGAAGCATTGATCTTAGCAGTTGCGGGAAGACACGACAGATTTTTAAAAATTAATTTTTTAAGGAAATTGTTTAACTAACAGATCGGGTAGTTAAGAATTTTGGAATTTTAGCATTGAAAATTATGCTATAATCAAGCAATTGGGAAGACCACCACAGTTTTCGTAAACTTAGAAACGGGTGGTTTCGAGAGCAGCGGTCTGTGTATCGACTAATGGCCGAGGTATTGACTAGTAGTTGGTACGCCGAGAAAGTAGTACCAGCCGGTGTTAGGGCGGGCACAGTCGAGACTAATAATGAGACTGTGGATTCCTATACGAAAGGAAAATTGATTGTATGAGTTAGGAAAAATAGGGATTAAATAGAAATATATTTTTTTTTAATAATTTGCACAAATATCAAAGCAATTCAACAATATTCTTACATGATTTGCAATTTATTAAAACTATTAAGGGAAGGAATACATTTTTATTTAAGGCATGTTTCTTACAGTTGAGGTAGAAAACTTCCATATTTTCCACAATATTTAAATAATATCTAAATAATAATATTAAAATAATATCTTAATAATTAAATTAAAATAATGATATTTAAATAGAACGTATCAAAAAGTGCCATAACTTTTTCTATCGCTGCTTTCCGGTACTCTATTAGTAAAACAATTGAAATTTATAATTTGTTTAGATTGTTTCTTTCGACTTTGTTATAACTATGACAAAACAGTTTAATTTTACACGAAAAGCAATTAAGAAGTTAGGCTTGGGTACCATAGTCTTTTTTTCCGCATAATTAGACTGCGGAGATTTCTGTAAAATAAAAGTTTTGTGTATTATTTACATCAGGCATGGGCAAAAATAGCACGCGAGCTAGGGAATTCAAGGAATACCCCCACTTTTCCCGGCCGCGCGTCTCAATCCCCTTGGCAGCCGTAGTTGCACCGAGCACGAGGGCCGCCACGGGGAGCGAGACGCGCGGCCGGGAGAAGTGGGGGTATTCCACGGGTATTCCTTGAATTCCCTAGCTCGCGTGCTATTTTTGCCCATGCCTGATTTACATGATATAGAGGCTAAGTAAAAATTTATTTTACTCAATAATAATTTTAATATGTTGAAAATAATATATCGACTTTCTTGAATTCTTTTAATCTTTTTATTGTTTTAAATTGCACCTACTCATTGTTGTTATGAATGCATAAATCCAGAGTCTATTCATAACAGAATCAAATTAGGTATCCGCGTATCCCGTGGAACGCCCGTTCTAATGGTAAGCGCCCCTGGCGGCAACTCATGTCGGGCGAAGATATTTTGCTTTCTGGTTCGAAAAAAACGTCGACCACGCAAACTTGAAAGGGTGGTTCCTCAAGATAAAAGTCTGCTCTATCGCGTGGTATAGTTCGATTTTTCGCTGGACCCTTATTTTTTTAGATAAATTCAAAAATATCCGCAAAAATTGGTGCAAAAGTGGTGTCTCTCCGTCTTTAATGATTGAATCATAATGTATTAATATTGGATATCACTGTACTCGGGAAAGTCTACAGAATCTTTTGCTGTAAAGAACAATTTAATATCTTTTATAATAACATCACAACATTTGTTCAAAGTTGAAAAATATGTCTTTTTTAAAACTCACTTTTCTCAAAAACTGTACGTGTAGGAGAAAAATTAAGGGCAGATTTGGAATCAGCACGAAAAACTCTATAAGAATCGTATAGTGGGAATCGAAATACTTTTTGGCTGATGAACAGTGTAATTTTTATAATTCATAAATAATGAACCACTTTTAATGGGCTTAACCATTCGAATATGTTTTCCATCTAGTGCTCCGATACAATTTGGAAAGTTAGCATTATTTGTAAAGCCTTCACTGATTTCCAGTCATTTTTCTGATGTAGGCTGCGCCATACATGCTGTTTTTAATGTATCCCAAATTACTCGACATACTTGTCGAACGACGTTAGATATTGTAGATATACCCAACCTGTAGGTATAATGTAGATCCGTAAATGTGTTACCTGTAGCAAAATATATGAAAATGAATGTATTGTTCTACTTAGTTTTTAAAAGAAATGTTACTGAATTTACAAATTCGCCATTATTTTAGTGAATCAAATACAGAGTCGATGGAAGACTGCAAAAGACGCTTATATGAAAAGCAAAAGAATGCAGCAGATTCAACTGTGTGGATCTGGATTTACAAAACGTGTTAAATACTTACACATATTACGACCAAATGCAGTTCGATCGCACGAAAGAGAGACAGAATCAAATCTAGATGTAGATTCGCAAGACGACAATATACAACAGGAGGAAGAGACATCTGATCGACACAGATCAGACGATCAAGCTGTTCCTACACCTCGAAAGAAAGCTAGCAGAATGACTGCTTTTGAGGATAATCTAATAAAATTATTAACTGAGAATAATAACGATAGTGACGACGATAAAGCATTTTTAATGTCATTGTTACCAACCCTTAAAAATTTCAATTCAGACCAAAAGTTGCAATTTCGATTAGAAGCTTTGCAATTATTAATGCGGATTAAAAATCAAAATTATTTACAAAGCTCGGCTCCTGTTTCCAGCTTTCCTGTTTCCTATCCGTACCATAATTTGCCTCTACACAGCAATCACCCGCAAACCAGTTCCCCTTATCAAAATCCACAGTTCCAAAACCAAGCATCAAGTCATGAAAATCCTCAAAATAGTTTACATGGTACACCAGCCAGTACCCCCTCATTAATATCTCGAAAAGAAACCGTTTCTTCTTTGGAAACGAATTGTAATTAACATTCTACTAATATAATCGATATGGTGCTATACTAATATAATAGATGTTTACTGCAATCCGACTTGTGTTTTCCACTTACCTTAAAGTTACAGCAAGACGTTCCGTTGGAGATATAGGAATTCTATAGAAATTAGAAACTTGTAATTGCGTTCCAATTTTTCCAATTAATTCTTTAAATGATCGTTTAGACATACGAAAATAATTAAAAAATTTGTCTTCGTTGTTACGTAAATCTACGTATAACGAGACAAACGCGCCTTTTAAACTCCGCTTAGCGATAAGCGGATGTACCCAGTATCGCTTTTTCGTTAGAATTTCTTTTTTCTTTTTTTTATTTATATAATGAACAGCAACAACATTAAGCAGTAATTCTGCCATACTTGAATAATATTGCAGGCTATATACTATCGATTGAAGCTGCATTTGGACTGCGGACGCGTCGGCTACCGCGCTTCCCCTCCGTTTCACCAGTACAGTTACTTTTACCTGAAGACTTACGCTTGTTAGTTCCGCCGCCCGCTCCTGTGAGCTGGGTTTTGGGCCTTACTCTTTCTCCCTGCAGAAAATAACACTGCGGGGGTTCCTTCAACACCCGCAAGGTGGATATCATTCCCGCTAGAGAAAACCTTAGCGCACCCACATAAAGTACCCCACGGAAGATGCAAAAAACGGAATACGGCTTCCAATACAAGCCCTGCTTTTGGAAGTCTCCCCGAGTACATAGTGGTATTACTGGACATTGGTGCGTGTCTCTAGTCTCTAGCACATTGGAAAACATACTACTACTTCCCTGCCACGTTCAACATCGTCGGAATGATCAACAACATGCCGCCATTCAAGAAGAGAAACTCTGTCTGTAACTCCGCTTTCGTTATTCACTCATTAATCAACATTTAGAGTCTATACACCTTATTTTGTCAACACTTAGAAGCATCCCCTTTCGTTTTAGAATTAACTCTTTCCTTATTTACTTTTCTTTTTCTTTGTACGTTATATTTAATATTAATAAAGTATATTTATCTTGGAACCTGCGTCTACGTTCAATGAATACCACGTTTCGGTTCTCCACTGCGATATCACGAATACCACGAAGGGAACAGGTTGCCGCTCATCTGTTCTCAGCCTAAGTTACAGGCTCTCCCAAAAGGAAGTCATAGCACGTAACAACCACGTATTTAAAACGGACTAAAAAGGTATAAAATTTTAAAAACGGACTAAAAAGTATAAAATAATTTTTTTTGGCCCCATACAGATTCCTAACCCCGTACAGACAGTCCTGAAAATTTGTGATTGTGAATTTTTAATAGCTATGAAAATACTTGTAAGATTTAAAACAAAAAACAAAGATAAAGGTTCGACGGAGAATGTCGGTGTAACAGTTTTTTCGCTTGGTAAACAAACATTGTTATAGTATAAATAATACGTAGTAACTTTGTAAACACCGCACGGAGCTCAAACGCACACTGATGCACACTGAGCTCCTTCGGTGCGAAGCGGGTCAGAGGAGTGGGGATGAGCCAGAGTGGGAGCACGCAGTAGAATGGGGACGCTGACTGCGAAGACGTACTACGTCACGCGGCGGCGGGGTGCAAAGGTTCAAATTATTAATAATTTATATCTCCTAAACGCATAGGCTTTTTAAAAAATTTCTTTTTAAATATTGCATTGTCATCCAGTTCTGAGCTATGTTTACAATTTCAAGCCTCTAGCTCATCAGGAAGTTAGTTTAAAATCAATTGCAAAATTTGTACCGAACAAACAGCAGACAAACAAGAAAGCGAGCTAATAAAAACGTGGTAATAAAAAGAATTGAAAGAAGATATTACCTAAACTAAGATGCACGGTAATGACACACTGGCAATGCGGAGGTCTTGGAGCAACCATATCACTGCCTAATAGATTTTACACCGAACTCGCGGAATCTATACGGTTAAACTTTGATTCGAAGGGGAACTTTAGCCCGATCTCACTGGTAGTTGACTTCCGAGATGCAGCACGATCTGACACGATTCGTGATTACGACAGTACTAGCCCACGAGAGTAGAAATGCAAGGGCTTTTATATATCCATGCAATGACGTGTGGTACTTGCCAGTACCCTTCAAGTGAACATTCGTATTTTGTCGACGACCAGTTGGTCGTGTGTATGTTTTGTTGGAAATTCGCCTTAAGATCGCACACCCTTGCGCCATCTACTAGCGCATCAATGTATCACCATTCTTCATAACCTTATTGTACGCGTTGTCGTTCGCATAACCACACGCATCATTGTTCTTTCTATTAAAGCAGTATTATTCAGTAAAAGTGTCGTTATCCACCTGCTAATCTTCCACAGGTTATGGGCCCAGGCTCAATTTCAACTGCGCTAAAAGTGAAAGTGGAAATATAAATCGTGTGGACTGAAAAAGGAAAAATTCAAATCGTGGAAAACGCTCTCCACGCCACGTGCTCGCGTCGAGAAAGAAATGCGAGAAACGAAAGTTTTTTTTGTTATACACGAACCGACAACAAATAATTAATCGCTCGAAGAAAATTCGAGCATATTTTTTGTTCTTTTTTTTCTCGGTTTATATAAAACAAAAATGAGTCAACTAACGATTAAAATTCCACCTCTTCAGAAAGAAAATTACGACACTTGGAAGATCCACATGAAGGCATTGCTCGTGAAGAACGACGCGTGGGGATTCGTTAACGGAACTAAACAGAAACCGACTGCCACAATTGACAACGCAGCCGTTGTCACAGCTTGGGAAATCGCTGATGAGAAGGCTATGTCTGACATTATTCTCGCAATAAGCCCAGAAGAATTGAAACACGTAAGTAGATGTACCACGTCCAGAGAAGTTTGGCAAAAATTAAAAACTATTTACGAGTCGGAAGGGCCTACGCGAAAAGCAATGCTGCTAGAGGAATTGATTCACCACAAGATGGAAGAATCTCAGGACATGAGAGATCACGTATCAAACTTCTTCGACACCGTAAATAAACTCGAAGCCATGCAGATACAAATTCCCCAAGAGATGACAGTCATTCTCTTACTTTCTAGCATTCCAAAATCCTACGAATCATTGAGAGTGGCCATCAAGTCACGACAAGAACTACCTACCCCTGAAGAACTAAAAATAAAATTATTAGACGAATATCAGGTGAGGAAGAAAAACAAGGATGAAAAATCCGATGCCATGGTAGCATGGAAACCATCATCACGTAATTTTGGAAGCAGAAATTTTGACAACCAATCATCTGAAAGGAGGAGTGAGAAATCAAAATTTAAATGTAACAAGTGTGGGAAGTTCGGGCACATGACAAAAGACTGCAGGTCACGCCGACCAGAAAACAACAGGAAGTCAGATGTAAAAGAAACATCAAAAAGGGCAGAGGTGGTTATGAAAACTGAAATAGTGACAGAAACTGAGGTAACCAACAAAGCTACACCTAACCTAAAAAACACATGGTGTCTGGATTCTGGTGCTTCATCCCATATGTGCCCCTATGAAGAAAAATTTGAAGGCATTGGGAAAAGCAATGCAAGCACATTGAATTTAGCAAGCTCCGAATCGACTCCTATTGAAGGAATGGGATCAGTAAAATTAAAAATCGATGAAAATTCTTCGGCAAAACTTCAAAAAACATTGTTTGTTCCAGACCTCCGATCAAATTTATTGTCTGTTGCCAAAATCACAGACAATGGTTTTGACGTTCTATTCCAAAAAGGATGTGCCGTAATAATCAACCAAAAGACTGGGAAAGAGATCTTCAAAGCCGAGCGAGAGAAGGACTTATATTTTCTAAAAGAAAAGACTGAAGAAGCCAACATCTCGCAAAGCAATACGTCAAGCCTTCAGGAATTACATGAGAGATTTGGACACTTAAACACAAAGGACCTAAAGGATATGATCCAGAACGGCAGGATACACGGAGTCACAGCTGATTGCCGTGAAAAGTTGCAAATCTGTGAAATCTGTATAAGAGGAAAGCAGACACAAACTCCATTCACAAGATCAACCTCACGGTCGACAGAAGTTTTAGAATTGGTCCATACGGATCTCTGTGGTCCAATGAAAGTAGGATCTCTTGCTGGTTCACGGTACTTCCTAACCTTCATCGACGACAAGTCAAAATGGTGCGAGGTATATTTTCTAAAAAGGAAAAGTGAGTTTTTCCAAAAATTCCTAGAATTCCAGGCCAAAGTTGAAAAGCAAACGGGAAGACACATTAAGACCATAAGGTCAGACAACGGAGGAGAATATCGAAGCAGCGAACTTGAAAACTACCTAAAAAATGAAGGAATCAACCATCAACTCACAATAGAATACACTCCACAACAAAATGGTGTCGCAGAGCGCTGGAATCGAACACTTGTGGAGATGGCGCGATGTATGTTGCTTCAGTCGGGCCTTCCCCAAGTTTTTTGGGCAGAAGCAATTCTGACAGCGGCCTACATCCGAAACAGATGCCCAACGAAAAGTCTTGAAGGCAGGACTCCTCATGAAATTTGGAAAGGAAAAATACCTACAGCTGTTCACTTCCAAATCTTTGGCTCCAAAGCCTACATGTTGGACAAGTCAAATGAGAGAAAGATATCCAAAGGAAAATTCGGTGAGCGAACAATTGAATGTCTCTTTATCGGATATTCAACCGATTCAAAAGCATACCGACTATGGGATCCCGAAGCTGGAGAAATTCGTCGAAGCCGCGACGTCAAATTCATCAAAACCTTTGGAGAACCACAAAAATTCGAGGATTTTGTGAACGAAGAAACACTTCAGCGCGGGAAACAAATTTTGAACTCCACCGAAGAGGAAGGAAGTCAAGAAATTGAAGTTATCTCACCAGCCGAAAACACCCAAGAAACAACTCTTCTGGAAGATGAGCATGAAGAAAATGGAACACCAAACCAAATGCCGAGAATGAAAATTGGACCAGGACGTCCGAAGAAAATACTCACGGGCCGGAGAGGTAGACCCAAAAAGCAGCCGCATATGGTTCCCATACAAGAAGTTCAAGAAGAAAACCTCGAAACAGATCAAGTGGACCACGAAAATCCCTCGACGAGTCAATGCCAATTTATCGAATATGCCGGATTAACTGAAAAAGAAGATCCTTGTACTGCAAAAGAAGCAATGTCGTCTCCAGAAGCATACGAATGGAAAGAAGCCATGCTAAGTGAGTACCAAGCCTTAATAAAAAATAATACTTGGACTCTCGTTGATCGTCCGAAAGGTCGTAAAATTATAGGATCGAGATGGGTCCTGCGCACCAAACTCAAGGCCGATGGGACTGTGGAACGTCGGAAGGCCAGGATAGTGGCCAAGGGTTTCTCTCAGGAACCCAACGTGGACTTCCACGAGACGTTTGCGCCGGTAGCAAGAATGGGCTCCATCCGAACCATAATGGGACTTGCTGCAGAATTAGGATTACAAGTCCATCAGCTCGATTTCGTCAGTGCCTACTTAAATGGTAATATCGAGGAAGAAATCCACATGGAGCTTCCAGAGGGACTGTCTGACGTACTTGAAGACAAACAAACTAAAGAGAAGGTATGTCTTTTACATAGGGCAATATACGGATTAAAGCAATCAGGCCGTCAATGGTACAAAAGGCTTGATCTGAAGTTGAAGGAGCTGCACTTAAAATCACTTGACGCCGACGCTTGTGTTTACGTTCACAAAGTGAATGGTAAACTAACATTAGTCGCAATCTATGTTGACGACTTGATTATAGCATCCAATAACCAAAGGAAAATAGTTGAGATAAAACAAAGCCTCTCAAAATCCTTTGACATGAAAGATTTAGGATTGCTTCATTATTGCCTTGGAATAGAGTTTACACAAGACAAATCTAAAAACGAAATACGCATGTCACAGAAGAAGTACGTGCAGGACGTATTGCGGCGATTCAACATGGAGGATTGCAAGACGGTTTCTACACCAATGAATCCCGCGATCAAGTTGTCAAAAATGATGTGTCCTACGACGGATGAGGAGAGATATAGGATGAGCCAAGTTCCGTTTAGAAACCTCATTGGGTCGCTAATGTACCTGGCCACAAGTACACGCCCAGACATATCTCACGCAGTGAGCGCCCTCAGTCAATTTAACGAAGACCCGGGCGAAGAGCACTGGAAGGCCGCAAAACGTATTTTGCGCTACTTGAAGAGTACAAAGGACATGGAACTAATCTTCACTAAAACGGGTCATAATTTAATTGGTTTTTCAGACGCTGATTGGGGTGCTAGCATTGATGACCGAAGGTCATATACAGGGTACCTATTTAAATTAGCTGGCGGAGCGGTCAGTTGGTCGTCGAAAAAGCAGAAGACAGTCGCCATGTCCAGCGCAGAAGCCGAATACATGGCGTTATCGGAAGCAACAAAGGAAGCCATCCACATCCGAAGATTCTTGTCAGAAATCACTGGAAAGCCGGAAACAACCGTGATCTCATGCGACAATCAAAGTGCCGCGTTAATAGCAAGGAATCCCGTTTTCCACGAACGCACCAAACACATTGACATTAGACATCATTTTGTGCGCGATTCTGTTGAAGCGGGAGAGATTCGCATAGAGTATCTTTCGACCGAAAATATGCCCGCTGACGTCCTAACCAAAGGTTTGTCGATGCCAAAGCATCAAAAATGTATTAAAGAAATCGGTTTAAAATGTTAGATCTTAAAAATATTTATCTTGTGTGTAAAAATAAGCGCAAGGATTGCTCTTTACGGGGGAGTGTTGGAAATTCGCCTTAAGATCGCACACCCTTGCGCCATCTACTAGCGCATCAATGTATCACCATTCTTCATAACCTTATTGTACGCGTTGTCGTTCGCATAACCACACGCATCATTGTTCTTTCTATTAAAGCAGTATTATTCAGTAAAAGTGTCGTTATCCACCTGCTAATCTTCCACATGTTTGGGCCCTAAACTAGACTAAAAGCTATGTAGATTTATCTAGGGTGACTCTGTTTGTTTATCTAGGACGGTTCCTGCCAGAGATGATATTGAACACCTGTTCGTCATCCGTAACAGCTATTCAAAATTCACAATCATAAATTTTCAGGACTATCTGTACGGGGTTAAGAATCTGTGTATGGGGCTAGGATGAATTATTTTATACTTTTTAGTCCGTTTCAAAAACGTGGTATTTTTTAAAAATTTATTTTTATTTAAATAATTTTTTATGTCTGAGTCACCGCGCCGACCGCGTAGAAAATACAAAGGAAGCCGAACGTAGAAAAGGATAGCATGTAAACACGGATCGCGCTGTCCTTCGTAGCGCCCGAAACTTCCATCGTCAATTAAACCACTGAATACAGTTGAAACTATATCGTGTTTTGTGTCATTTTAATCAGAAAAGTGCCAGAAATATGTTGGTCGATCTCCCATAAAAAATAATGAAAAATAAAGAAGTTTTGTAATTGGATTAGTAGTGGTTCACACCGATATACCCGAGCCAATGTTACGGTGAAATAGGAGACTTCGTGAAGATCGACGTATTTCACTTTCGCGAATCACTACTCAGACGTTTCAGGAACACAAAATGACTTCATTTAAAGGTTGAATCGGCTTGACGTGCCATAGCAGAGGTAACAGTCGAATAACTCGATATAAGAATTTAGAGTGTCTTATACAGGGTGTCCCAAAACTCCTTCAAGTCCGGGAAATGGGAGGTTCCTTAGGTCATTTGAAGCAACATTTTCCTTTGCACCAATGTCAACCGCGGCTTTGTTTAGGAGTTATTAACGAAAAACACTGACCAATCAGAGCGCGCCCTGGGCCGCCGCGCTCGCATCAGAGCGTTGGTGGTACGCCGTGACATCGCAACGAACAAGAGTTTCTCGATTATGTGAATGCTCTCCGATTTCAATGAGCTTTGGATATGTGGTCAAGGCCATTATTCTGAACAACATTTCTCTTTAGAATTTGTGGCTGTAGGCTTTAGTTTACGAGATTATCGCGAGAAACTTTACTTGTAAACTCATTATGGGTGTTCATGATAACGGACACGGCCTGCTAATGTCTCCGAAACTAAAGCCGACCGTCAACCATTTCAAAGGAAAAAGATATTTAAAACGTCGAGTTTTATAACATTATTTCAAGGTCATTGAAATCGATGAAGACCCGGATCATCCTTACCCGACTTACGGCAACTTTACCCGAACGAGAAAAGAGGCAGAAACTGATTGTTTTAAAAACTCACTTATTCAGCCGTAAATCCATTTGCTGCTTCGAAATGTGTGTCACTGGGTTACTCGGTGACGAACTGCACAGATGTCCTCGGGTATACGGCAGTAACGAAAGGTAAGGGACGTACGGCCAGGTCGACGAACTGCACAGCCGGTGGTAGATAGTAGCGCGGTCAAGTCGACGATCCAGAATTTCATTTTCACTTTCGAATCGATAAATAATTCGTATGTTTATTTCATACAGATGCCTTGAAATTTGTCCACACTCACAATCACTGTTCACATTTGTCTACACGCATAGTTATGCACTAATAATAATTTCCATATCCCTTGCACTGCTGCACAAATCACAACAATCAGGTAATGCAATCACTAGACTGCGGATTTCATGCATTTGTAGCAAACATGAGTAGGTACATTTTAAGACAGTAGGGAGATTAAAATAATTTCAAAACACCTATGTATTATTTTCAACTTCTTAAAGTGATCACAGTAAGAATCAAATATCTGTCTGACTGCTGTCCCTTGTAATAGCGGCAACCAACTTTCATTTTGCATAAAGATCCGCCGTCTAGTGATTAGTTTAAATATCACTATCAAAACACAGCTAATAGCAACCGTTAGCTTTGAATTGACAAATCTTTGGAGATGTTCTCTCTACCGCGGCTCGAACGACACTGATTTTCCGCAAGATTTTTCTAAAGATTTTAGGAAGGGCATTTAGAGTGTCGAAATTCGAAATACACGCTGTAGCACAGTTACGAAAACGACGGGACGGTTAGACGAAAAACAGGATACGAGAAGGACCACTGTAAGATTTATGGCAATCACATGTTTAGTTTCTCCTGCAGATTGATACGCAGGGTCGATGGGTAACCATTCGAAAACGTCGTCTGTCCTTCTTTTAGAAAGCTTCTTAAGAAGGTATAGGACAATAGGGATGCTACGCTGACCTGACATTTTTACCCCTTGCTGGGTGAAAGGACCGATGACGTTTTCGAACGGTTACCCATCGACTCTACGTACCAATCTGCAGGAAAAACTAAACATGTGTTTGCCATAAATTTTACAGCGGTCCTTCTTGCTTCCTGTTTTTCGTCTGACCGTCCCGTCGTTTTCGTAAACGTGCAACAGCGTCCATTTCGAATTTCGACACGCTAAATGCCCTTCCTAAATTCTTTAGAAAAATCTTGCAGAAAATCAGTGTCGTTCGAGCTGCGGTAGAGAGAACATCTCCAAAGATTTGTCAATTCAAAGCTAACGGTTGCTATTAGTTGTGTTTTTGATAGTGATATTTAAACTAATCACTAGACTGCGGATATGGAAATTATTATTAGTGTATAACTATGTGTGTAGACAAATGTGAACAGTGATTGTAAGTGTGGAAAAATTTCAAGGCACCTGTGTGAAATAAACATACGAATTATTTATCGATTCGAAAGTGAAAATGAAATTCTGGATCGTCGACTTGACCGCGCTACTATCTACCACCGGCTGTGCAGTTCGTCGACCTGGCCGTACGTCCCTTACCTTTCGTTACTGCCGTATACCCGAGGACATCTGTGCAGTTCGTCACCGAGTAACCCAGTGACACACATTTCGAAGCAGCAAATGGATTTACGGCTGAATAAGTGAGTTTTTAAAACAATCAGTTTCTGCCTCTTTTCTCGTTCGGGTAAAGTTGCCGTAAGTCGGGTAAGGATGATCCGGGTCTTCATCGATTTCAATGACCTTGAAATAATGTTATAAAACTCGACGTTTTAAATATCTTTTTCCTTTGAAATGGTTGACGGTCGGCTTTAGTTTCGGAGACATTAGCAGGCCGTGTCCGTTATCATGAACACCCATAATGAGTTTACAAGTAAAGTTTCTCGCGATAATCTCGTAAACTAAAGCCTACAGCCACAAATTCTAACGAGAAATGTTGTTCAGAATAATGGCCTTGACCACATATCCAAAGCTCATTGAAATCGGAGAGCATTCACATAATCGAGAAACTCTTGTTCGTTGCGATGTCACGGCGTACCACCAACGCTCTGATGCGAGCGCGGCGCGGCGGCCCAGGGCGCGCTCTGATTGGTCAGTGTTTTTCGTTAATAACTCCTAAACAAAGCCGCGGTTGACATTGGTGCAAAGGAAAATGTTGCTTCAAATGACCTAAGGAACCTCCCATTTCCCGGACTTGAAGGAGTTTTGGGACACCCTGTATACTAATGTATAATCTTATGGATATAATGGATAATCTTTGAGGGCGCAAGGTTTTGGGATTATTCTATGGTACAAAGTATTGGGTCTGCTGATTAACTGATGAACTTGGGCCTGGTGACGTGTTGCGAGGGTCGGCATCTTGGTCTTATCGGGCCGTGACACCAGGGTTGCCATATTCTAGTCTCACTAGACCCCTTACCCTTCCGCCCCTACCAACCTCTCGCCCAACTTGTCTGCTGAGTCCGCCCCACTCTCCCCACTGTCACTGACGCGTACCGCTAACTTAGCTTGATCCACCAGTATTCCGATTGAACCCACCGTTTTTCGCGCATGCGTGGCAACTTCAGCCTCAGTAACGTAACCACTTCGATGAAATCGGGTAGCTTGAGCACACCGTAGACTTTTAAAAAATTGGTATGATTTGATTCTGAAAAATGAATGTATAACATGTGTATTTCTGTATATTTTGTATCTCGTAGGACATGTCCTAAAGTCTTTTTGTCCGGAACAGATCGTTTCGGTACATTCCTGCCAATATAACTGCCTCAAGGCGTCAGGGCCCTGGCCGCTCTGCTGCGTCATTGTAGATACGCTACTGTCTTGGCCGCGCATGCGCGAAAAACGGTGGGTTCAATCGGAACACCGTGATCCACGTGGTACGCATCAGTGTTAGGCGGAAGGGTAAGGTGCCTGGCGAGACTAGAATATGGTAACCTTGGTCCGAGCTTGAGCTCAATGATGCCAGAACCGTGGTACTGTGGTACTAAACCATCTCCCTCCATAGCCTACTATTGCCCCTACGTTCCTTTCCAACGCGCCCGCGCGCTACACTCACCAGCGTACCTCTACTGTATCCGTGTGCGCTGCTTGTGCGCTTGCGCCAGCCACAATCTATTTTTAGTACCTTCCATGTTGTATTGCTTTGCGGCAACGAAACTGAATTTCGGCTGTCGAGCCGTCGAGCGTATGAATCGCAATCTGGAGCTAGCCTTCGAGTCCCTGTGCACCGATATTTTTTTTCATTACTTTTTTTATTTCATTATTTAACCTTCCAGAAAATTAAAGATGTAAAAACTATGTTAAAAATATGTATTCATTTTAAATAGACACGTTTTATTATTATTATTCATTTTAATAAAAACGTTGTATTTATTTGGACTGATTGGAGAATACGAAAATGCTGACAGTATTTTTTAGTTTATGAAACAATTTGTAGATTTATTAGTTGTCAAAAAAATAATAAAATAAAATGTATAATATATATATTAATTTTACAAGCATACACAAGTTTAATTAATCTTCTGTCTTCCTATAATAAAACAATACAGTCAGAATTATAATTATAATAGAATTTCATAAAATATTGAGGTTATTACAAACTCATTTTTTTTCGCAATGATGTTCTGATTTCATTGCTTCTCTCGAATATCCATTCCCTTCCGAGACAGTTAATCCAATCAACGAAGAGTTGTAGAGGGAATTGGAAGGAACACAATTTTTAACTTTGGGTCTGTGTTTGGACTAGTTAGGAGGTAAACATACTAAAAGACCCCAATCCTACGAGGTGAGCGGGGTGCAGGGGGTAGAAGGTCCCCTTTTTCGGTTTTCCGCTTATATCTCGGTAACTATGCGTCCTAACGACAAGACCATTCTATACAAAATTAAAGCTGGAAAAATGTGCCACAAGATTGATTCGATACAGTTTTTCGCTATCTCGCATAGTTTCCGAGATATCCGCGCTCAAAGTTCACTAATTATGAAAAAGAAAATAGCCGGGTGAAATTCGCCCAGGGCGGGATTTTAATCGAGCTTGAACCATTCGATAGCCTACCCAAAAAGAACCCTCCCTGACAAGTTTCAGCCCGATATCTCATCTGTAAGGGTAATTATTGAGAAAAATCGGAATGCCAGTTTTTGGCCCATTTTCCTTATTTATTGACAATTAAAAATTCTGAAAAAAATCTGACATATTTCGGATACCAAGCCACATATTAGGTATCATTTCCAGATTTTTCCGGGGCAAACTGTGGTTAATCAGTATTCATTTTTCTACAAACTTCAATACAAAAAGTTAAAGAAAAATCTCTTTTTTCATAAAAAATGAAGGTTACCTCAATGCTTTAAATATTAACATATATTTTTTACTTCAGAATATTCTAACTTGTATCAAGATGAATCCAACGACCTATAATAATATAACATTAAACCTTGAAATATCGCTAGAATAGTTTTGGCCACAAAAAACGAGCTACCGGACCACTGTGCGGCGTTGCCCCTCGGTGGAGGGGGTAGGCACTTGACAAATTCTGGGTAGGCGGTCGCTGAGACATAACGCGATTTTACTGTAATGAAAAACATGGATGTAAGTATTGTTTATCGAAATTGATACGACAAGTATGTAAACATCTGTGGTCATAAATAAATATATTAAATATGTCAGCACGAGCGAAAAGAAGAATCTCATCATTGTCTATTAATATTACTCCTTATTAATATTATCTATCAATAAATACTCACTTTTTAGTGAAAATTCGCACGTAAACGTCACTAAATTCTTCAATCCAGACCACTGTAATCTGGATCTCTGTAAATGAATAACTGCTAACAAGGATAGGATAAATGAATTGCAAAGCCTTCGTGTCGCACATCGAATGAAATTTGCGATATCTACGATCTCGCCGTTTATTATTGGAATATCATCTTACTATTCTATGCTCTAGGACAATAATCGTTAATATTGTACCGTTATCGTCAAAGTCATATCACGACGTATCTAGTACACTCGTTAATGCGCTCGGACAACCAGAATTGATTTTCCATAATCCCCACCATCTCGATTTCCGAGTCCCCGTAATCGTAATCTTAATCGTAATCGTAATCGTAATCGTCTCGCTCTCACAGGTTCTCGTTTAACAGTGTTTCAGGATGAAAGCACGCGGTTTCCGCATATTTACAAACGCGCACACGTTTCTTCATCTTCTGCGTATTATTTACATAGCACGGTTGCTGGAATGCAGTTATCTTCGTTCGAACGGCAAGATATACACCGCGCCGACGCGACATATTCTCTGATTTAACATGTGTATAAATATAACAGGTAACATCTCGCTGCAACGCATGCTTGCATCCTATACAATCCGCCCTTATGAATTAATTCATGTTTTGATTGCTTACGTGTGATCGAACATTTCAGCGATCAAACGAAATCTTTAGAGCCCGTTCAGACACGGCGGAAACCGCGCGTTTTTGACCGTGCGATTTCTTTTTTTTTATTGTTCGACCGCACGGATGCGTGTGAACGAATCCATATACGCTAATGTAAATAAGGTCCGCGTGGTCGAAAACGCGCGGATTCCGCCGTGTTTGAACAGGGTCTTATGATCTCTAACGCGCTCATTTGTCTCGGTTTTCATCGCGAGCCGAACGATTCGTTTCGACGACCAATGGCAACGATGCCGATCTTCTTTCCCACCAACAATGATGGGATATTCCACGGTTTTTTTCGCACATGCGCGTCCACAAGCAGTATCGTATCTACATATACATATTGTGGAGAAAGTAGTGGGGAACTATTATTGGCGGGACATATCATGTGTATATACAATACAGTAGAACCTCGATTATCCGGGCCTCTGATGTTCGAATTCTTTGTCGTCTGAATACTTTTCACAAACAATTAGCTTGCGTTAAACCAACCCACAATCAAAAAGGATTAATTCAGCATTGAAATTATGTTGTTGTATTATCCGAACAATCATGTTCCACTAATTACCACGGATAATTGAAGTTCTACTGTATTAAATTTTAATATATATATATATATAATTATTAATATATAATAATATATAATAATAAATATTAATATATATATACACATGAACATGTGATACGTTGATTTTTAAAATCAAATCATAACAAATTTTGCGGAATTATGTGGGGTAACCAAGGTACCCCATTTTAGCCAAACTTTTTACTTCATCATGCATTCACAAAACCATGTAATATCCCATCACTGTCCACCAGTAACTAATACCGGTCTAGCCACCACCAGTACCAGCCTAATAGTTAGAGCAATTAGTATGAATACACAGGCATTTTAACCTCTCCGTGTAGATATTGTCAAAATTATAATTATCAACCTCGCCGACGGCTATTACAGAAATATCTCGAGGATAATGTTATGAAACATGCCTCTTTCACCGTACAATCGTTACAACAATATCTTTTTGCATTAGATTCGTTCAAAGTCTTCAGTTATTTTAATAGCTCGTAAGATTAGCTTTAAAACCGATTTTCCAGTATTATCAGTAGACTGTGTATCTTTATGCAAAATAAAATTTTTTACTGCATCGATTGCAAGACATGGAAATTGGATTGAATGTTATTTCTTCCCTTAATGATTTTAATAGAAACAAAATCATATGTTGAGATCTTCAATTTGTAAAATTGTCCAACAATTTTGAATTTCACTTACTCAATTCTGCTAGAAATACGTAAAGATTCGCAGTCTAATTATCAGTTTGACTGTTCCTGGCTGGGTTTTTGCTTGTCACTTCAATTGTTTGGGTGAAATCAAACTCATTTTGCTCGAATGTCTTCTAAATTACTTATCCTATCAAATTTCTGTTTGACAAAACCTGTAGATTTTCACATTCCACATCTTTTATGTCATATTACTTTCCCTCGTAAAACCAACGGTTTACCAGAAAATTGAGAAAACGTTGATTTTAAACTCATTTTACTCGAATATCTTCTAAACTACTTATCCCATCGAATTTCTGTTTGACAAAACCTGTAGATTTTCACATTCCGCATCTTTTATGTTATATTGCTTTTCCTCGTAAAACCAACGGTTTTCGAGAAAATTGAGAAAACGTTGATTTTAAACTCATTTTGCTCGAATATCTTCTAAACTACTTATCCCATCGAGTTTCTGTTTGACAAAACCTGTAGATTTTCACATTCTGCATCTTTTATGTTATATTACTTTTCCTCGGAAAACCAACGGTTTTCGAGAAAATTGAGAAAACGTTGATTTTAAACGTAAATGTAAAACAGTAAAGGATACGAAAAATTTAAAAACACTGTGATGTTTTTAATGCATCAAAATCATTAAGGGAAGAAATTAACTTATATTTTACTCCTGCTTCGCACAATTAATGCGGAACAATTTTATTTTGCATAAAGATCCGCAGTCTACAAGCAAGTTTAGCGTTTCTGCGCATGTTGTTAAATTCAGCAGTCGAGCTCGGCTCTGTCACAACTAGAAATCGCGGTTTTGAACGTGTACTAAAATACACGTGTGCACGTGAACCGTGTGGTAAGAAATTAAGGATCCGTGAATACGAATACGTGAACACAGATCCTGTATTCTATCGAATTCTTTTCGATTCGCTCAAACGAAAATCATAAACGCATCTGTCGCCGGACTCGAACGTGCGGAACGTTAGCCAATGACTGACCGTTATTTTTGGTGCCCAGTGTTCACACTATTTGAGAGCCCACCCAATTAATGCAAATCAAGGGTAAACTTTACTTAACCGGACCAAAAATTTTTGCCTTTCTCCTATAAATTATTATTTAATTGGTATGTAATCCAGTAGATTTGAACGAGGAGAACCTAGGAATCGAAGTTTCGATCCTGTAGGATCAGTGGTTCACAAGTTATGGTTGCTTAAAGTTGAGCAATTTGCAGTGTTTTGGGCAGGTAAGCGTGCCACCATATTGGTTTGTAGTTACGATCGCGCACCGCTTATTGAGCAAAGCCGCTAGGTGGCGCACGGACACGCGGTAATATCGCTAACATAGTACGACCCGCAAATTGCTCAACTTTAAGCAATCATAACTTGTGAACCATTGATCCTACAGGTTCGAAACTTCGATTCCAAGGTTCTCCTCGTTCAAATCTACTGGATTACATACCAAATAGATAATAATTTATTGAAGAAGAACAACAATTTTTGGTCCTGTAAAGTAAAGAGCATCCCAAATTAATTCAAGTACCAAAATTTTTGTATAATTCATATTTTCGTATGTTTTTAATTTAAATGGATTTTACTTATTTCTTAACCGCGAAAGGGGCCCTGGGATGCAGCCTATAAAGCCAAGGCGTCTTTCGGAAGAGGCATGTTTCGTCACATTTTGAATAACGCAGTTTTACCAATGAATACACGCATCGCATAAAGCATCAGTAATTTTTCAATAACGTCGAGTACTTGCGCGTTATTATCAGACAGCGAAATTTTATGCAAAATAAACATTTTCTACCTGAATTCCAACAAACTGGAATGCAATATAAATTTATCTTGTCTTTTAATATGTATCATAGGTTGAAAATAATGTAATAGTATTTTTAAATTCTTTCAATGTTTTCACTGTTTTAAATTACGCCTACCCATTTTTGTCATAAATGCATAAAATCCCCTGTCCAGGTATTATACACTTGAAAAAATGCTTGCCTATTCGCTCGAAGTCGTCGGCCACCTTTAAAAGCTTGAAACTGAGACACGGGCACGAGAAATCATACATATCGTGTAACACGTGTCCCCTCACGCACATTTCGAGTTTCGTTCGATATATTTATCCATATATAATTATAATTTCAACCATACGAGTCGTTCTGTACATAACAAATTTAGTCTCGCGTATTTCATTCTCCCAGTGTTATCTCCCCTTCATCGCTGAAATGGTTCTTCGGAGCACCGTTAATCATCTCAGATGGAACCTCAATACGCCGCTTTGTGATCTGCAGAATATGATAATCACAACCGAAAATTATATACACAACGCCGAACCGTTTCTTTTTTTTGTTTGTTTTCTTTCTTTTTTTGGCTGTTCGACGTTTCGCGCAACCGTTTTTGTTTCCCTCGATGATCCGAACCAAACACGAGAGACGAGTGCGAACGCCGCGACAGCAATGCTGCGTGCGATTCGTGTGTCGCAGTTTACCCTAGTTGAAATTGTATTGACCGATACGCGTACATAATAACTATAGGCGATAATTGACTCGGTGTGTCAAAACCTTCTCGAACGGAGAACGGAAAAAGACGAAGAAAACGGAAACGTAAAACGTTCGACCGTGTTGTTCCGGTCGTATTTACCACACAAAGCAGAGGCTAGCGTTCGGGACGATCGTCGATTGCACAACCATATCGTGACAGCGAACACGTCTGAGTGGTCGACCATCCTTCCGTTTCAACAACCACGTAAAATATGCAATAACAACATGTCCGGCGGTCAGGTAAGTTACAAAACTAGTACAAAACTAGCAGCTAGGTACAAAAATGTAATTAACCGTTAATAATGGAGGCCGCCCGGAAAACTGCCAGGGACCAACTTCGCATATATTTTTCTTTTTTATCCCCCCCACCTCCGACCTTCATTTCACTTCATCCCACCCGTCACCGCTTTGTCATTTTTCATTCGCGTTGCATTTAGAAAAAAAACAAGGAAAGAAACAACGCTTCGGTACTTCTTTGTGTAACGCAGGCACCATTGCTCTCCTCCTCCTCCTTCTACTCCTCCTCTTTTTTCCAGCGCATTTTTGCGAATTATTCCTTGCTTCTACCCCTTCCCCTCCTCCACCCCCTCCTCGTCTGCCACGGTGTTCTTTTCACCGCATCACTCTGCTCCCATTTCATCATTCCCCTTGAGCGACATTAAAATATTTAGAATCTCGTTATCGCTGAGGAATTTAATACTGCTCGGTTTGGCGGTTTCCCGGGTGCACAAAGGTGTCGGCGTCACTCTACCGTTTGATGAAATGCCTTGGGAACGGCAGTTTCGTTTCATAAATATCTTAAGCGTCCATTTGGAAAGCAAGCTTGAATTCCAAAGGCCAGACATTCTCTCTCTCTCTCTCTATCTCTCTCTCTCTATCTCTCTCTCTCTCTCTCTCTCTCTCTCTCTCTCTCTCTCTCTCTCGTTTCGCTGCAATTTCGAAAAAGCTACGGAGTGCTCGGATTTCAACTGTGAAGTTGTTAACGAAAAAGCGCCGCACAGTGGTCCGGATCGAAGAATTTACGGACGTTTGACCAAAAAGTTGACTTTTCGAAATTGAAAACTAATGAATTTGTATTGCTTTGTAAATGTCTATGGACCTCGAAAATGAAGGAATTAATGAAATTGAATAAATATTTTAGTTACTATGATCATTTAAATTTAAGCGTATAGAAAGTAGCATATTTCACCAGGCAAAATTGCTCAAGTTCTTTGCGATGTCCTCATCGTTTCGTCCCATATTTTCTCTTACTATTTTTTGTATGATATAGAGCATCCCTACCCAATAAGAAATCATATATTTTTTAGTAATAACTGATAATAATTCATGCCTACTGTGGTATATTTATTAATTAACACTAAACCTACCACCTCCGATCCCATGACCGGCTCCAGATTTTTTATTTCACAATTATTGAAATTATAAAGATGCTTTCGTAGCAAATCATTAAATAAATACATTTAATAGCGGAGATATTATAATAGGAACCGTACAAAGTTCGAGTAAATTTAATCTTGTTGTTTTTATAAGGCATCATGTATCGGCTACTTTTACAGCTCGGTAGGTCTAGTGTTAAATTACAGTAGACCCTCGAAGCTTAAACATAATCGGTTTCAGGAGACCGCGCGAATTTCAAATGCTTCGGCCTTCGAACGACCTCTATTCGAAATAATGTAGAAATGGAATTTTAGAGGTGAGGCCTCGGAGAAGAAACGTCGAAATGACGAATATTCTTCTGTTTCTCTTTCTTTTCAGTTGGTATTTCGCTTGTCTGACCCGAGCATTGTAATGGTTACGGGCATTGTCTACACAACAAATGGCTGCTTCTTTCTCCGAACCTTGTGTTTTCGTTCGAGTTTAGAAGCGGGCATTTTTGTTCACATCTGGAATTGTTCGAACATATGTAGAACCGTTAGAACCTTAAGGGTTTTCTGTATTTTGATTTTGTAAGAATTTCTGAGGTTGACATTTAGCATTTAACCCTTTGCACTCCTTTGTCGAGTGTGACTCGACATCAGAGAAATGTAAATAAAACGGGTTTTTATACGTATTTGGTTCTTCCCTTATTTATTTAATTGTCTTATTGTTTAGTTAAAAACAAATATAAATTACAACAAAGTTTGAGAGCTACACTGCTGTGCAAAAGAAAGAAGCACCCAGTCATATTTAATAGGAAAACGTAAAAAATCAAATAAGAACACAGTAAGTTTTGAAAAATTATTCCGCCGTTTAATTGAATAGGTGATATATGTGTATGTGTGTGTTATATTGGATGATCTAATACTTTAAATGCAATAAATCAATCACTGTACAATACAATTTCTACATAAACATATTGTTTGTCATTATATCTGATAATTATACCGAGTTCTTCTATCTTTTGCCTAGTAGTGTAAATTTGATGTAATTAGTAAACAAAATTGTTTAAAGTAAGTAACAGTCAAGGAACTGCCCTTTGAAGTAAATTTCAAATGAAACACTTCAAATGGTAGGGTGTTGTTGGGAAGAAAATTGAAAAATAATTCGGAATGCAAACGGTTAACCTCCAAATTATATGAACCGAAAGATGCTGCATGGACTTGAACTCGTGGCTTCACACTTCATTCCCAGATAGCACAAAGACGTATTAAAGAAGTCTTTTAGACGTCTGCAGTTGGAGATGCAGACGTCTTAAAGATGTCCCGAATGTCCTACGAACGTCTTCCGAACGTCTCCTGAACGTTTTGTGTTTCAAAACGTTCAGGAGAGAAAGACGTCTCTAAGACGTCTGTTCGACGTCCAAAAGACGTTCCGGAGACGATCGTAGGACATTCAGGAGGACCTTAAAACGTCCCTAAGGAGTCTTAAAGGTGCACAAATGTTAATTAAAATAAAAGAAGGGAAGAGTGAAAAGAGAAGTTGAAATTCAAATTCAAGAGTTGAACTGAAGTTGAAATTGAATCAAAAACACTAACTCGAACAAATAATACTGTTTATGGTCTCAAAGACGTGTTTTTAGGATGTAAGACTTTCAGACCTAAAATAGATGTAAAATGGACGTCTTTAAAACGTTGTGTGCTATCTGGGTTTGTTCATATAGGTTTCTTATTAATTTTGTATGAATTTTATGTTTTTGTTTAGTGTAATGGTAATAAATTGACTTTTTCTAGTTCCGACACTTTCGTATAACTTTGTGTATTCTCTTATGAAGAGGGGCGCATTATTTTTAGTAGCCTGCGGGCGCCGAATATCTTAGGACGGCCTTGATAATATACATATACAATTAACTGAATTAGTTAAGACAATAAAACGTACTACCGCCATTAGTTTTCATGATAAAAATTTACTTTAGAATGCAGAAAAGTAAGTACAAAACGTATTTTTAAAATATCGATTGATATCAATTACATTAAGAGCTTTTGTGGATCTCCTTACAAAATGTAGGAAAATAAGAATTAAAAATGGTTACACAGTTTTGTCGACAAAAAAGACTTTGGGAGTTTCACCGACGGAGAAATGTTAATATTCTTACTGTCTAGACATTACCTCATGTGACTAACATCTTTTTTTACGGAATTACGTTATGAGTTTTGTCCAGCTAATTAGCATTGATCGCAACATTGTGCGTCGGGTCGGAAGGGTTAAACTACTTTTATTCATTGTGAATATCACTAACTTTCATTCTGTTCAGAACTCGTAAGTGTTCAATATGAATATTTGAAACGGAACAATTTTATCACCTCGACCAATTGATCGCAACTCAATGAACCTCCAACAACCTTGCAACCAACCCTCACCTTGCTTTGAAAGAAATAAGAAATAAGGTTAGCCTTCCAAACGGTTCGATCGAAACTTTCTCGACAGCGAAAGGAAAAGTTACCGAGGCTCATCAAATCTTTTGCTCGATTGTCGACAGTCTCGAGATGGATACGCCTCGACAGTCGACAGTGGCAGAAGAGGCTGGCTATATCGATCATGACGCCTCCTTCCGGTTCGGCCCAGGTCACCATGTGCACCCGAGAGATGGCATTATAGAAGTTTAAAGCTTGCAACGACGGATCTGGACGAAGAACCGCGTCACGCGCGATCTAATATGTACACACACACAACGAAGAGTCGTTCGAAGTGAAATTATAGTGTTCGTTCTTCTTTGATGCATCGCGTCCCACCCCGGCTAAAAATTCACACGTGTCCCGTAAGGACAATTACAATTTTGGGCTTGTTTTCCGATTCATCTTTTTGGATTTCCGATCTCCGATTTCTCCTCAAGTAACCGCGCAATAAATAACCTGGATCAATAAGTACCCGTGTTGGGAATGAAAACGCAGAGTTTTTCAGACAGTTCTATTTCATTTCTCAACATAACCTCCGTTTAGAAGGATCCACTTTTCCCAACGTCCCACAGTGAGCTGAATGCCCGATTTCAGCGGTCAAAATTCAATTTTTAAAACTTTAAATAAATTGTAAAATTTTTGTGGCTTGAGTTAGTTGAATATCTGAAGAACAAAGCACTGAAATTTGTCGGAAGTTTTAATTTTTCAACAAATTCACCTATTAGTAATTGTTACCTTATTTACATACACTAACAGATTTTTGTTTTATAGAAGTTGGTTTAGTTAAGTATACGGTATACTTTTACGAGAAATTCACTTCTGTACTATATATACGGTTTTTTAGTTATTAATATTTAAAGATAACCAACGATTCAGTCACTTTCTTTATGATTCTAAGACTTTGGTAATGACTTTGTTATACCTCCGGGTGCGACCGGGTGTGCATTTCTGTGCCATTATGTTCTTTGAAGTTTCCTGATTAAGATGCAAGAAAAAAAGCTGCTACTACGCGCTACTCCGTGTTTTATAGTTGATCTACGAAAAAATGGCCATCGCGCGTGCGCGAAAATCGCAGCATTTCTCACATCCTGCATGTTCGCATTCGCTATATCTTCGTATTAACTTAAATAAATACTAAGTAATAATAATAAACACACAATATATACTAAAATAAGAAAACAGTATACACATGAAATTTAAATAATACAGGGTGTCAAAAATTCCTTCAACAGCCGGAAATGGGAGGTTTCTGAGATCATTTGAAGCAATATTTTCCTTTGCAAAAATGTTATCTGCGGCTTTGTTTAGGACTTATTAACGAAAAACACGGACCAATCAGAGCGCAACCTAGACGCGGGTTGACACAGTCGACCAATAGACAGGCGCGCCGGTTGATCGCGCTCTGATTGGTCCGTGTTTTTCGTTAATAACTCCTAATTGTCGCTTCAAATGATCTCGGGAACCTCCCATTTCCGGCTGTTGAAGGAATTTTGGGACACCCTGTATACAGGGTGGGGCAATAATTATGTCTACTTTGAATATTGTCATTATTTGTAATGATATGAGAAAATGTTATGGACAAAAATTGCGCCGTATAGAGTGGGACACGTTGTGACACAAACATTTTCTGCGTGGAAGGAGGCATAAAGGAGATTTCAAGGTCACCTTGATTTTTTTAAATCGAAAGACCTACTTTTTGTATCATGAATCGATAGACTATCGAATTCTGAGTGAAAATGTATTGACCTCCATATGTCTTAAATCTAATAGTTAACGAGATATTATCGAAATAATTTTCTTTCTTCTTTTGATAATATCTCATTAACTATTAGGTTTAGGACATACGAAGGTCAACACTTTTGTACTCAGAATTTGATACTATATCGATATATGGTTTAAAAAAAGGACATTCTGTTTAAAAAAATCAAGGTGACCTTGTAATCTCCTCTATGCCTCCACCCACGCAGAAAATGTTGGTGCCTCTGAACCGTGCAAATTTTGTTGATAACATTTTTCCATACTATTATAAATAACGAAGATTATTCTTTGTAATAACTATATTTTAAAAAGATATTTTAAATGTAAATGATTACAGTTTTCGATAGTGTACATAAAATAGACGAATAACGTTAAAACATTGATTATAATCCGCAGTACTTGATTGTATACAAAAACCGTATACAGTACAAAAAGTAGAAATCTCAAGCTTTAAAATGGTTGTTTTTTTTATCAAATTTGGATAAATTTTAGCAAAGTTACAGCAGTTTCAATATTGAGCGAATTTTGAACTAGCTGTGGCCGCTGAAATCGGGCATACAGCCCACTATTTTTTAAACACTCTAAAAAATTCGATTTGTCAAACTCTTCAAAATATGCTTCTGTCTCGATGATGACCTTCTCGTTTGAGCCGAATTTTTCCCCGCGAACCCCGTTTTCATGTTCGGATACAGGAAGAAGTCGCAGGGAACCAGATCGGACATTTAGGTCGGGGGTTAGTGCGTAAATGCATTTTTCTCATTTCTCAAATTAAAAATAAATAAAAAAAAGTTCGAGTGAGTACGGTGGATGCGACAGCAATTTGAGGCGCAATTATTGGCGGAATGGGTATGATGGTGTGTGGTCGTGATAGTATCGAAAAACACCAAATACGTTTAATACAAATGGCTGTCAACTCAAAACTAACCAATCAATCGGTATGAAATTTTGTATGGCGTCATTTAATTGATGACAGTATATATACTATTGTAATGCCAACTTCCCTTAGCAACGTCGCCTGTCTTCAAACACGGGTACTTATTGATCCACCCTCGTATTTTTAATGTTACTTATGTATATCATTACACTGTTCGTGTAACGATCATCTTGATTGCTGTATTCATCTTAAAATGAAAACTCGAATATAATCGTATCATTATTGTTATTCGTAGCGAAGAATGTTTATATACGGTTTTTCTTCTAGGTGGACGCGTAGAAAAGATATGAAGGTCATCAGTATTCTTTTAAATGGGATCATGTGTATTTTCCTGGATCAATATTCTCTACAAAAAGAAACTCACAACACCAAGGTATGCATCTCTCGAAACCATTCAACCTTATGTAATATAAACATTCTTCGCTACGAATAATAATAATGACGAAAATCGAGGTGGTAATATCTGGTGTGCCACTCCGCACATGAGTATGGTCACCATTCGTACTAAAATGACGCTGAAAACGTGTTCCGACGAAATGAATATATGTTTTTATCATGTTCACGTCTACAAACTATAAAAAAAACTATTGCAAATACTTGTTTAGTTCTAGCACGAGAGATAAATTGTATTTTTAAATCATGGAAACCAGTATTGTGAGACGTAGATAATATTTTTACCCTTCAACGACGGACCATTCCCACAACTTTGTCATTGATGATGTTTTGGACTATTGTCCTAATGTGTTAGGACTAACGCTGTTTATCAATTTTTTTTAAACATAATTTTGGTAGTACATCATGTAGACACGTTAGTCTTTCTATTGTCTCCAATGAGACAGTTGTTTATTGAATTTGATCACCATGGATTTTGTATGTCAGTGAGAATTTTGATATTCTTGGTTAAGATAAACCCAGGCTCCGCCGTAGGAGGGTTGATAGTGAATTACATACTTGAAATAGGTGTGACTTTGATATTTCTTTAAACAGGAGCATGGAATCATTCGGACAGATTTCTCAGGTATGCTTTGAAAAAGTGGAAAAAATCGACGTTTCTACCCCTTCGAAAGAGTCCACCCTTTAATGTTAATTTTCTGATGTGATCGAACGACGATATTGTTACCATTTTGTTGAATTAACCCGACGCGCACACGTGGTGTTCAGCGTCCGGAAGTACGTGTCGCATCAGCGGTTTATTCTTAGCCGGGGCGCTATTTGTATAGCTAACGTTTCAACTATAACACAGTTAAAAATTTCCTTTGATTCAGTTCTATAATTACGACATCGTAACACCAGAGAATATTGTCAACACATTCCCTCGTTATTTCGTATACGTTTCCCACGTTCCCGACATGTTCCGCCCTTTTTCTCGACCTACTCGTAATTGATTTCTTTCCCGACTCGTTCCGATTCTCCTGGTAAAATATCGAGAGAACGCTTTACAATTAGTCATCTGCGTTTTCGTAACACCTCCGGGCACATTAACCCTTTCTCTTACCCTTGGTATATCAAAATGGCACGACTAATTTTCACCGTCGCGTAACTAAATACTGGGTGGCCGAGGCAAGTCCGGAATTTTCGAGCAGACCCACAAATGAGCAATTGTTAGGGTAAATGTCAGTCACGAAGCAACAATCCGTAGTGTCGCCAGTTGAGGCCGAATCTGGCCTCGATTGCTCTCCTTATTTTCCCCTTCCACTGTCCCATTCCAGCACCACGCGCACACTCCAACCAGTGTCGTCAGTTGATGACCAAATGGTCATCAATTACTCTCCTCCTTTTCCCCTTCCACTATTCCATTCCAGCACCACCGCACACTCCAACCAGTGTCGCCAGTTGAGGCACAAAGTTGCCTGAATTACTCTCCTTCTTTTTCCCTTCCACTATCACATTCCAGCACACGGTGCCCGTGCCGTAGACTGGACTGGTCATCAGAGAGGGGGTACTTGATTCCCCTCGATTGCTGGCGACCTGGCGACACTGGACCAGTGTACGGTCTTACAATTAGTGGGGGATGTTGGAGTATGCTCGTGGTGCTGGAATGGTATAGTGCAGGCAGTTCCAACGAGAAGCCCCGGGCCTTTTCGAGGCACCATCCCCGCACAGATTCTTCTCCCACTCTTAAACTTCATCGTCATGATGTATAGTAGTAGGGAGCTCCCACCACGAGAGACGCGTGCCACGCGACGCACGACGCACGACGCGTTACACACGCATACATTGTAAAGAGGTTCGATGGTGGAGGACCTTGCAGTTGTCGGAGGGGAATAGGTTGGAACTGTCTGATATAGTGGAAGGGGAGAAGGCGGAGTGGGAAAATCGACCAGTTTTGGTCGATTCTGACATCACTGGGCCCATGGGCCGCCAGTTCCCGTACTCAGCACCAAACCCTACCATCACGGAGGTGATGACGCAAATGGACGAGGACAACAAGGTCGTGGTAGCTAGTGGTGGCTACATCGAGTAAATTCATTCACTGCTTTTGTACAAACTGGAAACAAAATATATTGACGTTTTCCTGGAGTTTGAACTGTTTTTCTTTATGCATTGACTTTTCCGGATTTACCTCGACCACCCTGTAGCAATACGCGGTCCCCGAGCGGGAGCGTTTTTTACTTCACGATTTTATTATTTGTTAGTTGAAGAGACTTACCGATTAGTAAAACACGAAGTCTAGGAGTAAAAAATAGAATAGAAGCTGAGACTTTCTACACACCGATTTGCGTAGTGGAGTTCAGTTTAAAGGGCTAACGTTCGTCATCCAGGAATTTCGGGATCTGCCCACCTGGTTCCGTAAACGTCACTTTAGAGCGTAACAGGGACGATTTGTTTCGTATGCTTTCGCTCTCATTATCTCTCTTTCTTCCTCTCTCTCTTTCTCTCTCTCTCTCCTCCCCTATCTCTTTTTGCATTTGCACTCTTAAACTACTACAAGTGTCCGGACACGAAGTAAAAGGTAAATAACGTATTAATGCTACATAGATGTAAGTATCGGTCATAAATAAATATATTAAATATGTCAGCATGTGTGAAACGAAGAATATCAACATTGTCTATTAATATTACCTATCAATAAATACTGCTTCTGCGATGTTTTATAGTTACACAGTGTTTATAAGATAATGTAATAAATCAATAAAAAGAATTGTATTTATAGAATATTTTAGTGACATTTGTAAATGTATAAGTGCCCGGATACTTTGAATAATAGTATAATAATATATTATAAACATATTATTGTTTTAAACTGTCTTATAGAACGAAACAAAAGTGAAGAAATAAATTGAGGATCGAGTGTATGATTGTGTAGCATATTCAATTTGTTGTCAACCTGAAATTTTTCATTAATTCGATGTGTAGTATTTTATGTGTATTCCAAAATGTGTTCTTATGTGTATTTGAAATTGATTAAATATCGAAGCCATTCTGTTTGAAATAATTTAAAGATATTGGAGCTGCTTGAAATGACAATTTTTTGGGGAGAACTTTGCATCGAATACATAGGCAACTGATACGTATTTTTCTGTTTTAAAATTTCACGAATTATTCCAGTCATTTAATTTCAGATTCATCATTTATGAAAATTAAATTCATACTCGTTATCTCGTTAAACATTAAATTCGAAATACTATTAACCCTTTGCACTCCGAGTTATTTTAACTGGAAAATTAAACATTTCTTCCGATCTAGAATATTTCCATTCCCTATGATTTATGCAATTTTATGGATATGAAATTGGTGTAATACCTCATACAATACGAAAATGTTTAATAATTGATTAGATACCGATATATTTCATAATGTAAATAATATTTCGAATAATGGTACAGCAATTTTTAGTGGTGCCTCAGAGGGGACAACGGAGTGCAAAGGGTTAAGATGAAATTCAACTTTTATGTGTAATGTAATAGCAGTCGATTTCAATATGAGTTTTTCTGAATTGTGTAGAACAAAATTATATGTGCAGAAATCAGGAGATGGCAGTATGAAATTTGCAGGAAACGCGTGATATCCGTACTCCACGCTACAAGGCTTCCCCCTATTGGGCGAATCGTAAGAGTGGGGTATCGCAGATTTCCCTTCGCCCACTGTCGACATCACTGCCATCTCCTGCCCAGAAAGCACAAAGACATATTAAAGACCTCTTCTAGACGTCTGCAGTTGGAGATTCAGACGTCTTAAAGATGTCCCGAATGTCCTACGAACGTCTTCCGAACGTCCCTGAACGTTTTGTGTTTCAAAACGGTACGTCTTAAAGACGTCTCTAAGACGTCTGTTCGACGTCCACAAGACGTTCCGGAGACGATCGTAGGACATTCGGGAGGACCTTAAAACGTCCCTAAGGAGTCTTAAAGGTGCACAAATGTTAATTAAAATAAAAGAAGGGAAGAGTGAAAATAGATTTCATTAACTTTAAAGTTAAATCAATAAATAGCTTTATTAGAAGAACGCATGTGGAATTGACATAAAAATAGTAATAAAAATAACAATTGCAATTAAAACCACAATACAAATAATAAAAGTTGAAATTGAAGAGTCAAAATTGAAGTTGATATTGAAGAGTCGAAATTGAAGTTGAAATTGAAGAGTCGAAATTGAAGTTGAAATTGAAGAGTCGAAATTGAAGTTGAAAATCAAATTCAAGAGTTGCAATTGAAGATGAAATTAAATTTGAAATTGAAGCAACAACACTAACTCGAACAAATAATACCAATGCTAAATACTGCTAGATTATGGGTACATAAAAATCACACTGTTTATGGTCTCAAAGACGTGTTTTTAGGATGTAAGACTTTCAGACCTAAAATAGACGTAAAATGGACGTCTTTAAGTCGTCGTGTGCTATCTGGGTGATGGACGATCAGTACGTCTTTTTTTAGAAATCAACGAATGAATATTTTCGTCATTGTCTACTTCTGAGAATGTTTTGAATAGATCACGAATCTTTATGCAAAATAAAACTGTTTTACTTCAATTACAACATACTGATTTTAAATAGAAATATATTCCTTTCTTTTAATTCAATATCTTGAAAATAATGTATTTTTAAATTCCTTTAACGTTTTTACTATTTTGTTTAAATTCAAGTATTCTATTAAAATTTACTCGGGAGTTTGTGAGCCTTCGAATCAAGTTACTGAATAATATGATTTATTATTCGTCATTGTCTGTCTACTTCTGAGAATGTTTTGAATAGATTGCAAATCTTTTTAATTTTTTAAATTTAATATCTTGGAAACACAATGTATTTTTAAATACGTATACTAGAATGAAATTTATAAATATTAATTTTATTTTAAATATTAATTAAGTTCCCGAATAATATGATTTATTGGTTCGACACACGATCTAATGTTAAATGTTAAAGTTCACCCGAGAACGATGGCAGAGATCGGGACTGAAACTCGGAAATGAAGCTAATCGAAACTTTTAGTTGCAGCGTACGGGGTAAGTTTCGAAAACTGTTGCGCAATTTATAAACATATTCTGTATCTCGAATAATGGAGATGACATGTTTGGAAGTTGCCTACAGTTTGTAACTTTCTTTGTGTTCCGCCAAGAGAACTGTTACGTGATTCATCGATCCATAAATAATCTTAGAGTTGTCATATTGTCTCTCCTATAGACAAATACATATGTTTGTGTATTATGCATCGTTTCTCGGAGTGGCTGTGCAAGCATCAGTCCTACAAATCCGTTCTACAAGATTGCGTGCGTGTCCCTGTTAGATTGGGGTGACCCGGTGCACGTTCTACAAGCTGTTTCAAAAGATATTGTCATCACCAGGCTACGAACTTTTATGCAAAATAAAAATAGTTTACATCAATTTCAAGACTGTGGATATAAATAGAAAATGATTCTTAATGGTTATAATCAGATCAAAATAATACCACAGGATCTTTTAATTCTTTAAACCATCTTTTTCAGTTTGCACTTGATCTACTCATTTTTATGCAAAAAAAGAATGATGTGCATGAATTGCAAGACAATGGATATTAAGAGAAAATGATTCTTAATTATTGTAATCAGACAAAAATAATACCACAGGATTTTTTAATTCTTTAAACCATGTTTTTTAGTTTGCACTTGATCTACTCATTTTTATGCAAAACGAAAATTGTGTGCATTAATTGCAAGACAGTGGATCCAAATAGAAAATGATTTTTTAATTATTGTAATCAGATTAAAATAATACCACAAGATTATTTTTTAGTTTGTACTTGATCTACTTATTTTTATGCAAAACAAAAATTATTTGCATTTATTGCAAGACAGTGGATCCAAATCGATTATGGTTTCATCTCTTAATGATTCTTATCAGATCAGATCTACTCATTTTTATGAAAGGTGCATAAAATCCGCTATCTAATCATCGGTGGACTGTTAAAAAAATAATTAACAAAGAGTCAAGTTTATAAAAGTACTTTGAAATCATCTAGTCTCTCACTCGCCGAGATATTACAAATCTGGGATGGGCTTGCACTTCATTTCAAATAAGATAATAATTTAAAATAATGAATTATTTGTATTTGACAAATAACATATAAAATTAATTTTTATTTGACGGTTAAATCAAAGAAATTATTTTCGAATAATATTTCATATTTGACGTTCATATCTAATCAATTATTTCCAAATAATATTTCATTTGAATAATTCTTTATTCCAATAAAATGATACATACTTTTAGCTCAAGAAGAGGTTACTGAAGTAACTAAATTAATTAATAAATTTAAATATGCTGCTGTTAGTATTTCAATTATTAAATTTAGCTACGTTCACTTTTAAAAGTGTTCTTTAGTACACGAAATAAATAGTATTTTAGGGAGCACGAATTATTTGATCAAATTAAATATTATTTGAAGTTCAAATCATGAAACAATTTTTGACAAATTTTTTAAAAATTATTTAGCAGTTCAAATAAAATAATATATGATTCTTTCAAATGGCATGTTGCCAAATAAGATAATGTATTATGTTCACGATTATTTTTCAAATAATTTATAACTAAATTTATTAAATTTATTGCTGATGGTAAAACCAGAGGTGGGCATTATTTGGCGAAAGAAATATTTGAAATACTATTTAATATTTTAGATTTTATTTTGCTTAAAGAAAATAGTATTTTATTTGAACAATCTGAACCTCGAAATAAAATATTTCTATTTGAACAACTGAACCTCGAAATAAAATACTTCTATTTATTTGAACAATCTGAACCTCAAAATAAAATATTTCTATTTCAATAATCTGAAACACAAAGTAAAATATTTCCATTTTAATATATATATATAATATAATATTTTATTTTTTCCGTCATTATACCTAATACTTTCAGAAATCGCATTAATTATTTAATATTTCTTATTTTAGCAATAATTTAAAGAAGAAATGGCACTCACTATAAGAAATTATATCATTTGCCACATTTTCGTTTTATTTTTTTGTTTGAGTGCTGCTATTCGCATAAACAAGGTGCAGCGTTCCAAATGGGAATCTGTTAGGGTGCTCCTTCGAGGACAACTATAAGAAACTATATCATTTGCCACATTTCCGTTTTATTTTTTTTGTTTAATTGCTGCAATTACTGCGTATATCCACGTCAGTTCACAGTATGCGCCTACTGAGGTTTGTTGATAATCATACAGTGTATCTTATCACCAGGAAAATATTTATACTCAGAAATCTATTGAATGCGGACCATTATTTTGAGCAATAATATTTAAAATTGAAATTGAAAATAAAGACAAACTTCAAATATTTTCAATATTCTTAAAATAAAATACTATTTTCAAATACTATTTTCAAAAATTACTGCAACAAATAAAAAATTTTTTTTCAAAAATTACTGCAACAAATAAAATATTTTATTTTTAAAAATGACTGGATCAAATAAAATATTTTATTTTCAAAGTTGTACAGACACTGTAAAATAAATGGGGTTATTTACTATTTACTATTTCAAATACTATTTTCCCCAGCTCTGGGTAAAACGTAACATAAAACAACATTTATGAAACAGCATCTAAAGAGAGTCGCGGTTAA
Organism: Lasioglossum pauxillum; assembly: GCA_933228785.1. Taxonomy (NCBI): domain Eukaryota; kingdom Metazoa; phylum Arthropoda; class Insecta; order Hymenoptera; family Halictidae; genus Lasioglossum; species Lasioglossum pauxillum. Next base: position 32,717,207 of record OW121703.1, read on the forward strand.
ACAGCGAACGTGCCTCCGCAATTTTATTCTCTATAGACTATAGGCCGTCGGGTTATAAATGAACTGCGTGATTTATTTATAGCACTGCTTTCTCTCCACCCACGGAAAACCGTTTTCGCCAAGTTTTTTTGTCTGCTTGCATTATTCCGTGTTTCTTGCTGTGTGATTGCTGTTCGAGAAGGAAACAGCGGTAACTTTTCAATTACATTCTCACTGTGGAAAACTGCGCTCCTATCAGTGGCGTATCAACCGCGAAGCATTTGGAGCGAGGGCTTGATGAAAACTGTTGAAATTTTCAATTAGATCTGATAATCTATGATTTTTAACAGTTATTTTTTCACTTTTAACTTTTCTGTTCTAAGAAAAAAGTTATAAATCCACTGAAACTTTTACCCCATATACAGGGTGTTTCGTCTGAAACAGTACACCTAAATATCTCTTCAGGTTATTGTGATGCAAAAAATATTTGTTACGTAATGTGCATGGTGTCAATGGACCAAATATCTGGCAAGAATATTTTTTTCCGAAGTTTATTTTTGTCGGAGTTATCAAAGTCATCGATGTTTTTTGATACATAACTACATTTTTATTTTATTGCACCGTGGAACTGATCGAAAAATACATTCAGATATGTATAATAACATGACCTTGAAATGACCTTGATCTTCGAACATTAAAGTTTTACCTTCAGATCAAGCTCAAGGTCATGTTATTATACATATCTGAATGTATTTTTCGATCAGTTACCCGGTGCAATAAAATAAAAATGTAGTTATGTATCAAAAAACATCGATGACCTTGATAACTCCGAAAAAAATGGTCTTTCGAAAAAAATATTCTTGCCAGATATTTGGTCCATTGATGATATGCACATTACGTAACAAATATTTTTTGCGTCACAATAACCTGAAGAGATATTTAGGTGTCCTGTTTTAGACGAAACACTCCTGTATGTATTCGAAAATAGAAAATTTTTACTTTCTCAGAAATGGGAAACAGGTCCAGTTGGACAGTAATAATGATCGTGCTTTGAAAAAGTTGAAGTACTTTCAAACATATTTACCGTTTAGTATTACATAGGTTTGAGATTGAAACCTTGCATCATTTTACTATAGAAAAGTAATAGAAGAGAATGGAAAATATGTTATGTATTGAACAAATCTATGTTTAAATATCCTAACTTTATCTTTGAGTTTTAATTTAAAAAGGGTGCGAACTTTCTTTCCAACCCAATACATAAGAATACGTAAGAGTAGAATAAAATAATCACATGAAAATCACAACTTGATTACAATTTATCATTACAAATAATGTTACGTAAGTGAAAAATAGTTCAAACTTTTATACTTTACTTTAAAGTATCTGTTAAGAAATAAATATTGTTTCAAAATTTGTATTAAAGTAATTGTTAAAATTGAACTTTTATAACGGAATTAAAGTGTTATTGTACAAAGTTAACTTAAAACAGAACAGAAGTAATTGAAACGTTTAAAGTTTACAAAATAACTTTTATTTGTAAAAGTTTACAATTTCATTCCAGCCCTGCTTGGAGCAAACTGTTCCAGGCGCATAAATCACGAGGGCGCAAAGTAAGGGAGGGCAAATAAAAACTTGTAAAAACATTTGAGTGTTGAATGAAAGACAGTCTATAAAATATGTAGTAAATATTATTAGCTACTCCGTGTACTTAAAAAAATATAAATATTTATTAAATTGAATATCTTCTGTTGAAATGCCTTGAATCTCAATTAAATTTTTATTAAGCCCATTCATATGAGATTGTACATTATATTTACAGCATATTTCGCAAAAACTAAAGTTGTGTTGTTGTAGTCAGAGTTGGGCAAAAATTTTATTTAAATAAAAATTTCGAATAAAGTGGGTTTAAAACCCATTTGGAAAAATCCCACTTTATTCGAAATTTTTATTTAAATAAAATTTTTGCCCAACTCTGGTTGTAGTACATGGTTTTTCTAGTGTCACAATCGTATATGAACACACATCTTAGTGACTTACGTTTCCAGTATTTGTAAACAAATGCCCATCTGAAGTAGGTTTCTTACACAGGCGGCAAAAGTGAATATACGCAGCAAAAGTAGTTATGTATGTGTGTATGTACGTCTTTCAAAGTTAGTGTCGATCGATGTTGTCGATTAATATTGGTGTCGGTCAAACCAGTTTTCGGCGAATTCTTTTTGATCAAAACGGTGTCGGTGATATCGTTGCAACTTTGTCCAGGAATAGGGTAAACTGTACGATGATTGGCACTCTAAGCCAAAATCGTAGTAAAAATCTTTTTATCTCTTTTTTGAAATGTTTAAACGAACTTAACTTCCTATTATTATGAGCTGATAGAGATTTGTCAGCAAAATCAAACAGCTTTAGGAGCCATAAATCTTTTATTATAAAATATATTCAGCGAATAACAATCGTACGACAAATAGTACAGTCATTGGCACAGTGAGAAGTAAACGTTAAACAGGCTATTTGTTTCATAATTGAACATATACGCACTTATTACATCTGTAGTACAGTCCGAAATTAAGTTACAAAACGATAAAGTATACATACTCGTAACGAAAATCTTAATAAAACACCATTTCCACTGCACTGTGGTCATCCGTCGGCAGTGATGCCAGAATGAGCTCCAAATGGCGCTCATTTACTCTCCTTCTACCCCTTCCACTATTCCATTCCAGCACTGTGCGCAGGCGCACACTCCACGGTCCCCATCGCGCACGTGCAACGTCTCTCCCATTCGCCCCACTCATTCTCCGTCATCAGAGAGGGGGTACATCATTTCACCGTGACTCCCCTCATCTGGCATCACTGTCCGTCGGTCTTACTGAATGTACCAGCATTGCTAACAGTCGTATGTGGAACTCTGTTATGAAAACTTACAACGTTGCACAGTGGTCCGAGAACGCGATTTCACTGGCCAAAAGTCAATTTTCGAAGTTCAACATTTTGAGAAAACTTTTTTGGCTATAAAGTAATAATACTTCAAACCGTCAAAATCCAAAATATTATCCATTTCAGATAATTGTGTAACCGAGGGTAACGTTCTAAAGACAAAATTCTGAAATCCAAAATGAAACTAATTATTCTAAGATTCATTATAGAGCATTATATAACAGGTTTGAATAAATGTTTTATATATATTAATAGGCGTGTTTTCATTATTTAATTAGGTTTCCAGCATTATTTAATCCATGTACGAATGCTGCAATATTATTGGCAATTTAAACTTTGGAAAGATTTTTAAAAAAATGTATAAAAGTGTTAGACATCAGACTTGTTTTATATGAAAGTTTAAACAATTTCGAATAAGACCATATAAATTTTAGGTGCAGCCTGCTGCAGCCGTGTAGTTTATACGATAATTAAGAAATAAAATCCCGCGGTATTTTGGCGTCTGGATAGGATAGTTGACTTCAGATTCGTTATCAGTGATCTCAAAAACATCTGATTATCAACTTTTATAAAGATCCAATGACATTTTGACTTTTGGCCAGTAAAATCGCGTTCTCGAACCACTTTGCGTTGCTTTGAAACATAAACAAGAAGTAATATAACATGATTTTCTGTACCAGGGAATTCTTAATATTTGTCGTTTAAATCAAAAGTGCGGATAACTACTACAGTGCCAGCAATAGTACAGTTTACCCTACCTTCATTTGAACAGCTATTAACTTTGACTACCCAGATAACACAAAGACGTCTTAAAGACGACTGCAGTTGGACATTCAGACGTCTTAAAGATGTCCCGAATGACCTAAGAACGCCTTCCGAACATCTCCTGAACGTCAGAAAACGGTACGTCTTAAAGACGTCTATACGACTTTCGCTTGACGTCTAAAAGACGTTCAGGAGACGTTCGTAGGACAATCGGGAGGTCTTCAAGACGTCCCTAAGAAGTCTCAAAGTTGCATTAACGTAATTAAAATAAAAGAAAGGAAGAGCAAAAATAGTTTTCGAACAAAACGAGTTTAAACTTAAACCAATAAATAGCTTTATTAGAAGAACGAATGTGGAATTTTCATAAAAAATGTAATAAGAATAACAATTACAATTAAAATCACAATAAAAATTGAAATTTGAATTGGAATTGGAATTGAAACTGGAATTGGAAATGGAATTGGAATTGGAATTGGAATTGAGATTGAAATTGGAATTGAAATTGGAATTGGAATTGAGATTGAAATTGGAATTGGAATTGAGATTGAAATTGGAATTGAAACTGGAATCGAAATCGAATCGGAATCGGAATCGGAATTGGAATCGGAATCGGAATCGGAATCGGAATCGGAATCGAAATCGGAATCGAAATCGGAATCGGAATCGGAATCGGAATCGGAATCGGAATCGGAATCGGAATCGTAATCGGAATCGGAATCGGAATCGGAATCGGAATCGGAATCGGAATCGGAATCGGAATCGGAATCGGAATCGAAATCTAAATCGAAATTGAAATTATTATTATTATTATATATATATTATTATATACGGACCAAGGTCCTTTTATACAGATGTATAAAGTTTTTTACAGTATAACTGATAAAAACAAAAAGAAAACTTAACAAAGAAAAGGTCTTAACCTAAAATTTACATAATAATGGACCGCGCAAAACTAAACAAATACAGGTACAATTAACAAATAGTATTGCGCAATTTTGTTTTGAATATCTGTAACGAGCCATTAAAAAAATCAATATTGTTATAAAATATGTTAGAGCTAGCAATAATGCGATTTATTGGATTTATTACTCCATATATAGTAAATTGAAGCAAAAAAACTATAACTCGAAGAAATAATACCAATGCTAATGGGTAAACCACACTGTTTATGATCTTAAAGACGTCTTTTTAGGACGTAAGACTTTCAGACCAAAAATAGACGTAAAATGGACGTCTTTAAGACGTCGTGTGCTATCTGGGACTTTCTTTTCATTTACATGGAATGATATGTTTTTTTATCCACCATCCAATAGTGCGTTTTAAGATGAGTTTAATGACTTTCGACTCAAGGTCATTTTTAGGTCAAACTTGCACGGAAATGCAGAAAAGTTGTGATCGTTTTATTATTGAGAATGATATATTTTTGTACGTGATATCTAGTAGGGCATTTTAAAATGCATACAGTGGACGACTCAAGGTGATACAAAGTCATTGCAGGTCTATATTCAATAGTGAATAATGTTTGGTAAAAATGATCAAGGGACCGTAATCTATAAATCATTCTCAGAAGTTAGCATTTTTAAATGGTTTTGTTTAGCACAAAGTTTTGAAAATGGCATACAATTTGTATACACCGTCATTTAATTACAAATTATATTTTGTTAATTTCATTAAAAATTTTACGGGGCTAATGGACTCACTGTACAGTGTGTGCTCGAAAACGTATTACACACAGACAAGAGGTGATTTTCAGACTTAGATTCGTAGAAAATCATGTATGGAACCATAGATTCTCGACGAATTTTCAAATTTCATTTTCTCGACAACTAAGCACGAAACTATTTTGTGAGAACGTGAGAAATCACCTCTTACTTGTTTGCGCCATACATTCGGTTATCCGCTGTATCAACCGAGCGTGAAAATTAACATAAACACTGAGCATTAAGAGTGGTTTAAAACTAATTTCTGTTGCTTTGTAAAAATAGCAAGAATACATAAACACCGAATTTCGCGTGTTCGCGAGTATAAAATTTGTCCGAATTAATAAATTTAAATTTATTTATTTATTATATAAAAATACAAAAATATTTACAAATAAAAAATAGCCATGGGTTTTTGTTATAAAAAAAAAAGAATTAGTGAGATGTCCCATGCTTTAGGACGTTATATTTCTATTACTTTTGAGTTCTTTTTATTTTTTATTCGTTTCGTTGTTTCTGTCACTGAAGCTCTGTAAAATATATATTTTTTTCTCAATATCTTCAAGGAACGGCAACATCGCAGAGACTTGTCTTCTACTTTCTTAAGTTTCTTTTGCAGACATTCTTTAATTTCTCAATTGAAATTATACGATAAGACCTATTAATGTGACTTGTGAACAGTGATGGGCAGAAAGCATTAACGTAAATACGTAAACACGAGCCGCTCTTGGATCTACGAGTTGTGCATGCCTAGACTCTAGGCATACAATGGGCTGAAAATTAGAATTTGTATATAACGTGTATGAGATCGAGTCATTTCAGTGAGAATTAATATATCCAATGAAACTATCGTTATAATTTCAACCGTAGAATAAATAATCTGGAGCCGGTTGTTATGATTTGTGATTCTAATGTCGAATGGACCAATGGCACTTCCGACGTGTAATTTCAAAAATATCAAGAAGACACGAAGAAAGAACAAGAGAGAGAAAGAGGCGTTGCAAAGGGGTGCCGATTATTTTAAGGGGCAGTCTGATGTAACCCGTTGGAAAGTTTATTTGTTACTAATCGATTGAACGTTTTTTACAAATTTTAGGATCATTTTACTGCACTATTGAAATCACCGAAAATATATTATTTTTAATGAGAAAGAGCTACACCTAAAGGAGGTATGTACTATTGTAAGTTTATGTGTTACATTGTACGGCTATTTGAAGAAATCATGTTTTTCAGGGAAGTAGCTCAGATGGCAAAAGACGGCTTGTTTTTTCGAATGGCATTAAAAATGATTTCAGAGGAATATTTCTGAAGGGTTATATTATTGATTCACTAAAAGAAAAACCGATTTTTTCAACACGTTGCATCAGGCTCCCCATTAACCTTGGTCCATCTTTCATTTCTACTGCGTAATCTGCGTCTTGATGTTAAATCGACATAAGGGTAAAAAATCAATAGGATAAAAACATAAATAATATACTTTCCAAATTCCTTCTTTAAGAATGAAGATTTATGGATCGCTGATCGATTTAAACGGAATGAATAAGTTTGTCCCTTAAAAATATTTAAAAGCTTCAAAGACTGAGAATTTTTCAGAAACTAAAACCGAACAGTGGTAACACGTACGGGAAAGAATTGTTCCGGATGGTGATCTTGTCAAAGGCCATGTTTGAATTGCCGTGTCAAAATAAATTAAGAGTGGACATGGACCTGACGTTGCCGATATGACCATATTCGTCCTCAAAGGGTTAATAAATAGTACTCGTTCAGAATCCCTAAAAAATATGTTACAGTTTCGTTCCGATATAAGACAAAGGCTCGGTATTCCAGTCAATGAATGTTCATAAGGGGGGTGTAGAGGGAAATGGAAGTTTGGACTTCTAGAAGCTGAGCGGAGTGCAGAGGGGCACGTAGAAGGTCCCCTTTTTCGGTTTTCCGCTTATATCTCGGAAACTATGTATCCTAGCGATAAGACTATTCTATAAAAAATTGAAGCTGACAAAATGTGCCATAAGATTGATTTCATTCAGTTTTTCGCTATCTCGTATAGTTTCCGAGATATCCGCGCTCAAAGTTCACACGGTGCAGAGTGAACAACTTCAAAAAGAGAAGAGGGGACAGAGATTTTCTTATTTCGAAATAAACATCGTCGTCTTATATCGGGGCAAAACTGTAGCCGGCTATGAGGGTTGAATAAGGATTAATAATAATAGAATGAAGAAAGAAACTAGAATCCACACAATCGGGTACCCTTCGCTGAACATCCGTGGGATGAGAGATTCGAGGCTTTCGCGGTCTGGTATCATCCAGGTTTTAGCCAGTTCCACGATATTAGCGGAGCACCACAAGTATCAGCAGGCACCACAAGTGTCCTCCGACCTGTGATGAAGCTAGCTGCAATGCTTGCGAAACGTTGGCAAAATAATTCCACACTGACAAGGCTACGCTTGAAAGCCTCAACAGCGTAAACAGTAGAAACCGTATCCATGGTATGGGCGTTCTACGGGCGCGCAGATCGACGCGGCGTCGCATTTGTAGAAGCATCTCCGTTAATTGACCTAGTGTTCTCTTTTTATATATTTTTTTCCAAGTATTTTTCGTTATTTTCTGCGCGCGCGCGCGTGTGTGTATGTGTGTGTGTGTGTATCAGCTTCACGTTAACCGTTTGTTTTTCCTCGTAATTGATTCGACTCGCTGCGCGCTGGAAGGAAACTCCCATCGTTCTGATTCCATTTGCGCGATATAGTGATTTGCAAAACAGCTCGTTTTCGTACGCTACGACATTTATTGAGCGTGATCTTACGACGTAGATAGGCAACGGTTAGTCCGCGTGCGCTCCCGCGAACCTATTCGAGAGCGTGGCGTCATTACACGGAGAGAGAAGAAAGAAAGCAACGCAACAAGGACTAAAAGGAAACGGCGCCATATCCGCACCTCCGATCGAACGGACACCTAGCGATCCTTGGCTCATATCTTCAGTGTTCCTCTTTTTTTTTTGTTTCATTTCTGACAGCGAAGCACGGTCGGAGACACAGCACGCAACGGTTGCCCGATCTAGTTGGCCAAAAATCGAATCTTTGTTCTCCTTTGTCGATTGCAGTGTTACCAGGGGTCCCATGGAAATCACCGACACAGATTTCTCCGACACGGTTTTCGCCTACAACATTTCACCGACTCCAGATGTGACCGACAATAGCTTTGGCCGACAATGCCTTTAACCGACAACAAATTTGATCGACAACGATTTTTACCGATAACGAATTTGATCCACAACAACTTAAGACGACCACAGTATGTATTATCATACAGTATTATCATACAATATTATCATACTGTGTCTCAAATCGTTGTGGATTAAATTCGTTGTCGGTTAAAGGCGTTGTCGGCCAAAGCCATTGTCGGTCAAACCTGGAGTCGGTGAAAACCGTGTCGGAGAAATCTGTGTCGGTGATTTCCATGGGATCCGTTACGAGACAGGGGTAATCGAAAAGGAATCGAGGGGAATACAAGTACCCCCTCTCTGATAACCAGAGTAATATGTGACACGTTGCGCGACTGCGCGACGAGAATAGAGTGAGACAGAGTGAGGCGAATGGGTTGCGCGTGCGCAATAGGAACTGAACGGTGGAATAGGATAGTGGAAGGGGATAAAGGTAGAGGGCCTGGGGAGGGAATGAGATTCGTTTCTACCTCAATCTGGTCACACTGGTCGAGTGTGACTCGACAGCAGAGAAAGAAAAACGTAAATAATTTTAGTTGAAAACAAATAAAAGTTCCACAAATATAAAGTACAGCAAAGTTTGAGAGCTATATTTAATATAATTAGTGAACGAAATTGTTTAAAACAAGTAGCAGTGAAGGAACTGTCCTTTGAATTTGTCCTGTCAATTTCAAATGAAACACTTAAAATTTGGTGAAATGCCCTAAGCCTGGACAACAATTTTTGCTATCTATTATTTTATCAGTTTAGATAAATAAAAATAATTTTTAAGAGTTTTAACATAAAATTCAGATTTTGTAATGTGATTTAAAATCCCACAATTATTGTTTATATTAATATTTTAATTGTATTACTAAGAATAATTCAAATCTATAGTTGGACCTGGACTGAAGTAAAGCCTATACCGGGACGAATTGAATTTACATATAATTATATCTATAACATCAAACTTTATTAAATCTTTAATGATTTAAATTCTGTCCTGCTTAATTTTTTTATTGTTATAAAACAAGCATTTCAAGAGACAATACTTTTGTCTATATTTTCTAATTAAGTGCATAAATATATATTTTATAATTAAGTGTTAGTTGCTTTAGACTTTATTTTTAGATTGATTGTTGACTTTTAACTTAATATCTTTATTTTGTCGTTTAATTGTCTTCTTTCTATCGTGTAAATTTTTATTGATTTCTTGTTCTTTTTCATTTTTAATTTTGTTTCTCTTTTTACAAACTAACAGAAGACTAATTATACGTACATTTAGTCAAACAATTCGCCATTTAAATGTAAAAATAATGAGATGATTATAGTCACAAACACGAGTCCGGCTTAAGGCGAATGCACATCGAGTGTAATCTTATAGTTGGACAGCTACTGTCATCGCGTTCCAGTATGGAGTACTTATATTTCAAAACAGTTCTAAACTTGGACATCTAATATTTGAATTAATAATTATATTATTTAAGTTACGTCTGATTGCCAATTTATTTTAAAATATCGATATTATTACGCCTATTTTTTGCCTATAGGCTTAAATTATATCTTTTTTTCTAATAAAAGTTCAAACTATAAATGTGCACACGATTCGCATGAAAATAGCTATTTTCATATATTTTGTATACTGTTTTCAGATAAACTTTGAATTTATTTTTAAATTTCAATTGATGTTTTAATCAAATAATATACACACCTACTTTTAGCTAAGTCCTCAGAATACATCAAATAATTATTTAATCTCTTAATTATTGGTTTTACTATGAAAATTCAGATGTCCAGATTTAGGCATTACTTTTGGCTTTTCCACACTTAGGGCACCTTAGTTTTCCACCTTAGTAGGTAGTTGTTGACAAACAAAATTGAAGAATAATTCGAAGTGCGAAGGGTTCAGACTCGTTCGCCCACTCTATTCTTCTCCTTCTACGACGTTTTCCCTCACACTTACGGCACGGCTCGGTCACGTGACGTGTTACCGGCCCGGTCGCAATAAACGTAAAAACGATACAGCTTGTACTAATATGAATGTTGTAGCACAATTTCTTACACCTCAGTGTGTACAGCGATAATTATAGTGTCCACATTTTTTCTCTAAAGAAGTTACTTTTTTTTAGAAAAATGTGTACTTTCGTTTTCCAAATTATTAACGGTCAAGGTAACGACCAGAAAAGACGAAATAAATGTTGTCATTAATATACATCTGTTTTGTAGATGCAATTAACAACAACGAAACGTCCGATACTAGAAAACAGCTGAACCCGAAAAGTATTCAACTAATTTGTAATAAATTATAACTAGATTGCGGATGATTATGCAATTTTCAATTTTTGTAGAAAAAATTTGAAGAAAGTTGTGCTAAATAAAATCCTTTTTTCATTGGTAATAACATTTGTAGGTTTAAAATAAATAAAACTCGTACAAAATTCTGTGTTTTGAAAATTTTTATAAATAACGTATAAATGCATAAAGGTCCGCAGTCTACTTATAACAATGCTTATATTCAGACTTAACGGAATTGTAATTATACGTCGCAACAGTAACTGTAAAACAATGAATCCTATACTAGTCATCTTACCCCTTACCCGTCTCTCGACTGGAAGCCTGTTAATAGGATTTTCAACAACCGTATTTTATCAAAAGGAAGCTAAATAATATTCTTTTAAACAATAATCTCAAACGAAATCGATTATGGTACTCAGAGTGCTTTCTTGATTCACGATTTAAATAGTCATTGTTATAGAAAAATGAATAACTTATTAAGAAATCCTTAGCTGTATCATAGGTTAGTGTGTTAATTTGTCCCTTAGTGTCAAATTGACAATTATAAAAAATTGACATGATGAACAGATAAATTATTAACTTTGTAAATTCGTTCATCAACAATAAAAATGAGATAAACTGAGATAGACATAAAATAAAAGGCGAAGTTTCCGTTTACGTCCAACCTCAGAATTGGATGAAATTTTGGGAATAGGTTCTTTTTTGACTAAAATGATGATTGTTGGCGACTCCAAAAAAAATTTGTTTACCATTTCAATGTCACTCCCTACCTTTCCGACACCACTTCTGTATTTTCGTATGCGTCCGCCCCCTGCCACCTAATCTTAACTAATTCTGATCGCATAATCTTCCCATTGTAGATATTCAATTAATTGGTTTAACAATTAGAATTTTGAAAACATTTTATATTAATTTCCAGAATATACATTTTTAATATCTTCAATTAATTGCAAAAATGGATCATCACCAGCTTTGTTGACATGTGTGAAAAAAATTCACACATGTGATCTATGATTGAATCATCCTTAATGCCATCTCTACTTAGTCTCTAGATAAGGGATGGGCACGGGTGGGGCCCCTCAAACGCCAGCTTCTCCCACCAACCTCTCTTCCATGCAACGCGCGCCTTCGCCGCACAGGGCGCTCCCCTTGCATCCTCGTGGCCGCAATGCGCGAAGCCTTTGCGAGACATGCGCACTGCTCGCTACGGGCGAAGTGCGTTCTTTCTCCATGGTAACGGTGGAGCTGGTGGGAGGCAGTGGGCGCTGTGGGGTGGACGGTCTTGCCTCAATTGAGGCAAAAATGCCCATCCTTGCTCTAGATTGACATTAAAATAGTAAAAAAAAAATGTTTCGGTAAGGTAGGGAGTGACATTGAAATGGTAAAAAATTTTTTTTCGATTCGCCAAAAATCCTTCTGATAATCATCATTTTAGTCAAAAAAGAACGTATTTGCAAAATTTCATCCAATTCTGACGATGGATCTAAACGGAAACACAATCAAATAAAATTATTCGCACTGATAAACGAATACGTCTAATAAAACGAATAAAACGAAGCGTAGAACGTAATATTTGTTCAGAATCAGTAAAAATATGCTGAATTGACGTGAGGGAGAGATTAGGTGTAAATTATCCAGTAGTTCTCATGTTGAAAAATCAAATAAAGCTTCACTTCTTAATGTGTTTCTACTGTCTTACAATATTGGTAGATAGGTGGGTGCGTTGCAAGGAAATCGAATAGCGCGAACAAAATTGTTCGGAAATTGGCCAACTAGATCGGTCAAATGGCTCGTTGGATAGCGTCCGACGACGCTTGGGGTCAGCGAGCTGGAAGTCCTCCCCGGAATCGCCAGATTAGGACTCGTCCCCCCACTCTACCCGTCTTCTTCTACGACGCCCTTCCCTCACGCTTCCGTCACGGCCCAGTCATGTGACAAGTTTCGTCTCTGCCGTGTACTATGGTGAAATGACAAGGTCCCCGGTGCAGGATTTGTGTTCCCACTCTACCTACCCCTTCTACAACGTTATTCCCCCCGCTTACGCCGCACAGTGGGCCAGAACGACGCGCTAGGCTCAGGAGTGGCCAACCTGTGGCGCATTGGATCCTTGCGCCTCTATTTATTCTTTTGAAGTAGGCGCCATAAATGAATCCATCTATATTTTCAACACCTGAAAGCTCTCAGTTAAATTTATACCTTCTTAATTCCTAAATTCGTCGCTATTTTTTGACAGTTTACAATTATAGGATAGGAATTAGAGTGTTCATGACAGTGGCGCATCTGAACTTGTATGCGAAAAAAATTTACGCATGGTATGCAGAAGGTTGGCCACCCCTGCGCTAGAGCTGTTCACGCCTATTACACCATTATTTCAAAACATAAAGACCTCATTAAATAGGTCGTTGGATTCGTCTTCGCGTCAGCTATAACATTATTGAATAAAAAGTATATAATGATAAATAAATAATCAAGGTGACCACCATTTTTTTATTAAAACAAAAAAGTCTTGAAATTTTTTTGTAATGTGATTTGTAGAAGACTGTGTTTACTAATTACTTTTTGTAGGAAACATTTTTTTGTCACGCCACCGAAAATGTCTGAAAAATCGTGCGAATAACGGATAATAATTGAAAACTGGATGTTCAGGCTTTCAAACCAGAGTAATCCATCATTTTTGAATGAACGAAGTTTATTACATTTAATGAAATAACAAAAATGTATTATTACTGTCTCATTTAATGAATTACAAATATTCAAACAAGACTAGGTATTATATTTTACAAAGTTACTGACTTCGACGGGACGCTTTAAACTGTCATAACTTCCGGAAGTGGACGAAAGTGGACGTGAACTTTGCAGGATCTTTTGAAGGAGATGTTGCTGAAAATGTTCCATTTTGTTAGAGTACACGAATGTAAAAACTTGACGATTTTCTTTAGTTCGCTAAGTATTTGTTTTTATAATAAATTATGAACAATAATTTTTAGTTCTTGGCGCGTTCTCAACATAGAAATACATTACCTATAAAAACAAATTGAGCACATAACGTTCAGGATGGTTTTCCAGGTCATCATTATGAAGAGAAAGGATTTTTTTCGGTGAAAAAAGGTATCTGAAACAGTTTGATCTTCGAACGCTTATTGTAACGAGAGTTTTTAATAACTTTAATTATTATTGTCGTTTTCGAACGTAATGGACATTTAAGAAACATTATAGATCCGTTAAAAATCGGTATGGGGACTTTGATTTTTTAGCCAATGAACAACTAGCGCGTCGGTCTGGTCCACACCAGTGATGCCAGAATGAGCTTATGTACTTTCCTCCTTACCCCTTCCACTATTCCATTCCAGCACCGTGCGCAGGCGCATACTCCACGGTCCCCATCGCGTACGTGCAACGAGTCTCCCATTCGCTCCACTCATTCCCCGCCATCAGAGAGGGGGTACATTATTTCACCGTGACTCCCCGCATCTGGCATCACTGGTCCACACTATGCGCCGTGGCCGCGTCACGTGACTCGTTTCGTCTCTGTCGTGCATGTGTCCGGTACTGCAGAGAGAGGGTAACTTTCCCCTTGCATTCCTGCTCCCTCCCCTCATCTGGCGATACTGTTGCCAGGAACCTTCTTGTTATCTCACCACAATATGTGTCACAATGTCACGTGACTAATCCAGTACTAGTAGGGTAACTGTATTCTCCTCAATTCGAGTCAATTCCCCTGATCTGGCGACACTGCTTGTTCCTCGGAAGTCCTGTCGGCGAGCTGACGAAATATACAGACCGAGTCTCGATTCTTTCTTTCGTTCGTCGTTCTCGCCATATGTCGACTCTCTGTTCCACTTTCAGAATAGCTTTTTTTAATTATAGACTGTAGACGTGTATGTCTGTGTGTGTGTGTGTCTGTGTGTGTATATATATATAGTATGTATATAAACAGCTATATTTAACTTGAGATTGCATAGAAAAAGGAATACGGCTTACGCTTATACGTTTATAGTGATTCGAGTAGTTTTTAAAGAAGCAACGAACGTGCCCGGGAACCCCAGGCACACTCGACCAAACGGCGTGTGCTCGCGCGGTTTCGCGTTCGACATTTTTTCCCCAGTTTGTTCGTCGACGACGGGCGTTTCGGAGCAAGTAATCGCGAGGGGTGTTCGATCAGTAGTACCGAGAATATAATGCTTGAGAATTTAGTCTTTCGAATCTGAAATATTTATTATCGTAGAGTTCGATTTTCTCGCGGATTAGGAGAAAATATAATATTTTTTTATTGTACTTGACCGAGCTGCCCCGATCGATCGCGCTCGGCTAGGAACGCGTATCTCTCTCTCTCTCTCTCTCTCTCTCTCTCTCTCTCTCTCTCTGTGTCTCACTCTCTCTCTCACTCACTCACTCCCGAGGCTATTATAAAATCGTTATCGGAGTGAAACTCTCTCGCGTAAAACGGTAATATATTCGAAGCGTCTAAAATTGGCTAATGCCGAAAGCCGACGGTTGTATAAATTCTCCGAGCCAGTCAGCTCCTCAACGAGCACTCAACCCCTTTTTGTTGCGGATCGTTTTTACCTCGTGCTTCGTTCTTTTTTTTTGTTTTCCTCTTTTTCGGTATTATTAACGTCAGCGATCCCTAGCCGATTTCGATGAGCTCGAGGTAGTACTACAGTACTTAGTGTTGCTACAGTGGAACCTCGCTCGTTGCACGAAACGGGACCGAAAATGCATGCGAAAATCGCGAGGTTGTGCAACGAAAGGGGTAACCATTCATAAGTGATTCGTAGTGTCGTTTTCCTTTGTTTCTACATACATACATATCTGCCACGATCCCCACAATCCCTTCCAGAACTTTTAACAATTCGTGGTGGGGGTCACTAGTGTGCAACGAACGAGGATTCCGTTTAATGACCGAGGTTGCAATTAGCGAGGTCCTACTGTATTCTAAAGAATTCTCGTTTATGCTACCACCGCTCGGCTTTAATTTCCGAAATGTTCGCAGAAATAGATTTGGTACTATAACATGTATTTTTAATGTTTTCTTCGGTACAGTGCTTTCACTTTGTAGTACAGTAGGACCTCGATTAACGGGCTTGATCGGGAGACAAACAGCCCGGATAAATTAAGGCCTGATGGATAATTGTCACTCGAGGAAATAATTAAAATGTCCATTATATTACAAAATAAATTCTTTATTTTTGAATATTTATTTCCCTTCATAATATAATTATACTTAAACGCATATCTGTTTATAATCGGGATCCGGTTAATCGAGGTCCTACTGTACACAACTTTTTGTTATGAAATTCAGTTAGATCTGAAGTGTAATTCAGACCTCCGTGTTACAGTGAATTGTTAATTCCAGGTTCGGCTGGGTTACATATAGGTGAGCACCAGAGTCGCCAGATTAAGACTCTTCCCCCCACCCTAGTGTTCCTAATCTACGACGCTTTTCCACCACGGTCCGGTCACGTGACCACGCTTCGTCTATGTCGTGCATGTGTCACAATGTCACGTGATTGATCCGGTACTGGCAGTGAGAGGGTAATTTTTTACCCTCAATTCGAGTCGATCACCCCAATCTGGCGACACCAGTGAAGACCCGAAAAGAACATTAGGTCGGTTACATCACTGACCTTTTATTTTGGCGGAAATATGAGCTGAATGCAAGAATAGTTGCATGATTTGACATAATGGCGGACACGTTTCCAATTTCTATTAACCTTTTAACTGGGGATGACGAGTTTAACTCCTCGTTATAGAATTTATTTTCTTTTCAATTCCACAAATAATTCTTTCATAATATCCATGTTAGTGTAAACTATATCGTATTTATGTTGATTGTGGCAATATTTTTGTCAATTTTATATGTCTCACGTTACATCTTCCTAAATGTTCACGATTGAAAAGTCACGCAGATAGAAGGTTAATAATAATTGAGAATGAAGTTAAAGTAATACTAAATCTAACTGAAATCTGATTTAAAGCATATCTTTATGTACAAATGTCCATTTATACTATCGTCGAGCAAGCTTAAGTCTTATCTCCCACTCTACCCTTCCCCCTCTGCGACGCTATTCCCCCACGCTTCCGCCCGGTCACGTGATGCATGTGTTACAACTTCACGTGATTAATCCGGTACTAGCAGAGAGGGGGTAACGTTTTCCTCTCAATTCAAGTTAATTTCCCCGATCTGGCGACTATTACCGAACTTGAAGATAATAATATAATAATTCTTCAGAATGATTTATCTCTGTGAAACCTTGAACGATCGCAGTCGTATTATTATTGCGATTGCGTCGTAAATGCATCGAAGAAAGAAATTCGCATGTTTCATCGTTAGTATAAATGCACCTATAATAGATTCGGAAACTAAAATCGAGTGGCGGTAACACGTATATAATAGTATAATAATAGTAAATAATAATAGCCGTTGGAATAAACAAATGTCTCGATATATGTGAAAGAGGTGTGCACTATATTTGTGTGAACTTGTCCTAATACGATACGAGATTAGGTATACGGACGAGATAATACTTTGAGGAAAATTTCACCAACATATTTTTGACATTTCTCTGATTAAAACAAAACTAAACACCCCTATAAACAATTCGTACGCAGACTGACAATAAATTGCTTGCAGATGCTGCTGACAAAATTATTTTAATATTATTCACCTTTCCCATTCGGAGTTATTGTCACTCGAAAATTAAACATTTCTTAGCTCGAATAATTCCATTCTATATGATTTTTTTCATTTTATAGACATGGACATGTAATTGATTAGATATCAATATATTTAATAATGTAAACCGTATTTTGAATAATCGTACATCAATTTTTAGTGGTGACTCCGATTCAATTATTCAATAAATTTATTTCTTTAGGTATATATTATTTAAAAAATGGCTACAAATTTGGATACATTCTTCTTATTTTTGTAAAGTAAGCGCAATAGTGCCTCGATAGTTGCACGAAATGGAACCCAAAAAGCCCGTAAGTGTCACGGTTCCTACAACTATCGAGGTAACCAATCAACTATAAGAAATCTCCCACTTCTACTACGTCACTGCTCTGTCCAATTCACGTTTCTCTAAAGCGGCCCCTAGACATTCAATAATATTATCAATGTAGATTGACAATAATATTGAAGCTCCCATCAATACGCTTCAATATAATCTCGTCAATCTAGCTATCAATACGGCGACTGCGCATTGTGACGAATTTGTTACGACGCAACGCGACGTGGCGATTTTCAAATTAGAGGTTTACTTTTTAAAATGGTTTCTAATGCAGACGCAGGGCCCCCTCTAGGGGCGGGCAACAAATTTTAGGGGCGCGATTTTAGCTGTACGTGTGAGAAAAATATTGATGAAAATTTGCTTTTATTAAAATTTAAATAAAATGATTTGATCTTTATTGGAAATAAAAAATATATACCTTTATTTAAAAAATATATATGTATTCTTAAGAGGCGGAATTTGTCTTTTTGTCCGGGGCGACGTAACCGCTAGAGCGGACGCTGAGTCTGACGTGGCGTTTCTTTTAACTTTGGCAGTGTGTGAAATCAAAAAATAAAAAAAAAACAGAAGTAGACGCTGGTCTAAAGAGTGGTATAAACTGAGAACACTTTGTACTCATGAACATTTATTAAATTTTCTCCG
Organism: Lasioglossum pauxillum; assembly: GCA_933228785.1. Classification (NCBI taxonomy): domain Eukaryota; kingdom Metazoa; phylum Arthropoda; class Insecta; order Hymenoptera; family Halictidae; genus Lasioglossum; species Lasioglossum pauxillum. The sequence continues at coordinate 32,735,731 of OW121703.1, forward strand.
AGTGACAGAACCAAACGATTATAAAAATTTCCTCCGCATGGATGAAGCGTCCTTTAATTATGTACTGGAGCTAATTAGGCCCAACATTGCGAAAAAAATACCGTGATGCGTAATCGGTTCTGGGCAATTACAGTATAACGCAATAAACATAGTAGTAAATTCACGTTCCGCGTCGGAATCGTCTATAACCAGTGTGCTAGCCATTTTGCCTGTACGTGATGCGATATGGTGCAAGATTTCTCGCGTATACGTGACGTTTCTTTTTTTGCTTTATACAGGGTGTTAACTTCTCAGATAAGCATATCCGGTAAAAATGTTTGGAATAAAAGTTGCAGGGATTAATGGAGGACATATGTCCATGACCTTGTATTTGACCTTCGGATCCATTTTCAAGGTTATTTGGAGGTCAGTACGTATTTTTTAAATGGGAACCCCTACTTTTGACTAAGGATTCTGAAAGAGCTCGAAATTCCACGTTCAGATATATACTTATGTCCTAGATTAAAATGACTGTTAGAGGCCATAAAAAATACATACTGATCTCCAAATAATCTTGGAAATAAATCGGAAGGTCAAATACAAGGTCATAGACATATGTCCTCCATTAATCCCTGCAACTTTTATTGCAAACATTATAACCGAATATGCTTATCTGAGAAGTTAACACCCCTGGACGGGTGGTTTTGGACACCCTGTATATATTTAGTAAAGTAGAAAAAATGGGGTACCTCGAGCACCCCGCAGAATTTTAAACAATTGGTATGATTTGATTTTGAAAATGAATGTATAATATTTAGTAACGTGTATAATATTTTGTAACTCGTAAACATACCCTGGAGTCTTTTTATCCGGAACAGATTGTTTATGAACATTCTTGCCAATATAATTGGCACAGGGCTCTGCTACCTCATCATCGTAATATCGATGCGCTAACTGTTTCGCCCGCGCATGCGCGAGAAATTTTGCACTATATCGCATCATTGTCTAGTGAGATTGACGAAATATTGACAATAAACCTCCTAAACGTCAATGCGCGCATCAATATGGCTCCCGTCAATGCGCTTCAATCATCTATCAATATGCTTCAATATATTGATCAATGCGTTTGAACCCCTTCTAAACGTCAATATGCCCTTTTAATGTGCCTCGTCAATAATATTGATGGGCGTATGGACAATATTATTGAACGTCTAGCGGGCCGCTTTACTGTTGCGTGTAGTGTGGTTTCCTTAGCTAGACAACGATCCCCATCGTGTGTTGACGGAACGCAACTGATGCAACATTCGCATTCAAGTATCAAGAGTGCAACTATCAAGGTTCTATTCCACATACACGTGTCCATGGGACAATTATTGAAATTTAAGTGGTCGGAGTTGTAGGATTTGTCGTCAATCTGTCGCCAATCTGCTGCCAATCAGCTGTTCGATTCTGTCAACAGAATCTATTACATGTCTGCCAACGATCTCCTAACGTGCCATGTTTGGCATCATTTCAATAAAAAAAGGTGTCATGAGCACGTTGGTAAAAGTTTCACAAGAAGATCACTAGAAATAGCAAAGATTTATCATTGAATTAGTGTCACCCTTCCTCTTTTACGTTCGACGTTACATCAAGGGTTGCGCACACCAAATTTTGTAACCTCCCACATAATCTAACATATGTATTAGCAACCTAAGCATTTCACATTGATTCTAAAGCAATACAAATTATTTTATTTTTCATCGGTGCGTATTTATTGCGTTCGACGAAATGGAGTACAAGTAAGTTTTAATTTGAAAATTTGGTATTAACCCTCTTGCTGTCAGCCTCAAATAGGTGGAGTATGGATTTAGGTTCGTGGATTTATTCGGAGGAATGTTGGCCCTGAGAGAAATGAGAAAAGCGGGCCTCCGGATCACGCTAATCTCCAGTCCAGAAGGCGTGAGTAAGGGCTAGAGATTGCCCTAGGGGTGGGGTTTAGTAGATATCGCGCAGCGCTTGATTCAGGCCGCGTGGAGTCCCACACTACCCCCCCCCCCCGACTATCATCAGTAGGTAGCGTGCGTAAAGGCATCCCCCACCCCCTTATCAAAAACAAAAATTAAGATTTCGACTCGTGGCTTCGTATAAACACTGTGGCCGATAAATCGGCCCGCTGGCAGCAAAAGAGTGTTATGCAGGCTGTGAGGCAGGGGGTTAGGGAGTTATAGATATACGAGCGAGTGACCGAATTTGGACCAGCGCTTAGGTTGGACCTAATCTATAAATTATAATTAATTAGCACCAGTATTTATGGATATAATCGATGAACCAGATTCAAAGGATAATTTCTGATGAATCAATGCTATTATTAATTGTGGAAATGTTTTTCTTTCTGAAAATACATGGTGGTCTAACCTAGGTGCTACCAAATTCGGCTATTCTCCTCTAAGTGACATTTCGTACTCGAAGTTTTCACATATGTCGAGGCATTGCCGCAGCGTACTTGACAACACACTTCGATCTCATCATAATCGGCGAGGGATCGTTAATGTAAATGGTTACCTTTTTTTATGAACCGGGATACGATCGATCATCGCGTCTCGTTCCACGACGGGGGAGAGTTCTGGATGGCGGCCGACGCGTGACGACCACTTGGAACAACGAATCTCAGTCTCAGCCCTCGAAGAAGTATCCGAGAGAACGTTGGCGGATGCAAGAACGACCTCGAACCGAGATAAAAAGCGATGCTCTAGGAATGGAGGCGCGTGTAGAACGGTCGCGCAAAAGAAAAGCGTTTCTCCGTCTGGTTCTTGTAGGCGTCCCAGTCTGGTTCCCCAATCCGGCCGCTCGCCTAATCGTCGTCATCGAGACCGAGCAGCTCCGGCGGAAGTCGCCTGTGCCGGCAGCACAGCGTCAGGCAGAGCACGCGAACCGCCAGACGAAACTGGGGGCTCATGGTTCCGAGGACCACCGCTTTCCAAAAGCTGTTCGTCACACCCAGCCACACCACCGCGAAGTGCAGAAACGGTACCTGTACAGAGTCACAAGAAATCGACGTGTTTCAGAGCATTTCGAAACGATGCGCACGATACTCCATGCTTCGTATCGTATTCGGAGAGCAGGATGGAACATCAGACCAGCTACCCATCCTCTGATTTCGATGATTTCTAATTACACCCCGCGACAAAATTATAAGACTTATAAAAAATGAATGTGGGATCAGGACCACCCATACTAAATACGTATAGAGATTAGAAAACGTTAGAGCGTTCCGTGGGTGTGCGCGTTAGCCGATCAGCCCCACCTAGACCAGTCAATGCATGCTCACAAGGGGAGTGTAGAGGAAATGGAAAGAACACAAGTTTTAACTTTGGAACTTTGTTTGGACTAGTTAGGAGGTAAACATACTAAAAGTCCCCACTCCTAGGAGGTGAGCGAGTGCAGGGCGGCACGTAGAAGATTCCCTTTTTCGGTTTTCCGCTTATATCTCGGAAACTATGTGTCCTAGCGACAAGACCGTTCTATACAAAATTAAAGCTGACAAAATGTGCCATAAGATTGACTTGATTCAGTTTTTCGCTATCTCGCATAGTTTCCGAGATATCCGCGATCAAAATTCACTAACTCTTCGGCATTTAGTGAACCTTAAGCGCGGATATCTCGGAAACTATGCAAGATAGCGAAAAACTGAATCCAATCAATCTTGTGGCACATTTTATCAGCTTCAATTTTGTATAGAATGGTCTTATCGCTAGGACTCATTGTTTCCGAGATATAAGCGGAAAATCGAAAAAGGGGATTTTCTACGTGTCCCCCTGCACCCCGCTCATCTTCTTGGAGCGGGGACTTTTATTATGTTTACCTACTAACTAGTCCAAACGAAGACCCAAAGTTAAAAATTGTGTTCCTTCCATTTCCCTCTTCAACTTTTTGTTGACTCGACTAACCAGTGAGATCCTGGATACAATCAGTGTTCCGATATGGTGCATCTTTTCTCGCGCATGCGCGACTATTTCAGCCTCAATAAAGTAAGATTCTCGATAAAATGGGGTACCTTGAGCATCCCACAGAATTTCAAAAAATTGGTATGATTTGATCCTGAAAATGAATGTATAACAAGTGTATTTGTGTATATTTTGTAACTCGTAGAACACGTCCTGGAGTTTTTCTTTCCGGAACAGATTGTTTCGGTACATTATCGCCAATATAACTGCCTCAGGGCTCTGGTACCTCATCATCCTAATATGGATACGTTACTATCTTGCCCGCGCATGCGCGAGAAAAGATGCACCATATCGGAATACTGGATACAATTCCCGCTGGCGGTTCCCTCTTCTTCCTGGAACCGTACATCAGTAGTACACTTTATCCACTTTATCCAGTTCTACGCCTTCCTTAAAGCTACGGTCCCAAGAATTTTAACAAGAAATGTAAATACTGTGTTCTTTCGATACAAGACGATGGCTGGGAACGGATTTCGACGTATTGCGGATGAGGATACCTATACGGCTTGGCATTGTTCTTCAGTGGGCCAAGAGACCCATAAAGTTGTCCAGCAAATTATAAAGTGGTCGGCGAAACAGCGATATCTTTCGTTGGAAAAGAATAGAATATGATATATCCTCGTTCTGGAACTAATTGTAAGCGGTGTCGAACCGACAACTTCAAAACAAGAAGAGGGGATGGGTAGACAGTGAGAGAAAGCTGTCTGTGACACAGACGCGATCATAGCTGACGACTCTTGCATATACAAACAGAAGATACATAACATTTATGTCTCTTTAAATGTCGGTGTTGGCTACCGTAAAGACGGGCAACAATCAATAAATATTATTGAAGAGTTAAATAGGCCTAATAAGCCTTCTTCTTAGTCATCCCATAAGTTCGTGCGGTTTTTCGAACGGTTGCATATGTTAATTTTGTAAACATACCTTTAAGGTGCTCTTTTCCAGCAGACGACGCTCGCGCATGAACACACACACCGCGAGGATTGCAACGTTCCGGGATTCCACTTCTGATTTCTCGATAATGCAAAGACGGGGTTTTGTAGTAGTAAAAATTGCTAGATGAAAAATCAATCTAGGGCGCTGTTTGCCTCAAAAGTCCTTCATTTACGTTTCCGAGCAATAGTTTTACAATATTCGGCTGCATGTTGCCCGTCGGAGAGGCTAGTACGCCGGCGTGACTACAGCGTCATCTGACGGGCATCATGCAGCCAAATATTGCAAAATCATTGGTCGGAAACGTAAAAGAAGGACTTTTGAGGCAAACAGCGCCCTAGATTGATCTTTCATCTAGCAATTTTGACTACTACAAAACCCCGTCTTTGCATTATCGAGAAATCAGAAGTGGAATCCCGGACCCTTGCAATCCTCGCGTACGTATACGTGGTCTAGCGATGGTGAGTGTACCCTAGCGGTGTGTGAGTGTTCACGCGCGAGCGTCGTCTGCTGGAAAAGACCCCGTTAAGTTTGTTTTAAGTATTTTCAGAACATCCAACATCTCCTCAACTGATAAATTTTGTAAGTTCTGTACAAGGTCTCGAATTTTATCTTCGTCTATCTGAAGTGGACACCCGGAACGTTCCTCGTCTTCTAAACATAAATTCCCACCTTTGAAACGTTGAAACCACTTCCTACAGGTACGAGATGAAAGCGTACTTTCTCCGTAAACAGCACATACATATGTTGTTCGTCGCGATTGTTACTGAACTTCCTTTCCGAAATTTATAAAATATGAGATGTCGGAAATGGATACGCATTGCGCTCACGATTTTTCACTGCTAGGAATCACTGTGTTCACTATTTCACGATCTTATGCCCACGAGAACCTTCTCTGGACTCTTTCCGAACAGCTACGCTTAAGGTCATGAGTCCCTTGTCGCCGTAAAGTCTATAAAGCGACGCATGAAATGTATACACAAAAGTCGGCACAAACTTATGGGATGACCTAATATACAGGGGGCGGCGCAAATTAGTCCCCACGATTTTTCAACCCTTCGGGTGGTCGGACAGAAAAGTATTTCGTACCAAAGTTAATCAGTATTTAACCGCGAAAGATTGGAATTATTTAAATTAAAAAAAAATCGATTTTCAACAAAAAATCAAGGTCGCTGTCATATCTTTTAATGGAATTTTGTATTTTTAATTTCATAATACTGTAGGCGACGTCGGAACGAATTCAACGACCTGCTATACGATGACGTGCAGATGACCTTGAAAGAAAATACCGCCATGAATCAATTGCCAGAATATTTGACATATTTCGACGGTACGTAACAGCAACGCTTCGCATTTAAAGGTAATCAAATGAACGTAAACATTTCTTCAGAACTTAAGGGGGATCTATACCCTCAGATTTTTGGGTATTAACTTCCCGATTTTATAGGGAAGTTATTGTAATTACCCCGAAAATCGAAAATCGATTTTTTAGCAGATCTTCACGTTTCATGGTCATTGCAGTCATTTTAGACTATTTTCAGCAAAATGTTCGTATGTGTGTGTGTGTGTGTGTGTGTGTGTGTGTGTGTGTGTGTGTGTGTGTGTGTGTGTGTGTGTGTGTGTGTGTGTGTGTGTGTGTGTGTGTGCGTATGGCCGTTTCTATGTAATCAAATTTTTCGTTAACGTTTTCAGAAAAAGTAACAACGCGATCGGAATGATGAATGATGCAATCGATGTGCCCCGTCGTAACTTAGAGCTGATTAGATTTTGGTCCATATTGGTCAAGTAGTTTTTTAGATTTTTAGTTTTTTTTCGAAAACAGTTGATTCTACAATGCAATTTATAAGGGAGGACGAAAATTTTCCACCAAAGAACCAAACGCAATTACATAAAAAAAAATTTGTTTCTTAATTTTTTTTTAACTGATGCTAATGTTACCGCTTGGAATAATCGAAAGTTATTCCAATGCAACAGTGAATTTATCATCTCTACTCCCAAGAATACATTTTGGGAGAATATCGATGAAAGTACAAAAAAAAACGATGTTAGCGATGTTGGCGAAGGAGTAACGAATCGGGAAGTCCTTTGTGTGACTCTTGGAGAGTCACACACCAAATAACTAGTAGGGCCTACTGATATTAATGTTTTTTATTTGGTGTGTGACTCTCCAAGAGTCACACAAAGAACTTCCCGATTCGTTACTCCTTCGCCAACATCGCTAACATCGTTTTTTTTTTGTATTTTCATCGATATTCTCCCAAAATGTATTCTTGGGAGTAGAGATGATAAATTCACTGTTGCATTGGAATAACTTTCGATTATTCCAAGCGGTAACATTAGCATCAGTTAAAAAAAAAAAATTTTTAGATCTAAAAAAAAAATTTTTTTTAAATCTAAAAAAAAATTAAGAAAAAAATTTTTTTTATGTAATTGCGTTTGGTTCTTTGGTGGAAAATTTTCGTCCTCCCTTATAAATTGCATTGTAGAATCAACTCTTTTCGAAAAAAACTAAAAATCTAAAAAACTACTTGACCAATATGAACCAAAATCTAATCAGCTCTAAGTTACGACGGGGCACATCGATTGCATCATTCATCATCCTGATCGCGTTGTTACTTTTTCTGAAAACGTTAACGAAAAATTTGATTACATAGAAACGGCCATACGCACACACACACACACACACACACACACACACACACACACACACGAACATTTTGCTGAAAATAGTCTAAAATGACTGCAATGACCATGAAACGTGAAGATCTGCTAAAAAATCGATTTTCGATTTTCGGGGTAATTACAATAACTTCCCTATAAAATCGGGAAGTTAAAAAACATTAATATCAGTAGGCCCTACTAGTTTATCAATGTGATCAACCTCTGTGCAGAAAAAAAGTTTGGTTACATTGATAAACACGCAACTGCATAATGAACACGAGATGGAGTTGCTTGCTATTTCCATATTCTATTCAGTTCGTCGCGAATGCCGTTATACAGGACAGGTCGCACTAATATTAGTGCCACCGATGAGAATATGTACCTCGTCTGTGTCAGTTTCGCTATGATTCCACATTGACAGCAGTGCAGCAGTGAAATGTTGCACAATATCGCAGCACTGATTGACAGTCCTTCTGACTAGGCACCATCTCGTCTAAACTAACTGAAATAAAATTGGCTCTAGATTGGCTCTACATCAGAGATAACCTCTGTCTTCATGAACGTAATATGGGGAAATCTCTGCTATGTGAATGAAATCACGCGCATCGATTTTTTGTCCTTATACCAGCATATTTTGAGCTACACAAAGGCTCATTTGATAGAGGAAGGTTCATCACGGCGCGCTCTGCTCATCATATCAGTCAAAAAAATCTCTTTGAGACAGGAAAATACATTGAAATCTGCGGTTATTTTTCTAGATTTTTTCTCTACTTTGGGCACTCATATTATTAGATATAAACATAATCTCGTTAAATCAATAGCAGAGCGCGCGGTATTTAACCTTCCTCTATAGAATGAGCCCTCACCCAGCCATAAATCGGCTCAAATAAGGACAAAAAATCGATGCGCGTAAACCCATGTTTAGACCCAAAATCTAGTAAGATTCTAGTTCCTTTCTAGTTACAATCCGAGGGTATAGATCCCCCTTATCTCAAAAGAAACTAAATTTATACGGAGCCACATTGAAAACACAAATGTTAAACGTGTACATGTAATTAATTAATAATTAAATTAAATTTTCGAACTGCATCCCATCTTGTGTAACGCAAAGTTCTGCTCTTTTTAACAAAGTCTTATGTGTAGCTTCCATTAGAGAACTTCTTTTTACATTTCTACACGCTTGAATTATGCGTTCTTTAATATTTTCCATATTATCCACAGGTTTTTCATACACAATCGATTGTAAATATTCCCGAAGATAAAAATCTAAAGGGGTCATATCCGGCGAGCGAGCTGGCCATCGAATTGGACCATATGTTCCGATGCAAACATTCTGGCAATTGATTCATGGCGATATTATCTTTCAAGGTCATCTGAAAGTTATCGTATAGTAGGTTGTTGAATTCGTTTAGACGTCGCCTACAATATTATAAAGTTAAAAATACCCAGTTCCATTAAAATATATGACAGCGACCTTGATTTTTGGTTGAAAATCAATTTTATTTTAAATTTAAAATATTGTAATTTCTTGTCGGATAAATACTGATTAACTTTGGTAAGAAATATTTTTCTGTCCGACCATCCGAAGGTGCTAAAAAATCGTGGGGACTAATTTGCGCCGCACACTGTATACCGGGTGGTTCACGACACACAGGCTACCTAAATAGCTCCGTTAGGATTAGAGATAGAAGAAAATGTTAGAGAGAAAAGTTGTACTGTTAAAGGGATCAAATATGGAGATATAAAACAATGTTCCGATTGTAGTCGTTTTCAAGGTCTTTTGAAGGTTATCAATGATTTTTAAATAGCACCATATATTTTTAACTCCACAGTGTTGTAGCTTATGTCAAAACGAGTTCAATGATGTGATTGATCTTCGAAAATTGGCGCTCCTTTGCGCGGCCCATCTCTTTAGGCTACTGTGATGCAAAAAATATTTGTTACGTAATGTGCATATCATCAATGGACCAAATATCTGGCAAGAATATTTTTTTCCAAAAGTCATTTTTTCGGAGTTATGAAGGTCATCGATGTTTTTTGATACATAACAACATTTTTATTTTATTGCACCGTGTAACAACTGATCGAAAAATACATTCAGATATGTATCATAACATGACCTTGAGCTTGATCTGAAGGTAAAACTTTAATGTTCGAAGATCAAGGTCATTTCAAGGTCATGCTATTATACATATCTGAATGTATTTTTCGATCAGTTCCACGGTGCAATAAAATAAAAATGTAGTTATGTATCATAAAACATCGATGATCTTGATAACTCCGACAAAAATGACCTTTGCAAAAAACTATTCTTGCCAGATATTTGGTCCATTGATGATATGCACATTACGTAACAAATATTTTGTGCATTATAATAACCTGAAGAGATATTTAGGTGTCCTATTTTAGACGAAACACCCTGTATATCAAAAGAAACTGGAGTTTCTAGTTGCGTTTTTTCAAGGTTTAAATAGGGTTTGAAGTGGAATTTTATGAATTCTCCATAAGAAGACGCGTTAAAATGTGCAAACTTTAAGTTGCTATAATTTTTAAACGGTGCAGTGTACCGAACCCAAACTCTGGTAAATTTCATTAATTTAGTGAGAATTATATCTTGTCAAATTTTCAAAAATTTTGTTGCGTTTTTATATACCTCCTTAAATGGACATGAAATGAACAATCCTTAAATGAAATGCTATGTTTTGGTAGCTATTTTCTGACAGCGTCTGTTCAGACAAATCCAACGAGGTGCAACATTAAGGTCTATGAAGACCAGCAAAGGTCATTTCTGACAAAAAAGGCGAAATAAACTTACATTTGTAGGAGTTCAAAATGATTGCTATTGGTATCAATGGTGTCAATCTTTTGTTGGAAAAGAATAGACAACTGCAAAAAAAGCAGAGGTGATCTCGCCGTCTTATATCGAAAGAAAACTGTATCTCAGAAACGCCGCTACTATGCACAGTAAAAAGTTGTTCAACCTATAGACTTTTGCAACATATCTGAAAATTATCTTAATCGGAGTATATGTAGCTGCTCCGTAGTTTCACCTATCTGCAGTCATAACAGTTATCAGCGAAGGAAATATATTTCAGTCGTTCATAATTGCATAAAATATTGTTTGGCATTCGACCAAAGCAATAAAATTCTCCGAATCCGTTTCAAAGCAGTGTTTTTGTTGCTCTGAAGGAAAATAACATTAAGTGCAATCACAATATATAATTGAAACAATAGCTAAAAGAGTCAATGAATGATTAAAAAATTAAAAATGTTTTTGAAAACACGTACGGTTGCAATTCATTATAATTGAAGTATTGCATCAATTTTGTACGAAAAGGATACAGGGTGCTAGAAATTTAAATTCATTATGCTATTCTGAGCGACAGAACACAAATTACAAAAACGAAAATATTATTAAAATAACAAATACATATAAATAAATGAATAAATCAATTTCAGTCATCAATAAATAGTTATCGGAAGTCAAACCAATTTTCGGTGACTATCATTTGTAATTGAAAACATTTTAGTCGAGAAAATAGTTGTTATTCTACGACACATTTCCATTTTGGTAATAAATTTCATTTCTGTCCATTCCTGAAAATATGGGATGTGTGTCTCATCTAGCTCTGCTACTCCTAATAAAGTTATCTGTGGAAATACAGGAAACTACAGTGACTCCCACTAATATTCGGACACTCCTAAAAGGACGATAACTTTTTAAATATTGGACCATACGAAAAATACCATTGCTGTCGTACTAAGACGTTAGTGTTTACTTACTAGTAAAACGTCTTAGTACGACAGTAATGGTGATTTAGAGTTATTTAAATTGAAATATCTCCTGAACTACTAACTTTTCGACATATAAATATAGGTTAGTACTTTTTTATAACGAACGTCCAACTGCATCGATTGATGTATTAAAAAATACCACAGTCCATTTAAAAAAATGAAGGTGACCTTCATATCTCTAAAAAAAATTACATAAAAACAAAAATTTTTTGCTATCGTATGAGCCCCATTTTACTATTCAACTTTGTCCTTCAGACATTTGACGTATCTTTATAAACGACAAAGATATTTGAGATCGTCACGTTATGAGACTCACCCTGTATTTTGAAAACTTCTTTTGTTTATAACTCTTTAATAAACAACGAGCGCCTGTAAAACCTCTTGGGGGTTACTCAAAAAGGTGACCTTGACAACATATGTCACAGTCGAGGTTATCTGAGGAGCCTCCCCTAACCGTAATATTTACCAAAATTGCAAGTTGTCGGAATTGCATACATAATTCTAAAAATAGTATTTTGCAACAATTGTTTTTATGTGCGCTTATATGGAAAATTTAGAAAATACGTTTCGTAGATCTGTATCAATTAAACATAGACTGAAAATTTCGTCAAAATCGATCAACGTTGCAATTAGCTGAAAACGTCTAAAGATGGTAAACATTGCAGATTTTCACGATTTTCGGCCTCTAATTGCAATAAATCTAATGATTCTTACATTTGTCAATGCATATTGCTTTTACCAGCATCAACCGATTTCAATGAAACTTTCACAGTGCATAGATATAATTGACACAGATCTACAAAACGTATTTTTTAAATTTTCAGTATAGGCCCACATAAAAAAATTGTAAAATGCAACTTTTAGTATTTTTTCTACAATTCCAATCAATTTCAGTTTTTGAAAAAATTTCTTTTCACATCCTGCAGTAAATTGATTGCTCTAGCTACCAAAAAAGTTCAAACCGTATAGTACGATATAAAAAAGTTATCGCCTTATTTAGAGCGTCCGAGTATTAATGGGAGTCACTGTATTTAGGGAGAAAGATATGGTACTTCAAGGGGTACATAAATCTGCGCGGGTGAAGGTCACCTCAAGGTCATTCATATCGAAATCGTACGAAAGTAATATTTTTTAACAAATTCGCACCGGGTCATTTCTGGCACAGTTGCTGGGCGAACTTGCTACATTTAGCAAAGTTGGGTTATTTTAAAGCAGCGCTCGGATTTACTTACTTGCAACGACCGAGTTTCGAAGGATACGCCCCCTCGACCCGGCCGCGCGTCTCGTTCCCCGTGGCGGTCATAGTCCGGAGCAGTGCTACCAGACGAGGGGAATCACGGCAGTGTCGCCAGTTAGTAACCGAACGGTTACTCGAGGGGAATACAAGGTACCCCCTCTCTGATGACCAGAGCGGCAGAGGAGTTCAGGAGTAGGGTAATATGTGACACGTTGCGCGTGCGCGACGAGAATTTAGTGGGGCGAATGGAAGACACGTTGCGCGTGCGTGATGAGGACGCAACAAGACATGACATTTCGCAGGTTTTAGGTTATTGCAGCGTATCTACGAATCGTTCTGCAGATTATGAACTTTCTTTATTATAAATGAAATGAATTGTAACATGGGAGCTTCAGTTGTGAAGCGGAGTATGAATATTGAAAAAAATGTTGAAATCTATAGTACTATATATTAAAAAGTTTGGTATAGGGAAGATGAAAGAAATTGTAGAACTGAATACTGAATGTAATAAATATATTATGGGTACATAATACAATAAAATTGTAGGAAAATATAGTCTATCAGCTATATATGTATATACGCTATGGGAAAGGATGGAAAAGGGCAACAACTATTGAGTTATTGACGGTGAATATTAATATATATATTAATGAACATATTAATGAACTCTACTCATATCACATCTCATATAACATACGATAATATCGTTCTGCAGAACGATTCGTATGATTCATTTCATAACTACGATACGCTGCAATAACCTAAAACCTGCGAAATGTCATGTCTTGTTGCGTCCTCATCACGCACGCGCAACGTGTCTTCCATTCGCCCCACTAAATTCTCGTCGCGCACGCGCAACGTGTCACATATTACCCTACTCCTGAACTCCTCTGCCGCTCTGGTCATCAGAGAGGGGGTACATTTTTTCACCGTGACTCCCCTCAACTGGCGACACTGAATCACGGTGATATGGTGTACCCCTTCTCTGATGATCAGAGTAATATGTGACACGTAGCGCGTGCGCGACGAAGATTGAGTGGGGCAAATGGGAGACACGTTGCGTATGCGTTAACATGACATTTCGCAGATTTTAGGTTATTGCCGCGTAAAATTCACCCATTTACTTATTTCACATACTATGTAATTATTGATCCCTTTGTGTCTATGTTCTGAGATGTATTTCTTTAAAATGTGACGTTACAAATAAAACATAATTTGCCAATTTATCGTGTAGAAGAGAAATGAGTGAATTTATTATCCCAGTCTCTTTCATGCAACTATTTTTAACATTGTTAACATTTAATATTTTAACAGTGTTAAAATATATTATGATTTATTTTTATGACATTAATGATTTTACTGGAATGTAACTCAGTACTACATACATACAGATTTCAAGATTTTTTTCAATTGTACATAGTAAGCACCTATACTTCGCTTCACGACTGAAACTCCCACATGTTACAATTAATTTTATTTATAATAAAGAATGTTTACAATCTCTATTTAGAACGATTCATATGATTTATTTCAATAAGTAGAAGTACGTGTACATAATAGGTACGATACGATACGCGGCAATAACCTTAAAGCTGCGAAATGTCAGTCATTGTTGCGTCCCCATCGCGCACGCGCAACGTGTCTCTCATTCGCCCCACTCAATCATCGGTTAGATAGCGATGGAATAGGATAGTGGAAGAAGAAAAGGAGGAGAGTATTTCCGAGAATTTGGCTATGGTTTCGTACCCATATGGCAGCACTGGTTCGGAGCTCCTCAGGCGCGTTCTATACTCGCTATTCGTGGCGCCCAGTGTCGCCAGGTCGCCAGAAATCGCGGGGAATCAAGTACCCCCTCTCTGATGACCAGTCCAGTCTACGGCACGAGCACCGTGGTCTACGGTATTAGTGAGGTACGTTGGAGTGTGCGCATGGTGCTGGAATGGGATAGTGGAAGGGGAAAAAGAGGGAAATGTGTGAGCTCCGTTTGGAGCTCAACTGGCGACACTGGTGGCGCCTAGGAGAACTAGGGCCGCCACGGGGAGCGAGACGCGCGTCCGCGGGTCGAGGGGGCGAAGCCTTCGAAGCTCAGCCGTTGCGAGTAAGTAAATGCGAGCGCTGTCTTAAAGAAAGTACTGTAACCAATGGATTCTTTGAACTTCTGAATCATCTATTATTATCTAAAGATAAATTTAGCCATTTATAAGGGGCCGAGATTAAAAGTAACAATTTGATTTTGAGCTACTACTATACAAAAACTATTACGTTTACAATAAGTATTTTTACATTCAAGTCTACCATAGTTGTCTAACATTCAGTCGTAGCAATTTCAACGTATGATAGCCATCCAGTGCAAATGTGTTAAAATTGAATGATTGGAATTACAGTAAAGTTACAATCTATTTCTCATCGCCAGATCCGATCAGGGAGAGAAATCATGTAGGGACAGTATTTTATGACTGCGTCTACCGCGCCGAAAATACAAAGGAAGCTGAACGTAGAAATGAACAGCATGTAAACACGGATCGATGTAAACCACTGCTAATCCAATTATAAAACTTGTTTATTTTTCATTATTTTTTATGGGACTTTCACCAACTTATTTGTGGCATTTTTCTGATTAAAACGACACCAAACAAGATACAATTTGGCCCATATTTACTGTACATGTGAAGCATAACTTAATTACCTCATACCATCAATTGAATCACTAAATACAATTGAAATTATATCTTGTTTAGTGCCATTTTAACCAGAAATATGCCAGAAACAAGTTGATGAACATCCTATAAAAAAGTAATGAAAAATAAAGATGTTTTGTAATTGGATTAGTAGTGGTGGAAGACCGAGGCAGATTGAGCATCTACGGTGTTGCCCCTTAGTGGAGTGGGTAGGCACGGGAAAATTATGGTGGAGGATCTCAGAGATAAGAATCGCGACTTTACTGTACATATCTTTAAAATGGAATGACATACAGGGTGTTTATTTTATCTTGAACACCTAAATTATGTCCGCTACTATTAAAAGTAAGAAAAAATAACTATTATAAATAGGATGTATATGGTTTAAAGACACGTATCAGATGGTAATAAAAAAATCCTTTGAAGGTCATTTAAAAGTTTTTTCAATGTCTCTGTATTTTTTTTGCATATTAATATGTATTTTTCCTAATGCAATGTTGTAGTCGGCGGCAAGATGAATTCAACAACCTACACACCATGACCTTGAAGTGACCTTGAAGGCGAAAAAAATCAGTTTCAGTTTGAAGAATACAAAAGTAATAAAACGAGAAGGACAATATCACCTTCTTTTTTTAGTTACTCAAAACCGGAAGATATGAAAGAACGAATACGGAATGCATGTTTCACCATGAATCGCAGAAACGCCATAAGAAGTGCTATTCAGTAATTCACTTCTCGTGGCGCCGCGGAACTTTCGTTATAAACAGTAGGTTTTTAACTTTCTTTGGACTTCTCGTGTACAGACGTGTCTCGCTGCGGATGGCCAGCATTTGAAGAATTACCTACTGAATAGCATTTCTTATGGCATTTCCGCGATTCATGGTGCAAGATGCATTCCGTATTCGTTCTTTCATATCTTCCGGTTTTGAGTAATTAAAAAAAGAAGGTGATATTGTCCTTCTCGTTTTATTACTTTTGTATTCTTCAAACTGAAACTGATTTTTTCGCCTTCAAGGTCACTTCAAGGTCAAGTGTGTGTAGGTTGTTGAATTCATCTTGCCGCCGACTACAACATTGCATTAGGAAAAATACATATTAATATGCAAAAAAATACAGAGACATTGAAAAAACTTTTAAATGACCTTCAAAGGATTTTTTTATTACCATCTGATGCGTGTCTTTAAACCATGTACATCCTATTTATAATAGTTATTTTTTCTTACTTTTAATAGTAGCGGACATAATTTAGGTGTTCAAGATAAAATAAACACCCTGTATATTTTTGTTTAGCCTTAACATAGCGAGGTGAAGACATCTGAAAAAATGTATGTACAATACAATGTAGTATACTGTATTACAATTTTTGTATCTGTACAAGTGACACAGTTACTATGACTGGCAAAGTTTTATGATACAACCTATGATCTATGTTATATCATGTATGCAAAAAATATAAATTATTGTGTATATATTCAGAAATAGACAAAAAAGGGTTGGAAACATCAAGCTACATCCTCATTGAAACACCAACGAGCAAATTTTTCGGTTCTGGCTTACATCTGGCTTATTCAGATTCTACAGGGTGTTTCGTCTAAAACAGGACACTTAAATATCTCTTCAGGTTATTGTGATGCAAAAAAAAATATTTGTTACGTAATGTGCACGGTGTCAATGGACCAAATATCTGGCACGAATATTTTTTTCCGAAGGTTATTTTTGTCGGAGTTATCAAGGTCATCGATATTTTTTGATACATAACTAGATTTTTATTTTATTGCACCGTGTAACTGATCGAAAAATACATTCAGATATTTATAAAAACATGACCTTCAAATGACCTTGATCTTCGAAAATTCGCGTTCCTTTGCGCGGTCCAACTCTTCAGGTTATTGTGATGCGAAAAAAAATATTTGTTACGTAATGTGCATGGTGTCAATGCACATTTCGGAGTTATCAAGGTCATCGATGTTTTATAAACAAAAATGACCTTCGGAAAAAAATATTCGTGCCAGATATTTGGTCCATTGATGATATGCACATTACGTAACAAATATTTTTTGCATCACAATAACCTGAAGAGATATTTAGGTGTCCTGTTTCAGACGAAACACCCTGTATTTACTTGTTTAATAAGCGACGAATGCTTCGAATGCAAAGATGGACTGTATGTGGAAAGAAATAGACGCGCAGAGTCGTAGCAGGCGGCATAGATCGAAGACCTACGTATCGATTGCAATGGTAACTCAAATACAAAACCTTTTTAGTTTTTACTCTCTTTCTATTAGGTTGTCGCATATGAAATATCCAATTTTAGAATGCGGTTCTTATAAAACGTTTCTAGATTTATTTATTTCACAATTAATGAAATTGTAGAGATACTTTCATGAGAAATGATTTAATAAATACCTTTATTAGAACGCATATTATAATAAGAACCACGCAAAGTCTAAATATTAATTACTAATAACCACTACTAATTCAGTTACAAAACTTCTTCATTTTTCATTATTTTTTTATGGGATTTTCACCAACTTATTTGTGGCATTTTTCTTATTGTAATGACACTAAACATGACATCATTTCACCTGCATTTAATGTCACACAAAAATAGTATCCCCTCAGTTTCGATGTCACAGCTCCAAACCGAGGATTGAATTTCAGATCAAGACTTACAGTGGGTAACGAAAGTATTCGCACGCCCTTTAAAACAAAATAACTTTTTTATATATCTATATAAAATATGTATATTATATAAAATATGTATATTATATATGTATATATTATATATCTTTATAGTATGTGTATAACTAACATAGATCTACAAAACATATACTTTAAATTTTCTTTAAGAGCCCTAATAAAAATGTTTAAAAAATGTCTTTATTATTTTTGCATGGAACCTTGTAAATTATAATTTTTTGGAAAATCTTTTTTGCATATCATTTCATAAACCAATGCTTCTAATTGATTATAAAAAATCAGGTCGTTTGGTACAATTATAAAAAAGTTATTCTTTTTTAAAGGGCGTTCGAATACTTTCGTTACCCACTGTGTATATGTGTTAAATAGATAATAAATTTTAAATTATGCTTTACATATGTCCAGTAAATATGGAGCAAATAGTATCTTGTTTTGTGTCATTTTAATCAGAAAAGTGTCACGAATATATTGGTACAATTTCATTGAAAATAAGTAAAAAATAAAGAAGTTTAAGTATTGTACTAGTATTGTCTCACCGATACGCTATTTTTTGTTGCACCTTCGGCCGCGCGGTCCGTGTTTACACGTATTGTCCATTTCTACTTTCGGCGCGGTCAGCAAGGTCACAAAGAAATAATAGAACCACAGGATCTAAGAAACAGCACGGATCCGAGGATTTTTCTTAGATCAAGGCTTTACTGTAATTAGATCGTGTAAATGCAACCGCGAAATCGCGAAATGAACAAAATTTTTCTATAAGTTGATATTCGTTGAAAAATGTTTTGAATCATGTAGTAACAGACGTGATTAAAACTTTCTCGTTGTTGCTTCAGTGAAGACGCATTGTTAAATTAGGGAATGAATTCATCCGCGAGTTTTCACAGAAAAATGAAGCGTCTAGTGAATATATGTATACAGGATCTTCCATTGGATTTTACACTCAGTTGTCTTCAGAATTATTCATTATTTAAAAAACGATTTCACTAAGCAGAACTTATTTTATTTTGAGGGATATCCTGTGATGGCCACAAAGTAGATATGTCTCTGAGATTTCAAGGTTGTGTTGTCATCTATCAAGCAGACCCGAACACTTGTATTTGCACGAGGTGGGAAATATTATTAATAATTATTATTAAATGATAGAAAACAAAAAATTCAAAAACACATGTCTCATATTTTGATTCGTAGATCACAGATTCGAGTTTGTATACAAATGGATCAGCGATTAGTAAGCAAAATTGCAAACAAAAATTAATTTTGGAGATATTGTTTAAACAAATGACTTTTTTGACATTTTCTTGTACAACTAAATTTCCCATTCCAAAAGTCATAATTTAAAAATATGTTTCCGAGTTTTCACCGCTTCGATGTTGATCATAGCCAATAAAAGAAAAAGAGGCAAATCTTTTTCTAAGAATTACTCACAGAAGTTTTGTTAAAAACAACTGGTGAAACTTGAATATGTTCCTTTGTAAGTGAAAATAGCTATCTTTTCAAAATCTCAAATCACCTTGAAATCCCCCTCGAAATACAGTAAATTCTGTTTGAAATGTTCTTAGAATGAAAAATAGTCTGATGAAAGGTAATTGAATGTGAAGCTTGAAATGGGATATCCTTTATAACATGAACCTAGCCCTCAAGCGACGAGTACTATGGCAACTGACGAATGCAAGGTCCATTCGGACCCCGATACTCACCTATTTATGTTATTTTTGAAATACTAGTAACTTGTTCATTTAACGTGTAATCAGCGAAAACAGAGTAATGAGATACTTTTTATTAAATTATATGTTGTTAGTATATGAATGTGTTATCCTACAGTTACTGTAAGTAATATACAGGGTGTTCATTTGAAAACTTTCCAACCGAATATCTCGAAAAGTATGAAAGATATTAAAAAAGTGTAAAACACGTGTCCAAGGATTTCAAGGGGGAAAGAGGGGGGAAGTATCAGTTTTTTATTTGGGTGGCGTTTTCAAGGTCATTTGAAGGTCAACTTTGTTTTTTCAAATGGAAACCTATATTTTTTATTATGGGATTTTATTATACGTAAAAAGTCCAACAATTTTCGTAGGATAATTTGTTTTATCCGCGCACTTTTTTATCCGCAGGTTTCCATTTGAGAAAACAAAGTTGACCTTCAAATGAGCTTGAAAATGCCGCCCAAATAAAAAACTGATACTGCCCTCCTCTTTCCCCCTCGAAATCCATAGACACGTGTTTTACACTGTTCTAATACCATTCATACTTTTCGAGATATTCGGCTGGAAAGTTTTCAAATGAACACCCTGTATAGTTATTAGTTGGTAGGATACGTTAAATCTCATATTAATTCACAACTGTAATATTAGTGTATGCAAAAGATTTTGTCTTTGGTAAACTTATCGGAACGTTACTCCCTCTCGGATTTTGATGATATTGAAATATGTTGTCAAGGTCATAGTTCGAAACAACTTTTTCCGATACATATAATAGGCGGTCTCTTATTATAGTTTATTATTATTATTATTATAGTTTATTAGATATTAGCAAAAGTATTTTTTAAGTTTGAGTTAAGTCTGCGTTAGGTTTAATATAAAAAGTATAACTGCACTTTTCATTACATATTATTTTCAATGATGGCTGCTCCGTATATTGGATAACCAGAAATTTTTGCCATTTTCCTATGTAATCCAGTAGATTGGCGAAAAAACGCCAAAAATCCAAGTTTCGATCCTAGAAGATCAATGGTGCAAAAGTTATGATTGTCAAAGTTCAGCGATTTTCAGTGATCGACATCATCAATGTCCTTGTGGTGCCAACTAGCGGCTGCGCTCGGTATGTTTCGCGCGACCGTCACTACATTGCAAAATGGCGGCACTCTTACTTATCAAAAGCACTGGAAATCGTTCAACTTTGACACTCATAACATTTGCACCATTGATCTTCTAGGATCGAAACTTCAATTTTTGACATTTTCTCGCCCAAATATACTGGATTACATAGGAGAAAGGCAAAAATTTCTGGTTACACAAGTCACAGTTTAACCTCAATTATTATTAATAGTAACTGGAAAAATCTCAGCCATTATGTCGAAACGTCTAGCTATTCTTGTATTGCTGTTGAAATAAAAATTCCGCCTCTCGACCTTCCATTTCGAGATATTTAAACTACGTACACTCACTACAGCGAATTCTGCTCTTTTTAATTGACGGAACACGTGTTTTGGGGCGAGGGAGGAACGGAGAGACGTTCCCCTGCACCCGCCTCCACACCAAACCTAATCCAGACTTAATCAAAATTCTTTTATAATGGCAGAGTTCGCTATAATAGAATTAACAGTTTTTTGTAAATATTTAAAAAACTAAAAGAGACCGTCTATTATTTGTATAGGAAAAAGTTGTTCGGAATGTCGAGATCTATAACATATTTCAATTTCATCGAAGTCCGTGATGAAGTAACGTTTCGACAAGTTTACCTAGTCTTTTTTCAATTCTCTTTGACGTATACACGTCGTGCTTAGATTGTGTAAGGTTTAGAAGACATTAAAAAAGTTTGTTATTTTCGTACAGTACATTTTCTTTTTAATAGAATAATTTAAAGAAGCAAATTTGTAGGAAAACTTGATTTGGAAACGGGTAAATTTGATTTGCAGAAGGGTGAATAGATATTAACTGAATATGGTTTGCACACAAAAGGATAAATATAGGGTTACCAAAAAATGTTGTACTTCCTTGAAAGGGACATTCCCGAGGTCATTTGAAGTAACTTTTTCTCTTGGTAACATATTCTCCGCGGCTTTGTTAAGGAGTTGTTAACGAAAACACACGGACTAATCGGAGTGCAGCGTTAGCATACGGATTCCGGCTCCACGAATATTAACGCCACACTCTGCTATAGCCGCGCTCTGATTGGTCCATATTTTTCGTTAATACAGTAAAGTCGCGATATATTTCAGCGACCTTCTACCCAGAATTTATCCAGTGCCTACGCACTCCACTGCCGGCCAACGCCGCAGTGCGGCGATCATTGATCTCGGCTCAGGTATATCGATGTGAACCACTACTAATCGAATTACAAAACTTCTTTATTTTTTTATGGGACTTTCACCAATTTATTTCTGGCATTTCTTTTATTAAAATGACACCAAACACGATATAATTTCAACTGTATTTAGTGGTTTAATTGACGATGAAATTTTCGGGCGCAAGGAAGGACAGCGTATGGGAAAGAAAGAGACGTGGAGAGCCACCGTCGCCAGCACAGTTTAAAGGCCCGCGTGTCCTCACAATGTAATGCCAATAAAAAACTTTTTATTATTACTTATTTCTTTATGTGACTTTCAATAACGTATTTCTGGCATTTGTCAGATTCAAATCACACGAAACACGATATAATTTCAATACTATTTAATCGTTTAATTGACGGTATGGAGTAACTACATTATGCTTAACATGTACAGTAAATATGGGCCAAATTGTATATTGTTTGGTGTCATTTTAATCAGAAAAATGCCAGAAATAAGTGGTGAAAGTCCCATAAAAAAATAATGAAAAATAAAGAAGTTTTGTAGTTCGATTTTTAGTGGTTCACACCAGAGTTGGGCAGTAATTAATTACATGCGTATTTAATTGCATCTTCAATTACATGTGGAAAAGTGGACTATAATTACAATAAGAAAGTGGTTAAATGGTCCACACATAAAAATAAGTGGTTTAAAAGAACAATTACACTGAAGTAATTGTTAGACTTAATTACAACTACTGTAATCGTGTTAAGTAATTGCAATTACCAATTACAATTATATGTAATTGTAATTTTATTTCTGTTGTAATTGGTAGTTGCAATTACTTAAAGCCAAAATGGCACTAAGAAAAAGTAATTAGATACCTACTCAACGGAAATGTTTAAAAAGAACAAACAAAAAGCGTATGTTATATACTATCCGACTCCAACTGTGCAATGAGGGTCATTTTAAAAAGTAATGGTAATCGTTTCTGTGAAATACCAAATAATTAGCTACAAATAAATATTTAATGAATAATAAATATTTCCTAACATATGCTTTTTGTTAGTTCTTTTTAGGCATTTCCATTGAGTAGGTATCTAATTACTTTTTTTTAGTGCCATTTTGGCGTTAAGTAATTGCAACTACCCAATTATAATTACTTTTAATTGCAGAAATAAAATTACAATGACATGTAATTGTAATTGGTAATTGCAATTACTTTAGCTCAACCAATAATTGTAATTTCGGACTACAATTACAATTACAGTAATTCGTCAAGTAATTGCAATTACCAATTACAATTACATGTAATTGTAATTTTATTTCTACAATTTCAAATTACAGTAATTGGTAAGTAAGTAATTGTAATTGTAATTGAAATTACATTTTGCCCAACTCTGGTTCACACCGATACGCTTCGGCCGTCTGATCCCTATTTACATGCTATCCTTTTCTACGTTCGGCTTTCGTTTGTACTTGCAGTCGTAAAAAAATGTCTGTACACCAGGCATGCACAACTGGACGATTTGGGAGCGGGAGCTCTCGACTCGGCTCGTGAGCCGGTCGCGAGCTGACTAGCACACGTAGGGTGGGGAGAACTGCAACACGAGCCGCTCACGAGCCGCTCTTGGAGCTACAAGTTGTGCATGCCTGCTTTACACGATATGTCTCCGTGCAAAACACAGATCGTTGGAAAAATATCGCATCTTTACAGTAACTCCTTAACAAAGCCGTGGAGAATATGTTCGCAAAGGAAAAAGTTATTTAAAATGATCTCGGGAATCGCCCCTTTCAAGGAAGTATAACATTTTTGAGACTCCCTGTATACTCTGCAGAAGGGTGACTTTGGAGTGCAAAACCTGTAATTATAAGTCATTATGCATAAACGATTGAGAAAGGCTGAAACTTTTTTATACACCTGATATGAACTTCTTTCATTTGTGCATTTTTTAATAACATTCTATAGTTGATAATATACATATATGACGATGAGACCGAGTGGACCCTGCGTTCACCAAGCGCAGATTGATCAATAATGTATTTACCGTTTCGTTGCATTACCTTCTCTCATCCTTTTGGTCACTTAAGTATTACCTCATTTATACGAAGTAATTGTTTTTTTTCGTACGATTTTCCATTAACCCTTTTGATGCTAAATACTTCCTACTGATTGGTGCCGTATTGGCTGCTTTATATGATGCAGCAGAATAATTTGAATCCTACATACGCTCCTCGGATGACAATTAACGCAATTCGATACTATGAGATGTCTGATTTCGTGCTGCACATGGATAAGCTTACTTCAAAAATGAAATTACTCATGGAATGCATTCGAACGAGTGTGAATGTACAACGAGAATGAATGAAATGTCGCTCAAGAATGTTTCGGATAACTTACTTCCGAGGAGCATATGTCCATCTCGTCGTTTCTAACCACACAACGGAGAAACACTTGTTCGCTGAATGTTGCTTAGCACCGAAGGGGTTAAAGGAATTTTACAGTGCTCAAAATACGGTTGGTCAGAAAAGTATTCAACCAGCTAAGACGTTCAACGAATTCCACATGAAACCACAGATTCGCAAATAACAAACCAAAATCGATTTTTGACGGACGTTTGTCAGTTTGTTTCACTATAGACGGTTTTATATGAGAAACAAACCGATTCCATGAAAAATAGATGTCGATTTGCTCTTATATTTGCGAGGCTGTGATTCTACGCGTGCTTCGTTTGCCAGCGTGCGTAAGGTGGCAGAGTACTTTTCTGGTCAACTGTAAATGAAAAACAGCCGGAGCAAGCCGAGTTTACCTGAGGCGGTCCATTAACGACAGCGTATATCCGTAGACCGGCGTACGGTGCCCATGAGACCCAAAAAACCATCACCAGAACAAAGGACATGATGTGACTCGGATTGCTCAGGTTTTCCGAGAGCGCAGTCGCGTACTCCTTGTCGTGAATCAGTACACCGGACCGCAGTCGCCTCATCATTGTGAAGATGTAGCAATAGGTGTAGACGATGGTGATGACCGACGGGCCTAGTACGAGAATCGATAGCGTGATGGTGTATGCAGCCATGTTGCCCCAGTCGAGCATGCAGATGAACGCCTCCCGATCGAAAATCGGCTTTTGGAAACCTAACAGGGGTGGGCAGCACATCATCGCCACACTGATCCACGTGAAGACCATCCAACACTGACATCGGGTTTTCGTTTGCACGGTCTCGTATCGCAATGGTTTTCTGCGGAACGGAATCGCTCGATTATAGGAGTAACAATTGGTTCAACAATGTGTTCAGTGAGAATTCAATAGAGGTGTCGGGTATCCGACCTTCACGTCGGGTCAGGATCCCCAAAGTTCGCAACGTTTGAGCACTCGAAAATTTAAAACGTAAAATGCGATTGAGAGCTAATGAAAAAGTATCATACTCACGTGACTGCGGATCTTTACGCATTTACGAGGAGATTGGTTGGGTGAAATATAAAACAGTAACAGATTTAGAATATTCAAGATTGTTGTAATGTTACTTTTAATGAAACAAACTCGTTAAGGAATGAAATAAATTTTTATTCCTACTTCCCACAATTAATGCCAAATATTTCTAATTTGCATAAAGATCCGCAGTCTAGTGATCACAAATTTCTGAAACTTGACTTCATCCAACTATAGCTTCGAATACCCGAACATAGCAAACTGTCGGAATCCCGAACCCAAAATATCGGGCACCCAGTCCAGTGTTGCCTAATTGAGACTTGTATCCTACTCTACCCTTCCGGCACTGCCGGAGCACGTGACGTCTTTCGTATCTGTCGTGCACTTACTTAGACCATATATGTATACTTATAGCAGGCATGGGCAAAAATAGCACGCGAGCAAGGGAATTCAAGGAATACCCGTGGAATACCCCCACTTCTCCCGGCCGCGCGTCTCGCTCCCCGTGGCGGCCCTAGTGCTCGGTGCAACTACGGCTGCCAAGGGGATTGAGACGCGCGGCCGGGAAAAGTGGGGGTATTCCTTGAATTCCCTAGCTCGCGTGCTATTTTTACCCATGCCTGACTTATAGACCCGGCATAGGTATAGAATATGCATACTACGCAGTGTTCCAAGATAACGGAGTGTCTGGTTCTCTCAAGTCACGATAATTCAAAATGGTAGATAGCGATATAAAAGCAAGGTATACAAGTGTATGGTAAATATTACGTTTAAGGGAGACACCTCGGATGACCTTGAACTTGATCTACCCGGCAAACCTGCTTCGGCGCGGCGTCTGTTTACTGTCTTTGTAAACACGTTGCGGAGATCAGAAAGAAAACAGGGTCTCACTCTGGGCCACGGTGTATTATAGAGGTGTTCCGACTAAGCCCTCTGTAAGGCTGAAGTTTTGAAAAAGATAGCGGTTGGTTCTCTCTGGTCGCCGCCAGATGGATCAGTGTTCCGATTACAGTTTTCGTGTATGTGTGAGAATGAGATTGTGTGTAGCTGCGTGTCCATACTAAGATATGTACCTATGTACATGTTGCCTCCAGTTGCCTCGCACAATCAGTGTACGTATGAGAATGAGATTGTGTGTAGCTGCGTGTCCATACCAGGGAGAATTAGTTCACCTTAAAAGTAGGGGAGGATTAATCCACCCAAAAAGAAGCATATACATGCTATTACCGAAAAATATGTTATAGAGGCAATTTCAACGAGACGATTCGATATACTTGACATGACCATATAGATCGGATAATTAATAATTATAATTTTCACTTTCCATGCGAAGAACATAAAACCATAATAATTAGTAAATGTTTATTTAGCTATATCACAATGCGCGTGCGACAATATGCGAAAGCCGAAAATCGTACATTGAAAAATTCACATAAAATAAAAAAAAAACTGTCAAGATTTTACAATTCATAAATATTTCTGTGTACAAATCTCTGTAAACATGTAAATAAATGTTGTATCTAAATAAAACTTAAAGTATTGACACAAAACTGTTTTTATTCATATAATTTATTTTTTCTTTACATATATAGTATTGTTTACAATTTTGTCAAGTAATTCACCTGATTATGAGGAATATCATATTTTTCTTTATGTTTCGTTAAACACTCTTCCAAACTACTTTCTGAAATTTTCGCAATCTCATTTCTTGTGTTCCATATTTCGTCTTTCATTGCTTGGCACCTTATTTTAGCTCTCCTCAAAGCTTGTGTAGTGATATGTACTGCTTTTTTCATAACTTTGATGATGTAATATTAGAGACAATTAGAACAAGTTTCAAAAAATTGTCCCTCAATAATTTGCGTTCTCAAATTATTATGAGTTTGCGTCTGATTCAGTCTGATTGTGCGAGGCAACTGGAGGCAACATGTACATAGGTACATATCTTAGTATGGACACGCAGCTACACACAATCTCATTCTCTCACGTACACGAAAACTGTAATCGGAACACTGATCCATCTGGCGGCGACCAGAGAGAACCAACCGCTATCTTTTTCACTTTCCCGAGAGTAGCCAGAACACCTCTATAATACACCGTGCTCTGGGCATAGGTGTTGTAAAGCTGAGCCCACAAAGGAATAGTATGTGGCGCGATCTAGCGGGGGACAGGTAGGCGGTGAAAGCGGGAAATTTGAACACCAGTAAGGTGAAACAGGAGAAGGTAGAAGAAAGAAAGAGGAGTAGTGGAAGAATGAGTGACAGAGGGGGAGAAGGTCGGAGTAAGGAGGGTAGGAAAGGGGCGGGAAGTGTTGCTAGCGAAGGGGTGGAAGTATATAAGGGGATGATGGAGGAATCGAAGAAGTGGAGGGAAGAGGACAATGGGAGAAGTGGAGGAATGAGTGGTAAAGGGGAAGAAGGCAAGGAAGAGAGAAGGGATGGTGGGAAGGTAGAGAACGGAAGAGTAGGGAGGCCGTGGAATGCGGAAAGAGTAGGAAGAGAAAGCCTGGGTAGCGACGTAAGTCTGGATAGTATATGGAAGAAAATGGGAAGCGAAAAGGGGAAGGAGGGGGACGGAGAGGGGGAGGATGGAGAGGCAGTTGTCAATAGGAGTGCCCTGACAAATCGGTCACTGAAGGATGGGTAGGAAGGGAGAGGGAGGAGCTGAGTGGAGGGAATGATAAAGGAGATGATAGGGGAGATGAAGAAGATGAGGGAAGAGTGAAAGGAAGAAAGGGAAAACAGGAGAAGGGCGATGGAAGAGTGGAGAAAGGAGAGAGAGGAGTGGAAGGAGGAGAGGAGGAAGGAAGAGGAAAAGAGGAGAAAAGAGTGGAAAGTCTAGAAAGAAAGGTGGAGAAGGCAGAGGAAGAATATGAGAGGGGATGAGGTGGGAAAAGGAGGGGGAGGGAGAAAGTATGGAAGGCAGGATGGGAAGGGAAATAATAGAGGAGAATAGGAAGAGAATAAGGAAGACGGAGGTTAAACAGGATAGGAAGGAAAGGGAGAAGAGAAGGAATAATGTGACAATAAGAGGGATACAGACTACAGACCATGCATGCATGGGAGGATAGTGGAAGGAGTAGAATTTAAGTTAAGTATAAGCTTTTGTAAATACTTATTTCTCTCTCTCTCTCTCTCTCTCTCTCCTACGATACTCAGTTTTAGTTTTTTTAGTATTTAGTTAGAAATAAGATAATGTAAGGTAGAATTAAGGTTAAGATAAGAGCGGCGTGAAGGGGAGCGAAGGGGAAAAGAAAAGGGAGAAGATGAATGAGGAAATGTAACCCTAAGGGGAATCATTAATAAAATACTACTACTGCTATATTTTGAAAACTTCTATTGTTTATAACTTTTTAATAAACAACGGGCGCCGGCTAAAACCTCTTGGGGGTTACTCAGAAAGGTGACTTGACAACATACATATATCAAGGTCAAGGTCATCCGAGGTGCCTCTCCTAAACGTAATATTTACCAAGTGTATTTATGCATTATTTCGTAAACATTTGGAAAAATCGTGCAAACTTGTTGCATAAAGAATTGTAAAGAATGGCAAAACCATTATACAAATATATCTTTTCACAGGTATGTATTTTATACTCAATATCGCGTATATATTGTTCTTAAAATTCTGTTTTTAAATATAGTACGTTGTAAGAATTAAAATTTAGCTTCTTCCAAATTATAATTGACAAAATGAGTTAGCCATATTTAAAATAGAAAGGGTAAAGTCAAAATGAACGAGTAATAAAATTACAGTTACAGTTTCCATAAATACTTTTATCGAATCAAATATGGCAACCCGAAATTTTGGATACCCACACACCTCTAGATTTCAATGTTCAAATATGTTCAGAAGAGTGTTTAATGGTTCTTCGTATGTAGTAACGCTCATAATCATTCGAGCGATAGCTACTCGCATACTAATTGCAATTATTAAATCATTATCAGAACACGGTATAATAATCTCTCGATCTATGTACGTGAAAGAAATGTGCAGGATACTTGTCATTTTATCCTCACTGAATCATGCACTCGGAAGCCGATCGTCGAGAAATGTAGCACGATATAGGATTATTGGTGAAATAATATTAATTCAATAACAAAACTGTTTTTTGTGACATTTCTTTTACCAACATGTTTGTGACATTTTCCTTGTTCGATTGACGATTCAGTGAAACCTCGATTATTCGGGTTTAACATTCGAGATTAACAGTTTAACTTAAAGCGATCCGCGTAGAATAGAAAAATAGAACAATTTTTCATAATAAAAGTTCCATAGAAAGCAATTAAAAGCAAAAGAGTTTTATTAAAATGTTTTCTTCAATAACTAATGGAGAGAAATAGATTTGAAGTTTTGTTCTAGCGTTTCAGAGTCTGAGTCCATTAAAGAAAATATTATTTAAAAATTTTTAAGTGCTACACAATATTGCAATCAAGACTATAAGCTTTCGGAAATTGCGATAACATGGAATAGTTCTATTTTTAAGCGTAATAATATTTTGTCTTCGGAATGTTTATAACCGTTCGATTAATTGTGAGCGATACCGTAAATAGTGTGCGTTAATTATAATTTTTCTCTCTTTACATTTCTGTAATTGCTTTGAATATCGGTTAATATGTAACACATTGTGACAATGTAACACCCTGTGTAATATTGTAAAGTAATATTTTGAACGTTATGACTTCATTGTGTGAATAGTTTAACAAATCACCTGTAATTAAAGATGACATTTATAATTAGCAAAGAGCAAGTGAAATCAGGTTGTGAATTACGTTAATGTGAATAGCGATGTAAGGTAGTCAATTTGTCCATAAGCGTGGGTAAAATTCATATCTCGGTTACACTTCACCTGAGGAAACCAGAAATTTTTAACTTTTTTTATATACACTAACGAGCATAACTGATTCAACACACATTAAATCAGAACAACTTTTTTATGAATGGACCAAACGACTTCAATTTCTCTGTAAGGCTAGAAGAATTAGTTTAGTAAATGACGTCTAAAAAATATTTTGAAAAAATACATTTGCTCGGAATTGCGAAAAAAAATAGTAAAAATTGATTTTCACTACTTTTGTAGCTGGGCCAATAACGAAAATTTAAAAGATCTGTTTGGTCAACTCGTATAAATTATATACGCTCTGAAAATTTCATTGAAATTGGTTAATTGGTTTACGAGTTATAAACGATGAAAAGTGGTAAATTGGCCGAAAATTTTTAAAAATTGCAATTTTTACCACTTTCGATCGTTTATAACTCGTAAACCAATTAATCAACTTCAATGAAATTTTCAGAGCGTATATAATTTATACGAGTTGATCAAACACATGTTTTAAATTTTCGTTATTGGCCCAGCTACAAAAGTAGTGAAAATCAATTTTTTAGTTAGGTAATTATTTAATTCTATTTCTTTGATTCATTTCTTTCGCGACATTTATACAACTGTAGCACACTCCTTTAATTAGAATATATATATTTGTGTTCTTTGGTAAATTCGTGTAAACTCACTAAACCCATTATTATCGTTCCTATATCCTAATCGAATAATTGAACGTTCTCACACGATACAATCTAACCGCTCGGATTGTATCAATTAGATTATACTTGTTACGAGGCCCACTAACAATTCCCATCTAAATTATCAAACCAGACATTTATCCAACCTAGCGGCTCCCTGACAATCGCATTGGGTTCGTCCACATTATACTATTTTCTTCTAGCAATTCTGTAATTATACCTTCACTTAGTGGCTCCCCAATCATCGCATTGGGTTCGTCCTCGCAATCTTCAATCCCTAGCGGCTCCTCAATAATCGCATTGGGTTCGTCTGCGCTTACTAACAAATTAAAATCTTATTCCTTGCGTATAAACACATCGCCGGCCACTCGAGCTGCTCGCGGCCTTGGCTCGTAACAACGTCATTTACTAAACTAATTCTTCTAGCCTCACAGAGAAATTGAAGTCGTTTGGTCCATTCATAAAAAAGTTATTCTAATTTAAAGTGTGTTGAATCAGTTATGCTCGTTAGTGTAATCCTGTAGATTTTCACGAGAAAATGCCGAAAATCTAAGCTTTAATCTGAAATATCCACTGGTTCCAAAGTTATGCGTGTTTAAAGTTCAGCGATTTTCGTCGTTTGTGGCAGGTAAGGGCGCCTCCATGTTGATGTGTAGTGAGCGTCGCGTGCCATCTAACGAGTGAAGCACGCGCTGATGTAGATGTCGAAGCCCCCCTCCCCCCCTACCAACCAAACCACCAACCAACTTAGACTATACCTTCTTTTTAAGATCCTGTATGATTCTACTATATGTTTCAATTATACTGTTTGATGACAGCTTGTCTCGGAACAAAGTGTACAGGGTCTAACCCAGATAGCACAAAGACATCGTTAAGACGTCTGCAGTTGGACATTCAGACGTCTTAAAGTTTTCCCGAATGTCCTACGAACGTCTTCCGAACGACTCCTGAACGGCTTATGTTAGAAAACGGTACGTCTTAAAGACGTCTTTAAGACTTCCGTTTGACATTTAAAAGTCTCAGGAGACGTTCGTAGGACATTCGGGAGGTCTTCAAGACGTACCTCAGAAGTCTTGTAGGTGCATTAATGTAATTAAAATAAAAGAAGGGAAGAGTAAAAATAGATTTCGAGCAAAACGAGTTTAAAGTTAGAATAATAAATAGCTTTATTAGAAGAACGAATGTGGAATTTTCATAAAAAATGTAATAAGAATAACAATTGCAATTAAAATCACAATAAAAATAATAGACATTAAAATTATAATTACAAGTAAAATCGCAAAAATAATTAAAATTGAAATTATAATTGGAATTGAAATTCAAACTGGAATTGAGATCGAAATTGGAATTGGAATTAGAATTGAAATTGAAGCAAAAACATTATGACTCGAACAAATAATACCAATGCTAATGGGAAACCACAATGTTTATCGTCTTAAAGACGTCTTTTTAGGACGTAAGACTTTCAGACCTAAAATGGACGTAAAATGGACGCCTTTAAGACGTCGTGTGCTATCTGGAAAGGAAATGGTTAGTCTTGTCTGCCATAGATGACGTCTTCGGATCGATGAAGGTCTGTACAAAAAGTTGCCGCAAAATTGTCCTTGACCTTGAATTTTAAAGGCGTTTTGTATTGCATTGGATTCATCATGGAGAAAAAAAGTGCCTAAAGAGCCATGGGTCGAAATTGAATAGTTCTTATAAAAAATAATAGCAAAGTATCATTATCAGAAACCTAACATAATCGATTATAATGAGTATTACCTTCTAACAATAAGTCTTGAAATATGTTCATCTTATATTTCTTCTTCTATTCTATGCCAAATAACCGATCTACTTTGTCTAGCAATTCTTAATAGGCTACCAATGTTTTACAAACACGTCTCTAATCTGTTTTGAATATAGTTTACAATTCGCTCATGTAGATTGTCGTGTGTGTGTTTACGTTTACATTCTCGTCATAACTGTGTTTATATCAACAAGTAGCATTTCAGTTTAAAATCTACAACTTCTACGAAGAAAATTTGTTATACAGCCGATGAAACTTTCGCATAAATTTCTGACGCAATGGTTGAGTTTTGACCCATGGTTCCTCTCACACTTTTTATCCCCATGATGAATACAATGCAATAAAAAGAATTTGACGTTGACATACAAGGTCAAGGACAATTTTGTGGCAACTTCTTTTACACATCTTCATCGATCTGAAGATGTATTATAGAATACGCCTATGCTAGCCAAGACCAAACATTTCTTTACACCCCATACATCTCAAAGATAGTCGCTTTACATTATCGACATCACCGCATGCTTGTGTTGCCATTTAGCGGCTTCTACATACCAACATGAAGGCGCCTTTACCTGTCAAAAACAGCGAAAATCGCTGAATTTTAAACACACACAACTTTCGAACCAGTGGATTTCTAAGATTAAGACTTGGATTTTCGGCATTTTCTCGTCAAAATCTACAGGATTATATAACAGCAAGTTTAAAGTTTCTGGTTTCCTCAGCTGATTTTAGCCCATATATTTTTGAGTTAAAAGTTATTCGTTACTACCTTTTCCGATATCAGAGTATAACTACACTTGTATCACTCTCCTGTAATCAATATTACAGATTTGTCGCGATTTGGATGTCATGATGTCGTAAAGGACTTTTCCCAATTTTCACAGCTTTCTCAAAAAGATTCGAATAATTTGTGCTATTTTATGTGCACCATAACTTAAGCTATGTAATTATGTAAGAAAGTATGATAAAAATTTCATAGATATTCAATGAATATATATGTAAATTGTTTTTCTATACTATAATTTATAGTATTTACTTTGATAAACAAAGATGGTAATTCGTAAATATATTTTTGTGAGTAAGTAAGAACATTATGTACAATAACTGCACTAATGTGCAATAGAACATTTTAATGAATTACTACTGTATTTAGCATTTTAATGGATGCATTGAATGAGTACAATTTGATTTTTTCATATCACATATTTTCTGTAATATTTTGTACTTCATATAATTTTGCATTTACACCAGAGTATCTGATACTTTTTGTTTTTCTTTACTAAGTATACTAGTTTATTAATATCTCTATGATATTTTTTGTTTGATTCCATCGCTTATTGTGCACTTTTATACATCTTAACCCTTTCGGTCATGGCATCCTCATATAAGGACATACTAAATAAATTTAGTAATATACTAAACATTTATATTTTCAAAGGATTGCTCAGCAGAGCCATAATTTTTTTCCAGGAATAAATAATTCGTGACGCGAAAGGGTTAAACAAACTGGTATTTCAAATATGCTGCACTTTGTGCATTGTTGTAGGAATTATTAGAACGTATATTAAATGTTGTATAAGAGTCAATGATATTTAAGAAAAATATTGATAAAATGATCAATTCGTCTGCCTGTTTACTAAATATAAACCAATAAAGTGTTTCTACGTAAAAATTATAACAAAATTCAAATAGCATGACAAAGCATTGGAAAAGTTTTTAATATTTCTAACGATGAAGATGACGATAGGAAATACCAGAAAAGAGTTCGGAATACTTGGGGATGATTATATCGATTAATATTATGTTAATGTTTTACACATATATGTTTTATATTATTGTTAATGGAAATATTTTCCACATTCAAAATATGAATACTTACAATGATAGACATTTGAGTAAGCAGTTTGATCGAATATGTTTTTGTAATCAAACCATCTTTGTAATCATAACTTTTCCTCTCACCACGTTTACGGGCAAATTGACCACTACCTCATGGGAACTGGCTCAACTTTGTCTATCGATTCATAATAGAGGCGCATTGAGTAGTTAGGCAAACGAATTCATGGGTCTATAAACTGTTTGAACGCGGTGTATTGTGATCGTATAGAAGCCATGAAAGTGAAACAATATTAATATCAAACTTGGACGTACCTGATGGCTAAGTAACGATCCACGGAGATCCACATGAAAGTGTACACCGATACCGCCCAGAGAGTAACTTCTAAATAACCAACGAGACGACACACGATGTCCCCATAGACCCATCTTCGAAGCAGCGCTGGATACACCGAGAGCGGAACCACCAGCAGACCGCAGAGAAGGTCCGCCGATGCGAGAGACAGCAAGTAATAGTTTATCACCTCGGAGGGACCTATGCAACGTAACAATTGGCTGTAGCCTTTTTTTCCAGTCACCTTCACATTAGGTTTACGCAGTAGTAAAAGTGACTACAGAGTCTGCGCGACACTTGATTAAACGCAGCGATATTTTTTTTTCTATTCGTGTTTACTAAACTTCGAATCAATATTTTCTACATTTCTACGAACAGTAGGCACATGAAATATTAGGTGTGCAAATAAGTTCCTTCTCCTTTTTTTCTACGATCATAACTTCTGACTGAATTCGAATTCCTTCCCGATTTTGGTGCTATCTGAAAGAGCGTTCTTTTAGTTATAAGGGGCTAGAATACCTTCAGATTGTCACTAGAAAGCAATTAGAATCTTACTAGATTTTGGGTCAGAAAAATGGGTCTGCGCCCTGACATTTTTTGTCCTTATTCGAACAAATTTTGGGCTGGGTGAGGGCTCATTCTAAAGAGGAAGGTTAGATGCAGCGCGCTCTGGTCATGATTTTAACGAGATGATGTTTATATCTAATAATATGAGGGCCCAAAGTATAGAAAAAGTCTAGGAAAAAACCTGCAGATTTCAATGCATTTTTCTGTCTCTAAAAGAGTTTTTTGACTTATATGATGACCAAAGCACGCTGCAATGAACCTTCCTCTTTAGAATGAGCCCTCACCCAGCCCAAAATTTGCTCAAATAAGGACAAAAAACGTCAGTTTTTGGGTCGAAAATATGGGTTTGCGATTTTTTATACGAGCAAATTTTGGGCTGAGTGAGGGCTCATTCGAAAGAGGGAGGTTCACCGCAGGCGGCTCTGGTCATCCCATTAGTCAAAAAAGGCTTTTAGAGACAGAAAAATACATTGAAATCTGCGGGATTTTTTCTCGATTTTGTCCGAACTTTGGACACTCATATTATTAGATATAAACATAATCTCGTTAACCTCATGACCAGAGCCCCCTGCGGTGAACCTTCTTCTTTCGAATGAGCCCTCAACCAGCTCAAAATTGGCTCGTATAAGGACATTAAGTGAAAAATTACAAACCCATATTAACAACCCAAAATCTAGTAAGATTCTAGTTGCTTTCTAGTTACAATCTGAAGGTATCCTAGCCCCTTAAAAGAATCGTGATGAGCGCTCTAAGAGTTTCCAGTATGTACTATGCAACAGTTCAAGCAATATGGTGTGCGAGAAGCATCATTTGCGTCACTGCTTACTCTTTGTATTCCAGCTTAGGAAATCAGCTGTTAATGCTACTGAATGGAATGGTTTGTGCGGCACTGGGGTAGAACGCTGTATCTTACAGAACATGGATATAGTGGTAGCAAAAGCATTTGGAAGACGACAATCGTTCAGATGCACCGAGAAAGTTCGATGACGGTGAGTTACAGAAATTGCTCAACGAAAATCCGACCCAGACGCAAGAAGAGTTGGCAGAAAGATTGGGAGTCACAGACACCATACAAAATTTTATCATATTTTACGTAACACAATCTTGAATTTGGAAAAAAAGGGGAAAGAACTTGTTTGCACATGACCTTGAAATGACCTTGGTCTTCGAAAATT
The DNA here is from genome assembly GCA_933228785.1 of Lasioglossum pauxillum. Classification (NCBI taxonomy): domain Eukaryota; kingdom Metazoa; phylum Arthropoda; class Insecta; order Hymenoptera; family Halictidae; genus Lasioglossum; species Lasioglossum pauxillum. Next base: position 32,772,337 of record OW121703.1, read on the forward strand.
AAAGTTTTACCTTCAGATCAAGCTCAAGGTCATGTTATTATACATATCTAAATGTATTTTTCGATCAGTTACCCGATGCAATAAAATAAAAATGTAGTTATGTATCAAAAAACATCGATGACCTTAATAACTCCGAAAAATATGACCTTTGGGAAAAAAATATTCTTGCCAGATATTTGGTCCATTGATGATATGCACATTACGTAACAAATATTTTTTGCATCACAATAACCTGAAGAGATATTAGGTGTCCTGTTTTAGACGAAACACCCTGTATAATACGAGAACTGAAGTTATTCAACTATATTTGCGAAAATTTACAAAATTGGATAGTGTGCTATCTTTTAGTCTCGGAGTGTATGTAGCTCAAATTTCTTCTCGAGTGGGCCGAGAGCAGTGTCGTCAGATCAACCCTTTGCACTCCGAATTATTTTTCAATTTTATTGCCAATACTATTGTAAGTATTTTATTTGAAATTTTCTTCAGAGGACCGTTCCTTGACTGCTATTTATTTTAAACAATTTTGTTTTCTAATTATATTAAATATAGCACTCAAGCTTTGTTGTAATTTATATTTGTGGAACTTATACTTGTCTCTAACTAAAAACATAAGGGATTAAATAAACAAAGGAAGAACTGAATGCATATAAAAACTCGTTTCATTTACATTTTTCTTTCTCTAATGTCGAGTCACGTGACGGACACGTGACGCGTTTCCTCTTTGTCGTGCATGTGTCACGTGACTAATCCGGTACTGGCAGAGATAAGGGAATTTTTTCCGTTCAAACCGAGTCAATTTCGCTGATCTGGCGACTCTGATAAGGTGCCCCCAAAATAGTCTTTGTGGTAAATTTCGAGTCGGTACTCCATAAGGGTACCTACCAGAAGAGTAGTTATAGGGTGGGCATTGTTTAATAAATTATGTTCTCTTATGGTATCTTGTTCGCGTAAATATAATTAGAGTGTTCAAGATTCAGAATTTATTAAAAATCGACTTCGCAGCCAAAAATTCAGGTAAAATGCACAATCGTGTGTGCTACCAATTAGAACAAAAGAAATGAATTAACTAATTAAACCATGCTTACTCTATAACTACTCTTGTATTGACTTGAAACTAGCCACAGAGCGTTATCTGCGGTCCCTATAATAAAATCGGTGTGTCTATTGTCGCCATCACAAGAGTCCGTACTCGTGTCGCGCAGCTTGGAAGATGGTGGGGGCGCAGCGAGCCATCCACTCCCACTCCACTACGCACTTCCCACTTTCATTGGACGCACGGAGTGGAAGTATGACCAATTAGGGCGAAGATGCGCAAAAACGAACGAAAACTGGTATTTACGCGGTATGCACTCTTGTGACGGCTAGAATAGTTTTTTGTAAGTATAAAAAGACTTACTTATCTCAGTACTCATACTTAAGTAATACATACTTCTCCTAGCAGACGACACTCACGCGTGAATGTGTGATACACTCACACACCGCTAGACCACGTATACGTACGCGAGGATTGCAAGGGTCCGGGATTCCACTTCTGATTTCTCGATAATGCAAAGACGGGGTTTTGTAGTAGTCAAAATCGCTAGATGAAAGATCTATCTAGGGCGCTGTTTGCCTCAAAAGTCCTTCTTTTACGTTTCCGAGCAATAGTTTTTCAATATACGGCTGCATGTTGCCCGTCGGAGAGGCTAGTACGCCGGGGTGCAACGTAAAAGAAGGAACTTGAGGCAAACAGCGCCCTAGATTGATCTTTCATCTAGCGATTTTGACTACTACAAAAAACCGTCTTTGCATTGTCGAGAAATCAGAAGTGGAATCCCGGACCCTTGCAATACTCACGTACGTATACGTGGTCTAGCGATGTGTGCCCTTAAGAGCAGGGCTTGACTGAAACTGTAAACTTTTATAAATAAAAGATATTTTGTGAACTTTAAACTTTTAAATGAAGGTGGAGTGGGATAAGTGCGTTAACAGTGCAAGTACGTTAATTGGTTATTTTTATTATAATATGAACGAAACTTGTCTAGCTTGTATTTATTAATGTAGTATAAGTTAGTATGAACTATTCGACATAGATGTCGCCCATGAATAAAGGTGTTTGCCTCCCTTAAATCAACCAATACCAAACAATCACGTGCGAGGTACACGTACAACTTTGAGGTTACCATAAACGTGCAAATAGCTTACAAGTTATTAACATATTCTGTGTTGTTATTTTAGGCAAGTACAACAAATATTGATGTAGGTTTATTTAGAATTAAAATTTATTGAGAAAAACACTAAGATGCTCTTGCCCCGTAAATATTACTACACGGAGCAAGTGCGTACTATCACGGTGGGGTAAGTGCGTACTGTATGGGTAACTATAAAACTAAACAACATAATTTAATGCAATAAGCCCTTTTCTTGCCCCGTAGCACTTGAAACAAGGTTCGAAAGCATTTTTAAACTTTGTTTTATTATCACTGTATCCCGTTTCATATTTCAGCATAAAAGTACATGTTGTTTAAAAATGGATAACTGTAAAACTAAACAATATAATTTAATGCAATAAGAAGCATTTTATGCAGGCTTGTTAATCATTCTTTTCTTGCTCCGTAGCACTTGAAACAAGGTTTGAAAGCATTCTTAACTCTCAGAGACGCTCTTGCCCCATTTTCGGGGAAGTGCATAGTAGTTGACACTTTGTATAATATCCTTTCAAAATGATAATTTTCAAGCAAAATTAGAATCCTACATAATACTAATTCATCAGTAATAACTGTGGCAAGAGTTTGATACCAAAAGCGTTAAGTTTTTACATACCAGACTGAAAGTACATCAGTTTAAAGTCCAACTTTGCAAAAACTAGGGCGCACTTACCCCACTCCACCTTATTTCTGTTCTATTTTCAATTAACTTTGTACATTAACACTTTAATTCTGTTACAAAAGTTCAATCTTAACAGTTATTTTATACTTGGTTAATAAAAGTTTTGAAGGAATATTTATTTCTTAACAGATACTTTAAAGTAAAGTATGAAAGTTTAAGCCATTTTTCACTTACTTAGCATTACTTAGGGATTTGAAAACGGGTTAAATATAGACGAATAAGTAAGTTGTGATTTTCATATAATTATTTTATTCTACTATTATGTATTCTTATGTATTGGGTTGGAAAGAAAGTTCGTAGCGGTTTCAAATTAAGACACGAGAAGTTACCTCGAAAATAGCAAAAAGTGATTAGAACAGAATGGAAAATATTTTATTGCATAAATCTATGAATAAATATCGAAATTTTAGTTTTCAATTTTAACTTCCAAGGTTGGAACGAAAATTCGTAGCGTTTTTAAATTAAAACTCAAAGATATAATTAGGATATTTATACTTAGATTTGTTCAATAACATATTTTCCATACTCTTCTATTACTGTTTGCCATTTTTTAGGTGACTTATTCAATACTTATTCAATGACTGTTATTCAATACACCTATGGATAAATATCTTAATTTTATCTCTGAATTTTGATTTAAAAACGCTATGAACTTTCGTCCCAACCTAATGCATAGTATACGTTCAGTGTTCAGCATTTAGTTTTAAAATTTACAATCACAAAAATACTTGCTTTTCGTCCTATTACGTTCATAACTTGTAAATGTAACTCTGATCTGATTACAGAGTTGACTGGTCAGTACTAGTGATTCATTGGTGTTCCTTGTGAACGCGAAATCCCCAAAAATATTCCATTAATCCATTGGAATATTGCAAACTGGCAAAATATTGCTAACTTGCAAATGTTTCTACACAACTAGAACTCTCTAGAATGATTCCAGGTTTCAACCTCAAACCTATTTAATACTAAACGGTAAATAACTGTTACTGTCCAAATGGAACTTTTCCCAATTCCGAGAAAGTCAAAATTTTCTATTTATGCATACATACAGTGAGACTCAAACTCGAAAAAAGTTATTTGGAACACGTATAGTGTAGATTGATGATAATTAAATGTAGAAAACTTAATTCAATCTAATATATCATATATTTCAGATACAACAAAAATGAGTATACACAACTAATTAAGAATGATTTATTACGTACATTTAATACTTTTTTGGTCCACCTTCAGCTTTAATTATGGCAGCTAATCGTCTTGGCATGGACTCAACCAACTTACGTGTTGTTGAAACAAAAATATCATTCCATACTTTTAGTAGTTCAATTTTAAGGTTTTCCTTGTTCGTAATTTTTATTTTGCGTAAGTTCAAATTTAATACTTCCCACAAATTCTCTATTTAATGGGGATTATCTGGGGATTGTGGTGGAGAATTCAGTTGAGTTGGAGCATTTTGTTGCAACCAATCCTTAACAATCTTCGCTGTATGTTTAGGATCTCGATCTTGCTGAAAGATCTTGCTGAACTCTTCTAACACTTGCAGCTAATTTTATTCTTAAAATATGTAGATATTGAAATCTATCCATCCTATTGGTAATAAAAGCTAATTTCCCGACTCCTGAGCCTGCCATGCTACCCTAAACCATAATATCACCACCGACGTGCTTGACGGTACACTAATATGATTTTTCGGTTCTAATTCCGTATTTTGTTTCCTCCAAATTTTTGGTTGCCCTTTTCTTCCAAAAATTTCGAATTTACTTTCATCAGTAAATAATACAGTGTTCCAAAATTCGAGTGGTTTGTTTATGAATTTTTTGCGACTTGCTATCACAAAACGCGATTTTTTGCATTTATCGCTGATTTCTTGCGCGGTACACGATCATACATACATATACTTTGAGAATTTAATGATCTACGAATTGTACTCGCACTTATACATTTTTGTTGCATTTCAGATATTTCTTGAGCTAATGAAATTGCACTCGTAGTGGGATCTTTTTTTACTATTCGTGTAATTAATCGGTTATCTACTTCATTTAACTTTCTCGGACGACCGAAACGAGGAAAGTTTTTTACACATTTTGCATCTTTATACTTGTCTATGATTTTTTTACGGATCCATGACAACGATTTACTATTTTCCCTATTTCTCGAAATGATTTTCCTTCGTTTCTTAATTTAACGATAAGTTTCCTCCTGTCTTCTGAAGTTTCTGTACGTTTTTCACTGATAATTCTATTTATGCACTAAGAATTTCAAAGTAATCAACACTGATGAAAATTTTCACGAATTCACGCTCATTCAGAAATTACTGCTTCTAGAAAGCCACTTTACTGGACTATCTTTCATAACAGACTAACTACTTTTGCTGCGTATATTCACTTTTGACGCGTTCGTAAGAAACCTACTTCAGATAGGCGTTTGTTCACAAAACATTGAAAACGTAATTCACTAAGATGTGAGTTTCTATACGATTGCGACACTAGAAAGAGCCTCCTAGAAGTTAGCCCCCACTTGTTAAATTAAATAATTTCAACAGTTGTGCTGACAATTAGCACAATTGAGAAAATTGAAAAAAATGAAAAGTGGGGGGCTACTGAAAAAATCGTTTTACTCAATTTTTAGTCTTATCTTTTATATTATAGCTGTAATATTCGAGCACAATGTAGCACAAACTTAGCACAACTCAGCAAAACTGTTGGAATTATTTAATTTAACAAGTGGGGGGCTAACTTCTAGGAGGCCTAGAAATACCATGTACTACAACATCACAACTTTGGTTTTTGCGGAATATGCTGTAAATGATGTTGAATCTCATATGTATGAGGTGTATACTCATTTTTGACTCTCACTCTACATGTAGTTAAAGTTTCAGTGGATTTATAACTGTTTTCTTAGAACAGAGAAGTTAAAAGTAAAAAAATAACTGTTATATCACAGCTAATTGAAACTTTTTACAGTTTCCTCCAAGCCCTGCTTAGGAGCTTAGACTGATGGCTTTACAACTTTCAACTTAACTGTCCCTCGCATATCGCGATCAATTGCTTTAGTTTCTTTATGCATGCAAGAGGTTAGGGGTATCTCGACGTACTTACCACGGAAATTAAGGTAGGTGGCGATGATAAGGAGATTCGACACGATGATGGCGACACCGACCACGAGGATGAGGCCCGCCTGCATGTGAGCCTCCAACGAGTGCTCCTCCATGCCGCCACCCTTTCGAGCTGCATCCCCCCACCCGCCCTTAGGTGCTGTTACCCGTCACCCCCCACCCCCGCCCCCACTGATAGAAATCCTCCAAGAAACAGGTGCTGGACCTTCCTGGTAGCTCGCACCTGATTCGTCCTCGGCTCCTGGAGCTCCTTCCCTCGATACCAGTCCTGCCGGAGGCTGTCAACCCTCCGCCAGTAACGACACGCTTCTCCCAAGATCTTACGCGAGCGTACCTTCGATAACGAGGTCGTAACTTCGAGGATCTTGATGGAGGATCGATACAGCTACGTTGCTGCAAGCAGAAAGTAAAGCCACTGATGCCTCGATTTATTTAACAACGCACCACGAAGCGCTGATCTTAGCTGGAAGCGGCCGCGCCGCGCCGCGAGAACGATGATCGCGAATCGAGGGATGCGAACCGCACGGACGACGAAATGAAGCAGCGTATTCATTGCGGTTTTACGTGACACTTTGATTCACGAAGGTTGGAGCAAGCGGCTGGTTGCGCTGACTGGTGAGCTTCATATGCCATTTCAACGTGTAATTTTAGACGTATACAGGGTGAGTCTCGTAACGTGACGATCTCAAATAGCTCGATAAGTGATTTGTTGTGCAAAAAAAGAAGTTCACACAAATGTTGCATGGTTCCTAGGGGGGACATACAGTGGTGCAATCTGATTTTTCTTACTTCGATTCTTTATCAAGACTAGCTGTGCCTGCGACTTTGTCCACGTGCAATAACAAAACCAAAAGTTATAAGCAGAAACGGGGCCAAAAGAGGGCGAAAAGGTCGTCTTTGGTCACTAATGACGTCACAACTTTTGAACGAATGGACTTTTTCGAATACGGATTTCTCCTAAACCTTCCCGAACAAATGCTGCGTCTAATGGCTCAGCTTTCTACGTTCAGCCGTTCTCAGTTGATGCCGTCACAAACAGACAGACACGATTTTATTATATGTATTTGACCCGTACATATCCTCGTTATTTAACTTATCTTCCATCAATTTATGTGTTCATAGTTGAAGAAATTGTTCGACGATGAAAGAAACTAACGTATAATTTAACAATAAAGCTATGATGAAAGGTTGCGAAATGCAATAAAATTACTAAAAAATATACTATTATTAAGTAAATGGCATTTATTAATAAAAGTAAACCCTAAAAGTATCAGCATCGATCAGCAAATGACCTTGATCTTCGAAAATTAAAGTTTTACCTTCAGATCAAGGTCAAGGTCATGTTATTATACATATCTGAATGTATTTTTCGATCAGTTACACGATGCAATTAAAAAAACGTAGTTATGTATCAAAAAACATCGATGACCTTGATAACTCCGAAAAAAATGACCTTCGGAAAAAATATTCGTGCCAGATATTTGGTCTATTGACACCATGCACATTACGTAACAAATATTTTTTGCATCACAATAACCTGAAGAGATATTTAGGTGTCCTTATTTAAACGAAACACCCTGTATATTTAAAACTGGAAAAATATTAGAAGAATTTAAATGTACTATTATATTATTTCCAACGAAGAATTTAAATATACTATCATATTATTTTCAATGAAGAATTTAAATATACTATTATATTATTTTCAATGAAGATTTTAGATATGCTATTATATTATTTTCAATCTTCTAAACATGATAAGTAAGAAAATCAATTTCTATTTCACTCCAGTCCGTTGCAATTTAGGTAAACATTTTTTATTTTGCATAATGGTCTGCAGTGTAGTAATCATGAATCAGGCACAATTGCCAAAGGTAAGACCGAAACATCTCAGGGGCGGTGTGTGTGTGCATTGAATCCCGGAGGGTAGATGACTCGGATAATGCTCCGCGGGAGTGGGGTGCCGGGAAAAACCACTGCAGCTTTGCTTGACAGCTTTTCCATTCCCCTACATGTTCTTTCGAAAGCCACGTAACGTTAACGCTCTACCAGCTGAAACTCGCATGGCCAGTACACATGTCCTCCCTCTAGCTATCGACCGCCATTCATAATTCAGCTCTGTCGATCCTGAATGGAGGACTATATTATGTAGCGTCGTGTAGACAGTGCAACATCGTACCCACCGAACTAATGGATATTTTCTGCTACCCTTTTACAAGCATTTCTTCAACACTTTTTGGAAAAAGAATGGATACAGTGTTACGGATAGAGAATATATTCCGTTCGTTTCTTCACGGGAATCTCTTCCAGATCGTCTCTGGCAGGAAGCGTCCTAGATAACCTTTCGTATCATAGTTGAACTCTTTAATTTAGGACCGTGCTCTGGCTCCGATCTCATTAGAAGTGACAAAAATGAAAGTCTGGCCCTAAGCCCTAATCTCTAAGCGCGATTAGATTATGAACAGAGCATTCCATTCATTGTAGGGGTATACAAACCCTTAGATTCTTACTCTCGGGGGTTAGTACTTCGGTAGACACGTAACGCGTCACGTCGTGCTGCAATTCGGAAAGTCAACTTCTAGTGAGATCCGGCTAAAGTACCTTTCAGATCAAAGTTTAACCCGGCGTTGGTAAGGTGGGAAAATGTATCGTAAGTGGTAAGGCGGAGTCTCACAGACCCACCGAAATAATATATTGTATTATAGAAATAAATACTTTTTTCATAAATATAAGATTAGGTATTGCTTAAGAGGTTTGCAATTTATCACAGTAAAAACGCAGATCCACGAAATTAAATTTTGATTATTCAAAAATACTTAACTAATGAAACATCTTTACAATGTTACAATCAATCTAAAATCTCTGGGGTCTGTGAGATCCCACCTAACTAACGCCGGGATAACCATATACAGAGTCAATTCGATAAAGCAGGACACCTAAATATCTCCGTTACTTTTCGTTGTACAAAAAAACTTCGTAGGACAAAGTTACACTGTTTGAAGGGCCACATATAACGGTGTAAGGGAACAAAAATTTCAAGGTCATTTTTATGAGATTTCAAGGTTATCGATGTTTTTTTAAATGGAATGAGGTATTTTTTAATACATCAATCGATGCAGCTGGACATTCGTTATAAAAAAGTACTAACCCATGTATGTCGAAAAGTTAGTAGTTCACGAGATATTTCGATTTAAATAACTCTAAAATACCATTACTGTTGTACTAAGACGTTAGCGTTTACTTACTAGTGTAACGTCTTAGTACGACAGTAATGGTATTTTAGAGTTATTTAAATTGAAATATCTCTTGAACTACTAACTTTTCGACATACATGGGTTAGTACTTTTTTATAACTAATGTCCAGCTGCATCGATTGATGTATTAAAAAATACCTCATTCCATTTAAAAAAATATCAATGACCTTGAAATCTTGTAAAAAAAAATGACCTTGAGAAAAAATTTTTACCATCATCAAATTCACCCCTTGAAACAGTACAACTTTATTCTGTGGAGATTTTTTGTACGACTAATAATAACCGAGATATATAGGTGTTCGTACTTAAACGGACCTCCCTGTATTTACCAAATTCAATTGTCCAGATCTAGGCACCACTTACGGCTTGTCCACACCTAGGGCATTTCACCTTATCTGGTGAACCACCCAGTATGCTTAATATCCACGTTATGTCACTAACGATAGCAGTATATCTCTATGTTTGTATACACATGTACAATAATTCTTCTATATTCGCAAAAAGGTTGTACACGTTGGAAACATCCTGTACATGAGACTAGCCGCTCTCAGTCAAAGCGCTTGCGCCCCCGTCGCGGTAAAAAGAAATAAGAATAAAAATACTTTAAGTTACAAACTTAAAACTAACCGTAACCACGACCGGTCAAGTAACCGGTTTCACATTTTTTTATTATTGAAATTATAAAGATGCTTCCATCAGGAACTATTCCATAAATTTCTTTATTTAATCACGTAGTTCTATAAAAATGGTGAAAAGTCTAAATAAGTTCAGTCATGTCATTTTTATAAAACAATGTGTATCCGACACATTTTGAAGTCGTTGCGGTTTTTTAGTCTTAAATAGTAGTTTCAAGTCTTGAGAACAGAATGCAAAAGGTTTTACATGGGTCTCAGGCTTCAATAAAAATTATTTCTCGAAGTACCGTTTCGACAGTGAGTTTGTATACGTGCGAGAAAAATTACATTCGTAAACTTTAACCCATTTTCTCAGAGTGGCGTTTTTCAAAACGGTGTACAAGATATCTTGAGTCCTACCTTAGCAATTACAATAAAATTTTACAGTTATCTTCATTATAATATCTACTAGGCATTGACGATCGATTTTTTTCCATTTTCCCTTTATTTTGTTAAATATAAATAAATAATTAACAAATTTTCTACCGAAATTCAATCATTACATTTAAAATATCTGCTATTTTGTTAATTTTCACAAAAATTGATTTTTGATATAGTTAATTCGATTTGTAGGAACACCAGTTGGCTATCTGGAAGAAAAGATATTTCGAGCAAAGACGACGAAAGGCATAAGAACAAATTATTTTTTAAATATTGCAAGCATTTTTTTATAGTTCATAATATAGTACTGAAATACAAAATCTCATATTAATCGATCATTCACTATTTTCTGAACTGCTCTTTAAAAATCTTATATTTTCCCCACTTGTTACTATGTTCTAACCGTAGAGCTGGGGGAAATAGTATTTTAAATAGTAAATAGTCCTATTTATTTTAAAGCATGTGTACAACTTTGAAAATAAAATATTTTATTTGATGCTGTAATTTGTGAAAATAAAATATTTTATTTGATGCAGTAATTTTTAGAAATAATTTTTTTGAAAATAGTATTTTATTTGAAAAATATTGAAAATATTTGTTTTTTGTTTATTTTCAAATTCAATTTTAAATATTATTGCTGAAAATAATGGTTCGAATTCAATACATTTATGAGTGTAAATCGTTTCTTAGCGATAAGATAGACTATATGTTTATGCGGTATCTCAGAGTATTATATAACAATGCAAAAAGTAAAATATTTTATTTCGTGTTTCAGATTGTTAAAATGGACATATTTTATTTCGTGGATCAAATTGTTGAAATAGAAATATTTTATTTTCAGGTTCAGATTGTTAAAATAGAAATAATTAATTTTCGAAATTCTATATCTTATTTAAAATACTATTTTCTTTCAGGAAAATAAAATCTAAAATATTAAATAGTATTTCAAATATTTTTTTATCGAAACAATGCCCACCTCTGGTTCTAACCCCTTAATTTGGGTTAACTGATAAAGTGGAGCGTCAAATAGTAGGTTCGAATGGTTAGTATATCTAGCGTTAATTATGCCGGCGCACCGGAGCCCACGAGTAAAATCATTTATCGATATCCACGGTTCTCAATCCGAAGATAAATGTGATCAGAAGCCGCCAGGCAATGGCACTAATGCGACGATCATTAACCTCGGCTCGTGTAACCGTAGACGCGTATGAAAGACGGTCTACCGTGAAAACGTGCACTCGAACAGACAATCACCCTCGAGCACCAGTCCACAGGACACAGAACGATCCTCGACGGAGTCAATCAAATCGACTAGCGAAGCTAATGATCCCGCGTTACATAACGCTACGTAACGTTTACGAGTATCGTAAAGCAACCAAGCTGGGTTCCCATCTATCGTAAACCTCGCCGTATCTTTCGACGAAGAAGTTGATATTCCGATAGGTTACTGCTGGGACGTTTCTCCCGTCGGGTTATCGCGCTTTCTATCGGATTGCCTTTCAACGGAAACTGCGGCTGTGCCCGAATCAACCCACCCGACGCGACGCGACGTGTAAATCGCTCGCGAGCATGGCTCTGGCCCCGGGTATATGTACGTCCTCACATTTTATGGCGTGTCATGTCGTCCATGTTTCGATCACAACGGAATTAGCTGCACCACTGTCGCTCGAAGGGTTAGTTTACTAGCTGATGTGTATACATATACACGGTGTCTCAAAATTTCTACAACATCCGGAATGGGAGGTTCCTGAGGTCATTTGAAGCAACATTTTCCTTTGCAGAAATGACGTCCGCGGAATTGTTAAGGATTTATTAACGAAAAGCACGGACCAATGAGAGTGCGACGAAGACGCGTGTTCTCAGTAGCTCGCTTTTTGTGGCCAAAACTATTGGAGCGTTATTTCAAGGTTAATGTTATATTATTATAGGTCGTCGGATTCGTCTTGATACCAGTTAGAATATTATGAAGTAAAAAATATATATTAATATTTAAAACATTGAGGTGACCTTCATTTTTTATAAAAAAAAGAGATTTTTCTTTAACTTTTTGTGTTGAAGTTTGTAGAAAAGTGAATACTGATTAACTTTCGTTAGAAACATTTTTTTGTCAGATCATCGGAAATATTAAAAAAATCTTGTTAACAATTCTCACAATGCATACTATTGTCTAGAAATCGCGGAAAAGTAGCTAAGATTGAATTTTTCATAGGAATTATACGAAATCTAGTAATGAGAGGTATTCGGGGTCTCTGACTAAACGGGGTCTAAAACGTTTTATATTACTTTGAATTTTCTGACTTTGTCTTTAGAACGCTGTATCTCATCACAGAATTATATAAAATGAATAATATTTTGGATTTGGGAGTTTTGAAGGGTTGTTACTCTATTGTAAAAAAAATTTTTCGATGTATTAAAGTTGAAAAATTGAATTTTGGCCACGAAAACAGGGTCACTGTGCGGCGCGGCGCACAGTGGGTCAAATCGATTTTTAACGAATGTATAATGTTTCTTAAATGTTTATTACATTCGAAAATGATAATATCAGTTAAAGTTATTAAAAACTTTCGTTACAATAAGTGTTCAAATATAAAACTTTCTCAGACTCGATTTATCACCGAAAAATTCCTTTTCTTCATAATGATGGCCTGGAAAACATGCTGAAGGTTAAGTATCCAATTTCTTTTTATGTGAAGAATGTACATCTATGTTGAGAACGCACCAGGAACTAAACATCATTGTTCATAATTTATTATGAAAAAGAAATATTTATTCAACTAAGGAAAATCGTCAAAGTTTTTTACTTTTGACAAGGGATAAAGATGTCATTCGTGTCGATTCGCGTGTTCTAACAAAGTGGAACATTTTCGGCAAGATCTCCTCTAAAAGATCGTGCAAAATTCAGATCCCAACTAATCCCAAGTCCGAAGTTATGATAGTTTAAAGCGTCGCGTGAGACGCGCACAGTGGTGAGTTCGATCGAAATCGTGACCAAAATAGGAAGGAGTATTACAATTTAGTTCAAAATTGATACTATGGGGTTTTTCGGGTCGCTGATTATGAATTTGATGACAAAAGTACAAAAACAAAATGGCGGATTCAATATGGTAGATGCCATATGCTTTACTTTCCCTTGACTTTTTATTTTCTGTTCAATTTTTACGTGTAATATTAATGTATTTTCTTGAACATTTGAATACTGGGAATGTGTATCCAATTACGAAATACTAATTAACTGAAATTTAGAGTTTTTTACGTCCCAAAATTATTATAACATAATTTTTCTGTATTTTCTGTAAATTGGTTTTTCAATCAGTAACCATCTGTAAAAAATGTATTTCGATCATAGGTAGGTCTATCGTAGGTCTATAGTTACGTTACGTTTTTTTACAAAAATATATGATATACAGGGTGGCCCACATAACTCTGAACAGCTTAATATCTCCGTTACTTTTCGTTGTACAAAAAAACTTCTTAGGACAAAGTTACACTGTTTGAAGGGCCACATATAACGGAGTAAGGGAAAAAAAATTTCAAGGTCATTTTTATGAGATTTCAAGGTTATCGATGTTTTTTTAAATGGAATGAGGTATTTTTTAATACATCAATCGATGCAGCTGGACATTCTTTATAAAAAAGTACTAACCTATGTATGTCGAAAAGTTAGTAGTTCAGGAGATATTTCAATTTAAATAACTCCAAAATACCATTACTGTCGTACTAAGGCGTTACACTAGTAAGTAAACACTAACGCCTTAGTACTACAGTAATGGTATTTTGGAGTTATTTAAATTGAAATATCTCCTGAACTACTAACTTTTCGACATACATAGGTTAGTACTTTTTTATAAAGAATGTCCAGCTGCATCGATTGATGTATTAAAAAATACCTCATTCCATTTAAAAAAACATCGATAACCTTGAAATCTCATAAAAATGACCTTGAAATTTTTTTTCCCTTACTCCGTTATATGTGGCCCTTCAAACAGTGTAACTTTGTCCTAAGAAGTTTTTTTGTACAACGAAAAGTAACGGAGATATTGAGCTGTTCAGAGTTATGTGGGCCACCCTGTATATTATATGTAATATATTTCTAATAAAAATGTTATTATCTTTGTTAATAAGAATTATTGTACATGTTTTTCTGTACGGTTAATGGATTATAGTCAGTAACTTCGTAAAATATAATACTTATCATTGTTTGAATATTTGTAATTCTTTAAATAAGGCAGCAATAACACATTTTTGCTACTTCATTAAATGTCATAAAATTCATTCATTCTCTCAAACATACTCTTGCTTGAAAGCCTGAACAGCAAGTTTTCAAATATTCTTCATTATTCACACGAGTTTTCAGACATTTCCAGTGGTGTGGCAAAAAAATGTTTCCTACGAAAAGTAATCAGTACACAGTCTTCTACAAATCTCAATACAAAAAAATTCTATAATTTTTTGTTTTAATAAAAAATTGTGGTCACCTTGATTATTAATTTATAACTATATATTTTTTATTCAATAATGTTATAGCTAACGCCAAGACGAATCCAACGACATATTGAATTTCGTCTTTATGTTTTGAAATAATGGTGAAATAGGCGTGTACAGCTAGAACGTCGATTTGACCCACTGTATGCCCGATTTCAGCGGCCACAGCTAGTTCAAACTTCGCTCAAAATTGAAACTACTGTAACTTTGCTAAAATTTATCCAAATTTGATGGGAAACCAGCCATTTTAAAGCTTGAGATTTCTACTTTTTGTACTGTGTACCGTTTTTGCTCAAACGGATGTTTTGAGTGCAAAATTTGTCCATAAAGAGGAGCGTATTAGATTGTATAGTTTGTAACTATTTTTCAATCAAGTACTGCGGATTATAATCAATATTTTAACGTTATTCGTCTATTTTATGTACACTATCGATAAGCGTAATAATTTACATTTAAAATATCTTTTTAAAATAGCACTGTCCAACAAATTTCAACTTTTTTTATGTTCCCTAATTACTGTAGGGTCCTTCTTATAGAGTTTTTTGCGCTGATTCCGAATCTGTCTTTAATTTTTTTCCTGTACGCACAGTTTTTGAGGAACATGGCTTTGAAAAAAAACATATTTTTCAACTTTAAACAAATATTGTGATGTTATTATAAAAGATATTTAATTGTTCTTTATAGCAACAGATTCTGTAGACTTTCCCGAATACAGCGATATCAAATATTAATACATTATGAATGTTTAAACATGTTTAAACAATCATTAAAGGCGGAGAGACACCACTTTTGCACCAATTTTTGAGGATATTTCTCAATTCATCTCAAAAAATAAGGGTCCAGCGGAGAATCGAACTATATCATGCGATAGAGCAGACTTTTATCTTGAGAAACCCCGCTTTGAAGTTTGAAACATCGACGTTTTTTTCGAACCAGAAAGCAAAATATCTTCGCCCGACATGAGTTGCCGCCAGTGGCGGCAAAAAAACTCTATACGAAGGACCCAACAGTAATTAGGGAACAAATTTGGTGTTGGACAGTGTAGTTAGTACAAAGAATAATCTCCGTTATTTATAATAGTAGGGAAAAATGTTATCAACAAAATTTGCACGGTTCAAAGGGGGACATGTTGTGGCACCAACATTTTCTGCGTGGGTGGAGGCATAGAGGAGATTACAAGGTCACCTTGATTTTTTAAAATAAAATGTCCTTTTTTTAAACCATATTTCGATATAGTATCAAATTCTGAGTATAAAAGTGTTGACCTTCGTATGTCCTAAACCTAATAGTTAACGAGATATTAACAAAGGAAGAAAGAAAATTGTTTCGATAATATCTCGTTAACTATTAGATTTAAGACATATGGAGGTCAATACATTTTTTCTCAGAATTCGGTAGTCTATCAATTCATGGTACAAAAAGTAGGTGTTTCAATTTAAAAAAATCAAGGTGACCTTGAAATCTCTATGCCTCCACCCAGGCAGAAAATGTTTATGTGACAACATGTTCCCCTCTATACCGCGCACATTTTGTTCATAAAATTTTTTCATATTATTACAAATAAAGTCAATATTCAAAGTGGACATAGTTATTGCCCCACCCTGTGTATTATTTAAATTTCATGTGTATACTGTTTTCTTATTTTAGTGTATATTATGTGCTTATTATTATTATTTAGTATTTATTTAAGTTAATACGAAGATATAGCAAATGCGAACATGCAAGATGTGTGAAATGCTGCGATTTTCGAGCGCGCGCGATGGCCATTTTTTCGTAAATCAACTTATAAAACACGGAGTAGAGCGTAGTAGCAGCTTCTTTTTCGTGCATCTTAATCAGACAACTTCAAAGAACACAATGACACAGAAATGAACACCCGATCGCACCCGGAGGTATAACAAAGTCATTACCTAAGTCTTACAATCATAAAGAAAGTGACTTAATCGTTGGTTATCTTTAAATATTAATAACTAAAAAATTGTATATAGTAAAAGAGTGAATTTCTCGTATAGTATACCTTATACTTAGCTAAAAAAACTTCTATAAAACAAAAATCTGTTAGTGTATGTAAATGAGGTAACAATTACTAATAAGTGAATTCGTTGAAAAATGAAAGAATTTCAAACTTCCGACAAATTTCAGTGCTTTATGGATACATGAATGGGAAAACGAATGATGGGAGATTGTTCTTCAGATATTCAACTAACTCAAGCCACAAAAATTGTACAATTTATGTAAAGTTTTAAAAATTGAACTTTGACTGCTGAAATCGGGCATACAGCCCACTGTGCGGTAATTTTAAGAACTGCATCAAATTCTGCTGCTACTGGGAGTAAATACTAACAATAAGATACATAATATAATTATAACATATTATAAAAGAATATAAATACATAAAACAGCAAAAATTAATGAGTAAACCGCCGTTAACTAAGCAATATGAAGAAGTTCGTTTAGAATTTTCTGAGAAATATGTTCATTGGAAGAAGAAAGGCGAAAAGTTATCTTTAGTGATGAGAAGAGATCTACGTTAAATGGACCGGATGGTTACCGTTGTTATTTCCACAATTTGCGTCAAGAACAATAAATTTTATGCAGTCGACAATTCGGTGGTGGTGGAGTGATAATGTGGGCGGAAATTTGGTACTACGGAAACACAGAAATTAAGTTCATAGGTCGAAAAATGAATAGTGCAAAGTACAGTAATTTAGTCGACGGACAATTAAAGAGACATACTGTAAAAATTGCGGGCACAAACTTTATTTATCAGCAAGATAATGCAAGTATTCATACCGCGAAGATTGTAAAAGAATATTTTACAGGGGAAAATATTCAAATTTTGGAGTGGCCAGCCAGATCTCCAGATGTAAATATTATAGGAAATTGCTGGCCTCATTTAGACAAATCGGTATATGCCGGCTGAAGACAATTTCGAATCATCGACGTATTAAAAACCTATAGTGAACGGAACGGGTAACGTTAAGCAGAAACATGGTTAAAAAATTACATAAATCTATATCGAAACGTTTATTCCTAGTTATACAAACAAAAGGCAGATTTACAAAGTATTAAGACATTATTTTTTGACACATTTATTTGTTAGTTATTTTAAGAAATGTGTGCTATCTTTTTGACGCACCAATTTTTCGTTTAACGTTACATATTTTCCAATAAAATTATTTCTTCTCGTAATAAATGCATAGAAACATAATGAAATAATTTTTTATTCTTATTACCCAGTATCGAGGTCACAAACAATGTAATATACTACTTGAAAAGTTAAAAGACCATTTATCTGTATAATGTGCTATCTTTTTGTCGCGGAGTGTATGTCGACACATTACTGCAAGTGACTTATTGGCGAAGTAATCACCATCGACACCCCTGGGTAGCATCAAATAGCTGTCTCTGAGGAAGCATAGTTAAACAGATCTCCGTCTGCATCAGCACGCGACAGTCGGCGACGGTCAAGTCTGTTATATAAAAATGCGGGGGCTTAATGAAGCCCTGTTCGTGTAACGTGTTCGGATTTAAAAATCACGTTAGCGTTCTACTACCTCTACCTTTTTCTCTGTTGCCTTGCGAATGTCTTAGCCATATTGTAACATAATCACATATTGTATAATTGAGAGCAATAAATAAATAATAATAAGTGGAATTCTACCAAATGAAAACGATTCTTGTTCAACTTTCTGCAGTGAATCGTTTACTATCCAGATGGCCTCGAAATAAGTCATTATTAGACAGCGGATCTTTATGCAAAATAAAAATTTTCTACATGAATTGCAATAACCTGGAGTGAAATTGAAGTTTACTTTTTCTTTTACTATGTTCAACCCTCGGACAACGGACGATTTTTGTAGCTATACAATTGGCAATGCTTAGGACCGTTCACAGCTCTAAGTAATGATTTTTAAAAATCTACTTTTCATGATATCTCGTGTAGACGCATTAGACTTTCCGATATCCTCAATGAAACAGCTATTCAGTTAGTTTAATTGCCACAAATTGAGTACTTAAATTGCAATTTGGATATTTCCGATCAAAAATGACTCCGGCACAGCACTCGGAGGGTTAACAGGTTGAAAATAATACAATAGTATATTTAAATTCTTCCAATTTGTTTACAGTTTTAAATTACACCTATTCATTTTCGTTATAAATGCATAAAATCCGCTGTTTATAAATCACCAAAGCTAACAACTCAAATTATATTAAGGATGTTCTGGAGGTACAATGGGAAACAAAAGTACAAGAAATTCGAAATCCATCAATACATGGCAATGAAAGCCATTCATGAGTATATTTTGCATTAAACTTTTGCGAATACTGTACCCTCTGTAGCCACATTCAGTGGTCTACACTTGTCGCGTTTCCATGCTAGTGAGAGACAACACGATAAATTTGACGTTTTGTAACAGTTCATAATTTTTTTGCTCTGTAACTGCTTAGTGAATTCTAATAAATTTTGAACATAATTAATTACATAATTTTTACTATGTATAAAAAAAACTGGAGTTTCTAGTTGCGTTTTTCCAAAGTTTAAATAGGGTTTGAAGTGGAATTTTATGAATTCTCCATAAGAAGACGTGTTAAAATGTGAAACTTTTAAGTTACTATAATTCTTAAACGGTGCAGTGAATCGAAACCAAACTTTGGTAATTACATTTATTCAGTAAGAATAATATCTTGTCAAATTTTTAAAAATTTCGTTGCGTTTTTATATACCTCCAGAACATCCTTAATCTTCCCAGACTCCAAACGTGTAATTTAGTCAAAAGTTATTACGTCTTGAAAATGAAGAAGAATTTCGATACATTTTGAAATTTTATTACAAAAAAGAGGAAAGAATACGACTCAAGCTGCTAAAAAAATTTGTGAAGTTTATGGACGTGATACAGTATCGGTACGTGTGGCACAAAGTTGGTTGAAGCGTTTTGAATCTGGAAAAGGTATAGCCGGATAAGCATGGGCCAGCGGCCCCCGCTCCGATTTTCCTGATTCCAGTCTTAAAACATCGTTTTATGTCTAAAAAACCATTGTGTAAAATTTCAAATGTCTACCCCCACCGATACGGGTGATATTGAGGTCCCCCGCACTTAAATGGAATTTGCGTTAAAACGAGAAGAGATATCGACGTAGGATAAACGGCAAATAAAAGATATAGATACACTCTATATTTCAGATTTTTTTCAGAATTTTTTGCTAATTATTTATAGTTGAAAATAATTAATTAATTTTTTGGGAATTTTTTTAACTATCTTCCCCTAGGTTGACATCTACCAAAAAATTCTAAAATATTGGTATGATTCTAACCTATTTTGTAAAAAAATATCAGAAGTGTCCGTTTAGTGGAACAGTGTAAAAAAAAATAAAGTATGCCGGCGAACGCTCGGTTTGATCAGTAACGACGCGCGACGCAGCGACCGATTCCCCTTGCGGCGGCTAGTGACGGGAGCGAACGGGAAGTCGGCACTTGTACGGAAAAGCTGATACATGTAAAAATACGACTAAATCTTCTAATACATGATTACAGTTACAAGTCTAAACAATTAAATTCTAGACAATAAAAATCGTTTAGTTTATAAATACATATAAAAAAAAGAAAAAAACAAGAAAAGCGCCGACTTCTCGTTCGCTCCCGTCACTAGTCGCCGCAAGGGGAATCGGTCGCTGCGTCGTTACTGATCAAACCGAGCGTTCGCCGGCATACTTTATTTTTTTTGACACTGTTCCACCAAACGGACACTTCTGATATTTTTTTACAAAATAGGTTAGAATCATACCAATATTTTAGAATTTTTTGGTAGATGTCAACCTAGGGGAAGATAGTTAAAAAAATTCCCAAAAAATTAATTAATTATTTTCAACTATAAATAATTAGCAAAAAATTCTGAAAAAAATCTGAAATATAGAGTGTATCTATATCTTTTATTTGCCGTTTATCCCATGTCGATGTCTTCTCGTTTTAGAGCAAATTGCATTTAAGTGCGGGGGACCTCAATATCACCCTTATCGGTGGGGGTAGACATCTGAAATTTTACACAATGTTTTTTTAGACATAAAACGATGTTTCAAGACAGGAATCAGGAAAATCGGGTGGGGGCCGCTGGCCCATGCTTATCCGGCTATACCCTTTGGATGTCAAAGATACACCTCGTTCTGGTCGACCGGGTCGACCACTGAAAAAGTCGACGAAATCATGCAAACAGTTGAGCAAGGCCGGCACATTAGCAGTCGTGATATCGGTAAGGAACTACACTCCGGGACGAAAAGATAGCTTTGAATACACTTTTAAATTAACATATTTTTAGTGTGTCGTTCTTAACATATATGAATGAAATGAAACGAAGCTTCATTAACTTATCTATTTTTATTGAATGAAATAGAATTATTAACGAAATATAGAGGTACAAAATGATAGCACCATAACGAAAAACTTTAAATATGGCAGAATTAATCGATAAAAATCAATGCTCAATACTTTGTAGGACCTCTTTTACTTTTATTTATACAATTTTTTAATACTGCTTTGGCTAATATTCTTTTATTCATCCAAAATGCACTATTTTAAATCGTTAATATTTTGGAATTGTCTGCCTCTTTTTTACACAGCTCTGGCAAGATGTCCCCAACAATTTTCAATAATGTTGAGGTTGGAGATCTTGCTGGCCACTCCAAAACTCGAATAATTTTTTAAGAAAAGTATTTCTTGACCGCTTTCGCCGCGTGGATTGCGAAATTATCTTGTTGTAAAATGTGTTTATTTGCAACAATTTCAATATACCGTTCACTATTTATTTGTCCTTTTATAAACTTGATTTCTGTTTTACCCCAATATCCAATATCGGCTAATTACACTGTCCAACACCAAATTTGTTCCCTAATTACTGTTGGGTCCTTCTTATAGAGTTTTTTGCGCTGATTCCGAATCTGTTTTTAATTTTTTCCCCATACGCACAGTTTTTGAGAAACATGACTTTGAAAAAAAAAACATATTTTTCAACTGTAAACAAATATTGTAGTGTTATTATAAATGATTTTGAATTGTTCTTTATAGCAAAAGATTCTGTAGACTTTTCCGAATACAGCGATATCAAATATTAATACATTATGATTGTTCAAACATGTTTAAATAATCACTAAAGGCGGAGAGACACCACTTTTGCACCAATTTTTGAGGATATTTCTCAATTCATCTCAAAAAATAAGGGTCCAGCAGAAAATCAAACTATATCATGCGATAGAGCAGACTTTTATCTTGAGAAACCCCGCTTTGAAGTTTGAAACGTCGACGTTTCTTTCGAACCAGAAAGCAAAATATGTTCGCCCGACATGAGTTGCCGCCAGTGGCGCTCACCATTACAACGGTCGTTCGCCGCTCCGTGTCCCGTCGTTGCACCGTATCTCGTCCCGAGCGCCACTGACGGCAACTCATGTCGGGCGAAGATATTTTGCTTTCTGGATCGAAAAAAACGTCGACCACGCAAACTTGACAGGGTGGCTTCTCAAGACAAAAGTCTGCTCTATCGAGTGGTATAGTTCGATTTTCCGCTGGACCCTTATTTTTTGAGATAAATTGAAAAATATCCTCAAAAATTGGTGCAAAAGTGGTGTCTCTCCGCCTTTAGTGATTATTTAAACATGTTTAAACAATCAGAATGTATTAATATTTGATATCGCTGTATTCGGGAAAGTCTACAGAATCTGTTGCTATAAAGAACAATTAAATATCTTTTATAATAACATCACAATATTTGTTTAAAGTTGAAAAATATGTTTTTTTTCAAAGCCATGTTCCTCAAAAACTGTGCGTACAGGAAAAAAATTAAAGACAGATTCGGAATCAGCGCAAAAAACTCTATAAGAAGGACCCTACAGTAAATAGGGAACATAAAAAAAGTTGAAATTTGTTGGACAGTGTTATTACACAGTCGCCTCCCATTTGGCGACGGTTTAAAAATTGCTGTTCTTCATTCAAATTATGAGAGCAATAGCCTACGTCAGGGATGGGCACGGGTGGGGCCCCTCAAATGGTTGCTTCTCCCACCAACCTCTCTTTCATGCACCGCGCGCCTTCGTCGCACAGGGCGCTTCTCGCTTCCTCGCGGCCGCGATGCGCGAAGCCTTCGCGAGACATGCGCACTGTTCGCTACGGGCGAAGCGCGTTCTTTCTCCATGGTAACGGTGGAGCTGGTGGGAGGCAGTGTGCGCTGTGGTGTGGACGGTCTTGCCTCAATTGAGGCAAAAATGCCCATCCCTGGCCTACGTCGTCTGGACCATCTAAATTAAATCTTTTTTCGTTAGTAAATATGACTCTTCGCCGCTTTGTCCTTATATTTATATGCTTTTCGGCAAATTGTAAGCGGAACGCTTTATGCTCCTTCTTTAATCAAGGTTTCTTTTGCAATTCTCTTCGCGCTGAGTGCATGCATTTTTGTAATACACAACGTACATTCTACTGTTCTCAATGTTGCACGTTTTTCACGGGCAGTTAAACTTTGTGGGCGTCCAAAACTCTTCTTTTTCCCATAATTTTCAGGATTTTTTAACAAGCTCATAATAACTTTTCGGCATCTATTTACGATTTTTGATATTTGTGTAATTCAATTTTGTTCTTCCTTTAATTTCAATATCGTATGTACTTCACATACACTTACAATTAGTTTTTTTCACGACCTATTCTTAACCTTTAGTATGTTGTTTTATTAAATAAGCACGAAAGAAGCTAGTACCCAGTTTATGAATTACGTTTTGCAATGGATGTTTGCTCTTCAGTAACTTCTGCACAATTGACAAATGTAAAACTGCTATTTGTGCTATCATTTTGTCCCGCTTGTGGCCCCAATATTTACGTTTTCATTTCGAAAATTCTATTGAAATATCGTGGATGGTATTCAGTACATTGTACGTACAGGCACGTCAGAATATGTCGACATATTCAAATATTCATTTTCTTCAGTTTAATGTACCAAATGATGAAAAATAGACGATGTGCTATCTTTTTATGCCGGAGTGTAAACATCGACCAGAAATCATTTCTAAACCATTTAAAGAAGGCTGGATACAAAAAACAGCTCGATGTTTAGGTGCCTCATGAGTTAACATTGAAAAATTTAATGGATCGATATCTTTGGCGACCCGACAAAAATTCCGGATAGTCCTGATATTACACCATCAGACTACCACTTGTTTCGGTCTCTACAGAACTCTCTGAATGATGTGAAATTGACTTCAAAAGAGGCCTGTGAATATCATGTATCGCAGTTTTTCGCCAAGAAATCACAAAAGTTCTACAATGTCGGGATTATGGTTTTACCTCAAAAATGGCAAAAGGTAGTCGATCAAAACGACACATACTTGGTTTAATAAACTTCATTTGAAATATGGAAAAAGCTTAGTTTAAGTTTAAATAAAATTCCGTCTGCACATTTTGCACTTGAATTACAACCCATCTGTTTCGACACAGGCTTCACATTTGTCGACAAGTATTGATCGGCAAAATAGAAAATAGGGACCAATTTCTGCTGCATGTATGGTCGTGGCCAAGGCTTGAATGGAACTGTCAACTTTTATAAAAGAAAGTGATTTTGTAAACTTTAAACTTTTAAATTATTTCCTTTCTGTTTGAAGTTAACTTTGTACATGAACACTTTAATTCTGTTATAAAAGTTTAATCATAACAAATATTTTATACTTGGTTAATAAAAGTTTTGAAGGTACATTTATTTCTTAACAGATATTGTGAAGTAAAGCATAAAAGTTTAAACTATTTTTCAGTTACTTAGCATTATTTAAGGAATCTAATTAAGGATCTCCGTTACTTTTCGTTGTACAAAAAAACTTCGTAGGACAAAGTTACACTGATTGAAGGGCCACATATAACGGTGTAAGGGAAAAGAAATTTCAGGGTCATTTTTATGAGATTTCAAGGTTATCAATGTTTTTTTAAATGGATTGATATATTTTCGTTAACGTAATGTTGTAGCTGACAAAATAACGAATTCATGCATGTAACACAATATGACCTTCAAATGACCTTCAACCCAGAAAAATAGTATAAATAAAATTCAACGTGCAAGATTCATTTGATGTATTTCTGTTACGCCAAATGTTCAAAAATGTTCCCTTGAGCTGCTATACATTCAAATGTATCGCAATACACAACATAATAACAGATTCGGTGTTAACAGGAGGACAATTGTGATATACCTTCACCTATACGTTCGTACAGAATCGTGTTTATCCACTACTAATACTCAGAAGACCTTCTTGCTATCAGATTTCCACAGTTTCTAAGATTTCTCGATCAGTTTATCGATGAACGTTTCACAATGCGTTACTCGAAGGAAGATAAGATTGATATGATTTTCATTTATGGAGAAAGTCGACAGTGTTTAAGAGAAGCCGTGCAGTTGTACAAGGACCGATTTCCTAATCGTAATTGTCCATCAGTTTCCGTTTACTCCAATTTGTTAAATAAATTCCGTGAAACTGGTAGTATCGAAAATAAAAAACATACAAAGCTGAGGACTGTAAGGAATGAAGCAAATACAATTAATGTTCTGGCAGCAGTGAATACAAACCCTCATGCTAGTACGAGGCAAATCGCACGAAGAAATGGCATTAGTAAAAAATGTGTAGTGCAAATACTCCAGGAACACAAATTTCACCCCTATCACCTATCAATTCATCAAGCACTTCATGGTAGAGACTTTGTAAATCGTGTAAATTTTTGCCAGTGGGGATTGAGACAATTCATAAACGATACAGCATTTTTTAATAAAGTATTATTTACCGATGAAGCTTCGTTTACAAATCACGGGCAGATAAATTTAAAAAACATGCATTATTGGTCATCTGAAAATCCGCGGTGGTTACGGACAGTCGACAAACAAAGACCATGGTCCGTCAATGTTTGGGGCGGAATTTTAGATAACCAAATAATTGGGCCTCACTTTATTACCGGAACATTAAATGCAGAAAAATACATTGCATTTTTACGAGAATAGTTACCAATTCTCCTGGAAAATACACCCTTGGACATTCGTGAAAATATGTGGTATCAACATGACGGATGTCCGGCCCATTCTTCCCGTGTTGTAACACAATTCTTAAATAACAAGTTTCCAAATCGTTGGATTGGACGTAACGGACCCGTATTATGGCCAGCTCGCTCAACAGACCTTACACCCCTTGATTTTTATCTATGGGGAAAACTGGAAGACGATGTTTATAGTGAACCACCAACGACTATAGACGACATGAAAGAAAGAATCGTCCAGGCTTGTGTGTCGATTTCCTCAGAAATGAATTACACAGCAGTACGTTCTGTAACTTCACGGTTGAATGAATGTATAGTAGCTCAAGCGAATATTTTTGAACATGTGGCGTAACAGAAATACATTAAATGAATCTTACACGTTGAATTTTATTTATACCATTTTTCTGGGTTGAAGGTCATTTGAAGGTCATATTGTGTTACATGCATGAATTCGTTATTTTGTCAGCTACAACATTACGTTAACGAAAATATATCATTCCATTTAAAAAAACATCGGTAACCTTGAAATCTCATAAAAATGACCTTGAAATTTTTTTTCCCTTACACCATTATATGTGGCCCTTCAAACAGTGTAACTTTGTTCTACGAAGTTTTTTTGTACAACGAAAAGTAACGGAGATATTTAGGTGTCCTGCTTTATCGAATTCATCCTGTATAGATGAGTATGTATGTAAGTCGTGATTTTCAAATTAAGAATCGAAGATAAAATTAAGGTATTTATTCATACATTTGTTCAATAACATATTTTCCATTCTCTTATATTAGTTTTTGCCATTTTTCTTTTTTTAATTTTATCTTTGAATTTTGATTTAAAAACGCTACGAACTTTCGTTCCAACCTAATGCATAGTATACGTTCAGTGTTCGGCATTTAGTTTTAGAATTTACAATTACAAAAATATTTGCTTTTCGTCCCATTACGTTCACAACTTGTAAATGTAACTCTGAGCTGATTACTGAGTACTGAATCAGTACTCAGTACTGAATCAGTATTCATTGTTGTTCCTTGTGTGAATGCGGAATCCCCAACTTATTCCATCTCACTTGCAAGTATTTGTATACAACTAGAACTTTATAGAATGATTAAATGTTTCAACCTGAAACCTATATAGTACTAAACGGTAAATTTGGTTAAAAGTACTTTAACTTTTTCAAAACAGAATAACTGTCACTGTCCAATTGGAACTTTTTCCCATTTCTGAAAAAGTAATAATTTTCTATTTATGCACACACACAGGTTGAATCACCTAACATTATCACCTCAAATATCTTTGTTGTTTTCAAATATACATTAAATGTCTTGAGGACTGTTAGATTATGTAATTAAACTAGAGGGCTATTGTTGCTCGCTCGCTTCGCTCGCTCGTGGGTGGGGTTGTTGTTGCTCGCTCGCTTCGCGAGCTCGCGGGCAGAACTGCTCTTGCGAGAATGTTAGTGGTACGCATGGCTAGTAGGGCCCACAGCTATTAATGTCTCATTTTGTGTGTGACTCTCCACGAGCCACACAAAGAACTTCCCGATTCGTTAGTTGCTGTATATTATTATTATTATTTATTAAGTGTACGTTTTAAGAAGATTATACGTTTTCAGGGAAATTTAATAGTTCTCTACTTATCAAAATGTTTGCTATATGGCATCGCATTAAACCAATATCGTATGCTCGTTGCTCGCTTGGTTCCTTGTTATAGCATACTAATGTTGCAAAATAAATTGTCTTAATTAGTTTTTCGCAAACGATACAACTCATCATTATCTGTTGCAGTATTAATCTTGGTTTTCTTCGATACTATTAATTTAAATTTTCTCAAAATATATAAACCGCTCAATTTTGAAACTCTGCTCAGTGCTACATACAACATTTGCAAAGTTCGTATTTCTGATGTTTTAAAATCCATACATACTTTCTCGTATGTTTGTCCCTGACTTTTATGAATCGTAATCGCTTCAGCAGGAACCACTGGAAATTGACTACGTGTGATTTGTTATTTTTCTTCACTCGAAATATTTACTTGATTCGATATTTTTTTATTATTGGTGTTAAATTTTGATTTATATTTGCATTTTTCATATAATCACGATAACGAGTTCTTACTTTCACTCCTACTATGGCCAATTGACAATCTAACCACAATATAGACGGAATTTTAGTATTTTCTTGAAAATTAATAAATTTTAATATTCCGCATGCTCCATTAACCAATCCGTCTTCAACATCAATGTTATTAATTATCATATATTTTATATTAATTTTCAATTTAATCTCAGTTAACAATTCGTTTTGAACTGATTGTTTATTTAAAGATTGTAATATAAATGTTTTTGTACTTTTATCGATATTCTTTGAAAATGTATTCTCGGTGATGATTAACTCACTCTTGCATTGGAATAATTTTCGATTATTGTAAGCGGTTACATTAGCATTAGTTGCATAATTGGAAAAAACGTATTTTTTTTTAAATATGTCTAAATATATATATATAGTTACATTTACTTCTTCGGTGGATACGCCTTTCGTATAAATTGCAATGTTTAATCAACTCCTTTCGAAAAAAACTAAAAAACTACTTGACCAATATGGACCAAAATCTATTCAGCTCTAAGTTACAGCGGGGCACATTGATTGCATCATTCATCATTCCGATCGCGTTGTTACTTTTTCTGAAAACGTTAACGAAAAATTTGATACCATAGAAACGGACATACGCACACACACACATACCGACATTTTGATAAAAATAGTCTAAAATGACTCCAATGACCATGAAACGTGAAGATCTGCTAAAAACTCGATTTTCGATTTTCGGGGTAATTACAATAACTTCCCTATAAAATCGGGAAGTTAAAAAATTAAAAAAAAACATTTTTTTGGTGTCGTGTATGAGCCCCATTTTACCATTCAACTTTGTCCTCAAGACATTTAATGTATCTTTGAAAACAACAAAGATGTTTGAGGTGCTCATCCCTGTATATGGAGTCAAACTTTCAGTGGATTTATAACTGTTTTCTTAGAAGAAAAAAGTTAAAAGTAAAAAAATAACTGTTATATTAGAGCTAATTGAACATTTTAACAGTTTCCTTTAAGTGGCACCAAAATGGCCGCCTTTTGCTCGCAGAGTATGATTACAGACATTGATCAAAATTTGCTCGAAGCGAGTTTGGCTGACTGGGAATTTGTAAATGTATTTTCTTATTCAGAATAATTGGGCAGACGGAAATTTAGACCATTCTTTACTCCAGCAATTTTTATTCTTGAGCTCACTAATTAAATCGGTATGAGAGATCATGTTAATTTGGAGTGATGTTTCTATGGATTCTTTAGCACCTAACTCAGCTTTCTCATTATCAGCGGTTCCTACATGCGATGGGGTGCATACGAACACAATATCTTCATTCTTTTTATATACAAGGTGTCCCATCTACCTCTGCCACCCGTAATCTCTTTATCTAGGTGCACGGTAGTGCACCAGCCAAGTTCCGCACTACCTCCTTTTACACGAAACAACTTAGCTGTTTTTTAGAGGCTTATAACTCGGCACTGGAGGCAGATGGAGAGATATAATTTCGTACACTTGTTAAATGCTATCATGTCTCAATATTGACAAAACATTAATCTTCCAACATTAGTAGGCTCCCAGATATAGGACCTCAAAAATCGTTAAATTTGTCACTGACTGACTCACTGACTGACATGAAAATCTTTTGGGTACTTCCCATTGACCTACAAGCTTGAAATTTGGTACATAGGTCCACCATAACAAACACTCAAAGGAATAATTATCAAAGTTTGAAATTTTACACCTTAAAGGGTTGAAAAAAAAACATTACGAAATAGGTACGTAGGATAGAACATAGCAGCATAACATATACATAAGGGTACTTTGGGATTATCCCGTCGACCATTTTCGCCTAACTGTATTTTCGTATGCGTGGTCGGGCCGGCCTGACGGCCGGTACTCTCCGCCCACGCCACCTAACACTAACTAATTCTTGAGAGGTCGACGGGATAATCCTAAAGTACCTACATAAGTATACGTTTTATTAGCTTCGAAGTCGCAACAAATACTGATGAAAAAAACCTTCGCTCTAACGTAAACAAAAGAAACTGTACCGAGCATCGTCTATAGCGGCGCGGCGCGGGGGGCAAACGGATACGAGCGTCGCCGGCGCGGCAGGGGTCTTACTCTTCGATACATTGAATTTGGATTTTGTCTTGCAGATTAGAAAAGAATTTTTTTCCTTTGATCGTCGCTGAGTTGTTTAGATTTTTCGGGACAAAGTTTCAAGTAGGTATAAATAGGTAGTAAGACGAACATGCATTTATTAATTTACTTAATGTCTACCTTAAACATAAAAAATGTTTAGGATTTAATGAATCAGGGATAAGAGTAATACCTACTTGATAATTGATGAAATTTCAACAAAAATTGATGAAATCCCTATAAAAACATCTTGTAAACAGGGGCCAAGTTCCTCTGGCTATAAAAAGTTGTGAGATCAAAAAAAATACGGCCAAATTCGTTAGCTTAGAAATACCTCTTGCAATACTGAAAAAAGCGTTTGTAAAAATTATTTTAAAAAAACGCTATTTAATTTTTAAAGAGATGCATGAAGGGCTAAATTATTCAAACTTGGCCGTTACTTTTTAAACCAATGGCCATAATAGGTGTTAGATAGCGGCCAAGTTTGAATAATTTAGCCCTTCATGCATCTCTTTAAAATTTAAATAGCGTTCTTTTAAACTAGTTTTTACAAACGCTTTTTTCAGTATTGCAAGAGGTATTTCTAAGCTAACGAACTTGGCCGTATTTTGTTTGATCTCACATCTTTTTACGCCATAGGAACTTGGCTCCTGTTTACAGGATGTTTTTGTTGGGATTATTTATACAGAAACAAAAAAATGTCTGTTACGATCCAGAAAATTTTCGTTACATACAGTCGGGGACAATATTAAGTGGACACTCTTAAAAATCGCATAACTTTTTTAAAATTGGTCCAATGGACTTCTTTTAAGATGTTAGACTAACTACAGCTTGTCAAATCTAGCTGTGCGGTTGACCAAAACTTAGGAATGCGCAGATAAAAAGAAAGACCGCACTCGACGAGACAAGGATGCAACATATGAACGGTAAGGTACACACCTCAAAAGTGCGTACTGTCCATTATTTCTTACAGCAGTAAACATACAAAACAACTGTTTATATGTTTCTGTGAATACACTTGTGTCACTTTACTTTTTAACTGAACTGTCGCCACGTGCGTCGTTTGACAGGTGACGATCAGTTCTCTGTCGTTGCGAAGTTCCACCTATTTACCATTGCGCAGCGGGGTCATTTCCCCTTGCGGGGGACATTTAGCCGCACAACTAGATTTGACAAGCTGTAGTTTGCTATACATAGAATGAGTAAACAAAAATTTGTTTATATTGCAACTGGTATAGCTTTCATACAAAATTTAGAAAATTATGTTTTTTCTACTTTTTTATCTGAACCTGTAACGATAATTTAAGAGTGTCCACTTAATATTGTCCCCGATTGTACTTATTCAATTCCAGCACCCACTAGTTTCCAAGCAGTAGGTACGCATTGAGAATGATTTCGATAATATCTCGATAACTATTAGATTTAAAACATATGAATAGATTTGTACACATATTTGATACTCTATCGAGTCACGACATAAAAGATAGGTAATTCGATTTGAAAAAACAATACTGTTCGTAAGATAACTTGTGTCCCCCTCTGAATGCGATAACTTCCTGCCCAAATATTTTTTGTATCTGTATACATAACAAAGTTATTAAGGGCAACAGAGGTAAAACACGGACCAATCCAGAGCGCGGCTACAAAAGACAGATTCCAGCTCGGCGACAGGTGGAGACACGTTCTCGCTGAGCGTGGCGTTAGTATTGGCCGAGCCGAAATCCGTCTGCTGTGACCGCGCTCTGATTGGTCCGTGTTTTTTATTAATAACCACTTAACATATATAGAATTATAAGTTACTTTCTGTTTAGGCCGCGCGGGGCGTATACGACCCACACTTTTACGATTTTACGATTAAATAAACTTGCTTTTCACGTATGCCTTACAATTTTTCAATAGTAATATACAAAACCATAATTATCAAGAAAAGAGTGTAGAGTTTAATATGCATTAGACAACAAAGCAATAATTTAAATTTTTAACGAATTATTTTAACAAACACATGTCGTATACGCCCCACGCGGCACGGAACGTGTTAACGAAGCCGCGGAAAATATTATCGCAAAGGAAATAGATAATTCAAATGACCTCAGGAATACCCCCTTTCAAGAATATACAACATTTTTCAGTTATCTTGTATGAAAGATATTGTGTTTGTATAATCGAAATTAAATTATTGTTTTCACAATTTTCCAAACAAGATAATAATAGATAAACAAATAATAATCAATTATAATAAAGATAATAATAAATAAACAAATATCACAATTTCCTGTTTGTAATTACTGTATGATATATCACCTTCCAGACGCACTCAAGTAATGCCAGATCCGATTAATATTAACAGAGTTATGACATGGTAAGACCATCTATCGGGACGATACGAAGAAACTTTTCCCCCAACCCAATATTTCCAGATCTTAAAATAATGACAATAACGATTTTGCCTGATATTTACTCTTAGAGCATTGTTAGGTCCGCTCTTAGTGCACCCGACCTGCCCTCTACACGAGGGCACGGTTTGTCCTGGTTTTGCTCTCGATTTGGAATGCACTTCAAGGATGGAACAATTTGACATGCAAAATACGTAAACTTGTAGATAAATTACGGTGGCAAATTCATAGCAACTCAAGAGTAGATTATTTACTGGGTTGTTACTAAAATAGAAAAAACTCTACCCATAAAGCATAGTCTCCTTGATTGTCCAGCGCTTCAGATATAACGACTAGCCCTCAGCACAGTGTCGCCAGACTGAGAAAATCGCAGGGGATTAAGGGTGTATCGGTGTGAACCACTACTATTTAGTGGTTTAATTGACGATTAAAGTTTCGGGCGCAAGAACAGACAGCGCGATCCGTGTTTACATGCTTCCTGTGTAGCTACTTTCGGCGCGGTCGACGCGGTAGACTCAGTCATAAATATAAATAATGTCCCTATACGATATTTCTCCGTGCAGAACACAGCCGTTTTCAAAATAAGGCGACTTTACTGTATATCGATAATATCCCGTTAACAATTAGATTTATGATATATGAAGGTCAATACATTTTTACGCAGAATTTTGTGCTTCATCCAAGTTTGAGCAAAAATATTGGGCACTCTATTTAAAAAACTGAAGGTGATCTTCATATCCTGATAAGAAATCGAAGTAACAAAAATCAGATTGCACCACTGTATATCCCCCGAGGAACCATGCAACATTTGTTGGAACATTTTTTTTTTACAACAATTAATTTACGAGTTATTTGAAATCGTCACGTTATGAGACTCGCCCTGTTTAATTGTTACTCGTATGTACCTATGTCAACTTAGAATATTGTAATTAGATTCTGCCATTTAATATGATTGTATAATGTGATCGTCAATGACCTAGATGTTGATGCTACCCTTATGAACAAACAATAAATTAAGAGAAATAGAACTGGAAATAAGAAAAGTAAAGTCGTAATGGGTCGAGAACATTAAAATGTCACTGAGTAATTGTCACCGGCAGCCTTGCACGCGATAATCTCCCTGGTCGACTTCAGAGAGTTAATCCAGTTTCTAGAAGTCGTTGAGTGATCATTATAATGTACTTAGTTTGAAATTACTGCAGTTTTTCAAGTTAACTGTCGTAACGACATTCTTCGTATTTAAAAGAACCTGTGCTTTAATTTATCGAGCTAAGAAATATTGATTATATGCTGTTAAAGATACCTAATCCCACTGCCATTCATTTTCGTTTCAGTTCGATTCTTCTAACAGTAAATATGGGGTTTTACGACGTTGACAAAAATGTGTGAGTACTTCTTCAACATTGGAGTATTGCGATTTAATGCTATCTTTAACAATATAAAACTAATTCTAACAAGGAAGGTTACCCAATCGTAACATGCCGATTTTAATCAAATTTTAGTATGATATAAAACTCAAAAAAATATGTGACACATATTTTTTATAGCGGCTGAGAATCGTGTGAACGGGCTGAAAATAGCTCTCAAAGTTGGGGTGGAAAATCCTATTTTATTGAATATCTCCGAAAGTATTAGGCCTAGACAAAAAGTTCAAAATTCAATTTTTGCGTCTTCGAATGGCGAATCTTTTCATGTAAAGTGATTAAGAAAAAATTTGTTTTGAAAATATGTTAAAAATTAAATTTTTCTGCAACATTTGTCGATAAAACATTACAATTTTTTCGTGAAAATTTGTATACACAGTCTACACACCTTGATAAAAAATACGAGGAAAAAGTTTTTAGTTCCATGGTCATAATAGTCATATTATGTTCCAACACGTGATGGAAAATTGTAGTATTGTAGTATATTCTAATATCTTCCAGTATATTCCAGTATATTCTAATATATTTTGGTATATCCAAATAGGAAATATAATTATTCAGGCATATCTTAATATATTTTAGCATATCTTAATATATTTTAGCATATTCTAGTATATCCTAGCATATTCTAGTATATTTTGGTATATCCAAA
The DNA here is from genome assembly GCA_933228785.1 of Lasioglossum pauxillum. NCBI lineage: Eukaryota > Metazoa > Arthropoda > Insecta > Hymenoptera > Halictidae > Lasioglossum > Lasioglossum pauxillum. The sequence continues at coordinate 32,806,843 of OW121703.1, forward strand.
TAGGAAATATCATTATTCAGGCATATCTTAGTATATTCTAGTATATTCTAGCATATTCTAGTATATTCTAGCATATTTTGGTATATTCTAGCATATTCTGGTATATCCAAATAGGAAATATAATTATTCAGGCATATCTTAGTATATTCTAGTATATTCTAGTATATTCTAGCATATTCTACTATATTCTAGCATATTCTAGTATATTTTGGTATATCCAAATAGGAAATATCATTATTCTGGCATATCTTAGTAGATTCTAGCATATTCTAGTATATTCTAGCAGATTCTAGTATCTTCCAATATATGTCGGTATCTTCTAGCATATTCTAGTATATTTTGGTACACATAATTCTCACTTGAAATGTAACTTTCTTGTGAAAAATTCAGCTAAAAACTTGAATTGAAGTTTTATGCTGAACTGAAATCCGAGATCTAAATCTGTTTTCGTTTGATGGTTAAATACAGTTGTTTTGGAAACAATACGAACATTAATTTCATCTATGAGCATTTGTGTCTGACAGCTTTGAAAATGAATTGACGAGAAACTGAAACCTTGTCCATACATATGCATTATATGTATAAAGAGAAAAGTTTGAACGTTCGAAAACTTTCGCATTGTCCAGAGCAATTGTTAAGGTTTATTTAGCCAGCATTGGTAAATTATTCTTATATTAATTTAATTAATTTAATTTAATTAACCTAATTTAAATTATTTGGTCATTATTTAAGAACAACAAACTATCTTTTCAATTATATCCAATAATTATAATAGACTACGGGGTTTTTCTGCAAAATAAAAACGATGTTAAACGGAAATTGATGCCTTCTAATAATTTAAGTACGTTGAAAGTAATGTAACCATATTTCGATATTTTTCAAAGTATTTATCTGCTTTGTATTTCATCGACTCACTCTTGTCATAAGTGCATAATAAATAAACTTTCCTGTTCGATATTTCAGCCGGTTATTATGAAAATGAAGAAAGTGATTAGTTTAACATTCGAATGTTACGAATTATTAATAAATTAATCAATGTAGTGGTTGATAATGGAAGCGCAAAATCATTTACTATGAAACTGGGACAACTCCATTTGCTATGAACTGTTGTGTTACGATTAATCGAGTTGCAAAGTTCCTGCATTGCAGATGACAGCTACAATTTAATTTTTATTGAATTATACGTATATGTAATACGTATATGATCGACAATTTATAAAATATTTATGATATTGACGGTATGATCAATTTTCTCATTATTAGTTTCATAATTGATGGCACACACTTTAAATCATAATCACTTTTTTACAAATGGAAACCAAGCTAGGTTTAGTTCACTAGATGAAATGAAAATTTCGGAAAAATTGCGTTTAGTCTGAATTACAAGAAATACAGTAAAAGTTGCTCTTTATACATTTTTTATTTGAGCTTATAACGAAAATTTAAAAAATGTGATTCATAGGTTCATATAAATTATTTACATGGTGAAAATTTAATGGAAATTGATTAAATGGTGTATTAGTAACCTAATAAAAAAGTTATATTTATTTAAAGTATGTGCTATTAATTATGAGACTGACTCTATATTTCACAATGATACGCAAATCCTTTAACCCTCTTCGGATCAGAAATATATTAAGTGGAGCTAAAAATCTGAATATTTGTATGTAGGCTAATACAATGATAGTGCTTAAACCAGGAAATATGATATTTTTCATCTGAGACAGTGTTGGGCAATATTTAAATAAAAATTTAAGTAACATTTAAGTAACAAAATTTAAGGTATTTGTTATATGGATATTCAAATAAAAAGCAAAAATAATTATTTATTATTTGAGCAAGTCTAAATACATTATTTAAGATAATAAAATTAATTGTTATTTACAAATACAATTTCAGTTATTATTTGTCAAAGAAATAATAACTAAAATTGTATTTTTATTTATTAATAATACCAAATTATTATTTAATATTCATAGTCATTAAACAAATTTTCTTTCCAACTGTCCCACAGTGGTCTAGAAGTCAGTTCTAGTGCGAATTAATTGTTGTACGAGGAAAAAATTGACATTTTGTGTAAAAATTACTTTTAAATATTTGAGTAAAGTAAATAAAAAATAATTTTCAATACTGACTACTTGTTTATTAATATAATAATTATTAATCTAATACTGCATTCATTAAAATTTTTTAATTGCCGTCCAACTCTTGCGGGTTCAAGTTCGTGAATGTCAATCTCATTAAAGAGGAATACTATGGTCGAATCTAACAAAGTCTTATTTTTTGACAGAAATCTATCTTTATAATTATTGCCTATTTTCCGACGTTTCTCAATATTTTTTATGAAGATCTCTAAAATTCCTTTAATATTGTGTACGCTCACATTCCTTTGGGTAAAAATAGCCTCTAGTAATCGTTTCGTTGCAAATTCTTCAATTTGAACCATTCTTCGAACAACTCTAAGCGGGTGATCGTAGATACGTTTACTAAAATATTAAATTAAAATGATAATGGGATTGTGGGGATCGCGTTTTCTCTTTGCCGTTTATGGAGATGAAGTAAGCTTTCAAATAAAATACTTCGCAACGCGTGCAAATGCGTGGAAATTTTGTAAAACTTACGACATTCTAATAATTTTTATTAAAAAGTATCAGTTCATAAAATATATCATAAAGTGTGTGAAGAAAACGTAAACCTACCATTTCCAGTTACAGCCATACCGATAATATCATATATAACAAGATATTAACACAATTTATGCACACCTCAAGAAAGAACTCGATATTTTGAGGTTATAATTTGTAGCAATTAACTAACGCAAAAAAACAAAATGTGGTTACTGGAATGTTGACTGTCTTGCCAACAATAATACGATGATGTGATTTACTAATTTCGCTTTTGTTATTGTAGTATACATACCAAACTATCGTACAAGTATACATTTTAACAGATTTACGTTAGTTGGTATTTTTAATTTATTCGCGCTAGAACTGACTTTTAGACCACAGTGTGTCCTCAGCAACGATATTATTAGGTGTAGAAATTAATTCGGTGCCTTTTTCAAACAAATTTAATACTTATTTATAACTAGCTGTACCCGGCCACGCGTTGCTGTGGCTGATCTTGGTTATCTAAAAACACGCAACTGTTCGAATACAACGTTGTGTCAAAATTTCAAAGCAATCGGTGAACAACTTTCGGAGATTTAAGGTTTCGAACAAACGAACATTTACATTTTTATTTATACAGATGTAATCATACATCTGTTATTTTTCGAAATAGTCTCCATTATTTTCGATGACTTTGGTCTATTTTTCAGGCAACTGTCGAATTCCTTGACGGAAAGATGATGGCAGTTTTGATGTAATGAATTTGTCAATACTTTTTTGCACCACTTCCAATGTTTGGAAATTTGTATCTGCTAAATGATGCTGCAGTGATGGAAATAAATGAAAATTCAAGCAGAATTCAATTGATGCATCAAAATCAAGGCAGAACAGATCATTTCAGCGGCTTTGGAAGCATTTTTCTGTAATTGAAAGACAGACATCTTGCTTACTAATAGATTTTGTTTTCACTAGATCTCAAATGTTTCATAACTGTAAGTGTTGGTACTTAAACGTTACAAAATGGCGGGCGATTACTTGCATCAAAACCAGAGTTATAAATAATTTAATATTAAGGCATCGAATTAATTTCTACGCCTACTAATATTGTTAATGTATCGTTTGTTGTGCATTATTTGAGAAGCTTTAAAGCTTGTTCAGTTGAGGCGATTTACGCGCGATTCGAATAGCACGTTTCGAATAATACGGCAAAATCGAACAAACTTTCGGATAGTATGTTTGAGAAAAGAGTAGTTTTTAAATCGAAATGAAACTTAGTACAAAATATAGTTGTATTTATGTAAATATAATATTATATGGTACATGCAGGTAATAACGATGTTAATTTCGCCACAATTTTATTGTGGAGCAAGGAATAAGAGAAAACTAAAAACTATTTAATTGATTTCCACCTCAATCCAAATAAGAAATAATCTTTTATTTGCAAATATGAAAATTATTTATTAAAATAGATCACTTTTGGCATTATTTAAATTACTTTTATCTAAATAAAAAGTTTAATTAATATTTGCACTTACAATCACACGTTTATTTATTATTTATTATTTAGATAAAAATTTGGCTACAACTCTGATTTGAGATGCCCCACCGTGGAGGATGTCGAATTTATAATATTTGACATAAGCCCTGAAGGACACCAATTGTTGTCGTTTAACCACACAATAGTTTTATAAAAAAATTTTTCATAAAACATCTATATAGATTTTTATCAAAAGTATCAATACTCACAATTTTTTAAAAATCCGATCACTATGTATTTTATATTGCGTTCAAAAATTTGGTATCTTTACTTTGATGGTCACTTCACTCCGACTCGTAAATAACTGACTAAAACAGTCAACCGACTACTACGATAACAATTTTAAGTGCAGAGGTCTCCTTCTGAACAATGTATGTGAGAGTAATAGACAAAGTTCAAATTCGTGAACTATTGACCTTCAAAAAATGCATTCATTAATGTCGAATATATTTGACGAAAACACGGAGAATGTTAATATCTGAATAATGGAAAACATGGGGATTGCCCACTTTCATAATAACCGGTTCATTTATTAATTCAGTTCGTATTATTTAGTGAAAAAGACAGTAATTCGAGAAGAATGGAACGTTTTAGCCGTCTGCCGGAGTACAATATGCGACAGCGTAAAAGAGAAGAAGGAACATGAAGTATTCCATCTACACCTTTAGAAGATTTTTAAGACTAACGAGTAGCTCAATTTGAAAGGCACAATACAAAGGACTAGCAGAGCCCAACGAGGATCTTGTTAAGCCGACAATTACTGTTCCGCTTGGAAATAATTTTGCAGTTTTACATGTCGACATTAATATAACGCAGACCGTTTAATTGGAAATTTGTTTCGTTTATATTTGTCATTTTAAACAATTTTGAAGAAACAATACGAAGTAAGTTATATTATCTCAAACTAATTAAAATCTTGGCATTAATTACTTTTAATTTATTTATAAAATATTTCGTTTAGTAAAAAGTTACAAAAGAAATTGTTATTCAAACGTAACATCTAAGTTGGTGCGCTTATAAATGTTATCTGTATAACGTATTGTTATCAGCGCTACTGTGGTTAAAATAATCACACCAATTAGATACATAAATAACGAAGTAATTTTCGTAAATTTTCTTTTGTAACCGTTGTTACACGTTTCACACGTTTCTGTTCGTAAAGCACGACGGTAATGCTAGAAAATCAATTGACTGGATTACCAGATCTCGAGAAAATCACCAGTGTAATTAGTGACCGTTTTCATTCAGGGACTAAAGTATCGACCGATTGAAAAGTGGTGTAATTTACGAAGAAACACTTTTCCGGTGAACACGCTTGCCGATTGACTTGTTCGAGAACGTTTTGGTACTTCGTTGCAAACTTGAACGTTGGAAAAGGTGACAATAATTTATATTTGAAATTTCAGACCTTCTCAAAATGATTAAAAGGAAAGTCCGTAACGTTTTTAAATTAAAATTCTTCAATAATAGAACAGAATTGCTGAATATGTTTAACAGGTTGAAAATAATATAGCAGCACATTTAAATTCTTCAAATTATTTTAGGGTAAAAAATTAATTAATTTAAAAATTAATCAATTAGTGTAATCATAACTTCGAATTTTAATTTACAGCTAATACGAATGTGGCAAATGCTTGTTGAAGTCTATGGGACTTAATAAATATACAGATACAAGTGATTTAAGGGGGATATACACTCCGCGACAAAAGATATTATAGCACATTACACAAATAAATGGTTTTTTCGTTTTTCAAGTAGTAGTATTGGGTTGGCAAATAAGTTCGGTCGGTTTTTTACATTGGAATAAATCACAAAAACCGAACGAACTTATTTGCCAACCCAATATATTACATTGTTTTCACCTGGATATGTACTGGGTAATAAGAATTAAAAATTATTTCAATATGTTTCCATGCATTCATTACGAGAAGAAACAATTTTATTGGAAAATATGTGACATTAAACGAAAAATCGGTGCGTCAAAAAGATAGCAGACATTTCTTAAAATAACGAAAAAATAAAGCACATGTATAAAAAAATAATGTCTTAATATTTTGTAACTTCGCCTTTTGTTTGTATATCTTGGAATAAACGTTTCGGTATAGATTTATATAATTTTTTAACCACGTTTCTGCTTAACGATATTCAGTTTCGGTCAATTCAAGTTTTTAATTCGTCGAGGGTTCGAAACTGTCTTCCGCCGGCATATACCGATTTGTCTAAATGGGTCCAGCAATTTCCTATAATATTTAAATCTGGAGATCTGGCTAACCACTCCAAAATTTGAATATTTTCCCGTGTAAAATATTCTTTTACAATTTTCGCGGTATGAATACCTGCATTATCTTGCTGATAAGATAAGATTATCATGCTGATCACAGCATGTCTCTTTAATTGTTCGTCGATTAAACTAATGTACTTTGCACTATTCATTTTCCCACTTATACACTTAATTTCCGTGTTTTCATGGTACCCAATTTCCGCCCACACCATTACTCCACCACCACCAAATTGTCGACTGCATACAATTTATTGTTCTTTACGCAAATTGTGGAAATAACAACGGTAGCCATCCGGTCCATTTAACGTAGATCTCTTCTCATCACTAAAGATAACTTTTCGCCTTTTTTCTTCCAATGAACATATTTCTCAGAAAATTGTAAACGATTTAACGGTGGCTTACGCATTAATTTCACTGTCCAACAAATTTCAACTATTTTCATGATAAAATAGATAAAAGTTTGCTCTATCGACCCTTATTTTTTGAGATAAATTGAAAAATATCCTCAAAAATTGGTGCATAAGTGATGTCTCTCCGTCTTTAATGATTGTTTAAACATGTTTAAACATTCATAATGTATTAATATTTGATATCGCTGTATTCGGGAAAGCCTACAGAATCTTCTGCTGCAAAGAACAATCCAATATCTTTTATAATAACATCACAATATTTGTTTAAAGTTGAAAAATATGTTTTTTTTTTCAAAGCCATGTTCCTCGAAAACTGTGCGTATAGGAAAAAAATTAAAAACAGATTCGGAATCAGCGCAAAAAACTCTATACGAAGGGCCTAACAGTAATCAGGGAACTTTGGTGTTGGACAGTGTTTTTGGCGTTTTATTTATTTACATTCTTTTATAATACGTTGTACATTACATATCTTAGTATTTACTCCAGCTTCTGCTGCAATTTCTTTTGCAGTAGCAGCAGTATTTGATACAGTTTTTAAAATTGCAGTAATTTGCACTCCGTTGACGATCAGTTGTCACTCTTAAATGACCTGCGCTCTATTTTTTCCATATTCGTCTACATTTTTTAAGAAATTGTAAATAACTTTGCGAATACGATTCAACCATTTTTTAATGCAAATTTTGAATTGTTAATATTTCAAGACCAGTCAATCTTTTACCTCGACCCATTGTTGAAAATTTTACATTATTTCAATTCTAGAACACACACAATATTATACAGGGTGTTTCGTCTAAAACAGGACACCTAAATATCTCTTCAGGTTATTGTGATGCAAAAAATATTTGTTATAATGTGCATATCATCAATGGACCAAATATCAGGCGCGAATATCTTTTTCCGAACGTCATTTTTTTCGGAGTTATCAAGGTCATTGATGTTTCTTGATACATAACTACATTTTTATTTTATTGCATCGGGTAATTGATCGAAAAATACATTCACATTGTATAATGAAATTGTACATTCACTGTATACATTCACATTCATATGTATAATAACATGACCTCGAAATGACCTTGATCTTCGTAAATTAAAGTTTTACCTTCAGGTAAAACGGTCAGTTGTTACACGGTGTAATAAAATAAAAATGTAGTTATGTATCAAAAAACATCGGTGACCTTGAAAACTCCGAACAAATGACCTTTGGAAAAAATATTCTTGACAGATACTTGGTCCAATGATTATATGCACATTACGTAACAAATATTTTTTGCATCACAATAACCTGAAGAGATATTTAGGTGCCCTGTTTTAGACGAAACACCCTGTATAGTAAAATATTACAATAAGTGTATTGTATGAACGTTTAAATGAAAATCTTTTATATCTCTGTCAGTTATGTAGATATGAAAAAACTCTTCAAACAAAAGTTGTAGTATGTAAGGAGGTGCATATAGTATCAGAGAAGAAAGATTCTTTTCAAGGCCATTTTTTCAAGTTTTCAAGGTCACGGATGTTTTTTCTATTAACAACTGTTTATGCTATATATGGATTCTTAAAGAGAAAAAAAGACAAATTCAACGATATATCATAACGTCTATTTATGTTAAGATTTAAAAAATTCAAAATTTTTTCCAGATCATTTTCTCAACATTTGTCACAATTTTCGGGGGTTAGACCGAAAAAATTTGGCAAACTAATTTTCGTCAAGTACAGCTAAGGTCCATCCTAATGTTTTCGAAAATAATTAAGGCGATAAAACGGACGGCACCAATATTCGCAATTGATATTTTAATGAGCAGACGATCATTCTCTCTTTTATTTTTCAAATTGCACATTGGAATTGGATTTAAAGTTATGAAATTTCCGCTACGGTACAATCGGGATATCGCTTCGTCGAACAATGACGGAGGAGTTTTAATTTGATGCGCATTTCCGCGTGAATCGATCTCACTGGTTCGTTTTGTTTCGTATTTTTTCTGCGGAAAGAACGTTCAATATTTGTTGCAGCGCGGTCGGATGGTTAATTACCCGCTCCCGAAAGCGTTCGCGGGTGTAAAGGATACCGATAAGCGAACCCCTTGCGACGAAACTTTTCTCGTTAATTGAAGGACTGTGATTGGTCCGCGTTTTTCGTTAATAGCTCGGTAACAAAATTGCAGAGAACATTTTCGCAAAGAAAAATATTACTTTAAATCACCTCAGGAACCCCTTTGCTCAGAAAGTAGGGGAGACCAGGGCTAGTTGATTAACTTTCAACATATTTAATCTTTACCGATCAACCATTAGTATTTTGCTGACTTGTTGTACATCGAAAGTTTGCACATTGACTTGGGTATACAGATTTAATTTTGAAAATCGCTTTGATTGAACTTTTTTTATTTTGATTGAAGACGTGCGGAAAAATACTTTTATGTACATACAGAAGGGGTAGTGTGGGGCTCGGGGGACACAGATGGTCGGTGTCCCCAATACCCGCTAAAAAATCGCACGTCTAGGACCTTCGGCCCTTTCCTCTCTCTCTCTCTCTCTCTTAAATTGCCTTAGGGCCCGCTTTTTTGAATAAGCCCTAAACTGTGCAGTATTCCGGGCTAGCGGTACGCCTGTTCTTGGCCTTTCGCCTTGATCGAACCTAGTTGTAGTTTTAAGTCTAGTAGATTAAGATTGGTCCAGCGGCCCCACCCACAATTTTTATTGATATTGTGTGGAAAACAATGGTTTGAGGTTGAAAGATAACCTCCTAAAATTTTAAGTCGCTAACTCTTCGTTTAAGGATGATATGAGGGTAAATACCCTTAACTGTATCATTTTTTTCTCGGTTGTTAATTAAGATATTCAGATTTTTAAAAAACGAAAATACTCGAACTTACCTCCTTCATATCATACATTTTTTCACCATTGTAATCAAATTATTAAGGGTAGAAAAAGATCATTTAATTTTTTAGGGGTGGGAATTGCAAGCAATCCTTCGCGTGACCACTTCCAAAAAATTCAAGAACAATGTTCTGTTGGTTACTCGAAGGGTTGCTTGCAATTTCCACCCCTAAAAAATTAAATGATTTTTTTCTGCCCTTAATAATTTGATCACAATGGTGAAAAAAATGTATGATATGAAGGAGGTAAGTTCGAGTATTTTCGTTTTTAAAAATCTGAATATCTTAATTAACAACCGAGAAAAAAATGATACAGTTAAGGGTATTTACCCTCAAATCATCCTTATACGAAGGGTTAGTGACTTAAAATTTTAGGGGCTTATCTTTCAACTTAAAACCATCGTTTTCCACACAATATCAATAAAAATTGTGGGTGGGGCCGCTGGACCAATCTTAGTCTGCTAGATTAGTGGGAATAATAAGTCAAGAAATCCCGGCTGTGGGGTTAGTTGACATATCTGATGGGGTTAGTTGACTTAACAGTTACTTTTAAGTATTTAAGAAAAAATAATAGTATTAACAATACTTCAATTTTTATTTGTTCATACATATCTCCTGTAGTGAATCAGATAATGATTTTGTAGGCAAAATTAAGCCAAATTAGGTTTAAATAATCATCATCCGAGTCACAGTAAATACACGCATGTGATGCATTTTTCGTGACCCATTTGCTGCACTCAGTTTTCACCACGATGCTATCAGTGTAAGATTCATTGCAGATTCTGAATCAAGCATTCTGAATCATCTTCTGATTCTGAGGACAAGGAATCTTTTTGAATTACGTAAATCCTATGTTTAGTCAAGAAGCCCCGATCGACATTTTTATCATTGTAAGTGCCACAGGTGCAAAACCTCGATGGACCGGATAAAATAAAATACCTCAAATTATAGTCAATGTATCATATCTCCATAAACTAATCATGCAAAAATATCAAGCGGTACTTAATGGACAAAAATTGATAAATAGTCGAAACAAAAATGTTTACTTACCGCCGATGTTTTTAGATTTTGTATTCTTATTGGTAGTATAACTCGCAAGTTTCGATCACGACAACACATTACATGGTGAGCTAATTATTCTTATGTTTCAATATCGCGGAGAGCAGCATCATCTATTTTATAGAAATAGAATGGATTAGTCGACTAACCCCACTAGTTAACTAGCCTCGGTTTCCCCTACATTTTTGATACATCCTGCATAGGCAAAATTTATAAAGCGGAGGGGCGGCTGAGCCGTAACGTGATTTAAAGGTTTAATAAAGCCAGCCACGTGGATTAATTCGTTTTGTGAGCCGGGCGCGGGGAAATGATTTGTGGCCTCATCAAAATCCCCGAGAAGATTGATCGCGCTGGATAATTCGATTTTGTGTGAATCGCTCGCCATTCTTCGTACCTTTTCAGCGTCACTGTGAGCCGTGAACTGCTTATCAGAGTTGGGCAGTAATTAATTACATCTTGAATTATAATTACACTAAGAAAAGACTATAATTACAATAAGAAAACGGTTAAAGGATTCAAAGCATAAAAATTAGTGGTTTAAAAGAACTATTACACTGAAGTAAGTGTCAAACTCAATTACAATTACTGTAATCGTGTTAAGTAATTGCAATTACTCCTTTCACAATTACTGGTTGAGTCAAAGTAATTGCAATTACCAATTACGATTACATGTAATTGTAATATTATTTCTGTTGTAATTGGTAGTTGCAATTACCTAACGCCAAAATGGCACTAAAAAAATGTAATTAGATACCTACTCAATGTAAATGTCTAAAAAGAACAGACAAAACGCATATGTTATATATTATCCGACTCCAACTATGAAATGTGGGTCATTTTGAAAAGTAATGGTAATCGTTTTTGTAAAATACCAAATAATTAGCTACCAATAAATATTTAATGAATAATAAGTATTTCCTAACATATGCTTTTTGTTTGTTCTTTTTAGGCATTTCCATTGAGTAGGTATCTAATTACTTTCTCCAGAGCCATTTTGGCGTTAAGTAATTGCAATTACCCAATTATAATTACTTGTTATGGCAGAAATAGAATTACAATGACATGTAATTGTAATTGGTAATTGCAATTACTTTGGCTCAACCAATAATTGTAATTGCGGACCACAATTACTTTGTCTCAACCAATAATTGTAATTGCGGACCACAATTACTTTGTCTCAACCAATAATTGTAATTGCGGACCACAATTACAATTACAGTGATTCGTCAAGTAATTGCAATTACCAATTACAATTACAGTGATTCGTCAAGTAATTTCAATTACCAATTACGATTGCATGTAATTGTAATTTTATTTCTGCAATTTCAAATTACAGTAATTGGTAAGTAATTGTAATTGTAATTGAAATTACATTTTGTCCAGCTCTGTTGCTTATGCATCTTCAATGCGTACTTACAGTGAGGAGCAATATTGGATCAATGAAACCATTTGTTTTTTAGAAGGGACAGGCATATGTACATCTAGGATGTCGAAAGTGAGCTCGACTTTGAGAATTTGTTTTAATTCAACAAATGATTGTATCAACATGTTCCGTGCCGAACCGTTGTTGCTTTACAATTAAACAAACTTACAGTCAATCCCATAAGTATTCGTACACCCTTTAAAACAGAATAATTTTTTCATAATTGTACCAAACGACCTGATGTTTCGTAAGCAATTAGAAGCATGTGCTGAAAATTTCATCGAAATCGTTTGACATTTGACATACATTAAGCCACGAAAGTATTTGAACGCACTTTAAAACAGTATAACTTTTTTATAATTGTACCAAACGACCTGATGTTTTGTAAGCAATTAGAAGCAATGGTTTACTAAATGATCAGCAATAAAGCTTTTCCAAAAATTACAATAAACAAGGTTGCACGCAAAAACTGAAAAAGCATTTTTTAAATCTCTTTTATTTGGGCCCTTAATGAAAATTTAAAATATATATTTTGTAGATCTATGTTAGTTACTCACTCCGCGACAAAAAGATAGCACACAATCCAATTTTGTTAATTTTCGCAAATATACTTGCATAACTACAGTTTTCGTATTATAATATCACTACTCAGTTAGTAATAGGTATTGCTGACTGCTGCGTCAAAATGATAGCACAAAGTCAAATTTGTATGTTTCCAGTTATCGTCGTGACGTCAAAGCGTTTCCGGTCGACAACTATACAAGGGGGTTTCGTCTAAAACAGGACACCTAAATATGCATGGTGTCAATGGACCAAATATCTGGCACGAATATTTTTTTCCGAAGGTCATTTTCTCGGAGTTATCAAGGTCATCGATGTTTTTTGATACATAACTACATTTTTATTTTATTGCACCCTGTAACTGGTCGAAAAGTACGTTCAGATATTTATAAAAACAAGACCTTGAAATGACCTTGATTTCGAATATTGGCGTTCCTTTGCGTGGTCCATCTCTTCAGGTTACTGTGATGCAAAAAATATTTGTCACGTAATGTGCATATTGTCAATGGACCAAATGTCTGGCATGAATATTTTTTTCCGAAGGTCATTTTCTCGGAGTTATCAAGGTCATCGATGTTTTTTGATATATGACTACATTTTTATTTTTTTGCATCGGGTAACTGATAGAAAAATACATTCGGATATGTATAGTAACATGACCTTGAAATGACCTTGATCTTCGAAAATTGAAGTTTTACCTTCAGATCAAGCTCAAGGTCGTGTTTTATACATATCTGAATGTGTTTTTCAATCAGTTACCCGATGCAATAAAATAAAAATGTAGTTATGTATCAAAAAACATCGATGACCTTGATAACTCCGAGAAAATGACCTTCGGAAAAAAATATTCATGCCAGATATTTGGTCTATTGACACCATGCACATTACGTAACAAATATTTGTTGCATCACAATAATCTGAAGAGATATTTAGGTGTCCTGTTTTAGACGAAACATCCTGTATAAAAATATTTTTTAATTCTTCTATAGTTTTTACTATTTCATAGTACATCTGCTCATTTTTGTCATAAATGCATAAAATCCGCTGTCTATTAATGGAAAAACGTACAAGTTTTATGAAAATATGATTTCCATACCTTCGTGAACTTTTCAAGAGAATACACTTCTAATTTATTATAATATTGGCGCAGCCATGATATCCCTAGAATTCCTCGTAAATCTGTAAAAACTATGATTCTCTATTTCATTTTTTTTTTGTAAAGTATAAATTTTGACCTTGTAGTTTAAGTATACCATGAATCATAAATTTTAATGATACGTATAATAGAAGAAAATAATAAAATAGACATAAAGGTCCGTTGTCAGCGGAACAAAAGTATTGACAGCTAGAGAATCGCATTCTTTACGAATTTTCATAGAATTTGTAGATTCTATATCCGACACAAATCTCCAAAACACATTTTTAAATTATCTTCCAAGATACAGATAAAAATGTTATAAAAAGAGAAACTCACTACCACGGGAACATATTCAAGTTACACAAGCCGATTTCGATGAAACTTATGTGAGGCATAGTACCTACTTCGAAAAATACATTTCACACACGTATTTTTTTTAATTGGCAACACAAGGGATGACACATCTGATAAAGATGTACATCTTTGCAATAAATAAAATTTTCGATTTCTTAACAATTTGTCTACATTTGATTTGATTGTTTTTACAAAAACTTACTTGAAAATACTTTATTTGCAAAAGGTTGAATTCAATTTGCAAAATGGTGAAATTGATTAAAGGGGTGTATTTGACTTGCAAAAGGGTAAAATCGATTTGTAAAAGGCTGAATTTGGAATGCAGAACCTATTCCAGTATATTCTATTATACGTATTGTTGTATTAATAATTGTTGTATATTCCAGTATATTTCAGTCTTAACACATTACCGACCGACGATTATTGCATAATTTTGAAAAATCTGTGGTACTAAAACTTTTTACGTTTTACGTTTTATACCCGTACTGGTATAAAACTTTTTTAATGGAGCCTTCAGTAGCAACAGCAATTTTCATTGTGAACTAACAAATCACCCTCACTAACGTCATCTAATAGTTTCATTTAAGATTGCAATGTAAAAGAAAATTTCTATGCTTTCTTTTGGTACAGCACAATTATTGGAAATCCTATTAATAGGCTTTCGGTAGGTAAAGTGTTAAAAAAAATGAAAAATCCTTGATAGGTGATAGCGGACACGAATGATAAGTTATCTAATCATCCCCAATTAACCTTCAGACGGCGGAGTCTGGGTCGATTTTGACCCAGAGTATCAAATTCGTCATTCAATTGTTCAGTTTCTGGCGAGTGGATTACTTGATCAGTTACTGCAGTGTTTCCCAAAGTTTCGACATCTGTGTACCCCTTCTACAGGGTGTCCTGTTTAAGTGAGAACAGCAGAATATCTCGGAAGGCGTTGACGTCATTAAAAAAGTGTTCGTACAAAAGTTGTTTGGTATGACGGGCTATATTGCGTAGTATCGATTGTTCCTTATCGGTGGAGTGGTGGACGAGATCTGAAGATCAATCTACTTTTCTTAAATGGAATATTATATTTTTCTCTTCAGAAAATAATAGAGTTGAGTAAAGGTAAATCGTTAGCTAACGTTCTGCATCGACCGACGGCAGACAGCTAACAATCCCTGCTGACAATGAGTGGCGTCGAATGCGTCGGTACTAAATTACTGCGATAAGATTAAATATTGTAAACAAAATAATCCAGATTATCGATCGTAAATGTTAAATATTTAATTTAATGATGCTTTCGGCGTTACCGTTTCCATCACTTAGTAAATCTAGCAATTTTGCAATAAACTTTTCTTTAGAAAAGTACGTTTAGAACGTTCTAAACCAGCAGCGTGCACAAATCAGTTTTTCAATGGTCAATTTACGTAACTAAAGTTATTATAGCAAACGCAAATTTTTCCTTTGAAAAAGGTTCAAAACTGAACCGAAACGTTAGGAAAGAAGAAAAGTTTATTGCAAAATTGCTAGATTTACTAAGTGATCGAAACTGTAGCGCCGAAAGCATTATTAAATTGTAAACAAAGTTCGAACTTATTTTCCACGTGCTTTTTTCATTAGTTCTTTCATGATCGACAAATTAGTTTGAGACGTGCATTGAGTGAGCGGAGAAGGCAAAATATCAGAATTTTTAGTTCGAAGTTATTATTATTTCTGTTTAATTATTGTATTGTTCCATTTAGCTCTGTTAGTGTACTACTTCAGTTCTTTTCTCTTAGTATGACTGTATTGTTTAATATTTTTAGTGTGTTGTGTCCCTGTTTAATTAATTCAAATGTCTCTAACTGTTAAACAGAGGGTATAGTTAGTTCTGCGGGGTGATGGATACCTGTCATACAGTCAAGTCAGTAGTAAATTCCGCTCGCATGCAGGTCAATATCGGAGATCAATATCGGATCAATACAAATGTGTAGTTTCAATGATGGTGGACACGTAGAAGGATGAAAAATTATTTAACTAGTAACTGACAATAATAATTGATAATTTATGGCATCGACAATAGTCCTCAATCTGTTTATAATATCGTAATTGCAGTAATTTGATACGGACGCAACCGACTGCGCTCAACAGCGGCTGCTGGCTATTGGCCGTCGACCGATGCAGGATGTAAACATAACCTAACAATCAGAGGTGGGCATTATTTGGCGAAAAAAATATTTGAAATACTATTTAATATTTTAGATCATATTTGGTTAAAGAAAATAGTATTTTATTTGAACAATCTAAACCTCGAAACAAAATATTTCTGTTTGAACAATCTGAACCTTGAAATAAAATACTTCTTTGTATTTGAACAATCTGAACCTCAAAATAAAATATTTCTATTTGAACAATTTCATCCACAAAATAAAATATTTCTATTTTAATAATCTGAAACACAAAATAGAATATTTTTTTTTTGCATCTTTATACCTAATACTTTCAGAAACCGCATTACTTATTTAATATTTTTTATTTTAGCAATAATTTAAAGAAGAAATGGTACTTAATATAAGAAACTATATCATTTGCCACATTTTCGTTTTGTTTGATTGCTGCTATTGCTGCGTATATCCACTTCAATTCACAGCATGTGTCTACTGAGGTTTGTTGATAAACATACAGTGTATCTTATCACCAGGAAACTATTTATACTCAGAAATCTCTTGAATGCGAACCATTACTTTGAGCAATAATATTTAAAATTGAAATTGAAAATGAAGACAGTCCAAATATTTTCAATATTCTTAAAATAATATACTATTTTCAAATACTATTTTCAAAAATTACTGCACCAAATAAAATATTTTATTTTTAAAATTACTGCATCAAATAAAATATTTTATTTTCAAAGTTGTACAGACACTGTAAAATAAATGGGATTATTTACTATTTACTATTTCAAATACTATTTTCCCCAGCTCTGATAACAATTTACCTTTATCAAAATCAGAATAATATCATATAGCACCTCTTTGGAGTTGTCTCAGTACCTGCTGTTATTTCCTCAAGAAAAAAATATAGTATTCCATTCAAGAAAAGTAGATTGATCTTCAGATCTCCTCCACTACTCCACTCACAAGAAAACAATTAATAGTACGTAATGTAGCTCGTCATACCAAACAACTTTTGTAGGAACACTTTTTCGATAACGACAACGACTTCCGAGATATCTTGCTGTTCTCACTGGACACCCTGTATTCTTTGTACACAACACTAGACTGTAGACTCCCGCTGTACCAGGATTGTTGCACTAGAATCAGTGCGTACCCCCAGGGGTACGAGTACCGTACTTTGAGAAACACTGGATTACATAAACAGATACTGCATTAAGTATAAGGTGTAACAAAATTTAGTGTCATGGTTTTGGCAGATGGTTGTACACCTTCGCATCGATGGAGATTTGTTAAAAGAAATTGCCGCAAAATTGACTTTGACCTTGAAATTCAAGGTCAAATTTTTTATGCTTGTATTCCATTCTACTCGCCATGGGGTCCAAACTTGTTAAAGGAACCATAGGTCGCAACTCAACCGTTCTCTTATAAAAGAATGTTGAATGTTTTAACGTCGTCTTCCGTTCCTTGAGTTGAGAACCATTATGGTTTCTGGCTGTTAACAATCGTCCATGAATAGCGGCTTCGATTTGACCACCATTATTTTGTAAACGGAATGGAAGTAAACAAATAGAGGACAGTAAAGCCACGTAAACCTAAAAGCGGATAAGCACGAGCAAGTGCAATTATATACTCCTCTTTCCACCAATGAACACGAGGTCGGCCTGCTCTCCGATGCCCAGGAGTAATAACAAATTCAAAATCTTGAAAACGTTGGTCCAATCTTTGAAAATCCCTTCTGTCTGGCACATTCTTAGGATTTCCTTGTCCGGTATTAATTAAATACTCACGATATATATTGCGAGCTAAGGTGTAATTTCCAAATGCTTCATCAATAGCATGAAGCATCTGACCCACGTTATAACGACGCAAGTTATAATTTCTTCTTCTACTTTGCATAACTGACGTCTAACACTCACTACACGAAAGACCAGAAAAAACAGTGATTATTGGCAGTGGTCATTTGAAAGTTGTGATGTTTACTGTCCTCTATTTGTTTACATACGTTCCGTTTACAAAATAATGGTGGCTAAATCGAAGCCGCTGTTCAAGGACGATTGTTAACAACCATAAACCATAATGGTTCTCAACTCAAGGAACGGAAGACGACGTTAAATCATTTAACATTCTTTTATAAGAGAACGGTTCAGTTGCGATCTATGGTTCTTGTAACAAGTTTGGTCCCCATGGTGAGTAGAATGCGATACAAGCATAAAAAATTTGACCTTAAATTTCAAGGTCAAAGTCAATTTTGCGGCCATTTCTTTTAACAAATCTCCACCGATCCGAAGGTGTACAACCATCTGCTAAAACCATGACACTAAATTTTGTTACATCCTGTACAGTAGAGTGAATAGAGAGATTACTGTGTCTAAAAGAAGTGATTTTAAAAGTATATTTAAAAAATATTGATAAATAAAGCAGTGAATCGTCCTAGACGTCGTCAATTATACAGGGTGTTCCAAAAATGTTGTACTTCCTTTAAAGCAGCGGTTTCCAACCGTGGAGGCGCGGGCTATTGCCAGAGGAGGCGCCAAAATTAAAAAAAAAAATTAATGTTCATACCATAATATCTAGAAATAAATAAACTTCATATCGTAACGTAACAGCACACATTCAGTGAAGTAATGTTTATTTTTATATTTCTTACATTTTTATACATACATTTAAGCCCTATTAAAAAATTATCCGGAGTTAAAGATTTTAAAAATGACGCCTTTGCAAACGCTCCATTTCTGTTCAGCGAATCGTATGCAAAACAGTTGTGACAAATTCCGCTGGCTGATAATACAGTCGGAAGAAGACTCGATATATCTGAAGACATTTGCGATCAATTAGTTTCTCGGCTGCGTACTTCGACATTCTCCATTAAAGTAGATGAGGCAACTGATATAGCTAAAGGTGCACATTTAATTGCATACGTTCGATATGTTGAGGAAAATAATATATTAGGAGATATATTATTTTGCAAACCCATTCCTGGAAAGACCATATCCATTCAGATATTTAATATAATAGACAGTTTTTTTTACGAAAACGACATAACGTCGAATAATTGCATTGGACTGTGCACCAACGGAGCTCACTCAATGTCCGGACACAAAGCAGGTCTTCAAGCATTGATCAAAAAGAAAGCACCAAATGCTATCTGGACGCACTGTATGCTTCAGAGAGCAGCTTTCGTGTCAAAACATATGAGCGAGGAACTGAACAACATTTCTAAGAAAGTTATAAAAATTATAAACTACATTAGGAACAGTCCTTTGAGAGCTAGGCTGTTTGCAAAGCTTTGTGTTGATACGGGAGCTAATTATACCTCACTTCTGTATTATCGCGAAGTTCGCTGGCTATCTCGTGCAAAAGTGATTCAAAGGGTGTTTCAGCTCAAAGAAGAAATAGCAACCTTTCTCGAAGAAAACCACCATGAAGAGGCACATTTGTGGACGAACGATAATTTTATTGTTAAACTTGCCTATTTGGTTGAAATTTTTGGAAAATTGAGCGGTTTAAATAAATCGATGCAGGGATCACAAATGCATCCCCTTGTTCAAAAAGACAAAGTGAAAGCTTTCATTAAAATGCTGGAGTTATGGAAATCAAATTTACAAACGAATGAGTTGGAAATGTTTTCACTTTCAAAATATTTCTGGGACACAGCCAATATTGAAGCGAGCAAAAATCTTTTTATCGAACACTTGGATGGTTCAGTGCTGCATTTTTCAAATTATTTCAAAGATTTCTCAATTGATTTCTTGATTTCTCAAAGGTTTTGTGGATGCAAAATCCATTTATCGACAATCAAGAAGACGAATTTGAGCTGACAACCATCGAAAAGGAAAAATTGATAGACTTATCATGCGACAGCTAACTGAAACAAAAGTTTCAAAATGAAACCATAATTCAATTTTGGGTGAATCTTAGTGGAGAGTATGAATCTTTTGCATTGCAAAGCAATGAGTGTGCTTCTACCGTTTGTAACATCTTATTTATGCGAAACGAGCTGCAATGAAAACCAAATATCGAACCAGGTTAATAGTCGAAAAAGAGTTACGAGTGGCACTCCCCACATTGGCCCCAAGATTTGATAAACTTTGTGCCAATAAAGAACAACAACATTCGCATTAAATTTTGATGCATTAGATGTAGTTTAATTAGTAATTAATATAAAAATAAATATGCATGTTCGTATTGTTATAGCAAAACCTTGTTATTATTCTGTTAATTGTAGTTTTCAGTATTTTTCTGTAAAGAAGTTATTATTATACAAAACATATGTATATTATTATATCGATTAAAAGATAGGGAGGCATAGTAGCATAAAGGTTGGAAACCGCTGTTTTAAAGGGAAGGAACCTGGGGTCATTTGAAGTAACTTTATCCTTAGCGAAAATGTTCTCTGCGGTTTAGGTAATGAAAAACGTGGACCTAGCGGAGCACGGCTGCAGTGGATGGACTCCGGATCAGCCAATGCCAACGCCGTACACCGTCGGACCCGTTGCTGAGGCGGGATCTGTCCGTTGTAGCCGATTGGTCCATGTCTTTCGTGAATAACCCGAGAACGAAGCCGCAGGAAACATTTTGCGCAAAGGAGAAAGTTAATTCAAATCACCTCAGGGACCACCCTTTCCAAGGAAATACTACACTTTTAGTACACACTGTATAGTTATAAGAATGGTGCTATTGTTATAGTAATTAAACGGTGATTAAGCAGTGTTCGGTATTTCACACGTATTTTCATTACCAAACGTTGTCCGTCACAGTCTTAAGTCGCATAAAAACATTTCTACTTTCAGCAACATTTATGAATATCTGCTTGGAACTTGTATTTCAAGAGCCGGTCCGAATATTCCATAACACTTTCAATTCCTTGGCAAAGAGACACTTTCCCGAGCCACTGTATTCAATTTCCGCTCGAATAGTCGGTCACGGCATCGAACCAACGTCATCCCCAGTTCGGTGGTTCGTGTTCCGGTTTCGCGGCGATTAACGGAGAACGGACACGACGCCGAGTAACAAACGAGCAGCAAAAAAGAGGACGAATAAAAGGCGAGCGTGGTGGGGGAAGGGGGTGGTGGTGGTGGTAGTGGTGGAGAAAACCTGTCCGAGAAAAAGACAACGGATTGAGCGGCTATTTTTCCGGCGGAACACTTCAATTATCGTCAAGGCAAGAGGAAGGCCGACGCAGGGTCGCGAACGGTCCGCCGGTGATGTTACGACGCTGGTTCTCGGCGAGCGAGCAGCCTCGTGTCGCGGCACGATTTAACCGCGGCGCATGGTAACATGCAAACACACACACAGAGAGAGAACGGCTAGCCTCCGTTGTTTAGTTAACCGAATATTTGCCCAATGATGCGCATGTCGTGATAAGCTGACGGGAGCACACGGTCGGGGCACCGAGTCAATGTACATCCGGCATCGGTGTGGGTGTACCTATGTATTTTCCGCTCTCCTTGCCTCGTGACATCAATTTTCGAATGAAGCAGTGTGTGCTCGCGCGCGCGCCAGCATGTCTTTTCACCTGTGTGCGCGCTCGTACGTGTAGAGAACTGGCCGTCCGACGGGAGCGTGTGAGTGCGTGTCAAAGGAGAAGCCGAACGCGGGCCACACTGTGAAGCAAGCATGAAAGGGTTCGGCGGCTGAAAAGGAGGAATACCGGGGCAGTAACGCGGAGAATCGAAGTCGAAGAGGACGGAAGGAGAACACGTCCACGGGACGCATTGTCCGAAGGATCGTCCCTTTTAGTCGTTTGATCGCGAACGCTACAACGGAAGCTTCGGGGTGAGTCTTCGAATAATGGATCGACGGCTGATGACTCGGGGAGGAAAACTGAACCGTTGAGCCGCTGCAAACGCGAGTCAACCCTTCCCGCCGTCGCGTCGGGTTCTCTTGGTAACCGTCGAAACCGTGCACCGAAGACGCGTGCGAGAAGGGTGACCAGTCGGAGAGCGGACAAGGAGCTAGGGACATGTGAACGAAGAGGACCGCGGACCGCGTCCGGTCCACGCAGCATCCCTACGCGACGGCATAGCTAGCGCGACTTGGCGACTGCCATCTTTGCCGTCTGCTAGACGGCACGTACCTCCTCGGTTTCATCCTGATCTCGCGCACCAGCCTCGAAGCTAGTGCTTCGAACGCCGCCAGTCTCCGTCTAGGTCGGTCGTGCTCGCGCCACTTTTAACCCCCTCGATCTCGGGATAGAAAGGGTGATAGATAGAGGGAAAGAGAGAGGGAGAGAGGGAGTGAGTGTGAGAGAGAGATAGACAGAGAGTGGAAGAGAGAGAGAGAGAGAGAGAGAGGGGGGGGAAAAGAAATAGAGAGAAAGAAAGAAAGGGGGAGACAGGGGTTGGAGGGTGGTCTCGCGGAACGAGAGCGACAGAAATGAAGAGATAGTAACGGAACAAGCGCGAAGGAGACGGACGAGGACACGGTGCAGCACTGAGAACGATGTTCACTGAAAATGTCCTCCTGGACTTGCCACACGAATCGACACCACCCGGTTTCACGCTCGGCTGGTGGACACGGTCTCGCGATCGGGGAACGATCTTCTCTCGGGTAGCCACTCGTACGAGACGCGATGATCACCACACGCAGAGAGAGAGCAGACACGTTCGCGCTCGGTCGACCCGAGCTGGGCTTTACTACTACCGCCTTAGTCCCGCTTCTTTCCCTCGGCCCGGGAACCGAGGCGTCGATACCGCGACGACGCTTGCGCGCCACCCCCGATCCACCCTTTCCCACCCGGGCATTTTCACAGCGCATTGGCTCGAAGTCTGCCGGCGCGACGCCATGGCGCCCTGCACGAACGCTCCTGCCACCGCACCGGACAGGGAAACCCATTTCGATTTCAGAGAAATTCTCGCGAGCGTCAGCTGCTCTGGCCCTTCACGAATTCCGCGTTCCCCCCTCCCACTCTTCCTGCGACTTCCTCCCACTCTTGCTCCTCTTCGTTCGCCGGCACTTGGTCACTCGGTCTCGCTCTCGCTCTCGCTCTCGGTTTCGTACTCGCTCGGTCGAACCACCGCGCTTAAGGGACGGGGCTCGAGCCGACACGTGCTTCGCTATCTCGGTCAACGGGGCTCTGTTTCGGGTGTTACGACGAAGCTGCAACCGCGGCGCGGGGGGACCCGCTTCCCATGCCCCGAACCCGGAGAGCCTTGATACCGCACCTGCGTCACACGCGCGGCTCGCTCTTGTTTTTCGGCGAACGACGCGGTAACGACGGAGTCGCGCGACCCTCTGACCCTCCCCTTTCGACCCCGCTGAATTCGGCTCGGAGCACGGACGCTGGTGGCTGTAATACA
The DNA here is from genome assembly GCA_933228785.1 of Lasioglossum pauxillum. NCBI lineage: Eukaryota > Metazoa > Arthropoda > Insecta > Hymenoptera > Halictidae > Lasioglossum > Lasioglossum pauxillum. The sequence continues at coordinate 32,830,524 of OW121703.1, forward strand.
GTATGTATACATTGTGTCAAAAAATACCAAGATATCTTAAAGAAACACACGAATTTTCAATTTTTGTCAAAATTTACTTTATCGCCTTCAAAATAGGCCCACATCAGAGGCAATACACTTCTGCCAGCACAAAATCCAATCATCGAGGCACTTCTTACAAGCGTTTTCTGGTGTGGCCTTCAGTTCCTTCAGCGAATTTTGTTTCACGGTCTCCACCGACTCAAAACGGCTACCTCGAACGGGTAATGTGAGTTTAGGGAATAAGATGAATTGTCAAGGTGCAAAAACATTTATTTGAACCGCATTGTATTTCTCATACACTCCGCGACAAAAAGATAGCACACTATCCAATTTTATGAATGTTTGCAAAAATAGTTGAATAACTACAGTTTTCGTATTATACAGGGTGTTTATTTTAACTTGAACACCTAAATTATTACCGTTACTATTAAAAGTAAGAAAAAATAACCAACTAGGACGTACATGGTTTTAAGGCGGTAATAAAAAAAATCCTTTGAAGGTCATTTTAACCGTTCTTTCAAGGTCACTGTATTTTTTTGCATAGTAACATGTATTTTTCATAATGCAATATGGTAGTCAGCGTCAAGTTGAGTTCAACGACCTACACACCATGACCTTCAGGTGACCTCGAAGGCGAAAAAATCAGTTACAGTTCGAAGAATACAAAAGTAATAAAACGAAAAGGGTAATATCACCTTATTTTTTTAGTTACTTAAAATGCTGGCCGTTCGCAGCAAGACACGCCTGTATACGAGAAGTCTAGAAAAAGTTTAAAATCTACTATTTATAACGAAAGTCCCACGACGCCACGAGAAGTGAATGACTGAATGGCATTTCTTGTGGCATTTCCGCGATTCAGGGTGCAACGTGCATTCCGTATTCGTTCTTTCATATCTTCCGGCGCCGTGGGACTTTCGTTATAAACAGTAGATTTTAAACTTTTTCGTTAGACTTCTCGTGTACAGACGTGTCTCGCTGCAGACGGCCAGTATTTTGAATAACTTGAGTAAAAAAATAAGGTGATATTACCCTTTTCGTTTTACTACTTTTGTATTCTTCAAACTAAAACCGATTTTTTCGCCTTCGCGGTCATTTGGAGGTCATGGTGTGTAGGTCGTTGAACCCAACTTGACGCCGACTACCACATTGCATTATGAAAAATACATGTTAATATACAAAAAAATATAGTAACCTTGAAAAAACTGTTAAAATGACCTATAAAGGATTTTTTTTATTACCGTCTGATGCACGCCTTAAAACCATGTACATCCTATTTAGTTATTTTTTCTTACTTTTAATAGTAGCGAAAGCAATTTAGGTGTTCAAGTTAAAATAAACACCCTGTACGTATATCATTGCTCAGTTAGTAATAGGTTGCATCTGTGCAGGGTAAATGCCTGTTCCTGTCTATAGGTTTACGGTTAAGTCGAAAATGTAAACCGTAGTGCTGCGTCAAAATGGTAGCACAATGTTCTACCCCATCCACTATATTCACCAGACCTCGCACACTCACTCAGATTTACACCTATTTCGATCACATTACAAAATTCCCTTAATAGAAAAAACTTCAACTCTTTGGTCGAGATAAAAAATCATATAGAAAAGTTTTTCGCCGAAAAACCTGAGAGGTTCTGGATGGACAGAACTTCCAAGTTGCTTGAAAGATGGAGAAAGGTTGTGGAACAGAATGGCACCTATACAGGGTGTCCCAAAATTCCTGCACATCCCGGAAATGGGAGGTTCTTGAGACCATTTGAAGCGACATTTTCCTTTCCAACAATGTTATCTGTGGCTTTGCTTAGGAATTATTAACGAAAAACACGGACCAGTCAGAACGCGACCTAGACGCGAGTTGGCACAGTCGGCCCGACGCACAGGGTCGCGAAATGCCTACTTTTTGGTCAAAAATCAATAACTTTCGTTCTGTTCATGATAGAGACATGAAACAAAATGGGTTTTCTTCTTTATATTGAAAGCAATCTCAATATGATGTTATTATAAATATAGTCATTTATTTAAGCAATAAAAAGCGATTTTTATAAACAAAATTTAATTTTTTTGCGCGTTATTAGTACGTGGTATTTACAATTTTTAAGTAGCATTATTAATATGTAAGTATAATAGGAAATATAGATATTAAAAAAACAACTGTTTCCCTTAAATTATACAGTTACATTATATTATAGTTACAGGTGCAGTTGCATTCCTAATTATCAGAATCTGAATCTAATAATTCGTATAATACATTCATTTTACTGCGGGAAAATTTACACACGTTATCTGCCTAGGAGAAAATGTGAAACGTGTTTTTAATATATATGTATAAAAAGTAGATTAATTTTTTTTGTTAATAACTTCTTTTATAAACAATGACCAACGAGTAACACCATTACAACATTATTCGAGGTGGTGACCTGGACAACATATTAAAAAATCAGCGTGATCGGAGGGTGTTACCTTTTCGTAAATAATTATTAGAACATTAATTTTTATTTATTTAATCATATCTGTAATTTATGTAATATAAACACTCTTTTATTTATTCAACAACCGTAGTCAAATCTCATATATCTACAAGAGGATATCCACGTACTCGGCTGCTGACCGGTTCTTGCTACATATTTTGTTAAATAACTCTGATTATTGCCGGAAATTGCAGATGTGACTTATATAATATCAAAATATACTATCTTAGGAATAGACACAACCAAAATCACCGATACGTTTTGATACGTTTTTTTTATCCTCTGGTAAAGATTAGGGAAACCTATAAAATATTATTGTTTCATTTCAGGTCAATTATTATGTTGCATATAAGTATTACAAAATTTTTAAAGTTGAATTACAATTAGCCAACCCTTAGCCATTATTTCCTAAAAAAATTATTTCCTAGGAACGTCTTTTGTTCATATCACAACGTAAACAAGTTACGCTAAGAATTGATGTACTATTTGATCTTTCTAATATTCGCTTACAAAATTCGCTGCAACTAATTTTCTACTGCATTTTTTAAATTTTTGTTTCCAAAAAATGATTATTTAGATATTTTAACATACAATGAACGTAGTTTTGAATCGATATGAAGATGTGACTTTTTCGATTTTTGTCCATGGTTTGCGACACTGTGCGGCGCACAGTGGTCCGAGAGCGGCAGAAAACGGCAAAAACTCTAGAAAAGCTCTATTTCAGGGAAAATCTCAACAAAAAATGTTTGTAACCGTTCTTGGTCACCAAAAATAATAAATACATTAAAAAATAAGTAATAAATTAATAATAAATAATAAATTTTACACTTAAATTGAATATAAAATAAATTTAAAATGAAATATAATTCAATTTAAATTAAAGATAATAAAAAATGATTCCTCTCCATATAAAATAACTACTTAATTTAAAAAACAATAATTTCATGTCAATTAAAATAAAATGAAATAATTTCATAGAAATTTATTATGTACAGTATACAGGTAAAGTTTATTTACATTTTGGTCACGAAAAATAATAAATAAATTAAAAAATAATTATTAAAGTAATAATAAATACATTTTACACTTGTTTTCAATAGTATGCATTGTGAGAATTGCTAACACGATTTTTCAAATATTTCCGATGATCTGACAAAAATTTTTCAAACGAAAGTTGATTAATGTCCACTTTTCTACAAACTTCAATACAAAAAATTAAAGAAAAATCTCTTTTTGTATAAAAAATGAAAGTCATCTCAATTTTTTAAATATTAACATATATTTTTTACTTCATAATATTTTAACTGGTATCAAGACGAATCCAACGACCTATAATAATATAACATTAAACCTTGAAATAGCGCTACAATAGTTTTGGCCACAAAAAGCGAGCTCCCGTCACTGTGTGACGGACCGTCAAGTGTTCCAGAAAGCGGAGCGTTCTTTGACGCGTTCTCCGACATTTCATGATATAAAACCCAAAGCCGCAGGTTACCGCAGCTGAACTTTGCATTTATTGTTTACTTAGATATCGACAAACGTTATTTTTCCATTGGCACGTTGGCGCAGTTTGGCGGAAGAGAGATATCGTCTTTCAAACTTCATTAACGCTGCTCTTTTCCCCGTTTAATAGCATTATCTGCAAAACTACTCGAAAAAATTAAAAATAAACATTTTTCGCGATTTATTCCGGGTCTTCGTACTTGAAGGAAGCCAGAAAAGAAAACATTATTTACATTACTATTTTTACAGGCGCATGCGGTTTCTTCAAACATGCGCTTGAATTTATGCTGAAAACTAGGTATGTTTAGCATGGCCAACTTTAAAACGTTCTACAACAAAGTGAATTTGGATTTTGAACTGATTCATCCTAGAAATGTTTGAATTTACTCTCCTACTAGTCAAAAATATAAAAAATTTGTTTTTTTAAGAAACTTAAAAATATGGGGTTTTTGCCGCTCTCAGACCACTGTGCGGCGCGCCAACTGTCTACATATTGGCCGAGTGTGCCAACTCGCGTTTAGGTCGCGCTCTGATTGGTCTGTGTTTTTCGTTAATAACTCCTAAACTAAGCCGCGGATAACATTTTTGCAAAGGAAAATGTCGCTTCAAATGGTCTCAGGAACCCCCCATTTCCGGGATGTGTAGAAATTTTGGGATACCCTGTATAATTTAATAAATGTATACCAAAATTTAAATGTGCTGCGTTTCAATTTTCCTTGAAAAACGGCACAAACTTTCTGGACAATTGCAATTGATCAGAATTGTAGAAAAAATTTTAAAAGTTGCATTTTACAACTTCTTTATGTGGGCCTATATCGAAAATGTAAAAAACACGTTTTGTAAATCTGTGTGAATTAAACATAGTCTGAAAATTTCGTAAAAATTGGTCGACCAAAAAGTTAAAAGATGGTAAAAATTGCAGATTTTCACGATTTTCGGCCTCTAAGTGCAATCAATCTAAGGTTCCTTAGATCTTTCAATGCCTGTCGTTTTTTCCCGCATCAACCGATTTCGATGGAACTTTCACAGTGTATATAATTGACACCGATCTACAAAACGTATTTTTTAAATTTCCAATATAGGCCCACATAAAAAAGTTGTAAAACGCAACTTTTAGTATTTTTTCTACAATTCCGATCTATTGCAATTTTTGAAAAAATTTCTTTTCACATTCTGTAGTATACTAATTGCTCTAGCTTCCCAAAGAAATTCACATCGTGTAGTAAATATTTAAGGATGTTCTGGAGGTACAATGGGAGACAAAAGTACAAGAAATTCGAAATCCATCAATGAAAGCCATTCATGAGTATATTTTGCATTAAAAAAATAGATTAATTTAAAAATCTTTGGTTTAATTAGTGAATTTCATGTTTATTTATTTTTTAATCAAATTGTCTTCTTATTATAAAAAATTGTAAGTGACCTTTGCGAATAATAGTACCCTCTGATTGTAGCTATGTATATTCAGTGGTCTACACAATTGTCGCGATTCCATGCTAGTGAGATGACAACATGATAAAGACGTTTTACAACAGTTTATAATTTTTTGCTCTGTAACTGTTTAGTGAATCCTAATAAATTTTGAACATAATTAATTACATAATTTTTACTATATATAAAAAAAACTGGAGTTTCCAGTTGCGTTTTTTCAAGGTTAAAATAGGGTTTGAAGTGGAATTTTATGAATTCTCCATAAGACGAGTTAAAATGTGCAAACTTCAAGTTGCTATAATTCTTAAACGGTGCAGTGAATCGAACCCAAACTTTGGTAATTGCATTAATTTAGTAAGAATTATATCTTGTTAAATTTTCAAAAATTTTGTAGCGTTTTTATATACCTCCAGAACATCCTTAAAAAGTTATCGTCTTTTTTAGAGCGTTCAAATGTTAATTCATTTCGCCGTATGTAGGAAATAATTGATGAAAAAGAAAAAAAGGGCTAATAATGTTAGAAATATAAAATAGAAGTCATTAGTTGATCTATGTTCTGTTTATGGGACGATATAACGTCGATAATGGTACGGCCCATCTGGAGATTAAAATCCCATTATGCAAATTTCTTATAACACTTCGTTTGCATCCGATTATCTGCTTGTGAATTTTTCCATATATTACTGTCAGGTAGAAATATTAATGAGCACAACATTTATCAATTTTGGCACTGATTGCTCCAAAATGACAGCGTAAACATGATGGAATCGTTGAAATTGGCACATGTGTCTCGTACTGTATACGACGTCATGATGACCTATAGGAAACCAGCAAGCGTATCATTCTAATAAGTTTATAAAATCTGCGATTAATTATACTTTTTAATATTAACATCAAATTCTATAAGTCATAAAATTAAAATATACAACATATATTTAATCTATAGTTTGGGCTGCAAATCTAAACCTGGAAAACAATCAGATACTTAATCGAATACTCAATCTTTGAATTAGAACAGTGTAAGGTTCCGATTGTTTTCAAACGTAGTTGATTAGTAGACTGCGGATCTTTATGCAAAATAAAAATTGTCTTCATTAATTGCAAGACACAGAAACCTTTTTGTAAACTTTCTTTCTATTTTCGACAATTTTAATAAATCGAGAATAATATATGGGCGTTGTTAAATTCTCTTAATATTTTTACTGGTTTAAATTACATCCGCCGATTTTTGTCATAAATGCATAAAATCCGCAGTCTATTGATTACCGACTAGCAGAACCAATAAACATACCGCGCGTTTATGCTAGTGTTACGTCCTAAGGTGGACGTATTGAAGATTTGATAGTTTAATTGAAGTTTAATTCGAAAGATTAGAATTGAGATACAACGCAGTTTTGAACCTACCTGCATACACCGGCATCGGTGCGGGTAATTGAGGATTTCTTAAAATCTAATAAGTAACTTTGATCATGGAATTGGAACGTAGAAATCAAAGTTGGGTAATTTCTTTAAAAAAGATTGAATATTTTAATTCGAATAGAAATAGACAAAAGTATATTCTAAGCACCAAATTTCGGATACATAATGTTTCTCGAACTCTTATTATAAATTATTAGTAATTACCGCTAGGTAGATTTCGCCTTTGATTGATGATGTTGGATGATGTTGGTTTGTTGGTTTGTTGGTGCTCCGGTGTTTAACACGCCTTTCCCTTTAGAAGTGGTGATTAACTTCACTTCACTAACAACAACAACACACACAAAAAGCAAACTGACTGATTTGACTGTTGATTTTAACGTAAACTGAACTTGTTGACTGTATTTTGTGGACTGGGCTCCTAATGAGGAGCCATCCCTTTTATAGATCGATCAATCCTTTGTTCTTAGCTTAATTTTCATAAGGTGGTTACATCATCACCAATTCCTCCTAATCGCTTTCTTTTCAGTCACTCTCTTCTTAATCGTGTGCATTGCATTTTTTATCCTCCTCTTGGCTAGATCATATTATTCATTGCTCGTCGATTCTTCTGAAAAATCTTCGCAGTCTTCAGTGATGAACAGGCTTCAACGGATATTCGCTCACTATTTATATTTGGAAATGACTCAATCATTTAATGAAATAAATTTTGCTACGTATTTATTTCATTCAATAAAGATTCAAGTTCAAAATGAGATTTCCTAATTCTATCGCACGCAATGTGGTGTAATATACGATAGTTCGACATTGATTATCAGCAATAGTATTTAATATTTAATTTCTCGTACAACATTGTTAGAGCTAGATAAAATGAAATTCAAAAGGTGTATGTTATACATGATTGATTATATCCATTATTAGCGATGGCTGAACCACCGGACGTGACACTAGAACTTATAGGAAAATAATCACCGTTTTAAGAGCCTTGATAAACAATCTTCTTTTCAGTGCCATAATTATCACTCCACTAGTCTCACAATTGCATGATCATGCTCGTAGAGCTTGATTAACTTCTCACTTAAAGTCAGCTTGAGCCATAAACTGTGAACGTGATAATGAGTAATGCATGGGCATTTTATCTAGCAAGAATCTGAACAAGCTGTCGCTGCATAATCTTAATGAAAATCAGCTAATCGGATGGAAATCGGAGGCTATGAAGCGTGTACATTGTTTTACACGTTTAGAAATCAAAGCAATCTATCGCTATGTCGAGTAGGAACGGCTGAAAATAGTATCACAACGCAGGTACAATGTTCTGTTGACAGCCAATGTCATCTAACCATAATTCACCGGTAGAACGATCGCCACAATGTCACATCCGCTATTTTATATTACACTGTAAATTTTAAGAATTTACGACTGCAATAAACTCAAGCGTTCAAGTATTCGTAAACACGAAAATACAGAGTGATCAAAAAATGTTGTGTATCATGTCCGGTGGTTCAGCCATCGATAATAACACTGTCCAACAGCCAAAAAGTATTTCGATTCTTATTGTAGAGTTTTTCGCACTGATTCCAAATCTACCCTTAATTTTTGTTCTAGACGGACAGTTTTTGAGAAAATTGAGTTTTAAAAAAAGACGTATTTTTCAACTTTGTACAAATATTGTGATGTTACTATAAAAGATATTGAATTGTTCTTTACAGCAAAAGATTCAGTAGACTTTCCCGAATACAGTGATATCCAATATTAATACATTATGATTCAATCATTAAAGACAGAGAGACACCACTTTTGCACCAATTTTTGTAATAAAAAATACCATGTTCCCTTTGAAAAATGTAACTTCCGGTCTCAATCACCTATCTCCGGCTGAAACCGGAAGTTAAAAATATCACCATTTGATAGAGCGCATCTGATTTATAAAAGAAACACTTTGAATTTTTGAAAATAACCCTTTTTCTAGATTATAAATGGGTGGTACGGGTGGTCTGGGACACTCTGTATATAAGAGAAATAATAAAAAATAGAAATAATAGAAATTAGAAAAAAGGAATAATAAAAATAGCAATAATAGAAATAAGAAAAAATAGAAACAATAGAAAAATAGGAAGAATAAAATATAGACATAATGAAAAGTTGAAATAATAAAAAATAAAAATAATATAAATTAGAAAAAAGGAGATAATAAAAATAGCAATAATAGAAATAAGAAAAAATAGGAAGAATAAAATATAGACATAATGAAAAATTAAAGTAATAAAAAATAGAAATAATAGAAAATAGAGATAATAATAGATAATAAGGATTTAATGATAATAGTTGGAATAATCGAAATAACAATACATAGATATAATGAAAATTGGAAATAGTAAAAAACAAAAATAATGAAACAAAAATGTAGAAGTAATGAAAAATAGAAATAATATAAAATGAAAATAAATTAAATAATAGGAATAATATACAATATAACAGAAATTAATTGAAATAATTAAAGATACCAGGAAGTTATCGTTGAATTGTGGGTGGTCATTCTAATTCAGAGAAACATCGCTTTCAAACGCTGCGAGTGATTTATAAAGTTTCATGTCGGTCTTCTTCGAGCAAGTTGTTCAACACGTGAGTCTATGAATAGCCTGTACGTACATATATTAATTTGATAGCAATGTTGGTCAAGGAACCATCGCAAAAGAAGGTTAAGATATAAGTCGGTTCGCGTTAATCCGGTTTCACTAAGGCCGAAGAACCTTTCAAATGGTCATTATGCAAATCTAATTGAAAATTCGTAGCGCGAAATCGAAATCGGTGAGGTTGCTTCTTCGTTCATTGCTAGGAATAAATAACTGATGCGAAACACGCGAGTGAGAGCCAGTGATATAGTGAAACCACTTTGTAAGATGTGCTCCGTTGCGATAACAGAAACGCGAGGAACGCGAGGAACGCGCGTCCATACAGATATGTATATGTAGTATACTGATTCAATTATTTCTGTCATGTTTCGAGCCACCCAGGCAGATGAATCCTACATAGGTTAGTCGACTGTTTATCTCTCGCATCAGCGGTGGATCTACAGTCCCTGCTCACTTTATTAGACTCACCTGAAGAATTGATGCTTTTTGAAATCCTACAAGGAATTCAACGCTGTTTTCAACCTATGGGGTAATGATTTCGTACTACAAGGTTGCCTTATGGATTGCCTATCCAAATGTAAAATTTTCTTGCAAGAGCAAAAAATCCCCCTTTTACCATGGCCCGGCAATTCACCAGACATGAATCCGATTGAAAATGTCTGGGAGTGCCTGAAAAGAGAACTGGCCAAAGAAAATATAACAACAAAGACCAAGTTGATAGAGAGAATAATCTATCACTGGCACCATAACGTTATATTAAAAGAAATTGCACAAACTTGCATAGATAGCATACCCAGAAGAGTTGCGGCTTTAAGAGCAGCTAAGGGCGAATTAAAAGAATATTAGTGTTTCAAGAATTATATTGATCTATTTGTGTTTGTATCCATTGTTTTTGTAAAATAAATATATGGAAAATTCATTGGTCATCATTAAGTGATATTTGCATAAGGCTGTTATACCCATTATTCACGGTAAAACTCGAAATATCATAATTATACAGGTGAGTCTAATAAAGCGAGCAGGGACTGTAGGCATGGGCTTTATGGCCTGCAGCTCAGGGCCCCGTTAAGTCAAAGGGCCCCCGTAGCGGCCGAAAAAATAAAAATAGAAACAATTTAAATTGGAAACTTAAGAAAAAGTAAAATATACGAAAATTGTTGGTACTTGCATTAACTTGGGTTAATTGGATAGGTCCCCAAACACTGTTAACCCAGGGCCCGTTTCGCGGTAATAAAATAAAAACAATTTAAATTGAAAACATAAGCAAAAATTAATTCGACGAAAATTTTTAGTACTCGAGTTCATTTCGATTAATTAGGTAAGCCCCCAAACAGTGTTAGCCCAGGGCCCCAAAATCAACGGTCTGCTGCTATTTCGCATTCAGATTCTTTCTCGATTGAGATGCAATTACACTCCGCGACAAAAAGATAGCACATTATACAGATAAATGGTTTTTTAGCTTTTTAAATAGTATATTACATTGTTTATGACCTGGATACTGGGTAATAAGAATAATAATACTACATGTAAAAATGAGTCGAAGAAAAGGAATAACATTTCTTTGTTTGAACGCTTCGTCTTTGAGAAGATCGAGTTTGAAAATGCAGTGAATACATGTGCTATTGCATAGGAATTAGGGGTGTGCGAGAACCCGAAATATCGGGTAAAATCGGGAACACGAAATTTTTTCGTGATCGGAGGGGTACCCGAAAATTTCGAGATTCTCGAATTTATCGGAATTCCCGGAAAAATAGGGATTCTCGAATTTATCGGAATTCCCGAAAATTTCGAGAACCCAGTAATAATTTATATTCGTTTTAATGAATACATTCATAGTTTCGGATTTTTTATTCTAGATGTTTTCGAAATTGAAAGAATGTTATCCATTACGAATTCTTTTCAAGAGTGTCTTATGTCATATTCTCGAAATTTTCGGGAACCCGATTCCTTCTTCCGACTCGACCTCTTCTCGACTCGTCCCGACCATCGGGTTCTCCCACACCCCTAATAGGAATCATCTGACGCGTCTGACCATGGTCAACCAATTCTACTTTGTGCATTTACTAAACACTAAACCATGTGAACCTGGCAGAACTTAATCTCGATTTTCTCGGAAACGAAGTGCCAAACGAAAAAATGTGATGTCTTTTGTTCGACTTATTTTTACATGTAGTATCACCCCCTGCTCGGTTGTACCACCCGTCCGGCCTCAGCCTGTATGTACAATATGTATATACAGGGTGTTGTTATTTACGCGCAACACAATGGCGTATGTAATTTTTTTGTGTTTATACTACACTCCTCAAAAGAATTAAGGGATCACTTGTGCGAACCCGAAAAATTGGTCCCAATTTACGTGATCATAACTCCATCAAAAATTGCCGTGTCGATATCGTTGAACAATGGTTTGAAAGCGTGAAACAGATAGTTTCAGATGCTCTGTTTCAAATTGTTGCTACAGTCCTCGACAAAATAATAAGACACCTAGCATGTTTTTAAATTTCTTATATTTAAAGGTAGAAAATGTACACTTCGATGTATCCTGTATATTACATACTATTTCCAAAGTAAACATGTAAAATCTTAGGATTGTATCGCGTACCATAGCAAAATTAAAGATATATGTAAAAACGGTCTGACATTAATTCGACAAAAGTATAAAACACTATCAGTAAAATGTTTGATTAAGCAAATAAAAATACAAAATTAATACTTTGTGATATCTCCCTTGAATTGAATTAAGTCTAGTAATCGCTTTCGGATAGTTTTATATAACTTTTTGATTCGTTTTTGTTCTGAATATGTCCAATTGTGATTTATACTTTCTTTTAGTTCATTTACGTTACTATATTGTCTCCCATTCGCGTAGAATCGTCTTGACAAATCTCCCCGCACATTTTCTATAATATTTAAATCGGGAGAACGAGCGGGCCATTCCAAAATATTAATATTTTTTGGAAGAACGGATTATTTCACAGATTTTGCAGTATTGATTGCTGTATTATCCTGTTGAAAAATATAGTCGCAACGCGTGATACGAGCTGCAGGCTCGTAAAAGTATAATAACTTTTAAGAATAATAAATTAAGAATAATAAAAGTATGGTGTGTCCTTTCAATGAAGCCAAAGTTCTAGCCAGAACTAAGGGATATTTTCTCAGAAAACACAGAGAATCATTGGAAATTAAGAAACACCCTAATAACATCAACAGGGATGCAGGTTACAACCTCAGTCCAATATGGCACACACTCTTCCCAGTTTTTTTTAATTGTTCGGCCGCCCAATTAAAAGTCTACTTTGATTGGTGCTCACTGAACCAGAACATGAGCAACCTCCACTATATAAGTGGAGAACAAATCAGGCACACACCAGTATCAGTGTGTCTTCCGACCCCCTGATGAAGCTAGCTGCAATGCTTGCGAAACGTTGGGAAATCTCTTCCTTTTGGGACACGGCTTACACCCGAAAACCTCAACAGAAATAACTTTAAAAAGCCCATATTTACTTCAATGTTGAATAACTCGAATAAAAAAAATCGCACAATATTCAGCAACCACACACTTTACACAGGCAAGAAAGCCCTTCCATATGATATTAACGCGATTTATCAAACAAATTTTTTCTCCCGTGTGATGTTCCAAAGTTGCACAAAATTTTTGTTAACCGTCAATGTTGTCTTCATCTCGCTATAACTTTGTAAAAAACCAACATATCATCAATTTAAAACACAGCATCCGAAACTAGAGGTTTCACGCTTTCAAATCATTGTTTAACGATATCGATACAGCAATTTTGGCCGGAGTTATGATCACGTAAAGTGGAATCAATTTTTCGGGTTCGCACAAGTGATCCCTTAATTCTTTTGAGGAGTTTGTTTTGTTAGATATGAAAGTGTTTCAATTTTTGAAATGGAATGCTGTATATTGTTTTATGTCACATGAAAGCGTGTGTCTAGACGAGTTCATCCGTATACTGCACAGTGACCTTCTGGAAGAAATGGAAGAAACATTTTGAATATTTCATAACAATGCGTTTACAAGTATTCCTTATTCATACGAATCAGATGATCATTTTAGAACTGCTCAGGTCTGGTACACATTTGTCGATATTTCTCTTGATTTCAGATGTCTTAACACATTACCGACCGGTGATTATTGCATAATATTGAAAAATCTATGGTACAATTTTCATTATGAACTAACAAGTTGTGAACTAAATAATGTCATCTAATAGTTCCATTTAAGATTATGATGTAAAAGAAAATTTCTATGCATTCTTTTGGTGCAGCACAATTATTGAAAATCCTATTAATAGGCTTTCGGTAGATAACTTCTTAATTTCGATGAATAGTAATTTTTAAATAATGTTTGTATGCATTATCTAGTAAACTAATTCCAACATCTAAACAAAACTAAATATGCGAATAATTTCTACACCACTATATTCTTAAACGGCTCAAGGATGACATTTAATGTGTATTTCATAAAAATTCTGTTTTTATGCTATGAAAATATTATCAACAATCTATCGATATTGTCACAAATTCATTTTATTATAAAATATATCTTGATAACTTATCAATAACACACCTCTACCGTGAAGATAACCGGCAAGGGGTTAATTGCAAGTGCAGTAGGATCTCGTTTATAACTGGGTTGATCGGGAGACAAACAGCCCGGATAAATTAAGGCCTAATGGATAATCGAGACCCGAGGAAATAATTAAAATGTACATTACATTCCAAAATACATTTTCCATTTTTGAAAATTTATTTCCCTTCATAACATAATCATATTTAAACAGTGTTACAACAGTGTAAAAGGGGAAGGTAAAGTGGGAAGACAAGTCTTAATCTGGTGCCTCTGACTAGAGGTCCTACAATGAAACTAGCGAAATGTTTAAAAATCAGAATATAGAATTAAACTTATTTTTGCTCGCTCAGTTTCTTCATTTGCTTTATTGTTTTAAATAAACTATCAATTTTCCTCTTTTGTAGTTTCCACATTTCCATTATGTTATAAAGTGCAGATATTTATAAAAAAATGTTGATACCGTATATATTACTATTTATACTCTTTTTTGTCCGCCACTGCAAGTGAAAATGATGGAAATTGTAAGAAATAAATTAGTAAGAAATAAACTCGAAAGATTTATCTTGGCATTAAAATAGTGTCGAACAGAAAAGTGTCGGTTAAAAATAGATAGACGAGGGAGTCGTTATATAAAAGAACATGTTAAGAGGGAATTACTTTCCGATGAATCAACGTTATTTGCTCGATATAGGAGATCACCGCTGTAGAAATTGACGATCACGTAATTCAGTATAGGCAAGGTCTTGCTGGCGACCTTACCGAAGCCCCATCCCAGCGTTGGTCTATTCAAATCAGATAGGACCTTCTTTCATCCACTCACGCTAGACAAGCTGATTAAGTCTTCCCTGGTGCTATTTTCGTACACACTTGATTAAAAAACAGGAAATTCACGTCCGTGATTCTTGGAGTTCTTGCCGGCGCCGCGCCGCGCCGCACCGTGATAAACGAGTATTCATTTGCATCGAACAAAGATAATAACCTAATCATGACTACGGATTTTCATTACTTAATTTCAACTTCATGGTGACGCTGTCTTCCGGGGCAATATTTGGTAAAAAAATATTTCAGACGATATTTGATATTTTATATTATTTATTTGATATCTGATATTTTATTTAACTTAAAAAAATAGTATTTTCAATAGACTATATAATTTCAAAAATAAAATAGGAATAATGAAATATAGAAATACTAAAGAATAGAAATAATGAAAAATAAAAATAAACTAAGTAATAGGAATAATATATATCATAATAGAAATTAATAGAAATAACATTTTTATTTTGACAATCTAAAATGGAAAATAAAAGATTTTTATTTCATGAATATGAATAATAAAATAAAATATTTCCATTCGAATAGTCTGAAACACAAACTAAAATATTTTATTTTAGTAATCTTGCATATGGCCAATAAAGCAATAATTTTGCCATTGAGAAACATACGCGAATCATTATTTTCAGAAGAAATATTTAAAATAAAGAAAATAAATTAAGGTACATCAAATAGTTCAAGATAAGATCCACATTTTTCAATATTTTTCGAATATATACAGGGTGTGTCCGTTAAGTTATGTCACCATTTTTTAGTCATTTCCGGTAGTGTAGTTAAAAAATGTTTTAAACGAAAGTTTCTGAGTACTTGGTGAGCTACATGTTCGCATATTCTTAATTCTGAAAAAATGCTTTTTACGTAAAAAAGTAATGGTCGCCTTGACTTCTTTAAATGGCACCACATGCTTTGGACATCATGGGATTGTTTCTGACGTCGAGACGAATTTAACAGTGTATTACACTATGACCTTAAAATGACCTCAAACTCGGAAATTTTGTCCAAACGTAATTTTAATAAAAAATTATCTCTTACAATATAAATCAAGTTACATCAGATGTTCGAACTGCGATCCATCCTCTATGATACAGCGCTTTGCTCTTTCTACATATTATACTTTTCGTTGTCGCCATAATTAGGGCGTCTCGGTTTATGTTATTACATGGAGTTGTTATGCGATTTCGAAGTTCTTGAACATTATTGATTGCTGCATCGTATACAACAGATTGCAGATATTCCCAAAGATAAAAATCCAACGGAGACAGATCCGAAGAATGCAGTGGCCAACGAAGTGGACCATACGTTCCTATCCAACGATTCCTAAACTAAACTAGAGGGCTATTGTTGCTCGCTCGCTTCGCTCGCTCGCGAGTAGGGTTGTTTTTGCTCGCTCGCTTCGCGAGCTCGCGGGTAGGACTGCTCTTGCGAGAGGGTTAGTGATACGCATGGCTAGTAGGGCCTACTGATATTAATGTTTTTTATTTGGTGTTTGACTCTCCAAGAGTCACACAACTCCAAGAGTCAAAGAACTTCCCGATTCGTTACTCCTTCGCCAACATCGCTAACATCGTTTTTTTTTTGTACTTTCATCGATATTCTCCCAAAATGTATTCTTGGGAGTAGAGATGATAAATTCACTGTTGCATTGGAATAACTTTCGATTATTCCAAGCGGTAACATTAGCATCAGTTAAAAAAAAAAAATTAAGAAAAAAATTTTTTATGTAATTGCGTTTGGTTCTTTGGTGGAAAATTTTTGCCCTCCCTTATAAATTGCATTGTAGAATCAACTCTTTTCGAAAAAAAACTAAAAATCTAAAAAACTACTTGACCAATATGGACCAAAATCTAATCAGCTCTAAGTTACGACGGGGCACATCGATTGCATCATTCATCATCCTGATCGCGTTGTTACTTTTTCTGAAAACGTTAACGAAAAATTTGATTACATAGAAACGGCCATACGCACACACACACACACACACACACACACACACACACACACACACACACATACGAACATTTTGCTGAAAATAGTCTAAAATGACTGCAATGACCATGAAACGTGAAGATCTGCTAAAAAATCGATTTTCGATTTTCGGGGTAATTACAATAACTTCCCTATAAAATCGGGAAGTTAAAAAAAAATAATACAAAGAGCGGAGTTCTGTATCATAGAAGGTGGATCGCAGTTCGAACATCTGATGTAACTTGATTTATATCGTAAGAAATAATTTTTCATTAAAATTACGTTCGTACAAAATTTTCAAGTTTGAGGTAATTTCAAGGTCATAGTATAGTACACTGTTAAATTCGTCTCGACGTCAGAAACAATCCTATGATGTCCAAAACATATGGTGCCATTTTAAAAAATCAAGGTGACCTTTACTTTTTTACGTAAAAAGCATTTTTTCCGATTTAAGAATATGCGAACATGTATCTCACCAAGTACTGAGAAACTTTTGTCTAAAACATTTTTTAATTGCACTACTGGAAATGCCTAAAAAATGGTGACATAACTTAACGGACACACCCTGTATGTAAAATACTATTTTCAAGTACTATTTCACAAACTTATTCCATTAAATAAAATATTTCTTCTTTCAAAGATCATATTTTCAAATAAACAGGATTATCTACTATTTATTATTTACAATACCATTTTACCCAGCTCTGGGAACTATATCGTCAGAGTAGTATACCGATTGAACAATGGAAGAACAAAAACTGAAATATGGTTTCTTTGAAGCTTCTTCTCTTCTCGATGAGTGGGTGTTGGTTTACTTTTCAATTATTTAATTCGAATTCCGAATTATTTTTCAATTTTGTTGCCAACAACTTCCTACAATTTCAAGTGTTTCATTTGAAATTTACTTCAAAAGACAGTTCCTTGATAGTACTTATTTTAATCAATTTTGTTTACTAATTATATTAAATACAGCTCTCTCAAACTATGTTGTTACAGTGAGACCTCGACTATGCTGTAGTATTGGAATAGGAATGTTTCGTTTAGCGCTCGTATTTAATGGAACGTAACCCCCGCGTTAAGCGGGGTGTTACTGTATTTATATTTGTGGAACTTATATTTGGTTTTAACTAAAAAATAATGCAAGAACCAAATACATATAAAAACACGTTTTATTTACATTTTCCTTTCTCTGATGTCAAGTCACACTCGACAAAGGAGTGCAAAGGCTTAACAACAGTTTTCGTTGTTTTAAACAATTTTGCGATACTTTTCTTTACAAACTTCCGGAGGTGTAGATTCACTCCTAAGATGGATGAGCATTTCTTTTTACGTCGACATACAGAGAGAGTCAAAAATGAGTATACACCCCATACATATGTATCAGATTCTACATTATACATATTTACACAATATTTCGCAAAAACCAAAGTTGTGATATTGTAGTACATGGTATTTCTAGTGTCACAATCGCACACATCCAGAGTTGTGTTAATTCAATGACATTGTAGTTCAATTACGCAATTGAATTACATTGTATTTCAATTATATAGTAATTCAATTACGTCGTAACTGAATTACACAATTCAAACCTTTCAATTAATTCAATTACTAAGTATTTTAATCAGACGTGTAATTGAAATACAATATAACTGAAATACAATATAATTAAAATATAACTCTCCAAATTATAGCCTAGAACTTTGAAGAAGTGCGATACATTTTTATGCTTTTCTTTCATATACTTGTTTGCTGTCTATGCGGTACGAAATCTGTGTCAAAATCAAAGAACTTCCGGTAGAAATGAGATAGAGCGATGAAATTTTTTTAAAATGAAAGCTGAAACTTTGCAGAATATGGGATAAGTATGGAGATTGTGGTACGAACGTTTTTTAACCTTGAAAGAATTCGTTAAACTTGCACAATTTCAAGAAAATTGTGGTTTTTCCAGTACCACGCGCGGAAAAAATTTGTTCTTAACATGGGACACATCATTTCCCGTAGATTTTTTCACGCTGATTTCAAATCTGGTTTCAAAATTTGTCTACGACCTCAGGATTTTGCAAGAAATCGATTTTTGTGAACACAACTTATGAAATCATTTTTTAGTTGAAGTGATTTGATAATCCACTAGTTCGAAGGAATATTGTATTCTCTTATTTTTTGGACCCTTATTTTTTGAGATAAATTGAAAAATATCCTCAAAAATTGGTGCAAAAGTGGTGTCTCTCCGTCTTTAATGATTGTTTAAATATGTTTAAACATTCATAATGTATTAATATTTGATATCGCCGTATTCGGGAAAGTCTACAGAATCTTTCGCTATAAAGAACAATTCAATATCTTTTATAATAACATCACAATATTTGTTTAAAGTTGAAAAATATGTTTTTTTTCAAAGCCATGTTCCTCAAAAACTGCGTATAGGAAAAAAATTAAAAACAGATTCGGAATCAGCGCAAAAAACTCTATAAGAAGGATCAAACAGTAATTAGGGAACATAAAAAAAGTTGAAATTTGTTGGACAGTGTAATTGTTAAATAAATGCCGTGTTCTCGAGACGTATACTCACTTTTGACTCTCACTGTAGATCAATTCCGTAGATCCACCGATCTCGAAGAAATGCTTAAATAGGTGTTATCGTTCCATTTTCGTGCCATCCCCTGCCTGTACGTCCACATCGAGGATCGGGCTATTGTCTACCCTCAGACAGCTTCTATTTATAATTTCATCTTCAGCGATCGAGAACGTAGTTCAGGGTCTCGGCTCCAGAGGAATCTCCTGACAGTCAGTAGAGCAGGCTGGATACGTCGGACCGGTTGACGGTAACGCAACAGGGTATTCAGTCATTAAATTCGGTACGGTACCGTTTCGTTCGTTGACGACGACGTATGCGCGTCCGATATGTCCCTTGATTCTAGAACTGCAACCATTATGCTGTTCAAATTGGTACATCTCT
The DNA here is from genome assembly GCA_933228785.1 of Lasioglossum pauxillum. Lineage (NCBI taxonomy): Eukaryota > Metazoa > Arthropoda > Insecta > Hymenoptera > Halictidae > Lasioglossum > Lasioglossum pauxillum. The sequence continues at coordinate 32,850,339 of OW121703.1, forward strand.
GATTAGAAACTTGTACAGCAGTTCATTGTTACGCGGCACTGCGTCGACGTATGCAATCACAGAATTCCCAGTTCGTGCGACAATTTACAAGAAACTTCGTGTTCGAATCTGATCAACCCTTTTGCTATAGGGAAATAGAGCGGACTCCAAAATATCTTTTTTAAGGGTGCCGACGCGGCCGTGCAATTACAAGGTTTACGAGAATACAAAATGACGCTTCAAAATTGCAAGCAGGAGTTCAGAAGCGGTCAATTGTGATTCCCAAAAGTCAAATCTAGATGCGTTTGGTACCCAAAATGCATATTTTTACGTTATAGAGGAATAATTTGTAATATTAGGCAGACACCGCCTGTCACGAGGCATCCGTAGCAAGCATGATATCACAAGATGGCCGCCACTGACAGATTTTCGTAAATATTAAGAGATTTATTGTTCGAATCGAAAAAATCGTTCTACATCGACATAGCCCAGAGTTGGACAGTAATTAATTACATGAGTAATTACATGAGTAATTAATTACATCTTCAATTACATGTGCAAAAGTGGACTATAATTACAATAAGAAAACGGTGAAATGGTCACCAACATAAAAATTAGTGGTTTAAAAGAACAATTACACTGAAGTAATTGTTAGACTCAATTACAATTACTTCTTTCACAATTACTTTAATTGTAATTGTGGTCAGCAATTACAATTACTGGTTGAGCCAAAGTAATTGCAATTACCAATTACAATTACATGTAACTGTAATTTTATTTCTGCAATTCCCAAGTAATTGTAATTGGCAGTTGCAATTACAAGCAATTGTAACTGGTAATTGCAATTATTTTCCAACAGACGATGCTCGCACGTGAATACTCACACACCGCTAGACCATGTATACGTACGCGAGGATTGCAAGGTTCCGGGATTCCACTTCTGATTTCTCGATAATGCAAAGACGGCGTTTTTTGGTACTCAAAATCGCTAGATGAAAGATCAGTCTAGGGTGCTGTTTGCCTCAAAAGTCCTTCTTTTACGTTTCCGAGCAATGGTTTTGTAATATTCGGCTGCATGTTGTCCGTCGGAGAGGCTAGTATGCCGGCGTGACTGCAGCGCGATCTGACGGGCAACATGCGATGGGCAACATGCAGCCGAATATTGCAATACTATTGCTCGGAAACATAAAACAAGGACTTTCGAGGCAAACAGTGCCCTAGATTGATCTTTCATCTAGCGATTTTGACTACTAAAAAACCCCGTCTTTGCATTATCGAGAAATCGGAAGTGAAATCCCGGACCCTCGCGGGGTGTGAGAGTACCCTAGCGGTGTGTGTGTTCATGCGCTAGCGTTGTCTGTTGGAAAGTAATTGCAACTACCAGTTACAATTACTTATAATTGCAACTACCAATTACAATTAATTGTAATTGCATTAGAATTACTTGGGAATTGCAGAAATAAAATTACAATTACATGTAATTGTAATTGGTATTGCAATTACTTTGACTCAACCAGTAATTGTAATTGCGGACCACAATTACAATTACAGTGATTCGTCAAGTAATTGCAATTACCAATTACAATTACATGTAATTGTAATTGTATTTCTGCAATTTCAAATTACAGTAATTGGTAAGTAATTGTAATTGTAATGGAAATTACATTTTGCCCAACTCTGACATAGCCAGGCGGTGTACAAAGGCGGTGGTGCGTATTTTTAGTTGATTAATTAATTATTTAAACACGAAAAATGTTTCGAAATTTTGCACTAGTAGCACCACTGTCTCTTTCCTAAACTGCACGTTACAAATATTATAATAGAATACGGCTGATAATGCAGGTCGATAGTATATTGTCCATCGATAATACAATGTCCTTCGTCCATGCAAACACTAAATTTATTGAACAAAAACACTGGTACGCGAAGCTGCTATCTTCTGACGTCTTGCTTGCTTCGGTTGCCTCGTGACAGGCCAATACCAGTGGTGTTGGACAGGCAATACCTGCCGAATACTATAAATTACTCTAATAACGGTATGACGGTATAACGTACGACCTGCATTATCAGCCGTATTCTATTGAAACATTTGTAACGTGCAGTTTAGGAAAGAGACAGTGGTGTTACTAGTGCAAAATTTCGAAACCTCGGGGTGCCGTATTATTATTTGTGACAGGTGGTGTCTGCCGAATATTACAAATTATTCCTCTTTATAGAGGAATAAAAAAATAAAATGTGCATTTTGGGCACCGGACGCATCTAGATTTGACTTTTAGGAATCACAATTGACCGCTTCTGAACTCCTCATTGCAATGTTGAAGTGTCATTTTGTATTCTCGTAAACCTTGTAATTGCATATACGTATATGCGGATTTAGCGATGTGTGCGTGTGACCGCACGCTCCTGCACGGCCGCGCCGGCACCCCTAATTTTGGCGAAGAAACAAATTTTTTATAATCCAAAGATACAGTAAATGAATGTAAATCATTGAAAACTTTATTATCCATCTTGATATTCTTTGTGCTACGAATTTCACAGTTTTACAGGATTACGGGTGTTGCGGACAGAATGGAGTTTTTGTTATGGTAGTTTCAGCGTTCGTGGGCGTATTTGGTATCCCCTCGTAAAATGTTTCGTAGTGTTCCCTCGCGGGCCCTCATTAGTTGTTTAAGTTTACTATGTTGTTGCGGACTGAATTGCGTCTATTGTATTCTTCATAGTTTAAGTTATCGTTTGTATTGGCGTTAGGTATAAGTAATGCGTTATTACTTGTGAATGACGAATGTGTACAGGGGAGCGCGAGGAGAGCGAGGGTCTGTTATGTTTGAGAGTCTCTGGAATTAAATTCACAGAGGGGATTCCTGCTGGCATCGCGAAACATGTGTTGACAACCGGTTGATTGGAAGTCACGTGTATAGGCCGCGTGGTAAGGTCGCTGAGAACAGCGATCTAGGCCCGTTTTGGCCCAAGGAGGAGGGCGTGAACACCCTTCTGCGAATTGGGACCACGTGCACGGTAAGACTTGAGGGTCGAACCGGGGCCGGTAGGCCTACGAAGCCAGCGGGGAGCGGTCCGCGCCAAATAAACATAATTTTTTTCTAAAGAGGGGTGGTCGAGGAAGAGGGCCGGTGGTAGCCGTCTTCGCGATTGAGGTTTTCCGAGCCAGTGTTCTCTGAGCATCAGAACAGATCACAAGCACTCTCCTCGCGAACCCTTAAAGAAACGTCTGAATGGTGAACTGCTTCAAAAATAAACTCAAACTTGTGTCAACATAAAATTCGAATTTATTTCTATCCTGAATTAATTTAACAACGGGTGTTAACATTAGGGATGGGATCAAGTTCAATATGTACTCACGAATTCGAGTCAAGTTCAATAACCAAGTTTCATTTCATGGGTTTCGATTACTACTTAAAAGCAATAAAAGTTTCAATGATTATACTTGAAAAATATTCATTGTATACAAGTAGTTATCGAAGCTCGGAATGAGTACTTACAAGTTTCAAAAAGATACTTATAAGTACTTCGATGTTGAAAGTAATCGAAACTTTCACAAGTAGTACTCGAACCTTGAAAATCAAAACTGCATAGTAGATTTTAAGCACTTTCTTGATTAAATTCGTAACTATTTAAGAATAATGTTTAATTTACAATACTTGGTTTTATCCTATTTCTTTTTTTATCTATGATATTTCCTGCTTTTAAAAAAACTCTTTCTGAAGGTACAGAAGTGGCTATTATACAAAAATAATCACGTGCAATTATTGATAAAATGGGGTACATGATTGAATTTTCACGCCAAAATAATAACGGGTCTTCTTTGCGTTGTAAATATTGTGATTTTAGATAATTTCCCACTTCTAACACAGCAGACGATGAGATAGGTATCGTATTATTTGTAATTGCAATTTCATTGTCAAAGGATGACCAAATTGATAATTCACTATTGTGCCGATTTTCGGACATCTGCGTCTGTGAACTACCACATGTTGTAGATGAATTATCATTATTAATATAATTAGTGGCTATATCAGTCAAGGCATCCCGTGCTCGAGGGATAGATTCATCTTTAGAAAAAGCTAATGTTTTCTCGACATCACCTAGATAATGTTCGATATAATATAGGGTGTCCCAAAATTCCTTCAACAGCCGGAAATAGGATGTTCCTGAGATCATTTAAAGCAACATTTTCCTTTGCAAAAATGTTATCTGTGGCTTTGTTTAGGAGTTATTAACGAAAAACACGGGCCAATCAGAGCGCGAACTAGACGCGATTTGGAACGGTCGGCCCGGCGCGCCAACTGTCTATTGGCCGACTGTGCTAACTCGCGTCTAATTGGGTAATTCCTAATTGGGAAAAATTTCTGAACTTTCGAAACTGTTCGACCAAGATTCGAGTATACTTGCAAGTATTATTTACGTTTACCAGAGTACTTGTAAAGTGTTCGAAACTGTCTGGCAAAGGTTCGAGTATACTTGGGAGTACTATTTTTTCTTCGAAGTACTTATAGAGAGTTCGAATTCCATCAATCAAGGTTCGAACCTGTTTGCGAGGTACTTGATCCCATCCCTAGTTAACATTTCTTGCGAAGCTTGCATTCTCTTTAGAAAATGAAGTTTAGGTTTGACCTTCATCTTCGGAGTTCATGGTTATTCGAAGGTCGTGTCACAGTATATATTTGAATGTATTTTTTTATGAGCTATCCGATGCAACACGAAAGTATGTGCAGTAATTACAAAAATTACATCCATGACCTTGAAAATTATGAGAAAAAACAAACCTGCCTTCACAGAGAACATTTATATACAGAGACTCCCGCTAATATTCGAACACTCTTAAAAAGACGTTCTCGAAGGGGTAATTTGAGTTTGGGGAATAAGAAAAAGTCACAGGCGGCCATATCTGGCGAATACGGTGCTTGGTTGATGACAGTTGTTGAATGTTTGGCCAAAAATTCGGTTATAACGGTCGACTTTGCGACAGATGCTTCTGGATGCGACGGGTGCTCCCCCGCATTACACGTTACCAGTTCGGCAGGGGTTAAACAATCGATTCCCAGTAACATGAATCGATAGAAAAGGTGTCGACTTCTTTTTGTGGCGATACTTAAAGTCTGTTGTTTATAAAACACAACCAGAAATCTTCAACGATTTGCTTTACAGAATTATACAGGGATGTAGAGCTATTCTAACAGATACCTTCAAAAATGTTCGTTCAGAATTTGAGAATCGTCAGTATTATTGTTTAGAAAACAACGCAGAACATTTTGAAAATTTGTCATAGTTATAAAGAAATTACAAACTTTCGCCACAGTATAAGTATGACTCGCTCCACTACTCTTTAAATATTTCCGAAACTAGTGCGCCGATAAAACAAGTATCCTACGAAAATTGCTGGTCTTTTTACGTACAATAAGATGCCAAAATAAAAAATATAGGTTTCGATTTGAGAAGACAAAGTTGACCTTCAAATGACCTTGAAAACGCCACCCAAATAAAAAACTGATGCTGTCCCCTCTTTCCCCCTCGAAATCCTTGGACACGTGTTTTACACTTTTTTAATATTTTTCATACTTTTCGAGATATTCGGCTGGAAATTTTTCAAATGAACACCCGTATATGTATATTATACATACATATACTATATAGACTATCGTGTGCAGGACACAAATCCGAAAGCCGTTTATGGCTTATGGCTATCAGCCTCAGTTTTGGAGGAATTTAATCTTGAAATAAAGAAAACAATTCAACTTTCACATTTTTCTGCTTCAATCGAAAAAACTAAACGAATTACCGAAATGACAAATATGACGATATTTCTTTTAGCACGTTATAAACATTCAAACATGCGTAAAAAGTGGTTAATGTTGAAGAGACACCCGGAGATTATGGAGAGAGTTATTTGCGGATGTTATTATGTAAATGATCGTCACATTGAACCTCTCATATCTGTAGAATAAATAAGTTTTTCACATAAGTAGGTGAACATTTTCTTGAAAAGGAAATGTTCTAATTTTCCACTTAAAGAAATAAAGGAAGGAAATGTTCTAATGTTCCACTTAAAGAAATAAAGGAAATGTTCTAATGTTCCACTTAAAGAAATAAAGAAAGAAAATGTTCTAATGTTCCACTTAATAAAGAAAGAAAATGTTCTAATGTTTCACTTAAAAAAATTAAGAAAGAACATGTTCTAATGTTCCACTCAACGAGAAGTTAATGACCTTCATAAGTCCTCTACGTGTCTACCTATAAAAAAAAAACGATTAACGTCAGAATGTCCCTCTTGATACCATTTTCTACTACGAACGTTAATAGCAATTTAAATCGAAGTGGTAATATGTAATTACCCACCCGGTATATCATTATTTTATATTACATATTATGAATAACAGAAATATTCAAGGTGGTGAAATTCATTCTTCCATCCCGTATATTGTAATACAAACTGTGATAAATAAAACGAAGATGAAATAAATAATATGTTGGAAATGAGCATAAATTTATATACCTTCGTATATTTTTTTTCATATTTTTGACATTTCATTTGCATACTTTTCATATATTTTTATAGGTTTTGACTGCATAGAAATTTGCAGTCAAATGACTGGTCTTTTTTTCACGCGATTACACATCTGCGATAAAATCGCGTGACAATTGCAAAGCAGAGGAATCGCGTGTAGATTAACGTTAGATTATAATCGTTGGATGAAATCGCCTGGAAATTATTAGTGTCAAACGGATCTCCGAGAGCTACGATTATCTCTAATTACACTGTCCGACACCAAATTTGTTTTCAATATACTGTTAGGTCCTTCTTATAGAGTTTTTTGCGCTGATTCCTAATCTGTCCTTAATTTTTCTCCTATACGCACAGTCTTTGAGAAACATGGCTTTGAAAAATAACATATTTTTCAAATTTAAACAAATATTGCGATGTTATTATAAAAGATATTGAATTGTTCTTTACAGCAAAAGATTCAGTAGACTTTCCCAAATACATTGATATCCAATATTAATACATTATGATTGTTTAGACATGTTTAAACAATTATTAAAGACGGAGAGACATCACTGTTGCACCAATTTTTGACGATATTTTTGAATTTATCTCAAAAAATAAGGGCTTAACAGAAAATCGAACTATACCACACGATTTAAACAATCATAATGTTTAAAAATGTTTAAACAATCATAATGTATTAATATTGGATATCAGTGTATTCGGGAAAGTCTACAGAATCTTTTACTGTAAAGAACAATTCAATATCTTTTATAATAACATCACAATATTTGTTCAAAGTTGGAAAATATGTTTTCTTTTTAAAACCATGTATTTCAAAAACTGTGCGTATAGGAGAAAAATTAAGGACAGTTTCAGAATCAGCGCAAAGAACTCTATAAGAACGACCCAACAGTATATTGAAATCATAAAAAAAGTTGAAAATATGTCGGACAGTGTTATATGAGAATGAAGGGAAAGATACGCACAGCATTTTTCTGTAAAAATCATAACAAAAGTTTTATCAAAATAATTTGTAACTTTCATTCTGTGTACAGCAACTAATCAATTTAAATTTAAATTAATTAATTAATTGATTAAATTAACTAATTATTGTAGATATTCTTAATTATTTATGCCCTTTTATCTCTAACTAATTATCTAAATAAAATTACTTGCCTGGTCTTTAGCCTGGATTTCATCCTGGATTAATTCCATTAGAGAATATTTTATTGAAATTAAATTTTAGGGGGTAAAAATGATTTCGTCGAAAATTTTAATATTCGGGGAGGAGTAATATTAAAATTTCATTCAGATTTTATATTAGTGAATTTAAATAAAAGGTTATGTGACAATTAAAGTTAGTGAGGAATATTTCATTGAAATTAATGACGATTTCATGGTTTCCAGAATTTTAGGATTCCAAAGACATTTTGACACTTTTTCTACCATGTTAACTACCACTTTTTCTACCATCTTTTATTTGCAAATAAGAAATAATAAATAGATCACTTTTGGAATGATTTAAATTACTTTTATTTAAATAAAATTGTGTAGTTATGATTTGGAATTAAAATCACACGTTTATTTATTATCTAAAATAAAATTTGCCCAACACTACCCATCGCTAGCTATAAGACGATGGACTGAACGGGACCCAGGGCTGCAGCCCACAAAGTCCATGCCTAAATCCGCCGCTGATTGAACCAAAGAGTTGATGAGGATGAAATACAATCCCTAACCAACAAAACTAACTCACAAAAAGTGACTTCCAAGCTGATAGCACTGTTTGTACTGTTGAGTGGTCATCTAACGTTAAAACTTCGACATAAAAGGGCGCGTTATGACAACTTTGACATTGGTGGCGCCAGTCGCGTCGAGCACCATACACGCTATCAGAACAGCTCATCAACCAACGTCTCCGCAACATGCGAACCATATTGCAAGCTGTAAGAGTGCTTTAAGCCTTCGAAAGACACCGACCGCTTATTGATCTCTTCCAACATGAGAGGAGAGAAGAGAGACCAGGAGTCCAAAACGACGCTCGCAGTAGCCGTGGATTCTGTATATGCTACTGACCCTGCCGAAGGTCGTTGTCGCATGCGACCTTATCACTAAAAAGGGTGTCAAGGTCATCAGGAAGAAGCAGGAAGACACGCTTCTTGTCAAACTATTTCGAATCCTTCAACCCTTTTACTGCAACGGTAGAGATATCTCGGTTCCACGATATCGAAGAAACGATGGTATGAACGAGATATCTCGTCACCACGATTTTGTCGTACAATGCTATGGACGTGTTACGGATGACGAACAGGTGTTCAATATCATCTCTGGCAGGAACCGTCCTAGCTAAAAGAACAGAGCCACCCTAGATAAATCTACATATCTGTTTAGTTTCGTTTAGGGCCCAAACATACGCACGACCAACGGTCGTTGACAAAATATGAATGTTCACTTGAAGGGTACTGACGAGAACCACCCGTCATTGCAGGGGTATATAAACCCTTGCATTTCTACTCTCGTGGGCTAGTACTGTCGTAATCACGAATCGTGTCGCGCCGCACAGTGGTCTGAGAGCGGCAAAAACCCCATATTTTCAAGTTTCTTAAAAAACCAAATTTTTTATATTTTTGACTAGTAGGAGAGTAAATTCAAACATTTCTAGTATGAATCAGTTCAAAATCCAAATTCACATCGTTGTAGAACGTCTTAAAGTTGGTCATGCTAAACATACCTAGTTTTCAGCATAAATTCAAGCGCATGTTTGAAGAAACCGTATGCGCCTGTAAAAATAGTAATGTAAATAATGTTTCCTTTTCTGGCTTCTTTCAAGTACGAAGACCCGGAATAAATCGCGAAAAATGTTTATTTTTAATTTTTTCGAGTAGTTTTGCAGATACTGCTATTAAATGGGGAAAAGAGCAACGTTAATAAAGTTTGAAAGACGATATCTCTCTTGCGCCAAACTGCGCCAACGTGCCAATGGAAAAATAACGTTTGTAGATATCTAAGTAAACAATAAATGCAAAGTTCAGCTGCGGTAATAACCTGCGGCTTTGGGTTTTATCTCATGAAATGTCGGTGAGAACGCGTCAAATACCGCTCCGCTTTCTGGAACACTTGACGGTCCGTCACACAGTGACGGTAGCTCGCTTTTTGTGGCCAAAACTATTGTAGCGTTATTTCAAGGTTTAATGTTATATTATTTATAGGTCGTTGGATTCGTCTTGATACCAGTTAAAATATTATGAAGTAAAAAATATATGTTAATATTTAAAAAATTGAGATGACCTTCATTTTTTATACAAAAATAGATTTTTCTTTCATTTTTTGTATTGAAGTTTGTAGAAAAGTGAACACAAATCAACTTTCGTTTGAAAAATTTTTTGTCAGATCATCGGAAATATTTGAAAAATCGTGTTAACAATTCTCACAATGCATACTATTGAAAACAAGTGTAAAATGTATTATTTATTATTATTTTATTAATTATTTTTTAATTTATTTATTATTTTTCGTGACCAAAATGTAAATAAACCTTACCTGTATACTGTACATAATAAATTTCCATGAAATTATTTCATTTTATTTTAATTGACATGAAATTATTGTTTTTTAAATTAAGTAGTTATTTTATATGGAGAGGAATCATTTTTTATTATCTTTAATTTAAATTGAATTATATTTCATTTTAAATTTATTTTATATTCAATTTAAGTGTAAAATTTATTATTTGTTATTAATTTATTACTTATTTTTTAATGTATTTATTATTTTTGGTGACCAAGAACGGTGACAAACATTTTTTGTCGAGATTTACCCTGAAATAGAGCTTTTCTAGGGTTTTTGCCGTTTTTTGCCGCTCTCAGACCACTGTGCGCCGTGCTGCATCTCGGAAGTCAACTACCAGTGAGATCGGGCTAAAGCCCCCGTTCGAATCAAATATCAAAGTTTAACCGTATAGATTCCGCGAGTTCGGTGTAAAATCTATTAGGCAGTGATAAGGTTGCACCGAAACCCCCGCATTGCCAGTGCGTCAATACCGTGCATCTTAGTTTAGGTAATATCTTCTTTCAATTCTTTCTATTCTAAATTCAATCCATTCGCGACAATTACACAACTGTAATACAAATTCTTATAGTCAGAATATATTTGTGTTCTTTGATAATTAACGCAAATTCATTAAACCCATAATTATCATCCAATATCCTAATATAGTAATTGAACGTTCCCACACAATACAATCTTACCGTTCGGATTGTATCAATTAAATTATACTATCTACGAGGCTTACTAATTATCCTAAAGACTCCCTGATTACGCATCAGTTTCGTTCGCGACATTCCAATCGTTCAAACAGAGATTTATCCAACGTAGTGGCTCCCCAATTTCGCATTGGGTTCGTCCGCGTCGTGTTACAACCTCCTAGCAGCTCCCCGGTTTCGCATTGGGTTCGTCTGCGCGTCGTTCCTAGTGACTCCCCAATTTCGCATTAGGTTCGTTCACGAAGTTTCACTTTCCTGGCAGCTCCCTGATTACGCATCAGGTCCGTCTACGTTTGACTCCATTCCCAGAAGCTCCCTGACTTCGCGTCAGGTTCGTCCTCGCTGTCTATAATCCTAGCGGCTCCCGAATTTCGCATTAGGTTCGTCCGCGTACCTTAACTAACAAATTGATACCATATTCCTAGGGTAACAACCCTTCGCCGGCCACTCGTGCTGCTCGCGGCCCTGACTCGTAACGAACTTGTAAACGTTTTGTACGTTATTGTACGTTCAGGGTAATCTCAAAGTTGTACGTGTACCTCGCACGTGACTGTTTGGCATTGGTTGATTTAAACGAGGAAAACACCTTTATTCATACGCGATATCTATGTAGAATAGTTCATAGTAACTTCTACTACATTAATAAATACAAGATAGAGAAATTTCGTTCATGTTTTAATAAAAATAACCAGTTAATGCACTTGTCCCGTTTACGCACTTACGTCACTCTACCGTATGCGTTTTGTAGAAGTATGTTAGTTATACACATGCTGAAAATTTCATCGAAATCGGTTGACGCCAAAAGAAACTGACCAAAATTCACACAAAACTACAATTTTCACCTGTAGCGCTTGGGTATGTTAATCGATTTTGATGAAATTGTCAGAATGTGCATGACATAGATCTATAAAACACATATTTTAAATTTTCATTAAGGGCCCAAATAAGAAAGTTTTGAAAAATGATTTTTTTATTGTTGCATGTAACCTTGTAAATTGTAATCTTTGCAAAATATTTTCTGCAGATAATTTAGTAAACCAATGCTTCGAATTGCTTACAAAACGTCAGGTCGTTTGGTACAATTATAAAAAAGTTATACAGTTTTAAAGTACGTTCAAATACTTTCATGGTTCGCTGTATGTATGAGAAAATAACTGCGTGCAAAAGAATGATCGTATATTCAAGAGGCGAAAATTATAAATATATGGTATATATTTACAGTAGCGGACAAAAGTTTAAGACCGCTCTAAAGAAGACGATAACTTTTTTAATATTGTACTATACGATTTGAACTTTTTTAGAAAGCTAGAACAATTAGTTTACTAAAGGGTGTGAAAAGAAATTTTGTCAAAAATTGCAATTGATGGGATTTGTTAAAAAAATACTAAAAGTTGAATTTTTAACTTTTTTATGTGGGCCTATATTGAAAATTTAAAAAATACGTTTTGTAGATCTGTGTCAATTAAACATATCCTGAAAATTTCATTAAAAGCGGTCGACGTTGCAATGAGCTACAAACGTTTAAAGATGGTAAAAATTGCAGATTTTCAAGATTTCGGCAATAAATCGTGAAAATGTGCAATTTTTACCATCTTTAAACGTTTGTAGCTCATTGCAACGTCGCGCGTCGACCGCTTTTAATGAAATTTTCAGGATATGTTTAATTGACACAGATCTACAAAACGTATTTTTTAAATTTTCAATATAGGCCCACATAAAAAAGTTAAAAATTCAACTTTTAGTATTTTTTCAACAAATCCGATCAATTGCACTTTTTGACAAAATTTCTTTTTACACCCTTTAGTAAACTAATTGCTCTAGTTTCCCAAAAAAGTTCAAATCATATAGTACAATATTAAAAAAGTTATCGTCTTCTTTAGAGCGGTCTTAAACTTTTGTCCGCTACTATATATTGCTTGTAATGTTTTCAATGTAAGCTACAATAATTTATTTGTAACGTATTTGTTCGTAATATATCTGTCATAAACATTTTTGTGATATATTTATTTTCTACTGTCATAATTTTATTCTAACTTTTCTTTTTCGACGTCTCAAACTTGTAAAATTAACACATCAAATATATTAATAAACACTTCAAATACCAATATTAATAAATATTACATTACAAATTAACACGGATAGACTTGTAATTATTAGATATAGTCACGAAATAAGAATATTAAATCCAGTTGATTTTTTCCCGCGTGTCTATACAACCAATTTAAAGGGACAGTCGAACGACCGACATCAAAGGTAAATACCGGCGGGAGTGTCGTCTCTTGTATCCATACTCTGTGGTACAGTTCTGCATGAAAACATCAATTTCCTTATACATACTCATTAGCTAAATAGGAAAAATTGTTCATATATCAAATGTGTATTGTACTTCAACATGATTAATACACTTAGTTATTTAAACTTCGTGGCAATCAACGCCAGATATTGTAATAATAATTTCTAAAGACAATTTAAATTAACTTTCAATCTTAATGATGATATCCACGAGACTATATTTTTATTAAGACAGACGTAGGTAGTGTGTACTAGACTTGCCAAAATGACCTTCCCAGTAGCTGTAATCTATAAAAAATCAACGTAGAAAAATGTGACAATCATACTCGGTCTCCCTTATTAGGAAAGCATCACTGAAAAATTCTGCGCGTCCAAACGTGAGCGTATTTCTCCAGAAATTTTCCCTGCATTTCCTCCGACCCTTTTCTTCATTCGTGCGCATGAAACGTTTTGCCTTGTTAAAACCGAGACAGACTTTCCAACCGGTTGCACTGGAAAATCACGTGTGGGTAAAACCAGCCACCTAAAACGAGTGACGTCGACGAATTCCTGGCAGCAAAGGGGCTCGCATTTCTCGCAACAATCATTAAAGATCTGCGCACAGTGGTCGTTTCTACAAAATAGGGGGAATTAGATAAAGTATTTTTATATATTATGAAATAGGTTACAAATAAGTCTTTTCATAAGCTAATAACACTGTCCAACAAATTTCAACTTTTTTTATGTTCCCTAATTACTGTTGGGTCCTTCTTATAGAGTTTTTTGCACTGATTCCGAATCTGTTTTTAATTTTTTTCCTATACGCACAGTTTTTGAAGAACATGGCTTTGAAAAAAAAAACATATTTTTCAACTTTAAACAAATATTGTGATGTTATTATAAAAGATATTGAATTGTTCTTTATAGCGAAAGATTCTGTAGACTTTCCCGAATACAGCGATATCAAATATTAATACATTATGAGTGTTTAAACATGTTTAAATAATCATTAAATGCGAAGACACACCACTTTTACATCACTTTTTGCAGATATTTTTGAATGTATCTCAAAAAAAAATAAGGGTCCAGCGGAAAATCGAACTATACCACTTGATAGAGTAGACTTTTATCTTGAGAAGCCAGCCTGTCAAGTTTGGATGAAGAAAGCACAATATCTTCGCCCGACATGAGTTGCCGCCAGTGGTGCTCGGGACGAGATACGGCGCAGCGACGGAATACGGAGCGGCGAACGACCGTTATGGTGGTGAGCGCCACTGGCGGCAACTTATGTCGGCGAAGATATTTTGCTTTCTGGTTCGAAAAAAACGTCGACCACGTAAACTTGAAATGGTGGTTCCTCAAGATAAAAGTCTTCTCTATCGCGTGCTATAGTTCGATTTTCTGCTAAACTCTTTATTTTTTGAGATAAATTGAAAAATATCCTGAAAAATTGGTGCAAAAGTGATGTCTCTCCGCCTTTAGTGATTATTTAAACATGTTTAAACAATCATAATGTATTAGTATTGGATATCACTGTATTCGGGAAAGTCTACAGAATCTTTTGCTATTCAATATCTTTTATAATAACACTACAATATTTGTTTAAAGTTGAAAAATATGTTTTTTTTCAAAGTCATGTTTCTCAAAAACTGTGCGTATAGGGAAAAAATTAAAAACAGATTCTGAATCAGCGCAAAAAACTCTATACGAAGGACCGAACAGTAATCAGGGAACAAATTTGATGTTGGACAGTGTAATTTAAATAGAATAAAAACGACGGTCTGTTGAAGTAATGTATCAGTTTGAACCTTTTAACGAAGACCGAGCTCTGGCCCGATTTAATTGGTAGTAACAAAAAACGAGAGTCTGGTCCTAAGCCCTAAGTGCGATTAGATTATGAACAGAGCATTCCATTCATTGTAGGGGTATATAAACCCTCAGATTCTTACTCTCGGGGGTTAGTATTTTCGTAGACGCGAATCGCGTCACGTCGTGCTGCATCTCGTAGTGTGAACTTGTTAGTGAGATCGGGCTAAACTTCCCCTTCGTATCAAAGGCAACCATATAGATTCCGCGAGTTCGGTTTACAATCTATGAATTAGGCATTCGTAAAGTTACTCCGAGAACCCGCATTGCCAGTGCGTCAACATAGGTAATAATACTTTCTTTCATACCATCTTATTCAGTCGCGACAATTACACAATTGTAACTTATTCTTTTATAATCAGAATATATTTGTGTTTATTGGTAAATTCGTGCTAATCACTTCACCCATTATTATTGTTCCAAAATCCTAATCTAGTAATTGAACGTCTCCACATGGTAAGATTACCGCTCGGATTGTATCAATTAAATTATACTAGTTACGTGGCCTACTAACAATCCTAGCGACTCCCTGATTACGCATCAGGTTCGTTCGCGACATTCCAATCGTTCAACAGAGATTTATCCAACGTAGTGGCTCCCCAATTTCGCATTGGGTTCGTCCACCAAAACTATACCATCCTAGCGGCCCCCTGGTTTCGCATCAGGTTCGTCAGCATCCTAACAGTTCTCTGATTTCGCATCAGGTTCGTCTGTGCTCTCATCCAAGCTCTCAACGGCTCCCCAATTTCGCATTGGGTTCGACAGTGGTCTGAGAGCGGCAGAAAACGGCAAAAACCCTAGAAAAGCTCTATTTCAGGAAAAATCTCGACAAAAAATGTTTGTAACCTTTCTTGGTCACGAAAAATAATAAATACATAAAAAAATAAGTAATAAATTAATAATAAATAATAAATTTTACGCTTAAATTGAATATAAAATAAATTTAAAATGAAATATAATTCAATTTAAGTTAAAGATAATAAAAAATGATTCCTCCCCATATAAAATAACTACTTAATTTGAAAAACAATAATTTCATGTCAATTAAAATAAAATGAAATAATTTCATGGAAATTTATTATGTACAGTATACAGGTAAGGTTTATTTACATTTTGGTCACGAAAAATAATAAATAAATTAAAAAATAATTAATAAAATAATAATAAATAATACATTTTACTCTTGTTTTCAATAGTATACATTGTGAGAATTGTTAACACGATTTTTCAAATATTTCCGATGATCTGACAAAAAATTTTTCAAACGAAAGTTGATTTGTGTTCACTTTACCACAAACTTCAATACAAAAAGTTAAAGAAAAATCTCTTTTTGTATAAAAAATGAAGGTCATCTCAATTTTTTAAATATTAACATATATTTTTTACTTCATAATATTTTAACTGGTATCAAGACGAATCCAGCGACCTATAAATCATATAACATTAAACCTTGAAATAACGCTACAATAGTTTTAGCCACAAAAAGCGAGCTACCGTCACTGTGTGACGGACCGTCATGTGTTCCAGAAAGCGGAGCGTTCTTTGGCGCGTTCTCACCGACATTTCATGACAGAAAACCCAAAGCCGCAGGTTACCGCAGCTGAACTTTGCATTTATTGTTTACTTAGATATCGACAAACGTTATTTTTCCATTGGCACGTTGGCGCAGTTTGGCGGAAGAGAGATATCGTCTTTCAAACTTCATTAACGCTGCTCTTTTCCCCGTTTAATAGCATTATCTGCAAAACTACTCGAAAAAATTAAAAATAAACATTTTTCGCGATTTATTCCGGGTCTTCGTACTTGAAGGAAGCCAGAAAAAAAACATTATTTACATTACTATTTTTACAGGCGCACACGGTTTCTTCAAACATGCGCTTGAATTTATGCTGAAAACTAGGTATGTCTAGCATGGCCAACTTTAAGACGTTCTACAACAAAGTGAATTTGGATTTTGAACTGATTCATCCTAGAAATTCTTGAACTAGTCAAAATATATCCTACTATTCAAAAATATAAGAAATTTGGTTTTCTGCCGCTCTCAGACCACTGTGCGCCGCAGGTGCCAAGAAGCTCTCCGAGCAGTGTAGAGATGCCGCGTAATTTGATCTTGGGTTGGGTATATCGGTGTGAACCACTACCAATCCAATTACAAAACTTCTTTATTTTTCATTATTTTCTTATGGGACTGTCACCAACTTATTTGTGGCATTTTTTTATTAAAATGACACGAAACACGATATAATTTTAACAGTATTTAGTGGTTTAATTGACGGTATGTAGTACCTTTAACGAGTGAAGAAGAAAGGGAAACAGCGACCGCGACGATCGGCAAATATTCAAAACTTATTGTACAATTTTCTTCTTATATGTATATGATGAATTATAAATTATGACAAATTGTATCTTTTTGATGTCATTTTAATCAGAAAAAGCCACATATACGTATAGTAAGTTGGTGAAAGTCCCATCGAAATATAATGAAAAATTAAGAAGTTTTGTACAGTATGTAATTGGATTAGTAGTGGTTCACATCGCTACGCTTCAGCCTCGCGATCCGTGTTTACATGCTGTCCTTTTCTACGTTCGACGCGTAGGCGCGGTAGACATAGTCATTAAAAAGTAGTGTCCCGACACGATTTTTCTCCCTTCTCGGAACTGGTGATGGGAAACAAATCGCCATTTTCTGTAGTATTGTCTCACCGATACGCTATTTTTTGTAGCGCCTTCGGCCGCGCGGTCCGTGTTTACGCGCTGTCCTTTTCTACGTTTGGCGCGGTCGACAAAGCCACAAAAAAATAGTGTCTGGTCCCGATCTATGTCACAACACAGAACCGAGAATTGACTTGGAATGGAACTTTACTGTACTAGTGTAGGAATGTTGTATTTCTTTGTCTTTTTTTTTGGTATGGTATATCAAATCTTGTTTTATTGTGTCTTTTAGAAAACAGTACTATTGAGATGAATTAAAAATTTAGCTGCAGCAACTCGCAGCTGTAGCTAGAGTCGCCGAATTAAGACTTGTCGACTTGTAGACCACTCTATCTTTCCCTTTTACGAGGCTATTTCCCCACGCTTCCGCCACGGCCCGGTCACGTGAGGCGTTTCGTCTCTGTCGGACATGTGTCGCAATATCACGTGATCACTCATTAACCTTATCTCTTTAACTATTTACTTCCAAACACATGTCCATACGACATTAATTGCGTAAAATCATATTTGAAACCGACAAACAAAGTTTTAGTTTCTTAGATTGATACACCCCCTATAAGGGTAGTTTTATAATGACAGTTTCTCATTCTAGTAAATAATATCAGAATTACATTCAACCCCAAAAATCTCCAAAACTGTTCTGTTAGTAATTGATAAGGCTGCACTATGTGTACCTTGGGTAACCAGAAATTTTTTCATGTTTCCTATGTAATCCTGTAGATGTTGGCGAGAGAATGACAAAAATCCAAGTTTCAGTCCTAGGAGATCAGTTGTTCAAAAGTTATAAGTGTTTAAACTTGAACGATTTTCATAGTTTTTGACAGATAAGGCCGCAGTCGTATTGGTATGTACTCAGACATCGTCCAATGAGCAGAGCCGCGAGAAAGTTGGTCACAGTCAGATTCGCGTGGGGGTGGGAGCAGTGCTCCGATTGTGCACACTAGGGTGGCCCTTAGACTCCCCCTAAAAATTTTCCATTTGGTAAGACAATAATCCCATAAGAATGGGAATATTTGAAGGAAATACTTTTAATTATGACTAAACGTTCTTCTTGTTTAGTCCAAAAATAAGTCTTTCCTTCAAGTATTCCCATTCCTACAAAATTTAATGTTTTTCGCAACTTCAACGTCAATGTGGCACGTCTTCCCCTTATCCTATTAAGCTCAACCTTTGGAGGAATTATTTTCTTACCCAATGACACAATTATAGGTGGTGACGTGAAAAAAATTTCGCAAAAACAATTTCACCTGGTATACCTGAGGTCCACCCTAATGAGGCACACCTTCCCGACGTCCGATTGCTCTAAAACTTTGTATATATAATTTTTTCATGAAAAGAAACAATATTGGGGGGATGGGGGGAGTCGAAAATTTCATGGTCGAAAAATAAGAACCACCCTAGTGCACACCTTTTCTCGATAAAATGGGGTTCCTTCAGCATCCCACAGAATTTTAAAAAATTTATATGATTTGATTCTGAAAAATGAATGTATAACAAGTGTGTTTGTGTATGTTACCACGTTTTTACCACGTTTTTATTAGCTCGCTTTCTTGTCTGTCTGTCTGTTTGTTCGGTACAAATTTTGCAATTGATTTTAAACTAACTTCCCGATGAGTTAGAGACTTGAAATTTTAAACATAGCTCAGAACTAGATGACAATGGAATATTTAACCCCCATCCGTCCCTCGTGTCAATTTGACACAGTTTTCGCGAATTAAGGTGTACTGTTCTGTTATTTGTCAGTAAATTTGCTTAAAACTTTGTGACTTTTATTTTTTTTTAAAGCGAAACAAATATGCTTAGCAATAATTCCGAAAAGGAGTTCGAAAAAGCGACGTTAAATAAGATAAAAAAAATATGCTTAGCATTGTTCATGGAAAATAATGATGTCAAAACTGCAAGTCAAATTTGTTACGAAAAAGTCCCTGTTTGTCAATATGACATATGTACTCTTACTTACTGTCGCGGAGATTTTCAAAGACCATTATTTCAATGACGAAATACGGCATTCGAAAATTGAAGGAAAATTGATTTTTTCGAAATTAGAAGAAAACATATTACTCATATAGTATGGAAATTTACACGGGACGCGATCAAAACTGCCCTACGGAAGTAAAGCAGGGTGAACGCGTAGTGTTATAATGTTATAATTAGTTGAAGGTTTGGGTGGACGCAATGTTACGTGTGACAATTTTTTTACTTCGCACGAATTAGCAACTACTTATATTATAAAAACAAAAGATAACGCTTGTAGGGACCATACGAAAAAATAGAAAAGAAATTCCACAAATTTTACTCGATGTGAAGAAGAAGCCACTTCATAATTCCGAATTTGTTTTTGATCACATACTAAAAAGTACAATGATGGTATCTTATGTGACAAAAAGAAGACGATTTGTTATTCTATTTAGTACATGCATAAATAATAAAATATTATAACGCTACAAAAGGAGGCGTCGCGTCGATGTCCTCGATGATATGAAGATGGTGGGCACATACAGATGTAAGCGCAAAACAAATACATGGCCAATGGCAGTTTTTGCTAATATGTTAGATATATCAGCGTACAATGCTTTTATAATATTTACTTCACTCAATGCAACGTGGAATAAAAATAAAAGATATCGTTGACGCCTCTTTTTGATTGAAATTGGACATTCTATGGTGCATTCCTATATTACGTTACGCACACATTTACCGCGTGGATCTAATGCGACTGCACTTGTTTCACAAATACAGGGTATACCACCAGTGATTGTACCGCCTTGCAGTAATCGTATAAAGCATACTCCTCCAACAAAAAAACAAGCCCAATGTCACATGTGCAAGGAAAAACCGAATGCTAATATACATAGTGCCCGATGTGATTTCTGTAAACAAGCAGTATGTTCCACGCATCGTTTTATTTTATGCAAAAATTGTACAGAAACTAGGATGCAGATGTTAAAGCATCCATTTGAATACAAAAACATCTGAAAATAACTCTTTATCTTGTTATTTCGTTGATATTTTACCACTGTGTCAATTTGACACCGAGGGACAGATTCAGTTCGCGAAATGAGGGACGGATGAGGGTTAAAAAAGATTTTTTAAAAAAGCCTATGCGTTCAGGAGATATAAATTATTAATAATTTGAACCTTTGCACCCCCCTGTCGCGTGACGTAGTATGTCTTCGCGTTCAGCGTCCCCGCTCTACTACGTGTTCCCACTCTGACTCATCCCCACTCCACTGACCCGCTTCACACCGAAAGAGCTCAGTGTGCGTCAGTGTACGTTCGAGCTCCGTGCGGTGTTTACAAAGTTACTACGTATTATTATCATCATCATCATTATTATTTATTTAACGTCGCATCGACTGCTATGGTCATTAGCGACGGGACCTACAGTTTTTATAAGGTAGATTCCGAACCACCTTGGGCACTCCAGTTTACAGAGCACATGGAGTATTTCCAGAGGTGCCGGCGTTGGGGATCGAACCCGCGACCACGGAAGTTCGTAGGCGCGCGCTCTACCCACTGAGCGCGAAAGAACAGTTACACCGAAATTCTCCGTCAAACCTTTATCTTTGACATTTTACGACAGCATTCGTTTTCGATATGACGTGTCGCAATACCGTCTGAAATTTACTACATGTCTCTGTTATAATCTCATCAAAATGTTCAAAATCGATTGTTACGTACGGAGGCTTTGCCTACGTGACTTTTGCTCCCTTCTTGAAACCACGTGTCCATGCAGGAGGTCCAGCTCGCATGCCCAAATAAACAGTTTTTCTCTTTATGGGAAGTGCATACATCTGGGGAAACATAGACGAACCTCCAGATTTTCTGTTTACCCCCACTACCATTTTTTGAACAATCTGACTGATATATAAAGGGCTCGAGCTTGGCCTCCACGGGCTTAGTTGAAGTTTGAAAGATAACCTGCACGCGACTATAGTGAAATTGGATTTCATTCCCTCTCGATCGGTATAACTTACAAGAAGTTTCGAAACGCAGTTCTTAAGTCAAGTCAACTCACTTACTCCCGCATATCTCAGTGCGTGAAAAACGAGAGTTCGGGAATTAGCTTCCGCGAATAATACAACACACTACAAGTGTATTTCCATTTATCTAAGAATATATTGTACTCTTTACATTTAGATAATTGAGAGTTCCAATATCTTTAATACATCCTTTAAACTCCAGTAACTAGCATTGCACCCATTTCGATAAACCTTTACCGCTCGAGGTTTATCAACTATTTTATATAGAGTTACGAGAGCTGAATTTCCCAATACCTTACCTCTTTCCGAAATCCTGTGACACCCGGTGATGAAACAGGCACCGGCTAGTTCACGACCATCCTGTTCACAAAGAACAAACCTCGGCCACGTCTATCCGCCAGCCCTCGGCTCGTAACACGATTGTAAAATTTCACACATATAAGGCTAAAAAGCAGAAAATAATTATTTAAATAAAAATAAATTTTTAAAAAATACCACGTTTTTAAAACGGACTAAAAAGTATAAAATAAAATTTTAAAAAACGTCACCTTTAAAAAACTGACTAAAAAGTATAAAATAATGTTTTCCAGCACCATACAGATTCCTAACCCCGTACAGATAGTCCTGAAAATTTGTGATTGTGAATTTTGAAAAGCTATGAAAATACTTGTAAGATTTAAAACGAAAAACGTGGGGCGCATGCAATAGATAATTGATGCATGAACCTCTAAATCACTAACAATTTTATTGCACTGCAAATGATATGAACTGTTTTGCGAGTTTCCTCAGCGGCAGCTACTCTCTACACTCCTTACTATGTATTGTCTTGCGCCCCACGTTTTTCGTTTTAAATCTTACAAGTATTTTCATAGCTGTTCAAAATTCACAATCACAAATTTTCAGGACTATCTGTACGGGGTTAGGAATCTGTATGGGGCTAGAAAAAATTATTTTATACTTTTTAGTCCGTTTTTTAAACGTGGCGTTTTTTAAAATTTTATTTTATACTTTTTAGTCCGTTTTAAAAAAGGTGGTATTTTTAAAAAATTTATTTTTATTTACTTTTGTTACTCGTAGGACACGTCCTGGAGTCTTTTTGTCCGGCAAGATTATTTCGGTACATTCCCGTCAATATAGCTGCCTCAGGGCTCTGGCCGCTCTGCTACCCAATAGTAGATACGTTACTGTTTTCTCGCGCATGCGCGAGAAAAGTTGTGCACAATCGAAGCACTGGGTGGCAGTGGAGAGGACCGGCAGACAAATGGTCCAAGTTTAAACGCTCAGGACTTTTGAACCACTAATCTCCTACGATTCAAACTTGGATTTTACATAAGAAAACGGCAAAAATTTCTGGTTACCCAAGGTAGAATTTAACCATTAGTAATGTATAATTAACAATTTCTTCCTGAAAGAATATATTTCCGAATGTTTCTCATTATCGACAGTCTACATTAACAAATACATTGATGTGCTACGAATGGCTTCAAACCGTATCTAAAAACAATGACAAACGTTGACATAATCACACACACATATTTATACACCGTACATGTAAAACATTTCGACCGGTAAAATATATAATTTGATAATAAACTAATTAGGTAGGTGCAATATTTGAAGACGGTTATCGTTGCTGTAATGGTCGACAGGGGACACTCGCCAATGTTTACACAACTGTGCACAATTTATTAAGCTACGTAAAAATTTTCTCGTATTTGCTTGGAGACTTTTAATCCGAATCATTTCTTTTATTTATGCACTCATTATTCGTAAGCTACAAAAAGACATCAACAGAATATTTCCAAACGTTTCTTACGGTTCCTGTCTACATATCTATACGAAAATGTTGGCAGGATAACCTTAAAAATGTTTAGTTTTCCAGATATTTTTGTCTGTTATTTACATGCTCAGCTGTTATTTATAATAAAACTCTGTAGGTGAAATAAACATAAAAAATTTAGAATAATTTAATAGGATCGTCGCATTATTTCTAACGTATAGAAATTACTAAAATACCAAATAATATTTTACTCTTTCTTGCAATTGGCATATACTAAACATTTTTATTTTACACAAATATCTGCAGTCGAATTATGCGAGCGTAAATAAGAGATGTGACTCGGATTAAGAGGTAATTTTTTCGAAGGACACAAAAATAAGGAGTACGTAAAAATTGATAGGTTAGTCCAATAAACAATTTTGATAAAAATCGACGCGTGTCACTAGCCATCCCTTGCGAGTGAACAAAACTTTGGCGCCTCTAATGGCTGGCTTGGTTGGTGTTTGTCGGTATGATGGTCTTGTGGGGATATTTCCCATAGATTTTGCCGCTTCTTGTCACCCTGTAATGAATCTGCGGGACCTGGATGAGGGTCGTTGAGCTGGTCACGTGTGGCCCGTCGCCATTGCAGAACCGTTTCACCTTTCTGATCCCGTGCTTGTGTTTCCGTTGCAGAATCGGGTTTTCCAGTTTCAACCGTTGCTGGTGCTGCTTGGACAGCGTCACCGTCGACGAGGCTTTCGAGTTGGCGATCGCTAAGATGTTCCGTTTCTTCAGCAACCTTAGCGGGGAGATAGTCAGGACCGCTTTCATAACGCTCCGACGGCATCCCCAGAGGACCAACGCTGTTGCGAACCATGCGAACCAAGGACTGGCTTTTGGACTTGGTGGTGCTGGTTCCCGGGACCAGAGAAATAACATCTGAAACATGACAAATGTTCAAAGACTTCCGATTTTTTAACACATCACCAACGACGCACAGTGGGGCAAAACGATGAATTTCGTGTCGAAATCAAAGAACTATCGATAGAAATGACATAGAGCAGGCATGGGCAATTCGTTGCTCGATCGGAGGCATTTTCAAGGGATACCCCGGCTAAACTTCCGAAGACGTTCATGCTCAGAATTGAATAAAATTTTTAGAATAGGTTCCTTTTTGACTAAAATGATGATTGTCAGTTGGATTTTTGGCGACTCGAGAAATATTTTTTTACCATTTTAATGTCTCTCTACATTAAAGACAAAGTCGCAGGCGACCCACATGATTTCACATCTGTATAACTAATTAATTCGTTTCGCGCACAAATTCCTAGTCACACCTAGTAGTAGTAGTAGTAGTAGTCGTGTTTATTGCCGGGGAGGGGCGGTTCGGCCGCCCCTCGCTTCCTTAGGGCACACCGGTTTTTAAACACCAGTTTCACAATTGGCGCTGCCGGCACTCGGCCCTTTAGCGGGTTGCAATTTTCCTCGTTTTTCAGCCGTCCCCTCTGTTTTATTCGGCCCGGGCCATTTTCAGAGTCGTCGACTTACTAGACGGGTCGGTCGTCATTGATGAGCGGGCCATGCTACCTAATTTTTTGAGTTTTTGAGCTGTTTTACGGCTCGGTGTGGACGTCGGGCCCCCTCACCTTCAGACCTGCAGGGTGTCTCGCCTGCCCTTTTTTAGACTCCCCCCTTCACCATATTTTCATGTCGAATGTGTCAAGTTTTGAACCCGTCCCTACACTGTTTCCGGATAGTCCAGAAACTTACCCACACCCTCCCCTAGGGCTATTCCACACCCTCAGGGCTAATCCCTCCCCGCCTATGCTGTGAGTCTATTGGGAGTACAAATGCAAGGGACCGCGTATTGTTTTTGACCATTGGGAAGAAGTTACTGCTACTTCGGATCCAATCCGACTTCATCGAAATCTCGGCTGGGCCGAGATATCAATTCCATTCGGCCTTCACCTGCCGACCTACTTCGCGATGGGGTTGAGAAGGAAGGGTACACCAACTTCACCGAAATCTGTCTCCTCAGAGATTTGATATCAGGTTCATCGGGATCTTCCTTCTTGGGTGGGCTTGACACATCCTAGAAAATATGGCTGATTGTTCGGATGGGACCACCATCCTCGGTTCTGGTCGGTGTTCAGCAATTAGCTCCGTCCACCCGGCCTTTCCCTTAAAGGTTTTTAAGTGATGTTCCGTTTGCGTTTTTTTGATTCCGTTTTTTTTTTTTTGGTAGGGTCCATGCCCAGTTTCCAGTTTCCAGTTTCCTCAGTAGTACCATTTTTGTTCGCTGACCACCCCCTTCCTTACTCTTGTCCCCCAAACAGAGGAGATAGAGCCGGCGGGTACCTTTATGAGGCGGGATGGCCAACTTGGGCTCCCAATAGTTTACCGATTCCCTGGATAAAGGGGAAATTCGTTGCCATTGGTTGCCCCATGACCCCGACAGTAGGCACTGAGTCCGTAGCAGGAGAAAAAACCACACCTTGGAAATTTATGCCACCCCGGGAATCGAACCCTGGCCTTCCTGCTACGAATCAGACACTCTACCACCTGAGCCACTGACCCGCCTAGTCACACCTAACCCGGACCAGTGTCGCCAGTTGAGGCCGAATCGAGCCTCAATTACTCTCCTCCTTTTCCCCTTCCACTATCCCACTCCAGCACCACGCGCACACTCCAACGTCCCCCACTAAGACCGTAGACCACGGCAGTGTCGCCAGTTGATGACCAAATGGTCATTAATTATTCTCCTCCTTTTCCTCTTTTACTATCCCATTCCAGCATCATGCGCACGCTTCAACGTCCCCCAGTAAGACCGTAAACCACGGTGCCCGTGCCGTAGACTGGACTGGTCATCAGAGAGGGGGTACTTGTATTCCCCTCGATTTTCTCGACCTGGCGACACTGAACCACGGTGCCTGTGCCGTATACTGGACCCCCTCAGAGAGGGGGTACCTGATTCCCCTCGATTGCTGGCGACCTGGCGGCACTGACCCAGACCTATTAACTATACACCTTCAGTTACAGTGACCGAAACTCGTTTAAACGCACTGCAAAATTAACAAATTTTAATGCTTATTTGGAAGAAAAAGACAGATGATGTTGTCAAAATGGGGTTATTTACTTTGCCAAACCTTCATTTTCAACTAGTGTTCCTTCTCGAGAATTTCTCGAGAAATTTTATAATTGCTTATTTCTCATTTCTCGAGAAATTACAGCATTTCTCGAGAAATTTAAATCTAGGAAAATTCTTATGAACCTCATTTATTTTATAACATATTTTCGGAAATGAACAAATACATATACAGTCGGTGTACAAAGTATTCGTACACATTAAAAAACGAATTACTTTTTCAAAATTGGACCCAACACCTTATGTTTTTTTTCAGACGTTAGAAGGATTAGTTTACTAGCTAATGTGTAAATAACTTTTTTAAAAATTGTTATTGGTCGCAATTGCGAAGCTAATAGTAAAGGTCACGATTTTTAAATAATTTATCTGTACCTGTAATGAAAATTTAGAAGGCGTCTCTGGTAGGTCTAAGTCAGTTATATACTTGTACAAAGTTTCATCGAAATGGATCAAGGATGTTACGAAATATAATTGATTGAAAATAGCAAAAATCGTAAGAATCTGCGATTAAAATGAATCGCAAACCGTAAATTCAAAGATTTTTACATCTTACAATTCCCATAGCTTTGTTATCCGTCAGCCAATTTCAATGAAACTTTGTACATATATTATAACTTACTTAGATTTACAAAATATATGTATTAAATTTTCATTACAGGCACAGATAAAAAATTTAAAAATCGTGGTCTTTACTGTTCCCTTCGTAATTGCGATCAATAACAATTACAAAAAAAATTATTTACACGTTAGCTAGTAAACTAACCCTTCTAATGTCTCAAAAAAGCTCAAGCTGTTGAGACCAATTTTGAACAATTTATTCGTTTTTAAAAGATGTACGAATACTTTGTACACCGGTTGTATCCTACCATCAGTCAATATATGCTACATTTTAATATAGGTATTTAAATATCTTTGTTACGTGTGATTATACGAAAAAATGCCAGAGGAAAAATTTGCACTGTTCAATAAGGTGAATATAATGGCAAAATAGAACAATTTTTTGGAAATCATATTTCGAAATTTCAAGGTCATCGTTATCTTTATTTAAAGGAGGTCATACAATTATTCTATATTGCTATTCAGAAAAAAGACAAATCCAACGATGTGCCATGTTCCATAGTTAATGTGAATTTCACAATTTTCAAAATTTTCAATTTAAGTGCGCCACGTCATCCTTTTATCCGATCGATCTCAAACTTTGCACAAATTTTTTCTCACCTAAAGGAACAATACTGGATAGTTGTGTGCATTGTATCTCGATAAAAATCTTTCTCCAAGTATAGCTTAGGGCCACCCTAATATACATATTGAACAGGAATAAACATTGAGTTAACGTTTTTTGCGATTTCGATAAATATTATCAACGATAATCCAAATATCATAAGTTTTCCAATATTTTTTATTTCATTAAAATTCTCGAGAATTCTCGAGAAATATAGTCTTATTTCTCATTTCTCGAGAAATGAAAAATGTTGAGAAATCGGAAACACTATGTGTAATATATGAATCAATAAAAAAAACAATTTAGACCTTGGTAACAATTTTGAGGATTATTTTTGTAACAAATCTCCATGTATCTAAAGGTGCAGAATCACACAATAGTGATCGCGACATATAATTTTGAAACACCCGGTACAGTACACAGTTGTTCAGGACGAACAATAGCAACTGCAAATATCTGGATACTTCTACAAGCCGCAGTATAAGAAAAGCGCAGGAAGAGAGCGAAGGGAGAGAGAGTAGAATCGAAGAAGGGTTGTGGTGTGTCGAGAAATGGGGGGACAGCGAGGAACATCGATTCCGTGACCGTCGTGCTTTTTCAAGGTTGTTCAGCCTTAAATCCACGATAATTCGTTTAGACGGGCCGATATAGATTACGGTACTAGGCCGGGTTCAGACTTTTATGGCTCCCCGAGCATGAGCGCGAGTGCGGCTGGCGTGAATATCGTTTGCTTGCGTCGGCCGTTGCTGCGCGCCAGTATGTACAACCGTTCCCTCCACGGTTGACCCATTTGGCAACGGTCTCCGACAGGGGGAATTCCGCATTAGCCCCCGCGAGGGGCGCATTTTTACCGCTGGAACTGACCTTATAGATCCACTCGTTGGCGCGCTGCCTGAAACTCGGGGGTCGATCGACTGGTCGAACCATAGAATGGCCGTGAACGATGACTTACTGCGAGGCGGTAGTTGAACCTGGGCATAGAGGAAGGGAAACGATCGTGATCAGTGTTCGGACAAAGGTCAGGGAGATTTCACGCGTGAAAAATGATTTCACCGTCGAGACTGCCCACGGCTCTTTTCAAATGTGGTTGTCATCGCTCGGTATGTTTAGACCAGGCCTGGCCAACCCAAATGGTTTCACAGGCCACTTTAATGACGCGTAACGTTACAGTGGGCCGCACTTTAGGTAAACATACTTTTAAAAAATGTAATACAAATACAAAATTAATAAAACTTTATTGTTATACTATGATTCAATATAATTAACTCTCGAGTCTTAATGAATGAAATATTTGTTTACCTTTCCTTCACTTAATTTGGTAAATATATACTTATGTTCGACGTTGCACATCTTTTGTTAGCTAGTTCTCTAAATTGGCATCAGTTAATGAAGCACGTGATAAAATCTTTGTAAATTTCATCTTCGAAAAAAATGTTTCACAAACATATGTGGATCCAAAAACAGTTACAACTTACAACTTTGTTTCATTTCATGGTTGCACTGTAACTCAATTATATCAAAGATATCAAATATAGAACTGCAGGTCATAGTCGCACTTGCGCATTATAACAATGACACTTCGTTTATTTCATATTTTTTGTATGCATACAACAAGAAACAAAAGTTTCAATAGAAATATAAAATCGCCTGGCGGACCGCACAATTTAACATGGCGCGCCGCGCGTTGGCCAGGCCTGGGGTAGACGGACGACTGTGTACAGTGGAGTTTTTGGCCGTAAAAGATGGCCAAAAGTCAATGGAAAAATTTTGTCTAAAATATTAAATGTTTGCTTTCTGAGATAGTTGAATATACAGGGTGAGTCTCGTAACGTGACGATCTCAAATAACTCATAAGTTATTTGATGTACAAACAAAATGTTCGAACAAATGTTGCATAGTTCCTAGGAGGACATACAGTACTGCAATCTGATTTTTGTTTCTTCGATTTTTTATTAATATCAAGGTCATCTTCAGTTTTTTAAATAGAATGCCCAATATTTTTAATCGAATTCGGATGAAGCTCAAAATTTTGCGTAAAGAAGTATTGCCCTTCATATATCATAAATCTAATTGTTAACGAGGCATTATCGATATACTGTTGGATTTCGTGTTCCGAAATTGAGTACAACACTTTTTATAAATCGAAAAGAGGTTTTATTTAAGAAAGGTCTACAGTAGCCAGGTAAGGTACAAACAGTGACTTCCTAGTCATGCATCCGCAAGAGAACAAATCTACTACTGCTGTTTCGGCAGCTCTATACAGGGTGGTCATTTTATTCGAAGACATTGAAATATCTCGAGAACTATGTATCGGATTAAAACAAGTGGGTAATGAAAGTTGTTCGTTGCGAAGGGGGACATCCAGTGATACCAAACTCGACCCTCCACCGCTCCCCCCGGGGGTGGGGGTGGGGGAAGATAAAAAACTGAAATGGGAACCCCCATTTTTCATTACAGATTTGGCTTCTCCAGAAAAAAATACGCAAATTTGATCTAGGAGTTTTTGCATTTTGGTTCACAGATGGCGCTGTAATGGACAAAAATCAAAATGGGTAAAAAATCGTTGAAAATTTGGGATATCTCGAGAAATACACATCAGATCAGAAAAATAAAAGTAGACGTATTTGATATTTTTAAAAATGCTATTCAATAACACCAACGACATTCACGTTGTTGTTCCTGGGTAACGCTAAAAGTAGTTTTTGACTTATTGATAAACAAATCAATGAATTTTTCCAACTGCTTTCGATTGCAGCGACATCTGTGAAAGAAATTACACCAATAATATCAAATCAATGGAGAACCAAGATTTGCTATAAAAAAGGGTTTCCCATTGAAGATTTTGAAATGAGTCCTTCTTCCACCTTCAGGAGGTGGGGGTGGGTGGTCAATTATGGTGTTATTGAATAGCATTTTTAAAAATATCAAATACGTCTACTTTTATTTTTCTGATCTGATATGTATTTCTCGATATATCCCCAATTTTCAACGATTTTTTACCCATTTTCAAAAACTCCTAGGTCGAATTTGTGTATTTTTTTCTGGAGAATCCAAATCTGCAATGAAAGATGGGGGTTTCCATTTAAGTTTTTTAACTTCCTCCACCCCCACCCCCAGGGGGTGGCGGTGGGGGGTCGAGGTTGGTATCATTGGTTGTCCCCCTTCGCAACGAACAACTTTCATTACCTACTTGTTTTGATCCGATGCATAGTTTTCGAGATATTTTAATGTCTTCAGATAAAATGACCACCCTGTATATATAACTTATTTTGAAGAGAAGAATGTGGAAGGGAGTGGGAAAGATGCGTTGTTGAAAGTATAACGTGAAAAGGACAAGATCTAAGGGTTGTATGGTCTTATCTAGTTATAATGACTTATAAGTTTAGGCTGACGTGTCCGTGGCTTGGTTAACGTGATGTATTGGCGTTTTACATGGGTTATCGGGTATAGAACAATACAGTAAAGACGCGTTATTCTGCAAACGGCTGTGTTGTGCACGGAAAAATATCGTGTAGGGACACTAGTTTTTTTATGACTGCGTCCACCGCGCCGACCGCGTCGAAAGTACAAAGGAAGCCGTACGTAGAAAAGGACAGCATGTAAACACGGAACGCGCTGTTCATCCTTGCACCCCAAACTTTCGTCGTCAATTAAACTCTAAATACAGTGGAAATTATATCGTGTTTAGTGTCATTTTTACCAGAAAAGTGCCACAAATAAGTTAGTGGAAGTCTCATAAAAAATAATGAGAAGTAAAGAAATTTAGTAATTGGATTTGTAGTGGTTCACACCGATATGCCCGAGCCGAGATCAGATTACGCGGCACGTTTACAGTGTACACTGCTCGGAGTCCGAGGCAACTTGAGTTTCTTGGTCCCTATGGCGCACAGTGCCAAAATTTTTTTAGAATAGGCGTTCCACGGGGTACGCCGCGGTGAACGCCCGTTGTAGTGGTGAGCGCCACTGGCGGCAGCTCGTGTCGGGCGAAGATATTGTGCTTTCTAGTTCGGTAAAAACGTCGACGTTTTAAACTTCAAAGGGGGGTTTCTCAAGATAAAAGTCTGCACTATCGCGTGGTATAGTTCGATTTTCTGTTAAGCCCTTATTTTTTGAGATAAATTCAAAAATATCGTCAAAAATTGGTGCAACAGTGATGTCTCTCCGTCTTTAATAATTGTTTAAACATGTTTAAACAATCATAATGTATTAATATTGGATATCACTGTATTCGGGAAAGTCTAAGGAATCTTTTGCTGTAAAGATCAATTCAATATCTTTTATAATAACATCACAATATTTGTTCAAAGTTGAAAAATTGGTCATTTTTTCAAACTCAAATTTCTCAAAAACCAGGAGAAAAATTAAGGACAGATTCGGAATCAGGGCAAAAAACTCTATAAGATTGGCATAGTGAGAATCGAAATCCTTTTTGGCTGTTGGACAGTGTTATCTTAGGCCATTATTGGCCCATAGATAAAGTACATTAGTTTAATCGACGAACAATTGAAGAGACATGCTGTAAAAATTGCGGGTACAAACTTTATTTATCAGCAAGACAATGCAAGTATTCATACCGCGAAGATTGTAAAAAAATATTTTACACGGGAAAATATTCAAATTTTAGAGTGACCAGAGCCACGTCTCCAGATTCAAATATTATAGAAAATTGCTGGGCCCCTTTAGACAAATCGGTATATGCCGGGGAAGATAGTTTCGAACCCTCGACGAATTAAAAACTTGAATTGACCGAAACTGAATATCGTTAAGCAGAAACGTGGTTAAAAAATTGTATAAATCTATACCGAAACGGTTATTCCAAGTTACACAAACAAAATATTAAGACATTATGTTTTTATACATATACTTTATAATTTTGATTATTTTAAGAGAGGTGAGCTATCTTTTTGACGCACCGATTTTTCGTTTAATGTTACATATTTCCCAATAAAATTGTTTCTTCACTTAATAAATGCATAGAAACATGTTGAAATAATGTTTTATTTGTATTGCCCAGTATCCAGGTCACAAATAATGTAGTATATGGTACTACTTGAAGAGCTAAAAAACCATTTATCTGTATAATATTTATAATTTAATGATGCTTTCGGCGCTACTGTTTCGATCACTTACTTAGTAAATCTAGCAATTTTGAATCATTTTCAAAGGAAACATTTGCATCTACAAGACATCATACATGAAATTGAAATGGATTCAAGTCTTAACTTTCTTGATGTCAGTATTATTAGTGTGGGTAAAGAACTAAAAACAAATTGGTTTCACAAAACTAGCTGGTCTGGCAGATACGTAAATTTTTATTCTTTCCATCCGTTACAACATAAAATAGGTCTTGTCAAAGATCTTATTGATCGTGACATCCTTTTAGCAAATCCTGAATTCAGATCAAACAATCTGTCACTCATTAGGAATGTACTTAAACATAATGGATACCCTGAAAATCTCGTTTCTAACACCATCAAAGAATGAGTATTTGATCTATACCATCCTCTCTTCGTCGAAAAGCGAAAAGAGGGAAGGTTCAGAGCAAGAGGTCCAATAAATTGGAAGAATACAGTGGTTATCCCAACTGTAAAAAACATTTCTAATGACATTAGAAGAATTTTCAGGAAGGTTGGCATACACGCTATATATAACATACCATTTAATTTGAAAAATTGGTTTCCACTAATTAAAGATAAAATACCTATGTTGAAAAGTTGTAATGTATAGTATATGCAATACCTTGCAAGGATTGTAACCATGAACACATTGGGCAAACATCTAGACACCTAGACACACGTATCACTGAGCATAAACGCAATATATTCTTGTCTCCCGCTTTGACGAAACATTCACTTGAGTTTGACCATACATTTGACTTCGACAATACCAAAGTAATAGACAAATAACATAACGTACAAAAAAGGTTACTACTGGAAACGATTCACATGATTAAACAACATAGCGTAAATCTTAGGTACGAAACGGCTAAGATTCATGATTATTACGCGGCATTACTGAACCAGTAATGTGTTATCATGAAGTTTCCAATTTTATAAGGTTTATAATTGGGTCCTACCCATTTCAATTACAACCTGTTCTCTTGTATATAAATAGAAAATACATTCCTTCTGCTCGTCTTACATCACGAATGTCGATTTTTAAAGCTACCACCTGTGGTTAGTATAATAGCATGTGTTGAATATCGTTGGACGTTTTCAAATTTAGTGTGTCTATATGTTCAGTTTTCAATGTTTTCAGTTTTTGGGCTCTGTTCAAACGGTCACTTTGACCGCAGTACGTTCTAAACCAGCAGCGTGTACAAATCAGTTTTTCAATATTCAATTTACATAACTAAAGTTATTATAGCAAGTACGTATTAATATTATTTTTGCTCAATTTCAATTCACCTATTCTACTTACTGTATTACATATATATTGTCTTGTAGACGCAAATTTTTCCTCTGAAAAAGGTTCAAAACTGAACCGAAACGTTAGGAGAGAATAAAAGTTAATTGCAAAATTGCTAGATTTACTAAGTGATCGAAACGGTAGCGCCGAAAGCATCATTAAATTAAATATTTAACATTTACGATCGATTAATCGGGATTATTTTATCTGTACAATGTGCTATCTTTTTGTCGCGGAGTGTAGACAATCGTGGACAGATCGTTGCTCGCACAGACTCGTGTTCACACGGATTCCAAACGGTTTAAAGTTCAGTTGCCAAGCGTTCAACAATCTCGTTTAGCAGACGAACAAGTTCCGCAAGTGGTAAACAAGATCCTCCAATATTCTAAAAAAAGAAAATCGCGTCCGCAACAAGTATTGATCCTCGGGAACCGAAACAAACGCGCTTGGTTACCGGTGCGGGGAAGTAAATTGGCATCGCAACTTGCAGGAATTCAATTCCGAATGGAAAGAACAGCCATGAAGGAAGACGGGCGGGTGGGGGTGGCGTCGTCGTCGTCAAGGAACTTACAGAGACATACAGACCGAATACTCGATGGAAAACCTAATTTATTGATAGGGACAAGCGCGCTGTGCTATTCCACCGGCGAAAAAAGGAGACCGACGCGGAACGAAAGAGAAAACGGGGGACCTTGCCTTGAAACAAGGCTATAGAAACGGACTATGCGATGCACGTGGCTGTTGACGGAAGCGAAAACGTGACATTGTGCATAGTTTAAAAGCTGAGGGGCATCGAATCGCCTATGTGTGCCGGGAACGCGCACGCTGATCGATACGAGTTAATAATTTAGGTCGACCAACTGCGACTAGAATTCGCGACTGGTATAGTCAAGTAGATAAGAACAAAGGGCGAGTCTTGCGAAAGGATACGGAGGAACGTTAATGGCCTATCCAGCGAGGAGAGCTTGACAAATAGTGGTCGACGGCGATGAAAGGGCGGCTGCGTTTCGTTACTTGCCCGCGTGTAACGAGTTCGGTCTTCCAGAGGAGAAAAGTGCTCTGCCCCCTCCCACACTACCCCCCTCCCCCCGACCATAAAGAATCCCGACCATGCTGAGGACAGCCTGTGTGTCGAAGTTTCGTGACGCGCGATCCTCTATGCTGGTGTGCACGAACCGCTCATGAATTCAGCGGACTGCTTTCATAAAAAGAAAGAACACCGGTTTTAACACTTCGACGACCGCCCAGTTTGTTAGAAAATTCCTAGGTAATTATGCGGAAGAGGGTCACACCGCGGGGTTTCAACGACCTTGGGATATGCGAAGGTCGGCGCACAGTGGGACGAATGTACGAAAACTTGCGACATTGACTAAAATTTGAAGTTTGTTATAAAACTTTGATGGCATATATACTTGCTTTAGTGCATCTTGACGAGTGTCATTCATATATAGCAAATCGAAAAAAAAATTTTGTATATGCTTTATAGTCGAAGAAAAAAAATTCTATATTTTTCTTACGTTTATATTACAATAACCGTGAATGGAAAGAAAAAAAACTTTGACGAATTTTTTTGTTCTACGTCTATAAAGCAATAAAAAATTATTTTTTTGTTTTCTTTTGAAAATTTTTTTTATTTTTTGAAAATGGACTTTTTTCATTTTTAGAAAGACTTCCAGGATTTTCCGAAAAACGGGCTTCATGGAGTTTTTCCTTTGGTATTATGTGAGAGAAATTCATTCAGATCTCACCCGACGAGACCCGACCGCGGTCGGCATTTGGGTTTGAAAAAGTGGCGGGAACCTCCAAATAAGCAATACTGCTATTAATACTTAATACTGCTATTAAGTCAACTTAATTTTTTTTAATGGACGGAGGTATTTTTTAATACATTAATCGATGCAGCTGGACATTCGTTATAAAAAAGTACCAATCCATGTATGTCGAAAAGTTAGTATTTCACGAGATATTTCAATTTAAATAACTCTAAAACACCATTACTGTCGTACTAAGACGTTAGCGTTTACTTACTAGTGTAACGTCTTATGTTAGTACGACAGTAATGGTGTTTTAGAGTTATTTAAATTGAAATATCTCCTGAAATACTAACTTTTTGACATACATGGGTTAATACTTTTTTATAACGAATGTCCAGTTGCATCGATTGATGTATTAAAAAATACCTCAGTCCCTTTAAAAAAATTAAATTGACCTTGGAATGACTTTGAAAACATGATGAAAATTTAAAATAGATATGATCAGTCCCTCCTTGACTTAAACTTTTTATTTGAAATATTTTTTTCTCTGGTATTTAATTTCCGAGATATTCCAGGTGGCCAGGATAAATGCTCCACCCTGTACATTATTATTATACATAGAGTAATTAATACATTCAAAAAACCAAGTACTTATAGAAAAATCATGATTTTTTACCATGTTTTTATTAGCTCGCTTTTTTGTTTATTTGTTCGTCTGTTTGTTCGGTGGCAAATTTTGCAATTGATTTTAAACTAACTTCCTGATGAGCTAGAGACTTGAAATCGGTTACATGGCTCAGAACTGGATGACAATGCATTATTAAAAAAAAATTTTGTTTGAAAGTCTATCCGTTTCGGAGAAATAACAATTAAATATTTACCTGTTCACCCCCCGCGAAACCTACGTCATCGCGTTCAGCGATCGCCACGCCGCGCGACAGCGCTCCCTACTCCATTACGCGTTCCCACTCTGACTCATCCCCACTCCACTGACCCGCTTCGGACCGAAGGAGCTCAGTGTGCGCAAGTGTGCGTTTGAGCTCCGTGCGGTGTTTACAAAGTTACTACGTATATTATACTATAATGTTCGTTTAGCAATCGAAAGGACAGTTACACCGAGATTTTCGGTCGAACCTTTATCTTTGACATTTTACCACGGCCTTTCGATATGACGCCAGTGTTGGGCAAATTTTATTTCAAATAATAAATAAACGTGTGATTTAAATTGCAAACAAATAATAACTAAACTTTTTATTTAAATAAAAATTATTTAAATAATTCCAAAAATGATGCATTTATTATTTCTTATTTGCAAATAAAAGATTATTTGGTAATTATTGCGAACAGGTCTGCGTCCTCCGATTTTGATGAAATTTTAATATGTTATACAGCAACACGTTTTGAACAACTTTTTCCTTTTCCAATATAGGGGGGTCCGCTTTTAGTTTTCGAGATATTTGCAAAAAACTATCGCTAATACTGTATTGAATTTTTCGTATTCTTGTACGCTCCGCGGCAACGTAAGCCTGTCCCAGCGCGGCGTTTGTTTACATTTTGCTTGTAAACACGCTGCGGAGATGAGAGAAAAAAATAAATTTTTAAAAAATACCACGTTTTTAAAACGGACTAAAAAGTATAAAATAAAATCTTAAAAAACGCCACGTTTAAAAAACGGACTAAAAAGTATAAAATAATTTTTTCTAGCCCCATACAGATTCCTAACCCCGTACATATTGTCCTGAAAATTTGTGATTGTAAATTTTGAATAGCTGTGAAAACACTTGTAAGATTTCAAACGAAAAACGTGGGGCGCATGCAATAGATAATTGATGCATGAACACCTAAATCACTAACAATTTTATTGCACTGCAAATGATATGAACTATTTTGCGAGTTTCCTTAGCGGCAGCTACTCTCTACACTCCTTACTATGTATTATCTTGCGCCCCACGTTTTTCGTTTTAAATCTTACAAGTATTTTCATAGCTATTCAAAATTCACAATCACAAATTTTCAGGACAAAAAATTATTTTATACTTTTTAGTCCGTTTTTAAACGTGGCGTTTTTTAAAATTTTATTTTATACTTTTTAGTCCGTTTTAAAAACGTGGTATTTTTAAAAAATTTATTTTTATTTAAATATTTTAAAACCAATCTATCTGACAAAAATTAAATTCTATAAATTTAATGAATCAGTGATATATGATGATATTAACTCAAAAATTATTTTGAGGTTCTATAGTATGAATCGTCAACAGAACATGTCGGAAAAATTATAGGATATTGAATGTACTGTTTTTGACATCAGATTCGTATTCTGTACTACTGAAAACATGTATATCTAAAATCTCAAGGCGATACAAAAACTGAAAGGGGTGCTAAACGCGATGTCCAGCATTCCGATACATTCGTCCCACTGTGCGGCGCGGCGTGCGTACCGAGCAGAGCTGGGAAAAGAGCATTTGAAATAGTAATCAGTAAATAATCCCATTTATTTTACAGTGTCTGTACAACTTTGAAAATAAAATATTTTATTTGATGCAGTAATTTTAAAAATAAAATATTTTATTTGTTGCAGTAATTTTTGTAAATAGTATTTTATTTTAAG
Source organism: Lasioglossum pauxillum (assembly GCA_933228785.1). NCBI lineage: Eukaryota > Metazoa > Arthropoda > Insecta > Hymenoptera > Halictidae > Lasioglossum > Lasioglossum pauxillum. Next base: position 32,888,813 of record OW121703.1, read on the forward strand.
AATATTGAAAATATTTATAATATTTTATAATATAACAAACCTCAGTAGGCACATGCTGTGAATTGAAGTGGATATATGCAGTAATAGTAGCAATCAAACAAAAAAATAAAACGAAAATGTGGCAAATGATATAGTTTCTTATAGTAAGTACCATTTCTTCTTTAAATTATTGCTAAAATAAGAAATATTAAATAAGTAATGCGATTTCTGAAAGTATTAGGTATAACCACGCAAAAAATAAAATATTATATTTTTTTGTTTTTCAGATTATTAAAATAAAAATATTTTGCTTTGTGTTTCAGATTATTAAAATAGACATATTTTATTTTGTGGATGAAATTGTTAAAATAGAAATATTTTATTTTGAGGTTCAGATTGTTAAAATAAATAGAAATATTTTAATTTTTAGTATTTTTAAATACTATTTTCTTTAAGCAAAATAAAATCTAAAATATTAAATAGTATTTCAAATATTTTTTTCGCCAAATAATGTCCCTCTCTGCTACCGAGTAAGTGTGCTTCTATTAGGTTGGCCAGTAAGTTCCACTTTGCCCGATTGAAGTTGATTCAATGTAAGCGACTAGTTTTCTAATTAATATAGAAATAAATTATTTAGCAATTACAAAATTTAAGGGGTTAACACAGTAATATTTTGAAAAAATCGAAAATTTTTTTCTTATAAAGAAATTACATTCGTAAACTTTAAACGAGTTTTTCTCAGAGTTGCGTTTTTCAAAATGCCGATCTTTTTTCTTTTTCCCATTACTTTGTTAAATATAAATAAAAGATTAACAAATTTTCTACCGAAATTCAGTCATTAAATATAAAATATTTACCATTTTGTTAATTTTCACAAGAATTGAAATATGGGATCGTTAATGCCTAGAGAATACATCACAGTTTATGACATTTTTGGGATTTTTGATATAGTTAATTCGATTTGAAGGAATCCTGTACACCAGTTGGCCATCTGGGAGAACAGATATCCCGAGCAAAGACGACGAAAGGCATAAGAACAAATTATTTTTTAAATATTACTAGCATTTTTTTATAGTTCATAATATAGTAAACTGAAATACAAAATCTTATATTAATCGATCATTCACTTGTTTCTGTGCTGTTGTTTAAAAATCTCCAAACTCATTCTGATCGCATAATCTTCCCATTGCAGATATTCAATTAATTGGTTTAACCATTGGAATTTTGAAAACATTTTATATTAATCTCCAGAATATACATATTTGATATCTTGAACTAATTTCAAAAGAGGGTCATTACCAGCTTTATGGACCTCAAACGCACCATATCTCATCACAGATTACAATCGCGCCTACGACTTTGTCAGTAAGGTAGAGAGTGACATTAAAATACAATAGTAAAAAAATTTGTCGGTAAGGTAGGGACTGACATTGAAATGGTAAAAAATTTTTTTTCGCGCCGCCAAAAATCCTTCTGACAATAATCATTTTAGTGAAAAAGGAATCTATTTCCAAAATTCCATCTAATTCTGAGTACGGACGTGAACGGAAGTTCAGCCGTATTTAGTATTCAGTATTCAGTATTCAGTATTCAGTATTCAATGTTCAGTGTTCAGTGTTCAGTGTTCAGTATTCAGTATTCAGTATTCAGTATTCAGTATTCAGTATTCAGTATTCAGTATCCAGTATCCAGTATCCAGTATTCAGCATTCAGCATTCAGCATCCAGCATTCAGTATTCAGTATTCAGTATTCAGTATTCAGTATTCAGTATTCAGTATTCAGTATTCAGTATTCAGTATACAGTATTTAGTATTTAGCTACCATAATCTAATGTCAACATAATTAAGAATCCCGAAACCTTCGAGAAACTCGACATAATCGAGAATCCCGAAATTTTCGAATACCCGACCATTTCTAGTCTCGACCAATGAAATCGATACATTTTCTGGGTCTCGCACACCCCTAGTTGTTTGAGATCGTCACGTTACGAGACTCATCCTATATACGGTACTATGAATACTTATTAACTCAATCACATTTTTAATTTTTTAGATTTTTTGGGGTAGGAAAACAAAACTTGACAAAATATTTAATACAATTTCATGCTATAATGTGAAACTCAACTGAAGGTGCACAAATGAACATCTTTTTCCGTTGAACTCTAAACACATTCTCTTGGAATTGCGTTTGTAGCTGAGAATAAATATAAACTGAGTGTTGATATTTTTGTGTTCCCATTGAATATTTAGTAAAGTTGATTGAAATTCAATTTGAAATGTTCCAAAAATGAAATCCTCAAATATCTCACTGCTTCAGAGTGGACATAAGCTGGTTTTGGAATGAACCAACTCACTTCATCGATTCACTGTGCAACTTCTGGCCAGCAAACTCTCTTGATATTTGCCGACGAGTGATCATAGACAATAAGAGTCGACGACAAAAAAGAGAGAGAGAGAGAGAGAGAGAGAGAGAGAGAGAGAGAGAGAGAGAGAGAGAGAGAGAGAGAGAGAGAGAGAGACAGAGAGAGAGAGTGGAAGGGTCACAGGATAGAATCGAACCTGGACACCTTCCATCTTCGGGGTGGAAGATTTCGTATCGCATCGGACGGGAAAGCTGAAAGTACGGGGGAGGTCAAGTAGAAGCCGGGAGATACATTTCAGATAGCAGCAGCAGGCCGATGTCAAGGCGACCGGTGACACGGCGGGACACGTCTCGATAAGAACGAAAAAGAGCCCTACGTGGGATCGGTAAATTGCGAGGAAACGTCCAGGGACTTCCTTGATTGGTTGATAGGTCTCAGCGACGGGCCACAGACATGCAGCAATCGTTTCGGAACCGTGTGCAACACCTTACATGGCGCATCGCCGTTGTCTCGTCCTCGTCGCGGTATGGCGTGCCAGACAAGGGGGGACTATTAATCGAGAAGAAATTACGCGCATAAAGGCGGTATCCTATTAAGATACATCAATGTACTCCATTTCCATTTTCGTGCCGGCTTTAACTTGTGAGCTGCTTAGAACCGAAAACAACTTCGTTCCATACATCTGTAAATACACGGAGTGAGTACGAAGAAACAGAACACCTAAATATCTCCGTTACTTTTCGTTGTACAAAAAAACTTCTTAGGACAAAGTTACACTGTTTAAAGGGCCACATGTAACGGTGTAAGGGAAAAAATTGTCAAGGTCATTTGTTAATGAGATTTCAAGGTCATCGATGTATTTTTAAATGGAATGACATATCTTGGTTAACGTAATGTTGTAGCTGACAAAATAACGAATTCATCCATGTAACACAATATGACCTACAGATGACCTTCAACCCCAAAAAATGGAATAAATAAAATTCAACGTGTAAGATTCATTTGCTTTATTTCTGTTACCCAAAGTGTTCAAAAATATTTCCTTGAGCTGCTATACATTCATATGTATCGCAATACACAACATATCAACAGATTCGGTGTTGACAGGAAGACATTTATGATATACGTTCACCTATGCGTTCGTACAGAATCGTGTTCATCAACTACTAATTACTCAGAAGACCTCCTTGCTATCAGATTTCCACAGTTTCTGAGATTTCTCGATCAGTTTATCGATGAACGTTTCACAATGCGTTACTCGAAGGAAGATAAGATTGATATGATTTTCATTTATGGAGAAAGTCGACAGTGTTTAAGAGAAGCAGTGCGGTTGTACAAGGACCGATTTCCTAATCGTAATTGTCCATCAGTTTCCGTTTACTCCAATTTGATAAATAAATTCCGTGAAACTGGTAGTGTCGAAAATAAAAAATGTTAGAAGGTGAGGACTGTAAGGGATGAAGCAAACACAATTAATGTTCTGGCAGCAGAGGATACAAACCCTCATGCTAGTACGAGGCAAATCGCACGAGGAAGTGGCATTAGTCAAAAATGTGTAGTGCAAATGCTCTATGAACAAAAATTTCACCCCTTTCACCTATCAATTCACCAAGAACTTCATGGTAGAGACTTTGTAAATCGTGTAAACTTTTGCCAGTGGGGATAGAGACAATTGATAAACGATACAGCATTTTTTAATAAAGTATTATTTACCGATGAAGCTTTGTTTACAAATCACGGGCAAATAAATTTAAAAAACCTGCATTATTGGTCATCTGAAAATCCGCGGTGGTTACGGACAGTCGACAAACAAAGACCATGGTCCGAACAATGTTTGGTGTGGAATTTTAAACAACCAAATAATTGGGCCTCACTTTATCACCGGAACATTAAATGCAGAGAAATACATTGCATTTTTACGAGAATCGTTACCAATTCTCCTGGAAAATACACCCTTGGACATTCGTGAAGATATCTGGTACCAACACGACGGATGTCCAGCCCATTCTTCCCGTGTCGTAACACAATTCTTGAATAAACAGTTTCCAAATAGTTGGATTGGAAGTAACGGACCCGTATTATGGCCAGCTCGCTCACCAGACCTTACACCCCTTGATTTCTATCTATGGGGAAAACTAAAAGACGATGTTTATCATGAACCACCAACCACTGCAGACGACATGAAAGAAAGAATCGTCAGGGCTTGTGCGTCGATTCCCTCAGAAATGAATTACACAGCAGTACGTTCTGTAACTTCACGGTTAAATGAATGTATAGGAGCTCAAGGGAATATTTTTGAACATTTTGCGTAACAGAAATAAAGCAAATGAATTTTACACGTTGAATTTTATTTATTACATTTTTCTCGGTTGAAGGTCATTTATAGGTCATATTGTGTTACATGGATGAATTCGCTATTTTGTCAGCTACAACATTACGTTAACGAAGATATATCATTCCATTAAAAAAAACATCGATGACCTTGAAATCTCATAAAAAATGACCTTGAAAATTTTTTCCTTAATCCAGTGGTTGGGATAAATAAAGGTATTTTTTATGACACAAATACTTAGCTTTTCATGAAACATCTTATTTTGTTGGAAGACCAATTGATGGCATTAATGTTTAAAAATGAATTCGGGCATATGGTCTTGACGAAGCGCATTCTGTCTGTCCAATTTTGTGTTACTTTTTCGAGCATTGTCGGCCGTATGTCGCGGTTGACACGAACAATGATGGCCTCTATTTTTAATTATCAGGAAAACCTGTGACTTGACGTAGCCCCATAAGAAACAGTCGAGTGTCAGATCACACGATCTTGGGGACCAATTTACAGGGCCATTTCGCATAATCACATTATCGCCAAATCGTTATTTCAATAAATTGCATGGCATGTAGCACCATCCTGTTGAAGCCACATCTCGCCAGAATCAATGGCATCTATATTTTCATACAAATATTCTTTGATCATGGTCCGGTAACAATCTCTATTGACCGTAACGCGAGCTCCGGCCTGATTTTTAAAAAATAAGGGCCTATGATGTCACCAGCGTGTAAACCGCACCAAACCGTACATTTTTCTGGATGTAATGGAGCCTCTAGAGTTTCTTGTGGATTGGTCTCACTCCACAAGCGACAATTCTGCTTACTAACAAACCCATTAAGCCAAAAATGAGCCTGGTCACTGAACACAATTTTGCGATAAATTAAAGGGTCAGCTTGTAACTGCTCTAACGCCCAACCAGCGAATGAACGATGTAAGCGATGGTCTTTTGGCTTTAATTCTGGCACCAATTGGATCTTATACGCGTGTAAACCAAGATCTTCGTACAAAATTTTCCACGTGGTGGACGGACAGAGGCACAATTGCTGCGACCGACGACGAATCGATAAATTTCGCGTAATATTTGCAATATTGTATCGATTCGTCGTTGGTCGCAGCAATTGGGCCTCTGTCCGTTCACCACGATGAAAATTTTGAGCGAAGATCTTGGTTTACACGATTATGAGATCCATAAACAGATATGTAAATTTTTATTCTTTCCATAAGTTACAACATAAGATACGTCTTGTCAAAGGTCTTATTGATCGTGCCATCCTTTTAGCAAATCCTGAATTCACAAATTAACCTAAGTAACAAATATGAATGTTACGCGTTTCATTTTAGATTAAATAAAATTTGATTCGTTTGTAATCATTATATAAGCATTAAAATAAATGTATAGCCATACAGAAAATATACATTTTCTTTTCCCTTCTACGACATTTTTGTGCATGAAAACGCATGTTAATCACTGTAACTGTAAAGAAAATGGTACGGCAAGGGGTGAAACACTTCGGAATATATTCAGTTCGGCGGAAGAGAAATATGATTATTAAAATTGAAATAATTTTCAATTATTTGAATTTTCTTCTAAATGAAATTTAATCGACAAAAATTTATAAGACAAGCGTATTAGATATTGGTGGATCAAATTGTGTACAATAGTCCAGTCAACGAAAAGTTGTAGAGCGAAATGGAAGGAACACAATTTTTAACTTTGGGTCTTTGTTTGGACTAGTTAGGAGGTAAACATACTAGAAGTCCCCACTTCTTGGAGGTGAGCGCGGTGCAGGGGACCACGTAGAAGTTTTCCGCTTATATCTCCGAAACTATGTGTCCTAGCGATAAGGCCATTCCATACAAAATTAAAGCTGACAAAATGTGCCATAAGATTGACTGCATTCAGTTTGTCGCTATCTCGCATAGTTTCCGAGATATCCGCGCTCAAAGTTCACTAATTGTGCTGAAGAGTTAGCTAATAAAATAAGGCAAACTTTTTCACAATTAGTGAAATTTGAGCGCGGATATCTCGGAAATTATGCGAGATAGCAAACAAGTGAATGGAATCAATCTTATGGCACATTTTGTCAGCTTTAATTTTGTATAGAACGGCCTTATCGCTAGGACACATAGTTTCCGCGATATAAGCGGAAAACCGAAAAAGGGGATCTTCTACGTGCCCCTGCGCCCCGCTCACCTCCTAGGAGTAGGGCCTTTTAGTATGTTTACCTCCTAACTAGTCCAAACAAAGTCACAAAGTTAAAAATTGTGTTCCTTCCATTCCTCTCTACACCCCTCTTATAAGCATTCATTGACTGGACTACAACAGTTTTTCTGTTTATTTTTGTCCCAATTTTCGTTTTATCGACCGCTGTGCGTCGCGTCCGGATTCGAGCGTGCTTAAATGTCCCATTCGCGTTCGCGTTTTATTTCGTACACACCGATTACGTGCTCGTGACACTTCGCTCTTTTTCACATCCGCGCGATAAAGCGAATTGGGTTATTGAGATTATTTAGAGTTCCGAGGTGGTGAAGTTGACGTGAAAGTGGAATAGAGGTAGCTGCAAAGGCAACGGATATCGGGGCCGCAGATGCAAAGCGGCGAACGTGAGGTTGAATTTTATTTATACGCGAGATTTATTTACACGGATACATAGCGATGGGCTGTTATCTTTCCGTCGCACGGTTCTCTGCGAGATAACGGGTGGATGGATAACTTTACATGTTCGCGTTTTTCGGCTACAAATTCGATTACAGCAGACTTCCATGTACACTCACAGACAAAAAGAAAGCACGCGTGTGCTATCTTTACTTCCTCGTGTTAAAATCATGCTAGCGTAGAACCTCTGTGTAGTATGTAAAATATATCTTCTGCGAATATGTAAACAGAATATAGATTGACTTTAGTTCAATGAGTTCTCTTAGTTGGAGGGGTAACACATAATCCGACACAGACAAAATAGGATTACCCTTGGTTCGGCGACAACCCATTTCACCGACACTGTTTTCATCGACACGATTTGACCGACAGTAACTTTCGGCGACACTATGTTTTCATCGACACAGTCAAATCGTACTCATATGTTTTCATCGACAGTCCGTGTTTAAAGACAGGTTTGAGTTCATTATTCATATCGCTTTAATTTCATTACTTGATATTTGTGTAATTATTGTACAATTTTGTTCTGTTTTATAGTCTATATATGTACATTCGTAGCATTCATTCTGTTTATTCACATTTTTTATATGTATTTACACAATTATGTTTCAGATAAAATGAAATATTATGATCTTTTATTCATTTGTGTATACCTATTAATAAAGTTTGTTTATTTGAAGAAATTCTAATTAATAAAGTAGCAATAAAAACTTTGATCTAAATAACAATGCTTTGTAATTCTCTTTGTTACTTATTATACAAGCAACTAAATATATAATAAGACTCAAACTTGTCGCTAAAAACGGATTGTCGTTGAAAACATATGTCTACGATTTGACCGTGTCGATGAAAACATAGTGTCGGTCAAATCGTGTCGATGGAAACGGTGTCGGTGAAATAGGTTGTCGACAAACCAAGGGTAACCCGACAAAATAATAGCACACTTGAAAAATTAAGATATATGTATTTCATACAACACAACTGGATGTTTCATGAAACAAAAGTACAAATATTTCTTATGATAATATATACACCAAACTATATATTTCTCCTTTGTTTTCTATAACTTCCACCATTCTTTTAGGTAATGAATTATGTAATTCTTTCATTTTCGTTTGAACTAAATTTTCCCATTCAGTTGTAATGACAGTTTTCAATTCATTTATATTTGAAAATTATCGGCCTTCCGCATATACTGCTTGCGAAAGCATTGCCCAGCAATTTCCAAATCCTGTGACTATATTCGTTATTACTTATTCGTTATTGGAAATAAAATTTGCCCCACTCTGGTATCGGGAACCAATCTGAGCCGGCTCGACTTTTTCCCGAAACGATCCGAGTAGTCAGGTACTCGATTGTACATTCGATAGCCCGCAGACCTCTAGCCCTTTCGCGCTCATCATGTTCCTGTAAGTGACATGCATTCCCGTGAAAGTACTACATACGTGCTTAAATATTTCGTTCGAACGCTGCTGCTCGATCACAGCTATAAAACTGTGTCATGGATGTGCCTCGAAAGCTCGAGTGCTTCCGCTCTTTTTTCATCTGCAGCCCGAAACTTTTTACTCATGTGTGTGCCTTTCAAGTCCTCCAGTTAAGTGTCACCAGAAAATGGTCTTTTTACTAGTTTCTTTCTTTCGAGCGTGTTGGAACAGTGACGGACAAAATACAATTATATATAACAATGTGTACCATAACTACCACAATTTTTACAAATTGAAAGTTTACTATAAAGCAGCATTCAATTTTTTACAAATTTCTACATTTTACCACGTTTTTATTAGCTCGCTTTCTTGTCTGTCTGTCTGTTTGTTCGGTACAAATTTTGCAATTGATTTTAAACTAGCTTCCCGATGAGCTAGAGACTTGAAAATTTAAACATAGCTCAGAACTGGATGACAATGCAATATTTTAAAAAAATTTTTTTAAAAGCCTATGCGTTCAGGAGATATAATTAAAAAATTTATAATTAAATTAAAATTAAAAAGCCTATGCGTTCAGGAGATATAAATTATTAATAATTTGAACCTTTGCACCCCCCCTCCAACCCCCACCGCGTGACGTACTAACGTCTTCGTGTTCAGCGTCCCCACTCTACTACGTGTTCCCACTGTGACTCATCCCCACTCCACTGACCCGCTTCGCACCGAAGGAGTGTGTGTCTCAGTGTGCGTCAGTATGCGTTTGAGCTCCGTGCGGTGTTTACAAAGTTACTACGTATTATTTATACTATAACAATGTTTGTTTACCAAGCGAAAGAACCGTTATACCGAGATTCTCCGTCGAACCTTTATCTTTGACATTTTACCACGGCGTTTCGATATGATGCGGTCGCAACCGTTTGAAGTTTACTACATGTCTCTGTTATAATCTCAAAATAATGTCTACAAAAAAGGAGCTGTTCGTTAATGATGATTTTCACAGGGAAGTCGCCAAATCACCAGGTATGCCATTAAATATTTTACCGCGTTTTTATTCGGTCGCTTTCTTGTATGTCTGTTTGTCTGTTCGGTACAAATTTTACAACTGATTTTAAACTAACTTCCCGATGAGCTAGAGACTTGAAATTTTAAACATAGCTCAGAACTATATGACAATGCAATATTTAAAAAATAATTTTTTTAATTTACAACAGCCTATGCGTTTAGGAGACATAAATTATTAAATTTAACCGTTACACCTCCCCGCGTGACGCTCAGTAGTACTTACGTGTCGCGTTCAACGATCCCCACTCCGCGCGACAGCACTCCCTACTCCACTACGCGTTCTGACTAATCCCCACTCCACTGACCCGCTTCACACCGAAGGAGCTCAGTGTGCGTTCGAGTTCCGTGCGGTGTTTACAAAATTACTACGTATTATTATAGTATAATGTTTGATTACCAAGCGAAAGAACAGTTACACCGAAATTCTCCGTCGAACCTTTATCTTTGACATTTTACTACGGCGTTCGTTTTCGATATGACGCGTCGCAATACCATCTGAAATTGACTACATGTCTCTGTTATAATCTCATCAAAATGTTCAAAATCGATTGTAAAATTTCACACATATAAGGCTAAAAAGCAGAAAACAATTATTTAAATAAAAATAAATTTTTAAAAAATACCACGTTTTTAAAACGGACTAAAAAGTATAAAATAAAATTTTCTAGCCCCATACTGATTCCTAACCCCGTACAGATAGTCCTGAAAATTTGTGATTGTGAATTTTGAATAGCTATGAAAATACTTGTAAGATTTAAAACGAAAAACGTGGAGCGCATGCAATAGATAATTGATGCATGAACACCTAAATCAGTAACAATTTTATTGCACTGCAAATGATATAAACTGTTTTACGAATTTTCTCAGCGACAGCTACTCTCTACACTCCTTACGATGTATTATCTTGCGTCCCACGTTTTTTGTTTTAAATCTTACAAGTATTTTCATAGCTATTCAAAATTCACAATCACAAATTTTCAGGACTATCTGTACGGGATTAGGAATCTGTATGGGGCTAGAAAAAATTATTTTATACTTTTTAGTCCGTTTTTTAAACGTGACGTTTTTTAAAATTTTATTTTATACTTTTTAGTCCGTTTTAAAAACGTGGTATTTTAAAAAATTTATTTTTTTATAAAATAACTAGCTGTACCCGCGACTTTGTCCACGTGCAATCACAAATTCAACACTTATCAGCAGAAACGCGGCCAAAAGACGGCGAAAAAGTCGTCTTTGGCCACTAATTCCGTCACAACTTTTGAACGAATGGACTTTTTCGAATGCGGTTTACTCTAAAATTTTCCCGAAGAAACGGCACGTCTAATGGTTCAAATTCAAACCCCAGTTTCGTTACTGTATAACCGTTTATCACTTCAAGTTGTAAAACGACATTTGCGCAAGTAACGAAATAAATTGGAATAGAAATTAACTAACTGGCGGATGTTGATAATGTCGATAATGCAAACAGACGTCGATAATATAAATTTCTATTGAAATATTGATCAAAAGCTGCGACGTTCTATTGAAATATTGATTAAAAGCTGCGACGTTCGTTTTTTTGTTGTATTGAAATATGATTCAAAAAGCACTTTTAGTTTTTCCCAAGTTTTCCATTTTTCCGGGCTACTTTTCTAATTTCACTTACCCTATAACCTTATTCGGACTACTACGAACATTTAAAAAAAAATTAGCCAAATCGATCCAGCCATTCTCAAGTGATGCGCTTACCAACAAACAGCATTTGATTGTTATTTATATAGATAGATTATGATGATGTATGAAGTAGGACAGTTAGCAGGTCCAGAACCACACGCTCCCTTTCCTGTTTCCTTTCTCACCCACAATTCTGCAGCCGACTAAAAGCTATTATTTAGCATAAAAAGAGTTTCAAAATCAAGGTACCCAGAAGGGGCGAATTTTTGGGTTACACTTTGCTAATTAGGTGGAGTGACGAAGCTGGAATCGTGTTAGTTCTGAAACTACCAAAAATTTTCTGAACAATCTTGCATACAGCACGTGACCAGTCAAGAGTTAAGTCCTATATATATATTGTTTCCAGATTTTTTCGGAGCTTTTTCGTAAACAATTGGAATCTACCTCGACAGGCCTCGAACCTCGCCAACTTTCCACCTGGACTTCCTCCTCGATCTCCACCGCGGCGTTTCGCGTCCACTGCCTATGCAGTGGAATACGTGCACGGCCGTGGTCCTCGTGGCGGTGGAGGATCACGCGGAAACGGCCGTCCTTCCACGTCGATCTTGCGTCTCCTATCCAGCAATAAGAAAAACAGAGTCTCAGTTAGGGAATGTTCATGTGATCGAATTCCTAGCTTTCCAACAGCCCCGAAACGTAGCATAGCGATCCGAATCGAGAAATTCAGTGACAGGTTATTATAACTGTTGGATCATTTGAGATATTGCAATGAAATTTTCACTACAAATATTTAAAAATAGTCATTTTTTAACTTCCCGATTCATAGGGAAGTTACTGTAATGACACCGAAAATCGAAAATCGAGTTTTTAGCAGATCTTCACGTTTCATGATCATTGGAGTCATTTTAGACTATTTTTAGCCAAATGTTTGTATGTGTGTGTGTGTGTGTGTGTGCGCGCGTATGTCCGTTTGTATGGTATCAAATTTTTCGTTAACGTTTTCAGAAAAAGTAACAGCGCGATCAGGATGACGAATGATGCAATCGATGTGCCCCGTCGTAACTTAGAGCTGATTAGATTTTGGTCCATATTGGTCAAGTAGTTTTTTAGATTTTTAGTTTTTTTTCGAAAAGAGTTGATTCAACAATGCAATTTATACGAGAGGACGGAAATTCTCCACCGAAGAAACAAACGTAATTACATAAAATTTTTTTAAATTTTTTATTCTTTTTCATTTTTAAAAAATTTTTTTTATTTCATTTTTTTTTTATTTATGCAACTAATGCTAATGTTACCGCTTACAATAATCGACAATTATCCCAATGTAAGAGTGAGTTTATCATCTCTACTCCCGAGAATACATTTTGGGAGAATATCGATGAAAGTACAAAAAAAGAATTTATATGACAATCTTTGAAAAAACAATCAGTTCAAAACGAATTATTAACTGAGATTAAATTAAAAATTAGTATAAAATATATGATAATTAGTAATAACATTGATGTTGAAGACGGATTGGTTAATGGAGCATGCGGAATATTAAAATTTATTATTACTTTTCAAGAAAATACTAAAATTCCGTCTATATTGTGGTTAGATTTTCAATTGACCAGAGTAGGAGTGAAAGTATGGACTCGCCATATAGCAAACATTTTGATAAGTAGAAAACTATTGAATTTCCCTGAAAACGTATAATCTTCTTAAAACGTACACTTAATAATGATAGTAATATACTGCAACTAACGAATCGGGAAGAACTTTGTATGACTCTTGGAGAGTCATACACCAAATAAAAAACATTAATAGTTGTAGGCCCTACCAGTCATGCCTACCATTAACCCTCTCGCAAGAGCAGTCCTACTCGCGAGCGAGCGAAGCGAGCGAGCAACAATAACCCTCTAGTTTAATATTATTTGCATTTGTTAAACAATATCTTTTAATAAATTTTCATTGATACTTTTTCATCGAAAATAAAATTGTCTACATATACGTTTACAAACTGTGTTTTCTAATAATTCATAATAATTAAAATTTTTTTAGTGATCCGGATTGGAAAATTCAATGACATTCTGTTATAACTTTTGAACTAATTAATTATTAATTCCTTTGTTTCGGGATCTATGAACGTTTAATTTTTTAGTAAATAGGAATAATTTTTTAACGAATTTTAGTGCAAATTGCATCCTGATATCTCTTATGGTTCAAGAGCCACCAAATTTCTCGATCCAATAATAATTCAGGTCACCGGCGGGAAATTATTCTTGTGGGATTATTTAAAGGAAGGTGTGCTAAAAATATTCCAATCTGTTAGAAACTTTAACTCGCTTAATCTTGAAAAATACACTCTTTTAAATAGACAGAACTTCGCAAATTTGTCTTACCATAATAGAAGATATGATTTTTTATTACAAAAGTCTGAGAGAAAACATTAAATAGGATCGTTAGTGCATCGCATTAAAGAGAAACAATTTTTGTCATAAAAAATACTTTTCTTAAAATATCCAACTTTCAATATTTATTACAACTATATTATTTATTAAATTGTACTAATTTCTTCATTTGCGAGTTCCATCGACATTTAGGAAATAATGTTCAGTGATTAGATATCGATACGAGAAAGTTTATATTGGGCCAAATGTCACTGAATTTTTCGATCCAGACCACTGTGCGTAGTAGGAGCCTCCGAAATCAGGGATGCGAATCCTAACCCGAACCCGGTTCGGGTTTTGTAACCCGAGTAACCCGGTTAGCCGGGTTACAGAAATCTCCTGTAACCGGGTTAGGCGGGTTACTCGGGTTAGGAGAACCGAACCGAGTTCGGGTTAGGGTTAACTCGGTTGGGGTCCTAGGCTCTGTGGCGCCTACAGTGGAGACTCTGATCCACTGTAGGTCCGTTCTCTCTATTTGAGGGATGTCACAGAGCTAAATCCTCTCGCTCCACCTCCTCGTGGTGGACCCTGGGGCACGTCACTGGTGGGTTTTCCAGTGACGTGTGCTAACGGAGCGAGGGGTGAGTGGGTGCACTGATGGATCTCTGTATGGCAGTGCAGAGCGAACCTCAGTGCACCCCAGGGACGGATATTTTATGACGACAAGAAGGGCACGAGGGAGAGTTTTTATTATCATGGCTGACCCTAGTTTCCCTATTGATCGAGTTTACGGTGCAGGGGAGGGAGACCCCAGTACCGGCACAGGGGGGGTGGGCGAGCAGGCCCCCCCTGGGTCGTCATCCGTCGACTGCGAGTCCGGGTTGGTGGACCACTGGGCCACCCGGAAAGTAATTATTACCAGCGATGCCTCCCTGAGGGGAGATGCCTCCCACGCTACTAGCGTGGGAGAGGTCCCAGAGGTGGAAGTGGCATCTGCCAGTGCCACCCCATCTCTGGACGTGATTGTGGCGGTGGGCTCGACGGGGGCGTTGGGCCGTGTGACTCGCCAGTCACTAAAGCGGGCAGGAACCGGCGGGAAGGAGGGACACGTGGAGATCCCAACCGTCATTGACGAGGACACGGACGACACTGTCAATCCCGTCAATCCCGTGCCTGACCCGCCGTGGTCGGGAGGCACCCTCCTGTTGCGGGAGGAGTCCGAGGGGGCGTCGAGGTCCGGGAGGTCCAGCAAACGGAGCAGGCTGGACCTCTCGATCTCGGATTCGGAGGAGGAGCAGGACACGGGGACCCGAAAGGCTACGAAGAAGCCCAAAAACCGCCCCTCCACATCGAGGAAAAAAGACTCCACCCCGGCAGTGGAGGAGATGGCCAAAACCATCAGCGGCCTCTCCACGGGCGACATTGTACAGGAATTCCTGGATAAGGTCCGCCTCGTGGAGAGGACCGCCTTAAAGAGCGGCAACCTAAAGGGCACATACGTGCGTGACCTGAAGTGGTCCGCGCGATATGCCGAGGCGGCGCTGCTGGAAATACTGCAGAGGGGGGAAAAAGACCCGCCCCCCCGCAGCGCTGCACAGCCGGTTGCCGCCTCCCCCCCTCCCGCACGGGACTCGGAAGCCCGAGTCCAAGCTCTGCTCAAGCAGAACGAGTCCCTGCGGGAGACGGTGAGGGGGCTGAAGGCCACTACAGATGCTATAAGGGAGGAGATGATGGCAATGAAAAGGATGGGGGTGGCTTCACAGCTCCTCCCCCCTTCCCTCCCGTTGCCATCATCTCCCCCCCGGGAGGGAAGTACACAGGAGGCAGCGGCGTTGGTGAAGCTGACCCCCCCTAAAGGCAGCAAGCCGGGCCCTCCTCCTCCGCTACCGGAGTCGTGGTCGGGCTCGGCAGCCCTCCTGGAGCAGCTTGGCGCCCTCCTGGACGCCAAGCTTGCCCCAATAAAGAGGGTGCAGGCGAGGCTGAGCGAGGCGGTTTTCGGGCCCGCCCGCTCGCCCCCTGCCCCTCGGAGTGGCGTTAAGGTCCCGGCGGACCCGTGTCCCCCCCTGCCCTCTCCTCTTCCTCCACCACCACCGAGGCCGTCGTTCGACGCCCTCCCTTCCTCTCACCGTCCGGAGGACGGAAAGAGGAAGAAGAAGAAGAAGAAGAAGAAGAAGAGTGCCCCCGCCCCCAGCTCGCAGCCGTCCAATCCGGCCCCGGCCCGCACCGAACCCAACCCCTCCGAGGGGACCTGGGCAAAAGTGGTGGGCCGGAAGGCGACGAGGGCGGCCAAGAAGGCCGCGAAGCCAAACCCTCCCGCTCCCCCCTCAAAGCAACCCCATGGGGCCCCTCAGGGAAAGGGACGGGTAGGGCGAGCCCCGTCCAGGGTGGCCACCCCTCCAAAGACGGCAGCGATATCGCTGTCCATCCCGGAGGGGTGCAAGACCACCCTGGCGGAGGCGATGATGGCGGCGAAAGCGGCCATCAAGCTCAGCGAGCTGGGGGTGGCCGAAATCCGCACCAAGCGGGCGGTGACCGGGGGTCTCCTGCTGGAGATTCCCGGTCCCGAAGGGGGTGCCAAGGCCGATGCCTTGGCGTCGAAGATGGCCGCGGCGCTAAGCGGCCTGGGGGTGCGGGTCAACAGGCCCCTCAAAACGGCGGATCTCCGCCTGAGGGGCCTGGACGACTCCGTCACCCCCGAGGAGGTGAAGGCGGCGGTGGCTGAGGCCACGGGGTGCCCTCCCGACACTATTAAGGTCGGGGACATAAAGTCCCCGGCCACAGGGTTGGGCACCGCGTGGCTGAAATGCCCCGCCGCGGCTGCCCGCCTACTGGCGGGCGCGGGAAGGTTGCGGGTGGGCTGGTCCACCGCAAAAGTAGAAGCACTGGCCGCGAGGCCGTTGCAGTGCTTCCGTTGCCTGGCGGTTGGACACGTCAGGCAGCGGTGCACTAGCACGGTCGACCGTAGCGGCCAGTGCTACAAGTGCGGTGCGACCGGCCACCGAGCCAATGTGTGCCCGGCGGCCCCCCGGTGCCCGATTTGCACGGGGCTGGGAAGACCGGCCGGGCACAAGGCGGGGAGTGGCTTGTGCCCCCCGCCCCCGAGGAAAGGCCGCAACGTTGGTGGGAGGGGGCCCGCCGACAAAACGGCCGGAGGGGGAGGGGGGACACAAGCCCCCCCACCTCCACCACCGAGTCCGACTCAGAGGATGGAGGTCGACCCCCCGCCCTCCTCTGAGTCGGATGGCCGTGCGGTGGCCGCACCGGGAGCGTCAGCGGCACCGTAATGCCAAGGACGCTCCCGGTCGTTCAGGCCAACCTGAACCACTCCCGCCGGGCCCAGGACTTATTTGTCCATGGCCTGGCGGAGAGACAGGTCGGGTTGGCCGTTGTCACGGAGCCCTACAGCGTCCCCGACTCCTCCCCTTGGGTAGGGGACGAGGGGGGCTCCGTGGCAATTTGGGCCCGTAAGGGCGGGGATTTCCCCCCCGGCTCCGTGGTCGAACGGGGCCGAGGGGTCGTATTATATAAGTGGGGAAGGTTTCTAGTCGCGGGTTGCTACATATCGCCCAACTGCAGCCTCGCCGAGTTCGAGGGGTATTTGGACCGGCTGAGAGTGATGATCACACCTCACCTAGCCGGTCCAATGCTGGTCCTGGGGGACTTCAATTCGAAGTCCACTGCGTGGGGAAACCCCAGGACCACCCCTCGCGGCGAGGCTCTTGATGTTTGGGCGGGGGGCATGGAGCTCCGGTTGGTGAACCGGGGCTCCGTACCCACGTGCGTGCGGTCGAACGGGTGGTCCATAGTCGATCTGACTTGGGCCACCCCCGCGGCCGTACGCCGTGTATCCGCCTGGCGGGTGGCCACGGAGTGGGAGTCACTCTCCGACCACCTCCATATTACTATGGAGGTGGAGGCCACCCAGCAACAGGCGGATATGCCCCCCAGTAGAAGTAGCACCCACGCAGCGCCCGTGAAATGGGCGCTGCAACGACTGGACGAGGACGTCCTGAGAGCCACAGCTCTCGCCTATTCCTGGGTCGAACCCAGGGAGCGCGGAGCTGACGAGGGGGTGTCATGGTTCCGGGGCATCATGAAGTCGATTTGCGACGCTTCGATGCCCCGGGCCGGTAGGCACCCCCCGAAAAAGTCAGCGTACTGGTGGTCGGGCGAAATAGCGGACGTGAGGGACACGTGCGTCCGCGCCCGACGCCAGTACACCCGCGCACGTCGACGCCACCCAGTTGGAGGCGTCGACGAGGCGAGAGTGGCCGCCCTTTATTCAGAGTATAGGGCGGCCCGTATGGCTCTGCAGCGTGCAATTGCCGCTGCAAAGGCCGCGGCCTGGGATGAGCTCCTCGGATCCCTACAAAGGGATCCATGGGGGCGCGCCTACAAGGCGGTGCTTAGTAAGCTCCGCCCGTGGGCGCCCCCCATCACAGAGGAGTTGGACCCCGAGTTCCTGGGGCGGGTCCTCAGTACACTCTTCCCTCCCCAGGAGGGAACGAGAGAGTACCCGCCCCCGTCGGTCCATACCATCTGGACCGACGAACTCGGGGTCACAGAGAGTGAGCTCTCCCGAGCCGTCCAGAGGATCCGGGAAGGGGGCAAGAAGGCCCCCGGTCCCGACGGGGTCCCTGGACGGGTGCTGGCCGCGGCCATGGACGTCCTCGCCCCGGCTTTCATACAGACGCTGAATTCCTGTATGAGCCGGGGAACCTTCCCCCGTGAATGGAAAGTCGCCAGGCTGGTCCTCCTCCACAAGGCAGGAAAGCCCGCAGATACTCCCTCTGCGTACCGGCCCCTGTGCCTCCTCGACGAGGCGGGCAAGATCTACGAAAAGATCATTGCCGACCGCCTCGTCGAGCACCTGTCCCAACATGGTGGTCCCGATCTGAGCGACAGCCAGTTCGGCTTCCGGAGGGGGCGATCGACGGTAGACGCCGTCGGTCGCCTTGCCACCCTCCGGAAAGAGGCTGTCGCTCAAGGCAGGGTGTTGATGGCGGTGAGTCTCGACATCACCAACGCCTTCAACACCCTGCCATGGGATGAGGTAGTGAGGGCCCTGGATTATTACCAGGTGCCCTCCTACCTCAAGGATGTTATCCGGGACTACCTGAGGGACAGGTGGTTTGAGTACCCGGGCCGGGACGGAAGCACACAGAGGGAGGAAATGCACCGCGGAGTGCCACAGGGGTCGATCCTCGGACCGCTCCTGTGGCTACTCGCTTTCGACGCGGTGCTGCGGGCTAGTCTTCCCCTCGGCGTCCACCTGATCTGCTATGCAGATGATACACTGGTGGTCGTCGAGGGGTTGACGTGGAGGAGGACACTCAGCCTGGCGCAAACAGCGGTGGGCTGCGTCGTCGGTGGGATCCGGAGATTGGGGCTGGAGATATCTGCTGGCAAAACCGAGGCAATGTGGCTACACGCATTGCCTCGGAGCCAGCAGCCACCCCAACTCTGGATCCGGGTGGGTGATGCCTCTGTCGAGGTGAAAGGCGAGATGAGCTATCTCGGCCTGACCCTCGACAGCCGCTGGTGCTTCGAGCAGCACTTCGACCTGATGGCCCCCCGAGTCGATGGGGTGGCAGCCGCAATTGGGCGGCTGCTGCCCAACATCGGGGGGCCCGATGATAGGATTCGTCGCCTCTACTCGGGGGTGGTGCAGAGCAAGTTCCTATATGGAGCCCCCGTGTGGTCCGAAGAGTTAATGGCCAGCCGGCGTAACATGCTGCACGCAAACCGCGTGCAGCGACGGCTGGCCATTCGGACCATACGGGGTTATCGCACCATCTCCGGGGAGGCGGCGTGCCTCCTCGCGGGGATGACTCCCCTGCATCTCATGGCGGTGGAGCGGGCAACTACTTACCAGATTGCCTGCTCCATCCGCCGTGGGGAGTTATCCCCCGAGGGGGAGGAGGTCGAAGTGCTGAGGCACCAGGCCCGGCGGGACACGCTGGTCCGATGGCGGGAGGAAATTGCTTCCGCCGATTCGGACCGGCCCATTGTCCGGGCACTCCTGCCCATTCTGGAGGAATGGTGCAGGAGTCGGGTGAGGCTCACCTACCATGTGACGCAGATGCTCTCCGGGCACGGATGCTTCGGAGAGTATCTGTGTCGCATCGGGAAGGAACCGACGGCGCAGTGCCACCACTGCGAGGAGGCCCAGGACTCTGCGCGGCATACGCTGGAGGAATGTCCAGCGTGGTCGGCGCCGCGCAGAGACCTAAGGGGCGTTATTGGGGTGGACCTCTCGTTGCCGGTCGTGGTCGACCACATGATCGGCAGCGAGAGGTCAAGAGCAGCGTTCGCCTCCTTCTGCGAGATTGTAATCTCGCAGAAGGAGGCTGCGGAGAGGGAGAGGGAAGCCGACCCCCTCTCCGCCAGGAGGCTGGCCTCGACGGGGCGACCCCGACGAGGCCGCCGGCCCCCTGCAAGGGGCCGCAGACGTGGTGGCGGCGATGGGACTACTTAGTTACTCCCATCGCCGCCATGGGGTCTGCCGAGTAGGCGCCCCCGGGGTGGGCAGGCCGCGGGGGGGTCGAGGTGGAGCACTAATCCCCTCCCCCCCCACCATAAAGTTGCGGCCTGCCGGTCGACCCCCCCTTAATTATTTTAGTTATTTTTATCGTTTTTACTTTTATTCTATTTAAGTTTATTTATATATATTTTATCGTTTTACTGTTTATTTATTTTATTTCCCCCTATAATTGTTTCTTTTTGCCCCCCCTTTTTTATGTTTTGTTGTGTATGTCTTATTTTTATTTATTTACTATCTTATTTTATGTTTTTATTATATTTACGTTATTTATACGTTATTTATTTTATTATTGACGTTTTATTTATTTTGACGTTATTTATTTATTTATTTATTTATTTATTTATTTGTTTACTGGGGGTCGACCAGGGGGGTGGGACAGGGGGAGGGGACAGACGCGAGCCGGAACTCGCCTCTGTCCCCTCCTTGTCGCGTGCGGAAACCTCCCTCCTCGGCCGGGCGGGAACCCTTTGGGTTCTCTTCCCCGAGCGAGGAGGGGGGTCGCCGGGGGTCGCGGGTGTCTCGAGCTGGGGCTCGGGGCACCCAGCCGAGCGACCCCAGGGATGGGGGACACCATGTGGGTGACCCGCATGGTGTCCAAATAGCAAATAGGTTTTGATTGGGGGGAGCTTCTCTCCCCCCCGGGAATGGGGCTTTTAAGCCGGGGCTGGAGGTGGTCGGTCGCATTCGATTTCGAGATCCCGACCACCTCCAAATTAGCTTAGGGAGGTCACCGTAGGTTTTTTAGTGGGTAGGTCCGGTCCCTTCTGGAACGGACAGTCCCACATAACCCCGTCTCTCCCCCAGGAGGGCGGGGTACGCGTAAAGCGTTTTTCCTACGTTAAAAAAAAAAAAAAAAAAAAAAAAAAAAAAAGGGTTAACTCGGTTAACCCGGTTAATTCGGTTACAGAAGACTACAGTAGGATCACGAATACCTTTGTAACTTTTTAATATAAATTTTCGAGGAAAATTCGAAAAAAATCGAATAACTATATCTCACACAAGTTTCACCAAAATCGACTTGTATCAACAGAAAATGTTCCCTTGTCAGTATGCTTTGTTAGGATCGAAGCGCTTCGTTATTTTATTGCCTGCTACGGTCACCATCCGAAATTCAACGACTGTCCGCTCGACAGTATGCTGTATTGAAACCGAAATAATGCCAAAATTGAAAAAACCGAAATAGTTAACACTCGCAAGGGTAAGGTCTAATAACAACAACTTAATAAATAGTAAAAGGTAAAACGTCGCTTCGTAAAACCGGTAAAGACCACCGCGCCTCCACTGACAATGTATCTACCGTGTCCGCAATAAAACGTTAAACCGAAGACCGTCTAGAGTACCCCCCAATTAAGTGATTTTCAGACATCATTTGTAGGTCCCAGGTTCTTAAATACAAACTAACGGTTTATGTGTCACGTTTATGGAGGAAAAAGCCAGTCTTCTTAGTGGAAGAGGAAAATGAGGCCCACGAGGTGCGACCTGTGTGGTCGTGGCCAACGTTAAAAAAAAGGATGTTTATGCGAATGCATATTTTTATAAAAAATGGGTAGACAAATGGGAGGTGGACAGAAAATGTCATGATTAGATGATTCCAAAAATGTATTTTTCATTTTGCAATTTTGCATTCAGTATATGTTGTGCATAGTGCATATTTTTTGCATTTTTCTCATGCAATAATAATCAAAAATAAATTGCTCTACCGTTTGCCGCTCTCAATATGAACACGGCCTAAGAAGCAGTTAATAATATTGTTACATTGTTAATAATAATAATTATTTTATCCCAATATGTGCACTTTCTTTTGGTCAATTAATACATACACTCCAGGACGAAAAGATAGCACACTTTGAAATTAATGTAATTTCTGTTTATTAAGCATTGGAAATTCAATTTTTTTTATACACATATTTTTAGTGTCTTTCTCAACATATATGAATGAAATGAAACAAAGCTTCATTAACTTATCTATTTTTATTGAACAAAGTAGAATTATTAACGAAATATAGAGGTACAAAATGATAGCACACTTAACGAAAAACTTGAAATATAACAGAATTAATCGATAAAAATCAATGCTCAATATTTTGTATGACCTCCTTTACAGCTAACGACTTTAATAATTCGGTTTGGTAAATATTTATACAATTTTTTAATACTGTTTTGGCTAATATCCTTCCATTCGTCGAAAATGCACTATTTTAAATTGTTAATATTTTGGAATTGTCTGCTATTATGCCAAATGTTTCTTTACCACCACAAGCGATCGAACCACGATGGGGAAGTAAGTAAATATATTTAGTAATAATTAAGTTCATTAAGCCAAATTGAATTATTAATTTTGTTGAGGGATCTCTTTTTTTCCATAATACATGTACATATATTCGTATATGTCTGAACTCTGAAGTAAACTGTCTAGAAGTATCTATCTTATCTCACTAGTAACCCGATTAACCCGCTCTGTGCGGGTTAACCCGGTTCCGAGCGGGGTTAACCGGCACTCTCTGGGCCCTAAGACCCGTTCTCTCCTGGTTAGTGTGGGTTAGAGAAACCTCGCTCGGTTAACCGGGTTTGGGTTAGGGTTAGTCCGCGGTACGCATCCCTGTCCGAAATCATAACTGTCGGACCTGTTGTGCTATAGTTCTAGTAGAGGCAGTGAAGCCAGAATGAGCGCTGAACGGCGCTCATGTACTCTCCTCCTACCCCTTCCACTATCCCATTCCAGCTCCGTGCGCAGGCGCACACTCCACGGTCCCCATTGCGCACGTGCAACGTGTCTGCCAGTCGCCCCACTTATTCCCCGTCATCTGGCATCACTGAGTAGAGGCGCTACATTCTTTGTACAGTAAAATCGCGATATTTCTCCGCGACTTTCTATCCAGAATTTATCCAGTATCTACCCATTGCATTGCCGGCCAACGCCGCAGGGTTCGGCTCGGGTATATGGGTATGAACCACTACTAATCAAATTACAAAACTTCTTCATTTTTCATTATTATTTTATGAAACCTTCACGAACTTACTTCTGGCATTTTTTTATTGAAATGACACCAAACACGATATAATTTCAACAGAATTTAGTGGCTTAATCGACGATGAAAGTTAATAAAATTCTGCGTCTGTGATATTAACATTTAAATGATATTTAATTCATATGATTTAATTAAACATTGAATGAATACAATAAAATAGAAGAAAATTGTAGTGCAAGGGTTTTACATCACACTTCGTGTTAAATCAAAGTCGTGTAAAAACAGATTGGGTGTATAAGAAAGTAGGTAGACTGCGGATTTTTATGCGAAATAAAAATTGTCTATATTACTTACTAGATACAGGAGCTACGTACAAATTTATTTCTTCCCTCGATCATTTTAATTGTTTAAATTCTTTCAACATGTTTACTGTTTTGCATTTGACATGTTCATTTTTGTCATCAAATCCACAGTCTAGAAATAGGTTAAGTTATGTATATGTTTGAAAAATGTCCCGCTTGTTAGCGTCACCCCTTTTCAATTCTATTTGATTCGGACGGGTCCGTTCGGACGAGTTTTTCAAATAACTTTCATTTAAACGTGCTCACCACTGCTAACCAACCCGATGGTCTGGTATCTCGTCAGACTCGCAGTCGGGGACACGTTTGGCAGCGGGGCGACGGTTTTTCATATCCTTCGACGGTGAATTTCCCTCGGCGACGATCGCCGCGAATAAGTTCTGGTCACGCGACAGGATCGCGGTTTTCCACGCGGTAAAATCTTGTCGAAAAATTGTGTAGATGTGATAGAAAAAAAGTCGGTTAAAATGACATACGAGGAGTGCCGGGGGAAAGAATTTAGACAAAGGATTGCGCAGCCCGCGGCTGGCCGCTTGACGTTCGCCGATTCCGGACAAACGATCGGTCGACTCTCGAAAATATGAAGTCTACGAGGTGTGATTAAAAAAAAACTCGAAAGGTGTATCGCCAAATCTAATATAAATTGCATTTATTCAGTGTCGAATTCATCTGCAGTGAGTGTAAGAAGTATTCGTACGCCCTTTAAAATAGAATAACTTCTTTATAGTTGTACCAAACGACCAGATTCTTTATAATCAATTGGAAGCATTGGTTTACGAAATGATATACAAAACAGATTTTCTAAATAATTATAATTTACAAGGTTATGTACATGCAAAAATAAAAAAAGCATTTTCTAAAACTTTTTTATTTGGGCCCTTGAAGAAAATTAAAAATTTTTGTTTTTGAAATCTATGGCACACTAAGGTCGCGATATTTTTCCAACGGCTGTGATCTGCACGCAAATATATCGTAATATTAAGTGTGACACGACCTTCAAATAACCTTAAACTCCGAAGATGAAGGTGAAACTTAAATTTCGTTTGCAAAGAGAATGCAGACTTTGCGAGAAATGCTGGCACCCGTAAATCTGTAGAAACTGTCTTCTGTAGCACACAGAATATCAAGATGGATTGATCATGCGTGCTTACAAATGCAACAAGCCACTAAAATACCAGTGGCGCTGTAAACAAAAATGGTACATGTTAAAAATTAGTCAACTAGCCTCGGTCTTCCCGTACGAAATGCGACACGCTGCGCTAAAATCAATACGGCCAAAAAGTCCAAAAGGAAACGGACGTTAATGCTTGGAATATTACATCGAAGAATTAGCCAGTAGCTACTGCACTGTTTCACGGTTTCACCGAAATGTAGGGGAGACCGGGGCTAGTTGACTAGTTTTTAACAAATTTAATTTTTACCAATGAACCATTAGTATTTTGCTGACTGGTTGTACACCAAAAGTTTGCACATTGACTTGGGTATACAGATTCAATTTTGAAAATCGCTTTGATTGAGCCCAGTTGTAGTTTTAATCGATTAGTAAGAGCAATAAGTCAACAAACCCCGGTTGTAGTGTTATGCCGCATCACCCTTCCCGATAAAATCCAAACCAACCTCATCTTCGCCCTTTTGCCCAAAACTGACGCAAATGTTTGGCTGGGCTAGGAACGGCAGAGTGACATGTCCGATGATACATTTTAGAGTAGACCAAAGGTCTTTGTAAAGAATCTATTTAAGGAACCCTCTCATTGAGCGAGGTTCACTCCCGAGCCGTCAGTTATGTTGTAAGGACGTATAATTTCTGTAAAGCACGGTTTCTTGTGAATAATCTGTTGGTGTGGCCTACCGAATAAACTTCAAGTTATCAAGAAGAAAACGGATTATTTCTCGAGGGAACCCCATCCTTTCCTTCTTGATAACAGTAGGTTTAGTTGACATATCTGATGGGGTTAGTTGACTTAACAGTTACTTTTTAATGTTTAAGAAAAAATAATAGTATTAACAACATAAAATAAGCCTCATTACAGGTCTAATTGATCGTGCCATCCTTCTTGGAAATCCAGAATTTAGATCTGATAATTTGTTGCTCATTAGAAATGTACTTCAACGCAATGGATACCCTGTTAATCTTATGTCCAATATTATCAAAGAAAGAATATTTGAAATATATCACCCCCTTTTCGTCGAATAACGAAAAGAGGAAAAGTTCAAAATAACAGGTCCAACTAATTGGAAAAACACAGTGGTCATTCCATATGTGGAAAATATTTCTAATGACATCAGAAGAATTTTCAGAATGGCTGGAATTCACACAATCTATAGGATACCATTATATCTAAAAAAAACTGGTTTCCACCAATAAAAGATAAATTGCCATTACTAAAAGGTTGTAACATAGTATATGCAATACCATGCGAAGGATGTAACCAAGCATAGTGCATTGGACAGACGTC
Source organism: Lasioglossum pauxillum (assembly GCA_933228785.1). Classification (NCBI taxonomy): domain Eukaryota; kingdom Metazoa; phylum Arthropoda; class Insecta; order Hymenoptera; family Halictidae; genus Lasioglossum; species Lasioglossum pauxillum. The sequence goes on from OW121703.1 coordinate 32,914,973, forward strand.
TAGACATTTAGACAGATCACAGAACACAAACGTAACATATTCCTGCCTCCACCACAGCACACTGCCTTGACGAAACATAACCTGACCTGCAACAAAGACGCGTTACTGGAAACTATTCATATGATTAAACAGCATAGCGTAACGAAACTCCTAAGATTCATAAATATTACGTAGCATTACTAAACCAGTAATGTGTTTATGATGACGTTTCCACATAACAAGTTGCAATATTTGTTTTTCACCCATGAATTAAACACCTAGTGTTCTCACATACAAGGGTAATTGTATGTAATTTTTGGTTCAAATATTTTGAATGTCAATTATTAATTTACGATAACATCTGCATGGTACATAAGCACATGTGAAGTGGCTATGGTGGACAAATAAAATATTGATTTGAGAACTCGTCGATCTCTGTGTTCTGATTGGCTATCGTTCGATATGCGTCGTTCCTTTGTTCTGACGTTTGGTTCTTCTTTAACGGCCACATGGTTTCAGTTTAATGTCTACCGGCATGGTGTTAATTAGTTTTCTAAAAAGTTCCATCATTGAATTTATATAATTCGTTTACACATAGCAAGTATGTCAAAGTTTTATTGGTATTACCCAGTTTTGTTGAACAATTACTATAGTTTACAGTATTTTACAGACGCAAAATTTCTCTTGAAAATGATCCACATTTAGATCGAAACGTCGAGAACAATTTAAATTGCAAAAGTGCTTAGCGAGTAACATTTGATCGAACCTGTGGCGCCGAAATCATTAAATAGTTTATTTGCACTATCTTCGATCGACATAAATGAATATTCAGTATTAATAATACTTCAATTTTTTATTTGTTCATACATATCTAGTGTGATGAATCAGATGACGATTTGTAGGCAAAATTAAGCCAAATTAGGCTTACAAATCATCATCCGAGTCACAGTTAATACACACATCTGATGCATTTTTCGTAAGCCCATTTGCTGCAACGTGTGCACTGCACTCAGTTTTCACCACAAACGCGATCAGTGTAAGATTCAACGCAGATCAAGCATACTGAATCATCTTCGGATTCTTGAATGACGTAAATCCTATGCATAGTCAAGTAGCATTTCCCGTTCGACATTTTTATCATTGTAAGGGCCACAAGTGAATAACCTCGATGCACTAGATCAAATAAAATAGCTCAAATTATAATCAATATATTATATGTATTTCCATAAACTAATCATGAAAAAATATCTACTATTTTAACTAAAATATTTACTTGCCGCCGATGTTTTTAGAGTTTTTATTCTTATTGGTATAATGAGAATAACAATATGTACAATTGTTATGGTTTTTATTGCTAGGTACAAATGACCTAGTCATTTGTATGTTTCAATATCGCGGAAAGCAGCATCATCTTTTATAGTATTACAGTTTTAGAATGGATCAGTCAACTAACCTCATTAGTCAACTAGCCCTGGTCTCCCCTAATCTTCGTTAATTTTTTGGTCCGGTTGTGTCGAGTAGTCGTCGTCGTTGCGCTCGAGTTGAAACGAAACTTTGATACGTCCTTCGGCTCAGGGGAAACGTTCCCCTCAGCTCAGGATGGGTCAGCTAGCAGCAGACTATAACTCTTTTCACTCTTTCTCCTAACTCCCGTGCCTTCCCGTGACGTCACTGGATCGTGTCAGTAGGTCAGAACCTGGTTACGTGTGCGCCGGGGTTTGTCCAACGTACCGGGTGTTCGAACGGTGCATTTCATACACCAACATTGCGACGCACAGTGGTCGATTTTTCGGAAAAGGTGGACAAAAATCAGTATGACTTAACGATGTTTCGTCTAAAACAGGACACCTAAATATCTCCTCTATCTCTGAAAATACAAAAAATGTTTCTAACGTAATCTAGATGGTTTCAAAAGAGGAATCAGATGGAAGAATCGTACTTTATAAATTGTAATTTTTTAATCGTTTTTTCAAGGTCACTCGTGTTTTTTTACATATATACACATATTTTTTGTCGTTGCATGTAATAGCAAACATTATTGTGCATTCCGCCATGTTTAAACATGTTTAAACATGGATTATAGCACGACCTTGAAATGACCGTGAACTCTAAAATTTGCTAATTAATGCAGACCTTACTTTCAGCGACATTTCAGATTTCAACGGTAACAGAAATTCGACCATGAGCTTGAACTTGTAAATAATCACATTTATCACTGCAATAAATGTTCGAAATGATGTCCTTCCGTTGCAATACATTTCGCGAGGCGAAAAACGACAGATTGTACAGCTCTTTCGATGATTTCAGGTTTCATATCAGCACATGCTGTAATTACACTGTCCAACAAATTTCAACTTTTTTTATGTTCCCTATTTACTATTGGGTCCTTCTTATAGAGTTTTTTGCGCTGATTCCGAATCTGTTTTTAATTTTTTTCCCATACGCACAGTTTTTGAGGAACATGGCTTTGAAAAAAAAACATATTTTTCAACTTTAAACATATATTGTGATGTTATTATAAAAGATATTGAATTGTTCTTTATAGCAAAAGATTCTGTAGACTTTCCCGAATACAGCGATATCAAATATTAATACATTATGAATGTTTAAACATGTTTAAACAATCATTAAAGACGGAGAGACACCACTTTTGCACCAATTTTTGAGGATATTTTTCAATTTATCTCAAAAAATAAGGTTCCAGCGGAAAATCTAACTATACTCAACTCGATAGAGCAGACTTTTATCTTGAGAAGCCTCCCTGTCAAGTTTGGATCGTCGACGTTTTTTTCGAACCAGAAAGCAAAATATCTTCGCCCGACATGAATTGCCGCCAGTGGCGCTCGGGACGAGATACGGCGCAGCGACGGGATACGGAGCGGCGAACGACCGTTGTAATGGTGAGCGCCACTGGCGGCAACTCATGTCGGGCGAAGATATTTTGCTTTCTGGTTCGAAAGAAACGTTGACATTTCAAACTTCAGAGCGGGGCTTCTCAAGATAAAAGTCTGCTCTATCGCATGGTATAGTTCGATTTTCCGCTGGACCCTTACTTTTTGAGATAAATTGAAAAATATCCTCAAAAATTGGTGCAAAAGTGGTGTCGCTCCGCCTTTAGTGATTATTTAAACGTGTTTAAACAATCATAATGTATTAATATTTGATATCTCCGTATTCGGGAAAGTCTACAGAATCTTTTTCTATAAAGAACAATCCAATATCTTTTATAATAACACTACAATATTTGTTTGAAGTTGAAAAATATGTCTTTTTTTCAAAGTCATGTTTCTCAAAAACTGTGCGTATAGGAAGAAAATTAAAAACAGATTTGGAATGAGCGCAAAAAACTCTATACGAAGGACCCAACAGTAATTAGGGAACAAATTTGGTGTTGGACAGTGTTATTCGTTCCTTCATATTTTCTGGCGTCGTGGGCTGCTCTTAATAAACCTACCCTTTCATGTCCCCCATAAGAAAAAATCAAGTAGGGTGAGATCGGGTGAACGAGCCGGCCATGATACAGGTCCATTGCGTCCAATCCAACGATTTGGGAATTTTTCGTTGAGGACACGTGTTGCAATATGGGAAAAGTGTGCTGGATACCCATCGTGTTGATACCATAACCCTAGACGGTCCCTGAATGGTACATCTTCTAATAAACCTGGTAGAATATGTTCTAAAAATTCAGCATACTATTATCCTATTATTTAGAATACCACACCAGACATTTATGGTCCATGGTCTCCGCTTATCGAGTTGACTAAACCATCGTGGATTTTCAACCGACCAATAATGCATGTTCTCGAGGTTCACCTAACCATGATTTGTAAAGGATGCTTCATCCGTAAATAATACTGTTTGGAAAAACATTTCATCACTTTCATATCTCCGTATACCCCATCGAGAAAAGTGTACGCGGTTTTCAAAGTCTCATCCATGGAGCTCTTGGTGAAGAGATAAATGGAAAGGATGAAATTTTTGTGAATGAAGAATCCGGTATATGCTTAATTAACTTTAGCGATGATATTGTGCACAATTGCTTCACGAGTAACAGTCTTACGTCTCACACGAATGTTTCTGTTGACACTACCAGTCTCACAAAATATACAAACAATACTTGAGCATGCGGAACGTGATGGACAAGAACGTTCTGGAAATCTGTTTTTGTAAATTCGTATTGCTTCTCTCGAGCTTCACCGTAAATTAAAACCATTTGAATTTTTTCCTGTTCCGAATAACGCATTATGGATCGCTTGTCGATACACTAAGAAATCTAGCAGTGAGCAAACTCTTAAATACATATCTCTCTCGCTCTCTGTGTACACAGAGGAATGATACAATCTGTTTACTTGCAAGTTCAAGTTCATGGTCGAATTTCTGTTACCGTTGAAATCTGAAATGTCGCTGAAAGTAAGGTCTGCATTAATTAGCAAATTTTAGAGTTCACGGTCATTTCAAGGTCGTGCTATAATCCATGTTTAAACATGTTTAAACATGGCGGAATGCACAATAATGTTTGCTATAACATGCAACGACAAAAAATATGTGTATATATGTAAAAAAACACGAGTGACCTTGAAAAAACGATTAAAAAATTACAATTTATAAAAAAAGATTCTTCCATCTGATTTGTCTTTTGAAACCATCTAGATTACGTTAGAAACATTTTTTGTATTTTCAGAGCTAGATGAGATATTTAGGTGTCCTGTTTTAGACGAAACACCCTGCATAATATTTGCATTATTAAATACGTATATTATTGGGGAAAAAGTTTCTTCGTATTCTCCCGATAGATGGAGTTACCATGTCATAACTCTGTTAATATTAATCGGATCTGGCATTACTTGAGTGCGTCTGAAAGGCGACCTATGAGAGAGTACATACAAAGAAGAAGTTGTGATATTCGTTTATATAGTCCAAAGTTATTACGTTTTGAAAATGAGTGAAAAAAAAGAAGAAATTCGATACATTTAGAAATTCTATTACAAAAAAGGAAAGAATGCGACCCAAGCTGCTAAAAAAATTTGTGATGTTTATGGACGTTATACAGTATACAGTATCAGTACGTGTGGCACAAAGTTGGTTGAAGCGTTTTGAATCTGGAAATTTTGATATCAATGATACACCTCGTTCTTGTCGACCCGTCAATGAAAAAGTCGATAAAATCGTGCAAACAGTTGAGCAAGACCGGCACATTAGCAGTCGTGACATCGGTAAGGAACTGAACATCGACCACAAAACAGTATGTACTAAACCGTTTAAAGATGGATGGATACAAAAAACAGCTCGATGTTTGAGTGGCTCACGAGTTAATCTTGAAAAATTTAATGGATCGAATTTCAATTTGCGAGTCGTTGCTAACACGAAACAAAATCGAACTTTTTTTGAAACGGCTCATTACAGGCGATGAAAAATGGATCACGTACGATAATAATGTACGGAAAAGATCGTGATCGAAGGGGGGCGAAGCTCCGCAAATCGTGACAAAGCCAGGATTGACACCAAGAAAGGTGATGCTGTGCGTTTGGTGGGATTATAAAGGAATCATTCGCTACGAGCTGCTGCCATCTGGTCAAAGATGGCCTCCTTCATTTTGTCTCCGATTGTATTATACATGACACACGCGCAATTTAAAATAGTATTTTACTTGGATATTAGTAGACATAAAACATTTTAGTTGTCAGTTTTTCGAATAGAATAATGTTTCTGCGAGGAATATTGTTGCATTTTAGCAAATAGAGGATTTTTTAAACTAGTATATATGTTACTGGAATTATTAAAACATATTGCGATTAAAAGAATTTGGCATATATGAACTATATGTATGTAGAAATATAACTATATGTATGTAAATATGTTGTATCTCTATAAAAATAAAAAATTATACATAATATAAATATAAATATAGAACTATATAAGATATTCAATAAATAATACACGTGTATTCAATTATATTACATTTCGAATAAGTTATAATATATAACTTATTATAAATATAATATATATTTTATAACAACATACATATGTAACATATGTAAAATGTTACGATCCAGCCCACTGTGTTCTTCGGCCGGCTGAGACTGTACTATACATGGTGTTCATTTGAAAACTTTCCGGCCGAATATCTCGAAAAGTATGAAAGATAACAGTTTTTTATTTGGGCGGCGTTTTCAAGGTCATTTGAAGGTCAACTTTGTAAGGAATAAGCCGTATTTATTTGTAAAACAAGACACGCGGATAACCAGTCGTGACAGACGTGTTTGTCGCGGGAGCTCGTTTTGATCTGATCTTCTTTTATAATTCGTTGGCAATTACAATTTTAGAATTCTTCTGTTCCGATTCTCTATTATATAAATTTAACTATACATAGGGTTGCTGTTAATACACACACGTACATATATACAATATACTCACATCATTCGTACTTTAACCCTATAACTTTGTTTTTTTCAAATGGAAATCTGCGGATAAAAAAAAGTATCCTACGAAAATTGCTTGTCTTTTTACGTGCAGCAAGATCCCATAATAAAAAATATAGATTTCCATTTCAAAAAACAAAGTTGACTTTCAAACGACCTTGAAAACACCACCCAAATAAAAAACTGATACTGCCCTCCTCTTTCCCCTTCGAAATCCTTGGGCACGTGTTTTACACATTTTTAATATCTTTCTTACTTTTCGAGATATCCGGCTGGAAAGTTTTCAAATGAACATCCAGTATGGCGCGGTGCAGCGTTCACTTCAAATAATTTTAACCGTTAAATGCACGATATTTTGTTTACAGTTTCTATTTATCAAACATTACTAAAAAAAGAGTGTATATTAAGGGAAAGATAAGGAAAAAAATCACATCTTTGTGAAAATATTTTTTATTACAAAATTATCATATGTTGCCATATTTGAGGTTAGAAAATTTACGATGCATGAATGGCGCGCACCGTATACAAATACATTTGAGCGGTTTGTTGCCTTGTAGCTACAATGCGTAAAAACCATCCAAACGTTCCTGCAGTGAGTGTAGAGCCAGAACAGAATCTGTAGCCAAACGGCAACACAATGCATTTATGGGTTAATTTCGTCTATCTTGAAACATCCATTTTTTAAAAAAATAGATCCGTTAGGGGGACACTTGGGGCTATATCCCCATTTTTTCAATTTTTAAAAAGAGACCCGCTACGAAAACATGGCATTTGTTTAAAGCAATTGCAAAATAAATGGCGAGACAAACATTTTTTTCAAATGACAACATTTTGAGTGGATACCCTTATGTTTTCACTATAAGCTCCTAAAAACTCATTTCTATCGGTTTGTCAGTTCTGGTCTTACAATTTAATGGAAAAAGGTTGATACGTTTTTTTACACGTCTGTGCAATCAACAATTTTTCCGTTTTCGCGTAAATTGACCCTATTGTATGGGATTTCCGTCACCCGGCACACGCTTGCTTGAACGCGGGTACGCATTTGTCGCTAAATTGCAACATTTGAGAGGCCACGATTGACAAAACGTTATCGTGAAATATTCTAGAATATTCCTCGAAAGGATAATGCGATATTGTTTCTTGGCGTAAACGCACGCGTCTAGACGCAGTGGCTCACGCCTAAACGCAGTTCTGATGAACTATGACGAATGGAGTATAAAAGGCGCTGAGATAACAAAACGCTGCGTCCAGACGCACAAACGAACACCGCGGCGGTAGTATAGTCTCGGATTGTAACTAACAAATAACTAGAATCTTACTCGATTTTGGGTCAAAAAATGGGTTTGCGCCATGTCGTTTTTTGTCCTTATTTGAGCAAATTTTGGGCTGAGCGAGGGCTCATTCTAAAGAGGAAGGTTAGATGCAGCCCGCTCTGGTCATGATTTTAACGAGATTATGTTTATATCTAATAATATGAGGGCCCAAAGTAGAGAAAAAATCTAGGAAAAAAACCCGCAGATTTTGGGTCAAAAAATGGGTTTGCGCCATGTCGTTTTTTGTCCTTATTTGAGCAAATTTTGGGCTGAGCGAGGGCTCATTCTAAAGAGGAAGGTTAGATGCAGCCCGCTCTGGTCATGATTTTAACGAGATTATGTTTATATCTAATAATATGAGGGCCCAAAGTAGAGAAAAAATCTAGGAAAAAAACCCGCAGATTTCAATGCATTTTTCTGTCTCTAAAAGACTTTTTGACTGCTATGATGACCAGAGCGCACTGCGATGAACCTTCCTCTTTAGAATGAACCCTCAACCAGCCCAAAATGTCCTCAAATAAGGACAAAAAATGTCCGGGCGCAGACCTATCTTTTCGACCCAATATCTAGTAAGATATTGTATAGTAAGAAATAACTAGAATCTTACATGTTTTGTCCTTATTTGAGCAAATTTTGGGCTGGGTGATGGCTCATTCTAAAGAGGAAGGTTCATCGCAGTGCGCTGTGGTCATCATAGCAGTCAAAAAGTCTTTTAGAGACAGAAAAATGCATTGAAATCTGCGGGTTTTTTTCCTAGATTTTTTCTCTACTTTGGGCCCTCATATTATTAGATATAAACATAATCTCGTTAAAATCATGACCAGAGCGGGTTGCATCTAACCTTCCTCTTTAGAATGAGCCCTCATCCAGCCCAAAATCTGCTCAAATAAGGTCAAACAACCGAAGCGCGCAAACCCATGTTTCGACCCAAAATCTAGTAAGACTCTAGTCCCTTTCCAGTTACAATCCGAGGTTAGACTATCGCCTTAAACGCATGCGTCTAGACGCAGTGGCTCACGCCTAAACGCAGTTTTGATGAACTATGACGAATGGAGTATAAAAGTCGCTGGGATAACAAAACGCTGCGTCCAGACGCACCAAGGGAAATACACCTTAAGGACCACTCTAGTGTCCACTTATTATTGTTCCCGACTGTATATCGAAAATAAAATGTTGAATATTACTTGTAATAGTATTTTACCGAGTTTCCTGTCTTTATTGTATCAGAGGCCATTAAAATGTCTATTGATCAGGCGTACGAATTTATCGTCGGCTCGTACCGTTGACGTAATGCGAATCAAGAATTATATTCGTTCGGTTAAGCGTTTTACGCGTCGCTTCACGGACGCAAAGTTTCCTTCAAGATAAAGGTTAAAGTTTATAGCATCTTTGCGACCTCAGCGATTTGCCGCGGTCATTAATTTCTTCCGCAACGTTACTCCTTTATGTGAGACAAATTCTTCTGTAGTCTGCGCCGGGCGGTGTGTATTCTACGCGAGAACGTTAGCGTGCCTTTGATCGAGTCTCTTTTCCCCCGTCATTTTCCACGATAAAATCACACCGTAGATTGCAACGGATAGAGCCCGCTGTTCGCAACGAAAATTCCCACGATGAACGAGCGTCGTACACGCTCGTGTTATGAAAATAAATCGAGAGCTCAATCGGTTGCGTATTTATCATACAGTCCCTTTCTATCGTTTTTATTACTTTCGCAAGTCATAATTGAGCCGTTCACAGACCAAATCGATTAACTCCACTTTTCCAAATCTTTTAAATTTAAGTTTCAAAGCATTTGGTTCAGTCATAACTTTTTTTATTTATAATAAATTTCCCAAGTAGTACAGATTCACACCATTAAACGACAAACTTTTTTCTTCAATTTCAATTTTTATTGTGGTTTTCATTGTAATTGTAATTTTAATTTCTATTATTTTTATTGTGATTTTAATTGCAATTCTTAATTTTATTACACTTTTTATATCAATTTCACATGCGTTCTTGTGATAAAGCTTGGTTTAACTTTAAACTCGTTTTTGTCGAAATCTATTTTTACTCTTCCCTTCTTTTAATTCAATTAACATAAATGGACCTTTAAGACTTCTTAGGGACGTCCTAAAGACCTCCCGAATGTCCTACTAACGCCTCCTGGACGTCTTTTAGACGTCAAACAGACGTCTTTAAGACGTACCGATTTCTAGCACAAGACGTTCAGGAGACGTTCGTAAGTCGTTCGTAGGACATTCGAGACAATGATGTCCACCTGCCTTTGGTACAACCGTGTTTGTGCTATCTGGGTGATATATTCTACTATATTCTGATATATTCTAGTACATTCTATTATGTTCTGGTATACTTTGGTCTATTTTTGTATATTCTGGTACAGCCTGATATATTCTAGTATATTCTGGTATATTCTAATACACTCCTCAAAAGAATTAAGGGATCACCTCTGCGAACCCGAAAAACTGCTACTAGTTTTCATGCTTATAACTCCGGCCAAAATTGCTATATCGATATTGCTAAACAATGGTTTCAAAGCGAGAAACCTCTAGTTTCAGGTGCTCTGTTTCAAATTGTTGCTATGTTGGTTTTTCACAAAGTTATAGCGCAAAGTTGTTATAGTGCAAAGAAGCAATAGAAAGAGCGTTTCTTTCTCTTCAAGGTACTTCTTTTGTTTTTTCAATTTCATTAACATTTCGACATACCAGGTGTTTCTGAAAATATGCTTAAAATATGCACAATTTCCAGTTTTCCTTTAACTAGCTATATCACGGCAAGAAATGATCGCAATACCATGATCCGAAAGTCAGATTGAAGCAGAGATTCTGCCGATTCGATTGAGCACCCCATATACTCGCTGGACAATTTTTTACCTATGGCAGCTCTGTTTGAAGTTAGTGATTCGCAGAAATTACCTCGCCACGTACAGCGGCTGCCTGACATCTCTGAATACACTACCGCCGCACAGTGGTACCAAATCCCGAAAACACGGCCAAAACCTCAAAAGTGAACTTCCTCCTGGGAGTTTGTAATTGTAGGGTTGGATAAAGTGACGATATGACCACTGAACGCCAGTAGGGAAAAAGATAAAAAGTTTATGTACAGTACGTTTAAGGGGGTAGTCTATGCGCTAGTTACAACTAGAATCTTACTAGAAAACATGGGTTTACACGCTTCGGTTGTTTGACCTTATTTCAACAGATTTTGGGCTGGGTGAGGGCTCATTCTAAAGAGGAAGGTTCATCAAACTGCGCTCTGGTCATGAGGTTAACGAGATTATGTTTAATATGTATAATATAAGGGCCCAAAGTAGAGAAAAAATCTAGGAAAAAAACCCGCAGATTTCAATGCAATTTTCTGTCTCTAAAAGACTTCTTGACTGCTATGATGACCAGGGCGCAGTGTGATGAACCTTCCTCTTTAGAATGAGCCCTCACCAAGCCCAAAATCTGTTGAAATAAGGTCAAACAACCGAAGCGCGCAAACGCATTTTTTCGACCCAGAATCTAGTAGGATTCTAGTTATTTGCTAATTTACTAGAATCCTGCTAGATTTTGGGTCGAAAAAATGCGTTTGCGCGCTTAGGTTGTTTGACCTTATTTGAGTAGATTTTGGGCTGAGTGAGGGCTCATTCTAAAGAGGAAGATTCATCACACTGCGCTCTGGTCATGATTTTAACGAGATTATGTTTAATATGTATAATATAAGGGCCCAAAGTAGAGAAAAAATCTAGGAAAAAAACCCGCAGATTTCAATGCATTTTTCTGTCTCTAAAAGACTTCTTGACTGCTATGATGACCAGAGCGGGGTGTGATGAACCTTCCTCTTTAGAATGAGCCCTCACCCAGCTCAAAATTTGCTCAAATAAGGACAAACATCCGAAGCGCGTGATTTCATTACACATTAGCAGAATTTCCCCATATTACGGACAGAGTGCAGAGCAATCTAGAGCCAAATTTAGTTCAGTCAGTTTAGACGAGATGGCGCCTAGTCAGGAGAACTAATGCGTAAAGATCCGCAGTTTAATTATAACTTCGCGTTTCCAGGATTGCAAGGTTGTGGAATGTAAAAGGGGAAGAATAATTGGCAAATGTTAAATTTTATACATTTATTTTTTTAATAACAAACAAATATAACTCGAAATCATAAATTTATAAATATATGTATTGTATAATATGGAAATAGCAAGCAACGCCATCTCGTGTTCATCAGGCAATGCGTGTTTCTCAGTGTTACCAAACTCTTTTTTTGCACACAGGTTGGCCACACTGATTTTACCCCCTTAAGGGGTCCCACCACTGGTTATAACTAGAATCTTACTAGATTTTGGGTCGAAAAAATGGGTCTGCGACTTAATGTTGTTTGACCTTATACGAGAATATTTTGAGCTGGGTGAGAGCTCATTCTAAAGTGGAAAATTAGATCTAGTGCGCTCCAATCATGAGGTTAACGAGGTTATGTTTATATCTAATAATATGAGGGCCCAAAGTAGAGAAAAAATCTAGGAAAAAAACCCGCAGATTTCAATGCATATTCTGTCTCTAAAAGACTTTTTTGACTTATGTGATGACTGGAGCGCGGTACATTTTACGCCTTAAGTACGGCTCAGTAGTCAGTTCAAAGTTAGCCTTCGTTTGATAAGTATTTGTCGCGCGCATTAGTAGGAAAAGTTGAACGACTTCTTCTAAAGTGCATAACTTTCAAAATAGTGCATCAATTTCAATTCTGCAAAATGAATGCTGTTCCTGGACGTAAGTAGAATGTTTACCTGTTTTTGTATCTCCAAAACTGTTAGTCATTACGTTACACGATGGCAATATTCTTTAGAGAACGTAGAAGGTAAAACTTGATACACGTATTGTAGAAACGTAGACATCCGTTAAAAGTTCCACGTCGTGCCACCAAAATTCCTTTTTCGACGTGTTGCTATTACATTTATCTTTCAAAGGGTATAGCCGGATCAGCATGGGCCAGCGGCCCCCGCTCCGATTTTCCTGATTACTGTCTTAAAACATCGTTTTATGTCTAAAAAAACATTGTGTAAAATTTTTCAATGTCTACCCCCACCGATAGGGGTGATATTGAGGTAAATTTCCCCGCACGTAAATTCAATTTGCTCTAAAACGAGAAAAAATATCGACATGGGATAAACGGCAAATAAAAGAAATAGATACACTCTATATTTCAGATTTTTTCAGAATTTTTTGCTAATTATTTATAGTTGAAAATAATTAATTAATTTTTTGGGAATTTTTTTAACTATCTTCCCCTAGGTTGACACCTACCAAAGATTCTAAAATATTGCTATGATTCTAACCTATTTTGTAGAAAAATCTCAGAAGTGTCCGTTTGGTGGAACAGTGTCAAAAAAAATAAAGTATGCTGGCGAACGCTCGGTTTGATCAGTAACGACGCAGCGACCGATTCCCCTTGCGGCGGCTAGTGACGGGAGCGAACGGGAAGTCGGCGCTTGTACGGAAAAGCTGATACATGTAAAAATGCGACTAAATCTTCTAATACATGATTACAGTTAAAAGTCTAAACAATTATATTCTAGACAATAAAAATCGTTTAGTTTATAAATACATATAAAAAAAAGAAAAAAACAAGAAAAGCGCCGACTTCCCGTTCGCTCCCGTCACTAGCCGCCGCAAGGGGAATCGGTCGCTGCGTCGTTACTGATCAAACCGAGCGTTCGCCAGCATACTTTATTTTTTTTGACACTGTTCCACCAAACGGACACTTCTGAGATTTTTCTACAAAATAGGTTAGAATCATAGCAATATTTTAGAATCTTTGGTAGGTGTCAACCTAGGGGAAGATAGTTAAAAAAATTCCCAAAAAATTAATTAATTATTTTCAACTATAAATAATTAGCAAAAAATTCTGAAAAAATCTGAAATATAGAGTGTATCTATTTCTTTTATTTGCCGTTTATCCCATATCGATATCTTTTCTCGTTTTAGCGCAAATTGCATTTAAGTGCGGGGGAATTTACCTCAATATCACCCCTATCGGTGGGGGTAGACATTTGAAATTTTACACAATGTTTTTTTAGACATAAAACGATGTTTTAAGACAGGAATCAGGAAAATCGGAGCGGGGGCCGCTGGCCCATGCTTATCCGGCTATACCCTTTATAAAACGCAACTTCCAATAGGCTCCTGTTTGCTCATACGAGGGTAAACTTTGTTTCTTTTCTGTGGATTTTAAAATGCGATTTTACAACTTTTAGTAATGAAAAACGATTCGGATGATTAAATCTTATGAACATATTTTACAATTATACTAATTCTTGATATACAAAGTGCAATTTTGTATATTATTCATACATTTTTAGGTATCAACCTCTCAAAACACATTTAATGCGAATTGTTGTCTAAATTTTAATCGGCCATTTTGTTTTCCAAATATTTGAGTTCATATTCGTAATCTGTGATCCCAAAGACCCCAAAAAGATAATTTTCTATGCAGACCTAACCATTTTTTAATGTATATGTCCGCCATATTGGATCCGCCATTTTGTTTTTTTGGAATTTCAACTTCATATTCGTAATCAACGACCCCGAAAACCCCCAAGAACGAATTTTTGACTGCATTAAAGTTCGTTTAGAGGTTTTGGCCGGTTTCTCTCGATTTGGGACCACTGTGCGCCGGCGCGGTGCTGCGCGGCGTTAGCACTACCCAAGACATACCACGCAGGGCCCGCTCTAGGGGGGGGACAACCCGGGCACTTGCCCGGGCGCCAAAATTTAGGACCATTAGGCTGTAACGCCATTTTGGCTGTAAGTGTGAGAAAAATATTGATGTGTTAAATACCCAATTAATACAAAATTTCACGTATCGATTTTTTCATTCGCTAAAAATTTACAGTGCTTAGCGTATTTATATTGTTTATGTCTAAGAGCTAAAAATATTTACACTATTATTGAAAAATTAACGCAGAATTTGTAAAGGACGCTGCTTGAACTTGTTTGAACTTTTGAACGTGCATATACTTCTCTGAACAGAATACTTCTCCTGAACTTCTCCGAGCAGAGCGCTGCTTCAACTTGTGTTTGAAGTTTGAACATGCATAGACTTGCTTATTTCCTTTTTTACATTTAAAAAATGTAATAAAAAAGTTTGCAGAACTGAAAGTAAGAAAAAAATGTTTTTTGTGATTTTAACGTAGTTGATGTTACCTTCTTTTATTTTCAAAATAATAGAATTTTAATTGTTTGTGCAATAATACACATTTTTAATAGTATTTAAAAATGTAAAAAAGTATATGGTTAACAATTTGAGTTATGTCATGTTATGTTATATGTTTCATTCTAAATATATGCTTTTATTAAAATTTAAATAAAATGATTTGATTTTTATTTACAATAAAAAATATGTACCGTTATTTTCCAAATATATATGTATATTCTTAAGGGGCGGCAATTTGTCTTTTTGTCCGGGGCGACGTAACCGCTAGAGCGGGCCCTGTACCTCGTGGAGGTTGCTTGGTCGGATTTATTCCACTTTTGTGTATGTATGTGTGCGTGTGTGTGTAACACTGACTACTTAATTAACAATTTTAATAGCATGTGTTACCACCTTGTTTATAAATAACACACACACCTTTCGGGTGTGTGTCGAATCTGCGTGCCACAATACCATATGCCACCTAAAAGATGTAATCTCGCCTTAAGTCTTTAGTTTACAGTTGAATACTGACGCATGAAATAAATTATGGCAACGTTCGCGTTAATATTAAATTAAATTGGTCATTTTATCGGGAAGAACTGCCAGGCGATTGAAATACGCGTGAACGGTGAACAAATTAGATGACACGATAGCAAGTTTTATCGTTACATCTGTCTTATCAAAAGAATAGCGCGCAAATGTGACAGTCGAACTTCTGGCCTCGCTTTCACGTTCACCGGGTTATCGTGCAATGCACATTTCATTCGTCTTGGAAACTTATTTCACAGTTAACGACGTTGTTGGTCGTAGGAAGCAATCTGGTAGGTTCTAAACGACTCGCTTTCAATATTGCGAGTGCGAAAGTAAGGGGTTGCTAACGACGTGAATCATTCTTAAGCATCACTAATAGCGCGGGAAAATTGCAAATTAGCTGTTCGCAGTTCTACAGTTCAAGTGCTGACGTCTTACTTATCGACTGTGAATGAATAGTCTTTACTAAATAAAATATTAATGCTTCAAGATTTCGTAATCAGTTGTTAACAGCGGTCGCAAATCATAAGCAAACTACATATTTTTAGTAATTTTTTTTACTTATTTAATTTAGTAATTTTTTTTACTTTTTAGCCCCTTTTTTTCCAAATTCTGGTGACTCTCAATCTTTCTGCCAATTCTTCTTGAGTCTGGATCGGATTTTCGTTGAGCAATTCCTCTAACTCACCGTCATCGAACTTTCACGGAGCACCTGAACGATCGTCGTCTTCCAAATTACAATTTCCGGCTTTAAATCTTTGGTACCACTTTTTTCATGTTCTGTAAGGTACAACGTTCTCTCCCCGTTCCGCACAAACCATTTCAGTAGCTTCAACAACTGATTTCAGTGACGCAAATGATGCTTCTCGCTAGTGGCGCACCCAGAATGCAATCTTGGGGGGGGGGGGCGAGTTGAATCCAGCCCTAGGTTTTGTGTGATGACCTTTTTTTTAGCCAACATATCTGTCAAGAGCTATTCCGCGATTTTAATTTTGGAAGCTAAACATTTTTTTTCTTGGGGGGACTTGGCCCCCTGAACTCCCTCCCCTGGTTGCGCCACTGCTTCTCGCACCTCATATTCCTTGAAATTGTTGCATAGGACTGGAAACTCTTAAAGCGCTCATCATGACTCTTCTTAAAACTAAAAGAACGCTCTTTCAGATGCCACCAAAATAGGGAAGTACAGTAAATCCTCTATAGTCGCAAAAGTATCGGGGAGGTTCGTTAGCAAAGTTCGTAGACGGACACTATTTTTTTGAGCTTGAAAGATCGAGTCGAACGTAGAGAAAGACAGCGCGTGCAAAGAGAGACCGCGCGCGGACAAAGCGACTGCGACTCTCCGCGTCTCTTTCTTTCCCATACGCTGTCCTTCCTTGCGCTCGAAACTTTCATCGTCAATTAAACCACTAAATACAGTTGAAATTATATTGTGTTTCATATTATTTTAATCAGAAAAATGCCACAAATATATTGGTGAAAGTTTCATTAAAAAATAAGTAATAATAAACAAATTTTTATATTGGTATTACAGTAATTCTTCAATCGAAGTCCCAACACCCGTGTTTTGAACGGACTTCAGTAGCGTAGAGAGGCTATTTTTTACCACGTTTTTATTAGCTCATTTCCTTGTTTGTCTGTTTGTTCGATGGCAAATTTTGCAGTTGATTTTAAACTTCCCGATGAGCTAGAGACTTGAAATTTTAAACATAGCTCAGAACTAGATGACAATGCAATATTTAAAAAAAATTTTTTAAAAAAGCCTATGCGTTCAGGAGATATAAATTATTAATAATTTGAACCTTTGCACCCCCCCGCAAAGAAACATAATGAGTGAAAGGCAAATTACTATTTTATTCTAGCTTTTTGTAATTCAGGTAAAACATTTTTATTATGCATAAAGATCCGCTGTCTAGGGATGACTGTCGTAATGTGGAATATTGACCTGCCAGAAGGATTTGCCGGTAAATCTGTTCGTAGTTTTTGTGTTCCTTGCTCGTAATGGGCAATAACGCGCCGATGATGCGCGCAATTATGTCACTGTTCTTGGTGCGCCGCTTCCGAAGACGACCT
The DNA here is from genome assembly GCA_933228785.1 of Lasioglossum pauxillum. Classification (NCBI taxonomy): domain Eukaryota; kingdom Metazoa; phylum Arthropoda; class Insecta; order Hymenoptera; family Halictidae; genus Lasioglossum; species Lasioglossum pauxillum. Next base: position 32,932,458 of record OW121703.1, read on the forward strand.
CGGGAACAAGAACAAAAAGACCGGACAGACCTCGCTGCGGTCGCAGCACCACTGACCTTGGTCTCAAGCACGTCGCAGTCGATCCGTAGCAGAAATTGTGCTGGGATCTCCTTCGTGTGCATCTTCGAATCACATATCGCCTCAATTGCAGAATTATCGTCCGTGCTCCTACGCAACGCTGACCGAATGTACAGTGAACCACGAAAGTATTTGAACGCACTTTAAAACAGTATAACTTTTTTATAATTGTACCAAACGACCTGATGTTTTGTAACCAATTAGAAGCATTGGTTTACGAAATGATCTGCAAAAAAGATTTTCCAAAAATTATAATTTACATGGTTGCATGCAAAAATAGACAAAGCATTTTTTAAAACTGTTTTAATTGGGCCCTTAATGAAAATTTGAAAGATATGTTTCGTAGATCTATGTTAGTTATACACACGCTGAAAATTTTATAAAAATTGATTAACATACCCATATTTCGATGCGTGTCGTTTTTTCTGCGCGAAACGATTTCGATGAAATTTTCAGCATGTGTATAACTAACATACATCTACAAAACGCATATTTTAAATTTTCATTACGAGCTCTTAATAAAAAAGTTATAAATGGTGCCTCTTTTACTTTCTCATGTAATTCTTAGCAATTGCAATTTTTTCAAAATCTTTTTTGCATGTCATTTGGTAAATCGATTCTTCTAATTGCTCAGAAAAAGTCAAGTCGTTTGGTCCGATCATAAAAAAGTTATACTGTTTTAAAGTGCGTTCAAATACTTTCGTGGTTCACTGTATACGTATGTATATTTCGCATTTCGGAGAACCCAATAACAAATCTGAACGTGACTCGTTTCGACGATATCTATATTCCACTACTTTCTAGAATTTCTGCTGAAGTATTAGGAATTCCGGTGGGTTTTGAGGGCTCCTATAGATAACTATAACGATAAATTTATGTATAACTGTAAATTATTAAATTTAGTTGAGATACGATGACTTCCATTAATATTAAGACACTCTTAAAAAGACCATAACTTTTGTAATATTAGACTATACGGCTTGGATTTTTTTCATTGAAATGTTAGAACAATTGTTCTTTTTACTACATGTTACTACGTGTAGTTTATTACATGACGTGAAAAAAGAATTTGAAAGAATTACAATTGGTCGGAATTACAGTGAAAATACTAAAAGTTATATACTTAACTATTTTTTTATATGGGTCTATATTGAAAATTTAAAAGGAAATTTTTACTACACTATTACAATTATTGAATTCCGGTAGATAAAATATTAAGATTGCAACAATGTTCAATTATTTAAATTTTCTTATAAATGAGATTCCATTGAAAAAAACTTATCGGAAACGCGTATTAAATATTATCGAATCAGATTGTACAACAATTTTCAATTTCTAAAATAATTTTTTGCTTTGTTGTGACGTGTGACATTTTGCCTAAAAATGAACTTTCTCTTATTGATATCTAATTAATGAACTTTACTTCTTAAATGCCAATAGACCTCGGAAATGAAGAAATTAGCAAAATTTAATAAATATTATAGTTGTAGTAAACATTGAAATTCGGACATTTCAAAAAGAGTATTTTTCACGACAAAAATTGCTTCTCTTTAATGCGATGCCTCTACGATCCAATTTATGCAATATTATAATTCTTACTCTTCTTTTTAAATACGCTATTTAAAAAATAACGCTCAATGCAGTAAGAAAAATGTACGAAGTTGTTTCTGTTTAACAGAGTATATCTTTCAAGTTTAGCCGAGTTTAGCTTTGTAACGAATTGGAATATTTTCAACACACTTTCCTTTAAGTAATCACACCAGAATCATTTCCCTCCCTTTTCCCACTCATTAAATTATGAATGATTATTGGATCCAGTGCAACTTTTGAACCATAAGAGATATGGGGATGAAATTTTCACTAAAATTCGTTAAAAAATTATTCCTACCTGCTGATAATTATCGTATATATTGTAATAATTCTTTAACTAATTGTTTAAATTTTATTGTCTTAAAATAATATTTAAAATTGTTTACATGTTATGTATTTAGTACTTTTTCCAAATAATTTAAATCACCGATGTCTTTGTTTATAAGTTACGAAGAACTTAATTCTTGATCGCGGTAATCGCGGCCTCGATTGATCTTTTATCTAGCGCTTTTGACTACGGAAAAGCCCCATCTTTGCATTATTGAGAAATGAGAACGCGCATCCCGCACCCTTGCAATCCTGGAAACGAGTCTAGAGCCGCTGAGTGGTGTCAACGCGTCTCGTCGCGGAATTGCGTGTCACACGACGCTTTAAACTATCATAACTTCTGGGGTATACCGTGGGGAGACGTGAACTTTACAGGTTCTTTTAGATGAGATGTTGCTGAAAATATTCCACTTTGACAGAGTCTGGCCTTCGGTTGCCATTTTTAGATATCCCTTATCAAAGGTAAAAAAACTTTGACAATTCTCTTCAATTCACAGAGTATTTTTTCCGACAAATGAATTTCATAAATAGCCTCGTTTTTAATAAATTTGGGATAAAGAATAACAGGATAAGAAGTAAACAAATAGAGTGAAGAGAGAGATTTAATTCTATTCATATAAAAGTTCTTTTCAAAAATCTGAAGCTGGGCCCTCTGAGACTTCGAGACACGTCTCAGAAATGCATATTTTCTGTTTTAAATAAATAATTTAGGAATTAATCGAAAATATATATTATGTATATTATTTAATGTAGTACAAACTAGTATATGTAACACCAAAGATGACATAAAGTTTATAATAATGACAGATAGAATTAAATAACTTTTTTATCGATTGCGGAAAGTATGTTGACAGCATTGAAATGTTACGGATAGAGAATATATTCCGTTCGTTTTCTCACAGGAATCTCTTCCAGATCGTCTCTGGCAGGAAGCGTCCTAGATAACCTTTCATGTCATAGTTGAACCCTTTCATTTAGGACCGAGTTCTGGCTCCGATCTCATTAGAGGTGACAAAAATGAGAGTCTGGCCGTAAGCTCCAATCTCTAAGCGCGATTAGATTATGAACAGAGTATTCCATTCATTGTAGGGGTATATAAACCCTTAGATTCTTACTCTCAGAGGTTAGTACTTCGGTAGACACGTATCGCGTCACGTCATGCTGCAATTTGGAGAAAGCAACTTCTAGTGAGATCAGGCTAAAGTACCTTTTAGATCAAAGTTTGTTAAAGTTGTTTCCGGGTCCCCCGCATTGCCAGTGCGTCAAAAATGAGCATCGTAGTTAGGTAAATTCCTTTTTCTACATTATCTATCTTTCTTTACATTCCAATCGCGACAATTACACACTTGTATTACAGATCTTTATAATTAGAATATATTTTTGTGTTGTTTGGTAATTAGACCAAGATTATTGAACCCATAATTATTGTCCAAAATCCTAATATAGTAGTTGAACGTTCCCACTCGATACAACCTTACCGCTCGGGTTGTATCAATTAGATTATATTAGTTACGAGGCCTACTAACTATCCTAGCGACTCCCCAATTTCCCATTGGGTTCGTCCGCACTGATTCTACAACCTCCTAGCAGCTCCCCGGTTTCGCATTGGGTTCGTCTGCGCGTCGTTCCTAGTGACTCCCCAATTTCGCATTGGGTTCCTCCTCGAAGTTTCACCTTTCTAGCAGCTCCCTGATTTCGCATCAGGTTCGTCTGCGTTTGACTCCATTCCTAGAGGCTCCCTGACTCCATTCCTAGAGGTTCGTCCTCGCTGTCTATATTCCTAGCGACTCCCCAATTTCGCATTGGGTTCATCCGCGTGCCTTAACTAACAAATTGAGACCATATTCCTGGGTTTATAACCCTTCGCCGGCCACTCGTGCTGCTCGCGGCCCTGGCTCGTAACAGAAAATTCGTAATTGAGTGTATTCTTAACAATAAAACGACATAATTAATACGAAGTTTGATACCCTTTGTTTCTTATAACCTCTTCAAGTCTTTTAGGAATACTTTCAAACAATCTATTTATAACATTTTCATCAATACTATTCCAACCATTCAGTTGTGCTTTGCCGAAATTTCTCACTAACAGTTCAATCTGAGTGATCCCATAGGTGATTAATTAAATCAGCGGTTTCCAACCGGGAAGGCGCGGGCTACTGCCAGGGGAGGCGCCAAAATTTTTAATAAAAATTTAATGTTCATACCATAATATCTACAAATAAATAAACTTCATATCTTAACGTAACAGCACAAATTCAGTGAAGTAATGTTTATTTTTATATTTCTTACATTTTTATACATTCATTTAAGCCTTATTAAAAAATTATCCGAAGTTGAAGATTTTAAAAATGACGCCTTTGTAAACGCTCCGTTTCTGTTCGGCGAATCGTATGCAAAAAAGTTGCGACAAATTCCGCTTGCTGATAATACAGTCGGAAGAAGACTGATATATCTGAAGATATTTGTGATCAATTAGTTTCTCGGCTGCGTACTTCGAAATTCTCCATTCAAGTAGATGAGGCAACTGATATAGCTAAAGATGCCCATTTAATTGCATACGTTTGATATGTTGAGGAAAATAATATATTAGAAGATATATTATTTTGCAAACCCATTCCTGGAAATACCATATCCATTCAGATGTTTAATATAATAGACAGTTTTTTTTACGAAAACGACATAACGTCGAATAATTGCATTGGACTGTGCACCGACGGAGCTCACTCAATGTCCGGACACAAAGCAGGTCTTCAAGCATTGATCAAAAAGAAAGCACCAAATGCTATCTGGACGCACTGTATGCTTCAGAGAGCAGCTTTAGTGTCAAAACATATGAGCGAGGAACTGAACAACATTTCTACGAAAGTTATAAAAATTATAAACTACATTAGGAACAGTCCTTTGAGAGCTAGGCTGTTTGCAAAGCTGTGTGCTGATATGGGATAATTATACCTCACTTCTGTATTATTGCGAAATTCGCTGGCTATCTCTTGAAAAAGTGATTCAAAGGGTGTTTCAGCTCAAAGAAGAAATTGCAACCTTTCTCGAAGAAAACCACCATGAAGAGGCACGTTTGTGGACAAACGATAACTTGATTGTTAAACTTGCCTATTTGGTTGAAATTTTTAGAAAATTGAGCAGTTTCAATAAATCAATGCAGGGATCACAAATGCATCCCCTTGTTCAAAAAGACAAAGTAAAAGTTTTCATTAAAAAGCTGGAGTTATGGAAATCAAATTTACAAAAGAATGAGTTGGAAATGTTTTCGCTTTCAAAAGATTTCTGGGACACAGCCAATATTGAAGCGAGCAAAAATCTTTTTATCGAACACTTGGATGGTTCAGTGCTGCATTTTTCAAATTATTTCAAAGACCTTGATTTCTCAAAGGTTTTGTGGATACAAAATCCATTTATCGACAATCAAGAAGACGAATTTGAGCTGACAACCATCGAAAAGGAAAAATTGATAGAATTATCATGCGACAGCTCACTGAAACAAAAGTTTCAAAATGAAACCATAATTCAATTTTAGGTGAATCTCAGTGGAGAGTATGAATCTTTGTATTGCAAAGCAATGCATGTGCTTCTACCGTTTGTAACGTATTATTTATGCGAAACGAGCTTTTCGGCATGGCTGCAATGAAAACCAAATATCGAACCAGATTAATAGTCGAAAAAGAGTTACGAGTGGCACTCTCCACATTGCCCTCAAGATTTGATAAACTTTGTGCCAATAAACAACAACACTCGCATTAAATGTTGATCCATTAGATGCAGTTTAATTAGTAATTTAATATAAAATTAAATATGCGTGTTCTTATTGTTATATCAAAACCTTGTTATTATTCTGTTAATTGTAGTTCTCAGTATTTTAAAATGTGTCTATATTATTATATCGATTAGAAGATAAGGAGGCGCGGAAAAAAAAATTTTTTTTAGAGAGGCATAGTAGCATAAAGGTTTGAAACCGCTGAATTAAATTCAAATCGGGACTTTGAGGGGGCCATGATAACAATTGAATATCATTTTCACTGAAATATTGCGTCGCTAGTTTGCATTTATGTTTGGGATCGTAATCTTGCTGGAAGATATAATCACCGTGGATGTTAAGTTTTATTATTGAATCTTGTAAATTCTGTTGCAAAATATTTACATACCCTGCTACTGTTAATATCCCGTCTATAAAGTGTAAGTTGTTAACACCATTTGCAGAAAAACAACCCCAAACCCATACTGATCCTCCACCATGCTTTGCTATAGGCGTGATCACTGTTGATTTAAAACATTCACCTTGCTTTCTCCATACATATTTTGTTTAAAAACAAATCACCAGATATCTGGAAGAAGGATATATTTAGCGACGAGTCAAAATTTGAACTTTGGCGTTGTAATAGAAGAAAATGTCGAAATCGATATGAGGAGTTTTATTGTTGAGCAATGAACAGCTAGCGCGTCGATCTGTCCTACTGTGCGACGCGACGCGATGCGGCGGACCGCAAATTTTTGACCAAGCGACATTCCGACCGCTGTACACGGTCAACGTTGCACCGACATTGAACCAGTGCAATGCTGCAATGCAGGTGGACCAGCCGGTGCGGCTGAAAGATGCGTAGGCAGTCGGAGGCCGGAGTCGCTGTCTACCGCAAATCTCTCGCGGCTCCCACAGATGTTATCGTCCCCACAAGATGTCTGCGATTCCGTCTCCCTTTTGTAACGCACCTTCACCGAGACGGCCGCACGCAACAAATCATCTCGCGCGCACGGAAAAGAAGGAGAAACAAGAAGAAGTGGCTCGGGGACCGACTCGCACAGGGACAACGGGGACAGTCGAATAGGAGAAGACAGGTCATTTCGCAACTCTTTGTGCCCAGCTCGTGGACACCGATTCTTTCCCCGACAGTGAATAATTCCTCGTGATAAATGGCAACAGGATCGTCCGGACTGGCTGTCGATAGACCATGCTCTTTCCTTTAATCCGGTTTAGAAGAAAGGTTCAAAATTGTAGTGTTCAAAAGAGAGGTTCAGAAGAAAAGTTCATAGTAAAGGTTCATAGTAAAAGTTCATAATGATAATTCATAATAAGAGTTCATAAGAGAAGTTTATTGTAAAACTTCATAAGAACAGTCCATAGAAAAGTTCAAAATAAAAATCCATACAAAGTTTATAGAAAAGTTCAACAGAAAAGTTCGTAGGAGAAGTTTAGGTAAATATAGCCATGAGGGAACCAAACTCAGATCACCTTCACCTTGACATATGTTGTGAAGGACAACATACTGAACAACTTTTGTCATTATATCTGTCCGTCGCTCGGACTTAGTTTCCGAGATATTCGCAAAAAACTATTGCTAATACTGTATTGAATTTTTCGTACTCTTGCATGCTCTGTGGCAACGTAAGCCTGATTCGGGGCGACATCTGTTTATTTTCTGTTTGTAAAAACGTTGTGGAGATAAGGGAGAAAAAAGATCAGTGTCGCTCTATATAGGGTGGGCTTTCAATTTTGAAAAACTACTTCTGGATTTTCGTATGCGTGGTCGGGCTGTCCTCTCCGCCCCCCCCCCACCACCACCTAACCCTAACTAATTCTGGACGCATGATTTTTCCATTACTAGTTAACTACCCGATTCATAGGGAAGTTACTGTAATTACCCCGAAAATCGAAAATCGATTTTTTAGCGGATCTTCACGTTTCATGGTCGTTGGAGTCATTTTAGACTATTTTTATCAAAATGTTTGTGTGTGTGTGTGTGTGTGTGTGTGTGTGTGTGCGTGTGCGTGTGCGCGCGCGCGCGCGCGCGCGTATGTCCGTTTGTATGGTATCAAATTTTTCGTTAACGTTTTCTGAAAAAGTAACAACGCGATCAGAATGATGAATGATGCAATCGATGTGCCCCGTCGTAACTTAGAGCTGATTAGATTTTGGTCCATATTGGTCAAGTAGTTTTTTAGTTTTTTTCGAAAAGAGTTGATTCTACAATGCAATTTATAAGGGAGGACGAAAATTTTCCACCAAATAACCAAACGCAATTACATAACAAATTTTTTTCTTCATTTTTTTTTAGATTTAAAAAAAAATTTTTTTTTTAACTGATTCTATTGTTACCGCTTGGAATAATCGAAAGTTATTCCAATGCAAGAGTGGATTAATCATCTCTACTCCCAAGAATACATTTAGGGAGAATATCGATGAAAGTACAAAAAAAACGATGTCGGCGATGCTGGCGAAGGAGTAACGAATCGGGAAGTTCTTTGTGTGACCCTTGGAGAGTCACACACCAAATAAAAAACATTAATAGCAGTAGGCCCTACTAGCCATTTTTTTTTTCGTGTGAAAATGCATTACGCATACCTCGGCATCCTGGGGGATAGCCGAGGTTATGTGGGACTCTCCTCGGGTGGGGGTCGACTCGCAAGCGACTCGATCCCCTCCCGAGGCCTACCGCACTAAAAACACACGCCCTCCTAAGCTACAGGGGAAGTGCCTGGATCACGCGAGTATTCAACAGGTCACTTCCCAGCATTACAATCATCCCGCGAGGGAGGGGTTCACCTCCCCCGCACCCTAATCTAAACGGACCCCGGGCGGAGGGACCCGCCCGGTGTCCCCGTCCCTGGAGCCTTCGAATTGAGCTTCCCGAGCCCCAGCTCGGTCCACCCACAGCTCCCGGTGCCCTCGTGCCCTGCTCGAAGCGGGAACCCAAAGGTCCCCGCTCCAGCCAGGGCAAGAGGGCGCCGACACCGGTAAGGGAAGGTCGTCGGAGGTGCATCCGAAACGCCCCGACCCTCCCCAAGGCCCTACTAGCCATGCGTATCACTAACCCTGTCGCAAGAGCAGTCCTACCCGCGAGCTCGCGAAGCGAGCGAGCAAAAACAACCCTACTCGCGAGCGAGCGAAGCGAGCGAGCAACAATAGCCCTCTAGTTCAAATTCTGTATGACGGCCATATAGACTGAAAAGATTATGCGATCAGAATTAGTTAGGGTTAGGTGGTGGGGGAACCTGATATCAAATCTCTCAGGAGACAGATTTTGGTGAAGTGGCTCTGGTGGTAGGGTGTCTAATTGGTAGCAGGAAGGCCACGGTTCGATTCCCGGGGTGGCATAAATTTCCAAGGTGGTTTTTTCTCCTGCTACGGGCTCGGTGCCTACTGTCGGAGTCATGGGGCAACTAATGGCAACGATTTCCCCTTTATCCAGGGAATCGGTAAACTATTGGCAGCCCAAGTTGGCCATCCCGCCTCATAAGGGTACTCGCCGGCTCTATCTCCTCTGTTTGGGGGATAGAGTAAGGAAGGGGGTGGTCAGCGAACAAATGGTACTACTGAGGAAACTGGGCATGGACACTACCAAAAAACGGAATCAAGAACGCAAACAGCACATCAATTAGAAACCTTTAAGGGAAAGGCCGGGTGGACGGAGCTAATAGCTGAACACCGACCAGAACCGAGGATGGTGGTCACATCCGAACAATCATCCATATTTTCTAGGATGTGTCAAGCCCACCCAAGAAGGAAGATCCCGATGAACCTGATATCAAATCTGTCATGAGACAGATTGCGGTGAAGTTGATGAACCCTTCCTTCTCAACCCCATCGCGAAGTAGGTCGGCAGGTGAAGACCGAATGGAATTGATATCTCGGCCCAGCCGAGATTTCGATGATGTCGGATTGGATCCGAAGTAGCAGTAACTTCTTCCCAATGGTAAAAAAAAACAATACGCGGTCCCTTGCATTTGTACTCCCAATAGACTCACAGCATAGGCGGAGGGATTAGCCCTAGGGGAGGGTGTGGACAGGTTTCTGGACTATCTGGAAACAGAATAGGGACGGGCTTCAAACACTTGACACATTCGACATGAAAATATGGTGAAGTAGGGGGAGTCTGATAAGGCAGGCGAGACACCCTGCAGGTCTGAAGGTGAGGTGGCCCGACGTTCACACCGAGCCGTAAAACAGCTCAAAAACTCACAAAAATTAGGGCCGAACCGCTCCTCACCGGCAATAACACTACTACTACTACTACTACTACCTAACCTACGGTTCCTTCGACATGTTTGGTCCCCATGGTGAGTAGAATGCGATACAAGCATAAATAAATTTGACCTTGAACTTCAAGGTCAAAGTCAATTTTGCGGCAATTTGTATTATCAAATCTCCACCGATCCGACGGTGTACAAACATCTGTCATAAACATCCCAGACAGCACACCGGCTCGATTTGGGCCTGCTTTTTATGCGCGCCATGGCCCGGAAATAGCCAGGCATGGGATCGAGCCCACAGCCTGGCGGCCGTGCCAGATTTCAGCCAGATTTCAGCCCATTTACAAGATTGCAAGGGTGCGGCATTTGCGTTCTCATTTCGTGATAATACAAACATGGGTTTTTTCAGTAGTCAAAAACGCCAGATAAAAGATCAATCTAGGCAGCAAACGCCCTCAAAAGTCTTTTTTTTTCCTATACGAGGCGTAATTTGCTTTATATATGTTATGAAAATAGCTACATGCGCAGTTCTTTGCTTCCGTATGATGCAAATTACGACTCGTAAATGTAAAAATAGGACTTTCGAGGGCGATCACGGCCTAGATTGATCTTTTATCTAGCGTTATTGACTACTGAAAAATCAAATTTTTGTATTATTAAGAAATGAGAACGCAATCCCGCACCCTTGCAATCCTCATTTCCATGCGACCCGCACTGTGACGCGCATGCGCGAGAAAAGTTGGGCTCAATCGAAGCACTGATTGGCCACATTAGACTCTGGCTGAAATCTGGTTGAAATCTGGTACGGCCGGCAGGCTGGGGGCTCGAGCCCATGCCTGGCTATTTCCGGGCCATTGCGCGCATAAAAAGCAGGCACGGATCCAACGGAATCAGCCTCGAGCCGATCCAAGCATTGTGTTAGATAGTAACCTGTAGGTCACGGGCCTCGGGAGGTTTGGGCCGGCGGTGGGCTCGGGCAGGCTGTGCTGTCTGGGATGACACTAAATTTTGTTACACCCTGTACATTGGAAGAAAAAATGGCAAAAACTTATCTTTTGTGATGAGTAGAAATACGTTAAATGGACCGGATGGCTACCGTTGTTATTTCCACTATTTGCGTAAAGAAGAAAAAATTATATGCAGTCGACAATTCGGTACTATGGGTACTATGGAAACACGGAAAGTAAGTTTATAAGTGGGAAAATGAATAGTGCAAAGTACATTAATACTACATTAGTTATTAGTAAAAATTGCGGGCACAAACTTTATTTATCAGCAAGGTAATGCAAGTGTTCATACCGCGAAGATTGTAAAAGAATATTTTACACGGGAAAATATTCAAATTTTGGAGTGGCCAGCCAGGTCTCCAGATTTAAATATTATAGAAAATTGCTGGGCCCATTTAGCCAAATCAGTATATGCCGGCGGAAGACAATTTCGAACCCTCCACGTATTAAAAACCTGTATCGAACGAAACTGGGTATCGTTAAGCAGAAACGTGGTTAAAAATTATACAAATCTATACCGAAACGTTTATTCCAACTTATACACACAGAATGCGAAGTTACAATATATTAAGACATTATTTTTTTATATATACACTTTATTTGTCAGTTATTTTACGAAATGTCTGCTATCTTTTTGATGCACGGATTTTTGTTTAATGTTACATATTTTCCAATGAAATTATTTCTTCTCGTAATAAATGCATATAAATATATTGAAATAATTTTTTATTCTTATTACCCAGTAGCAGGCCACAAACAATGTAATATACTACTTGAAAAGCTAAAAAACCATTTATCTGTATAATGTGCTATCATTTTGTCGCGGAGTGTATAAAAGTGATGGTGGCGCGGATCAATGCACCGCCAGAAAATTCCGTGCTACAGCGAAGTGAAATTAGGTTCCTAAGTTCAAGGTTGGAACCGATTCTCCAAGGGCGATCATGAATCACGGTAGTTCTAGACATTTTGTCTCTAATGCCCCGTTTCAATTACGTTGAAAGAGGAGCCAGCATACAATGCAACGGGCTAATTTAAATCGAGTTCGCGAGAAAAGTTTGATCGATGAAACAGAACTGTTTGTGATTCAGGGTGCGGTGAATCGAGGAGTAAACGATTCGATTACCTGCATTCGTTGAACTTCTTGTAACAATTGCATTGTTTCGGTACAAGAGACTTGAATAACGAGGTTGCTACTTTGATAGATTTTTATCGAGCTCTTGGGAAGAACATTCTACTCTATACTCTATGATTCATTTGTTTTATACGTGATGTTATGGTTATATTGAATTAATTATTAGACAAAAGTGCATACGAGTTAAAACATAATAATTAGGCCAAATCATATTTCTTAACACTTTACCTACCGAAAGCCTATTATTAATAGGATTTTCAATAATTGTGCTGCACCAAAAGAAAGTATAGAAATTTTCTTTTACATTACGATCTTAAATAAAAATAATCAGATGACGTTATTGAGGGTGACTTTTGAAAATTGCTATCACTGTTGAAGGTTCCATTAAAAAGTATTTAGCGATGAATCATAGATTTTTCAACATTATACAATAATCACAGCCAAAAGTCGGTAATGTGGTAAAAACATTGACTATCCTATGTGTAAATTAATAATTTCCGTGTGATACGACAACGATGTCTTCAATAAGAAGTTTCTATTAATTTAATTTGTATACTTTTAGTGGAAAAAGTGTAAAACAAAAATTGTTTATTTTTAGTTTAACATTTCACGGATGACGATTTTTTTTAAATAATGGAAATATTTTACTCACTAAATGTTAATATCAATTGTTGGGTTTAGAATGAGGCATATTGCGATCAGTGAATTATTTTTCAAGGTCGTTTCCACCCCCGACTTTCATGGTTATCGACACTCTTTTGGCAGATTAACATGTGCTTTTTATAACGCAGTGTTGTAGTGGGCATCAAGTAGAATTCAACGGTATACGACATTAAAATCTTGAAACGACTTTGAACATATTCGAAAATACCATGAAGTCAATGAAAAAAAAATATTATAAAAAATGCTTTTTAAAAACCACGCTTATATTAAAATGCATTAAAAAGAAGAAAATAGTCTTTTTAGATATTAGTGACTATAAATAAAAGCGTGGAGCGCTAAACTATATTGACGTAATCTTCGTGGGCGCTCCACGCTTTTATTTATAGTAACTAATGTCTAAAAAAATTATTTTCTCCGTTTTAGTGCATTTTTTAAAATATTTTATAATTTGCTACTTTTTAGTCTTTTTTAAATGGAACGCAAGATACAGGGTACCAAAATTCGTGAACTTCCCGAAAGGGGGTGGTTCCTGAGACCATTTCAAGCGACATTTTCCTTTACAAAAATGTTATCCGCGGCTTTGTTTCGGAGTTATTAACGAAAAACACGAACCAATCAGAACGCGACCTACACGCGAGTGGCAACTCGCGTCTAGGTCGCGCTCTGATTGGTCCATGTTTTTCGTTAATAAATCCGAAACAAAGCCGCGGATGACATTTTTGCAAAGGAAAATGTCGCTTGAAATGGTCTCAGGAACCACCCCCTTTCGGGATGTCCACGAATGTTGGGTCACCCTGTATAGTAATACTGGTATGAAATAGTAAGATATAGAAATACAAGAGATAAAATGAGGGGATGACACCGAGAGACTACGTCTCTTGATGGAGTCCGAAATTGTCCGAAATGGAACTGAATGAACGGAACCAGTGTTCTGATATGGTCCAAGATTTCACGTGCATGCGCGGGTAAAACAGTAACGTATCTATGATGACGAGGTAGTGGAGTCCTGCGCCCTGCGCACTGAGACAGTTATATTGGCGCGAAAGTACCCAAACAATCTATTCCGGACAGATTGTTCTACTTCAGAACGTGTCCTACAAGTTACAAAATATACACAATTACACATGTTATACATTCATTTTTCACAATCGAACCATACAAATCTTTTAAAATTCTGCGGGGTGTTGAAGGTACCCCATTTTATCGAGAATCTTACTTTACTGAGGCTGAAAGCGCCACCATCACGCGAGAAATCTTGGACCATATCGGAACACTGAACGGAACACCACACTGACTGAGCTCCTTCGATGCGAAATGGGTCAGTGGAGTGCGGATGAGTCGGAGTGGGAATACGTAGTGGAATAGGGAGCGCTGGCGCGCGGAGTGGGGATCGCTGAACGCGATGACGTTCTACCGAGCGTCGCGCGACGAGGTGTGACGGTTAAGACAACATAAAAATTTTTTTCTCCTGAACGCACAGTTTTTTTAAAATTTGTTTTTTTAATATTGCATTGTCATCCAGTTCTGAGCTATGTTTAAAGTTCCAAGTCTCTAGCTCATCGGGAAGTGGTTTAAAATTCGATTACAAGATTTGACGCATACAACAACTCGGCAAGCTAATATAAGCGTTGTAAAGAAAAGGTTTTCCACAATGCATAAGGTGAAATGGCCTAAGCCTGGACAGCATTTCTTGCTACCTTTAATTTTATCAGTTTAGATAAACAAAAATAATTTTTAAGAGTTTTAACATAAAATTCAGATTTTTGAAAGTAATTTAAAATCCCAAATCGTTGTTTAGATTAATATTGTAATTGTTGTAACAAGAATGATTCTAACCCATAGTTGGACATATTAAATCCAATCTAAACTTGTACCTGGACATCTATATCTATATAACATCGATGTTTATTAAATCTATAATGATGTACATATCAAAAAATATTATTATATTAAATTCTATCCTGCTTAATTTTCATTTTCTGTTGTAAGCAAGCATTTCAAGAGACGATACTCCTTTCTCCATATTTTCTAATTGAGTGCATAATTTCGCTTTCTCTTCTTTAATTTCATCTTTATTTTCATTAGTTGCTTCAGACCTTATTTTTTTAGATTTTTCATTGATTTTGAACTTAATACCTCTAATTTTTATTGATTTCTTGTTCTTGTTATTTTTAAATTTGGTGTCTCTCTTTTTCCTGCTTTTTTTACTAATGTTCTTCTTCTATACTTTTTTTCTTGCTCCTGTTTTCAAGATCTTTAATTAAATCTTCTACAACGAAAGCTCGAACTGAACCACTTTCATTATTTTTACGTAAAATTTTTTTTACATACATTAAATAATGTGTAAAAACAACGAGTTCATTTGAGTATAAGCTTATAGTTGGACAGCTTCTACCATCGCGTCCCAGTATGGAGTACTTATATTTCAAAATAGTTCTAAACTTGGACATCTAATATCTGAATTAATAATTATTATTTAAGTTACGTCTGATTGCCAATTTATTTTAACATATCAACATTATTATGCGTGATAATTATTTTTTTCCTAAGGGCTTAAACTATATCTTTTTTTCTAATAAAAGTTCAAACTATAAATGTGCACATGATTCGCATGAAAACAGACTATTATGTATATTATTTTCAGATAAACTTTGAATTTATTTTTAAATTTCGATTGATGTCTTAATCAAATAATATTCACACCTACTTGTAGACCTCTAAGACCTCAGAATATATAAAATAATTATTTAATCCCTTAATAATTGATTTTACTGTAAAAACTCAATTGTCCAGACTTAGGCATCACTTTGGCTTGTCCACATTTAGGGCATTTCGACTTATTCACTTTCCACATACTTGTTGAGTTATTATGGATCTTTTCCAGGAGGACGATAAGAAAGAATCGAAGATTATGCATCCGGTCAAATTGAAGACGACAAATTAATAAGAAAAGCGATTACGAAGAATTGATGAGGATGCACTCACTCCATGAAGATTAAGCTTAGAACAATGGATTGATCGATCTATAAAAGGGACAGCTCTTGATCAGGACCAGAACAGTTAGTCGGCATTCAAAATCATAGCGATATTTCTCGTTCATTTAGCTAATTGCGAAATCATTGTGTGTAGTTTAGTTCGTAGTTTTGATTGGACAGTGAAGTTTTGAAAAGTTGAAGTTAATAAAAGGCGTGTACACCCGCCGAATTAACATCGTCATTGCCATCAACATCATCACCATCATCATCCCCAAGGCTGTCGAAGCGACTGTGTCTTTTGCCCCTTAAGCGAACCACCTTTACGGTAATTACTAACAATTTATAATGATAAGGTCCTACTAACACTATGTATCCGAAATTTGTTGTTCAGAATATATTCTTGTTTATTTATACTTAAATGAAACTCTCAAATCATTTTAAAGAAAAAATACCCAATTTCTCCTCCAAGGATCCAAATCCACAACCAAGGCCAATTAATATTAAAAAGTCCTCGATTACCCGAACTGAAGCCGGTGAATGCAGGTAGGTTCGAAAACAGCGTTTTATCCTCTATCTAAATCTTTAAAATAATATTAAGTGGAGTGGGCTAAGTCCGCCCTAGTTTTTGCAAAGTTGGACTTTAAACTGATGTATTTTCAGTCTGGTATGTAAAAACTTAACGCTCAGGTATCAAACTCTTGCCACAGTTATTACTAAACTGCGGATCTTTATGCAAAATAAAAAATGTTCGCATTGATTGCAGAACACAGAAGCCTGATAAAAATAGTATTCTTCGTATAATCATCCTATTAAACTAAAACTAATACCTTGATGTCCTTGAATATCTTTTAACACGTCCACTGCTTTAAATGGTACGTGTCCATTTTTTTTCATAAATGCATAAACTCCGCAGTCTAGTCTAATTAGTGTTATGTAGTATTCTAATTTTGCTTAAAAATTATCATATTGATAGGATATTGTACAAAGTGTCAACTACTACGCACTTGCCCCGAAAATGGGGCAAATTCGTCTCTGAGAGTTAAAAATGCTTTCGAACCTTGTTTCAACTGCTACAGGGCAAGAAAACAATGATTAACAAGTCTGCTAAAAAATGCTTTTTATTATATTAAATATATTGTTTAGTTTTATAGTTACCCATACAGTACGCACTTACCCCACCGTGATAGTACGAACTTGCCCCGTGTAGTAATATTTACGGGGCAAGTGCATCTTAGTGTTTCTTCGATAAATTTTAAAAAGTACAATAAAAACGATTTATTTAATGTAAACCCACATCAATATTTGTTGTACTTACCTAAAAAAACAACACAGAATATATTAATAACTTGTAAACTATTGCACGTTCAGGGTAACCTCAAAGTTGTACACGTACCTCGCACGTGACTGTTTGTCATTGGTTGATTTCAGCGAGGAAAACACCTTTATTCTTGGGCGACATCTATATAGAATAGTTTATACTAACTTATACTACATCAATAAATAGAAGCTAGAGAAATTTCGTTCATATTATAATAAAAATAACCAATTAACGGACTTGCCCTGTAGACGGACTTACCCCACGCCACTTTATACTAGTTACGGGGTCCACTAACAATCCTAGCGACTCTCTGATTTCGCATCAGGTTCGTTCGCGACATATCAATCACCCAAACAGACATTTATCCAACCTGGTAGCTCCCCAATTTCCCTGAGTTCGTCTGTGCTTTCATCCAATCTCCCAGCGGGTACCCAATCTCGCATTGGGTTCGTTCGCGTTGTTTTACAACCTCCTATCAGCTCCCCGTTTTCGTATCGAGTTCTTCTGCGCATCGCGCCAACAACCATTTGCAAGTGAGATGGAATATGTTTGGGATTTCGCGTTCATAAGGAACAACAATGAATCACTAGTACTGATTCAGTCAACTCTGTGATCAGCTCAGAGTTACATTTACAAGTTGTGAACATAATGGAACGAACAGCAAATATTTTTGTGATTGTAGATTCTAAAATTAAATGCTGAACACTGAACGTATACTATGCATTAGGTTGGAACGAAAGTTCGTAGCGTTTTCAAATCAAAATTCAGAGATAAAATTAAGATATTTATCCATAGGTTTATTGAATAACATGATAAGTCACCTAAAAAATGGCAAAAACTAATAGAAGGGAATGGAAAATAGACATAAATATTTATACATAAATCTATGTATAAATATCCTAATTGTATAATTGAGTTTTAATTTAAAAACCCTACGAACTTTCATTTCAACCTTGGAAATTGAAATTGAAAACTAAAATTCCGATATTTATTCATAGATTTTTGAATAAAATATTTTCCATTCTGTTCTATTACTTTTTGTTATTTTCGAGGTAACTTCTCGGGTCATTGCATAAACACAAATAAACACCTTAATTATATATTCGATTCTTAATTTGAAAACGCTACGAACTTTCTTTCCAACCCAATACATAAGAATACATAAGAGTAAAGTAAAATAATTACATGAAAATCACAACTTGCTTATTCATCTATATTTAATTCGATTTCGCTTCCCTAAGTAATGCTAAGTAAGTGAAAAATGTTTTAAACTTTTATACTTTACTTTAAAGTATCTGTTAAGAAATAAATATTCCTTCAAAACTTTTATTAACCAAGTATAAAATAACTGTTAAAATTGAACTTTCATTACAGAATTAAAGTTTTAATGTACAAAGTTAATTGAAAACAGAACAGAAATAAGGTGGAGTGGGGTAAATGCGCCCTAGTTTCTGCAAAGTTGGACTTTAAACTGATGTATTTTCAGTCTGGTATGTAAAAACTTAACGCTCTTGGTATCAAACTCTTGCCACAGTTATTACTGATAGATTAGTATTATGTAGGATTCTAATTTTGCTTGAACATTATCATTTTGAAAGGATATTGTGGAAAGTGACAACTACTACGCACTTGCCCGAAAATGGGGCAAGAGCGTCTCTGAGAGTTAAAAATGCTTTCAAACCTTGTTTCAAGTGCTACGGGGCAAGAAAAGAATGATGAACAAGCTTGCTATAAAATGCATCTAATTGCATTAAATTATATTGTTTAGTTTTATAGTTATCCATTTTTAAACAACATGTACTTTTATGCTGAAATATGGAAGGGGATACAGTGATAATAAAACAAAGTTTAAAAATGCTTTCGAACCTTGTTTCAAGTGCTACGGGGTAAGAAAAGGGCTTATTGCATTAAATTATATTGTTTAGTTTTATAGTTACCCATAGAGCACGCACTTACCCCACCGTGATAGTACGCACTTGCCCCGTGTAGTAATATTTACGGGGCAAGAGCATCGTAGTGTTTTTCGCAATAAATTTTAATTCTAAATAAACCTACATCAATATTTGTTGTACTTACCTAAAATAACAGCACAGAATATATTAATAACTTGTAAACTATTGCACGTTCAGGGTAACCTCAAAGTTGCACGTGTACCTCGCACGTGACTGTTTGGCATTGGTTGATTTAAGCGAGGAAAACACCTTTATTCTTGGGCGATATCTATGCAGAATAGTATATGCTAACTTATACTACATCAATAAATAGAAGCTAGAGAAATTTCGTTCATATTATAATAAAAATAACCAATTAACGGACTTGCCCCGTAGACGGACTTACTCCACTCCACCTTACCACTAAAAACGTCCACCTTAGGACATAACAGACGAAACAACTGTTTACTTCAATGTCTGCTCGCAAGAGTTTTTCTGTTCACGGTCATCAAACAAAAACCTTGGTTCTAGCCACTACAAGAGGTGTCACGGCTTCTAGACAAATGTAGACTGTGAGTCATGCGTTCCCATAATCCCGTGCGTTCGCGTTACACTGAGCGCGCCGGTTAGAAATTATGGGGCAAAGGAAAGTCATTGCAGCGCCTTGCTGCCATTGGAATTTCAGCCGATCGATTTCGCACCCGGATAATAAAGGTACTGAAAGCAAAGCCAGCCGTGTGGTCTCGGTGTGCACCCATTGCCACATTTACACGCACAATTACGTTACGGTAATGAATAGATGCCTGATAATGTACGCACGCGAGGAGACAATGCCAGTGACGGAGCCCGTAATTACCTTTGATTTAATGCCGCGCATAATGATGTATTATTGTTCACGTACTTGCCATTTTTTACCTATTGTATTTCGCCACCCGCTTCCGCAGATACTCATTAATAACTTAATCTATGAAATCGTTTTGTAGAGAAAGTGCAGCATATTTGAAACAGTTATCATTAACTTCAAGTACGGCTTGAATGAAACTGTGAACTTTTATAAATGAAAGTTATTTTGTAAACTTTAAGCTTTTAAATTATTTTTCTCTTCTGTTTAAATCAACTTTGTACATTAACACTTTAATTCTGTTATAAAAATTCAATTTTAACAGTTATTAACTTCCCGATTTTATAGGGAAGTTATTGTAATTACCCCGAAAATCGAAAATCGATTTTTTAGCAGATCTTCACGTTTCATGGTCATTGGAGTCATTTTAGACTATTTTCAGCAAAATGTTCGTGTGTGTGTGTGTGTGTGTGTGTGTGTGTGTGTGCGTATGGCCGTTTCTATGTAATCAAATTTTTCGTTAACGTTTTCAGAAAAAGTAACAACGCGATCAGGATGATGAATGATGCAATCGATGTGCCCCGCTGTAACTTAGAGCTGATTAGATTTTGGTCCATTTTGGTCAAGTAGTTTTTTAGTTTTTTTCGAAAGGAGTTGATTAAACATTGCAATTTATACGAAAGGCGTATCCACCGAAGAAGTAAACGTAACTATATATATATTTAGACATATGTAAAAAAAAATTTGTTTTTATATAATTGAAAAAAAAATTTTTTATAAAATTTTATAAAAAATTTTTTCTTGTTTTTTTTAATTAAAAAAATTTCTTTTTCCAATTATGCAACTAATGCTAATGTAACCGCTTACAACAATCGAAAATTATTCCAATGCAAGAGTGAGTTAATCATCGCCGAGAATACATTTTCAAAGAATATCGATGAAAGTACAAAAACATTTATATTACAATCTTTAAATAAACAATCAGTTCAAAACGAATTGTTAACTGAGATTAAATTGAAAATTAATATAAAATATATGATAATTAATAACATTGATGTTGAAGACGGATTGGTTAATGGAGCATGCGGAATATTAAAATTTATTACTTTTCAAGAAAATACTAAAATTCCGTCTATATTGTGGTTAGATTGTCAATTGGCCATAGTAGGAGTGAAAGTAAGAACTCGTTATCGTGATTATATGAAAAATGCAAATATAAATCAAAATTTAACACCAATAATAAAAAAATATCGAATCAAGTAAATATTTCGAGTGAGGAAAAATATCAAATCACACGTAGTCAATTTCCAGTGGTTCCTGCTGAAGCGATTACGATTCATAAAAGTCAGGGATAAAAAACATACGAGAAAGTATGTTTGGATTTTAAAAAATCAGAAAGGCGAACTTTACAAATGTTGTATGTAGCACTGAGCAGAGTTTCAAAATTGAGCGCGGTTTATATATTTCGGGACAAATTAAATTAACAGTATCGAAGAAAACCAAGATCAATACTGCAACCCCGGATAATGAGGAGTTGTATCGTTTGCGAAAAACTAATTAAGACAATTTATTTTGCAACATTAGTACACTATAACAAGGAACCAAGCGAGCAACGAGCCTGCGATGTTCGTTTAATGCGACGCCATATTGCAAACATTTTGATAAGTAGAAAACTATTGAATTTCCCTGAAAACGTATAATCTTATTAAAACGTACACTCTATTTCTTTTTTTGTCTTCTTGAAAAATTCAAAAGACTACATACGCCATGTGGTTGGGCATACTCTACATATATGCCCTGGGTTGCTCCTTTAGAAAATTTCGTTATTTCTGCGGTAGGACGCACCGTTCTCAGAAATTAGCGTTTACTTACTAGTGTAACGTCTTAGTACGATGGTAATGGTGTTTTGGCATCATTAACTTCCCGATTCATAGGGAAGATCGAAAATCGAAAATCGATTTTTTAGCAGATCTTCACGTTTCATGGTCATTGGAGTCATTTTAGACTATTTTTATCAAAATGTCTCTCTCTCTCTCTCTCTCTCTCTCTCTCTCTCTCTCTCTCTCTCTCTCTCTCTCTCTCTCTCTCTCTCTCTCTCTCTCTCTCTCTCTCTCTCTCTCTCTCTCTCTCTCTCTCTCTCTCTCTCTCTCTCTCTCTCTCTCTCTCTCCTCTCTCTCTCTCTCTCTGTGTGTGTGTGTGTGTGTGTGTGTGTGTGTGTGTGTGTGTGTGTGTGTGTGTGTGTGTGTGTGCGTGTGTCCGTTTCTATGTAATCAAATTTTTTCGTTAACGTTTTCAGAAAAAGTAACAACGCGATCAGGATGATGAATGATGCAATCGATGTGCCCCGCTGTAACTTAGAGCTGATTAGATTTTGGTCCATTTTGGTCAAGTAGTTTTTTAGAATTTTAGTTTCTTTTCGAAAAGAGTTGATTCTACAATGCAATTTATAAGGGAGGACGAAAATTTTCCACCAAAGAACCAAACCCAATTACATAAAAAATTTTTTTCTTCATTTTTTTTTTTAAATTAAAAAAAATTTTTTTTTTTAACTGATGCTAATGTTACCGCTTGGAATAATCGAAAGTTATTCCAATGCAAGAGTGGGTTAATCATCTCCACTCCCAAGAATACATTTTGGGAGAATATCGATGAAAGTACAAAAAAAAAACGATGTTAGCGATGTTGGCGAAGGAGTAACGAATCGGGAAGTTCTTTGTGTGACTCTTGGAGAGTCACACACCAAATAAAAAAACATTAATAGCAGTAGGCCCTACTAGCCATGCGTATCACTAACCCTCTCGCTAGAGCAGTCCTACCCGCGAGCTCGCGAAGCGAGCGAGCAAAAACAACTCTACTCGCGAGCGAGCGAAGCGAGCGAGCAACAATAGCCCTCTAGTTTTATATGTGGTTGGCGATAGTTTTGAAGGAACATTTATTTATTACCAGATACCTTCTTTAAAGTAAAGTATAAAAGTTTAAACCATTTTTCACTTACTTAGCATTATTTAGGGGATTGAAAACGGGTTAAATATAGATGAGTAAGCAAATCGTGATTTTCATATAATTATTTTACTCTACTTTTACGTTATTCTTATGTATTGGGTTGGAAAGAAAGTTCGTAGCGTTTTCAAATTAAGAATCGGAATAAAATTAAGGTATTTATTCATATGTTTATTCAATAACACGAGAAGTTACCTCGAAAATGACGAAAAGTAATAGAACAGAATGGAAAATATTTTATTGAATAAATGTATGAATAAATATCTGAATTTTAGCTTTCGAATTTATTTCCAAGGTTGAAACGAAAGTTCGTAGCGTTTTTAAATTAAAACTCAAAGATAAAATTAGGAGATCTATACATAGATTTGTTCAATAACATATTTTCCGTTCTCTTCTATTAGTTTTTGCCATTTTTTAGGTGACTTATCATGTTATTCAATAAACCTATGGATAAATATCTTAATTTTATCTCTGAATTTTGATTTGAAAACGCTACGAACTTTCGTTCCAACCTAATGCATAGTATACGTTCAGTGTTCAGCATTTAATTTTAGAATCTACAATCACAAAAATATTTGCTGTTCGTTCCATTATGTTCACAACTTGTAAATGTAACTCTGAGCTGATCACAGAGTTGACTGAATTAGTATCAGTGAGTGTTGGGATATTGCACGGTTTTTTCGCACATGCGCGACCAGATACAGGAACGTATGTATTACGTCCTCAGTTTGTGGGGAATGTAATGAGAAACTATTACTGGTAGGAAAGTATCGGAAGAGTTCAGAAGTTCATATATTATGTAATATGTGCATACATATTAATTTGAATACAACACACACATGTTATACAGTCATGTTTAAAAATCAAGACATAACAAATTTTGCGAAATTATTGGGGTGACTAAGGTACCCCATTTTAGGCCAACTTTGTACTTTACTGACGCTAAAATCGTCGCGCTTGCGCGAAAAAATCGTGCAATATCCCAACACTGGTACCAGTCAGTGATGAGATACTGGGCGTTTTTTTTCGCGCAGGCGCGTGTTTCGCCAAGAACGTATCTATGTCCTCAGTTTGTGGGGAATGTAGTGGGGAACTATTCCTGGTAGGAAAGTACCGGAAGAGTTTAGAAGTTCATATATTATGTTATATGTGCATACATATTAAATTTTAATACAACACACCAGAGTTGGGCAAAATGTAATTTCAATGACAATTACAATTACTTACCAATTACTGTAATTTGAAATAGCAGAAATAAAATTACAATTACATGTAATTGTGAAAGGAGTAATTGCAATTACTTAACACGATTACAGTAATTTTAATAGAGTCTAACAATTACTTTAGTGCAGGCGTGGGCATTTTTGCCTCAATGGAGGCAAGACGGTCTCCACCGTAGCGCCCATTGTCCCCCACCAGCATCCGCCGTTACTGTGAGGAGCGTCCCCGAAAGGAAGCTTGGTCTGGGAAGCAGGCGTTTAGTGTAATGAAAATAAATAAAATTTTTTAAAGACTGCTTTAGTGTAATTGTTCTTTTAAACCACTTATTTTTACATTTTGGACCATTTAACCGTCTTCTTATTGTAATTATAGTCCACTTTTGCACATGTAATTGAAGATGTAATTAAATACTCATGTAATTAATTACTGCCCAACTCTGGTAGATAGGTATATTCATTGTAGCCGCACACATTTTCCGATTAATTTTAATAAATGAAAGTGCATATGTATTTATTGAAACGTATTGTGTACTGTGTCTTATGTTCCCGTTACAGTAATAATACCGTTCTCGTGTACCTATATAAATAATTAATATTTAACGAAATATTTAGCAACACCTATATCGACACCGCGGAAAGAGCGCCGCTCAGTGGGCTCTATGCCCGATTTCAGCAGCCACAGCTAGTTCAAAATTCGCTCAAAATTGAAACTGCTGTAACTTTGCTAAAATTTATCCAAATTTGATGGTAAACAACCATTTTAAAGCTTGAGGTTTCTACTTTTTGTACTGTATACCGTTTTTGCTGAAACGGATGTTTTGAGTGCAAAATTTGTCCATAAAGAGGAGCGTATCAGATTGTAAAGTTTGTAGCTATTTTACCACGTTTTTATTAGCTCGCTTTCTTGTTTGTTTGTTCGGCGGCAAATTTTGCAATTGATTTTAAACTAACTTCCTTATGAGCGAGAGACTTGAAATCTATTACATGGCTCAGAACTGGATGATACTTAATGTATTATTCAAAATGAAATTTTTTAAAAAGTCTATCCGTTTCGGAGAAATAACAATTAAATATTTACCTGTTCACCTCCCCGCGAAACTACGTCATCGCGTTCAGCGATCGCCACGTCGCGCGACAGCGCTCCCTACTCCACTACGCGTTCCCACTCTGACTCATCCCCACTCCACTGACCCGCGTCGCACCGAAGGAGCTCAGTGTGCGTCAGTGTGCGTTTGAGCTCCGTGCGGTGTTTACAAAGTTACTACGTATTATTATACTATAATGTTTTTCTACCAATCGAAAGGACAGTTACACCGAGATTTTCGGTCGAACCTTTATCTTTGACATTTTACCACGTCGTTTCGATATGACGCCAGTGTTGGGCAAATTTTATTTCAAATAATAAATAAACGTGTGATTTCAATTGCAAACAAATAATAACTAAACTTTTTATATAAATAATTCTAAAAATGATGCATTTATTATTTCTTATTTGCAAATACAAGAGTATTTGGTAATTATTGCGAACAGGTCTGCGTCCTCCCATTTCGATGAAATTTTAATATGTTATACAGCAACACGTTTTGAACAACTTTTTCCTTTTCCAATACAGGGGGCCCGTTTTTAGTTTTCGAGATATTTGCAAAAAACTATCGCTAATATTGTATTGAATTTTTCGTATTCTTGCACGCTCCGCGGCAACGTAAGCCTGTCCCGGCGCGGCGTTTGTTTACATTTTGCTTGTAAACACGCTGCGGAGATGAGAGAAAAAAAACAGGGTCTCACTCTGACCATACATATATAGGGTGAGCTTTCAGGGTAATTGTGTAGAAAGAGGGTCTCATCTCAGATTTTCATCATCTTGAAATATGTTGTCAAGGTCATCATTCTGAACAACTTTTTACCACGTTTTTATTAGCTCGCCTTCTTGTTTGACTGTTTGTTCGGTACAAATTTTGCAGTTGATTTTAAACTAACTTCCCCATGAGCTAGAGACTTGAAATTTTAAACATAGCTCAGAACTGGATGACAATGCAATATTAAAAAAACAAATTTTAAAAAAACTGTGCGTTCAGGAGATATAAATTATTAATAATTTGAACTTTTGCACCCCCCCCCCCCCCGCCGCGTGACGTAGTACATCTTTGCGTTCAGCGTCCCCACTCTACTACGTGTTGCTACTCTAACTCATCCCCACTCCACTGACCCGCTACGCACCGAAGGAGCTCAGTGTGCGTCAGTGTGGGTTCGAGCTCCGTGCGGTGTTTACAAAGTTACTACGTATTATTATAGTATAATGTTTGTTTACCAAGCGAAAGAACAGTTCCACCGAAATTCTCCGTCGAACCTTTATCTTTGACATTTTACCACGGCGTTCGTTTTCGATATGACGCGTCGCAATACCGTCTGAAATGTACTACATGTCTCTGATATAATATCATCAAAATGTTCAAAATCGATTGTAAAATTTCACACATATAAGGCTAAAAAGCAGAAAATAATTATTCAAATAAAAATTAATTTTTAAAAAATACCACGTTTTTAAAACGGACTAAAAAGTATAAAATAAAATTTTAAAAAACGCCACGTTTAAAAACGGACTAAAAAGTATAAAATAATTTTTCTAGCCCCATACATATTCCTAATCCCGTACAGATAGTCCTGAAAATTTGTGATTGTGAATTTTGAATAGCTATGAAAATACTTGTAAGATTTAAAACAAAAAACGTGGGGCGCAAGATAATACATCGTAAGGAGTGTAGAGAGAGTAGCTGTCGCTGAGAAAACTCGTAAAACAGTTCATATCATTTGCAGTGCAATAAAATTGTTAGTGATTTAGGTGTTCATGCTTCAATTATCTATTGCATGCGCCCCACGTTTTTCGTTTTAAATCTTGCAAGTATTTCCATAGCTATTCAAAATTCACAATCACAAATTTTCAGGACTATCTGTACGGGATTAGGAATCTGTATGGGGCTAGAAAAATTATTTTATACTTTTTAGTCCGTTTTTAAACGTGGCGTTTTTTAAAATGTTATTTTATACTTTTTAGTCCATTTTAAAAACGTGGTATTTTTAAAAAATTTATTTCTATTTAAATAATTATTTATAAAAAAAGAGATTTTTCTTTAACTTTTTGTATTGGAGTTTCTAGAAAAGTGAATACTGATTAACTTTTGTTGGAAATATTTTTTCGTCAGATCATCGGAAATATTTGAAAAATCTTGTCAACAATTCTCACAATGCATACTATTGTCCAGAAGTCGCGGAAAAGTAGCTAAGATTGAATTCTTCGTAGGAATTATACGAAATCTAGTAATGAGAGGTTTTCGGGGTCTCTGACTGGCGCAGAGAAAAACATATATATTTGTAATCCAAGCTGCTATGCAAGATTCAAGTGGAACGTATCCAGGCGTATCCAGGCGTCGAATAACCGCGGTCCCGTATTTGTTAAAATCCGTTTATAGTTCAAGATTGCGGGAGATTGCAGTTAAAATTTACATGATCTTCTTAGTAAGTGTTCAAGCTTTCATATAAAACAAGTCCGATTCTTAGCGGTCTTAAGTGTTTTTGTATAATTCTTTTAAAAGTTTGAAATGTTATTAATTTACGCTATTCGTGTATGGACTAAACAATGCTTAAGAATGAATTAAATATTTGAAATGCGCTTACTAACATATATAAAACCATCATTAAAATCAATTTTCTGATATTCGATGATTGAAATCTAAACCGTTTTATTTTACTTTGAATTTTCTGACTTCGTCTTTAGAACGCTGTATCTCATCACAGAATTATCTAAAATGAATAATATTTTGGATTTGGGAGCTTTGAGGGGTTGTTACTTTATAGGAAGAAACATTTTTTCAATGTATTAAAGTTGAAAAATTGAATTTTGGCCACGAAAACAGGGTCTCCAGACCACTGTGCGCTGTCTCTATCTCCGCTCGGAGACCTTCTTGTCGAACGCGTGCACGATATGTAGGTGGTTAGCCAAGCAGTCGGCGGGGTATCAGGAGAGCAGACAGGTAGAAAGAGAGTGGACGAGCCGAAAGGAGAAAGACGGTCTCCTGCCGGGGGGATCGAGCAAGAGGGACAAGATGAGGACATCGCGCGTGGGGTGGACGAGGAGAAGAACGAGAAAACGGGAAAAAAGAGAGAAAGAAAGAGGCATGGTGGGGTTGGTTCGAGCGGTTCAAGCACGTGGGGCCTACTCCGTGTGTCTCGTTCAGTAGTGCTCTCGGTTGCCTTCGAACGATTTCGCACCGGATGTCCATCGAGCCTCGTCGACGCATTCAGCGCTGCAGCAGCCCAGCTCGTCCGTCTAAACATTCCCACGTTCCCATCGAAAAGAAACGAGAATGTGACCGGGTCGTCGCGCTGCTCGGCTCTTTCGCACAGACGTCGCTCCGAGAATCGATCGAGAATAAAAGACCCGCGACAGACCATGGCTAGGGTACCAAACATTCGGCTGACGTGCGTCGTCGCGTTGATCGTTCTTCTGCCCGTGGAAATCGTGCCGGCTGACAAGTATTTCCCCGGTGATCATCATAGTTACACCAACGGGCACAGGCTGCTCTGGCCGATTTGGTACCGACAGGAGAAATTCACTCGCACGCGACACGACCGCGATGCATCCCGGGATTTTCAACAGAGCACCACGAGGAGCTTGTCGCACCTGGACCCGGTCACCGGCAGACCTGTTTCGACGGTGCCGCCGCCGGTGACTGATCAGCCGAGGCGTCACGTGGACCAACGGGTACACGAACAACGACCCGACCCACCGAAACAAGAAAAATCGAACGTTGCACCGGTCGCAAAACACACCGGCACCGCGGCGGTCGCTTACCACAATAATCATCGTCACCAGCTGAGGGAGGCTGCCACTCAACGGTACCAACACGTCGCGACAACACCGGCGATTTATAGGAGGCATCATCCTGGGTAAGTGGACGTTACGAGCTACATACATACAGCGATAAATATGTTTCTTCTATCGATCGTATTTGCTGTTAATAAATGTTAAATGCTTTCGGCGCAACGGTTCGATCGTTTACTACTAATTATGAAGCAATTTTGCTAATTATCAAACAAAATCAACGTGTCGATCCTAGTTTGGATCCTTTTCAAGAGTTATTTGAATCGCGTTTGCTTTGGTGAAATTAAATTTGTAATAATTGTGTGACACTTATGTTACGTGCGTCAGACATGCTTGTTGTCAAGACACTGATGTAAGAACGTATTGAAAACGATCTAGGTTATATCTATCGATATAAGGCGGTAAATTTGAAAGGTCATAGTATGTTCTTAAATCCACTCTTACGAATATACCTCGATGGTAAATCGTTATTAACGTTCAACTTTTATTGGAATCAGTTTCATACAGTCAATTGTATGGGAGAATCAGCTAGTTCAAAATTTTAAGATAATGACGAAAGTGAGTGTATTAATTTATTTTTTCCAATAAACCTTACTTTTGTCAATTTAATTTCTCCAAAGCAAACGCGATTCAAATAAATCATGAGAAGGATCCAAACTAGGATCGAAACGTTCATTTTGTTTTATAATTAGCAAAATTGCTTCATAATTAGTAGTAAACGATCGAACCGTTGCGCCGGAAGCATTAAACATTTATTACATACATACAGTGAGTCACGAAGTGTTCGAACGCTCCGAAATGGAAAGTTTCACGCTTAAAAAATACAAAACAGTTTTATTCCCATAGTAACGTATAAGTATCATGATTATACATGATTTTAAAGTCTCTCTGATAATATAAACAATACTTATAAAACATATCTTGGTAACATCGGCTAAGTGATTGCCACGAAAGTATTGGAACGGCTAAACAACAGTATGCATTTTAAACAAATTACAGTGTTTTAATATTTTGTCGGATCACCGTGAGCACTTACTAAATTCAATTTTTAAAACTTTACATAAATTGTAAAATTTTTGTGGCTTGAGTTAGTTGAATATCTGAGGAACAATCTCCCATCATTCGTTTTCTCATTCATGTATCCATGATGCATTGAACTTCGTCGGAAGTTTGAAATTCTGTTAACACGCTTCCATTTTTCAACGAATTCATCTATTAGTCATTGTTACCTTATTTACATACACTAACAGATTTTTATTTTATAGAAGTTTTTTTAGCTAAGTATAAGGTATACTTTTAAGAAAAATTCTAAGACTTTGGTAATGACTTTGTTGTACCTCCGGGTGCGATCGGGTGTTCATTTCTATGCCATTGTGTTCTTTGAAGTTTTCTGATTAAGATGCAAGAAAAAAAGGCTGCTACTATGCGCTACTCCGTGTTTTATGCTTGATCTACGAAAAAATGGACATCACGCGCTCGAAGATCGCAGCATTTCTCACATCCTGCATGTTCGCATTCGTTATATCTTCGTACTAACTTAAATAAATACTAAATAATAATAATAAACACACAATATACACTAAAATAAGAAAACAGTGTACACATGAAATTTAAATAATATACAGGGTGAGGCAATAATTATGTCCACTTTGAATATTGCCTTTATTTGTAATAATATGAAAAAATGTTATAGACAAAATTTGCACGGTGCAGAGGGAGACATGTTGTGACATAAACATTTTCTGCGTGGGTGGAGGCATAGAGGAGATTTCAAGGTCACCTCGATTTTTTTAAATCGAAAGACCTACTTTCTGTATCATGAATCTATAGACTATCGAATTCTGAGTAAAAATGTATTGACCTCCATATGTCTTAAATCTAATAGTTAACGAGATATTATCGAAACAATTTTCTTTCTTCTTTTGATAATATCTCATTAACTATTAGGTTTAGGACATACGGAGGTCAGCACTTTTATACTCAGAATTTAATCCTCTATCGATCTATGGTATAAAAGAAGGACATTATGTTTAAAAAAATCAAGGTGACCTTGAACTATCTTCTATGCCTCCACCCACGCAGAAAATGTTTGTGCCACAACATGTCCCTCTCTGAACCGAGCAAATTTGGTCGATAACATTTTTCCATACTATTATAAATAACGGAGATTATTCTTTGTAATAACCATTTCAAAAAGATATTGTAATTGTAAATGATTACACTTTTCAATAGTGTACATAAAATAGACGAATAACGTTAAGACATTGATTATAATCCGCAGTACTTGATTGAAAAATAGCTACAAACTTTACAATATGATACGCTCCTCTTTATGGGCAAATTTTGCACTCAAAACATCCGTTTCAGAAAAAACCGTATACAGTAAAAAAAGTAGAAATCTCAAGCTTTAAAATGGTTGTTTTTCATCAAATTTGGATAAATTTTAGCAAAGTTACAGCAGTTTCAATATTGAGCGAATTTTGAACTGGCTGAGACCGCTGAAATCGGGCATACAGCCCACTGTGCGTCGTTGCACGCTGTCAACCAAATTTTTAGTAATATCTTTCTTTAGACTGTTCCAATCATCAAAAATTTTGGTTTTTAATGCTTCCTTGAAATTAGTATTAATTTACTAAGTTGTCTACCGATTTCTGCCCAGAAGTGTTCTGTGGGGTTGATGTCCGGACTTTGTAGGGGTGTTTCTAACACGTGGGGTACATTGTATATGATCCATTGTTTAACAATATGTGCAATATGTTTCGGATCATTGTCCTATTGAAAATGAAAATTCTCTACTACCCCTAATTTTTCCGCACACCGTTTAAAATTATCTCTTAATATTTGCAGATATTTATATTTATCTAATATTCCTTTGATAATAACGAGGTCTCCAAAAACGTTGGCTCCCATACACCCCCATACCATTATCGATCCACCCCCATGCTTCACGATTAGACGTAGGTTTTTAAGATCCATTTCTCTATTTGCTAATCTCCAAATTTTGTGGCATCCATCTGGTGCAAATATGTTAGATTTGCTCTCGTCAGAGAATATAACGCGTTTCCTAAAATCTTTATCTTTATTGACATATATTTGCTAATTCGGATTTTTTCGAGGAATTTGACATTAAAAATCATTTTCATGAAGGATTCTTCGACAAAGTTCAGGATACACTTGTTTTTTAAAACTAGTGGTTAGTGTTGCAAGTTTTGGACCAGAAATTGTGGGGTCTTTTTTTATTTCACGCACAATTGTAATTTCTTCCTTCTTCGTTAAGTTCTTAGGCCGGCCAAAACGGACTTTTCATTATGTAATAAACGGTAGATTTACTTCTCCCTAATAATTGAGCTATTTCACCATAGCTTTTGCCATCATTATGCCACTTATGTAATTATCAATTTCGTATCAGTGATGCTTGTTCCTGATTTTTTTGTGTACATCTCTATCTCTGTCTGTACATATAATAAAATCGTGTCTGTCTGTCTGTTTGTGACGGCATCAACTGAGAACGGCTGAACGTAGAAAGCTGGGATTTGAGCCATTAAATGCAGTGTTTCTTCGGGAAGGTTTAAAAGGAATCTGCATTCGAAAAAGTCCATTCGTTCAATAGTTGTGACGTCATTAGTGACCAAAGACGACTTTTTCGCCCTCTTTTGGGCACGTTTCTGCTTATAACTTTTTGATTTGTTATTGCACGTGGACAAAGTCGCGGGTACAGCTAGTTATTAATATAACTTTTACAATCTTATTAATACTCACAGCACTGAACGCGGAAAGTGTAAAATGCCAACTGAGAAAGCCAATGGTAAACTGTAAAAGTTTGTCACATTCAAGGTTTGTTTTGTATTACAAGTTTCATCGTTCGAATACTTTTGTGACATTCATTTAGCCGATGTTACTACGAAATGTTTTATAAGTATTGTTTATGTTACCAAAGACACTTTAAATTTAACATGTATAATCATGATACTTATATGTTACTGTAGGAATAAAAATATTTTAGAATTCGTAATATGACTTATATGTAGTTTTTAAGCGTGAAAACTTTTCATTTCAGAGCGTTCGAATACTTTCGTGGCTCACTGTACATACAATGGTTGTAGGATATGTGCCGGTTAACAATAATCGCATCGAGCACAAAATACGACTGCTATACATTGTTTTATAAACATGTCAATGCTGAGTTTATTTAAACTTCTTGCAATTTCCACGACAACACGAGCTCGAATGAAGAAGCTCATTTAATAATTTCTAATGGAATTATCCTTGCAACTTCAATAGTTGTGAAGTAGAAAATTTGACACCAGTCATTTGACTGATCGTGATACGGATAGTGTTAATACAAACCTCCGTGGTCCCATGATCTTAAAAAACTTAATCGTTGACAGAAGTCTTTGCGAAAATCCTAAATCAGCTAGAAAATAATAATTTAGCTAATAAATAAAACTTATTTATCAAGGTAAGCACCATTAAAACCAGCAGATTCTGTCAATGAATTACGAATTTCATGATTGTAGTACAGTGGAAATTTTGGTAGTTTGTGTTCATCATTTATAAGACTGCTATTAGCGCCATTTACCATCATATTTTGGGCAAAAATAATGGAATGTCAATATGTTTACTCCACTAATCATATAAAAAGAATTCAATCGCATTTATTAATATTTAACAATTTGGCCCGGCAATTTTCTGTAATATTTAAATTTGGAGACCTGGCTGGCCCCTCCAAAATTTGAATATTTTTCTGTGTAAAATATTCTTTTACAATCTTCGCGGTATGAACACTTGCATTATCTTGCTGATAAATAAAGTTTGTGTCCGCTATTTTTACAGTATGTCTCTTCAATTGTTCGTCGATTAAACTAATGTACTTTGCACTATTCATTTTCCCACTTATAAACTTAATTTCCGTGTTTCGATAGTACCCAATTTACCCTGCACAGATACAACTTATTACTAACTGCGCAATGATATACAGGTTGTTTCGTTTAAATAAGGACACCTAAACATCTCTTCAGGTTATTGTGATGCAAAAAATATTTTTTATCAATGGTCCAAATATCTGGCAAGAATATTTGTTTCCGAAGGTCATTTTTTCGGAGTTATCAAGGTCATCGATGTTTTTTGATACATAACTACATTTTTATTTTATTGCATCGGGTAACTGATCAAAAAATACATTCAGATATGTATAATAACATGACCTTGACCTTGATCTGAAGGTAAAACTTCAATTTTAGAAGATCCAGGTCATTTCAAGGACAATTTCGGACTCCATCAGGAGACGTCGCGTCGTCTCCCGGAGTCATCCCCTCATTCTATCTAACGTATTTCCATATCTTGCGTTTCTATATCTTACTATTTCATACCAGTATTACTATATCTTACAACATCAGTGACTACAAATAAAAGCGTGGAGCGCCCACAAAGATTACGTCAATATAGCTTAGCGCTCCGCGCTTTTATTTATAGTCACTGATGTCTAAAAAAATTATTTTCTCCTTTTTAGTGCATTTTAATATAAGCGTGGTTTTTAGAAAGTTTTTTTATATATATTTTTTTAATTAAAAACAAATACAAGTTCGACAAATATAAATTACAACAAAGTTTGACAGCTTAATACTAGGTTTACGGAGGTCTAGAAATAACTTTTTCACATTATTTTATAAACATAACAAGAATGTGTCTATCTAAATTTTTGGCCATTTTTCCAATAGTATATACCCCAAGAAACTTTGGTAAATAACACTGTCCAACAACCAAAAAGTATTTCGATTCCCACTATGCGATTCTTATAGAGTTTTTTGCGCTGATTCCGAATCTGTTCGATTTTCCGCCGGACCCTTATTTTTTTATATAAATTAAAAAATATCCTCAAAAATGGGTGCAAAAGTGGTGTTTCTCCGTCTTTAATCATTGTTTAAATATGTTTAAACAATAATAATGTATTAATATTGGATATCACTGTATTCGGGAAAGTCTACAGAATCTTTTGCTGTAAAGAACAATTCAATATCTTTTATAATAACATCACAATATTAGTTCAAAATTGAAACATATGTCTTTTTCTAAAACTTAATTTTCTCAAAAACTGTACGTCTAGGAGAAAAATTAAGGACAAATTCGGAATCAATACAAAAAACTCTATAAGAAACGCATAGTGGGAATCGAAATACAAAAAAAGTTGAAATTTGTTGATCCGTGTAATTCCTTAGGTAAGCATCTTTACAATCTCAATAATCGCAAAATAAGAATTCTAGAACCCGTCATTTTGACGGGTCTCGTAAACCTAGTGTTAATACAGGGTGTCCCAAAATTCCTTCAACAGCCGGAAATGGGAGGTACCTGAGATCATTTGAAGCAACATTTCCCTTTGCAAAAATGTTATCCGCGGCTTTGTTTAGGAGTTATTAACGAAAAACACGGACCAATCACAGCGCGACCAAGACGCGAGTTAGCACAGTAGGCCCGGCGCGCCAACTGTCTATTGGCCGACTGTGCCAACTCGCGTCTAGGTCGCGCTGTGATTGGTCCGTGTTTTTCGTTAATAACTCCTAAACAAAGCCGCGGATAATATTTTTGCAAAGGGAAATGTTGCTTCAAATGATCTCGGGAACCTCCCATTTCCGGCTGTTGCAGGAATTTTGGGGCACCCTGTATAATTCGTAAACAAAATTGTATAAAATAAGTAGGAGTCAAGAAACGGTCCTCTGAAGTAAATTTCAAATGAAATAATTCAAATAATAGGTAGTTGTTGGCAACAAAAATGAAGAATAATACGGAATGCAAAGGGTTAACGTCTGAATGTGCTCCTTTTGTTACCATTCAACTCTACGTGAACCATTTTTCACTACGAATAATAATAGTCGTGTAAATTGAAATGGTAATACGCCATGACCCACCCAATTTAATAATAAATTCAGATCGTGGCTGGTACAACCACAAAAATCCAACATGATACCTTGCACTTTCGATACCCTTGCGCCACGTTTATAAAATGTAACTCCCCGCATAGCTCGTACGTGTTCTACACGTATAGAATACACTTCGAACACGTGACCGTGTATAATTCCGAAAAAGGAAAATGACCCTGATATTAATCAAGCGTTGTGCATTTACCAGCAACAAACAACACGACGGACCGTCATGATGATGCACGGATACGATGGAAACCGGCACAGAGCCGTATACAGTGAGCCACGAAAGTATTTGAACGCACTGTAAAACAGTACATATAAATTTTTCATAATTGTACCAAACGTCCTGATGTTTTGTAAGCAATTAGAAGCATTGGTTCGGTAAATGATCTGCAAAAAATATTTTCCAAAAATTACAATTTACAAGGTTGCATGAAAAAATAAAAAAAGCATTTTTAAAAACTTTTTTATTTGGGCCCTTAATGAAAATTTAAAATATTAGTTTTGTTGATCTATGTTACTTATATACAGGCTGAAAATTTCATCAAAATCGATTAATATACCCAAGAGTTACAAATGGTTAAATGTGCTGAAAATCATAGTTCTCGCAACTTTTGGTCAATCTCTGCTTAAAATCCACAGATTCTTACATCTTTCGATGCGTGTCGTTCTTTTCTGCGCCAAACAAATTTTCAGCATGTATATAACTAACATACATCTACAAAATGCATATTTTAAATTTTCATTATGACCTCTAATAAAAAAGTGATAAATGGTGCCTCTTTTTACTTTCTCATGTAATACTTAGCAATTGCAATTTTTTCAAAATCTTCTTTCCATGCCGTTTGGTAAATCAATTCTTCTAAGCGTTCATAAAAAGTCACGTCGTTTGGTCTGATCATGAAAAAGTTATACTGTTTTAAAGTGCGTTCAAATGCTTTCGTAGTTCACCGTACGTCTTTGTTATGTATTTAGTAAACTAATCATTCCAAGTTCTCGAAAGAAGACCATGTCGTTCTGTCCACTTTGATAAAAGTCTCTCATTTTGGAGGGTTGTCTCGAGACTTAGATTGTTAGCAGAATTATTAAAGTAGAATGTGTCACAGTTGACCTCCAACGATCCTGACTGACCTACAAATATTTTTTACATCACAATAACCTGAAGTGATATTTAGGTGTCCTGTTTTAGACAAAACACCCTATATACAATATACATAGTTAATGTTAACAAAACATACTTGTTAAAGTAATCTTTAATTTTTTTTCTTGAACCATCGAAGACTATATTTTCTAGATCTCTCATTCAGTGGTTCGGACAATCAAGATTCGAATATAAATAATTGACGGTCTACTGTGCGTTGATTCATCGACAATGGGACCTTTCGCTATCGACGCGCGTCGCCGTTATGCACGAGCAATCACGCAATTTAATTGGCGTCTCTCGGTTTCACTGGAAGCGGCGCGAAAGTAATATCATTACCCGGAAACCTTTAAGGCAACCCGAGCGGCGATGAGGAGGGGGCAGAAGAGCGTCGTCGTCGCGCACCAACAATCCCAATAATTACACGTGACAGACGAACGCGTTGCGCGCGAGATAATTAATCGGCCGATTAATTAAGCGGCAAATGCCAGCCCGCCGCGCCGTCGATGCCGGCGATTCTTTTGACGGGAAGGGACTTACAACTCGCACATACGTACAGTGAACCACGAAAGTATTTGGACGCACTTTAAAACAGTATAACTTTTTCATGATCAGACCAAACGACGTGACTTTTTATGAACGCTTAGAAGAATTGATTTACCAAACGGCATGCAAAGAAGATTTTGAAAAAATTGCAATTGCTAAGTATTACATGAGAAAGTAAAAAGAGGCACCATTTATCACTTTTTTATTAGAGGTCATAATGAAAATTTAAAATATGCATTTTGTAGATGTATGTTAGTTATATACATGCTGAAAATTTGTTTGGCGCAGAAAAGAACGACACGCATCGAAAGATGTAAGAATCTGTGGATTTTAAGCAGAGATTGACCAAAAGTTGCGAGAACTATGATTTTCACCAAATCTGACCGTTTGTAACTCTTGGGTATATCAATCGATTTTGATGAAATTTTCAGCCTGTTTATAACTAACATAGATCAACGAAATTTATATTTCAAATTTTCATTAAGAGCCCAAATAAAAAAGTTTTTAAAAATGCTTTTTTTATTTTTTCATGCAACCTTGTAAATTGTAATTTTTGGAAAATCTTTTGTGCAGATCATTTTTGGTACAATTATGAAAAAGTTATACTGTTTTAAAGAGCGTTCAAATACTTCCGTGGCTCACTGGATGTAGAAAGTATGAGGACCAAGACGTTGGAAACGAAATGAGAATGATATCAAAGTCTCATTACAGCATGCGTCAGATAACATACAATCAAATTAAAAAGTTCTCTCGAGCAGACGGAACTGTTTTCGCGCCGTGTTCTCTCTGGTTTTTTCTTCTTTCTTTTTTTTCACGGGCATTATCTTCCAACAGCGTCCGGATCATTTTGCACGGTTTCAATGACTGCTCGTCAAGGCGAAGGGCCGCAGGCGTTCACACCGAGAGCCGCGGCTCGGTGCGATGCATCGCTTGCACGTGAACGCGGCCACCTTTGTCCGCGTGAAACAAAGGTCTCCTTGCACGCACATGAAAGAATCGCGGGCGCCGGATCTCTCGTTACTATTTAGCCTGAACGCGATAATTTACCGTGCGCCTACTGTGTTCCCTGTTCTCACTACTCCTCCGCTTTTGTTCTCGTATCCACCTTTACCGCAGCCGATTTTGTCGATCGAGTCGTAATCAGGATTTTACGAATCCAACGACGAGAGGATGTGAAATGGTGGCAAAAATGGTGGCGAATGTAATTTAAAACGAGGATAATACAAGATATTTTCGACGGAAAACTTTGGTAGAACGGTCACATCGGTGCAAATCCTAAACGTAGAGTTGTGTTGAATTACGATTGAATTACTTCGCGAATTATAATTACAAAGTGATTCAATTACATTGTATTCAATTATTTCGTAATTCGAAATTCAGTCGCTTCATTCAATTAAATTACAATGTGCAATAATGTCCCATTCTAAGTCAATTCTTGGTTCTGTGATCGGGAACATAGATCGTAGGGGTATGAGCGAGATCCCGGTCGGGACGGGAATTTCTCTCTGGATCGGGACGGATTCCCGAAATTCTCGGAATTCACGAAAATATCTGTGATTCCCGAGATTTTGAAGTTTCTCTTCTACTTGCAATAATTACAACAATCCGAAAGCCATTGAAGATTACATATCTTATTAGTCAGCTGAAGTTTTTAAGAATAACGACATTTTCGGGATTCCCAAATATTATTCTACAGGGTGTCCCAAAGTTCGTGAACTTCCCGAAAGGGGGTGGTTCCTGAGACCATTTCAAGCGACATTTTCCATTGCACCAATGTTTGCCGCGACAAAAAGAAGAAAATAGTCTTTTTAGATATTAGTGACTATAAATAAAAGCGTGGAGCGCTAAACTATATTGACGTAATCTTCGTGAGCGCTCCACGCTATTATTTATAGTAACTAATGTCTAAAAAAATTTTCTCCGTTTTAGTGCATTTTTTAAAAATATTTTATAATTTGCTACTTTTTAGTCTTTTTTAAATGGAACGCAAGATACAGGGTGTCCCAAAATTCGTGAACTTCCCGAAAGGGGGTGGTTCCTGAGACCATTTCAAGCGACATTTTCATTGCACCAATGTTTGCCGCGACTTTGTTTAGGACTTATTAACGAAAAACACGGACCAATCAGAGCGCGATCTAGACGCGAGTTGCCAGAGTCGGCCAATAGACAGTTGGCGCGCCGGGTCGATTGTGCCAACTCATGTCTAGGTCGCGCTCTGATTGGTCCGTGTTTTTCGTTAATAATTCCTAAATAAAGCCGCAGATAACATTGTTGCAAAGGAAAATGTCGCTTGAAACGGTCTCAGGAACCACCCCCTTTCGGGAACTTCACGAATTTTGGGACACCGTGCATATCCCGTACATTGTAGGGAATCCCGAAAATTCTCGGGAATCCCGAAAATTTTCGGGAATCTCGCACAACCCCTAATAGATCGGGACCAAACACTATTTTTTGTGGCTTGGTCGACCGCGCCGAGCATATATTTCATACATAGGTTAGTACATAGGTTAGTACTTTTTTATAAAGAATGTCCAGCTGCATCGATTGATGTATTAAAAAATACCTCATTCCATTTAAAAAAACATCGATAACCTTGAAATCTCATAAAAATGACCTTGAAATTTTTTTTCCCTTACACCGTTATATGTGGCCCTTTAAACAGTGTAACTTTGTCCTTCGAAGTTTGTTTGTACAACGAAAAGTAACGGAGATATTGAGCTGTTCAGAGTTATGTGGGCCACCCTGTATAATTATTAACTCTGACGATTCTCCAATTCGATAATTCGATCACTTTAGGGCCAATCAGTGTGGCCAGATTGAGGTTGAAACGAACCTCATTCCCTCTCCAGGCTCTCCACCTTTATCCCCTTCCACTATTCATCCACCGTTCAGTCCCTATCGCGCACGCGCAACGTGTCTCCCATTCGCCTCACTCTATTCTCGTTGCGCAGTCGCGCAACGTGTCACATATTACTCTGGTCATCAGAGAGGGGGTACAGTAAATTCTCTATAAACGCGAAAATCTCTTCACGATAAACGCGAAAGAAATACTATCCCCTCCAACTTAGCACACAGATCTCGGCTCGGTATATCGGTGTGAACGACTACTAACGCGACGCGGAGAGTCGCAGTCGTCGGCACAGTTCAAAGGCCCGTGAGTCATCATAACGTTACATCAACAGTCTATCTTCTTTATTTTCCATGATACTGTTATGGGACTTTCACTACCTTATTTCTGGCATTTTTCTGATTAAAATGATACCAAACACGATCTAATTTGAACTGTACTTGTACAGTAAATTCTCTATAAATGCGAACGCCTCGGGGGGATTTCTTCGCATTTTTCGATCTTGGTCCTACGTTTTTCAAGCTTCAAAGGCCGAGCCGAACGTAGAGAAGGACAGCGCGTGTAAAGCGAGACCACGCGCGGGCCTTTGAATTGTGCCGGCGACTCCGACTCTCGGCGTCTCTTTCTTTTCTATACGCGCTATCCTTCCTTGCGCCCGAAACTTTCATCGTCATTTAAACCACTACAGTTTAAATACCATCGAAGGAAAACTATCGAATTGAAGCGTTTACATCCGTCAGGAAAAGACACACTTTTTGTAGTTTTTGAACTGTTTTAAGTAATATACTTAAGATTTATTTAAGATTTATTTAATTTTGTTTCTTATCAAAAAATTGTAATGGAGCGAGCGACGCGCGTGACTTGACACGGTGTTCGGTTTTGCGTATATACCATCCATTAAACCACTAAATTCAGTTCAAATTAGGTCGTGTTTGGTATCATTTTAATCAGAAAAATGCCAGAAATAAGGTAGTGAATGTCCCATAACAGTATCATGGAAAATAAAGAAGATAGACTGTTGGTGTAACGTTATGATGACTCACGGGCGTTTGAACTGTGCCGACGACTGCGACTCTCCGCGTCTCTTTCTTTCACATACGCTATCCTTCCTTGCGCCCGAAACTTTCATTGTCAATTAAACCACTAAATTCAGTACAAATTAGATCGTGTTTGGTATCATTTTAATCAGAAAAATGCCAGAAATAAGGTAGTGAAAGTCCCATAACAGTATCATGGAAAATAAAGAAGATAGACTGTTGATGTAACGTTATGATGACTCACGGGCCTTTGAACTGTGCCGACGACTGCGACTCTCCGCGTCGCGTTAGTAGTCGTTCACACCGATATACCGAGCCGAGATCTGTGTGCTAAGTTGGAGGGGATATTTCATTCGCGTTTATCGAGAAGAGATTTTCGCGTTTATAGAGAATTTACTGTATTATCCTCGATTCCTTGTCGATTACCCCTGTCTGGTAACACTGGGGCCAATACACCAGTTCGTATAGATCGTATCGTATAGATTGTTTTTTATTAATACGTCAAACTAATCAAGATCCGCCATTAAAATTTTATATTCAGGATTATCTCCCCTCCCCTCCCATTCTCACTGCTTAAAATTTCAGCTCACAATTTTGTGTGGTCATACCCAGGGCTTGAATACGGTTCCGGAAATAACTGTTTGAAAGTATTTCATTTCGGGCTTGATCGAAACAGTTATGAAGGACCGATATTCTGAATAACTGTTATGAAGGACCGAAATTTTGGTTGATATCGGTTTCGATTACGGTCCTTCGTACACGGATATCGGTCCTAGGATAACGGTCCAGGACCGTTATTTTTTCGGTCCTATATCGGTCCTCATATCGGTTCTAATACTTTATCGCTCGGCCGATGCTTTGGGCACGGCGACTTCTAAGGGTCGGCCGATGCTTTGGAATCGGGGGCAAAGAGACCGGCACCTTATTGTCGATTGCCGACAGTGATGTTATTGAGCCCAACTTTTGTCGCGCGATTTCAGCCTCAGTAACGTAAGCTTCTCGATAAAATGAGGTACTTTGAGCACCCCGCAGAATTTTAAAAAGTTTATATGATTTAATTCTGGAAAATGAATGTATAACAAGTGTATTTGTGTATATTTTGTAACTCGTAGGACACGTCCTGGAGTCTTTTTGTCCGGTATATTCCCGCCAAACAATCGAAAATGAAATTAATGAGTATTGTCAAGAACTTCGAGTGCAGAATATGATGGATATTATCCAATATTGGGAAGGAAAGAAAAATAATCTACCTAAATTATATATATGAGGTGGCCTGTGTAATTTTGGCTCTTCCGCCAACTCAGGCTATTAATGTGGAATGATTATTTTAAAATTCAATTTATGCCCACATCGATCGGATATGTCCAAGCTACATAATGAAAATTAAAGTTATAATAAAAAAATAAATGTGAAAATATAGAATAATTTGTATTCATATCTACTGTTATAATAAAACAACTTTTAATTATGACCAAAATATAACAGTTTTTCATTTTAGTAGTTATTTTCGGGCCCGTTTCAAGCCCTGATTGCTATAACTTGAAACTTAGAACTTAGAACCGATATGAGGACCGATACAAGACCGTTATCCTAGGACCGATATCCATGTACGAAGGACCGTAATCGAAACCGATATCAACTAAAATTTCGGTCCTTCATAACTGTTTCAAGGACCGAAACCGATATCATAACTGTTTTCCCGCACTATATCCGTCACTTTTTCTGATTTTTTCCGAATCTGTTTGTGCAGTCAAGCACGCTTTTTCCAAGGTAGTTAGTCGATCGACTTGTCGACGATGTCGATACTGGTAAAAGCAACTGACCGACACGTTGAACCGTAGCCCAGAGTTTTTCGAAATTGTCACCACGGCCGGCGTTTTTACCGCTACAGCCGCAGTGGTATCGGAAAAAAGGTAATCGCGTCGAAACGGTAGAAAGATCCAGTTCGACGCAGAGGGACGCCGAGCCAGCCGTTTTGACAACGCGAATGTATAACAGTTGTGACTATCTCTCCGTGACGTGGGCCATTTGTCAATCGATCAATGGGCACGACATTCGCAAGGCGAAACGCACTAGATAATGGACAATGTAAACGACTACGCACCGATCGTTTTGCGAAGTGACATAGCGGATTATCCGA
Organism: Lasioglossum pauxillum; assembly: GCA_933228785.1. Lineage (NCBI taxonomy): Eukaryota > Metazoa > Arthropoda > Insecta > Hymenoptera > Halictidae > Lasioglossum > Lasioglossum pauxillum. The sequence continues at coordinate 32,976,025 of OW121703.1, forward strand.
GGTACTTGAAACTATTTATGTATTCATTATTCATGTTCCCCCATATCGACGTCAACCGATCAGTCAACCGAGTCCAATGAAATGGTAAAGCCTGAGCCAGAGCTGGGGAAAATAGTATATTAAATAGTAAATACATAATCCTATTTATTTTGAAGTGTGTTTACAACTTTGAAAATAAAATATTTTATTTGAGGCAGTAATTTTTTTCAAAATTGTATTTTATTTGAAGAATATTGAAGATATTTCTATTTTGTCTTTTTTTTCGATTGAAATTTTAAATATTATTGCTGAAATTAATGGTCCGAATTTAGTACATTTATGAATTTATGAGTGTAAATCGTTTCTTAACGATAAGATACACCGTATGTTTGTTTCTCAGAGTATTATAACAATGGAAGAAGTAAAACATTTTATTTCGTGTTTCAGACTGTTAAAACAAATATTTTATTTTGTGGATCAAGTTGTCGAAATAGAAATATTTTATTTTGAGGTTCAGATTGTTAAAATAGAAATATGGTATTTTCGAAATTGTATATTTTATTTAAAATACTATTTTCTTTAAGAAAAATAAAATCTAAAATATTAAATAATATTTGAAACATTTGTTTCGCCAAATAATCACCTCTGGCCTGAGCGCAACAGTTTTACATAGAGCCCGTACATCTGGTCGTTAAGGCGGTAGACTCGTTTCTAAGATTGCAAGGGTGCGGGATTCGCGTTCTAATTTCTCGATAATACAAAAATGGGGGTTTTCAGTAATCAAAAACGCTAGATAAAAGATCGATCTAGATAGATAATGGTAATAATGGTATTCTTCCATAACTTATTACGTCATTTTAAATGTACTTGGCTTTTTTATAATTACGGTAGTTATATTTGCAAAACATGTGGATAATCTTTATTTGTATTAAATTTTGAAATAATGCACGTTACAAAATTTAAATTAAATTTCGTTATTTTTGCGGTAAGATGCACCGTTCCCGAGATACAGCCATTTTTATTGACTAGCTCGGCTAACCATCCCCACCACTTCCGTTACGCATTTTCGTGTCGCGAATTCTGTGACGCGAAATTAGGCTTACACCCTGCCAAAAAATTATGTTATAAGTTATGGAAAAATACCATTATTACCATGATCTACGAGGGTCATTCAATAAGTAAGGAGACAAATGGCTATAGCTCAAAAACGGTTTATTTCAATCTTTCAAAATTAAGGCTATTTTTCAACATAATCACCCCCCACAGTTATGCACTTGTCCCATCTTTCTTGCAGCTTCCTAATTCCCTTGGCGAAGAATTCTTTCGATTTACCCCGAAGCCACTTTTACACCGAGGGACCAGAAACTTCCACTGGACGTCCACATCGGGGTTCATCACCTACACTTGTTCGGCCACTTTTAAATCGATCAACCCACTTGTAAAAATTCGCACGGTTCATACAACTTTTACCGTACTGTATTAACATTCTAGAAAAAATTTCACTTGGTTTTACACCTCCTGCGACTAAAAATCTAATGACTGAGCGCTGCTCTTCTAAGGTGCAATCTTCTAGTGGACTTGCCATGGTGAATTGAAAATTTTGAGGTTATGTTGACATAAAATGATGAAACAGCTGATCAGAGCATATCCCAAGATTGCTAACTAACACCCCTGAAAAGATTGTACACATTCATTGAATAGTTTTAAAATTATAGAATTTGTCTCTTTACTTATTGAATGACCCTCGTATTTCATAAGAACGCCGATTTGTTCTAGTTGTGTTCTCGGGTATCGCGATAACTCGCTCGTTCGAACTTGTCCGATTATTTCCGAACGTGTCCGACGAAGTCGAGTCGAGTGATGCCAGAATGAGCGCCGAACGCCGCTCATGTACTCTCGTCCTACCCCTTCCACTATTCCATTCCAATACCGTACGCAGGCGCACACTCCATGGTCCCCATCGCGCATGTGTAACGTGTTTCCCATTCGCCCTACTCATTCCCCGTCATGAGAGAGGGGGTACATCATTTCACTATGACTCCCCTCATCTGGCATCACTGGTCGAGTCACCGTCTCCGGCAGTCCGAAGCTCTCGGGCCGCCCGATGTGTCATGAAATATCAGACACCCGAATCAAGCCCGCCCGAAAGTCTGAGCCCGATTCGAGCCCGATTCGAGCCCGATTTTGAATATTTTTGTGGTTAGATTTTCGATTGTATATTTTTCGAGGAAGATAAGTGATTTTGAAATGTTTGAACATATCTGTAGTTTCAGTTTATTTATATTAATGTTTGCCAACTGTTGGTTTGAGCTGAAATTCATTTTCTCTTTGTCAGTAGCTAGTATTATCAGTCCACGTGAAGTTCCCAATATGGCACTACCAAGGGTTCCCCAATATGGGGATAGCTATTGACATCCTTGGTGTGGGTGCCGAATATGGCACTAAGTGTCATATTAGGGATTCAAGGTGTACCATTATCAAGACCCCCTTTCGCTGGAACCTGCAAATGACACGCCACAAAAAAAGTATTTTTCCCAAGCTGTATTAATTATTGAACAAACTTGACCCCAGAATCTTGTAGGGAGGAAATGCATCTACAACTAGTAATTTTTTGGTCGAAAAAGAGCATTCTAAAATATTCAAAAAATAACATCAACAAGAATTGGTTCATATTTCGGCACTTTATCCTATAATCCCAAACACAAGACTCCCATTATTGAAAGTAGGATTCCCGATCTGCAAACACAGCGATGTTGCCACGTCGCACAGTGGGCTCGATTGAAAAAGTACACGACATTTTTTAATAACTCTTAAACCACTGAAGATATTGCAATGAAATTTGAACTGAATATATTAAAAAATCATTCCTTTTCAATGGTTTTTAACTTAATATATTTCACATTTGTTTAACCGTTTTCATTCATTTAAAACAGCTTTATAAATTATTTATTCTATAATGTATTTAATATTTTCGCTATTTAATGCAAATAGATACAATGTTTAAGTTTTACATTCTTGAGAAAAATTTGTTAAGGCCGAAAATATTGCAAAATTGCAATTTTTACCGCTTTTGATCGTTTATAATTCGTAAACCAATTAACCAATTTTAATGAAATATTCAGAGCGTATATAATTTATAACAGTTGACAAAACACATTTTTTAAATTTTCGTTATTGGCCCAGCTAAAAAAGTTGTAAAAATCAATTTTTAGTATTGTTTTTCACAATTCCGACCAAATGCATTTTTTCAACTTATTTATTAGATGCCATTTACTAAACTAATTCTTCTAGCCTTACAGAGAAATTCAAATCGTGTGGTCCATTCATATAAAAGTTATTCTGATTTAAAGTGTGTGGAATCAGTTATGTTCCTTACTGTATATGAAGTTCTAAAAATAAAATATAATTGATATATATTAACTTACTTGATGTATTATATTAAATAATATGAACAGAAAACGTATAAAACTGAAAATAATATCGGAATCACAGTACTGCTCAGGCTGATAGTTCTGCTCTGACTGACAATAATTCTGTTTCAATCCACAATTTATTTCGACAAAACAAAACATTTGAAAAGAAATTTCAAAAGATTTGAAGATTGATACACGTAAACAATTACAATGTAACTTATGCACTGTCGAAAAGAATTCGTCAATCTCAACGCAGTCAAAATATCAGAGATGAAAGACTGAGTTATTTACTGCAAGATATAAATTAATATTAAATAAAAATATAATATAAATATAAATATTCAACACAGTTCTGTCAGACTTTCAGAGGCTGCATAGTTGACGAATTGTCCGAGCGCTGACAAGGTAACGCGACGCGGATGTCTCCAGACAATAATATCTGGAAAAAGGACTTGAAGAAGGAAATCATTTTTGTCACATTGCATAGAGGAAAGTTCACTGAAAAGATCCTTATTTGTTAAAAACTGGGATCTCCTGGGACCTGAAAGATCGCGCATGTCAAAGATACAAATTTTCAGCGATTATTTTAATTTTACTCATTATTCTTTTTAAATATGTTATATATCATAATTGTCAATGAAAAATATGATTTCTTATCAATAAAGTGTGCATTTTGATGTAGAAAAAAATTCAGGGCAAGAAGTTGATCACAGTTATCAGGACACTTTAAGAATGAACAGCCAAATTATGTAGGGAAAATCGATATTCTTAAACTGTCTAACTTCATGTGTGTATCACAACTAGAACTGCTATTGTATTTGATTCATTTTATCATTTTCGTGGTCGGTGGACATTTAGAAATCGATATCAATTGAAAAAATATCAAAATTAGAAAGTTGATTTTTTCGCAAAATGTCGCGTACTTCTTCAATCACTGTGCGTCGTTCAGCACGGCTAGTACTATAGTCTTAGACCATATATACTAATAGGCCCAGCATAGGTACAGTATGTGTATAGGAAAACCGAGAGTTCAGGTCGGCAAAGACAAGTGAAGACAAGGTACATTGTGACGTCAAAAGATAAGTCTTAAGATAATTTCAAATTGGCTGACACGGCAACCGAAGCCAAACACTACGCCATTACACACTTTTTTGAACAATAACTTTTTTAATTAATAAGTATAACAAGTGTAATCTCTATTGAAAATAAAAATTGTCTACATCGATTGCAAGAAATAGAAACTAAATTGAATGTTATTTCTTCCCTGAATGATTGTAATAGAGCAGAAATCATGTATTGACATTTTCAATTTTTTAAAATTTTTCAACAATTTTGAATTTCATCTACTCAATTTTTTTGTAAATGCATAAAGATCCGCAGTCTAATAATAACTAATCACAAGCGAGGTAAATGTAAATTATGTAGAACTAGCAGTACTACCTTAAAATGTTGTAAATGTGATCGATTTATATGTAAAAAACATTTTGTAATCTGCACAATATGCGAAAGTTGTTAATCTTCAGAATCAAATATCGATTCCTAAAATAGTTAATACATAATACTATTATTACTTTATTCTTCATTGTAATACCTTAATAAAACATATAGAAATATAAACATATAAACATCTGTATCTCAAATACAGTTTATAATTGATTATTTCATGATACAACGCCAAATTCTTTGAAATTATCCTGTCCATTATTTCCGTATACTGTGTACATGGCGCACCCGCTGATCCCCCTCACCCCCCTATAAGCCAAGCGTAGGCACTGACGATGAGCATCTTTCGAAAATGTGACGTCACAGTGTACTTTATCTTTACCGAGGGGAAAATTATCTGCACCGGGTCTATAGGTATATATGGTGTAAGACTATTGTAGGCTGTGGCGATGCCTACAGTAAAAAGTCATGCGGGCTAGCCTGAAGGTTAAAACAAAATCCGCCGTGGCTGGGTTTGATCGCCTGATTGAATGCTTTCGTCCAGGGGTGGCGCATAAGTATCTTATCGAACATTCAAATCGAAGCTGCGGGACGAAGTATCATCGAGTTTGTCGACTCCGAAACAACAGTCTACAGATCAATCTGTCCGACCTCGAATTCCTCTTCTGCATTCCCGGACCATCCACACCGGGCATCGCCTTCAAATTTCATTCGTCGACTCTGAATCGCATTTCAAGTGTTATTACTGTCGCATCAATAAAAATTTACAACGTCGCCAGTCGGACAGTGATTCCAGACGCATCATCCGCGTTCAACCAATGATATTTCTTATTTTCACCACGTGACGCGCCATTCGATTTCATGAGACACTATTTCTCGCTTCTATGGAGTAAAAAGGATTGATTGTAATGACCCCGAAAATCGATTTTGTAGCACATCTTCAAGTTTCAAGGTCATTGGAGTCATTTTAGGCTCATAACTCGTTGTTCTTTTGTGTAGTGTTCCATATTTACTAATCGCGAGGATGACAAATGAAATACATGACATTTTTAGAGCTGCCAACTTTATATAAAAAAATTGGCGCAAAATTTAAATCCGGCGCTCTTATTGGGACACCCTTTAAATAAAGAGACTAATTTGTATCATGAATCGATAGTGTTAAACTCCGCATAAACAATGTATTGACCTTAATTTGTCCTAAACCTAATATAGTTAACGAGATATCATCGAAATAATTTCCATCCTGTTCGGACACCTACTAGCTTCCATGTATATAGTGTGTTCCAAGAACGTTGTATTTCCTTGGAAGTGGTGATTTTTAAAATCATTTGAAATAAGTTTTTCCTATGTGAAAATGTTCTCCGTGGCTTTGCTACGCTTATTGGGTCCATTTGGACCAAAGTATTTGGCAAAGCATTCTTTGCGCGCTTATAACTTCCAAACGGAAAAGCCGGCGAGTCTGAAATTTCTTGGCGGTGAATAATTAATTAAAATCTTTCTTCCACTTAAAAAAATATTGAAAATCCTTTTTGAAATAGTTGTAATAGAAATTGTCACACGTAAACCATTTAGGGTCCAAATGGACCCCTAACAATTTTTTCCGAAAATTTCCGTTCAAAATGTAATAAAACTTTTTTTTTGGTAAGGACAAGCGACGAAGAAGAACTGAGGATATTGCACAACCATCAAAAAGGTTCATAGGACGGTGTACTTTTTGCACAGACACCGATAAAAAAGATCACAAATATGATGTACTTTGTACTAACTCACTTTGCATTGATTGTGCAAGAGTCTCCGAACAGGTTAATTTAATTACGTATGTAATTTACGTTTACCAATGTAATTTTTAATTAGTATGTAATTTAGGTTAATAACAACAGAAAAATAAAAAATTTAAAAACATTTTATAGCTAAATATTAAATAAATTGATATGGGTCCAAATGGACCCAAAACAACTTATTAAGTGCCTTTTTTTTAAGCGAAGCCGGGTTAAGGAGTTATCAACGGAAAACACGGACCAATTAGAGCGCGGCTACAGCAGACTCTCGCGTTTTTCGTTAATAACTAAAGCAACGGATAATATTTTCACACAGGAAAAAACTACTCCTAATGAGCTCAGGAATCAACGCTTTCAAAGAAACACAACATTTTTGGAAAAGCCTGTATAGTAGGGACGCACTGTGGTCTAAAAGTCAGTTCTAGCGCGAATAAATTAAAAATACCAACTAACGTAAATCTGTTAAAATTTATACTTGTATGATAGTTTGATATGTATACTACAATAACAAAAGCAAAATTAGTAAATCACATCACCGTATTATTATTGGCAAGACTGTCAACATTCCAGTAACCACATTTTGTTTTCCTGCGTTAGTCAATTGCTACGAATTATAACGTCACAATATCGAGTTCTTTCTTGAAGTGTGCATAAATTGTGTTAGTATCTTGTTATATATGATATTATCGGTATGGCTGTAACTGGAAATGGTAGGTTTACGTTTCCTTGACACACTTTATGATATATTTTATGAACTGATACTTTTTAATAAAAATTATTAAAATGTCGTAAGGTTTACAAAATTTCCACGCATTTGCACGCGTTGCGAAGTATTTTATTTGAAAGCTTACTTCATCTTCATAAACGGCAAAGAGAAAACGCGATCCCCCGCAATCCCATTATTATTTTATTTTAATATTTTAGTAAATGTGTCTACGTATCTTTTCTGCTGGAAAAGTGTAGTAAAAAGTTACGTCTCGAGCTTTGCAGATGCTAAAAGCACCAAAAATTCGATCAAATACAAACTCCGACAGTGAATAATAATTTTTTATATTATATTTGTAACACTTAATTATTATATTAATAGACAGGTAGTCAGTATTTTAAATTATGTTTTATTTACTTTACTCAAATATGTAAAAGTAATTTTTACACAAAATGTCAATTGTTTTCTCGCACAATAATTAATTCGTACTAGAACTGACTTCTAGACCACTGTGGGACGTATTGAAAATTATTTCGATAATATCTCCTTAACTATTGATACTCTATCGATTCATGATACAAAAGGTAGGTCATTCTATTTAGAGAAATGAAGGTAACTTTGAATTCTCCGAAATGCCTTCACCCATATACAAAATTTTTGCATTACAATATTTCCCCATTTATGTATACCGTGCAAGTTTTATTTATATTATTTTCTCATATTATTACAAATAACAGAAATATTTAATGCTCATACTTATTGATCCACCTTGTAGTTTCAAAACTATACTTTTTTTTTAGAAAATGCCAGGAATGTCGATTTTTTGAAAGGTCCACGCTAGAATATATAGTGACTCGCATTAATATTCGGACACTCTAAAAAAAAGATAACCTTTTTAACTCTTTGTACTCCGTTGTCGCCGATAATGCGACATTTGAAATATGATAATCACTTTGTTGAAGATTTATAAACTTGAACTTGTTTTATATGTATAATGTAGCTATGGAATAAATATTTTGTTTTATTGCAGCAACCGTATTTTTTTTATTATATATTATACACCTTGAGAACACGGCATTTATTTAACAATTATTAGATATATGTTATATTAATGAAAAAGTTATTTGAAAAATATAAAGTGTAGATTGATGGTAATTAACTGTAGAAAACGTAATACAATCTAATACATATTTCAGATACATAAAAAAACATAAAATAGTTGAGGATGTGTAAAAATATGAATCAGAAGTGAGTATACACAACTAATTAAGAATGATCTATCTTCATTTATTAATAAAATTACGTACATTTAATACTTTGTTGGTCCACCTTTAGCTTTAATTACGTCTTGGCATGGATTCAACCAACTTACGTGTTGCTGCAACAGAAATATCATTCCGTACTTTTAGTAGTTCGATTTTAAGGTTTTCTTTGTTCGTAATTTTTATTTTGCGTAAGTTCAAATCTAATATTTCTCACAAATTCTCTATTACATTAAGATCTGGGGATTGCGGTAGAGAATTCAGTTGATTACGAGCATTTTGTTGCAACCAATCCTTAACAATCTTTGTTGTATGTTTAGGATCTCGATTTTGCTGAATAAATCCACGAATCTGGCAACTGAACTCTTCTAACACTTGCAGCCAAATTTGTTCTTAAAATATTTAGATATTGAAATCTATCCATCGCACTGTTAATAAATGCTAATTTCTCAACTCCACAGGCTATCCCAAACCATAATATTACCACCGCCGTGCTTGACGGTACTAACAAGATTTTCCGGTTCTAATTCCGTATATTTTTCCTCCAAATTATCGGTTGCCTTTTTCTTCCAGAAATTTCGAATTTACTTTCATCAGTGAATAATACGGTGTTCCAAAATGTGAGTGGTTTGTTTATGAATTTTTCTGCGAATTGCAATCGCAAAACGCAATTCTTTGCACTTATCGTTGGTTTCTTGCGTGGTACACGGCCATGCATACCTTGAGAATTTAATGATCTACGAATTGTACTCGCACTTATAGGTTTTTATTGTATTTCAAATATTTCTTGAGCTAATAAAACTGCACTCGTAGTGGTATATACGTAGTTCGTGTAATTAATCGGTTTTCTACTTCATTACGTACGACCGAAACAAGGAAAGTTTTTTACACATTTTGCATCTTTATACTTGTCTATGATTCTTTTTACAGTTCCATGACAACAATTTACTATTTGCCCTATTTCTCGATATGATTTTCCTTCGTTTCTTAATTTAACAATAAGTTTCCTCATGTCTTCTGAAGTTTCTGTACGTTTTTCACTGATAATTCTATTTATGCCAGCGGTTTCCAACCTTTATGTTACTATGCCTCCCTAACAAAAATTTTTTTTCCGATCCTTCCTATCTTCTAATCGATATAATAATATTATTATATATAGACCCGTTTTAAAATACTGAAAAGTACAATTAACAGAATAATAACAAGGTTTTGCTATAACAATAGGAACATGCATATTTATTTTTATATTAAATTACATCTAATGCATCAAAATTTAATGCGAGTGTTGTTATTTATTGGCACAAAGTTTATCAAATCTTGGGGGCAATGTGGAGATTGCCACTCGTAACTCTTTTTCGACTATTAATCTGTTTCGGTATTTGGTTTTCATTGCAGCCAGTACCGAAAAGCTCGTTTCGCATAAATAAGACGTTACGAACGGTAGAAGCACATGCATTGCTTTGCAATACAAAAATTCATACTCTCCACTACGATTCACCCAAAATTGAATTATGGTTTCATTTTGAAACTTTTGTTTCAGTGAGCTGTCACATGATAATTCTATGAATTTTTCCTTTTCGATGGTTGTCAGCTCAAATTCGTCTTCTTGATCGTCGATAAATGGATTCTGTATCCACAAAACCTTTGAGAATTCAAGATCTTTGAAATAATTTGAAAAATGCAGCACTAAACCATCCAAGTGTTCGATAAAAAGATTTTTGCTTGCTTCAATATTGGCTGTGTCCCAAAAATCTTTTGAAAGTGAAGACATATCCAACTCATTCTTTTGTAAATTTGATTTCCATAACTCCAGCTTTTTAATGAAAGCTTTTACTTTGTCTTTTTGAACAAGGGGATGCATTTGTGATCCCTGCATTGATTTATTTAAATCGCTCAATTTTCCAAAATTTCAACCAAATAGGCAAGTTTAACAATAGAATTATCGTTCGTTCACAAATGTGCCTCTTCATGGTGGTTTTCTTCGAGAAAGGTTGCTATTTCTTCTTTGAGCCGAAACACCCTTTGAATAACTTTTGCACGAGATATCCAGGGAACATCGCAATAATACAGAAGTAAGGTATAATTAGCTCCCATATCAACACACAGCTTTGCAAACAGCCTAGCTCTCAAAGGACTGTTCTTAATGTTGTTTATAATTTTTATAACTTTCGTAAAAATGTTGTTCAGTTCCTCGCTCATATGTTTTGACACTAAAGCTGCCCTGTGAAGCATACAGTGCGTCCAGATAGCATGTGGTGCTTTCTTTTTGACCAATGCTTGAATATTTGCTTTGCGCCCGGCCATTGAATGAGCTCCGTCGATGCACAGTCCAATGCAATTATTCGACGTTATGTCGTTTTCGTCAAAAGAACTGTCTATTATATTAAATATCTTAATGGATATGGTCTTTCCAGGAATGGGTTTGCAAAATAATATATCTTCTAATATATTATTTTCCTCAACATATCGAACGTATGCAATTAAATGTGCACCTTTAGCTATATCAGTTGCCTCATCTACTTTAATGGAGAATGTCGAAGTACGCAGCCGAGAAACTAATTGATCGCAAATGTCTTCAGATATATCGAGTCTTCCTCCGACTGTATTATCAGCCAGCGGAATTTGTCGCAACTGTTTTGCATACGATTCGCTGAACAGAAATGGAGCGTTTGCAAAGGCGTCATTTTTAAAATCTTTAACTCCGGATAATTTTTTAATAGGGCTTAAATGAATGTATAAAAATGTAAGAAAAATAAAAATAAACATTACTTCACTGAATTTGTACTGTTACGTTATGATATGAAGTTTATTTATTTGTAGATATTATGGTATGAACATTAATTTTTTATTAAAAATTTTGGCGCCTCCCCTGGCAATAGCCCGCGCCTCCCCGGTTGGATACCGCTGATTTATTCACTAAGAATTTCAAACTAATCAATACTGACGAAAATTACACGAACTCACGCTCATTCAGAAATTAATGCTTCTAGAAAACCACTTTACTGGACTATCTTTCACCACAGACTAACTACTTTTGCTGCGTATATTCACTTTCGACGCGTTCGTAACAAACCTACTTCAGATAGGCAATTGTTTAGAATACATTGGAAACGTAATTCACTTAGACGTGTATGTATATACGATTGTGACACTAGAAATACCATGTACTACAACATCACAACTTTGCTTTTTGCGAAATTTGTTGTAAATATAATGTAGAATCTCATATATATAGGATGTATACTCATTTTTGACTCTCGCTGTATAGTATACACTTGTAACTAATATAGTCCTAGAGTTGTTGGTGTACTATATGAATCACTAGACTGAAGTGTAAAGGGTTAATATTGTACTTAATTTTGTAATAATATTGTATTTAAACATTTTTGGAAAGCTAGAGCAATTAGTTTACTACTGGATGTCAAAAGAAATTTTGGCTGTGTTTCCGTTTACGTCCATCGTCAGAATTGGATGAAATTTTGGGAACAGGTTCTTTTTTGACTAAAATGATGATTGTTAGAAGGATTTTTGGCGATTCGAAAAAAAAATTTTAACATTTCAATGTCAGTCCCTACTTTAAATTTTTTTTACTATTTTAATGTCAATCTAGAGTCTAAGTAGAGGTGGCATTAAGGGTGATTCATTCATAGATCACATGTGTAAATTTTTATGGCGCCATGAGGTGAACAAAGCTGGTGATGATCCATTTTTGCAATTAATTGAAGATATTAAATATGTATATTCTGGAATATAAAATGTTTTCAAAATTCCAATTGTTAAACGAATAAGTGAATATCTACAATGGGAAGATTATGTGATCAGAATTAGTTAGGATTAGGTGGTAGGGGACGGAGAGGATACGCATACGAAAATACAGGAGTGGTATCGGTAAGGTGGGGAGTGACATTGAAATGGTAAAAAATTTTTGTTCGAGTCGCTAAAAATCCTTCTGACAATCATCATTTTAGTCAAAAAAGAACCTGTTTCCAAAATTTCATCCAATTCTGACGATGGACGTAAACGAAAACTTCGCCGTAATTTTTTCAAAAATTGCAATTGGTCGGAATTGTCGAGAAAATATTAAATATTGCATTTTACAACTTTTTTATCTGGGCTTATGTTGAAAATTTAAAAAATACATTTTGTAGATCTGTGGTAATTGTATGCATTGTGAAAGTTTCATCGAAATTGGTTGATGCGGGGAAAAACGACAGGTATTGAAAGATGTAAGAATCTTTTATTACAGATTTATTACAGTTAGAGGTCGAAAATCGTGAAAATCTGAAATTTTTACCATTTTGATTTTGATTTTGATGAAATTTTCAGAACATGTTTAATTGATGCAGATCTACGAAACGTATATTCTAAATGTTAGATATAAGCCCACATAGAAAAGTTGCAAAATACAACTTTTAGAATTTTCTCTGCTATTCCGACAGCTTGCAATTTCTTTAAAAAATTTTGTCACGTTGTGTAGCAAACCAACGTTTCTTACTTCTGAAAAAAGTTCAAACCGTATGGTCCAGTATTAAAAGAGTTATTATCTTTTTAACAGTGTCCGAATATTAGTCACTGTACCTGAATTGTACACGGATTAAAGTGTTAAAGGTATTTTAGCGATGATAAGCTTCTTTTCGAAATCAAATCGCAAGAGAGAACAATAAACTATCATTTTAAGTATGCATGTACATTTTATATACTGGATTTGTCTCCAAACGTACTATTTTGATTTTATTTAATGATCTTCTGCTTTAAAATAAAAAGAATGTCAACAATGTGAAAAATAAAAAGAACGAATAAAATAAGAGAAATTTCTTCGTAGACCAATAAAATTTCATAAAATTTGTGTATACATTTCACGCGTCGATTTAAGCGTCTACTTAAGTGTAGCTGTTCGGGAATAATCTAGAGAAGGTTTTAGTGGGTATAAGATCGTGAAATAGTGAACACAGTGATTCCTAGCAGTGAAAAATCATGAGCGAAATGCGTATCCATTTCCGACATCTCATATCTTATGAATTTCGGAAAGGAAATTCAATAACAATCGCCGCGAACAACATATGTGCTGTTTACGAAGAAAGTGCGCTTTCATCTCGTACCTGTAGGAAGTGGTTTCAACGTTTTAAAGGTGGGAATTTTTGTTTAGAAGACGAAGAACGTTCCGGGCGTCCTCCTCAGACAGACGAAGATAAAATTCGAGACCTTGTACAGAATTCACGGAGTTTATCAGTTGAGGAGATGTCGGATGTTCCGAAAATACCTGAAACAAACTTAAAGTTTAGTTCGTGCCAGCATGGAATTCAGTTGCAAATTTATACACTTAGCAAACGCAAAATTCTCTTGAAGATGATCCATATTTGGATCGAAACGTTGAGAAAAATCTTTTAAATTGAAAAATTGCTTTGTCTTGATTTTGGATCGAACCTGTGCGCCGTTAACATAAACTAATTTCTATTAAAGGTATGTTTACAAAATTAATATATGCAAACGCTCGAAAATCGGCACGAACTTATGGGATGACCTAATAATTAGTTCGTACGCAGAACGCGTTGAGAGATAATGGTACATGAACACTTGAGCACGAACACACTGTAGATGTGTTGGACCGCAGCTCAATGTTTCACAATCGTCATTCTGCAACCGGCACCGGTATATCCCTGCCACGGATACTTTCCTGCAAAGAGCTTAGTAGTTGGCACGGTTATTGAACCGCAGCTAAACAAATAAATAAGTGAACGGTGCCAAGCTATCTACCTTGACGCATGTATCCGGCCAGCTGGTTTGAATTCGGAATATTGAATCATAGCCCTGACTATCGTGCACATTAACAGAAATTTATATCGCATTCAATGCCGATTTCTTCTTAGGAAACCTGTTACAAAACAAACATACATGAAGAAAGTAAACGTGCGATTAAAGACACCGGTTTTATTTGATGGCCCGTGACAATTCGGAGCTACACAGATCGGATCGATATCGAATAAAAGTACCAGATCTGCAAATAGAATTGCATGAATAATATCACCATACTGAACAGTATTAACCAGGGACCACAGCAGTTACACTCCGCAACGAAACGATAGCACACTATCCAGTTTTGTTAATTTTCGCAAATATAGTCGAATAACTAGTCTTCATATTACATATACAGGGTGTTTCGTGTAAAACAGGACACCTAAATATCTCTTCAGGTTATTGTGATGCAAAAAATATTTGTTACGTAATGTGCATAGTGTCAATGGACCAAATATCTGGCACGAATATTTTTTCCAACGGTCATTTTTTTCAGAGTTATCAAGGTCATCGATGTTTTTTGATGCATAACTACATTTTTATTTTATTGCATCGGGTAACTGATCGAAAAATACATTCAGATATGTATAATAACATGACCTTGAAATGACCTTGATCTTCGAAAATTAAATTTTTACCTTCAGATCAAGCTCAAGGTCATGTTATTATACATACCTGAATGTATTTTTCGATCAGTTACCCGATGCAATAAAATAAAAATGTAGTTATGCATCAAAAAACATCGATGACCTTAATAAATCCGAAAAAAATGACCTTCGGAAAAAAATATTCGTGCCAGATATTTGGTCAATTGACACCATGCACATTACGTAACAAATATTTTTTGCATCACAATAACCTGAAGAGATATTTAGGTGTCCTGTTTTAGACGGAACACCTTCTTCTTCTCGTAATGAATGCATAGAAACATATTGAAATAATTTTTTATTCTTATTACCCAGTATTCGGGTCATACTAACTTTTTGTCGCGGACTGTAGACCACCCGTCCATCCCTACTAAAATGGCGGAGAGTGATTTTTATTGAAAACTAAAAAAATCTTAATAATTAATTCGAGTACGCTCTATCGAATGGTGGTAGTTGCAATTTCCGGTACTAACCGGAAATAGGATTTTCTGACCAGAAGTCATTTTTTTAAATGGGATCTGGTATTTTTTATTGCATATTCAGATTGTGTACGCAAAAGAAATTATTCGTCTCAGACGTTTTTCTAGAAAATGTCTCTATTGGAGTAGGGGAATACTTAGGTTGGTACGTAACCTCTATCTGCGAAAGCGATATGGTACACTAAAACTAGAATATTTGATGTAATCGGTACCTTAATAAATAATAATCGTTTCGTGATTGATACAGGCATTTTCGAGACAAACATCTGAGACAAAACTTTAATTTTCTTGCATATACAATCTGAATATGCAATAAAAAATACCAGGTTCCACTTTTAAAACAACGTCTTCCGGTCTGAAAATCTTATTTCCAGTTAATATCGGAAATTGCAACAACCATTATTCGATAAAGCGTACTCGAATTAGTTGCTAAATTTTTTTTAGTTTTCAATAAAAGTCACTGTTGCACCATTTACTACTACTAGGACTCCTAGTATACAGGGTGTTAATTTTAACTCGAACACTTACATTATTTCCGCTACTATTAAGGGGGATCTATACCCTCAGATTTTGGGGTATTTATCAATGTTATCAACCTCTGTGCAGAAAAAAAGGTTGGTAACATTGATAAACACGCAACTGCATAATGAACACGAGATGGAGTTGCTTGCTATTTCCATATTCTATTCAGCTCGACGCGAATGCCGTTATACAGGACAGGTCGCACTAATATTAGTGCCACCGATGAGAATATGTACCTCGTCTGTGTCAGTTTTGGTATGATTCCACATTGACAGCAGTGCAGCAGTGAAATGTTGCACAATATCGCAGCACTGATTGACAGTCCTTCTGACTAGGCACCATCTCGTCTAAACTAACTGAAATAAAATTGGCTCTAGATTGGCTCTACATCAGAGATAACCTCTGTCTTCATGAACGTAATATGGGGAAATCTATGCTAATGTGAATGAAATCACGCGCGGCGATTTTTTGTCCTTACACGAGCATATTTTGAGCTGCACAAAGGCTCATTTGATAGAGGAAGGTTCATCACGGCGCGCTCTGCTCATTATATCAGTCAAAAAAATCTCTTTGAGACAGGAAAATACATTGAAATCTGCGGTTATTTTTCTAGATTTTTTCTCTACTTTGGGCACTCATATTATTAGATATAAACATAATCTCGTTAAATCAATAGCAGAGCGCGCCGGATTTAACCTTCCTCTACAGAATGAGTCCTCACCCAGTCCAAAATCCGCTCAAATAAGGACAAAAAACCCATGTTTCGACCCAAAATCTAGTAAGATTCTAGTTACTTCAGTAGGGTATAGATCCCCCTTAAAATCAAGAAAAAATGACTAAATAATAAAAAAATCCTTTGAACGTCACTTTAACGGTTTTTCAAGGTCACCGTATTTCTTTGCATATTAACATTTAGTGTTCATAATGGAAGTGTCGTAGTCGGCGTCAAGATGAGTTCAACGACCTGCACACCATGACCTTGAAGTGATCTTGAAGGCGAAAAAATCAGTTTCAGTTTGAAGAATACAAAAGTAATCAAACGAAAATGGTAATATCACCTTATTTTATAAGTTGCTCAAAATGCCTTAAAACCATGTACATCCTACTTACAAGGAGAATGCACAGTGATGGGGTCACAGAATTTCTCGAAACTTTACATACTGGTAGATTTCGTTCTCCTGTTTATGAAAATATAGCATTATAGGGTCAGATACTCATTAACTTTTGAGATATTAACAATTGAAATTTCATTACACCCATAGACATATAGAGATAGACTGCGCGGCCTGTACGAAGCGCTGAAGCACACAATGGCGGCGCGCGAGAGAGAGAGCATTAGCCGGGGGGTATAGCGTTCTCTTTCTAAGTGATGTGTCGGTGGGGAAAGATTCCCCTACTTGCTTGCTAGATAATGTAGATTTCTACATAGTATTGATTAATTTGTTAATATTTATTTGGTAACAAATAAGGTTTCACTTAAAATTACGTCCAATAACTAAACGCCTTGAATGTTTATTCTAATCTGTTATTATTTTACAATTCGTTGGTAGGGAACCAAAAAACAAATAAATGTCAAAAACCAAATAAGTATTAACAAATTAATCAATACTATGTAGAAATCTACATTATTTAGCAAGCAAGTAGGGGAATCTTTCCCCACCGACACATCACTTAGAAAGAGAACGCTATACCCCCCGGCTAATGCTCTCTCTCTCACTCTTTGTACCGCGCGCCGCCATTGTGTGCTTCAACTCGCCCATAAGACGGCGCAGTCTATCTCTATATGTCTATGATTACACCTGTTAAGTACAGTTTCGGTTGAAGATATTGTGAAATGCCAAACAGCGTAGTGGTAACGTACTACGTTTGTACATACTAGGAAGGTCAGGGTTCAGATCCCTTGTCGTCCTCTTTTTCCTTATTTTTCCTTTTCAAATTATCTATTTATTACATTTCATTTCTATGTTTATTGCAGTTTGTATGTAATGCATGGTTTTTGTTATTCTTCTTTCCTTTTCAGGCACGGTTGATGAAGTTAATGTTTATTTACATATTATATTACTTTTCAATAAAATTTTAATATTATGTTTCCTATAGATATTATCAGTTTATTTTCCATGTGTAAAATCCAATCAATTAAAATAGATAAACTGAAAAGAAAAAAAAGGAAGAAGAGGAAAAGGGATTTGAACCCTGACCTTCCTAGTAGCAACCTTTTTTTTTTAAAACAAGAATTTATTATTATTAATTTATACATCCTTATACATGTAGTAACAGACTATATACAGGGTGGCCCACATAACTCTGAACAGCTCAATATCTCCGTTACTTTTCGTTGTACAAAAAAACTTCGTAGGACAAAGTTACACTATTTGAAAGGCCATATATAACGGTGTAAGGGAAAAAAAATGTCAAGGTCATTTTTATGAGATTTCAAGGTTATCGATGTTTTTTTAAATGGAATGAGGTATTTTTTAATACATCAATCGATGCAGCTGGACATTCTTTATAAAAAAGTACTAACCTATGTATGTCGAAAAGTTAGTAGTTCAGGAGATATTTCAATTTAAATAACTCCAAAATAACATTACTGTCGTACTAAGGCGTTAGTGTTTACTTACTTGTGTAACGCCTTAGTACGACAATAATGGTATTTTGGAGTTATTTAAATTGAAATATCTCCTGAACTAGTAACTTTTCGACATACATAGGTTAGTACTTTTTTATAAAGAATGTCCAGCTGCATCGATTGATGTATTAAAAAATACCTCATTCTATTTAAAAAAAACATCGATAACCTTGAAATCTCATAAAAATGACCTTGAAATTTTTTTCCCTTACACCGTTATATGTGGCCCTTCAAACAGTGTAACTTTGTCCTACGAAGTTTTTTTGTACAACGAAAAGTAACGGAGATATTGAGCTGTTCAGAGTTATGTGGGCCACCCTGTATATGTATACATATAAACATGCTTATTAGATACTATGTGTGTTTTGCGCAGTTCCTATCAAATATGGTTTATCTGCTCCTTACTTTCTATTGCGTGTTAGTTCGTCTACAACTGATGGTATTTTTGTATTGCACACTATTCGTTTTGTACATTAAGTTTTTTTTGGTATGTTTTTTAGATATAGGAAACGCTTAAAGTGTAAAAACCTATTTACAGCACTTATAAACTAATTCTATATTAGGGCTTTATGATTAAGGAGGTCTAGGTTTATTTGTACTATCCGTTGTATTCGTGGAATAGCTTTAGGGCTTGATACGGTAATTTATGTTTTATTTTAAATTGTTGGTTGTGGCTTCTTATTTCTGTTATTTTTGTTAGTAGTGGATTACTGTTTAATTGGGTCTTGTAAAAGTGTTCTGCTAGTTTTTTCATATAATCTAGTATTTCTGGCAGTTCCGCTTCTTGATGCATTTCGTTAATTCTCGCATAGTAGTTCTCTGACAGTATTAGTCTAAGGCACTTACTCGTATTTTGGTACGTTTGTACTGGTTTGATGTTGGTTGGTGCTGCACTACTGCTGCTGCATAAGTTATTGTTGGCCTCAGCATCATTGTGTAGATCAGTTTTTTGTCTAGTGGTGATAGTTTTGAATTCGCGACCATTAGTGGTAGCAACCTAGTACGTTACCACCAGAACATTTGGCACTTGACAATATCTTCAACCGAAATTGTCCTTAACTATACGAAACTGTAATGAGATTTCAATTGTAAATATCTCAAAAGTTATTGAGTATCTGATCCTATAATGCTATATTTTCATAAACAGAAGAACGATATCTACTAGTATGTAGAATTTCGAGAAAATCTGAGACCCATGACCGTGCCTTCTCCTTGTTAGTTATTTTTTTCTTACTTTTAATTGTGGTAGTGGAAATAATTTAGATGTTCGAGTTAAAATTAACACCCTGTATATAATCCATCATTCTCTCTTAAATAGTGTCCGAATATTACTGTGAGTCACTGTAGATACGAATCGCTCCGCAATTATTGTCGTCCGTACTTTTGCTACGCGACAGACACAAAGAAATACAAGGTATTTCGCGGAATAATGTCTCGCTTGATATTAAGGAAAATGTCAAATACCACTTCCTTAGAAATTCAGCTTACAATCTTGAGGAAGTCGCGACATGGCATTTTGCCCGAAAGCGACGACGTCTTTCTTTGGTAGCCTCGATTTGAGAGAAAATTTCAAATCAAGGCCACATTAAGAGAGTATATTGTCCTTCCATCGATTGTGTGCCCCACAGTTCACCGCATTACCAACCATTTCATTGTTGTCCACTCGTGACCGGTTTCTTTGTAATACTTCCTTCTGATGCCCTTTCAGCATTGCGACAGTTTACTTACAGCGACAAGTACGAGGGTGGTCCCAGAAGTACCCGACCTAACAAAGAAAATACAAAAAATTACGGAAAAAATAACTTTATTTCTCAACGTAGTCTCCTTTCAGCTCGATACACTTTTCCCAGCGATGTTCAATAGCTTCGATACTCTGTTTATAGCGAGATCCGTCGAGCTCCTCAAAATAGCCATCAACCGCAGGCTCCACCTCTTCATTGTTGACAAATCGTTTACCACCGAGCCATTTTTTCAAGTTTGGAAAGAGTAAATAGTCTGAGGGGGCTAAATCTGGCGAATACGGTGCGTAAGGAAGCAATTGAAATTTTAACTCATTGATTTTGGCCACCGCGATACCGGATGTGTGAACTGGCGCATTGTCCTGATGGAACAACACTTTCTTTCTCGCTAAATGCTATTGGTGGCTGTCAAACAAATACCAAACAAGGTAGCGTCTTCAGACTTCAAACTTAAGCTTTATAAAGATTGTACTTTTGGCTATAGTAAGTTTTCAAATAACAACCGCCAGCTATATGTCAAGGTCGGGTACTTCTGGGACTACCTTCGTAGGTATGTACGGTGTCTCCCACTAATATTCGAACACTTAAAAAGACCATAACTTTTTTAATATTGGAATTTAATAAAAAAAATTGCAAGTTGTCGGGATTACGGAGAAAATACTAAAAGTTGTATTTTCAAATTTTTTGTGTGGGCCCATATGGAAAATTTAGAAAAACACGTTTCTGTATCAATTCGATGTATTCCGACAATTTCATTAAAATCGGACGATGTTGCAATGAGTTACAAATGTTCAAAGATGGTAAAAAAATTTACGCGGTTTTCGGCCTCTAACTGCAATAAATCTAAGGATTCTTACATCTTTAAATGCCTGTTGCTTTTTCCCGCATCAACCACAATGCATGTAATGGTAAATATAGCCATGAGGAGACCCAACTCGGATCACCTTCACCTTGACATATGTTGTCAAGGACACCATTGTGATCAACTTTTCTTAATAAATTGTCCGTCGTTCGGCCTTAGTTCCCGAGATATTTTCGAAAAAAGTGTGATTCAAGCAGCTAGTTTGAACTGGTTTGCTTACGAGCCACTACACACACCCATCTCGGATCACCTTGACATTGACATATGCTGTCAAGGACAATATTCTGAACAACTTTTATCATTACATCTACCCGGTGCTCGGTCTTAGTTTTCGAGATATTTGCAAAAAACTATTGCGAATACTGTATTTGCGTATGCGGCCCCCACATCTCCCCCTCCCCGCCACCACCTAACCCTAACTAATTCTGATTGCATAATCTTTTCATTCTATATAGCCGTCATACAGAATTTGAACTGGTAATGGAAAAATCATGCGCACAGAATTAGTTAGGGTTAGGTGGTGGGGAGGGCGGGTCAGTGGCTCAGGTGGTAGAGTGTCTGATTCGTAGCTGGAAGGACAGGGTTCGATACCCGGGGTGGCATAAATTTCCAAGGTGGTTTTTTCTCCCGCTACGAACTCAGTGCCTACTGGCGGGGTCATGGGGCAACCAATAATGGCAACGATTTCCCCCTTATCCAGGGAATCGGTGAACTAGTTGGGAGCCCAAGTTGGCCATCCCGCCTCATAAGGGTACCCGCCGGCTCTATCTCCTCTATTTGGGGGATAAGAGTAAGGAAAGGGGGTGGTCAGCGAACAAATGGTACTACTGAGGAAACTGGGCATGGACCCTACCAAAAACGGAATCAAAAACGCAAACGGCACATTAATTAGAAATCTTTAAGGGAAAGGCCGGGTGGACGGAGCTAATAGCTGAACACCGACCAGAACCGAGGATTGGTAGTCACATCCAAACAATCAGCCATATTTTCTAGGATGTGTCAAGCCCACCCAAGAAAGAAGATCCCGATGAACCTGATATCAAATCACTCAGGAGACAGATTTCGATGAAGTTGGTGAACCCTTCCTTCTCAACCCCATCGCGAAGTAGGTCGGCAGGTGAAGACCGAATGAAATTGATATCTCGGCCCAGCCGAGATTTCGATGAAGTCGGGTTGGAGTAGCAGTAACTTCTTCCCAATGGTCAAATAATACGCGGTCCTTCGCATTTGTACTCCCAATAGACTCATAGCACATGCGGAGGGACTAGCCCTAGGGGAGGGTGTGGGCAGGTTTCTGGACTATCCGGAAACAGAGTAGGGATGGGCTTCAAAAACTTGACACATTCGACATGAAAATATGGTAAAGTGGGGGAGTCTGAAAGGGCAGGCGAGACACCCTGCAGGTCTGAAGGTGAGGGGGCCCGACGTTCACACCGAGCCGTAAAACAGCTCAAAAACTGACAAAAATTAGGTAGCATGGCCCGTCACATCAATGATGATCGACCCGTCTAGTAAGTCGACGACTCCGAAAATGGCCCGGGCCGAATAAAACAGAGGGGACGGCTGAAAAACGTGGATAAATGCAACCCGCTAAAGGGCCGAGTGCCGGCAGCGTCAATTGTGATACTGCTGATGAATGATCCGGTGTGCCTTAAGAAAGCGAGGGGTGGCCGAGCCGCCCCTCCCCGGCAATAACACGACTACTACTACTACTACTACTAGGTGGTGGGGGCCGAGAGGCCCGGCCCGACCACGCATACGAAAATCCAGAAGTAGTCTTTCAAAATTGAAAGCTCACCGTATATAGAGTGACACTGATTCTTTTTCTCTCTTACCTCCACAACGTGTTTACAAACAGAAAATAAACAGATGCCGCCCCGAAACAGGCTTACGCTGCCACAGAGCATGCAAGAATACGGAAAATTCAATACAATAATAGCAATAGTTTTTTGCGAATATCTCGGAAACAAACTCCGAGCGACGGATAGATATAATGACAAAAGTTGTTCAGTATGTTGTTCTTGACAACTTATGTCAAGGTGAAGGTGATCCGAGTTGGGTCCCCTCATGGCTATGTTTACCCATGTAATTGACACAGATCTACGAAACGTATTTTAAAAATTTTTAATATAGGCTCACATGAAAAAGTTGTAAAGTGCAACATTTAGAAGTTTCTCTACAAATCCGGCCAATTGCAATTTTTGAAAAAATTTCTTATCATAACTTGTAGTAAACTAACTGCTCTAACTTCTCAAAAAAATTAAAATCCTATAGTCCAATATTAAAAAAGTTATCGTTTTTTTTAGAGCGTGTGAATATTAATGGGATTCATTGCACTATAAACTAGTGAGTACCCGATTATACAGGGTGTCTTAAAATAATCTATCGAGATCTGTTAAAAAGAGAACAGCAAAATTGACTTCAGTGTTGCCAACTCAACGGAATTTTGTACTCTTCTTTTCCTTCTGTCTGTTCATAATTTTTTAATTCCTGATGACACGAGCAGCAATTGAATATTTTTATTGCAACGACATCTGTCGCCACGAATCTTCTCAAATCGAATCAACCCATTCAAAGACCTGTAACATTTTTGTTGCATACTGTATACATATGTACAGTAGGGTGGACCTTATTTTTCGACCATGAAATTTTAGGCACGACACCCCCAATATTGTTTCATTTCATGAAAAAATGATATATCCAAAGTTTTAGATCAATCGGACGTGGGGAAGGTGTGTCGTATTAGGGTGGATCTTAGCTATACCACGTGAAATCTTTTTTGCGAAATTTTTTTCACGACACCCCCTAAAATTGTGCCATTGGATAATAAAATAATTTCTGCAAAAAGATGAAGATGATCGGGTAAGGGGAAGACGTGTCACATTAACGTTGAATGTGCGAAAAACATGGAATTTTATAGGAACGGGAATATTTGTTGTTTTTCGCAACTTCAACGTCAATGTGGCACGTCTTCCCTTTATCCGATCAACTTCATCTACTGCAGAAATTATTTTCTTACTCGACGGCACAATTTTGGGGGGTGTCGTGAAAAAAATCTCGTAAAAAAAATTTCGTCAGGTATAGCTAAGGTCCACCCTAATGTACAGGGTGTAAAAGAATGTCTGGTCTTGGCTGCCATAGGCGTATTCTACATCTTCGGATCTGTGAAGATTTGTAAAAAAAAAGTTGTCGCAAAATTGTCCTTTACCTTGAATTTCAGGGTCAAATTTTTTTTATTATTGCATTGTATTCTACGCATCATGGGGATGAAAAGTGTCAAAGGCACCATGGGTCAAAACTCAACCGTTTCGCCAGAAATTGATGCACAAGTTTTGTCAGCTTTAAGGTGAATTTTATTCATAGAAGTTGGACACTTCAAATTGAAATGGTAGTTGTTGACATAAAAACAGTCATGGCGAGAATGAAAACATACCGCTGACGAGACCGGCGATCGTTTCGGACGATTGGATCGGATCCTTTCAACGGAAATTCAACCTACATCAACCTTCTACATCTTCACCGATTCGAAGATGTAGAATGCGCCTATGGCAGCCAAGACCAAACATTTTTTTACACCCTGTTTTGCAGCTTTTTCGGTTTTGCACTTCTAATTCATCCTTCTGCAAATCAATTCCAATCTTTAACACATAAAGTATTTTTAAGTAAGTTTTTGTAAAAGAAATCAAATCAATTGTAAATTAATTGTTAAGAAATTCAAAATTTATGTATTGCAAAGATGTGCATCAAATACTTATTTCAAAGTAATGGGTAATCTTTACTTTCCCGGACTCAAAATTTGTGCCTTTCTCTTATAAATTATGATGTAGTTGGTATGTAATCCAGTAGATTTGTACACGGGGCGGCTGCAGATCGAAGTTTCGATCCTGTAGGATCAATGGTTCAGGAGTTATGTTTGCTTAAAGATGAGCAATCTGCAGTGTTTTTGACAGGTAAGGGCGCCGCCATATTGGTTTGTAGTGACGACCGCGAACCGCTTACCGAGCAGAACCGTTGTCAGAGGAGAAATTTGCACTGTTAAATAAGGTAAATATAATGGCAAAGTAAAAACATTTGTTGGAAATCATATCCTCGAAATTTCAAGATCACCGTTATTTTTATTTAGAGGAGGTCATATAATATTTCAGAAAAAAGACAAATCCAACGATATGCCATGTTCCATAATGAAGGTGAATTTCAAAATTTTCAATTTAAGTGCACCACGTGATCCTTTTATTCGATCGATCTCAAACTTTGCACACATTCTTTTCTCACCTGAAGGAACAATACTGGATAGCAGCGTGCACCCAAATTAAGGTCCACCCTAATATACTTCACTCCAGTTTTCAGCAAAAGCCCTTGGTTCAGTCATAACTTTTTATATTTGTAATAAATTTCTCAAATAATACAGATTAACACTATCAAACGAAAAAATTTTTTAACACGGATTTCATTATTGCAACGATTTACACTAGAGTACCGAGTTAATCAGAATGGCTTCTGAAATAAATTATTTATTATCCGGCGACCAAAAAAAATTTGTCGATTAATGGTGTTAATCTGTATTATTTGGGAAATTTATTATAAATAAAAACAGTTATGACTGGACCTAGTGCTTTGACACTTGAATTTAAAATATTTCCAAAAGGGGCGTTAATCGATCTGGACTGTGAACGGCTCAATTGTTATTTGTAACCAAAAAATTTAAAAATCGACGTATCAATGAGAGAAATTCATTGCGATCGCTCATAACAGTTATTGTTGAAGGAAATTTTACTGCTAAGTAAGTTCTTTCTGTTGCACGAGACAGATTTCCAAGCGTCTTCCAGTTTTCTTTAAAAAAAAATTCGTGAGCGATTCCGTCATTCCTCTTAATGAAAGCTGCATCGCGAGTCTCGAGACTCTTAAATACCTCCGGGAGGGCTTCGTGTCACGACTCGCCGCAAAACAAGTAGAAAGAAGGAACAACGAACGCGAAATGACATTCCACGGACGCAAATAGAGCACAGTCTTTTACACGTACGTTCCGCCGCGCCGGGGCGTTCTTTTATTTCCCCTTCTGTTTCTGTTAACGTGTGCTGCACTAGATAAACATTACAGCGCCGGCCATTCAACCCTCGGTGCCCACGGGCTCACTTTGACTACAGTTGCACATTATTCAAATTGTTTAACGTCAACGTGTGTGTATTTGCTCGCGGTGCGCAGTAATTTGACCCATTCACACGTTTCTAATCCTTCGCGCTATGTAAAGATTACATATGTATCTTTGACCAGTTAAAAAATAAGAGACGTTTAATAATTTTCTTTACATACAAAACTATGTTTCTTGAAGGGAGTAGACTCGTTTTTCAAGGATTGCAAGGGTGCAGCGATCTCATTTCTCGATTATACAAAAATAGAGGATTTTTCTAGTAGCCAAAAACACTAGATAAAAGATCGATCTAGGCCACTATCGCCCTCAAAAGTCGTATTCTTTCGTTCATGAGGCGTAATTTGCATTATTCGGGAATAGACAAATTTTCATAGCTACATGCTGCCAAATAATGCAAATTATGCTTCATAAACATAAAAATAAAAGTAAATTTTTAAAAAATATCACTTTTTTAAAACGGACTGAAAAGTATAAAATAATTTAAATAAGAATAAATTTGAAAAAAATATGTTTAAAAAACGGACTAAAAAGTATAAAATAATTTTTCCTAGCCCCATACAGGTTCCTAACCGCATACAGATTCCTAACCCCATACAGATAGTCCTGAAAATTTGTGATTGTAAATTTTTAATAGTTATGAAAATACTTGTAAGATTTAAAACGAAGAACGTGGGGCGCAAGATAATAATAAGGAGTGTAGAGAGTAACTGCCGTTGAGAAAACTCACACAACAGTTCATATCATTTGCAATGCAATAAAAATGTTAGGTGAACTATTCATGCATCAATTATAATTATCTATTGCATGCGCCCCACGTTTTTCGTTTTAAATCTTACATGTATTTTCATAGCTATTCAAAATTCACAATCACAAATTTTCAGGACTATCTGTACGGGGTTAGAAATCTGTATGGGGCTAGAAAAAATTATTTTATGCTTTTTAGTCCGTTTTAAAAACATGGTGTTTTCTAAAAATTTGTTTTTGTGTAAATAATTATTTGAGCTTCAAGGGCCGAGCCGAACGTGGAGAAGGACAGTGCGTATAAAGAGAGACCACGCACGGGGCTTTCAACTGTGCCGGCGACGCGACGGCGACTCTACACGTCTCTTTCTTTCCCATACGCTATCCGTCCTTGCGTCCGAAACTTTCATCGTCAATTAAACTACTAAATGAAGTCGAAATTATATCGTGTATGGTTTTTTTAATCAGAAAAATGCCAGGAATATATTGATGAAAGTTTCATAAAAAAATAAGTAACAATAAAAAAGATTAAATATTGGAGTTACATTGTGAGGACGCACGGGCCTTTGAACTGTGCCGACGACTGCGACTCTCCGCGTCGCATTAGTAGTGGTTCACACCGATATACCCGAGCCAAGATCAAATTATAACAGTGGAGGGGATATTTTTTCTGCGTTTACAGCTTTTATGCGTTTATAGAGAACTTACTGTATTTGCATGCATCAATTGCAAACAAACAACTGCACAAAAAGACGGAAATACTAGGTCATAAATAGATTGCGGAGATATTATGCATGTATGATATAAAAAAAAATATTCAATATTATTTATACAGTAAAAGCTCCTTCGTTGTCCAAAATCGTGGGCACGATCGTTGCCCAGTGCCTACCCACTCCATTGCCTGTCAACACCGAGTCGCTCCGCACGGCGGCAACGATTGATGTCGGCTCGGGTATATCGGTGTGAACACCACAACATTGACTCGAGTGAATCGAATACTCAAACTTCTTAATCTCCATTAGGCTTTTATGGGACTTTCACTAACTTATTTCTGGCATTTTTCTGATTAAAATGACACCAAACACGATATAGTTTCAACATTATTTAGTGGTTTAATCGACGATGAAAGTTTCGAAGGCAACGAAGAACAGCGTATGGGACATTCTTTGAACTGTGCCGCGACGGCGACACGCTTCGGTCACGCGATCCGTATTTCATTCTGTTCTTCTCTATGTTCGGCTCTCTACTGAAGTCTCGCTCGGCGCGGTCGTCGCGATATCTAGACGCAGTCATAAATCAAAAATAGTGTCCGGGCACGGTCGTTGTTCTCTCAAACCCCCGGCCTTTGGGCAACGAAGGAGCTTTTACTGTAATACACAAATATGTTTTCACATATTATTTTCAATATAATGAAATTATAAAAGCACAAGTAGGAGCTAGATGTTTTTTACATTTTCTTGGTGTTACCCCTCTAAATTGTTACACCTGATGAAAATATGATACATATGTATGTGCAAAATTGCAGCTCGATCGAACAATGGGAACTCGTGCTGCATCGTGTTTGAAAATCTTTTATTTTTAAAACTTGGTTTTCTGCATTATAGTACATTAGTTAGTTAGTTTATAGTTCCCGGGTTCAAGTGTTCAGTTCAAGTGTCACAATTTAGCTGGGTGAAATCTACAAAACTCGGAAGTTGAAAAATAAGGACCACCATCTTGCAATTGATTGATTGCAACCTTTTTATTTTACATAAAAACTCACGGTCTAGTTAAAATCATTACGCATAACAGAATGGAAAAGCCTGAAACTTTTGCATCAATCCGATGATCAATCTAATGGTTGATAACTGTAACCGGTTTACACTACCGAATATCTTTAAAAGATTGGCAAGAAATTGCACTGCTGCATGAACGGTGCATGTTTCGCCGATCAAAGGGCAATCGGGAATGTACAATTTCGCGAATGTGCTGGAATTTCACGTCGATTTCTTCGGTGATGATAAAGGCGAATTGAGTCTGTTCACTTTGGATGTTCATTCACAGTGAAAAGTGTGATTGTTTTCAAAAATGTTCACCTTGAAAAAAGGGTCAAGGTAAATTATGCGGTCCATTTTTTAAACAGCTTTCGACAATAGCCAGAGGTGTAGAATCACGCTATAGTGGTTGCTACATATAGTTTTGAAACGCCCTGCATATCCAAAGTGACCAATAACGCCCTGTACATCCAAAGTGACCAATAACGCCCAAGTCTGGTGTTTCGACGGTTCGCTTTTATTGGTGCCCTACTCGTTTATCGCTATCTCCGGCATAAACGCGCCCTGATACGCGAGACTGTGAACCGTGGTGAGCAAGAAATGGCAGACCAGGGGCGAAACTGGGCCGGCGTATCCGGTCAGCAGGCGAGTCAACCCCTGGAGCAAAAGAACGCCGAGTTGATCAAGAAGACCGATGGTCTGCGATCCGGTTGAATCCATTAGCGATGAGTTTTTTCGCGGTGGCCACGGATACGTGGGTGAAGAGGTCAAACCCGCTAGGCTTGCGGGGTTGGGTGGAGAAGACACGGGGAGCAGGTACACGTAGCCCCGGAGTCGTTGATAGTGTTCGTTCGTTGTGACCCTCGGGTGGTCGAACCGGATGGCCGGTCATATTCCCCCGTAAATGGTGCCGCGAACAAAAAAGTACCTCGGGCACCACGGTGGCGCGCCAAGAATTCGTAGCTTCGTAAGGTCACCTCCCCAGCGATCTTCTTGAAAATTCCCTGGTCGGTTTATGGCCGGCATAAATGGACTTATCGTTGCCAAGTGTTCGAGCGATGCGGTATCGATCGCGCGATACGCTGCTATTGCTTCGCGTTCCTACGATTGCCTGAATAATTCATGCCCGATTCCTTTTCTTCCATTTTCGTTCGACCGTGTTATTGCGGGGCCATTAAATGATAATTCCGCGACTTGCCTGACGATCCGCGATCGCCCCTTCGTGGAAATTGATTATGCTGCCGCGCCACGCAGCGCCGTCGTCGCAACGGTACTTCCACTTTCGACGACCGGAACGGAACAATGGCGAACCGTCAGGCACGAGGCACACCCAGATATCACAAAGACGTCTTAATGACGTCTGCAGTTGGACATACAGACGTTTTAAAGATGTCCCGAATGTCTTACGAACGTCTTCCGAAAGTCTTCCCTAACATCTTCCGAACGTCTCCTGAAGGTCTTGTGTTAGAAAACGGAAGACGATCAGACGTCTTTCAGACTTAAAGGTCCATAAATGTTAGTGAAATTAAAAGAAGGGAAGAGTAAAAATATTATAGATTTCGACAAAAACGAGTTCAAAGTTAAGCCAATTGTTTCGGCTTCGACCGACGGTCGGAATGCCTGAATTCCGGGATCGCCCAGATTTGGACGCGCGAGGAAATGTGAAGTTCACGGAACGGAGAGTAAATGAAACTCGTGGAGAACTGCGTGATTTCGTTTGAATACGCACGTCACTTTATTACTGATATTTGAATTTGAGAGCTATGTACTGAATTGTGGTGAGTACCAGGAAGGCGAATGAGAACAGCGTGAAAGATACAATGTAGTCTAATAGCGATGAGCGCGAGAAACAGAATCAGAATGAGAATCCGCTTCGCCGAGGGGTCCCCAAATAGACGCCGATTCGGCGAACGCGGTGTTACGCGATTGGCGCAGATCAATCGCAGAGTCGATTCTTTCAGGATTCAAATGGAACGCGGCGTCGAAAATCATAACATACAGCGTGTGTTCTTCACGCGTCTTGAGACATATAGGAAAAACCCATAAGAAGCGACGTTTGTGAGTGGATATCAATCGACCGGTAAACTCCTCGATTTGAATCCCGAACACCAATAAAATAGCTTTATTAGAAGAACGCATGTGGAATAGACATAAAAAGTGTAATATAAACAACAATTGCAATTAAAATCGCAATAAAAACTAATAAAAATTACAATTACAATAAAAAATGAAATTGAAAGTGAAGTTGAAATTGAAATTGAAGGGTTGAAACTGAAGTTGAAAACGAAATTAAAGTTGAAAAGCAAATTAAAGTTGAAATTGAAGAGTTGAAAACGAAGTTGAAAAGGAAATAAAAGTTGAAATTGTAGTTAAAAAATTGATATTGAAGAGTTGAAATTGAAGTTGAAAAATTGATGTTGAAGAATTGAAATTGAAGTTTAAAAAATTGATATTGAAGAGTTGAAATTAAAGTTGAAAAGGAAATTGAAGTTGAAGTTGAAGTTGAAGTTGTAAAGGAAATTAAAGCTAAAATTGAAGTTAAAAAGGAAATTAAAGTTGAAATTGAAGTTAAAAAATTGATATTGGAGAGTTGAAATTGAAGTTTAAAAATTGATATTGAAGAGTTCAAATTGAAGTTGAAGTTGAAATTGAAGAGTTCAAATTGAAGTTGAAGTTGAAATTGACAAATTGAAATCGAAACTGAAGTTGAAGCCAAAACACTAACTCGAACAAATAATATCAATGCTAACATTTACTGCTAGATTATGGGTATATAAAAACCACACTGTTTATGGTCTTAAAGACGTCTTTTTAGGATGTAAGACTTTCGACCTGAAATAGACATAAAATGGACGTCTGTAAGACGTCGTGTACTTTCTGGGCAGTGTTCCTAAATCGCCAACACTTGTCTAACTCCTTGAAAATTAAGGGATTAAGGGACATTGATATTTTATAAAAAATCGAAAATTCTTTTTGTTTTAAACAAGGCATGCACAACTCGTAACTCCAAGAGTGGCTCCTGAGCCGCTGACCAGCTCTCGAGACAAGACCCAGCTCGGACGTATGGAAGGGTGACCCACTAAGCATGTGTGTAGCACAAGTTCACACGCACACTGTTGCAGTTCTCCCCACCTTACGTGTGCCAGCCAGTTCCGACCCGGCTCACGAGCCAAGTCGAGAGCTCCCGCTCCCAAACCGTCCAGTTGTGCATGCCTGTCTTAAATAGTAGTTTCAAGTCTTGAGAACAGAATGCAAAAGGTTTCAGGCTTCAAGACAAACTATTTCTCGAAGTACCGTTTCAAGAGTGAGTTCGTATACCTGCGAGAAAAATTGCATTCGTAAACTTTAAACGCGTTTTTCAAAACGGTGCACAAGATATCTCAAGTTCTACCTTAAATTACATTAAAATTTTCCAGTTATCTCCATTATAATATCTATTAGGCATTGACGATCGATTTTTTTCATTTTCCCATTATTTTGTTAAATATCAATAAAAAATTGACAAATTTTCTACCGAAATTCAGTCATTAAAATTAAAATATCTACTATTTTGTTCATTTTCACAAAAATTGTAATGTGGGATCGTCAATGTCTAGAGAATATATCATAGTCTATGACATTTGTGGGATTTTTGATATAGTTAATGCAATTTGTAGGAATCCTGTACACCAGTTGACCACCTGGAAGAAAAGATATTAGATTATTTTTTAAATATTACAAGCATTTTTTTATAGTTCATAGTATAGTAAACTGATATACAAAATCTTATATTAATCGAACAATTACTTTTTTTTTGTACTGTTGTTTAAAAATCTTATATTTTCCCCACTTGTTACTGCGTCCTAGTAGTAGTAGTAGTAGTAGTGTTTATTGCCGGGGAGGGGCGGTTCGGCCGCCCCTCGCTTCCTTAGGGCACACCGGTTCTTTCATCACCAGTATCACAATTGGCGCTGCCGGCACTCGGCCCTTTAGCGGGTTGCAATTGTCCTCGTTTTTCAGCCGTCCCCTCTGTTTTATTCGGCCCGGGCCATTTTCAGAGTCGTCGACTTACTAGACGGGTCGGTCATCATTGATGAGCGGGCCATGCTACCTAATTTTTGTGAGTTTTTGAGCTGTTTTACGGCTCGGTGTGAACGTCGGGCCCCCTCACCTTCAGACCTGCAGGGTGTCTCGCCTGCCCTTTCAGACTCCCCCCACTTCACCATATTTTCATGTCGAATGTGTCAAGTGTTTGAAGCCCGTCCTTATTCTGTTTCCAGATAGTCCAGAAACCTGCCCACACCCTCCCCTAGGGCTAATCCCTCCGCCTGTGCTATGAATCTATTGGGAGTACAAATGCAAGGGACCGCGTATTGTTTTTGACCATTGGGAAGAAGTTATTGCTACTTCGGATCCAATCCGACTTCATCGAAATCTCGGCTGGGCCGAGATATCAATTCCATTCGGTCTTCACCTGCCGACCTACTTCGCGATGGGGTTGAGAAGGAAGGGTTCACCAACTTCACCGAAATCTGTCTCCTGAGAGATTTGATATCAGGTTCATCGGGATCTTTCTTCTTGGGTGGGCTTGACACATCCTAGAAAATATGGCTGATTGTTCGGATGTGACCACTATCCTCGGTTCTGGTCGGTGTTCAGCTATTAGCTCCGTCCACCCGGCCTTTCCCTTAAAGGTTTCTAATTGATGTGCCGTTTTGCGTTTTTGATTCCGTTTTTTGGTAGGGTCCATACCCAGTTTCTCCTCAGTAGTACCATTTGTTCGCTGACCACCCCCATTTCCTTACTCTGTCCCCCAAACAGAGGAGATAGAGCCGGCGGCTACCCTTATGAGGCGGGATGGCCAACTTGGGCTCCCAATAGTTTTACCGATTCCCTGGATAAAGGGGAAATTCGTTGCCATTGATTGCCGCATGACCCCGACAGTAGGCACTGAGTCCGTGCAGGAGAAAAAACCACCTTGGAAATTTATGCCACCCCGGGAATCGAACCCTGGCCTTCCTGCTACGAATCAGACACTCTACCACCTGAGCCACTGTCCCGCCCTACTGCGTCCTAACCCCTTAACTTCTGGCCTCGGAAGGTACTTTTGATTTTTGGAATTTGTACGGTTTTCTACATACCGTGTTAAGTCCCGAGGTGAGCGTGGTTTTTAGAAGAAGAATAATGATAATAGAAAAGTAATTAATTAACAGGATTTGATCGCAGTTTCGAACCTACTTGGGTCATTGAGGATTTTCTTAATTCTAATTGGAGTTGATTGTAGGATTCTGGGCACAAATGTTGATTACATAGGGTTAAGAGGACCTTATTATTATAAATTGTTAGTAATCACTGCTAAGTTGTTTCGCCCTTTCGGATGATTGTTTTGGGGTGGACGATGTTGAATTCTGTTCCTCGTAGTTGAGGTGGAGGATATTGAATGGTGTTCCGAGGGGTGTACATGTCTTTAAACCTTTTACGAACTTCACTTTTAGCACTTCACCTTTAACTTGTCCGAGAAAAAAAGACCAACTATGATTACGATTGTCAAGTAGAACGGTTGCAAACAACGAACTGAACTGGCCCTGCGGAAATTGTTCCGTTTTTATAGATCGATTTATCCTTTGTTCCAGGTTCGATATCTATTGAGGGGTGTTATCCCGTTCTCTTCGATTCCTCATAATCGTCTTTCGTAATATTGGCGTCAGCATTTAGATCGGATGTGCGTTCTTTTGATTCTTATTCCATGGTGAAGGTCCTGGCCATAATAGTTCAGTTGGTGTTGTTTCTCTTCCGAACTATCTTTTATATCCTTGACGGATGAGTCGGTTTGACGGATGTTTCACTTAGTTACCCGCTCGTATGTTATATTGCGGATTATATCTTGTGGGTGGGTAACGTTTGTCTAATAAAATAGATTTCGTAGTATTCTTATATATTCAATAACGTTTCTGAGTTTGAATTATAGTCTAATAACGAAATATCACACGGGTTATCGTGATTTGATATAATAAGTGATAATATTGTGATTGTATTAATCATTCGAATATTGATATTTATTTCCCGTGCAACATTATCTCACCTCAAATATCTCAAATATCTTTGTTGTTTTTAAAGATACGTCAAATGTCTGAAATAAAATGGGGCTCATACAATGCGAAAACAATTTTTGCTTTTTTGTAATTTTTTGTTATAGAGATATAAAGGTCCCCTTCATTTTTTTAAATGGAATGTCCTATTTTTTATACCATAGATCGATAGAGTATCAAATTCTGAGTATAAATGTGTTGACTTTCATATGTCTTAAACCTAATAGTTAACGAGATATTATCCAAAGAAGAAAGAAAATGATTTCAATAATATCTCGTTAACTACTAGATTTAAGACATATGGAGGTCAAAACATTTTTACTCAGAATTCGATAGTCTATCGATTTATGATACAGAAAGTAGGTATTTCCATTTTAAAAAATTGAGATGACCTTGAAATGCCCTTTATACCTCCACCCACGCAGAAAATGTTTATGTCACAATATGCCCCTCTCTGTACCGTGCAAATTATGTTCATAACATTTTTCCATATTATTACAAATAACGGAGATATTCAAGGTGGACATAGTTATTGACCTACCCTGTTTACAAAAATTACACGGTATAGAGGGTGGCATATTGTGACAAACATTTTCTGACATTTTCTTTTTCACCCTGTATACAGGGTGAGCCACTTAACGTTATCACCTCAAATATCTTTGTTCTCTTCAAAGGTACATTAAATGTATTCAGGACAAAGTTGAATGGTAAAATGTGCCTCATACGATACCAAAACAATTTTTGTTTTTATGTAATTATTTTAGAGATATCAAGGTCACCTTCATTTTTTTTAATGGAACCATCCTTTTTAAACATCTACAGTGATACTCCCTTTCATTACGAATTCAGCGACTATGACTACTCAAGGTCCTTCAAGATCACGGACAGAAAAAACGTGTAAAACTGCAATATGAAATCAGAATACGTTTATCACTAGTGAGACTTGTCGCAGACAGACTAAGGTCCTTCAATGTTATGGAATGTTTTAAAACATTCTCTAGCCGATTACGCTGCGATTTATTTACTAACAGTATGTTTCCATACGCGATTCCGCTATGTCATACTCAATGATTGAAAGGTGTGACATGATAACGGTTTACTGTAAATGTAGACAAAATGCATTGCAGGCCCGATTACTTTATGAAGGAAGGTACCCTGAGGGAAACACTCCTCCTAGACTGACTTTTACTAATATCTACAAATTATTTAGGAAGACTGGAAGTGTAGATGTAAGAAAGCGTAAACAAAAGAATCCCATAACTATTGAAGACAATGAAATTAATATTTTAGCAGCTATAGCTGTCAATCCACATGTGAGTACGAGAGAAATTGCCCGAGAAGCAAGCATAAGTCAAAGTAGCGTAATATGAGTTCTGACATAAACATCCGTTTCACATATCGCTACATCAGGAATTCATCAGGTTTTTTCGGTCCGTGACCTTGAATGACTTTGAGTAATTATAGTCACTGAATTCGTAATGAAAGGGACTATCATTGTAGATGTTTAAACAGGGGTGGTTCCACTTAAAAAAAATGAAGGTGACTTTGATATCTCTAAAAAAAAATTACATAAAAACAAAAATTGTTTTGGTGTTGTATGAGCCACATTTTACCATTCAACTTTGTCCTCAAGACATTTAATGTATCTGAAAACAACGAAGATGTTTGTATATTTTAAATTTACATTGAGGGCACAAATAAAAAAGTTTTAAGAATGCTTTTTTTATTTTTGTACGTAACCTGATCAATTGTAATTTTTGGAAAATCTTTTTTGCACATCATTTAGTGAACCAATGCACCTAATTCCTTACCAACAATCAGATCGTTTGGTACAATTATAAACTAGAGGGCTATTGTTGCTCGCTCGCTTCGCTCGCTCGCGAGTAGGGTTGTTTTTGCTCGCTCGCTTCGCGAGCTCGCGGGTAGGACTGCTCTTGCGAGAGGGTTAGTGATACGCATGGCTAGTAGGGCCTACTGCTATTAATGTTTTTTATTTGGTGTGTGACTCTCCAAGAGTCACACAAAGAACTTCCCGATTCGTTACTCCTTCGCCAACATCGCTAACATCGTTTTTTTTTTTTGTACTTTCATCGATATTCTCCCAAAATGTATTCTTGGGAATAGAGATGATAAATTCACTCTTGCATTGGAATAACTTTCGATTATTCCAAGCGGTAACATTAGCATCAGTTAAAAAAAAAAAAATTTTTTTAAATCTAAAAAAAAAAATTAAGAAAAAAATTTTTTATGTAATTGCGTTTGGTTCTTTGGTGGAAAATTTTCGTCCTCCCTTATAAATTGCATTGTAGAATCAACTCTTTCCGAAAAAAAGTAAAAATCTAAAAAACTACTTGACCAATATGGACCAAAATCTAATCAGCTCTAAGTTACGACGGGGCATATCGATTGCATCATTCATTATCCTGATCGCGTTGTTACTTTTTCTGAAAACGTTAACGAAAAATTTGATTACATAGAAACGGCCATACGCGCACACACACACACACGAACATTTTGATAAAAATAGTCTAAAATGACTCCAAAGACCATGAAACGTGAGGATCTGCTAAAAAATCGATTTTCGATTTTCGGGGTAATTACAATAACTTCCCTATAAAATCGGGGAGTTAAAAAGTTATTCTGTTTTAAACTTTACGATATTTTTATGAGACTGACTGTTACAGTTAGGAGCAAAACTAATTACACACACTTTAAATCAGAATAACTTTTTTATGAATGGACCAAACGACTTCAATTTCTCTGTAAGTCTTGAAGAATTAATTTAGTAGATGACGTGTCTAAAAAAATATGTTGAAAAAATGGATTTGGTCGGAATTGTGAAAAACAATAGCAAAATT
This sequence comes from Lasioglossum pauxillum, assembly GCA_933228785.1. Classification (NCBI taxonomy): domain Eukaryota; kingdom Metazoa; phylum Arthropoda; class Insecta; order Hymenoptera; family Halictidae; genus Lasioglossum; species Lasioglossum pauxillum. The sequence goes on from OW121703.1 coordinate 33,013,847, forward strand.
TAATTTTTACAACTTTTTTAGCTGGCCCAATAACGAAAATTTAAATGATGTGTTTGGTCAACTCGTATAAATTGTATACGCTCCGAAAATTTCATTGAAATTGGTTAATTGGTTTACAAGTTATAAACGATCAAAAGCAGTAAAAAGGCCGAAAATCTTGAAAAATTGCAATTTTTACTACTTTTGATCGTTTATAACTCGTAAACCAATTAACCAATTTCAATGAAATTTTCGGAGCGTATACAATTTATACGAGTTGACCAAACACATCATTTAAATTTTCGTTATTGGGCCAGCTAAAAAAGTTGTAAAAATTAAATTTTGCTATTGTTTTTCACAATTCCGACCAAATCCATTTTTTCAACATATTTTTTTAGATGTCAATTACTATACTAATAATTCTAGCCTCACAGAGAAATTGAAGTCATCTGGTCCCTTCATAAAAAAGTTATTCTGATTTAAAGTGTGTGTAATTAGTTTTGCTCCTAACTGTATATTTTAAATGATACATTAATACATACAGGGTGTTCGAAAAGTCTGGAAACGGTCGAATATCTAAAAAATAAAGCATTTTAGAGAAAAATGGTTCAGACATATATTTTATAGTTTCGCAAGGGCTATAAGATGGCGCCATTGGTTTGACCTTGAAGAATCATTTGAAGGTCACGTGAAGGTTACCTCGATTTTTTAAAATGGCACCCCCTATTTTTTAGTACATATTCTTGTAGCTAATCTCGAGAGCTTTCCAAAACACTCTAATCAAATGTTTTTTCATGCATTACTTTTCGAGTTATAAGGCTTCAAAGGTACAATACCACCGGCATTAGCGTTAACCGAGATGTACCACGTGGAGGTTGCACGGTCGATGGTAATAGTTTTGTTCTTCGTTATCGACAGACTTGTCGTTATTACATTCAACAAAAGTAAGAAAGACCTTCGGTAGTCGCCAAAATGGTATTGACTGAAAGGGAAAGAATTACATTATTAATGATGCGAGGATATGATGACCGCGTTAGGTCCTTCGAACAAGTAGCGACTTTGTTTAACGATACTTATCCAGATCGTGAACCCATTTCAAAGTCTACAGTTCAAAAAACTGTCAGACGATTTGAAGAAACAGGATCTGTCAAGGACCGCTCGCAGAGTGGTAGACCAAAATCAGCTACAAATTTTGATCAAAGTATGGATGTAATGCAATCATTTGTAGAAAATCCTCATTCTTCGATGAGGAAGGTACCACAGGTGACTGAAATTAGTACATCTTCCGTTCATAAAATTATGATGAAAGAAAAATGGCATCCTTTCAAAATAAAACTTACTCAGGAGCTAGCGGAATGTGATTTCGATAGAAGAATTGAGTTTTGCGATGAAATGATGCGTCGATGCGATAATGATAACACTTTTCTTGATAACATCATTTTTTCCGACGCTTCTTTCGAATTAAATGGTACAGTAAATTGTCAGAATTGCCGCTATTGGAGTGACGAGAATCCTCACTGGATGCGTGATCTCCACACACAGTATCCCCAAAAACTAAACGTGTGGGCGGCCTTTTGCAAACGTGGTATTATCGGGCCCTTCTTTATCGAAGGAAACTTAAATGCAAACATTTATTTAGATTTATTGCGAAATCAAATACTTCCTGCTATTGACAATTTGTTTGACGGAAATATACAAAATATTTGGTTTCAACAAGGTGGTGCACCGCTACACTATGCAGTAATAGTGCGTCAATATTTAACTAATACTTTCCCAAACCGATGGATAGGAAGACGTGGAGAAATAGAGTGGCCCTCTAGATCACCAGATCTTTCTCCAATGGACTACTTCTTGTGTGGGTATGTTAAAAACAATGTATACGTAACGAAGCCTGCTAATTTGGCAGACCTTAGGGAACGCATACTGCACCAAGTAAATCTTATCTCACCAGAAATGAGACGAAACGTATTAAATGAATTTTATCTACGATTAGGCCATTGTCAAGCAGCAGAAGGAAAACAATTTGAACATTTAATTCGGTAAAAACCCGTTTACACACATTCGCGAGCGCGCACACACACACACACAAGAGATGTAAATCCGACCGTGCAACCTCCACGTGGTACATCTCGGTTAACGCTAATGCCGGCGGTATTGTACCTTTGAAGCCTTATAACTCGAAAAGTAATTGATGAAAAAACATTTGGTTATAGTGTTTTGGAAAACTCTCAAGGTCAGCTACAAGAATATGTAATAAAAAATAGGGGGTGCCATTTAAAAAAATTGAGGTAACCTTCACGTGACCTTCAAATGATTCTTCAAGGTCAAACCAATGGCGCCATCTTATAGCCCTTGCGAAACCATAAAATATATGTCTGAACCATTTTTCTCTAAAATGCTTTATTTTTGAGATATTCGACCGTTTCCAGACTTTTCGAACACCCTGTATAAGTTTTCTTTTTCTTCTCGGAAATTATGCATGACAAAAATATTGCAATCACTGTAACCGCAAAATAAATCGTAATACAAAATAGATTCAGGTAAAAACTGATTTTCAAGCTTTGTAAATAAATTGTGCCGGTTATACGTATATGAGGGACGTGGTATTGAAAGTGTAAACGATCGTTCTTTGTTCAAAACCCACTTTCTGTCTATACGTGCCCGAAATATTATTAATTACCTCGGGTCTTCATTCGTCGCGGTCGCGTCACTGAAGCGATATTCTTTCTCGCAAACTGTACAGCACGACGGTACATAACGATGGTTTATCATAAAAGTAAAAGAGTTATTTTTAAAGCTGACAAATGGGTTCAGTCCTCCTTCGTGAATATTTTTCCCGGGAGCCCGGCCGCCGCGCCATACCGTCACTCATTCCATCCTCGATTCTTCTTTCTTCTTCGTGCCTTGCAAAGAAAAGGCGAAGGCCTTTTTATCGCTCGAGCAAGTTTTAAGGATATTGAGTCTGCTGCTCGTTAGCGGCGCAGTTTTGCCAGCCTCTTCCTTTTCCTCGGAGCGTGAACGACTGACAGCTAAACAATCTGACGGACTGACTCCCGTTGTATACATTAACGAGGAGTTTGCGAAACGTCAATGCTCCAGTCTCGTCCAAACAATCTCGTTTGATTCATCAGCGATCGTTTCGGGAATGGTATCCCTGGAACTGTTTTCCCGCGCCAGGCTATTGCTAAAAAAATGTTTGCAGTTTTCTAAAGCACAGTAGCTGGCCGTCTCACAGTGGTCGGAATCGCCAAATCGTGGCCAAAAGTAAAAAATTTTTTTCCGATGTTTAAAACTCTGTATAATAGTACTTTATTTATAAGGTTCCAGAGCACGTTTTTTTGTTACAGCCAATATTTAATACGTACTTCTGTCGGAGATACGTAAGTTCAAAGTTAGTAGTTCTAGAAGACCGGTATTTTCATCCTTAATTGAAATTACATCTGCGATTTATTATCGCGCTGTAACGCTGGTTTATCATTCTTGCTATTGTTGGGCATGTCCCAATTTAATATAATATTCTGATTTTATTGTTTTATTGCTGGGAGATGAAAAAGAGAAATCTACACATCTAGTACATTTTATTAACGAAAAAGTCGCTTATCAATCGCGATCAAGCGTTATTTTTTTGGAAAAGAAGCTGTTAAGGCTATTAAACAAGTGTACGTTTTAGTTTCCTGCGACCTATTGCGACCTTATGAATTATCGCCATTTCCTTAGCGACCGGTAACGTTCCGAAATGGCGAATTTGCCTTAAATCGTAGACAAAACTAATATTCGCAAATGTAAGGTACATTATTGTTATATATTACAATAAAATGCGACAGATAGTCAACAGTGTAAGATTTTAATGGTAAATATTGAATTTAAAACACCAATTACAATCACAATTATGGAAAATACAAAATAATTTGTATACAAGTAACTTTAAGGTCGTCGCTCACTAGAACGCCCCGCCGCCTGACCTGCACCGCGCGCCTACGCTGTTTTGGATTTCTTCTATGTAGTTCAGTCATGGCCAGAAATAGCACACGTGCTAGGGATTCTCAAAGAATACCACCACTTCTCCCGGCCGCGCGTCTTGCTCCCCGTGGCGGCCGTAGTACTCGGAGCAACTAAGGCCGCCAAGGGGATTGAGACGCGCGGCCGGGAGAAGTGGGGGTATTCCTTGAGAATCCCTAGCACGCGTGCTACTTCTAGCCACGCCTGATGTAGTTTAAATGGAGGTGCGCACACTAGCCCAGCACCGGCACGCTACGTATCGCCCCCGGAAAATGTGCGCACACTAGACCGCCTCGCCGCGCCGCCTGACCGCCACCGACCAACTTTTTGCTTTTTGGTTCGAAAGAACCGTCAACGTTGGAACCTCAATGTGTGGTTTCTCAAGATAAAAGTCTGCTCGCCCGCGTGATATAGTTTCATTTTACGCTGGGCCCTTATTTTTTAAGATATACTTCAAAATATCCTCAAAAATTGGTGCAAAAGTGGTGTCTCTCCATCTTTAACGATTATTTAAACATGATTATACATTCATGATGTATTAATATTGCATATCACTGTATTCGGTAAAGTGTACAGAATCTTTTGCTGTAAAGAACAATTAAACATCTTTTATAATAACAGCACAATATTTGTTTGAAGTTGAAAAATATGTTTTTTCTTAAAAATCATGTTTCTTCCAAAATCTGTGCGTCTAGGGGAAAAATTAAGGGCAGATTGTGCTGTAGTTTACTACAGGATGTGAAAAGAAACAACAGTAGTTTTGAATTTGAGAACAAAAAATCATTTCTAAAAATTTCATATTTTATCGCAAGGAAGGAAGGTAATCTTCTAGCAACACATAATCATGATCGATAATAGACATTATCTTTGACTGGTAAATAACCATTATAAATTACAACAATTCTTTTTGGCTATAAGGTACCGTTATCGATAATGGAAATAATTTTTGGCTGCTAATATTATTAACGATTGTCGGGAACAGAAATTTTTTTGTGCTGCTAATCATGCAAGAGAAAATTTTCTTTTCATCCCTGTAGTAAAGTCAAGGTCGTTACAGTAAAGTAACAAGCGATTTGTAATATTTTACTATACGATTTGAACTATTTTGGGAAGCTAGAGCAATTAATTTACTACAGGATGTGAAAACATTTTTTTTCGAAAATTGCAATTGTGATCGAAATTGTAGAAGAAATATTAAAAGTTGGATTTAACAATTTTTACATGTGGGCCTATATTAAAAATTTTTAAAATACGTTTTTTAGATACATACAAAACGTATACTCCAATTGCAGAGTATGTATTTAGGCTGGTCAACCAATATTTTCTTAAAATCTTTCCAAAATTAAATTTCTTAAAAACTGTGCATCTAGGGGAAAAATTAAGGGCAGATTCGGAATCAGCGCAGAAAACTCTGTAAGAATTGCACAGTGAAAATTGAAACGTCAAAAAAATGTTGAAATTTGTTGGACATTGTTACAGTATTTTATCAATAAATGTCCCCAAATGTCTGACCGATAAGTGTCCCAGAACTATCCCCACTTCTGCGGGGTGAACCCCCTTGACGGGCCATGAAATGAAGCTCGAGAGGCCTCAGTCGCCGAGAAGTATGACATCATACGGCTCGGGTATATCGGTGAGACCACACTAATCCGAATGACAAAACTTTTTTATTTTTCATTATTTTTTGTGGAACTTTCACCAACGTACACGTGGCATTTTTATAATGAAAATAATACCAAATATGATATCATTCCGATGACATTTACTTGTATAATGGACGATAAAAGTTTCGAATGCAATGAGGAACAGCGTATGGGAACCAGTGTTTCGATTGTGCAGACCTTTCCTCGCGCATGCGCGAGGAAACTGTACCGTATCTACTATCTACTATAGCAGACAAGAAGACTCCAGGACGTGTCCTACGAGTTACAAAATATACACAAATACACTTGTTATACATTCATTTTTCAGAATCAAATCATATAAATTTTTTAAAATTCAGCAGAGTGCTCAAGGAACCCCATTTTATCGAGAAGCTTACATTACTGAGGCTGAAATCGCCACGCATGCGCGAGAAAAGGTGTGCACAATCGAAGCACTGATGGGAAATTCTTTGAACTGTGCCGGCGCGCTGCGACTTTCCGCGTTTCTTTCTTTCTCATACGCTGTCCTTCTTTGCGTCGAAAACTTTCATCGTCCATTAAACAAGTAAATATAATTAGAATTATATCGTATTTGGTATCATTTTCATTAGAGAAACGCCACGAATGTGTAGGTCAAAGCCCCATCAATAAATAATGAAAAATAAAGAAGTTTGTTATGGATTAGTTATGTTAACACTTCTCGGCGACCGAGGCCTCTCGAGCTCTGCTGTCCCTTTCTACGTTCGGCAAAAGTCATAGAATAATATCCCTGGCGGATAATTGTCCCTAGGCAGACCCGTGTTGGGGACAATTATCGATAAAATACTGTATTGGTTTATGAGGTATTTCATACAGGAGGCATTAATCGATTAAGATCTTAATCATGATTGATTTAATAATGTGCACGATTAAAAAAGGAAATCATCGAAAAATCGACGATTGATTCAATCGATTGATGAAGTTAATCGATAAAAAAACATAAAAGCACGTAAAACGAGTTTTTTTATACAGGGTGGCCCACATAACTCTGAACAGCTCAATATCTCCGTTACTTTTCGTTGTACAAAAAAACTTCGTAGGACAAAGTTACACTGTTTGAAGGGCCACATATAACGGTGTAAGGGAAAAAAAATGTCAAGGTCATTTTTATAAGATTTCAAGGTTATCGATGTTTTTTTAAATGGAATGAGGTATTTTTTAATACATCAATCGATGCAGCTGGACATTCTTTATAAAAAAGTACTAACCTATGTATGTCGAAAAGTTAGTAGTTCAGGAGATATTTCAATTTAAATAACTCCAAAATACCATTACTGTCGTACTAAGGCGTTAGTGTTTACTTACTTGTGTAACGCCTTAGTACGACAGTAATGGTGTTTTAGAGTTATTTAAATCGAAATATCTCGTGAACTACTATCTTTTCGACACACAAAGGTTAGTACTTTTTTATAACGAATGTCCAGCTGCATCGATTGATGTATTAAAAATACCTCATTCCATTTAAAAATATCGATAACCTTGAAATCTCATAAAAATGACCTTGAAATTTGTTTTCCCTTACACCGTTATATGTGGCCCTTCAAACAGTGTAACTTTGTCCTACGAAGTTTTTTTGTAGAACGAAAAGTAACGGAGATATTGAGCTGTTCAGAGTTATGTGGGCCACCCTGTATACAGGGTGTCCCAAAATTCCTTCAACAGCAGGAAATGGGAGGTTCATGAGATAATTTAAAGCAACATTTTCCTTTGCAAAACTCTTATCCGCGGCTTTGTTTTGGAGTCATTAACGAAAAACACGGACCAATCAGAGCGCGACCTAGAAGCGACTTGGCACAGTCGGCCCGGCGCGCCAACTGTCTATTTGCAGAAAATGTCGTTTCAAATGACGTCAGGAACCTCCCATTTCCGGCTGTTGAAGGAATTTTGGGACACCCTGTATAGACCAAATGACAATATACCTAAACACAGTTTACATATTTTTCAGTATTCTTACAATTTTGATTCCGTATTTCATTTCGAAATTTCAGCAGTTAATCATTAATCAACCATCCGATTGACGCTTAATAATCGTTAATCGCAATTAACGACTAAAGTAGAAATTTAATCGTTAACCGCAATCAACGATTAATAAGTATTTAATCGTTAACCGCAATTAACGACTAAACTAGGAGATTAATTGTTAATTGCGATTAACGATTAAAGTAGAAATTTAGTCGTCAATCGTTGATCAAATTTTTGCCCAACTCTGAATCGAGGTATGCACAAAAATATCGGATGACCACTACAACAGGATCCCGAATTTATCGGTCTACCGTGCGCAGAGAATTTTCAAACATACGGTTCTGATAACCGTATTTACCATTATTTAATTACGTGAACGGCTCTCGCTAGCTTTTCCAATTTCCAATGCGAGCTAATGGTTTCATTTCAATTCGCTGTATGTACAATAACGATAAATATTGCTATCTTTAGATTCTATCTGCAGCTGTCGCAGAGCACCTCGCTAAGCTGCGATAACGAACGGCGGGGTGCAAGGACATAACCGACACCGCGGATGATTGCAATTTATTAATGAATTCATGAGTCCCACGTGAATTAAAGTAGCCGCGCGTTGTACGGACGGTCAATAAAGTCTCCATAGACCCTTGAAAATGGAGTAGGAGAGACTGGGACAAATTGATATATTTTCAAGTTTTCCATTTCTGCAATTTTCGATTGAATCAATTTATTAATTAATGTCAGTGTAACTTTTACAAACATACGCATCAAATAAGATAAAACGTTTATTTGATGTATTTCTATTTTTTATGCATATTCATATATTCATATAGTCATGAAAGGGCTGCTCTTTATTTTACCGGACTCAAAATTTGTGTCTTTTTCCTACGAGTTATGATGTATTTGGTATGTAATCCAGTAAATTTGTATCCGGCGAGGATGCAGATCGAATTTCGTACCTCTAAGATTAATAGTTGAGGAGCTATGGTCACTTAAAGTTGAGCATATTTCCAGTTTCTTGGCAGGTAATGGCGCTGCCATATTGATTTGTAGTGACAGTCGCACGCCGCTTACTAAGTTGGCTAAGATTAGGTTGAGGGAGGGGCCGAGGTAAGTGGTACGCGGTCATCACTGCAAACCAATATGGAGGCGCCCTTACCTGTCAAAAATACTCAACTTTAAGCGACCATAGCTCCTGAACCGTTGAACCTACAGGATCGAAACTTCGATCTGCAGTCGCCCCGGGTACAAATCTTCTGGATTACATACCAAATACATCATAATTTATAGGAGAAAGGCACAAATTTTGAGTACGGTAAAGTGAAGAACAGCGTTTTATTCTTCGTGTGCGAAAGTCAAATTGACGTTCATGAAAGGCGAATTAGTTGTGCGCGATTCTGGTACGCATATTGCATATGTGCATTTTTGTGAATACTTGCACTTGTGAGAATTCCATTCAACATTTATGGACACAATGGATACCAGTTTATAGCAATCTCAAGAAATTTACTTATGTGAGGCCAACTAAAAAGTGAAAGGGCATTGATCTCTTCTGCTCGATAATTCCATAGGGCGGATATTAGAAATGCCCTTGTAGATTTTAACGAGTAGGCAGGTTCAATGTCGTGCAACGATCAATTTGTTAATCCTGTTCATCAATTTGTTATACATTTTCACCTCGCTGGGGCTCCAAATGAGAACCAAGGTATGAATCAGAGTTGGGCAGTAATTAATTACATGAGTATTTAATTACATCTTCAATTACATGTGAAAAAGTGGACTATAATTACAATAAGAAAACGGTTAAATTACACTGAAGTAATTGTTAGACTCAATTACAATTACTGTAATCGTGTTAAGTAATTGCAATTACTCCTATCACATTTACTGTAATTTTAATTGTGGTCCGCAATTTCCAAGTAATTTTAATGCAATTACAAGTAATTGTAATTGGTAGTTGCAATTACAAGTAATTGTGATGGGTTACTTAACGCTAAAATGGCACTAAAAAAAGGTAATTAGATACTTACTCAATGAAAATGTCTAAAAAAACAAACAAAAAGCATATGTTAGGAAATATTTATTATTTATTAAATATTTATTGTAGCTAATTATTTGATATTTCACAAAAACGATTACCATTACTTTTCAAAATAACCCCCATTTCAAACTTGGAGTCGGATAATCGATTTGCTTTCGGTTTGCCATGGAAGCAAACGATAAGCCTTTCAACTTCAGCTGAGGATGGTAGAGCAGTATTAGTTCGAAAAAATGTTTGCTTTATAGCGGGGTAGGCTTCAAGCATTGAATAAGAAATCGATTTATCCGAAAAATAATTACTAATTTGTAATTGAGCTTTCGTTTCTTTTTCACATTCAGCATTGGCTCTGCCTCCGTCATCCGCTAATTCAAAAAGATTCAAATATTGCACAGGTGCGCTATCTCCGCCCTCCAAAAAACATAATAAATGATAAATATTTCCTAACATATGCTTTTTGTTTGTTCTTTTTAGACATTTCAATTGAGCAGGTATCTAATTACCTTTTTTTTAGTGCCATTTTAGCGTTAAGTAATTGCAACTATCCATTACAATTACTTGTAATTGCATTAAACTTACTTGGAAATTGCAGAATTAAAATTACAATTACATGTAATTGTATTTGGTAATTGCAATTACTTTGGCTCAATCAGTTATTGTAATTGCGGACCACAATTACAATTACAGTGATTCGTCAAGTAATTGCAATTACCAATTACAATTACATGTAATTGTAATTGTATTTATGCAATTTCAAATTACAGTAATTGGCAAGTAATTGTAATTGTAATTGAAATTACATTTTGCCCAACTCTGGTATACAGGGTGAGTCACCAAACGTTAGCACCTCAAATATCTTTGTTGTTTCTAAAGATACGTAAAATATGGTAAGGACAAAGTTGAATGGTACAATGGGGCTGACACGATGCCAAAACAAAATTTTGTTTTTATGTCATTTTTTTATAGATATGAAGGTCACCTTCAGTTTTTTAAATGGAATCAGGTATTTTTTAATACAACAGCTGGACATTCGTTATAAAAAACTACTAACCTATGTACGTCGAAAAGTTAGTAGTTCAGGAGATATTTCAATTCAAATAACTCTAAAACACCATTACTGTCGTACTAAGACGTCAGCGTTTACTTACTTGTGTAACGTTTTAGTATGACAATAATGGTGTTTTAGAGTTATTTGAATTGAAATATCTCCTGAACTACTAACTTTTCGACATACATAGGTTAGTAGTTTTTTATAACGAATGTCCAGCTGCATCGGTTGTTGTATTAAAAAATACCTGATTCCATTTAAAAAACTGAAGGTGACCTTCATATCTATAAAAAAATGACATAAAAACAAAATTTTGTTTTGGCATCGTGTCAGCCCCATTGTACCATTCAACTTTGTCCTTACCATATTTTACGTATCTTTAGAAACAACAAAGATATTTGAGGTGCTAACGTTTGGTGACTCAGCCTGTATATGAATACATCTGTCACTTGATAGGTGACTGTCGCGCGCCTCTATGACTTACGCAACATACACTTTTGTTGGTCGCGTTTCCGCATTTTAGGCGGATTTTTAATTGTTGATAAGTAAATAACGAAGGCGAAATCGCAATTTTTGTATTCTTCATTTTCGTCTTATATTATCACGGAACCACCCCTTAAATTTTCTCCTACCTATATTCGAACGCCCTGCATTGTTTATCTACATCTTCACAAGCAGAAATGAAAACTTAGCAGTCCTTAAGAATTCCTTTTGTTTACCGTGTTAAAGTGGACGGTGAAGGCACACGTCTCAACGTCAAAATAAATTTTTGTCCAGTGGACGACACACTGTGCGTGCACCGCGCCGTGCTGTTCCACTCGTAGCATCTGTATCGCACGATTCATTTCACGCGCGATTTTAATCGGCGCCGTTGAATTACACCGCGCTTGCATACCAGACACGATACGCTCGTTCCGCGAACCCGTTGAGTGGTCGCACTGCTTTATTTTCGCGGTTTCGCGCACACTTCGAGATTCACGCGTGCCTCATCGCCATCATACGCTCACTATACGAAACAATAGTAGTAGAAATCGATCGATTTTGAACCTTGTTGACAACGAAATCCACGGTTAAGGGGGTGGACTCCTTTTTCCAGGATTGCAAGGGTGCGGGATTCGCCTTCTCAGTTAATACAAACACGGGGCTTTTCAGTAGTCACAAACGCTAAATAAAAGATCGATCTAGGGCGCTATCTCCCTCAAAAGTACTATTTTTTCGTTTACGAGGCGTAATTTGCATTATTCGGTAGCATACAACTGCGTATGTAACTATTTTCATAGCTACGTCCCATACTGGTCCACGCGCTCGATCTAGCTGTTCATTAATATTTTAGCACTATTTGAAAGTTTAAAGGAATAGTAATTTAGGTCGTTGGATTCGTTTTGATATCATCTACAACATTATGAACTCAAAAATACATGTTGGCTTTTAAAAATTCGAGGTGACTTTAATTATTTATGCGTTAAAAATTTCTTTTTTAAGTTTTTGGATTGCAATTTGTAGAATGCTGAATGTTGACTAAGTTTTGTTTAAAACATTTTTTTCTCAGATTATCGGAAGTGTCTGATAAATCAGGTTCAGGTTTTAAATAAATAACTAAATACATTAATCAATCATTTTTGAAGTAATGGATTTTATAAACATAATTAAAAATATTTTATTTAAAACTGTGTGTGTTTTATTGTATAAACAACAATAACAATTGCCATTATATTATATTTACAAATCGTTATTGTCATCACTTTTTTCTTCAACATCTTTCAATATTAATTGTTCGCCTGCATCATCAAAATGCCAGAGGTTCGGCCGCAATTCAGGCGACACACACTCTTTAAACAATAATAACTTGTGTACCGGGGCCGAATGGGATGTGATTCTTGTATGATTTCATAGAGAAAAGAACGCTGATAATATTGCACTTTGATGAATGAGTGCAATGAATGCAATGAGTTTATTGAGAATTGTTATCTCAATAAATTATAAATATTAAATCTTAGTACAAATGATATACTCTAAATATAGACAAATACTATTCATTTGCAACAAAAATGGACACATAATATTAAATAGATTCTCCAGGGTATCAATAAGAAAGGAGGTAATTTTTTCGGTGGCAAATAGGATTCATAAAATGTTGATTTTTAAATGCTTGTTCTAATCACAATTTTTAATAAATCTCATTAATTTCATCGTTTTCGAATGTCATGGACATTTAGGAATACATTCAATAAACATCGATTTGGGCAAGTTGCTTTTTTACCAAATGAATAGCCAGATTGAGCGCGTGGACTAGTGTGCGTTAGGGTGGACCTTAGCTATACTTGATGAAAATTATTTTGCAAAATTTTTTCCCGGGCACCCCCCAGAATTGTGACAACTGTTGAGAAAATGATCTGGAAAAAATTTGGGGCCGATTGGATCATGGGAAACCGGCGCTCAACGAATTTGAAAAATTTTTTTTTTTTAATCTTAACATAAATATACGTTGTAATATATCGTTGAATTTGTCTTTTTTTTCTCTGTAAGAATCCATATATAGCATAATCAGTTGTTAATAGAAAAAACATCCGTGACCTTGAAAACTTGAAAAAATAACCTTGAAAAATTTTTTTTCTCTGATGCTATATTCACCTCCTTATATACTACAACTTTTGTTTGAAAAGTTTTTTCATATATACATAACTGACAGAGATATAATAGAGTTTATTTTAAACGTTCGTAAATACTCTTGTAGAAGAAAGATGAACCAAAGTACCCAGGTGTTTAAGATACATTTTAAATTTTATCTAAAATATATAATAGTTGTATTTCTGATAATACTACAGTTTCTTAAATAGTTAATTCGTATATTTTTTAGAATTTTAACACCTCCCTTAGAATCATCGGTAGAAGACTTGAACAACTAAAGGTGTCCTGATTGGAAAATCCAAAATCCAGCAAACCAATCAGGGTATCTTCTTGCTTATGACAATCGGTAAAAAGCCGCCCTCTCGATCCATAGAGGAGCCTCGAAAGTCAAGTTCACGTTCAGTTCAGTCCAAGCACTCGAACAAATTCGTGAACCGACGCGTCCGCGAGCAAACAGTTAAGAGAACAGTACGTTCTGGTTCTGAGTCTTCGGCGTGGTGACATTCAAATACGTGGTGAAAGTAAATTTCAAATGGAAGGTACGAGGAAAAAATGATTTTTACTCGGGCACGCAGAAACCCAAATTATAGGTGCAAAATTGCCTTCCAACGGGCAAGTTTTAAGAGTGATATTTCACAATTTGCGCAATGTGAAATTGAGTGTTCGCGGTAGTGCTCACTTAGTTATCCAGGAAGTTCAAGTGTTTTGGCAGAAAGCCAAAATTCCCATGAAAGTATTTAAGAATTGCATCGAAAAATTGGAATCATTGTATAAAGAATGGGTGAGCTTGCATAAAAATTGCGAACGCCGTACTAAAATTCAAGAAGATCGTGAAAAGGAATTTGTCGACAAACTGGAAGATCTTTTTGATATTGCACATGCGGATGCATTAGAAACGATTCAAATAGAGGAAGACAAACTGTTTCTGTTAAGTCAACGGCAACGGGGACGTCCTGGTTCTATGATTGGAGCGGATCGTGCATTATATCGAAAAGAACTGAGAAAAGCGTTGCGACAGGAGCAAGAAGAATATAGACTAGCAAAGTATAAGGCAGACTCTGTGCCAGGTATATATTCTTTTGCAGTTTATTTTTAAAAGCCAAAATATTGATCATTATCTTAGATATAAATATTCTTTAATCTTTATTTATATGTTGATATCTTTGAAATGTAGGTGAAACAATGGAAATATCATCCTTCAGCGAAGAAGAGAACGTGTCAAGTCAGGATGACAATATTGAAATTGATATTCCTGTGGATGAACCTGGTCCAAGCAACCCTAAAAAGAGACGTGGTCAAAAAGAGTTCATTACGGATAAACTTGTTGCAACACTTGACAAGTGCCAAGTAAGCGATCGTGATGCTGTTCGTATAATAACAGCAACAGCACAAGCTCTTAATCATGATCTAGACGACTTAATTATCAATCGAACATCTATTCGACGTCAACGCACGAGGATTCGAAATATCGCGTAGCGTTCAAAAATTGTGAATTGTAGATTGGAGCGTATTAATGGATTTATTTAATATCTCTGTCAGTTATGTATATATGAAAAAACTCTTCAAACAAAAGTTGTAGTATATAACGAGGTGAATATAGCATCAGAGAAAAAAAATTTTTTCAAGGTCATTTTTTCAAGTTTTCAAGGTCACGGATGTTTTTTCTATTAACAACTGATTATGCTATATATGGATTCTTTCAGAGAAAAAGAAGACAAATTCAACGATATATTACAACGTATATTTATGTTAAGATTTAAAAAAAAAAATTTTCAAATTCGTTGAGCGCCGGTTTCCTATGATCCAATCGGCCCCAAATTTTTTCCAGATCATTTTCTCAACAGTTGTCACAATTCTGGGGGGTGCCCAGGAAAAAATTCTTTGGTCAAAAAATAAGGTCCACCCTAGTGTGCGTCCTGCCGAATAACTGAGTTGGGCATTAATCGATTAAAATTTTAATCAAGATTGATTGATCAATGTGTATTTAATCCGTATTTAATTTCGAAGTTTCAGCAGATAATCATTAATCAATTATCCGATTGACGATTACAATTGAATGGAGTGTAATCGTTAACCGCAATTAATGATTTATAAGTATTTAATCGTTAACCGCAATTAACGACTAAACCAGGAGATTAATTGCTAATTGCGATTAACGATTAAATTTTTGCCCAACTCTGCCGAATAATGTAAATTACGTCTCATAAACGAAAAAATAGGACTTTTGAGGGAAATAGCGCCCTAGATCAATTTTTTATCTCGCGTTTTTGACTACTGAAAACCCCCCGTGTTTATATTATCGAGAAAGGAGAAGGCGAAACCTGCACCCTTGCAATCCTGGAAACGAGTCTACCGCCTTAACTTTGATATATTGCTGTCTGTAATATGTATTGTCCAGTTATAGTATTTCGACATTTTCTACTTTGCATGGTTCACCTTCAAATTAGTCATGGAGAAATTGAACAGGTGTATAAATCTAGAAAATACAGGGTGGTCCACGCAACTTGTTCACCCTCAATAACTTCCTAAGTATGCATTGTATGAAAAAACTTTCTCTAAATAGAAAAGTTGTATGTTGTAAAGGGGTACATTATTCAATTCATGTACTTTTTTTATAAGTGGAGGCGTTTCGGAGATTTGAAGGTCAACTTCGTCTTTTTAATTGAAATGCTATATTTTTTATGCCAAAATATCGAAAAGTGTTAAATTTTGAATAAAAAATTACTGATCTATATTAGCCGTAAACCAAATAGTTAACAAATAAGTTCACTTTGTTTCTTGAAAAGGGTTTGTGCATGATACCTAATAAGGTGATACCTTATTTTTTTATTTTTGTCATCAGAGGTTAAAAAATTCGTTGATGAGAAGTAAGTTAGAAAGATAAAATACTTACCTGACTTCCTGTCTAAATGAAAATGAGTGCCAGCGACAATCGCAGCGATACGTCGAGTGATCTTTCTTCAAGTGATATACGTCAAGTAACCGTTTAGATACTTCATCATATTTATTTTTATGTTGTTTTATATATGAGAATTCAATATACATAGCTTCAAACTAGCGTGTTATCAAATCATTTCAACGAAAAAATGATTCTATTAGTTGTGATCACAAAAATCGATTGTTTGAAAAATACTGAGATCGTAGACAAATTTTGAGACCAGATTTGAGATCAATGTGAAAAAATCTACGGAAAATGATGTATAGTATGTTAAAAAAAAAATTTTTCCGCGCGTGGTATTGGAAAAATAAAAATTTTCTTGAAATTGTGGAAGTTAAACCAATTTTTCAAGGTTAAAAGCGTTCGTACCATAATCTTC
Source organism: Lasioglossum pauxillum (assembly GCA_933228785.1). Taxonomy (NCBI): domain Eukaryota; kingdom Metazoa; phylum Arthropoda; class Insecta; order Hymenoptera; family Halictidae; genus Lasioglossum; species Lasioglossum pauxillum. The sequence goes on from OW121703.1 coordinate 33,030,497, forward strand.
CTTATTTTTCCATATTCTGCAAAGTTTCAGCTTTAATTTTTTAAAAAGTTAGAACATTTCTTTCTTTCTTTCTCGAAAGTTCTTGGATTTTGTCAAAGATTTCGTCCAAATTGCCCACTGTGGGGCGTAGCTTTCGAAAATCGGCCAAAGTGTTCAGTTCTTGCCGACCTCTGGTTTAAGTACTAGATATTTACAGAAAACTACGAAGACCCTCTACAGGAAATTCTGCCCTTTGGGCTTTATGCCCAGGGCCCCGTTAGACAAAACGCCCCCTTCGCGGCCAAGGAAATATAAACCGATTAAATGAAAAAGTTAAGAAAAAATAAATTATATAAAAACTTTTGATACTTGAATTAATTTGGATCAATTGGGGTAGGCCTCCAAATAGTGTTAACCCAGGCCCCCAAAATTAATAGTCCGCCGTTGTTTAAGGCAGGAGAGGGGTTCCGCCTCTCCCCCTACTCTATCGCTGGGAGATGACAAGAAGATCCCTGAGGGCGTGTAGAGGCAAAAAGGGTCTCCAGCTGGCGCCGCCTACCCCCACCACTGACGCTCGCGTACTCGTCGCGTGACCACGCCCACTCGGCTGCTACGTCACACGACGCATAGTAGCAGGATTCCCGTATTTACGGAAGGCTACGGGAGAGAGACAGAGCGGGAGAGAGACAGAGCGGGAGAGAGAGAGAGAGAGCGGGAGAGAGAGAGAGCGGGAGAGAGAGAGTGCGGGAGAGAGACAGAGCGGGAGAGAGAGAGAGAGCGGGAGAGAGAGAGAGCGGGAGAGAGAGAGTGCGGGAGAGAGAGAGAGCGGGAGAGAGAGAGCGGGAGAGAGAGCGGGAGAGAGAGAGCGGGAGAGAGAGAGCGGGAGAGAGAGAGCGGGAGAGAGAGAGCGGGAGAGAGAGAGCGGGAGAGAGAGAGCGGGGGAGAGAGCGGGAGAGAGAGAGCGGGAGAGAGAGCGGGAGAGAGAGAGCGGGAGAGAGAGAGCGGGAGAGAGAGAGAGCGGGAGAGAGAACGGGAGAGGGAGAGAGAGAGCGGTGAAACCGCGAGGCGCAGCGGGGGTTGGCGAGCGAAGCGAGCAGGGAGTGGAGCCCCCCCCCCCTAGTGTGACGTAGCAGCCGAGAGGGCGTGGTCACGCGGCGAGTACGCGAGCGTCAGTGGTGGGGGTAGGCGGCGCCAGCTGGAGACCCTTTTTGCCTTTACACGCCCTCAGGGATCTTCTTGTCATCTCCCAGCAATACCTATATTTCTACGACTTTCCCATAATATTTTTCCGACAAATAATGATGGGTCAAAATGTGGCCATTTTTTAGCATCCTTGGCTCGACCATTTTCGGTCGACACTAAAAGAATTAACATAGTTAGCTGTGAACACAATATTCTGCATTAATAGATTAAATATTGCAATAAAAATCCGAATGCCTCTTCTTTGCACATTGTCCAAAAAATAACAATCTATTGGTCGTTCGGAAAGTTCCCGCCGATTTCCGAAAGATGGAGCAAAAACACTCTAGGACAGGCATGGGCAGAAATAGCACGCGTGCTAGGGAATTCAAGGAATACCCGTAGTATACCCCCACTTCTCCCGGCCGCGCGTCTCGCTCCCCGTGGCGGCCCTAGTGCTCGGTGCAACTACGGCTGCCAAGGGGATTGAGACACGCGGCCGGAAAAAGTGGGGGTATTCCTTGAGAATCACTAACACGCGTGCTATTTCTGCCCATACCTGCTCTAGGAACATTGAACTATGTTTGTAAACCTTTACTATTATACATTTTTTGATAGATGGTACTTGCGCCAATATTTTCATGTATTACCCATGAACTTCAATTGTTTTTGTTTGGCATCAATATAAACACGGAGAACAAAAATGTGCAATTTCGACATTTAATGTGGGACTATAAAATAATTTTGTGTCAGAAGTGGGACTTAACTATTCGGAACTTTATTTAATAAACTACTCTGATACACTTTTACGCTGTACTCGTTTACTCACTTACTCTTTTACTCGTTTGATTTCGATCAAAAGACGCGCGCACACACACACACACACACACACACACACACAAGAGATGTAAATTCGACCGTGCAACCTCCACGTGGTACATCTCGGTTAACGCTAATACCGGCGGTATTGTACCTTTGAAGCCTTATAACTGGAAAAGTAATTCATGAAAAAACATTTGATTCTATTGTTTTGGAAAGCTCTCGAGATTAGCTACAAGAATATGTAATAAAAAATAGGGTGTGCCATTTAAAAAAATTGAGGTAACCTTCACGTGACCTTCAAATGATTCTTCAAGGTCAAACCAATGGCGCCATCTTATAGCCCTTGCGAAACCATAAAATATATGTTGGAACTATTTTTCTCTAAAATGCTTTATTTTTGAGATATTCGACCGTTTCCAGACTTTTCGAACACCCTGTATAGAGATAGACTGCGCCATCTTATGGGCGAGTTGAAGACCACAATGGCGGCGCGCGGTACAAAGAGAGAGAGAGAGCATTAGCCGGGGTCCATAGCGCTCTCTTTCTAAGTGATGTGTCGATGGGGAAAGATTCCCCTACTTGCTTGCTAGATAATGTAGATTTCTACATAGTATTGATTAATTTGTTAATATTTATTTGGTTTTTGACATTTATTAAGTGAAACCATATTTATTTTAAGAATGGTAAAACAGTACTGCATCTGCAAGCTTCAATATGCTCCTGACGTTACTTTTCATAAATAAGTAAAATAAACGACATAATTAATTATTTTACCATTTTTAAAATAAGTATGGTTTCACTTAATTACGTTAATTGCGCACGTGGCACGTGTTTTTTTCCTGTAAGCACAGAGCAGCACAGAGTGCGGAGGTAGGGCTGTTCCTATCAGGCGTACAGTGCGTGCCCGCAAGCAGGCGGCCGATTTTTGGGGGCGGCCGACTGCGGTCGAAAATAGAACAACGCAACCGAAATAAAATAAAATTTTATATTAGGAATTGCAAATGCGATATAATGTTAGATTATAAAATGCGTTAATACAACAAATTCATTGTATTCTGAATTTCTCATTATAAATTTGAATAAAGCACTTATGTATGCTGGTTTAAATATTTTTTCTCATTGTCAAGGTGAGGGTGGGGGACGGCGAAAAATTGCTGAGCACACAGGCGGCTGTACACCTAGGAATGGCCCTATGTGTAGGAACGTTCTCCAATAAATAAACGTGTGTCTTTGAATGTTTATTCTAATCTGTTATTATTTTACAATTCGATGGTAGGGAACCAAAAAACAAATAAATGTCAAAAACCAAATAAATATTAACAAATTAATCAATACTATGTAGAAATCTACATTATCTAGCAAGCAAGTAGGGGAATCTTTCCCCACCGACACATCAATTAGAAAGAGGGCGCTATGGACCCCGGCTAATGCTCTCTCTCGCGCCGCCATTGTGGGCTTCAGCGCTTCGTACAGGCCGCGCAGTCTATCTTTATATGTCTATGGCACCGTCGGACTACCATCTTTTCCGCTCCTTGCAAACTTCGCTTGACGGAAAAAATTTAAATTCTTCGGAGGACTGCAAAAAGCACCTACAGAAGTTTTTTAATGGTAAACAAAGAACGTTTTACGGGAGGGGAATAATGAAACTTACCAAAAGATGGCAATAGGTCATCGAACAAAATGGTGCATATATCATTGAATAAACTAAATTGTGAGTACAATTTTTGAAGATTTCAATTTACCCTAAAAATCGGCGGGAACTTTCCGGACGACCCAACACATATATATTTTTAAGAAAACATTTGTTTTCACGAATTTCCAACAATTTAATCTAAAATTCGTGTCCAGGTATCCTTGTGAAATTTAAAATAAGAATTTTTTCAAATTCGATTGTAATTTTCGACTCGATCAACTACACATTCGTAGATCACTATGGATTTACAAACGATTGTAGTGCTTACCCTATTCTTCTTCACCTCACAACTTTAACCGACTGTTCCGAAGAATAATTAAGTCAAGAACGTGGTAATATTTCCTTGGCATGAAGGACTTCTGGGAAGGAGATTTTTTCGCCGTCAATTGGCTCGACGCGACACGACGGCGAGGCTTCATTAGACACCGTGAATGACGTTTTCGCTTGGCGAGGAAAAATGAGGTGTCGGCATTCTCGAGGCCCTAGTTAATCAATCATTCTTGCTTTGATGCGGTAGCCAATGACCGTCGTGCCAGTTGGATAACTTTTAAAATGCATATTGTGTTGGTTAAGCACGAGCACCACTTTACGTTTTTACGTCTGGACAGTTCAATACTCGCGTTTCGTCTCGTTATGTCTGCTCAGTGTTTGGTACAAATGTTATTCAAAATAACGCATACATTTAATTATTATCTGTTGAGCGGCCGGCCCTTAGACGTTCGATAATATTGTCAATACGCTCATCAATAATAATGATGAGGCGCATTGCAAGGGCATATTGACCGTTTAGAAGCGGTTCAAACGCATTGATCAATTGATTTTTATTGATTTCCGGCAATAATTCGTGAAAATCTGCAATTTTTACCATCTTTAAACGTTTGTAGCTCATTGCAACGTCGACCGATTTTGACGAAATTTTCAGAATATGTTTAATTGACGCAGGTCTACAAAACGTAATTTTTAAATTTTCGATATAGGCCCACATCAAAAAGTTAAAAATTCAACTTTTAGTATTTTTTCAACCATTCCGATCAATTTCAATTTTTGAAAAAATTTCTTTTCCGATCCTTTAGTAAGCTAATTGCACTAGCTTCCCAAAAAAGTTAAAATCGTGTAGTACAATATTAAAAAAGTTATCGACTTCTTTAGAGCGGTCTTAAACTTTTGTCCGCTACTGTATATTACGATGATGAGGTAGCTGAACCCTGAGGCAATTATATTGACAGGAATGTACCGAAACAATCTGTTTCGGACAAAAAGACTCCAGGACATGTCCTACGAGTTACAAAATTTACAGAAATACACATGTTATACATTCATTTTTCAAAATGCAGTCATACCAATTTTTTAAAATTCTGCGGGGTGCTCAAGGTACCCCATTTTATCTACTTTACTGAATATATATAAAGCATAAAAAAAACGCCGCGCATACGCGAGAAATCTTGCACCATATCGCATGACGTACAGGGTGTAAAAAAAGTAATGGTCATCCGTCCTAGGGGTGAATCTACACCTATGGATCGGTGGACATTTGTAAGAGAAACTTGCCGCAAAATTGTTTATAACATAGAAAATTAGTGTTAAAGTTTTTTTTTTGTATAAACGCATTCTACTCATCGAGAAGAGGACAAGTTTGAAAGGAGCCATATGTCACAAACAAATAGTTATTGAGATATAAGCTGTTAAAGTTTTTGCAAAATTTGATTGTGTGGAATTATACGTATAGACAAAAGCCTACTACTACAGTCCACACGTCCGTGTCGATGAGACAGAAGATGATCGTGTGCGTGCCGCGAGACAGACGAAATTTAAAGGAGCCTAACGACGAATGCGCCTTTAAATTTCGTCTGTCTCGCGGCACGCACACGATCATCTTCTGTCTCATCGACACGGACGTGTGGACTGTAGTATGTAGTAGGCTTTTGTCTATACGTATAATTCCACACAATCAAAAACAGCTTATATCTCAATAACTATTTGTTTGTGACATATGGCTCCTTTCAAACTTGTCCTCTTCTCGATGAGTAGAATGCGTTGATGCAAAAAAAACTTTAACTCTAATTTTCTGTGTTATAAACAATTTTGCGGCAAGTTTCTCTTACAAATGTCCACCGATCCAGAGGTGTAGATTCACCCCTAGGACGGATGACCATTACTTTTTTTACACCCTATACAGGCAAAATGGCTAGCGCACTGGTTATGGACGATTCCCACGCGGAACGAGAATTTACTACTATTCTTAGTGCGTTATACCGTGATTGCCCAGAACAGACTACGCATCACGGTATCTTTTTTTTCAATGTTGGACCTAATTAGCTCCAATAGATAATTAAAGGATAAGCATGGACATTCATCCATGCGGAGGACATTTTTATAATCGTTTGGTTCTGTCACTCGGAGAAAATTTAATAAATGTTCATGAGTATAAAGTGTACTCAGTTTATACCACTCTTTAGACCAGCGTCTACTTCTTTTTTTTATTTTTTTATTTCATACACTGCCAAAGTTAAAAGAAACGCCACGTCTGTATTAGAAACCATTTTAAAAAGTAAACTTCTAATTTGAAAATCGCCACGTCGCACAGTGGGGTATTTGTCCGATTTTAGCGGCCACAGCTAGTTCAAAATTCGCTCAGTATTCAAACTGCTGTAACTTTGCCAAAATTTATCCAAATTTGATGAAACAACAACCATTTTAAAGCTTGCGATTTCTACTTTTTGTATTGTGTGCCGTTTTTACTAAAACGGATGTTTTAAATGCAAAATGTGTCCAGAAAGAGGAGCGTATCAGATTGTAAAGTTTGTAGCTATTTTTCAATCAAGTACTGCGGATTATAATCAATATTTTAACGTTAATCGTCTATTTTATATACACTATCAAAAAGTATAATCATTTACAATTAAAATATCTTTTTAAAGTAGTTATTACAAAGAATAATCTCCGTTATTTATAATAGTATGGAAAAATGTTATCAACACAATTTGCACGGTTGAGAGGGGGACATGTTGTGGCACAAACATTTTCTGCGTGGGTGGAGGCATAGAGGAGATTTCAAGGTCACCTTGATTTTTTTAAACAGAATGTCCTTTTTTATACCACAGATCGATAGAGTATCAAATTCTGAGTATAAAAGTGTTGACCTTCGTATGTCCTAAACCTAATAGTTAACGAGATATTATCAAAAGAAGAAAAAAAATTATTTCGATAATATCTCGTTAACTATTAGATTTAAGACATGTGGAGGTCAATACATTTTTACTCAGAATTCGATAGTCTATCGATTCATGATACAAAAAGTAGGTCTTTCGATTAAAAAAAATCGAGGTCACCTTGAAATCTCCTCTATGCCTCCACCCACGCAGAAAATGTTTATGCCACAACATGTCCCCCTCTGTACCGTGCAAATTTTGTTCATAACATTTTTTCATATTATTACAAATAACGACAATATTCAAAGTGAACATAGTTATTGCACCACCCTGTATATTATTTAAATTTCATGTGTATACTGTTTTCTTATTTTAGTGTATATTGTGTGTTTATTATTATTATTTAGTATTTACTTAAGTAAATACGAAAATATAGCGAACGCGAACATGCAGGATGTGAGAAATGCTGCGATTTTCGCGCCCGCGCGATGGCCATTTTTCCGCAAATCAAAAATAAAGATTTAGGCATAAAATACATAAATAAAGTGAATATTTGCATAAAAAATGGTTTTTATTTTTTTGCAATATGGCGTACTTTTTTTAAAAATCTTAAAAGCTCATAAATCCATAGAAAAATGGATGAGGAATTCGAAAAAAATGGTTTCATAATTGTGCCAGGATCGTATCATAGTTAAAAATCAAAATTAAAACAAAAGCGTCATTTTTTTCGAGGTTTTTATCAACCGATATAGCTCATAATTTTTTTCCTAGAAGCTACCATCAACCCCCAAAACATATCCAAAATTCAAATAAATCGATTCACGCGTTTCAGAGAATTTTCATTTTTTCTGATTTTTACATATATTGCTTTTTCTCAAAAACCAAATGGGTTAGAGATCTGAAACTTTCAGGATCTTATTATCTCATTAGTACCTAAAAATCCTCTCAGTATCGTGCCGACATCTTTCAAGGGCAAATTCACTATGCTTACACCCCTAGGGCCTTTGTTCGGGTTCGGGTTGGGAAATTTGTTCGGGTTCGGGTCGGGATCCCGAAAGTTTACAAACCTCGGGTACCCGCGATTTCGGGTACCCGAAATGGCAGTCGGGTCGGGTCGGGTCGGGGTCCCGAAAGTTTATAAACTTCGGGTACCCGATGGTGTTTTAGAATTATTTAAATCGAAATATCTCGTGAACTACTAGCTTTTCGACATACATAGGTTAGTACTTTTTTATAACGAATGTCCAGCTGCATCAATTAATGTATTAAAAAATACCTCATTCCATTTAAAAAAAGATCGATGACCTTGAAATCTTGTAGAAAAATGTCCTTGAAAATGTTTTCCCTTACACCGTTACATGTGGCCCTTCAAACAATGTAAGTTTGTCCTAAGAAGTTTTTCGGGACCCGACCCGATCATCTCCGGACCCGACCCGAGGCTCGAGATTTCGGGTACCCGCACAATACTAGTTAAGGCTAAAATTAATTCTTATATTTTGGACATCAAAAAGAAATATAATCAATTTATTCGGAACAATTCTAATAAATATTTCATAAAATTTTACTGGGTTCCGTCTCATTCCGGGATCTGGAGCAACGAAGTTGCTGATGACTTAGCTAAAAGTGCTACCACTTTCTGTTCCTTAGGTATCTCAAGAACTCCTTATACTGATCTGTACGAACTATTCATGAAGAAAGCTTTTCTCAACACTTTCATGATAATTAAAAACCAAGGGTTATATAAAGGCAAATTTTACTTTCTCCATTATTATAGGGATAACCGTCTTCCTTGGTTCAATGGTATTTTTTCCCGTCATTTCGTTGTCTCAATAAACAGAAGCAGAGCCGATCATTATCATCTTGCTGGCTCTCTCGCACGTATTGTCATCATTAGACTGCGGATGTTTATGCAAATGCATATTTTTATCGAAAATAGATAAAAAAACTGGGACATAAACAGAAATTTGTTTTGTCATTAGAGGATTTTAAAAATATAATTTCTGTTTTGCATATTTTGCATATTTTGCATATTACATATGTTTTGCATAAGTGCATATTTCTTGCATAAATTTTGCATAAATGCATAAATTTTGTATAAATATTATTCAGAGCCATTTCCAAATGTTACCAGAGGCCATGAAGAAATTGGAAACGATAGGATTACCTCTAACGGAATCTACAGATTTGGTAACTACAGTTATAGAAAATTAAAAAATTATACCCGGTGATTATGGAGAAAAGATTACACATAAAATGGAATCTGTATTAAAATGAAATGTACACTTTAATATATTATTAGAAATAAGCAAGGTTTTGAAGGGTGAATACGTTGAAGGACCACGAGAGGTTCTGGCACATCATTGGGGTAAAATATGCCCCTATCACATCATGTGATGTAGAACGCTCTTGTTCAGCGTATAAATTAATTTTAACAGACAAGAGGCATCAATTTACAATCGACACTATATAAAAAACTATTGTTGTACATTGTAATTTAAATTATAATAAATACAACAATAAAATAATTACTATTTTACAGATCCGTACATGCATTCCCTATACATATATTTAGCATATACCTTGCATACATCTTGCATATATTTTGCATATATTTTGCATATTTCGACATATTATAAATGCATAAAGATCCGCAGTCTAGTCATCATTGACAGCCTATGTGCAGATGTAACTCCGAGTGGGAAACTCTTAATCACGTCCTTTGGCAGTGTAATTTATATGATGCGCAAAGATTACTACTGCTGAAAAACCTTTTCAAGTTAAACTGCCTCAGTTTCAACTGCCTCTGGACGTTTCCATATTTTTGGCCGGGCCCAATATTAAAGTCTGCCTTTATATTCACTCGTTCCTAAAAGGTTGTAACTTATATGTTTAAGGGAAACCAAAATGGTCGTACACCCTCATTCTTAGTTTTGTAGAAGATTCTTGTTCTGTATACTCCATTTATGTCTACACCTAACGTTGTAATAAATCTCTACTGAGATTTTCTCAATACAAAAAAAAAGTGACTGCAGATTATGAACAGAGCATCCCATTCATTGTAGGGGTATATAAACCCTTAGATTTTGACTCTCGCGGGCTAGTACTTTCGTACTACGTTACGTCGTGCAGCATCTCGTAGAGTCAACTTGTTAGTAAGATCGGGCTAAAGTTCCCCTTCGTATCTATTAGGCATTTGTAAAGTTGCTCTGAGACCCCGCATTGCCAGTGCGTCAACATAGGACATAGGTAATAATACTTTCTTTCAATTCCATCCTATTCAGTCGCGACAATTACACGATTGTAACATATTCTCTTATAATCATAATATATTTGTGTTTATTTGTAAATTCGTATAAATCACTTAAACCATTATTATTGTTCCAAAATCCTAATCAAGCAATTCAACGTCTCCACATGATACGATCTTACCGGATTGTATCAATTAAATTATACTAGTTGCGGGGCCTAGTAACAATCCTAGCGGCTCCCTGATTACGCATCAGGGAGGTTCGTTCGCGACATTCCAATCGTCCAATCAGAAATTTATCCAACCTATTGGCTCCCCAATTTCGCATTGGGTTCGTCCATGAAAACTATACCATCCTAGCGACTCCCTGGTTTCGCATCAGGTTCGTCCGCATCCTAACAGCTCCCTGATTTCGCATCAGGTTTGACTGTGCTCTCATCCAACCTCCCAGCGCACAGTGGTCCGAGAACGCGATTTTACTGGCCAAAAGTCAATGTTCGAAGTTCAACATTTTGATAAAACTTTTTCGGCTATAAAGTAACAATACTTCAAACCATCAAAATCCAAAATATTATCCATTTCAGATAATTGTGTAACCGAGGGTAACGTTTTAAAGACAAAATTCTGAAATTCAAAGTGAAACTAATTATTCTAAGAACTCATTATAGCGCATTATATAACAGGTTTGAATAAATGTTTTATATACAGGGTGGCCCACATAACTCTGAACAGCTCAATATCTCCGTTACTTTTCGTTGTACAAAAAAACTTCGTAGGACAAAGTTACACTGTTTGAAGGGCCACATATAACGGTGTAAGGGAAAAAAATGTCAAGGTCATTTTTATGAGATTTCAAGGTTATCGATGTTTTTTTAAATGGAATGAGGTATTTTTTAATACATCCATCGATGCAGCTGGACATTCTTTATAAAAAAAAGTACTAACCTATGTATGTCGAAAAGTTAGTAGTTCAGGAGATGTTTCAATTTAAATAATTCCAAAATACCATTACTGTCGTACTAAGACGTTACACAAGTAAGTAAACACTAACGCCTTAGTACGACAGTAATGGTATTTTGGAGTTATTTAAATTGAAATATCTCCTGAACTACTAACTTTTCGACATACATAGGTTGTACTTTTTTATAAAGAATGTCCAGCTGCATCGATTGTTGTATTCAAAAATACCTCATTCCACTTAAAAAAACATCGATAACCTTGAAATCTCATAAAAATGACCTTGACATTTTTTTCCCTTACACCGTTATATGTGGCCCTTCAAACAGTGTAACTTTGTCCTACGAAGTTTTTTTGTACAACGAGAAGTAACGGAGATATTGAGCTGTTCAGAGTTATGTGGGCCACCCTGTATATTAATAGGCGTGTTTTCATTATTTAATTAGGTTTCCAGCATTATTTGATCCATGTATGAATGCTGCAATATTATTGGAAATTTAAACTTTCGGAAGGTTTTTAAAAAAATGTATAGAAGTGTTAGACATCAGACTTGTTTTATATGAAAGTTTAAACAATTTTGAATAAGAGCATATAAATTTTAGGTGCAGCCTGCTGCAGCCGTGTAGTTTATACGATAATTAAGAAATAAAATCCCGCGGTATTTTGGCGTCTGGATAGCAGTCTGGATAGTTGACTTGGACTCTGATGTTTAGACTGCGCGAGTCGTATCTGCTTGTTAGTATTTCTTTGTATAAACTGTTACATTGTATAGTCGCTAATGACCATAGCAGTTGATGCGACGTTAAATAAATAATGATGATGATGATGATGTTGCATTGTATTACATTGATTAGATTCATAGAAATAATTGGTTCTTGTCGAGCATACTTGTTAACTTCCCGATTTCATAGGGAAGTTATTGTAATTACCCCGAAAATCGAAAATCGATTTCTTAGCAGATCTTCACGTTTCATGGTCATTGGAGTCATTTTAGACTATTTTCAGCAAAATGTTCGTATGTGTGTGTGTGTGTGTGTGTGTGTGTGTGCGTATGGCCGTTTCTATGTAATCAAATTTTTCGTTAACGTTTTCTGAAAAAGTGACAACGCGATCAGAATGATGAATGATGCAATCGATGTGCCCCGCTGTAACTTAGAGCTGATTAGATTTTGGTCCATTTTGGTCAAGTAGTTTTTTAGTTTTTTTCGAAAGGAGTTGATTAAACATTGCAATTTATACGAAAGGCGTATCCACCGAAGAAGTAGACGTAACTATATATATATATTAAAAAAAAAATTTTTTTTATAAAATTAAAAAAAAATTTTTTTATATAATTAAAAAAAAAATTTTTTCTTGTTTTTTTTTAATTAAAAAAAATTTTTTTTCCAATTATACAACTAATGCTAATGTAACCGCTTACAATAATCGAAAATTATTCCAATGCAAGAGTGAGTTAATCATCGCCGAGAATACATTTTCAAAGAATATCGATGAAAGTACAAAAACATTTATATTACAATCTTTAAATAAACAATGAGTTCAAAACGAATTGTTAACTGAGATTAAATTGAAAATTAATATAAAATATATGATAATTAATAACATTGACGTTGAAGACGAATTGGTTAATGGAGCATGCGGAATATTAAAATTTATTAGTTTTCAAGAAAATACTAAAATTCCGTCTATATTGTGGTTAGATTTTCAATTAGCCATAGTAGGAGTGAAAGTAAGAACTCGTTATCGTGATTATATGAAAAATGCAAATATAAATCAAAATTTAACACCAATAATAAAAAAATATCGAATCAAGTAAATATTTCGAATGAAGGAAAATAACAAATCACACGTAGTCAATTTCCAGTGGTTCCTGCTGAAGCGATTGCGATTCATAAAAGTCAGGGACAAACATACGAGAAAGTATGTATGGATTTTAAAACATCAGAAATACGAACTTTACAAATGTTGTATGTAGCACTGAGCAGAGTTTCAAAATTGAGCGGTTTATATATTTTGAGAAAATTTAAATTAATAGTATCGAAGAAAACCAAGATCAATACTGCAAACCTGGATAATGATGAGTTGTATCGTTTGCGAAAAACTAATTAAGACAATTTATTTTGCAACATTAGTATGCTATAACAAGGAACCAAGCGAGCAACGAGCATACGATATTGGTTTAATGCGACGCCATATAGCAAACATTTTGATAAGTAGAAAACTATTGAATTTCCCTGAAAACGTATAATCTTCTTAAAACGTACACTTAATAAATAATAATAATAATATACAGCAACTATCGAATCGGGAAGTTCTTTGTGTGGCTCGTGGAGAGTCACACACAAAATGAAAGACATTAATAGCTGTGGGCCCTATACTAGCCATGCGTACCACTAACATTCTCACAAGAGCAGTCCTGCCCGCGAGCTCGCGAAGCGAGCGAGCAACAACAACCTTACTCGCGAGCGAGCGAAGCGAGCGAGCAACAATAGCCCTCTAGTTTTTGATCGCGTTAGTCTTCAATCGAATATTCACGTGGACAAATGTGTACTGAAGGATTTGCTAAGTTTTATGTGTGTTAAATTGTGTATTATAGTTAATTATATAATTATAGTTGAACATATTTATGTATGTAAATACATACATTGTACATATTTTTAATTCATTTATATAGTGTGTAATTTAGATTAAGAATTGAAAATAATTTTGAATTACAATGTCGGAAAGTATGTTCCACTTTAACCTTCCCATCATATACTAACTTGACATTAAAAGGTTAATTATTTTTGTATTTGTAGACAAATATAACTTTAAAAATGAGAATCTTTTTAATGCATGGTATAATGAAGGTGATCCGAGCAGGAAAATAATTGCTGTGTCTGATGTTATTTTTAATAAAATCAACGAAGTGACTTGTGACGAAACTAGGAAATCCATTAAAGAAAAAGTACGTCTTTTTTGCAATAATTTATCCCAGAAATGGAAAAATTGTCATCGGTCACTAAAGCGCTTTAAAGCGAATTACGATAAATGGTTAGAACAACATCTAATCTTTGATCGAAACGTAAATAAAGATCAATTGATGATGCAGAAGATTTAGATGAACAGGAATTCGAATTAGCCATGTTGAAATATTTGAATAATTTAGAATTAACATCGGAAATATAATTATATACAAATTTATTGCGTTGAAAAATGTCTTTAATTTTGACCACGAAAAACGAATTTCCAGACTATATGTGCATAGTATTGAATCCACCATTTTGAATTTTTTATTTTTGATGTCAGATTGGATATCTGTGACCTCAAAAACATCTGATTATCAACTTTTATAAAGATCCAATGACATTTTGACTTTTGGCCAATAAAATCGCGTTCTCGGACCGCTGTGCTGCGGCTCCCCAATTTCGCATTGGGTTCGTCCACGATGTTCTACAACCTCCTAGAACAGGGGTGGCCAATCTTTTGCATACCATGCGCAAAATTTTTTCACATACCAGTTCAGCTGCGCCATACAACTCGAGCACTTTTTCTACCTTCTTATGTTCGTTGTATAGGGGTAGGATCTGCTTCGGTTAGGGGAGGAAAAGGGATAACTCAATGACGCAACTAAATTAATTAACTTATGCCAGTTGATAAGACACACGTTCATTGGAGCACAAATCTACGAAAGTGAGAAATGATCTTTTGGACGAGAGGGCGATCGCTGTCATGAACACTCCAATTCCCATCCTATAATTGTAAACTGTCAAAAAATTGCGACGAATTGATGAGTAAGAAGGCTGAATAAATTCAACTGAGAACTCTCAGGTGTAGGAAATATGAAGATGGAATCAGTTATGGTGCCTACTTCAAAAGAATAAGTATAAACGCAAGGATCCAATGCGCCACAGGTTGGCCACCCCTGTCCTAGCAGCTCCCCGGTTTCGCATCAGGTTCGTCTGCGTGTGACTCCATTCCTAGAGGCTCTCTGACTTCGCATCAGGTTCGTCCTCGCAGTCTATAATCCTAGCGGCTCCCCCAATTTCCCATTGGGTTCGACCGCGTACCTTAACTAACAAATTGATACCATATTCCTAGGTAACAACCCTACGCCGGCCACTCGTGCTGCTCGCGGCCCTGGCTCGTAACAATCGTATGTAGGACATCCAAAAGTTGCTGAAGATTGGGTGTCCTTTTTCCAGTGGACTGAAAAATCTGGAATTCCTTTGTTAGTCACTTTTTCCGAAGTTTCATCGGTGCCGCCTAAACATTGTATCACATTGTGTCGTGCAGCGGACATCAAAGCACCGAGTGCATTATCTCACATCGACACGCATTCCCAACAATTATTATAAATTATCACATTGCAAACATGCATACGAAGGCATCGATATGCTGCTTGTAGATATATGCTTATACGTACGCGATTGATTAGTAATATGCAATTTGAGTTAACTAGAAATTCATTTCCGAAAATATGTTATAAAATAAATGAGATTCATAAGAATTTCCCTAGATTTAAATTTCTCGAGAAATACTGTAATTTCTCGAGCAATGAGAAATAACCAATCATAAAATTTCTCGAGAAATTCTCGAGAAAGAATTCTCGATAAGGAACACTAGCCACGCCCCGTGTAGAAAGCAAGATCCCGGAACCGGTTGATAAATAAATTTTAGGTGAAGGAAAAACGCACGTGGCAGTGTATTTGACATGCCGACGCCAATTAATCCGGTACCGACGATCGATTTACGACGCGACGGTGCCGTAAACGTTCGACTTCATTATTGGGGCGCAGCGTGTGCGATTTGAGGATCGGGTAAGTAAGTAATACATGAGCGAATTTGAAATCGAACGAACCGTATATTACAATCACGCGGCGCGGCGGGCACGTCGTTTTGCGATGTTTCGACGACGACGATAACGTCGGCACGGTTCGCAGTTTTGCACCCTTGTCGCGATGTTGCCCGCCAGTAATAAACACACAGTCTTTATTGTTCGAGGCCCGCGGACATTGCGCCGATGATTTCTCTCTTTCCCGTCGCGACGCTAGCGTACGATAAAGAGGCTTTCTCGGCGGCTTTCAATGAACGGAACAGCCATAAATCAATCCCTTAACGAGATCCAAATGTGGGCATCGTCTCCTCGAGTTAACGTCGGTTTCTAGGCGAGTGAGCCGTCTCCTTGATTCAAACATGTTGCAACAGTCGACACGAACGGGTTAGACGGAATCAGACATTTCGCTATACGTGCAAAGATTTGATTTGTTTCCAAGCAATGTTGCTCGATATTCATTAGATTAGGTTGTGTACAGGTGTTACACTCGAAACTCACCCGTTTGCAAATCAATCTCACCTTTCTGCAAATCAGTTTCACTCTTTTGAAAATCAATTTCACCCTTGTGCAAATCAATTTCACCCTTTTACAAATCAAATTCACCCTTTTGCAAATCAAGTTCACCCTTTTGCAAATCAAATTAAATGCATTGTGTTGACGTTTGGCTACAGTTTCTGTTCTGGCTCTACATTCACTGCAGGAACGTTTGGATGCTTTTTACGCGTTGTAGCCACAGGGCAACAAACCGCTCACATGTATTTGTATACGGTGCGCGCCATTCATGCGTCGTAGATTTTCTAACCTCAAATATGGCAACATAGTTTTTTGTAATGTTTGATAAATAGAAACTGTAAACAAAATATCGTGTATTTAAGGGCTAACCTTTCGCAAATCAATTTCACCCATTAAGAATATTTAAAATTGATGATTAGACTGCGTACTTTTATGCATTTATGGCAAAATTGAGTACATGAAATTCAAAATTGTTGGAAAATTTTTAAATCTGAAGAAGTCAATATATGATTTCTATCAATTTATGAGTCTTCATTGCTTATTTTAGAAAATCTAATACACAAAAATACAACCCACAGAAAAATTCTCATCCAACAATAGAATGTGTAGTTTGAAAAACAAAATGACCGACGGAAGGAAACCAGAGATTTCTGTAAAAATTGTTCCGTTATATTATGCACTTCACCATGCTTTCAAGTATTCCATACAAAATAAACAATAAATACTTTAGTTACTTCTGTTGAGGCTTTCGGGTGTAAGCCGTGTCCTAAAGGAAGAAATTTCCCAACGTTTCGCAAGCATTGCAGCAAGCTTCATCAGGGGGTCGGAATACACACTGATACTGATACTGATATCTGTGGGTCTTCCGATCCCCTGATGAAGCTAGCTGCAATGCTTGCGAAACGTTGGGAAATTTCTTCCTTTAGGACACGGCTTACACCCGAAAGCCTCAACAGAAGTAACTGTATGATGCCGGGCCGTGAAAGCCTCAAATAAATACTTTAATTGTGTCAAATATGGAATAATTAATATTTATCATTTTTAAGTACTTTCCACCAACGATCGCATGTCTCCAAAATCGATTACTTGTATCCATCTTACAAAGAAAACACTTCATATCAGTAATAAAGATACACGAGATATCTCGTCCATACCATTGTACGACGAAATCATAGTGACGAGATCCGGTAAATCTTCTATAGTCGCAAGAGCCTCCGGGGTAGTGTGGCCAGATTGAGGTTGAAACGAACCTCATTCCCTCTCCAGGCTCTTCAGATTTTCCCCTTCCACTATCCTATTCCATCGTTCAGTCCCTATCGCGCACGCGCAACGTGTCTCCCATTTGCCTCACTCTATTCTAGTCGCGCAGTCGCGCAACGTGTCATATATTACTCTGGTCATCAGAGAAGGGGTACTTGTATTCCCCTCGATTCCTTTTCGATTACCTCTGTTTGGTAACACTGCTTCGGGAAGGTTCGTTTGCACAGTTCGTAGACAGACACTATTTTTTTGAGCTTCAAAAACCGAGCCGAACGTAGAAAAGGATAGCGCGTGTAAAGAGCGACCGCGCACGGCCGAAAAGCAGCTAAAAATAACGTACCGATGAGATCGCTTCATGCAATAAATGAAACTTGTTTGTTTTCACTTATTTTTAATGAAATTTCAGCAACTGTATTTTACCATTTGTATTTGTGACATTTTCCTGATTAAAATGATACCAAACAAGATATAATTTGGCCACGTTTACTGTACCCACATGTGAAGCATAATGTTTATTCATACCGTCAATTAAACCACTAAATACAGTTCAAATTATATCGTGTTTGGTATCATTTTAATTTAAAAAATGCCACCAATATTTGTGAAAGTTTCATAAAAAAATAAGTAATAATAAAAAGGTTTTTTATTGGTATTATTACATTGTGACGACGCGCGGGCCTTTGAACTGTGCCGGCGACGCCGACTCTCCGTGCGTCCTTTCTTGCGGCCGAAACTTTCATCGTCAATTAAACCACTAAATACAGTTGAAATTATATCGTGTTTAGCGTCATTTTATTCAGAAAAATGCCACAAATAAGTTGGTGAAAGTCCCATAAAAAATAATGAAAAATAAAGAAGTTTTGTAATTGGTTTAGTAGTGGTTCACACCGATACGCTTCGGCCGCGCGATCCGTGTTTACATGCTGTCCTTTACTATGTTCGGTTTCCTTTGTACTTTCGGCACGGTTGATGCAGTAGACGCAGTCATAAAAAAATAGTGTCTCTACACGATATTTCTCCCTGCTCGGAACTGGCAATAATCATAAAATAAAAAATCTAGAAATTATTATTTCGACCGGTGATGGTAAGTTTAGTGTTAATTTGATGTATTTTTGAGATAATGAGCAGAATGTATGCAATAAACAATTGATTCAAGATTTAAGTTTTTTACGAGTATCTCGAAAACTAAGACCGAGCACAGCGGGTATATGTATGTACAGGAAAAAGATGTTCAGAATATTGACCTTGATAACATATTTCAAGGACAACGCGATCGGAGCTGGACTTTTGTCGATATTTGCCTTTGTTATTTATACAGATGGAAAGGCATTGAAAAGAAACGTCTAAACTCCTAAACTCCTCTCGCAATCAACTAATTTATTTTCGGCCAGATTTTGGCAATACCTCGTGCATCGGTGACTCATAGAGAGAGAAAGGTAAGGGAAGTCCTGTTCGCGGTACAAATCAACAAGGAAATCTTGCACGAGCAACAGATTGTCAGAGGCAAGGTTGTAACGAATGACTACGATAACTCGACATCGCATTCGCCTCAGCCTCGGCCAGATATGGAAAACATGCGAGATCACCGTTAAGGTTTCGGAAGTAGCTTTCAGAGAGTGGTAGACACGCGAGTAGTCAATGTGGTAATTCATTGAAAATTTATCACCAATGAGAACTTTGGCCGCTCTATATCGCTAATTGGCAGTGATTTTATTACTTGTGACTTCCTCGTACCAGAGTTGGGCATTAATCGATTAAAATTTTAATCATGATTGATTGGTTAATGTATACGATTAAAAAAAGAAATCGTCGTAAAATCGACGATTGATTCAATCGATTGATGAAGTTAATCGTCAATCGTTGATTAAATGAAGAAATCGTCGAAAAATCGGCGATTGATTCAATCGATTGATGAAGTTAATCGTCAATCGTTGATTAAATGAAGAAGTCATCGAAAAATCGGATGATTTTAATCAATTGTTGAAGTTAATCGCCGCACGGTCTATCCATAAATTGTAATAAGGAGGGAGAGAGAGACAGAGAGAGGGAGCAAGAGAGCGGGTGGAGAATTGACAGAAATAATAGTATGTTTCAACAAAAACATGGTCGCAGCTTTTCAGGAATAATAACTTCAAACATAAAAGCACGTAAACAGAGTTTGTATTACAGACCAAATGACAATACACCTAAACTCAGTTTATATTTCTTCAGGGGGTATAAGCTGCCGTGTTAAAAATGTGTCCAGTATTTTAGCGCTCCCCGTATCCCGGGGCCGAACTAATGACAGTACATATAGATATAAACGCTACTCACTTACACACTGATACTCGCGTGACTCACACAACTCTATATACCGTAGCTATATGTACTTTAATGTACACGCGTACAGTTAATCTTTTAAGTGGAAAGGGTAGAAATTTAAACAGCTTGAAATAAAAATAAATATTTATTATAAATCTAATAATTAATTATAAATACAATAATTCTTCGTTCCCAGTCGCAGAGAGCCACTTAGAAATCCTTTTCTCATATTTCCTGTCCTTAGGAAATTTGTATAATTTGCTATAATTGCCGGGGCAATTAAGAACAACGCACAGTTTCGCAACCATAGCTATTTACATTTCACTTCGACCAACTTCGACTCGCTTTGAACAATTCAGAACAATTCATGGATACAGAGTAAAGCAAGCGTTCTGCGCATGCGCCCCCATCACGTGATGGGGAACACCAACGCCGCCTGTGTCCCGGGGCCGAAACATAGTGGTTGAATTATTTGCATTTCAGCTTATACCCCCTGCATTTCTTTCTGTATTCATACAGTTCTGATTACGTATTTCATTTCGAAATTTCAGCAGTTAATCATTAATCAATTATCCGATTGACGATTAATAATCGTTAATCGCAATTAACGACTAAAGTAGAAATTTAATCGTTAACCGCAATTAACGATTAATAAATATTTAATCGTTAACCGCAATTAACGATTAATAAGTATTTAATCGTTAACCACAATTAACGACTAAACGAGGAGATTAATTGTTAATTGCAATTAACGATTGAAGTAGAAAAGTCGCCAATCGTTGATTAAAGTTTTGCCCAACTCTGCTTCATACGACTTTACGGTGGCGCGGCGTCTCTTAGTACTCGATGGTAGGAGAAAGTTTATGAAGTCTGTCACACATATGGATTTGTTACTCTTACTTAATCTAGGCTAGAGATCCAACACAAATAGACTGTCAATCCAACGTTTTAGCCTTATGTCCAGAGCTGGATAAAATACTATTTCAAATAGTCTATTTTATTTTATACACATCCATATTTTTGACAATAAAATATTTCATTAACATTTTATCGTCAAAGTAGTATTTAAATGGTTGAAGCAGAAGTTATATGGTTTCACTTAAACTTATTGACCGATTACGCAAACACATACACGTACATATACCCGATAGTTCTTTATTCAGAGTTCACTTCTCTCTTCAACTACAAGTTTAAGATTTAGCCTATATAATAAAGAAACTCAATGTAACTTTTATATGTCGATAAAAAAGCAAAATCGAAAAAAAATTAATTATTACACTGTATGTTACTTTTGAAAAGCTCCACAACTCCTCATGACTATTTTTTCGGCTGCTCTTTACTTTATCGGACTCAAAATTTGTGCCTTTCTCCTATAAATTATGATGTATTTGGTATATAATCCAGTATATTTGAACCCGGAGCGGCTATAGATCGAAATTTCGATCCTGTAGGATCAATGGTTCAGGAGTTATGCTTGCATAAAGTTGTGCATTTTTCAGTGTTTTTGACAGGTAAGGGCGCCGTCATATTGAATGTCGTGTCGCGCGCCGCTTACCGAGCAGAGCCGCAAGGTGATTAGGTCGGGGGGAGGGGGGCGACAAGGTAAGGCGGCTCGCGGTCGTCACTACAAACCAATATGGCGGCGCCGTCACCTGTCAAAAACACTGCACATTGCTCAACTTTAAGCAAGCATAACTCCTGAACCATTGATCCTACAGGATCGAAACTTCGACTTGCAGTCGCCTCGGCTATCTACTGGATTACATACCAAATACTTCATAATTTGTAGGAG
This sequence comes from Lasioglossum pauxillum, assembly GCA_933228785.1. Classification (NCBI taxonomy): domain Eukaryota; kingdom Metazoa; phylum Arthropoda; class Insecta; order Hymenoptera; family Halictidae; genus Lasioglossum; species Lasioglossum pauxillum. The sequence goes on from OW121703.1 coordinate 33,052,205, forward strand.
AAAGGCAGAAATTTTGAGTCCGGTAAAGTAAAGTTTACCCATTTTTTCATATACCAAGTAGTTCACAATAAATAAACCTATGCAGCTATGTAGTACTATAATTCGAAACTTACATTAACAAGCGTCTTATTGTGTTTAATACATTGGTAAATGTTCTACTGTGGTACGATTAAATACACTCGATTTCGTATCTGGAATTGAGATAGAGCTTGGTGCGCAAAGAGTTGAAATAGTATTACACATATTTGAAGATCACTAAAAATAAAATATTTCCGTTATAAGACATTTTCTAGAATAAAATAATGTTTTTATAGAGAACATATTTCTTTGGATTCTAGCAATAGTTTTAAAATGTTGCGAGTCTTTGATAATTTGTACGATTTTTCGGAGACCGCAAATGATTGTATAATTGCAACAATTGGCGGTTGCAACAATTGGCGGTTGCAATTATTACGGAAAATTATTTCGATAATACCTTGTTAACTATTAGATTTGGGACACACGAAACTCAAAACATTTGTATGTAGAATTGCATACTCGATCGTTTCACGATACAAATGGTGGGTCATTCTATATACAGAGTGTCCCAAAATTCCTGAACATCCCGGAAATGGGAGGTTCCTGAGACCATCTGAAGCGACATTTTCCTTTGCAAAAATGTTATCCGCGACTTTGTTTAGGAGTAATTAACGAAAAACACGGACCAATCAGAGCGCGACCTAGACGCGAGTTGGCACAGTCGGCCAGTAAACAGTTGGCGCGCCGGGCCGACTGTGCCAACTCGCGTCTAGGTCGCGCTCTGATTGGTCCGTGTTTTTCGTTAATAACTCCTAAACAAAGCCGCGGATAACATTTTTGCAAAGGAAAATGTCGCTTCAAATGGTCTCAGGAACCTCCCATTTCCGGGATGTTCGGGAATTTTAGGACATCCTGTATAAACAAAAGACAATACTGTTCCTAAGATCTAGGAAAATATGACCTTGATATGTCCTTCACCTACACTGACTTGTGTCCCCCTTGATATACAATGACTTTCTCCGTAAACATTTTTTTGTATCTGCATAAATAACAAAATTATTAAAGGTGCAGAGTTATGTGGGACACCCTGTATAAAACAATTATTTTTATAATGTAATACACCTGAGAAACTATTTATTGTACTTTCACTGAATTGATCCTTGATTTGTGAAGTAAAAATTTATTACAAAACGAATAGTCGTATCTGAAAAAGGATTGTAGAGAAGGCTTATGAATTTTTGTCATGTAATATTAAGTTTCTCTTTATCTATTATCAGTACCAAGAATTATATTTTATATAATATTATAATATACAATATAACACACAATTAAATATTTTATTGTGTACTTCCCGCAAAATAAAAATATTTTATGGTACACTTTGATTCTATTTGAAAATAAATAAAAAATAAATAAATAAAATATTTTACTAACGTATACATTTGAGTGTATATAAGAATAAAAATATTTCATGCCAGATTATTAAAAATAAAATACTAAAAATTATAAAATATTAAAAATAGATTATTAAAATAAAACTTTTATGGTAAATTATTAAAACGGAATATTTTATTTTATGGTTTAGATTTCTGAAATAGAAATATTTCATTGTATGGTTTGGATTGCCAAAATGAAAATATTTTAATTGAAATTATATGTATATCTATCTGCTTCTCTTGATTTTTCAATATACCCAGTTTCAATAATTTCTGCTAGTTGTCACAATGGGTGGAGAACGTCGCTACTACTAATAAACGAAAGTAAATATAACCTGTGAACGGTGTACTCGGTGTGTGTTATTTTTCGTAATTGTTTTCGAAGGCACGTCCGACTCCTCCGCTTTTCTCGTTCAATGTCATGAACCGACCATGTTGAGCGTTATCAAAGCGCTGAGTTCAGTATGGCCACTTGTGTACCCGAACCAGTATTCCCACGCGAATGTCCTCCGAACCGTATCTGAAACTCCGCCACAACGTGTTTCAGAAGATTTTTCTTTGAGCGTAGTATGCTCCGGGAACGATTTTGTGCGTGCGGCTCGTGAGAACGAAATATTTACACTAAACCTACCACGAAGGGGTCAAATGACCCATTTTAGATTTTTTATGTGACAATTATTGAGATTGTAATGGTGTTTTCATGATAATTTATTGAATACATTTTTTGACTCCAATACACATGCATTATAGTAAAAATCGCACAAAATATAAAGAAATTTAATCTTGTTGATCACATTTGATGGTCGGTAGGTTTAGAGTTAACCTTCGCAAGGTAATATGAGCTTCAGATATTTGGAAAGAAGTTTTATATGAATAAAATTAAATCTGTTTGTTTACTTTTTATCCTGTGTTATTATCCCAAATATATTAAAAACGAGGTTATTCATGAAATTCATTTGCCGGGGTTTAAGAGACTCCACTTTCCCATTTATGTGTTATTAGACCTTACCTTGCGAGGGTTAAGGAAACCTTCGTCACTTATACCATTACGTTCAGTGAACATCATTGAAAATTGCTCGTTGCCTCGAAACATCCAATTCCTCAAATTTGGATGACTTACTAACAACGTTGTAAGAACAAAAATTATAATACAGGGTGTTTCGTCTAAAACAGGACGCCTATCTCTCTCGCTATCTCTGAAAATACAAAAAATGTTTGTAAATGGTTTCAAAAGACGAATCATATGGATGAATCGTTTTTTATAAATTGTAATTTTTTTATCGTTTTTTTTTCAAGGTCACTCGTGTTTTTTTACATATATACACACATTTTTTGTTGTTGTATGTTATAGCAAACATTATTGTGCATTCATCCATGTTTAATAGCACGACCTTGAAATGACCGTGAACTCTAAAATTTGCTAATTAATGCAGAACTTACTTTCTTGAACTTGAACTTGTAAATAAACACATTCTATCATTCCTCTGTGTACATAGAGAGTGAGAGAGAGATATGTATTTAAGAGTTTGCTCACTGCTAGATTTCTCAGTGTATCGACAAGCGATCCATAATGCGTTATTCACAACAGGAGAAAATTCAAATGGTGTTAATTTACGGTGAAGCTCGAGAGTGTCTAAGAAAAGCAATACGAATTTACAAAGACAGATTTCCAGAACGTGGAACGGCAGATTTTGCCGTCGCTTTCAAACTTTAAAGAAGGATATTTATGCACTTAAGGTCGACCGTCATATCGAGTCTAATGTGCTTTAAATTAATATAATACAAAATCTCAAAGGAACCTTTTGGTACCTTCTTTAATACTGAATTGAAAGATTGTGAATATTTAAACAATTTTAAAACTAAATATATCATTTATATGAATAAAATTGAACAAATATGTAAGTACTTATGAAATGGCATGCGTTTGAAAATAATTGCAACAAATTTCTTCGAAAGACTACGCAGAAAGCCGCCGAGCACGAGCGTCTTAATATGGTTTTTTATTATTTTCTCCACTTGAGCAAATGTGAGCAAATTTAAACCAACGCGAAATTAAAATTTAATATGCCTCCAATTACTGTAAAAAAATTCACGGATGTACTTTGATGTACTTTTTTTAAAACTCTAATCAAAGTTGATAAACGTTAAACATAAAAGATTAGGACAAATTGCGATTTAAAAAAAAAAATTGTTGAGAAATTGTAGGTCTTATAATACTAAACACACCCTGTAAAAATCAAATTAAAAAACCAAATAGCTTGCGAGGAACGCATGTTTAAAAAATGCACGGAATTTGACAGTAAAGTTTCAGCCTCAATTTTAATAACAAATTAATGCATTCAGTTAAAATTTAAGGCAGTTTTAGAAACTACGGTTTGTTACGAACATTTTAGGATACATAAATTTGCCGATCTTACACTTTGATTTTCGGACTTTTTTCCATTGGACGACACACTGTGTGCTGTGGCTAAATCAGTGCTAAGAGTAGTAGACTGTTTATCTAATTTTTACAAAATAAATTTAGAAGTTGTTTCTGCGGTGAGTAATTAATTGGTAATTAATTGGTTCATCGGTGAAATATATTTCAGATTCGATGTTGATTGAAGCCTTGCTTACGCATAATCTTAAATTGTGAAAACGTTCCACCATACTCAATAAACTATTCCAACGAGTCTTGCAATCTAAAATTAATTCGAGATTTTTTCCCAGTTCTTCTTGCACATATTTCTGCAAATAAATGTCATTTTTTGTTGGTGATTTCTTAAAAATCGCAAAATTTTGATTATACGCATAGTCCTGCAAAATTTGCGGGATCCCGCATCACCTATTTAAGAAATGCGGGACCAAGAAATGACGCGGCATCCCGCTTTACGGGATTGCAATTCCTATTTGTATCCGTGTTTTATGGATGTCCTTCGCGAATTTCAATTCGGTGTGTGCGTCACGCGTTTCAATCGGCTGCAGCGTCTGATGTTTGGCGGAATTTCTTTCCGATCGTATTTCGTATGAATCAGTTTGTAAGAAGTTATATCAGGTTCCCCGATCTTTTAAATTGCAGGCAAACGTTTCAGAAAGTGTTGCACTGCAATATTAACTCAATTAGAGTTTCGTTTTAATTTCAATTTGTATAGATCAGTCTATGAACAACTGTGATCGTGTAAGGATCATTGATCCTCTAAAATTCAGCACGGTAGAACGTTTATGAAAGTCTCATCAGATTTTCGTCTGCTTTGGAATGTATCTGCAATATCCTTGAAATATCAAATATTTACGATCGACATTTTGCAACCAGCGGTTTACGAGATACTTAACTTCCCTGGAATATGATACAATTTCCAACAGAGTAACAGAATTTTGTTCCGATTTTTATGAACACCGTCTGTAAGCATTTATGATGGTATAAATTTGTTGATCTTTCCAAATTCATTATAATAAAATGTTTAAAAGAGCGATTTTACGAAATTTTCAAAGACCTGTTTGATTTCGTGTTCTAAATATTGTGTACGTTATTAGAATTGATGAGGACTTCTCAGAGAATTTTATTGTTACAACGCCAGAAAAAGTTGTATTGGAATTCGCAGAACGAAGTTCTCCGGAGTCCAAATTTTCTTTATCTCTTTATCCCAACATCCCACACTAAGACCGTAGACTGGTCACGTATTAATCTAGCCTTTAGAGAGGGGGTGAAACTGTATTCCCCTCGGTTTCCTCGACCGGCGACACTGGACCTACGTCCTTTGCCTGTGTAAGGTCGCTTGCCCTCAATTTCGCCGTTTAAACGCTGTCGTTGGTGCTTTTTTAAACGACTGGATATTACTTGTTGGATAACTCTTAATGCAGTAGCAAACTCCGATTGCGTTTGGCAAGGATCTTCGTCCAGCAACTGCTCCAAATCCTCGTCTTCAAAATTTGTTGGTCGTCCTGGTTTCTCGCCATCCTTGAGATCGAAATTTCCACTCTGAAACCTTCGAAAGCACTTCTTCTCGATACTGATGGCTACGGAATTCTCTCCCAATGCCTGACAAATCATCTCCTTAGCCTCGGAAGCTTTTTTTCAATTCGAACGAGAAAAGTGCCTACTATGAACGTTATTGCAGCCCATTTTGCTCAATGTGCTCACGATGTATATTTCAAGGTTATGTTAATTTGTTGATTCGGAAAAACAGTCTACTAGATTGGTATTATATGACACTAAACTTGGACTGTTTTTATTCTCACAGGCCAAGAACTTATTCGTATACCTCATATGTAAAAGGCACCGAAGTTATTTGTACACCCAATAAAAAGTCTACTAATAGGCTACCGGTAGGTAAAGTGTTAATAAAAGGTCTGGCGGGGAATGAATTGACGATCTGCGAATGTCTGCGATCGCCGTCATCGTGATCGTTCCGTTCTCGCTTCGAACAGATGAGGATCTCGCGAACGAAACGCGCGAACAGGAGAAAACGATCATTGTGCAGGGACGCACGAGAATCGTACAGTAATTGGGCGTCGAGTAGCAATCTTGCATGGCAGAACCACTTCGTCATCGTTGGCCCGCGAGGAAATTGCATTTCGCCGTGTCTCCGTCATGTTCGTTGAAACGCGACACGACATTCACTGTCGCAACTCGACAACGTGGTCCGTATCGCAGGACCGTTGCGTTGGCTTCCCTTGTAAGCGCGCCGTTTCGCGTACCGGTGAACAAAGGAACCGAACCTGGATCAATTAAACTTATCCCATGGCCAATGGTTGCACAATTTAAATGGATCGGACAAAACTACCATGGCTCTGAATGAAGCTACTGCCACGGGAATTCTACAACGCTCCAGGAAATGTATGCCAAACTATTTCAGATACATACTATTTATTCGAACATGTTACAGTAAAGTCGCGTTATTTCTCAGCGACCGCCTACCCAGAATTTGTCAATTGCCCACTCACCCCCCCCCCCACTAATACAATATTGTAATAATAATGTAATATTGGACACATGGTTAAGACACACAGTATGAATTGCGAACATGTAGAATTGGACTCATGATGGATTGCGCACAGAAAGAATTCAAATAGTCCAGTCAATGAATGCCCATAAGGGGGGCGTAGAAGGAAATGGACGGAACACCATTTTTAACTTTGGGACTTTGTTTGGACTAGTTAGGAGATAAACCTACTAAAAGTCCCTACTCCTAGGGGGTGAGCGGGCTACAGAGGAGCACATGGAAGTCACCTTTTTCGGTTTTCCGCTTATATCTCGGAAACTATGCGTCCTTTTTACCAATTGTGAAAAAGAAATGTTTGCCTCACGTTTTTTGCCTTACTTGACTAGCTAACTTTTCAGCGCAATTAGTGAACTTTGAGCGCGGATATCTCGATAACTATGCGAGATAGCGAAAAACTGAATCGAATCTATCCTGTGGCACATTTTGTCAGCTTTAATTTTGTATGGAATGGTCTTATCGCTAGGACGCATAGTTTCCAAGATATCCGCGCTCAAAGTAGACTAATTGTGAAAAAGAAATTTTTGCCTCAACGTTTTTGCCTTACTTGATTAGCTTCAGCACAATTATTGAACTTTGAGCGCGGATATCTCGATAACTATGCGAGATAGCGAAAAACTGAATCGAATCAATCCTGTGGCACATTTTGTCAGCTTTAATTTTGTATGGAATGGTCTTATCGCTAGGACGCGTAGTTTCCGAGATATACGCGGAAAACCGAAAAGGGGACCTTCTACGTGCCCCCTGCACCCCGCTCACCATCTAGGAGTGGGGACTTTTAGTATGTTTACCTCCCCACTAGTCCAAACAAAGACCCAAAGTTACAAGGTGTGTTCCTTCCATTTCCCTCTACAACTTTTCGTTGACTGGACTAAAACTGTTGTTTATCATCGTGAGTTGTGTGCGCACATATCTTTTGAACACAGTATGGGGGTAGAACTTAAGCGAAGAATTTGCCGCGTACGACTCGCGAGCTACAAGTTGGAACTCCCTGATTTAAAGATTGAAATATATATATCACGATAAATGTGATTAATCCGGTTATTATACATAATCACCAATTTATTACATTTACATATGTATATGTAACATATGTATCCTTCAAATAACAGACTAATAAACTGCAAACATTTGAAACTATGAATAACTACTTTCATTTATAAATAATGACAATAATATAAATTAAATACATGTTACAGAAGACGAGTTTGCACCAGATCAGTTCCTAACTCCTCCCTTCATCACCGTCAGAGTAGGCAATTAAGGTAAAATGAACCATTAGTTCCGAAATCTGTCTAAAATACAACTTCTTCTAATTATTGTAGACAATTTTAGTTTAATCTTGTATTTGCTAAAATTCTATTTATTCCATATTGAAATTGACGATACTGCCAGCAAATCTTTCAGTAATAGAAGATTCAACTATATTGAGAAAATCATATGTTACGAAGATTTACATATTGTTTTAACTATAAAATAAAACGAGATATGTTTTTGTTACTTAAATATTTTAAATGCTATTTCAAATAAGAATTCTAAATAGTACGTGATCACATATTTTGCATTAACACTTTCTTTAGTTGATATTTTAAATTTTGCTCTTTATGTATTTTCTAACACGCATCAGTTTTAAAAGCTTAGATTGCCAATTTGATGCTTACAATACTTACTTAAATTAATGCTAGCATAAATACTACTTCGTTCAATTAACGTTATTGAAACAATTGTTCTAAACAGTGTTCATAAAAAGTACGCCCACCGTATTCAGTGTCATGCAATTCGGAGTTTACAAGATTATTTTTTTAGGTACTATAATTATATTCATATTCAAACTGACACGGCTACCAGTTTCTTGTGTTGTCCAGGATGGACTCAAGCGACTCAGTTGAGTTTCGGGTGCAACAAACGTAAGTTTCGATCAAGAATTATTAAATATTTCTATCCTTATATTTACAGTTAGTAAGTACAGTAAAGTCGCGATTCATGTCAAACAGCCTGTGTTCTGCTCGGACAACTATCGCATACCGACATTATTTTTCTATGACTGCGTCTACCGCGCCGACCGCGCCGAGAGTTCAAACGAAAGCCGGACATAGAGAAGGACAGCATGAAATTCGGATCGCGTGGCCGAAGCGTATCGCTGTAAACCACTACTAATCGACGTAATCGAATGCACAAAAACTTCTTTATTTTTCATTATTTTTTTGTGGGACTTCCACCACCTTCTTTCTGGCATTTTTCTGATTAAAACAAACCAAACGCGATATAATTTCAACTGTATTTAGCGGTTTAATCGACGATGAAAGTTTCGAGCGCAAGGAAGGACAGTGAACACGCGGGCCTTTGAACTGTGCCGGCGACGCGACGCACAGTGGAGTATTTGACCAATTTAGCGCGCCGAAACTATTGTGAAGTTATTAATAGTGTGAAGGTGTCATACTATTATATATCGTTGAATTCGTCTTAACACCAGCTACAACACTATCAAATCAGAAATACAACTTAATGTTTAAAAAATCGAAGCGATCTTGTTTTTTTCTTTTAAACAAAATTTTTTCGAAGTTTTATATATTGAAGTTTATACCCATGTGAATACTGTCAAACTTTTATTTCAAACATTTTCTCGTCAGATTAAGAGAAATTACTATTGCAAACAAATTTCACGCATTGCTGTGGTAAAGGTTTGATATGTATCGCACAAAAAGCTAAATATCTTTTGTGTTTGCACTAGTTTGCACCTAAACTGTTATGGATTATACAAAGCAATGTCTACTGATTAACCTCGCAAAAAATTAAAGAGGAGTTATTCGGAGAAAAAAAGTTATTACATGATATATATTAATTTTCTGAAAAAAAATATATCACTTTCGATTATTTATTCTATGAAAACCACCGAAGAGAATAAACAAAAGCCATGAAATTAATCTATACACCTTCCTTTACATCGTAGATTTGGTCCTATCTCGATTTTATACACTAAACTTGGGAAACAAATCATTTCTTTAACACAAGTTTTTCGACACTTCTCTTGGCCACGAGAAATCTTACTTTCAAGTATCTGAATGTTACTAAATAGTATTCTCTATGGAAAAATATTATTTTAGATTACTCGCATGTATATTCAGGTTCATGAGAAAGAAGTTTTAGTCATTTTGAACAAACTAAAAATATTTACTTTTGGCGCGCTAAACTGGCCAAATACCCCACTGTGCGACGGCGACTGTGCGCGTCTCTTTCTTTCCTATCCCCAGTCCTTCCTTGCGCCCGTTTGGTGTTATTTTAATCAGAAAAATACCAGAAATAAGTTTTTGAAAGTCCGATAAAAAAATAATGAAGAATAAAGAAGTTTTACCCGAGATATACCCGAGCCGAGATCAATCATAGCCGCCCTGCGGCGTTGGTCAGCAGTAAAGTAGATAGGCACCTGACAACTATCGCGTACGCCGTACGCGGTCGTTGATAGATATCACGACTTTACTGTACTAGTAATAAGATAGTCTTAATTCGAGATTACTCCAAAAATTATACAGGTTGTTCCCGATTTGATGATACAACCGGAAAATGAATGAACCTGGATGTTAAAATACGTCGAAAACGTTACATAAAACTTTAGTTGTTCGAGATTTCGTTTTCAAAGAAATCGAATTCGAAAATTCGTCAAGTACACGTGCTATTTGTTGAACTTGAAATTGTATACGACGCGTAGCCATTCAGAGACAACACGATATTATATTGTATACAGGGTGTTTCGTCTAAAACAGGACACCTAAATATTTCTTCAGGTTATCATGATGCAAAAAATATTTGTTACGTAATGTGCATGGTGTCAATGGACCAAATATCTGGCAAGAATATTTTTTTCCGGTCATTTTTTTCGGAGTTATCAAGGTCATCGATGTTTTTTTATACATAACTACATTTTTATTTTATTATATCGTGTAACTGATCGAAAAATACATTCAGATATTTATAAAGACATGACCTTGAAATGACCTTGATCTTTGTCTAATGTTTTGATCTTTGTCCAATCGGAAAACTTTTAGCTTCGATAACTTCCTAACGAATAAGTTTAGGGCATAAGTATGTAGTACTTTTATGTAGAGCACAACAAATTGCATCGATTGGTGCAGTCAAAAATGTAGGTTTCCATTAAAAAAACAAAGTGCAGTAGCATTTTTCTGATGCACCGATGCACAAAAGTGCACAAAATTAGTTGCGTAGTATGCACCGTCTGATACCATTCAACTTTTTCTTATAACGTTTTCCTCTATACCCGACCGTTTAGGAGGTCTGTTCCAGTTGCGTGGGAACACCCTGTATAGTAATTATACATCATCTCCGGATTAATCACATTTACTGTAACATATACACTTTATTATATTATGTATAATTACTTAACACAGACTAAAAATATTCTTGCCAGATATTTGGTCCATCGAAACCATACACATTACGTAACAAATAGTTTTTGCATCACAATAACCTGAAGAGATATTTAGGTGGCCTTACTTACAAGGACCAACCCGGTATAATCGATCCAACGAAATTAGTCACTCTGCAAGATAAAGAAGATAGCTGCGTAATAAAACTGTCTTCTCGAATTGTTGTTAAAAAGAAAATTGTTAACACATTATATACCGTGTGAGTTATCAACAACTCACATTACCAACTTGTATAGCAATATTATTACGGTACTTTGGGATTAATCCCGTCTATCTCTCGCGCCATCATAATGAAAAGCAAGTTCCAAAATAGATAATATAATAATATAATAATATAATAATATAATAATATAATAATATAATAATATAATAATATAATGATATAATGATATAATGATATAATGATATAATGATATAATGATATAATGATATAATAATATAATAATATAATAATATAATAATATAATAATATAATAATATAATAATATAATAATATAATAATATAATAATATAATAATATAATAATATAATAATATAATAATATAATAATATAATAATATAATAATATAATAATATAATAATATAATAATATAATAATATAATAATATAATAATATAATAATATAATAATATAATAATATAATAATATAATAATATAATAATATAATAATATAATAATATAATAATATAATAATATAATAATATAATAATATAATAATATAATAATATAATAATATAATAATATAATAATATAATAATATAATAATATAATAATATAATAATATAATAATATAATAATATAATAATATAATAATATAATAATATAATAATATAATAATATAATAATATAATAATATAATAATATAATAATATAATAATATAATAATATAATAATATAATAATATAATAATATAATAATATAATAATATAATAATATAATAATAATTTTGTGTTTGGCGAAAATGATCGATGGGATAATCCGAAAGTACCGTTATTACTTACAAATTTATTCGAACAACAAATATTGATTAAAATTAATAATTAAAAAATAATGTCGTGTCGAAATTAGACTATTCAGTAAATAATTGTTAGTAATAACTAGACTGCGGATGTTTATGCAATTAGCAAGTTTTGTAGACAAATTTTAAGAAACTCGAATCAAATTATATCTTCTTTTTCGTGTGTAGTAGCCTTTTTAGATCTGAAATAAATTAATCGTATTAAATTCTATCATATTTTATATCCTTGCAATTTTTTAACATTTTCAAAATCTATAATTGTAGAAAGATCCGCAGTCCAGCAATAACACTCAGTTCCCGTGGTAGAGAAATTGAATCATTTTTCTATGAAACACATTAAATTCACGCAACACTCTACGTGCTAATGACATTAATGTTTATGAAATACTTGCACAATATCTGTACTTGATTACCTTTCAGCTACCTGCCCAGTGTCATGCTTAAATGGAGGAATATGCACTGCCCCTGGCAGATGCGCATGTCCCAAAGGATTTACTGGCAACCAGTGCCAGACAGGTAATGTTATGCACGAATACAAATCGATTCTAAATTCTCGCTTCAAAAGCTAATTGAATATTTACATAGACAATAACGTTACAAGAACACTAAAAACTTGATAACAGCATACCGCTTATCTGCTACCCAGTTTTGATCATTGCTAGACTGTTCATCTTCATGCAAAATAAACATTTCGTCCATCGATCGCAAGATACAGAAGCTAAAAACTTTTCTGTCTTTCATTATTCACTTTGTTAAATGTTACGTTTGGGGGAAGCACCTCGGATGACCTTCACCTTGACATATATTGTCAAGGTCGCCTTTCTGAGTAACCCCCAAGAGGTTTTAGCCGGCGCTCGTTATTTATTAAAAAGTTATAAACAAAAGAAGTTTTGGTAATTATTTAGAAAGAGGTACTCCTCTCCGATTTTGATGAAATTTAAATGTGTTACAAATTTCGACATTTTGAACAACTTTTTCCTTTTCGCATATGAGGGGGAGTATCTTTTAGTTTTCGAGATATTCGCAAAAAACTATTGCTAGTACTGAATTGAATTTTCCGTATTCGTGCACGCCCCGTGGCAAAGTAAGCATACTCCGGCGCGGCGCCTGTTTTTGTAAACATGTAGTGAACTTCAAAAAGAAAACAGAGTCTGACTCTGGTTATACAGGGTGTCCCAAAAAACACTTCAACAGCCGGAAATGGGAGGTTCCTGAGATCATTTGAAGCAACATTTTCCTTTGCAAAAATGTTATCCGCGGCTTTGTTTAGGAGTTATTAACAAAGAACACAGACCAATCAGAGCGCGACCTAGACGCAAGTTGGCACAGTCGGCCCGGCGCACAGTGGGCCAGATCGACGCGCTAGCTATTCATGACATAAAAAATCGAAGTCCTTACATCGATTTTTAACGAATGTACAATGTTTCTTAAATGTCCATTACATTCAAAAACGATAATATGAATTAAAGTTATTAAAAACTCTCGTTACAATAAGCGTTCAAAGATCAAACTTTTTCAGATACGATTTATCACCGAAAAAAATTCCTTTTCTTCAAAACGATGTCCTGGAAAACCTACTAAAGATTAAGTGCCCAATTTGTTTTTGTATGAAGAATGTATATCTATGTTGAGAACGCACCAGGAACTAAACATTAATGTTTATAATATGTTATAAAAAAAAATATTTAGTCAACTAAGGAAATCGTTAAAGTTTTTCACCTTTAACAAGAAATAAATTGTCATGCCCGGTGATGCCCATGTTCTGACAAAGTGGAACATTTTCGGCAAGATCTGCTCTAAAAGATCGTGCAAAATTTAGATCCATCTTCATCCATCTTCCGAAGTTATGATAGTTTAAAGCGTCGCGTGTCACGCGCACAGTGGTGAGTTCGATCGAAATCGTGGCCAAAATAGGAAGGAGTACTACAATTTAGTTTAGTGTGACAAAAAAATGTTTCCTACAAAAAGTAATCAGTATACAGTCTTTTACAAATATCAATACAAAAAATTTCAAAAAAAATTTTTTTTCAATAAAAAATTGTGGTCACCTTCATTATTTATTCATAACTATATATTTTGTATTCAATAATGTTATAGCTGACGGCAAGACGAATCCAACGACCTATTTAATGTGGTTTTTATGTATTGAAATAATGGTGAAATAGGCGTGAACAGCTAGAACGTCGATTTGACCCACTGTGCGGCGCGGCGCACCAACTGTCGATTGGCCGACTGTGCCAATCGATTGGTCCGTGTTTTTCGGTAATAACTTTTAAACAAAGCCGCGCAAAACATTTTTGCAAAGGAAAATGTTGCTTCAAATAATCTCAGGAATCTCCCATTTCCGGCTGTTGAAGGAATTTTGGGACACCCTGTATGTACAGGGTGTTTCGTTTATCTGATAACGGAAATATCTTGTGACACACTGAAGTTACGAAAAAATCTGTTTACAAAAATTGTTCGGTATGAAGGGTACGATCAAATAGTCTAATTTTTTGATGACTAGAATGGTGAGGAGGGGGGATTTCAAAGTCAAACTAGAGGGCTATTGTTGCTCGCTCGCTTCGCTCGCTCGCGAGTAGGGTTGTTTTTGCTCGCTCGCTTCGCGAGCTCGCGGGTAGGACTGCTCTTGCGAGAGGGTTAGTGATACGCATGGCTAGTAGGGCCTACTGCTATTAATGTTTTTTATTTGGTGTGTGACTCTCCAAGAGTCACACAAAGAACTTCCCGATTCGTTACTTCTTCGCCAACATCGCTAACATGGTTTTTTTTGTACTTTCATCGATATTCTCCGAAAATGTATTCTTGGGAGTAGAGGTGATAAATTCACTGTTGCATCGGAATAACTTTCGATTATTCCAAGCGGTAACATTAGCATCAGTAAAAGAAAAATTTTTTTTAAATCTAAAAAAAAAATTTTTTTTTAATCTAAAAAAAATTAAGAAAAAAATTTTTTATGTAATTGCGTTTGGTTCTTTGGTGGAAAATTTTCGTCCTCCCTTATAAATTGCATTGTAGAATCAACTCTTTTCGAAAAAAAACTAAAAATCTAAAAAACTACTTGACTAATATGGACCAAAATCTAATCAGCTCTAAGTTACGACGGGGCACATCGATTGCATCATTCATCATCCTGATCGCGTTGTTACTTTTTCTGAAAACGTTAACGAAAAATTTGATACCATACAAACGGACATACCCACACACACACACACACACAAACATTTTGATAAAAATAGTCTAAAATGACTCCAAAGACCATGAAACGTGAAGATCTGCTAAAAAATCGATTTTCGATTTTCGGGGTAATTACAATAACTTCCCTATAAAATCGGGAAGTTAATTAAGTTTTTTAAATGCACTGTCCTATGTTTTATACCATAGATCGATAGAGTATCAAATTCTGAGTTTAAAAGTGTTGAACCTCATATGTCCTAAACCTAATAGTTAACGAGATATTATCCAAAGAAGAAAGAAAATTGTTTCGATAATATCACATAAACTATTAGATTTAAGACATATAGTGGTTAATACATTGATACATCATAATACATGATACAAAAAGTAAGTAGGTGTTTCCATTAAAAAAAATATCAAGGTAACCTTGAAATGTCCTTTATGCCACCAGCCACGCAGAAAATGTTTATGTCACAATATGCCCCCTCCTTACCGTGTATGTTTTGTATACAGGGTGGGGCAATAACTATGTCCACCTTGAATATCTCCGTTATTTGTAACAATATGAAAAAATGTTATGAACTAAATTTGCACGGTACAGAGGGGGACATGTTGTGTCACAAACATTTTCTGCGTGATTGGGGGCATAGAGGACATTTCAAGGTCACCTTGATCTTTTTTAATAGAATGTCCTTTTTTTATACCATACATCGACAGAGTATCAAATTCCGAGTATAAAAGTGTGGAACCTCATATCTCCTAAACCTAATAGTTAACGAGATATTATCCAAAGAAGAAAGAAAATGGTTTCGATAATATCTCGTTAACTATTAGGTTTAGGACATATGAAGGTCAACACTATTGTGGGTATAGGACATTCCATTTGAAAAACTTAATTTGACTTTGAAATCCTTCCTCCTCCCCATTCTAGTCCTCAAAAAAATTAGACTATATGATTGTACCCTTCATACCGAACAACTTTGAAAGCAAATTTTTTTCTTAACTTCAGTGCGTCATAAGATATTTCCGTTATCAGATAAACGAAACACCCTGTATATAAGATAGGCTTTCAATTTTGAGAGACTACTCCTGGATATTCGTATGCGTGGTCGGGCCGGCCCTCTCCAACCCCTCCCACGACCTAGTAGTAATAGTAGTAGTCGTGTTATTGCCGGGGAGGGGCGGGTCGGCCGCCCCTCGCTTCCTTAGGGCACACCGTATCTTTCATCACCAGTATCACAATTGGCGCTACCGGCACCCCTGCCCTTTTGCGGGTTGCAGTTATCCACGTTTTTCAGCCGTCCCCTCTGTTTTATTCGGCCCCGGCCATTTTCAAAGTCGTCAACTTACTAGATGGGTCGGTCATCATTGATGAGACGGGCCATGTTACCTAATTTTTGTCAGTTTTTGAGCTGTTTTACGGCTCGGTATGAACGTCGGGCACCCTCACCTTCAAACCTGCAGGGTGTCTCGCCTGCCCATTTCAGACTCCCCCCACTTCACCATATTTTCATGTCGAATGTGTCAAGTGTTTGAAGCCCGTCCCTATTCTGTTTCCGGATAGTCCAGAAACCTGCCCACTCCCTCCCCTAGGGCTAGTCTCTCCGCCTGTGCTATGAGTCTATTGGGAGTACAAATGCAAAGGACCGCGTATTATTTGACCATTGGGAAGAAGTTACTTCTACTTCGGGTCCAATCCGACTTCATCGAAATCTCGGCTGGGCCGAGATATCAATTCCATTCGGTTTTCGCCTGCCGACCTACTTCGCGATGGGGTTGAGAAAGAAGGGTTCACCAACTTCACCGAAATCTGTCTCCTAAGAGATTTGAGATCAGGTACATCGGGATCTTCTTTCTTGGGTGGGCTTGACACATCCTACAAAATATGGCTGATTGTTCGGATGTGACCAGCCTTCCTCGGTTCTTGTCGGTGTTCAGCTATTAGCTCCGTCCACCCGGCCTTTCCCTTAAAGGTTTCTAATTGATGTGCCGTTTTGCGTTTTTGATTGCGTTTTTTGGTAGGGTCCATACCCAGTTTCTCCTCAGTAGTACCATTTGTTCGCTGACCACCCCCTTTCCTTACTCTATCCCCCAAACAAAGGAGATAGAGCCGGCGGGTACCCTTATGAGGCGGGATGGCCAACTTGGGCTCCCAACTAGTTCACCGATTCCCTGGATAAGGGGAAAATCGTTGCCATTATTGGTTGCCCCATGACCCCGACAGTAGGCACTGAGCTCGCTCCCACGACCTAGTAGTAGTAGTAGTAGTAGTCGTGTTTATTGCCGGGGAGGGGCGGTTCGGCCGCCCCTCGCTTCCTTAGGGCACACCGGTTTTTAAACACCAGTTTCACAATTGGCGCTGCCGGCACTCGGCCCTTTAGCGGGTTGCAATTTTCCTCGTTTTTCAGCCGTCCCCTCTGTTTTATTCGGCCCGGGCCATTTTCAGAGTCGTCGACTTACTAGACGGGTCGGTCGTCATTGATGAGCGGGCCATGCTACCTAATTTTTTGAGTTTTTGAGCTGTTTTACGGCTCGGTGTGAACGTCGGGCCCCCTCACCTTCAGACCTGCAGGGTGTCTCGCCTGCCCTTTTAGACTCCCCCCCCTTCACCATATTTTCATGTCGAATGTGTCAAGTTTTTGAACCCGTCCCTACACTGTTTCCGGATAGTCCAGAAACTTACCCACACCCTCCCCTAGGGCTATTCCACACCCTCTAGGGCTAATCCCTCCCCGCCTATGCTGTGAGTCTATTGGGAGTACAAATGCAAGGGACCGCGTATTGTTTTTGACCATTGGGAAGAAGTTACTGCTACTTCGGATCCAATCCGACTTCATCGAAATCTCGGCTGGGCCGAGATATCAATTCCATTCGGTCTTCACCTGCCGACCTACTTCGCGATGGGGTTGAGAAGGAAGGGTTCACCAACTTCACCGAAATCTGTCTCCTCAGAGATTTGATATCAGGTTCATCGGGATCTTCCTTCTTGGGTGGGCTTGACACATCCTAGAAAATATGGCTGATTGTTCGGATGGGACCACCATCCTCGGTTCTGGTCGGTGTTCAGCAATTAGCTCCGTCCACCCGGCCTTTCCCTTAAAGGTTTTTAAGTGATGTTCCGTTTGCGTTTTTTGATTCCGTTTTTTTTTTTTTGGTAGGGTCCATGCCCAGTTTCCAGTTTCCTCAGTAGTACCATTTCATTTGTTCGCTGACCACCCCCTTCCTTACTCTTGTCCCCCAAACAGAGGAGATAGAGCCGGCGGGTACCTTTATGAGGCGGGATGGCCAACTTGGGCTCCCAATAGTTTACCGATTCCCTGGATAAAGGGGAAATTCGTTGCCATTGGTTGCCCCATGACCCCGACAGTAGGCACTGAGTCCGTAGCAGGAGAAAAAACCACACCTTGGAAATTTATGCCACCCCGGGAATCGAACCCTGGCCTTCCTGCTACGAATCAGACACTCTACCACCTGAGCCACTGACCCGCCTTTCCCACGACCTAACCACAACTCACTCTATTCGCATAATCTTTCCATTGTAGATGTTATTCAGAATTTGCAGATTGTTCCACTCTTGTAGACTTAACTCAAACTTTCTTTTTTATTCTGTATTTATAGCCCAGGGTTATTTCTAAACTTTGCTAATATCTTTTGTACCGAAGATTGGTGCAATTCCGAAGACTCGCTATTCATATTTCTCCTAAAACCTGATCCAGACCTAAACCTAAACCTAAATTCTGGATTACGTCTACAAAGGAAAGACTATGGGAATAGAGTGAGTTGTGGTTAGGTCGCGAGACGGGGCGGAGAGGGCCGTCCGGAGAGGGTTAGGCTTGCCCGACGGCGTAGACGAAAATCCAGCAGTAGTCTCTCAAAATTGGCAGCTCATCTTATATATGTATGTATGGCCAGAGTGGGACCCCTTTTTTTCTTTCTGATCTCCACAGCGTGTTTACAAAAACAGCAAACAGACGCCGCGCCGGAGCAGGCTTACATTGCCACGGAGCGTGCACGGATACGGAAAATTCAATTCAGTACTAGCAATAGTTTTTTGCAATTATCTCGGAGAGTAAGTAATTTATATAGTCGAAGCTTGTTTTGAAAAATGGCAGTGGGAGTATAGGAAACTCGGGAAGACATTTCTAAGATTTCCAGCTGCATGTACTTTTCCATAAGGGAAAAGCTGTTTATTTGGGCATATGAGCCGGCTCTCTTACATGAACACTTGGTTCCAAGAAGGGAGTAAAAGAGCAAAGCCTCCGTACGTAACATAGCTGTGAAAATAGCTACATGCGCAGTTGTATGCTTCCGAATAATGCAAATTACGCCTCGTAAACTAGATCGATCTTTTATCTAGCGTTTTTGACTACTGAAAAACTCCATTTTTGTGTTATCGAGAAATGAGAACGCGAACCCCACATCCTTGCAATCCTGGAAAAAGAAGTCTACTCCCTTAACTTCGACACGCTTGCAAAAGTGCTTGAAGTTAATCCACGAATGAACAGGTGGTGCTCACTGAAATCGTAAAACATTGACGATCGATATATTCAGAACAAGAGCACGTCCTACTATCCGGGATCTGTAGGCATAATTAACTCAACGCAGTCCGATACGCGGTTCGATAGCATTGCACGAATACCGAACCGACTAGCGACTGGGCGTATTGTGATGTCCATCGGTGAACTGCTTTAGATAGATTTATGAGCAGTTTTATTATCCGTTGCGGACGTTCTAATTACGAGCGTAATATAATCTATGCTGGCGTGTGGGTTTAGAGTTGAGAGTCAATACCGGGGTTGAGTAAAATACTATTGCAAATAGCGAATACCAAATACCAAATAGTCCATTTGATTGTATATCCTACGTGTACTTTTGAAAACAAAATATTTCGTTTGCGAGGAAGTATTTTTGCAATTGTTAACACATTACCGACCGGTGATTATTGCATAATTTTGAAAATCTATGGTACATTGCTAAATACTTTTTAATGGTACCTTCAATGGCAACAGCAATTTTCATTGTGTACTAACAAATGTAACAAATAATAAATAAACGTGTGATTGTAATTGCAAATAACAACTAAACTTTTTATTTAAATAAAAGTCATTTAAATAATGTCAAAAGTGATCTATTTATTATTTCTTATTTGCAAATAAAAGATTATTTCTTATTTGGATTAAGGTGGAAATCAAATAAATAGTTTTTGGTTTTCTCTAATTTCTTGTATTTTGTGCAAACAATGAAAATGTGTCGAAATTAACATCGTTATCACCTGTAATTTACATAAATACAACTATATTTTGTACTAAGTTTCATTTCTGGTAGGTAGTTCGTAGTTCATATCTGCCTTAAGAACTACTCTTTTTTCAAACATACTGTCCGAAAGTTAGTTCGATTTTGGCATATTATTCGCGCATAATTCGCCTCAACTGAACACGCTCTAAAGCAGGGGTGGCCAACCTGTGGCGCATTGGATGATTACAAGTGGCGCATTGGATCCTTGCACATATACTTATTCTCTTGAAGTAGGCGCCATAACCGAATCCATCTTCATATTTTCAACACCTGAGAACTCTTAGTTGAATTTATACAGCCTTCTTACTCATCAATTCGTCGCAATTTTTTGACAGTTTACAATTATAGGATGGGAATTATTGGGGTGTTCATGACAGCGATCGCCCTCTCGTTCAAAAGATCATTTCTCACTATTGTAGATTGGTGCTTCAATGAACGTGTGTATTTTCAACTAACACAAGTTAATTAATATATTTGCGTGATTGAGTTATCCCTTTTCCTTCCCTAACCGAAGCAGATCCTGTCCCTATTCCTATTTTCCAACCGCAACAATGAACGTAAAAAGGTAGAAAAAGTGCTCGAGTTGTATGGCGCATTTGAACTCGTATGTGAAAAAATTTACGAATGGTATGCAGAAGGTTAGCCACCCCTGCTCTAAAGCTTCTCAAATAATGCACAACAGACGATACGTTAATATTAGTATCGTTGAAGAGGACAGTTAGAAAGAAAATTGTTTAATGACTACGAATAATAAATAATAATATACTATTATTAATAGATAAAAATACAATTTCGGTTATTATTTGTCAATACAAATAATAACTAAAGTTGTATTTTTGTAAATAACAATTAACTTTATTATTTTAAATACTTTATTTAGACTTGCTCAAATAATAAATAATTATTTTTGCTTTTTATTTGAATATCCAAATAACAAATAACTTGTTATTTAAATTTTTATTTAAATAATTATTTATTTATATATTGCCCAACACTGCCCTCAATAACGTCACGTAATAGTTTTATTTAAGATTGCAATGCAAAAGGAAATTTCTATGCTTTCTTTTGGTACAGCATAATTATTAAAAATCCTATTAATAGGCTTCCGGTAGGTAAAGTGTTAAAATATTGTTACTTGTTAAAATTGTTTTCATAACGTGTACACTTTACGTTGTTAGAGAGCATGAGTAAACAGGGTGTCCCAAAAATGTTGTACTTCCTTGAAAGGGCTGGTTGCTGAGGTTATTTGAAGTAACTTTTTCACTTGTGAAAATATTCTCCGCGACTTTGTTGAGCAGTTATTAACTAAATACACGGACCAATCAGAGCGCAGCGTTACCGTACGGTTTCGGCACCACCAATACCAACGCCACACTCTGCTGTAGCCGCCCTCTGATTGGTCCATATTTTTTGTTAATAACTCCTCAACGTAGCAACGGAGAATATTTTCACAAAGAAAAAGGTTACTTCAAATGACTTCAGGGATCACTCCTTTCAAGGAAGTACAACATTTTTGGGACACCGTGTATACAAACAGAACGATATTGTCATCAATGTTATATTATTTCATAAGCTTTCACGTAACGAACCGCATAATATACTTGCTTAAAGAAACATGTTAATTTCGCATTGGGTGATTAGTCGAAAACGAAAAAAATTTTCGAAGCAGTCTAATATTATATTTCAATAATACACTCCTCCAAAGGATTAAGGGATCACTCGTGCGAACCCGAAAAATTGGTCCCACTTTACGTGATCATAACTCCGTCAAAAATTGCCGTATCGATATCGGTAAATTATGGTTTGAAAGCCTGAAACCTCTAGTTTCGGATGCTCTGTTTCAAATTGTTGCTATGTTGGTTTTTTACAAAGTTATAGCGAGATGAAGACAACATTGACGGTTAACAAAAATTTGGTGCAACTTTGGAACATCCCACGGGGAGCAACAAATTTTTTTGATGAATCGCGTTAATATCTTTTGGAAGGGCTATCTTTCCTGTGTAAATTGTGTGATTGTTGAATAGCTTGCGATTTTCTTTATTCGAGTTATTCAACATTGTCGTAAATATGGGCTTTTTAAATTTAAATGGCTCTAGAAAGTAAAAATGTGCAAAAAAGCAATAAAAAGAGCGTTTCTTTCTCTTCAAGGCACTCCTTTTGTTTTTTCAATTTCATTAACATTTCGATATACTAGGTGTTTCTGAAAATATGCTGAAAAAATGCACAATTTCCATTTTTCCTTTACCTCGCTATATCTCGACGAGAAATGATCGTTATACCATGATCCGAACGTCAGATTAAAGCAGAGATTCTGCCGATTCGATTGAGTACTCCATAAACTCGCGGCGACAATTTTTTACCTATGGCAGCTGTGTTTGAAGTTAGTGCTTCGCAGAAATTAGCGCGGCACGTACAGCGGCTGCCTGACATCTCTGAAATACTCTGAATACCCTACCGCCGCGCCGCACAGTGGGCTGGATCGAGAAATTTAGTGACATTTCACGAAAGAGTCGACTTTCTCATATCGATTTCTAATAAATTTGTATTGCTTCCTAAATATCCATCAACAACGAAGCTGAAAAATTAACGTTCGTTCACAAAAACTGTAGTTAATATAAATTCATAAAGATAGACATTTGGGATGCAGTATTTTTCAGCCAAAAATTGCTTCTTTTCATCGAGGTGTCCTGATTACCCTACTTCATATTTCTTCTGGGTATTTTTTGTAAATGATAAACAGTCCTTTGCGGTAACAATTATCGCTGTTAGTTGAGGATGGTTGCTCGCAATGTATTAAACATTAATATCACTGTCCAACACCAAATTTGTTCCCAGATTATTATTCGGTCCTTCTTATAGAGTTTTTTGCGCTGATTCCGAATCTGTTTTTAATTTTTTCCCTATACGCACAGTTTTTGAGAAATTTGAGTTTGAAAAAATGACCTATTTTTCAACTTTGAACAAATATTGTGATGTTATTATAAAAGATATTGAATTGTTCTTTGCAGCAAAAGATTCTGTGGACTTTCCCGAATACAGTGATATCCAATATTAATACACTATGATTGTTTAAACATGTTTAAACAATGATTAAAGACGGAGAGACACCATTTTTGCACCAATTTTTGAAGATATTTTTAAATCTATCTCAAAAAATAAGGGTCCAGCGGAAAATCGAATATACCACGCGGTAGAGCAGACTTTTATCTTGAAAAACCCCCCTTTGAAGTTTTCGACATCGACGTTTTTACCGAACCAGAAAGCAAAATATCTTCGCCCGACATGATTTGTCGCCAGTGGCGCTCACCACTACAACGGTCGTTCGCCGCTCCGTATCCCGTCGCTGCGCCATATCTCGTCCAGAGCGCCACTGGCGGCAACGCATGTTGGGCGAAGATATTTTGCTTTCTGGTTCGGTAAAAACGTCGATGTCGAAAACTTCAAAGGGGGGTTTTTCAAGATAAAAGTCTGCTCTATCGCGTGGTATAGTTCGATTTTCCGCTGGACCCTTATTTTTTGAGATAAATTTAAAAATATCTTCAAAAATTGGTGCAAAAATGGTGTCTCTCCGTCTTTAATCATTGTTTAAACATGTTTAAACAATCATAGTGTATTAATATTGGATATCACTGTATTCGGGAAAGTCCACAGAATCTTTTGCTGCAAAGAACAATTCAATATCTTTTATAATAACATCACAATATTTGTTTAAAGTTAAAAAATATGTTTTTTTTTCAAAGCCATGTTCCTCAAAAACTGTGCGTATAGGGAAAAAATTAAAAACAGATTCGGAATCAGCGCAAAAAACTCTATAAGAAGGACCCAATAGTAATCTGGGAACATAAAAAAAGTTGAAATTTGTTGGACAGTGTATTTAATGAAATGAATAAAATCTATATACTTTCTTAGAATTTGTAAGGTGTATCTTTTAGAGGACCTAACGGCACCTAATCGGATAAATCAGATCATTTTCATTGGACCTTCCTCTACATATCCCGATCCGATCTTGGAAATTATGATTGTTTAAAGTTATCGGGACGTGTCACCTGACGCGTAGCAACTCACATATAGTACTTAAATACCATCCAAATATGCATATTTTTGCAATTGCATTAACAGTTCATACCTACCTAAAACAAGTATGTAATTTTTAACAATAATATAAGTAATGTATTAATTTTATTGTTAAAAATACAATGAACGGTAATAATATAACTGGACTAAGAGTTTCTTAGTTTTTCTTAGTAAGTGTCACTGTTTTTGGGTAAGTATATCTGTCATTAAATCATAGTTAACAATTGAGAGACTCTTCTAGCGAACTGTTTAGATTATCGAGACGCGAGATGTTTTTATGCTATGCTGCAGATAAGGTTTCGACTAACGTCCACCGTTCCGTCTGTATTTAGTTGAAACAAAATCTTTGGATAGACCACAGTGATCCATATTGAGAGAACTTTTACATATTTAAACGTTTTGATATCCAGAAGCTGCAGATTTAATAATTAAGTAAATTAAACAAATTGACCAAAAGTTTACCTGTTAACATCAATTTAAAAACGTTTTGGTAAGATTAATTGTCTTATCTTTTATATTTGTTATATTTTTGTTGATATTTTTATCTTTTATAAACACATTACACATACATGAAATAATGCGAAATAACAAAGGTAGTAATATGTATATTAGATATGATTTTAAAACAATTAAATTGAAAAATTATTTATAATTATTATAAATTATTATAAAAAATATCTTATGTGAGACGCTTGTGAGGCGTTTTTGTCTCCTCGGTACATTTTGTATGCGTTGATTATTATAAAAAGATTTCTAGAATTTATATTTTACATATTCTATAAACCATTACATGTATGAAATGTACATATAAAATAGATATTTAGTAAGTAAAAAATAGTTTGGAAGATTATACTTAAACAATTTTATTTTAATACAAAAATTCAATGAAAATTAATTAACAATTATTGTTTAACAAAATAGAAAAAATTTTATTTGTTTACAGTTAAAATTCACTATTTTTTAAATGAATTTTAGTGCAAATTTCATCCCGATATCTGTTACGGTTCAAAAGTTATAACAAGATGTCACTAAATTTCTCGATCCAGCCCACTGTGCGCCGCACAGTGGTCGAGTATATGGGAATTCGGGAAAAAAATCATAACTCTTAAACTATGCAATTTTCGAGTAAAGTACCTTAATATTTTTTGAAATAAAATGCAAAGACGAATCGATTGGTATAAAAAAAATTTTTTTTTTAAATTGTGATGACCTTGTTTCTTATGTTTTATTGC
The DNA here is from genome assembly GCA_933228785.1 of Lasioglossum pauxillum. Classification (NCBI taxonomy): domain Eukaryota; kingdom Metazoa; phylum Arthropoda; class Insecta; order Hymenoptera; family Halictidae; genus Lasioglossum; species Lasioglossum pauxillum. The sequence goes on from OW121703.1 coordinate 33,077,876, forward strand.
ATAAAAAGTAGTTTACAATTTTAACGAAAATTAAAAAAAAGTACTATACTGTATACATGAGTAAAATCATGTATCATGAGTAAAATCGCGGACCTTCTAAATGACTTTATTACCAAGTGCCACATGTTGGGTGCACACCGGACGGGCCTGCTGAAAAAAGGATAATAGCTCGAGGCTACAACGAAACGGACGGATTCAGAAAATGAAAACTCGCAGATGGTTGTCGGTACCATAAAGTTATTTTCGATGGACTTGTTGAAGTCGTCATGTTCCGCGACGGAACATATTATATAAATAATACGCATAAACTAAACGATATACATACAATGCAACACACAATAACAAAAATACTATTACAGAATATCATAAATATAATATGTACAATAAACATAAATACTGTAGGAAATGAATTTACTTGTTATTAATAACTTGGACGCGTTTGCGATTGACTATGTTTGGCTTCAGTTTCACGTCTGATACTTCTGACCACGACAGATATCGTATAAACAATTGAAAATAAGGGATTTGGAATAGCATAATGAGTAAACATAGTGTCTTATCGTTTCGCGCGGACTCAAGTGGGAACTCGATAGACTACGTTAAAGGCGTGGACGGCGAACGCACGCGTCTCAACGTCAACATTTTCTACTATTTTTAACATTTATGTATATTTATGCACTTAAGATCGACCGTCATATCAAGTCTAATGTGCTTTAAATTAATATAATACAAAATCTCAAAGGAACCTCTTGGTACTTTCTTTAATACTGAATTGAAAGATTGTAAATATTTAAACAATTTTTAAACTAAATACATAATCTATAAGAATAAAATTGATCACATATGTGATTTAATCCAACGTGAAATTAAAGTTTAATATGCCACCAATTACTGTACAAAAATTCACGGGGTTACCTCGAGGTACTTTTTTGAAAACTCTAATCAAAGTTGATAAATGTTAAACATAAAAAATTAGGACAAATTGCGATTATTTAAAAAAAAGTTTTGGGAGATTGAATGTCTAATAATGCTAAACACACCCTGTAAAAATCAAATTAAAAAACCAAATAGCTTGCGAGGGACGCATGTTTTAAAAAATGCACGGAATTTGACAGTGAAGTTTCAGCCTCCATTTTAACAACAAATTGATTTATTTAGTTAAAATTTAAGGCAGTTTTAGAAACTACGTTTTGTTACGAACATTTTAGGATATATAAATTTGCCGATCTTATACTTTGATTTTCGGACTTTTTTCCATTGGACGACACTGTGCGCCGCGCCGCACAGTGGGTCAGATCGACGCGCTAGCTATTCATGACATAAAAAATCGAAGTCCTGGTATCGATTTTTAAGGAATGTACAATGTTTCTTAAATGTCCATTACATTCAAAAACGATAATATGAATTAAAGTTATTAAAAACTCTCGTTACAATAAGCGTTCAAAGATCAAACTTTTTCAGATACGACTTATCACCGAAAAAATTCCTTTTCTTCAAAACGATGTCCTGGAAAACCTACTAAAGATTAAGTACCCAATTTGTTTTTGTATGAAGAATGTATATCTATGTTGAGAACGCACCAGGAACTAAACATTAATGTTTATAATTTGTTATAAAAAAAAATACTTAGTCAACCAAGGAATACCGTCAAAGTTTTTCACCTTTGACAAGGGATAAGCTAAAAGTGTTATATAGTGTCGTGCTCTAACAAAGTGAAACATTTTCAGCAACGTCTCCTCTAAAAGATCCTGCAAATTTCACATCCAAATCGATCCAAACTTGGAAATTATGATGGTTTAAAGCGTCGCGTGTCACGCAATTCCGCGGCGAATCGCGTTGCGCGAGACGCATTGACGACCACTCAGCAGCTCTTAAGAGTGTAAAGACCTAACCCAGACCTATCTTATGAAGTTTTTAGATTATACGACCATTGATAAACATTCGAACTTATTACTAGCTCACAGTTGAATCATTTGTATTTGAGAGATTATAGTAACAGCATCGTAGTATAGCATCAGAGCAGTTTTTCCATATTAAAGACCTGTATTTTACCTTTGTTAAGAGGAATTATAGTATAGATTTTTGTTTATTCATAGATAAACAGAGTTATAAGCAGAAAATCCGTATGATCAATCGAATATAGTCAGTAACTTTGTAAAATATAATACTTAATCTTGTTTGAATTTTTGTAATTTTTTAAATAAGACAGTAATAACACATTTTTGTTATTTCATTAAATATAATAAACTTCATTCATTCAATAATTATGAATTACTCTTGTTTGAATGCCTGAATAACCAGTTTTCAAATATTATTCATTATTCACACGAGTTTACAGACATTTCCGGTGATGTAACAAAAAAATGTTTCCTACAAAAAGTAATCAGTACTCAGTCTTCTACAAATCTCAATACAAAAAATTTCAATAATTTCTTTTTTTTAATAAAAAATGGTGTTTACCTTCATTATTTATTTATAACTATATTTTTTATTCAATAATATTATAGCTGATGCCAAGACGAATCCGACGATATATTTAATGTGGTCTTTATGTTTTGAAATAATGGTGAAATACGTGTGAACAGCTAGCGCGCCGATCTGGCCCACTGTGCGCCGGTCCACAGTGGACCAAACTCGATTCAAAATCAAAAAACTTTCGATAGAAATGAGGTAGAGCGATGAAATTTTTTAAAATTAAAGCTGAAACTTTGGAGAATATGGGAAAAATATGGAGATTATGTTACGAACGTTTTTTAACGTTGAAAAAATTCGTTAAACATGTAGAACTTCAAGAAAATGTGGTTTCTCCAGTATCAAGCGCGGAATAATTTTTTTTAACATGGTATATATCATTTCCCGTAGATTTTTTCACGCTGATTTCAAATCTGGTCTCAAAATTTGTCTATGAACTCAAGATTTTGCAAAATCGATTTCTTGCAAAATCTTGAAAAATGGAAATTGTGCATTTTTTAAGCATATTTTCAGAAACACCTGGTATATCGAAATGTTAATGAAATAGAAAAAACAAAAGGAGTGCGTTGAAGAGAAAGAAACGATCTTTCTATTTCTTTTTTCCACATGATTCTACGATAATTTCTTCGCTTTCTGGAGCCAGTTAAAGTTAAAAAGCCCATATTTACTTCAATGTTGAGTAAGTCGAATAAAAAAAATTGCACAATATTCAACAACCACACAATTTACACAGGAAAAATAGCCCTTCCAAAAGATATTAACGCGATTTATCAAAAAAACTTGTTGCTCCCCGTGGGATGTTCCAAAGTTGCACCAAATTTTTGTTAACCGTCAATGTTGTCTTCATCTCGCTATAACTTTGTAAAAAACCAACATAGCAACAATTTGAAACAGAGCATCCGAAACTAGAGGTTTCAGGCTTTCAAACCATAATTTACCGATATCGATACGGCAATTTTTGACGGAGTTATGATCACGTAAAGTGGGACCAATTTTTCGGGTTCGCACAAGTGATCCCTTAATCCTTTGGAGGAGTGTATTTATATCTATCACAGAACCTAGATGCCATTATTTATGTATACTATACATACAGTATGTAGAATACATATCTGCGTACATAGATACTATACATATGTATATATTGTGTATATATTGTACATATACGTATGCGTATACATTCTTAATACAGAAAATCGAATATATCGATAAATTTTGAAATGATGCATCGTTATAATATCAAATATTAACTAGTTAAATAATATTTCTGAACAGATTTCAGCATTTTCTTATGTCCATAATGCTCTTGTACAGTTTATACACCTAGTGCAAGACAATATTCGGAATGCACTTTTCTAAAAGAACATCTTTGGAAACTTCTACAAGAAGCATGGAAAAATATCAAATTAGAAACATTCGAAAAACTAATTGCCAGGATCCCCTAAATATGTCAGGCAGTTACTAAAAATAAAGGCGGTTTTTTAATGAAAGAGCAATTTGAAAAAAATACGCATTCCTTGATAAAAAAAAATAATACAAAATGTAAAACGTACTGCTTGTAAGTTTTTCGACAAGTTAATCTTCCTTGGTTGTTCTAAAGGTAGCAGTTCTTCTTATAAACATTCTGTTTCTCTGAATTTACGCCGTGATTCCAAACTTTTGGCCGGTAGTGTATGTATAATATAAATAATACGAGTGATCCAGTGACATGGATTTTTACAGTTGCGTAGAACCTCCTGTGTATTTAACTATACGAAAATAGCAAGCAGTAAATACGTTTAGAAAAATTGGATTTTTCGCTTATGCCGAGTGTTTGTCTGCGGCCAGTACATAGCAATTAAACTTTAATCTTATTAACCACGTGTAAGTTTTAATGCTTTTCTTAATATCTTTTGCGTAAATGGAGAAACGAGTTGCTTCGAACGATTAATGCGATCCCCACCCTCTATACACCTTTTGCTCGACAAGACACCAACCCAATAACTAATTTAAATCTCCATAATTTATTCATTGAAATCCTCGAGTCTGCCTCGAGAAATTCACTGGTTCAACGGAAACCGAGTTGACTTCTGTTTGCACAACACCGGTGTCCGGAAACCGTAGGATTTCGCGACGGATCAGTCAGAGCTGCGACATTTGTGTAATTAATTTTCAATGAATTAACATAACTTGTCCACCAACGTTTCAGACATCGACGAGTGCGTGAGAGAGAAGCCCTGCGACCAACTCTGCAGAAACCTAGCAGGCAGCTACGAGTGCCATTGCAAGCCAGGTTTCCAACTTCAGAAAGACGGCCAGTCTTGCCGAAAGAACGGTGAGTCGAAATTGATAGTCGTTCAATTCCCTAAATAAAACAGTATGTACGTCAAAGTTGCCTGGAAAGTGGCTAATAGCGTCAAGGAATACACAATTCTCGCGCGATGGCGGCGATTTCAGCCTCAGTAAAGTAAGATTCTCGATAAAATGGGGTACCTTGAGCACCCCGCAGAATTTTAAAAAATTGGTATTTGAATCTGAAAAATGAATGTATAACATGTGTATAGGTCATTGAACTAATCTTAAAACGCACTATTTAATGATGCATAAAAAAACATATCATTCCATTTAAAAAAAGAAAGTTGACCTTCACATCACCTTGGAGTGTCCACCGGGAAAAATAAAAGTCCCACCACATGATGTCCCCCACGGTATTGAACAACTTTCATCTGGAACATTTTTGCGTATAATCAATATTTTTGGAGATATTCGTTTGTAACGCTTTATAATTGCCACCCTGTATACAGGGTGAGTCCGAAGAAACAGAACACCTAAATATCTCCGTTACTGTTCGTTGTACAAAAAAACTTCTTAGGACAAAATTACACTGTTTGAAGGGCCACATGTAACGTTGTAAGGGACAAAATTTTCAAGGTAATTTTTTACAAGATTTCAAGGTCATCGATATTTTTTTTAATGGAATGAGGTATTTTTTAATACATCAATCGATACAGCTGGACATTCCTTATAAAAAAGTACTAACCTATGTATGTCGAAAAGTTAGTAGTTCACGAGATATTTCGATTTAAATAACTGTAAAACACCATTACTGTCGTAGTAAAACATTACACAAGTAAGTAAAGTAAAGTAAAGTAAAAGTAAGTCTTAGTACGACAGTAATGGTGTTTTAGAGTTATTTAAATCGAAATATCTCGTGAACTACTAACTTTTCGACATACATAGGTTAGTACTTTTTTATAATGAATGTCCAGCTGCATCGGTTGATGTATTAAAAAATACCTCATTCCATTTAAAACTAGAGGGCTATTGTTGCTCGCTCGCTTCGCTCGCTCGCGAGTAGGGTTGTTGTTGCTCGCTCGCTTCGCAAGCTCGCGGGCAAGACTGCTCTTGCGAGAATGTTAGTGGTATGCATGGCTAGTAGGGCCCACAGCTATTAATGTCTTTCATTTTGTGTGTGACTCTCCACGAGCCACACAAAGAACTTCCCGATTCGTTAGTTGCTGTATATTATTATTATTATTTATTAAGTATACGTTTTAAGAAGATTATACGTTTTCAGGGAAATTCAATGGTTTTCTACTTATCAAAATGTTTGCTATATGGCGTCGCATTAAACCAATATCGTATGCTCGTTGCTCGCTTGGTTCCTTGTTATAGCATACTAATGTTGCAAAATAAATTGTCTTAATTAGTTTTTCGCAAACGATACAACTCACCATTATCCGGGTTTGCAGTATTGATCTTGGTTTTCTTCGATACTATTAATTTAAATTTTCTCAAAATATATAAACCGCTCAATTTTGAAACTCTGCTCAGTGCTACATACAACATTTGTAAAGTTCGTATTTCTGATTTTTTAAAATCCAAACATACTTTCTCGTATGTTTTTTATCCCTGACTTTTATGAATCGTAATCGCTTCAGCAGGAACCACTGGAAATTGATTACGTGTGATTTGATATTTTTCTTCACTCGAAATATTTACTTGATTCGATATTTTTTTATTATTGGTGTTAAATTTTGATTTATATTTGCATTTTTCATATAATCACGATAACGAGTTCTTACTTTCACTCCTACTATGGCCAATTGAAAATCTAACCACAATATAGACGGAATTTTAGTATTTTCTTGAAAAGTAATAAATTTTAATATTCCGCATGCTCCATTAACCAATCCGTCTTCAACATCAATGTTATTAATTATCATATATTTTATATTAATTTTCAATTTAATCTCAGTTAACAATTCGTTTTGAACTGATTGTTTATTTAAAGATTGTAATATAAATGTTTTTGTACTTTCATCGATATTCTTTGAAAATGTATTCTCGGCAATGATTAACTCACTCTTGCATTGGAATAATTTTCGATTATTGTAAGCGGTTACATTAGCATTAGTTGCATAATTGGAAAAAAAAAATTTTTTTTAAATATGTCTAAATATATATATATAGTTACGTTTACTTCTTCGGTGGATACGCCTTTCGTATAAATTGCAATGTTTAATCAACTCCTTTCGAAAAAAACTAAAAAACTACTTGACCAAAATGGACCAAAATCTAATCAGCTCTAAGTTACAGCGGGGCACATCGATTGCATCATTCATCATTCCGATCGCGTTGTTACTTTTTCTGAAAACGTTAACGAAAAATTTGATACCATAGAAACGGACATACGCACACACACACACACACACACACACACACACACACATACCGACATTTTGATAAAAATAGTCTAAAATGACTCCAATGACCATGAAACGTGAAAATCTGCTAAAAATTCGATTTTCGATTTTCGGGGTAATTACAGTAACTTCCTAAGAATCGGGAAGTTAAAAATATCAATGACCTTGAAATCTTGTAAAAAAATGACCTTGAAAATTTTTTCCCTCACACCGTTACATGTGGCCCTTCAAACAGTGTAACTTTTTCCAAAGAAGTTTTTTCGTACAACGAAAAGTAACGGAGATATTTAGGTGTTCTGTTTCTGCGGACTCACCCTGTATTGCGCGACGGCACACAGTTGAACAAACCGATAAATTCTGTGTCGAAATCAAAGAACTTTTGATAGAAAAGAGACTAAGCGATGATTTTTTAAAAATTAAAGCTGATATATTGCAGAATATGGGAAAAATAGAGAAGTCGTTGCGTGCATGTCGATTATAGTCGGCGCTCGTACACACAGATCGTTACGCGAATGCCGATTACAGTAAAGTCGCGTTTACTGTCCGCGTTTACTGTCCACTCCACTGTCATGCTGTCCTTCTCTACGGTCGGCTTTCTTTTGAAGTCTCGGCGCGGTCGGTGCGGTAGACGCAGTCATAACAAAATAATGTCGGTATCCGATCACTGTCCGTGCAGATAGTGTTCCTTCTCGAGAATTTTTCGAGAAATTTTATAATTGGTTATTTTTCATTTCTCAAGAAATTACATTGTTTCTCGAAAAATTTAAATCCAGGAAAATTCTTATAAATCTCATTTATTTTATAACATATTTTCGGAAATGAACAAATACATATACAGTCGGTGTACAAAGTATTCGTACACATTAAAAAACCGAATTACTTTTTCAAAATTGGACCCAACAGCTTGAGTTTCTTCTCAGACGTTAGAAGGATTAGTTTACTAGCTAATGTGTAAATAACTTTTTTTAAAAATTGTTATTGGTCGCAATTGCGAAGGAAATAGTAAAGGTCACGATTTTTAAATTTTTTATCTGTACCTGTAATGAAAATTTAGGAGGCGCCTCTGGTAGTTCTAAGTCAGTTATATACTTGTACAAAGTTTCATCGAAATCGATCATGGATGTTACGAAGTATAATTGATTGAAAATAGCAAAAATCGTAAGAATCTGCGATTAAAATGAATCGCAGACCATAAATTCAAAGATTTTTACATCTTACAATGCCCATAGCTTTTTTATCCGTCAGCCAATTTCAATGAAACTTTGTACATATATTATAATTTACTTAGATTTACAAAATACATGTATTAAATTTTCATTACAGGCACAGATAAAAAATTTAAAAATCGTGGTCTTTACTATTCCCTTCGTAATTGCGACCAATAACAATTACAAACAAAAATTAATTACACATTAGCTAGTAAACTAACCCTTCTAATGTCTCAAAAAAACTCAAGCTGCTGAGACCAATTTTGAAAAATTTATTCGTTTTTGAAAGATGTACGAATACTTTGTACACCGACTATATTTTACCATCAGTCAAAATATGCTACATTTTAATGTAGGACCTACACTGTAAGTATTTAAATATCTCTGTTACTTGTAATTATACGAAAAAATGTCAGGGGAGAAATTTGCACTGTTTAATAAGGTGAATATAATGGCAAAATAGACAAATTTTTTGGAAATCATATTTCGAAATTTCAAGGTCATCGTTATTTTTATTTAAACGAGGTCATATAATTATTCTATATTTCTATTCAGAAAAAAGAAAAATCCAACGATGTGCCATGTTCCATAGTCAAGGTGAATTTCACAATTTTCAAAATTTTCAATTTAAGTGCGCCACGTGATCCTTTTATCCGATCGATCTCAAACTTTGCACAAATTTTTTCTCACCTAAAGGAACAATACTGGATAGTTGCGTGCATTGTATCTCGATAAAACTCTTTCTCCAAGTATAGCTTAGGTCCACCCTAATGTACATATTGGACAGGAATAAACATTGAGTTAATGTTCTTTGCGGTTTCGATAAATATTATCAACGATAATCCAAATATCATAAGTTTTCCAATATTTTTTTATTTCATTAATAATTCTCGAGAAATGAAAAATGTTGAGAAACCAGGAACAAATGTGCAGAATACAGACTGTGGGACAGTAAACGCGTCTTTACATCGGCGCTCGTAACGAAAGGATTAAAACAGAATAACTTTTTTATAATTGTATCAAACGATCTGATTGTTTGTAATCATTGATTAAAAAGTATGTACAGAGCTAAATATTCTTGCATTCCTTATATTCGCGTGGTTTTTAAAAATGCTGAGAAGTACTGTGATATTGACTGAATTTTAACTATGATTCCTCTTCTTGTACGATATATCGGATTTTCTCTTGAAAATGCTGAAACAAATCGACGCAACCGGTAGGTGTTTTTAATCCTGGCCTGGAAAAATGTGTATTTTTCCAGATACTGATGACATCGCATTCGAGGCGCGGGACCTAGAGGAAGACTTCCATGAAGTAACAACGATGAAGCATCCATCGAGTTCTCCACATGGTTTGAAGATATGATTTTTCTATTTCGGTGTTGTTTTTTGGTACAATGCACACTTGCAACGAAAGTGACATAATTCGAAAAAATACATATATTTTCAAAACGACGTGAAAAACTTTTTTTAAGGTGGCAATCTCATGTAAATGTTGCTAAATTTAACAAGCTTTATTAATATTTTCAAAGTGATAATGGTGATAATTAACAAATTTCATTGAAATTGGTTAATTAATTTACGAGTTACAAACGATCAAAAGTGGTAAAGAGGCCGAAAATCTTGAAAAATTGCCATTTTTACCACTTTTGATCGTTTATGACTCGAAAACCAATTAACCAATTTCAATGAAATTTTCAGAGCGTATATAATTTATACAAGTTGACCAAACACATCTTTTAAATTTTCGTTATTGACCCAGCTAAAAAAGTTGTAAAAATCAATTTTTACTATTGTTTGTCACAATTCCGACCAAATGCATTTTTTCAAACATATTTTTCAAACGTCATTTACTAAACTAATTCTTCTAGTCTTACAGAGAAATTGAAGTCGTTTGGTCGTATGCTCCTATATGTATATGTATACATAGAATCTCTGGCAGAAAAATCTGCAATTAAAAATAATAAGTTCCGCAAGTTAAAAAAAAACACATTTTTCGCTCACGTTTATTGATAGAAAATAATGAAACTCATTTAACAACAGAAAGTCACACTTCAATTTTCAAATTTCAGAAAAAATGTTTGGATTTTGGTCCCACGTTTTTCTCCATTTTTCCGAAAACTGTTTGTTTTACGAAAAAAAGTAATACGACATAAAAGACGCAGTCTGTCAAATCTACAGGTTTTGTTTAACATATTTTTCGACGCGGTAAATAGTTTAGAAGATATTCGGGAAAACGATATCATGAGCATTAAATTAATTATTTTAATGATAATCCATTCACACACATTTGGGGCACATTCTCCCGTTATCCGATCGAGCTCAAACTTCGCACAGATTTGTTTTAATTATTTGGAACAACTCTGGGGGACGCCGACAAACAAATTTTGATAAAAATTTTTGGCAAGAGTAAATAAGAACCACCCTAGTGCTACATACAGGGTAAATTTCGTAACGTGACGATCTCAAACAAATAAAATGTTCAAGCAAATATTGCATGGTTCCTAGGGGGACATACAGTGCTGCAATCTGATTTTTGTTACTTCGATTTTTTATGAAGATGTTACGAGCCGAGGTTCAAGCAGCTATGCGGAAACCGAGGGTATTTTGGAATTAGAGATTTTAGAGCAAAGTAGGAAAGGTACACGAGGACTAGCCGATGTCTATCTCACCACCGGGTCGCCTCGTGTGACCAAGGGAGTGGACTAGCCGATGTCTATTTCACCACCGGGTCGCCACCTATAAGGTATAGGGTCGCGGTTCCGCTGACTCGTAACTTATCGAATTGAGAAGGATACACCTTGAGCGGCAAAGGTGTATCGTCGTAGTATACTAGCGACTGGGAACTCGAAAAGGGAATATGAATAATCGATATTTGAACCCTTAATAAGTTCACACACAACAATATATTTTGTATTATAAAAACGTACAAATGGTTCGTGTAATGTTGTCGCGGTGTCGCGGACTAAACCCTCTCAGTTTTGACGCACCGAGAAATGCGGGGGCGATCTACTACAGAGCGGTAGACAAGAACTTCAACAACCGATCTAGCGCGAATTGACTTTCGACGTGGAACGGTACGTGCTGCGCGTATTCACTTGAATCAACCCAACTAAATAGGGAGGATCCATGCCCTTATATAGTACCCAAAATCGGATCTAGCGATGGTGGGGGCCACGTGCTACTTCTGATTAGAAATGAATTCTTAGAAGTTATATCGCTTGTAAGAGCCCCTTTATGATCCGATTTTGAGTAAGCCCTTTGTTCTTAAATAGGCCCTCTGTTTCGACACATATCTCCGGAAGGGTCAAGAGTCACCAACGGTAGCGTCCGCATACGTAACAAAGATATGAAGGTCGCCTTCAATATTTTAAATAGAATGCTATACCCGTGAAAATCAGTGTTCTCCTAGGCTTCGACACATACGCAAAAGATCTAGGATTGTTATTTCGGGCGCCAGACATCGGAGGATGTCACACGAAGTCACGCGAACAAAGGAAGCCTAGGAGAGCACGGCCGCGAAAGATAGAATAGCTCAGGATGGGCGCAGGATTCTACCCGGAATCGGACAGGACGTTCCCCACGGTGGGAATGGACCTCGGAATGACTTTCATTCGTTTAACTGAGACTAAATAATTTAATATCAGTGTGACTCAACTAATAATACTGTACACCAAGTTCGAACAAAAATATTGGGAATTCTATTTTAAAAAACTGAAGGTGACCTTCATATCTTGATAAAAAATCGAAGTAACAAAAATCAGATTGCAGCACTGTATGCCCCCTGGGAATCAAGCAACATTTGTTTGAACACTTTTTTGTACGACAAATAACTTATGAGTTATTTGAGATCGTCATGTTACGAGACTTACCCCTGTATATTTCGAAACGCGAAAACGTCTTAAGATGGTAGACTCGTTTTTCCAGGATTGTAAGGGTGCGGAATGAGCGTTCTCATTTTTCGATAATACATAGATGGAGTTTTTCAGTAGTCAAAAACGCTATATAAAAGATCGATCTAGGCTGCAATCGCCCTCAAAAGTCCTATTTTTACGTTTACAGGCGTAATTTCATTATTCGGAAACACGTAGCTGTCGCAGCCTTTGGAAAATAGTTACTTGCGTAGCTGTATGCGCCCGAATAACGCAAAGTATGCCTCGTAAACGGAAAAAATAAGACTTTTGAGTGCGATCGCAGCCTAAATCGATCTTTTATCTAACTTTTTGACTACTGAAAAACTCCATCTATGTATTATCGAGAAATGAGAACGCACGTTCCGCACCCTTGCAATCCTGGAAAAACAAGTCTACCCCCTTAAGAAGTCCAGTGCTGTATACCGGGTGATTCAGCTAGATGTGCCGTCCAAATTACATGTAAACTATTTGGTATACGAAAAATTGGTTGGAATAAAATATGCAGTTCCGTTTACAGATACGGAGAACGAGGTGGCTGACGGTGACCTCGATCAGGACTACGAGATTATCCTGAAAAGGCTCACGAAACTCGAAAAGGTATGGTGGATAATGGGGCGTTCTGTATGCGTTATTTGATTTGTAAAGATACGCCTTCTTCCGTCAAATTCGTTGAGGAATGTGGATAATGGGGAATTTCAAGATTTGTTCCATCACCAGTTACTTCACGCTCGAATATAAATTATAGGCTGAATAACAACAGTGTTCACGAAATTCTGGTTTTCCTTTTGCATACCAATAAACAATCTTATGAATTTGAATGCGTTGGACACGGGCCTCAAAACTAAAGTCATCACGGATCTTTGTATTAAAATAAAAGTTGTTTGCATTAGTTGCAGGAAACAGAAGCCAAGTAAAAATTCATGTCTCCCTTTAATAATTTTAATAAGTTGAAAATACTATGTGATATTTTAATTTCTTTTCGTCTTAATATTCTTTGATATTTCAGAAGGCTGATTGTCTATTTAGGAAAATTTTTACTTGACAGCACAACGTATACATAAACGTTTCTTGCATAGAACGATTTTACGGATTCTCCCGAATGCAATAGCATATATTGTGTCATCTAATAATAAATATTTAAACATGTTTCACTAATGTTTAAAGAAAACTAATGGATTTTAGCAAACCAATTTTGTCGTACATTCTACGTATTAGGTCATCCCATAAGTTCGTGCCGTTTTTCGAGCGGTTGCATATGTTAATTTTGCAAGCATACAGGGTTGTCCACACAACTTGCACACCTATAATAATTTCCAAAGTATACGTTGCACGAAAAAGTTTTGTATACACGAGTTGCATGGTCTGAAGGGGTACATTATGTAGTGTATTTATTTTTTTACAAGTGGACGCGTAAAGGACATGTGATAGTCAACTTCATTTTTCTAAATGAAATGAGGTATTTTTTAATACATCAATCGATGCAGCTGGGCATTCATTATAAAAAAGTACTAACCTATGTATGTCGAAAAGTTAATAGTTCAGGAGATATTTAAATTTAAATAACTCTAAAATACCATTACTGTCGTACTAAGACGGTAGTATTTACTTACTTGTGTAACATCTTATTATAAGTTATTCTAGGTGTGCAAGTTGCGTGGACCACCCTGTATGTACCTTTAAGTTTCATGATAAAAATGTAATCGTCCCCTCGTTGTATGACTTCTTTCAATTTTTTTGGTGAAGCCATTATTCCGTTCCGATAAAAATTCTCTGGTTTCTCTTCAAAATATTTTTACAAGCTATTTCTGAGGATGTTAATATTTTCAAACATTTTATTCACTAAAAAGTGTTGTAATGCTCTGACCAGATGGTAATTAGATGTGGTAATGTCAGGGGAATATGGGGGATATGGTAAAATTTCCCAATTAAATTCACATCATTTCTTTATAACGCTTTTTGCGACATGCGATCTAGCGTTGCCGTGATGAAAGATAACGTTGGTTCATTAAACGTGGACGTTTTTTGGCAAGTGATTTCTTCAATATTTCTGAGTTCAATATTTGTTTGAAATAATGGTATCACTGCTTGGTACAAGTTCAAAATATAAAATTCCTTCATAATCCCACCACACACACAGACGAACTTTACGAGAATGTAAGCCTGATTTTGCAGAATGTTGAGGTGATTGATTTCGTTGGGGCCAATTCCGTTTCCGTGGAGGGTTTTTATATACACTCCTCAAAAGAATTAAGAGCGTCTCTTTCTTTTTAAGGCACTCCTTTTGTTTTTCCAATTTCATTAACATTTCGATATACCAGTTGTTTCTGAAAATATGCTTAAAAAAATGCACAATTTCCATTTTTCCTTTACCTCGCTATATTTCGGCGAGAAATGATCGTTATACCATGATCCGAACGTCAGATTGAAGCAGAGATTCTGCCGATTCGATTGAGTACTCCATAAACTCGCGGCGACAATTTTTTACCTATGGCAGCTGTGTTTGAAGTTAGTGCTTCGCAGAAATTAGCGCGCCACGTACAGCTTCTGCCTGACATCTCTGAATACGCTACCACCGCGCTGCGTGTTCCGGATCGAAGAAGTTGGTGTCATTTAGCTAAAAAGTCAACTTTCTCATATCGATTTCTAACAAATTTGTATTGCTTCCTAAATATCTAACAACCTTGAAAATTAAAAAATTAATGCGGTTTACGAAGATTTGTAATTAGGACGAATACTTAAAGCGTAGAGATTTAGAGACAGTACTTTTAACCAAGAAAATTGCTTCTCTTCTTCGAGGTGACCTGATCACATCACTTAATATTTCTTATTTTTTTTTTGTTTACGATGAAGAGCACTCTTTTGTGTTACAAAATTAACATCGACACTAAAAGTTATTGTTCACAATATGTTAAAAATTAATATTCAATGAAATAAAAAAATTGGCCAAATTTTTTACATTTGACATGGTATATATATCTAGAGGGTCTTAAAGTCATGTTTTATAACAAATTGGATCATTTTCAGTATTCTTTATGCACGGTAAGGGCGAAATGCCATGGCAAGGCTGGAAATCTGCGACTGTCACCCATAAGCTCTCATCTTTAAACGTATGTAGCTCATTGCAATGTTGACCATATAAGTTACCGAAATCTATAAAACGCAGTTTTTAAATTATCGTTACAGGCCCAGATAAAAAAGTTGACAAAACATCATTTTTTAAATTTTGTATAATTCTTACCAATTGCAATCTTAATAAATTTTTGTTTACTTATTCTCTAGCGAACTAGTCGGTCTAACATCTTTAAAAAATTCAAGTCCTCTCGACCAATTTTTTAAAAGTTATGCGATTTTTAAGAGTGTCCACTTAATATTGACGCTGACTATAAGATTCACATGTAAAAGAAATCCTAAAATACTGGATTTTGAGGCAGTAGAGTTATTAATTAACTAATGCAATCGATCATCATAGATCATCATGAAAAACAAATTATGGTATGTTTATTTTATTAGCTTACTTTTTTATTTGTGGTAATACTGACTGAATAGAATTTTAGTACTATTTTAGTCGCAATATGTATTTAAAATATTTCTTTTTTTTTACACAGGAAACCATTCTTTTATGTGTGAAAGATTAAGACCACCACTTAAAATTATTGTTCACAACAAGTAAAACTAGAGGGCTATTGTTGCTCGCTCGCTTCGCTCGCTCGCAAGTAGGGTTGTTTTTGCCCGCTCGCTTCGCGAGCTCGCGGGTAGGACTGCTCTTGCGAGAGGGTTAGTGATACGCATGGCTAGTAGGGCCTACTGATATTAATGTTTTTTATTTGGTGTGTGACTCTCCAAGAACTTCCCGATTCGTTACTCCTTCGCCAACATCGCTAACATCGTTTTTTTTGTTGTACTTTCATCGATATTCTCCCAAAATGTATTCTTGGGAGTAGAGGTGATAAATTCACTGTTGCATCGGAATAACTTTCGATTATTCCAAGCGGTAACATTAGCATCGGTAAAAAAAAAATTTTTTTTAAATCTAAAAAAAAAAATTTTTTTTAATCTAAAAAAAATTAAGAAAACAAATTTTTTTATGTAATTGCGTTTGGTTCTTTGGTGGAAAATTTTCGTCCTCCCTTATAAATTGCATTGTAGAATCAACTCTTTTCGAAAAAAAACTAAAAATCTAAAAAACTACTTGACCAATATGGACCAAAATCTAATCAGCTCTAAGTTCCGACGGGGCACTTCGATTGCATCATTCATCATCCTGATCGCGTTGTTACTTTTTCTGAAAACGTTAACGAAAAATTTGATACCATACAAACGGACATACGCACACACACACACACACACAAACAGTTTGATAAAAATAGTCTAAAATGACTCCAATGACCATGAAACGTGAAGATCTGCTAAAAAATCGATTTTCGATTTTCGGGGTAATTACAGTAACTTTCCTATGAATCGGGAAGTTAAAAAGGTTGAAAAACTATATTTGAACAATTCATTTTTTAGTAAAAAATATCAATGAAAAGTTAGTAAAAATTATTGTTTAACAAATGCAAAAAATATTTAATTATGTCTAGGTAAGAATGACTATTTTTTAGATATTTTTGGGGAAAATTTCATTGCGATATCTCTAATAGTTCAAAAGTTATAACAAAATTACACCAACTTCTTCAATCATTCGATCATTCTTCACAGTGGAAAAGGACCAAACTCGATTCAAACTCAAAGAGCTTTCGATAGAAATGAGGTAGAGTGATGAAATTTTTTAAAAATTAAAGCTGACACTTTGCAGAATATAGGAAAAATAGGGAGATTATGGTACGAACGTTTTTTAACATTGAGAAAATTCGTTAAACATGTAGAATTTCAAGAAAATGTGGTTTCTCCACCACCACGCGCGGAAAAAATTTTTTTTAACATGCTGTATATCATTTCCCGTAGGTTTTTCACGCTGGTTTCAAATCTGGTCTCGAAATTTGTCTACGACCTCAGGATTTTGCAAGAAATCGCGTGGGCTCGTATTCTGCCCTCAGCACCAGACGGCACAAGCTGGCCTCGGCACAATCTTGACCACTCGGTCCTGGATTCCTGCCACACTGCTGCGACGTGCGACCGAGTGCGACCTATATACACTGTATACATCAGTGTGGCCAGACGAGTCCGACCACTATACATAACGACATTCGCTACGTTAGTGCGACCGTGCTGCCCTCTTAAAAAAGGCAGAATCCAGAACCGATCGGCCAGGATTCTGCCCGGCAGCTTATGCCGGGCTGATGCCCCGTCTTTCTGCCGGCAGAATGCGTACTTATGCGCGCACAGCTGTCCGTCCAAAATCGAGCACGTTTGCTTGCTGGGTGAACTGTTGTTTTAGGTTTTTTAGAACATTTGACATCTCCTCAACTGATAAACTTCGTGATTTCTGGACAAGGTCTCGAATTTTATCTTCGTTTGTTTGAGGAGAACGCCCGGAACGTTCCTTGTCTTTTAAATAAAAATTCCTACCTTTAAAACGTTGAAACCATTTCCTACAGGTACGAGATGAAAGCGCACTTTCTCCGTAAACAGTACATATGTCGTTCGTGGCAATTCTTACTGAACTTCCTTTCCTAAGTTCATATAACACGAGTTGTCGGAAATGGATACGCATTTCGTTCATGATTTTTCACTGCTAGGAATCTCTGTGTACAATATTTCACGATCTTATAGCCACAAAAACCTTCTCTCGTCTGGTCCCGAACAACTACGTAAAGTGCATTGGTCCTTTATCGCCGTAAAGTTTATAAATCGACGCGTGAAATCTATACACAAAAGTCGGCACGATGTTATGAGATGACCTAATATTTTGTTGAATGGTCGAAACGACGAAACGATGGTCTGCTCTAGCGTTCCTTCTCGAGAATTCTTTCTCGAGAATTTCTCGAGAAATTTTATAATTGGTTATTTCTCATTTCTCGACAAACTTAAATCTAGGAAAATTCTTATGAATCTCATTTATTTTATAACATATTTTCGGAAATGAACAAATACATATACAGTCGGTGTACAAAGTATTCGTACACATTAAAAAACCGAATTACTTTTTCAAAATTGGACCCAACAGCTTGAGTTTCTTCTCAGACGTTAGAAGGATTAGTTTACTAGCTAATGTGTAAATAACTTTTTTTAAAAATTGTTATTGGTCGCAATTGCGAAGGAAATAGTAAAGGTCACGATTTTTAAATTTTTTATCTGTACCTGTAATGAAAATTTAGGAAGCGCCTCTGGTAGTTCTAAGTCAGTTATATACTTGTACAAAGTTTCATCGAAATCGATAATGGATGTTACGAAGTATAATTGATTGAAAATAGCAAAAATCGTAAGAATCTGCGATTAAAATGAATCGCAGACCATAAATTCAAAGATTTTTACATCTTACAATGCCCATAGCTTTTTTATCCGTCAGCCAATTTCAATGAAACTTTGTACATATATTATAATTTACTTAGATTTACAAAATACATGTATTAAATTTTCATTACAGGCACAGATAAAAAATTTAAAAATCGTGGTCTTTACTATTCCCTTCGTAATTGCGACCAATAACAATTACAAACAAAAATTAATTACACATTAGCTAGTAAACTAACCCTTCTAATGTCTCAAAAAAACTCAGGCTGCTGAGACCAATTTTGAAAAATTTATTCGTTTTTGAAAGATGTACGAATACTTTGTACACCGACTATATTTTACCATCAGTCAAAATATGCTACATTTTAATGTAGGACCTACACTGTAAGTATTTAAATATCTCTGTTACTTGTAATTATACGAAAAAATGTCAGGGGAGAAATTTGCACTGTTTAATAAGGTGAATATAATGGCAAAATAAAAAAACTTTTTGGAAATCATATTTCGAAAAGGTCATCCTTATCTTTATTTAAAGGAAGTCATATAATTATTCTATATTGCTATTCAGAAAAAAGTCAAATCCAACGATGTGCCATGTCCCATCCCAAGTAGCACAGTACCTCTGACAGATGTCGTTTTCTCGTCATTTTTACGTCTTTTTACGTCTTACGTCTCGAAAAGACGCCTTTTACACGTCCAAAAAGGCGTACTTTTTCAGACGCGGTTTTGACGGTTGGAGGAAGGTGCCTTTTATGCGTCTCATTTCTGACGTAAAAACGACGTATCCAAAAAGACGCCTTTTTGGACGTGTAAAAGGCACCTCTTTGGAGATGTCGTTTTTACGTCAGAAATGAGATGCATAAAAGGCACCTTCCTTCAACCGTCAAAACTACGTCTGAAAAGGTACGTCTTTTCGGACGTGTAAAAGCCGCCTCTTTGGAGACGCCGTTTTCACGGCAAAAACGATTGAAGTACTTACGAAAATATGTATATTTCTTAATCGTTAATATACTAATACTATGCTTCATTAAAAAAAAGTATAGTTTGATTTTTACCTAAAAAATATTTTAACAGACGTTTATGTCTTCTAATAATTATATGATTTAATATGATTTGAGCCTATAAGAATAAAAAGTAATGAATCTAACAATATAGGTTCGCATGGCTCAGCGAGGAAGCACATCATGAAGTTAAACTGTAGTCCCGAGTTCGAATCCCGGCAACTGCATAACTAAATTGTAATAAGGTTTTTTCGAAGAGACAAAATGGAATATTCTCTCAAGTAGTACATGAAAGTAGTAATAGTAATATATATATATTAGGAAAAAGTATATATATATATATAATAAATAATATATATATAAATAATAAATAATAATATATATATAAAAGTATATATATATATATATATATAGATTCTACTTTTTTTATAACTTTCTCCTAAATTTGAAGATTTTGTGCGTCTGAAAAATACGTCTAAAAGATGCCTAAAAGACCTCCGAAAAGATGCATAAAAGAAGCCTAAAAGACGTCTTAAAGATACGTCTTTCAGGCGATTTTTTAGACCTCTTTACAAGACATCTTTAAGATGTCAGAAAGACCTGTAAGAGATATCTTTAAGTCTCCCAGTTTACTAACAAAGATGTGTTAAAGACGTACAAAGATGTGACAGCGACGTGACAACGACGTATTGAAGACGTAAAAGACATCTGTCAGACGTACTTACGTCTTGCGGCAGGTAACTTTCAGACGTCTTTCAGATGTGTTTGTGCTATCTGGGATAGTTAAGATGAATTTCACAATTTTCAAAATTTTCAATTTAAGTGTGCCACGTCATCCTTTTATCCGATCGATCTCAAACTTTGAACAAATTATTTTCTCACCTAAAGAAACAATACTGGATAGTTGCGTGCATTGTATCTCGATAAAAATCTTTCTCCAAGTATAGCTTAAGGCCACCCTAATGTACATATTGGACAGGAATAAACATTGAGTTAATGTTCTTTGCGGTTTCGATAAATATTATGAACGATAATCCAAATATCATAAGTTTTCCAATATTTTTTTATTTCATTACATTCTCGAGAATTCTCGAGAAATATAGTCTTATTTCTCATTTCTCGAGAAATGAAAAATGTTGAGAAATCAGGAACACTAGTCTGCTCTATCGTGTAGTTTAGTTAAAGTTTACGTAAGACACGCAATTTTTAAAATAACTTGAAAAATGTCCAAGGAAATTACTACATAAAGGCGTTTTGCTCTATCTATCTCTCTCTAAACAGTATTTAAAGATGCGTAAATATTTATAGGAGAATCTCTCCCATCGTTCTACGATTCCGAAATAATAGATAATTCTTTAAACAGAAAATTGAATTTCTTTTCTAAATTAAATTTCTCCAAAAGTGACGGAGGATAACGTCTAGTATAATAATGACCTATTAATTTTATCGAAACGTAAAATTGGTGTTGGACAGTGCAATTTTACAATGTTAAATTCGTAAATATGTGATGCTACCAAACATTTACAATTTTAATTCAAAATCACATTAAGATTCTTAAAAGTTATCTTCTGAACAGGCAATTCCCCATACCGCTGTCAGCAATTTCCTTATACCGCTGTTAATATGGGGTTGGAACGAAAGAGCGTAGCGTTTTCAAATTAAATAAATTCGTTTTTAAATTTATAAAAATGGCAAAAAGAAATAGAATATAATTAAAAATGTTATTGAATATAAAATATGTATAATAAAAACGCTACGAACTTTCGTTTTGACCCAATACTACAGCATTTTGGGATGAAATTATGATTTCCAAGGTAGAGCATGCTTAGTTACTAGTTCATGTCTAATTGTTATAAATGTGAGGAATTTTATCTTCGCAATTAATGGACTAAATATACGAAACATCATTTTTGTTTCTTAGTTATTCGCAAAAGGGAAAAAGAAGGACACTGAAACCACTGAAATGAGTGCTAAGGTTGCGTCTGTCATGGAGAACATTAATGAGATGAAAAGAACTGTAGAAAATGTAGTAAGTACTCAACACATTAAAATTACTTCAAAGAACCTCATCACCCGCATAATGGGAGATTTATATTAATTCAGAAATATAACTGTGTTTCCAGCAATTGATGCAGCATGAAATATACGAGATGAGAACTAAATTACGGGAATACGAGTTGGAAACAAGGAAAATGCAGCATTTGACAAATCGAGTTATGGAATTGGAAAATCGTCTGAGACTACGTTGCAGAACTGCGATACCAATGAACAGTCGCACGTTACATTTTTAATATTGCTGTAACAAACGTAAATATGGAAAAATCTGAAATGTTGCGCGCAAATTTAATATTTATGTATAAAACTGTTTGTAAGAAAGAATATCACTGCCATATTTGTAACTTTTATACCGTTATATTAAATCTATCACAGAACAAGTTTCATGATGAATCAGCGGAAGGATTTGGTTCATTCTTATCGACATACTTTTAAAGTAACATGTAAGGATTTCGATTTATTACAATAACATATATTTTTATATTATTACATGTGAAGTCAAATAAAAAGGCGTCAATTAATGATATTAATTTTGTATAAAAGTTACTTTTGTTTCTTTGCTTTCTTTTGTCTCCTAGTTAGCCTTTTCTTTGTCTTTGCACGACCTTTTTCTGATTTCGCTCTGCCTTTCTTTAGCTTGGCAATTTTTCTCCTGTTCAACCATACTGGATAATTTCCATGTTGATCACGCATTGTTCTTTTGTTATATACCTTACTATCCTTATCAACATCCATCGTATTATCCGTACCACCTTTCTCTGTATCGTTTAATGACTTTGCATCATCTATTAATGACTTTGCATCAACGACTATAAAAAGACCAGATACATTAATAAAGTTATATAGAATAAAAAACAAATAAAATTGGAAAATACACCTTGCATTACTTACCAGTTGCAATCTCTGATATATCTTTCATTTCAGTATCCTGTGAACCATTTTTGGTAATGCCTAAAGTCTTTTTTAGTCTATCTAATTCTTTTGCCCCGTAACGTTCTCTTTTAACCGCTCTACACTTTCTTCTCCATTTACTGCGAAGTGACTTTGCCATTGTATCGTTCTATATTTACAAACCCTGTAAGTATAAAATGTTATGAATAGCCTTTAAATGATACAAACAGTATATAAACATATCTTTATTAATTTGCGTGATTAAAATTTTACCAAACAAACAGAATTATTAATAGTAAATAACATAAAATACTACTACAAATTCAATCGTTTTTGCAATGAAACTACTTTAAATGTTGGAAATATTACCTTGAATCGTATGGCTTTAATACTTATCCGGAACTCTCATAAATACTGTATTTCTGTGTTGGAAATTGGAGTCCACGTGTTATGATTGGAATTGGCGTCTGCCACAATACAACCTAACCTCGCAATTGTTTATCGTACGTCGTACATCGTAGCAGAGAGTATATAAGCCTATGAGAGTGCTCACGCCTCACGCCTGAGACCCGGAATTTCTCCGTTACCGATACTGTGCTGCCCCCTAGTCTAATTTTTAGCCTGGATCAGATCCAAGATGTATTATCACAAGTCGGTGTCTGTGATAAGACGATAAGACACTAATTGCAGACTAATTGTAAAAGAATAGTGTAATATCAGATATCCTCTCTGGTAATATCTGTGGTTGTAAGGAGGAACGCCGCATGTCACATACTTTCACCACCGATTTCACTTTCGATGTTTTGATCACCAATTCCTTGACATAGGACATCGGATAAATTGCATTACTTTTTTTGAGCTTTTCGAATTTGTTTTCATGATCTTTTCTCTGGTAAATACGTAAATCCCATACTCTAAAGCAGTGGTGGCGAACCTATGACCAGAGAGGAAATGAGAGTGCTCACGCCCGGAGTTTGGCCGTGCCGCCAGAGAGGAAATGAGAGTGCTCACGCCCGGGGTTTGGCCGTGCCGTTTTTGTCTCCACATCATGTTTAGCCTGGAACAGCTCCTACATCATCTTTAGCATGGAACAGAACCTACACCATCTTTAGCAGGAAACAGAACCCATTTTACTGTTATTAAATCTGTGTAATGGACCAGAACTGGCTTCAACCACCGATCAGATACTATTATTTAATAGTTAATATCATTTAATAGTATCTGGTCGGTGATTGAAGCTAGTTCTGATCCATTACACAGATTTAATAACAGTAAAGTGGGTTCTGTTTCCTGCTAAAGATGGTGTCGGTTCTGTTCCATGCTAAAGATGATGTAGGAGCTGTTCCAGGCTAAACATGATGTGGAGACAAAAGCGGCACGGCCGAACCCCGGGCGTGAGCACTCTCATTTCCTCTCTGCTATGACACGCTCAGATATACACAGATACTGACCCACGAAGGCTTTGTAAGAGACCCACGCGTTTATTGTAATATTGACCTGCAAAAGTTATAAATCAAAAAGGAAACCAAAACCTTTTCTTAAGTTATTTCAAAAGTGAGAACCGAAAAGATTCAATAGATTCATAGATTGAACTTTTAGGAATCACAATTGACCTTCTGAACTCCTCATTGCGAAGTTGAAGCGTCGGTTTGTGTAGAAAAAAAACCCTTGTAATTGCATATACGTATATGCGGATCTAGCGACGTGTGTGTGTGCCACCACACTCTCGCGTGTTTTTTGCACGCGGGCAACCCTCCCAATCAGCACAGAGACAGCTCCAAGATAGCTGAAAGATGTCTGCCGCAAGACATTCAGACGTCCGAAAGACGTCGGCGAATGTCTCCGAACCGTCTCTGGAAGGGCTCCGGAAGGTCGTTTGTTACAAATCTGTCTGTCTTAAAGTCGTCTTTAGAATGACTGTTGGTCGTTTTTCAGGCATTGTAGAGACGTATTTTTTACATCTGGCAGGCGTGTCCAAATTTAAGAAAAAGTTATAAAATAATTAGAATCTATATATATATATATATATATTACTACTTTCATGCACTGCTTGAGAGAATATTACACTTTGTCTTCGAAAAGACCTTATTACAATTTAGAAATTTTTATGCAACATATTGACGGGAATCGAACTCGGGACTACCGTTATTATTACCGTTATACTATATTGTTAAATTCATTACTTTTTATTCTTATAGGCTCAAATCATATCAAATCATATAATTATTAGAAGAGATAAACTTCTGTTAAAATATTTTTTAGGTAAAAATCAAACTACTTTTTTTTAATGAAGCATATAGTATTAGTATATTAACGATTAAGAGATATATATATTTTCGTAAGTACTTCAATCATACGTAAGCATAGAAACAGATACAATATATCTGCTAAATAAACAAAAACATTTTATTGTGAAAAACATGTATTGATATAAGATACAGGGTGTTTCGTGCAATTATTTCAAGCCATAACTCCGTTATTAATGCATTTACGAAAAAATATCATAAGAGAGAGATAAATGGTTCGAAGAGCGCTACATTCGTAGGCTCTTAGATTTTTTTTAGGTACAACTGTGCACGTGCAATTAACAATTGCATCATTTCTTTAAATTGAAATGCATATTTTTTGTTACAATAACCGATTTCTCTGTTCATTCTACGTAAAAAATTATTAGGGTAACATAGCAAAAAAATTAATAGTTCTCGCGATATTTTCAAAACCGGCCTTTATTGAAGAAGATGCTCGTTAGTTTTCGTACTCAACTTACGACGAACTTTTTAATCTTACAGTTTCAATCACATTGCGTAAGACGTAAGAGCTATAATTATTTTTCGTGCAACAATTTTTTCGCACATTACATTATATAATTAATTAATGTTCTTATAATATAAATGTATGTCGATTAAGTGACACACACGAATTCAAAGTAAATTAAAACTAAACATTTGACTTCCAATATTAACACGTTAAACGCCACGCACAGTGGTCTGAGAGCGGCAGAAAACGGCAAAAACCCTAGAAAAGCTCTATTTCGGGGAAAATCTCGACAAAAAATGTTTGTAACCGTTCTTGGTCACCAAAAATAATTAATACATTAAAAAATAAGTAATAAATTAATAATAAATAATAAATTTTACACTTAAATTGAATATAAAATAAATTTAAAATGAAATATAATTGAATTTAAATTAAAGATAATAAAAAATGATTCCTCTCCACATAAAATAACTACTTAATTTAAAAAACAATAATTTCATGTAAATTAAAATAAAATGAAATAATTTCATGGAAATTTATTATGTTCAGTATACAGGTAAGGTTTATTTACATTTTGGTCACGAAAAATAATAAATAAATTAAAAAATAATTAATAAAATAATATTAATAATACATTTTACACTTGTTTTCAATAGTATGCATTGTGAGAATTGTTAACACGATTTTTCAAATATTTCCGATGATCTGACAACAAATTTTTCAAACGAAAGTTGATTAGTGTTCACTTTTCTACAAACTTCAATACAAAAAATTAAAGAAAAATCTCTTTTTGTATAAAAAATGAAGGTCATCTCAATTTTTTAAATATTAACATATATTTTTTACTTCATAATATTTTAATTGGTATCAAGACGAATCCAACGACCTATAAATAATATAACATTAAACCTTGAAATAACGCTAAAATAGTTTTGGCCACAAAAAGCGAGCTACCGTCACTGTGTGACGAACCGCCAAGTGTTCCAGAAAGCGGAGCGTTATTTGACGCGTTCTCACCGACATTTCATGAGATAAAACCCAAAGCCGCAGGTTACCGCAGCTGAACTTTGCATTTATTGTTTACTTAGATATCTACAAACGTTATTTTTCCATTAGCACGTTGGCGCAGTTTGGCGCAAGAGAGATATCGTCTTTCAAACTTCATTAACGTTGCTCCTTTCCCCGTTTAATAGCAGTATCTGCAAAACTACTCGAAAAAATTAAAAACAAACATTTTTCACGATTTATTCCGGATCTTCGTACTTGAAGGAAGCCAGAAAAGAAAACATTATTTACATTACTATTTTTACAGACGCATACGGTTTCTTCAAACATGCGCTTGAATTTATGCTGAAAACTAGGTATGTTTAGCATGGCCAACTTTAAGACGTTCTACAACAAAGTGAATTTGGATTTTGAACTGATTCATCCTAGAAATGTTTGAATTTACTCTCCTACTAGTCAAAAATATAAAAAATTTGTTTTTTTAAGAAACTTGAAAATATGGGACAGAAAGTCTGCATGGTATGTTAGCAATTTTATACACGGGATTCCATTTACAGATTTCGGTTATGAAAAATATCAGCAGCATGATATATTCAAAATTATACCAAATTTTGTGCGCGATTACGCGAATCCTGTCATAGCATACAAAGGAGGATGTTTCGAGAGAGACATCCTTCGAAAAATGAACATGAACTCGATAAATTTAGAAGATTTCAATTGTCCAAAATACGATGTACTCGTTCGCGATACCATGTATGAAATTGTCAACGATGAACCGTGTCGACTTCACTGCTGGCGATCTTCAAAAAACGTCACATATCATTGCAGTCTGCGCGAAGTGCAAACATTTCAAGCATGGATTAACAATTATAAAAAACATGTAAAGTATCAATCAGTTATAAAAAAACGTGACTTTGAATTTTTTCCACGACACCTCTTTTTTACACAGTGTTTTCACAATGATTACGAAATCGGAGATGGATGCTGCAGCAGTCGCAACGACAACCGATCAGGATCCCATAGCAGCACCAGATTATCGCTTCGAGCGCGACAGACTCCAAAGTTTCCGCAACTGGCGTTACTCGCATATCGTTCAACCTGAAAAACTCGCAGTCGCAGGATTTTTCCATCTGGGTGATGAGGATAGCGTCGAATGTTTCGAATGCGGTATACGGCTGACTCGATGGGAAAAGGACGATGATCCCATGAACTGCGACAACGTACCGATCGGAGTCGATCCCGGTACAATCCCGCCAAACCCTCGTGGTATGGATGTCTGTAGAATCGCGAAAGAATCGGCGCTCGAAGGTAAATAAATTTTCAAAGAAAAAATACACCAAAGTATATAACATGATATATAACTGTCTATCTGTCTGTTCGCAGGAAACAAAAAATAATGAAGACAAATGACAAGAAATTCGCTGCAATAATTATATTTTAATTATTTTTTAATACTTGTATATTTGATATATAATTAAAGAGTAGATAAGATTAACTTTTCACTAATGTAAAAAATATCTCGCTGTATGGGGAGGGGGCGATATTATTACTGTAATTGTTTTCTTTTTAGTAAATACGAGTTTAATTGTATGAGTGTAGCAGGAGGACTCGGAGGAGGAGGAGGATTGTTTTTAAATAAAAAATAAGATCTTTCACATAATTTTTTTATTTGATAAAGTATGAAACAGCTAACGAATGAACAGTGCGAGGCACTTATCAACGCAGCGCATTGCCACATTTGCGAAAAACCATTTGAGGAAAACGATATACGGGTGCGCGATCATTGCCATCTAACAGGACGATATAGAGGTCCCGCGCATCAAGATTGCAATTTAAATTACAAAAATTCGTTTTGCATTCCCATAGTTTTCCACAATTTATCCGGGTACGATTCACATTTCATTATCGAAGAAATAGCTAATGCGTTTGAAGGTGGTGTCGATTTATTACCAATAACTAAAGAAAAGTATATTTCATTTACAAAAAATGTTAAAGATCAGCAATTAGATTCGCGTAATTGTATTAAATTACGATTCATCGATTCGTAAAAATGTTTGAATACAAGTATCGACAAATTAGCATCTTTCCTCGACACAAACAAATTGACAATTTTACGTTCCGAATTTCAAAATCTGTCCATAGAAAATTTATGGAATATAGCACATAGAAATAGCACAAGTCAGCACAACTTCCAATTTCTCCAGCACAACGATTTAAAGGGCACTTTACTCTTGTCCGCGGCCCTTCGCGCTTCGAGAATATATCATAATTTGCTAGCCTAGCACAACTCAGATATGCAATATCATGTTTCTGGGATGAAGGGAAAGCCCAATTATGATATTATCGCTTATATTTTCGCTTTGGCACAATCTTAGCATAACCTAGCACAACTTAGCACAATTGAGAAAATTGAAAAAAATGAAAAGTGGGGGGCTACTCCAAAAATTGTTTTTTTTTTCAATTTTTAGTGTTATTTTTGATATTATAGCTGTAATATTCGAGCACAATGTAGCACAAACTTAGCACAACTCAGCACAACTGTTGAAATTATTTAATTTAACAAGTGGGGGGGCTAGCTTCTAGGAGGCGAAATATTTACAATAGTGGTATGGGTGTTATTATAAATTGATCTCCGCGATCCCAGGTTGTTGGATACACGTTCGACATAAAACGGGAATAGTGCATGTACAGGTACAGGTATAGCGCATGTACAGGTATAGTGCATGTACAGATACAGCTATAGCGCATGTACAGTATGCAATATGACGGTTGTACATCATATCCATGGATCTCTCTCAAGATCGGCGTTTATATTTTACACGTTCATGACTAATTTCTTAATATTGTCCTGGAAGCTTATTCCGAAGTTCTCCAGCCGATCGTCGAACACTGTGCAATTTCGATCATATGCATGGCTGTGTACGACTCATGGCAATTTCATCTTGCAAACATCACATGTAATCATCAAACGTTATTGTTGTCCTTACAACGTTAGTCTTTACACCTTTTGCTTTTTTGTATCAAATTTTCCACCTACACGCAATGTGTACATTTTTGCTCTCAGTCCGACAAAGTTCGTCATTATCATCCCATTGTTCTCGTCGTTCATTAAGCCGGGAACCTTTTTATTTACAAGTGGGATATTATACCTATTCTCTATCGGATAATCGCTTGTGTCGAAACAGTTAATATCGCGTCTCATGGTTTCATAAATGTCCTCACACATAATATGATAAATTAAGCTGCGGTGTCTGTGTACATTACCTTACAAGTTTTACCATATCGAAGAACCATGTACTCATGATGAAATTCGTACAAGCAGGTTTTGGATATATCTAATATGCACATACCCACATAGATTGTGACCACAATGGTATGTGACGTTTTTTGTAGATCGCCAGCAGTGAAGTCGACACGGTTTATCGTTGACAATTTCATACATGGTATCGCGAACGAGTACATCGTATTTTGGACAATTGAAATCTTCTAAATTTATCGAGTTCATGTTCATTTTTCGAAGGATGTCTCTCTCGAAACATCCTTCTTTGTATGCTATGACAGGATTCGCGTAATCGCGCACAAAATTTGGTATAATTTTGAATATATCATTCTGCTGATATTTTCCATAACCGAAATCTGTAAATGGAATCCCGTGTATAAAATTGCTAACATACCATGCAGACTTTCTGTCGGCGTCGGATAAACAATTAAAGTTCTTTCCCAAGCGAAATTCAAAAAGTTCGAACGAGCCGTCGTGGCAAACATCGATCATGGCTAATTCTTTGCATATAAATTTTTTTTCTACAATGAATCTGTCCATGTCAATGATGTGAGTGATATGATCCATCTAAATAAAAAAGTTTTTTCACTAGATTTTTCAATCGTTTTATTAATTTTGTATTATACTTACCGTTGAAGAACGGAGGGGATGATAAAAACACGCGATGTAACTTCCGAACGTGATTGTCAACGTTTGCTATGGTATAACTTCGTACGACTGTGGCGCGCAATTTAAAATGAACACCCCTACCACTAATTTAAAAAATCTATGGCGAGGGGATGATATTACTGTATGTTTTAAAAAAAAACATATGCTCACGCTCTAAGGAATGGCCTTGACCTAGAAACGTGTTTCGCAAAATAATACCCCTTAAAGATAAGAGGTAAGAATATACCCCCTCTCTTTTATGTAGCTCTCTGAAAAAGATAAGGGTGATGGCTCATCACGCTATTCCGCTCTGAGGTATGTCCTTGACGTAGAAACGTAAATATAATACCCCTTAAAGATAAGAATGATGACTCATCACGCTATTCCGCTCTAAGGTATGTTCTTGACGTAGAAACTTATTTCGAAATATAATACCCCTTAAAGGTAAGAATGATGACTCATCACGCTATTCCGCTCTAAGGTATGTCCTTGACGTAGAAACGTGTTTCGAAATATAATACCCCTTAAAGGTAAGAATGATGACTCATCACGCTATTCCGCTCTAAGGTATGTCCTCGACGTAGAAACGTGTTTCGAAATATAATACCCCTTAAAGGTAAGAATGATGACTCATCACGCTATTCCGCTCTAAGGTATGTCCTC
The DNA here is from genome assembly GCA_933228785.1 of Lasioglossum pauxillum. Classification (NCBI taxonomy): domain Eukaryota; kingdom Metazoa; phylum Arthropoda; class Insecta; order Hymenoptera; family Halictidae; genus Lasioglossum; species Lasioglossum pauxillum. The sequence goes on from OW121703.1 coordinate 33,108,844, forward strand.
GACGTAGAAACGTAAATATAATACCCATTAAAGATAAGAGTGATGACTCATCACGCTATTCCGCTCTAAGGTATGGCCTCGACGTAGAAACTTATTTCGAAATATAATACCCCTTAAAGATAAGAGTGATGACTCAGCAAAAAATATGCTCACGCTATACCACTCTAATACCCCTTAAAGATAAGGATGATGACTCAGCACAAAATATGCTCACGCTATACCGCTCTAAGGTATGCTCTCCCGTGAAATGAGAAGTGTCTCAGAACCACCTCATTTGGGTAGTGTCTCAGAACCCCCATATACACCCTACTGTGAAAGAAAAATTCGGGATGTTCTTCTTTTAGAAAGTTGTTATTTAAATTTTATTGTGCTGCAATACAAGTGATATTGCAATTGTTATTAGTGCATCTGTGTGAAAAAGACATGTGATTTATTTATCGATTTGAAAGTGAAAGTGAAAAGTCCAGATCGTTGACCGCGTATCCGTCAGGGTGTCGTATACCTGCTATCTACCACCAGCTGTGCAGTTCGTTGACTTAGCTGTACGCCCCTTGGATTGCGGTACTGTCGTATACCTGGAGACACCTGTGCAGTTCGTCACCGACTGACCCATTGACACACATTTCGAAGCAGCAAATGGATTTACGGCTGAATAAGTGAGTTTTTAAAACAATCAGTTTCTGCCCCTTTTCTCGTTCGGGTAAAGTTGCCGTAAGTCGGGTAAGGATGATCCGGGTCTTCATCGATTTCTATGACCTTGAAATAATGTTATAAAACTCGACGTTTTAAATATCTTTTTCCTTTGAAATGGTTGACGGTCGGCTTTAGTTTCGGAGACATTAGCAGGCCGTGTCCGTTATCATGAACACCCATAATGAATTTATAAGTAAAGTTTCTCGCGATAATCTCGTAAACTAAAGCCTACAGCCACAAATTCTAAAGAGAAATGTTGTTCAGAATAATGATCTTGATCACATATCCAAAGCTCATTGAAATCGGAGAGCATTCGCATAATCGCGAAACTCTTGTTCGTTGCGATATCACGGCGTACCGCCAACGCTCTGATGCGAGCGCGGCGCGGCGCGGCGGCCCAGGGCGCGCTCTGATTGGTCCGTGTTTTTCGTTAATAACTGCTAAACACAGTCGCGGCTGACGTTGGTGCAAAGGAAAATGTCGCTTGAAATGACTCAAGGAACCTCCCATTTCCAGGAGTTACACTTATTTTGGGCACCCTGTATATAATTCTCTTATCGCATTCTTATTTCCTTATTATTACCATTGTAATAATAGTTTTACAATATAATCGATAGTTTATAGATGTAGGAAAAATGAAAGTAATTACTACGTAATATTCTACAAGTTTATCGAAATTCAAAAGTAATTTGAACGTTATTGCGTTATATATAACATAATGATTCTTAAAAAATATTCTGTTATGTTATGTAATGACAAAATTCAATCGTTCTTATTAAGATCCTTAGTAGGAAACAGAAAATTAATTTTTTTACTTATTTATCCCATACTTGTACTGCTCGACAGAATTGACTGCATTATTATATAGTAGAGGTAGTAACAATAAGATAAAAGTATTAACTAATTAAACTAATTTTCGACGGCTCCTATCCATACAATGTTATTTAGAGGCAGTATTTCGTACGAAGATATCTAACAAAATAATTCTATTTCACTCTATACGAAAATTTCTTGCAACATGACGCTATTTAAAAAGTGCGTGTAACATGATTTTATTTTATTCTGAACTGAACCACTTCCTGAAATATGAATCGCTTATACATTGTATACATTGTACGACGAGGCGAAGAGCTAGCAGTCGGAGTCGGAAGTCGAAATCTTAAAAGAAGGACTCTCCGCGTCTCTTTTTTTCACGATGCTGTCCTTCTTTGTGTCCGAAACTTGCGTCGTTCATTGCACAAGCAAATATCATCGGAATTATATCATCTCATTTTCATAAAGAAAAATTCACCAAATATGTTAAGGAAAATCCTATAAAAAAATAATGATAAATAATTAAGTTTTGTTCTTTGATTAGAAGTCTCACACTGTTATACCCGACCCAACCCGTATCATGTTACAATGTTTCGAGCTTCGCTTGCCTTTTCTCCGTTCGTCATCACAGAATAGTGTTTCCTGAAAATTGAATGTCTCTAGCCAGACTCAAGGTTTCGACATTTATAGAAAGCTTGCTATAATCGTATTTTATTCGTCAAAATTTTGTTTTCTATTTAAAATATTTTGTTGTTAAAACTCATTAATAGTTTGAAATAGTACTTGAAATATTTAAAATGATATTTAAATATTGGAATATTACAATTTGGAATAAAGGGCCTATCCGGATGAGGTAGTCCTACGAAATATTTAAACAGCCGTTACGCCATTCGATTTTCGGTCAATTTTCCCCATTTACTTGCATTAATTTAATCATATAATTTCATTTAATTGAAATTGATATTTGAGATTTTTTCCCTTTTTTTGGTTCAAAATGTTATTTATACATAGTGAAAAGCACGCAAAAATTCGACAAATGCAGGATTTTTAGAGAAATTGAAAAATAGCATGGATCATATTTTTAGACTAGCAACATATCAGAACTTTTTTTACGACAGCGCGTAAACGACAAAGATGGCTGAGGTACGAGGCAGCCGACATAGTGCAAAAGGCTGCGTACCGATTATGTACGTCAATGCACATAGAAAAGTTTTTTATTTTTCATTCTTTTTTTACGGTATTGCCAACGTATTTGTGAGATTCTTCTAATTAAAATGAGTCTAAATACGTCATAATTTGAGCCATATTTACTTATTTAAAGTATGATCATAACTTCCCAATATAGGTTATTATAATAGGTCATTTAATATAATATATTTATAATTATAAATAATAGGGATGTGCGGGCTGCTCGATGTTCGGGCCCGTTGATTCGACTTCGAATTCGTCGGGCGGGTTCGAAAGGAATCGAACAAGTTCGAGCGAACGAGTTATTGCGATATCCGAGATTCAAATACTCTGCGTTCTTATGAAATAGATAATGGTAATAATGGTTTTCTTTCTAAACTTATAACGAAATTTTTAATATATGTACTAGGTTTTTTTTATAACTACACTAGGTATATTCGGCAAACATGTGCCTGCTCTTTATTTGTATTAAAGCTTGAAATAATGCACGTTTCACGTGAAAAACTTACGAATGAACTCAAATATGTATCAATAATATCTTTAAAATATCCTTACGGAGCTATATACACCTAAAAGGTTACAATATGGTAATATATGGCAATAATTAAAAACGAAATATAAAAATAAACATTATATATATTATATTTCGTGTTTATATTTTATTCTGTATGATCTATAGGCTCTATATAATTTTTTATTTTATATGATTTTATTTTAAGTTAGTTTCTATTTCATTTTATATTGTATATTATATATTATCTTTTAAGAATTTGTGTTAGGTTAATGATAGTTAAGTAAGTAGGTTACTTAACAGTTAATAAAAACATCACCCACTAAAAAGTTTATTACATACCATGTTGTAAATATTTTCTTATAATTTTTTCACGTGAAACGTGCATTATTTCAAATTTTAATACAAATGAAGATCATACACATTTGTGCCGAATATACCTATAATGTAGTTATTAAAAAATCCAAGTACATACATTAAAAATCACATTATAAGTTATGAAAGAAATACGTACCATTATTATCATTATCTATTTCATAAGAACGCAGAGTTGATTTTCGGGTATCGTGATAACACGCTCGCACGATCTTGTTCTATTCTTTTAGAAGCCGCCCGACAAAGGTGAGTCATGGGCCGCCGGATGTGTCTGATGTATCGCGTACCCGACTCGAGTCCGCTTGAGCTCGCTCGACTGTCTGTCCTGTCAGCGCTCCGACTTGACGATTCGTACGCCTGAAACATGACTGTTTCGCCTGATATTTTCTAGTGCAACCTGGCTGTATTATTATTATTATCCGATTTATGCCGTGTTTGAGCTTATTTTGATTGGGAAAACATTTTCAATCGATAGGTGATGATATCATTATGATAACGTTCATAATAAGTAATATTGGTTTTAGTTAGTAAATGCCAATACGGTGTGCGTTACAATGTCGCTTCTGATGCTGAATCACGACCGTATCGACTCCGAGAAAAATAAAGAACTTAATGACACTGAGGAAAATGAAAAATTGAATGACTCCAAGAAAAGTGGAAACTTCAATGACTCTATGAAAAGAACTTGACGACACTGAGAAAAATGAAAAATTGAATAACTCGAAGAAAAATGGAAAACCTAATGACTCCGAAAAAAATAAAGAACTTACTGACTCTGAGGAAAATTAAGAATGTAATAACTCTCAGTTAATAAGCAGTCTTCAATGCATCTTAAAAATGCAATTAATCATGTAGGGATTGATCAGGTGTTTCTCTCTATATTAAAAAATATTTAAAAATCCTTTGACAAATTCTATTTTGTGGCGTCAGGATGTACTGCTTTCGATATTCCATCACAGTTTGTATAGTATATATTATTTCTCCTCTTTGTTTCTAGATAAAATTTAATTATGATCCTCCATTAGTTTAACGCCCCGTTCAGCGGTATCATTGATCACATTCAGTCCATGTTTCAGCCAGACTGCTTATTATTCATAATAACTTCTTTTTCCGATATTAGAACTGTTTTTTTGTAGATTGGACCGTATTAATGAATTTATTTAAGGGAGTAGAGAGACGTCCAGGATTGCAAGGGTGCTGGATTCACCTTCTCATTTCTCGATAATACAAACACGGGGTTTTCCACTAGTCAAAAACGCTAGACAAAAGATCGATCTAGGGCACTATCTGCCTCAAAAGTCCTATTTTTTCGTTTACGAGGCGTAATTTACATTATTCGGCAGCATGTAGCTATAAAAATAGCTACTTGCGAAGTTGTATGCTTCCGAATAATGCAAATTCCGCCCCTTAATATCTCGGTCAGTTATGTATATATGAAAAAACTCTTCAAATAAAAGTTGTAGTATATAAGGAGGTGGATATAGTATCAAAGGAAAAACAATTTTTCAAAGTTATTATTTAAAGTTTTTAAGGTCACGGATGTTTTTTCTATCAACAACTGTTTATGCTATATATGGACTCTTAAAGAGAAAAAAGACAAATTCAACGATATATCATAACGTCTATTTATGACAAGATTTAAAAAATTCAAAATTTTCAAATTTGCTGCGCCTCATTTTCCCATGATCCAAACGGCCCCAAAATTTTTCCAGAACATTTTCTCAACATTTGTTACAATTCTGGTTTACGGGACCAAAAAAATTTCATGGTCGAAAAATAAGGTCAACCCTAATGTTACATATGCGTAAATTACGAGAAGCAGTAAAGAGTGCTTAACGCCGAAGACGAAAACCCGGGTAACTAACATTTAATATGTACTACATTCCACGTTATTAGAATAATTGTAGTTTCATTATGATGAATATCAACATTTGTTATTTACACCTATAAACGCCACTGTCTCGGAAGGAAATGGACATTTGAGAGAAGCAATGAAATTAGAACATCATTGCGAAAAAAGATGAGTTTGCAATAACCTCAATATTTTATGAAATTCTGTTAAAATTATAATTATGACTCAAGGATTTAACGTTTTAATCATATAACATATGTCAATCAACGTTTGTGTATCAAGAACAACTGATATTAAAACATACGAAACTATTTCAAGACAGTGGACATTCGATCTCACGCACATTCACACGCATTCACACATCTTCGCACACGTTCACACTCAGAGACCCGATTCTCGGCGCACATCACACGGAACCATTCCTCAATATCCATATTCCTACATGACTGTATTTTTTTATTATAGGAAGACAGAAGATCAAATAAACTTGTGTATGCTAGTAAAATCAATTTATATATATAATACAATTTATTCTATTATTTGTTTAACAACTAATAAATCTACAAATTGTTTCATAAACTAAAAAATACTTTCTGCATTTTCGTATTCTCCAATCAGTCCAAATAAATACCATCAACCGGTTCTCATATAACAATTTTTATTAATGCAATTATGACAGTAACAAAACGTTTCTATTTAAAATGAATACATATTTTGAACATAATTTTTACATTTTTAATTTTTTGAAAGGTTAAAAATGTAATTAAAAAAGTAATGAGAAATAAAAATAAAAATCGCTGCACGGGGATTCGGAGGCCAGCTCCAGATTGTGATTCATACGCTCGACGGCTCGACAGCCGAATTTCAGTTTCGTTTCTGTAAAGCAATACAACATGGCAAGTGCTAAAAATAGATTGTGGCTGGCGCAAGCGCACAAGCAGCGCACACGGATATAGTAGAGGTACGCTCGTATGCGTAGCGCGCGGGCGCGTTGGAAAAGGAACGTTCTGTTTCTCACTCCAGGCAGAATATATCCTAGAGGGCGTAAGAGAACACCGAAAAATTCGAGATACACCAACTCCCATAAGGCTGGCAGTCTTTAATAGTATCTCGTCGGTGCCGAATGTAGGGGCAACATGCACTTCCGCGCATTGCCACGGCGCTAGTGTCGCCTGGCAATGGCCGCATGCGAACGGCATAGCGAGTCGCCCCTCTTGACGATCGTTCGTCCGCTGCCTAGAGCGTTTTCCCGCCTAGGCGCCATTACATCGCACTCCGCTCTTAGTCGTCTTACTGAGCAGTCGTTTCCTTAGTCGTTGCTAAGCGTATATACTCTAGAACTTTTGCTATCGCCTCGTGGACGATACGTGCCTTTGTAACAGTCAATAAAGTTATCGTTGTTAATTATACTAGCAGCAGTGATTTCGATTGAATTGCAATCTATCGGAACTAAGCGCGTAGTAGGTCGCCTTCCCTATCAGGTCACCAATAGGGATAAAACCTACGCGAAATATTTGAATGACACCAAATCCCGTAAGTCCAGGCCAGTGATGCCAGAATCGTGGACGAGAGGACCTTCCCCTCCGGCGCGGCGGCTCGACTGGCTGGGTCCCCCACTCTGACATACCGTGGACGTACCGCCTCGCCCACTGATATATATACTATGGATACGAGATGCTGTGAAACATATTGAAGTGGCTTTACATGCCAGCGCTGCGAAGAGGACACCGCTGTACTATATTCCCCCGTACTCCTCTTCACCCCCGTAGTGCTCTACACTTTGCCACTCTTCAGGTGGCGTTGTTCGCAATGTAGTTGCGCGTTGGGGAGAACGACCATTTTTAACCACTTTGGTTTACAGCGTGGTTTGGAGCAGGCGTGTATTTTACTGTTTATCGTGTTTTGTCGTGCATATTTAGTGAACTTTCGGAGTTAGCAGGTATGTTAACATCATTTAAATTGAATATTAGAAATAAAAGTATGATAAATTGCGAGGAAACTATTATGGTCAGCTATGTAGCTGTATGTGAATCTGATCATGCTATGTTTTATTGCAGTTAGGGACCATGGGTAAATGCTTAGTTTGCGGAAAGTTAAGCAACAATAAAACAAAAACGTCGTTACACAAGTATGTAAAGATAACCTAACCTCTTCCAAATTTCGTAGTTAAATTAATTTTTTACTCATTTATTTTATTACTCAATTCTTTTTGTTTACTGTTTTTTTCATTCTCATATGATTTTGCATAGATTTCCTCGAAATGAAGCATTGTGTAAACAGTGGGTCAAAGAAATAGGTCGGGAAGGATGGATGCCTACAGACAGTAGTTTCATCTGTACTGATCATTTTCATGAAGATAGCATCGTGGTACACTGTAAAAAAAAGCTTTGATGCCTGGGAGTGTGCCCACGATTTTACCAAAACAGTCAAGATGTGAACCACAGAGGAATATCTTACGGGAAAGTAATGGTAGAGGTAAGACACTTTGTCTTTGTTAATAAAGGGTTACGAAGTATATAATACATACTGGTTTCTTTTCAGATAATAATGATGTTCTGGCAAGTTTTGCAACAATAGAAGAAGTCCCAGAACCACTGATTGTTGTAGAATCTGTAACCAGCAACCAGACACGTAAGTTGAAATAAGTTTCAAATATACAGAGTATCCCATTTTAATCTATAAATGAAATTAGCTCTTCCAATTTTTCTTATTCATAAAGCAAAAACTTACTTTAATATATTAAAAGTAGCATATAATGTTACTATTTGAGGATTAAAATCTGTCTACAGTACTGAACAATATTTCCCATTGCAGTTAGTAAAGATTTCTCTTCACCATGCACATCAAAAACTGCAGATGTAAGGGAGAAGCGTCAACGTGCTACACTGCATGAAAAAGTACTGCATGATCATCATTACCACAGTACACCACGAAGTATGTTGAAGAAATTCTGCAGTATGCGAACAAGATTGCAGTCCACGATGCAGAAGAATAGATTACTAAAGCAGCGGGTCACACGACTGAAAAAAAAGGTACACTCTTTACAAGATGTGATACGAGGGTTGAAGGAAAACAGACTTCTGCCTGATAGTGCATACTATTGCCTTTCTGCTAATGCCGATGCTTCATTGGAATTGTTCAATCGCATGCTTAAAAACAGGAAAAACATAGGCAAACTGACGCGAGACAAATACCCTCCAGCACTGCGCGCGTTTGCTTTAACGGTGCACTTTTATTCACCTAAAGCATATTCATATATAAGAAAAACCTTTAATTTAGCGCTTCCGCACGCAGATGTCCTCAGAACGTGGTATACTTGTGTAGATGCAGAACCAGGTTTTACTGAGGAATCTTTTACAACGTTAAAAGAAAAATCTGAAGAGTTAAAAGAAAAGGGGCAAAGACTGCTTTGTGCAGTAATATTTGATGAAATGGGCATAAAAAAGGGATGTCAGAGGGGTCGCGACGGGATAATGCGGGGACATGTTGATTTAGGTATCGGTATCAGTGGTGGGGATGACCTCCTAGAGGCCAAAAATGCCCTTGTAATAATGGTTGTTCCGCTAGACAGTAATTGGAAACTTCCAATCGGATATTTTTTAATTACGACTTTAAACGCCGAAACTAAAGCCAATTTATTGCGAGAGGCATTCATTCGCCTACAGAAAGCGGGCGTGACGGTATGCAGTTTGACGTTAGACGGTCCATGTGATCATTTCGCCGCAGTAGAGAAATTAGGTGCCCGAATGCATGTCGATCCGAGAAACACAGGGCATGACAATATTTATAATATATTTAAAGCTCATTTCACACATCCTGTGCCTGGCGAGCCAGACGTTAACGTAATATTCGATGCTTGCCACATGTTAAAGAACATCAGAAATTGTTTAGGCGAGTATTTAGTTCTATTTGATGGAGAAGGGAACAAAATCGAGTGGCGATATATTCAAGCACTTGCTTTACTACAACAAAAGGAAGGCCTACGTTTGGGTAATCGGCTTCGTACGAAACATATAAACGTTAAAAGTTTAACAGAAATTAAGATTCCTCTTTATTTACTAGATTTGTAGTCTACATTCTGTAATCACCAATAATACCAGTGATGATGAATGGTACTGAATTCTGCCTCCCTACATTGCTTGGATGACAAAGATCATGGTTCATGATTGGACGTAAAAGAGTAAAATTGAATTCATTCTGTTTAATTGTACGTATTTATACTTTAATATTATTATAACATATAATTGCACATAAATGAAATATTTATATCACATGTATTACTTGTTTGTAAAGTAATTAATAAATTTATTTAAGTATTATTATGTATCTAATTTCGTTTACTCCTTCTCTTAAAACGTAAAAAATACATATCTCCACTTCCTTTATTTATAACAATGAAGTAAATGACAATAATGTTTAGAAACATTTTTAAAATTACTATTCACTTTCTGCAAATTCCAATAATCATTACTCCTGTTTCTTTTATATTATATTTATATATTTATTTCACTATTTTCATAAATATTATTTTTTGCAACCAGTTTTTTTAATTTTAACCTTCATACAAGCAGTTCGTATTATTGTGCTATATTAATATGCGTCCCTTGTAAATTCAATCTTTCAAACTTCGCGCTAGTTCCGTTAGTACAGCGGTGTCCTCTTCGCAGCGCTTGCATCTAAAGTCACTCTTCAATATGTTTCAACTGCTGTACGGCTGGCTTATGGGAATCTCGTATCCATAGTATATATATCAGTGGCCTCGCCACACGAACGTATTTCTACTCTACCCGTGTGAGTGCCTGTTCGACTGTGTGAACTAACTGCTGACTACCTGCTCGACTGATCGACGCCGACGCGTTCTTTCGATTTTCACGTTACCGAAGTTTCGGAAGCATGAGTCAGAAAGTCGGAATCTGGAGACAGCGCGCATTTGAATCCCGGCACGGCGCGGCGCGGTGCACATTTTGCTATAACTTTTGATCTAAAATAGATATCGGAGCGAAATTTGGACTAAATTTAAAAAAACCGGGTTTAGTGGAGCATCCTAAAATATGTTTTGTATTTCTTAAATAATTTTTTTCGTTGATTTTTCAAGTTAAGATAGTCTAGAGGGCCCCCAACACAAATTGATTTTTAGTCGAACCATGCTCAATAAACAATTACAAAAAAATTTATAAATATTCTACCTAATAGCACACATGACTCAGATTGTTTTCAGGTTTTTCAGATTATGCAAACATGTTTCAAAAAAATTGGAAATCTCCAAACATTCGAAGAAAATGCATATTTCGTATTGAACTTTTCGAGATACCAGTTTTATAAAAATTCAGTAGTCAGATATTATTGAAACAATTGTCCTTAATTTTCTTCAGAATTTTTTATAATTTGTATCGGTGTTAAAAAAATCCAAATCAATTTTTTCGATACTTCTTTACTTTTTTGTAGATGTATTATGTATTACTGAATATTTTTATAATCAGAAAAGTAATGTACAGACTTAATAATGCAATATAAAATATTTTATTTAGATTATATTTCAATATGTGAGCATAACTTCCAATACTTTCGGTTGGCGTAGGCGGTAAAGTCTTCGGTTTTGAACTTTTTGGCTGTCAACTTTTTGGCTCTTGATCTTGTTCTTTCCTTTAAACACATTTTTTTGTTCTTTGTTTTTTATATAATTATAGCAATGGCATTTTACTTATATTTTTAAAGTGTTATTATTATTTTTAAATTGCGGGTGGAATATAGTAAAAATTTATTATCATTTTAAAGAATTATATTCTTGTGAATTATACTTTTGTGAAACTGTATCCTTTATGGTTTTATTTCTAATTGCCTGTTTAGATTACCATTGTTTGAACGATTGGCAAGAGGAGTTCGAATCTTTGTAGACTTGGTTCTATTTTTATCATTAAAATTGGAAATTTTCTGTTCATCTACCGTAATTTTAACTTCTGATTTAAAGACCTTTTTCTTCTTTTTATATACAGCTGTCCTTCTTTTATTAATTTCACATTTAGATAATTGCAGCAATAGTGTATATTTAGCAACGCTATCGTCGTCGAACGTTATGACTTCCTGTTTCGGCAGTTGCGATATTTTCTCTTCAACGCGTGCATCTTAAAATTCAATTGAATCCGATTCTGTGGGATCGTTCAATATTAATGGATCTCTCCATATTTTTATCATATCGCTATCGGTAGTCTGAACATCCTTATGTTTTCTGTTCTTTTTAACATCATTGTAATTATCTGAGATTGTTTTACTTCACTTCCACTTTCTACTTTTTTGTCATCCGCAGAACCTGTCTGAGATGAATGATTAGAACTTGAGTCGGATTCATTTGATTTCCCATTGTCTTCGTTGTTCATCACATTCAAAGACCTCACTTTACACATAAATACCATACATGACCATCTATTTCTCCGTTGGTACTTTGCCGTTTCTTGAGTGTTACAATAGCTATAAATGGTTCGAAATCGTAGGACACCAACCTTTGTGGGCTTATGATACATCAGTTGCCATTGCGAAGATAACAAAACACCAAAATGTCTAATGTTTGAAAATTAAGAGTTCTTCTAATAATAAATGAAAAGAAACTAACTAACATACGACAATAATAAAATATGAAGTTGCATATCATTTCACATTCAGCAGAATCAATAAATGAAAGTAGTACATAATGTGAAAGACATTGCAACTAATTGTGAGCCATTATGATGGATTTTCGTAGTCAGAGATACTATTGCATAAAACATTTTTAAAACGTTTTGAAAATATATTTGAAATGTTACTACAATAATTTAATGTAAACAAAGAACAAAAAACAGTGTTTAAAGGAAAAAAAGAATTATTCGGTGTGGGATTCGATCAAGGGCCAAAAAGTTCGCAGCTGAAGACTTCACCGCCTACGCCAACCGGAAGTGTTGGAAGCTGTGCTCATATATTGAAATATAATATAAATAAAATGTTTTGTATTGCATTATTAAGTCTGTACATTATTTTTCTGACTATAAAAATATTCAGTAATACATAATACATCTACAAAAAAGTAAAGAATATCGAAAAAATTGATTTGGATTTTTTTAACACCGATACAATTTATAAAAAATTCTGAAAAAAATTAAGGACAATTGTTTCAATAATATCTGACTACTGAATTTTTATAAAACTGGTATCTCGAAAAGTTCAATACGAAATATGCATTTTCTTCGAATGTTTGGAAATTTCCAATTTTTTCGAAACATGTTTGCATAATCTGAAAAACCTGAAAAAAATCTGAGTCATGTGTGCTATTAGGTAGAATATTTATAAATTTTTTTGTAATTGTTTATTGAGCATGGTTCGACTAAAAATCAATTTGTGTTGGGGGCCCTCTGGACCATCTTAACTTTAAAAATCAAGGAAAAAAATTATTTAAGAAATACAAAACATATTTTAGGATGCTCCACTAAACCCGGTTTTTTTAAATTTAGTCCAAATTTCGCTCCGATATCTATTTTAGATCAAAAGTTATAACAAAACGTGCACCGCGCCGCGCCGTGCCGGGATTCAAATGCGCGTTGTCTCCAGATTCGACGCTGAAGCGATCCTTCGGTTTTCACGTCTCCGAAGTTTCAAAAGCATGAGGCGAAAAGTCGGAATCTGAAGATCTTGGGATCGAAATCTGGCACAGCGCGGCGCGACGCGGCGCACATTTTGCTATAACTTTTGATCTAAAAGAGATATCGAAGAGAAATTTGGACTAAATTTTTTTTGAAAAATTGGGTTTAATGATGTAAAGAGAATAATATTTTGTATTTTTTAAATAATGTTTTCGTTGATTCGTAAGGTATATCCGAATAAGATGGTATCCATCCAAATTGATTTTTAGTCACGTCATGTTCAACAGAAAATTATGAAAAAAATCATGAATATTCTACCTAATAGCATACGCGACTGAAATTTTTTTCAAAATTTTTGGTTGCAAAATCGATTTTCACACAAATCGGAAAACATAAAATTGCCGATTTTATATCAAAATCTTCAGTTGACCACATTTATATTATTACGTTAGTTGTGTCTCATCCTGATTATTAATGTGTATTTTTTTCAGATTTTTCGGATTATGGAAACATGTTTTAAAAAAATGAAAACCTCCAAACATTCAGAGAAAATGCATTTTTTGTATTGAAGTTTTAGAGACACCAGTTTTATAAAAATTCAGTACTTAGATATTATTGAAGCAATTGTTCTTAATTTTTTTATAATTATTAAGAGATTGCATAATCGTTCAAAGAACAGCTATACGGCCGGGAATCTTCTGGCCCCGAATTCGAATCCCGCACCTAATAATTTTTTTTTCATTAAATACATATTGCTTCGAGTTTTAATGAAAAGTTTAACCAAAAATCCATTTTTTGTCTACATTTATTTTCAACTTAAAGGATTGATGCAGTTCGCGCTGTCGACTTTCGCTGTCCACTTTCTGTAATTGAAAAAAAAGAAACAATTTAAGTTATGATTGCGAAGTGCAGAATGGTTTCTAGGTATGTTCGAAAATTCCGCTACAGGCCCCCTGTGTTCCTATATTCGAAGAAGAAACAAACATAATTAGAATCATAATTCTAATTGCAATATTATAGAACACAATATTAACACAACGTATACTTATCTCATCTATTCATCGATGAGATTAATTCTTGAGCAAAATAAATGCCTGATATTATATAAAAAACGATAAAAACGCTACGGAGAAAAGTTATAGAGAATAGCTATACATTTGTGGTTGTTTAACGAAATAGCGTACCCGCCAAAATAAGAAATAAAGACTAAACGACCTACAAGTTCGTAAATGCGTGCAATGTTAATTGCTTGAAATTTTGCGTACGCGACGAACTTGCATACAAATCCGATTAAATTAAGAACATCCGATTTCCAAATACACCAATGGTCGAATTTATCATTCGACAATATGTGGATAGACAAGAAAACGCGGAACAAGTTCTTCGTTTCACGAACTTGCGTCGGCTGTGCAGCATTGTCAGATGTTTGCCACATTCAAATGCCAAGGCCGAAAGGATATTCTCATTGACTCCCGATATCAAGACGAAAAAGAGGAATAAAATAGGCATCAACCTATTCTAGTCTAATTCTAGTATAGTCACACCATGTCTATCGACGATAGACATTTATCTCTAATGACATCAAGCAATTTGTATGCAAGTTCGTCGCGTACGCAAAATTTGTAGTATTGTAGATCGTATAATATTTATTTCTTATTTTGGCGGGTACGCTATTTCGTTAAATAACAACAAATGTATAGCTATCCTCTATAACTTTTCTCTCTTTTTGAGATATTCATAAACAATGTTTTTGCATAAAAATTAGTATAAATATACTATTGTAGAGAAATTGTACAACGAATAATATCCTGGTGTAGTGGCAACGTACTAGACTTACAACCCGGTAGGCTAGGGTTTGATTCCCGTCCGAAGAAAAAACATTTTTTTACTTATTTATTTATATTATCTATTCGCTGTGTACCATTGACTTGTTCATAAGAGATTACAAATTCATTACAAATCAAAGAACAAAAGTTTTAATAAATTATAAATAAATTAGCCGAAATGAATAAAATAGTAAATTAACCTCTCGTATCTGGAAACAGAAGAATGTAGGAAGAGAAAATATGGTATACGATAAATTTAATAATATTGTACTTACGATTACAAATTTTTAATTTTAACAGTGGTACATGTCGTAAGAGCATACGATACATAATACGCAGAAACAGCTTACACATCGAATAAGTGCAAATTATAAACAAATTAACCGAAATTAATAAAATACAAACAATTATGTGCACTAATTTTTAAATCTATGCTGGAACATGAACGGTATGTAGCCGGATTTACAGCAGAGAGATAAATTTTTAAAAAGGTCAATCATATCTGTTTCCCATAAATGTACAAGGAAGCAGGTGCCAATGCAATAATACTGCACTTATTCGATGTGCAAGCTGTTTCTGTGTATTATGTTTCGTATGCTTTTACGACATATACCACTGTTATAATTAAAAATATGTAATTGCAACTACAATATTATTAAATTTATCGTATACCATATTTTCTCTTCCTATATTTATTTTATTTCTTCTGTATCCAGACATGAGAGGGTAATTAACTATTTTATTCATTTCGGTTAATTTATTTATAATTTATTAAAACTTTTGTTCTTTGATTTGTAATGAATTTGTAATCATTTATGAACAAGTCAATGTTACACAGCGAATAGATAGTATAAATAAATAAGTAAAAAAATGTTCTTCTCCGGACGGGAATCAAACTCTAGCTTACCGGGTTGTAAGTCTAGTACATATGTTGCTATTACACCAGGAAATTATTCGTTGTATACTTCCTCTACAATAGCATATTTATACTAATGGTTATGAAAAAACTTGGTTAATGGTTTATGAATATCTCAACAAATATTGAGTGTTTGCCCCTATAATGGTATATATTCGTAAAAGGAAAATCGAGATCTGTAAGTATACACAATCTCAACTGAATCGGTGACCCGAAGGCCTTGCATTCTCCTTGTAAGTACTCAATTTTTATAAAACTGGTGTCTCTAAAACTTCAATACAAAAAATGCATTTTCTCCGAATGTTTGGAGGTTTTTAATTTTTTAAAACATGTTTCCATAATCCGAAAAATCTGAAAAAATACACATTAATAATCAGGATGAGACACAACTAACGTATAATAATATAAATGTGGTCAACTGAAGACTTTGATATAAAATCGGCAATTTTATGTTTTCCGATTTGTTTAAAAATCGATTTTGCAACCAAAAATTTTGGAAAAAATCTCAGTCGCGTATGCTATTAGGTAGATTATTCATGATTTTTTTCATAATTTTCTGTTGAACATGACGTGACTAAAAATCACTTTGGATGGATACTTTCGACCATGTTATCCGGATATACCTTAAGAATCAACGAAAACATTATTTAAAAAATAGGAAATATTTATTTACATCATTAAACCCAATTTTTCAAAAAAAATTTAGTCCAAATTTCTCTTCGATATCTCTTTTAGATCAAAAGTTATAGCAAAATGTGCGCCGCGTCGCGCCGCGCTGTGCCAGATTCCGATCCCAAGATCTTCAGATTCCGACTTTTCGCCTCATGCTTTTGAAACCTCGGAAACGTGAAAACCGAAGGATCGCTTCAGCGTCGATCAGTCGAGCAGGTAGAGCAGGTACCAGCACGGGCATGCGCGATCGACACGGATACGACGGTACGTCAGGGAAGGGGAAACCAGCGCGTCAGGGGAACGGCCCACAGCCCACGAATATCCCATCACTGGAGTAGGGGGCAGCACTATTATGGGCACTATATAATATATAGGTGTTCGGACTTCTCTCGGAAAGGTGTGATAGATAGAGGTTAGTTCGTCGCTAGATGGCATATCGGGCATCCTCACAGTCTTCATGTACGTGTATGAATGAGATTGTGTGTAGCAGCTGGTAGCAGCGTGTCCATGTAGCCCGTGCTAAGGTATATGTACGGTACATACCTTAGCACAGGCTACATGGACATGTTGAAAACCATTGAAAACTGTGAGGATGACTAGTATTCCATCTGGCGGCGACCAGAGAACTAACCTCTATCTACCACAAAATTCAGCCTTACAGAGATGCTTAGTCGGAACACCTATATGTATAATACACCGTGGGCACGGCTAAAACGCGGGCGTGAGCACTCTCATTTCCTCTCTGGTACTAATTATTCATAACGTCAAAACAGTCGCAATGTTCAAACCAAATGCAGAGTATAATCAAAAAGCTGCGATCATCGAAAGTCTTCGCGCTGGGCGTTCAGCAACAGAGATCATTCAATTCTTCGGGTACCCGAGATCCACGGTGAATGATGTTGTCACGAAGTATGAGTCGGAGATGTCCAGCGAAGGTTCTGCAACACCGGTAAGGAAATCACACTCGAAGGAGCGAAAATTGTCGTTAGTTGTCGGTGTGAGTGAAAAAACTATCTTTGGAAATCGTCTGGAAGGCCGTACCCAGATAGCACAAAGACATCTGAAAGTCGTCTGAAAGTTGCCTGCCGCAAGACGTAACTACGTCTGACAGACGTCTGCTACGTCTGTGGCAAGTCGCTTTCACGTCTTTGGTACGTCGTGTTCACGTCTTTAACAGGTCTTTGTTACAAAACTGTACGGGGTTTTGATACATTTCGATTTCACAACTATTATACTTCACGAATATGTAAACATTTCCTGCTTCAAACTGCTTTGAACGGCTGTGTGCCATTTTTTACCACGCTTATGCGTCAAATCTTGTAATCGAGTTTTAAGCCTCTTCCCATAGACCAATCTTACTGAAATTTTATATACACACTTGCTTCCGATGACAATAAAAGTAGAAAATAAAATATATAAAAAACTTTTTAAAAACCACGCTTATATTAAAATGCATTGAAAAAGAGAAAATAATTTTTTCCCTGGTTCTCCATAAAATACCGAATCTAGTTAAATGATTAATAATATTTTTCCTCACAATTTTAAGCAATTCGTTCAAAATTTCTTCTGTTATAAAATTAGTGTATATAATTAGTGATTTTATAAATATTTACTTCATAGGTATAGTCTATGGCCTATATTAGGTAAATAGGCATACCTTTATTATTGTGAAGTTACCTACATATTCTGACCATTATTATTGTTATAATGCATATAAAATATTATTTGAAATTCCATTTTGAATAAAATTCAATTTAATTTTTGGTCGTGTATCCTTATTTTTGTAGATGATGCATTGAAGAGCAATTTTTCTTAAATGATCCCTGTTTCCATCACTTGGAATATACAGTGTGATCCCAAACGAAAGAAAGATACTTTGAGGTCTTACAGGAAATTTCACGCTGATCACGAATATGCCATGTATTAAGGGTCACTGAATGGAGTTTAACCGTTTTTGAACGCAAAAACACTCAAAAAACTTCGAAAAAACGGTATTTTGCGGAAAAAACTGTTAAATTCTATTCAGGGACCCCTAGTATATGGTATATTTGTGATCAGCGTGAAATTTCCTATAAGAATCCGTCAAGAACAGACTTTTGTCCACTCCGACCATGAGAACGCCGCACTGTGCGGTGGTGAGATAGACACCGGCTAGTCCACTCCTATGTTTCAGACGAGGCGACCCAGTGGTGAAATAGACATTGGCTAGTCCTACGTGTACCCTTCCTACCTAGACCCAAAATATCTCTAAATCCAAACTCCCCTCGGTTCCCGCTTCGCTGCCTGAACCATGGCTCGTAACAACGTCGTTTTAACGTTTTAAGGCAGGTACATTTTATGCATCTCATTTCTGCCGTGAAAACGGCGTCTCCAAAGAGGCGGCTTTTACACGTCCATAAAGGCATCTTTTCTGGGACGTCGTTTGTACGGCAGAAATGAGATGCATAAAAGGCATCTTCCTTCGGTCGTCAAATAAACGACGTCCCAGAAAAGATGCCTTTATGGACGTGTAAAGAGCGTCTTACTGAGACGTAAGACGTAAAGACGTAGAACAGACAAGAAAACGACGTCTGTAAGACGTCCTGTGATATCTGGGTATGTTTTCCAGCAGGACGGTGCGCCCGCGCACACAAGTCATTTGGTGCAAAATTGGTTGTCGGACAACGTCGACATGTCTTTGGTCCAAAGAATTTTGGCCTTCCAACAACCAAGATTTAAATCCTTTGGACTTTTAAGTATGCAGCGTTGTTGAAAGGGTCTCCAACAAGTCCAGACATGCAAACGTCATATCATTAAAATCCGCTACTGAAGCGGCATTCGCCGATATGGACCGTGACGCCTTAAAATGGGCCTGCGACCGTTTCAGAACAAGAATGGAGGCGGTTATTCAAGCAGAAGGGGTCTATATTGAGCGAATGTATTCTGTATGATCCAACAAACAATTTACAATAAAAATTCTGAACTTTGCAATTTTCGCAATAAAAATTATGTTTGAAAAAAATGTTTAATTTGTCCGGATTTTGGCAACGCACCCTGTACATTCCTTGATTCGACAAATTTTTGTAGCCTTTGATAATGGAAAGACACACGGAGACGAACACAAGTAATCACATGAACGACACAGAAAACACCGATGGTTTTACATCGCAGTACTTAAGAGATTTCGAACCGGTGGGTTATTTAGGAAAAGGAGGATTCGGTGTTGTCTTTGAAGCGAAGAAGAAAATGGATGATTACAATTATGCTATCAAGAGAATCACTCTGCCATATAGGTTGGATATTTTAATTTATGAATTTTTCTCTTTTAACGAATCTTCTTTATTATATAATGTTATTTACAGCCAGTCTTCGAGAGACCATATATTGCGAGAAGTGAAAGCTTTGGCCAAATTGGATCATCCGAATATTGTGAGATATTTTAATTCATGGTTCGAGGATCCGCCTGCAGGCTGGCAAGAAAAACACGATCCAGAATGGATGAGGTCCGATGGAACTTCTACTGGAACAAAGGTAATTATGCATAAAGGCTCCCACCTCACCGATTTTAATAAAATGTAAATATGTTGTAAATCTCAACATTCTGAACAACTTTTTCCTATACATGTAACCGCCACTCACAAGGGAACATATTCAGATGCGAAAATCGGATTTTGATGAAACTTTGGGAGCTTATAGTACTTTGAAAAATATTTGACACGTATTTTTTTTATCGGCAACCATCCACTCTGAAGGGGTGAAAACAGCCCTCAAAGTTGGGGGTCAAAACCATATTTTTTGAGATATCTCGGAAACCAGAGGTCCAAAAAATTTGATTTTCTTTTTAAATTGTGTGTTTTTCAATGGGGAATGTAGTCGCGTAAAAAATTTTAACAAAAGTTTTTTGTTTAAACAATATATTAAAAATTTGATTTTTTTTTGCAGTTTCTCTTATTTATTGTTAGTTCATTTTAATGTAAACTTGGGTGTATGATCTTTGCTCCAAAATAGGGGATACATGTGTCAGGATTTTCTTTTTTTTTTGCCATTTAACAATAATTATGCATAATGGAAGATAGTCTTGCACCTGGCGTGTGAAGGAATTCTGACTTGTTTTATCGAAATATAAGCATTTAGTATGAACATATATAGTATTTTAAACAATACCACTGGATTATATGTCGTTTGTTATTTTATAAGTAGCTAAAGAAGGTGGCGCAGGTAGCAGCGTGACGCGGTGCTAATTACCGCGGCGGAGTAAGGGTACCGACTTGTATGTATAGCCAATTCGTCTGCGAATTTCTGCTGTCGTTGGGTGTTTCCTTGTTATTATTGCTGTGATATGTTTCGATCAAAATGTTTATAATGTTCATCGGATTGATCTTCATGTTTGTAAAAACGAATCTAAAAATAAACAATCAAGAAAAGTAAAAAGAATATAATTATCGGATGTTTACCTTGATTATCGCCAGAAATTATTTGTTATGTGGCACTGTTTTACAAATCCGAAAGCAGTAGCCTTAACTTCTTAATATGCACGTTAATTTGATAACGAAATCCTACACAACTCAAACCGTAATGCAGACAAACTGTAGCACACAAAGCAATGTGCCCATATTTATATGTACATTCTTAAGACTACTTTACATTTCTTCCTCTTTCACCGTAATAATCAATAGAAACTTTTGAAAATATTCGTTTCCTTCTCAAATGCTATAAATAACAAAGGTAAAACTGCAGTGTGCAGCATTTTGCCACCAGCTCTTATCAGAACTACCATATACAACGAGGGGAAACTCCAGTTTCGATTATTTGAAGGATCCACAGTGTATTTGAAAAGGCTCCAGTTATATTTTGACCGAAAGCCCAACGACAGCAGAAATTCGCAGACGAATTGGCTATACATACAAGTCGGTACCCTTACTCCGCCGCGGTAATTAGCACCGCGTCACGCTGCTACCTGCGCCACCTTCTTTAGCTACTGATAAAATAACAAACGACATATAATCCAGTGGTATTGTTTAAAATACTATATATGTTCATACTAAATGCTTATATTTCGATAAAACAAGTCAGAATTCCTTCACACGCCAGGTGCAAGACTATCTTCCATTATGCATAATTATTGTTAAATGGCAAAAAAAAAAGAAAATCCTGACACATGTATCCCCTATTTTGGAGCAAAGATCATACACCCAAGTTTACATTAAAATGAACTAACAATAAATAAGAGAAACTGCAAAAAAAAATCAAATTTTTAATATATTGTTTAAACAAAAAACTTTTGTTAAAATTTTTTACGCGACTACATTCCCCATTGAAAAACACACAATTTAAAAAGAAAATCAAATTTTTTGGACTTCTGGTTTCCGAGATATCTCAAAAAATATGGTTTTGACCCCCAACTTTGAGGGCTGTTTTCACCCCTTCAGAGTGGATGGTTGCCGATAAAAAAAATACGTGTCAAATATTTTTCAAAGTACTATAAGCTCCCAAAGTTTCATCAAAATCCGATTTTCGCATCTGAATATGTTCCCTTGTCAGCCTTATATTAGTTTTTGAGATATTTGCGAAAAACTGCAGATACTACTATGTACATTGAATTTAGCATGACGCGACCGCTCGTCAACTGTTTCTACAGATATATCACTACGATAGTCGAATGATCTATATACCGCGTGAACTTTTTAAATCATATAATGATGAAGAATGAGTACATATTATATTACGACGACACCACACACACCTACACAGTGTTTCTGAGTGGTAACCCGAAAGATCTATTTTCTGTTTATTTTTTTTTGTAAACACATTATGGGTTCTATATACGGTGATACATGTACGTATAAGGTGAGTTTTCAATTTTGAAAGACTACTCCTGGATTTTCGTATGCGTCGTCGGTCCGCCCTCTTCGCTCCCCCCACCACCTAATCCTAGCTAATTCTGATCACATAATTTTTGCATTCTACAATATAGCCGTCATACAGAATTTGAACTAGTAATGAAAATCATGCGATCAGAATTAGTTAGGATTAGGTGGCGGAGAGGGCCGGCCCACAGTGGTGCCGAGGCGGCCAAAAATCGATTTTATAAATTTTCGATTTTTAAAAAAAAAATATCATTTTTGTATTACCAAATAGTAAATGTATAATGTGCCAAAGTTATATTGAAGTAACTTTGTGTCAAAAATCTCGGTCAACTTCGGACAACCTTGGCCGCAATTTAAGTTTAAACATAAACTTTTAGAATTTCCAAGAATGAATCGCGCGGAAATTACAATTATTTGGGGTTTAGGGTAAAAAAATTTAAGGATATATTACTACAGTTAGTTAAAATGAATTGTGTTCTTTTTTTAAAATTTATTTTTTTTTTCGAAAACGGTAAAACTGTTAAGGCCTTCTAAAATGTCTCGGAATATGAGCATTGAAAAGTGGCAGAAAACGGGGGTGGTACAACTAATTGTGGGAAAAACCACGTTACTCATACCGTAGAACCATCACTGGGATTTCCCTGCAATCTTCTCTAACAATACTTGGAAATCCAGAATAACTGGATTCTTGAATGTATCACTTTCAGAGAGTAAAAATTCATGTTTTAGGTGAAATTTTTAAGGGGCATATCATAAATAATATAAAAAAATTGTGAAATTCATAATTAAAAGAATATTTATTCTTTCTTTTTTTAAAATTGTTATTACAATTTTTTGGTAAATAAACAAATTTCTCGTTCAATTTGCGACCATTGTCACAAAAATTCAATAGGCATTTTTCTGACAATATATAGTGACCTCTATAAGAATAATTTATGTAATATAAAAAAATTGTTATTAACATTTTTTATACAAAAAGGATTAATAACTCATATACATTTCAGATTTTTCTTTGTTATTTAAAAGCATTCCTTAAAAATTTTCACATTAAACCCCAAATAACACTGTCCAACACCAAATTTGTTCCCAGATTACTATTGGGTCCTTCTTATAGAGTTTTTTGCGCTGATTCCGAATCTGTTTTTAATTTTTTCCTCTATACGCACAGTTTTTGAGAAATTTGAGTTTGAAAAAATGACCTATTTTTCAACTTTGAACAAATATTATGATGTTATTATAAAAGATATTGAATTGTTCTTTGCAGCAAAAGATTCTGTGGACTTTCCCGAATACAGTGATATCCAATATTAATACACTATGATTGTTTAAACATGTTTAAACAATGATTAAAGACGGAGAGACACCATTTTTGCACCAATTTTTGAAGATATTTTTAAATTTATCTCAAAAAATAAGGGTCCAGCGGAAAATCGAACTATACCACGCGATAGAGCAGACTTTTATCTTGAAAAACCCCCCTTTTAAGTTTTCGACATCGACGTTTTTACCGAACCAGAAAGCAAAATATCTTCGCCCGACATGAGTTGCCGCCAGTGGCGCTCACCACTACAACGGTCGTTCGCCGCTCCGTATCCCGTCGCTGCGCCATATCTCGTCCAGAGCGCCACTGGCGGCAACGCATGTCGGGCGAAGATATTTTGCTTTCTGGTTCGGTAAAAACGTCGATGTCGAAAACTTAAAAGGGGGGTTTTTCAAGATAAAAGTCTGCTCTATCGCGTGGTATAGTTCGATTTTCCGCTGGACCCTTATTTTTTGAGATAAATTTAAAAATATCTTCAAAAATTGGTGCAAAAATGGTGTCTCTCCGTCTTTAATCATTGTTTAAACATGTTTAAACAATCATAGTGTATTAATATTGGATATCACTGTATTCGGGAAAGTCCACAGAATCTTTTGCTGCAAAGAACAATTCAATATCTTTTATAATAACATCACAATATTTGTTTAAAGTTGAAAAATATGTTTTTTTTTCAAAGCCATGTTCCTCAAAAACTGTGCGTATAGGGAAAAAATTAAAAACAGATTCGGAATCAGCGCAAAAACTCTATAAGAAGGACCCAATAGTAATCTGGGAACATAAAAAAAGTTGAAATTTGTTGGACAGTGTAATCGTAAGTTCTGCGCGATTCATTCTTGGAAATTCTAAAAGTTGATATTTAAACTTAAATTGCGGCCAAGGTTGTTCGAAGTTGCCCGAGATTTCTTACACAAAGTTAGTTCAATATTATACCTTGCCAAAACGATTAGTACCAGACCGAAGCTGCTTAACACTTTTAAGATATGCTTCCATGAATAAAAAATGTGCCGAAAACAGAGATTTCCAATTAGCCCATATTACTTAATGATTAATAATTTTTTGAAAATTTCTTTTGCCATTTAAGCGTTGTACCTGTGGCAACCTGCCCATAAAATTTTAAACAAATTCGTTGGATAGTTTCAGTTTTACGGATTTTTGACCGCTTTTTGGCCATTTCGCACCAGTTTGCGGCCCGACCACGCATATGAAAACCAGGAGTAGTCTTTCAAAATTGAAAGCTCACCGTATATAGAATATCGTTCGACGATCGTGAAAGTTTATATAACAAGGAAAGAGAAATATTAAGAAGAAAGTGAAACAAAGACGTAGAAAATCATGGAGAGGATGCCTTCAGCATTCTAGATCAAAGTAAGAGCTGCTCAATTTTAGCTATTAAAGAATTTCTAATGAGTATAGACAAGAAACCCTGATTGCCGTTAAGGGTCTAGAATTAAGCAGAATAGAATAAACAAAAGGGAAAATTCCCTTCCTTCTCAAGTACAAAGTCAGCTTGGCAAAATGTGAAGGGAATAAATGTAGAAACGATTTAATTAATTTAAAAATACAGAACTGGAAATGGTTTTGGGGGAAAGGAATCTAGATAGTGAATAGAGAAGTAGCTTAAATTATCTATATACATATATTATATAGTACAATATTAAGGAAAAGGGTTCTCTTTGTTCTATTAGGCATCTGTAGGATGGATTAAGTCACAAACAAAACGAAATTTATGTTTTTTTATTAGAAATAAGTAATATATTTTTGTTAAACAAAAGCGACGAATGTACATACAAAGATGTATAAAAGCAGTATAAAGTGTAACAGGTGTGTAATAACCCTATTACTCTAAATAAAGTAGCCTTGTAACCTTGTATATCTGTAGAAACAGGTGACGAGCGGTCGCATCGTGCTAACGGATACGCACAGCACGTTCGTGCACGTATAGGCAAAATTCAATGTAGTAGTATCTGCAGTTTTTCGCAAATATCTCAGAAACTAAGGCTGAGCGGCGGATACATGTACAGGAAAAAGTTGTTCTGAATGTTGAGTTTTACACCATATTAAAAAATCATCGAAATCGGTGAGGTGGGACCTATTATGCACAATTACTGGAACAAAAGTTAATAATTCTGTGTGCATTACCGTTTCTCAAACCGACCAGTCTTCGATAGAAAGTGCTTCCGAAGAGTACGATGCGCTGAATCACTGTGATTCGGAAGAAGACTCTGTCGTTGTTTTTAAATCATCCGATTCACACAAGCCAAATGAAAATGTAATGGACATGAGTAAATGCAGTACTGAAAGCTCGAATCTATCGGTTTCGAACGACGCCGGTGAAGAAATAATGCCAAGTATCGAAGACGGTACACGCTCGCAGAGTACTGCGTCCCCGAAAATGTTTCTTTACATACAAATGGAGCTGTGCAGAAAGCTAAGCCTCAGAGAGTGGTTGAAGAATTATTCGAAGTCGGATACTCTTCGACCACTCCGCGTAATTGATTGGTTTTGGCAAATTGTTGAAGGTGTAGAATGGATTCATTTACACAAACTTATCCATCGTGATCTGAAGGTAATCTGAAAATTAATTATATTTTTTCAATGTATAATACAAGTATTTGACGTGTTCTTTTATCACGTGAATTTCAGCCGTCGAACATATTTTTCTCTTCCAATGGTGTCATAAAAGTGGGCGATTTTGGACTCGTTACTGCGATGACTGAAGGATACGGTGAAGATCATACACAAAATAATTTACATACCACAGGCGTCGGCACTCGTCTCTACATGTCTCCAGAACAAATAAAGGGACTAGATTATAATTACAAGGTTGATGTCTACTCCGTGGGAGTCATTCTTTTCGAGCTTCTTATTCCTTTTACCACCGAAATGGAAAGGGTAACGGCTCTTATGAATTTAAGAAAATTAGTATTTCCAGAAGACTTCCACACCAAGCATCCACTTGCGGTAAGCGAATAAACTACTTAGCTCTCGTATATTTTAATCGAATTAAATTAATCGAAAACCTTCATTTTCAGTATAAATTACTCAAAATGATGCTGGATGAAGATCCTAGTCGTAGACCTACAATGTTATATGTCAAGGCAAATTCGGGACCGAATTTCAAGGTAGCCAAGGGGCTTACGAGGGCAGATTACTTATATATGAGCAACGGCCCCGATGATGAGGCCGAAGGGTTGCGTCCGTTTCATCGCGAATTACCAAGGTTTTTGCCAGATTCCCCTGCGACAAGTAGACCCATGAATGATATATTTATGGGTCTGGGATTCATGGTCTAAGGAATAAGCCGTATTTATTTGTAAAACCGTAAGACGCACGGGTAACCAATCGTTGACAGACGTGTTTGTCGCGGGCGCTCGTTTCGATCTGCCTTCTTTTTACAATTCGTTGGCGATTGTAATTTTACAATTCTTCTGTTCTTTGCGATTCTCTATTTTATAAATTCACCTATACATAGGGTTGTCTGTTAATACACACACGTACATACATACAATACACACACATCATTCGTACTTTAACCCTATACTATAAAGGTGGGATCTCCTTTACGCGTTTTGTTATCCATATTCCATTCGTCGTAGCTCTTTTCTGTGTCTCTGGACGTACAAGTTTGCGTTGCTATGATGCGATTTGGTATGTCTTTCCTTATTGTTTTTAACTTGCGAAGAAAAACGAAAGAGCATCGTCCAAACACGATCACGTGTGTCGATCCATTTACGATATGTGTTCGGCGCCATTTCGGTGCACACGTTTGCATTTGTTTTTTCGTTTCGAGACCTCTGAATGTAGTGCTAGAACCAAACGCACACGTTTTTTGACCTACTGTTTCCGAGGCAGTCCAGACTTCCGAGGCAGTCTCAGCCATGCGTTTTGTCGACCTACTGCTTCAGAATACTATTATAATAGCAGAACTAGCAAATCGAGAAAAATAAGTTTTTAGGAGCTTGTAGTGAAAATATGAGTGTCCACTCAAAATGTTGTTATTTGAAAAAAATATTTTTTTCGCCCTTTATTTTGCAATTGTTTTAAACAAATAACGTGTTTTCACAGTGGTGAACGCTGCACCGCGATATACAATCTCGGACGGCCGAAGAACACAGTGGGCTCAATCGTGACATTTTATAATAACTATCGAAATCGGGATGAAATTTCCACTAGTTTTTATGTTTTGATAATTACCGTAATAAATATATATTTTTTGTAATCATTTTCTGTCTTAAAATAAAAATTTATATTGTTCATTTGTTACTTATTTAGTAATTTTCCAAATTTGTTTTCATGGCCATTTTTCTGGTAAATACGTAAATCCCATACTCTAAAGCAGGCATGGCCAGAACTAGCACACGAGGAGGCATTCTCAAGGAATACCCGTGGAATACCCTGGAATCTGGAATACCCCACTTCTCCCGGCCGCGTGTCTCAATACCTCGAGATTCCGAAATTTTGCACTAGTAGCACCACTGTCTCTTTCCTAAACTACACATCCTCTCTGACTGCACGTTACACATTTTTCGCATGCTGCCGAATATTATAAATTACTCCAAGATAACATAATATGCATAATAATAATAAACATAAATATGCATTTTGGGACAGGCATAGATTGAACTTTTAGGAATCACAATTGACCGCTTCTAAACTCCTCATTCAGACGTTGAAGCGTCGGTTTGAGTAGAAAAAAACCCTTGTAATTGCATATACGTATATGCGATGTGTGTGTGCCACCCACTCTCACTCGGGCACGCGGTCACCTTTAATTAATGCAAAAATTCAAATTCTTAGAAATTGTGACATGCGACGTTTTTATAGCTACTAGCTACTCGTGGCGTGCCTGCGGCACGCTCTTGCAGCCAGGCCCTCCGGGCGGGTTGCCCTTGCGGGCGGCGCACCAATGACGTCACAACTTTTGAACGACTGGACTTTCGCATGGACAGAATTTCATGTCAACCAAATGATTTATTTTCTTGTATTAACTTTGAAATCACAATCAATCTCGAGGTGTTTTATTTACATTTCGATTTCGATTGCAAAATCGATGTTAATGTACACAATTAAAACAAAGAAATGTTTTATTTCAATTGGTTTTCTGTGATATGAAAATTTTTTCATCACGGCCCTCTCGCGGCGGAAGATGGATGTATCTCTAGAACGGTTAGCCCGCGCCAGAGAGGAAATGAGAGTGCTCACGCCCGGAGTTTGGCCGTGCCGTTTTTGTCTCCACATCATGTTTAGCCTGGAACAGCTCCTACATCATCTTTAGCATGGAACAGAACCTACACCATCTTTAGCAGGAAACAGAACCCACTTTACTGTTATTAAATCTGTGTAATGGACCAGAACTGGCTTCAACCACAGATCAGATACTATTATTTAATAGTTAATATCATTTAATAGTATCTGGTCGGTGATTGAAGCTAGTTCTGATCCATTACACAGATTTAATAACAGTAAAGTGGGTTCTGTTTCCTGCTAAAGATGGTGTCGGTTCTGTTCCATGCTAAAGATGATGTAGGAGCTGTTCCAGGCTAAACATGATGTGGAGACAAAAGCGGCACGGCCGAACCCCGGGCGTGAGCACTCTCATTTCCTCTCTGCTATGACACGCTCAGATATACACAGATACTGACCCACGAAGGCTTTGTAAGAGACCCACGCGTTTATTGCAATATTGACCTGCAAAAGTTATAAATCAAAAAGGAAACCAAAACCTTTTCTTAAGTTATTTCAAAAGTGAGAACTGAAAAGATTCAATAGATTCATAGATTGAACATTTAGGAATCACAATTGACCTTCTGAACTCCTCATTGCGAAGTTGAAGCGTCGGTTTGTGTAGAAAAAAAACCCTTGTAATTGCATATACGTATATGCGGATCTAGCGACGTGTGTGTGTGCCACCACACTCTCGCTCGGGCACGCGGGCACCCCTCCCAATCAGCACAGAGACAGCTCCAAGATAGCTGAAAGATGTCTGCCGCAAGACATTCAGACGTCCGAAAGACGTCGGCGAATGTCTCCGAACCGTCTCTGGAAGGGCTCCGGAAGGTCGTTTGTTACAAATCTGTCTGTCTTAAAGTCGTCTTTAGAATGACTGTTGGTCGTTTTTCAGGCATTGTAGAGACGTATTTTTTACATTTGGCAGGCGTGTCCAAATTTAAGAAAAAGTTATAAAATAATTAGAATCTATATATATATATATATTACTACTTTCATGCACTGCTTGAGAGAATATTACACTTTGTCTTCGAAAAGACCTTATTACAATTTAGAAATTTTTATGCAACATATTGACGGGAATCGAACTCGGGACTACCGTTATAACTTCATGATGGCTTTCTCGCTGAACCATGCGAACCTATATTGTTAAATTCATTACTTTTTATTCTTATAGGCTCAAATCATATCAAATCATATAATTATTAGAAGAGATAAACTTCTGTTAAAATATTTTTTAGGTAAAAATCAAACTACTTTTTTTTTAATGAAGCATATAGTATTAGTATATTAACGATTAAGAGATATATATATTTTCGTAAGTACTTCATTCATACGTAAGCATAGAAACAGATACAATGTATCTGCTAAATAAACAAAAACATTTTATTGTGAAAAACATGTATTGATATAAGATACAGGGTGTTTCGTGCAATTATTTCAAGCCATAACTCCGTTATTAATGCATTTACGAAAAAATATCATAAGAGAGAGATAAATGGTTCGAAGAGCGCTACATTCGTAGGCTCTTAGATTTTTTTTAGGTACAACTGTGCACGTGCAATTAACAATTGCATCATTTCTTTAAATTAAAATGCATATTTTTTGTTACAATAACCGATTTCTCTGTTCATTCTACGTAAAAAATTATTAGGGTAACATAGCAAAAAAATTAATAGTTCTCGCGATATTTTCAAAACCGGCCTTTATTGAAGAAGATGCTCGTTAGTTTTCGTACTCAACTTACGACGAACTTTTTAATCTTACAGTTTCAATCACAATGCGTAAGACGTAAGAGCTATAATTATTTTTCGTGCAACAATTTTTTCGCACTTTACATTATATAATTAATTAATGTTCTTATAATATAAATGTATGTCGATTAAGTGACACACACGAATTCAAAGTAAATTAAAACTAAACATTTGACTTCCAATATTAACACGTTAAACGCCACGCACAGTGGTCTGAGAGCGGCAGAAAACGGCAAAAACCCTAGAAAAGCTCTATTTCGGGGAAAATCTCGACAAAAAATGTTTGTAACCGTTCTTGGTCACCAAAAATAATAAATACATTAAAAAATAAGTAATAAATTAATAATAAATAATAAATTTTACACTTAAATTGAATATAAAATAAATTTAAAATGAAATATAATTCAATTTAAATTAAAGATAATAAAAAATGATTCCTCTCCATATAAAATAACTACTTAATTTAAAAAACTACTTAATAATTTCATGTAAATTAAAATAAAATGAAATAATTTCATGGAAATTTATTATGTTCAGTATACAGGTAAGGTTTATTTACATTTTGGTCACGAAAAATAATAAATAAATTAAAAAATAATTAATAAAATAATAATAAATAATACATTTTACACTTGTTTTCAATAGTATGCATTGTGAGAATTGTTAACACGATTTTTCAAATATTTCCGATGATCTGACAACAAATTTTTCAAACGAAAGTTAATTAGTGTTCACTTTTCTACAAACTTCAGTACAAAAAATTGAAGAAAAATCTCTTTTTGTATAAAAAATGAAGGTCATCTCAATTTTTTAAATATTAACATATATTTTTTACTTCATAATATTTTAATTGGTATCAAGACGAATCCAACGACCTATAAATAATATAACATTAAACCTTGAAATAACGCTAAAATAGTTTTGGCCACAAAAAGCGAGCTACCGTCACTGTGTGACGAACCGCCAAGTGTTCCAGAAAGCGGAGCGTTATTTGACGCGTTCTCACCGACATTTCATGAGATAAAACCCAAAGCCGCAGGTTACCGCAGCTGAACTTTGCATTTATTGTTTACTTAGATATCTACAAACGTTATTTTTCCATTAGCACGTTGGCGCAGTTTGGCGCAAGAGAGATATCGTCTTTCAAACTTCATTAACGTTGCTCCTTTCCCCGTTTAATAGCAGTATCTGCAAAACTACTCGAAAAAATTAAAAACAAACATTTTTCACGATTTATTCCGGGTTTTCGTACTTGAAGGAAGCCAGAAAAGAAAACATTATTTACATTACTATTTTTGCGCTTGAATTTATGCTGAAAACTAGGTATGTTTAGCATGGCCAACTTTAAGACGTTCTACAACAAAGTGAATTTGGATTTTGAACTGATTAATCCTAGAAATGTTTGAATTTACTCTCCTACTAGTCAAAAATATAAAAAATTTGTTTTTTTAAGAAACTTGAAAATATGGGACAGAAAGTCTGCATGGTATGTTAGCAATTTTATACGTGGGATTCCATTTACAGATTTCGGTTATGAAAAATATCAGCAGAATGATATATTCAAAATTATACCAAATTTTGTGCGCGATTACGCGAATCCTGTCATAGCATACAAAGGAGGATGTTTCGAGAGAGACATCCTTCGAAAAATGAACATGAACTCGATAAATTTAGAAGATTTCAATTGTCCAAAATACGATGTACTCGTTCGCGATACCATGTATGAAATTGTCAACGATGAACCGTGTCGACTTCACTGCTGGCGATCTTCAAAAAACGTCACATATCATTTCAGTCTGCGCGAAGTGCAAACATTTCAAGCATGGATTAACAATTATAAAAAACATGTAAAGTATCAATCAGTTATAAAAAAACGTGACTTTGAATTTTTTCCACGACACCTCTTTTTTACACAGTGTTTTCACAATGATTACGAAATCGGAGATGGATGCTGCAGCAGTCGCAACGACAACCGATCAGGATCCCATAGCAGCACCAGATTATCGCTTCGAGCGCGACAGACTCCAAAGTTTCCGCAACTGGCGTTACTCGCACATCGTTCAACCTGAAAAACTCGCAGTCGCAGGATTTTTCCATCTGGGTGATGAGGATAGCGTCGAATGTTTCGAATGCGGTATACGGCTGACTCGATGGGAAAAGGACGATGATCCCATGAACTGCGACAACGTACCGATCGGAGTCGATCCCGGTACAATCCCGCCAAACCCTCGTGGTATGGATGTCTGTAGAATCGCGAAAGAATCGGCGCTCGAAGGTAAATAAATTTTCAAAGAAAAAATACACCAAAGTATATAACATGATATATAACTGTCTATCTGTTTGTTCGCAGGAAACAAAAAATAATGAAGACAAATGACAAGAAATTCGCTGCAATAATTATATTTTAATTATTTTTTAATACTTGTATATTTGATATATAATTAAAGAGTAGATAAGATTAACTTTTCACTAATGTAAAAAATATCTCGCTGTATGGAGAGGGGGCGATATTATTACTGTAATTGTTTTCTTTTTAGTAAATACGAGTTTAATTGTATGAGTGTAGCAGGAGGAGTCGGACCCAAGTAGCACACGGACGTCCGATGGACGTCCATTTGACGTCCGTATCGGACCTCTCATACGTCCGAGGGACGTCCGCGAATGTCCGTATTGTCCGAGATAGGTCCAACGAAAGTCCGACAGAGGTCCCAGTTACGAAGTGGAACGTACGTAGGACGTCCCGTTCGGCCCTATCTGGGACGTATCTCGGACTTACCTAGAACTACCTGGCACGTATCTGGGACGTATCTGGGACATACGGACGTTATTTGGACGTCCCTGGGAAATATTCAGAACGTTAAAAGGACAGTCACAGGACATTTATAGAGCATTACAATTTAATTTTATTGAATCAGAATTTCATATATTACAAAAACATTAGGTACATAGTACAATACAATACAATAGCACATATAACACTAATATACACAGTAATACATAACATAAAAAATATATATATACAGTAGCGGATAAAAGTTTAAGACCGCTCTGAAGAAGACGATAACTTTTTTAATATTGTACTATACGATTTGAACCTTTTTAGGAAGCTAGAGCAATTAGTTTACTAAATGATGTCGAAAGACATTTTTTCAAAAATGGCAATTGATCGGAATTGTTGAAAAAATACTAAAAGTTGAATTTTTAACTTTTTTATGTGGGCCTACATTGATAAATTTAAAAAATACGTTTTGTAGATCTGTGTCAATTAAACATATTCTGAAAATTTCGTCAAAATCGATCCACATTGCAATGAGCTACCATCTTTAAATGTTTGTAGCTCATTGCAATTTTGGCGAAACTTTCAGAATATGTTTAATAGACACAGATCTACAAAACGTATTTTTTAAATTTTCAATATAGGCCCACATAAAAAAGTTAAAAATTCAACTTTTAGTATTTTTTCAACAGTTCCGATCAATTGCCATTTTTGAAAAAATGTCTTTCGACATCATTTAGTAAACTAATTGCTCTAGCTTCCTAAAAAGGTTCAAATCGTATAGTTCAATATCAAAAAAGTTATCGTCTTCTTTAGAGCGATCTTAAACTTGTGTCCGCTACTGTATCTATATCTACATTTATAACAATATATTTATTCATATATAACTATAAACTATAAATTTTTAATTCTATTATTACAAAATCATTTGAAATTATTTTATTTCTTTCCACGATCCTCCGCTGATGTATCCACATTTGTATGAAAACACTTGTTTCTTTCTAATGAATTGCTGTTTTGGATATCTCCGCTGCATCTAAAAATTAGAATTTCTTGGTAAAAAGCATTGTCCAATAAACGGGAAGATTTTTTAGCATGAATATATTAGGTTGGAGGGAAAGTTTATGTCGTATTTTAAATAAGAAGGTAATTTTGCTTGTAAATCAAAAACACATGTTAACTAGCAAGCCATTGGAAAACAGGAATTGACAGGTTATCTGAAAAATGGCAACATATAGTTACAAATAATGGAAATTATATCATTGAATAATATTAAACATGTATTTCTATAAATTAATTCAAATGATTTCTTTAACGCTAAACCTACCGAGCCTCAAAAGTAACTGGTACATGTTCCCTTATAAAAATGACAAGATTGATTTTATTTAAACTTTGTAAGGCTCCTATTGTAATATGTGCACTACTAAAGATATCTATACAATCGTTTCTTATGAAATCATTATTATTACTTTTTTAATTGCAAAGTAAAGAACCTGGAATTGGTCATTTTGACCAGAGTTGATAAGATTAGTTTTAAAATATGATAGAATCTTCCCTCTAACCTAATAATATTTTTGTATCTTCCTTTTACCAGTAATGTTTCAATGACTGAAAATAAATATAAAATAAAAACTTACCTGAAATGGCAGTGAAAAGTTTCACCAACACAATACCAAGTCATCGGAAATCAGGAATTGACAGGTTACCCGAAAAATGCAACATATTGTTACAAATAATAGAAATTATGTCATTGAATAATATTAAACATTTATTTTTATAAATTGACTCAAATGTTTTCTTTAAAAGACGATAGAATTTTCCCTCCAACCTAATAATATTTTTGTATTTTTCTTTTGCCAATAATGTTTCAATGACTGAAAATATAAAATAAAAACTTACCTGAAATGGTAGTGACAAGTTTCATCAACACAATTGCGTGACAAGTGCTTGACGTTACCGAATCACTCACACACGCTTTTTATTAATTGGAATACTCTATTGCAAACACGTGCACAAGCATGTGCTAAACTAACCTCACTTCACGTAAACGCAAACGCACGGCGATGCAACGCGACGGCCGTGTTAACTCTGACTCTACTCACCTGTCACATAAGCTTATTTCTACAGTCCCCAATATGTACATAATTTAATATATTGTTATAAATATATATAAGTATATATATATATAAATATTGTTATAAATATATATGTACATATATATAAATAAAAAAAATATATTACTATATTATAATATATTACACATAATATATTAATATATCTTATGCATAAGATGTGATCACTCCAAGAACGTACAAAATTTGAGTCCCAATATATGAATGCGACACACTTTAAATTTTATAATATAGTTTTATAAAGTTTACAATATAGTGTACGTAGTACAGCTCCGTCTTGCTCAGATCAAGTCTTTACTAGAGATCTGATATAAAGTCTTATAGGTGTATATTTATCACTATATATATTGTTATAAATAATTGCCATATAATTATAAAGTAACTTTTGTATGAAGACTTTTTTTAATCGGTTTATGGGGAACGTGTGGAAAATATACATATATCGACATGATTTTCTGAAGAGAACTGGTGTTGCATGGTGGTAAAGTATCACGTTTTCCCCCGAAAGACCAAAGTTCAAATCCAGCTATATAGTGATGCTTTTATTTTGATATTTTTACTATCATTATTGTTATTACCATTATTTCTATTACTATTACTAGACAACGGATGTTCGTATTTATGAAAAGAATAAGTATAAATGTAACACAAATTAGTAAATAAAAAAAATTATAAAAATTTAAAATTCTGTATACATATAGCTTTATATAAAATTTAAAAATTCTATGTATATGTACACATATATTTTTGCATGCATGAGAAGTGAGCATTCTGATACCAAAGTCCGCCTGAGCACGCCTATAAGACTTAAAAAATAGATGTACTTGGAACGTCCGAAATTTAGGTCCCACGGACGTCCCTGGAACAAAAATAATGGTCGTCCCCGGGACATCCGAAATTTTGGTCCCATGGACGTCCTTAGGACGTAGAAAACTGACGTCCATAGGACGTCCGAAATTTAAGTCCTTTGGACGTCCGAGGGACATCCGTAACGGACGTCGGACGTATGGACGTAAATTGGACAAAAACCGGACGTCCGACGGACGTTCGGTGCTACCTGGGGAGGAGGAGGAGGATTGTTTTTAAATAAAAAATAAGATCTTTCACATAAATTTTTTATTTGATAAAGTATGAAACAGCTAACGAATGAACAGTGCGAGGCACTTATCAACGCAGCGCATTGCCACATTTGCGAAAAACCATTTGAGGAAAACGATATACGGGTGCGCGATCATTGCCATCTAACAGGACGATATAGAGGCCCCGCGCATCAAGATTGCAATTTAAATTACAAAAATTCGTTTTGCATTCCCATAGTTTTCCACAATTTATCCGGGTACGATTCACATTTCATTATCGAAGAAATAGCTAATGCGTTTGAAGGTGGTGTCGATTTATTACCAATAACTAAAGAAAAGTATATTTCATTTACAAAAAATGTTAAAGATCAGCAATTAGATTCGCGTAATTGTATTAAATTACGATTCATCGATTCGTAAAAATGTTTGAATACAAGTCTCGACAAATTAGCATCTTTCCTCGACACAAACAAATTGACAATTTTACGTTCCGAATTTCAAAATCTGTCCATAGAAAATTTATGGAATATAGCACATAGAAATAGCACAAGTCAGCACAACTTCCAATTTCTCCAGCACAACGATTTAAAGGGCACTTTACTCTTGTCCGCGGCCCTTCGCGCTTCGAGAATATATCATAATTTGCTAGCCTAGCACAACTCAGATATGCAATATCATGTTTCTGGGATGAAGGGAAAGCCCAATTATGATATTTTCGCGAAGCGCGAAGGGCCGCGGACATGAGTAAAGTGCCCTTTAAATCGTTGTGCTGGAGAAATTGGAAGTTGTGCTGACTTGTGCTAGGCTAGCACAACTCAGATATATGATTATGTGCTGTTTGGACAATTGTTACTAACTTAAACGTTAATTAGATGTCCAAAACGATTATTTAGCACAACTTCTTTATTTATTATTTTTGTGAAGTAATACTTTGGAACAATCTTAGCACAACCTAGCACAACTTAGCACAATTGAGAAAATTGAAAAAAATGAAAAGTGGGGGGCTCTCCAAAAATCGTTTTTTACCATAACTTCTTTATTTATTATTTTTATGAAGTAATACTTTGGCACAATCTTAGCATAACCTAGCACAACTTAGCACAATTGAGAAAATTGAAAAAAATGAAAAGTGGGGGGCTACTCCAAAAATTGTTTTTTTTTCAATTTTTAGTGTTATTTTTGATATTATAGCTGTAATATTCGAGCACAATGTAGCACAAACTTAGCACAACTCAGCACAACTGTTGAAATTATTTAATTTAACAAGTGGGGGGGCTAGCTTCTAGGAGGCGAAATATTTACAATAGTGGTATGGGTGTTATTATAAATTGATCTCCGCGATCCCAGGTTGTTGGATACACGTTAGACATAAAACGGGAATAGTGCATGTACAGGTACAGGTATAGCGCATGTACAGGTATAGTGCATGTACAGATACAGCTATAGCGCATGTACAGTATGCAATATGACGGTTGTACATCATATCCATGGATCTCTCTCAAGATCGGCGTGTATATTTTACACGTTCATGACTAATTTCTTAATATTGTCCTGGAAGCTTATTCCGAAGTTCTCCAGCCGATCGTCGAACACTGTGCAATTTCGATCATATGCATGGCTGTGTACGACTCATGGCAATTTCATCTTGCAAACATCACATGTAATCATCAAACGTTATTGTTGTCCTTACAACGTTAGTCTTTACACCTTTTGCTTTTTTGTATCAAATTTTCCATCTACACGCAATGTGTACATTTTTGCTCTCAGTCCGACAAAGTTCGTCATTATCATCCCATTGTTCTCGTCGTTCATTAAGCCGGGAACCTTTTTATTTACAAGTGGGATATTATACCTATTCTCTATCGGATAATCGCTTGTGTCGAAACAGTTAATATCGCGTCTCATGGTTTCATAAATGTCCTCACACATAATATGATAAATTAAGCTGCGGTGTCTGTGTACATTACCTTACAAGTTTTACCATATCGAAGAACCATGTACTCATGATGAAATTCGTACAAGCAGGTTTTGGATATATCTAATATGCACATACCCACATAGATTGTGACCACAATGGTATGTGACGTTTTTTGTAGATCGCCAGCAGTGAAGTCGACACGGTTTATCGTTGACAATTTCATACATGGTATCGCGAACGAGTACATCGTATTTTGGACAATTGAAATCTTCTAAATTTATCGAGTTCATGTTCATTTTTCGAAGGATGTCTCTCTCGAAACATCCTCCTTTGTATGCTATGACAGGATTCGCGTAATCGCGCACAAAATTTGGTATAATTTTGAATATATCATTCTGCTGATATTTTTCATAACCGAAATCTGTAAATGGAATCCCGTGTATAAAATTGCTAACATACCATGCAGACTTTCTGTCGGCGTCGGATAAACAATTAAAGTTCTTTCCCAAGCGAAATCCAAAAAGTTCGAACGAGCCGTCGTGGCAAACATCGATCATGGCTAATTCTTTGCAAATAAATTATTTTTCTACAATGAATCTGTCCATGTCAATGATGTGAGTGATATGATCCATCTAAATAAAAAAGTTTTTTCACTAGATTTTTCAATCGTTTTATTAATTTTGTATTATACTTACCGTTGAAGAACGGAGGGGATGATAAAAACACGCGATGTAACTTCCGAACGTGATTGTCAACGTTTGCTATGATATAACTTCGTACGACTGTGGCGCGCAATTTAAAATGAACACCCCTACCACTAATTTAAAAAATCTATGGCGAGGGGATGATATTACTGTATGTTTTTAAAAAAAACATATGCTCACGCTCTAAGGAATGTCCTTGACCTAGAAACGTGTTTCGCAAAATAATACCCCTTAAAGATAAGAGGTAAGAATATACCCCCTCTCTTTTATGTAGCTGTCTGAAAAAGATAAGGGTGATGGCTCATCACGCTATTCCGCTCTGAGGTATGTCCTTGACGTAGAAACGTAAATATAATACCCCTTAAAGATAAGGATGATGACTCAGCACGCTATTCCGCTCTAAGGTATGTCCTCGACGTAGAAACTTATTTCGAAATATAATACCCCTTAAAGGTAAGAATGATGACTCATCACGCTATTCCGCTCTAAGGTATGTCCTTGACGTAGAAACGTGTTTCGAAATATAATACCCCTTAAAGGTAAGAATGATGACTCATCACGCTATTCCGCTCTAAGGTATGTCCTCGACGTAGAAACTTATTTCGAAATATAATACCCCTTAAAGGTAAGAGTGATGACTCATCACGCTATTCCGCTCTAAGGTATGTCCTCGACGTAGAAACTTATTTCGAAATATAATACCCCTTAAAGGTAAGAGTGATGACTCATCACGCTATTCCGCTCTGAGGTATGTCCTTGACCTAGAAACGTAAATATAATACCCCTTAAAGATAAGAGTGATGACTCGCAAAAAATATGCTCACGCTATACCACTCTAATACCCCTTAAAGATAAGAGTGATGACTCATCACGCTATTCCGCTCTAAGGTATGGCCTCGACGTAGAAACTTATTTCGAAATATAATACCCCTTAAAGATAAGAGTGATGACTCAGCAAAAAATATGCTCACGCTATACCACTCTAATACCCCTTAAAGATAAGGATGATGACTCAGCACAAAATATGCTCACGCTATACCGCTCTAAGGTATGCTCTCCCGTGAAATGAGAAGTGTCTCAGAACCACCTCATTTGGGTAATGTCTCAGAACCCCCATATACACCCTACTGTGAAAGAAAAATTCGGGATGTTCTTCTTTTAGAAAGTTGTTATTTAAATTTTATTGTGCTGCAATACAAGTGATATTGCAATTGTTATTAGTGCATCTGTGTGAAAAAGACATGTGATTTATTTATCGATTTGAAAGTGAAAGTGAAAAGTCCAGATCGTTGACCGCGTATCCGTCAGGGTGTCGTATACCTGCTATCTACCACCAGCTGTGCAGTTCGTTGACTTAGCTGTACGCCCCTTGGGTTGCGGTACTGTCGTATACCTGGAGACACCTGTGCAGTTCGTCACCGACTGACCCATTGACACGCATTTCGAAGCAGCAAATGGATTTACGGCTGAATAAGTGAGTTTTTAAAACAATCAGTTTCTGCCCCTTTTCTCGTTCGGGTAAAGTTGCCGTAAGTCGGGTAAGGATGATCCGGGTCTTCATCGATTTCTATGACCTTGAAATAATGTTATAAAACTCGACGTTTTAAATATCTTTTTCCTTTGAAATGGTTGACGGTCGGCTTTAGTTTCGGAGACATTAGCAGGCCGTGTCCGTTATCATGAACACCCATAATGAATTTATAAGTAAAGTTTCTCGCGATAATCTCGTAAACTAAAGCCTACAGCCACAAATTCTAAAGAGAAATGTTGTTCAGAATAATGATCTTGACCACATATCCAAAGCTCATTGAAATCGGAGAGCATTCGCATAATCGCGAAACTCTTGTTCGTTGCGATATCACGGCGTACCGCCAACGCTCTGATGCGAGCGCGGCGCGGCGCGGCGGCCCAGGGCGCGCTCTGATTGGTCCGTGTTTTTCGTTAATAACTGCTAAACACAGCCGCGGCTGACATTGGTGCAAGGAAAATGTCGCTTGAAATGACTCAAGGAACCTCCCATTTCCAGGAGTTACACTTATTTTGGGACACCCCGTATATAATTCTCTTATCGCATTCTTATTTCCTTATTATTACCATTGTAATAATTGTTTTACAATATAATCGATAGTTTATAGATGTAGGAAAAATGAAAGTAATTACTACGTAATATTCTACAAGTTTATCGAAATTCAAAAGTAATTTGAACGTTATTGCGTTATATATAACATAATGATTCTTAAAAAATATTCTGTTATGTTATGTAATGACAAAATTCAATCGTTCTTATTAAGATCCTTAGTAGGAAACAGAAAATTAATTTTTTTACTTATTTATCCCATACTTGTACTGCTCGACAGAATTGACTGCATTATTATATAGTAGAGGTAGTAACAATAAGATAAAAGTATTAACTAATTAAACTAATTTTCGACGGCTCCTATCCATACAATGTTATTTAGAGGCAGTATTTCGTACGAAGATATCTAACAAAATAATTCTATTTCACTCTATACGAAAATTTCTTGCAACATGACGCTATTTAAAAAGTGCGTGTAACATGATTTTATTTCATTCTGAACTGAACCACTTCCTGAAATATGAATTGCTTATACGTTGTATACATTGTGCGACGAGGCGAAGAGCTAGCAGTCGAAGTCGGAAGTCGAAATCTTAAAAGAAGGACTCTCCGCGTCTCTTTTTTTCACGATGCTGTCCTTCTTTGTGTCCGAAACTTGCGTCGTTCATTGCACAAGCAAATATCATCGGAATTATATCATCTCATTTTCATAAAGAAAAATTCACCAAATATGTTAAGGAAAATCCTATAAAAAAATAATGATAAATAATTAAGTTTTGTTCTTTGATTAGAAGTCTCACACTGTTATACCCGACCCAACCCGTATCATGTTACAATGTTTCGAGCTTCGCTTGCCTTTTCTCCGTTCGTCATCACAGAATAGTGTTTCCTGAAAATTGAATGTCTCTAGCCAGACTCAAGGTTTCGACATTTATAGAAAGCTTGCTATAATCGTATTTTATTCGTCAAAATTTTGTTTTCTATTTAAAATATTTTGTTGTTAAAACTCATTAATAGTTTGAAATAGTACTTGAAATATTTAAAATGATATTGAAATATTGGAATATTACAATTTGGAATAAAGGGCCTATCCGGATGAGGTAGTCCTACGAAATATTTAAACAGCCGTTACGCCATTCGATTTTCGGTCAATTTTCCCCATTTACTTGCATTAATTTAATCATATAAT
Organism: Lasioglossum pauxillum; assembly: GCA_933228785.1. Lineage (NCBI taxonomy): Eukaryota > Metazoa > Arthropoda > Insecta > Hymenoptera > Halictidae > Lasioglossum > Lasioglossum pauxillum. The sequence goes on from OW121703.1 coordinate 33,151,319, forward strand.
TTCATTTAATTGAAATTGATATTTGAGATTTTTTCCCTTTTTTTGGTTCAAAATGTTATTTATACATAGTGAAAAGCACGCAAAAATTCGACAAATGCAGGATTTTTAGAGAAATTGAAAAATAGCATGGATCATATTTTTAGACTAGCAACATATCAGAACTTTTTTTACGACAGCGCGTAAACGACAAAGAGGGCTGAGGTACGAGGCAGCCGACATAATGCAAAAGGCTGCGTACCGATTATGTACGTCAATGCACATAGAAAAGTTTTTTATTTTTCATTCTCTTTTTACGGTATTGCCAACGTATTTGTGAGATTCTTCTAATTAAAATGAGTCTAAATACGTCATAATTTGAGCCATATTTACTTATTTAAAGTCTGATCATAACTCGCTAATATAGGTTATTATAATAGGTCATTTAATATAATATATTTATAATTATAAATATTAGGGATGTGCGGGCCGCTCGATGTTCGGGCCCGTTGATTCGACTTCGAATTCGTCGGGCGGGTTCGAAAGGAATCGAACAAGTTCGAGCGAACGAGTTATTGCGATATCCGAGATTCAAATACTGTGCGTTCTTATGAAATAGATAGTGGTAATAATGGTTTTCTTTCTAAACTTATAATGAGATTTTTAATATATGTACTAGGTTTTTTTTATAACTACACTAGGTATATTCGGCAAACGTGTGCCTGCTCTTTATTTGTATTAAAGCTTGAAATAATGCACGTTTCACGTGAAAAACTTACGAATGAACTCAAATATGTATCAATAATATCTTTAAAATATCCTTACGGAGTTATATACACCTGAAAGGTTACAATATGGTAAAATATGGCAATAATTAAAAACGAAATATAAACTAGAGGACTATTGTTGCTCGCTCGCTTCGCTCGCTCGCGAGTAGGGTTGTTTTTGCTCGCTCGCTTCGCGAGCTCGCGGGTAGGACTGCTCTTGCGAGAGGGTTAGTGATACGCATGGCTAGTAGGGCCTACTGATATTAATGTTTTTTATTTGGTGTGTGACTCTCCAAGAGTCACACAAAGAACTTCCCGACTCTTTACTCCTTCGCCAACATCGCTAACATCGTTTTTTTTTGTACTTTCATCGATATTCTCCCAAAATGTATTCTTGGGAATAGAGATGATAAATTCACTTTTGCATTGGAATAACTTTCGATTGTTCCAAGCTGTAACATTAGCATCAGTTAAAAAAAAAAATTTTTTTTAATATAAAAAAAAATTAAGAAAACATTTTTTTATGTAATTGCGTTTGGTTCTTTGGTGGAAAATTTTCGTCCTCCCTTATAAATTGCATTGTAGAATCAACTCTTTTCGAAAAAAAAGTAAAAATCTAAAAAACTACTTGACCAATATGGACCAAAATCTAATCAGCTCTAAGTTACGATGGGGCACATCGATTGCATCATTCATCATCCTGATCGCGTTGTTACTTTTTCTGAAAACGTTAACGAAAAATTTGATTACATAGAAACGGCCATACGCACGCGCACACACACACACACACACACACACACACACACACACACACACACGAACATTTTGATAAAAATAGTCTAAAATGACTCCAATGACCATGAAACGTGAAGATCTGCTAAAAAATCGATTTTCGATTTTCGGGGTAATTACAATAACTTCCCTATAAAATCGGGAAGTTAAAAAAATAAACATTATATATATTATATTTCGTGTTTATATTTTATTCTGTATTATCTATAGGCTCTATATAATTTTTTATTTTATATGATTTTATTTTAAGTTAGTTTCTATTTCATTTTATATTGTATATTATACATATATTATCTTTTAAGAATTTGTGTAAGGTTAATGATAGTTAAGTAAGTAGGTTACTTAACAGTTAATAAAAACATCACCCACTAAAAAGTTTATTACATACCATGTTGTAAATATTTTCTTATAATTTTTTCACGTGAAACGTGCATTATTTCAAATTTTAATACAAATGAAGATCATGCATATTTGTGCCGAATATACCTATAATGTAATTATTAAAAAATCCAAGTACATTGTGATGTGGCAGGTTTTGCCGACGTCTTTCCGAACCTTCTACCAGAGACCGGGTCACTTTTTCGACCATCGGAACCGAAACGGGCGTTGCGATCGATCTCCCTGGAGACGGCCGAGTCCCAGCGGAATGGTATTATCGCGTTTGAATGTCGCGCCGCTGGGCGCGACACGAGGTTTCAGGTCCAACTACGCTCCTTAGGAGAATTCGAGGCCCATCGTCCGCTGCTAATTGGCGAGATATCTCAAGAAGAGTCACCCGGAGAACCTATCGCAAGTCGGCGAACACGGGGAAGACAACGGGGATTGGACCGAGCCCGGATTCGTCAACCCGGAGACATCGACGAGGCTATTACGTTTAAGGGACGACCAACGGCCCAACCTTGTCGATTCTCGCCCGGGCAGGGCCATGAGAGTCCACCCGGAATGGCTCGCGTCCACCCTTGCCGCCCTCGCAGCGTTATCGGACGCAGCCTCGAAAAAGCAACCAATTTTCGAAGGCCCGGGTCCGAATCCTTTCGATCGGCCCTGCAGCGAGGAGCCACGCGATAGGCCCCGAGTGTCGCCACAGCGAAGATGGATGAGGAAGTAGAGGGGATGCCTCGCTTCCGCGTTCCGAGCCGACACGAAGTAGGTCACTAGGCCGAAGGACTGCGATTGCGCCAGACATAGTAGCTAATTGAAATCGCGAATAGATTACAAGTAAGATTATCGTGCGACAATTCCGTAGGAAGCCAGTCCACGCATTGGTAAGTACCGATCAGTTTTCGGTGTAGTAAAATTGTGCATACTCGTGTTGGCTCGGGGCGTAATTTTGACGGAAATTATAACCTCGCGTCGTGTGCCACGTGCTTCGGCGTGTCCAGCGACCGGGACGAGCTCTCCCGAGAGGAACGCCGGGCCGTGTATCGTAGCGTCCCCGAATGCTGCGTGATACGGGGCGTACGATATTTCGTTTTTCGATTCGTATTCGGAGATCCTCGAGACGTTCCACGGTGGGACGACGCGACGCGCCCGTTTCGTTCTCGTCGCGTTCTTTGCCGTCCTCGCCTAGTCAAATTGTAGTAGATCGCGTATTCTATCGGGGCTCGGTAGATTTCGTGCCCTTCTGGGCTTGTATCATTTACGCGGAGGCCTGTAACTACCGAGCTCGACGCGAAAGAGTAGAAGTCACGCGCATACGGCCGATCTACCGCCGAAGATTCTCGACGACGCGCCGGCAAATATTTTGACTGCCGCCGGGTTATACCGGTGGCTTGTAACGACATCCCGTTCTAAATAAACGGTAGTAATTTGCCCCGAAATCCTTCTATTCATTTCGCCTGTGAGAAACGTTCCCGTCGCGGGGAATGCCCCGTCCTTTTTCCCACGTGGAATCCTGGCCTGTGCCATCGCTATCCAAGGCATCCACGCAGTCCTCGCAGATTCGAAGACGTTCGTGTAGAGACAAAAGTTTCGCGTGGTACGGTAACGTGCCTGGCGCCCGAGTATCGATCTTCGGTCGATTAAATATTGTCCTATTTCGAGTCTGCGAGTGGCTGTTTGTCCCGGGAGGACCGCGTTTCGCGCGACCGAGCGTGGCCCGGTCTTTCGGCCATAATTTCCCGAGTCCGGTTGCCGATTTCGTAAGGAATCGGTAAACGGCGTGACAACATACATTAAAAATCACATTACAGTAAATCTTCAATCGGAGTCCTGGGTCGCCTATCTAACGGTAGTCCAGTGCCTACTCACTCCACTGCCGGCCAACGCTGCGCCGCGCCGTAGGGCGGCGATGTTTGATCTCGGCTCGGGTATATCGGTGTGAACACCACCCATTGACTCGACTGAATCGAAGTCTCAAACTTCTTAATTTTAATGATCGGTTTATGGGACTTTAACTAGCTTATTCCTGGCGTTTCGCTGATTAAAATGGTACCAAGAACGATATAATTGGGCCAATATTTAGTGGTTTAATCGACGATGAAAGTTTCGAACGCAACGAAGAAGAGCGTATTGGAAAGAAAGAGACGCGAACAGTAGCTGCCGCCGGCACAGTTCAAAGGCCCGCGTTGTCGCTGTTCTTCGTTGCATTCGAAACTTTCATCGTCGATTAAACCACTAAATATTGGCCCAATTATATCGTTTTTGGTACCGTGTTAATCAGCGAAACGCCAGGAATAAGCTAGTTAAAGTCCCATCATGATATCATAGAAAAGAAAGAAGTTAAGATTTTGGTGTTTCATTGTGATGACGCACGGGCCTTTAAACTGTGCCGGCGACAGCGACACGCTTCGGCCACGCGATCCTATTTCATTCTGTCCTTCTCTATGTTCGGCTCGTCGTTTGAAGTCTCGGCGCGGTCGACGGAGTCATAAAAAAATAGCCTCTCTACGCTACCCAAGTCCATTCAACACACGGGTGTTGGGACTCCGATCGAAGAATTACTGTAACACGCTCGCGCGATCTTGTTCTATTCTTTTAGAAGCCGCCCGACAAAGGTGAGTCATGGGCCGCCGGATGTGTCTGATGTATCGCGTACCCGACTCGAGTCCGCTTGAGCTCGCTCGACGCCTCGACTGTCTGTCCTGTCAGTGCTCCGACTTGACGATTCGTACGCCTGAAACATGACTGTTTCGCCTGATATTTTCTAGTGCAACCTGGCTGTATTATTATTATTATCCGATTTATGCCGTGTTTGAGCTTATTTTGATTGGGAAAACATTTTCAATCGATAGGTGATGATATCATTATGATAACGTTCATAATGAGTAATATTGGTTTTAGTTAGTAAATGCCAATACGGTGTGCGTTACAATGTTGCTTCTGATGCTGAATCACGACCGTATCGACTCCGAGAAAAATAAAGGGCTTACTGACTCTGAGGAAAATTAAAAATGTAATAACTCTCAGTTAATAAGCAGTCTTCAATGCCTCTTAAAAATGCAATTAATCGTGTACGGATTGATCAGGTGTTTCTCTCTATATTAAAAAATATTTAAAAATCCTTTGACAAATTCTATTTTGTGGCGTCAGGGTGTACTGCTTTCGATATTCCATCACAGTTTGTATAGTATATATTATTTCTCCTCTTTGTTTCTAGATAAAATTTAATTATGATCCTCCATTAGTTTAACGCCCCGTTCAGCGGTATCATTGACCACATTCAGTCCATGTTTCAATCAGACTGCTTATTATTCATAATATCTTCTTATTCCGATATTAGAACTGTTTTTTTGTAGATTGGAGCGTATTAATGAATTTATTTAAGGGAGTAGAGAGACTTCCAGGATTGCAAGGGTGCTGGATTCACCTTCTCATCTATAAAAATAGCTACATGCGCAGTTGTATGCTTCCGAATAATGCAAATTCCGCCCCTTGATATCTCGGTCAGTTATGTATATATGAAAAAACTCTTCAAACAAAAGTTGTAGTATATAAGGAGGTGGATATAGTATCAAAGAAAAAACAATTTTTCAAAGTTATTATTTAAAGTTTTTAAGGTCACGGATGTTTTTCTCTATCAACAACTGTTTATACTTAATATGGACTCTTAAACAGAAAAAAGACAAATTCAACGATATATCATAACGTCTATTTATGACAAGATTTAAAAAATTCAAAATTTTCAAATTTGCTACGCCTCATTTTCCCATGATCAAAACGGCCCCAAAATTTTTCCATATCATTTTCTCAACATTTGTTACAATTCTGGTTTACGGGACCAAAAAAATTTCATGGTCGAAAAATAAGATCAACCCTAATATTACATATACGTAAATTACGAGAAGCAGTAAAGAGTGCTTAACGTCGAAGACGAAAATCCGGGTAACTAACACTTAATATGTACTACATTCCACGTTATTAGAATAATTGTAGTTTAATTATGATGAATATCAACATTTGTTATTTACACCTATAAACGCCACTGTCTCGGAAGGAAATGGACATTTGAGAGAAGCAATGAAATTAGAACATCATTGCGAAAAAAGACGAGTTTGCAATAACCTCAATATTCTATGAAATTCTACTATAATTATAATTATGACTGTATTTTTTTATTATAGGAAGACAGAAGATCAAATAAACTTGTGTATGCTAGTAAAATCAATTTATATATATTATCCAATTTATTCTATTATTTGTTTAACAACTAATAAATCTATAAATTGTTTCATAAACTAAAACATACTTTCTGCATTTTCGTATTCTCCAATCAGTCCAAATAAATACCATCAACCGGTTCTCATATAACAATTTTTATTAATGCAATTATGACAGTAACAAAACATTTCTATTTAAAATGAATACATATTTTGAACATAGTTTTTACATTTTTAATTTTTTGCAAGGTTAAAAATGTAATTAAAAAAGTAATGAGAAATAAAAATAAAAATCGCTGCACAGGGATTCGAAGGCTAGCTCCAGATTGCGATTCATACGCTCGACGGCTCGACAGCCGAATTTCAGTTTCGTTTCTGTAGAGCAATACAACACGGTAAGTGCTAAAAATAGATTGTGGCTGGCGCAAGCGCACAAGCAGCGCACACGGATATAGTAGAGGTACGCTCGTGTGTGTAGCGCGCGGGCGCGGTGGGAAAGGAACGTTCTGTTTCTCACTCCAGGCAGAATATATCCTAGAGGGCGTAAGAGAACACCGAAAAATTCGAGGCACACCAACTCCCATAAGGCTGGCAGTCTTTAATAGTATCTCGTCGGTGCACAGGGGCTGGCAGTCTTATGCGAGTTGGTGTATCTCGAATTTTTCGGTGTTCTCTTACGCCCTCTAGGATATATTGTGCCTGGAGTGAGAAACAGAACGTTCCTTTTCCAACGCGCCCGCGCGCTACGCATACGAGCGTACCTCTACTATATCCGTGTGCGCTGCTTGTGCGCTTGCGCCAGCCACAATCTATTTTTAGCACTTGCCATGTTGTATTGCTTTACAGAAACGAAACTGAAATTCGGCTGTCGAGCCGTCGAGCGTATGAATCACAATCTGGAGCTGGCCTCCGAATCCCCGTGCAGCGATTTTTATTTTTATTTCTCATTACTTTTTTAATTACATTTTTAACCTTTCAAAAAATTAAAAATGTAAAAATTATGTTCAAAATATGTATTCATTTTAAATAGAAACGTTTTGTTACTGTCATAATTGCATTAATAAAAATTGTTATATGAGAACCGGTTGATGGTATTTATTTGGACTGATTGGAGAATACGAAAATGCAGAAAGTATTTTTTAGTTTATGAAACAATTTGTAGATTTATTAGTTGTTAAACAAATAATAGAATAAATTGGATAATATATATAAATTGATTTTACTAGCATACACAAGTTTATTTGATCTTCTGTCTTCCTATAATAAAAAAATACAGTCATAATTATAATTATAGTAGAATTTCATAGAATATTGAGGTTATTGCAAACTCGTCTTTTTTCGCAATGATGTTCTAATTTCATTGCTTCTCTCAAATGTCCATTTCCTTCCGAGACAGTGGCGTTTATAGGTGTAAATAACAAATGTTGATATTCATCATAATTAAACTACAATTATTCTAATAACGTGGAATGTAGTACATATTAAGTGTTAGTTACCCGGATTTTCGTCTTCGACGTTAAGCACTCTTTACTGCTTCTCGTAATTTACGTATATGTAATATTAGGGTTGATCTTATTTTTCGACCATGAAATTTTTTTGGTCCCGTAAACCAGAATTGTAACAAATGTTGAGAAAATGATATGGAAAAATTTTGGGGCCGTTTTGATCATGGGAAAATGAGGCGTAGCAAATTTGAAAATTTTGAATTTTTTAAATCTTGTCATAAATAGACGTTATGATATATCGTTGAATTTGTCTTTTTTCTGTTTAAGAGTCCATATTAAGTATAAACAGTTGTTGATAGAGAAAAACATCCGTGACCTTAAAAACTTTAAATAATAACTTTGAAAAATTGTTTTTTCTTTGATACTATATCCACCTCCTTATATACTACAACTTTTGTTTGAAGAGTTTTTTCATATATACATAACTGACCGAGATATCAAGGGGCGGAATTTGCATTATTCGGAAGCATACAACTGCGCATGTAGCTATTTTTATAGATGAGAAGGTGAATCCAGCACCCTTGCAATCCTGGAAGTCTCTCTACTCCCTTAAATAAATTCATTAATACGCTCCAATCTACAAAAAAACAGTTCTAATATCGGAATAAGAAGATATTATGAATAATAAGCAGTCTGATTGAAACATGGACTGAATGTGGTCAATGATACCGCTGAACGGGGCGTTAAACTAATGGAGGATCATAATTAAATTTTATCTAGAAACAAAGAGGAGAAATAATATATACTATACAAACTGTGATGGAATATCGAAAGCAGTACATCCTGACGCCACAAAATAGAATTTGTCAAAGGATTTTTAAATATTTTTTAATATAGAGAGAAACACCTGATCAATCCGTACACGATTAATTGCATTTTTAAGAGGCATTGAAGACTGCTTATTAACTGAGAGTTATTACATTTTTAATTTTCCTCAGAGTCAGTAAGCCCTTTATTTTTCTCGGAGTCGATACGGTCGTGATTCAGCATCAGAAGCAACATTGTAACGCACACCGTATTGGCATTTACTAACTAAAACCAATATTACTCATTATGAACGTTATCATAATGATATCATCACCTATCGATTGAAAATGTTTTCCCAATCAAAATAAGCTCAAACACGGCATAAATCGGATAATAATAATAATACAGCCAGGTTGCACTAGAAAATATCAGGCGAAACAGTCATGTTTCAGGCGTACGAATCGTCAAGTCGGAGCACTGACAGGACAGACAGTCGAGGCGTCGAGCGAGCTCAAGCGGACTCGAGTCGGGTACGCGATACATCAGACACATCCGGCGGCCCATGACTCACCTTTGTCGGGCGGCTTCTAAAAGAATAGAACAAGATCGCGCGAGCGTGCTATCACGATATCCGAAAATCAACTCTGCGTTCTTATGAAATAGATAATGATAATAATGGTACGTATTTCTTTCATAACTTATAATGTGATTTTTAATGTATGTACTTGGATTTTTTAATAACTACATTATAGGTATATTCGGCACAAATGTGTATGATCTTCATTTGTATTAAAATTTGAAATAATGCACGTTTCACGTGAAAAAATTATAAGAAAATATTTACAACATGGTATGTAATAAACTTTTTAGTGGGTGATGTTTTTATTAACTGTTAAGTAACCTACTTACTTAACTATCATTAACCTAACACAAATTCTTAAAAGATAATATATAATATACAATATAAAATGAAATAGAAACTAACTTAAAATAAAATCATATAAAATAAAAAATTATATAGAGCCTATAGATAATACAGAATAAAATATAAACACGAAATATAATACATATAATGTTTATTTTTATATTTCGTTTTTAATTATTGCCATACTTTACCATATTGTTATACCTTCTAGGTGTATATAACTCAGTAAAGATATTTTAAAGATATTATTGATACATATTTGAGTTCATTCGTAAGTTTTTCACGTGAAACGTGTATTATTTCAAGCTTTAATACAAATAAAGAGCAGGCACACGTTTGCCGAATATACCTAGTGTAGTTATAAAAAAGACCTAGTACATATATTAAAAATCTCGTTATAAGTTAAGAAAGAAAACCATTATTACCATTATCTATGTCATGAGAACGCAGAGTATTTGATACTCGGATATCGCAATAACTCGTTCGCTCGAACTTCGATTCTTTTCGAACCCGCCCGACGAATTCGAAGTCGAATCAACGGGCCGCCCCGCCTGACTTTCTGCGACCCGACCCGAACCCGAACATCGAGCGGCCCACACATCCCTAATATTTATATTTATAAATATATTATATTAAATGACCTTTTATATTAAATGACCTATTATAATAACCTATATCATTGCGAGTTATGATCACGCTTTAAATAAATAAATGTGGCTCAAATTATGACGTATTTAAACTCATTTTAATTAGAAGAATCACACAAATACGTTGGTAATACCGCAAAAGAAGAATGAAAAATAAAAAACTTTTCTATGTGCATTGACGTAATCGGTACTCAGCCTTTTGAAATGTGCCGGCTGCCTCGTACCTCAGTCCCTATTTGTCGTTTACGCGCTGTCGTAAAAAAAAGTTCTGGTATGTTGCTAGTCTAAAAATATGATCAATGCTATTTTTGAATTTCTCTAAAAAAACCTGCATTTGTCGAATTTTGGCGTATTTTCACTTTGTGTAAATAACATTTTGAACCAAAAAATCCGGAAGAAATCTCAAATATCATGTCAATTATATGCAATTAAATGATTAAATTAATGCAAGTAAATGGGAAAAATTGACCAAAAATTGAATGGCGCAACGGCTGTTTATATAATTCGAAGGACTACCTCATCCGGCTAGGCCCTTTATTCCAAATTGTAATATTCCAATATTTCAATATCATTTTAAATATTTCAAGTACTATTTAAAACTATTAATGAGTTTAACAAGAAAATATTTTAAATAGAAAACTAAATTTTGACAAATAAAATACGATTATAGCAAGCTTCCTATAAATGTCGAAACCTTGAGTCTGGCCAGAGACATTCAATTTTCAGGAAACACTATTCTGTGATGACGAATGGAGAAAAGGCAAGCGAAGCTCGAGGGCTTCGGACGCCGTGGAATGGAGCGAAACATTGTACATAACATGATACGGGTTGGGTCGGGTATAACAGTGTGAGACTTCTAATCAAACAACAAAACTTAATTATTTATCATTATTTTTTTATAGGATTTTCCTTAACATATTTGGTGAATTTTTTTTATGAAAATGACATGATATAATTCCGATGATATTTGCTTGTGCAATGAACGACGCAAGTTTCGGACACAAAGAAGGACAGCATCGGGAAAAAAGAGACGCGGAGAGTCCTTCTTTTAAGATTTCGACTTCCGACTTCGACTGCTAGCTCTTCGCCTCGTCGCACAATGTATACAATGTATAAGCGATTCATATTTCAGGAAGTGGTGTTCAGTTCAGAATGAAATAAAATCATGTTACACGCACTTTTTAAATAGCGTCATGTTGCAAGAAATTTTCGTATAGAGTGAAATAGAATTATTTTGTTAGATATCTTCGTACGAAATACTGCCTCTAAATAACATTGTATGGATAGGAGCCGTCGAAAATTAGTTTAATTAGTTAATACTTTTATCTTATTGTTACTACATCTACTATATAATAATTGCAGTCAATTCTGTCGAGCATTACAAGTATGGGATAAATAAGTAAAAAAATTAATTTTCTGTTTCCTACTAAGGATCTTAATAAGAGCGATTGAATTTTGTCATTACATAACATAACAGAATATTTTCTAAGAATCATTATGTTATATATAACGCAATAACGTTCAAATTACTTTTGAATTTCGATAAATTTGTAGAATATTACGTAGTAATTACTATCATTTTTCCTACATCTATAAACTATCGATTATATTGTAAAACAATTATTACAATGGTAATAATAAGGAAATAAGAATGTAATAAGAGAATTATATATAGTATTATAAGGCAATTACAGAATGGGTAATGTCAGCATTCTATTATACTATATCATTCTTCTTCAACTTGACGAATATCTCGTCGGTGGTGGAACTTTTGGCTATGTGGTATATCAGATCACTGTAAGCTCTACGTTATCCCCGCGCCCATCGCGCCCACTTACCCGTCTCGCTGTTTAACACAGGGGCTGGCAGTCTTTAATAGTACCTCGTCGGTGCCGAATGTAGGGGCAACATGCACTTCCGCGCATTGCCACGGCGCTAGTGTCGCCTGGCAATGGCCGCATGCGAACGGCATAGCGAGTCGCCCCTCTTGACGATCGTTCGTCCGCTGCCTAGAGCGTTTTCCCGCCTAGGCGCCATTACATCGCACTCCGCTCTTAGTCGTCTTACTGAGCAGTCGTTTCCTTAGTCGTTGCTAAGCGTATATACTCTAGAACTTTTGCTATCGCCTCGTGGACGATACGTGCCTTTGTAACAGTCAATAAAGTATCGTTGTTGATTATACTAGCAGCAGTGATTTCGATTGAATTGCAATCTATCGGAACTAAGCGCGTAGTAGGTCGCCTTCCCTATCAGGTCACCAATAGGGATAAAACCTACGCGAAATATTTGAATGACACCAAACCCCGTAAGTCCAGGCCAGTGATGCCAGAATCGTGGACGAGAGGACCTTCCCCTCCGGCGCGGCGGCTCGACTGGCTGGGCCCCCCACTCTGACATACCGTGGACGTACCGCCTCGCCACACGAACGTATTTCTACTCTGCCCGTGTGAGTGCCTGTTCGACTGTGTGAACCAAAGAGCATTAGATAGAGGTGAAGGTCCCATAAGAGCCCTATGTTAAAAGCTGTGGCTCGTTTTGCAGCGCTCCTAACGAGTCAAATACCGAACTATTCATCTATCCCCTTGCTCCGCACCCCGAAAACAGTCCCATCCTCTATACCTCATTTTACGGTTCGCTCTACATTAAACTCCAAGACTAAATTTTTTTCTGACTATACAATTTAAAAAATTTTGAAACCTTAATTCATATACATACAGGTTATATAGTTAGGAAGGAAGAATATAAAATAGAATTGAAAAGTACATTTACATTTATTTTCAAAAGAAATATACGTATACATCAGTGTCATCAGTATACATATATACATACATATTTACAGCACTTATACATATTGACTCGACTTACATATGTGGCTCTTTGGGTATATTAAACAAACTACGAACGTTCTGCTCCACTTTTTGCTTCCAAATGCAGCAATGTATAGGCATTTTTGTCTAATTTCGAAAACACAAAACCAAAAATACTTGGAAATATAGGAAGCAATGAATCACTCACAACGATTTGATTACAAATGGCGTACATATTTCAGTCGGCGTGTACAAGAAAAATATAAGAAGGGAAATAAGCTGAATAGAACTGCAACGTATAGTTCGGTATTTGACATAATAGATGGCGCTGTAAAAGTGGCCACAGCACCTTCACCTCTATCTAATCCTCTTTGGTGTGAACTACCTGCTGACTACCTGCTCGACTGATCGACGCCGACGCGTTCTTTCGATTTTCACGTTACCGAAGTTTCGGAAGCATGAGTCGGAAAGTCGGAATCTGGAGACAGCGCGCATTTGAATCCCGGCACGGCGCGGCGCGGTGCACATTTTGCTATAACTTTTGATCTAAAATAGATATCGGAGCGAAATTTGGACTAAATTTAAAAAAACCGGGTTTAGTGGAGCATCCTAAAATATGTTTTGTATTTCTTAAATAATTTTTTTATTTGATTTTTCAAGTTAAGATAGTCTAGAGGGCCCCCAACACAAATTGATTTTTAGTCGAACCATGCTCAATAAACAATTACAAAAAAATTTATAAATATTCTACCTAATAGCACACATGACTCAGATTTTTTTCAGGTTTTTCAGATTATGCAAACATGTTTAAAAAAATTGGAAATCTCCAAACATTCGAAGAAAATGCATATTTCGTATTGAACTTTTCGAGATACCAGTTTTATAAAAATTCAGTAGTCAGATATTATTGAAACAATTGTCCTTAATTTTTTCAGGATTTTTTATAAATTGTATCGGTGTTAAAAAAATCCAAATCAATTTTTTCGATACTTTACTTTTTTGTAGATGTATTATGTAATATCGAGTATTTTTATAATCAGAAAAGTAATGTACAGACTTAATAATGCAATATAAAATATTTTATTTAGATTATATTTCAATATGTGAGCATAACTTCCAATACTTTCGGTTGGCGTAGGCGGTAAAGTCTTCGGCTTTGAACTTTTTGGTTGTCAACTTTTTGGCTCTTGATCGAATCCCGCACCGAATAATTCTTTCTTTCCTTTAAACACATTTTTTTGTTCTTTGTTTTTCATATAATTATAGCAATGGCATTTTACTTATATTTTTAAAGTCCCAGACAGCACAGCCTGCCCGAGCCCACCGCCGGCCCAAACCTCCCGAGGCCCGTGACCGGCAGGTTACTACCTAACACAATGCTTGGATCGGCTCGAGGCTGATTCCGTTGGATCCGTGCCTGCTTCTTATGCGCGCAATGGCCCGGAAATAGCCAGGCATGGGCTCGAGCCCACAGCCTGACGGCCGTGCCAGATTTCAGCTAGATTTCAGCCAGAGTCTAATGTGGCCAATCAGTGCTTCGATTGAGCCCAACTTTTCTCGCGCATGCGCGTCACAGTGCGGGTCGCATGGAAATGAGGATTGCAAGGGTGCGGGATTCACGTTCTCATTTCTTAATAATACAAAAATTTGATATTTCAGTAGTCAATAACGCTAGATAAAAGATCAATCTAGGCCGTGATCGCCCTCGAAACTCCTATTTTTACATTTACGAGTCGTAATTTGCATCATACGGAAGCATACAACTGCGCATGTAGCTATTTTCATAACATATATAATGCAAATTACGCCTCGTATAGGAAAAAAAAAGACTTTTGAGGGTGTTTGCTGCCTAGATTGATCTTTTATCTGGCGTTTTTGACTACTGAAAAACCCCTTGTTTGTATTATCACAAAATGAGAACGCAAATGCCGCACCCTTGCAATCTTGTAAATGGGCTGAAATCTAGCTGAAATCTGGCACGGCCGTCAGGCTGTGGGCTCGAGCCCATGCCTGGCTATTTCCGGGCCATGGCGCGCATAAAAAGCAGGCTGAAATCGAGCCGGTGTGCTGTCTGGGGTGTTATTATTATTTTTAAATTGCGGGTGGAATATAGTAAAAATAATAGTAAATCTTTGTAGTAAAAATTTATTATCATTTTAAAGAATTATATTCGTGTGAATTATACTTTTGTGAAACTGTATCCTTTATGGTTTTATTTCTAATTGCCTGTTTAGATTACCATTGTTTGAACGATTGGCAAGAGAAGTTCGAATCTTTGTAGACTTGGTTCTATTTTTATCATTAAAATTGGAAATTTTCTGTTCATCTACCGTAATTTTAACTTCTGATTTAAACACCTTTTTCTTCTTTTTATATACAGCTGTCCTTCTTTTATTAATTTCACATTTAGATAATTGCAGCAATAGTATATTTTTAGCAACGCTATCGTCGTCGAACGTTATGACTTCCTGTTTCGGCAGTTGCGATATTTTCTCTTCAACGCGTGCATCTTAAAATTCAATTGAATCCGATTCTGTGGGATCGTTCAATATTAATGGATCTCTCCATATTTTTATCATATCGCTATCGGTAGTCTGAACATCCTTATGTTTTCTGTTCTTTTTAACATCATTGTAATTATCTGAGATTGTTTTACTTCACTTCCACTTTCTACTTTTTTGTCATCCGCAGGACCTGTCTGAGATGAATGATTAGAACTTGAGTCGGATTCATTTGATTTCCCATTGTCTTCGTTGTTCATCACATTCAAAGACCTCACTTTACACATAAATACCATACATGACCATCTATTTCTCCGTTGGTACTTTGCCG
Organism: Lasioglossum pauxillum; assembly: GCA_933228785.1. NCBI lineage: Eukaryota > Metazoa > Arthropoda > Insecta > Hymenoptera > Halictidae > Lasioglossum > Lasioglossum pauxillum. The sequence goes on from OW121703.1 coordinate 33,166,915, forward strand.
TTTCTTGAGTGTTACAATAGCTATAAATGGTTCGAAATCGTAGGACACCAACCTTTGTGGGCTTATGATACATCAGTTGCCATTGCGAAGATAACAAAACACCAAAATGTCTAATGTTTGAAAATTAAGAGTTCTTCTAATAATAAATGAAAAGAAACTAACTAACATACGACAATAATAAAATATGAAGTTGCATATCATTTCACATTCAGCAGAATCAATAAATGAAAGTAGTACATAATGTGAAAGACATTGCAACTAATTGTGAGCCATTATGATGGATTTTCGTAGTCAGAGATACTATTGCATAAAACATTTTTAAAACGTTTTGAAAATATATTTGAAATGTTACTACAATAATTTAATGTAAACAAAGAACAAAAAACAGTGTTTAAAGGAAAAAAAGAATTATTCGGTGTGGGATTCGATCAAGGGCCAAAAAGTTCGCAGCTGAAGACTTCACCGCCTACGCCAACCGGAAGTGTTGGAAGCTGTGCTCATATATTGAAATATAATATAAATAAAATGTTTTGTATTGCATTATTAAGTCTGTACATTATTTTTCTGACTATAAAAATATTCAGTAATACATAATACATCTACAAAAAAGTAAAGAAGTATCGAAAAAATTGATTTGGATTTTTTTAACACCGATACAATTTATAAAAAATTCTGAAAAAAATTAAGGACAATTGTTTCAATAATATCTGACTACTGAATTTTTATAAAACTGGTATCTCGAAAAGTTCAATACGAAATATGCATTTTCTTCGAATGTTTGGAGATTTCCAATTTTTTCGAAACATGTTTGCATAATCTGAAAAACCTGAAAAAAATCTGAGTCATGTGTGCTATTAGGTAGAATATTTATAAATTTTTTTGTAATTGTTTATTGAGCATGGTTCGACTAAAAATCAATTTGTGTTGGGGGCCCTCTGGACCATCTTAACTTTAAAAATCAAGGAAAAAAATTAATTAGTAAATACAAAACATATTTTAGGATGCTCCACTAAACCCGGGTTTTTTAAAAATTTAGTCCAAATTTCACTTCGATATCTATTTTAGATCAAAAGTTATAACAAAACGTGCACCGCGCCGCGCCGTGCCGGGATTCAAATGCGCGTTGTCTCCAGATTCGACGCTGAAGCGATCCTTCGGTTTTCACGTCTCCGAAGTTTCAAAAGCATGAGGCGAAAAGTCGGAATCTGGAGATCTGGAGATTGAAATCTGGCACAGCGCGGCGCGACGCGGCGCACATTTTGCTATAACTTTTGATCTAAAAGAGATATCGAAGAGAAATTTTGACTAAATTTTTTTTGAAAAATTGGGTTTAATGATGTAAAGAGAATAATATTTTGTATTTTTTAAATAATGTTTTCGTTGATTCTTAAGGTATATCCGAATAAGATGGTATCCATCCAAATTGATTTTTAGTCACGTCATGTTCAACAGAAAATTATGAAAAAGATCATGAATATTCTACCTAATAGCATACGCGACTGAGATTTTTTTCAAAATTTTTGGTTGCAAAATCGATTTTTAAACAAATCGGAAAACATAAAATTGCCGATTTTATATCAAAATCTTCAGTTGACCACATTTATATTATTACGTTAGTTGTGTCTCATCCTGATTATTAATGTGTATTTTTTTCAGATTTTTCGGATTATGGAAACATGTTCTAAAAAATTGAAAACCTCCAAACATTCGGAGAAAATGCATTTTTTGTATTGAAGTTTTAGAGACACCAGTTTTATAAAAATTCAGTACTTAGATATTATTGAAACAATTATTCTTAATTTTTTAATAATTATTTAGAGATTGCATAATCGTTAAAAGGACAGCTATACGGCCGGGAATCTTCTGGCCCCGAATCGAATCCCGCACCTAATAATTTTTTTTGTCATTAAATACTTATTGCTTCGAGTTTTAATGAAAAGTTTAACCAAAAATCCATTTTTTAATTGTCTACATTTATTTTCAACTTAAAGGATTGATGCAGTTCGCGCTGTCGACTTTCGCTGTCCACTTTCTGTAATTGAAAAAAAAGAAACAATTTAAGTTATGATTGCGAAGTGCAGAATGGTTTCTAGGTATGTTCGAAAATTCCGCTACAGGCCCCCTGTGTTCCTATATTCGAAGAAGAAACAAACATAATTAGAATCATAATTCTAATTGCAATATTATAGAACACAATATTAACACAACGTATACTTATCTCATCTATTCATCGATGAGATTAATTCTTGAGCAAAATAAATGCCTGATATTATATAAAAAACGATAAAAACGCTACGGAGAAAAGTTATAGAGAATAGCTATACATTTGTGGTTGTTTAACGAAATAGCGTACCCGCCAAAATAAGAAATAAAGACTAAACGACCTACAAGTTCGTAAACGCGTGCAATGTTAATTGCTTGAAATTTTGCGTACGCGACGAACTTGCATACAAATCCGATTAAATTAAGAACATCCGATTTCCAAATACACCAATGGTCGAATTTATCATTCGACAATATGTGGATAGACAAGAAAACGCGGAACAAGTTCTTCGTTTCACGAACTTGCGTCGGCTGTGCAGCATTGTCAGATGTTTGCCACATTCAAATGCCAAGGCCGAAAGGATATTCTCATTGACTCCCGATATCAAGACGAAAAAGAGGAATAAAATAGGCATCAACCTATTCTAGTCTAATTCTAGTATAGTCACACCATGTCTATCGACGATAGACATTTATCTCTAATGACATCAAGCAATTTGTATGCAAGTTCGTCGCGTACGCAAAATTTGTAGTATTGTAGATCGTATAATATTTATTTCTTATTTTGGCGGGTACGCTATTTCGTTAAATAACAACAAATGTATAGCTATCCTCTATAACTTTTCTCTCTTTTTGAGATATTCATAAACAATGTTTTTGCATAAAAATTAGTATAAATATACTATTGTAGAGAAATTGTACAACGAATAATATCCTGGTGTAGTGGCAACGTACTAGACTTACAACCCGGTAGGCTAGGGTTTGATTCCCGTCCGGGGAAAAAACATTTTTTTACTTATTTATTTATATTATCTATTCGCTGTGTACCATTGACTTGTTCATAAGAGATTACAAATTCATTACAAATCAAAGAACAAAAGTTTTAATAAATTATAAATAAATTAGCCGAAATGAATAAAATAGTAAATTAACCTCTCGTATCTGGAAACAGAAGAATGTAGGAAGAGAAAATATGGTATACGATAAATTTAATAATATTGTACTTACGATTACAAATTTTTAATTTTAACAGTGGTACATGTCGTAAGAGCATACGATACATAATACGCAGAAACAGCTTACACATCGAATAAGTGCAAATTATAAACAAATTAACCGAAATTAATAAAGTACAAACAATTATGTGCACTAATTTTTAAATCTATGCTGGAACATGAACGGTATGTAGCCGGATTTACAGCAGAGAGATAAATTTTTAAAAAGGTCAATCATATCTGTTTCCCATAAATGTACAAGGAAGCAGGTGCCAATGCAATAATACTGCACTTATTCGATGTGCAAGCTGTTTCTGTGTATTATGTTTCGTATGCTTTTACGACATGTACCACTGTTATAATTAAAAATATGTAATTGCAACTACAATATTATTAAATTTATCGTATACCATATTTTCTCTTCCTATATTTATTTTATTTCTTCTGTATCCAGACATGAGAGGGTAATTAACTATTTTATTCATTTCGGTTAATTTATTTATAATTTATTAAAACTTTTGTTCTTTGATTTGTAATGAATTTGTAATCATTTATGAACAAGTCAATGTTACACAGCGAATAGATAGTATAAATAAATAAGTAAAAAAATGTTCTTCTCCGGACGGGAATCAAACTCTAGCTTACCGGGTTGTAAGTCTAGTACATATGTTGCTATTACACCAGGAAATTATTCGTTGTATACTTCCTCTACAATAGCATATTTATACTAATGGTTATGAAAAAACTTGGTTAATGGTTTATGAATATCTCAACAAATATTGAGTGTTTGCCCCTATAATGGTATATATTCGTAAAAGGGAAATCGAGATCTGTAAGTATACACAATCTCAACTGAATCGGTGACCCGAAGGCCTTGCACTCTCCTTGTAAGTACTCAATTTTTATAAAACTGGTGTCTCTAAAACTTCAATACAAAAAATGCATTTTCTCCGAATGTTTGGAGGTTTTCAATTTTTTAAAACATGTTTCTAAATGTGGTCAACTGAAGACTTTGATATAAAATCGGCAATTTTATGTTTTCCGATTTGTTTAAAAATCGATTTTGCAACCAAAAATTTTGGAAAAAATCTCAGTCGCGTATGCTATTAGGTAGATTATTCATGATTTTTTTCATAATTTTCTGTTGAACATGACGTGACTAAAAATCAATTTGGATGGATACCATCTTATTCGGATATACCTTACGAATCAACGAAAACATTATTTAAAAAATACAAAATATTATTCTCTTTACATCATTAAACCCAATTTTTCAAAAAAAATTGAGTCCAAATTTCTCTTCGATATCTCTTTTAGATCAAAAGTTATAGCAAAATGTGCGCCGCGTCGCGCCGTGCTGTGCCAGATTCCGATCCCAAGATCTTCAGATTCCGACTTTTCGCCTCATGCTTTTGAAACCTCGGAAACGTGAAAACCGAAGGATCGCTTCAGCGTCGATCAGTCGAGCAGGTAGAGCAGGTACCAACACGGGCATGCGCGATCGACACGGATACGACGGTACGTCAGGGAAGGGGAAACCAGCGCGTCAGGGGAACGGCCCACGGCCCACGAATATCCCATCACTGGAGTAGGGGGCAGCACTATTATGGGCATGGCCACGGTGTATTATATAGGTGTTCGGACTTCTCTCGGAAAGGTGTGATAGATAGAAGTTAGTTCGTCGCTAGATGGCATATCGGGCATCCTCACAGTCTTCATGTACGTGTATGAATGAGATTGTGTGTAGCAGCTGGTAGCAGCGTGTCCATGTAGCCCGTGCTAAGGTATATGTACGGTACATACCTTAGCACAGGCTACATGGACATGTTGAAAACCATTGAAAACTGTGAGGATGACTAGTATTCCATCTGGCGGCGACCAGAGAACTAACCTCTATCTACCACAAAATTCAGCCTTACAGAGATGCTTAGTCGGAACACCTATATGTATAATACACCGTGGGCACGGCCAAAACGCGGGCGTGAGCACTCTCATTTCCTCTCTGGTACTAATTATTCATAACGTCAAAACAGTCGCAATGTTCAAACCAAATGCAGAGTATAAACAAAGAGCTGCGATCATCGAAAGTCTTCGCGCTGGGCGTTCAGCAACAGAGATCATTCAATTCTTCGGGTACCCGAGATCCACGGTGAATGATGTTGTCACGAAGTATGAGGCGGAGATGTCCAGCGAAGGTTCTGCAACACCGGTAAGGAAATCACACTCGAAGGAGCGAAAATTGTCGTTAGTTGTCGGTGTGAGTGAAAAAACTATCTTTGGAAATCGTCTGGAAGGCCGTACCCAGATAGCACAAAGACATCTGAAAGTCGTCTGAAAGTTGCCTGCCGCAAGACGTAACTACGTCTGACAGACGTCTGCTACGTCTGTGGCAAGTCGCTTTCACGTCTTTGGTACGTCGTGTTCACGTCTTTAACAGGTCTTTGTTACAAAACTGTACGGGGTTTTGATACATTTCGATTTCACAACTATTATACTTCACGAATATGTAAACATTTCCTGCTTCAAACTGCTTTGAACGGCTGTGTGCCATTTTTTACCACGCTTATGCGTCAAATCTTGTAATCGAGTTTTAAGCCTCTTCCCATAGACCAATCTTACTGAAATTTTGTATACACACTTGCTTCCGATGACAATAAAAGTAGAAAATAAAATATATAAAAAACTTTTTAAAAACCACGCTTATATTAAAATGCATTGAAAAAGAGAAAATAATTTTTTCCCTGGTTCTCCATAAAATACCGAATCTAGTTAAATGATTAATAATATTTTTCCTCACAATTTTAAGCAATTCGTTCAAAATTTCTTCTGTTATAAAATTAGTGTATATAATTAGTGATTTTATAAATATTTACTTCATGGGTATAGTCTATGGCCTATATTAGGTAAATAGGCATACCTTTATTATTGTGAAGTTACCTACATATTCTGACCATTATTATTGTTATAATGCATATAAAATATTATTTGAAATTCCATTTTGAATAAAATTCAATTTAATTTTTGGTCGTGTATCCTTATTTTTGTAGATGATGCATTGAAGAGCAATTTTTCTTAAATGATCCCTGTTTCCATCACTTGGAATATACAGTGTGATCCCAAACGAAAGAAAGATACTTTGAGGTCTTACAGGAAATTTCACGCTGATCACGAATATGCCATGTATTAAGGGTCACTGAATGGAGTTTAACCGTTTTTGAACGCAAAAACACTCAAAAAAACTTCGAAAAAACGGTATTTTGCGGAAAAAACTGTTAAATTCTATTCAGGGACCCCTAGTATATGGTATATTTGTGATCAGCGTGAAATTTCCTATAAGAATCCGTCAAGAACAGACTTTTGTCCACTCCGACCATGAGAACGCCGCACTGTGCGGTGGTGAGATAGACACCGGCTAGTCCACTCCTATGTTTCAGACGAGGCGACCCAGTGGTGAAATAGACATTGGCTAGTCCTACGTGTACCCTTCCTACCTAGACCCAAAATATCTCTAAATCCAAACTCCCCTCGGTTCCCGCTTCGCTGCCTGAACCTTGGCTCGTAACAACGTCGTTTTAACGTTTTAAGGCAGGTGCATTTTATGCATCTCATTTCTGCCGTGAAAACGGCGTCTCCAAAGAGGCGGCTTTTACACGTCCATAAAGGCATCTTTTCTGGGACGTCGTTTGTACGGCAGAAATGAGATGCATAAAAGGCATCTTCCTTCGGTCGTCAAATAAACGACGTCCCAGAAAAGATGCCTTTATGGACGTGTAAAGAGCGTCTTACTGAGACGTAAGACGTAAAGACGTAGAACAGACAAGAAAACGACGTCTGTAAGACGTCCTGTGATATCTGGGTATGTTTTCCAGCAGGACGGTGCGCCCGCGCACACAAGTCATTTGGTGCAAAATTGGTTGTCGGACAACGTCGACATGTCTTTGGTCCAAAGAATTTTGGCCTTCCAACAACCAAGATTTAAATCCTTTGGACTTTTAAGTATGCAGCGTTGTTGAAAGGGTCTCCAACAAGTCCAGACATGCAAACGTCATATCATTAAAATCCGCTACTGAAGCGGCATTCGCCGATATGGACCGTGACGCCTTAAAATGGGCCTGCGACCGTTTCAGAACAAGAATGGAGGCGGTTATTCAAGCAGAAGGGGTCTATATTGAGCGAATGTATTCTGTATGATCCAACAAACAATTTACAATAAAAATTTTGAACTTTGCAATTTTCGCAATAAAAATTATGTTTGAAAAAAATGTTTAATTTGTCCGGATTTTGGCAACGCACCCTGTACATTCCTTGATTCGACAAATTTTTGTAGCCTTTGATAGTGGAAAGACACACGGAGACGAACACAAGTAATCACATGGACGACACAGAAAACACCGATGGTTTTACATCGCAGTACTTAAGAGATTTCGAACCGGTGGGTTATTTAGGAAAAGGAGGATTCGGTGTTGTCTTTGAAGCGAAGAAGAAAATGGATGATTACAATTATGCTATCAAGAGAATCACTCTGCCATATAGGTTGGATATTTTAATTTATGAATTTTTCTCTTTTAACGAATCTTCTTTATTATATAATGTTATTTACAGCCAGTCTTCGAGAGACCATATATTGCGAGAAGTGAAAGCTTTGGCCAAATTGGATCATCCGAATATTGTGAGATATTTTAATTCATGGTTCGAGGATCCGCCTGCAGGCTGGCAAGAAAAACACGATCCAGAATGGATGAGGTCCGATGGAACTTCTACTGGAACAAAGGTAATTATGCATAAAGGCTCCCACCTCACCGATTTTAATAAAATGTAAATATGTTGTAAATCTCAACATTCTGAACAACTTTTTCCTATACATGTAACCGCCACTCACAAGGGAACATATTCAGATGCGAAAATCGGATTTTGATGAAACTTTGGGAGCTTATAGTACTTTGAAAAATATTTGACACGTATTTTTTTTTATCGGGAACCATCCACTCTGAAGGGGTGAAAACAGCCCTCAAAGTTGGGGGTCAAAACCATATTTTTTGAGATATCTCGGAAACCAGAGGTCCAAAAAATTTGATTTTTTTTTAAATTGTGTGTTTTTCAATGGGGAATGTAGTCGCGTAAAAAAATTTTAACAAAAGTTTTTTGTTTAAACAATATATTAAAAATTTGATTTTTTTTTGCAGTTTCTCTTATTTATTGTTAGTTCATTTTAATGTAAACTTGGGTGTGTGATCTTTGCTCCAAAATAGGGGATACATGTTTCAGGATTTTCTTTTTTTTTTTGCCATTTAACAATAATTATGCATAATGGAAGATAGTCTTGCACCTGGCGTGTGAAGGAATTCTGACTTGTTTTATCGAAATATAAGCATTTAGTATGAACATATATAGTATTTTAAACAATACCACTGGATTATATGTCGTTTGTTATTTTATCAGTAGCTAAAGAAGGTGGCGCAGGTAGCAGCGTGACGCGGTGCTAATTACCGCGGCGGAGTAAGGGTACCGACTTGTATGTATAGCCAATTCGTCTGCGAATTTCTGCTGTCGTTGGGTGTTTCCTTGTTATTATTGCTGTGATATGTTTCGATCAAAATGTTTATAATGTTCATCGGATTGATCTTCATGTTTGTAAAAACGAATCTAAAAATAAACAATCAAGAAAAGTAAAAAGAATATAATTATCGGATGTTTACCTTGATTATCGCCAGAAATTATTTGTTATGTGGCACTGTTTTACAAATCCGAAAGCAGTAGCCTTAACTTCTTAATATGCACGTTAATTTGATAACGAAATCCTACACAACTCAAACCGTAATGCAGACAAACTGTAGCACACAAAGCAATGTGCCCATATTTATATGTACATTCTTAAGACTACTTTACATTTCTTCCTCTTTCACCGTAATAATCAATAGAAACTTTTGAAAATATTCGTTTCCTTCTCAAATGCTATAAATAACAAAGGTAAAACTGCAGTGTGCAGCATTTTGCCACCAGCTCTTATCAGAACTACCATATACAACGAGGGGAAACTCCAGTTTCGATTATTTGAAGGATCCACAGTGTATTTGAAAAGGCTCCAGTTATATTTTGACCGAAAGCCCAACGACAGCAGAAATTCGCAGACGAATTGGCTATACATACAAGTCGGTACCCTTACTCCGCCACGGTAATTAGCACCGCGTCACGCTGCTACCTGCGCCACCTTCTTTAGCTACTGATAAAATAACAAACGACATATAATCCAGTGGTATTGTTTAAAATACTATATATGTTCATACTAAATGCTTATATTTCGATAAAACAAGTCAGAATTCCTTCGCACGCCAGGTGCAAGACTATCTTCCATTATGCATAATTATTGTTAAATGGCAAAAAAAAAGAAAATCCTGACACATGTATCCCCTATTTTGGAGCAAAGATCACACACCCAAGTTTACATTAAAATGAACTAACAATAAATAAGAGAAACTGCAAAAAAAAATCAAATTTTTAATATATTGTTTAAACAAAAAACTGTTGTTAAAATTTTTTACGCGACTACATTCCCCATTGAAAAACACACAATTTAAAAAGAAAATCAAATTTTTTGGACCTCTGGTTTCCGAGATATCTCAAAAAATATGGTTTTGACCCCCAACTTTGAGGGCTGTTTTCACCCCTTCAGAGTGGATGGTTGCCGATAAAAAAAATACGTGTCAAATATTTTTCAAAGTACTATAAGCTCCCAAAGTTTCATCAAAATCCGATTTTCGCATCTGAATATGTTCCCTTGTCAGCCTTATATTAGTTTTTGAGATATTTGCGAAAAACTGCAGATACTACTATGTACATTGAATTTTGCCTATATGTGCACACCGTGCTGTGCGTATGCGTTAGCATGACGCGACCGCTCGTCAACTGTTTCTACAGATATATCACTACGATAGTCGAATGATCTATATACCGCGTGAACTTTTTAAATCATATAATGATGAAGAATGAGTACATATTATATTACGACGACACCACACACACCTACACAGTGTTTCTGAGTGGTAACCCGAAAAATCTATTTTCTGTTTATTTTTTTTTGTAAACACATTATGGGTTCTATATACGGTGATACATGTACGTATAAGGTGAGTTTTCAATTTTGAAAGACTACTCCTGGATTTTCGTATGCGTCGTCGGGTCCGCCCTCTTCGCTCCCCCCACCACCTAATCCTAGCTAATTCTGATCACATAATTTTTGCATTCTACAATATAGCCGTCATACAGAATTTGAACTAGTAATGAAAATCATGCGATCAGAATTAGTTAGGATTAGGTGGCGGAGAGGGCCGGCCCACAGTGGTGCCGAGGCGGCCAAAAATCGATTTTATAAATTTTCGATTTTTAAAAAAAAAATATCATTTTTGTATTACCAAATAGTAAATGTATAATGTGCCAAAGTTATATTGAAGTAACTTTGTGTCAAAAATCTCGGTCAACTTCGGACAACCTTGGCCGCAATTTAAGTTTAAACATAAACTTTTAGAATTTCCAAGAATGAATCGCGCGGAAATTACAATTATTTGGGGTTTAGGGTAAAAAAATTTAAGGATATATTAGTACAGTTAGTTAAAATGAATTGTGTTCTTTTTTTAAAATTTATTTTTTTTTTCGAAAACGGTAAAACTGTTAAGGCCTTCTAAAATGTCTCGGAATATGAGCATTGAAAAGTGGCAGAAAACGGGGGTGGTACAACTAATTGTGGGAAAAACCACGTTACTCATACCGTAGAACCATCACTGGGATTTCCCTGCAATCTTCTCTAACAATACTTGGAAATCCAGAATAACTGGATTCTTGAATGTATCACTTTCAGAGAGTAAAAATTCATGTTTTAGGTGAAATTTTTAAGGGGCATATCATAAATAATATAAAAAAATTGTGAAATTCATAATTAAAAGAATATTTATTCTTTCTTTTTTTAAAATTGTTATTACAATTTTTTGGTAAATAAACAAATTTCTCGTTCAATTTGCGACCATTGTCACAAAAATTCAATAGGCATTTTTCTGACAATATATAGTGACCTCTATAAGAATAATTTATGTAATATAAAAAAATTGTTATTAACATTTTTTATACAAAAAGGATTAATAACTCATATACATTTCAGATTTTTCTTCCTTAAAAATTTTCACATTAAACCCCAAATAACACTGTCCAACACCAAATTTGTTCCCAGATTACTATTGGGTCCTTCTTATAGAGTTTTTTGCGCTGATTCCGAATCTGTTTTTAATTTTTTCCCTATACGCACAGTTTTTGAGAAATTTGAGTTTGAAAAAATGACCTATTTTTCAACTTTGAACAAATATTATGATGTTATTATAAAAGATATTGAATTGTTCTTTGCAGCAAAAGATTCTGTGGACTTTCCCGAATACAGTGATATCCAATATTAATACACTATGATTGTTTAAACATGTTTAAACAATGATTAAAGACGGAGAGACACCATTTTTGCACCAATTTTTGAAGATATTTTTAAATTTATCTCAAAAAATAAGGGTCCAGCGGAAAATCGAACTATACCACGCGATAGAGCAGACTTTTATCTTGAAAAACCCCCCTTTTAAGTTTTCGACATCGACGTTTTTACCGAACCAGAAAGCAAAATATCTTCGCCCGACATGAGTTGCCGCCAGTGGCGCTCACCACTACAACGGTCGTTCGCCGCTCCGTATCCCGTCGCTGCGCCATATCTCGTCCAGAGCGCCACTGGCGGCAACGCATGTCGGGCGAAGATATTTTGCTTTCTGGTTCGGTAAAAACGTCGATGTCGAAAACTTAAAAGGGGGGTTTTTCAAGATAAAAGTCTGCTCTATCGCGTGGTATAGTTCGATTTTCCGCTGGACCCTTATTTTTTGAGATAAATTTAAAAATATCTTAAAAAATTGGTGCAAAAATGGTGTCTCTCCGTCTTTAATCATTGTTTAAACATGTTTAAACAATCATAGTGTATTAATATTGGATATCACTGTATTCGGGAAAGTCCACAGAATCTTTTGCTGCAAAGAACAATTCAATATCTTTTATAATAACATCACAATATTTGTTTAAAGTTAAAAAATATGTTTTTTTTTCAAAGCCATGTTCCTCAAAAACTGTGCGTATAGGGAAAAAATTAAAAACAGATTCGGAATCAGCGCAAAAACTCTATAAGAAGGACCCAATAGTAATCTGGGAACATAAAAAAAGTTGAAATTTGTTGGACAGTGTAATCGTAAGTTCTGCGCGATTCATTCTTGGAAATTCTAAAAGTTGATATTTAAACTTAAATTGCGGCCAAGGTTGTTCGAAGTTGCCCGAGATTTCTTACACAAAGTTAGTTCAATATTATACCTTGCCAAAACGATTAGTACCAGACCGAAGCTGCTTAACACTTTTAAGATATGCTTCCATGAATAAAAAATGTGCCGAAAACAGAGATTTCCAATTAGCCCATATTACTTAATGTTTAATAATTTTTTGAAAATTTCTTTTGCCATTTAAGCGTTGTACCTGTGGCAACCTGCCCATAAAATTTTAAACAAATTCGTTGGATAGTTTCAGTTTTACGGATTTTTGACCGCTTTTTGGCCATTTCGCACCAGTTTGCGGCCCGACCACGCATATGAAAACCAGGAGTAGTCTTTCAAAATTGAAAGCTCACCGTATATAGAATATCGTTCGACGATCGTGAAAGTTTATATAACAAGGAAAGAGAAATATTAAGAAGAAAGTGAAACAAAGACGTAGAAAATCATGGAGAGGATGCCTTCAGCATTCTAGATCAAAGTAAGAGCTGCTCAATTTTAGCTATTAAAGAATTTCTAATGAGTATAGACAAGAAACCCTGATTGCCGTTAAGGGTCTAGAATTAAGCAGAATAGAATAAACAAAAGGGAAAATTCCCTTCCTTCTCAAGTACAAAGTCAGCTTGGCAAAATGTGAAGGGAATAAATGTAGAAACGATTTAATTAATTTAAAAATACAGAACTGGAAATGGTTTTGGGGGAAAGGAATCTAGATAGTGAATAGAGAAGTAGCTTAAATTATCTATATACATATATTATATAGTACAATATTAAGGAAAAGGGTTCTCTTTGTTCTATTAGGCATCTGTAGGATGGATTAAGTCACAAACAAAACGAAATTTATGTTTTTTTATTAGAAATAAGTAATATATTTTTGTTAAACAAAAGCGACGAATGTACATACAAAGATGTATAAAAGCAGTATAAAGTGTAACAGGTGTGTAATAACCCTATTACTCTAAATAAAGTAGCCTTGTAACCTTGTATATCTGTAGAAACAGGTGACGAGCGGTCGCATCATGCTAACGGATACGCACAGCACGTTCGTGCACGTATAGGCAAAATTCAATGTAGTAGTATCTGCAGTTTTTCGCAAATATCTCAGAAACTAAGGCTGAGCGGCGGATACATGTACAGGAAAAAGTTGTTCTGAATGTTGAGTTTTACAACATATTAAAAAATCATCGAAATCGGTGAGGTGGGACCTATTATGCACAATTACTGGAACAAAAGTTAATAATTCTGTGTGCATTACCGTTTCTCAAACCGACCAGTCTTCGATAGAAAGTGCTTCCGAAGAGTACGATGCGCTGAATCACTGTGATTCGGAAGAAGACTCTGTCGTTGTTTTTAAATCATCCGATTCACACAAGCCAAATGAAAATGTAATGGACATGAGTAAATGCAGTACTGAAAGCTCGAATCTATCGGTTTCGAACGACGCCGGTGAAGAAATAATGCCAAGTATCGAAGACGGTACACGCTCGCAGAGTACTGCGTCCCCGAAAATGTTTCTTTACATACAAATGGAGCTGTGCAGAAAGCTAAGCCTTAGAGAGTGGTTGAAGAATTCTTCGAAGTCGGATATTCTTCGACCACTCCACGTAACTGATTGGTTTTGGCAAATTGTTGAAGGTGTAGAATGGATTCATTTACACAAACTTATCCATCGTGATCTGAAGGTAATCTGAAAATTAATTATATTTTTTCAATGTATAATACAAGTATTTGACGTGTTCTTTTATCACGTGAATTTCAGCCGTCGAACATATTTTTCTCTTCCAATGGTGTCATAAAAGTGGGCGATTTTGGACTCGTTACTGCGATGACTGAAGGATACGGTGAAGATCATACACAAAATAATTTACATACCACAGGCGTCGGCACTCGTCTCTACATGTCTCCAGAACAAATAAAGGGACTAGATTATAATTACAAGGTTGATGTCTACTCCGTGGGAGTCATTCTTTTCGAGCTTCTTATTCCTTTTACCACCGAAATGGAAAGGGTAACGGCTCTTATGAATTTAAGAAAATTAGTATTTCCAGAAGACTTCCACACCAAGCATTCACTTGCGGTAAGCGAATAAACTACTTAGCTCTCGTATATTTTAATCGAATTAAATTAATCGAAAACCTTCATTTTCAGTATGCATTACTCGAACTGATGCTGGATGAAGATCCTAGTCGTAGACCTACAATGTTATATGTCAAGGCAAATTCGGGACCGAATTTCAAGGTAGCCAAGGGGCTTACAAGGGCAGATTACTTATATATGGGCAACGGCCCCGATGATGAGGCCGAAGGGTTGCGTCCGTTTTATCGCGAATTACCAAGGTTTTTGCCAGATTCCCCTGCGACAAGTAGACCCATTGAATGATATATTTATGGGTCTGGGATTCATGGTCTAAGGAATAAGCCGTATTTATTTGTAAAACCGTAAGACGCACGGGTAACCAATCGTTGACAGACGTGTTTGTCGCGGGCGCTCGTTTCGATCTGCCTTCTTTTTACAATTCGTTGGCGATTGTAATTTTACAATTCTTCTGTTCTTTGCGATTCTCTATTTTATAAATTCACCTATACATAGGGTTGTCTGTTAATACACACACGTACATACATACAATACACACACATCATTCGTACTTTAACCCTATACTATAAAGGTGGGATCTCCTTTACGCGTTTTGTTATCCATATTCCATTCGTCGTAGCTCTTTTCTGTGTCTCTGGACGTACAAGTTTGCGTTGCTATGATGCGATTTGGTATGTCTTTCCTTATTGTTTTTAACTTGCGAAGAAAAACGAAAGAGCATCGTCCAAACACGATCACGTGCGTCGATCCATTTACGATATGTGTTCGGCGCCATTTCGGTGCACACGTTTGCATTTGTTTTTTCGTTTCGAGACCTCTGAATGTAGTGCTAGAACCAAACGCACACGTTTTTTGACCTACTGTTTCCGAGGCAGTCCAGACTTCCGAGGCAGTCTCAGCCATGCGTTTTGTCGACCTACTGCTTCAGAATACTATTATAATAGCAGAACTAGCAAATCGAGAAAAATAAGTTTTTAGGAGCTTGTAGTGAAAATATGAGTGTCCACTCAAAATGTTGTTATTTGAAAAAAATATTTTTTTCGCCCTTTATTTTGCAATTGTTTTAAACAAATAACGTGTTTTCACAGTGGTGAACGCTGCACCGCGATATACAATCTCGGACGGCCGAAGAACACAGTGGGCTCAATCGTGACATTTTATAATAACTATCGAAATCGGGATGAAATTTCCACTAGTTTTTATGTTTTGATAATTACCGTAATAAATATATATTTTTTGTAATCATTTTCTGTCTTAAAATAAAAATTTATATTGTTCATTTGTTACTTATTTAGTAATTTTCCAAATTTGTTTTCATGGCCATTTTTCTGGTAAATACGTAAATCCCATACTCTAAAGCAGGCATGGCCAGAACTAGCACACGAGGAGGCATTCTCAAGGAATACCCGTGGAATACCCTGGAATCTGGAATACCCCACTTCTCCCGGCCGCGTGTCTCAATACCTCGAGATTCCGAAATTTTGCACTAGTAGCACCACTGTCTCTTTCCTAAACTACACATCCTCTCTGACTGCACGTTACACATTTTTCGCATGCTGCCGAATATTATAAATTACTCCAAGATAACATAATATGCATAATAATAATAAACATAAATATGCATTTTGGGACAGGCATAGATTGAACTTTTAGGAATCACAATTGACCGCTTCTAAACTCCTCATTCAGACGTTGAAGCGTCGGTTTGTGTAGAAAAAAACCCTTGTAATTGCATATACGTATATGCGATGTGTGTGCCACCCACTCTCACTCGGGCACGCGGTCACCTTTAATTAATGCAAGAATTCAAATTCTTAGAAATTGTGACATGCGACGTTTTTATAGCTACTAGCTACTCGTGGCGTGCCTGCGGCACGCTCTTGCAGCCAAGCCCTCCGGGCGGGTTGCACTTGCGGGCGGCGCACCAATGACGTCACAACTTTTGAACGACTGGACTTTCGCATGGACAGAATTTCATGTCAACCAAATGATTTATTTTCTTGTATTAACTTTGAAATCACAATCAATCTCGAGGTGTTTTATTTACATTTCGATTTCGATTGCAAAATCGATGTTAATGTACACAATTAAAACAAAGAAATGTTTTATTTCAATTGGTTTTCTGTGATATGAAAATTTTTTCATCACGGCCCTCTCGCGGCGAAAGATGGATGTATCTCTAGAACGGTTAGCCCGCGCAACACTGCTTGCGAGAAACTCGCTACGTCGTCACCGCCCTCTCGCGGCGGAAAATGGCTGTATCTCGGGAAATGTGTATCTATCGCAAAAAGGCTCAACTGAAAGCATGTAGGGCATGCACCCCCTTAGGGGTCGAATTTTTAAAAACGCCGAAATAGGTGTTTGATTATTTGTATCAAAGAGCATTAAGACCAAGTATCAAGCAAATCCGACCACAAATAAAATATTCCTCATACAAACGTTGCAACCCCTTTTTACCCCCTTAGGGGTTGAATTTCGAAATATCCTTTCTTATCCCTTGTATAGATCATAAAAGAAATCTCTGTGCAAAATTTCAGCTTTCTAGGGCCAAGGGTTTAGCCTGGGCGTTAATAGCTGAGTGAGTCACCCTTCATTTTTATATATAGAGATACCCAGTCAGCCAATTTCGAGAGCTGTTGCGTCCGAATATGCTAGCAGCACGCTAGCAGCACGCTGGCACCAAAAGCGGGGATGCTGCTACGATTAAGAGGGCAGCACGGTCGCACGAATATGGCGAATGCCGATATACACGACAGGTCGCACTAACACAGACATAAGATTTAAGTGTGTGCACTAATGTGGCAGATGTCGGTAAAGTAAATTTCTATTGTACGAACGTGTAGCAGTCTTTCTTTTTAATCTGCCACATTAGTGAGACTGTGCTGCCCTCTTAACCGAAGCAGCATTCCCGCTTTTGGTGCCAGCGTCACCGACGAGATACTATTAAAGACTGCCAGCCTTATGGGAGTTGGTGTGCCTCGAATTTTTCGGTGTTCTCTTACGCCCTCTAGGATATATTCTGCCTGGAGTGAGAAACAGAACGTTCCTTTCCCACCGCGCCCGCGCGCTACGCATACGAGCGTACCTCTACTATATCCGTGTGCGCTGCTTGTGCGCTTGCGCCAGCCACAATCTATTTTTAGCACTTGCCATGTTGTATTGCTTTACAGAAACGAAACTGAAATTCGGCTGTCGAGCCGTCGAGCGTATGAATCACAATCTGGAGCTGGCCTCCGAATCCCCGTGCAGCGATTTTTATTTTTATTTCTCATTACTTTTTTAATTACATTTTTAACCTTTCAAAAAATTAAAAATGTAAAAATTATGTTCAAAATATGTATTCATTTTAAATAGAAACGTTTTGTTACTGTCATAATTGCATTAATAAAAATTGTTATATGAGAACCGGTTGATGGTATTTATTTGGACTGATTGGAGAATACGAAAATGCAGAAAGTATTTTTTAGTTTATGAAACAATTTGTAGATTTATTAGTTGTTAAACAAATAATAGAATAAATTGGATAATATATATAAATTGATTTTACTAGCATACACAAGTTTATTTGATCTTCTGTCTTCCTATAATAAAAAAATACAGTCATAATTATAATTATAGTAGAATTTCATAGAATATTGAGGTTATTGCAAACTCGTCTTTTTTCGCAATGATGTTCTAATTTCATTGCTTCTCTCAAATGTCCATTTCCTTCCGAGACAGTGGCGTTTATAGGTGTAAATAACAAATGTTGATATTCATCATAATTAAACTACAATTATTCTAATAACGTGGAATGTAGTACATATTAAGTGTTAGTTACCCGGATTTTCGTCTTCGACGTTAAGCACTCTTTACTGCTTCTCGTAATTTACGTATATGTAATATTAGGGTTGATCTTATTTTTCGACCATGAAATTTTTTTGGTCCCGTAAACCAGAATTGTAACAAATGTTGAGAAAATGATATGGAAAAATTTTGGGGCCGTTTTGATCATGGGAAAATGAGGCGCAGCAAATTTGAAAATTTTTAATTTTTTAAATCTTGTCATAAATAGACGTTATGATATATCGTTGAATTTGTCTTTTTTCTGTTTAAGAGTCCATATTAAGTATAAACAGTTGTTGATAGAGAAAAACATCCGTGACCTTAAAAACTTTAAATAATAACTTTGAAAAATTGTTTTTTCTTTGATACTATATCCACCTCCTTATATACTACAACTTTTGTTTGAAGAGTTTTTTCATATATACATAACTGACCGAGATATCAAGGGGCGGAATTTGCATTATTCGGAAGCATACAACTGCGCATGTAGCTATTTTTATAGATGAGAAGGTGAATCCAGCACCCTTGCAATCCTGGAAGTCTCTCTACTCCCTTAAATAAATTCATTAATACGCTCCAATCTACAAAAAAACAGTTCTAATATCGGAATAAGAAGTTATTATGAATAATAAGCAGTCTGATTGAAACATGGACTGAATGTGGTCAATGATACCGCTGAACGGGGCGTTAAACTTATGGAGGATCATAATTAAATTTTATCTAGAAACAAAGAGGAGAAATAATATATACTATACAAACTGTGATGGAATATCGAAAGCAGTACATCCTGACGCCACAAAATAGAATTTGTCAAAGGATTTTTAAATATTTTTTAATATAGAGAGAAACACCTGATCAATCCGTACACGATTAATTGCATTTTTAAGAGGCATTGAAGACTGCTTATTAACTGAGAGTTATTACATTTTTAATTTTCCTCAGAGTCAGTAAGTCCTTTATTTTTCTCGGAGTCGATACGGTCGTGATTCAGCATCAGAAGCAACATTGTAACGCACAACGTATTGTCATTTACTAACTAAAACCAATATTACTCATTATGAACGTTATCATAATATCATCACCTATCGATTGAAAATGTTTTCCCAATCAAAATAAGCTCAAGCACGGCATAAATCGGATAATAATAATAATACAGCCAGGTTGCACTAGAAAATATCAGGCGAAACAGTCATGTTTCAGGCGTACGAATCGTCAAGTCGGAGCACTGACAGGACAGACAGTCGAGGCGTTGAGCGAGCTCAAGCGGACTCGAGTCGGGTACGCGATACATCAGACACATCCGGCGGCCCATGACTCACCTTTGTCGGGCGGCTTCTAAAAGAATAGAACAAGATCGCGCGAGCGTGTTATCACGATATCCGAAAATCAACTCTGCGTTCTTATGAAATAGATAATGATAATAATGGTACGTATTTCTTTCATAACTTATAATGTGATTTTTAATGTATGTACTTGGATTTTTTAATAACTACATTATAGGTATATTCGGCACAAATGTGCATGATCTTCATTTGTATTAAAATTTGAAATAATGCACGTTTCACGTGAAAAAATTATAAGAAAATATTTATAACATGGTATGTAATAAGTTATGATAACTTTTTAGTGGGTGATGTTTTTATTAACTGTTAAGTAACCTACTTACTTAACTATCATTAACCTTACACAAATTCTTAAAAGATAATATATAATATACAATATAAAATGAAATAGAAACTAACTTAAAATAAAATCATATAAAATAAAAAATTATATAGAGCCTATAGATAATACAGAATAAAATATAAACACGAAATATAATACATATAATGTTTATTTTTATATTTCGTTTTTAATTATTGCCATACTTTACCATATTGTTATACCTTCTAGGTGTATATAACTCAGTAAAGATATTTTAAAGATATTATTGATACATATTTGAGTTCATTCGTAAGTTTTTCACGTGAAACGTGTATTATTTCAAGCTTTAATACAAATAAAGAGCAGGCACACGTTTGCCGAATATACCTAGTGTAGTTATAAAAAAGACCTAGTACATATATTAAAAATCTCGTTATAAGTTAAGAAAGAAAACCATTATTACCATTATCTATGTCATGAGAACGCAGAGTATTTGATACTCGGATATCGCAATAACTCGTTCGCTCGAACTTCGATTCTTTTCGAACCCGCCCGACGAATTCGAAGTCGAATCAACGGGCCGCCCCGCCTGACTTTCTGCGACCCGACCCGAACCCGAACATCGAGCGGCCCACACATCCCTAATATTTATATTTATAAATATATTATATTAAATGACCTTTTATATTAAATGACCTATTATAATAACCTATATCATTGCGAGTTATGATCACGCTTTAAATAAATAAATGTGGCTCAAATTATGACGTATTTAGACTCATTTTAATTAGAAGAATCTCACAAATACGTTGGTAATACCGTAAAAGAAGAATGAAAAATAAAAAACTTTTCTATGTGCATTGACGTAATCGGTACTCAGCCTTTTGAAATGTGCCGGCTGCCTCGTACCTCAGTCCCTCTTTGTCGTTTACGCGCTGTCGTAAAAAAAAGTTCTGGTATGTTGCTAGTCTAAAAATATGATCAATGCTATTTTTGAATTTCTCTAAAAAAACCTGCATTTGTCGAATTTTGGCGTATTTTCACTTTGTGTAAATAACATTTTGAACCAAAAAATCCGGAAGAAATCTCAAATATCATGTCAATTATATGCAATTAAATGATTAAATTAATGCAAGTAAATGGGAAAAATTGACCAAAAATTGAATGGCGCAACGGCTGTTTAAATAATTCGAAGGACTAGCTTATCCGGCTAGGCCCTTTATTCCAAATTGTAATATTCCAATATTTCAATATCATTTTAAATATTTCAAGTACTATTTAAAACTATTAATGAGTTTAACAACAAAATATTTTAAATAGAAAACTAAATTTTGACAAATAAAATACGATTATAGCAAGCTTCCTATAAATGTCGAAACCTTGAGTCTGGCCAGAGACATTCAATTTTCAGGAAACACTATTCTGTGATGACGAATGGAGAAAAGGCAAGCGAAGCTCGAGGGCTTCGGACGCCGTGGAATGGAGCGAAACATTGTACATAACATGATACGGGTTGGGTCGGGTATAACAGTGTGAGACTTCTAATCAAACAACAAAACTTAATTATTTATCATTATTTTTTTATAGGATTTTCCTTAACATATTTGGTGAATTTTTTTTATGAAAATGACATGATATAATTCCGATGATATTTGCTTGTGCAATGAACGACGCAAGTTTCGGACACAAAGAAGGACAGCATCGGGAAAAAAGAGACGCGGAGAGTCCTTCTTTTAAGATTTCGACTTCCGACTTCGACTGCTAGCTCTTCGCCTCGTCGCACAATGTATACAATGTATAAGCGATTCATATTTCAGGAAGTGGTGTTCAGTTCAGAATGAAATAAAATCATGTTACACGCACTTTTTAAATAGCGTCATGTTGCAAGAAATTTTCGTATAGAGTGAAATAGAATTATTTTGTTAGATATCTTCGTACGAAATACTGCCTCTAAATAACATTGTATGGATAGGAGCCGTCGAAAATTAGTTTAATTAGTTAATACTTTTATCTTATTGTTACTACATCTACTATATAATAATTGCAGTCAATTCTGTCGAGCATTACAAGTATGGGATAAATAAGTAAAAAAATTAATTTTCTGTTTCCTACTAAGGATCTTAATAAGAGCGATTGAATTTTGTCATTACATAACATAACAGAATATTTTCTAAGAATCATTATGTTATATATAACGCAATAACGTTCAAATTACTTTTGAATTTCGATAAATTTGTAGAATATTACGTAGTAATTACTATCATTTTTCCTACATCTATAAACTATCGATTATATTGTAAAACAATTATTACAATGGTAATAATAAGGAAATAAGAATGTAATAAGAGAATTATATATAGTATTATAAGGCAATTACAGAATGGGTAATGTCAGCATTCTATTATACTATATCATTCTTCTTCAACTTGACGAATATCTCGTCGGTGGTGGAACTTTTGGCTATGTGGTATATCAGATCACTGTAAGCTCTACGTTATCCCCGCGCCCATCGCGCCCACTTACCCGTCTCGCTGTTTAACACAGGGGCTGGCAGTCTTTAATAGTACCTCGTCGGTGCCAGCGTGCTGCCAGCAGTGTACGGACGCAGCTGCTGTCCCAGTACCAGCAGCTTGCTTACTGGGTAATAATGTATTACTATATTATGTACATAATGTAGTACAATCATATAATACGAATTGCTTGTATGATGGTTGAAATTCAGAAAAATTAATCAGAGCAAATGAAATTCATGAAAATAGTGAAATAAATGTATAAATGTATAAATGTAATATTAAACAAACTATAGTTATTTATTTTGTAAATGAAGTTCGAAAAAAATGAATTCAATATATTTGTAAATATGCTTTATTGTTTGCGATAAAGGAGAGGTACTATTTTTGCTAATAAGCACTTTTTATACACTGATCGTTACATACACTCGCGTCGATATCAGTCGCGTGGCAAAGTGAGGCAAAGTGATGAGCTCCGCGGGTAATCGCGGGACGAAGGGAAGTAAAGTACATGCATGTAAAGCACACTTTTTCCAAATGAAGTTATATTATATATATATAATACAATCAATATAATACAATATACAGGGTGGTCCACACAACTTGCACACCTATATACATAACTTCCAAAGAATGCGTTGCACGAAAAAGTTTTTTACGGGTAGAAGCGTTTCGGAGATTTGAAGATTGACTTTGTCTTTTTAAATGGAATACTATATTTTTTTACCACAATACGGAAGAGTGTCGAATTCTCAGTAAAAAAACTATTGACCTTCATTAGCCTTAAACCTAATAATTAACGAGTAAAATTTTCAGTAAATAAAGTGAAATTACCTTCATTAGCCCTAAACCTAATAATTAACGAGTAATTTCACTTTATTTACTGAAAATTTTACTCGTTAATTATTAGGTTTAAGGCTAATGAAGGTCAATACTTTTTTACTCAGAATTCGACATTCTTCCTTATTTTGGTATATAAAATATTGTATTCTACTTACAAAAACAAATCTCCGAAACGCTTCCACCTGTAAAAAATATAAATTGCACCCCTTCAGACCATGCAACTTCTGTATACAAAACTTTTTCGTACAACGCATACATTGGAAGTTATTATAGGTGTGCAAGTGGCGTAGACCATCCTGTACGATAACGGATTGTACAGGAAATACAGACACGTAGCATGAAATCAATGTGATGGACCACGATAGTAATAAATGCTGAGTGGTAACCAAAATCGCGGATCGAGGTAAGTATTGCGGATAACCGAAGTGTATTCAACGCGCGTTGTCAACAAACTCAGCTGATTCTCAGGGCAACGTACCGGTGAGAATCAGCTGTGGCCGTTGGTGCCTTGGGCGGACGCAAGTGGGGGGCGCCTAGACGTCGTGACGTCAGGCGCGAGTCCCGATCCCGGCAAGTGGGATCGGCCGCATGACGGTTTGCCGGAACATTACTCCCCCCTTGCCGAGACGCAGTCTCGGCAATAGACGCGGGATTGTCAAATGTAGCGAGCGTAGGCGCGAAAGCGAAGGTACGAGGTGGAGGCGCGAGAACGCATGAGCACGCGAGAGTGGAGGCGCGAGAGCGCACGAGCGGAGGCGCGAGAGCGCACGAGCACAAGCGTAACAGCGCACAAGCGGAGGTGCGAGAGCACCAGAGCGGAGGCGTGAGAACGCACGAGCGGAGGTGTGAGAGCGCGAAAGCGGAGGCGTGAGAGTCCACAAGCGGAGGTGTGAGAGTGCGAGAGCGAATGCGCGAGAGAACTAACGCTGAGGCCCGAGAATGCAAGCGCGGAGGTCCGAGAATGCAAGCGCGGAAGTCTGAGAGTGCAAGCGCGGAGACCCGAGAGTGCAAGTGCGGAGGCGTGACAGCGCAAGAGCGTTAGAGCGAAGGCGTAAGCGCGCACAAGCGGAGGCACTAAAGCGCACGAGCGGCGCGGCGGCTCAAGAGTGCAAGCGCGGAGGCCAGAGAGTGCAAGAGCGCGAGAGCGGAGACACGAGAACGCAGAGCGGAAGCGCTCGACTGGAGACACGCACTCGCGAGAGTGGAGACGCGAGGACGTGAGAGCGGACGCGCAAGCGGTGCGAGCCAGGACGTGAGTCTGGAGGTGGTCCCCGGTGTCGGCGATGATCTCGACGAGTGCGGTGGCCAGAAGCATCGGACGGCGAAGCGATGCATTTGGGCGAGGCTGGAGTGTCCTGATGCGCGGCTGTGGATGACGACTCGCCCGTCGATGCTGACTCCACTGACGTTGATGCGGAGGTGACGTTGGATGCCTGGTGCTGCGACGTATGGTAAACCGAATGGATGCTGAATGCTGGACAGTCGCGGCTTCTGCGTTGTTGATACAGGATTTGCGTGGGAGCTTAGCTCATCGTTCGAGTCGGAGGCGCGGGTTGAGAGCTCCTTGCGCATGGTGCGAAGCGCGACGTCAGTGTCGATGACCACTTCCTCACACTCTTCACGCAGATTCCGGACGAAATAATCATGCGTTCGTTGTTGCTCAGTGCATAGCTCGTGGAGCTTTATATGGTTCGCACGGAATTGAGCCCAGATGCGGAAGAGTGCCTCAAACCGGGTCTGTATGTAAGCCTCTGTGAGGTTGGCCATTCCCTTCGTCGGTGTATTGATGATGAGTTTGCCGATGGTCTTGTATAGTTCGACTTGTATGTCGAAAAGCGTGTTGGCCGTTGTCATTTTGAAGGCCGGTGCTGTAACGAGCGCGAGGTCACGAGACAAGCGAGCGAGACACAAAATAAACACGCGAGCTGGCGCCAACGGTCACAGCGACGATTTAAATATCATGTGCGAACTAGCGGGCGTTAATGGTCACTGAGGCGTTTGAAGGTCTGGGCAATTTGCCGGTTAATCGCACACGCGGTTACTGTTGCGGCTGCACGAAAGTCTTCACCAACGAATAATCTCGGATTTAGATTCCGTCGTTGAGAGCCGCCGATGTATCCGGCTCGAAGGACCAAAATGTTTGCAAATCGGATACGATAGTTCTGAGATAGTCGTGGGTGAATTATGAAGTAATGCACGTAGAATAACAAACACTTTAATATGTAACGATAACGGATTGTACAGGAAATACAGACACGTAGCACGAAATCAATGTGATGGACCACGATAGTAATAAACGCTGAGTGGTAACCAAAATCGCGGATTGAGGTAAGTATCGCGGATAACCGAAGTGTATTCAACGCGCGTTGTCAACAAACTCAGCTGATTCTCAGGGTAACGTGCCGGTGAGAATCAGCTGTGGCCGTTGGTGCCTTGGGCGGACGCAAGTGGGGGGCGCCTAGACGTCCTGACCAGTGATGCCAGAATCATGGGTCGTGGGTTTTTTCCCCTCCGCTCGCTTAGCCGACTCGACCCCCCACTCTGACGCACCGTCGTCGCCACGTTGCTTCTACTGCGCACGCGCTACACACGAACGTACCTCTATCAGAGTATGCGGCGGAGTAGAGATACGTTCATGTGTAGCGCGTGCGCAGTAGAAGCAACGTGGTGACGACGGTGTGTCAGAGTGGGGGGTCGAGTCGGCTGAGCGAGCGGAGGGGAAAAAACCCACGACCCATGATTCTGGCATCACTGGTCCTGACGTCAGGCGCGAGTCCCGATCCCGGCAAGTGAGATCGGCCGCATGACGGTTTGCCGGAACAACATACATATATATATCCTAAGGCTCACAAGCAACTAATAAAATTCTTAAATCTTTTTTGCTTAGGTAACTAAATACTTTTTCAGTACAAAGAACTGGTAATTCGGGAAGGCTTTCGAAGCAAGAATGTAAAAACTTATTCCTAACTTGTTCCAGTAACTCTTCTCTTTCTACCCCTCTTCCAAATCGACTATCTATCATACTAGCATATATTGGAAATTTTGTCTTATAATCGTCTGATTTAAAAGCCTGTACTATACTTTCATTTTTTGCTAATTGACTTGTATTTTTTGTCAAGATATCGTAAAAAGAAGCATAGCTATTATCAATCTTCTCGCTCTTCATGATTTCTATTTCTTCTTCACATTCGATCAGAAAATTATTGATTTCACGATCATTACTAATCCACAGCAAATTTCTTTCACTTACATGTAAACCTGCAGCTTTTACCTTAGCTATGTGCTGTTTAAGTAGCTTAATAGTTGCAGAATTCATAAATAGTACAGTAGAATCTTCTTTTACATCAGCTCCATTAATTAAAAGCAGTTCTGTCATTATTGTATCCCTTTTTTCAATAGCGTAAACTATTGGAGTTTTTCCCTGACTATCTTTAATATCAACATTAGCTCCATACTTTATCAATAGTTTGGCCACTTCTACTTGATACTTTTTGACTGCACTATGTAGAGGCGTAAGACTTTCTCCAGATCTTGAACTGTCTAACATGTTAACATCAGCACCATACTTCAATAGGTCTTCAACAATTTTCAGACTTCCATTCTCAACAGCAGTACATAGTAAGCTAGGATCTTCTTTTATATCAGCTCCATTAGTTAAAAGCAGTTTGGTCAATTTTGTATCCCTATATTGAATAGCGTAAAATATTGAAGTTCTCCCCTCACCATCTTTAACATTAACATTAGCTCCATAGTTTATTAATAGTTTGGCGACTTCCACTTGATACGTTTTGACTGCACTATGTAGGGGCGTAAGATCACTTCCAAATCTTGAACTGTTTAACATGTTAACATCAGCACCATACTTCAATAGGTCTTGAACAATTTTCAGACTTCCATTCCCAGCAGCAGTACATAGTAAGCTACGATCTTCTTTTATATTAGCTCCATTAGTTAAAAGCAGTTTGGCCATTTCTGTATCCCTATTTTCAATAGCATAAACTATTGGAGTTCTTCCCTTGCCATCTTTAACATTAACATTAGCTCCATACTTTATCAATAGCTTGGCCATTTCCATTTGCTTCCCCTTGACTGCACTATGTAGAGGCGTAAGATCTCTTCCAAATCTTGAACTGTTTAACATGTTAACATCAGCACCATACTTCAATTGGTCTTCAACAATTTTCAGACTTCCATTCCCAGCAGCAGTACATAGTAAGTTAGGATTATCTTTTATATCAGCTCCATTAGTTAAAAGCAGTTTGGTCATTTCTGTATCCCCATTTTCAATAGCACAAACTATTGGAGTATCTCCCTGATAATCTTTAAAATTAACATTAGCTCCATAGTCTATCAATAGCTGGGCCACTTCCACTTGATACTTTTTGACTGCACTATGTAGAGGTGTAAGATCTTTTCCACATATTGAACTGTTTAACATGTTAACATCAGCACCATACTTCAATAGGTCTTCAACAATTTTCAGACTCCCATTCCCAGCAGCAGTACATAGTAAGTTAGGATTATCTTTTATATCAGCTCCATTAGTTAAAAGCAGTTTGGCCATTTCTGTATCCCTATTTTCAATAGCGTAAACTATTGGAGTATCTCCCAGATTATTTTTAGAATTAACATTAGCTCCATAATTTATCAATAGTTGGGCCACTTCCACTTTATGCTGTTTGACTGCACTATGTAGAGCCGTAAGATCTCTTCCAAATCTTGAACTGTTTAACCTGTTAACATCAGCACCATACTGCAATAGGTCTTCAACAATTTTCAGACTTCCATTCCCAGCAGCAATATATAGTAAGTTAGGATTATCTTTTATATCAGCTCCATTAGTTAAAAGCAGTTTGGTCATTTCTGTATCCCCATTTTGAATAGCGTAATCTATTGGGGTTGTTCCCCGACCATCTTTAACATTAACATTAGCTCCATAGTTTATCAATAGTTTGGCCACTTCTATTTGATACGTTTTGACTGCACTATGTAGAGCCGTAAGATCTCTTCCAAATCTTGACCTGTTTAACCTGTTAACATCAGCACCATACTTCAATAGGTCTTCAACAATTTTCAAATATCCTTTCTCAACTGCAGTATTCAATAAACCAGGATTATCCACATCTTCAGGGTTTGCAATAAGATTATGTTGCAGAAGAGCCTCAAACATCTTCTCACACATTTTTTCTCTGCAGAGTACTACGGTTTTAACCCAGCAGTGCCCAACGTGAACTTCTGAAACGAAAGTGTTATTAAGTGTTCATGAATCCCCAGTGCAAAGTAATATTTGTACTTAATATTTTATGTTTATTGTAACATTTATTTATATTTATGTTAAAATAAGAATATAAAATACGTGGGTCCCATGGAAATCACAGACACAAATTTCCCTGACATGGTTTTCACCGACAACATTTCACCGACAATAGCTTTGGCTGACAATGAATTTGATCCAGAACAACTTGAGACACAGTATGATAAAATTGTATGATAATACTGTGGTCGTCTTAAGTTGTTGTGGATCAATCTCGTTGTCGGTTAAAGGCATTGTCAGCCAAAGCTATTGTTGGTCAAATCTGGAGTCGGTGAAATGTTGTCGGTGAAAACCGTGTCGGTGATTTCCATGGGACTCAAAATACATATACACCATACACAAACTAATTATTAGACCAGTCATCTATGCTTCTTGCCACATCCATATTCATATCCACATCAAAACATTTGTGGAATTTTGTTTCGTTTGTAATGTTTTCATTACATCAATACAAGCGATATCGGTGAAGGGAAGGTGCAGTAGTTCCCATCCACAGAAAAGGAGACAAAAACGTAGCGGAGAACTACTGAGGAGTGAACCTGATTGCAACAGTCTACAAAGTCTATGCCATGGTGCTGAATTGTAGGCTGATGAAAAACTTAGAGGAAAACAAAAGACTGGACGTGACATAATCAGGATTTAGGAAAAGGAAAGGGGGAATGAATAACGTATACAGCTTGTTAAGTCTAGCTGTGCGGTTGACCAAAACTTAGGAATGCGCAGACAAAAACAAAGACCGTACTCAACGAGAGAAGGATATAACATATGAACGGTAAGGTACATACCTCGTCAAAAGTGCGTACTGTCCATTATTTCTTACAGCAGTAAACATACAAAACAACTGTTTATATGTTTGTGCGAATACACTTGTGTCACTTTACTTTTTAACTGAACTGTCGCCACATACATCGTTTGACAGGTGACGATCGGTTCTCTATCGTTGCGAAGTTCCACCTATTTACCATTGCGCAGCTAGGTCATTTCCCCTTGCAGGGGACATTCAGCCACACAGCTAGATTTGATAAGCTGTATATAATAAAACATATGGTAGGGAAAAGGCTGAAGGAAAAGAAAGGAAAGGTATTCATGGCATTCATCAACCTACGAGCTGCATTCGATAGAATGGATAGAAGTGTACTATGGAATGCAATGGAAAAAGAGACATAGAAGAGAAGCTCATAGGAAAGATCAAAGAAATATATAGGGAGACGAGATGCAAAGTGAAGGTGGGTATAGACGTGTCAGAGCCATTCTGGTTGGAGAAAGGAGTGAGACAGGGGTGCCCGATGAGCCTGACACTGTTTAACAAAGGTAACTATATAACCAAATACATTAACATGTATGTGGCAGACCTAGAGAAAACGCATAGGAAAGGGCAAGACGGAGGTGTGATAATAAGGAAAGAGAAAATCTGGTCACAAGGATATAGATGAGATGGTGCTTCTGGCAGAGGATGAGAGGGGTTTGAAAGAGATCATAAAGAGGACAAGAAAAGACAAAGATACTGAGAATCTGAGAAGAAATAGAGAAATGATAGATAGCATACCTCAGTGGTGGGGATTTGCTGGAAAGCTTCTGTTGCTTTGATTATTGATGCTGTGGCGTTGGTCTGGCTAAATTTTCAACCACTTTCGTACACTTCAATGTCTCCCACTAAGACCAAGACCATAGGCTGTATTTAGACCACAGTGCCCACTGTGGTTGCAAGGAAAAACGCCGCATGTCACAATTTCAAAAAATTTGAATTTATGCATTATTGAGCTTTGTAGTATAGGATTGACGTATTTACCAGAAAAAAGTCATGAAAACAAATTCGAAAGGGTCGAAAAAATAATACAATTTAACCGATGTCCTATAATGTTGAAGCATTAGTGATCAAAACTTTAAACGGCTATTTCTCGAAAATGAAAGTGTGTGACAGTGTGACATGCGACGTTCTTCCTGACGACAGATATATACTATGGATTGAAGATGCTTGAAATGATTTGACAGTTGACAATGTTGACATGCGGCACTGATGCGCCGCCACCACGAATCAACCTACTATGTATATGTACTATATATGTCATATGTACTTCCCTTCGCCCCGCGATCACCCACGGAGCTCCAAGCTTTGCCTCGCTTTGCCACGCCACCAATCAGAACGGAGATATTCACTGATATATATACTATGGATACGAGATGCTGTGAAACATATTGAAGTGGCTTTACATGCCAGCGCTGCGAAGAGGACACCGCTGTACTATATTCCCCCGTACTCCTCTTCACCCCGTAGTGCTCTACACTTTGCCACTCTTCAAGTGGCGTTGTTCGCAATGTAGTTGCGCGTTGGGGAGAACGACCATTTTTAACCATTTTGGTTTACAGCGTGGTTTGGAGCAGGCGTGTATTTTACTGTTTATCGTGTTTTGTCGTGCATATTTAGTGAAAATAAAAAAAAATAAAATGTTAAAACATTAAACATTAAATGTTTAATGTTTAGAAACATTTTTAAAATTACTATTCACTTTCTGCGAATTCCAATAATCATTACTCCTGTTTCTTTTATATTATATTTATATATAAATATATTTATTTCACTATTTCCATGAATATTATTTTTTGCAACCAGTTTTTTAAATTTTAACCTTCATACAAGCAGTTCGTATTATTGTGCTATATTAATACGCGTCCCTTGTAAATTCAATCTTTCAAACTTCGCGCTAGTTCCGTTAGTACAGTGGTGTCCTCTTCGCAGCGCTTGCATCTAAAGTCACTCTTCAATATGTTTCAACTGCTGTACGGCTGGCTTATGGGAATCTCGTATCCATAGTATATATATCAGTGGAGATATTGGTGCAAGTTTTCACGCACCTGCGCGGCGATGTTCAGCCTCAGTAAAGTAAGATTCTCGATAAAATGGGGTACCTTGAGCACCCCGTAGAATTTTAAAAAATTGGTATGTATAATTTGATTCTGAAAAATGAATGTATAACATGTGTATTTGTGTAAATTTTGTAACTCGTAGGACACGTCCTGGAGTCTTTTTGTTCAGAACAGATTATTGTATAATTATATTAATTATTATAATAGCGATAACTATATATATATGTAAACATTACATACTGCTTCAATGTCACCTTAATTAAAAGTTTTAATTAAACAACCATTTATAACATTTAAAATTTTGTATTATTTATTATGCTTTTTATTTTTTGTAATGTAAATAGTTCGTGATTTCCTAAGAAAGGAGAACATTTATATCTACTGTAAATACAAGTATGTACATATGTATGCCTATGTAATTACAAAACCAAAATAGAATATAGTATTTCGATTTAAAGAAAATTAATATAACATATATTTTTATTAGATTCTGTTCAGAATCTTCATTACGAGTCAGACACGATATTGTAAACACTGGTTAATACTCTGATGACATATTACTATGTATAACCTATGCGTTTAACCTATTTATGTACATAATAGTTTTGTAAACGAGTTTAAACAAATATATGTTATCAGAATTATATTAAAAGAAAAACAGAAAACATGAACCTGTTACCAAAAACCCATGAAGAATTCAGTCAAGTCGAATATTGGAACACATTTTTCAAGAAACGTGGTAAAAAGAGTTTTGAATGGTACGTATTATTTGTATGTATTTATAAATAACTTATAGATGTAGTTTATTAAATTTATGGTATTTGTGTTTGTATTCAGGTATGGAGAATATCCAGAATTATGCAGTATACTCTTAAAGTTCATCAAAATGAAAGACAATGTTTTAATTGTTGGTTGCGGTAATTCAACGCTTAGTATGTGCTTATACGATGCTGGTTATAGGTAAAATTTATATTTCATGAAAGTATATTATTAATCCTTTAACTGCCGGTACTTTTAGCACAGCTGATAGCTCTAAAGATCACTACGATTACTAAAGTGATATTCTGTTTGAAAAGATTTTTGTTATTGTATTTATTTTATTTTTATTTTAGTTATTGGCAAAAATTATTTTTTTATTTTTTTATATTTATTTATTTATTGTTTATATATCACACCCACCTCTGGCTATAATTTTAGTATGTGGTTTATAAACCACACCCATAGTTGAAGTATTAGGATTAATTATTTTCATTTTATCTTGTGTTTGTATTACCTAAATATGTTACATGTTTGTCTATAAAGATTGATATTGAAATACATTTGTTTTTTAATCACAGGAACATTACCAATATTGATATATCGCATATTGTTATTAAACAAATGAATGACATTAATGCTTCAGTGAGGCCAAATTTAATTTATGAGCAAATGGATGCTACGCAAATGACTTATCCAAATGATACGTTTAGTGTTATTTTGGATAAAGGTACTTTAGATGCTCTTATGCCAGATACCAAGGAAGGTACAATATCCACAATAACCAAATACTTTAAAGTAATTTCTTATACATTAAATAACGTTAAAAATGATGTGAAAAGAATGTTTCTTTATATATAAATCGAATTATTTTAGGAAATCACGAGAATTCTGCGCAATGGTGGCAGATATATTTGTATTTCTCTATTACAAGAGCACATTTTAACAGAACTATTGTCTTATTTTCCTGCTGCTGGATTTATGTTTCGTATAATACGATGTTACGAAGCAGAAGCAAAAGCTCGAATAGAAGAAGGCAGTTCAATTCCAGTTTTTGTAGTAGTTGCTACAAAATTTACAAATTTACCACATACTGTAAGCTTTCTATTTCTATTTCAATACAATTACAATAATAAATTTCTATTTTACAAATTAGAAAACGTTGAACTGTTGTTAGTATATTGTATGTATACATGATTATGTATAATTATTATCTATTATCTATGTATACATATATAATATTATCTAATAATTGTTACAGAATCAGTATCATTTTGTTGTTATTTTTATTAAATAATTTGTAACTAGTTAATAGATTTTTCAAAAGAAGTTCACTCAGAATATATAATTAAAACAGGTCTTAGAAATAGCATTGGTTGATGGGCCTCCAAAGCGGTTGTCAACGTCAAACGATATGATATCTGCTGTACTTTCAACACAAAAATCAGCTTTAATTTGTAATAATCTACAGAAAAGAAGTGTAGCTGATATAGGAGAGATATCATTGGATTTACATCGTCCTGATGATGAGCATCCACGTTATACAATCTATGTATTGGACAAGCCTAAAATGCATGGTATAAATACATACGCAGCATTTATAGTGCCACAGGGAAAGTAAGTTTGCTTTCACCTTTAGAGGGCCGACATCTTTCCATTGAAAACTTGAATTTTCTTTACGAAAAACTGATATATTGTATACGTATACATATATAAACTCAAGTTTCTCGAAAACAAGGTGACAAACGAAATTTTATTCCTTTTTTCGGCTCGATTTTTACATGTAGAGTCACCCCCTGCCCGCTTGTATTACAAATACAAATTTATATACAGGGTGAGTCCGAAAAAACAGAACACCTAAATATCTCCGTTACTTTTCGTTGTACAAAAAAACTTCTTAGGAAAAAGTTACACTGTTTGAAAGGCCACATGTAACGTTGTAAGGGAAAAAATTTTCAAGGTCATTTTTTTTTACAAGATTTCAAGGTCATCGATATTTTTTTAAATGGAATGAGATATTTTTTAATACATCAATCGATATAAAATCGTTATAAAAAAGTACTAACCTATGTATGTCGAAAAGTCAGGAGATATTTCAATTTAAATAACTCTAAAATACCATTACTGTCGTACTAAGACGTTAGCGTTTAGTTACTTGTGTAACGTCTTACAATTAGTACGACAGTAATGGTGTTTTAGAGTTATTGAAATCGAAATATCTCGTGAACTACTAACTTTTCGACATACATAGGTTAGTACTTTTTTATAACGAATGTCCAGCTGCATCGATTGATGTATTAAAAAATACCTCATTCCATTTAAAAAAATATCGATGACCTTGAAATCTTGTAAAAAAAATGACCTTGAAAATTTTTTCCCTTACACCGTTACATGTGGCCCTTCAAACAGTGTAACTTTGTCCTAAGAAGTTTTTTTCTACAACGAATAGTAACGGAGATATTTAGGTGTTCTGTTTCTTCGGACTCACCCTGTATATATATATATATATATATACACACAGGGTGTTCCCTCTAACACAACACACAATTTTTCGCCCACTTGCAGCCATCTGACAAAAAAATTTAGAACAAAAGTTGCAGGGTATGGAGTGTACAATAAATATCAGTAAAAAAAATTTCGAAAACTGTTTTGATGGCGAAATCTAGGTCATCTTGGGTCTTACGAATAGGAACACATATTTTTTTTAACCATATTTAGAGAACATAACACATATTACATGGTATTTTTACTAACATATTACTCGATTTACAGTAGTGGTAATGTGAAGTATTTAGCTTTTCGTCGTATTCGACTTTAAGACAATGTTAACACATTACCGACCGGTGATTATTGCATAATTTTGAAAAATCTATGGTACATGGCTAAACACTTTTTAATGGAACCTTCAATAGCAACAGCAATTTTCATTGTGAACTAACAAGTCACCCTCAATAACGTCATCAGATACTTTCATTGAAGATTGCAATGAAAAAGAACATTTCTATGCTTTCTTTTGGTACAGCACAATTATTGAAAAACCTATTAGGCTTCCAGTAGGTAAAGTGTTAACATTGTTTAATAGCGAAGAGGTTTAGAAAAGCTAAATATTTCACATTTTCACTACTATAAATCGAGTAATATGTTAGTGAAAATATCATGCAATATGTGGTTTGAATTCATTTCGATGTCCTCTAAATATGATAAAAACAAATATGTGTTCCTATTCGTAAAACCTAAGGTGACCTAGATTTCGTCATCAAAACTGCTTTCCAAATTTTTTTACGGATATCTATTGTGCACTTCATACGTGCAATTCTTGTTGTAAACTTTTTTTTGTCAGATGGCTGCAAGTGCGTCGCGTTAGAGGCAACGCCCGCATATATTTGTATATCTACACACATATTATGTATGTATACAACCAACATGTTATGCTAAATTCCCAAGTTTGTCCCGTGTCATTATAGTTACCACCCAGGCCCTCTAAAGGTTAATTTCTGTTACTGTTATGAGAGGGTATAGTTTTACCAATAACTTATATTTCATTAGAGAAACAGATTGGTTATTTAGCACAAAAGAAGGAAGACAACAAGTTCTTAAAAGCGCGCAACGAGATAGGCTTGCAATTGTCACTCTACGCAGGGAACATAAATTTGAGAATTGGGATGCTGTAAAAACTGAATTGGAGGATTGCATTTTGAATTTAGCACCGGAAGGTTTATCTAAAAAAAATGATATTCCTTTCTTATCATTAGGGTCCGATGTAGGACAGAGAGTTATATGTTATGAAGGGAAAAGTGAGCTAAGCGGTTCTTTTGTTGTTGAAGAGATTGAAAGGGATGGTTATGAGTTTAGAAGACTCGTGTTTCTAAGTAATCCCTATGTTATCCAAAGCGAAGCTCGGCTCAAGCAGGGTATTGAATTTTGTTCCTATATTCTACTATTATGTTAATGATTTTTTTAGTTTTTAATTAATCTTCTTTTCAGTGAAATCTAGGCGTGGTAAAATGAAAAAAGTTATCGATCCTGGTTTCCTAGCTTGTGATCATCATTTATACATGAGTATTGGTGTTACTGCTGTAATAAATCCTAAAGAATATGATGAAATTATGATCGTAGGATTGGGGGGAGGAAGTTTATGTACATTTTTGTACAACTGCTTTCTTAAGGTACGAACGCGGATATTATAAAATTCATTTGTTGCACTATGACGATATATACACTCCTCAAAAGAATTAAGGGATCACTTGTGCGAACCCGAAAAATTGGTCCCACTTTACGTGATCATAACTACGTCAAAAATTGCCGTATCGATATCGTTAAACAAAGTTATAGCGACATGAAGACAACATTGACGGTTAACAAAAATTTTGTGCAACTTTGGAACATCACACGGTGAGCAACAAATTTTTTTGATAAATCGCGTTAATATCAGTTGGAAGGGCTATCTTTCCTGTGTAAATTGTGTGGTTGTTGAATATTGTGCGATTTATTTTATTCGAGTTATTCAACATTCAAGTAAATGTGGGCTTTTTAACTTTAACTGGCTCCAGAAAAGTTATCGTAGAATCTTGTGCAAAAAAGCAATAGAAAGAACGTTTCTTTCTCTTCAAGCACTCCTTTTGTTTTTTCACTTTCATTAACATTTCGATATACCAAATGTATACCAGATTTGAAATCAACGTGAAAAAATCTACGGGAAATGATATATAGTATGTTAAAAAAAATTTTTTTCCGCGCGTAGTACTGGAGAAACCACATTTTTTTGAAAGTCTACA
Organism: Lasioglossum pauxillum; assembly: GCA_933228785.1. Taxonomy (NCBI): domain Eukaryota; kingdom Metazoa; phylum Arthropoda; class Insecta; order Hymenoptera; family Halictidae; genus Lasioglossum; species Lasioglossum pauxillum. The sequence continues at coordinate 33,204,130 of OW121703.1, forward strand.
TATTTAACGAATTTTCTCAACGTTAAAAAACGTTCGTACCATAATCTTCCTATTTTTCCATATTCTCCAAAGTTTCACCTTTAATTTTAAAAAATTTCATCGCTCTACCTCATTTCTATCGAAAGTTTTTTGATTTTGAATCGAATTTGGTCCTTTCTAAAACAGCTTCCGCTGTTCGTGGCGCGCTAATTTCTGCGAAGCACTAACTTCAAACACAGCTGCCATAGGTAAAAAATTGTCAATCAATCGGATCGGCAGAATCTCTGCTTCAATCTGACGTTCGGATCATGGTATAACGATCATTTCTCGCCGAGATATGGCGAGTTAAAGGAAAAATGGAAATTGTGTATTTTTTAAGCATATTGTCAGAAATACCTGGTATATCGAAATGATAATGAAATTGAAAAAACAAAAAGAGTGTCTTGAAGAGAAAGAAACGCTGTTTCTATTGCTTTTTGCACAAGATTCTACGATAATTTTTCTGGAGATGTTGAATAACTCGAATAAAAGAAATCGCACAATATTCAACAACCACACAATTTATACAGAAAAGATAGCCCTTCCAACTGATATTAACGTGATTTATCAAAAAATGTGTTGCTCCCCGTGTGATGTTCCAAAGTTGCACAAAATTTTTATTAACCGTCAATGTTGTCTTCATCTCGCTATAACTTTGTTTAACGATATCGATACGGCAATTTTTGACGGAGTTATAATCACGTAAAGTGGGACCAATTTTTCGGGTTTGCACAAGTGATCCCTTTAATTCTTTTGAGGAGTGTAGTTTGTTCACGTTACATATTACTAGCAAATGCTGGTTAGTAGTAGCGTGAAAACCTTGTATAAGATATGATAATAGTTAAACATATTTTTAATTTTTGCAGCTGAAAATTATTGCTGTTGAAATCGATGAAGCAATGCTGAAAGTTGCAACCGACTATTTTGGGCTTACCCTTGATGCCAGAATGAAGGCTGAGATTGCTGATGGAATTCAGTTTATTAAAGAAACCTCGGTAGCTGGAAAGAAATTTAAAGCTGTACTGTTTGATGTGGATAGCAAAGATACTACAGTTGGGATGAGTTGTCCACCTAAACAATTTTTAGAAATGCCAATTATAAAATCAGTGTCAGAATGTTTAACGAGTGATGGTATTTTTATATTGAATCTAGTCAGTCGAGACCAAAACATGAAGAAAAAAGTGAAGAATGATTTGATGTCCGTATTTAAATGTATAGCATGTTATTCCATTCAAGATGAAGTAAATGAAATAATTTTATGTTCCATAAATGAAAGTGATAGTTCTGAATGGAAAAACAAATTGATAGCAGCTGCTACAACTTTAAATGGACAAGTGTGTGCGAGAAAGTTATTAAGTAATGCAGATATATTTGATTTGTCGTCTTTTATGGAAAATCTATCTGTAAATTCTTAATTAAAAGATCTATTGTGAATATTTGTAGTAAAATTCATTAGTTATTCAAGTTCACAAGTTCACCTTACTCGGTAGACATGCTATGTGAATCACTGCTGAATTATATTTAAACGAATATTAGGGGTGTGCGAGAAATCAAAAATGTAGGGATCTTGATGGGTTGGGAAAACATCGAAACGAGTCGGGTCGGGTTCTCGAAAATTTCGGGATTCTCGATTATGTCGAGATTTCCGAAAATGTTCGAGATTTTTTAAGGTTACAGGATTCCCAAAATTATCGAGTTTAAAAAAAGAAGATTCAACGAATAAATTTTATAATGTGGTTTTCGAAAACGTTTCAAATATCGGAATTCTCATTCCACGATTGCTTTTAAAGCGATGAGTCTTATAACGGTAATCGAGTACTAAAGACCCTGAAATTTTCGAGAATCCCGATACTATTGAGATTCTTGGAAATCTTGACATAATCGAGAATTTCAAAATTTTCGAGAGCTCGTCTCGATCTCGAAAAAATTCTCGTCTCAACCCGACTCGACATTTTCGGTTTCTCGCACCCTCTAACGAATATACGAAAATGTTAAAGGCTGATTTTAAGACCGTTTAAAACAATTAATTCTATATGCTAGTAAAGACAAATTAAAATTCCGGTCATCAAGTAACAAGTAGTGAAATTTGGACGTGTTTGTCTCTACTTAAATTTACGATTTTCGAAGGCTATGCCCCCATGACCCGGCCGCGCGTCTCACTCCCCGTGGCGACCCTAGTGTTCGGAGCTCCTCAAGTGCGGATCATAGCGGTTTCAAGGGTACAGGATGCGCCTTCTCACGCAACGATGGGGTTTGCCAGTAGTCCAGAACAAGATAAAAGATCAATCTAGGCCGCAGTCGCCCTCAATAGTCCCGTTTTTACGTTTACGAGGCGTAATTTGCATTACTCGTCAGCATGTAGCTATCGCAGCTGTTACGTCCTAAGGTGGACGTATTCAAGATTTGATAGTTTAATTGGAGTTAAATTTGAAAGATTTGAATTGAGATGCAACGCAGTTTTGAGCCTACCTGCTTTCACCGGCTTCGGTTCGGGTAATTGAAGATTTCTTAAAATCTAAGAGACTTTGATCATGGAATTGGAACGTAGAAATCGAAGTCGGGTGGTTTCTTTAAAACTGATTTGATATTTTATTTTTGAATAGAAATAAACAAAAGTATATTTTAAGGAACCAAATTTCGGATACGTACTGTTTCTCGAAATTTTATTATAAATTGTTAGTAATTACCGCTAAGTAGATTTCGGCTTTGAATGGTACTGTCGCTTCTGCGCTGAATTGGAGGATGTTTTGGTGGTTGGTGCTCCTGGTGCAATTGAGCTTGATCTGAAGGTAAAACTTTAATTTTCGATGATGAAGGTAATTTCAAGGTCATGTTATTATACATATCTGAATGTATTTTTCGATCAGTTACCCGATGCAGTTAAAACAAAATGTAGTTATGTATCTACAAACATCGATGACCTTGATAACTCCGAAAAAATGAGCTTTGGAAAAAATATTCTTGCTAGATATTTGGTCCATTGATGATATGCACATTACGTAACAAATTTTTTTTTTCATCACAATAACCTGAAGAGATATTTAGGTGTCCCGTTTTAGACGAGACACCCTGTATACCAAGATGTTCGCTATCATTCTAAGATCGTCAGTTGTCCAAGCGGTTAATGGACCTGGAACCTGGAAGGTCTTTGGCTTAATGTTTCATGACGGCCACGGTAGATACGTCGTCGGTGGATAGTTTACCTGAATTTGGACTCGCGCTTGTTTCTTCGCACGGAGAATTTTACGACGGAATGTATTTATATTAATAATAACTAGAAAACGAGGCCGACATCGCAATTTTTTATTCTTCATTTTTGTCTTGCATTGTCATGGAGAATCAGCCCTTAAATTTTCTTCCACCTGTAGTCGAACATCCTGTATAAGATCCTCCTTGTACAGATTATATTTCTTATGTCTGACATGTTTTATATTCTATACTTCTTATATTTATATATACACATACATTTCTGTATACTTATATTCTGGGACCTATTTCTGTAATTTTAAGATTGAAAATCTTGTAGGTTTCGTTTGTCTAAAAGTGTGACGTAGGTGTTACACAGATGTGTAACGGAAGTTGTATCTTGGGGTATGGATAGGTTATGGGGTTCCGGCGAGGAGCGTGACGACGAGTGTCAGTGAGCGGTGTAATGGATGAATATTAATAAATAGCGTTTATTTTTTTTATTTTTGCGTTTCATAATTCGACGATGCTCGAACGTATCATCTCTGATTTTTTAAAATAATAAATAATTAAATAATAAATAAACTAAACTTTTTATTTAAATAAAATTTTATTTCTTATTTGCAAATAAAAGATTATTTATTATTTAGATTAAGGTGGAAATCAAATAAATAGCTTTTGGTCTTCTCTTATTTCTTGTTTAAATAATACATAATTAAATAATAAATAAACGTGTGATTTTAATTGCAAATAATAACTACACCTTTTATTTAAATAAAATTTTATTTCTTATTTGCAAATAAAAGATTATTTATTATTTAGATTAAGATGAAAATATAAATAAATAGTTTCTGGTCTTCTCTTATTTCTTGTATTTTGTATACACAATGAACACGTACGCGTTTTTTGTCTGGTATAGCAACCTTTTTAGGTATACGCCAGCGGTCGGGACCGTCCGGAGGGCCCAGCTGTCTATAAAAAAATACAATTTAATTTATTATTTGTCAATAGAAATAACTTTATTATTTTAAATAGTAATTCATTTACACTTGCTTAAATAATAAATAATTATTTGCGTTCCGTAATTTGACGATGCCCGAACGTATCTACAATGATTTTCAATCTCCTCGTCTCTTGCGTTCTCGCGAAGACTGTCCATTTTTACTTATACATAGATTGGTAGCTGAAAAGAATTCTCCCGAGACGCACATACTCTATAATTTTTATATGTAAATACAAATACAATTCTGTATACTTGTATTCTAGGACCTACTTCTGTAACTTTGACTTATATGATCCTGTAATCTAAAGTTATATTTTTTCTCAATGAAAAACAAAAACAGGTAGGTATTATTGGCAGCTGAAAAGAAGTCTCCTGAATCGCATAGGCTTACACGGTACGCTTTTATCCCCACCATGGATACTCCCGTAGTTCCAATGTTTAATATGTTTAGACTTTTCCGGCATACGCTACGGCATACGCTTTTTCCGCATTCCTTCCAAGAGATTTATGCACTGCTCTCAATAATACATGTGACTCCCACTAATATCCGGACACTCTTAAAAAGACGATACTTTTTTTTATTGTTGGATCATACGGTTTTAACCTTTTTGAGAAGTCAGAATAATTAGTTTGTTACATAACGTGAAAAATTTTTTGAAAATACTACAAGTTGTATACACATAATTCATTCAAAATCCAATGGTTGAATTTATAATTACGTAATTCAGGTAGGACAGACAGTTCGGCATTTATACTTTCCCACTTCGTACAGGATTCACGCGTATTTCACTTTGAGAGGATAAGTAAACTATTCCGAGAAAAAAAACAGCTATGTGTTTTGTACTAGTTTTAGTAATCAATTACACAGAGAACAGCATCGCTAAATAATTAAAATATTTGCTTCCTTGTTGTCGCGTAATCGCACGGCAACGTGATGATGAACATATGAATACAGATGTTCATTACGTGATCTTGTAAATCGACGAAATTATTATTATCGCTAGGTAATTGCTGAACTGCGGATATATTTACGTAAAACGGAAATTGTTCGAGTCTATTATTAGAAACTGGAGTTAAGGAAAATGATATTTTTCCTTTTAACGACCTTGCAAAGTCGAAAATAATATAACAATATCCTTCAATCTTAATAATGTCCTCCGTCCTCCGACAGCTTTCAAACCCTCTCTCCCCTTTTAAAAAAAGGTAGGAGCATATAAGCGTCCGGAACTGTCCTAACACACTTCTAGTCTTGAGAATGCCATAACGACCCAGATAGCCAAAATGCTCGATTCTGGCCAGGGCAGTTATGACCGCGTGGGCTAGTAACGTTCCCTCGGCACAAGCTGCCGAGGGAACGTTACGAGCCCACACGGTCAAAATTTGGCAGGAACCAGGACCGACGGGCCGAGGGGAAGCTTGTGCCGGGTTTGCGCCGAGGGAACGTTACGAGCCCTCACGGTCATAAGTGCCCTCCTCAGATTATAGCCATCGTGTGCCTTTTGCCCATTCAAGCGACGTTCGGCCCGTCTACCTGACCCCGACACGCCGGGCTCGATCTGTGCGCGAGGATCGCTTGGCTATCTGGGGACTGACTCAGGATATTGTTTTGCATTTCTAACGATCTCGACAATTAATTATATTGAAATGCTTACACTCTGCACTCCTAAAATTGATTATTAAAAAAGCGCGAACGGCGCACAGTGGGCTGGATCGAGATATTTAGTGACATTTTGTTATAACTCTTGAACCATAAGCAGGGTCGGCCATCTGGGAGCTGCGGCGAATGCTATGCACCGGGGCCTCGCGATTGAGAGGGCCCCAACACGATCAAGAACTAAAATAATGTAATTTTTCTGAAGTAATTAATGTATTAGCAACAACAAAATCACGCATTAGTAATATATGTTCGTGCTTGTAATGTTTTTTACTTTACAAAAAATTAGGGGCCCCAAAGGGTTTCTTGTACCCAGGCCCCTTTATAGAGAAGGCCGGCCCTGGCCATAAGAGATATCAGGATGAAATTTGCACTAAAATTCATTTAAAAAATAGTTAATTTTAGCTGTAGACAAATACAATTTTTTTATTTTGTTAAACAATAATTTTTTTATTAATTTTCATTGAAATAAAATTGTTTAACTATAATCCTCCAAAATATTTCTTACTTACCTAAATATGTATTTTACATTTACATTTCATACATGTAATGTTTTATGGAATACGTAAAATATAAATTCGAGAAATCTTTTTATAATCAACGCATACAAAATGTACCGAGGAGGTAAAAACGTCTCATAAGCGTGACAAAAGATATTTTTTATAATAATTATAAATAATTTATTCAATTTAATTGTTTTAAAATCACGTCTATTCTATATATTACGACCTTTGTTCTTTCGTATTATTTCATGTATGTGTAATGTGTTTATAAAAGATAAAAGTATGAACAAAAATATAACAAATATAGAAGATAAGCCAATTATTGTTAGCAAAACGTTTTTAAATTGATGTTAACAGGTAAACTTTTGGTCAATTTGTTTAGTTTAATTAACTTCATGGTCATTGGAGTCATTTTAGACTATTTTTATCAAAATGTCTGTATGTGTGTGTGTGTGTGTGTGTGTGTATGTGTGCGTATGGCCGTTTGTATGTTATCAAATTTTTCGTTAACGTTTTCTGAAAAAGTAACAACGCGATCAGAATGATGAATGATGCAATCGATGTGCCCCGTCGTAACTTAGAGCTGATTAGATTTTGGTCCATATTGGTCAAGTAGTTTTTTAGATTTTTAGTTTTTTCGAAAAGAGTTGGTTTTACAATGCAATTTATAAGGGAGGACGAAAATTTTCCACCAAAGAACCAAACGCAATTGCATAAAAAATTTTTTTCTTAATTCTTTTTTTTAGATTAAAAAAAATTTTTTTTTTAACTGATGCTAATGTTACCGCTTGGAATAATCGAAAGTTATTCCAATGCAAGAGTGGATTAATCATCTCTACTCCCAAGAATACATTTTGGGAGAATATCGATGAAAGTACAAAAAAAATACTATGTTAGCGATGTTGGCGAAGGAGTAACGAATCGGGAAGTTCTTTGTGTGACTCTTGGAGAGTCACACACCAAATAAAAAACATTAATAGCAGTAGGCCCTACTAGCCATGCGTACCACTAACCCTCTCGCAAGAGCAGTCCTACCCGCGAGCTCGCGAAGCGAGCGAGCAAAAACAACCCTACTCGCGAGCGAGCGAAGCGAGCGAGCAACAATAGCCCTCTAGTTAATTATTAAATCTGCAGCTTCTGGATATCTGCAGGCATAAAAACTGAGATTAAAATTATTACATTCAACAAATATTGTCAGCTATAAAATGTAAGTAGCATAAACATCTCGCGTCTCGTTATATACCACTGTCCAACAAATTAAAATTTTTTTTATGTTCCCTAATTACTGTTGGGTCCTTCTTATAGAGTATTTTGCGCTGATTTCGAATCTGTTTTTAATTTTTTCCCTATACGCACAGTTTTTGAGGAACATGGCTTTGAAAAAAAACATATTTTTCGAATTTAAACAAATATTGTGATGTTATTATAAAAGATATTGAATTGTTCTTTGCAGCAGAAGATTCTGTAGACTTTCCCGAATACAGCGATATCCAATATTAATACATTATGAATGTTTAAACATGTTTAAAAAATCATTAAAGACGGAGAGACACCACTTTTGCACCAATTTTTGAGGATATTTTTCAATTTATCTCAAAAAATAAGGGTCCAGCGGAAAATCGAACTATACCACTCGATAGAGCAGACTTTTATCTTGAGAAGCCACCCTGTCAAGTTCGGATCGTCGACGTTTTTTTCGAACCAGAAAGCAAAATATCTTCGCCCGACATGAGTTGCCGCCAGTGGCGCTCGGGACGAGATATGGCGCTGCGACGGGATACAGAGCGGCGAACGACCGTTGTAGTGGTGAGCGCCACTGCGGCAACTCATGTCGGGCGAAGATATTTTGCTTTCTGGTTCGAAAAAAACGTCGACGTTTCAAACTTCAAAGCGGGGTTTCTCAAGATAAAAGTCTGCTCTATCGCATGGTATAGTTCGATTTTCCGCTGGACCCTTATTTTTTGAGATAAACTGAAAAATATCATCAAAAATTGGTGCAAAAGTGGTATCTCTCAGCCTTTAGTGATTATTTAAACATGTTTAAACAATCATAATGTATTAATATTTGATATCGCTGTATTCGGGAAAGTCTACAGAATCTTTTACTATAAAGAACAATTCAATATCTTTTATAATAACACTACAATATTTGTTTAAAGTTGAAAAATATGTTCTTTTTTCAAAGTCATGTTTCTCTAAAACTGTGTGTTTAGATATATATAAGCTTTTTCCTGGGAATAGGGTGCCCTTTGTTTAGTTGCCCGCCTGGTCTGTATTTTTTGTTGATAGTAGTCTCGTCATCGGCCAGGCGTCGAAATTCTACCCTTAGTTATTGCCTGGGTCACCACTCAAGTGGTTCATAGCTGCGACTGTTTATGTAACTTCTTCGAGCGCCGTCTTGTCGCCGCCACGACGCCGAAATTCGAAACTTATAGATTTACAGGGTCCACTCTTGGGCCAGTTTCTCGATGACGTCTATCGCGACTCGCCCTTTTTCCCTTGGATACCCCCACTCTAGGAAAATTGTAAAGAAGAGGGAAGGACTCCTTTCCTCATTTTTGTATTGCGTGCGCTGAGGCAGATTCTTTCCGACTGTCGACCTAGTAGCTTCGGTCTTCAGACAATTTGTAGCGGCAGTTGAAGATCTCACATATTATAGTCACAATAAAGTATTGTTTGAAACTTTGCAATTTTGTTCTTCCCACTGATGGAAGTGGTCCTTCGAGCATTTAGTTAAAGTTAGTCGGCACACTACGTGCAAGTTTACGAGAAACTCGAACGATCTACTGATCAACCACGAGTATACTCAACATTGGTCCTTCGAGCCGGATTATACGGTACCTTGGAAATCCTGCGAGGCTGTGGACGTCGTCTAGTACACCCAGGAAGGCTACAGCGCGTGATCATCACTCGCACCTCTGGGCTTGATAGCAGCTGGCGACGTGCATCTTCGGGGACATCTGGTGACATTTCACCATCCTATTGAGGAGTCTTTTGGACCACGTGGGCAGTGGCGACGTTTCATCTGGGCTGCACCGACCAGGAGAGGAGCGTGACAGCTACCGCTTGAGCCGCTCACCCTTTGGCCGAGATAGAAGCAGCGCAAACCGTGGCAGCGTCGACCGCAAGGGGCCATCGGGACAAACTTTCAGCTCCGATCCAGTCTCTTCGTTCCCACGTGAGTTCTTAAGCAGTGTTTCATTTTCGCTTGCTGTGGACCATGGAGACCGATATGAGGTCATTAGTTGCTCACCGTGGTGCCTTGAAATCTAAATTAACGTTGCTCAAGCGATGTGTCGATTCAGCGTCCGATGATACGGATTTGTCGGTATTTGAGAGACGCGTTCGGTCGAATGACTCCTTATTCGATAAATTTGACGAGCTGCAAACGCAAATCGAAGCGTTGGCATACGAAACCCCTAGTGCGGAATTGCAGCAGCAGGAACGCGAAACATTCGAGCAGTCGTATTTTGAAACAATATCCGCGGCAGAAAAACGATTGGTAAAGCTCCGCGGTGATCAGGATCCGTCGGCGACCTCGGCCGGTAGCGTAACGCGCGACACTTCCGAGCATCATCCCAACACGCGTTTGCCAGTGATAAAGTTGCCGTTCTTCGACGGGGATTTCAGCCAGTGGATACGTTTCCGTGACACATTCACTTCGTTAGTGCACAAGTCAGACAGGTTGTCTGAAATAGATAAGTTTAATTATTTAGTTTCCGCGTTGACGGGGGCGGCTGCATTGGTCGTGGAATCTTTTAGCATCTCCGCGGCGAATTATGAACTTGCGTGGTCTAGGTTGCAGGAACGTTACAACGATCCGAGGGCCTTACTCGCGCACCTTATTGATTCGTTACTGGCGATGGAGCCAATTCGTAAATCGAATGCTAAGGCATTGTGCGAATTTGGTGATAGATCCGTAAACAACATTCGGGCACTAGAGTCATTGTTGAAGCCCGACGAATTATGGGACGCGTTGATTTGTATTCATTTGTCGAAGAGATTAGATTCGGCATCCCTAGACGAATGGGAAAAGCAGGTAATGCAGTCCGATTCGAGACCCACATTTCGCGAATTTTCCAAATTTGTAGAGCAGCGCGCACAATATTTAGCTAGAAAAGATGGTAACAAACCTTCCGTGACGACGGTGGCGAGCGAACGCGGTAAGCCTTCCAAATCTCGCGAGGCACCTAATAGGCAATACGTCCCATCGTCATACACCGCTAGCAGATCAAGCAAGTGTTTGATTTGCAATGGTGACCACGCGCTGTATCATTGTTCGAAATTGTTAGCAATGTCATTTCCGGAGAGACATGCGGTGATAAAGCAGGTTTATGTGTGCTTCAATTGTTTGTCGCCGGGGCACAATATCAAAAATTGTACGCGCGGAGGCTGTAGAAAGTGTGGTAAGAAGCACCACACTTTGCTACATCGAGAAGAGTCAGTCGTCGAAACCCCACCGGTTCCCAAACAAGTGGCTTCGACATCGCAGGTAGAATCAACCCCTCAGGGTTCTGAAACTTATTTGGCTCATTCGGCAAATATACCTACCGAATGTACAGTTCTGTCTACCGCCATAGTCTTTGTAGTGGACCATAATGGTCGCAAGCATAGGTGTCGCACATTACTTGACGTGGGATCACAAGCCCATTTTATTAGCAAGGAATTATGCAATAAACTCTCCCTTCCGACCACGACCACGGACACGATGGTAGGTGGAATTGGAAGATCCAGAAACTCCATAGATAGTAGGACGCGGCTGCATTTTTCTTCTGGATGTGGCAATTTTAATCGCGAAATTGATTGCTTAGTAATTGATAGCATTACTGACGAAATGCCCAATATCCCGTTGCATAAGGTCAATATCCCGATCCCGCGAGGGGTGAGACCCGCCGATCCCGATTTTCAGCGTCCGGGTCGCGTCGATCTTCTGATCGGTGCGGGATTATTTTGGGATTTGCTCTGCATCGGTCAATTCAAGGTCGGTGTAGGAAGTTTAGTGTGGCAGAAGACCCAGCTCGGCTGGGTATTGGGTGGTGGCATTAGCTTCCCGAAATCGCATGGTAGTACTATTGTGCGCTCGTGCCATGCCGTCACTGACACTCAATTAGAACGAGGACTCGCGCGTTTCTGGGAGATAGAGGAACTCGGTTCGCGCGATCTAGCAAAAATAAATAGTTTAGACATTTGTGAACGTCATTTTAAGGCCACGATCTCTCGTGATGACAAGGGGCGATATACGGTTAGCATCCCGTTCAACCAGAAACTCGATAGTCTTGGCAATTCTCGTGACCAGGCTGAGAAACGATTAATCAGCATGGAAAGAAAATTTCGTAGGGATCCTGATCTTCAACGTCAATATGTAGAGTTCATGCGCGAGTACGAAGCCCTTGGTCATATGACGAGGCTTGGACCTGTAGATATTTTAGAGGTTAAACCTTGTTATTATTTGCCGCACCATGCCGTGTTTAAAAATAGCAGTACGACCACAAAGTTGCGTGTCGTATTCGATGGTTCGGCGAAGACATCATCTGGGATTTCTCTGAACGATGCTCAGTTAGTAGGTCCACCAGTTCAAGGTGATCTGTTTAGTCTTCTAATTAGATTTAGAAAGCATAGATTCGTTCTGTCAGCAGATATAGAAAAAATGTATAGACAGGTTTTAATAGCTTCCCCGCAACGCCAGTATCAACGCATACTTTGGCGTTATCATGATACCGAATCCGTCACAGCGTTTTCATTAAATACCGTCACTTACGGTACGGCTTCGGCTTCCTACCTGGCCACTCGGGTTCTACAGGAGGTGGGAAGGTCCTGTGAGCGTTCGCACCCTAGCGCCAGCATGGCTATAGTAAACGATTTCTATGTTGACGATCTGTTGACTGGCTGCGAAACCATTCAACAGGCGATTCAGTTGCGTGACGTATTAACACGGTTGTTAGCTCAGGCCGGTTTTCCATTAAGAAAATGGGCAAGCAACGACTCCAAGGTAGTAGCACAAGATCATACGATTAGTAGAGTAGAATTCAAGGCTGTGGACAAGGATGCGAAAACATTGGGCCTCCTCTGGTCCACAGTTAGAGACGAACTAGGCTACTCCAATTCGTATAGTTGTAGGGATAAAATTACCAAGCGGTGTATACTTGCGGAGACCGCGCAAATTTTCGATCCGTTGGGCCTTGTCGGTCCCGTAGTGATCAGGGCAAAATTGTTGATGCAGGAACTATGGCAGATGGGTGTTGATTGGGACGAAAGTCTTTCACAGGAGGTGCATTCACGGTGGCGGGAATTACGGGATGAGATCTCGACCATCTCGTCATTGCGCATTCCCCGGCGTGCGGTGCATAATATACAATATGTTGAGCTCCACGCTTTTTCGGACGCATCCGAGAAAGCTTACGGGGCCGCTGTTTACATGCGGTCGCGCACGGTCAATGGCGATTGGGACAGCCGGTTGTTATGCGCGAAATCTCGTGTGGCTCCGTTGAAAACACTCAGTATCCCACGATTAGAATTGTGCGGTGCCTTCCTGTTGGCTCAATTAATGGAGAAGGTTAGAAATGATCTACAAATTGATGAACTTCGCGAATTCTATTGGACGGATTCGGGAACAGCGCTGGCGTGGATTAGAGGTAGACCATGCCGTTGGCATACGTTTGTTGCAAATAGAGTTGCGGAAATACAACAATGCACAGTAGTAGAAAATTGGGGTCATGTACCATCGGCCCAGAATCCCGCTGACTGTCTATCGCGCGGTTCATCGTTGACAGATTTAAAGGGCAACAAGCTCTGGTGGCACGGGCCGCTTTGGCTCTTAGAAGAATCCGACGAATGGCCTACTGTCGAACCGTTCGTGTTGGAGATTCCCGAGGAACGACGGAAAACGATCACTCAGCTGACGGCGACAGTGACTCGTGACCCGTTAACTCTGGAGTTAGCCGCACACTTTTCCTCGTATTCGAAATTAGTTCGGGTGTTGGCTTATTGCTCCCGATTTATAAATAATGTCCGTATTAAGGGTTTTAGAGCCAGCCACGCCACGCATAGTCCCATATCCGCGCCAGAAATAGAAAGGGTCGAGACTTTGATATTCAAGCAAGTTCAAGGGCTGCATTTTCGTGCAGAAATAGATCAGCTGTTGCTGAAAAAACCATTGGCAAGGGGTAGCCGATTAGCCGCCTTAAATCCGTTCATTGACGAACTCGGACTTGTTAGGGTGGGCGGACGCCTTTGCAATGCCCCGATAGAATATGATCGGAGGCATCCGATAATCCTTCCAAGTTCGGGGGTTTTAACAGTCTTAATTATAAGACGAGAGCATTTACGCTTACTTCACGCCGGGTTTCAACAGACTCTATCGTCATTACACGCCCGGTTCTGGATAATTTCTAGCAGACGAGTCGTAAAAAAGGTCTTACGACAGTGCATTGCTTGCTTCAGGTCAAATCCCCCCGACACTAGTTACCAGATGGGAAATTTACCTGCCGCCCGGGTTACGCCGTCGCGCGCCTTTTCTACCTGCGGGGTGGATTATGCCGGTCCGTTCCTAATAAAGGAATCGGGACGTGCCCGTACTTTTCGAAAGGCCTACATCTGTTTATTTATTTGTTTCGTAACTAAGGCCGTGCATATCGAGCTCGCCACGGAATTGACAACCGACGCTTTTGTGAACTGTCTGCATGGATTCATTTCTCGCCGTGGTAGATGTAATCGCATATATTCGGACAATGGTAAAAATTTTGTAGGCGCATCAAACGAGTTGAATGAGTTTAGCAGATTGTTTAGCAGCAGCGCTCATAGGAATGCCCTCGTGGATGCCGCCGCAAGGGAACAAATGGAATGGCATTTTATCCCGCCGCGTGCTCCCCATTTCGGCGGGTTATGGGAGAGGGGAATTCGATCGGTAAAATTGCATCTCAAACGGGTGGTTGGTGAGCAACGATTGACATTTGAGGAGTTTTCCACTGTGTTGGCGCAGATTGAGGCAGTGCTGAACTCGCGTCCTCTCCATCCAATGTCCAGTGATCCCTTGGATCTCAATCCTTTAACCCCTGGTCATTTTTTGATTGGAGACACTCTGACATCATTCCCGCAGCCTGATCTCACTGATTTGGCACAAAATCGGCTAAATCGTTACCAGCTGTTGCAGCAGATGTTGCAGCATTTTTGGAAGAGGTGGCAGAAGGAGTACCTTCATGAGTTGCAGCAACGGAGGAAATGGAGATTCGGCCCCCCTGAAGTGCTCAAGGTTGGGACCATGGTGCTAGTTAGGGAGGAGAATTTGCCCCCCATGAAGTGGCCATTGGGTCGCATCACCGAGCTGCATCCAGGTCATGACGGCGTCACTAGGGTGGTCTCCCTCCGAACCGCAAACGGCGTCTACAAGAGACCCGTGACAAAGATTTGTATTTTGCCTGAGGCAATACAACCACCTGACTCTTCCGCGTAATGCGCACATTGTTATTTTCACGTTGTATATATTTTTTAATCTTCATCGTTCTTCCATTGTGTGATTTGCTTGCGTTAAGTCAAAATTCGGTTTCTAGTATAACTATTGAGTACATTTAGTTGGTTTGATTTGTGTTCTTATACTGTAAATTGTTATAGGTTTGCTATTGTTTGTTTTCTCTTTTATATACACTTTCCTAGCGTTTAATGTTATGTTTCTTATTGATATCGTTTGTTTTTCTCTTTTATATATACTTTCACTAGCGTTTAATGTTATGTTTATTATTGTGTCTCATTATATTGCGTTTATTGTCGTTTTTTTTAAATATTTATTTGCGTATCCGTCTGTTTTTACATCTGATTTATTTCCTTGTCTTATTCATTTGTTTCTTGTATTTTTTGCGTTTTTTAATTACTAGTTTGTTTTATCGTATTTGTATTGTGTAATTCGGAACTGCCGCGCATATTATCATCTTATTCTCGACATATAATTGATTTAGTATTGTCACGTCGTTTTTTGTGTAACCTGAGCGATATGTTGAACGCAATGCGTTCAAGGTGGGCGGTATGTTTAGATATATATAAGCTTTTTCCTGGGAATAGGGTGCCCTTTGTTTAGTTGCCCGCCTGGTCTGTATTTTTTGTTGATAGTAGTCTCGTCATCGGCCAGGCGTCGAAATTCTACCCTTAGTTATTGCCTGGGTCACCACTCAAGTGGTTCATAGCTGCGACTGTTTATGTAACTTCTTCGAGCGCCGTCTTGTCGCCGCCACGACGCCGAAATTCGAAACTTATAGATTTACAGGGTCCACTCTTGGGCCAGTTTCTCGATGACGTCTATCGCGACTCGCCCTTTTTCCCTTGGATACCCCCACTCTAGGAAAATTGTAAAGAAGAGGGAAGGACTCCTTTCCTCATTTTTGTATTGCGTGCGCTGAGGCAGATTCTTTCCGACTGTCGACCTAGTAGCTTCGGTCTTCAGACAATTTGTAGCGGCAGTTGAAGATCTCACATATTATAGTCACAATAAAGTATTGTTTGAAACTTTGCAATTTTGTTCTTCCCACTGATGGAAGTGGTCCTTCGAGCATTTAGTTAAAGTTAGTCGGCACACTACGTGCAAGTTTACGAGAAACTCGAACGATCTACTGATCAACCACGAGTATACTCAACACTGTGCGTATAGGAAAAAAATGAAAAACAGATTCGGAATCACCGCAAATAACTCTATACGAAGGACCCAACAGTAATTAGGGAACAAATTTGGTGTTGGACAGTGTAATCTAAACAATTCGCTGGAAGAGTCTCTTAATTGTTAACTATGGTTCAATGACAGATATACTTACCCAAAATCAGTGATACTCACTAAGAAAAACTATGAAACTCTTAGTCCAGTTATGTTATTACCGTTCATTATATTTTTAACAATAAAATTAATAGATTACTTATATTATTGTTGAAAATTACATATTTGTTTTAGGTAGGTATGAACTGTTAATGCAATTGCAAAAAATATTCATATTTTGATGGTATTTAAGTACTATCTGTGAGTTGCTACGCGTCAGGTGACACGTAATTTTAAACAATCATAATTTGTTTAAACGGATCAGTCCGGATATGATTTTTGTGGGGATATGTAGAGGAAGGTTTAATGAAAATGATCTAATCTGTCCGAAGAGGTTCAATTCGGTTCATTAAAAGATATACCTTGCAAATTCTAAGATAGTATATAAATTTTATTAATTTCATGAATTATTAATTTTTAATACATTGCGAGCAAACATCCTCAACTAACAGCGTTAATTGTTATTCCAAAGAACTGTTTCTCATTTACACAAAAGAGGCAGAAGAAATATTAAATAGGGTAATCAGGACACCTCGATGAAAAGAATCAATTTTTGGCTGAAAAATCTTTGTAAATTTATATTAACTATAGTTTTTGTGGACAAACCTTAATTTTTTCAGCTTCGTTGTTGATGGACATTTAGGAAGCAATACAAATTTATTAGAAATCGATATGAAAAAGTCGACTTTTTCGTGAAATGTCACTAAATTTCTCGATCCCGAGAAATTTGTTTGTGCGGCGCGCAGTGGGGTATTTGGCCGGAAAAAGTGGAAAAAAGTCGATTTCTAAATTTTTGCGTATGGCATAAAATTTTTGTTGTTCGTTGTAGTTAAAGGTCTGAAGAATAAGGCTGCAATATTGTTTTCTCTATTTGTACACCCGTGAAGTAGTAAACTTCATCGAAAGTCGAGAGATTTTAAGGCCCGCTTGGCGACAGCGTCTATTCATTGGCGATTTTCCAGTGTTTTAAGAAAAATTGTGTTAATTCTTGTATTACAAAAGTTGTTCAGGTAGGTGTACAGAGCACTTTCGCATAGATTTCATTTTGTTATCATCTAAATTAGTATAGTTATTAATATTTGAATATTACAAATCATTCTGTAAGTTTTTTTTACGATTACAAAACTTTATTGACCATTTTGTTATAGTTCTGCGCGAGTCTGCGTGCTCTTTTTGGTGTCATTACATTCAGTAAAGATTCGTGATTATAAGCCAAGAAAGTTTGAATCTGCATATGTCTGCATTCAAATTTTATAGCTTATTTAGTATTAAGCGTTTAGCAGCATTTCGCGTACGCCTGCACGTTCGGCTACGCTTGGCTTCAAATGAAGAAGAAACATTATCCGAGGAAGAAATTCCTTATGTATTTTCCGATGAAAATTAATGGTAATAATTTTCAAATGTTCTTATAATATATCGGATGAGTCATTTAAAGTGAAACAGACGTATATCTTGTAAATTAAGCATTTTGGAGAAAAATATTTCAGACAAAAGTTGTATGGTTTCAAGGGAGGCATAAAATGGTGTCATGTATTTGACCTTGGATAGTCGTTTGAAAATCACGTGAAGGTCATCCTCAATTTCTTAAATAGAAACCCCTATTTTTTATTGCATATTCTTGTAGCTTGTTCTGAGAGCTTTGCAAAACGTTATAATAAAATATTTTTCAAGTTATAATAGTGCAAATATTCCACTATCGCCTCGCTTTTTCAGGGGTTCGCGATAATCTGAGAAAAAAATGTTTCGAACAAAAGAGGAACAGTATTCAGACGTCTACAAATTTCAATATACAAAAGTTTAAAATATATAAAAGTTAAAAAAAAATTTTTTTTTTCAAAAAATTGAGGTGAATTTGATTTTTTAAATACTAAAATGTATTTTGGATTTGATAGTGTTGTAGCTGATCTTAAGACGAATCCAACGATATATAATATTATAACCTTGAGCCTATGAATACCGCTAAAATGGTTTTTTCCACTTTTTCAGGCCAAATACCCCACTGTGCGGCGTTTCAAAATTTCAAGTTCACAGTTATTATTTGGGCAAATGCTGCTGCGTGTCTGAATGGTATTGAAATACTTTCTAAACTAAACTAAAGGTGGTAATTAGTTTCAAACAATAACGATTGACAACAAATTGGTACAACTACTGAGAAAACGGAATGAAATATGTTATTAAACGTAGCCGTTGATTTTCGACGGGTATTATGCATGAAATCCGCTGTGTAGCAATTATCGTTCATGTACTCGGAAAATGACAAGCTGAAAATCAGATCCTACGAACAACAAACCGACTCGTTCGTCGTCGTCTACACGTAATCCGGTTGTCAGAAGTCCAAGGAATCAATCATTCTCTGCGTGTCCCACTCCCGGCTGGTTCTTATCATAATACATTGTTCGCAAATTAACCTTGCGTGGCGATTGGCGAAGACCAATTCAAAAAGAACGCCTACGGAAACCCGCCCGTTGGAAAAAGACGGCTGCGTCCGCGGCTTTTGGACAGCTCATTGCCGGATCAGGTACATCAGTCCAGGATCACACTCCACCGGCAAGCATGCTGCTCCTGTGGCTAATGTAAGTGATTGCACGCGGCAAACAACGATTTAGCGTTCGACAAACAGTGACGGTTGTGACACGTTTACCTCGACATTATCGGTGGCGTTTTTTTCTTTTTTCAAGTTTAAGTGCAAGTGGTAAAGCACGTGCGATCAATTCTTTCGCGATTCGTTCCGATCGTTCGTTCGTGCGAACAAACACAAAACGAACAATGGAAATCTAGAACGCGATACACGGTCCCTTTAATATTATGCGAATACATATGTAGTGTGCACGGTGATTCGGAATTTATTTTTCTGACCTCCGACATTCTTCGCAGAATTACTCGTTAACTTTTACACATTTGTGACAAAAATGAGCACGTACAATTTAAAGCAGTCAAAAACTCAAAAAAGATTTGAGGACACCGGTGTATATTAGTTTCAACTTAATAATAGATGATTGAAAGAATTTGTTATTTGGTTTGCTGTGGCTTGCAGATAATTTTTATTTTGCATAAAGATCCGCAGTCTGCTCGTTAATTTACCGCGTTTTTCTCAACAGAAGTCATCTAACAGTCGTAACGTCGTTACCTACCGGACTACCGGTCACCAGGATCTGGAGGATACTGGAGGACACTGTGAACGACACGGAGACACTACTGGACCACAACTACCATGAGAAACAAGAGCATAGAGTTTGCGAGACGGTGTACTGCAATCAGATCGGTGCGTTTTGTTGATCTCGTAACGTAACATTTATATAAGTTGGGATTTTCTCGTGCACGCGTGCCGCATTATGTAACCGACTGTTCGCGCGTTGTTCCGTGCAGATACAGTGGATCGAAAAAGTATTCGAACGAAACCTGTGGTAATTTCGTAAAACACATTAGTACAAACCGGAGGTGGACATTATTTGGCGAAATAAATATCTCAAATACTGTTTAACATTTTAGATTTTATTTTGATTAAATAAAATAGTTATTTCAATTCTTTTTATTAAAATTCCTTTTAATAAAATATTTTTACTAAAATAGTTATTTCAAATAAGATATACAATTTCGAGAGTAAAATATTTTTATTTCAACAATCTGAGTCAGCCATAAAATATATAATATTTCTTTTTTAATCATCTGAAACGTGAAATAAACCATTTTACATTTTGCGTTAAACCCCAGAAAAGGGTTTAAAAAAGGGAAGGAAGCCTAGTAGCATTTACGGGATGGTTGATCCACTAAAGTTTTATTGTGAGCAGCCTTGGAATTTTTGCATTTCTTTAATTTTTACATTTTTTAAGGGAAAGGCAAGGGGGTGTTTATGTAGTATAAGAAGACCCTTTTGGATTTCTTCACAAAATGGGTCTTCCTTTTGTAGATACTTTAATTTTAATTTATTGACGTATCTAGTAGCCCTAATCATAGCATCTACGAACAAGAATCATCTGTAGGTTCAGCGATAGGGCATGTACTTACTACGCAAGCGGATCCGGGTTCAAGTCCGAAGTGGGGGTAGGTTATTATTTTAGTTTTTTCCTTTTTTCCCGAAAATTTTACCATGAAAATACATTTTTAATACGTATATTATTTATGATATACCATAAAAAGAGAAAATCAGAATGTGGGTTTCGTGGGTTCGTCTTGTAGCAACGTTGGCTCTAGGTTGGGTGTGATCGTTGGCCCAACTGAAAAAAAGAGCGACATTTCCAACGGAGGCCTAACAAAACGCCAACCATAAATGCTATTAGGGGAAAAGGGAGCCCCAAACATTTTTCTAAATGAGAAGGACTTGATTTTTAACTTCCCGATTCATAGGGAACTTACTGTAATGGCCCCGAAAATCGAAAATCGAGTTCTTAGTAGATGTTCACGTTCCATGGTCATTGGAGTCATTTTAGACTATAACGTTTAGATTATAACGTTTTCTGAAAAAGTAACAACGCGATCAGAATGATGAATGATGCAATCGATGTGCCCCGCTGTAACTTAGAGCTGATTAGATTTTGGTCCATTTTAGTCAAGTAGTTTTTTATTTTTTTTCAAAAGGAGTTGATTCAACAATGCAATTTATACGAGAGGACGGAAATTTTTCACCGAAGAAACAAACGTAATTAATAACAATAACCCTCTAGTTGGTGATTATGGTGCCTCTCATTAAGCTCAATAGAATCTCGGTAGTTGAACCTTTTTTTTTATTGCGCGTACTTACAGAGTTTATTTAATGGTTTAATTGTCGGTACTTGATGCGTCTTCGGCCGGGCCGATCCCAATTCGGGAGCAATCGCCGATCTTCGGTGATAATCGGTCGCAAGGGTGCGAATGTCAAAGTGAACACACGAACTTTTGATTTACCGTGTCGGTTGTTATCGAAACGGTTACGTACCGTTTCAGTATTGATCATTCGGCAGAAATCAAGATTATTTACCTTAATTGTTATTAAAATGAATACTGTGTTCGAGCGAGTTAGCGAAGTGAAAATTTGTTTAAGTACACCGCGTACGCAACTGCTGGGCAGTGAATGAGTCTCATCCGTTACGCTCCGAGGTGAAACGCTACTCGGGTAAACTCGTGGGAGCCGAGTTTAGCCGAGCGAGCGGGAAACAGACAGGTGTGCAGTTCGGCCGTGCGATTTTATGCGCACAGTATTCGGTCTGTTATTTTTATTTAACGAAGTCATCACAGTTTAAATGTCGACGGCTTTTCACAAATCGGAAATTTAGTGTTCGAACACTTTCCGGATCCACTGTATGCGTTGCAGATTATCGGCCAAGCGAAAAGGAAACAAACGACATTCCGCGGTATCTTTTTTCACGGGACACTGAATCACACGTGCTGCGCGGATCGAGTACGCGAGGAAATGGAAAATTCTAGTTAATTGCGAGATCTCGGCTCGCAAAGTTGACGGTCATTACCGCAGCTATGTGCTAACACAGAAAATGGCTGGTGTGGGAAAGAACTTATCGATCAATGAGATTTTGTTAATGAAGTCCGTTAGTCAATGAAAGAATACTATTTATGCAACTACCGGAACAGTTAAATTTTACAATCGACAGGAGAACAATTATACTTTATTAGCGAGACTTTACAGTTCTCTAGATTTTTATGGATGCTTTTACGAATATCTCAATTAAAAGAGGTATTTGAATTTTTATGGAACGTTTCGGAATTTTATTTTCAATACTCAGTTGTTTTAGTGTCAATGTTGTTGACAATAATTTACTGCTATATCTACATGGTACAGTACACGCATCAGAACATAATTGCAGTATGATTTGAGTGGATAACGCAATTTTCTGACCGTCACTATGATCGAAGAATGTAAACAAATTCTTTTAATAGCCTAGCTGGTTGAAGATATCGTCTCTACGAAGTGTGTGAACATAAAATGCAACTTCGTGGTAGTTATCCTGTCTAGACAGGATAAAATGGAGGGTAGCACACCACCTCGTACACTGGGTGATCAAATTATTTGTATGAAAAATATTTTTATTGCTCATGTGACAGATATGTTGTCTACAGTGTTGTCAAATGTATATATTTTTGATTTGCAAACATTAATAGTTCATAAAAAATAATAAGAATTCGGCGTTTCTCTACCATTGAAAAATTGATTATTTTAATGTATTAGGTCAATCGGAAAGTTCCGTCCGTTTTTTTACAAAAAGTAGAGCTTTATTTAAGAAACACAATGAAAAAGTACATTAATCAAAATATTATCCATCGTTAGCGATGATTTTTCCCATCTTTCGTGCAGCAAGCGAATTCCGCGACGAAAGAATGAGTCATCTTTGGAGGTCATCCAGTCAGAGACCCATTTTTCGACATCTTCGTAAGAATTACAATCGTTCCTCAGCAAGTGCGTGTGCCATCGTCCGAATCAAGTAATAGACAGAAGGGGCACAGTCTGGCGAATAAGCCGCATAGGGTAGCACTTCCCAGCGAAGTGCTTCTAACGTTTCTTTGACAACTTTTGTGACGTTTCGCAGGCAGAATTTTGCAGATGGTTTTTCGATTTTCAATGTCTCTTGGCTTGAATTCATATGGGACTAGGGATTGCAATCCCGCGCCATTTTCAATCCCGCGGGATTGATGTGGGATTTATTTCAATCCCGCGGGATCCCGCGGGACTAAGAATTTGAGTCTTCAATTTAATATATGTTTAATAAAGAAACAAATTTTACTTAATGAGATAATCATCTTTAGTCATATTAGTCAAAATTTATTAACAGAATACATATAAAATCTAAATCTACATCAATTTAAATTAAAATAAATCTCTTTTTGGAAAACAAACTAGAATTGAAATGTATATACACTAGCGGACAAAAGTTTAGGACCGCTCTATCTAAAGAAGACGATAACTTTTTTAATATTGTACTATACGATTTGAACTTTTTTTTGGGAATCTAGAGCAATTAGTTTACTAAAGGATGTGAAAAGAAATTTTGGAAAAAGAATTGTTGGAAAAATGCTAAAAGTTGAATTGTTAACTTTTTTAGATGGGCCTATATTGAAAATTTAAAAAATGCATTTTGTAGATCTGTGCCAATTAAACATATTCTGAAAATTTCGTCAAAATCGGTCGACGTTGCAATAAGCTACAAACATTTAAAGATGGTAAAAATTGCAGATTTTCAAGATTTTCGGCAATAAATCTAACAACAACGACGATATTTTCGGTGTAAGTCTCAGGTGCCTCACCTTGTATATCTACAGGGTGTCCCGAAGTTCGTAAACTTCCTGCAAGGGGGTGGTTCCTGAGACCATTTCAAGCGACATTTCCCTTTGCAAAAATGTTATCAGCGGCTTTGTTTAGGAGTTATTAACGAAAAACACGGACCAATCAGAGCGTGACCTAGATACGAGTTGCCACAGTCGGCCTGGCGCGCCAACTGTCTTTTGGCCGACTGTGGCAACTCGCGTCTAGGTCGCGCTCTGATTGGCCCGTGTTTTCCGTTAATAACTCCTAAACAAAGCCGTGGATAACATCCTTGCAAAGGAAAACGTCGCTTAAAATGGTCCCAGGAACCACCCCCTTTCGGGAAGTTCATGAATTTTGGGACACCCTGTATATTAATTGCTGAGGTGAATCGGAAGAATTTTTTCCTTTACCAAAATGTTGGTTAGAACTTAAAAATAACTATAAAAATTGTTCAGAACGAACTATATGCAATCGACCTGTCTGTGAATATAATTTTAATTAGATTAAAATACGAGAAATGTTAAAATTATAAAAGCAAATTTTAATTTGTAGAACTTTGAAACTATGATCGTAAAAAGCAAAGTCTATTAATTGTTGTATCTTCTAGTTAGGTTCTCAAGTCATTACAAAAATATATCCTGCAGCGGGAAAAGCTCGTTCAGCCTCTACACTTGAAGGTCGAATAGTTAAAAAATAGTCGTAAGCCAATACGTAAATATTTCCCCTTCTTGCCATCGCTCTCAAAGGAAATCATCTCTTTTTTTTAAGTTTTGTCGATATCTTCATGACAGACCATCGAAATAGTTCTTCGTGCGCGTCGCCATTCGCGAAATTTTGGGACGCATAGTCCCGCAAAATTTGCGGGATTCGGCTTCACCTATTTACGAAATGCGGGACCAAAATATGACGCGGGATTCTGCGGGATTGCGGGATCCCGCTTTGCGGGATTGCAATCCCTATATGGGACCCACTTTCCTTTCTTCTAGACCTTCCCCCAAGGCTTTTAAACGATCGGAAATGACAGATTAAATACAATTTAACGCTCTTGCAATTTGTTTTTGCGTTTGACATGGATCTTCATCCACCAATGCCTGCAATTCTTCGTCTTCGAATACTCTCGTAGCCGTCCAGAACGCTCCTTGTCTTCTACAGTAAAATCACCATTTTTAAAGCGTGGAAACCACTCTCTACATGTTTTATCGGGAACAGCATTATCGCTGTAAACGTCTACAATCATTCGATGAGCTTCAGCTGCAGTTTTCTTCCAATTGAAGCTAAAGATTAACACTTCGCGCAAGTAACGCTTATTCGGCTCAAATTCCGACATTTTTCAATGTAGAAAAAAAACGACGTTATTGATGCAAGCGTATATCGTCATGTCTTAAATTTTATTGAAAGATGTCCAAACTAAAAAGTTAACCTTACTTTAGACGTTATACTCGACGCTAAACAGACGGAACTTTCCGATTGACCTAATACATTTATTAACTTGAGATTATAATCTTTAGAGTACATTTATTAACTTAACAGCTACAACAGCTTACAGCATGTAAGTAATAAAATCAAGATTTTTAAATATCTTTCGAAATTACTGTTTTTCGTTGTTCCGAATGTTTCTTTGACAAAATTTTACTTATTGGGGGATTATTCGGCGTTTGTTCTTGACAAGTCAAAAATCATTATTTAAGGCTTGATATAAAAACGAATCACTTTTATATTAGACTGTTCGATTTTATTTTAAGTTGTTTCGCAAATAATTGATTTCATTAATACTTTAATGACAGCTAAGAAGATTCTCGAGAGCATGGACACGTCGGCAGATCCTTGCGAGGATTTTTATCAGTATACTTGTGGTTCATGGGACAAACACAATCATATACCGGATAACGAAGTGGAATGGTCCGAGGATCAGGTCATCATGGAAAAGACCTACAAACGTCTGAAAGGCAAGAACAGGATCTCCATATCAATTTATAGAATTTTCGTTTCAGTGGTTTTCGTTTTTTAAATCGAACATCCTCCTTTCCATTGTCTCCTATTTGCCAATTTCTGTTTATTTCGTATGTTCTCCGTTCAATCGAAAGAGAACAAGTCGAGAAACTGGTCTCTGGGACCATGTTCCCTTCGGATAAGCCTTTAGCAAAATTCTACAGTGGACATTTCAATTCTTCAGATTGTTTACGATGCGTACACTGCATTATTTCTGCATCTTTTCTTTTAAGATATCCTCGAGGAACCAGATAGACCTACTGATATCATTCCGGTTAAAATGGCGAGGAAACTTTATCGTTCCTGCATGAACGTTGGTAAGACACTGTTCGCAGAAATATATTTAGAAAACATTCTATTTGAAGTTTGTAATTGACTCTGAAGTGCTACGAAATTCAATGTACTTTCGAAGTACTTTCCTTATTTTTATTCAAGAATTTTCCATATTATTAAATGTTTCGAGATTTCAAATTGTTTTAAGCATGTTCGCATAATCCGAAAAATCTGCAAAAAATTACACATTAAGAATCATGGTGAGACACAACTAACATAATAATATAAACGTGGTACTCTGAAAACTTTGATATAAAAATCGACAATTTTATGTTTTCGGATATTTTTAAAAATCGATATTGCAACTTAAAATTCTGAAATAATTCACTGTCGTGTGTGCTATTATTATATTGTGTGTATTTTGATTATGTTGTACATTGTATACTATACAGGGTGGCCCAAAATTCCTGAACATCCCGGAAATGGGTGGTTCCTGGGATCATTTAAAGCGACAGTTCGCTTTGCAAAAATGTTATCCGCGGCTTTGTTTAGGAGTTATTAACGAAAAACGCGGACCAATCACAGTGCGACCTAGACGCGAGTTGGGACAATAGGCCCGGCGCGCCAACTGTCGATTGGCCGACTGTGCCAACTCGCGTCTAGGTCGCACTGCGATTGGTCCGTGTTTTTCGTTAATAACTCCTAAACAAAGCCGCGGATAACATTTTTCCAAACGAAAATGTCGCTTCAAATGGTCTCAGGAACCTCCCATTTCCGAGATGTTCAGGAATTTTGGGACATCCTGTAGAGAAAAATGTATAAAGGGGTCGATGAAGAAAATCATTCTTTCAAAAGGGGTCGATGTAGGGAAAAGGTTGGGAACCCCTGCATTACAGGGTTAACGAAAGTTTTTATTATAATTCGATTCAATTGTTATGTAACCATTGTTTTATAATGTCCCATCAGACGCTATCGAGAGAAGGGGCGTACGACCAATTCAAGACATCCTTGATTCTACCGGTGGATGGCCGATGGCAATGCCACTGAAAGCTTGGGACTCTCACAAGTTCCCTTGGCAAAGGATTGACAAACATTACGTGACACTGATCGGCAATAGCGCTTTTTACAACATCGAATATGAAGTCGATCAGAACAATACGCATCAATACGTGCTCACGGTAAGCCATTATGTACCACCAGAGTTCGGCATTAATCGATTAAAATTTTCATCATGATTGATTGATTAATGTGTACGATTAAAAAAAGAAATCGTCGAAAAATCGGCAATTGATTCAATCGATTGATAAAGTTAATCGTCAATCGTTGATTAAATGAAGAAATCGTCGAAAAATCGGCGATTGATGCAATCGATTGATGAAGTTAATCGTCAATCGTTGATTAAATGAAGAAATCGTCGAAAAATCGGCGGTTGATGCAACTGATTGATGAAGTTAATCGTCAATCGTTGATTAAATCAAGAAATCGTCAATCGTTGATTAAATGAAGAAATCGTCGAAAAATCGGCGATTGATTCAATCGATTGATGAAGTTAATCGTCAATCGTTGATTAAATGAAGAAATCGTCGAAAAATCGGGGATTGATTGAATCGATTGATGAAGTTAATCGTCAATCGTTGATTAAATGAAGAAATCGTCGAAAAATCGGCGATTGATGCAATCGATTGATGAAGTTAATCGTCAATCGTTGATTAAATGAAGAAATCGTCGAAAAATCGGCGATTGATTCAATCGATTGATGAAGTTAATCGTCAATCGTTGATTAAATGAAGAAATCGTCGAAAAATCGGGGATTGATTGAATCGATTGATGAAGTTAATCGTCAATGCTTGATTAAATGAAGAAATCGTCGAAATATCGGCGATTGATTCAATCGATTGATGAAGTTAATCGTCAAT
Organism: Lasioglossum pauxillum; assembly: GCA_933228785.1. Taxonomy (NCBI): domain Eukaryota; kingdom Metazoa; phylum Arthropoda; class Insecta; order Hymenoptera; family Halictidae; genus Lasioglossum; species Lasioglossum pauxillum. The sequence continues at coordinate 33,231,696 of OW121703.1, forward strand.
CGTTGATTAAATGAAGAAATCGTCGAAAAATTGGCGATTGATTGAATCGGTTGATGAAGTTAATCGTCAATCGTTGATTAAATAAAGAAATCGTCGAAAAATCGGCGATTGATTCAATCGATTGATGAAGTTAATCGTCAATCGTTGATTAAATGAAGAAATCGTCGAAAAATTGGCGATTGATGCAATCGATTGATGAAGTTAATCGTCAATCCTTGATTAAATGAAGAAATCGTCGAAAAATCGGCGATTGATTCAATCGATTGATTTAATCGTCAATCGTTGATTAAAAAAAGGAATCATCGAAAAATCGGATGATTTAATCAATTGCTGAAGTTAATCGCCTCACGGTCTATCCATAAATTGTAATGAGGAGGGAGAGAGAAACAGAGAGAGGGTGCAGAGAGCGGATGGAGAATTGACAGAAATAATAATATACATATTTTAACAAAAACATGGTCGTAGCTTTCCAGGAATAATAACTTCGTACATAAAAGAACGTGAACAGATATTGTATTATAGACCAAATGACAATACACCTAAACTCAGTTTACATTTTTTCAGTATTCATACTTTATTTTTTTCAGTTCTGATTACGTATTTCATTTCGAAATTTCAGCAGTTAATCATTAATCAATTATCCGATTGACGATTAATAATTGTTAATCGCAATTAACGACTGAAGTAGAAATTTAATCGTTAATCGCAATTAACAATTAATAAGTATTTAATCGTTAACCACAATTGACGACTAAACGAGGAGATTAATTGTTAATTGCGATAAACGATTGAAGTAGAAATTTAGTCGTCAATCGTTGATTAAATTTTTGCCCAACTCTGATTACAGCTATAGATTGAAGTATTCCAATTGATATTTTGATCCAAATACAGAGTGGACCACGAAACCGTGATCATAGTACACTTTGTTTTATGTCGGAATAGAACTTGAACACAATATTCTGGTTTGTCGTTTCTTGCTGTTGCAGCTAGATCAGGAGGCAGAGTATCCTCTATCAACAAAGAGGGACTTGAGCAAAATATTCAATGACAACGACACATACGCGGTAGGCATCTACCGCATAATTGAAACTTTTGCGCAGAACAAGGGTTACCATGTGCATCAACATCAATTGATCAATGACGTGGCAAAAATGGTGGCTTTTGAGATCGATCTTCTGAATGTAATAATTATTCTCTCATCCTTCGCTGCATATTCTTTCGACAAACCCATTCTCAATTGGAAAATATGAATTTTATAGATTTTCGAGGAGGATAAAGAGTCGCACGCTTCCACTGAAAACTACAAGCGAATGACTCTCGAAGAATTGCAAAAATGGTACAGCAGTTCTGGCGTGACAGCTCCCACGGCGAAAGTAATTCGCTACTAAACTTATCGGAACATGTTCGACGTCACTTCATATCGGTAGACTGCGGATTCAATTTTCGCGGGTCAAATTTTCTCAAATTTTCAATTAATTTTTAAAGTATTACGTGGAAATTTCTTATAATAATTTTAAAATTTTTATTGAGGTAGATCCCAAGTTCAAATTGGGTTTTAAATATTAAGAGGAATTCTCTTATAATACATTCAAAATTGAAATTGACGGAGGTCTCAAGTATATATTTAATATTTAATACCACTGTCCAACAAATTTCAACTTTTTTTATGTTCTCTAATTACTGTTGGGTCCTTATAGAGTTTTTTGCGCTGATTCCGAATCTGTTTTTAATTTTCTTCCTAGACGCACAGTTTTTGAGAAATTTGAGTTTGAAGAAATGACATATTTTTCAACTTTAAACAAATATTGTGAGGTTATTATAAAAGATATTGAATTGATCTTTACAGGAAAAGATTCTGTAGCCTTTCCCGAATACAGCGATATCCAATATTAATATATTATGATTGTTTAAACATGTTTAAACAATGATTAAAGACGGAGAGACACCACTTTTGCACCAATTTTTGAGGATATTTTTCAATTTATTTGAAAAAATAATGGTCCAGCGGAAAATCCTCCTACATCACTCGATAGAGCAGACTTTTATCTTGAGAAGCCACCCTGTCAAGTTTGGATCGTCGACGTTTTTTTCGAACCAGAAGCGAAATACGGAGCGGCGAACAACCGTTCTAGTGGTGAGCGCCATTGGCAGCAACTCGTGTCGGGCGAAGATATTTTGCTTTCTGGTGCGAAAAAAACGTCGACTATGCAAACTTGAAATGGTGGTTTCTCAAGATAAAAGTCTGCTCTATCGCGTGGTATAATTCGATTTTCCGCTGGACCCTTATTTTTTCAGATAAATTGAAAAATATCCTCAAAAATTGGTGCAGAAGTGGTGTCTCTCCGTCTTTAATCATTGTTTAAACATGTTTAAACAATCATAATGTATTAATATTGGATATCACTGTATTCGGTAAAGTCTACAGAATCTTTTGCTGCAAAGAACAATTCAATATCTTTTATAATAACGTCATAATATTTGTTTAAAGTTGAAAAATATGTTCTTTTTTCAAAGCCGTTCCTCAAAAAAATTAAAAACAGATTCGGAATCAGCGCGAAAAACTCTATAAGAACTACCCAACAGTAGTAGTGGAACAAATTTGGTGTTGGACAGTGTATTTAACAATTTGAGAAAGAAAATTAATGTCCATGTGGCTATTTCAGCGTGAAAATAATGCAAACAATTTTTACTATTAAGTAAAAAGCTGAAAATAATGCAATAGTGTATTTAAACTCTTCGAATGAGTTTATTATTCTACGTACGATCTATTCATTTTTCTTAAACATGCATAAAAGCCGCAGGCATATTCGCACATTCGATCCTGATTTACTATATTAGAATTGCAAAAAGAATTCGTAACGATTGAACTTTGGACTAACAACAAGTTATATCCTTACTCCGCGCTACACGTCTTGCGCGCCACTGTCGAAATCACTGGCATCTCCTGATGGACGATCAGTACAAATCCTTGCGCGAACATATACGTAACTAGACAGCGGATTCTTAAGCAGAATAAAAATTGTCTGCATCAACTGCGAAATGCAGAAATTACATGACAATCTGTTTATCTTAACGAGTTTAGCAACTTGAAAATTTCTTTAAATGCCTTCACTGTTTCCTGGTTGAGCTACTCACGTTTGCCATAAATACATAAAATCCGCAGTCTATAAACATGCCGTGCTTCGAACGGATTCATTATTCATTAACGATGAATCAGCATAGGCGGTATCGTGTAAAGCAGGGGTGGCCAACCTTTTCCATACCATGCGTCAATCTTTTTCGCGCCATACAACTCTAGCACTTTTTCTACCTTCTAATAGGGATAGTGGTAGAATCTGCTTCGCTAAGGGAGGAAAAGGGATAACCCAATTACGGTAGCTAAACTAATTAATTTACGCCAGTTCGAAGGACACATGTTTATTGGAGCATCGATCTATTGCAATAATACAATAGTGAGAAATGATCTCTTGGACGAGAGGGGGGATTGTTGTCGTGAACAATTCAATAATTAAATTGTTGGATGGTTAAAGTGCAAATTTTAGAGCAGGATTTGGAATTAGTAAATTTATTATGAAATTTAAGAGGAAGATTTAATATTAGAGTAAATTATTAAATTTATTATAGAATTTTATATAAAGATTTAATATTAGAATATAAATTAATAACTTTATTGTGAAATTTAAGAAAAAGATTTAATATGAGTATAAATTGGTAACTATATTATTAAATTTAAAATTGAGGAAAAATTTTATATTAGAATATAAATTATTAAATTTATTATAGAATTTCAGATGAAATTTAAAATTACAGTATAAATTAGTAAATTTATTATAAAATTCAGGAAAAAGATTTAATATGAGTATAAATCAGTAAATTTATTATAAAATTTAAAGATGAGGAAAAATTTTATATTAGAATATAAATTATTAAATTTATTATAGAATTTTAGAGTAAATATAAAATTATAGCATAAATTAGTAAATTTATTATAAAATTCAAGAAAAAGATTTAATATGAGTATAAATCAGTAAATTTATTATAAAATTTAAAGATGAGGAAAAATTTTATATTAGAATATAAATTATTAAATTTATTATAGGATTTCAGATGAAATTTAAAATTACAGTATAAATTAGTAAATTTATTATAAAATTCAAGAAAAAGATTTAATATGAGTATAAATCAGTAAATTTATTATAAAATTTAAAGATGAGGAAAAATTTTATATTAGAATATAAATTATTAAATTTATTATAGAATTTTAGAGTAAATATAAAATTATAGCATAAATTAGAAAATTTATTATGAAATTAAAAGAACACTAAAAGTAAAGTAGATGTTAAGGGGTAGTCTTGTTTATACATAGAATTGCAAGGGTGCGGGATGCGCCTTCTCATTTCTCATTCTTCTCATTCTCAAAAGCGCTAGATAAACGATCAATCTAGGCCGCGATCGCCCTCAAAAGTCCTATTTTCACGTTTACGAGGCGTAATTTGCAATTATTCGGCAGCATATAGCTGTCGCAGTTTTACGGAAAAAGCTACATGCGCAGTTTCATGCTTCCGTATTAGTTCTGGATAAGAACTGAATAAGATGATAGGGTCTGGATAAGATCCTACTGAATAAGAATGCAACGCGCCACTTGTACGCGCCATAGGTTGGCCACCCCTGGCGTAAAGGAAATACAAAACCATTGTGTCTTTGTGTCCACTTCCGCTGAATTTTCGTGTACTGCCGATCATTAGCGACTAATTCAACGAATCTCGGAACAAAGGTGTGTGCAAACTGTATTTTGGCCCGTACAAATACTTGCAGATCAATTTCTTGGAAGTGATGCAACACGTGTTCAAGTGGGCTAACATTAGCATAGACGCGTCCGAACCGATTGTCGTGTACAACCCGGTATTCCTTCACAAGCTGGCGAGGCTACTTGGAAACACTTCGCAACGTGTGATTGGTAATGCCGTGATTACACAGATTTTACGGCTAATGGTAATTTACGTTCACCATTGGCAGTCGCTGTTTTCCCGACGGAGCTAAAGTAGTTACGTGACGACCATCACTGTCTGATATTTCCCTCGAATGCTCATTGACAGTGAACCACGGTCTTCTGTCTTCATCATGCTTACCTTTTCCAGTCAATTACATCCAGTGGAACATGGTCAACAAATTCCTATCGTTCACCACGCAAGAGATGAGGAACATCGCCTTCAACATGACCTATTCGTCGTACAACATTTCGAACTATATGCCAAGGTAAACCACACGTGAAAATACCAGGAAGTTTTATCACTCGTAAATCTTGGTTTTTAAAGCTCCAGAACTATCAAGAATGACTCATTTTAGCCTTTCCATTGTTCAAGCAGTGGATCGAATTGTAAATGTTAATGAAACGACCCGCAGTGGGGAATTTGGCCCAAGATCATAATATACAGTGGCCGAAATAATGATAGGTTCACTTCAATTTGTTGACATAATGTTGTGTTTAATGCAGTATTTTTGATTTTACTTATTATTATTTATTCATTCTAATAAAATTAACAAAATACAGCTCAATGGAATAACACAATCTTAATTTATGTCAATCACAAATTTTCTATTACAACTCTTGAATTTTAGTGGCGAAATAAACATAGGTTCATTATGGTTTTTTCACATAAAAAATTTAAAAAAAGAGAAAATAAAAATAATTCAGTACTTAGTTGAACCTCCTTTGTGTTTTATAACTTCAAATATTCTGCGTGGAATTGATTAAATTAATTTTTGTAATGTTACTAATTTAATTTCAGACCACGCCTCTCTAATCCCATTTTTCATTTCTGAAACATTGCTATACTGTTTTCCATTGTCGTATACCTTTCGTGCTAATATCCCCCAAAGATTTTCAATCGGATTTAAGTCCGGACTCCTTGATGGCCAGGGTAAAACTTCGATTTTTACCCTCTCAAAGTAGTTTTTAATTGTTTTTGCACGATGTATCGCTGCATTATCGTGTTGGAATATTAAATTAGGTGACAATCCAGTACGTCTTCCAATAGTTCCTGATATTTTTCAGCATTGGTTTTTGGAGGGAACCACATTATCGGAGCTTACCGTTCCAGCCGAATGCAGCCCAAACAATTACACATACTCCTCCATGTACTCTTGTCATTTTTACACTTTTACATCGTGCAGATCGGGCCAGTAATGTTAATACCCATCTGGTCCGTCCAAATTATATTTTTTTTCATCAGACAAAATCACCGTCTTCCACTTTTCGGTCCATGACATAAGATATTCTGCAAAAATCTCTCCTCCTTGTAGAATTTAGTTAGCGGATGTTTTTTAGATCTTTTTAGAATATTTAAGTGCCCCACTCGATTTCACAACTTGCTGTGCACGTCGAACACCAACTGACAAGTCTAATTTCATTTTTATTTTAGACAAATTAAGAATATTTTGCCGTGCTTCTTGAAAAATTTTATCTTTGTCCCTATGTGTTAATTTCTTTAGATGACCTGTAGATTTTTTGCAGCCGTATTTTTCTTTTAATTTTAAAAAATTGTTCATGACATTTAATGACCTTTTCAATCTTCTTGCAATTTCTCCGTTAGAGAGACTCATATTGTGGAAAGCAATAACACTGTCCAACACCCAAAAAGAATTTCGATTCTCACTATGCAATTCTTATAGAGTTTTTGCGCTGATTCCGAATCTATACTTAATTTTTCTCCTAGACGCACAGCTTTTAGAAATTTGAGTTTGAAAAAATGACATACTTTTCAACTTTAAACAAATATTTTGATGTTATTATAAAAGATATTGAATTGATCTTTACAGCAAAAGATCCCCCCCCCTTAGACTTTCTCGAATACAGTGATATCCAATATTAATACATTATGTTTAAACATGTTTAAACAATCACTAATGGCGTAGAGATTTTTGACGATATTTTTCAATTTATCTCAAAAAATAAGGGTCCTGCGGGAAATCGAACTATACCACGCGATAGAGCAGACTTTTATCTTGAGAAACCACCGTTTCAAGTTTGCATGGTCGACGTTTTTACCGAACCAGAAAGCAAAATATCTTCGCCCGACATGAATTGCCGTCTAGCCCCCTACTTCAGCCTTTTCACCCTAATTCAGCCCCCTTAAATTAAATAGTTTCAACAGTTGTGCTGAGTTGTGCTAAGTTTATGCTAAATTGTGCTCGAATGTTACAGCTATAATATTTAAAATGAGACCAAAAATTGAAAAAAAACATTTTTTGAGTAACCCCCACTTTTTATTTTTTTTAATTTTCTCAATTGTGCTAAGTTGTGCTAGGTTGTGCTAGGATTGTGCTAAAGTATTACTTCATACAAATAATAAATAAAGAAGTTATGGTAAATAATCGTTTTGGACACCTAATTACCGTTTAAATTAGTAACAATTATCCAAACAGCACATAATCGTATATCTGAGTTGTGCTAACCTAACACAAGTCAGCACAACTTCCGATTTCTCCAGCACGACGATTAAAGGGCACTTTACCTTTTAGTCGTCTATATAATTTCGTTTTCACGGAAAACTGTAGGGAATTTTTTAATGTTGTTTTTTAGTATTTATCTATGCTACAAGAGTCTTCTATATAATTTCGTTTTCCGTAAAATCGTAATTATATAGAAGACTAAAAAGTAAAGTCGTCTTTAAATCGTTCGATTTTCTGCTGGACCCTTATTTTTTGAGATAAATTCAAAAATATCGTCAAAAATTGGTGCAAAAGTGGTGTCTCTCCGTCTTTAATCATTGTTTAAACATATTTAAATAATCATAATGTATTAATATTGGATATCACTGTATTCGGGAAAGTCTACAGAATCTTTTCCTGTAAAAATCAATTCAATATCTTTTATAATAACATCACAATATGTCTTCAAAGTTGAAAAATATGTTTTTTTGTCAAATCCATGTTCCTCAAATACTGTGCGTATAGGGAAAAATTAAAAACAGATTCGGAATCAACGCAAAAAACTCTATAAGAATTGAATAGTGAGAATCGAAATCTCAAAGAAAAGTTGAAATTTGTTGGACCGTGTAATTTGGCGCTTTTCGTTATCATTTAACGATTTCCACGTGTCATTGTGCTTTAATAATATTAAACGAACATAAAATATTTTTTATAATTCTTAAATTTCGTAAATCTGTGTAATTACCATACAAAAACGTTCAAAAAATTGCACTGCCAATAGTAAGTTTTAAATATTTCTCCGTGAACCTAAGATTATTTCGTATCTTCATCATCATCATTATTTATTTAACGTCGCTTCAACTGCTATGGTCATTAGCGACGGATTTCGTGTCTTGTACTCGATAATTTTCAAAGTATTTTTGAAACAGGTACCGCTGAGAGATGACAAGAAGGTCCCTGGCAGGAATGCGGTGACGTAGGCAAGAATGCGCGCCTGATTGGTTAGCTTGGAAGGTGCGCGCCTTCTATTGGCCGAAGCGGTCACACACGCATATTACTACTGCTATGCAGAACGATAGACCCCTCTTGCCTCTGTGCCCCCCCCCCTCGGGACCTTCTTGTCATCTCTCAACAGTACATCTTTACACTAGTGCTATTGATAGTCGACTGACTGCTTACACAATGTGTAGAACACATTCTTGCGAAATGAAAAGAAATGCCACAGTGCACTTCCAAAAACGAAAATAAAAGTAGAAGCAGTAAACCAGCCGATGCGGTTAGTGAACCTATCATTATTTCGGCCATTGTAGTAGGTCGTTGAATTCGTCTTTACGTCAGCTGTAACATTACGAAATCAAAAATGCATTCCAACGTTTAAAAGATTTAAATGATTTTTATTTCTTGGGAAATGTTGTTCCTCAGACCTTCAAAATATTGAAATCGACTTTTTTCCGATTTCTCATTATTTAACACAACATAACGACAGCCAACATTTTCAAACAAGCACTCCTTCGTGGATACTCATTTCTTTATTTCACACAACCAAATTCGCTTCACACGTTTTTGTCTCTCACTTATTATGCTTCTTCCTCATTCTCACCACACATACGCACACATCATCCATTTCGTAAGCAGCGAAATCATGCTGATACTTTTGTGTGGAAGTGTGATAACTTCATTCATTGGAACGAAGTGAGAATGAAACAGTTGTCTTGCTTGTCCAAGTGTATGCAGGGTGGTCCAATAACTTCGATCACCTCGAATATTTTCGTTGAAACATTTTTTGATTTAATTTAATTTATAAAATGAAATAATTCCGAATGTACTTTTAGATGGGAAGTCTGCGTGCTGAATATGCACATGAAAGACGCGGTGTCATATATGTTTGTGAAAAAGTACGTTTCGGACGACGTGGTCGACAAGGTGTGGTTTAATACGACAATCAACGGAACAGTGGTACAGTGGCTCGCAATGCTAACATTTGAAATTTCGTTACTTTTCCCAAGGCAAAGGAAATGGTTCGAAGAATAAAAGAAGAGTTGAATAATCGTATACAGCGGTCTCATTGGCTGTCCGACACTGTGAAAACGGCTCTAGCACGGAAACTACACTTGATCAACACGCAAGTTGGATATCCAGAATGGTACAAGGACGATCAAGCTGTGGTTCAATTTTACGAAGGGGTACCGAGTCCTTGTTAAATATAAATGTTAAGATAAAAATATATAATAACCTTTGAAAATGCTTCGTTGAATTTTCCACAGTTGAAAATAGGTACAGACTACTTTCAAAATCTATTGAATTGCGCCGCACACGAATTAATTAGGGGTTTGAAAGAGTTCAAAGGCGTCGTCAGCCGGACCGAGTGAGTTTTAAAAGTGTTTGTACACATTAATTGATCCTGATTCATTTTTTAGTTTGAGCATCACTTACATTAAAAACCATTTATAGAGAATATCTCGGTAACTATTGGTTTTTCATCCTATACAGTGATCGAAATTTCCATAGTTCCATACTTATTTGTTGGCAATTTTGGTTCATTTATAAAAAAATAAATAGGCCCTAAGTATTTATGTTATATTAAGATGATTACAAAGGCATCTGAATAGTTTCAAAATAGAATGTCTTCTCACTCAAGTGATAAAGTTAAAAAGTATGTATTTTTGATGAAGGGTTGTGCGAAATTTCTATAGTTCCACTCAATATAATACTTTATTTATCTTACAAAATCTAGACGTTTTATTTAATAATTGTATGTTAATATAGTATATTCCTACCATTTTCCAAAATAACTTGAAAAACTCGGTGAGTCATACTTCTAATTAAGGTTTGTAACATCGATACATCTATACTACTCCACGCTTGTCTTATACTACTTTTAAGTTCTGCAACAGTAGCAAATTGTTTTCCATTTGTGTACACGTTGCGAGACAGTATTCCCCAAAGATTCTCTATGGGGTTAAGGTCCGGAGATCGGGCGGGCCACTGCATTAATTGAATATTTTTCTTTTGAAACCATTCCTTGCTGACTCTTGAAGTGTGGACGGCAGTATTACCTTGTTGGAATACATAGTCATCCAAACCCATTTCTTCCATGAACGGAATTAGAGCGACTTCCAAAAGTTCTGTGGATTTTTCAGAATTCATTTTCGTTGATATTCAACACATCGGGGTCTTTGCGGAAAAGCTAAATGCAGCCCAAACCATTACACTTCCACCAAAATTTCGACTCATGGCAATGTCATGTGGTCTACTGAAATCGTGCCAATAGTACTTAAAACCATCTGGTCCGTCTTAATTAAACTTTTTCTCGTCCGAAAAAATTACTTTTTTCCATTCTTCATTCCACGACATATGGGTTCTAGCAAAAGCGAGTCTTGTTTGTTTATGACAATGCGTTAAAGGCGGTTTTGAATCCTTTTTCGTCCATACGAAGCGCTTACTTTTCTTTAGGATTTGTAGAACACGTCTTTGAGATACTGGGAGATCGAAATCCGTTTTTATCTGCCGTGCTGCTACATTTTGATTTGATGCAACACGTAAAATTAATGAAGATTGCCTTCGACTCAACTTTTTATTTCCACTCTTCGGATGATTTGTGCCGTATAAATCACCTAACATAACAAAATTATTTATAGACATGATGGGATTTGTTTATTTTTAAGGCAGTTTGTCTGTTTGAAAACCCTCCATCTTTATAAGCCTTTATTTTAATCTGCTCCTCCACATTTAATAATTTATTCCGTGGCATGTTAAGAAAAATCAATATAAAAATCGATATAACCTAAAAATATATCCTATTTTATAAAAATAAAAGTAAATTCAAGTAAGTAAGTATATTTTTATACACAGTACTTAGTACACAGTTTTGTACACAGTACTCACACTGTTAAAGATAAAGGAATATATCAGCTGGAACTATGGTAATTTCGCTGGAATTTTCAATAAAATATCAAATATAACTGTAATAATCGAAGCTAATCGCAACAATCGAAATACCAGTCAAGAAATTTATTGTAACCAAAGAAGTAATCACCCTCAGTCGGTAACAATGAAAAGCTCAGTCGATAACGATCAAAAACAGGAAAATTTTTAGTGGAACTATGGAAATTTCGACCACTGTATTATAGCTTCTTTATTCAGGGTTTGTTTTTCTCTTCGACCGTAAGATTGAAATTTACCATTTACAAGAAGAAAACTCAAAATGACCTTTATATCTCGATAAAAAAACAAAATAGAAAAAAACTAATTATTACATTGTATGCTACTCTTAACATCATACAACTTTCGTTTCAACCATTTTTCATACGCCAAATAGTTTACATGTAATTTAGGTGGCACGCTTAGCTGAATCACCCTGTACAATTTACCCTGTAGAATGTAGAATTTAGAAATATCATGAAATTAATATGAAAATTTATGTATCTAATATTATTTGGGAGAGTAATATTATTTATAGAAATTTTATATAGAATTTATAACATATATATGCATGTATATTTCAGCTGGTTGGATTATCCAATTACGGTCAACGCATTTTATACTCAAACAATTAACGCCATTAGTGAGTACTATATTTCGAAAAAATAAATTCATCAGAATGCAAAATCAAAAATAATAATTCTTTTCAGTTATACCAGCAGCTGAACTACAAGAACCTTATTTCACGCCGCTTTTACCGGAGTAAGTTGTTGTACTCTGCTATTAGATATTTCCTCGTAGTTTTTCTTTCTTCGTTTATTTACAAAATCTCGATAGAAACATATTGTATACACACGTGTAAGTGTGCGAGCCATTCATGATCTGTATTTCATCAGCGCCATCAACTATGCAGCCACTGGTTTCGTAATCGGCCATGAGTTGTCTCACAGCTTCGATAGCGAAGGTATGATTTTATTAGAAACTTTTGAACTTTTCGAGGGAAAATATTCATCTTCGTAAATATTAATTGCCAACATTTTATTATATCTTTATGTTCAGTTTGCTTTATGTTTATATTTGCTATATTTTATATATTTTATACTTATAGTTAGATTAGAGTAATTATGTGTAAACATAAAAGTCTTTGTGTGCGTGAAACGTGTTCAAGTTAATTTGAATTACTAGAAATTATAAGAAATAAGATAAAATAGTTCCTATGTGTACACATAAGACTGTAATGTCTGCAAACTTGAACAGAATAAATAAAATAGTAATAATAATAATAAAATTTCATTTCATTCAGGGATCAAATTCGATGCGAATGGTTATAAGTCTGGGTGGATCTCTCGAAATATAATGGACAAATATGAGGACCGTGCGGCTTGTTTCGTATATCAATTTGGTAATTACACTCTGGATGTCTTGGACGAACAGGGAGAAAATGTTCAGGTAGGGCTTTTTTATTTTATATAAGGAATTGTTATCGATCGTTCTTTTTTTGAAAACTTTGGAATAATGTTCTCGGCGCCACGGTTCGATCAAATACTACAATAAATAGCTATTTTGTAATAATCGTGCGATTAAATCTGTTACGTCACGGATTACGTTTTGCTTGTGTTTTTCTATTGAAGGAACTGAAGGTGGTGTTTCGTCCTTTTTTATTTTATATTCAGGCTTCAAGAAATGATTACTTGAGCAAGCATATTTCGAAACCTTCATTCTCGAAGCAGACTTCAGTATAGTGGAAACAAGACCGTTCCATCGTACTTTATTTTAATATTATTCTGAAGTTATCAGCTGGCTATATTATTAGACAGCGGACTTTGTGCATTTATAACAAAAGTGAGGTGTAATTTAAAACTTTAAAAAAACATTAACAGAATTGAAAAACATTATTTTCAACCTCATAAGTATACAAGGGTAAGTCGCCACATTTTGCCACCTCAAATATCTTTGTTATTTTTAAAGATACGTCAAATGTCTGAAGGACAAAGTTGAATGGTAAAATGGGGCTTATACGATACCAAAAAAATTTCTGTTTTTATGTAATTTTTTTTAGAGATATGAAGGTGACCTTCATTTTTTTAAATGGAATGAGGTATTTTTTAATACATCAATCGATGCAGCTGGACATTCGTTATAAAAAAGTACTAACCCATGTATGTCGAAAAGTTAGTAGTTTAGGAGATATTTCAATTTAAATAACTCTAAAATACCATTACTGTCATGCTAAGACGTTAGTGTTTAATTACTTGTGTAACATCTTAGCACGACAGTAATGGTATTTTAGAGTTATTTAAATTGAAATGGGTTAGTACTTTTTTATAACAAATGTCCAGCTGCATCGATTGATGTATTAAAAAATACCTCATTCCATTTAAAAAAATGAAGGTCACCTTCATATCTCTAAAAAAAATTACAGAAAAACAAAAAATTTTTTGATATCGTATATAAGCCCCATTTTACCATTCAACTTTGTCCTTCAGACATTTGACGTATCTTTAAAAACAACAAAGATATTTGAGGTGGCAAAATGTAGCGACCCATCCTGTATATTACGAAAGAAAATAAATTTATATTTCACTCCAGTTTGTTGCAATTCAAGTACAAAATTTTTATTTTGCATAAAGATAAGCTGTCTAGTTATCCTGAAATAATAATATGTGTAAGCATTTTATGGAGGAATGATGTGTTTCGAATATAAATAAAATTATACAGCATAAGGAATTATTAAATAATAAAATCGACAACATTTTGTACGTATTACTGCGGATGAGAAAGAATGAGCTCTATTTCGAGCCAATTGTAATTTGTGAGATTAAGAAAACTTTATCATGTACAGCTGGATGGCAAACTTACCGAGGATGAAAATCTGGCGGACGCGGTTGGCGCTCAAGTAGCTTTCTCAGCGTACCATAAGATAGCACATCAGAAACCCCAGATGAAGCTACCCGGATTAGAAAAGTTTACCGACGACCAATTATTCTTTTTAGAATTCTCAAACGTAAGTTGCACACAATCTTATTTACGTTAAAAATCGAAAACAATCGTAAATAATATTAGGTGTACAAATGAATTCATGGTTCTCAAAATTAATCAGTTGTAACTTTATTTTAAATCCAAATCCTTCATCGTTTAGATTAAAGATTCATTGATTCTATTTGTAAGATGGAGGAAATGCACAAAATGTGATAAACATTATTTTTCACAGTAGAGTATCCTTAAATTGATTACGAATTCATTTGTATACCTAACACATAACTTCTTATCGAATTTAAAATAATGTACTTCCAAAAATAATATCACCTCTGCAGAGTAACAGGATTTTTGTAAACTAATGAAAAATAAGCTTTAAATACTGACAACTATAGATTAATATAAAAATTAAGAATATAGAAACACTTGCAAGGACATTTTAAATTCTTTAATATTTTTCATGCTTACGATGTATCATTTAAAAATGTGATTGATGCAAAATAAAAATTGTTTGCATCAATTACAAGAGACAGGAGCCAAATAAACATATTTAATTCTTTCTTTAATAATTATAACAAGTTGAAAATAATACGTAAGTCGATATTCGTCAGTTGTTTTAATTTTTACTCATTTGTGACATGAATGCATAGAATCCGCTGTCGGACGTAAAATAACATTTCGTTTACTTTTAGCATTTACGTGTTCGGAACCTTGAAGCTTCAACGAAATTGTTCATTTATTTATAGTCTACAGTTTCAGTAGCGACGAATATATTTTTTCGTATCATTGTATGTAAATATTCTCTAATTAATTATGCAAACTCTATTCCATAGGCCTGGTGTGCCCACGTAAGGCCAGAGTATGAAGCGGACGCAGTTAACAGCGACGAACATAGTCCCCCAAAATATCGCGTTATTGGAAGTCTTTCCAACATGGCTGCCTTCTCTGATGCTTTCCAATGTCCACATAACAGTCCTATGAATCCACGACATAAATGTACTTTATGGAATTAGTTATGCATCATGAAGAGCATGTTACTCAATTTTGTACGTATTTTCTATTGATGTAGGTAGATTAATATCCGGAAATAAAATGTAAATAGGGTTATACAGTAAAACGAGATCTGTGACCATCTTGGGGAGCCAAAACGAGCGGCCGCGTGACAAGGAGGGAATTTTAGTTGTACTGTAAAAAATCAAAATTTGTACGCAATTTTTCACACCCTACATTTTATTAGTGAAAAATAAAGAATATTAATTACCAATGTTAATGTGTTCTTTATTCACCACTCCCAAAATTCTCCAAAATCGAATTTCACTACTGACGCGTCGAAAATTTTCGGCCGTCCGAATTGTCGTTGAGTTGTATTACTGAATTTCGAATACATCATTCGACATCATGTTCTCCTAATACAAAGTTTAATTTTCGAGGTTTTCGAAGCGTTTGACTTGTCGTTGACTTGTACTACTGAATTTCTAATACCTCCATCGATATCATGTTCCCCTAATACAAAGTTTAATTTGCGAGGTTTTCAAAAATTCTCCGGAATTTTCGAGCGTCTGACTTGACGTTGACTTGTACTACTGAATTTCAAATACCGCTTTCGACATCATGCTCTCCTATTAGAAATCCAAAAATTCCCCAAAATTTTCGAAAACCTCGAAAATGGAACTTTGTGCTAGGAAAGCATGATGTCGAAGGAGGTATTCGAAATTCAGTAGTACAAGTCAGCGACAAGTCAGACGTTCGAAAATTCCGGAAAATTTTTGAAAACCTCGAAAATTGAACTTTGTATTAGGAGAACATGATGTCGAAGGAGGTATTCGGAATTCAGTAGTACAAGTCAACGACAAGTCAGACGGCCGAGAATTGGCGAAAATCTCGAAAATGGAACTTTGTATTAGGAGAACATGATATCGAAGGAGGTATTTGAAATTCAGTAGTATAACTCAACGACAAGTCAGACGTTCGAAAATATTCAAAAACCCCAAAAATTTCAATTGTAGTAGGAGTACATGATATCGTCGGAGGTGACACGATATTCACAGTAGTACAACTCAACGACAAGCTAGCCAGCCAAAAATTTTTATTTTTTCATAGTTTCGATGTTTTTGCAATATCAAATCAGTAGTAACTCAATGACAAATTAGGCTGGCGTAAATTTGTCATGCTACGACAAAACGGAGATGCGGGAAAAATTGGTGGTTCAATAAATAAATATGCAGATTTACTTTTTATTACATTGTCTTTATTTATTCATTCTAGATTTATACTGTTGTACCGTTCTATAATGACACAGTAAAAATGAGTTAGTTATTTTACATCATATGATTTCAAACTAAATTAATACAATGTAACTTTTACGATATTGTCAAAAATGAATCGTTATATAGTGATTGTTACTTCAATATTATATGGAATTCATGTTTATTATTATTGGAAACAAGAAATAAATGTCTAAGGGTTAAATTGATATCCCGCTAACGGAGATCGTTAAAGCTGCGAATGTAAATAACTAAATTCGGTAATAAGAGAATGTCTATACTTACCGTAAATAAAATGTTAATTGACATTGTTTACTGCCCCGGTTCATAACTTTGTCACATGAATTATTTTCAATTACAGCACGTTGAACGACATTTGAATTGGAAATAATACAATAAGAAATTGCGTATTATAATAAATGTTATTTCACATGTAGAATTACATAATTTACAAGCCGGAGTAATGACAACGCTCCATTTCCCCATTATTGTTTCCAGCTTTATCTAATACCTGTATACTATATAAACCGAATAAATTGCGGGTTTAAAATCCTCATTATGCTACAGACAAAAATATGATATCTAATATTTACAAATGAGGTGTGTAACGCAAGCTTAACAATAAGTTTCCGAATAACTCGATATACATATGTATATATACGATGTTCGACAACGAATGAGAGAAAACTTAATACATAGATGTTTCTTCCGAGCGATATAATATAAAAATCGAAAATAGGAAAATGCGATTTCAGGTTTGTTTTCAAGTTGTTAGCCCTCGTCCGTCCCTCGTATCAATTAGACACGGTTTTCCCAAAAAAAGTTATATTGTTCTGTTATTTGTTATTAAATTTTCGTGACTTTCATTTTTTTAATGTGACACACAACCGAGAAACCAAAGAGATGTAAAAAACATATTGAAAAATAACTGCTTGTTATTTCATCGATCTTTTTACAATTATGTCAATTAGACACCGAGGGGACAGATTCAGTTTGTGAAATGGGGGACGGATGGACTCTTCGCACTCGGAGCAATTTTATCTCGAAAATTAAATATTTCTTCCGATCTAGAATAATTCCATTCGATATGATTTTTTCCATTTTATCGATATGAAATTAATATACTCATCAAATATTTAAATGGGTAGTAATTGGACAGATCCCAACGTACGCTACTGTGCAAAAGGCAAAAGCACCCGGCCATATTTAATAGAAAAGCGTAAAAAAATCAGATAAGAACACAGTAAGTTTTGGAAAAGGATTCTTCAGAAAGGGTTATCTAATACTTCAAATACAATAAATCAATCATTGTACAATACAATTTCTACATAAAGATATTGTTTGTCATTCTATCTCGTAATTATACTGGGTGCTTCTTTCTTTTGCACAGTAGCGTATCTAATAATGTAAACAATATTTTGAATAATAATATACAGCAAATTTTGAGTGGTGACTCTGAGTCACCACTCGAGTGCTAAGGGTTGATAACTACAAAACAAAACCGAGACCGCGGTTCTCTTTATATTCGATTATCAATTTACATTCTCATGAAGTTTCATCCCTTGAATTTTGTCTCATCTGAAGCCGAACACCCTGTATATAGAGAGAGAGACAAGTTCATTACAAGACGGCACAGTATGCAAACGTCGTCTCAACGTCCACTTATTTAAAAATTATCAACAGCCATGCAGCACTTTTTTCCACTGTGCACCGGGAGGGGGGGTCTATTCCTCGTCGACATTACGTTCCCTTTGTTTCGACTATCAAGGAGAATGCGAAGCATTCGCGTCACAGATTTAGTTGAGACTTTACAGAGTTATAGATCTCGTTTCCCTGATTACGAATATACCCCATTATAGAGGCAACTATTCAGTAATTTTGGAGATATATGCAAATTAAAGTTTTATGGACGTAACATGTCAGTTTACATAGTTCACTTTGTTGCCAAGTAATGGTGTGGCGTAGCGGCAGCGAGCTGAACTGCTCGCCGCGCCGTGGGCCCGGGTTCGAGTCCCGTCGTAGTAACTTTTTTTATACTTTTTTTTTATTATTGTCTTATAATCATTATATTTTGCGTATGTAGTAATGGTTTTTTCTACTATATCATTTTTGTTTGTTATGTATTATTTTAATATAAAATTATTCTAATATAATTATAATCTTTTGTGTATGTAGTAATAGATCTAGTGTTTCTTTTATAGAATAATACGTATCATTTTCAATTAACCCTTTGGAGGATAAAAATATATCTAAAATATGAAAAAAAAAAGTATTCAAAAAATTAACTACGACGGGGACACGAACCCGGGCCCACGGCATAGCAGTTCAGCTCGCTGCCGCTACGCAACACCATTACTTGGTAACAGAGTGAACTAAACTGACATGTTACGTCCATAAAACTTTAATTTGCAAATATCTCGAAAATTACTGAGTAGTAGCCCCTATAATGGGGTATATTCGCAATCAGGGGAACGAGATCTATAACTCTGTAGAGTCTCAACTAAATCTGTGACGCGAAGGGTTTGCATTCTCCTTTTATGTAGAGGGATCCTGCCACGACGTAGCATCGCTACGCTGTGCCCTGTTGTAAGAAGTTGATTGCTGTGTTTTCTTTTTTGCACGACGGACAGGGAAATGTATGCATAATCTGCCCCAGTAATCCGCCGAAAAAAAGTCTAACTAAGACCATTGTTATTCGATTTAGTCCTCCGTCACACTATTTACATGCGAGTATATACCTGAAAGTGGCAATGAAATGTACAGGCTGTTTCAATAGCACATTTACAATCTGTACAGGCTAACGAAGTTCCTAACAAGGAACTAACCCTTGCTACGCAGGACGAATTCTTAATTAGTATTTTTAACACTAAACCTACCACGAGGGGTCAAATGACCCATTTTAGATTTTTTATTTGACAATTATTGAAATTGTTAAGGCCCTTTCATGGAAATTTATTGAATATATTTTTTGACTCCAGTATATATTAGATTGGCAATTAAGTTCACGACCTCCACATTTTCTCAAACAAAATCATTTATATATATATATATATTTTTAAGCACGAGTATTTTCTATCAAATTAATCGGAAAATTCAGAGCTTTCCAATGATATACAGTTTGAAAGGAATAGTCGCTGAATGAGGTAGTAATGTTACAATAAAAGAATTACGAAACAAAAGGTCGCGAATTTAGTTGCCAACCTAATACTATATTAAAAATCGCACAAAATATAAATAAATTTGATCTTGTTATTTTTATAATACTATACACATCAGTCGCTTTTGATGGTCGCAGGACCCGCGCTAGGGTGGGAGGGGAGGGGGCAATTCGGACATTTGTCCGGGGCGCGAAAATTTAGGGGCGCCATTTTGGCTGTAACCGTGAGAAAAATATTGATGTGTTAAATACCCAATTAATAGAAAATTTGCTTTTATTACAATTTAAATAAAATGATTTGATTTTTATTGAAGATAAAAAATATGTACCTTTATTTAATAAATATATTCTTAAGGGGCGGCAATTTGTCTTTTTGTCCGCAGCGACGTAATCGCTAGAGCGGGCGCTGATTGTCGGTCGGTTTAGTGTTAAACGCTCGGCATTTGGACGGAAAAAGTCCGAACAAATCGTTCATTCGTAAGAAAAGTGACATAAATCATCATGTTTATTCGATTGAAAATAATATAATAGTACGTTTAAATTTCTCCAATACTTTTGAATGCATAAAAACCGCAGTTTGATATATCTTTTAGCGATTGCGAAGGTTTATCGGGTACGTCTGTTTCCTTCAATTAGTTCCATCAGCTTGCGCGGTTTGTATTTGTGCTTTTGAAACGACTTGTACAGGGTGTTCCAGCATTAGTGGTACTCGATCGACAAGTATGCGATGCTTCGCAAAAAGATCAAGGGCAAAGTCTAGGTTTAAATGTTTTTGTGCGAGTTTCAGTTCTCTGTAGCTACTAAACGGAACTGTTCTCCGACTCTGTTTAATAGTACAGGAATCCAGCAGATGTTGAGTTGCGAAAAACTTGATTAACTAGACTTTCCATCGATCTTTTCGCGAAAAATCAACCCCTTGCGAAGCTACACCACTAGTAACAGATTTATACCTCGACTACCGTATCAATTCTGAGATATATTACTTAAACGCTGTAAATCAGAAAGCGAAATGGAATTCAGAATGCTTGTAATAGCGATGCGTTCGGATATGAAATGAATATGTATACAGTTAGGTGAAAGTATGCACCCGTGAATGAATATGATAGTTATCGCTAGATGAATTCGTCTTAGAAACATTTACCATTGTCATCATTCTGTTCTTATAGCGTGATATACTCCTTACTCTATATGTTAGATGTACATACGATAAGATAGTTGTGTCAAACGATACGTTACAGGAAAAGTTCGTTCCGATGGAAAATCAAGTTCTGCGTAGCGAATGTGAACTTAATAGGGGATTTCTGAGTTGCTCGTTGAGTGTTGTTCGCCATTGTTCATTGTCAACGTTCCTCATGCCTCAATAACACGCAGATATATTGTAAAATAATTGTCGATATAAATGTATTCATACGTATATATAAATACAAATATACCCAGCAAGCAATGTGCCCTTGATTTGGTGTGAATTTGGCACCAAATGGAGAGCATACCTTGGTCTGGTTATAGAGGGCAGGTCGGTCGCACTGAGAGCGAACCTAACCTTGCTTTCGGAGTAAATATCGGGCAAAGTCGTTATTGTCATTATTAAACTGCGAACGTTTATGCAATTTTCAATTTTTGTAGGTAAATTTTAAGGAAGAGGGATTAAATAAAATCTTATTTTCAGTGGTAAACCAAATTCTATCGAATTTTAGAATGTTCAGATGCCATAAATGCATAAAGATTCGCAGTCTAGTCATTATTTTGAGGTTTGTACATATTTAAATTATCGACAATGCATAAAACTTTCAATTATATAATTTAGAAATTTAAATAAAATTCGATTTTCCTTCTTACAGTAGAGTTTACTCCGATTTTGCTGGATATTTACTCTCGGAAAGAGATTAGCTTTGCTCTTACGGCGACCGACCTGCCCTCTATACCGAGGGCAGGGTCTGCTCCCGTTTTGCCCTGCATTTGCCATGGAATTTTCTTTCTGTCGTCAGGTTTCGGTCAGCAGACATTTGACCATAATCTGCACGAGCAGATTTTGCTGACTGGGTATAAAAATATATAAATACTTGTTATTCACGAGATTTGCCACTTCGACATGTCGTTCTCTCTAAAATTATCTTCGTTAATCAGTATAGCAGAATTTCTTAACATCGGTTTTATTAACATAAGGTCTACAAAAATTATTGCGTGTTACATTTCGTTACACCTTCAGAGTTAGTACGTTGGATCGTTTCTTTCTCTTTCATGGTTTTCTTTTTCTTTTGTTACAATTTACACGCATCGATCAGTTACGGCATTAAGTAGGATAGCTTTTTTTAAATAATGCATATAACATTTGCCATATTCTATGCAGGACGGCCAAGTTGAAAAACGTTTTTATACATTCTCCTTTGTCGAAGGATTAGAAGACGGTTTTAACTCGAAACCGGGGAGTAAGTATATATATACGCGGTTACATAGAAACGTGGCTTCTACACCTTAAATTCTTCTCAAGTTTTACGCATTCCGTGAACAGAAGTGATTGGGAAACAAAAGAAAACCGAATGGTCAACGAACAGAATCGCGTGAATTTATTTCCATTCTGTTGAAAGTCATTTCGTCGATCTCGTCTTGTCTGTACGCGGAAACAAGTCTTTGTCACGGGCTTTGGCAGGCGATCTCGTAATTGCGATCGGTCAAGAATTACTTACATTCCCGGGTTTGCTCTCAAAGCAGTGGATTTTTCTTGCTGCATTGGTCCTTTACATTTTTAATTGTGCAGGGAAATTAGACAGTGTTAGTAGCGTTAATCCTCGAACGTTCTTACGAGTATAATAATTGACGATGTTTACGACTATTCAGTGCTTTATTTATCAATTGTCTGAAACACATTTTCGAAATACTTCTTGCACACACTCTTTCCGTTGTTCCTAACAGCTGTTCATTTCATTTAATCGCCCAAAACTGAGTAACTAAACGACGATTTCGATACCGTGCGTCGATATAGACCCAGGCTCTAATGTGTCGGGGTAATAAGATTTTAGGGGTTTGAAAGTACTTTGGCTCTTATGCAGTCAACAAGAATGTGGAATTTATTTGTTTCTTTAAATTCTCCATTTTCCAAGGGGAAGGCAAGGGGTTGGTAAACGATTTTAAGCCTCGTACTGACTAGAACATTTCGACGACAGCGCCGCGAACTGCGCATTTCAACGAACATTTCGACGAACGGCGATCGGAATGGATTTGTGCTTTTTCCAGATATTCTTGTGAACAACTATGGGAGCTGGAGTGGCGTATACTACACAAAGAAATACAGAAAATGTTGGCAGGTTATTGAGTTGTAATGTTCAGGTCTGTACGAAGCATTAAAGACATATCAGATTCGAGATTAAATGACTTGAATTTTTGGAGATGTTATGACATTTTCGGCGGACATTTCGACGAACGGTGCCGCGCGCATTTCGGCGTGCATTTCGGCGTGCTTTCGTGCGAACGGTCGATGCACCAACTCTGGGAACGACGCACAGTGTGTTCAAACGGCGAAATCGTGGCCAAAACCTTGAAAATGAACTGTTCGGTGGGGATATAGTACTAGTTTAGATTCTTTAATAATGTTCCTATGGAAAACCGAGGTGCTAAGGTTTTATTACTTATACCTGGAAAATGGTGATAGTTCGAAGTTTTCTTTCATTAGTCGTGCAGTAATCATGTTGTGAGGAACTGTGAGAAAGCGAAAAGTGAAAACTGCATAATTCGAAAACGGTTTATTTAATTTCAATTCTGTAAAATGGATGCTGTTCCTGGAAGTAAATAGAATCTTTCTGACTACTAGTATATCTGAAATAGTTAATGGTTACGTTTATAATTATGAACCTTATTAGAAGACAGGAACAGAAAAGTTTTAAGGACAAATTTCGTTCATGTAGAGTAAAAGTTGTGCACACCGCAATATGCCACTAAAGTTTTTGTTGGAACTTGTAGTTGACACAAGTGCCATCATACTGCCATCTTTCAGTATTTGCAAAAATTGGCTGCCCAACAGTGCCATTTTTTTGTAAGACCATTTTGTGAATGCAGAATGAAGCAACGTCATGCGTGCTTTCTTTTGATTTGATCGAGGGTTGTAGCAAAATTTTACTGAACTTTCTATGTTTTTCTTTTAGCGTAATGTTATATCTAATTATGTATTATAGGTTTTCATCCGTAAATAAATAAACTCATGATTTGTAAGTTGTACATTGAAATAAATTCGAATTTTTAAATATGAAAGTTTTTTAAATTCTATATTAAAAAATAGATTTCAACGAATAATTAGAGACCTGATATAATTACCGTACAAATTTTTTAGAGGAAAAAACAATTTTTTGCTATACATATCCGCCATATTGGATTCGCTATTTTGTTTTTTAAACTATTAAGTTCAGATTTGTAATCAGCAACTCAAAAAACCCTCATGTACCAATTTTTGTTCAATTTTGTCCACATTGAAGTACGTTTTGATGTTTTGACCACGATTCCGCCGTTTGGACACACTGTGCGACGGCGCGCATTTCGGCGAACATTTCGACGAACGGTGCCACGAACGCCGCCGCGAGCATTTCGGCACGCACGAACGCGAACGGCTGGCACTAACAAATCTGTTTGCAGGATAGATAGCATATCCTAAATATTCATAATATAAAGAATAAATGGCAAGAAATAAACAGAAATTTATAAACAAAGACGGTGATTTAAATAATCCGAAAAAATTACATTTCTACTTCGTAATTTGTCTCAAATTATTAAAGAGGCCCTTGCTATGAAAACATTGCATTCCCCCTCCCCCTCCCCGGATATTTTACGGGAATTCTGAACATTTTCGGGAATCTCGCACAACCCTGCAGAAATCCCGAAAAAATTTACGGGAAACTCGAACACCACCGGGAATACCGAATATTCTCGGGAAAAACTCAGGATTTTTGGGATCCCGTCCCGACATGATACGAGGCTTCCCATCCCGTTCCCGGCATCGGGATTCGGGAATTCCCGGGTTCCCGCACACCTCTAGTATTTACATATCAAAAGACGTGTGCGATTTTCACAACTTAGAACGTTCAGCCAAACCGAAAAGTGCTCGATGTGTGACCAACCTTGTTGTTTACGTAACGCGCTCTCGGAACTTAACTCTTCCGTTTTTATTCAGAATATGTATCGTAGAATCATATAAAGACGAAAATTCATCATGTTGCAACATCTCCAAAAATTCAAGTCATTTAATCTCGAATCTGATATGTCTTTAATGCTTCGTACAGACCTGAACAATTCACTTTGAAACTTTAATTCGCTCAATAAACTGACAACATTTTCTGTATTTCTTTGTGTAATATACGCCGCTGCAACTCCCATAGTTGTTCGCAAGACAATCTGGAAAAAGCACAAATCCGTTCCGATCGCCGTTCGTCGAAATGTTCGTCGAAATGCGCGGTTCGCGGCGCTGTTCGTCGAAATGTTCTAGTCAGTACGAGGCCTTAGGTTTCTTCAGAATGAGCCTTCGTTTGTTAGATATTTCGATTCAAATTTGTCGACGTAGCTAGTAGCTCAGATCACGGCATCTACGTGCAAGACACTTTTAAATAAATAATGACGTTGGCTCACCCGCATAAAAAGGCGACATTTCTAACGATTAACCAACCAATATTGCAACCAAGGCCCAATAAAATACCGCCCATACATGCTACTAGGCAAGTTGCCCGGGCCTGATGTATTTATAAGGTCCAGCCGAGTACTGATCAGTGCAGTGTTCCGATTGAACCCACCGTGTTTTGCGCATGCGCGGCCAAGACAGTAGCGTATCTACAATGACGCAGCAGAGCGGCCAGGGACCTGACATCCTGAGGCAGTTATATTGGCAGGAATGTACCGAAACAATCGTTCCGGACAAAAAGACTTTAGGACGTGTCCTACGAGATACAAAATATACAGAAATACACATGTTATACATTCATTTTTCAGAATCAAATCATACCAATTTTTTAAAAGTCTGCGGGGTGCTCAAGCTACCCGATTTCATCGAAGTGGTTACGTTACTGAGGCTGAAATTGCCGCGCATGCCCGAAAAACGGTAGGTTCAATCGGAACACTGATACAGTGTCGCCAGGCAGTGTTCCGATATTGCCTAAGATTTTTCGTACGATGGATGGCCGCTAGACGCGTAAAGTAGTGGAGCCCTGCGCCTTGCGCCATGAGACAGTTATATTGGCGCGAAAGTACCGAAACAATTTGTTCCGGACAAAAAAACTTCGGGACGTGTCCTACAAGTTACAAAATATACATTCATTTTTCAGAATCAAATCATACAAATCTTTTCAAATTCTGCGGGGTGCTCAAGGTACCCCATTTTATCGAGAATCTTACAATACTGAGGCTGGCAGCGCCTCTAGCGGCCATCCATCGCACGAAAAATCTTAGGCAATATCGGAACACTGTCGCCAGGTCGCCAGCAATCGAGGGGAACCAAGTACCCCCTCTGTGATGACCAGTCCAGTCCAGTGTCGCCAGATGAGCGCCGCGCACGCGCAACGTGACACATATTACTCTAGTCCACGGTGTATTATATAGGTGTTCGGACTTCTCTCGGAAAGTTGTGATAGATAGAGGTTAGTTCGTCGCTAGATGGCATATCGGGCAACCTCACAGTTTTCATGTACGTGTGTGAATGAGACTGTGTGTAACAGCATGTCCATGTAGCCCGTGCTAATATGTACCGTACATATACCTTAGCACGGGCTACATGGACACGCTGCTACACACAATCTCATTCACACACGTAGATGAAAACTGTGAGGATGACTAGTATTCCATCTGGCGGCGACCAGAGAACTAACCTCTATCTACCACAAAACTTCAGCCTTACAGAGGTGCTTAGTCGGAACACCTATATAATACACCTATATAATACGTGCTCTAGTCTGATCATCAGAGATGGGGTACCTTGTATTCCCCTCGAGTGCTGGTTTGGTCACTTTCTGGCGACTCTGTACTGATACCGTTCGATAGATATTCTCGTAAACGGAAAGCGCATGATAGCCGCAACATCGTACATCGAGTGCTCCGCGTTCGATGCTCTTAAATAAATCTTGACCGACGCGTTTACGCAGGATCATCCGTGCCAGCCGGCAGACATATCTGCTACTTTCTACACGTGAATCGTACGGACTAGTTATCGTCTAGAAAAATATACGGCGGTCGGACCAGTTGCGAACACAAAAACAACGAAAGATCCCGAGAAGATCATTCAGTCACTCGAAGACAGCAGAGAGGCGATCAGAATTTTATACAACAACGCTGTTTGATTCTAAGTGATACGCGTCAGGTTCTCAAACGTTCCGCGGATTTTCAGTAAATTATACATCCCGATTTCTGTATCAAAATTATAGTTCGCTTTGTACACTTTCTTCACCATTTTTTCTCCCCCCTCGTTTTGTTCACTCTCCCTCTCTCACTTAGAAATCGTGAATCTCAACGTTCGACAGAGACAGCGGCGGTTGGATGCAACTGCGCGCGCACGTGACGCGCCGGTTTCGTTTTCGATTATTCTTTCTCCCCCTCTTTTTTTCGAGTGTCACAGAACCGATATATATATATATTGTTACACCGTTGCACGGTCTACGATCGCGTTTCAACTTTTAACACAGACATTTCGACTATTTCTAATTTTCCTTAACACGCTGACTATCGCGAAGGCCCACCGAATAATTACGAAACCGAGCGGAAACGAACAGTCAATTCCTGAAGGTTAGGGTGTCCCAGGATGTATATAACGGATTTATAGTGATTTCGAGGTCCTGTCATTTGATTTTTCACACCGTTGATGAACGATTTTAACCCTTTGCACTCGGAGCTATTTCAATTTCTTCCGACCTAGAATAATTCCATTTTATGTACAGTGGAGTTCTCGGCTTACGCGGTTCATTGAAACACCGCGTGATTGAATCTGCTTTGTGCATACTATATGTGTACTCGTGTGAAAGGAAAATTGGAATGGACCAACTATGGTAATGGGAAATTTATCACTCATAAACAGTTGAATGCCTACGCTGCACAGTGCGGCCGCCTATGGACAAAAATCGAAAATGTAACTATTCTCCGCACCTTGTTTGGTTTTACTAATCCCTTCAGAAATGTCTCTAGTGTATGAAACAAATGCCGGGAATCTAAAATTAGCACAACAAACGGCAGGAATCATGTTTCCATAAGTGGCAGAGAGCTCATTAGAGAGCTCTTCGGAGAACTCACGCGAGACCTGGCCCAATCAATTACATGACTTTCTGTAATCCAGAACGTTGTTTTGTGTCCTTTCTTTAAATTTTGAATATGGTAGGTATCGAAGAAGGTGAGGAATATCCACTTTTCCTGTGTGATTAACCGCTAAAATAGTTTCGTAGCAATAATAAAACACTAAGTTAGAATCAAGTTTTATAGACGTTAACATCTTCAGAAAGGCTTCTCTCGATTTCGGGTCAAAACATCCTGGGGTTTTGATATATTTCGATTTCACAACTACTATACTTCACAAATATGTAAACATTTTCTGCTTCAAACTGCTTCGAACGGCTCTGTGCTCTTTTTTACCCTGCTTATGCGTCAAATCTTGTAATCGAATTTTAAGCCTCTTCCCATAGACCAATTTTACTGAAATTTTATATACACACTTGCTTCCGATGACAATAAAAGTAGAAAATAAAATATATAAAAAACTTTTTAGAAACCACGCTTATATTAGCTAAAAAATAGAAAATAATTGTTTTCCTGGTTCTCCATAAAATACCGAATCCAGTTAAATGATTAATAATGTTTTTCCCAAAAATTTTAAGCCATTCGTTCAAATTTCTTCTGTTATAAAATTAGTGTATATAATTAGTGACTTTATAAATATCTATTTCATAGTCTATGGTCTATATTATGTAAATAGGCGTATCTTTATTATTGTGAAGTTACCTACATATTCTGTCCATTATTATTGTTATAATGCTTATAAAATATTATTTGAAATTCAATTTTAAATAAAATTCAATTTAATTTTTGGTAATTTTTCCTCATTTTTGTAGATGATGCGTTGAAGAGTAATTTTTCTTAACTGACCCCTGTTTCCATCACTTGGAATATACAGTGTGATCCCAAACGAAAGAAAGATACTTTGAGGTCTTATAGGAAATTTCACGCTGATCACGAATATACCATGTATCAAGGGTCACTGAATGGAGTTTAACCGTTTTTTCACGCAAAAATACTCAAAAAACTTCGAGAAAAACGGTATTTTGCGGAAAAAACTGCTAAACTCTAATCAGGAACCCTTAATATATGGTATATTCGTGATCAGCGTGAAATTTCCTATAAGAATCCGTCAAGAACAGACTTTTGTCCACTCCGACCGTAAGAACGCCGCTCTGTGCGCTGTATGCAAGCAACACCTATCTTCGCTTCTGTCACATACACTACTGTGCAAAAGAAAGAAGCAGTCAGTATAATTATAAGATATAATGACAAACGATATCTTTATGTAGAAATTGTATTGTACAATGCTTGATTTATTGCATTTAAAGTATTAGGTCAATCGGAAAGTTCCGTCCGTTTAGCGTCGAGTAGCCGTAGCTCGAACTGTCGTTAACTATAACGTCTAAAGTGAAGTTAACTTTTTAGTTTGGACATCTTTCAATAAAATTCAAGACATAACAATATACACTTGCACCAATAACATCGTTTTTTTCTACATTGAAAATGTCGGAATTTGAGCCGAATAAGCGTGATTTGCGCGAAGTGTTAATCTTTAACTTCAATCGGGAGAAAACTACAGCTGAACCTCATCGAATGATTGTAGACGTGTACAGCGATAATGCTGTTTCCGATAAAACACGTAGAGAGTGGTTTCGACGCTTTAAAAATGGTGATTTTGCTGTAGAGGACAAGGAGAAGACGAAGAATTGCAGGCATTGGAGGATGAAGATCCATGTCAAACGCAAAAACAAATTGCAGGAGCGTTAAATTGTGTTTAATCTGTCATTTCCGATCGTTTAAAAACTTTGGGGAAGGTCTAGAATAAAAGAAAGTGGGTCCCATATGAACTCAAGCCAAAAGACATTGAAAATCGAAAAACCATCTGCAAAATTCTGCCTGCGAAACGTCACAAAAGTTGTCAAAGAAACGTTAGAAGCACTTCGCTGGGAAGTGCTACCCTATGCGGCTTATTCGCCAGACTGTGCCCCTTCTGTCTATTACTTGATTCGGACGATGGCACACGCACTTGCTGAGGAACGATTTAATTCTTACGAAGATGTCGAAAAATGGGTCTCTGACTGGATGACCTCCAAAGATGACTCATTCTTTCGTCACGGAATTCGCTTGCTGCCCGAAAGATGGGGAAAAGTCATCGCTAACGATGGACAATATTTTGATTAATGTACTTTTTCATTTTGTTTCTTAAATAAAGCTCTACTTTTTGTAAAAAAACGGACAGAACTTTCCGATTGACCTAATATTAGATAACCCGCAGTAACACATATAATATATTCTCACAACTATTCAATTAAACAGCGGAATCCTTTTTCAAAACTTACTGCGTTCTAATTTGATTTTTCACGCTTTTCTATTAAATATGATCCGGGTGCTTCTTTCTTTTGCACAGCAGTGTTTGTACCGACAAGGCTCCCAATCTGGCAATCGGAAAACGAATTTCACAGTTCGCAATTGGTTTTCTGTTTCGCTTATAAGAATCCGCGTAAGTCGAGGACTCCACTGTACATGATTCTTTTCGTTTTATCGATATGCAATTGATACAACACCTCATACAATACTGAAAGATTTAGTAATTGATTAGATACCAACATATTCAATAATCTAAACAATATTGTGAATAATGGTACAGCAACTTTTAACCCTCGACTGCTAAGGGTTAAATTCCTTGTGCTTGCACTCTCAAATTTAGTACCTTCGAATTCGTAATGTTATAAATCTGGGACGTTCTAATGGGTCTAGCAGACTAAGATTGGTCCAGCGGCCCCACCCACAATTTTTATTGATATTGTGTGGAAAACAATGGTTCTAGGTTGAAAGATAACCCCCTAAAATTTGAAGTCGCTAACCCTTCGTATAAGGATGATATGAGGGTATATACCCTTAACTGTATCATTTTTTACTCGGTTGTTAACACTTTACCCACCGGAAGCCTATTAATAGGATTTTCAATAGCTGTGCTGTACCAAAAGAAAGTATAGAAATTTTCTTTTACATTGCAATCTTAAATGAAACTATTAAATGACGTTATTAAGGGTGACTCGTTAGCTCACAATGAAAATTGCTGTTGCTATTGAAGGTTCCATTAAAAAGTGTTTAGCCATGTACCATAGATTTTTCAAAATTACCCAATAATCACCGGTCGGCAATGTGTTAATTAAGATATTCAGATAAGAAAAAGACGAAAATACTCGAACTTACCTCCTTCATATCGTACATTTTTTTCACCATTGTGATCAAATTATTAAGTCTAGAAAAAAATCATTTAATTATTTATAGGTGGGAATTGCAAGCAACCCTTCGAGTGACCACTTCCAAAAAATTCAATAACAATGTTCTGTTGCTTATATGACATACAAAAAAGTTTCAAGATGGTCGGATTGGTGTAACATAGTTAAATATTGAAAAACAAATGAAATTACGGTATTTTTGTATTGGTATTTTTTATTACGCATTCGGATTTTATGCGAAAAAACAAGAAACTTTTGTCTGAAACAGTTTTTCAAGAAAACTCATTTCGTGTACTTCATGCAACCTTCAACATGAGTTTTGGCGAAACAATGTTTTATAATTCACTCAAAGGGTTGCTTGCAATTCCCATCCCTAAAAGATTAAATGATTTTTTCTACCCTTAATAATTTGATCACAATGGTGAAAAAAATGTATGATATGAAGGAGGTAAGTTCGAGTATTTTCGTTTTTTTTTTTATCTGAATATCTTAATTAACAACCGAAAAAAAAAGTGATACAGTTAAGGGTACCCCCATATCATCCTTATACGAAGGGTTAGCGACTTCAAATTTTAGGGGTTATCTTTCAACCTAAAACCATTGTTTTCCACACAATATCAATAAAAATTGTGGGTAGGGCCGCTGGACCAATCTTAGTCTGCTAGACCCTAAGATGGCAGAACAATCCCAGTAAGCAATCTGCTCTTGATGTGGTACGAATCTGGCAGCAAACTTTGCAAGCAAACACCGAGCCATCTGTTTCCGACAGGTTTCGGTTGGCAGATTCCGAGCAAATAAGGGCCAAATCCTGCTCGAAGCGTGGCTTGGCACCAAAATGACCGCGTTTTGCTCACAAGGTACGATCGCAGACATTTAATGATAATCTGCTCAAGCAGACTGCTGACTGGGATGCTCTGAAATGATAAGTAATCCCATTCTCGTCCGAATGCTCTGTATAATTTCAAAGAAAAAGATCTCTCGCCGGTCAACTCGTTAAAGCAACTGTCGCGAATAATTGCATAAGCAAAAGAGGATAGAGGAAAGGGGGATCCGTATGAATCGTGGAATGTGTTCACGAGTGAAGTGTTAGCCGTTAAGTTTATTTGTAGCAATCTCTTACCAGGTATTAGGAATTCATTGTCCGTGGTATCCCGTTGCGAATGATCGTCTGTTCATTTTGATTCTTTTTTTTTCTCTATCTATTTGATGTATCTGCTTTGACGACTCGTCTCATCAATTAGCAGTGGCATGATTATCGTGTCTCCTCTTAATGATCCGAAATGCGTAACAGAGGATCGATCTATATTTCTTTTGTTCTCTCTCGTGTGTGTGTTTTTTTTTCTGTCTATCTCGATGATCCACTAATACGATGATCGATGACATTTGGTATTTAAATACGAATGATCGACGATCAAAATGTCCGGAATGAGACGGATATACCGTTGACAGAGTTGGGCGGGGACAGGACTTAATCGGAAACTTCGTGTTAAGAACAATTACGTTTCAAGTACGATTCGAGAATGTCGGTGCGCTCTCGGTTCGTCCGATTAATTAATTCGGCCTCGGCTACCATAAACACTCGAGCGATCGAAAGATTCGACGCGCTTTACTCGATTAGGGAAAATTAATTGCCGCCCAACTCTGATCAATGATGAAACCGGTGAACTCGATCGATCGATCCGAGGATGAATTGAATTGATTGTAGAGCGTTCGAATCGCAAAAACAAGAGAACTTCTCAGGCGGGACAGTTTATTCTTCGTCCACGACGGGACCATATCTCTTTTTCTCCAGAACAGAAAAATATTATGCTCTATGTATATTAGTTGAACACAAAGAACATCTCTCTTTTCATTTTTTCAGTGTTAGTGTGTTCGTGTTCGCATGTATGTGTGTGTGTGTCTGTATCGTGTGTTTCTTTATTATACGAGTCTCAAACGAACTACTATTCTCGCACAATGGACAACCCACGCGTCGAGGATTTCGATCTATCTCTTACACGCAATAAAAATCCAGTTGATCGGCTCGTTTCGTGCTGAAACGTTCGTTATGATACACGGTAAACCTGTAATTTTTTCCCTTTACACGATGCAACACGTCGTACGAAAAACCAAAAGACCTGTTTGCTCTCTTCCTCATCTTCTTATTGTTTTGTACGTTGCTGCACGAACACGAGAACCATACCCGTTTCTCTCGAGACGCGCGTACAAATAAACGTCCTATGACTTGATTCTTATCCACTAGAATTTTGATATGATGTAATGTGAGTATATTTCCTTTTGTAGACTTGTGTGTACGTGTGTTCTCGCATTCACCTCGTTTAATTCTGCTCCGCATTTAAGAATACCATTTATAGTGTTTTCTTTTTTATTCAACATAGCTTTTTATCCTCGATATCTCGCACATTCTTTGTTTCTCTCGTTTTCTCGTGTACTCGTTTAAACAGCAAAGAGAGTCGGAGGCGAATAATTCTTATCCATTTTGTTCGTTTTTTTTTCTTTCTTTCTCGTCTTGTATATAATACACTATGCAACGTTACAAATTAATCTTTCTTTCTTTTTTCTCGTCTCTTCGGTTCTCACGATCTCCGGGAAGTTATTCCATGCCGCCATGTTTTCGCGTCTCGCGTACGCGACAGTTCGTTTTCTCATGGTTGGTCGCGTGAGATCGTACTCGTTAGAAAATATGACGAAACGAACAAAGAATAACGGGCTTGCTCGACCACGGACACAGAGAAAGAGAAGGACGGAGAGGAGGGTAACGCTCGAAATCTTATCTGGCGGAGCAAAATGGCGTCGGCGCGTGCTCGACGCGGAACGATTTCTCTTTTTCCGTTCCGTGATTCTCTTTCTTTGTCTCTCTCACACAAACACTTTCTCTCTCTCTCTCTCTCCTGCTTTTATACAAAGTATAGCGCGTCGCTTATCTCGTTCTATTCCGTTACAACGACGTGAAAAGGTAAAATTTGGAACGAAGGGGAACACGCGTGGTCGCGCGGCGAACGGTGGTTTCCGGCGACATGATCTTCTTTTTCCTTTCGATCCTGTCTTCTTTCTCTACGGTACCGTTGTTTCCCAAGATTTTAAAGTAATATTGCAACGTCAAAGGAACTGTACAACAAGCTTATTACAGAGCGGCTTTCTTTCTTTCTCTCTCACTCTCACACATTCTCTCTCACTCTCTCCCTCTCACGTCTCTTCTCGAGACGTTCATCCTCTTCCATTTCTCCTTCTCGTTTTTCCCTCGCGATCAAGCACGACAAACGGAAATCTTCGACTCTCGTCCAGACATCGCGGCGAACGATCGAAGATATGATTGATCGATCGATCGCCGTCCGAACCCAGCTAACATCCGGCGAGCTACCACATGCTTGTGGCCTGGCGCTTCCTTCCTCCCGATAGTCCACGTAATATTATTTCGTGTGATGTGTGTTCTTTCATTTTTTTTTATTTTCGCAACTTTGTTAAAACTTACTCGCTAAACAATTTGTTACTTTATAAACAGCGTTTCAGAGATAATCTACGGACTTAACGTTACTCCATTGGAAAGAAACGAAGAGAAAGGGGGGGTGGCAGGGGACGAGGATAAGGGGCGTAGAGCTGAACGAATGGGGGAACAGAAAAGAAAGAAACGAAAGGTATGAACAAACGGAGGTGGTACTTGTAAAACCTCGATTAATCACCGATCGCAAATCGGTCGAAGGTATAATAAAATGCTAAGTCGTTGGCGTTCGCTAGTCCCATAAACCCGTTCGGAGGCGTTCTCGATCGCGTCGCATCACGTACGAATCGAATTCTCGAGTAAAACAATACACCTGTGTTTCTTTTCTTTTTTTTGTACACCTAATCCCTTACTGGTCTTTTATTTTGCATATCTCTCGCCGCTCCGGGAAACGGATCGTTACAAAAACACCGTACGATCCTTCGAAATCGTTGATACATTATCAAGCATCCTATGTACATCTCTTACATAAATAAATCTACTTAAGGTATACACACAGTGTATCCGGATCGTCAAAAACTTATATCAGATTGCTACGCAAATAAAACACGGAGTCCAATGGAAAGTCAATAATATCGTTCTTCCTGCGAACTGGTTTATAAAAATATGATTTTTTTTCAACGGTTCGATCGGCAATATATAGAATAAAATCGTGATTCGGTGTAGCCCGCGCCATTTCGATTTCGCGCGTCACGGAGGAGAGGCTGCGACCTCGAAGTCTTGCGTGTGGTCACACAGAAATCAAAATTTACAATCGGAATTCCGATATTCTGTTACGAATATATCAATCGCCCTCGCAACATGAGACTTTCTTTATACAATACCGCAAACAGCTCGAAACCCAGATGAACGGACATCCAAGATTTCAGTAAGGGATCGATCTCGCAAGGACGAGACTAAACGGAAATCATCGTGTGTATTCGACGAGACTCGCTCCTGTATCGTTTTTGTTTTCTCAACGCGACGCTGTTCGTGAAAGGAGAATTTCATTAAAATTCGCGTGGAACCTTTTCACGGTTCGGTGATTGGTTCCG
Source organism: Lasioglossum pauxillum (assembly GCA_933228785.1). Taxonomy (NCBI): domain Eukaryota; kingdom Metazoa; phylum Arthropoda; class Insecta; order Hymenoptera; family Halictidae; genus Lasioglossum; species Lasioglossum pauxillum. The sequence continues at coordinate 33,267,449 of OW121703.1, forward strand.
GCGGGACGTGTAACTGTACAAGCATTATTTATTTTGTTTTCCATTTGGGAGAATGGACCGATGGACGCGCGTACACGTTGGTTCGAGGACAACGATCGCGCGCGCGAACAACTCGCCTGGCACGGGTTCATGAGTCGAGCGAATACCGAAATGGTAGAAGAGACCTCGAACGCGCGAAACGATGCGCGAGGTTCGTCACGGAATAAATTAAATATAACACGATTCCACTGTTTCATTCCGATGAGTTTCCACTACGTAAGAACATTATATATATATACACGTGTTATGCATCGGTAAGAGTCATAGTTACATTACAGTAGTAGTATAGATCGAGTATAGAATAGGCTACCAACTTATCATAAACGGTTTGGTTGTACCTAACTATATAATAATCAATACTTCTGTATAGGTTACAGTCGCCTACAACGTTCAATTGATCGTCGGCTCTGACGAATCACGTTCTAGGCCCGATCGATTAAAAATTGGACGGGTGGAAACAGAATAAAGAAGGGAAAACGGAAGGAGGGAGGGAGGGGGTGTGGCAGGAGGGTTGAATGTTCGAAAAATTCTCAAGATGTACACGGAATTAGGTTAAATCGAGGGGGTGCAGTTGGGAAAGTGGGATACGAAGGATCTAACAGGAAATATATTTGAGTTTTTTTTTTTATTTAATCATAACTACCATTAGAGATCCAATGTTCATCGTTACTTTTTTTTTCGTTTCCTCTGTAATCTTATCCAGAATACTAAACTCTCAAAGTGGCGTCATAATATTACTTTAAATTCATGATAATAAAGTCTATCGTGTATGAGAGTTTAACTGTGTGTCAACATGTCTCATACCATTATATATTTATATATATATATATATAATCGGTGTATATATAATATATATAAATATAAATATATTTATGTATATATATTTATATATATATATTTTTATATATATATATAAATATATATATATATATATATATATTTATATATATATGTATATATATTATATATATATATTTATATATATATATATTTATATATATATATATATATAAATATTTTAATAATAGTATGTATATATATAATATATTCACTACCTGCATATCACAACATAAATTTTACTCTCTCCTCGACCGTTCAAACGCGGACACGCACACTCTCATACTCACGCAACATACACACACGATCCCGTTCTACGTAAATTACTATATAACGCTGCGGTAGTCGGATAGTGGTTGAGTTTCTAAGCATTGTAGCGCCGTGACCACAGAGAGCGTATCCCCATCCGCGTTTTTCGATGACCACACACGCACACCTTCGATCACTTCCCGAACATCATCATCTCGCTAAGTTTCTTTATTCGTCATTTCTCCCGTCATCGCGCGACGGTGATACAAAGATGCGCGCGGGGCGAGGAAGGGGTCACGTTGAAAATCCCTTGGAACGCGTGACGTTCGTCTCTAAGTTTACGGGAGACACGTGTCTCGACGTCACGCGTCCCAAAGACGTTTCCGGTCGCGATCTGTTCACAGATCGGCGCGACACAGCTAAACAGATCCCGCCGCGTGTCTGTACTCCCCCTTTTACTCAGCGAACCTAACCGACAGTCATGTGGTTGTAAACGTATCAGTGTATGCGTGTACGTGTGCGTGGACGCGTGTGTGTCGATACGTCTGTGATTTGGCTCCGGCTCGCGTTGATCTTCCTCCGTCCACGGTGATCGACGCGCTCAACGATCAAGATCCCCCAATTCGGAATATTTTGTCTAAAAAACGCAACACGAACGACGATTGAGTCGTTTGCCTGGGACGGCGCGACGGTGCGCCATCATCATCATCATCATCATCATCGTCATCATCATCATCATCAACGTCGTCGTCGTTGTCGTCGTTTTCTCTTCTCTCTCCGCGATTCTCGCGCGATCGGTGACAAACGGTACGTTCTCGTTCTCGATCTCTTCCTCTCCCTTCTCGTCCCTCGATCCGCTACACTGCTCACGAGCTCAGCCACTAACAATTATACATCAGCATAAAACCTTAGAAACCATTGGCTCAGCCTGAACGCGTGGCGCTGGTTCGCGCTGTACCACCTCACGGGATCCAGGGCAGCCGGCGAGTTTTTAAAATATGCGACAGGAAGCTGAGCAGCAACTACTTCCGCCGCCTTTACTCTTTTGCCTCTGATCTGTAACAAAGAGACGACATATTATTACCGTGCGTCCGGCGACTTTCACTGATCCCGGGGGAAATCGCGTTTCGTTCGACGCAGCGTTCGATCGATCACCGGGGAAAGGTGGGATTCTCCTAAGTGCGTGCGGATGCAGCGCTCTTTGCTATCCATACTCCATTCCCCGTAACTTTCTGCTGTGCGTCTGGACGCACAAGTTTGCACTCGTGACGAGGGGAATATGAGAGGGTGCATTCCAGACGTGCTTAGGAGATAATTACCACCTTTAGGAGGAGTTCCCTTAACGTCGGACGACACTTAATACCGGACATTAGGCTACATATGTGAGAGTTCAAATGCTAGCGAGCCGTTAACTTTCTTCGAGTTTCTCTAGAAAAATTGAAAATTCCATGAACATCCGCAGTGTAGTGATCACACTTGCACACTATACTGAAACGAGGAGACCTCGCGTATCTAGAACGCCGGATCGCAACGCGTTTTTGTTCGGACATAGCTTACGCACCCTCATAAACTATCCAATTGGTTTTAGCCGCCAACGCAAACCCGTTTTCGAGAAAATCGATTTTGAAATTGGAAAAAATTCGTACCACTCTGATATCCCAGGTTCGCGCCCCGTGCGGGGACATTTTTTTTTGTTTCTTTTTCGAAGTTTTTGCAATAATGTACAATAATTTTACAAGAAATAAGCAACAAATTAAATATATTAACAATATTACTACTCCGATTCCCGCGTGCATGTAGTGGGGTGATGGGCGTCGAAAAAGCACCCGAAACATAAATATTTCCTGCACCACGAACACCGCACAAATGCTGTTGCATCCTCGTTGCAGTTGCACTTTTCTTTTTTCAAATCTTCCGGAAACGCTATCTCGTTCACGTTGGCGAAGATTTCTTCACTCGTAAGGGTGAATAATAGATCGAACACTTCATCCTCCACATCCGCAATACTGTCCACGATCGCTTCCGAACTGCTTGTTAGAAGCTCCATTGTATGTTAAACTATACGTGTTTAAACACACAGTTTGAAATTTGCCGAAGTACACTCCTAGACGGAGGGTTGAGTAGAACTATAGTTCTGGCATTTTTCGCTAGGAGCGCAAATGTCTGTTTCTGATCATTCAGTCACTGTTTTACCGCTACAGTCACTGTAGCGGTAAAACAGTGACTGAATGATCAGAAACAGACAGTAGCGCTCCTAGCTAAAAATGTCATGGAACTGATACTCGTATCGAAACCCTCCATTCGGGGGTGTACTTCGTACTTTTCAAACTGTGTGTTTAAACACGTATAGTTTAACATAATAAAGTGGCATCGTTAAGACAATCGTTGGCGGTAGACCCGCGCAGGTATATCTCGTTTTATCGTTAAAACCGTTACAGAACTCTCTTTCGTACTGCGTGAAGAAATACACAGCAAAAATAATTTTCGTTATAATACTTACCACACGAATATGTTGGATTTTTATCTGTATCTTGTACATCGTAAAACTAGATTACTTGTCATTTATTATATTAGAAATAATATGTAGCACGTAGAAAAATAAAAAAGAAAGTGAAAAAAAATATAAAGAATGCCGACACGGGACGCGAACCCCGACCAATCTCGTGGTAGACATTCGCTCAACCCCCGACCGCTGTGACAAGAGGTTTTCACTCATGAAATATAACGCACATGTCGCATTTCAAAATCGATTTTCTCGAAAACGGGTTCGCGTTGGCGGCTAAAATCAATTGGATAGTTCATGAGGGTGCGTGAGCTATGTCCACACAAAAACTTGTTGCGATCCGGCGTTCTCGATACGCGAGGTCTCCTCGTGAGTTAAGTTACTAAGCTTTACTGCGTCACTCTTGTTAGTGATCTCCAAAAATCATATACCGAAGTTTAACGTGTATTTAAGTTAACAATTATTATAATGTTGATTATTTTTTCCTTTGATTGGATTTCTAATATTGCTAACTAATAAATAGTGTAGAATAAAAAGACTGACACATTATTTTTTCTTATTTATTTAAGAGAAACATTAAGCGTCCGGCACTAGGGGAACTCCCCCTATGTTTAAATGACCAAAGTACAATGTACAGTACAACAATACAGTACAACATTATGTACATAGCAAGAATTTTGGGTCTTCCTGCGGTGTCGTTCCTTCGTTCTCGCCGAAGACTAAGGTGAAGTGCCCTATGCCTGGACAGCATGTTTTTCTATTTTAAATTTTATCACTTTAAATAAACAAGAAAAATTTCTTAAGAGTTTTAACATACAGTTCAGAGTTTGTAAAGTAATTTAAAATAAAAAAATCATTGTTTAGGTTAATATCTTAATTGTATTAACAAGAATAATTCAAACCTATAGTTGGACATATTAAATCCAATCTAAGCTAGTACCTGGACAGAAGTAAAGCCTATATCGGGACAAATTCAATTTACGAGTTGATCGACGAACATAACCTAAAACGTTGGTTGGTGGCGCTGTTGCGCATGACGAATAGAAGATGCTTTGCGTAATATGTAGTAGTCTTATCATAGATTATAGTATTGTATTATTTAACCAAATATATATTTATTTTCATTTACTGTTTTAATAAAACTTGTCATAATACAACTTTTAAGGTTAGGTAGTAATACTGATAGATTTAAGATGTAAATATAAAGTATTATTAACGTCACAACCGGAATACATTTTCTACATACGTTATTCAAGCTAATAGAAGACTAATTATACGTACATGTAGTTAAATAATTTGCAAACAATGCGTTGATTTTATTCACAAACACGTGTCCGGCTTCAGGCGTAAGCAAATTGCGTATAAGCTTAGAGTGGGACAGCTACTGTCATCGCGTCCCAGTATGGAGTACTTATATTTGAAAACAGTCCTAATCTTGGACATCTAATGTTTGGATTAATAATTATTATTTACGTTAAGTTTGATTGCCAATTTATTTTAAAATATCAATATTATTACACGTGATAATTATTTTTTGTCTGAAGGCTTAAATTATATCTTTTTTTCTAACAAAAGTTCGAACTATAAATGCACATGATTCGCATGTAAATAGACTATTTTTTATACTGTTTTCAGATGAACTTTGAATTCATTTTTAAATTTCAATTGATGTCTTAATGAAATAATATTCACACCTACTTGTAGCTAAGGCCTCAGACTATATAATATAATTATTTAATCTCTTAATTACTGATTTTACTATGAAAATTCAATTGTCCAGATTTAGGTATCACTTTTGGACTGTCCAGACTTAGGGCACTTCACCTTAATTCCCAGATGAAAAAAAGTTCTCACATGTAGATAATAGTACATTCAATTGCGCGGACACTTGGTTATCATAAATACATGTGAAGTAAGGCTCTCTAAATGCGCGTGATGTCCGTCTATTAGGAGTAACACGGGTCGTGCGCATTCCGGGTGTGTTAATACGCGTGGAAGAGAGTTGTTTAATTTTCCGTATGCTCGTGAGCAAACAAAAATATCGTAAACCGTTATTGCTTCGGGACTTGTCCGAAGACCGCTGCCTCGTAAAAGGAGAAATAAACTCGAATGAGAGAGAGACGCCGCACGACCCGGAATCGTGCGTGTCGCGGCGCAACGCACACGTTTATCATTTCAACTAAACGCAGCGTTTCCGCCTTGCGACTCGTCGCAATTCTTTTCCGCGGGGCGGAGGATAGTTGTCCTCGGCTTTCGCAAGCGGACCGTAAACCGGGGTAATATTTTTCTTTCTCCGTTCCGCTTCCACCGCGAAGGAAACGCTGGATAAGTATCGTTATGAATTGTTGTGCCTAGCGAGCGTAAAGGTATTCGTCAGGAGACAGTACTCTGAGAAGCGAATAACAATTTAGGTACTGCGCGTCCGTCAGCGTTACCAGATCGAGGATAGTGGGAGAAATGCTATACAGTAGTTCTTCAATCGATGTCCAACAGCCGTGTTCTGAACGGACGTCAGTGGTGTAGTAGAGGCTATTTTTTATGACTGCGTCTACCGCGCCGACCTACAGTCGTCTGGTATGTAGCTCGGTTTTTGTGGCCAAAACTATTGTAGCGTTATTTCAAGGTTTAATGTTATATTATTATATGTCGTTGGATTCGTCTTGATACCAGTTAGAATATTATGAAGTAAAAAATATATGTTAATATTTAAAACATTGAGGTGACCTTCATTTTTTATAAAAAAAGTGATTTTTCTTTAACTTTTTGTATTGAAGTTTGTAGAAAAGTGAATACTGATTAACTTTCGTTGGAATAATTTTTTTGTCAGGTCATCGGAAATGTTTGAAAAATCTTGTTAACAATTATCACAATGCATACTATTGTCTAGAAATCGCGGAAAAGTAGATAAGATTGAATTCTTCATAGGAATTATACGAAAACTAGTAATGGGAGGTTTTCGAGGTCTCTGACTGGCACAGAGAAAACATATACATACATTGTAATTTCAAGCTGCTATGCAAGATTCAAGTGGAACTGCGTATCCAGGCGTCGAATAACCGCGGGCCCGTATTTGTTAAAATCCGTTTATAGTTCAAGATTGCGGTAGATTGCAGTTAAAATTTACATGATCTTCTTAGTAAATGTTCAAGCTTTCATATAAAACAAGTTCGATGCTTAGCGGTCTTAAACGTTTCTGTATAATTCTTTTCAAAGTTTGAAATGTCATTAATTTACGCTTTTCGTGTATGGACTAAACAATGCTTAAAAATGGATTAAATATTTGAAATGCGCTTACTAACATATATAAAATCATCGTTAAAATCTATTTTCTGATATTCGGTGATTGAAATCTAAAACGTTTTATTTTACTTTGAATTTTCTGACTTTGTCTTTAGAACGCTGTATCTCATCACAGAATTATCTAAAATGAATAATATTTTGGATTTGAGAGCTTTAAAAGGTTGTTACTTTATAGGAAAAAATTGTTTTTCAATGTATTAAAGTTGAAAAATTGAATTTTGGCCACGAAAATAGGGTGTCCAGACCACTGTGCGACCGCGCCGCACAGTGGGCTGAATCAGTGCTGCCAAGTCGGCTCCAAACGGAGCCACAGTTCTCGGAAATACTCTCCTCCTTTTCCCCTTCCACTATCCCATTCGCCTCACTCAATCCTCGTCGCGCACGCGCAACGTGTATCTCATTTGCCCCACTCAATCCCCGTCGCCCATGCGCAACGTGTCAAATATTACTCTGGTCATCAGAGAGGGGGTACATCATATATCGGCGTGATTCCCCTCATCTGGCAGCACTGGGCTGGATCGAGAAATTTAGTGACATTTCACGAAAGAGTCGACTTCCTCATACCGATTTCTAATAAATTTGTATTGCTTCCTAAATGTCCATCAATATCGAAGCTGAAAAAATTAATGTTCGTTCACAAAAACTGTAGTTAATATAAATTCACAAAGATAGACATTTGGGATGCAGTATTTTTCAGCCAAAAAATGCTTCTTTTCATCGAGGTGTCCTGACTACCCTATTTAATATTTCTACTGGGTCTTTTGTGTAAATGGAAAACAGTTCTTTGCAGTAACAATTAATGCTGTTAGTTGAGGATGGTTGCTCGCAATGTATTAAAAATTAATATTTAATGAAATGAATAAAATCTATATACTTTCTTAGAATTTGCAAGGTGTATCTTTTAGATGACCTAAATAGACCTAATCGGATAAATCAAATCATTTTCATTAGACCTTTCTCTACATATCCCCGCAAAAATCATATCCGAACCAATCCGATGTTGGAAATTATGATTGTTCAAAGTTATCGGGACGTGTCACCTGACGCGTAGCAACTCACATATAGTACTTAAATACCATCCAAATATAAATATTTTTGCAATTGCATTAACAGTTCATACCTACCTAAAACAAGTATGTAATTTTTAACAATAATATAAGTAATCTATTAATTTTATTGTTAAAAGTATAATGAACGATAATAATATAACTGGACTAAGAGTTTCTTAGTTTTTCTTAGTAAGTATCACTGTTTTTGGATAACTCATGCGTCATCACAATGTAACACCAATATTTAATCTTCTTTATTTTTCATTATTTTTCAATGGAACTTTCACCAATATATTCGTGGCATTTTTCTAATGCAAAATGATACCAAACACGATATAATTTCAACTGTATTTAGTGGTTTCATCGACGATGAAAGTTTCGAACGCAACGAAGAAGAGCGTATTGGAAAGAAAGAGACGCAGACAGTCGGCGTCACCGGCACAGTTCAAAGGCCCGCGTTGTCGCTGTCCTTCCTTGCTCCCGAAACTTTCGCCGTCGATTAAACCACTAAATACAGTTGAAATTATATCGTGTTTGGTGTAATTTTAATCAGAGAAATGCCAGAAATAAGTTCGTGAAAGTCCCATAAAACAATAATCAAAATTAAGAAGTTTGAGAATTCGATTCACTCGAGTCAATGTTGTGGTGTTTACACAGATATATCTGAGCCGAGATCAATCATCGCCGCCAGCAGTGGAGTGAGTAGGTACTGGACTACGATTGCACAGGCGACCCAGGACATCGATTGAAGAATTACTGTAATCAGGACCTAATTGACGTCACGAAGCTATAAGGTAGTCTAATTCTGATAGCGATGCCGCGATTCCTGCTGAGAGTGGGGATCCTTTTCACGATCCTACAGCACGGATCGTGATGTCACTGTTTACCCCCACTACCGGTACGTCAGTGGAACAGTGACGTCAACGGAGATCCTGACTCGCCTACCATCCACGCAACGTCCCTATTGGTCGAAGACGATGACAAACAGAATTTGGTAAAATGATATTTCAAATAGTAAACACTATATTTTATTTAAAATCGTACGTGCACTTTTTAAAATAAAATATTTTATTTGTTAAAAAATTTTAAAATAATATTTTATTGCAATTTTTCTTCAAGCAATTTTCTTCAGCTCTGGCGAGTAGGCTGCGAATCTTTATGCATTCTAAGGCTTACGAAAGTTGTCAAAGAGAATGCTACAATATTAAAGTCGCTAGAATTGAGTAGCTACAATTTGTATTTATTTCGGATCTACAAAGGCTCTTCCCACTAGAAATAGAATTTTAGAAGATTCCACTGTCTTCGAGTTTGTACACAAAAACTGGGAATTGCAAAACATCTGCAGTCTACCAATGACACAGAGCGACAAGACAGCGGGTGCTATCGAGACAGAGTGAAATGAAATTACAGTAATTCTTCAATCGAAGTCCTGGGCCGCCTATCTAATCGAAGTCCAGTGCCTACTCACTCCACTGCCGGCCAACGCCGCGCCGCGCCGCAGGGCGGCGATGATTCATCTCGGCTCGGATATATCGGTGTGAACATCACGACATTGACTCGAGTGAATCGAATTCTCAAACTTCTTAATTTTGATTATTGTTTTATGGGACTTTTACTAGCTTATTTCTGGCATTTCTCTGATTAAAATTACACCAAACACGATATAATTTCAACTGTATTTAGTGGTTTAATCGACGGCGAAGTTTCGGGAGCAAGGAAGGACAGCGACAACGCGGGCCTTTGAACTGTGCCGGTGACGCCGACTGTCTGCGTCTCTTTCTTTCCAATACGCTCTTCTTCGTTGCGTTCGAAACTTTCATCGTCGATGAAACCACTAAATACAGTTGAAATTGTATCGTGTTTGGTATCATTTTGCATTAGAAAACTTCCACGAATATGTTGGTGAAAGTTCCATTAAAAAATAATGGAAAATAAAGAAGATTAAATATTGGTGTTACATTGTGATGACGCACGGGCCTTTAAACTGTGCCGGCGCAGCGACACGCTTCGGCCACGCGATCCCATTTCATTCTGTCCTCCTCTATGTTCGGCTCGCCGATTGAAGTCTCGGCGCGGTCGGTGCGGTAGACGCAGTCATAAAAAAATAGCCTCTCTACGCTACTGAAGTCCGTTCAAAACACGGGTGTTGGGACTTCGATTGAAGAATTGCTGTACTTTACAGGTTTGAGAGGTTGTGCTGACTTTGTGAAATTATTGTCCTCAGCCAATAGCAAGAATGCGCGTAATATGTAGTAGGGGAATCGGGAGACACTGAGACCGTGTTCTTTGCCTGGCCATCATCTGACGGACGCACAGTACTGTCACCTCTGTGATTCCGTGTTTTCTTTCTCTTGCTCCATACTTTTGAGATTGAGACAGGATTGGCGGGCGTTGATCATGGATCGTGAATGGTGGACACGGGAGATTTGGGCTTTGGGGTACTTTGTCAGTCGGCTATCTCGCTGACACTGTCTGTGCCGCCGGGCTGGAAATGCATGCGTTCACCGTTCGACAAAAAGCCTGTAACCGGTAAAAACTTCATTCGAATTGTGGCATAGCTTCTTCCAAACTTGGGCACAGCCCTGGTAGCATCTATGCGATTATTCGATAGAAAAACCACCGTTGACCAACCATAAATTCTACCAGCGAAGGCAAAAATGAGTGACGCCGTTTGAAAGAAGAAGTCTCAAGTTTTAAAATGAGACCAGTTTTATTATTTCTGCCAACGAAATGCTCACAGTTCAAATATCGAACTGTCGAATGGAAATTTAATACTCAAATACTTTTTTGGATCCACTGTGGCTCTGAATCGAATTCATTGACAAAGGTTACCGTACAGAGGGGAAACGTGATTCGCGTAACGGGTGAATGCGAATCCGAGTTTCGCTCGTTATTTGCCACGTCGATAAAGGTTGGAGGCCGCGGCGCCATTTTGAAAAAGTTTGCCACCGCGGCGCATTGTTTACCATATCGAAAATGTCTCGTTAAAAATAGAGAACATTGTTTTTCACGCGTTACTTCGGCAGTTGATAAGTGGATTGACGAATTTCAATCGTTTATGGCGAACGCATTAAGTTTATTACTTGTGTATATTACTTTCCTATTACGTAAGTGGATAGTATTACTGCCATTCAAACAGAGGAAGGACCATTGGCTAGTGTTCCCGAAGACCGATCAATTTCGACAAGTTTGCGGACGTCTTACATTACTCGCGGAGGGAAAGAAAGGGTAAAAGAGGTATAAATAATATTTTTTAGTTGAATCATTTAAATTTTGTGAAATTATAAAATTCAAGAGATAAACGAAAGGAACATTTCTTCAACGTCAATCTTTGTAAACTACATCAGGGACATTTTATTTTCTGCGGAGATCCAATGAATTTCTTATTTTCTCCAATTTTTAACTAATAATTTAGGCTGCGGACTTTATGCACTCGTGACAAACATCAGTAGGTGAAACTGTAAATAAATAAATGTCTATGTATAGCTTCTGTGTATAGCTTGCGCCTGGAATCGATGCACAACATTATTTATTTTGCATAAAGACCCGCAGTCTGCTAACAATGTACCGTGTGCTCATGTGCCTGTTGAAATGTTTAAATTATTGACAACTATTTCAGATTTGGTAAACAGTTGATCTTTTCATGGCAGACAAAGTTTTCTTCCCACAAAAACTGTACCTAAGACTTTGTTTAAAAAATGTGTCAACGAATTTTTAGTTTCAGATGGATCAGTAAGCAGTAATGACCGACGCCATTTTAACACAACCTCGGGGAGGTCAACTGGAATTTTTTTAATTAATAAATATTTTGAAATGAAAAGGTTATGGGATACTTTCTAAAACGAAATTTTAAACATATACGAAAATAGTTTCTGGATGATTTCTTATAAGTTTTGAGAAAAATAACTATTTCCCACACAATTACTTAAGTGTTATGGTAAACAGCGACGAGAAACGTAGAGGAACGGCGATACATAGGGAAACCAAACAAGATGCAATTTTCAATGTGTTACACGAGCTAGACGCTAGTTGCATCGATACTTCTGACGTCATTGTTGGTATAAACGGCAACAGTGGCATGGTTTCATCGATTCAAAACAAAGTAAAGGGAAGTAACATCGCAAAATATTGTGTCATCGTGATCACAATAAAAAGAGAAACACCGTATTGATTTTTAATACGTACAGAGTGGATCCAAAAAGTATTTGAACGCTAAATACCCGATTCCTGAAAAATTGCCTGTCTCTAAAACTGCGATAATTGTTAGGGATGGGATCAAGTACCTCACAAACAGATTCGAACCTTGACTGATGGAATTCGAACTCTCTATAAGTACTTCGAAAAAAAAAATAGTACTCCCAAGTATACTCGAACCTTTGCCAGACAGTTTTGAACCCTTTACAAGTACTGTGGTAAATGTAAATAATACTTGCAAGTATACTCGAATCTTGGTCGAACAGTTTCGAAACTTTCGAAATTTTTTCTTACACGCTCCGTGGCAACGTAAGGCTGTTCCGGCGCGGCGTCTGTTTATTTTTTTTATAAACACGCTGTGTAGATGAGAGAGAAAACGGGGTCTCATAATTTTACATGCTTCTACCGATGATTGTAGTTTGGAATGTACTTTGCGACAAAAACTGATATATTATATCGAACATTATCTAGGTGATGTCGAGAACAATCATTTGTATATGTTAACTGCATTATTGGATTCACGATTCAAAACATTAGCTTTCTCTAAAGATGAATCTATCCCTCGAGCACGGGATGCCTTGACTGATATAGCCACTAATTATATTAATAATGATAATTCATCTACACCATGTGATAGTTCACAGACGCAGATGTCCGAAAATCGGCACAATAGCGAATTATCAATTTGGTCATCCTTTGACAATGAAATAGCAATTACAAATAATACGATACCTATCTGATCGTCTGCTGTGTTAGAAGTGGAACATTATCTAAAATCACAATATTTAGAACGCAAAGAAGACCCGTTATTATTTTGGCGTGAAAATTCAATCATGTACCCCATTTTATCAATAATTGCACGTGATTATTTTTGTATAATAGCCACTTCTGTACCTTCAGAAAGAGTTTTTTTAAAAGCAGGAAATATCATAGATAAAAAAAGAAATAGGATAAAACCAAGTATTGTAAATTAAACATTATTCTTAAATAGTTACGAATTTAATCAAGAAAGTGCTTAAAATCTACTATGCAGTTCTGATTTTCAAGGTTCGAGTACTACTTGTGAAAGTTTCGATTACTTTCAACATCGAAGTACTTATAAGTATCTTTTCGAAACTTGTTTGTACTCATTCCGAGGTTCGATAACTACTTGTATACAATGAATACTTTTCAAGTATAATCATTGAAACTTTTATTGCTTTTAGGTAGTAATAGAAACCCATGAAATGAAACTTGGTTATTGAACTTGACTCGGATTCGTGAGTACAGTCCCTGCTCACTTTATTAGACTCACCTGAAAAATTGGTGCTTTTTTAAATCCTATAAGGTTTTGAACGCTGTTTTCAACCAATGGGGTAATGATTTCGTACTACAATGTTGCCTTATGAGTTGCCTATCCAAATGTAGTTAGTTTGATTTAAAATTAGTTCGGTAATGTCGGTAAAGTAGGAATTCTAGTTAAAGTGTTTCTTAACCTAGAAATTTTCTAATTTTCGCTTGTTGTGTATTACATTATAATCAAGGCTTTAAATATTAATTTTTGCACATTTCATTTTGCACAGCATTAGAAGTTTTAAGGTAAGTATTTATTTCACTAATTAATATTACTGCCTCTAATTTTTATGGTGGTTTTAACAAAGACATCAGTCGATTGATCTTCGATTGGAATTTTTCAGATGGGCAAACGTAAAGATTTTTGTACAGAGCAAAAGTCGTCTGTAATTGCATTAATTCGCAATACAGAATATAGCCAACGAGAGATTGCTAGAAAATATGGGGTATCGCAATCCTCTTACAAACGTTTAAGTAAAAAACTGCAAATGAGCCAACCAGTTACAGCTACTCGGGCTGGTAACTGTGGCAGAAAACCGTTAGTCACCCCCAGGGGGCAACGATTTTTAAGAAAGGGAATAGCCGGGTAAGCATGGGCCAGCGGCCCCCGCTCCGATTTTCCTGATTCCTGTCTTAAAACATCGCTTTCTGTCTAAAAACACATTGTGCAAAATTTCAAATGTCTACCCCCACCGGAAGGGGAGATATAGGGGTATATCCCCTCGCACTTAAATGCAATTTGCTCTAAAACGAGAAAAGATATCGATATGGGATAAACGGCAAACAAAAGATATAGATACACTCTATATTTCAGATTTTTTTCAGAATTTTTTGCTAATTATTTATAGTTGAAAATAATTAATTACTTTTTTGGGAATTTTTTTAACTATCTTCCCCTGGGTTGACACCCACCAAAAAATTCTAAAATATTGCTATGATGTTAAACTATTTTGTAAAAAAATCTCAGAAGTGTCGGTTTGGTGGAACAATGTCACAAAAAATAAAGTATGCCGGCGGACGCTCGGTTTGCGGTTCACTCGCAGTGGCTAGTGATGGGAGCGAGCTCAGCGAACGGAATGTCGGCGCGTGTACGGAAAGGCTTCTACATGTAAAAATACGACTAAATCTTCTAACATATGATTACAATTGGAAGTCTAAACAATTATATTTTTAGAATATAGTTTACATTAAAGAAGAAAAATACGTGTAAAGTTAGTTTGTTGCTGTCAAGTAACAGAAAGAAGAAACTTCTTACAAATATGTGTATGGTCACAGTGTTAGAGGTTCCGCTCGATACCCCGGGGAGCTCGAGTTCGAATCCTCCTCGACACTCAATTTTTTTTTCTTTTTTTTTATATGTATTTATAATAAACTAAACGATATCTCCTGACATCAGCCTCTGTAATTAATCGCTTCACTTTCCTCATGAATTTTTTGCTTGACACATTACAAATAACACAAGCGTTATTTTGAGACATGTCACAGTACACTTAACATCAAGAAGGAAAATCTTATTTATATGCAGATACAATGCTTCGTATCACACTCCGTATAACACTACAGTTAACTTTTCTGGTCATCGAACAATCGAACAAGAAAAACAGTTCGAATGATCTCGCGTTTCGCGTTTCGAGCATTTCGCGGCAAGCCGCCTACGAACATGCCGTAAAGTCGGCATATTCCTTGATCGCTAACCGACGTTACAATGTTATCTGATCATACGCTCATTTGTTTGTCAAACACGATCAGAATGAGTGCGGTTCCAGTCATCGGCTGGATTGCAATAATAAAAGAAAAAATTATTGTTGTTACGTAATCATCCCATCGTGGAATTGGTACACGCGTAAGATATTATTTCACAGTGTTCATTTGAGCACAGAAATACAAAGCAGCATGTTGCATTATAGTAAAGTAATGAGGAGTAAAAATAAAAAGAATATATCCATTATATGGGCGTAAATAATAAAAACTAGATTTATATGTCCGCAAAATTAGAAACATGTGCAATATTTTAATCTATATGATAATTACAAATTAATAGTCATGTTTGTTTTATAGAATATTGAAGTGCAAACAATAAAAATCGTTTAGTTTATTACAAATACATATAAAAAAAAAGAAAAAAAAATTGAGTGTCGAGGAGGATTCGAACTCGAGCTCCCCGGGGTATCGAGCGGAACCTCTAACACTGTGACCATACACATATTTGTAAGAAGTTTCTTCTTTCTGTTACTTGACAGCAACAAACTAACTTTACACGTATTTTTCTTCTTTAATGTAAACTATATTCTAAAAATATAATTGTTTAGACTTCCAATTGTAATCATATGTTACAAGATTTAGTCGTATTTTTACATGTAGAAGCCTTTCCGTACACGCGCCGACTTTCCGTTCGTCAGCTCGCTCCCATCACTAGCCACTGCGAGTGAACCGCAAACCGAGCGTCCGCCGGCATACTTTATTTTCTGTGACATTGTTCCACCAAACCGACACTTCTGAGATTTTTTTACAAAATAGTTTAACATCATAGCAATATTTCAGAATTTTTTGGTGGGTGTCAACCCAGGGGAAGATAGTTAAAAAAATTCCCAAAAAATTAATTAATTATTTTCAACTATAAATAATTAGCAAAAAATTCTGAAAAAAATCTGAAATATAGAGTGTATCTATATCTTTTGTTTGCCGTTTATCCCATATCGATATCTTTTCTCGTTTTAGAGCAAATTGCATTTAAGTGCGGGGGAATATACCCATATATCTCCCCTTCCGGTGGGGGTAGACATTTGAAATTTTGCACAATGTGTTTTTAGACAGAAAGCGATGTTTTAAGATAGGAATCAGGAAAATCGGAGCGGGGGCCGCTGGCCCATGCTTATCCGGCTATACCCTTTAGCTATTCAGAACAGAAGGGCATCCCACAGTGATCTAAGACAACGATTTCAGGAGGCAGGCTTTTCTGGATCAGTTGCTACAGTAAGAAGAAATTTGTATTCGATGGGCTTCAAATGTCGGAGGCCAATTAAAAAGCCCAAACTGACACCCAGCATGGTACAGAAACGTTTAGCCTGGGCCAATTTACACAAAGACATGTCTCTTGAGGACTGGCAAACGGTAAGTTCATAAATCTGATCCCACTTTGATAAATTTATTATTTTTACACATTCGTAGGCTTGCTTCAGTGATGAAGCAACCTTTCAGATTATGGACGATAGGGCCCAATTCATAAGAAGACGTCCAACAGAAAAATATAATATGGATTGTGTAGTCAGGACAGTAAAGCATCCTGTGTCCGTGATGATCTGGTCAGTCATCAGTGCCAAGGGAATGGGAAGGCTTTACGTCGTAGAGAGAACTATGCGACAGGACCAATATCGGAAGGTTCTGGAGACAAAGTTGCTCCCCCAGCTGCAAGAATGGTTTGGAAATGGACGCAAGGTGTTCATGCAAGATGGGGCACCTTGTCATACCGCCAAAAAAATCAAAATTTTCTTGCAAGAGCAAAAAATCCCCCTTTTGCCATGGCCCGGCAACTCACCGGACATGAATCCGATTGAAAATGTCTGGGAGTGCCTGAAAAGAGAACTGGCCAAAGAAAATATAACAACAAAGACCAAGTTGATAGAGAGAATAATCTATCATTGGCACCATAACGTTGCATTAAAAGACATTGCACAAACTTGCATAGATAGCATGCCCAGAAGAGTTGCGGCTTTAAGAGCAGCTAAGGGCGGATTAACAAAATATTAGTGTTTTAAGAATTATATTGATCTATTTGTGTTTATATCCATTGTTTTTGTAAAATAAATATATGGAAAATTCATTGGTCATCATTGAATAATATTTGCATAAGGCTAACCCATTATTCATGGTAAAACTAAAAATATCATAATTATAGAAGTGAGTCTAATAAAATGAGCAGGGACTGTACATATTGAACTTGATCCCATCCCTAATAATTGTACGATAACGAATTTCGACTCATTTTAAGCTTGAAGCTTCTAGTTTCATAACCCATGAATCATTTTATTCTGAAATTTTTTTAAAACAAAAATCGTACATCAATTTGAAAGGAGTCGTAAAAAAAGGTCTGATCGGTGTTGAACGGAACCGTTCCGAGTCTGTGCGGATGGTATAAATCGACCTTCAGTTGTTCTAGGGTTAGTGCCGAGGTTAGTCGACGAGAAATCGGAAGAAAAAAGGTCTCCGCCCAGTTTCCTTTCCAACAGTGGACAGGACAGAAAGGATTGCTGGGCCGGGGGCCGTTGATGATTTACCTTGAGAATTAGGCTCGGGAAGATTCTCTCGTGGGACCAGATGCATCACCGTGGTTTTTCCGAAGGGAAGCCCAAGAGCACCGAGCGTGACATTGCTGTGTAGAAAACGGCCTTGGTAGATTAACCGCAGGATCTCCGCTTTGGCGACTGCCTCTTCCGCCCAGTCTGAAAGACAAAGAGTCTGGTATCAGCAACGCGACCTTGCCTCGGATATTCACGGGTTTTCCATGGTACCCGCAGCAAAAAAAAAAGAAAGAAAGAAAGAAAGAAGGGAATTTCGCGGCCGTTGGCCCGGAAAAACGTGGATACATCGGCGCTTCGATCTTGACGGTCCCCTTCCTCCGTTCCGCCCTGACGGACGTGAAATTCACCCTTTATTTTGAACCCCTCTTCCGGATTTCACGTTCCGATAATGAACGAGTCACGAACATCTGCGTGGAAACTCGTGGGTCTCGGTTCGCCGGGTTTTCTGAATTTCTTTCTCGATTGTTCCACGGCTGGCCATTTGCCGATGAATAGTCGAGGCGGGACACGGGGTCGAATAATGTATAATGTAGCGTTAAAAGTCGCTAGATTTTTATAGTCAGATATATTCGGAACAAGAGGACAAACATTGGAATATTCAACGGATAAGTTTCTACCCTGAAGAACGGAAAGGATACGAGGAAAATACTGTTGCTGATGTATCTCGTTTCGAGAATGCACAAACAAGGAAAATACCAATCCTGGAAGAAATTATTCTCGATCATACAAATCGAATTCCGATGTAGAAAATATTTTCATTTACGATAAAGACAAATAAAACAAATTGGAAGTTCAAGATGAAGCTTCACTTATTTACTATTTTTACATACTGTAACACGATTCATCTCTTTCTGTCTCTGCTGTGAAATGTATGTCTCTAACGCTGCAAATAAAGCATAATTGAATATGTGTCAGAGATAATGCAAAATAAAGAAGTCGAGTACATAATTGGATGAAATACGTCTCATCTTGATCGATCAGAATACAACAAAAAAGAGTGGGGTTTCGACGAAATTTGAATTTCAGCCGAGCTCTTCGGCAGTAAATTTTCTCCGGTGAACTGCGCGAGTGATGCGCAAAAAAAGTGAAGCATTTGCATCGAACAATCGCACAGCGTTCGGCACACGGCTGATAGAACACAGGCTGTAGCTTCTCGAAGGCGTTCCCGAGGGCTTTCGGTCTTTTGCGGATACACGTTCCGCAAAGTGAGATTCCCGAGGAATGAGAATGGCACTTTTTTTTTATTACAGGCTAAGCGGTCCTCTTTTATCTTTATGTAATCGCGACGATTTGCATGGAGGCAGAGCCACCGGAGATGCTCCGCGACAGGATTATACTGGTCGCAACGTAATTCGAGACAGCGACTACCCTGCTCTCGCGGTGGCTTAATGAATTTCCAAGGAGTGCCAGCTAGTTAATGGAACATTCCATCTTACGGTCGGGATCTAGTATCGTCGCGGCACTTTTCTGTCCCTGAAAGCCTAAGTAATTCGTGTACAACGGTTCGAGAGAGCAGAAGTTGTGGTCGGTGAATGCATTTCAATATTAAACGAGTTCTACCACTGCCTCTCTCCTGCGCGGAGTTTCTTTGGTGATTTACGTCCCGGCGATTTTATTTAAAAGAATACAAGACTCTCCTCTATCCGTTTCGTCTATTCCTCGCCGGTTTTAAGGAACGGCCATCATCCTTTGCTGACTCGATCCGGGCAGCTCCCTTTCCGTAACTCGAGTTTCCTCGTTTCTTTCACAGTTGTCGAGGCCGCGTTTTTACGGATCGAATAAACATCGCACAGTGAGAAACATAAGTGGACACTAGTGTGGTCTTTATCATGGTCTTGCCCTCCTGAATTGTAAGGCTTGGGGTGAGCAATCGGGCAAGGGTTCCCGTTGTATGCACTTGCGTTGAAGTTTTCAAATTTTCATCATTTCATTTTCAAACGTACCGGATATTACTTAACAGTATAACAAAATCATCAATAAAGTTTTATAATTGTGAAAAAGCTTGCAGAATGATTGATTATGTTCAAATATTAATAACTATGCTAACTTAGATGATAAAGAAACGAAATCTGCGCGAAAGTGCTCTGTGTGCCTACAACCCCTGGCAGAATGTTTCCGATCGAAGGCATTCATATGGATTTTGGAGACAACATTCACAATTTAGAAGTATAAAATATTACTTTATAGAGTTAAAACTGATGGGAAATGAAAAGGGGCTTATTGAAGAATGAAAAACAACAAAATAACATAAGCTTCCATTTATTATAACAAAGAAACGAGAAAATAAACAAAATGTTACACGCAAAAAAGTTCCCGATTAATAGATCAGCTGGACGAAAGTTTCCGATTTGATTACCACTGCCCATCACCAAATTTGTTCAGCAATTACTGTTGGATGATTCTTATATGTAGAGTTTTATGCGCTGATTCCGAATCTGCCCTTAATTTTTCCCCTAGACGCACAGTTTTTGGGAAACTTGATTTTGAAAAAAAAATACATATTTTTCAACTTTGAACAAATATTGTGATGTTATTATGAAAGATATTGGATTGTGTTCTTTGCAGCAGAAGATTCTGTAGACTTTCCCGAATACAGTGATATCTAATATTAATACATTATGAATGTTTAAACATGTTTAAACAATCACTAAAGGCGAAGAGACACTACTTTTGCACCAATTGTTGAGGATATTTTTCAATTTATCTGAAAAGAAAGGGTTCAACGGAAAATCAAACTGTATTACGCGATAGAACAGACTTTTATCTTGAGAAACCACCCTTTAAAGTTTGCAACGTCGACGTTTTTTCGAACCAAAAAGCAAAATATCTTCGCCCGACATGAGTTGCCGCCAGTGACGGGATGCGGCGCGGCGCGGCGAGCGGCCGTACTAATGGCGACCGCCAAATGGAAGCTTATGTTATTTTGTTGTTTTTCATTCTTCAATAAGCCCCTTTTCATTTCCCATCAGTTTTAACTCTATAAAGTAATATTTTATACTTCTAAATTGTGAATGTTTTCTCTAAAATCCGTATCGATGCCTTCGATCGGAAACATTCTGCCAGGAGTTGTACTTGACAAGCTTCCGCAATGTAAGAATTTACAGAATTTCCTTGAAACACTTGAAAATCGCTAATGAATGAACGCTGTTTCAGAGACTGTTTAAGAACGGAGACCATGCTATAAAATCTCTTGACTTTCGATGAAGAAGAGTCCCTAGTAGCACAAAAATATTGGATAAATATTTTTTAAGCCACACTTTTTAATATGAGAAAAGTATTTCTTCCTAACTTATAAGTTAGGATAAAAAAGAATATTTGGTACTTAATGTAAAATAAATATTGTATGTATATTTGAATATTAAAAACAGATTGAATCTCTTTTTGATATTATATGAATGTGTATACAATATCTTGTGCTGCTAGGGGTACCTACTTCACGGGTGGACAAATAGAAAAACAATTCTGAGCCTTATTCTTCAGTTGGACGGCAAAATATGCACGACTTACGCGAAATTTTGAAATCAACTGTTTCCCGACTTTTCGGTCGAAATACCCCACTGCGCGAAATATTTACGCGTGCCGTTTCCACACGGCGCGCGCCGCCTAATTGAATTGTACTGCCGCGATACATCCCGCGATAGACAGCACCGCTTCGCGCCCCCATATTTCCGCGAGTGTTTTCAATTCTGGTAGTTTCGAGCCGTGTACCGACAGTGATGAACGAGCAAGCATTATCCCGAAGCACTGCAGCGATACCCCGGCGTCGTGGAATTTTTCTGCGTTCCATTTATACGGTGTACCGTGCAGGGTTTTAAGAAATGGCGACTGTTCTTCACGGCGAGGCATTTCCTGATACCCTTGCTACTTTTATGGGAATTAGCGGACGCCGATGGCCCTGATAATTTATTAAGTCGCCGCGCGAGTAATAAACAATTAAAAAGTATAATGTTGCTCGCTCGCTATGCAGAAATCAATCATTTTACAGTACGTAAAAGCAATGAATATTTCACAAATTTAAGAATTTCGATGTTATAAATAAATAATATAGTAACAGTATAAATAATATAATAATCATGCACGTAATAAATAAAATAATAATATAATTGTAAACGTTTTTCCAACGGGAACATAACACAATCCTTAAACTGCGTATGTGCACAAAATATAAATTCTTGTATAAAACTATAAAAATTTAAACTCGTGAAAGTTAGGATTACATGATAAACTTTCATTGAAATTTCAATAGACGTTTTGTTAAAAAATAATGCATGTTGTTTGCAACTTTGTTGTAATATTTTGGACCCGCTGTGTAATAATAAATGGTGGAACATATGGCTCGAAACCAAACTTATGCGGCAACGCTTGTCTAAAAGTCATTTCAGTTGCAGCACGCTTCATCATCGTTTCGGGTAGCAAAACTGTTTACAGTTATTTGTTCCTGGAGTGGTTTCCTGCCTCCTTAGTTATCTTGTTTAGCATAGTTGTCAAAGGTTATTCTGTGTAGCAACAAATAAAACGGTATTGCGTGTGGTTTATTTCGGAATATTTAAATATGATAAGATGAAGAATTCGAGGGGCTCTCCGTGAAACAGCCAGCTATGACAAGATTATTCCTATGATGGAGACTTTTGATTTCATGAAGTTTCGGATCAATTGCTACATTATGACAGGAGTTAATTTGCATTACAGCTTCAAAACGAATGATTTCGATAATTTCAAGTAATGATCGCAGCCATTTTCCCGAAAATGATTAGTTTCAGCTTACCTTCCGGCCAGTTTTCAAACACATGGTGTGCTATGTCCCCCGCTGAGTCGCTTGGACTGAATAGGAACTCTTTTGTCTTACCGCTGACAAGAATAAGGCGTAGATTTATCTGCAACAGAAACCAACAAAATGCTATTAATATTAATGTTACTTGTAACGATCGTTTAATCGCCTAACCATCCATATTCAACCGATTCATACGTAAATGCAATGTTCCTTGGTTGCGTAAGGTGAATAGTCTGTCGACATGCACTTAACAACTCCTTCCTTTATTACCACGCTTATATTAGCTTGCCGAGTTGTCGTTGTCGTTGTCGTTGTTGTTGTATGCGTCAAATCTTGTAATCGAATTTTAAACCACTTCCCGATAAGCTAGAGACTTGAAACTTTAAACATAGCTCAGAACTGGGTGACAATGCAATATTAAAAAACAAATTAAAAAGAAAAACTATACGTTTAGGAAATATAAACTATTAAAAATTTAACCATTACACCTCCCCGCGCGACGCGTGGAGCGCTAAACTATATGGACGCAATCTTCGTGGGCGCTCCACGCTTTTATTTATTGTCGGTAATGTCTAAAAAAATTATTTTCTCCTTCTTAGTGCAATTTAATATAAGCGTGGTTTTTAAACAGTTTTTGTATATACAGTGACTCAAACAATTGATCAAATGTTTAATTTTGTTTCAATTTTTATTTAATTGAACACATGTTAATAAGATATGTAACAAAATATTTTATTATAATACATACATAGTTTTCGTAGTTCATATAATACAGAATTAACTTAAATATGTTACACTTTTTAAACAAAATTAAATGATATTAACAAATTATGTAATGATCAAATTTTTGAGTTTGAAAAAATGAAATATTAGTACTTCGTATGCCCTCCTTTCGCTTTCAGTACGGCTTCTATGCGTCTTGGCATACTATCTACTAAATTTTTACACTGTTCAGCCTTAATATTTTCCCAAGCGGTTTTAACTTCTGACCACAATTCAATAATACTTCTCGAATTGTGATCGAAATTGGCAACTGTTCTTTTTAGTAAACTCTACATGTGTCCTATTGGGTTCACATCGGGAGACTGTGGGGCCAGTCTAAAACAGTAAAACCATAGCTGTTAACCATACTTTGGTGATTTTTGCCTTGTGTTTAGGTTCGTTATCGTGCTGAAAAGTGACTTCTTCTGCGTCCTTATTCCATTTTACCAAACTTCCAATTAAACTTTTCTGCAGGATGGATGTGTATGACGTTGCAGTCATTCGACCTTTAATTTTTTCAACGCCCCCGACGCCCTCAGTGGTCATACAACTCCAAACCATGATATGGCCTCCTCCAAATTTCAGTGTTGGATGAACTTGATGCGACCGTACTTGTTCTATATTTCCTCGCCATGTCGATTCGCGTCCATCGCACCCAAAACAATTAATTTTCGTCTCGTCTGATCATATTACCCGGACCCAATCGAGATCTGTATAATTTTTACATTTTTCGGCAAACTGTAGTCGAAGCTTCTTGTGCCGCTTTGTAAGAAGAGGGTTCTTTATTTTTGCACGTCCTCTTAAATTCACTTCTCGCAGTGCATTACGCACTGTCTCAGCGCTTACGTTAATTTTTTTGCATTTGGACGGCATTATTAACGCTACCATTACGGATTGATCGTATGATTCATCGCTTTGTGATAGTGGATAACTTTGATTTTCGTCCTGATTTATTTTATAGTATGTTTTCTTTTAAAGTTTTACGTACTGAAGACACAGTACCAGCAGAGCACAGTATCTTCTTAGAAATCTCGCGATGAGAAAGCCCAGATATTAATAGTTTTTTCATTTCTGATATTTTACTTGCTTTTATTGGTCTAATTATGAAATATGACTACAAATATCTTTTTTATTCATTATTTTATTACAAACGTATTCTCGAATGTTTAAAAATAACGTTATGACTTACCAGTAATTATATTTGTGCTAAGAAATGCCAAAAATATAAGAATTTTTCACAATTGAGCTAAACACAAATAATTGATCACGTATACACAGAATATACAAATTCGTAATACACGTCCGCTTTATACGATTACAGGGCTTAAACTGTCGTGAAGTACCGACGCAATGTTAACATTTTTCGTATATGTCTCAACAGTCTTAAGCAAGATTCTGAGAAAGGTATACTGTGACTTGTTTCCTTTTTGTTCGAACATTTGATCAATTTTTTGAGTCACTGTATATATATTTTTCCATTAACAGCAATGCGATGTTTCAATAAGCGGAGTCTTTCTCGCTACGAGGGGGAAGGCTGTACATTGATTTTGCACGAATGTTTGGGTTCGATATTCTGCACGGAACATGTCAATTCGGCCAATAGACTTCCAACGTACGTCCATGTCACTAACAGGATTAGACAGAAACGACGGAGCAAATCTAAAGCTCAAGTGCCACAATGCTAATATCCTCGCTGACATCCGGTTCTTCGGCCCGCGATACTTAACACAAAGTGAATCCCGGAACAAAAGTGCCGGGCCGTAAATCATCGCCGCCGGTGTGTCCCTCCCCTTATGCCGCGAAAGCGTACACACATGTCGTAATTCTCGTTCTTCGGGACCCTCCCCGTTCTTAATTTTCATTTCCACGCTGTACTCTTTGAATCGCAAACGTTAGAGGTCCCGGACCCTCCGGACTCTCGTATCTCTTCACCACGTGTCGCGTCAAGGGTCTGACCGGGGTTGCTTTCCGTTTCAAGGACAAAGCGGAGAGCATACTCGGGAAACACTGATAATAAAAAAGCTCGTCGAGGCACCGTGACACGGGGAAACCGTGGCGTGGAAAGAGCGCGAACGGGGTATTTACGGTTCACGGTGTACGCACACATGGTTCGCTCTCCTTATCTGTCTTTACTTAGCGGCCGTATGAAAAGGAATTAGAGCCGACTTTTTTTCTTCTCCTAAACCCTTAAGCCAGAATGTCGCCTTCCAGTCACGTAGCTGCGCCTCTGGACGGCATAAATGTCGAAAAGCCCCATTTTTTCTATGGCGTCTCAGCTACGGGGCAAAGGAACGCGGAAGCTTATCTCGCCGCTCCGAGTGCGGCTGCTGCCTTTCGAGCCATCTTTTCTTTTCGAGCCAATTAACCGGTTTGCTGCTGAGAGCCATTGTCGTCACTCGATCTGCCCATTATTGAAAGATTATACGGCACTGTGAATATTTATAAACCCGAGCGCGCATTTTCTGTATCGTTTCTTCAACATTTTCAAGAAATCACTGATCATGCTTTCATGTTCGTGATGAGTGGAAAGCGGATGATCTTACGCATTTATAACAGTAAAAGCATTAGAAGAATTGAAAAATAGGGGAGGTGGGAAGGTTGGGTTGTGAGACAGTCGTTTTTATCCATCGTGCAATCGCGATAATTCCAATCTGTCAGCTGTCAAATTTCTGTTTTGACGTCTGTATATTTTTATATTTGTATAGACGTGTTGCTTATACACTCCGGGACAAAACGATAGCACACTTTAAAATTAACGTAATATTTATTCATTTAACATTACAACCAAGGTTTTGTTTTTACACATTCTTGCAAAATACCTCTATAAACAGACACAAATGAAATTGAATTGATTTCCGGCAGTCTATACAATTTTATTTAATAAAAAATTTATTAAGGAAATATGGTGTGACAGAATGATAGCACATTTAATTTAAAATTATGTATAACAGTAAATCAACGAATGATATTTAATGCTTAATATTTTGTGGCTCCTCCTTTACATTTAATAACAGCCATCATTCTCTTTGGCAAAGATTTATAGAGTTTTTTAATAGTTTTTTGCTCTAATTGCTCGCACTCATCTTGAATACATTTTTTAAATTCGGCAATATTTCCAAATTGTCTGCCATTTCCATATACAGCTCGTGCAAGATTTCCCCAACAATTTTAGATAATGTTGAGGTTGGGTGACTTCGTTGGCCAATCCAAAATGCGAATTTTACTACTTTTGCAGTGTGTACTGCGGCATTATCCTGCTGAAAAATATACAGTGGGTGTACAAAGTATTCGTACAACTTTTAAACACTAATAACTTTTTTGTAATTGTACCAAACGACCAGATGTTTTATAATCAATTAGAAACATTGGTTTACAAAATTATATGAAAAAAAGACTTTCCAAAAATTATAACCTACAAGGTTACATGCAAAAATAAAAAAGGTATTTTTTAAAACTTTTTTATTTGGGCCGTTAATGAAAATTTAAAATATATTTTTTGTAGAACTATGTTAGTTATACATGTGCTGAAAATTTCATCGAAATCGGTTGACGCAGGAAAAAACGACACGCATCTAAAGATTCGGTGGATTTTAAGCAGAAATTGATCAAAAGTCGTGTAAAAGTACGATTTTCGCAATCTTTAACCGCTTGTAGCTCGTGTGTATGTTCATCGATGTCAATGAAATTTTCAGCATGTGTATAACTAACATAGATCTACAAAACATATATTTTAAATTTTCATTGAGGACCAAAATAAAGAAGTTTTAAAGAATGCCGTTTTTATTTTTTCATGTGACCTTGTAAATTAATATAATTTTTGGAAAATCTTTTTTGCATATCATTTCGCAAACCAATGCTTCTAATTGATTATAACAAATCAGGTCGTTTGGTACATTTATAAAAAAGTTATTAGTGTGTAAAAGGTGTACGAATACTTTGTACACCCACTGTACTCTGCAGCAATTCTGGTCGCGTACGTGTTTATTTGTTCCTTAATCATTTCCACATACATTTTGCTATTCATTTTTCCTGTATTTGATTTCCATTTTAACATAGTACCCGATACACCGCACCAAATCATTACACCACCACCTCCCATTTTCCGACGACTCAAAAACTGTTCCTCTTTTCGCATATCGTGAAAATAGTAACTCTGATCATCAGGTCCATTCTAACAGTAAGTTAAATCTCTTTTCATCCGTAAATATTATTCTTCGCCATTTCTTTCGCAGATGAATATTCTTCTCCGCAAAGTGTAATCGATTGATCTTATGTTGCACAGTTAACCAAGGCTTTTTCTTTAATTTTCTTCGTTGCATGTATTCGCATTTTTATAAAACACGTCTCACATTATTTACATTCGTGTCTACACCAACACTTTGAGGAATTTGCCTTGCAGTCATCTTAGAATTCGATGCTGCTCTTAGTATTGCACGACGTGCCCGGGCACTTAGACTTTGCGGACGTCCAGAACTCTTCTTGTTACCATAGTTTTCCGGATTTTTCGAGAAATTCGTTATTACTTTTCGACTTTTATTCATAATTAACTTCCCGATTTTATAGGGAAGTTATTGTAATTACCCCGAAAATCGAAAATCGATTTTTTAGCAGATCTTCACGTTTCATGGTCATTGCAGTCATTTTAGACTATTTTCAGCAAAATGTTCGTGTGTGTGTGTGTGTGTGTGTGCGTATGTCCGTTTGTATGGTATCAAATTTTTCGTTAACGTTTTCAGAAAAAGTAACAACGCGATCAGGATGATGAATGATGCAATCGATGTGCCCCGTCGTAACTTAGAGCTGATTAGATTTTGGTCCATATTGGTCAAGTAGTTTTTTAGATTTTTAGTTTTTTTTCGAATAGAGTTGATTCTACAATGCAATTTATAAGGGAGGACGAAAATTTTCCACCAAAGTACCAAACGCAATTACATAGAAAAAAATTTTTTCTTAATTTTTTTTTGGTTAAAAAAAATTTTTTTTTAATTTAAAAAAAATTTTTTTTTTAACTGATGCTAGTGTTACCGCTTGGAATAATCGAAAGTTATTCCAATGCAACAGTGAATTTATCATCTCTACTCCCAAGAATACATTTTGGGAGAATATCGATGAAAGTACAAAAAAAAAACGATGTTAGCGATGTTGGCGAAGGAGTAACGAATCGGGAAGTTCTTTGTGTGACTCTTGGAGAGTCACACACCAAATAAAAAACATTAATATCAGTAGGCCCTACTAGCCATGCGTATCACTAACCCTCTCGCAAGAGCAGTCCTACCCGCGAGCTCGCGAAGCGAGCGAGCAAAAACAACCCTACTCGCGAGCGAGCGAAGCGAGCGAGCAACAATAGCCCTCTAGTTGTATTAGAAACGAACTAGAACTGTCAAATATCGTTGTTTGTGTTAGAATTAAGTGTTTATTTGTCATTTAACATTTGTTTTGGTTTATTTTTCGAATTTATAGTCATGTCAACTCCAAGAAAGTCGCCCGCAAACAAAGAAATTAATTTTAACGCCGTGCTTAGTGCCGTTAAAGATCATTTGCTGGAGAAAAAAGACATAAGAAAGGCTGCCAAAGAATATGGCGTTGATAAGAGCACGTTACAGCGTTGTGCGAAGAAAGTTGACAGCCATTTTGACGATATTTCCACAGTTTGCGATGAAGAATTGATGGAATTTTTGCGCATATCTCGTTTATCACATGCAAACATTGTGACAGCGACTTGGATGGCGAAGAGAAAGATGATTATTGAATCCTTCCATTCATTATACTTGTTTTTTACTTCTCTTCGCCATTCTTTGCTTTTTTCCCATTTTTTGCCATTCTTTTTAACTTCTTCGGCCACTTAATGTCTTTAAAATAAATAAAAATTCATTTTTGCTTAAATTTACCTGGATTTTACTTTATATTTTACCACTTATAGTTGATTTTTTCGAGTGTCTCACAACCCAACCACTTTTTGCAGGAAACCAAAAAACATCTCCTCGGAAAATTGGCATAAAATTTTACTTGTTGATCAAATCACTAAACATTTTGCGTATAAAAGTTGCGTATTTCCTTCGCCTTTCCAACGGTATATAAAACTCTTTGATATCTTCATCAAGCAAAAAGTTACAGCCCAAAAACAAACCCCTTCTCACAACCCAACCACCTCCCTTACTGTTATATTACTTCTAGGCTATTCAACATATTAAGAAAGAAAATAAATTTCTATTTCATTCCAGTTTGTCGTAATTCAGGTTGAAAATTTTTATCTAAAATAGCTGTTGGTCTGAATTGCGGAGAAAATGCCAAAAGATGTTTTTTACAACTTTTGAATGTGGGCCTTTTTTCGATTTCTATTAATTGTATATGTTTCAAAAAATTCAGAAAAATCAACCATGGTGAAAATCGCAGTTTTTACTTTTCCGCATCAACCGACTTCATGAAAATTTTTACGATATATATAACTGACCCATATTTGCCAAATGCAGAACACGCATGAAACGTAAGTACTTGTATAAAAGAATGAATTTATAGAAAGCGCTGTTTACATCGCATCAGTCGTATTATACCTCTCGCGAGGCATCGCTGGGTGTCGCTGTTCTGAATACGTTAATCCGGTAATTAAGTTTTCAAGCTGCCTTACGGTGTTAACACTTTTTGGTCAGTTCCGTCGTACAGCGACAGAGCTAATTACAGCGCTATGCTGGCTCACGTTTCACGACAGATGAACTTTTGTATTTCAGCTGGATATTATGAACTTTCTATGCATGCTCGTATAAAACAGATTTTTTTTCAAAACAGGTCTATTTTCAGTGTGTTGTTTTAACACTCGGGAACGGATTTTCATGTCTGAGCGTATACAGCACTCTCCCTGCAAACGTTACGTATAAAAGATCCGTGGTCTCATTCACCGTCTACGAACGCAGCGCAACAAATAATTCACGGTGCACTGATCTTGCGAATAAACGTGTAAATACTGCGTTAGAATTATCCGATCCAGCAGTTGTGACGAGTGTCGACACGCGAGAGGACGATAATACATATCAAGTATGAACTCAGCTCCCCTCTACACTCCGTTCTTTCTGTTAATTATTCCTTGCATTCTAATTTTTCACAGTGTTCAATAAGCATCTGTCCAGAATTGTATCATTCAAATTTGAAAAATGCAGTCTATTTTTGCTATTTTAAATATCTTTCAACAACGCCATTACATCTTGCGGTATTTTCTGTGTTATCCAGCGTTCCGTTTAGAAACGTAATTAAAAATGAAGATTCAAGAACATCATGTCTTTTCGTCATATTTCTTTTTACCACGTTTTTATTAGCTCGCTTTCTTGTCTGTCTGTTTGTTCGGTACAAATTTTGCAATTGATTTTAAACTAACTTCCCGATGAGCTAGAGACTTGAAATTTTAAACATAGCTCAGAACTGTGCGTTCAGGAGATATAAATTATTAATAATTTGAACCTTTGCACCCCCCACCCCGCCGCGTGACGTAGTACGTTTTCGCGTTCAGCGTCCCCACTCTACTACGTGTTCCCACTCTGACTCATCCCCACTCTACTGACCCGCTTCGCACCGAAGGAGCACAGTGTGCGTCAGTGTGCGTTCGAGCTCCGTGCGGTGTTTACAAAGTTACTACGTATTATTATAGTATAATGCTTGTTTACCAAGCGAAAGAACAGTTACACCGAAATTCTCCGTCGAACCTTTATCTTTGACATTTTACCACGGCGTTCGTCTTCGATATGACGCGTCGCAATACCGTCTGAAATTTACTACATGTCTCCGTTATAATCTCATCAAAATGTTTAAAATCGATTGAAAAATTTCACACACACAAGACTAAAAAGCAGAAAATAATTATTTAAATAAAAATAAATTTTTAAAAAATTCCACGTTTTTAAAACGGACTAAAAAGTATAAAATAAAACTTTTAAAAACGCCACGTTTAAAAAACGGACTAAAAAGTATAAAATAATTTTTTATAGCCCCATACAGATTCCTAACCCCGTACAGATAGTCCTGAAAATTTGTGATTGTAAATTTTGAATAGCTATGGAAATACTTGTAAGATTTAAAACGAAAAACGTGGGGCGCATGTAATAGATAATTGATGCATGAACACCTAAATCACTAATAATTTTATTGCACTGCAAATGATATGAACTGTTTTGCGAGTTTTCTCAGCGGCAGCTGCTCTCTACACTCCTTACTATGTATTATCTTGCGCCCACGTTTTTCGTTTTAAATCTTACAAGTATTTTCATAGCTATTCAAAATTCACAATCACAAATTTTCAGGACTCTCTGTACGGGGTTAGGAATCTGTATGGGGCTAGAAAAAATTATTTTATACTTTTTAGTCCGTTTTTTAAACGTGGCGTTTTTTAAAATTTTAGTTTATTAAACGTGGCGTTTTTTAAAATTTTATTTTTATATTTTTATTGTATCAAAGTAGGTACATTTAAAGAATGTAAAATCATGTGAACAGCAGCCAAAGGGTGATCGAGATAGATGAAAAATGGTTGAATGTTTTTCCAACTCCTGAGATTATAAAAATATGACAATTTGGTTTGTCTCGTCGACGAGAATGCAATCTCATTGAATTGTACAAATTTGTTCAGGCGAAAATATTTGTTTTCATGTATTTTAGTTTCATGTATTTTAGATACTGCAAATAAACAATTTAAGCCACAGGGTCTTTTGTGTTAGACCATTCCTTGAGAATCAGAAACATTGATCGAACCTGTGGCGCCGAAATCATTAAATCGTTTATTTTAGTTTTATTGGGAAAAAATACCGCAGTAATAGGTACATTTACCCTATATTGATCGGAAGCAGGTTATCGAGATGGGGTCAATAAATGAATAAACCACTATCAACCGATGATCGGAAGTTTCTCCGGGCTCGCCCGTAACGAGCGGGCTAGATTAAAAATGCGAAGGGGCTAAGAGAGTCGGCGCACGATCAATTTCTCCGTTAAACGATGGAAGAAATGTTTCAGGAACCAGCTCTCGTGTATCTTTCACGGAGAGTAACAAGGGTCCGGAATTCGTTCGCTCGGACGGCACGAGACCCCCGTTAACGAGACTTCAATTGGTGTCGTTGGTGGAAGAAGCGTGGCGAAGCGGGCACGTTTCGTTCGCGCGACGACGGGGACAATTAAGACCGTATTAATCGTCTCGGTTTCTCCGTTTTTCGCCCTTCCTTCTCGTTTTTCGTCTCACGCGGACGAATTACGGTCAGTGGCCGGGCCCTCGCTCTTTCCCACCGTCGTCATTCTCTCGCTTCCCTCTCCCACTCTATCCCTGCCCCCAACAGACGCAAATTCAATTACGGTCTCGCGCGAAGACCGGCCAACATAAATAATTACCGACGAAGCCGGACTCGCGGCCGAGCAGAAGGGGGTGAGAGAACGCGGCTCGTGACCCTTTGCGGTTCCTGCGGCCGCGAGATTCCGCTGCAAGTTGCTGCGGCATAAATCATTGTCGCTCGGCCCGCGAATTATCGCTCGTAAACACGTAACCCACCCCTTCTGGCTGCCCCTACGCCACTGCAACCCCGATCCGAATCATCCCCCCGCATCGTCGATAGAACAGACTGCGCCCGGGACGATCCACCCTGGGGAATTTGCATCGAAAAGTTTGTCAGAAATACTTTAGTCGATCGGATAGAGCGAGGAAAAGGGTTAAACCCTTGTGTAGCCTACCGGGCACCCATTTATTGCATTTCTTTCGACAACTTGTTCATGTTTCTCTAAAAACATTACAAAATTTCTCTGAATGTCCATTCTTTGCTCGCCAGTATATTAATTTGTGCAGATATGTCAAATACAAAAGGTTTAAAATAATCAATACATTTTTGTTGGTGTCCTTCTTACGTTATAAAAATTCGAAATCCGAAACTAGAACCAAAGGAAAGACGATTTCGTATTTATTAATACGAAGAAAAGTAGTTTGTGTCGATCGTTATTCTTAATACTCCAAATTATAAAGAAAAAAAAAATGTTCAACCTGATACTTCAACAAATGTTCTTGTATAATTTTGATAAAGAAGCTAAAAGAGAGTCTCTTTGGTTCATTCATATTTGTACGATTAATACACTGAATGATTGGAGTATTTCGGAAATAAAGAAATGATTGTTTAACAGGACGCCAAACAGTTTGACTTCTCGCTGTTGAGCGAAACATGCATTCGGTAGAAGTACATATTAATACACCGCAGTGAGAAGATAAATTGTTTCCTTTCTTTCTAATCCTCTTGTTCATTCTGATTGGTGCTTCAGACACGTTTCTTTAAATAGTGTGAGCATTAATGGATGAAGCGAATAATTGGACACAATCGTCTGATGGATTGTCTGACGCTTACATTTGGTAGCGTCGTTGTCCTCTCCAAGGATGATTGGAAATTCCGTATTCATGTCTGGCACATGTTAAAACGCCACCAGATAATGCATGGCCAATTGAATTCGGCATGGTAATGAGTCGACGCGTTGCATTTAGCAAGCTTGGACTGTTACTGTTTGTGAAAGTTCGAGGTCGATCGACTGTCGAGTTACAAATAAAATTTATCCTTGCGCGGATATGTTGATGCATTTTCCAGAAATACACCCATTGCGTGCTTTTCCCCTTGAAAAAGGAAAGGAGAGGAAGCTCAATAAAGCGTGAATACCGTGACAGCAGCAAATTTAGAGCCCAATAACACACTCGTAAAAGCATTTTATATTACTAATCGCCACGACCTATCACGCCGGGTCCTAAATAAAATGCCAATTAATGTAATACGACTACAACAGTTTTTACGAAACAGGGACCAGCTTGTAAAATGTTGTGAAACAATCGTAGAAAATGGAGGTGACTACGTAATTGATTAATACAACTGAAAAATGCAACCATCTGTATTTTAATCGCATTAACTCGGATTCTTGCGAGCTGTAAGCCTATGCCGCACAGTGCGACGTTTCGATCATTTAGGGAAATTTAATTCCGAAATTGAGCATTTTTTTAAAATTGCGTATTTACTCTTACCTTGAAAGCAATACCTCCGTAACCCAGGATCACTATTGTTTTTAACTTTTCATCGCATTCCGATAAGAAAAATAAGCCTCAAGTGCAACTTCTGCCTATACAATCGTCAGTGATACTTTCCCTGAATAAAAGTGTATGAATTTGAACTTCAATTGTTATTGTATCTATTTTAGTGATTATTCAATCCTTTGTAGTGTGTTTTCAATATTTTTAGTCTTAAATAATATACATATAATTTATTATGGTTATTAATCATACAAAATCGAAGACCTTTTCAGTATTTGCCAATGTTCTACAGAGTAAAATTTTATTATATGGGCGAATATGGACTTTAAACTACACTTAATGCATACATTGAAGCCTTGTCGAGTCAGATATAAAGACCATTTTTGCGTTCGTCTGCGTCTATGGGAGTTTTTATTTGTTTTCAACAGCCTTACGCGGTCATCTCATGCAGTCGTCTAACACAATTTATCCTAGCAAGAACGTGTCATAAATCTACACTTTGAGTGTTACTGTATTAAATTGTTATTATTTAACTGTTGTTGTTTTTGATTGTTATCGCATTTGATAGTTTTTGTCTTTTGTTTAATATTATTTGTTTTACTATTATTTGACACATTGTTTATTTATAAACAATTAGGATTAGGATTAGGCGACACTAATGATGGAAACACTGCACGACGATTTTTTAGAAATGCTGCAAAATCGGCTGAAGTAACAGGTGTTAATGAGGAGTTAATACAACGTTTCCATATTATTTTAGAAGTATTAAACTGTGGATATGCTATGAATGCCGACACATTTGAACAATATTCCAATGATACTTCAAATTTTATTAATTTTTATTATTAAAAATGTATTCCTGGTATTACATGCCACAAGTAGCGTACACAAAGTGCTACATCATGGAAAAAATATAATTGCTTCTTGTATTCTTCCGATTGGTCAACTTTCGGAAGAAGCACAAGAGACTAGGAATAAAGATAACAGAAGTTTTCGTGAACTTTTCACGGATTGTCACGAATATAGACCTTATTAATAAGCTTCTCATATCGTCAGACCCTCTGAATACCAGGTTAAGGCAAATTCCCACAACAAGAAAAGGATTCTTACCCGAGAAGTACTAGAATTACTTGCATTGCCTGCATTAAATAATACAAAAGATGAAGTCGACTCCTGTTCTGACAGCGAAAATTAATAGATAATATACATATGTATATAGTATTGTTAATGAAAAGCTTGTTCGGTGCATTTATCTACGTGTACATATTTAGTTTATTAAAACTTTGAATATATTTATGTAAGACTGTGTTTGCAACTTGATATATCATCATTTAAATTAAATACCCTTTCGAACAGTAATTTGCAAGAGTTAATGCAATTAAACAACGGTCAATACAATAAAAGTCATGTTAAACTATTCAGAAATCGTCATATTTTGAGTGGTTTTAACAAAATACATGATAAAAAAAGAAACAACATCATTAAGAATTTAATGCCCCTAAATGATCGAAACGTCACACTGTGTGCCGGAGTCATTTCTGAATCCTTGCAATCCTCGTGTAATCGAGTGTGCAATCAAATTCACGGAGCAAGACGAGTCTAGTGCCTTAAATCATAAATATACTGTACTTCGAATCGCTCGATAATTTCGTTGAGACTCGAGAAGCAGTTTTCCGAGCGGGTGCCACGGTTTCTTTTCTGAAGCAACCTAAATTCAAGGATATCCAAGGATAGACAGGAAAAAGGAGGATGACGGCATCAATCCTTACTCGGAGGATGCATCCGTTCCTCCAGCAGTGAATGCGACAGTTCACTAAGATTCCTTGAAATACAATCGTACCCCATTGAAACAGTATTCTACAGTATTCTATTCCCACATTATTCCTCTCTTTAGAATAGCACTCCTTTGTACGCGTCACTGTATCGCGTTCTATCCCATCCTGTTACGCTTTCGATATTTCATACGAGGCTGTGGTAATTCCAGAAGTTTGATCCTTTCTCGTGGCAGGTCTGCTACGTTTCTGGAAGCGAACCGTGCAGGAAACATTTAGGAGAGGCTTTTGGGAGCTTTCTTTTGTGGCCTTTAGACAGAGGAAATGGTAATGCATGGGGGAGAAGTAACAGTGGCTTATTAAAATAGAACTCGCTGATTCGAATATCTTACTTGAAGACAGCACAATTGAAAAAGCTACTGATGAGTAGACTGCCGATCGTTATGCAAAGTGAAAATTGTCAGCGTCAATTGTAAGAGACAGGAACCAAGTAAAATTAGAATTTCATTAACACTAGATATACCGAGCACTAAACGCAATTGGCATACACTGAAGCTCAAAAGTATGTGGACACTTCCTTAATTCTTATAACTACCTGAAAAAAGTTATGATATCTTTGGTAAATTTGATTATCTTGTATGTATTTCAGTTCGTACAGTATTGGAGAACATATTTTAATAATAATTCATTAAATATTTCACCGATAATGATAAAAAATAATTATATTTTCTTTTCGTCTACATATCCACCGCGTGCTTTTATGACCGCGTTTACTAGACGTGGCATTCTGACTATTAACTTTATCATTACTTCACTTTCAATAAGGTTCCACTCAGATTCGAATATTTCCCACAAATGTTTTTCAGACTTGGGACATCGTTTTCGGACTTATCTATCTATGTGATCCGATAGTTTTTCTTTGATTTATTTAAGAAAATTCAATAACTAAATTGTTTATTTTGGTACTATTAGAATACATTACATACATATTCATAATAGACTTTAACAACAAATATTGTTTGATAATAAAAATATACATTATATATCACAAATTTCATGAACATGGTAAGTGTCCACATACTTTTGAGCGGCAGTGTACATTGCCTTATATTAATGACAAAATTGCATTTATTTAGATCTCGTTCGAGTTTTGTTTAAATATGAGCTTCGGTAAAGAAGTTCACTAAAAAAATTTCTCAGAAAAATATATTTATAGGATCAATATTTCTAAAAGAAAAAATCTGGAACCAGTCATTTTGACTGGTTCGGTATATCTAGTGTTAATTCCGCAATAATTTTAAATTAAAGGACGAGCAAGAGTTTGCTAGGCTAGGCGAGCTAACTTCTAGGAGGCACTTAACAATGTCTGAAAATCATCTACCAAAGTTCTCAACGTTCATTTAAGTTAACTATTATTATAATGTTGATTATTTTGTTCCTTTAATTGGATTTTACAATAAAACGGTAACGACACTATCCCTCATCCGTCCCTCATTTCGCGAACTGAATCTGTCCCTCGGTGTCAAATTGACACAGTGGTAAAATATCGACGAAATAACAAGATAAAAAGTTATTTTCCGATGTTTTTGTATTCAAATAGTGCGTTAGCATCTGCATCTTAGTTTCTGTACAATTTTCGCATAAAATAAAGCGATGTGTTGGACCATACTGCTTGTTTACACAAATCACGTAGGGCATTATGTATATTAACATTCGGTTTTTTCTCACACATGTGACATCGGGCTCGTTTTTTTGTTGGAAGAGTATGCATTATACGATTACTATAAGACGGTACAATCACTGGTGGTATACCCCGTATTTGTGCAACAAGTGCAGTCACATTAGATCCTCGCGGTTGATGTGTGCGTAACATAGGAATGCACCAAAGAATTTCCAATTTCAATAAAAAAAAGGCGTCGACGATATCTTTTATTTTCATTCCACGTTGCATTGAGTGAAGTAAATATTATAAAAGCATGCTGATATATCTAACATATTAGCAAAAATTGCCATTGGTCATCTATTTGTTTTGCGTTTATATCTGTATGTGCCCACCATCTCCATATCATCGAGGACATCGACGCGACGCCTCCTTTTGTAGCGTTATATTTTATTATTTCAGGTTTTTTATCTACTTCACTAGTTATTTGCTTTAACGTATGGTGTGTACTAAGTAGAATAACAAATCGTCTTCTTTTTGTCACATAAGACGCCACTGTGTCTTTTAGTATGTGATCAAAAACAAATTCCGACTGATGAAGTGGCTTCTTCTTCATATCGAGTAAAATTTGTGGAATTCCTTTTCTATCTTTTCGTATGGTCCCTACAAGCGTCATCTTTTGTTTTTGTAATATAGTTGCTAATTCGTGTGAATTAAAAAATTTGTCACACGTAACATTGCGTCCATCCAAACCTTCAGCTAATTGTCGCACCACGCGTTGACCCTGCTTTACTTCTGCGTGGCAGTTTCGATCGCGTCCCGTGTAAATTTCCATACTATACGAGTAATACGTTTTCTTCTAATTTAGAAACAATCAATTTTCCTTCAATTTTCGAATGCCGTATAAATTTGTCATTGAAAAACTCCGTGACAGTACGTAAGAGTACATGTGTCATATTGACACACAGGGACTCTCTTTCGTAACAAATTCGTCTTGCAGTTTTGACATCATTATTTTCACGAACAATGCTAAGCATATGTGTTTCGTATTAAAAAAATAAAAGTCACAAGGTTTCGGGCAAATTTACCGACAAATGGACCGTTTATTTTGAAAGTGGAGTGGAGAAGAGTTAAGTCCATTTTTGAAAAAAATGAGATATCACGTAATTCATGCTTAATTTAATGTAAATAAAATTTAAAAAAAATAAAAAAACAAGAGAAAATGGACTTACACCACTTTCAAAATAAACGGTCCAAATAACAGAACAGTACGCCTTAATTCGCGAAAACTGTGTCAAATTGACACTAAAAACGGATGACGGTTAAAATCGTACGTGCACTTTTGAAAATAAAATATTTTATTTGTTAAAAGTTTTTAGAATAGTATTTTATTGGAATTTTTCTTCAAGCAATTTTCTTCAGCTCTGACGAGTAGGCTGCGAATCTTATGCATTCTAAGGCTTACGAAAATTGTCAAAAAATGCTACAATATTAAAGTCGATAGAATTGAGTAGCTACAATTTGTATATATTTCGGATCTACAAAGGCTATTCCCACTAGAAGTAGAATTGTAGAAGATTCCACTATCTTCGAGTTTGTCTACTAAATAAATAAGAAATTTGTTCTCGGCGCACATGTTCGATCAATTACTACACACTAAACTAATATTTGTAATACTCTGTGGACTACGGCTTAGCTATCATTATGTGATTCTATTGGAGGAACTGAAGGTGTTGTTTCGTCCTAGACCCGCTAGAGGACTCATCAGTAAGGCTATCTAACGGGCCCTGCCTTAGACACACACGTGCCACTAGACTCTTTAATGAAAGTTATATATATACTGATTGATGACATTTCAGTAACTTGCGAGAAAGTGTTCGACAGTTTTGTCCCTCTTTTGGACGGAGTCGTAACCAAAGTCTTCCTCGATAATTTTTCGCCAACTAAGATAAATGAAAATTGTTTTACGATCGCAATTATTTGTTAAATAAATAAGAAATTTGTTCTCGGCGCATATGTTCGATCAATTACTACACACTAAACTAATATTTTTAATACTCTGTGGACTACGGCTTAGCTATCATTATGTGATTCTATTGGAGGAACTGAAGGTGGTGCTTCATTAAAGAGTCTAATGGCACGTGTGTGTCTAAGGCAGGGCCCGCTAGATAGCCTTACTGATGAGTCCTCTAGCGAGTCTAGGACGAAACACCACCTTCAGTTCCTCCAATAGAATCACATAATGATAGCTAAGCCGTAGTCCACAGAGTATTACAAATATTAGTTTAGTGTGTAGTAATTGATCGAACATGTGCGCCGAGAACAAATTTCTTATTTATTTAACAAATAATTGCGATCGTAAAACAATTTTCATTTGTCTACTAACTTGCGAAAACTGTGTCAAATTGACACGAGGGACGGACGAGGGTTATTCTTGCTTATTTGTTTATGAAAAACCTTAAGCACCTAGCCGTTTTAATGAATGCAGAAAATACGATATTTTTCCGGACGAAGAGAAGTTCAGCACATGTATCGCAGTTGATCAGAGTCTCGTCTAATGAACACCCCTCGCGAGACAATCTTCGACGCACCTGCACAGCAGGCTCGTGGAAGAGAGACTGTCGAGGGATTGGTGGCGTTTAAAGGGGCGACGTTAAAGGGGTTGAAGCCGAGAAATTTTTCGGAGCGGATCGTGGGTGGTGGAGACTTCAAAGGGACTTATTCATGCGGTAGCATTCGATACTCGGTTTTTTGCGGTGTACACGCTCGCCGGTCGTTGCAGCCACACACGGCCTAGGGAAGCTGTGTGCTACCTGATGCG
Organism: Lasioglossum pauxillum; assembly: GCA_933228785.1. NCBI lineage: Eukaryota > Metazoa > Arthropoda > Insecta > Hymenoptera > Halictidae > Lasioglossum > Lasioglossum pauxillum. Next base: position 33,308,053 of record OW121703.1, read on the forward strand.
TCATCCACGACTCGATGCTTCTAAAAAGCATCGCCGTCGGGGGGATGAGCTGTTTTAAGCTTGACAACACTTTCCGGCCTCCTGGCTTCTGTACAAGTTCAACCACGTGCTCTCTCGGCAACAATTAGTTTCTCAAAGATAAACCAACGCGACCCGCCGCAGAGGGATGGAAAATAAAAAGGGGCAGCGGTTGCGTGGAGCGCGACCGCTCTCGCAACGGCCACGTTAAATATGGACGCCGTCGTCTCTTCTGTTAAGAAAAGCCGGTCGCGTACCGGAGATTAATAATAAAAAAAACCGGGAAATATCGACGGCGATTATATGTGCTCGCGAACAACGCCTGTGTATATCCGCTACGTGCGTGCGGTTACGGGTCGGACATGTGTATTGTCACGAACCTCCAGCCCGGCGAAGGGAAAAAGGAACTTGACGGGAACGCAATAAGCATCCTTGCAACCGAGTTGGATGGCTCGTAAAGTGACGCTTTGAAATGCCGCTTCAGACGCGAATGTGTGATGGCGCCGGCCCGGCACAACTGCGTCGTGTCTTTTCTTTTCCCGCTTCCTCCTTGTGTTTTCGAATTTCCGGTAGGTTTCTGCCAAAGCCATTTCGTCGAGTTTGTTTGTTTACTCCCCCATCAAAACGAACTGTAATTAGACCGCGGATTTTATGCACTTTTGAGGTAAACGAGCAGGTGAAATAGGAAACTGTATAGACGTTTCAAGAATTTATATTCTATCAAGAAAGTACCGGGAATCGATTATTTAAAAAGCCCGCTTAAAGGGATTGTTGAAACTCTTTTTGTCGCTAAGTTGGCACAACTGTCCTCTATACTCAAGCGGGGTTTGAGCGTCACTTGTCATTCAGTTTGTTTACAGTGCGCCATTTTGTCAGTTCATTTCAAGTGTGTTTTGCGATTTTTACAATGGATAAAAATATTGAACAGATAATCTGTCTTAAATTCTGCATTGCAAATGGAATTTCGCTGAAAATGCGCTGAAAATGTTACATAAGGCTTACGGTGTATCGACTTCATCAAAAACACGTGCGTACGAGTGGTACAATGCATTTAAAAGCGATCGAGATGTGGTGGAAGATTTGCCTCGCTCTGGTCGGCCATCAACGTCTTCAACTGAACTTCACATCGCTAAAGTAAAGGAAATGGTGGCTAAAAATCGTCGTTTAAGTCTGAGAGAGATAGCCACTGAAATTTCTGTGTCTCACGAATCAATTCGTACCATTTTAAACGATCGTTTAGGCATGAAACGCGTTCCCGCTCGACTAGTGCCGAAAGACTTGAATTTTCTGCAAAAACTCAATCGCGTTAAGGTCGCTGAAGACATGTTAGAACGAGTCAATTCTGACACCACATTCATAAAACGCATTGTAACTGGTGACGAGACATCGGTTTACGAATTTGACATGCAAACCAGTCAACAAGCTTCGGAATGGCGCCTTCCAATCGAGCCGAAACCGAAAAAAGCACGTCAAAGTCGATCAAAAGTGAAGGTGATGTTGACAGTTTTTATCGATTACCGCGGTGTTGTGCACTCGGAATTTTTGCCACAAGATGAGACAGTAAATAAAGAATATTATCTGAGCGTTATGCGGCGTTTCAGAGAGCAAATTCGTCGAAAAGTACCAGATTTATGAAAGAAAACTCATGGATTTTGCACCATGATAACGCACCATCTCACAAGGCTACCATTGCGAACGAATTTCTGGGAAAAAACTCAACAAATCCTATCGAGCAGCCACCGTATTCCGCTGATATGGCTCCGGCCGACTTTTTTCTTTCTCCAAAACTCAAATTACCACTTCGAGACACCCGTTTTCAGTCGATAGATGACATAAAAGAGAATTCGCGGCGAGTACTGAAGTTGATTCCAAAAAGTGCGTTTAAAAAATGTTTTGATGACTGGGTTATTCGTTAGCATAAGTGTATTATTTCGAAAATGGCCTACTTTGAAGGCGATACAATAAATTTGGAAGAATAATACATATCTTCTGTTTCATTGACCAATTTCCGGTACTTTTTTCACAGAATGTATGTTGTTCAACCTGTTAAAATGATTGAAAGAAAAAACGCAGTTGTATTCAGCTTCGCTTCCTTGCGATCAAGCCAGACAAGTTTAATTTTGCATAAAGACCCGCAGCCTGGTAATCGCACCCAAGTGATCAATAGTTGTGGAAAAGGAAGCTTAAAAATCATATTTTATATAACAATCCTAAGAAAAACTATTGCATTACGTATCAGAGAGTAAGTTACGGGTTCAAATTGAAATTCCTATTGCTGTTGAAGGTGCTATTAAGAAATCCTTAAGCCATGGACGTAGCGTGTACAGAGAGGCACGACATCCATATTTAGTAAATTTTATTTGAAGCGATAATCACGAGCCAGGCTCATTATTATGCGACAACGAGTTGAATAACCGGAATTGCGAAGATCAGTTTCTTTTTAGCAAATCTAAATAGGATTTCTCTCCTTCAAGTACGCGTGAATTAATCACAGATTTGACTATTAAAAAACAATAATGCTGATGCTCACGTGTATTTACAGGAAGGGATCGTTAAGCCACGTGAAAAAACGGCAAGTTCCTCGGACGCTTAGCAACGTCGAAATCACCGTTTCACCAACTGGTCGGCACGCGAGTCTTTGTCGCGCAGGCCGATGAAATTGCGCTCGGGGGTAATAGGAAATTAATTAGCAGCCGTGAGTCGTAAAGCCGGCTTCGGTTACGCGGCCATAAATGGAATTTAATGCTATGCAAAACTTCGCGGAGCTGGTAATGCCGATGGCCCACGTAGTTTATAATTAATCCACGGCGAACTAGGCCCGCCGGCGACGATACGACACGCCAAATATTTCGGATCGTGTCGCGCGAACGATCCGCAGACCTTCGATCCTCCAACACGTCTCACAGTGTGTCGAATGCCGCAATTAGCTGGACAAAATTCATTCTCGAATTAGCAAGAACTAATTGGGTCAATGCGATTTATAATAACTGCGGATTTTTTCAATTTATGACAGAAATGAGCAGATCGAATGTAAAGTAGTGAAATCGTTTGAAGAATTTCAAAATACAATCAATCTTCCGTGTGTGAAGGCCCTCATCGATTTTTTGATGATTTTTGGACATGTCATAGAAGTCAACATTTTGAACAACCTTTCCCTTTGAATGTCCGTGGCGAAGGCTTTAGTTTCTCGAGATATTTGCAAAAAACATTCGTTAAATGTTTTTTCTCATACCAGCTGTACATACCAAGAAAAACATCCTGTAAACAGGAGCCAAGTTCCTATGGCCGTAAAAAGTTGTGAAATCAAACAAAATACGGCCAAGTTCGTTAATTTAGAAATACCTCTTGCAATACTGAAAAAAGCATTTGTAAAAATTAGTTTAAAAGAACGCTATTTAATGTTTAATGAATTACATGGAGTGCTAAATTATTTAAACTTGGCGGTCACTTTTTAAACCAATGGCCATAAAAGGTGTTAGGTAGCGGCCAAGTTTGAATAATTTAGCCCTCCATGTAATTCAGTAAAAATTAAACAGCGTTCTTTTAAACTAATTTTTACAAACACTTTTTTCCGTATTGCAAGAAGTATTTCTAAGCTAACGCACTTGGCCGTACTTTGATTGATCTCGCAACTTTTTACGCCCATAGGAACTTGGCTCCTGTTTACATGATGTTTTTCTTGGGATTTCATTAATTCTTGTTGAAATTTCATCAATTATCAAGTAGGTATCAAAGATTAACACTCTGCCGGCGAATTAGAATCCAACTTTACCTAGATTTTTTTTGTTATAATTTTAGTGTCATTTTCTACCTTATCGTAATCTGACAGTTTGAGCTTTTTGCCACTATCTCGAATGGCGCTGTACGGACGTTTGAAGAGAGCAGATGATTCTTTCCGGAATTTACACGGTTCCTTATGGGAAAAGCGGTATATTTTATCTTCTCCATACATAACCTATTTCGTAATGTTTTTTTTTTAATACAACCCCTTTAAGGTGTAAAATCTCAAACTTTGATAATTATTCCTTTGAGGGTTTGTTATGGTGGACCTACGTACCAAATTTCAAGCTTGTAGGTCAATGGGAAGTACCGAAAAGGTTTTTGGTGATCTGTCAGTCAGTCAGTCAGTTAGTGACAAATTTAGCGATTTTTGAGGTCCTACATCTCGGAACCTACTAATGTTGGGAGATTAATGTTTTGTCAATATTGAGACATGATAGCATTTAACAAGTGTACGAAATTACATCTCTCGATCTGCCTCCAGTGGCGAGTTATAAGCCTCTAAAAAAGGGCTAAGTTGTTTCGTGTAAAAGGAGGTAGTGCGAGGAACTTGGCTGATGCACTACAGTGCACCTACAGTGGGTGTACAAAGTATTCGTACACCTTTCAAAAACTAATAACTTTTTTATAATCAATTAGAAGTATTAGTTTACGACATGATATGCAAAAAAGTTTTTCCAAAAGTTATAATTTACAAGGATACATGCAAAAATAAAAAAGGTATTTTTTAAAACTTTTTTATTTGGGCCCTTAATGAAAATTTAAAATATATGTTTAGTAGATCTATGTTATTTATACACATGTTGAAAATTTAATCGAAATCGGTTGATGCAGGAAAGAACGACACGCATCGAAAGATGCGTTTTGTGGATTTTGTGGATTTTAAGCAGAAACTGCTCAAAAGTCGTGTAAAAGTACGAATTTCACAATTTTTAACCGCTTGTAGCTCGTGTGTATCGTTAATCGATGTCAATGAAATTTTCAACATGTGTATAACTAACATAGATCTACAAAACATATATTTTAAATTTTCATTAAGGACCCAAATAAAAACGTTTTAAAAAATACCTTTTTTATTTTTGCATGTATCCTTGTAAATTATAATTTTTGGAAAATCTTTTTTGCATATCATTTCGTAAACCAATGCTTCTAATTGATTATAAAAAATCAGTTCGTTTGATACAATTATAAAAAAGTTATTAGTTTTTAAAAGGTGTACGAATACTTTGTACACTCACTGTGGATAATTAAAATATAACGAATCGTATGCAATTTAAGTAGGTCTTGCAATGTTTTGCAGTTCAACGAAAATTACATTGAATTTGATGCATTTTTTGAAATAATGAGCTCAATGTATTCAATAAACGACTGATTCAAGATTCAAGTTTTTTTGTGACATACCCAAAAATCATTGAAATCGTTGGGGGCGTCACACATCGAAAGGTTCACCGAAAACGCAAATACTGAACGTTTTGTACACGAGTTTCAAGAAGATAATTGAATTGGTGGTTGTAACACCGTTGGATGTGAGATTTCCTTAAGATCTATTAGCTTTAAATAATCCTGTTCTGTTAAATTTGCACTTCGCATCATCCAACGTTGTTCGATATTGTTAATTTAATTATTGAATCGTTCGCTGGAACAACTGCAAATGATACAAAGTGGAAATTTTACAGGAGAGCAGGATTTAATGGGTCATGCGATGACAGAGTCTGGTTCACGCTATTTTTACTTGTCGCCAGCTTAACGATATTCGCTTGAACGTATCATTGCGCACATTGTTTCTGAAATCACACGCACAGGTACACGTCCGAGGCATTGAATAACGACAGGCGGTGTTGTCTTCGGCAAAGATTTCAATATTCATACGAAAACAGAATTTTCAGGTCAGCTCTCGTAGCATATTCAGCGCGCTCTAAAACCAGACAGGATGCAGACTGTTGCGCTCGCGAGACCATCCCCGTCGCCTGTCAAAAATATTAAAAGAAACAATAACAAAGAGGAAACAATCGCGTTGTGGCAAGTCGCTCGTAACTCAAATCGAAATCTGTCGAGGAGATGCCGGTCGCCGATAAAACTGAATGAAACGATGAGGTAATGGAGCCGGGGGACCGGGCAATTGATTCGATGGGAAACCGTTTCAAGATTTTCCTCGTTTTCTGGAATGCATATTGAAATCGCGCCGAATAATAATTCGCGACGGCTGGGAGAGGGAATGGGTTCGCGTGGTGGACGCAATTGGACGTAATTCTCGAAAGAATTGGAGCAGAGACGATGGAGAAAGTCGTCGGGAGGCATCGCGCGCACGCGGGCGAAGAGGGGCCGGCAAAGGATAATGGACTTGACGGTGTTACAGGATGTTTTCAGCGAATTGCGGCCGAATCCATTTTAAACCAATTTCGGCGCTAATTAATGGAACAGCCGCCTGTAGCCATCGGTTGTAATAACAACGGTGCCATGCACTCCCAGGGGGACGATCGAACGCGGGTCATTGATCGTCATGAAAACTCGTCGGCCGGAAACCAGACGCGAGAACACCAATTTGTATTATGCACCGTGTCACAACGAGCGATTCGGACCGGTCCGGACACGGCTCGTGTCGCAAACGCAATACCGAGAGCCCCGGCTCTGTTTGCAGAAGCCGAATTCGAAACGTAGAATTCCCGCCGAGGGAAAATTTCCCATTCCCTCGGTGATCGCGCTTCGATATTCGCTGCTCGCCAGAGATACGCTTTTTCCGGAAAACTAATCCAAACGACGCGACGCCGCGGCATTTCTCGGTAAAATAGATCGCATATTTTATTTACAAAAACGTACACAGGCAGACATAGATCGCATAGTTTTGTACAGGGTGAAATTGTTGTAATAATTAATTTCTTCTATTCTACTTTTTTTTATCGAGATAATAAAGGTATTCTCGAGTTTCTTTGTGGTAAAAGGGTAAATTGTAATTTTGTGGTTGACGAGAGAATTGAATATTGAATAAAAAACTGTAAGGGTAATTACTATAAATGATTTTGAGTTAAGTACAGTCTTCCCTCCCATACTGCGACAACCTCAGGTCTATAGAGTCTCAGAAATCGTAGGAGATACCACGTTATTTGAAGTTTGCCAAATACAGTGGGTGTACAAAGTATTCGTACACTTTTTAAAAACTAATAACTTTTTTATAATTGTACCAAACGATCTGACTTTTTATAATCAATTAGAAGCATTGTTTTACGAAACGATATGCAAGAAAGATTTTCCAACAATTATAATTTGCAAGGTTAAATGCAAAAATAAAGAAGGCATTTTTTAAAACTTTTTTATTTGGGTCCTTAATGAAAATTTAACATATATGTTTAGTAGATCTATGTTAGTCATACACATGTTGAGCATTTCATTGAAATCGATTAACATACACACAAGCTATAAGCGGTTAATAATTGTGAAAATCGTAGTTTTACACGACTTTTGATCAGTTTCTGCTTAAAATTTTCATGAAGGATCCAAATAAAAAAGCTAAACAAAATGCCTTTTTTATTTTCGCATGTAACCTTGTAAATTATAATTTTTGGAAAATCTTTTTTGCATATCATTTCGTAAACCAATACTTCTAATTGATTACAAAAAATCATGTTGTTTGGTACAATTATAAAAAAGTTATTAGTTTTTAAAAAGTGTACGAATACTTTGTACACTCACTGTATATATAGAGAAGGACAGCACGTAAATATCATAAAGAAGAGACTTATAACTAGACTGCGGATTTTTATGCAAAATAAAAACTTTCTACCGGAATCGCAACAGGTTAGGCTGAAATGAATATTTAATTTCTTGTTGAATATAAGGTTGACAATAATATACTAATACATTTAAATTCTTCAAATTATCTTACAGTAAAAAATTGAACCTGCACATTTTTATCATAAATGCATCAAATCCACAGTCTACTTATAACCTATCGCCTTTATTTCACCCCCTTGTGGTGACTATGATGCTATGAACGGTGAAAAATGGAAAATATAGTTCATCTCGAAATTTCCCGAAGCACGAAATAGAAAAAACGTGCGACCTAACAATATTTTCACGGATCCCCTCTTCGAGTTGAAAAAACAAACGTATCCTTTGATGGGAAAAATCACGAAATTCGCGTGTCCCTTGTGCAGCACGGGAAAAAGGATCGCACAATACGCGCGCGACCCATTGAGTTCGGCTTTTGTCGATAATGTATACGACGAACGTGTCAAAACGTGTCACACCGGTGGCATACGATGTAACATTCGCATTTTATACGGGGAAAAAAAAGGGAGACGACGAACGTGGTGGAGGCGTTGCAACGCTTTCGAAATAGACAACGGGATCGGTGCTGAAATAATCACTTACTACATATACGCGAGGGCGTATCGACAAGCGATATTTTCCACGCCAGATCTATCGATGTTTAAACGCTGGATTTGGAACAGTGACACACACGCTTCCAGATAGAGTTTACGAAAGAAAAATATTCATAGCGCCACTCTACGATCGAAGCGTTATTATATTTCTCAGTGAGAGAAATTACTCTGGTTGGAACCCGTACACGGAATATTTAAAAAGTCGCGTAAGCTTCTGGAATAAAAATGTTTTTTCGAAAGAGCAGCTCAAAGCGCCAGGGAAAAATGCTGCACGATATTATTTCTCCGATGAAAGCAATCACTCAAACATTTTGCACGACATGCTAATAGTAATAACTAGACTGCGAGTCTTTATGCGAAATGAACATTTTTCCGTGTCATTTGTAGCAAACAAAAATAGAATAAAAATATGTTCGTCCTTTTAGGAATTTTAATAAGTCGAAAGTAGTGCAATATCCTTAAATCCTTGTGATATCTTTGCAGTGTTGTGCATCGTCTGTTCATTTTTCTCACGAGTACATAAAATCTGCAGTCTAATAATAATGACAATGATGCTTGGATTTATTTCCTAAAGGCTTTCTCTATGTACATAACACGTAAATCAAAGATTTCGTGAACTATTAAATTTACCTGATTAAAAATCAATCAATTTTTTTTATATCACCATATTTGCTTTCTTTAATAATACAACTTTTCTCTCTAATATTTTCTTCGCGTCTAGTAGAAATCTCCAAAAATCCATAAAAATAACAAGTTTTCGAGATACGAGTTTCATATAAATTCAGTAGTGGTAAATCACCGAAAGCAATGTTCTTAATTTCTTTCAGATTCTTTTATAAACTGCATCACAGTTAATACGAACACAGCTGATACGAACCTAGATCAAAGAAGAGAATAATATGAGAACAATTATTATATGTACATAGTTGTAAGCATTCATTTATGCGATTCCCGCGTTCGTCAATTAGTGGATAGAGATTCGACACCGCAGAAGGATCGGTGATTTAATTGTAAGGAAGAAGAAAATGATACCACACGCGCTGGTAACAGGCTGCTCGGCGCGGCATGTTCAGCGAGCGTTGGCTATTTTCTAACGGAAAGCAGCGCGCAGCCTAAGTGGTCCAATCATCGGGACATATGGGTCAGAAAGATATTTCTTTCGCCATTACTCAGCAAAGGATTATTTCACGCGTATTTGCTTAATGGGCGAACATCTTAATGGACTCGCGCGGCGCTGATTCCACAATTAACTCGCCGTGAACATTAACGATGCACGCAGGGTGTTCTCGGGGTCGCTTTGAACAGATGTCGAGTGAATTCCGTATAAAAAGAGCATCGGTATCGGCTTACACACGATCCGTGTATGGACCTCCGGCGGTTTTTTTCCCACAGTGAAATGGAAAGAGGATGAAATACGATAGCTGCTTCTAGCCGGGTCACGCCTACGTCTGCACCATTAGATAGGGTGATGCTTCGTGTCCTGAGCGTCGAACGTCGTTCATCAAGCAACAAAGAAAATCGAGAACCACCTTCCGTACTGCTTTTCATCCCCATAACGATCCGACGAAGTTCCACGCGTGAACTTCGAACGGAAGTTTCATTCATTTATGGAGAATTTCGGGCAGCAGCGAAGCTACATTCTGCAAAATGGCTCCTCTCCTAAATTAGAAGCCGGTCGTTTCGAACCAGACCGCTCGGTAGATGTAGTGTTAACGAGTACTGGAACACTCAAACCGTAACAAGTACACTTAACCCATCTGCATTGATAAGCATGCCGCTAGATTTTCGCAACCTTGATCCTAATCAAGCGGATCGCGGGCATTGCCGAAGCCCAAAGCAAGGATTCTGCTGAAAATACGCGGTGGAAAATATACAGTGGATCCAAAGAATATTTCAACGCTATCTACGTATGCAACGATATCATTAATGGAACAAATCAATTTTTAGTTTACTCCTGCTGCACCTAAGTATGTACATCTAAGAAAAATCCTCCGGTCCATGCTGTTTCTTAGATCGTACAGTTCTACAATGTCTTTGTGACCTAGCTGTAACAATTAAACCACTAAATACAGTTAAAATTATATCGTGTTTAGTGTCATTTTAATCAGAAAAATGCAACAAACGAGTTGTTGAAAGTCCCGTAAAAAAATAATGATAAATAAAGAAGTTTTGTAATCGAACTATGTAGTAATAGCAAATGATTAGACACAAACAAGTTTTATTTGATTATTATTGTGTTTTCGTTCAACGCTAGCGATAGTGTCTGTACACGATATATGTAAGTAGCATTTCAAAAGGAAAATAGGCTGTTTTTAGGAATCATGTTAATTTTTTAAATGTCATTAAGTATTTTTTATTACATATCATTGTAGCTGATGTCAAAACGAATCCAATGACCTACTTAATTATGGCTTTAGGCCTTAAAATAATGCTAGAATAATTTTGTCCAGCTAGATTCGCGATCGGCCCCACTGTGCGCCGCGTCGCAACGAACTCGTTAAAATTGCATCTTCGACGGCGTTCCCTCGAATTCTGGCTCGCCGAGTAACAGCAAAAGAATTCTAAAGTAACCGCGGCAAGTTAAACGAGCGCGCGGAGCGCCGACAGTGGCCCCAAGGCAGCGAAACTGATTCATGCCGAGCCAATTCGCCGGAATCGTTTCGAATCGGTCGCGAAGGTTATGATTCGTTATGGTCAACGTTGGAGCGACAACGGAGTACGTATCCACCAAGAAGTACGTCTTTAAGATTCTAGGTCAGAGTCCCGCCACTCATACGAAGCGTTTCGCACTCGAGAGACCTCGCGAATACGCTAGGAACGTTGGATGCTTAGGAACGAGAGACGACGTGTTTCGCTCGCCGCGCGTTCGGATATCGTTTTTCATCTCATCGCGGCGCGGCACACAGAACTATGCTGGCTTCACGAGCTGACATTCAACGGTCCCCGACCATTGTGCTCCGAGAGCAAGCTGAAATGTCAATTTCGCTGGCCGCCGGCGCCGTGCCGCGCCGCACAGTGGTCCAGATCGAACAATTTAGTGACGTCTCTCGTCAAAAAGTCAACTTTTTCACAAATCGATGTCTATTCAATTTATATCGCTCTCGAGCACTTTGTGGATCTCGGTCATCAAGAAATTAACGGAATTGAATAAATACGGTGCTGTGGACATAGAGGGCTCCTATTCATGCTGGCTACCGTGAATATTTCCGTTCTTTGTAATAATATGAAAAAATTATATGCAGTAGGACCTCGATTACCGGATCCCGATTATAAACAAAATGCGTTTAAATATGATTATACAGAGTGAGTCACCTAACGTTTGCACCTCAAATATCTTTGTTGTTTCTAAAGATACGTAATATATGGTAAGGACAAAGTTGAATGGTACAATGGAGCTGACACGATGCCAAAACAAAATTTTATTTTATGTCATTTTTTTATAGATGTGAAGGTCACCTTCATTTTTTTAATGGAATGAGGTATTTTTTAATACATCAACCGATGCAGCTGGACATTCGTTATACAAAAGTACTAACCTATGTATGTCGAAAAGTTAGTAGTTCAGGAGATATTTCAATTGAAATAACTCTAAAACACCATTACTGTCGTACTAAGACATTAGCGTTTACTTGCTAGTGTAAATTGAAGAGCTGAAATTGAAATTGAAAAATTGAAATTAAAGAGTTGAAATTGAAGTTGAAGGGTTGATACTGAAATTGAAGTTGAAATTAATAAATTGACGTTGAAATTGAAGAGTTGAAATCAACGAAGTGAAATTGAAAAATTGAAGTTGAAATGCAAGTGTAGAAATTGAAGTTGAAATGGAAGTGTAGAAATTGAAGTTGAAATGGAAGAGTTGTAATTGAAGTTGAAATGGGAGAGTTAAAATTGAAGTTGAAATTAAAGTTGAAAATAAAGTTGAAGAGTTGATATTGAAATTGAAGTTGAAATGGAAAATTTGATGTTGAAATTGAAATTGATGTTAGCGTTTACTTACTTGTGTAACGTTTTAGTACGACAGTAATGGTATTTTAGAGTTATTTAAATTGAAATATCTCGTGAACTAGTAACTTTTCGACATACATAGGTTAGTACTTTTTTATAACGAATGTCCAGTTGCATCGGTTGATGTATTAAAAAATACCTCATTCCATTTAAAAAATAATGAAGGTGACATTCATATCTATAAAAAAATGACATAAAAACAAAATTTTGTTTTGGCATCGTGTCGGCCTCATTGTACCATTCAACTTTGTCCTTATCATATTTTACGTATCTTTAGAAACAACAAAGATATTCGAGGTGCAAACGTTAGGTGACTCACCCTGTATTATAAAAACTTTATTTTGGAATATAATGGACATTTTAGTTATGTCCCTCTTAATTTATCCGGACTGTTTGTCTCCTGATCAAACCGGTTAATCGAGGTTCTACTGTATACAAAACTTGCATGGTATAGAGGAGGAAATATTCTGATGCAAACATTTTTTTATATCGGTGAAGGCGTTTCGGAGATTTCAAGCTCACCTGGGTACCTTTAAATGGAAGGACCTACCTTTTGTCAGTCTTTGGCATTAATTGATTAAAATTTTAATCATGATTGATTGATTAATGTGTACGATTAAAAAAAGAAATCATCGATTCAATCGATTGAAGAAGTTAATCGTCAATCGTTGATTAAAAAAAGAAATCATCGAAAAATCGACTATTGATTCAATCGATTGATGAAGTTAATCGTCAATCGTTGATTAAAAAAAGAAATCATCGAAAAATCGACGATTGGATCAATCGATTGATGAAGTTAATCGTCGAAAAATCGACGATTGGATCAATCGATTGATGAAGTTAATTGTTGATTAAAAAAAGAAATCATCGAAAAATCGACAATTGGATCAATCGATTCGTGAAGTTAATCGTCAATCGTTGATTAAAAAAAGAAATCATCGAGAAATCGACGATTGATTCAATCGATTGATGAAGTTAATCGTCAATCGTTGATTAAAAAAAGAAATCATCGAGAAATCGACGATTGATACAATCGATTAATGAAGTTAATCGTCAATCGTTGATTAAAAAAGATATCATCGAAAAATCGACAATTGATACAATCGATTGATGAAGTTAATCGTGAATCGTTGATCAAAAGACGAAGTCATCGAAAAATCGACGATTGGATCAATCGATTGATGTAGTTAATCGTCAATCGTTGATCAAAAGACGAAATCATCGAAAAATCGACGATTGATTCAATCGATTGATGAAGTTAATTGTCAATCGTTGATTACAAAAAGAAATCATCGAAAAAAAAGCACGTAAACAGAGTGTGTATTATACATATAGACCAAAGACAATACACCTAAATTCAGTTTACATTTTTTTCAGTATTCATACAGTTTTGATTCCATATTTCATTTCGAAATTTCAACAGTTAATCTTTAATCAATTATCCGATTGACAATTAATAATCGTTAATCGCGATTAACGATTGAGGTAGAAATTTGGTCGTCAATCCTTAATTAAATTTTTGCCGAACTCTGCCTTTCGTATCGTGAATCGATAGACAAATTCTCCGTAAAAGTGTATTGACCTTCATATGTCCTACAACTAATAGTTAACGAGATATTATCGAAATAATTTGTTATACTACGCATTCCCCGTCCACGAGAAGATGGCGGAAATGGGAGTAGATGTAAGGTAATTCTGGTCACACCACGATGTTCAAACTATGTTCCCAATTTTTACGGATCAATATTATTGTTAATTCTTGAAGAGCTGCTGCTCGTAATACGTTGCCTGCAGTCGTAAAGCCATTTCTGAATATTTTTCAATGCAAATTTCGTTTCGTTGTCCCATGCAGTTCAAAAGTTCTGCCAAAATATCAGTAAATATCAGTTCGTTTCTTGTAGTGACAATCGAGTGACGAGGGACGTCAGTTTTTGGCAATGTTGTGTTCACCGGTGTGATGTTACCCCATTTGTACAGGCAACACGTTAAGCTCTGATAAATGTAATTTGATAAGTGGCCCCAGCGGATTTCGCGCATTTACGGCGCTCTCGATTGTTTAATTTTAAACGTAGTTTAAACAACAACGGAGTTTCGTGTTTCAGTAAACAGACGCCTCCGTGTTGTGCGGAGGCGGACAGGCTTTTTGACAGAGTAAATGGATATCTGTTTGATTCCGGGATCCGTGGACGAATCCAGAAAACTCTGTATTTGCGTGACCTTGCGCGGCACACGAGAATAAAAGAAAATTTATATAAAAGAAACCAGGGATAATGAAAATGTTGTTTGTAAGTGCGTTCCAGTTGGATCAAATAAAAGAGGCGATGAAGAAGCAAAATAAAATTGTGAAATTTTGCGATCTGTGTGAGACAGACTTTTACCGCGGGTCAGAACTGACCCGGCATGTAGTTATCGCATCATCCACCGATCGGCGGTTAACCGATGTTCTCTCAGTGGTTGCACTTTCGTAACTGAAAGGTCAAAGTATTTATATACTTCTTATTGTTACGCCTGCTTAGGGATGCATACAAGTTGGTAAATATGTATGCGCGACTTTCAAAGTCAGTGTCAGTCAATATTGTTGTCGACTGATACTGATATCGGTCAAACTTAGTTACAATGGATCCGAGAAGAGTTATGTCATAGTATAGTGTGAACATTTTTTTGAAAAAATCATTTTAAAAATTTTCTTTTCTTCAGGAAAATGATTTTTACAGAAAAAAATGTTTGCACACATTTATAAGCTTTTACGTAAACTATTTGTTGATATCCTTTGTCGTCTGCGATTTATGTACCCATTGTTTTTACGAAGTTATCACAATTAAAATATAGACAACTTCTCGATAATCTGAAATGTACGTTGGAAGAACGCCATGAGCCGTTTTAAAACAAGTTCAGAATCGCATTTATCGATTAGTTTGCTCACAGTCAGTTGATATTGTTTGTTCCCAGTTGCTATTTTGAGGAAAGTTCATCGGGATCAATGCAATTCTGATGGAAGTGGAAATAGACGGAACCATAGAACAATTTCGAGCAATGTATGAAAATTCAATATCGTTGAATAATGAAATCAATTAGCACGCCAAGTCCCAATAGCTGTTTTTTTTAGATTTAAATTCGTCCCCGATTTCGATCTTTTTTTCGAGAACGCGTCCCGTTTGGCTTTCACTGCTTTCACTCCGCGGAGAAAGGACTGACATTTCATCTTCGCGATGTTGGCGCAACACATCAACGGTGGAACTTCTTGCTAGTGTTAAATGGCGATGTTCACCGAGGGCTAACGTAAGTACATCCAAGAAAAATCCTCCGGTCCATGCTGTTTCTTAGATCGTACAGTTCTACAATAATTTTTGTGACCTAGCTGTCAATTAAACCACTAAATACAGTTAAAATTATATCGTGTTTAGTGTCATTTTAATCAGAAAAATTCTACAAACAAAGTTGTTGAAAGTCCCGTACAAAAATCATGATAAATGAAGCAGTTTTGTAATCGGACTAGCAAAAGCAAATGATTAAAAACAAACAAGTTTGTTTATTTGATTATTATTGTGTTTTCGTTCAACGCTAGCGATAGTGTCTGTACACGATATATGTAAGTGGCATTTCAAAAGGAAGATAGGCTTTTTATTAGTACCATTTGAAGAAATCACAGAATCTAAAACTGGATACAGGTCTAGAACCTGTCCTGGCGCAACATGAAGCGTGAACTGTCGACTGCTCTACGAGTTCACTGTACTGCCTCGTTCATCAACTATGCTCGCCGGTGGAACAAGCTTTCCACGGTCTTTCACCGTTGTTAGGGAAACCAAGACGCTAAATACAGCGCCATTAACTGCCATCTGCATTGAAAGCGTGAACTACCGATTCTAATGTCTTCCTCTGTCACTATCCTGTAGTACTAATGGCGAGTGTTAGGGCTCCGAATCGTTCGAATAAGCCTTACTCGTGGATTTAGTATTAACAGAAGAAATTCACGACGCACGGTGTCATGTTTTGCAGGTGGCAAAAATTATTTTAGCTTGTAAATAGCCTTGTATTTCAGAGACACGTAATTATGAAACACATCCTTAAAAGATTTCACATCATTAATATCATATTTTATAATTAAACGGTAAAAAGATATATAACAATATGATTAGGCTATTAATACATGTCACATATTCAGGTTTGCCTTATGATTTATCCCTTTTTTTGTAGAAGAAATGAAAAATATAATATTTATGATTATTAAAGAGAAGCGTCAGTCAATATGTCGAATATCTCGTTAAGTATTGACATTTCGACGACCTTGTTGGGTTGCATTAAAGAATAAAGAGCAATTGCGCCTGACGCACAGTGGTCCGGATCGAAGAAGTTGGTGTCATTTAGCTAAAAAGTCAACTTTCTCATACCGATTTCTAACAAATTTGTATTGCTTCCTAAATGTCAATCAACCTCAAAAATGAAAAAATTAATGCAGTTTACTAAGAAATGTAATTAGGACGAATATTAAAGGTAAACATTTAGAGATAGTGCTTTTCACCAAGAAAATTGCTTCTCTTCTTCGAGGTGCCCTGATCACAATACTTAATATTTCTTATTTTATTTTGTTTACAATGAAGTGCACTCTTTTGTGTTACAAAATTAACATCGACACTAAAAGTTATTGTTCACAATATGTTGAAAATTAATATTCAATGAAATAAAAAAATTGGCCAAATTTTTTACATTTGACAAGGAATATCTAGAGGGTCATGAAAAGTCTTGTTTTATAACAAATTGGATCATTTTCAGCATTCTTTCCCGTATATAATTATGCAAGAATATTGTCCTACCTCGTCCTACTTTGCAACTTATCACTGTTCAAAGCTGTCAATGTTACTTCGCGACGAGTTTCGCTTGCGTAAAACAGGTCGTGTGACTGATCAAATGTCTTCCAAATACGAACGTTTTTGCAATAACATTATAAGAGATAAATAGAGTAAAGATATATATGTAAATTCACTTCGACAGTCACTTTTATTTTAAGAAATATAACGAAACGAATGATGAGGAGAGTTTCTTAGCGTTCTCGCTGCATTTATTTCTATCTTTGGAACCTTGTGCAGCGTTCGAAAACTATTTGAGATTATTGTTAACATCTGGTCCGTACATGTCACAATTACAGTCAGCGGTAATATTAAGTGGACACCCTTAAAAATTGCATAACTTTTTAAAAATTGGTCCAAAGGACTTGAATTTTTTAAAGATATTAGACCTGCTAGTTTGTTAGAGAATAAGTAAACAAAAATTTATCAAGATCGCAAGTGGTAAGAATCATACAAAATTTTAAAAATTATGTTTTGTCAACTTTTTTATCTGGGCCTGTAACGATAATTTAAAAAATGCGTTTTATAGATTGTGGTAACTTATATACATATTGAAAATTTCATCGAAAAGAACGTTTAAAGATGATCACGTAAGGGCGAAATACCCTGGCAAGGCTGGAATTCTGCGACTTTCACCCTTAAGCTCTCATCTTTAAACGTATGTAGCTCATTGCAATGTTGACCATATAAGTTACCGAAATCTATAAAACGCATTTTTTAAATTATCGTTACAGGCCCAGATAAAAAAGTTGACAAAACATAATTTTTTTAATTTTATGATTTCTACCACTTGCAATCTTAATAAATTTTTGTGTACTTATTCTCTAGCAAACTAGTCGGTCTAACATTTTCAAAAAATTCAAGCCCTTTCGACCAATTTTTAAAAAGTTATGCGATTTTTAAGAGTGTCCACTTAATATTGACGCTGACTGTAAGATTAACATGTAAAAGAAATCCTAAAATACTGAATCTTGAGGCAGTAGAGTTATTAATTAACTAATGCAATGGATCATCATAGATCATCACGAAAGACAAATTATGGTATGTTTATTTTATTAGCTTACTTTTTTATTTGTGATAATATTGACTGCATATAATTTTAGTACTATTTTAGTCGCAATATGTATTTAAAATATTTCTTTTTTTTACACAGGAAAGCATTCTTTCATGTGTTAAAGATTAAGACTAACACTAAAAATTCTTGTTCACAACGAGTAAAAAAAGGTTGGAAAACTATATTTGAACAATTAATTTTTTAATAAAAAATATCAATGAAAAGTTAGTAAAAATTATTGTTTAACAAATGCAAAAAATATTTAATTATGTCTTGGTAAGAATTACTATTTTCTAAATATTTTTGGTGAAAATTTCATTGCGATATCTCTAATAGTTCAAAAGTTATAACAAAATGACACCAATTTCTTCGATCCGGATCACTGTGTGGCGGGTGCACCGGTGCATCCACATAAAAAATAAGGTCATAGGAAGTTAGGACGTATGATCACATATGATTTCTTCCTCTATTATTTTTCTTTTTTTGTATTTTTACTTAAAAAGGAGCAGTACCTCGTCCCAATTCCCAGAATCACCCTGTATACAATAATGCCTAATATATTAAGTATGATCTGCAAGCTTGTGCAAAAAGAGCTTTCGTGCATATGAAAACGAGGTTAGTCAGACTTGCTAATGAATTGGTTAACTAACAAAAAAGTGCATGTAATGTTTTTTTCTCTACATTTGAACTATGTATCTGAGAAATGGACTTTGTTCAACCTAGATTAGCAAAATATCACATCGTGCGACGCATCATCCATCCATTACAATGAAACTACGATAGCGAACCACTTGTAAAATATTTAAGAAAGTCCTAAGTTGTTCATTAGTTGGCAAAGTTTTTTTAGCTCCGACCGCATGTCAAGTAATAGCGTCGACTCGTAGAACAACAGCACAGCTTCGTAAGTGGGTGATCGATTCGCCGCGCGGATAAATTTTTTCGCAGTGAAAGTAATATTGCACGCTACATCGCTTAAACTAATATTTTCGAATTTCGCTGTTCAACTTTGTACAAGGTTTCACTAAAATCGATACGAAAAACGTTATTAACATTTAGATAACCATCTCGTGCCAAAGTTATTCATGTACTGTGGATCTTTATGCATTTATGGCTTGCAAAAATTTTCGAAAACTGCCAGAATATAAAATTTCACAGAATTTAGTACCATTCTTATTTATTTCAGAACTACAAAGACTACTACCACTGAAAATAAGATTTACATGATTCTGCTTTCTTAAAGTTTGCCTACAAGTTATTAATACAGTCCAGTTATTAATACTGATATACAGAAATTTTAAACATTCTTCTGTCCGAGGCATATTTTGAACGAGGCAAAAATTGTAATGTATTAGCACAGGAGATGAACCAATCAAATCTTCCATAATTATTTTCCTCGAGTCTCCTGGCCTCTGACGCACACTCTTCGTGTACAATAATTCCATCGTAATCAGTGCACTATGTTTTAATGCATTCGTTTCTGTCGTATGTTAACGTAAATAATGAGGACAAAGAGTGCTGTTACGAAGGCCGAGAGAAAAGCGGACACGGCGCACGAAATAAAATTGTCATTCAAACTCGTTACATTAATTGTCTTCGCGGATTGCGCCCGAAATTTTCCACGAAATTTCATTTTCCGCGAAACAGGATGTACGGAGGGAGACACACAGCGCCTAGGACCACGAGGGACGGTTTAACATTTATGAGAAACTAATCGCGCCGCCGTTGTTCCAAAACGTGTTAGGGCCGGCCGGCGAGAAAAGATTAAAAGCAACAATTTGAATAAGAAGCTTAACGCGCGGCACAATAGTAATTCCGCACAATTTACATACTTAAGCGCCAGCTGAAACAGGTCACCGCGTCATTACGTAAATACTCGAGAAAGGGAGAATTTCACGCGGAAATGGAAAACACACAGACCGCGCCGCGCGTGTTACGTCAGCAGAACACGTCAGTGTGTAATAATCCTCCTTAGGGTCTGATCGATCAAATTCTATCCTTACCGGCCGAAAAAGAAACGGGTCAGGTCCGAGTTTCGTGTAAGCAGACGGTTCCATCGACCATTTTTCCTAGGCATGGTATAGTCATTCATTAATATATGTATGTACATTGTTTAGTGCGCAAACTGCTGATCTTTAAGTGGAGTAAAAGTGTTCTGTATCGATTGCAAGAAATGGAAGGCGAACGGATAAGGGGGTCAAATGTGCCCACCCTCCCCAACCAAAGTGTTCTTTACCGCCGAAAAAACCTTCTGCGACAATCTTCAAGTCGGCACCCCTACATCCACTTTTGTCATTAATGTGTAAAATCCACAGTCTGCTTATTACGACTACTAACGTGCATTTTTTTCGGATTAGGCGAACACGTATGAAGAAATTGAAAATCTGAAAAAATCTGTAAATTGCGCACCGAAATAGTAATCTCACTGCAATACTCTTCGTCAAAAAGATAGCCCAGGTGTGCTATCTTTAATTTCTCAATGACCCATGTAAAATTTTGCGTCTGTAACGTATAATATCAAAACATTATGAGCTCAGAATATGCGGCTTGCTGGAAATAAGTCACAATGTCGAACATGTTCGTATACAACAAAGAAAAACTGTTCCATACTAAGGTCGAAATGATAGAACACTCTGTTAATATGTTTAGAAATTGCCCAGTATTTCATGATCTATCAACGAGTAAAGATTACAGTACAATATTATATAAATTTGTAAGTATGGGACGCGGAAAAAAATTAAACGAGTCTGAAAAAAAGCAAATTCTTGAACTAAAAGAGTAACAGTTATCAGTAGCGAAAATATAGAAAGTAATAAAAAGAAGTCGTAAAGTAATACACAATTTCTTAAAAAATGTTGAAGATTATGGCAAAAAGAAAAGTACTGGTCGGCCGTCATCGTTATCCGATCGTGATAAGCGAGCAATTTTGCGTGTAGCTTCCAACTCGCAGTTAACAACGAAGCAAATAATGGAAAAATCTAGTGTTAGTGCCAGTGTTTCAAGTGTTCGTCGAGTTCTACTATCCAGCAAAAATATTAAGAGGCTAAAATTGAAAAAGAAACCTCCGTTAACAACGAAACACAAAACAGAACGTTTACGCTTTGCAAAAGAAAGAGTGCGTTGGAAAAAGAAATGGAGAAGGGTGCTATTTTCGGACGAAAAGAAATTTAATCTAGATGGTCCTGATGGGTTCCAATATTATTTTCATGACATAAGAAAAGAGATAATGTCAGCAATTCGACGACAAATGGGAGGAGGCAGCGTAATGGTTTGGGCCGGCATCGGTTATTTCGGCAAGACAAGTATCAAGTTCATCAATGGGAGTATGAATAGTGTCCAATGCATAAATTTAATCAAAGAACAAATAAATAATCATGCAGAACGCATTTCTGGACCTCATTATATCTTTCAACAAGATAATGCATCTGTACACACATCAAGATTGGTCCAATCATATTTTAATGAAAATAATATATCTGGTTTGCCGTGGCCTGCACGCTCCCCGGACCTTAATATTATTGAAAATTGCTGGGCAAAACTTGTTCGCGGTGTATACGAGAATGGAAAGCAGTATCAACACGTACAAGAATTAAAAAATGCAATTGTTCGCGAATGGGATACGTTAAGTCAAAATTATATCCAAAAACTATATAAATCGATACCAAATCGTACAATAGAAGTAATAGAAAATAAAGGGGGATGTACCCATTATTAAATAAGTATATATGTTTGATAGGAAATTATTGTTAGTTAAAATTTATGTTCATTATTATTTTCTTATTGTACATGTGCTATCATTTCGTTCTTAAAATAAAACAATTTTTTTTGTTACACACTAAACCTTATGATATTTTAAATTATTTTCATCGAACCGCATATTCTGAGTTCATAATGTTTTGATATTATACGTCACAAACGTAAAAATTTACATGGGTCATTGAGAAATTAAAGATAGCACACCTGGGCTATCTTTTTGACGAGGAGTGTACGACTACAAGTGCCCAGAAATTATAATTCAATTAAAGATAAGGTTTCCAATTTCGTTTTACGTTCGGAAATAGTTGGGTCACTCCTTGTAGAACTGCTCGGTATTCTAATCTCCTCACAAGATCACCTTCAATTACCCAACTTTGACCATTTTTGTCTCTGCCTCCTGTTCGCGCTACGATCATTCCGAACCACTTTATTCCCGTTTGAATATTTCGTCTCTTTCGATTACTTTCAGCTAATCTCTGCTTCGGATACCTTTTCCGATCGTCCTCTAAAACCCTTTGGCGATCTTTGACCTGTAACAGTTGACGATGCGTGAAAAGTCCTAAAGGTTTTTGGAATGTTGTTGAAAGAGGATTGGTGTGGTTCTTCGAAGCTACTGTAAGGGTTCCAGTACACTTTAATGACCACCGGAGAGAGACTGGGAGGTCATCGATGCACTCGGAAAGGCTTCGGCAATCCTTAGTAACCAGTAAAATGGCCATGGAAGGTATTGATCATTCACTGGATTACGAATATAAAAGCTATTTGCAGGAGATTAATTGTTCACGACGTTTCTATTAAGATGTCATCGATTATCCACGATGAAGTTTTGCAATCTTTGGTCAACACCCTAGAGACGCTCATTGACTTTAAACTGTTAAATCCAGTGATAGATCTCTAACTGGATCGCATCTGCATAGACCCAAAAGTTTGGCGACTTTTGGTGGTTACTAGACTGCGGATTTTATGCATTTATGACAAAAATGGGTACGTACAATTTAAAACAGTGGAGGTATTAAAAAGATTTAAGGCCACCAGTGTACTAGTTTTACCGTAATAAGATAATTAAAAGAAGAATGAAATTGTTATTTGACTTCTGTGTCTTGCAATCAATGCAAACATTTTTTATTTTGCATAAAGGTCCGCAGTCTAGTGATCACTGAAGACGATCTCGCAAATCTTAGATTGTTGTCCACGCAGGCATGGATTTCACACGAACAGGAGGAAAAGCTGTTGGTTAATTTCTCAGTGAAAACGATTCGCTGAGAAATGCGTTTCGTTCTTCGTGATGTATTTCTCGTTCTACAGCTTGTTAACGTTGTATCAGTTTTCAATGTTAAAATCCATCGATAAAAGACCTGTGTTCTGGAAGCATCCGCAAAGCCGAGTGATGTCCAACGTGGCCGCAGAGAAATAATAATCCCGGTTGGTAGCTCGGGGCGAGACCTCCGAAACCATCACTAGTCATGATTAGCTGGTGTACCTATAACGCATAGAGTGATCGATTTCCTGAGGTCCTCGAGCACGGTTCTCCGGCGCGGCAGAAAGGTTCGCGCGAAGAATGGCGACCGAGGCGGAGTAAACAGGCAACAAAGAAGGAAGAGACAAGTGGGCTAATAGCGAGAGTGTATCGGCGGGTTCGTGGATGAGGAGGGAGAGTGGTGAAGGGGGGGTGTTACCTTGATTCGGCGAGTGTGCGCGTCATAGAGTGCCGAGGCTACGTCGCGTCGGTGGCTTTCGCGAACCGGGTCATTGGGGCATTTGGGTGCAGGACCGGGTGCATCTGCGCGCATATGCATACAGAATGACCTAGATTCTGGGCGTCCTTCGCTCCGACGCGTCCCGAGGAGGAAGCCTCGTCGAAAAATATGCCCCGGTGAATGTGTGTCGATACCTTCGGGACTTCTGGGGGTACTAGTGCGAGATGCTGGCCGGAACAGCCGCATTGTGCATCCCCACGTCGCGAGTCGTCGTCGTCGAAATTGCTCCCGTTGGTTCACAGGGCGGCGCGCATCTGTGGCGTGTGCCCCGTCGTCGTGGTTCTTGCGTGGCCGCGTGACGTCAATATGCGACTTGTTTAACAAACGAGAACCGGGAACACCTCCGTCGTTCGGCGCAATTAGAATTTCATGCGTTCCCTCGTTGCCTCGAATTTTATTTCCCTGGTCGGACAAGCCCCTTGCCCAGACAAGCCGAATAACAGTGGTATTTACAATTTTTTCTCAAGTACTAACAATTTTTGCTGTCCAATGTAGTTGAATGTCCGAGGAATAAGATAGTTTTCGTTTTCTTGCATTATGATACTCGCCAGACGTGTACATATGGACCGTTTATTTTGAAAGTGGTGTAAGTCCATTTTTTTAAAAAATGAGATATCACGTAATTCATGCTTAATTTAATGTAAATAAAATTTTAAAAAAAATAAAAAACAAGAGAAAATGGACTTACACCACTTTCAAAATAAACGGTCCATATCTCTAATATATAAAATCGTCACAACTCTAATTCTTTTAGTTTTTTATATAACTATTAGGTTTTATTCGTTTTTACTCACTGCCACAGCTAGTTAAACAGGACTTTGAGAACTTTGATATGTGTCGAAAATTATTCTAAGAGCTACATTCTCCTCTCCTACATTCCTACATTCTTCTCTTGTAAGTTTCAAGACTACCGACGAGTCGTGCAAGTTTAAATGTAACAGATTTCGTAAATTTAAATGAGCACCTTATTTGGAATAACGCTGTTGAAGCTTGTTTTTTTAATTTCAGTTCTTGTTGAACTTCCGTCCGGTCCGAGCAGCTAGGCCAGAGCGCCGGCTGCTTTATTGATTTCGGCTCCGTTGGTTCAAATTATTTCCAAGGACTCCCCGTTATGATACAGACGGATGTTCTTGTTGACGCTGCCGCGAAGCAAACACCGTCAGAGGATCCTGTTGCCTAGAATGTAGATTCGACTCTTCTTTGTCCCCGTCGTTTTATTCGGTCACGGCGAGAAGTGCATCGATCCGGAGCGGAGTGTGGAATTTTCTTAGAAAATAGTGTTCACGTTTTAGGGAATTCTCTGGTTTTCCTGTATCCGCTCGCCGAACACTCGATACTAATTAAACTGGAAACGTTATCGGAGCTTTCGCTCCATTATTTGCTTATCAACGGTTTGTCCGGCGACACAGCGAGCTCATCAATTCTAGGAAATCAAAGTAGTTCATTTAACCCTCTTGTTCGGAGCTGATAAATGTCATACCGTTTCATGACCGGGGGACCCGCCCATCAATGATTATTATTTAGAATTTCAACTCTTTCGGATGGATGGTCAAAAATGCTCTTGGGCCAAATTAAATGGCCAGTGAGCCATTCGATACTGTATCTCGACCAGAAGGGAAGTTATCGGGTGACGTGAAAAACAATTAATTTTTGGTCAATTTTCCCTATTTAGCAGTATGTAAAAATTTTGTAAAAATCTAACAGATGCCCAATATATTTACAGAATTCGTTACAGAATTCGTTACAGAAAATCGTTCAAAGAATCGAAAAAATGCAGATTTCGTATTGAAGTTTAAGAGCAAAATAATTTATATTTGTACAGTATCAGTGTATAGGTCTATGAATTTTCTCAGATTTTCTGGTGAGGTGTTTCGTCATAAAAACTGCTTTTTTCGACGCTCTTGATACACCATACCAAATATGTTACTGTAAAAATTCATTTTTCAATCTAGAGTAATAATTTTATTTCTCTTGAAGACACCTCTCCTTACCGATATTGGGCAGACAGTGATAACGTGTTGCATAAACATTTTGTTTGATTATCCCGGTTTCTATAATTCAGTGTTCCGTACATGCCGCGCGATACCATCATAGATATAAATAACACTTCTCTCCCTTCTTTCTCGACCCCTGCACGCACGCCAGCATACGTATTGCGTTTATATCTAGAATATCATTTCACAAGTGGATAGAATGGGACTGTAAAAAGTTCATGTAAACGTATATTGCATTCGACCCTCTCTGCGGGTTTTCTTCGGATTTCCTTCATACGTCTCTTTTCCCTGAGTCTTCGTACGGAACAGTATCGCGTGCGTATTCGCGTTTTCTCTTGGACAATCTCGGGCAATAAAAGGATTAGCATATCACGGAACACTATACTTGTTTTTAGAGCGTTAATCCTTGGCGGTGAAGTATGTATTTCCAAATGAAGTTGCTTTTCTTTTACATCCGCCTTTTATCACGTGTAAAGTTTAGTCTTTTTATTCTACAGTATCTACAAGCAGACTGCGGATGTTTATGCAGTTTTCAAATTGTTTTAGGCAGATTTTAAGAAAGTGGAATTAAATAAAATCTTATTTTCAGTCGTAGTAACCTTTGTGGATCTGGAATAAATAAAAATCGTACAAAATTCTATCGAATTTTATGTTCCAACATTTTTAAAAAGTTTCAGGTGGCATAAATGCATAAAGATCGCGCAGTTTAGTCATTATTTTAAAGTGTGTAAATATTTAAATTATTGACAATGCATAAAACTTCGAATGATATAATGTAGAAATTTAAATAAAATTCGATTTTCCTTCCTACAGCAAGGTTTACTCCGATTTTGCTGGATATTTACTCTCAAAAAGAGATTAGGTTTGCTCTTAGGGCGACCGACCTGCCCTCTATAACGAAGACAGGGTCTGCTCTCGTTTTGCCCTGCATTTACCATGGAATTTTCTTTCTGGCGTTTTAAGAAATTTTAAGAAAGTGGAATTAAATAAAATCTTATTGTCAGTGGTAGTAACCTTTGTGGATCTGGAATAAATAAAATCTATCAGAGTAAAGGTCGCTGCACACTAGACCGCCCCACACCAGCACCTACCAGCGTTTTCAGTGGCGCTCATCACTATAACGGTCTGGGTTAGGTTGTTCGGGTTGGGTAGCGCCAGTGAAAACGCGTGTCGGTGCTGGTGTGAGGCGGGCCAGTGTGCAGCGACCTTAACACTCATATGTGTCGGGCTTTGTTTAAAATCTTCATGACGAGTGTGACTCGTTGGGGTTAAGGAAACTCCTGCCTATATTTTAAGCAAAATTCAAAGGAATTCAACTAACGAATTCGATTTTAGAGAGAAATATAAAACTAAGGGGTGACACGTTACCACCCCTTCCACGATTATACTGATTTTCCCCCGAATTTGGAAGAGAAAATCAGCTGCTATGCGTGGCGGCATTCACCCATTCGTCTCCGACCTTCGCCCTCGTCTGGGCGAGGATGCGGAGGCAGGCGCCGAAGGTGGCGGAGCGTTATCGCGAGCGCGTCCCTTTGTCCCTGTATCTCTTCCTACGTGTCTCGGCCAAGATGGGTCAACGAGATACCAGAAATTATTCAGACGGAACGACGGAGCCGAATCGGGCCGGGCCGATTCAGGTCGAGCAGGGTGCCGGCACGCAGATACGCTCTTCCGCTGCGCCGGCAAACGAGATGTCCTGGAACTGGTGCTCCCTTGTCGGACATCTCGCCCCCGTCTTTATTGCTGTGCCGGGATGCACCGATGCGCCACTTTTTACGGGTAACACGCGCCTGTAACTCGTGACCCGCCCGACTTTTATGAAGAAGGGACCGTGTTCTCGATTTCACGGAGACTTTTCGGTGACCCAGCTTTACGAGTATCGAGTTTTCCGGTTACTTCTTGTCCACGGTCGCGTCGCGACGTCCTGGAGATGGAACAAGGAAACTTGTTGTTGAATGGCGAGCACTCTCGTTCCATGGCTGTCGGGATCACGCGAAATTGCGTTTCGAAACTGAGACTGTTCATTGTTTGCGTTTCGTTGGATTGACGATCTTGATGGATTCATGGTCTTTATTGGATTACCACTTATTCGTAGACTTCCGAGGAGATGGTGGGAACTGTATCGATGTACGGCGATTCCCATTAACGCTGAACCTACCGAGCATTACAAGTAGCCGGTACATGTTGCCTTATAAAAATTACAATATTAAAATTTGAACTTTGTGCGGTTTACATTTCAAGATTTCTTCCGACCTAGAATAATTCCATTGTATACTCTCGTCGACAAGCCGGACACAATTTTTTGTTATTAAACGACTTTTTAATACAAATTAAATCATTCACTACAAAAGCATCTTTATAATTTCAATAATCGTGAAATAAAAACATCTGGAATCGGTACTGGTAGGTTTAGTGTTAATATTTGGACACTCTTAAATCTTGTATCTACCTTTTATCTTATCTATTTCCCATATATCTACACGGCCATTTTCTCTGTGGATTCGGCCAAAGCAAATATGAATGAGAATGAACAGAAATACCGCAACAAGTAAGTAATGATGATAACGCGATTAGGGTGGGGGAAGGCTGGCCATTATCGCTGATAAGTGCGATACACGTACGGTACAATGGCTTATTATTTGTAGATTTGCGAGTCGGAGATAATCGAGATGCAAAACGAAGATAAATTAATGGCCCGTGAAACACGACACTTCCGGCCAAGATTCTCACTCATTTTCATGCGACGTCTCGCGTAACAATGTCATCCTACTGCGTGCTAATTATCGAACGGTTCACGACGTTTAACGGACACTAGCTACTGCACAACCGCTTGCGCGTTCAATTTCATTAACGTTGTCTGGTGTATACTTTCTGCTACGGCCGATTTGCAAAAGCAGTTCAAGGTGTAGTAATTGGACTGCGGATTTTATGCATTTATAGCAAAATTGTGCAAGTGAAACACAGAACTGTCAATGTACCAAATGAATTTAAGAATATTGTTTCATGAGGTTCAATTTGATAAAACTGTTGGAAGAAGAAATACATTTCTATGTAACACTTGTTTCTCACATTTTTATTTTGCATAATAATCCCTGCACGCCGGGCCATTCTCACAACTACAATACAATCATTTTAATAAGTTGATGATAATTAGATAGCGGAGCTTCACGCAAAATAAACATTCTCAACCTAAATTGCAACAAACTGGAGTGAAATAGAAATTTATTTTCTTTCATGACACATTTAATAGGTCGAAAATAGTATATCTTTAAATTGCTCCAATATTTTTACCGTTTTACATTACACCTATTCGTTCTTGTCATAAACGCATAAAATCCGCTGTCTAATGATAATACATCTCCTCCTGCTCATTTTTACCACAAATGCATAAAATCCGCAGTGCAGTTAGAACTATATTTTTCTTGAAATTTTCAGGGAAAAGAGTGCGCGCGAAATACTTTTTGAAGATGATTCTATTTTCCAGCCGTTTGCAGCTCGGAGCTGTTTCAACTGTAGAAACCAGGCATTTCTTACAACGTGGAATATTTTCATTGCACACAATTTTCTTCATTTCATGCGTACGAAGTTAAACGATTTTTAATAGTTTATTCAATGCAAACAATTTTTATTTTACTGCCGCACAGTGGTCTGGATTGGAAAATCGTGTGCCATTTTGTTATAACTTTTGAACCAGTAGAGATATCGCAATGAAATTTTCACTAAAAATATTTAAAAAATAGTCATTCTTAACTATAGTTAATTAAATATATTTTGCATTTGTTGAACAATAATTTTTTATTAATTTTCGTTGATATTTTTGATTCGAAGAAATTTTTTTCAATATAATCGTACAAACTATTTTTCACTTTCTAAATATGTATTTTTTATATTTGTGTTTCACACGTGTAACGTTTTATGGAATACGTAAAATATAAATTCGAGAAATCTTGTTGCAATCAACACGTACAAAAATTATCGAAGAGGTAAAAACGTATCAAAGATATTTTTTATAATAATTCATAATGATTACAATTCTTTTATTGGAAAATCGTGAACCATGTTCGTGTAACTTTTAAATCGTAAAAGGTATTAGCACGAAACTTGAACTGGATACTGTGAAAATGTCAGGCTATGGATAGGTTAATTACTATTGCTATTATTACACTTTTTATGTAATTTGCATTATTCGGAAGTATACAACTGCGCATGTAGCTATTTTCATAGCTACATGCTGCCGAATAATGCAAATTACGCTTCGTAAACGAAAAAATAGGACTTTGGAGGCAGATAGCGTCCTAGATCGATCTTTTGTCTAGCGTTTCTGACTACTGAAAACCCCCGTGTTTGTATCATCGAGAAATGAGAAGGCGAATCCCGCAGCCTTGCAATCCTGGAAACGAGTCTACTACCTTCTATCTTTATTTTACTAGAGGTGAGCGAAATATCGGAACGAAACAGAACTGAAAAACTTCTATTATATTTTAATACTAAAGAATTGCCTCGGATGCAATATTTAACACTAAAATCTTACATTTTTCGCTATCTGAAGTCATCTGACAACAATTTGTACCAATAATATACAAACATTCTATTACCAAATATTTGCGGAAATAAATAATTTTTTCACATACCCAACCGCCATTTTGTTTTTTTAATTTTGACATCAGATTCATATTCAACGACCCTCGAGTTTCATCAATTGATGCGATACCGCGTCCAATATTAATAGCTTTAAACAATAATGATTTGAGCAGGTGGATGGGGGTGGAATTAATTTTTTCACGATTATTTAGAGGAAGGTGTACTAAAAATATTCCAATTTGTTAGAAAGCTAAACTCGGCTAAACTTTAAAGATATACCATCTTAAACAGAAAGGACTTCACAAATTTTTCTTACGGCATTGAGCATTATTATTTAAATAGAGTATTTACATTAATAGATAATAGTAAGATATGATTATTATCACAAAAGTCTGCTCTTCAATTTAAAAAAAAAAAAGTCAGGGCAACGCATCAAAGAGAAGCAATTTTTCTCGTGAAAAATACTCCTCTTAAAATGTTCTACTTTCAATGTTTATTACAACTATTATATTTATTGAATTGTACTATTTTCTTCATTTCCGAGGTCTATGGACATTTGGGAAGCAATGTTCGTATATTAGATATCGATACAAGAAAGTTCGTTTTTGGGCAGAAAGGCACACGATTTTCCAATCCAGACCACTGTGTGCCGCCCCGGGGGTTTCAATTCAAAGCCGCAACATTGAAAAATTCTTATTCCCGTAGTCTCAAGCGAATTGCAAAAGACTATGAAAGGTCGTATGCAATTAATCTACGAACGGCGGATCATTCTTATAACTATAACTAACTTACCCCCGCCACGCGTTGATGTGGCTCTGTATTTTTTAAAAGCATGTTTTTACCTGTCACAGGTGTGACATTTTAATCACGTGATTGCTGATCACGGAGTCGTGTTTGACGCTGCTCTGCTGTTTCTCGTTGTCGCTTTCAGCCACTCTCAGCCTGTCGCGTTCATTCTGTTGAGTTTGATGCAGATCTGAAGCTGAACCCAATCGCCGTGCTCGCAACCATGCATCCTCAAGTCTGACACGTATTTGAACCATTCATTGCGAAGCCCGTTCTTCCTCAATTTGATTTGATCTTAATCGCCGCACTGCTTCCGTTCCGCGAGTACGACGACCTAAGTCTGCTTTTCAGCGAGTCATTCTTTTTATGTACTAAAGTAGAAAGAAAGTTATATCGATAACATCTAAAATTGCTGAACGTTAAATAAGGAAAAAACACGAACTAAAAAACAAAGAAAGACTTAATAATTTAAAAATACTAACCAAATATTTCAATTCAAACGCAGATCAATCTACTCAGCTGAATTCCAATGCAGTGAGAAACTTACAGAACAAATCACTCCGAATAGGTCAATCTTTTTATTTATATAGATATTATACTGAGAAGATTCTCGTCGTGACGCATTGGTTATAACGCGAATCAACACGAAATCATATCGATTATTCTACATCAGTGTTTTCGCAAACGCGCCACATTCACATAACTCGAAGTAAGCAGTCGGCGTTGTAGACGGTGGAAAAAGTCGTCAAAACTCTTGAACGAATGGACTTTTTCGAATGCGGATTGTCCTAAAACCTTCCCGAAGAAACGCTGCGTCTAATAGCTCAAACCCCAGCTTTCTACGTTCAGCCGTTACGGAGATGTTCGATTACAAACAAACGGACATTTACATTTTTATTTATATAGATAATCGACGATGCTTGGTACGATTTTGTCCATTTATGACGAAAAGGAGTTGGCAAAATTTGAATAAGATCTGCAAAAGGATTAATTTGAAGTGGAAAATTGGGATTAACAAAATAGCTAATCTCGCGTATTGGACTTTTTAATAAGTGTCGTTGGCAGTTTCGAAAGTCCGAGTTAATCCGCAGCGGACAATTCTCGAGTGGACCTTAAATCCAGAAGTTCCTGGCAACAATTAAGCAACCAACCGGATTAGTCTTGATTAAGGTTTAGCCGGAGAAATATGGGAGACGCCTAATCAGCGACTCGATTATCGTAGAAGGTGTAGCAGGAAGGGTACCTTTTATGCATCGCACACCGCCCACCCTTATCCGGTGATGCCCTTTAAGAGCAATCAAGCAAGTAGAACGCGACGCGAAGAATAGATATCCGGCCGTTCGATAATTAAGTGACCCGAGTAGAGAAAAAGGGATGACAACCTGTCCCTGCGGTTGTCAAGGTATTGGTTGGCAAGGCATGCCAACGCGATGTCGAAACGTCACTTCGCTTCTTCGACGCCCAGAAGCTCCTGTTCCGTTTATTTCCACACGTTTCATCGTCAACCGACGCGCACGTCGACTACGAAGTAGCAGAGACGGAGCCGAAGTGCTCCGGGGGCTGGAGGCATTAAACCCAGGAAGTTACTTTTCCACGATTCCGCGTAAATTTGCACGCGGACGGATCCCAGCCATATCCATGGTGCCGGGAGAGCTCCGACTGCTCGTTCGAGTCGTTCCTCGAAATTGAAGCAATCTGGTTACCGGAGACCGATCCACTGCGTTCGAGCATTAGAAAGTGCAGTTCGGGCTAACGGACTGGGATAGAAGATCCCAGACACTGACTCTCTTCTTCGTTCTTCCACCATTCCCTGGCCACCACCAACCCCCGGGAAACTTCGTTCTTTGCGAAAATGGCCGCGTTGTTGCACCACAACGCTGCCATTTCTGGGATCGCTAGCCAAAATCTATAATTTCTTACGATTTTCACGAAAATTGGTGAGGTACATGTACCATTCGTGAGACACATGCACCATTTGTGGCCAGCGCCTTATTTATTTATATTAAATTGGCGTTAAATTCATTCTTTTATTTTTATGTTTCTTCAAAACTGTAGACCAGAAGAAGTTTTGCACTCCAAATTAACTCTCTTGCAACTCAAGTTTGTCTACACCTTATTATTCCGAAAGACAAATTGAATTGCATGTATGTAATATAATTTGAATATAAAATAATATACGATGACATAAAATTAACACAAATGATATTTATAATGTACTCATCAATTCATCTACATATAATGGTTCTCCTGCTACCGCGCGAGGTAATTTTATGTACATATTCATGTAACGCTTATAGCAATCTGTAGGAGTGGTAGTTGCAACAGAACGATTAATAACATCCATCAGGTGCCCACTGTTTCAAGAATCAGCCAAAATATTCTGTACACAGAATTTAATTTTTGAGAAAATGGGGTTCATCGTTGGGGAATATGGTGGTAGAGATAATAAAGTGTGCTTTGTCTAACCAACAGTATAATTTTTGAGTTATCTACAAACTGAACTTGATTTACAAGAAAATAAATTTGATTTGCAAAAGGATTAATTTGAAGTCAGTATTACTTCACTTTCGAGTCGTCTACAAGATTAATTTGATTTGCAAAAGGATTAATTTGAAGTCAGTATTACTTCACTTTCGAGTGGTCTACAAGATTACTTTGATTTGAAAAAGGATTAATTTGAAGTCAGTATTACTTCGCTTTCGAGTCGTTTACAAGATTAGTTTGATTTGAAAAGGATTAATTTGAAGTCAGTATTACTTCGCTTTCGAGTCGTTTACAAGATTAGTTTGATTTGAAAAAGGATTAATTTGATGTCAGAACAGGTTACTTAACACTTTACCTACCGGAAGCCTATTAATAGGATTTTCAATAATTGTGCTGTACCAAAAGGAAGCATAGAAATGTTCTTTTACATTGCAATCTCCAACGAAAGTATCTGATGACGTTATCGAGGGTGACTTGTTAGTTCACAATGGAAATTGCTGTTGCTATTGAAGGTTCCATTAAAAAGTGTTTAGCCATGTACCATATATTTTTCAAAATTATGCAATAATCACCGGTCGGTAATGTGTTAACTTTTGAGTCAACTACATTGTATGTATATTCTATTTTGTGACTCTGCAAGATGAATTTGACTTGCAAAAGGATAATTCGAAGTCAGTATTGCTTCACTTTTGAGTCACGTACAAGATGAATTCGATTTGCAAAAGGGTCAAAAGGACGTGCAAAACGATTGGTTTGAAGTGCAAAGCCTGTAGTGTAAGTTCGTCCCGAGGGAAGCTTTCTTCCCGCGATCCTGGATAACGGAGACATTTTCACTTTCCACGTTAGAAGACTGAACAAAGACAGGACAAAAAGAGGGCTGCCGGACGGGCCGAGGTGGGCCGAGGCTCTCGCAGAAATTACGGCGAAACGCTGGTCAAGATAACGACCGGTCATTGTTCGCAGCGGGTTCTTCTTCAAGGGTCGCGTCCGCGGGTTCTTCTCGAACTCTTTCAGGCGTCGACGACGGGTACGTGTTATCGACAGCCGGCGAAGATACTGCGCGTGACACACTTTTAACGAGAGAGCTCCCCGTATTTGCATAGCCGAGAGACGGTCTGAGCTGTCTGAGGAATTTTCGCGGCGCCGTCGTCGTTGCGCCCCGTAATGCACCGGCTGGCTCTCCTTTCTCGCTGGCGCGTGAATGAAAGTTGAGCGAATCGCCTGTCGCGGGGACAAAGCGCGGGACAAGCACGCGTTGACCTTGCCGGACCATTCCGAGATAACTGTTTCCATAGGAGCAGATGGCCGGAGCTGAGACCATTGATCGTCAACAAATGGCGAGCCTTCTGCTCCGGTGCAGTCGCGGTGCGTTCCCCATTCTTCAAGATTTCAGGCAACCGACCATGCCTGATCGATAGCAAGGATCTCGCGGTTGCTTTCCGTTGTATCCCAGATTCAGTTAGTTTTTCGTAATTAAAAAATTTTTTAAAAATACCACGTTTTTAAAACGGACTAAAAAGTATAAAATAAAATTTTAAAAAACGCCACGTTTAAAAACGGACTAAAAAGTATAAAATAATTTTTTCTAGCCCCATACAGATTCATAACCCCGTACAGATAGTCCTGAAAATTTGTGATTGTGAATTTTGAATAGCTATGAAAATACTTGTAAGATTTAAAATGAAAAACGTGGGGCGCATGCAATAGATAATTGATGCATGAACACCTAAATCACTAACAATTTTATTGCACTGCAAATGATATGAACTGTTTTGCGAGTTTCCTCAGCGACAGCTACTCTTTACACTCCTTTATTTATTTTAATTTAATTTATTTTTATTTAAATAATTATTTTCTGCTTTTTAGCCTTATATGTGTGAAATTTTACAATCAATTTCGAAGATTTTGATGAGATTATAACAGAGACATGTAGTAAATTTCAGACGGTATTGCGAAGCGTCATGTCGAAAACGAACACCGTGGTAAAATGTCAAAGATAAAGGTTTGACAGAGAATTTCGGTGTAACTGTTCTTTCGCTTGGTAAACAAACATTATACTATAATAATACGTAGTAACTTTGTAAACACCGCACGGAGCTCGAACGCACACTGACGCACACTGTGCTCCTTCGGTGCGAAGCGGGTCAGTGGAGTGGGGATGAGTCAGAGTGGGAACACGTAGTAGAGTGGGGACGCTGAACGCGAAGACGTACTACGTCACGCGGCGGGGGGTTCAAAGGTTCAAATTATTAATAATTTATATCTCCTGAACGCATAGGCTTTTTAAAAAATTTTTTTAAAATATTGCATTGTCATCCAGTTCTGAGCTATGTTTAAAATTTCAAGTCTTTAGCTCATCGGGAAGTTAGTTTAAAATCAATTGCAAAATTTGTACCGAACAAACAGACAAACAGACAAACAAGAAAGCGAGCTAATAAAAACGTGGTAAAAATAGACCAATATGCGCGCATAAGACCGCACGACCGGAGTGAAAATTTCTGTGAATCTAGAGCAGAAATAAACGGACCCATGT
Source organism: Lasioglossum pauxillum (assembly GCA_933228785.1). Lineage (NCBI taxonomy): Eukaryota > Metazoa > Arthropoda > Insecta > Hymenoptera > Halictidae > Lasioglossum > Lasioglossum pauxillum. The sequence goes on from OW121703.1 coordinate 33,344,021, forward strand.
CCGAGCGTTTTTGACAATACTCATTACTAGACTGCGGATCTTTATGCAAAATAAAAATTTTTAACATCAATTACAAAGAACAGGTTCCCGATAGCGGCGATATTCTTTTCTCTATAATTTTAATAAGCTGAGCCTAATAAATGAATGTCCTCGAATTGTGTTAATTTGTCAACTGTGTCAAATTGCACCTACTCATTTTTTTCACAAATACATAAAATCCGCAGTCCACTCATTACTTACAAAGATTATGATATCCGGAAAATATCTTGATAATTTTAAATTAAAGAACAAGAGAACTTGTGATAGGCTAGGTGGGCTAACTTCTAGGAGGCACTTAACGATGTCTCAGAATCATCTACCAAAGTTTAACATTTATTTAAGTTAACTATTATTATAATGTTGGTTACTTTGTTTCTTTATTTGGATTTTTAATATTGTTACCGTATAAATAATGTAGAATAAAAAGACTAAAACATTATTCTTCCTTATTCATCTAAGAAAATCCTAAATCGTCCGACACTAGAGGAACACCCTACGTTTCTCTGCTGCGAGCGACTCACAGTGCAGTGGTCGGAAATCGTCAAATCGTGGCCAAAAGTCAAAAATTTTTTTCCGTTGTTTAAAAATCTGTGTAATAGTTCTTTATTTATAAGGTCCCAGAGTACGTTTTTTTTTTTTGTTACAGTCAATATTTAATACGTACTTCTGTCGGAGATACGTAAGTTCAAAATTAATAGTTCTAGAAGACCGGCATTTTCAACCATAATTGAAATTACCTCTGGGATTTATTATCGCGCTGTAACGCTGGTTCATCATTCTTGCTATTGTTGGGCATGTACTCATTTAATATAATATTCTGATTTTATTGCTTTATTTAATTGTTTAAAGCTCTAGGAGATGAAAAAGAGAAATCTACACATCTGGTACATTTTATTAACAAAAAAGTTGCTTATTAATCGCGATCAAGCGTTCAGTTCTTTGGAAAAGAGGCTGTTAAGGCTATTGAACAAGTGTACGTTTCATTTCCCTGCGACCTATTGCGACCTTATGAATTATCGCCATTTCCTTAGCGACCGGTAACGCTCCGAAATGGCGAATTTGTCCTAAATCGTAGACAAATCTAATATTCGCAAATGTAAGGTACATTATTGTTATATATTACAATAAAATGCGACAGATAGTAAACAGTGTAAGATTTTAATGGTAAATATTGCATTTAAAACACCAATTACAATCACAATTATGGAAAATACAAAATAATTTGTATACAAGTAACTTTACGATACTTCGTCACATGACGAAGTATTGTAAAGTTACTTGTACGAAGTCTTCATTCATATCAGGTTCTTCAAAAAATTGTGCGACTTCGGGGGGATATTGTTTCATCTTTTTTATACATGGCATCTTAATACTTCTTATGTATGGATCAGATGAAGCACCATAGTATACATTATACAATATTTATTTTACTAGAGGTGAGCGAAATATCGGAACGAAACGGAACTGAGAAACTTCTATTATATTTTAGTACTAAAGAATTATCTCGGATACAATATTTAACACTAAAATCTTACATTTTTCGCTATCTGAAGTCATCTGATAACAATTTGTACTAATAATATACCTCGCAAACATTCTATTACCAAATATATGTGGAAATAAATAATTTTTTACACATGCCCGATCTCCAGTTTGTTTTTCAATTTTGACATCAGATTCATATTCAACGACACAAGAAACAGAGGAATTATATTCAAGAGAGTCCAATAAAGTCTTGGATTACGCATCCGCCATATTGAATCCGCTATTTTGTTTTTTTTTTTTTGTAATTTTGGTAGCAGATTCACATTCAACGGCACGAAAAATATGGGAATACTAATTTTCCAATAAGAGTCCAATAATTTTTTGGGTTACGGATCCGTCATATTTAATCCGCCATTTTGTTTTTTGTAATTTTGACCGCAGATTTATGATCAGCGAGCCGAAAAACCTACGAGTATCAATTTTGAACTAAATTGAAGTACTTCTTCCTATTTTGACCACGTTTTGGCGATTTCCGACCACTGTGCGACTGTAGACGAAGTATCTTATACTTTTGCCCACCACTGTAGCTCCGTTAACAGAAAGGTCATCGGCGGCTGCGAGAGGCAAAGGAGCGACGCGATGCTGCGATCAACGTGGACCGTATACGAATGTTTTCGTAGAAAGGAAACAGTCGCCGGCTAACAACGGCCAGGTTAAATTTTAGGCGAGTCGGGTTACACATCTTGCTGACGGTTTTTCGACGAAACGGGTCAGGGGACACACCTGGCGAGGTATAGGGCTCACGTTCTGTTCAGCTTCTGGTAATCTGGGTTTCGAGACCATCGTCGATCGCTGGGAATGGTCCCTTTTCAAGCGCGAAACGACAGGAAGCTAACTACATTAGAGTCGTTCTATCGAGCCGGCGAATTTTCCCGGTGAACGCCGCGCGAGCACAGCTCACGCCCAGCACCCAGATTCCGTCGGATCCCGTCTTTCAACACGCCTCGAAGATTACATTCCGCGACCCGACGAAGAAAAAGCGAATGGAGGGCTTTAAAACGCTTTCGGACGACTCGCATATGGGCCACGTTTAACGTTATGTACAATCGATACTATCCGACGCAGCGGAAGGGAGCAATTGATCCGAGTGCTATCCCAAAACGAGGTGTATTCATCGCTTTGCGAGACTCTAGGCTGCACACGTGGGTGGCGTTGGAATTATTGTTCGGAGAAAGGAGACCTTGGCCACTTGGAAGATCGTTCGAAGAAGTCGTTGATACGACTTTTCAGTTAGACATTTTTGGCGGATTTTTAACGTGTCTGTGGTCTACTTATGCGTGGGACGTACTGCTTTTCATCCTTTGTTCATCCTTCTCTTATTTCTGACCTTGTGTAACCTTGGAAGTCACTGGGTTATGTATGAGTGAATTTGTCTTGACCTGTGTGGTTTTTTTCATATGGCATTAAATAACGTATAACATTCCACTTAACAAACTGAAGGTCACCTTCGTTTCTCGAAAGATAATGTAAATATAAACAATTGACATAGGTTATCGTGTTGCCAGCACGATATACTGTAAGTCACGTATGAATTCTTCCTCTTCGATTGCGTTATATGGAAATCTACTTTTTCGAACAAGCTACAGTTTCAGAAATAATTGCATGCAAAGCTTAAACCCTGAACGTCTTGCGTTATTAGTGGTACTAATTAACTGCTCGCTGTAATTTAGGCCCAGGTTTGGTTCCAAATTCGACTACTCTCCCTTATTAGCTTTTAACAAAAACACGGGGGTGCTAACACTTCATGAAATATTGTAGAACAGAAAGATTAGAAACAAAATTACATTTAGATGGTTCTATTTAGATATTTTATCATCCACGAGGTACATTATGACCTACGTTAGCAACGTGACTAGTTTGATTAAAGATTCACCGGCGAATCTAATTAGCAGACGAATTAGCAAAGTTTCAGAAAAGTATTGGGCCTACTCGAGGAATGCAAATAGAAAGGTCTCCGGGGTCGACTTTTCATTTCCTTCAATCAATTGCCGTGCCTCTTAACTGGAGGTTATCAAGTTCAACCTCGGCAGAAACACATAATGAACTAGTGTTGTAATTACATTTCGCCTCGTCATCTGGCACAATGGATGTTCAAACTTTCGATCTACAGCTCCGTGCTCCAAGTTTCGCGAAGATTTCTTGATCATTTCAGGAACGCTTCGTTAGGCTCCGTTCTTCTACGCGACCTTGTGACCTTAAATTACCTCGTCGGATTTTATCCCTACACGATACCAACTTTTCACGACGAATATGCTCGACATACACAGTTAACAAGTTAATCTTTCCTTTTAATTCGACACTTCTCTCGCGATTACGACTCCGAGTTACCGCATACTGTTTATCCCAACAAGAACATTCTGAAAGCAGGAGCAAAGTTCTTATGGCCGTAAAAAGTTGTGAGATCAAACAAAATACGGCCAAGTTCGTTAGCTTAGAAATACCTCTTGCAATACTGAAAAAAGCGTTTGCAAATAATTAGTTTAAAAGAACGATATTTAATTTTTAAAGAGTTACATGGAGAGCTAAATTATTTAAACTTAGCCAAGTTAAAAACTAACGGCCAAGTTTGAATAATTCAGCCCTCCATGTTTAAAATTAAATAGCGTTCTTTTAAACTAATTTTTACAAACGCTTTTTTCAGTATTGCAAGAGGTATTTCTAAGCTAACGAACTTGGCCGTATTTTGTTTGATCTCACAACTTTTTACGGCCATAAGAACTTAGCTCCTGTTTACATAATGTTTTTGTTGGGACTTCATCAATTTTTGTTGAAATCTGTACCTACACCCAATAAGCAAGAAGTTTCACTTCTGTCGCGCGTGGTTTTCCACGCGTATGTTTTTTATTTTTGCGTTTCGTAATTCGATGATGCTCGAACGTATCATCCCTGATTTTTTTAAAAATAAATAATTAAATAATAAATAAACGTGTGATTTTAATTTCAAATACTAATTAATTTTTTTATTTAAATAAAATTTTATTTCTTATTTGCAAATAAACGATTATTTATTATTTACATTACGATGGAAATCAAATAAATAGCTTTTGGTCTTTCCTTATTTCTTGTATTTTGCATACACTATGGACAGGGCCCAGCTGCGTATAAAAAAATACAATTTAATTTATTATTTGTCAATAGAAATAACTTTAATATTTTAAATACTAATTCATTTATACTTGCTCAAACAATAAATAATTATTTGCGTTCCGTAATTTGACGATGCGCGAACGTATCTACAATGATTTTCAATCTTCTCGTCTCTTGCGTCCTCGCGAGGACTGTCAATTTTTTCAATACAAACCCTTTACGGTGTAAATTTTCAAACTTTGGTAATTATTCCTTTGAGTGTTTGTTATGGTGGACCTATGTACCAAATTTCAAGCTTGTAGGTCAATGGGAAGTACCGAAAAGGTTTTGATGATCTGTCAGTCAGTTTCACAAATTTTGCGATTTTTGAGGTCCTATATCTCGGAACCTACTAATGTTGGAAGATTAATGTTTTGTCAATATTGAGACATGACAGCATTTAACAAGTGTACGAAATTACATCTCCCAATCTGCCTCTAGTGCCGAGTTATAACCCCCTAAAAAACGGCTAAGTTGTTTCTTGTAAAAGGAGGTAGTGCGAGAACTTGGCTGGTGCACTACCGTGCAGCTAGATCAGAATTTCGGAATTTGTTGCCCAGGTCGTAAACTCGCGTTTTCTAGTACCCAAATCACGCAATGATTTCCGCGGCGCATTTTCCGAATCGGAATTACAATACACGAATCGATTCGAGTATTGTCGCTCTTAGGTCGTATTTTCATACAGGGTGATTCTAGGAACTGGAACAGGTTATTGCTCTTTTCTAAGTAAAGATATAAAAAAATTATATGACATAATGCGTACTAAATTCCTATGACCTTATTTTTTACGTGGCTGCGCCGATGCAGCCAGGTGCAGTTGCACTTGATACTTTAATGCAACCCAATTCTTCTGCTCACCTGCCCCAGTTCTCAGAATCACACTGTATAGTGAGTTACCTTATCAACAATTGCTAAATTTATATTTACTATACCTGCATCTTGTTTATGCGACTGCCTAGAGAAATTCTAGATTTATTTCGACGGCCCCTGTACAGGGAGTATAGAAACTTGCTGAGAAATATGCTATAGAAAGAAACTTGCTGAAAAATTGTTTATGCCAAAGAAGATTGTTGATGAAGTTTGGTTTAACATCAAAGAACAACTACATATACAGTGGGTGTATATTCGTACACTTTTTAAAAACTAATAACATTTTTATTATTGTACCAGACAACCTGATTTTTTATAATCAATTAGAAGCATTGGTTTGCGAAATGATATACAAAAAAGATTTTCCAAAAATTATAATTTACAAGGTTAAATGCAAAAATAAAAAAGGCATTTTTTAAAACTTTTTTATTTGGGACCTTAATGAAAATTTAAAATGTATGTTTTGTAGATCTATGTTAGTCATACACATGTTGAAAATTTCATTGAAATCGATTAACATACACACGAGCTACAAGCGGTTAAAAATGGTGAAAATCGTAGATTTCCACGACTTTTGATCAGTTTCTGCTTAAAATCCACAAAATCTTTCGATGCGTGTCGTTTTTTCCTGCGTCAATCGATTTCGATGAAATTTCCAACATGTGTATAAAGAACATGGATCTGGAAAACCTATGTTTTAAATTTTCATTAAGGGCCCAAATAAAAAGTTTTAAAAAATGCCTTTTTTATTTTTACCTGCAACCTTATAAATTGTAATTTTTGGAAAATCTTTTTTGCATATCAGTTTGTAAACTAATGCTTCTAATTGATTATAAAAAATCAGGTCGTTTGGTACAAATATAGAAAAGTTATTAGTTTTTAAAAGGTGTACGAATACTTAGTACACCCACTGTAGGTCAATTTATACTATCCCCACAGATTTGGAATGGTTCCGTTCAACACCGATCAGACGAACACTTTTTAATTCTTTTGAATATTACTGCAGTATCATGCCTCGATCGTACTTTAGTTTAATATTATTCCTAATTTATCATGAAATAATTATATGCGTAAGCATTTTATGGAAGAATGATGTGTTTTGAATATGTACAAAGAAAAATTGGTGACCATGAAAACCTAGTACATACATTATAAGAAAATATTAAAACGTAAAATCAACAACATTTTGTGTATTCCGGGTGTATAAAAAGTAATGGTTGTCATAGGGGTGAATCTACACCTCTGGATCGGTCTGCATTTGCAAAAGAAATTTGTCGCAAAATTGTTTATACCAAAGAAAATTGTTGTTAAAATTTGTTTTTACATCCACACCTAGTCATCGAAAAAGAAAGAGTTTGAAAGGTCGCAAACAAATTGTTACTGATAAATAAGCTGTACCCTACATTATACGATTCTAATGTGAAGTGTCATAGGTACTCACAAATTTTTCAGATTCTTCTGTTCCTCCGTCGGACCCACAGCACACGGCCATTTAAATGAATACGTCCTGATAACTGTGAAGCACGATACACCACGCTTCTACATAACACACTCCGAAATCGTGGCAGCGAACAAGAAGAAGTTACTCCAGCCACGGCCAAAATACTACTGCGAATGTTACATCGGTTTTTCCGTGAATGGTTAAGGGTGGGGAAGAGTGTAGCGTTTGTTTATTGGACGCGGTTGTGTCGGAAGGATTTTAGATTGAGGAGTGGGAAACTGTCACAGAAATTCCTTTTGCTATTGTCTTTGGTCGTCAATGGCGTGATTTATGAGTGTATACCTGCTCGTACCTTCGGTGGGTCAGTGGAACATACATTCTGTCAAAAAAGTACCGGGAATTGGTCAATGGAACAGAAAATATGTATTCTACATCCAAATTTACTGTATCGCCTTCAAAGTAGGTCATTTTCGAAATGATACACTTATGCCAACGAATACCCCAATCATCAAAACATTTTTTAAACGCACTTTTTGGAATCAACTTCAGTACTCGCCGCGAATTCTCTTTTATGTCATCTATCGACTGAAAACGGGTGCCTCGAAGTGGTAATTTGAGTTTTGGAAAATGAAAAAAATCGGCCGGAGCCATATCAGCGGAATACGGTAGCTGCTCGATAAGATTTGTTGAGTTTTTATCCAGAAATTCGTTCACAATGGTAGCCTTGTGAGATGGTCCGTTATCGTGATTCCAAATCCATGAGTTTTCTTTCCATAAATCTGGTCTTTTTCGACGAATTTGCTCTCTCAAACGCCGCACAACGCTCAGATAATATTCTTTATTTATTGTCTCATCTTGTGGCAAGAATTCCGAGTGCACAACACCGCGGTAATCGAAAAAAACTGTCAACATCACCTTCACTTTTGATCGACTTTGACGTGCTTTTTTCGGTTTCGGCTCGATTGAAAAGCGCCATTCCGAAGCTTGTTGACTAGTTTGCATGTCAAACTCGTAAACCCATGTCTCGTCACCAGTTACAATGCGTTTTATGAATGTGGAGTCGGAATTGACTCGTTCTAACATGTCTTCAGCGACCTTAACGCGATTGAGTTTTTGCAGAAAATTCAGATCTTTCGGCACTAGTCGAGCGGGAATGCGTTTCATGCCTAAACGATCGTTTAAAATGGTACGAATTGATTCGTGAGACACAGAAATTTCAGTGGTTATCTCTCTCAGACTTAAACGACGATTTTCAGTCACCATTTCCTTTACTTTAGCGATGTGAAGTTCAGTTGAAGACGTTGATGGCCGACCAGAGCGAGGCAAATCTTCCGCCACATCTCGACCGCTTTTAAATGCATTGTACCACTCGTACGCACGTGTTTTTGATGAAGTCGATACACCGTAAGCCTTATGTAACATTTTCAGCGCTTCGGCGCGCGAAATTCCATTTGCAATGCAGAATTTAAGACAGATTATCTGTTCGATATTTTTATCCATTGTAAAAATCGCAAAACACACTTGAAATGAACTGACAAAATGGCGCACTGTAAACAAACTGAATGACAAGTGACGCTCAAACCCCGCTTGAGTATAGAGGACAGTTGTGCCAACTTAGCGACAAAAAGAGTTTCAACAATCCCTTTAAGCGGGCTTTTTAAATGATCGATTCCCGATACTTTCTTGACAGAATGTATGTTGTCCACCTGCCGGGGTAGATGTTGAAGCGCTGTGGTTGTAAAATAATAATCGGCCAGTTCGACGCCGATTCGCATGCGTTTTTGCCTGCTATAACCTCCTTTTCAGATATATCGCCAGTAGTTCGAGCTTTTGTGCTCGCAACAATAATAAGAAGGGGTACGCGACAGAACACAGATGATTCTCGAAAAGTCAATATCTCGTTGGAAACGGTTTCTTTTGTTTCAATCGATCAGCCTTAATCGAATACATTGTATGCTGGGAGAGGTGTTTTCGCGCGCAAATCGAATTAATATCGCGGAACCATCTTGATCGTGGTCGGAATAATGTCTTCTCTTTCGCTGTCGCGATTTCGGAAAGTGTTTTGTAGAAGTGTGGTGTTTCGTGCTTCGTAGTTATCTGGACGTATTCGTTTAAATGTGTATATCCTTTACATTAGAATTTTATAATGTAAGGTACAGCTTATATATCAATAACAATTTATTTGCGACCTGTGGTTCCGTTCAAATCTTTTCTCTTTTCGATGAGTAGAAGGGGTTGACGTAAGAACAAACTCTAACAACGATTTTCTTTGATATAAACAATTTTGTGGCAAGTTTCTTGTACAAATGTCCACCGATCCAGAGGTGTAGATTCACCCATGGAACGGATGACCATTACTTTTTATAGACCATGTATATACAAGGGAAAAAGTTATTTCACCGACAATTCGTTCGGCGATTAAACTTGATATTCAACTGGAACGTTCGTCCAACAAATACCGTATTGTATATATATTAAATGCTAAGCGTCGAGCCATCCATTATACACAAAGCACCGAGCACGCTTTCACAGAGGAGAGCAGACTACGTCCGAGTTCCAACTGTACGTCAGAGTTTCTCTCGACCGGGGACAATATCGACAAGTTTTCATTTATCTTGTTGCTCTCGCGTAAATTAGATGCGCGGTATAAGCATCGATCACGATGATGTATCGACGGAACGGACGAACAAACCAATTGTTTTAACGTCGCGACAGGACGCAGTAAAGCTGGTCACCTGGAAGCGAATGTGATTCGTATAACACGCGCAGTTTAAACAATGCGTTCGCTGACAAAAAAAACACACACGAACAACATGACAAGCAGAAAAAAGGAAAGATCTTTACAATGGAAGAATTGAAAATTGTTGCTGATGTCTGGGAGTTGTGATGGAACACATAAAAGTCGCCGCAGCTTATAGTTTCACGATTGTTACTACAATATTCCTCTTGGATGACCTTTATCAAGCGTTCAGACGTTCATCTATTTTTACTAAAAATAACTAGCTTCATTATAGATTGGAAAACTGATCCAATATGCGAATGATGCCATCTACAGGGTCTTATGCTGACTTTTTTTATAGTGAATCTTTACAGAAAAGCTTTAGACAGTTGTACTTTAAATGTCGGAAGGGCATTATATGCATATTTTAATCAGACCACGGATCTTCATAGCGAAATTGAGTAGATGAAATTCAGAATTGTTGAAAAATTTTAAAACTTGAAAATGCCAATACATGATTTCTCCTCTATTAAAATCATTAAGGGAAGAAATAACATTCGATTTAGTTTCTATTTCTTGCAATCGATCCAACCAATTTTTATTTTGCATAAAGATCCGCCTAATTTCGTTTGTTCTTCAATTATTTAACTACGTTCCACCAATCTGATCATTTTGAAAGTTTCAAATATACATAGCAGAACATTGTTCCTGAATTTTTTGGTGTCCCTCTTAGAGTTGCTTGCAACCCCCATTCCTAAACGAACAAATTTTTTCTCTACCCTTCATCATTTGGTCAGAATTGTGAAAATATATATGACTGTGTATGATAACTAAACAGTAGTTAATCTCAACTATACAGTGATACTAACCAATGGAACAGCTGTTGAATCGTGTCCATTCTTGTCTCGGTTATCTCAATAGTTAGTATTGTACTTCTTCAGTGTGTTACACGTTAGCCTTCCCTATGGGGTGAAACGCACACGGGGAGAAGGGGCGTGGCTTAATAATGCATAAAAGAGATGTGAGTCATTGGTGAGTCATCAATGAAACGATCGAAGGACGGTGTCCACTGTTCTTTATAAGTCTACTAACTTGAACAGGTAGGAAATGTCACTTCGTGTGCGAAGACTGAGCGTTTTGATACGAAGACTAAAATGAAGTACTTACTTATGTAAAATTCATTGCGTAATATCTGTGGTCGACCGGAAAAAACGTCGCATGTCACAATTTCAAAGAATTTGAGTTTATTAGGGGTGGGTGGGTACCCGAAATTTCGGGTACGGGTCGGGTCGGGAAATTTGTTCGGGTTCGGTTTGGGATCCCGAAAGTTTATAAACTTCGGGTACCCGAAATGGCAGTAGGGTTGGGGTCCCGAACGTTTATAAACTTCGGGTACCCGATGGTGTTTTAGAGTTATTTAAATCGAAATATCTTGTGAACTACTAACTTTTCGACATATATAGTTTAGTACTTTTTTATAAGAAATGTCCAGCTGCATCGATTGATGTATTAAAAGATATCTCATTCCATTTAAAAAAACAAAGTTGACCTTGAAATTTTGTAAAAAAAATGACCTTAAAAATTTTTTCCCTTACATCGTTACATGTGGCCCTTCAAACAGTGTAACTTTGTCCTAAGAAATTTTTTTGTACAACGAAAAGTAACGGAGATATTTAGGTGTTCTGTTTCTTCGGACTCACCCTGGACCCAACCCGGTCCGAAGAAACAGAACACCTAAATATCTCCGTTACTTTTCGATGTACAAAAAAACTTCTTCGGACAAAGTTACACTATTTGAAGGGCCACATGTAACGGTGTAAGGGAAAAAATGTTCAAGGTCATTTTTTACAAAATTTCAAGGTCATCGATATTTTTTTAAATGGAATGAGGTATTTTTTAATACATCAATCGATGCAGCTGGGCATTCCTTAAAAATTCCTTAAAAATGCCGAAAAGTTAGTAGTTCACGAGATATTTCGATTCAAATAACTCTAAAACACCATCGGGTACCCGAAGTTTATAAACTTCCGGGACCCCGACCCGACTGCCATTACGGGTACCCAAAGTTTATAAACTTTCGGGACCCCGACCCGACCCGATCATCTTCCGACCCGACCCGAGGCTCGGGTACCCGCCCACCCCTAGAGTTTATGCATTAATTGAGCTTCATAGTATAGGATTTACGTATTTACCAGAAAAAGTGATGAAAATAAATTCGAAAGGCTCATCAAAATAATGCAATTTAACCGATGTCCTATTTCAAAGCATTAATCATCAAAACGGCAATACAGTGGTCGAAATTTCCATAGTTCCACTAAAAATTTTCCTGTTTTTGATCGTTATAGACTGAGTTTTTCATTGTTACCGACTGAACGTGATTACTTCTTCGGTTACAATTTTCTTGACTGGTATTTCGATTGTTGCGATTAGCTTCGATTATTACAGTTATATTTGATATTTTATTGAAAATTCCAGCGAAATTACCATAGTTCCAGTGTACAAAACTGTGTACTGAGTACTGTGTATAAAAATATACTTACTTACTTGAATTTACTTTTATTTTTATAAAATAGGATATATTTTTAGGTTATATCGATTTTTATATCGATTTTTCTTAACATGCCACGGAATAAATTATTAAATGTGGAGGAGCAGATTCAAATAAAGGCTTATCAAGATGGAGGGCTTTCTAACACACAAATTGCCTTAAAAATAAACAAATCCCATCATGTCTATAAATAATTTTGTTATGTTAGGTGATTTATACGGCACAAATCATCGGAAGGGTGGAAATAAAAAGTTGAGTCGAAGGCAAACTTCGTTAATTTTACGTGCTGTATTAAATCTAAATGTAACGGCAGATAAGAACGGATTTCGATCTCCCAATATCTCAAAGACGTGTTCAACAAATCCTAAAGAAAAGTAAGCGCTTCGTATGGACGAAAAAGGATTCAAAACCGCCTTTAACGCATTGTCATAAACAAGCAAGACTCGCGTTTGCTAGAACTCATATGTCGTGGAATGAAGAATGGGAAGAAGTAATTTTTTCGGATGAGAAAAAGTTTAATTTAGACGGACCAGAAACAAGGAATGATTTCAAAAGAAAAATATTCAATTAATGCAGTGGCCTGCCCGATCTCCGGATCTTAACCCCATAGAGAATCTTTGGGGAATACTGTCTCGCAACGTGTACACAAATGGAAAACAATTTACTACTGTTGCAGAACTTAAAAGTAGTATAAGACAAGCGTGGAGTAGTATAGATGTATCGACGTTACAAACCTTAATTAGAAGTATGACTCACCGAGTTTTTCAAGTTATTTTGAAAAATGGTAGGAATATACAATATTAACATACAATTATTAAATAAAACGTGGAGGTTTTGTAAGATAAATAAAGTATTATATTGAGTGGAACTATAGAAATTTCGCACAACCCTTCATCAAAAATACATACTTTTTAACTTTATCACTTGAATGAGAAGACATTCTATTTTGAAACTATTCAGATGTCTTTGTAATCATCTTAATATAACATAAATACTTAGAGCCTATTTATTTTTTTATATATGAACCAAAATTGCCAACAAATAAGTATGGAACTATGGAAATTTCGACTGCTGTATGTATTTCGAAAGTGAAAGTGGCGTTCTTCCTGATAGCCACAGATATTCTTTCCAGCAAATTCTGTGGGTCTACGCTAAAAGCGAGAAATCGGGGTCTAGTCAGCAAGGCCGCAATAAGCCCAGGAGAGAACTACGAGGGGTAGTATAATTTCGTATGACGCATTGTACATCGGCGATGAAACGACTTATCGATACGTGGATACGCGGAGCGGTAGCGTTTATCAACAAGTTCCATTGAGCTGCTGTGCCGCAGATTATGGATATCTACTGTGCGTCAATGTCACGAATACCGATGGCCACCGCGAGGTAAAGCGAGACGGAATTCCCAGGGCGGTAGACGTGTCCCATTAAAATAATTGTAGTTCCCGCGTCGTTAACTAACGGCTATGACTGATGACAACACTTGATTTATTATCACGTGGGCGATGATGCTGTTCGCCGGTGTAGGAGCACCAAGGAGTGACCGCAGTCATGTCGCGTGCCATTAACCCCCGAGGAAATTTGGAAGTTGTAAATTCGGGGATCAGAGTTTCTTGAACCCCTAAGTAAACTATACATCGAGCACGATGCTCTACCCCACTCAAATTTATGCTAATAATTATTTAACGTGTCACTATTAATAATATATAATTGTTCGTGGATTTATATTTACTATCTCACTACGTTTCTGTATACCAGTTCGACAAAGATGAATATTAAATATAATTTCATTGAATCATTGCATTTCTAAAGTACATTTCAAAGGTCCACTTGAGGGTTAAATTTTTGTGACGAGTTTATCATATTTTCTACTATGAAAGTTTGTAGAAATAGACACTCGATTTGTTTGATCGAACACGTTTCGTCAGGAGTAATCTTCAAGGAGAGAATGTCAATTGCGGTGGTTAAAACTTCTCTGTAACATTTAGCATTGACATTTTTGAGACATTTATGTCCTACTAACTGTAGGAAGAGGAGGCGTGGATGATTACTGTGACGCGTCATAGCTTGAGTGACTAATTCCAAGGGTCATGAAGAGTTGAAGCTTGTTTTCTAGATAAGAATCCTACTATGACAAACAGGTATGTACTAATAGAACAAACGATCATCCATCATAATTGTTAAAGTACACAATGTTACTGTCGTTTTATTGCCACCAATCAAGCAAAGCAGGATTTCACGAACCATATATGGAATATCAAAGAACAAAGAGAAGAATTGCAGGACATATTCCGAAGATTGTCATGGTTGGTACAATTACATGTGGAGGCCATGAAAATTTGTTACTTGGGAGAGCGAAACGGCATCAAAACATTTTTGCGGAGGAATCCATCGTACATGTACAATTTCATCTGTCCAGAAGATGAGTCAGTGAAGTCACTGAACGCGTATTCTTCCAGTGTTTCGCTTCTCTGGACGTTCTATTAAAATATCGATAGTGATCCAAAGCTAAGCGTTCATAAGCTGCTCGTACATGCTCGAAAGACGACCCACAAGTTTGTAGACATGTATGTCAGCTATAGATCAGACATGAGTATAGACTGCCGCATGGGGCATTGACCTGGCTCCGTCGAAATCGAGAGCAACGAAACCACATACACTGCCGCTCAAAAGTATGTGGACACTTCCTTAATTCTTATAACTACCTGAAAAAAGTTATTACATCTTTGGTAAATTTGATTATTTTATATGTATTTCAGTGCGTACAGTATTGGAGAACATATTTTAATAATAATTTATTAAATATCTCACCGATAATGATAAAAAATAATTATATTTTCTTTTCGTCTACATATCCACTGCGTGCTTTTAGGACTGCGTTTACTAGTCGTGGCATTCTGGCTATTAACTTTTTCATTATTTCACTTTCAATAAGGTTCCACTCAGATTCTAATATTTCCCACAAATGTTTTTTAGACTTGGGACATCGTTTTCGGACTTATCTATCTATGTGATCCCATAGTTTTTCTTTTATTTATTTAAGAAAATTCAATAACTAAATTGTTTATTTTGGTACTATTAGAATGCATTACATACATATTCATAATAGACTTTAACAACAAATATTGTTTGATAATAAAAATATACATTATATATCACAAATTTCATGAACATGGTAAGTGTCCACATACTTTTGAGCGGCAGTGTATACTCCGAGCAATTTACACGGAACATGGTAAGATAGACAGTTTTCCGTAGCCGTCGAACGTCGGACTCGCGAGAATCGAGAGAATCCCAATCCTCTTTATGACAACGGGAGTTATTTGCACCGGAACGTTGCCCCCGGGGGCAATTCGGAACGCTTGTTGCTCGTGCCTGCTATAGAGACGATTCTAATCCTCGGTCTTCGCCGCATCGGTATATAAAATTTTTCCGGGGTTCACTGACATCCACGGCGAGCCATCGACTACCTTATAGTTGGCGCACTTTCGTAACTCGCTGTACATTACCCGTCGGGGAAATTGATCGAGATACCGATAGGAGAACGACGGGGATAATTGAATAACGGGGACCATAATTCTTCTTAAATGCCAGTGGGGGTTCCGTATAAATTCTGAATTAATTGATAATTCGAGATGGAGCCGGTTACCGTCACCGATCTCGTCGGATAATGGCGGAACGAAGAAGTCCACGGGCTCACGATCTTCGAATAAACCACGCCGGCGGCCGATGAATCATCGGCCGTAGATCACTAACGCGCCGCTAAACACGCTCGATCGTCCCAATAACTTGAAAACGAGGCGTTGCACCGCGTGTCGGCGCTCGAGAGACTCACCTTTTTAACCGGTATGCCGATAATGAACATTTTCTATGACGGTCAATAAAGAAGTCTTCGCATCTAACACTTTCAGAGTATATTTTCATGTCGTGAATCAGTCCTGTTCAGCGAAGTTACGGGCAAATGACGTCACTTGAACGTGGAATTCATTCGTGGCCCTTTCTTTCTATTATTTTAAACAAATATTTCGTATAAAACTTTCTCTGTTTAGGGGAACACATCTTACGGCGGTCACAAATCTTCTCTATGCGGACTAGCATTTTTATTTAGTACACATTAATCCATAGCATTTTCGTCATTCAAGATTATTTAGTACCGTTCAAAATTTAACTTAGACGGAAGCAGAGAGGGATCTTTCTTGGTCAGCTATCGAACGAGCCACTCCCGGCCAAATCGGCTGAAGGGTGTTTATAACAGAGTTGTGCAGAATTACAATTGAATTACTCCAGAATTATAATTACAAAGTAATTGAATTAAATTCTAATTCAATTATGTTGTAATTTATAATTGAGATCTTCATTCAATTAAATTACAATGTAATTCGTAATTTCAATGGAGCACAATTATAAAATACATTGTAATTGAATTAAATTGTAATTCAATTATGTTGTAATTTATAATTCAGATCTTCAGTCAATTAAATTACAATGTAATTCGTGATTGCAATGGAGGACAATTATAAAATACATTGTATTTCAATTACATTGTATTTCAATTACATTGTGTTTCAATTATATTGTATTTCAAGTATATTGTATTTCAATTATACTGTAATTCAATTATAAATTGCATTTCAATTACATTGTATTTCAATTACATTGTGTTTCAATTATATTGTATTTCAATTACAAATCTGATTAAAATACTTAGTAATTGAATTACAATGTAATCGAATTAGCACAATTCTGGTTTATAATATACGGCCGAACTATAATCATTTTAACAAATAGAAGACAGTATCTCGCCGACTGTGAACCGAGCAACACGCACATGTAATAAACAACTTTTATAAAAAAACCTAACATGTTGCACACTTCCATATTCAGAGAAATAATTGACATAATTAGAAACTTAATTAAAAATCGCGGAATTTTTGACGACGCGTTCAATTCAAAGATACAAACGCAGCTCTCGATAACGTCGATCAGCGCAGGCGCTACAAAGTGTCCGACTGCGAAGCCTCTTTTGATCAGGATTGTGACAATGTGTCGGTAAATTAATCGGTGCGGCACGCTGCGTGGCGTGTCGTTCAATTACGAATTAATCGAATTCGCGGGGCGGTTTCGAGAACGACGGTAAACCATGCATCACCGACGCCAGTAATTTTCCCAATCTTCACGGAATATCTCGAGCTGGTAATTATGCCAATTACGGGACGACCTTAGGTTAATAAATACTAATGCTGTCCCCGTCCGGTACAAATGTTTCTACGGCCGTGTGCTGCAACAGGCCTCGCTAACAAGCGATAATTTCTCTCAAGGCGATGATGCGAATTTTTCGCGCTTCCTATAAGAAACCGAATGGCAATCACGGTCGCCCGTTGTCCGACGCGGCGCAGCGCGCGCACGTGACGCACGCGATACACTTCCGTCGTCGTCGGCGAACGAAAATGAGTATACGTGCTTTTCTTATATTTTTTTTCTCTCTCTCTAATAGCAGAGAATCAAAATTGCAGCTCGCAGCTTTAAGTTAATTTAAGGTTCGCGTTATTGTTCGAGATAATGATACGTTCGCCTCGGCTCGGAATTAACACATTGCGAACGGAGAACACTTAAAGCGTTTAGGAGAGCTTTTAATCTGGCGTTGTTGATGCTTTTGACGGGCTCGCGAAAATTATTACATTGTTGCAAACCTTGAAGCGGTTTACGTAACTGTCTGTGTACTTCGAACTTCGGTTGTTGGTGCAATTGCGTCTGTAGACTCGGCGCGGGATCGTAACGCGATTGAAATACTACGTCGGAATGTTGTTGATCTACAGTTGCACCGGTACAAACAAAGAACAGTTGCGCCGAATTTAATTTTAATATCACCGTTGCGGAGCTATTTCCTGCTCGAATTTCATTAGAACCGTGGCCGCAGGTTATGGTAACTCGATTTTCGTACGTTCATCGAAATGTTTATCGTTATATTATTTATGCAACGAAACAAATGCGCTGAACTCGTCGAATTATGCGTTGGAACTGTGGAACTGAACACTTTACCTGTCGGAAGCCTGTTGATATTTATATATCAATCTATAAGAATTTTTAACGCTAAACCTACCACGCATTGAAAACATCTGGTAAATGTTGCCTTGTAAAAATGACAATACTTAGTTTATTCAGATTGTCCGTAATTTTCAATATAATAGGTGCTTGGATAAAGGAACTCCATTATATTCCATAAATGAATTTTTTAATCTTGAAAATTGTACATTATAAAACATAATTGTGCTTTACCAAAAGGCGAAACTTGAAAATTATATTTTACACAATAACTCCAAACAAAATTATCTACCATGGACCATAAACTTTCAATAATTATGGAATAATCGCCGATATATAATATGTTAAAACGAAAACAATACCTCCTACATGTGTCCAAGTTTTACCTGAAAATAAAGAGAAAAAACTTCAACGTTTTACGTATCTGTCGGTAATAATGTAGACGAAATGTAAATTTGCTACTTGATAAACAAAGACGTTTGCGTCATACACGTCGAAGTAAACTATCGGTTAAACATTGACAGTGAACTGTGTATTATCATAACAGGAGCATGTATGTATCTGCTCAGAATTCGTACGAAAATTCATTGCAACGCTCACACAAACGGCAAATCAAAAAGCCAATGGTGCCCATGGTGGTCATATAGAATTTCATTGAATTCATACATCGAAGGGTTAATATACAATACAATTATGTTCATAAAATTATTTCAATCTGCGGATCCGTAAATCCGATTTTCCGTACGGCAGGAAGCTTTTTACGTAATAAGGGAGGACAATTTATTCGATGGATGCGGTTTTTGCTGTTTCGTTCAATGGAATGTGTGATATACCGGCATACTAAAATATTCCTGGGACGGGGGAACGGCGCCATTATCCGAATTGAAAACATCGCAGCTAGCAGATAGGGCAATAGGCAACCTGAAGAGCCGGTGGTTTCACTTTCTGGCTTATTTCCAGCGTCCCGGAGACCCGAATCTGCGTTATGTCTCGATCGATAGATTTTTTTCTCGTCCCAATCCGAAGATCTGTCACCGGTGCACTTTATGCCAACAACTTCTTAAATGTACAACTTAAGTTTTAGCATGAACATGAATTGCCACAAGTCACTCATTATTCTTTGAGAGCGTTTCTTCTTGAAATTATCGTTATTTGCCTCGTCATACTTTTCTATGTGTAATCATTTCAGCAAAATTCACTGTATACAGCGTGAAAGAGCGTCCTTTCAGCTACAGTGGGTGTACAAAGTATTCGTACACCTTTTAAAAACTAACAACTTTTTTATAATTGTAACAAACGACCTGATTTTTTATAATCAATTAGAAGCATTAGTTTATAAACTGATATGCAAAAAAGATTTTCCAAAAATTACAATTTACAAGGTTGCAGGCAAAAATAAAAAAGGTATTTTTTATAACTTTTTTTGGGCCCTTAATGAAAATTTAAAACATATGTTTTCCAGATCCATGTTCTTTATACACATGTTGGAAATTTCATCGAAATCGATTGACGCAGGAAAAAACAACAGGCGTCGAAAGATGTACGATTCTGTGTATTTTAAGCAGAAACTGATCAAAAATCGTGGAAAACTCCGATTTTCACCATTTTTAACCGCTTGTAGCTCGTGTGTATGTTAATCGATTTCAATGAAATTTTCAACATGTGTATGACTAACATAGATCTACAAAACATGCATTTTAAATTTTCATTAAGGTCCCAAATAAAAAAGTTTTAAAAAATGCCTTTTTTATTTTTGCATTTAACCTTGTAAATTATAATTTTTGGAAAATCTTTTTTGTATATCATTTCGCAAACCAATGCTTCTAATTGATTATAAAAAATCAGGTTGTTTGGTACAATTATAAAAATCTTATTAGTTTTGAAAAAGTGTACGAATACTTTGCACACCCACTGTATGTGTACGCGTAACATTCGCGAGGTGATTCACGAGAAACGGAATACCTAAGTAGCTTCGTTAGACTTGAAGATAGAAGAAAATGTTCTGATTGTTGTCGTTTTTCAAAGTGTTTTTTTCGTAAATATACCATTAACATCGTAATGTTGTGGGTAATGTCAAGACGAGTTCAATGACGTGGTACACTATGGCCTTCGAATAACCTTGGACTTATAAATAGGTATAGTTTGACTAATCTGTCTGCTTAACGGAAATTTAATCGCTTAAGCCATTAGGACTTGTAACACGTACACCGTTAACGGAAGGTGATCTCTAAGCGTACACAAACAAGATTATCAACAAACTTACGTTTCTAGAAAAAATATTGCCCGTATTTTTCGAACATATTCCTTTAGATATTCGTCGAGTAATGTGGCACAAACGCAATGGCTGCCCTGCTCATTCTGCACGTACCGTAAGAGAATTTCTGAATAATACATTTCTTTTTTTATGGGGAACAGTCAAAGGTGATTCATATCGTGATCAACCGACTGAACCAGAGAACACGCAAGAAAGAATAATTAGATCTTGTTGCAAAATGTTGTATTACTTCTAGAGGTCATAATTTCGAACATTTAATTCAGTTGAAATGAAATGATTTCACACATTTTGTAGTTATCGCCGCTTTATTATAAATTTTCTATACCAAGGAATTTGATGGTCACAGTGTACCACATCATTGAACTCGTATCGACATTGACTATAATACTATGAAGTTAAAAATCATCGATGACATTCAAAAGACTGAAAACAACAACAATCAGAACATTTTTTTATGTCGCCATATTTGCCTTCTTTAACAGTACAACTTTTCTTTGGTATATTTTAAACACCTATTTTCTGGTACTTTTTTTTCTTTAATGACGCCTACGAAGAGTTCACGAGAGGTCACGACGAACGTGGTACACAAGCGTATGCTAGAGCCCAGAGTTGGGCGTTATTCGAATGAAATTTCATTCGAATTCCCAACGAATAAAAATTACGAATAAAATTTTATTCGAAGAGAAGTTCGAATAAATCTTGATTCGAATGACCCAGCGAATAAAAATTTATTCGTAAAAACCCAGCGAATAAAAATTTATTCGAATAATAAATCCTGGGATTTATTCGTTATTCTTTATTCGTTGTTCGAAATAAAATTTGCCCAACTCTGCTAGAGCCCCTCCTTAAGATGGCTGCATAAAAATTTCTTGCCAGTATTCGAGCACAGGTTACACGAGTGTAACAATTACAACAATAAGTAGCCAACGCGCCCAAGCTGGTAACGACCCAAATCACCTAATAGCTTACAAAAAGACCTAGTTTCAACTTGTTTCATGACATGAACATTTTTCAATGAGTTCCACCTATGTTATAGATAGGTACTGCCCACTGTGCGTCGCCATAACGCTGCTTTCCCATTCAGCAGCCTACGCTGCTGTCCGGTGAGCACGTGATCAGAATGTCAAGCAGCGATATTTATCGGAAGAGCTTTCTTCATCGGCTTCTTTTTTTAGCGGATCGCTGAAATGTTCTGGTCGTCGCATCGTCGATCGCCGCAGCTTCTGGCATGAATTTAACGCGATCGCGATGGAGAAGAAAATTTATTTAAACATGAAATCGATCGACCTTGTTTCCCGGGTATTTTTACGTGTTTGGAGAGTTTCGAACGGTCATGCGCCGCTTGGTATTATACGTTTGCGATGGCATCTGTCCCTTTTCTTTTATCGTTGGAAATAGCGCATAAGAGGGAAATGTTATGCGCGGTGAAATATAATTTTTGTCTCAGTAGATTAGATCGCGCAATTTTGCTGCAGCCTGTATAATGCGAAGAATGCGGAAGAACCATAATGACCAGGCATAAATGGAAGTGACTAATTCCAGTAAGCTATTCCACGATGCTGTTTCCGATAAACACTTGGTACTTCTGGTACGACCTTGTTGTAATTATTTGCAAATGAGTATTGCTACGCACGTTTGCAAGTTGGTACGTTCTTTCAGCAGTCCGATAATGAATCAAGAACGAATAGAAATTACTGGCTCTTCCAACTAATTCCGCGACTCATTGGTTCTAACGATCACGTTTTACGCTTCTCCCGCGACCTCGATGACTATTCCTATGGAAATGTGATTGTTTCTAAGCTTCTAGCCCACTCCGACGACGGGTAACACCTAGTATCAAATCTAATATCAAAATCCATGTTTTGTACTCTCTTATACTACTCGAGAAATTGATATTATGTAAGACTGACTTTTAGACAATTAATAACGATAAACAATCCAATGTCAATCTTTGATCATGATTACTCTAAAATATTAAACATAGTCAACTAGGAAACATTGTCTGATCGAAGAATAGTATCCGACCTTTAGAGCTTTATTTTTATTAGGTAGGAAAGAAAGTTCTGGCGGTTTTTGTTATTTTGATTTTAAATGGTCTATTTTCGATTAAGGTGTTGTTACATTGCAATTGACTTTGTATAGAATTTTAAAGTGCATTTTTCGCTCTATGAAAATGTGATATTAATTTTATTTACAAGTTAGTTTTCCCGATTTCTCAGGGTGTTGAAAACAACATGGACAAGAAGCAGATGCGAACAATTTTCCTGTTCGAAACTGCTCGCGATATCAACGAGGCGTTTGGCCCTGGGACCACTAACGAATGTACTGCACAAAGGTGGTTTAAAAATGTCAACGTTTGTGTCCAGCACTGGTCAACAGAAATGGTTCTATCCTTCTCCACGACAACGCCCGGTCACACGTCGCCCGACCGACCCTTCAAAAGTTGAACGAATTGGGCTACGAAACTCTACCTGCTACCTCATCCACCATACTCGCCAGATCTCTCGCCCACCGATTACCACTTTTTTAAGCACCTCGACAACGTCTTCCGTGAGAAATGCTTCAAATCTCAGAGAGATGCTGAACGGCATTCAACGAATTTGTTGCTTCCAGGACTCCAAAATTTTATTCAATCGGAATAACAAAACTTCTTTCTCGTTGGAAAAATTGCGTCGATTGCAATGGCCTTTATTTTGATTAATAAAGTTTTGTTTGAGCTGAGATATGTGCATTTGAATTTAATAGTTAAAAACCGCCAGAACTTTCTTTCCAACCTAATAATTTGATAAATAATAATATAGATATTATCCCAATATTATCCCAATGTTATACATATACGATCGAGAACAATTTATCATTTAATAATATAGATTGCCTCGCTCTCTCCTGAGGCAAATCAATTTCTACGTACCTGTACGTGTTTTGAGAAAGAAAGCAGAATTTCAAACAATGAAATCCAAATGCACATATGGAGTAATAAATTCTTTAAATCGCATTATTGCAAGCTCAAACACACTGTATAATAATATTGATTTTTTTCCATGACACGTTAAAGGCATTCAAAAGAAAATTACGCAAGATTATTTGTTAATATCGTACCTGTATTTGTTTAGTTTTACGCTTGTCCCTTCTTATGTAAATTTTAGGTCAAGACTTTTCTTTGTTATTATTCTTCTTGTTTTTATCAGTTCTACTGTAAACAACTGTAAACATTTGTATGAAAGGACCACGGCCCTAGTGTTTCTTCTCGAGAAATTGTATAATTGGTTATTTCTCATTTCTCGACAAAATTACAGTATTTCTTGAGAAATTTAAATCTAGGAAAATTCTTATGAATCTTATTTATTTTATTACATATTTTCGGAAATGAAAAAGTACATATACAGTCGGTGTACAAAGTATTCGTACACATTCAAAAAACGAATTACTTTTTCAGAATTGCACTCAACAGCTTGAGTTTCTTTTCAGACGTTAGAAGGATTAGTTTACTAGCTAATGTGTAAATAACTTTTTTTAAAAATTGTTATTGGTCGCAATTGCGAAGGAGATAGTAAAGATCACGATTTTTAAATTTTTTAGCTGTACCTGTAACGAAAATTTAGAAGGCGCCTCTGGTAGGTCTAAGTCATACTTGTACAAAGTTTCATCGAAATCGATCAAGGATGTTGCGAAATATAATTGATTGAAAATAGCAAAAATCGTAAGAATCTGCGACTAAAATGAATCGCAAACCGTAAATTCAAAGATTTTTACATCTTACAATGCCCATAGCTTTTTTATCCGTCAGCCAATTTCAATGAAACTTTGTACATATATTATAACTTACTTAGATTTACAAAATACATATATTAAATTTTCATTACAGGCACAGATAAAAAATTTAAAAATCGTGGTCTTTACTGTTCCCTTCGTAATTGCGACCAATAACAATTACAAAAAAAATTATTCACACATTAGCTAGTAGACTAACCCTTCTAATGTCTCAAAAAAACTCAAGCTGCTGAGTCCAATCTTGTAAAATTTATTCGTTTTTAAAAGATGTACGAATACTTTGTACACCGACTGTATCCTACCATCAGTCAAAATATGCTACATTTTAATGTAGGTATTTAAATATTTAAATATCTCTGTTACTTGTGATTATACAAAAAAATGTCAGAGGAGAAATTTGCACTGTTCAATAAGGTAAAAATACTGGCAAAATAAAAAAATTGTTTGGAAATCATATTTCGAAATTTCAAGGACACCGTTATTTTTATGTAAAGGAGGTCATATAATTATTCTATATTGCTATTCAGAAAAAAAGACAAATCCAACGATGTGCCATGTTCCATAGTTAAGGTGAATTTCACAATTTTCAAAATTTTCAATTTAAGTGCGCACGTCATCCTTTTATCGGATCGATCTCAAACTTTGCACAAATTTTTTTCTTGCCTAAAGGAACAATATTGGATTGTTGCGTGCATTGTATCTCGATAAAAATCTTTCTCCAAGTATAGTTTAGGTCCACCCTAATGTACCTATCATATCGGACAAGAATAAACATTGAGTTAATGTATTTTGCGATTTCGATAAATAATTTCAACGATAATCCAAATATCATAAGTTTTCCAAATTTTTGTATTTCATTAAAAATTCTTTAGAAATGAAAAATGTTGAGAAATCGGGAACACTACTCGGCCCGTATATAATAATAGGAATACTAATAATTTATTCTGAATCATATAATAAAAACGATATTGTACTATTCATTAAGGAAAATGCAAAAAATTGATTTTTTGAAAATGCAAAACCAGAATGCCCCCGTAGGCAGTGTAAACGTCCGTGAAAGTTATTTATCGCGAAGTATGCATTTAGTCACGGAAATAATCGTGGGGATGGTAGTCACAGCTCCGGAATTTAGGGTGACAGCTAGCAAAGTGCGATAGCGTCTCGCGACCACCGCGCCGAGGTGCTCGGGTGCAAGCGTACTCGACCCAGAAGTGTCGCTAATAAGCTGTGCGTGGTGGTAAAAACGTAGGGATCAATTAGGGTTAACAGTTGTAATTTCGCGGCATTCCGGGATCCTATCTGCCGCGCGACGTAGGAAAATGCGACGCCCCAGAAACGGGACTCAAAAGCCATAGAAATACCGATTTCCACGGCTGGCGTTGCGTGTTTAATTACATAACTGGATTGACCGATATACGCAGGCACCGTGCGCCATGGTTTCAAATTTGAAAAGGTCCGACCCATCGGATCGTGAAGAACTGGAAATACATTCGCGAATTTGTATCTGCCGATTTCCCGGATCGACCCGGCAGCCCGCAGAAAAATAATAATGCTAACGCTATCCGTACCACGACGAATCGAATGAACGCTTTCACATTTTTATTTTGTAAGCAGTGAAATTATAAAGCTGCTTCCACGAGAAATTGTTGCGTACATTTCTATGGTCTATCTCGTTATGAAAATTGGGAGAGATTGAAATGAATTCAATATTGTAATTTTTATAAAATAACGTACATCTGTCATGTCTTCGGCCCGGTATGATTTGTGTTAAAAGATAGCACAGTACAGCATCAGTTATCCGAACCAGTGAATGAGATTACTTTAATAAATGGACCGTTTATTTTGAAAGTGGTGTAAGTCCATTTTTGTAAAAAATGAGGTATCACGTAATTCATGCTTAATTTAATGTTAATAAAATTTTAAAAAAAAATAAAAAAACAAGAGAAAATGGACTTACACCACTTTCAAAATAAACGGTCCAAATAACTTTTTAGACGCCCATCTCTACTTGCTACTGTATACGTATACAAATCGTAGTGTTTCCGAGAACGGAAAAAATTATGCTAGATACTTGAATTATTTTACAATTTTAATCAACCGATTTTATCATCCTTAAGATCCATTGAGTTTTCCAATGCCGTGCAAACAGCTAATGCTTTTTTTTTAATTGTCAACGTGAGAAGCTGCTCTAACCGCAAAGCGAGTGACAGGCTTCGCGACGGAAATGTGCGTTTCAATGTAAATAACCAGTACAAAGTACAATCTTTATAAAAAACGATGTAACCTGATCGTAGATTGAATAATTCAGACTTCGAAACACGCTAGATATTTCGAGACGCGAGATTCAAACTTTTTAGCGAATAATAGTACAGTATACAGGGTGGGCAAACAAGAGTGGAGCGATAGATGGCCAAAGAGGATAAATAAAAGAAGTTTGGTAAAAAATTTGAAATTACCTTGAACCTATAATTATTCACAGCACTGTAAGATACTGTATCCACTGTCCGAATTCCCATTGTTGTCTCCGCTCGAAATTGAAATCGTCGCCGGAAGAGTCATCGCTCTCGCGCGTGGTTTCAATGAAGTTGTTCTAGCGGACTGGTTCGACAAATGGCGAACGTAAATTGTCGCGAAAGTACGTGTCCGTTACGTCAAAAACGCTCGCAATTATCGCGCGTTTAGCATTGCCGTTCGGTCGATTACTCGAGCGACGAGAGCTCCCGGGAACTGCTGACAGGGGCTTTCGGCTATCGCATGCAAATCCAATAGACGGTTGTAACGGCGGCGGCTGATATTAAATTTCATACATCCTGATTGCGAGCCAAATTCTGCGGAAGCTCTCGACCGGCAGGAAGCCTGAAGAATTCGATACGTGGCGTCCGCACGAAATGCCGGAAGAACTTCTCGACGCGTCGGAGACGCTGCGAAACTTTCTCGGCTCGTCTCGCACATGGTGTACCAGAAAAAAAACCACGTTGACTTCGAGGAACGTCATAAGATGCGCAACGGAAACGCATTTTTCGAAGACCCGCAACTTGGAAACGCACAGTGGGGCGTTTAGCCCGAAAACCTGCCCAATATGTATGTGATTTCAAAAAGTTTGTCTAAAATACAAGAAACAGACTTGTATGGCGTATGTACACATGTCTGTTTCTCGCTGGAATAACGTTTCACCTCGGAGCGTAACGTATCAGACTCATTCACTGCCCAGTAATTGTTTCTGTATCTATAGAATTTCATTTACGATGTAAATGAATTTAAACTCCTTTTTCTTTATCAATTCCTCTTTCTTTTTATTTATTTATCCAATTCGTTTTCTATTTTTGTTGCTGTTTTTTTCATTAATTTTCGATTTAATTTTTGGCATATCTTCTTATGATATCTATACTACTCTTTATCTAGAATCGTATCATATACAGGGTGGCCCACATAACTCTGAACAGCTCAATATCTCCGTTACTTTTCGTTGTACAAAAAAACTTCGTAGGACAAAGTTACACTGTTTGAAGGGCCACATATAACGATGTAAGGAAAAAAAAATTTCAAGGTCATTTTTATGAGATTTCAAGGTTATCGATGTTTTTTTAAATGGAATGAGGTATTTTTTAATACATCAATCGATACAGCTGGACACTCTTTATAAAAAAGTACTAACCTATGTATGTCGAAAAGTTAGTAGTTCAGGAGATATTTCAATTTAAATAACTCCAAAATACCATTACAGTCGTACTAAGGCGTTAGTGTTTACTTACTTGTGTAACGTCTTAGTACGACAGTAATGGTATTTTGGAGTAATTTAAATTGAAATATCTTCTGAACTACTAACTTTTCGACATACATAGGTTAGTACTCTTTTATAACGAATGTCCAGCTGCATCGATTGATGTATTAAAAAATACCTCATTCCATTTAAAAAAATGAAGTTGACCTTCACATGTCCTTTACACGTCCACCTGTAAAAAAAATAAATACACTACATAATGTACCCCTTCAGACCATGCAACTTCTGTATACAACACTTTTTCGTGCAACGCATACTTTGGAATTTATTATAGGTGTGCAAGTTGCGGGGACCACCCTGTATAACCTTAATCCAATGCTCGACAATTTGAAATTTATTCAGGGCAAAATATCTATTTTTACATATTTTAATCTCACTGGGAAAAAATATCGCGGTAAAACGTGCAACCGCAGGAATAGGTGCATCTACTCTATAATTTATTTTGTTCGTAAGTTTTTATTGTTATTTTTTTACGACGACGGAGCCCTCGGCTGCAGCCGACAAAACCCACGCCTAGATCCGCCGCTGGATAGGGGCCGGTCCGCTAAAGGATAACGCTTCTTCGATCGCGATTATAAGCACGTAGATAGCGAGTTAATTCGCGATATTCGTTCGCGCAGTCCAAGTCCGCGGCGAGTGAAACGCCAGGCATGAATATTCATCGGCTGCTTAACGTCCGATGGATCAAAGAAATCTGAATATGCATGCTTCTTCGGCGGAACGCGTAAATGGCGAGCGGTATCAGATCCACGCCCCTATTTATCGACTGCTTTCTACCAACTGAATCTTTTACTACCGAGAGTTTCGTTTCCTTTAAAATCTAAGTGAACAGTATTTCATTTCAGATTGTTTCTTGCGTCGACTCTGAATGCACGTGTTATTGATATTTGAAACCGTGTGTCACATATTTATTATTCAATGCCAGTGGTCGTAAAAACAAGAATTTTGCACACCTCATGAACGGTAATTAACATAATAAAATGCACTACTCGTTGCAAAAGTCCGGATACGTTTCTAACAGATGGTGTTATTCCTGTAACAGTGGAGTTGCATTGAGCAAATGGTGTACATATACACTATTGGAAAATACAAATGAGGGACAAGTTGGACTAGTACATGAATAGTACAATCTTCGAACCGATTCTACCCTTTTTACATATACATTCTGTCAAAAGAGTACCGGGAATTGGTCAATAAAACACAAAATATGTATTATTCATCCAAATTTATTGTATCGCCTTCAAATTAAGCCCCTTTCGAAATAATACGAATAACCCAATCATCAAAACATTTTTTAAACGCACTTTTTGGAATCAACTTCAGTACTCGCCGCGAATTCTCTTTTATGTCATCTATCGACTGAAAACGGGTGCCTCGAAGTGGTAATTTGAGTTTTGGAAAATGAAAAAAGTCGGCCGGAGCCATATCAGCGGAATACGGTGGCTGCTCGATAAGATTTGTTGAGTTTTTATCCAGAAATTCGTTCACAATGGTAGCCTTGTGAGATGGTCCGTTATCGTGGTTCCAAATCCATGAGTTTTCTTTCCATAAATCTGGTCTTTTTCGACGAATTTGCTCTCTCAAACGCCGCACAACGCTCAGATAATATTCTTTATTTATTGTCTCATCTTGTGGCAAGAATTCCGAGTGCACAACACCGCGGTAATCGAAAAAAAACTGTCAACATCACCTTCACTTTTGATCGACTTTGACGTGCTTTTTTCGGTTTCGGCTCGATTGGAAGGCGCCATTCCGAAGCTTGTTGACTAGTTTGCATGTCAAACTCGTAAACCCATGTCTCGTCACCAGTTACAATGCGTTTTATGAATGTGGGGTCGGAATTGACTCGTTCTAACATGTCTTCAGCGACCTTAACGCGATTGAGTTTTTGCAGAAAATTCAAGTCTTTCGGCACTAGTCGAGCGGGAACGCGTTTCATGCCTAAACAATCGTTTAAAATGGTACGAATTGATTCGTGAGACACAGAAATTTCAGTGGCTATCTCTCTCAGACTTAAACGACGATTTTTAGCCACCATTTCCTTTACTTTAGCGATGTGAAGTTCAGTTGAAGACGTTGATGGCCGACCAGAGCGAGGCAAATCTTCCACCACATCTCGACCGCTTTTAAATGCACTGTACCACTCATACCAATCATACGCACGTGTTTTTGATGAAGTCGATTCACCGTAAGCCTTATGTAACATTGACAGCGCTTCGGCACACGAAATTCCATTTGCAATGCAAAATTTAAGACAGATTCTCTGTTCGATATTTTTATCCATTGTAAAAATCGCAAAA
Source organism: Lasioglossum pauxillum (assembly GCA_933228785.1). Lineage (NCBI taxonomy): Eukaryota > Metazoa > Arthropoda > Insecta > Hymenoptera > Halictidae > Lasioglossum > Lasioglossum pauxillum. Next base: position 33,374,475 of record OW121703.1, read on the forward strand.
CACACTTGAGATGAACTGACAAAATGGCGCACTGTAAACAAACTGAATGATAAGTGATGCTCAAACTACGCGTGAGTATAGAGGACAGTTGTGCCAACTTAGCGACAAAAAGAATTTCAACAATCCCTTTAAGCGGGCTTTTTAAATGATCGATTCCCGGTACTTTCTTGACAGAATGTAAAAATTTGCGATACAATTTATTGTGATCAATATTATTATTGCAGCTGCATTGTAAATTTTCTTATTTTCAGTTTATGTACGTGTTGTTGCTACAAATGATGTTACTGCTTCAAAATCAATCTAACCTGAATCAGCAAATAGAATGTTCAAAATCTAAAACGTAAATGTTTCCAACCAACGGATAAGAAAATTGCTATTAAGGACAGACAGATTGAAAAAGAAGATCCACCCTCACTTTAAAAATTATACAAATTCGCACAAGATTGGAAATCTACAGCATTCTGTGAACAGTACCTTTTTTTCGACAGTTCGAACTGAAGAATTCTTTAGTTAACAGAATAATAGCGCTCCGGTGTAAGCGGAATGCACGAATCACTTAAATCTCAATTTCCATAGAACGGCCCGTGGAAACATAAAATTACATAAACATCCGTGGAGCAATTATGTACTAACAAAGAATCACGCAATATCGCAGACCGCTCCATCAAGAGCGGCGAATGGCCATAAGGAGAAATGGATATACGTAATGTAGTTCGAAAGAATTCGGCAATGCGGATTTCTTGCGTGCCACGTTTGAAGTTCAGGATCGATGCTGCGCCGGCGTCCGTGCATCCTTTTTATTTTGCATAAACGCTCGCATCGTCGGGGTACACGTCCCTCGGACACGAGCGTTTCTGCAAAATCGCGGACCTTTCGGAAATCTCGCTCGCGTGTGCATCGTGGATTGACGTTCCACGCGGAATCACGCACGCCGTTGTTGCACAGTCTTCTAAAGCCAAAACTTAATTCTTTAACTTTCAGATTTCCGTACATTATTTATCGACGCCGTGGCTATTCATTAGATTTTAAACGTTTTTCAGACTACAATTGCCATTGCCTTTGAATAGTTTTCAAAATCATTTTTGCTTTTACACTGTCTTATTCCAGTTCATGTCATTTTTTAAAAACAATTCCAAATTGCGCATGATGCGCTAATTATGCGACCGAGAAATAGTAACGATCTCACTAACCTATAAGGCTTATCCCCAACCATTATTAAATTACGCTCCTGAAGGTGGTTTATTGATTCACGAGCAAAATTCCCAATGCTATTAAATCATTCTTTAAATTGTTTGTCTCATTCATAGATTGTATGAAGACGTCTAACCCAGTTTTATTCCAATTTTAGTAATTGTTTGATAATAATTCCAGAAAAATGATTAAATTACCTCCTGAAGGTGGTTCATCGATTAACTACCAAAATTCCAAATGCTATTCAATCATTCTTCAAATTGTTTGTCTCATTCATAGATTGTATGAAGACGTCTAGCCCAGTCTTATTCCAATTTTAGTAATTTTTTTATAATAATTCCAGAGAAAGGATTAAATTACATTCCTGAAGGTGGTTTATTGATTCACGACCAAAATTGCCATTGCTATTAAATCATTTCTTCTCGTTCACAGAATCTGTGACACAGATAGATTTCTGACATTGTTCCAATATATGTAATTTAAAAATAGTACCGAAGAAAATGATTAAATCACGTTCCCGAAGATCGTTTTATTGGTTCGCGACTAAAAATAGTATTCATTGAATGTCATTCTTACTTGTCACAGTGATTGACGTCTTTTTTAATACCGATGAAGAAAATATCTGTACCTGTAACAGAGAAACAAAAAAATTTTGTTAGAAAAGTTACGTAAGGTCCATATCTTACAATTTAAACTCATTTAACCTTGTTTGAGACTCATAAACCAATTAATCAATTTTCGTAAAATCCACAGTATGTAACAATATTCTAAGGGTAGGTTTTGGTTTCGTAAGGGTAAGCTTGGTAAGTTTCCACATAGGCAGTTTTTAACTTAAAACGTTAGATATTCCATAAGAAAATAATGATGATCGATTTTGGTCACTATTTTAGATGCTTAAGTAACTTTTAGGGTCTCTTTATATTCGCCAGATCAAACCTACAGCCAGAACCTTACTATCCTGGTTTTGTATCCAGTTTTTTCCAAATATCTTTAATTTCATCTATATATATAAAAAAACAGTCCTGACTCACTCACTCACTGATCAACGCCCAGGCTAAACCCTTGGACTTAGAAATCTGAAATTTTGCACAGAGGTTTCCTTTATGATCCATACAAGGGATAAGAAGGGATATTTCGAAATTCAACCCCTAAGGGGGTGAAAAGGGGTTGCAATTTTTGTATGAGGAATATTTTATTTGTGGTCGGATTTGCTTGAAACTTGGTCTTAATGCTCTTTGATATAATTAATCAAACATCTGTTTCGGCATTTTAAAAAATTGAACCCCTAAGGGGGCGAAAAGGGGTTTTGAAATCTAAGATGGCGACATGACATAAAATTAAAACTCTATAGGGGTGAACAGGGGGTTAAAAGGTTTTATGGAGAAACAATATCAATTTCCGAGGGCATTGAACGGTTTCCTGAGCGAGCGAAGCCACGGGCAAAAGCTAGTACTACATATTTCTTTTCGGGACTGTCGGTCCATCTAATAGCTCGACGGTGTGCGTGACACAAAAAAGCCTGACGTCTGGTTGGCTAATAAGAGTCCTTAGGCGTTGCTATTACAGATTTCGCAAGTGTCCACATACTTTTGAGCGGCAGTGTATGTCCAACTAGAATGTCCATCCGTTCCACTGTGGCGCGATGATGACGCGAGTGTATCGGAAGCGACTCATTAAAAGTCGAGGTTTCGACGCGAGGTGTGCCTGATCGCTCGCGAATCTAGGCACGCGACCTAGACCCGACCTTTCCCAAGTTCCTGCCAGAACGAGGCTAATACAGACACGCCGACGACGATGTCGCGTCTGTGAATCGAACCCAGGAGTAACGAGAGGCTCCCGCGTCTGTAGTGATTACGCGAACGCCCGGAATTACGAACCGCGGCTGCTTATCGATCGACCGTTTTAAGTCCCCGCCGCGCCGCTCCGCGCCGTCGAAAACGTCGGCCGTTATTGTTTGCCGCTCGCAAATTGTTTGCTCTTCAAGCTATTTTATTCTTTACCCTGCGGAAGTGCAACGCTGCCTTGATCGTCGAGTTTGCTTCGTTAGGCGTTCCCTAGTTGTTGCTGCCGTTCTTCTAGGAGCAAACGGGTTAAACGGACTGCAAGCAATTTTTTAAAGCTCGCCCCGGCAGTTACGGCGATGTGGGTCGAAGTGTGCGTCAAGTAGCGTGTTACACTGTACATATTTGAATAGTACAGTCTGACGTTTCAAGTGAGACATCCAAGGTACTTATACGTAATATAAGGGTGCACTAAAAATGTTGTACGTCCTTAACCCCTTACCTTACAATATCGTATCAGACTCGCGATGAAGATTCTGAACAGAGTCTAATGAATATACAATGGGTGTACAAAGTATTCGTACACCTTTTAAAAACTAATAACTTTTCTATAATTGTACCGAACGACCTGAATTTGTATAATCAATTATTAGAAGCATTGGTTTACGAAATGATATGCAAACAAGATTTTCCAAAAATTATAATTTACAAGGTTACATGCAAAAATAAAAAAGGCATTTTTTAAAACTTTTTTATTTAGGTCCTTAATGAAAATTTAAAATATGTTTTGTAGATTTAAATTATAATTTTTGGAAAATCTATTTTGCATATCATTTCGTAAACCAATGCTTCTAATTGATTATACAAATTCAGGTCGTCTGGTACAATTATAAAAAAGTTATTAGTTTTTAAAAAGTGTACGAATACTTTGTACACTCACTATACAGGCTATTTGATTCCTCGCATAAAATCTAGTCGAAAATAGGGAATATAGTTTTTTTCACAGGGGGTTTAATTTTTACAGAATATCTAAAAATTCCGTACAGATTTTTGAGGTTTCGCTTATATCGGAGCCAGGTTGTATAAAGACTGGTATTATCCGGAGAGATATCCGGGCGATATCACATTATTCCCGCTATGAGGAGAATCGAGCGACAGTTAGAGGGGGAAGCATTTCGAGAGGAATACACACCGGCCTGGTAACGCTGCCAGTGAGTCTCGCCTGGGAATTTCAGTATTTGTTGTGTAGGTCGTAAAACTGCAACCTCTCGTAGTCCTAACTCCAAACCACACAATGATTTTCGCGGGCAATTCGCCCTTCGAATTGGTGGCTGACATTTTCTCACTTGTTCGCTGATCGATGACTCGTATAGCGAGTTCTCTTATCGACAATTGCTTTGTTCATACATGTCTCGCCTGCGTCTTATTTACGGGAGTGCCGTAAAAGATTCCGGATTTATCTCGACGGCCCTGTAGAATAAATTCCCATTGCGCGTGCTTTTACCCAGGACTAGAACGTCCGCGACGACCGAACGAGGGAATAAGTTTAACGGCCGTGGACCTGGGGCTCTATAAAACCATTCACGTCGCGGATAGCACCCGGCTATAGCCAGTTCCTAGTTTCCAACCGGCGAACGTATTTGCCGGCACAGCTCGCGAAGGCGGGGCCTAACCAAAGAAACATTTATAAAGCCGGGTCCGTGGCATCGCCGCCGACGCGCCATACGTATCGCTCTAACGAACTTCCGGTGCACGGGGGCCAATATTTCACGAGATAATAAGGAACAAACAGCGTTCCCGTGTTCGGCGCACGCCGCCGCGCCGCGTTCACCTTTATTATACAGGACACGGCTAGGCTGGGCGAAATTCGTTCGACCAAAGGCCGCACCGTGCCCCAATAAAGTGTAAATGGATTACGCGCTAAGCCCTCGATACGACTACGGGAATCCGAAGTGCCCCGGAGGCGGAGATTCCGTACAATCTCGCCCGAATCCAGTGTCAACGGACACTCTAAGAAGCCATTACATACGTCTCCCTTAGCCGCTCGAGTGGAAACGACGGGAATTTTCCGCGTTTACGATTTCACGGTGTCCGGACCACCCTTATCCCCCTCTACGATCCGTCTGCCCCGCCTTTTCGCAGTAATTAACTCCTGTTTCGGAACTGCCATCGATTATATCGAACGCTCCCGAATTGACCGTCGATACCTCCAACCCTTCTGTCGACGAGTGGCGAAGCAAAATGTTGCCTTGATAGGGTAACTGTACCAATTATGTACCAATTTTTCGGGTTTCCCGAGTATCACTAATTTTCAGATTCCTCGACTACATATCACTAATCTTTGGGTTGCCCGAGTATCACTAATTCAGCCGTTTATTTTGAAAGTGGCCTAAGCCCATTTTCGAGAAAAAATAAGGCTAGCAATTTTAACATTTACATTTCTACGGTATCTTTTCATCCCGAAGCAAATTGTAACTAATATATTTAAAATCACAAAGATTTTGTAAAAAGGAAATTAGCTGGTCAATAGAATGATACAAATTTTTAGTTTGAAAGTGGCCTAAGCCCATTTTCGAGAAAAATTAAGCTAGCAATTTTAACATTTACATTTCTACGGTATCTTTTCATCCCGAAGCAAATTGTAACTGATATATTTAAAATCACAAAGATTTTGTAAAAAGGAAATTAACTGGTCAATAGAATGATACAAATTTTTAGTTTGAAAGTGGCCTAAGCCCATTTTCGAGAAAAATTAGGCTAGCAATTTTAACATTTACATTTCTACGGTATCTTTTCATCCCGAAGCAAATTGTAACTGATATATATAAAATCACAAAGACTTTGTAAAAAGGAAATTAGCTGGTCAATAGAATGATACAAATTTTTAGTTTGAAAGTGGCCTAAGCCCATTTTCGAGAAAAATCAAGCTAGCAATTTTAATATTAACATTTCTACGGTATCTTTTAATCCCGAAGCAAATTGTAAGTAATATATATAAAATCACAAAGATTTTGTAAAGAGGAAATTAGCTGGTCAATAGAATGATACAAATTTTTAGTTTGAAAGTGGCCTAAGATTATCTGTCAGTTATTTAATGTTAAGGTAGTAGCTTTATTTTAAAGAAAAATAATTTACTGTTTGTCCCCCCAAGATTATTACAGGGTCATTTTATCTGAAGACATTGAAATATCTCGAGAACTATGCATCGGATTAAAACAAGTGGATAATGGTAGTTGTTGGTCACGAAGGGGGACATCCAATGATATCAAACTCGACCCCCCTACGCCACCCCCTGCGGGTGGGGGTGTGGGAAGATAAAAAAACTTAAATGGGAACCCCCATTTTTCAATGCGGATTTGGATTTTCCAGAAAAAAATACAAAAATTTGAACTAGGAGTTTTTGCATTTTGGTTCACAGATGGCGCTGTAATGGACAAAAATCAAAATAGAAAAAATCGTTGAAAATTGGGAACATCTCGAGAAATACACATCAAATCAGAAAAATAAAAGTAGACGTATTTGATATTTTTAAGAATGCTATTCAATAACACCATAGTTGACCCACCACCCCCACCTCATGAGGATTGATAAACAAACCAATGGAGTACCAAGATTTGCTATACAAAAGAGTTTCCCATTGAAGATATTGAAATAATTCTCTCTCCCACCCTCAGGAGGCGGTGGTGGGGGGTCAATTATGGCGTTATTGAATAGCATTCTTAAAAATATCAAATACGTCTACTTTTATTTTTCTGATTTGATGTGTATTTCTCGAGATACCCCAATTTTCAACGATTTTTTCCATTACAGCGCTATCTGTGAACCAAAATGCAAAAACTCTTAGGTCAAATTTGTGTATTTTTTTCTGGAGAATCCAAATCCGCATTGAAAAATGGGGTTCCCATTTAAGTTTTTTATCTTCCCCCACCCCCACCCCCAGGGGGTGGTCGAGTTTGGTAGCATTGGATGTTCCCCTTCGCGACGAACAACTTTCATTACCCATTTGTTTTGATCCGATGCATAGTTCTCGAGATATTTCAATGTCTTCAGATAAAATGACCACCCTGTTACTATAATGTTATCAAGAAGTGCCGGAAATGTAATAACTTTATTTTAAATGAAATGAAACAAGAGGATTTTATATCAACAAGATTTTTGTAGGATGCAATTTTTAAAAGGATAAAGAATTCTAACGGAGATACAATAAATTGGTTAAAGATATGCTGGATGCGCTTTTTGAGAAATGAACCATATAAATTTTTCTATAAGATATCAATGCATGAGAATGCTGAGTTTAAAATACTGAATTTATTACCACGTTGGGGTAGACCAAGAAAATTCGACAATATTGTACTGACACCACTTTATAAAAATATATTACAACAGTGAAATACAAGGATATGATGGACTTACTACCACCGGAGCACCATGACTTCTTCAAATTCCTCCCGCACACATAAAATGTAAATGAGAAAGTAAATTGTTATGTAATTTATATAGTTAGAAGATTTCCTGAATTGCATAAATGGTGTTTTTCAAGTTTTGTAATGAAATATAAAATAAATTGAATATTGTTTTCTCAATTTGAAGCATTTTAAATGGTATCGGATGGACTTGGGCTGTTTCAAATTTTATGACGAATCTAGTTGTTAATTTTGACAGTGGCTTAATTCCGTTCTTTGTAAGAAGACACATGTTATTCACTTAACAATTGCTATTATTTTAATAGGAATTGTAAATTTAACTCTCTTAGATACACTTAAGGAGTGTGGTATGTACTGCGGTATCATGCTTCGATCGTACTTTAGTTTGACATTATTCCCAATTTATCATGCGATAATAATGTAGGCAAGCATTTTATGGGGGAGTGATGACACGTACCGCGATAACGAAATCCATTCGATTACACTGTCCAACAGCTAAAAAGTATTTCGATTGCCACTATACGATTCTTATAGAGTTTTTCGCGCTGATTCCAAATCTGTCCTTACTTTTTCTCCCAGACGTACAGTTTTTGAGAAAATTGAGTTTTAAAAAAAGACATATTTTTCAAATTTGAACAAATATTGTGATGTTATTATAAAAGATATTGAATTGTTCTTTACAGCAAAAGATTCTGTAGACTTTCCCGAATACAGTGATATCCAATATTAATACATTATGATTCTATCATTAAAGACGGAGGGACACCACTCTTGCACCAATTTTTGCGGATATTTTAGAATTTATTAAAAAAAATAATTTTATTTATTTTTTTATTTATTTTACTTATTTTTTTAGAAAAATTCTAAAATATCCGCAAAAATTGGTGCAAGAGTGGTGTCTGTCCGTCTTTAATCATTGTTTACATATGTTTAAACAATCATAATGTATTAATATTGGATATCACTGTATTCGGGAAAGTCTACAGAATCTTTTGCTGTAAAGAACAATTCAATATCTTTTATAATAACATCACAATATTTGTTCAAATTTGAAAAATATGTCTTTTTTTAAAACTCAATTTTCTCAAAAACTGTACGTCTAGGAGAAAAAGTAAGGACAGATTCTGAATCAGCGCGGAAAACACTATAAGAATCACATAGTGGGAATCGGAATACAAAAACAAAGTTAGAATTTGTTGGACAGTGTTATTTTTCACGGACGCGTGCTCAGAATCTGAATGATTGTAAGATACAAATTCCTATGGTAAGTTTACCGTTAACATATTTCCTGAACAAATTGTCTACGCTTCGGATGTACATGCGCCACGATTAGCGTGCAAGGTAATTGTTTGCTCGTGCGTCTCGTTCCAGGTTTCCCGTATCCTCGTCTATTTCAAATCCTTGCGATATCTACGCGACGCGTCGTCCGTAGTCTCTCTCCTTTGACAATTTTACGCACTATTTACATATCCGATCAAACAGCCACTAAACCCGCGGCAAAGCTACTAGCGTCAGTATTCACAGACTTCTATTTACGGAGTTCGCGTTTATTTGGCTCGATAAAATGGCAATTACCGGGGCAGCCGAGCTGTAGTCGACTTCAAAGTGGCGCGAAGTCAGGGACGCTGTTCATGCCACTTTCTTCGTTTCTTCTTGTTTGGATTTGTTACTTTTTACAATTCCGTAAATATTTTGATTAGGCGGAGATACCAAACGGGGCAGAGAGCGGCAGGGCGATTTTGCGAATTGTCTTGGTGAACGCAGCCCGAAATAGCCGGCACTAACGAACGTCTTAACGCTTCGAGTGGTGAATCCTGCGCTTCCTCGCTCCTCGAACCGAGATGCTCCGAAGAAAATGAAAGAAAAGCAACGTGTGTACCAAGCAGACGGCAAAATATGATCCCTTAGCGAGGATCTCTAGCGAGGCGGAAGAACACGGTTCCGTTTCTAATTCCGGCAGAGCGAGCAACGCTCCGGGTACCTTTAAATTCGAAAGGCCGCGGGAATGTACAGGCCGATCCACGATTCGTGGCACAGTGTTGCGCGTCAACGAATAAAATTATTATGGTAGAAAACCCATTTACTACCACCTACCGAATCACACGAATCACTCTTTAAAAATTGGACCGCACGGCTTGATCTTTTCCGAAGTGTACTAGATTTGCATTTTTCTTCGTGATTGCGATCAATAGCAATTTTTTAAAGAATTATGTCTTCATCGCCTACTAAGCTGATCCTTCCAACGTTTCAGAAAAATTCAAGCCGTTTAACCGGCATTGAAAAAAGTTGTTCGCTTTGAAATGGTGAACGAATACTTTTCACGCTGGCTGTATTGAATCCGCGTCTTTTTATCGTAGCTTTTCAAAAAATGACTGCCCCTTCGGCCTCCGAGGCTTCCGGAGCGAACTTCGCGCCCCTGTACACCGCGAAGAGTCGTTCTCTAGTCCTCGGCGGCGCCAACACCGGGCCACCCTGTACATCCGTAAGGCTTTCACCTCGTTTTTCCTGTTGCAGCAATTCTCCACGGAAATCTTAGCAGAAACATGACCGTGGTAATGCGAGCGTCGCGCATGAAGCCAGACGGGTTTGCAGCGGGCAAGCAGGCAGGCAAGCAAGTAGGCAGGCGCTCTGGCTGCTGGGTGGCCTAGCAGCGTATAATACAGAGGGTGGGATAGTGTGTGCCCGAGAGAAAGAGAGAGAGAGTGGGAGAAAAGCGAGGACGAGCGAATGCCGCGATCGATCGGCACTCACCAACCAACGGGGGTTTCCCGTATATAGACGAGTTCTTCTGCACTCTGCACTACCACACCCACGCGTCTCCACCCCGGACCCCGCCGCCACCCTTCCTTCATCCTTCTTCCACCTCTAGCATCCCTCTCGAACCGCTCCGTTTCCCCTTGTAGCTCTTTGCCCAACTTTTGTATTTCTTTTTCCTCCGTTACGTATACAGCTCCCTCCCCCTTTCTCTCTCCCCACCCCTATCCCTCGCGATGCTTCGCTCTTCGTAGTCCAAGGAGCTCTGTGACGAACGACAGATATAAGCAGGAGCAGCTGTTCCCAACACGCGCCGCCTCGCTTTTCTCTCTTTCGGTGCCTAACTGTTTCTCTCAGGCGCGGCGCACGCAGACACTCGCGTGACACACGTATTTACCTACTACTCTCTTCCTCTTCGTCTGTTTCGAATGCTCCCGTCACCACACCCGCTTTTCTCCCCTCAGGAGGAAACCCCCTGCCGGAGCAGCGTAACGAAGTCGTAATGAAAGACCCTAACGCTCTCGCGTGTCACCGGAACGAAGACGAGCGGGAAAAATAACGCTGTTGGCGCGACGCGGATGGCCGGAATAGGCGAATCTGCGGAGCAGCTACCCACCCTACGATTCCGATGATTTTTGGATATGGTAAATGTACCCATTACTGCGGTATTTTCATTAAAACACCTGGAAATAAATATTTTGCTCTGATCCGACGGTATAGCCGGATAAGATAGAGAAAAATGCCCTTGAACCGAATTTTATCGACGATGTGTCATTCGATAGGCCACCAAGAAAAAACATACTGTGGAAAATTTCAACCCTGTATCTCGATCGGGAGTGTAGTTATAGGGTAAAATCCAAAAATGATTTTTTCGCCTATTTTATCTAGTTAATGACGTTTAGAAATTCTGAGAAAAATCTGACACATGTCAAGAAACCAAATACATACTTTGCAATTGGTTTCAGATTTTTAAAGTGAAAATCCTGCTTGTGAAAAATCAAAAACCTTAAAAAAATCGAAAAAATGCAGATTTCACATGGAAGTTCTAGAGTGACAACATTTATATTTTTACAGTAGCGGTATATTGTTATAAGTATTGTACATGAATTTTTTCAGATTTTTTGATTTGGTGCGCCGTTGTTAAGAAGTATAAAAACCGATTTTTTCGACGTTTTTTCCGCGAAGAACTAAGCTAATCTTAAAATTATTACGTTCTATTTATTCTGTAAATCTATCAGGCACTGATAAACCTTGAGCATTGTACAGAAGTAATTAAAAAATGTACAATTCAATGGGATGTATTCTCGTTGTCCAGGCAAACAAAGTTGTCTATCATTCTCATATTTTTATAATCGTAGGTTTTGAAAAACATTATGGATTCATAAAAGGTCAGGAGAAGACCATGTTTCTTCTATCTGGATCATCAAAGTTGTTCACACGATTGTACAGTGTCATGATCTAGGTTTGCAGGTGCTTCTTTGTGCTACGGTGGAAATTGAATTTTTACACATTTACACATTTGAATTTCAATCTCGTCTCTCATTAAATCACGAAAAAATGAAAGCATTTTCGGTCAGAAGAGATTAACTTTCCGCTTTTATGTGAGCGAGCCCGTTACTCTGCAAAAGCCTACTCGCGCCGCCCTGTGACGGAGATTGGTGGTTTTTAAAAACATGTTACGGTCTTTCACATTTAATTCACCATTAAATTCAGCCTATGATGCAGAATCTGGAAAAGGGGGATATATTAAAATCTGGTCATACATTGATGAAGTTTTAGTGAAAGGTAGTTCTCGGGAAAATATTTGAAACGTATTTTTTTCGGCCAGCGTGTACGATGAAAGAGAGAAAACTTGATGTTGTTCACAATCAATGAAAATCAACAACTTTGAGGGCTGTTTTGACCTTTTCAACGTGCATGCAGGCCGACAAAAATACCTGCCAAATATTTTTCCAGAAACTACGTCGCACTAAAATTTCGACAAATAAATTCCCATGTATTTTAGGATGGAAAATTAGTTACCATTTATTGTAGATGATTCAGAATCAGTTTCCAGTTACCTTATTATTCTGTAGCTGGTAAATAGTTCGATTACATTTATTAGGTTGTTGCAATTGAAATGACCGTTTTTCACATTTGAAACTTCCCGCCTTTGTAGTTTAGTTTTTCCACGACAGATGGGGTTGAAGTTGTACAATTTGAAAAGTAAAGTCTCATACATGAATTTGCGTGTATAAGATTATTAATATTGTATAGTGTACATGATTCACAATCGATTTTCGTTCACCATGGAAAAAAGGAAATTCGTATAATTTACTTGTACGAGTTCAAACTTGGACGTACTGCGTCTGAAGCAGCGAAAAGCATAAATTGCCGCTTTCGATGAAGGTATAGCAAGTGATCGGACCATAAAGCGTCGCACAGTGGAGTATTTGGCCCGAAAAGCTGGCCAAAACTACATATTGCAACGTTATTTATGGTCTCAAGGTCATAATATTATATATCGTTGAATTCCTCTTAAGATCAGCTATAATATTATGAGATAAAAAATACATTTTAACATTTAAAAAATCAAAATGACCTTGATTATTTATCGTAAAAAAAATATTTTCGAAATTTTATGTATCTCAGTTTGTAGATGTTTGAACACTGTTTAACTTTTGTTCCAAACATTTTTGTTAAACAAATTTTTGTTAAACAAAAATGTTTTATTTGTTTTTATTAGGCTAAAAGAACTTGCGATTGAAATAATGTCATTATATTCTGCAATTAAAAAGAAATGCGTAGGATGAAAACATTGCAAACAAATTTATAATTTTATATAAATATATTTTTGTTTAATTATTTTATTGTAATTTTCCGGCCAAATACTCCACTGTGGGCCGTGCAGACGCAATAGGACGCGCAGCATCTCTGGAGTGTTATTCTTACTTAAATTAGCTATAAAATTTCAAACCGGGCGAATCCGGAACCAATTCTTTTTGGACTGTGATCACAAACGTTTACCAAATGTAACGAGACGAAAAAGAACATGGGGACTCATGGGGAAGTATAACAAAACCGTTAACGAAGTATTATAGGCGAAAATATTGTTTCCAAATTATTGGTGATTTTCAAATATTAATAACTATACTAATTTGGATAATGAAGAACTGAAACCTGTTCGAAAATGCTGTACATACCTAGCAGAAATATTTCTACAGCGAAAACATTTACACAATTTCCCTAAAATACCTGATAATCAGTAATAAGCGAACGATGTTTCAGAGAATGGTTAAGAGCGAAAAACGTGCTATAAAATCTCTTAACTCTCGATGAGATATGCTGCTTCATGAATTTTTAAACTAAAAAAGAATACTGATACTGATTGTTCCTTAGACATTCAACTATCTCGAACAACAAAATTTGTACAGCTTGCGCACAATTTTTGAAGTCGACTTTTGGCCAGCTTTTTCGTGCAAATAACCCACTGTGCGTCGGTTTGAAAAATTTCGTTCCGGAGATAGAAATCTGGAAAATGAGCCTCGTGGTCATAAGCCAGCAGCTATTAAAGATTTAGATTTAAAACAGATAGTTGAAAGGAATTCACGTGAAACCATAATTGCTGATAAACACTGTCAGGAAACTGATATAATGTACGAAAAACTGCGTGTTCAACAGTCGGCATTAGTCAATAGACGTGGTGTAATATTGCTTCACGATAATGCTCGGCCACATATTGCGAAAGAAACAGTAAAAATATTAGCAGAGTTCAAATGTGAAGTTCTTCCTCACCATCATTATTCGCCTGACCTGTCACCTACTGGTTACCATTTTTTCAAGCACCTAGATGGCTTTTTGAATGGAAAAATATTCAAAGAAGAACGTGTTGTAAAAACTGCATTTGATGAATTGATTGCCTCACGTTTATTAGATTTCTACCAGAAAGGCATTGAGGCACTTGTATCACGATGGAAGAAGTGCACTGATGTCGATGGAAATTATTTAAATTAATAGAGTATGAATAAAGCTTTAAAATAAAAGTTTATGTTAAAGATTCGAAACGGCCATTTCATTTGCAACAACTTAATATTTTCGGTTTTAAACAATTTTTCTTGAAAGTTAAAAAGTTTGTGGTTCAGAGAATGATTACGTTGAAAGCCAACACTAAAGCGGAAAGCCCTCTAAAGTGATCAAAAACTAGTTCCTCAACAGTACTTCAAAATATCGATTCTTACAACATATCCAAGAATCATCGAAATCGGAGGGTAAGTACAGTGGGTGTACAAAGTATTCGTACACTTTTTAAAAACTAATAACTTTTTTATAATTGTACCAAACGACTTGATTTTTATAATCAATTCAATTCAAAAAGAAGCAATGGTTTACGAAATTATATGCAGCAAAGATTTTCCAAAAATTATAATTTACAAGGTTACATGCAAAAATGAAAAAGGAATTTTTTAAAACTTTTTTATTTGGGTCCTTAATGAAAATTTAAAATATACGTGTAGTAGATCTATGTTAGTTATACACATGCTGAAAATTTCATTGAAATCGATTAACGTAGACACGAGCTACAAGCGGTTAAAAATTGTGAAAATCCTAGTTTTACTCGACTTTTGATCAGTTTCTGCATTAAATCCACAGAATCGTACATTTTTCGATGCGTGTCGTTTTTTCCTGCGTCAACAGATTTCGATTAAAATTTCAGTGTGTGTATAATTAACATAGATCTACAAAACATATTTTCAACTTTTTTTAAGGGCCCAAATAAAAAAGTTTTAAGAAATGCCTTTTTTATTTTTGTATGTAACTTTGTACATTATAATTTTTGGAAAATCTTTTTTTCATATCATTTTGTAAAACAATACTTCAACTTGATTATAAAAAGTCAGGTCGTTTGGTACAATTATAAAAAAGTTATTAGTTTTTAAAAAGTGTATGAATACTTTGTACACCCACTGTAGCTGTTCTGCAGTTTCACCCGAAAGGGTGGTGCCTGGCTAATTCGTTGCCCGAGCCGATCCCCTCGATTCACCGAATACCGCGGCTTTTTCCTCGTTTTCTCCGAGGCTTTCTGGCCGAACGGACGCTCTGCCCCGATTCCGAGCGCCGTGATTTATGTTCCGAGGCAATCGGTGCGCCGATAAACCTTCCGCGAGGATATCATTAGCGCCGTATCGAAGATAAGGAATAATGAGGCTTTTTTATAAAGAGGGAGACGAGGACGAAGGAATCGATCGTCGAAACGCAGAGTGAAATATTTGTTCGGCACGGGTCAGATCGGTCTAATTCCTTTTCGGCCAGGAGTACCCTGCTTATTTGCCACGGTATTAATGGAACCTGATCTCTATCGAAGATATTCTCTTGGTTCGAAAGAATACGAATCACTCGTGGATTTCGTACGGGTTATGGATCAGCGAAAGAAAAATGAGTTGGCAGGGAAGATTACACCGGAAATGGGGGCTGTATTTAATGCTAATGTATACTGGGTGAGTCCGAAGAAACAGAACACTTAAATATCTCCGTTACTTTTCGTTGTACAAAAAAACTTCTTAGGACAAAGTTACACTGTTTGAAGGGCCACATGTAACGGCGTAAGGGAAAAAATTTTCGAGGTCATTTTTTATGAGATTTCAAGGTCATCGATATTTTTTTAAATGGAATGAAGTATTTTTTAATACATCAATCGATGCAACTGGACATTCGTTATAAAAATGTACTAACCTATGTGTGTCGAAAAGTTAGTAGTTCACGAGATATTTCAATTTAAATAACTCTAAAATACCATTACTGTCGTACTAAGACATTAGCGTTTACTTGCTAGTGTAAATTGAAGAACTGAAATTGAAATTGAAAAATTGAAATTGAAGAATTGAAGTTGACGGGTTGATATTGAAATTGACATTGAAATTGAAAAATTGAAATTGAAAAATTGAAATTAAAGAGTTGAAATTAAAGTTGAAGGGTTGATACTGAAATTGAAGTTGAAATTAATAAATTGACGTTGAAATTGAAGAGTTGAAATCAACGACGTGAAATTGAAAAATTGAAGTTGAAATGGAAGAGTAGAAATTGAAGTTGAAATGCAAGTGTAGAAATTGAAGTTGAAATGGAAGTGTAGAAATTGAAGTTGAGATGGAAGAGTTGTAATTGAAGTTGAAATGGGAGAGTTAAAATTGAAGTTGAAATTTAAGTTGAAAATAAAGTTGAAGAGTTGATGTTGAAATTGAAGTTGAAATGGAAAATTTGATGTTGAAATTGAAATTGATGTTAGCGTTTACTTACTTGTATAACGTCTTAGTACGACAGTAATGGTATTTTAGAGTTATTTAAATTGAAATATCTCGTGAACTACTAACTTTTCGACATACATAGGTTAGTACTTATTTATAACGAATGTCCAGCTGCATCGGTTGATGTATTAAAAAATACCTCATTCCATTTAAAAAATAATGAAGATGACCTTCATATCTATAAAAAAATTACATAAAAACAAAATTTTGTTTTGGCATCGTGTCGGCCTCATTGTACCATTCAATTTGTGCTTACCATATTTTACGTATCTTTAGAAGCAACAAAGAGATATTTGAGGTGCAAACGTTAGGTGATTCACCCTGTATACAGGGTGTGTCCGTTAAGTTATGTCACCATTTTTTAGACATTTCCAGTAGCGCAATTAAAAAATGTTTTAGACAAAACTTTCTCAGTACTTGGTGAGCTACATGTTAGCATATTCTTAAATCTGAAAAAATGCTTTTCACGTAAAAAAGTAAAGGTCACCTTGACTTTTTTAAATGGCACCATACGTTTTGGACATTGTA
The DNA here is from genome assembly GCA_933228785.1 of Lasioglossum pauxillum. Lineage (NCBI taxonomy): Eukaryota > Metazoa > Arthropoda > Insecta > Hymenoptera > Halictidae > Lasioglossum > Lasioglossum pauxillum. The sequence continues at coordinate 33,391,431 of OW121703.1, forward strand.
GGATTGTTTCTGACGTCGAGACGAATTTAACAGTGAAAATTTTGTGCGAACGTAATTTTAATGAATAATTATTTCTTACAATATAAATCAAATTACATCAGATGTTAGAACTGCGTCCACCTTCGATGATACAGAACTCCGCTCTTTGTATTAGATTTTTGTATTATTTTTTTTGTATTGTTTTTTTTTCTTTTAGAAATCGTTGGATAGGAACGTATGGTCCAATTCGTTGACCACCGCGTTCTCCGGATCTGTCTCCGTTGGACTTTTATCTATGGGGATATTTGCAATCTGTTGTATACGATACAGCAATCAATAATGTTCAAGATCTTCGAAATCGCATAACAACTGCATGTAATAACATAAACCGAGACGCCCTAATTATGGCGACAACGAGAAGTCTAATAGAAAGAGCGGTGCTCTGTATCGTAGAAGGTGGATCACAGTTCTAACATCTGATGTAACTTGATTTATATTGTAAGAAATAATTTTTCATTAAAATTACGTTCGCGCAAAATTTTCAAGTTTGAGGTCATTTCGAGGTCATAGTACGTTCGCACTGTTGTCAAATGTGTTGTCAAAGATATATGGTGCCATTTAAAAAAGTCAAGGTGACCTATACTTTTCGACGTAAAAAGCATTTTTCCAGATTTAGGAATATGCGAACATGTAGCTCACCAAGTACTGAGAAACTTTTGTCTAAAACATTTTTTAATTGCACTATTGGAAATGCCTAAAAAATGGTGACATAACTTTACGGACACACCCTGTATACAGGGTCTCCCAGACCATTCGCACCAACCATTTATAATCTAGAGAATAGGTTATTTTCAAAAATTCAAAGTGTTTCTTTTATAAATCAGATGCACTCTATCAAATGGTGATATTTTTAACTTCCGGTTTCGGTCGGAAATAGGTGATTGAGACCCGAAGTTACATTTTTCAAATGGAACATGGTATTTTTTATTACGGATTCGGATTCTATGTGAAAAAAACAAGAAACTTTTGTCTGAAACATTTTTTCAAAAATGTCCCTTATATAACCTTCAAAATGAGCCTTGGCGAAATAATGTTTTCACTATCTGCTCTTGGTATAACCCAGAAAGATGCCAGAAAGATGGCAAAAGATCATCGAACAAAGTGAAAAATATTTTATTGATTAAAGTTCATTACTTGAATCAAAAAATTAGGCTATATTACACACATAGTGAAAACATTATTTCGCCAAGACTCATTTTAAAGGTTACTTAAAGGACATAAAATGACATTTTTTAAAAAAATGTTTCAGACAAAAGTTTCTTGTTTTCCCGCATAGAATCTGAATCCGTAATAAAAAATACCATGTTCCATTAAAAAAATGTAACTTCCGATCTGAATCACCTATTTCCGGCTGAAACCGGAAGTTAAAACTATCACCATTTGATAGAGCGCATCTGATATATAAAAGAAACACTTTGAATTTTTGAAAATAACCTATTTTCTAGATTATAAATGGGTGGTACGGGTGGTCTGGGAGACCCTGTATATCCATTTAATCGGCATCGCGACGCTCTGACAAAACCTTCAATAGTGAATTGACATTTTTCCAAATTTCATTCGACAATTTTAGGAAAGAGAAACAGTATTCAAATATCCCCGGTTAATTAATATTCCCAAATAGCTCCTCCAACATCTCAAAAAACAGTTATATTTATTATCGTACGAATCAAACTGAACACACGTTCTCCGTATCTCCAGATCATCATTTGCGATCTATAGAGTCAACTCTAAAATCCTCGATAATTACCGTAAACGAAACAGAAGCGTTGAAAACGCACCGTTTCTCGATTTCACTGCATCTCGCGAGAACCGGCTCGAAAGATGCAAAATATCGTCTGGCATATAAAATTAATACGTGTGACAAGTAGAACGATCTGGAAGAGAAACCTCTTTAGAAATTCGCGATTAGAAACGCTGCGGGCTCGCAACATTCGGAAAACTGACCGCGTATGTCACGCTCCCCCGTTCAATGAATTTATTTTTTAAAGGGAATACTATTTCATAAAGGGAAATCAATTTTTATTTTGGATTTTTATTTATGAATTCTTATTTTGTATAAAGATCGCAGTCTGTTTATCACAAACATCATACAGAATTCTCTCCGTAACTGTGAAAACTTCGGATCTGTGGAGTCACAGTTACAGAAGAAATATCTATTAGATACAATACAATCTTTGTAGTGTTCCGAACGTAGAGAAGGATAGTGATCGAAAAAGAAATAAGAACTGTTCGGCAAACATTAAAGAACTCGTGCGAGCTCAGCGTTTTAAATTCCAAATTCAAAATCCCTTATTTTTGATCTTCCGCCAATAAAACTTCTACCATCGTACTCGTCTCATTTTTCTGATTAAAACGACACCGAAAACGATGGAATTAATCACATCGTGATTGTACACATTTACATAATTCGCGTCTCTACCGTAAGTGCGAAGTCCGAAATTTCAATGGTTTGTTAAACAAGTAATTATGATCGCAATTGTATCGTGTTTGGTGTCATTTTAATGAGAACAAAGAGACGAATGCAATGATGAAAGATTCATGAAAAAAAATAAAAAATTAGAAAAGTTCGGATACTCCATACCTCGCTGACTCGGGTCCAAGGGGGATCTCCCAGTGGTGGGGATAAAATTTGAACAGTTACGGCAGAGACCGCTGCGACAGTTACGGAGGTAATACTGTAAATTCTTCGATCCGGTGGTGACCAATCGTGTGCCGGTTTTCGTTACGAGCTCGCCGCGTGTAATTCGTTCCCGAGGTTCGCCACTTTCCCTGTGGCCGTCGAAATTCTCGGATTTCGATTTCCAAGTGAAATTTCACCGCGCCCTCCGGACTCCCTGGTCGCGGTAATGGAGTTGCGGGAGCCTGCGCGGCTCGGTGTCTAGGATTTCTCGGGCAAATTGCTGACCGTCTTTGTTTAGCCATGAACTGGATTCCTGATCCCAGCTGCGGAGCAGGAAATGAAGCTTCGGTCTCTCCGGAGAAGATTACGGTCCGGCTGCGTTCGAAATCGAGAATCGAGCGTGGGTTTTATCGCGGTTTCGTTTCGTTTCGTTTCGTCGAGCGACGCGAGCCACGAGTCAGCTAGCTGGCTGCCTGAATCGGATCGGATCGGCGATCAAAAAAGAGTGGAGGAGGAGAAAGAAAGAAAAGAAAAAAGGGAAAATCGTGAAATCACCGCGGGCGCAAGCTGCACGTTGATTAAGGCGTGCAACCGGCTCGTTGATTAAGATACGGGCCACGTGGCCGCGCATTTATACCCGGTCCTTTGGATCCATTAATAATTCGGCCGCGCGCTGCCCGACCGGCATGAAACTTTCAATTTCCGGCAACAAAACGGCCCGCCGCAGGAAAATGGAGAGATGGAAACGCAATTGTCGGCGATGCGTTCGTAGCTCCCGGCGTTGCCGGCGCAACATTAATTAATGAAAAACGGGGGGGAGAGTTGGGGGTGGCGAGCTGCACAATCGATTTATACACCCTGCCTGTGGACGAAACCCTTTTTTCCCGCGCTGCATTTTTAACTTGATCGCGCCAGGATAGATGTCAGCCGATTACACGATCGTTCTCCCCTATCAAGCTGTATGTACAGTTCCTTGAAAAATAGAATCCGAACGTAAGCCGCGGCCAATTTTACGGAGTCGATCATTCATCATTATGAGGGCAAGTAGTTAGTACTCGTCTCGCTTGTGGATTGTATCAGGTCGTTGCAAATATGTCGTTGAAAATAATCCTTATAAAGTGTTTTAATCAAGAAATACTTTTAGCATCTACAGCTTTATTATACAGAATGTCCCACCTAACCTCTAATAACTGTTATTTATACATATACAACAAAATGTTTGGAGAAGAAGTTATCGTATTTGGAGAGGATATAAATATGTGTGGGTTAAGGTCATCTCAAGGTCACATTTTCTACATACAAACAGTAATGTTTTTTTTTAATAGAACGACCTACCTAAATTCTACGTATAAAAGTATTGGCCTTCATATTATCATTGTGGTCGTTCGAAAGATTCAGTAGGAGTAAATGTACACCCCGTTCATGTTACGAGTCTAGACCGATTGAAATAGGGTGATTACGTGTCGTGAGAGGATACACGTTGGGTTTCGCATTTTAAAAACAGATACTACCGAAGAACATTTATACGTTCCATTAAGTAAGCAATGCGAATTTATAGCCGATTAATGGATAGCCTTAGAATGGTTCCAGATGTATAGCGAAAATTCTGACTGGAACAGTTTATGAAAAACCGAAAACAGTTTGCATCGACTCCTGCATCGGTTCTGTAACAGTTCTATTTCGGTTGTGCCATTCTATTTCCTGATACCGTTCTTCCTGAACGAAACAAGTATTTATAAATATGGCCATTCACTCTACACGTGACCGTTTGATTCGCAAACAAGAGAAGATGACTAGCAAGCCAGAGCGTGAATGCCAGTTAGTTCGTGGAACGATTGGTGACAGGTTCGTTTCGTGCAACATTGGTTGCACGTTTCGTATCATTCATAACTGGACTGCGGATGTTTATGGAATTTTTAACGTTTGCAGACAAATTTCAAGAAAGTCAGAGCAAATAAAATCTTAGTGGATCATCCGAAATCCAACTCGAACTTTCTCAAGAGGTTTAGTCACACATTTCCCATCTCCTCTTGCATTGCTCTCTGCGCGAAATAAATTTCCTGTTTCAGGAAAGATGGCCTCTTTCTGATGCGACGGGTTTCTTACGGAAGTGCATTAGACGCGACTTGAGTAAAGAGGAACGGGAACCAGGGGATTATTATTTTTCTTTCAGACGTTCGCGTAACTAGTAATTTCACTAATGAACGTGATGCTAGTATGCAACACAGTGATTCATTTCTCGGGGAGACGACGCTCTTCGTTTCTCCTCTCTCTAATTAGTCTATGTACATTTCACTCGGCTTTTAAAAAAATTACGCAATGTTGATCGGATATTTTTAACCGTTATTTCGGAAATAAAATGTTTGTCCATATAATTTGAGGTGTTAGGAAAGAATTCACCATTAAAGCAGAACTCAGACAATACACTTATATAATTTTATTAATAAAAATAAAGAGATGTACATTTTGTCGTCACAAAATCGAGCGTTCATGTAACATATTTACATAATAGCAATTAATGATTCTAATTTGAACATTTTGTGGCGTATAGAAACAATTTAAAACACTTTCACCGTAAGGCAGCGGTTTCCAACCTTTATGCTACTATGCCTCCATACAAAATTTTTTTTTCCGCGCCTCCCTATCTTTTAATCGATATAATAATATAGACACGGTTTAAAATACTGAAAACTACAATTAACAGAATAATAACAAGGTTTTGCTATAACAATACGAACATGCATATTTATTTTTATATTAAATTACTAATTAAACTACATCTAATGCATCAAAATTTAATGCGAGTGTTGTTGTTTATTGGCACAAAGTTTATGAAATCTTGGGGGCAATGTGGAGAGTGCCACTCGTAATTCTTTTTCGACTATTAACCTGGTTCGATATTTGGTTTTCATTGCAGCTCGTTTCGCATAAATAAGACGTTACAAACGGTAGAAGCACACTCATTGCTTTGCAATACAAAAGATTCATACTCTCCACTAAGATTCACCCAAAATTGAATTATGGTTTCGTTTTGAAACTTTTGTTTCAAATTCTATCAATTTTTCCTTTTCGATGGTTGTCAGCTCAAATTCGTCTTCTTGATTGTCGATAAATGGATTTTGTATCCACAAAACCTTTGAGAAATCAAGAAATCAATTGAGAAATCTTTGAAATAATTTGAAAAATGCAGCACTGAACCATCCAAGTGTTCGATAAAAAGATTTTTGCTCGCTTTAATATTCGCTGTGTCCCAGAAATCTTTTGAAAGTGAAAACATATCCAACTCATTCTTTTGTAAATTTGATTTCCATAACTCTAACTTTTTAATGAAAGCTTTTACTTTGTCATTTTGAACAAGGGGATGCATTTGTGATCCCTGCATTGATTTATTTAAACCGCTCAATTTTCCAAAAATTTCAACCAAATAGGCAAGTTTAATAATAAAATTATCGTTCGTCCACAAATGTGCCTCTTTATAGTGGTTTTCTTCGAGAAATGTTGCTATTTCTTCTTTGAGCCGAAACACCTTTCGAAACACTTTTGCACGAGATAGCCAGCGAACTTCGCGATAATACAGAAGTGAGGTATAATTAGCTCCCATATCAACACACAGCTTTACAAACAGCCTAGTTCTCAAAGGACTGTTCTTAATGTAGTTTATAATTTTTATAACTTTCGTAAAAATGTTGTTCAGTTCCTCGCTCATATGTTTTGACACTAAAGCTGCCCTGTGAAGCATACAGTGCGTCCAGATAGCATGTGGTGCTTTCTTTTTGACCAATGCTTGAAGACCTGCTTTGTGTCCGGACATTGAGTGAGCTCCGTCGGTGCACAGTCCAATGCAATTATTCCACGTTATGTCGTTCTCTTAAAAAAACTGTCTATTTTATTAAACATCTCAATGGATGTGGTCTTTCCAGGAATGGGTTTGCAAAGTAATATATCTTCTAATATATTATGTTCCGCAACATATCGAACGTATGCAATTAAATGGGCATCTTTAGCTATATCAGTTGCCTCGTCTACTTGAATGGAGAATTTCGAAGTACGCAGCCGAGAAACTAATTGATCGGAAATATCTTCAGATATATCATTGATTCTTCTTCCGACTGTACTATCAACGAGCGGAATTTGTCGCAACTGTTTTGCATACGACTCGCCGAACAGAAACGGCGTTTGCAAAGGCGTCATTTTTCAAATCTTCAGCTCCGGATAATTTTTTAATAGGGCTTAAATGAATGTATAAAAATGTAAGAAAAATAAAACTAAACATTACTTCACTGAATTTGTACTGTTACGTTACGATATGAAGTTATTTATTTCTAGATATTATGGTATGAACATTAATTTTTTATTAAAAATTTTAGCGCCGGTTGGAAACCGCTGCCGTAAGGCAAGTATTTAAAACCATAGAAGAACAATTTCGTGACGAGGAAATGTACTGCGTTTTCGTATTTTTGTTAATAACGCAATATAAGTGGATTGTCTGATTTATTTTCAACGGTTAACTATTTATTAGGACCTCACATAGTGTGTATGTACAAACATTTAATATAATACTTTTCTACGTTTGGCGCGGTCGATGAGGTCACAAAGAAATAGTAGAAACACAGGATCTAAGAAACAGCACGGACCCGAGGGATTTTCTTAGATCAAAACATTACTGCACATATAGCAATTTCGAGAATTTATAGATTAGAAAATAAATTGGGTGTAGCTACCGTCATCTCTATCGATTGTACTTGTTACAGGCTTGGTCCCATCGCTAGTTGTCGCCGACGGCAACGCTTATGCAATCGTGCGTGCTCATTTCGTTGAACGCGACCATTCTGGAGACGGGTCTCGCGACCAGACGAATCATTATCGGAGGAATGATATTCGGTCGGTTGAAGAAAACGTTAATAAACGCGCGAACACGGGATCGGATTGGGTGGAATCGGGCCGAACACCGGCATCCCGGAATCGGATTAGTGTTCGCCGGCCGATAAAACTGAGAACACCGTTCGAATCCGATACCAGGAATTCTCAATAACGCGCCGAGGCAACCGCACCGTGATCTATCCGATCCTCTTCCGAGCTGCCTTCTTCCCACGTTAAATATAGGCGACCCGACACGTATACACACGGATTCGCTCTGCCGAGCCGAGCATATTCCACGTATTCCGCGCTCGTACCGCGAACCGAGGATATAGAAAGAGCCGGAGTGGAAGTAACAGTAGAAGAGAAAAGAAAAGAAAGAGAGAGAAAAAGAGAGAGAGATGCTGGCTGAAAGAGGATACAAAGAGAGAAAGGCGCTTCTACATCCAGGTAACACCCAGTTTACTCGCGATACCTGCAGAAGCTGAAGCGCACCCGTACGAAACGGCCCAAGGGAAACGGCTGAAACGCGCGGGCAGCCCGGAAGCACCACGAAAAATTTACATTTATCGCTGCGCGTCCCCGCGAACACCAGGAACGCCTGTTATTGACTATTTCAGAAAAATAACGGCGCCGTTGTGCCGCCGTTCCTCCCACTTCCGGTCGGTTTTAAGCTGAGATTCGTTATACGGAGTGGAGCAGATAAAGTGTTGCAAACAAGGATCGAAATGAACTCGGAGAATCTCTCGGTTCTAACTGAATTTTGCTCGAGCTTCCACGTTCCGATACACCCTTACGACAATAACCCGGTAACCACTTTCAATTTCTTCTTAAAACTTTTTTAGCATTTTTTATGCTCTTGGCTGATCAGCAGGCAGTCCCATGTACAACTATGCATTTTTTAATGCATAGATCCATGACACTACTAGGTTTACGACGAGACCTGACAAAATGGCGGATTTTGATATTTTTGATTTATAATTATTGAGACTGTAATACTTCTGGTAGTTAAAATTACAGAGTATATTCATACATATTTCAATATCATTTATAATTTTGATAATGTCGTTTCTGTTATTTTAGCATTACAAATCTTTTGGCTTGTGGCGTTTTTTATTTGTATATTTATTGTTTCATTGTTGAACGGCACAAATGCCACCCTGGTAGCTAGACAATGAAGTTAAGTTAATACGCTTTGGATGACTTCTGAAATAATACAATTTACAGAATTCATGAATGGTAATAACTCAAAAATCAGGTTGTTCGACTTGTGTCACTTTTGTCGCGAGGGTATTATATATCATTAGAGACATTAGTTTGGGTTTAACTTATGAAAGATCCTTAGTTTGTTATTGAAATACAGTGGCCGAAATAATGACAGGTTCACTAGCCGCATCGGCTGGTTTACTGCTTCTACTTTTATTTTCGTTTTCGGAAGTGCACTGTGGCATTTCTTTTTATTTCGCAAGAATGTGTTCTACACATAGTGTAAGCAGTCAGTCGACTATCAACAGTATTAGTGTAATGATGTACCTGTTTCAAAAATTCTTTGAAATTTATCGAGTACGAGATACGAAATAATCTTAGGTTCACGGAGAAATATTTAAAAATTACTATTGATAGTGCAATTTTTTGAACGTTTTTGTGTGGTAATTACACAGATTTATGTAGTTTAAGAATTATAAAAAATATTTTATGTTCGTTTAATATTATTAGAGCACAATGACACGGGGACATCGTTAAATGATAACGAGAAGGGCCAAATTATTGCTTTCCACAATATGAGTCTCTCTAACAGAGAAATTGCAAGAAGATTGAAAAAGTCATGAAATGTCATAAACAATTTTTTAAAATTAAAAGAGAAATACGGCAGTAACAAATGTACAAGTTATCCAAAAAAATTAACACACATGGACAAAGGTAAATTTTTTGAAAAATCATGGCAAAATGTGCTTAATGCCTCTAAAATAAAAATTAAATTAGATTTGCCAGTTGGTATTCGACGTGTACAGCAAGTTGTGAGATCGAGTGGGACACTTAAATATTCTAAAAAAGCGAAAAAACCTCCGCTAACTAAATTCCACAAGTTGGAGAAATTAAAGTTAGCAAAATATCATATGTCATGGACCGAAAAGTGGAAGACGGTGATTTTTTCTGATGGAAAAAAATTTAATTTGGTCGACCTAGATGGGTATTAATATTACTGACACGATCTGCGTGATAAAAAAGTGTAAAAATGAAAAAAGTACATGGAGGAGGACGTGTAATGGTTTGGGCTGCATGCAGCTGCAACGGTAAGACTCGGATAATGTGGTTCCCTCCAAAAACCCATGCTGAAAAATATCGATAACTATTGGAATACGTAGTGGATGAATCTGGCGACTACATTGGTGGACCTAATTTAATATTCCAACACGATAATGCAGCAATACATCGTACAAAAACAATGAAAAACTACTTTGAGAGGGTAAAAATTGAAGTTTTTTTCTGGCCATCAAGGAGTCCGCACTTAAATCCGATTGAAAATCTTCGGGGAATATTAGCACGAAAGGTATACGGCAATGGAAAACAGTATAGCACTGTTTCAGAATTGAAAAATGGGATTAGAGAGGCGTGGTCTGAAATTGAATTAGAAACATTAAAAAAATTAATTGCATCAATTCCACGCAGAATATTCGAAATTATAAAACACAAAGATGGTTCAACTAAGTACTGAATTATTTTTATCTTTTCCTTTTTTTAATTTTTTATGTAAAAATACGTAATGAACCTATGTTTATTTCGCAACTAAAATTCAAGTGTTGGAATGGAAAATTTGTAATTGACATTAATTAACATTGTGTTATTCAATTGAACTGTGTATTTTGTTAATTTTATTAGATTGAATAAATAATAATAAGTAAAATCAAAAATACTGCATTAAACACAGCATTATGTCAACAAATTGAAGTGAAGCTATCATTATTTCGGCCACTGTACGTACTAAAACAACTTTTCTTAACCAGGAGTCTTAGAGAAAAGATCAATCTTTTTCAAACGTTCACACCAGCGTACGCCCTTAATGCGAGCGCGAGTGTACGTGTCGGTTATTTTTTTCGGGAGAAATCAATAAACGGCCTGGTATTAGAAGCTCCTACGAGCGGGGAACGGGGAGTGGGGTAAACCCGATGCAAAAGTCTCTGGATTTCAATAGGACGTGTGCTCGCTCGGCTTTATCCGCTCGGTATTACGCCTTTGTCCGTCGCCGGGAGTGGAAATCAATTTGTTGACGCCGCGTTCTTGCGTTATCCGAACGTGAAAACCGCAGGCGTCGACGGCGGCGCACAATGCTTTTCGATACAGTTTTATCCCGGCTCGACGGATCGATTAGACTTTGACCACGCGTGCCGTTTCAAGTTTGATGAGTCTCGGTCGCCCGGCTTGCTCGACAACAATTTGTTGGTCCGATTGGTAATTATATCCATTTAATTATAATTGGTTTCGACCTGACAATTGCATCATAATGAATTGCACGGCGCGCACAGCCTGCTAGAACTTCGCACACCTCTTTCGTCGTAATTGATTATCGCGTTTGCAACCGTACGTTCAATCTACGGTTTTATGTAATGAATTTTCCAATCATCCGTCGGCTCGCTCGTCGTGGGACGGTGTCGATTCGAATGTGTAATGTTCGCGTTCTATCGTGATGCAAGAAACTCGACGGTTTATGCGCGAAGTAACAGCCCGTTCGATGCATAAAGCTTTAAACGAAGCTGTTCTAAATGTCGATCGTCGGGCATATTACGATCCATCCGACGCGGCGTGATTTTCTTTAATTTACGCGAACGTGGTGCCGCGAGTTTCGCGATTAATTGCCAGTAAAGAAATCCCTAATGCTGTTAGCAAGACAGCCTTTCAATTAGATTTACGAGGGAGTTATCGACGCTTTCGACTGATGACGTCAATACTGAAAGCCGGCAAGTGCACTCGCCGACGATATAACGTGTCGGTCACGATGAAAGCGAATCGACTCGAACATAAAAAATTGCTCCTGAAGAGCAGCCTGAAATTTTCCTCTTTAATCAACACTCGATTCACCGGTGGTTAATTAGTGCAGACCAACGCATAGTAATCTGCGTTTCACGATTACGTGTTCCAGCTAGGGTTGCCAACCGTCCTGGAGTGGCACTTGCTGTCCGGAATCCCAGTTGAATGTCAAACTGTCCCGGGATTTCAAAGGAAGCTGTACTATTGGTAAAACTCAACGAAATCACAGTTGAGATAGTATGAGGCTATATGAACAACACTGATTCAAATATTTCTTTCTACGATTATTGAGATTGTACAGATGTACAGTGGACCGATATAATGATAGGTTCACTTCAATTTGTTGACATAATGCTGTGTTTAATGCAGTATTTTTGACTTACTTATTATTATTTATTCAATCTAATAAAATTAACAAAATACACAGCTCAATTGAATAACACAATGTTAATTAATGTCAATTACAAATTTTCCATTCCAACACTTGAATTTTAGTTGCGAAATAAACATAGGTTCATTACGTATTTTTACATAAAAAATTAAAAAAAGGAAAAGATAAAAATAATTCAGTACTTAGTTGAACCATCTTTGTGTTTTATAATTTCGAATATTCTGCGTGGAATTGATGCAATTAATTTTTTTAATGTTTCTAATTCAATTTCAGACCACGCCTCTCTAATCCCATTTTTCAATTCTGAAACAGTGCTATACTGTTTTCCATTGCCGTATACCTTTCGTGCTAATATTCCCCGAAGATTTTCAATCGGATTTAAGTGCGGACTCCTTGATGGCCAGAATAAAACTTCAATTTTTACCCTCTCAAAGTAGTTTTTCATTGTTTTTGTACGATGTATTGCTGCATTATCGTGTTGGAATATTAAATTAGGTCCACCAATGTAGTCGCCAGATTCATCCACTACGTATTCCAATAGTTCCCGATATTTTTCAGCATTGGTTTTTGGAGGGAACCACATTATCCGAGTCTTACCGTTGCAGCCGCATGCAGCCCAAACCATTACACGTCCTCCTCCATGTACTTTTTTCATTTTTACACTTTTTTATCACGCAGATCGTGTCAGTAATATTAATACCCATCTAGGCCGACCAAATTAAATTTTTTTCCATCAGAAAAAATCACCGTCTTCCACTTTTCGGTCCATGACATATGATATTTTGCTAACTTTAATTTCTCCAACTTGTGGAATTTAGTTAGCGGAGGTTTTTTCGCTTTTTTAGAATATTTAAGTGTCCCACTCGATCTCACAACTTGCTGTACACGTCGAATACCAACTGGCAAATCTAATTTAATTTTTATTTTAGAGGCATTAAGCACATTTTGCCATGATTTTTGAAAAAATTTACCTTTGTCCATGTGTGTTAATTTTTTTGGATAACTTGTACATTTGTTACTGCCGTATTTCTCTTTTAATTTTAAAAAATTGTTTATGACATTTCATGACTTTTTCAATCTTCTTGCAATTTCTCTGTTAGAGAGACTCATATTGTGGAAAGCAATAATTTGGCCCTTCTCGTTATCATTTAACGATGTCCCCGTGTCATTGTGCTCTAATAATATTAAACGAACATAAAATATTTTTTATAATTCTTAAACTACATAAATCTGTGTAATTACCACACAAAAACGTTCAAAAAATTGCACTATCAATAGTAATTTTTAAATATTTCTCCGTGAACCTAAGATTATTTCGTATCTCGTACTCGATAAATTTCAAAGAATTTTTGAAACAGGTACATCATTACACTAATACTGTTGATAGTCGACTGACTGCTTACACTATGTGTAGAACACATTCTTGCGAAATAAAAAGAAATGCCACAGTGCACTTCCGAAAACGAAAATAAAAGTAGAAGCAGTAAACCAGCCGATGCGGCTAGTGAACCTGTCATTATTTCGGTCACTGTATTTCAATAACAAACTAAGGATGTTTCATAAGTTAAACCCAAACTAATGTCTCTAATGATATATCACACCCTCGCGACAAAAGTGACACAAGTCGAACAACCTGATTTTTGAGTTATTACCATTCATGAATTCTGTAAATTGTATTATTTCAGAAGTCATCGAAAGCGTATTAACTTAACTTCATTGTCTAGCTACCAGGGTGGCATTTGTGTCGTTCAACAATGAAACAATAAATATACAAATAAAAAACGCCACAAGCCAAAAGATTTGTAAGACTAAAATAACAGAAACGACATTATTAAAATTATAAATGATATTGAAATATGTATGAATATACTCTGACATTTTAACTACCAGAAGTTAACCTATTGAAAATTATGCAATAAATATTATTCTCTGCAAATAGTAAATAAATAATAAATATACTCTTGTTATTTTAACGAAATAACATTACATAATAGTGGCCGCGTAATCTCGGTGATGAAATAACTAATTTCAGTTATGTGGTCTGATCGTTCGATGCAAAAATGGTGCAACTCGAAACGGTTAGTCATTGGGCAATGAGTAATGAGCGATTAAGTAGAAGTTGTATAAAACGCAATAATATCGAAGAATGTTGTGTTCGCCTTACGCAAGCCAACCAACGTTGTGTTAAACCAAACAAACAGACATTGACTCACGACCATTGTTCGTTAAACGGCGCATGCACTAATTGAAGCATTTAGAACAAATGTAACATAAGACGAAAGTGGATCGTCCGACTTCAAGTGTTCCGATCATCACTTTTAGTAAAGGTTTATTTGTCCGGGGCTAACGAGAAGCTAAAAGTTATTCGAGCGATCCGCCAATGTATGAAAGACATACCGCCCGGCACTGTGCTGTTAAAAGCTTTCATTCTATTTGCGTTTTGTGCTCGGCCGTCAATGGCGCAGCGGAGTCGGCAGTTTCGGAGTAATGGAGAGCTGATTCTTCTGATCGCTGGCTCTCGAGAAAAAAAAACTGGAGATTCGAGATTAGCCGGCTGTTCTACGACCCTAAGGGAGCGGCCTAATTGCTTCTCGGTATACTTGGTGTCGGCCGTCCCTTTCAACGCCTCTCGGAGCCCCGAGTTTCCGTCCCTGAAGGCGACCATTCTCTCTTTTTTCCCCTCATTCTTTCTTTTTTAAATAGCGGCGATCGCTTTTTCAAATCCGGGCCCCCCTCTTCGCCGGGGAAAAGCCTCTTAACTTATCGCGTCAACTTGTCCCTTAATTAATCCTAGGAACTACAATGTGTAGCGATTCATTTGAAAGACCGGCGCCAGCCCATCGAGATCTCTTGACGCTGTAGCGATCTCCGGGCTTGAAACGGATACTCCTCCGCAACGAAACTTCCCGCCAAGTAGACCCCATTTTTTCCACCAAAGAAACCTCAAACCCCTGGAGATTAACAGGGGAGTATTCTTTGCTCCATGTGCTGTACCTACTCCGGTTAGCGTCGAGGGTCTCCCCGATGTTCGTTAGCAGCAGCGATGGCCAGTAGCGTGGACCTTATTTTTCAACTATGAAATTTTGAGCCCGCAGCTCCCCAAACTTGTGCCATTTCATGAAAAAATGATGTATCTACAATTTTACGTAATTAATGCAAAGTTTTGAAATGTGAAGAGCAGGGCCGTTCTTACCAGACGTGCAGTGCGTGCCCGCACGCAGGCGGCCGACTGCGGTCGAAAATAGAACAGCGCAACGCAAAAATTCGATCAGAATTTCCAGTGCCAAGAAAACTAACCAAAAAAAGACTTTTCAATTACGAAGAACAAGATGATCAAATAGTCGATGCAACACTCAAATTCAAAGTTGATTTCTATTTTTCTATATTGGATACAGCAAAAGAAGCGCTCTCAAAAAGATTTGACCAACTGCAGAAATGCAGCTGTAGCTTTTCTTTTTTGAATAACTTGTTCGATTTGAACGACGCGACGATGCAATTAAGAAGCATTATTGCTCTGATTTAGATGTTGCATTGCAAGTGAATGATGGAATACCAATTTCAAAAGATATAGATGGAATAGAGCTATATACTGAATGTTTATCGTTTAAGGCATTATTTAATTCTGAGGTTTATGAATGTAAGGATATATTGAAAACAATTGCTTTATACGATTTGGTTCACTTATTTCATAATCTAGCAATAGCAATTAGATGGTATTTGACGTTGCCAGTGACAGTTGCAAGTGGAGAAAGATCATTTTCAAAACTAAAAATTGTAAAAAATTATTTAAAGTCAACTATGACACAGGAGCACTTATATGATTTAGCTCTTTTATCAATAGAGCACGACATATGTGAGAAAATTGATTATGCCAAAGTCAAAGACGAGTTTGCTGCGAAGAAAGCTCGTAAAGCGCCACTCTAAAATTTTATATTACGAATTGCGAATACGATATATGTTTATAAAATGCGTTAATACAACAAATTCATTGTATTCTGAATTTCTCATTATAAATTGAAATAAAGCACTTATGTATACTGGCTTAAATATTTTCTCCCATTGTCAAGGTGGGGGTCGGCGAAAAATTGCTTAGCACGCAGGCGGTTGTACACCTAGGAACGGCCCTGGTGAAGAGTACATTGAAGATTTAAGTTAAATATTTGATACATCCAAAAATATCATAATTCCATGCATATATTCAAGTACAAGTTTACTTTGTACGAATTAAGATTATTTTCATAGCAATTGGCCTGTCTAATTTCCGTCCGTCACCTTCCCACCTAACAAGTCCGTTTTCGCCCATCCAAAATCAAAAAGATGTAATACGGCTAATTTGTATTTTTCTCAGTAAATTGTATTTCGAGGTTGACTTAACTCAAAGAGTGAAGAAAAAACAAGCTCCCTAATATATAGCTCGGTACCAGAGATGTGTCAGTTTTTCAATTTGCTCTTGTAGTTACAAAGGTTGTTAGTAAGGGCAGTTACCCTTGCAGATGAAGGTTGAAACTTGGCAGAAAGGTTTCTTTCTTGGCGAAGGACTTGTAAATTATTTTAGTTCCTTTGATGAAGTTAAGTGGTTGTTAAAATAGTACGCTTGGTCGGAAAGAAATCCATTAACAAATCCAAGAAAACTAGAAATTGTAAGATGCCGTTAAAAAATTTACCTCCCGTCGTCCCTACAGCAGAATGTCATTCGTTTCCATGAATAATGATCGAAGGTCAGATGAAATCTTGACGGAGAAGTACGTCAACTGTCGGATATAAAACTGATCATGGACACCAGTACGTGGTCGGAGGGCGGGCAATCAGGGCAATAAGCCGATCAGTCTGGGTCCTCGAGGGACCAGCTTTAAGCTGTGTCTCCGTTAAGCAATCGAGCGAAGGTAATAAGAGCTCTTGGGACTGGCACTTAACTGTAATGCACAACGTCTACAAGTAATTCTTATTGGAGAATTGGCTTAGGTGTTCTTGTCTGGTAGTACATTTCCGAAATATTGTGAGTTTCGCGCGTGCGATGGGAAACACATGAGTTAAGTTCGTTTCAAAACCGGCTGAAGCCACTCTAAACTGATCTTAGATATTTGAGGATTTTACTTTGTTGAATAATATCAAATGAAACTTCGGATACAGTGGCTCACGAAAACGTTCGAATTCCCTTTAAAACGGTACGACTTTTCGAAAATAGGACCAAACGATCTGACCTTTTTTCTAGCAGTTCTTAAAACTTTTTTGAGTATCACGCATTTCCGCTAACCCGACAAATAAATTGCTCGAACTAAAATTGATCGGTAATTGTACGATAATAAATCTGAATAAATAAAATCAGTGATTATTGTGATTAACCTTCAATGGCAACATCAATTTTGGCTGAACTTTAGAAAACCCCCCTTCCTTTCGACATTTGACATACATCATTCTATTCGTTTTGACATGCTGAACACAAAATGTAAGTGTCATTTTTGGCTGAAATGAATAGTTTTCGAGATATTCGTGAAAAACTGCAGTTACTACACATTGAATTTTGTGTATACGTGCACGTCCATGCTGTGCGTGTTAGGTTAGGTTAGGTGGGGGGGGGGGCGGAGAGGGCCGGCCGTCAGGCCGGCCCGACCACGCATACGGAAATTCAGGAGTGGTCTATCAAAATTGAAAGACCCTGGTTTCTCTCTAATGTTTAGAAGCAAAATGTAAACAAACGTCGCGCCGGGACTGGTTTACGTTGCCGCAGAGCGTGGAGGAATACGAAAAATTCAATACAGTATTAGCGATAGTTTTTTGCGAATATCTCGAAAACTATTCATTTCAGCCAAAAATGACACTTACATTTTGTGTTCAGCATGTCAAAACGAATAGAATGACGTATGTCAAATGTCGAAAGGAAGGGGGGTTTTCTAAAGTCTTACCTCAATTTTTATTGTGAACTAACAAGTCACCCTCAATAACGTCATCTAATAGTTTCATTTAAGATTGCAACGCGAAAGAAAATTTCTATGTTTTCTTTTGGTGCAGCACAATTATTGAAAATCCTATTAATAGGCATCCGGTAGGTAAAGTGTTAATAAAAAAGGTAAAGATGACATCTGTCTTTTTCTTTTAAATATTGGGGTCTCAGGTCGAAAACGGATTGGTTAATAAGTTATTATTTTTCTGGCGACTCCTCTGGCAAGTCCGAAGACTGTGCGACGCGACGGGACAGCAGGATTAGAGCGAGCCGGAAAATAAATAGAGGGTTGTTGGCAGAAGGACGCAGGGGGAGGAAACACCTGGATGCAACCCGAGGAATCGATAGCTCTCGAGAAGGTGTCACAGCGTGCGGGGAGCACCAGATTCGCCCACGTCACGACTACTCGAGCCTCCTGAAATAGCATACTTTTCTTCATCGATCAGTCTCGCGTCTGCACCATCTCCACCCCGTCCGGTCGCCCTCCGCGCCCTTACCCGACCCCCGAACTCCCCTCCAATCCACCCTCGGTCTTTTGGTACGAGAAGGCCGGGGGTCGAGGTTAACCAGTTCCTCCGACATCCCCCTTCTTCTACCACCTATTCCCTCCTCTTTCCCTCCAGAACACCCCCATTTCGTCCGCCGCCTTCTCCCACGGTTACTCGCGGCTAGATTATTCGAGAAGCGGAGCTATTTGGGTGGTCTTATTAAATTACCACCCTCGACACGGAACGAGGGACGGATTTCGGATCGAACGCAGTCGACTTGCGGGACGTCACATCGTCGAGTCGTCGTCTCTCGCTCTGCCTGCTTTAAAGCGATTTCCCTCGAACCCGCGGATTATGTAATTTTCCCTTCTGCCGGATAAGTTGGCCGCGCGAAACCACCCCTGCGCGGTCGTTAGGGTGACTTCTGATCGGGGGAGACCGATTTCGGGGAGGAAGCGAGCGTATAATCGGCTCGCTCGTTCGAATGCGAGGGTGTTTGTGGCTCGTCTTTCGTTCCCACGAAAAGCTGAGTCGTCGAAACATGAAATGTGTCTGTTAGGCTGTGATGGACGGCGTGGAATGCTTTTGTAATTGAAATACGTCCATTGAATGCATAAATCAATTTCTTTCGAACGAGTCAGGCAATTTTTATTCGCAGTGTATTTGTTGTACCGGGTGTCCAAAATGTTATACTTCCTCGAAGTGATTGCTGAGGTAATTTTAAAATAACTTCAGGAGTTACTCCACTCAAGGAAGTACAACATTTCTGGGAACACACTCTTTAGGCCAGTCAGACATTTAAATTTGAAAGCCAACAGTAATTTTAAAATGACTTCAGGAGTTACCCCTTTCGAGGAAGTACAACATTTCTGGAAATACACTCTTTAGGGCAGTCAGATATTAAGAAACATACATTTTCATATGTAGAACAAGCTAAATTGGCGTCCAAAGATCTTTCAAACCGGATCTGAAACGAGAATATCCGCTTGCATATGAAAAGCATACCCTTCCATTGATATTGAAGATTTATAATTCGGTAAAGTCATTTTTAAAATGAACTCGATATTCTGAACGCAGGAAATCGTGAGCTTCAACATATTTTAGAATGTTGGTAATATAAGAGAACGATTAATTTTACATTCTTGTACGTATATAAATTATTTTAAGAATGAATTGATGCTCCAAATTTTGTTTAACACGAACGCACTTTCGGGCAGTGTTGAATGATGCTTGTTTCTCGTTGTACACGATCATGGACTCAGATTATCATCCCATACAATGGATAATTGTGTAAAGTATACGCGGTGCATATCTGTGTACAGTCATTTATCATTTTAATTACGCTCTTTTGCCGCCTCCAGTAGCCGCGTAGTATTTATTTCCACAGAGCATTATCACCGTTATTCCGGATATGTTCGTATCGCTTCACCTTTGCTCATCGACTCGCTGCCCCAGCGATCGATTAATATTCAGTCAGCATTATTTGTTTCTCGCAGTTCCTTTCTCTCTCGGGAACACCGAAACAGAGATACCTCGTCCTCGAACATCAGCAGATTCTAGAATACGGAGGACATCGAACGAAGAAACGTTGCACTGCCGGTCAAAGGTTAACGGCGCGACGGGGTTTCGATTGACGCGTGAGCCGACTCCATTCTTAATTCGCTCGAATCCATGGCGATAAATCGATATTAATATCCACGCGGAGCAGAGTAATATAATTCTTCCGAGCCATTTCCATCGATTTAAATGGACGTTTATACGGATGTCGATAGCCGTGGATTAATATATCAAGATACGAGTGGCATAAAAATCGATCGATTTTTATTAACAGAGAACGAAGGTTGCATTCATATTGCAATTTACGTCGAACTTTATCTGACTCTGTTTTGGTGACGGATCGAGTCGACTGCAACAGAAAATGAACTGTTTCAATGTTGCAGCATTAAAATCTCTTTTCTTCGTTGGCAGAGTATTGATGAAATTGAAAATCTGGGTGAAAATGGGTCCAACACCGCACCAGCTCACAGTGGGCGAGAAACCCATCTTTTTGGACAAAAATCTGCCGACAACTCAGTTTTTCATTGATTCAATTGGAACTTTTTTAAAAAATGTTCGCAAAGGACTATACTTTGATGACGTGCTGCGCGAAAATCGTTAACTGTCGCAAGAAATCAAGGATCCTTATCTACAAAACCCAATAACTCCGATACTTCATCCGCCCATACCATAAGTATGGCTGAGTTGCCGACACTTCTTAACCCTAAACCCTAAACCGAAAAATTCTAAACTGTAAATCTGGCCCTGAGAATTACCAATTGAATAGAATTACAATCGGCACTAATGAGACTCACCATTAATTTATTGATCCAACAGCAGCGTTTTCGCTTCTCGAGAAAGAACTTCCTTGTGCTTGCCATCCTTTATTCTTAGAGAGCTTACAAGTGGATCGGATGATAATAACATATGCCGTATAATATCTATATTTGTGCTTTTGCGGCAACACATTCGGGAGTTTTCAGCTCGCGATTTCCTCAAGACTTTATTATTTGCCTCTTGTGGCTCTTCTGAATACAAACCAATTGGAAGTTCAAATGTAGCAAGTACTTCACTTCCATGTTGCAGTACCTTATGAACTGATGGAGCTAGTTTATACCATGGATAAATTTTAATAAAAATGTCTTTTTAAATTTTTTTTACAGGTTAAAATTTTGCGGTTTAGGGTTTAGGGTTAAGAAGTGTCGGCAACTCAGCTGGGACATGCAAATTTATGGTATGGGCGGATGAAGTATCGGAGTTATTGGGTTTTGTAGATAAGGATCCTTGATTTCTTGCGACAGTTAACGATTTTCGCGCAGCACGTCATCAAAGTATAGTCCTTTGCGAACATTTTTTAAAAAAGTTCCAATTGAATCGATGAAAAACTGAGTTGTCAACAGATTTCTGTCCAAAAAGATCTGTTTCTGGCCCACTGTGCGGCTGTCCGAGGGTTAAAAATACGCATGCAATTGCTTTTTATAGTCAAATACAAAACAATAGCGTTTCAATGGCACTTCGCGGAAGAACGTTGCTCGGGTGAGTCATCCGGGCCGGCTAGAACACAAAATCACGAATCTTCTCCGTCGAAAGCTACCACGCACAGCCACTTCGATTATTTCTCGCGCTATGCATTGTTCACACGGGACTGTGCATTACCAAAGCCGAGTCGAGCAGCGTGTAAACACCGGATGTTCTATGCAACGCCCAAGAAAGCCTGCTTACGAAATTAACTGTAGCCGTGAGCTCGGGTAGACCGATTGGAAAAATCGCCAATGTAAAACAGGCTGCCGCCGCGAATTGTTATCTCTTCCGAGAAGGTCTCATTGTCTAAACGACAATTGGTTTTCTGCCGTGAATGAATAATCGCGGTCTATTCTGTGGAAGGCAGCTTCTACTTGCAAGAGGTGTCCCGATGATTCTTGCGGATAAAAATGTCTCCGAAATAAATGAGAATGATATTTAAATGAATTTACAAATAGCTCCATCAGCTTCGTTGCGACATTCTACTACTGTACTACACAACAAACAATTATTGTCTATACACTACAGTTTTCCTTGGTCAATTATAAATACTGTCTTGTTGGATCTCCTAGGAAGCTTTTTACTCTTCATTCTTTTTTTACAGAACTTTTGCCGACGTATTTGTGAGGTTTTCCTAATTAAAGCGAGTCTGAATATAGCATAGTTTCGACAATATTTACTTATCTAAAGTATATATGTTTCTTCTATCGATCATATTTGCTGATAATCAATTTTGAAATGTTTTCGGCGCAACGGTTCGATCTTTTGTTATGAATTATAAAGCAATTTTGCTAATTTAGTCAAACAAAATCAACGTTCCGATCCTAGTTTGGATCTTTTTCAAGATTTATTTGAATTGCGTCTGTAAATTAAATATGTTAGAGAAACTCTATCGAGTTAAGTCTCTTTTAACCAGGTAAGTCCCACAAATCTATCGATGAAAGCTTCGTACAAATGAAACTAAAAATGAAGAAATTAGTTCACACAATGAATGAAACTAACAACGTCTTCTTCAGTGATCACCTTTCGGGATAATGGATGCGAATTTTGACCTTAAGTCACATTCGCTAGGTCTTTAAAAACTTATGTTTACACTGATCACTTCTGGAGCTGTGGAAGCGTCAGCGGATTCATCGAGTTCATTGTTTAACGAATTATGGCGCATTATTAATTGATCATCCTGTAATACAATTTTATAATTTGCGACAGGAAATGAAGATGAAGAACTAGAATTTCCCTTATAACATTGATACTGTTCTTGTAATAGGGTCATTCCATGCCAAATCGATCACTTTCTGCAGATACCATCGTCGATTTTGATCTAAATGAAATATGTTGCAGTCCATGCGAAATTAGGGGAGGTTTAACACATCATTTTGCCGGTTTCGAATTTTTTTAGAAATGGCAGGTCTTCAAAGTTTTCAATTTTTGCCCATTTCGGCGAAAACAGGCCTCGCTTACGAATTTTTATCTCGGGAACTCTTTTTCCGATTGAGCTACATTTTCCTTCGTTTTATTCGGAAAGGATTAGGCTATTACAAAATAATTTTTTCAACTTCGAAAATCAACTTTATAATGTCGAAAAATTTAAACAAATTTTTTTTTTACGTTTTTTTCGATGAGGATTTAAATTTCGAAAAAAATATTATTATATTACTTGAAGTTTCCCCTTTAAAATGAGCCCTTGAAAAAGATGGTGTCATTAAAATTGGCGTCACAATGAGCTGGTAAAGTACGCTGTGTACCCTTATTTCAGGTAGAGACGAGTCGAACGCACTGCCATTATAATTCGTTGTCTATTCTGCTGGTTTTGAGAAAATATCAGCAGACTGTATTCGACTAAATAACCCTATTTATACCTCGAGAACAATATTAGGGACCACTCTTGGCTACAATAACAAACATGCTGATTGTTTACAAGCTTGCTTTGCAACAGCATTAACAATTACAGGCACTAGAAGCTTTCATAGCTTTACCCCATTATCGAATAAAGAACTGCTATGCAAAACTTGCTCGTGCGATAATGATGGCTCTGTTTTATAGTGTAATGAAATAGTTTTTCTTATATTTTTCTCCATAATCCTTAAGTCCACCTCACACAATGATCCTATCCATACTTCTTACCATAAACCCTCCTTATCCCTTCCCGATGGAATAGCACCGCCACCTTCTCGTGGTTTACATTGAGGAACGTCCTTCTTTGTAGACAACGATCCATTTTTGTAGAACATATGAAGAAATTCGTATAAAAACTTATATATATATAAATGAAGTCATGATTAAAAAGGTGTCGTTGGCTATGAGTGGTTACTAGTATTATTCTCGAGGTATAAATACGGTTATTTAGTCGCTGGTATTGTTAGGAAACCAACGGAATAGGCAACGGATCATAATGGCGGTGCGCTCGACTCGTCTCTACCTGAAATAAGGGTACACAGCGTACTTTACCAGCTCATTGTGACGCCAATTTTAATGACACCATCTTTTTCAAGGGCTCATTTTGAAGGGAAAAATTCAAGGAGTATAACAATATTTTTTTCGAAATTTAAATCACTCCGGCCCCTCATCGAAAAAAACGTAAAAAAAGAATTTGTTTAAATTTTTCGACATTATAAAGTTGATTTTCGAGGTTGAAAAAATTATTTTGTAATAACCTAATCCTTTCCGAATAAAACGAAAAAAAATGTAGCTCAATCGGACAAACAGTTCCCGAGATAAAAACTCGTAAGCGAGGCCTGTTTTCGCCGAAATGGGCAAACATTGAAAATTTTGAAAGCCTGCCATTACTAAAAAAATTTGAAACCGGCGAAATGACGACTTAATTTCCCCCCTAATTTCGCATGGACTACAACATATTTCATTTAGAACAAAATCTACGATGGTGCCTGCAAAAAGTGATCGATTTGGCATGGAATGACCCAATACAGTTTGATTATTTGAAACTACGTCCACCAATTTCTGCTATAAGTGCATAAAATCCGCAGTCTACTAAAACTTGAAGGACATCTTATGTTTCCTACATACTTCCGAGGATTTCACAAGACCCACTATTCTACGACGGTGCCGACGTGCATCGCAGAATCGCTGTGACGCGACCGGTTTCCGGGCGCGGGACGATTACGGATAAGAAAAGTGAAAACACTTCCTTGCTCCCCAGTAGTAATTGAAGTGGTTCGACGTGGAAACGTTCGAGACTAGATGGAATGTTATTGTTGACGATCGTCAAACCCGTTCCCGGAACATCGAAGCCCCCTGCTTTCACTCATCATCGTTTCTTGCCGCGATCCCCCGGGGATAATTAACGACCGGCAGGAAAGCTTGGTTACAGGGAGCTTCTTTCTTTCAACGCCGAAGCTCATTAGGCTAATTATTCGCAGACGATTGTTAATTAAATAAATTCCGATTCGCTGTACCCCGTACCTCGCGCTGCCGGGCTACCTTCCACCCTTCGCCAATTCGATGGGGGGAATCGAGACGATCGTTAAGCAGCCATTGATACGTCGGTAATCTCGTGGACGGAGATGAAAACTGATTTCGTTCGAACTCCGGCGTTTAATTAGACAGCTTTATTTCCTTGTGATCTGCGAGTTCCAGCGGCCTGATCGAAAGCGGAGTTTCGTTCAGAGAAGACACACGTTTCGGAATCCTCGGGTGCGTGTTGACTTTCTTTGACATGTACTTGATATGTACTTACTCGGTAGATGAGTTTTACATCCAAATTTGAAGGAAAGCGGTCAGGTGTTGCTTACAAAAAAGCCTTACCTAAAACAGAAAGAGATAATTATTGGTACCAAATGATTAAAATACACTTCGTATTGATATTTTTGCATCTCAGATAGGCGTTGTTGAGATTATTAATACTTGCAATATCAAGAAATAAACTAGACATATTATTCAATTCTGCTATTTCAATATGGTTTCAATAAGTAGAGAAACAATAATTTATTATTAGACTGTGGATCCTCATGGAAAATAAAAGCTTCCCATTTCAATTGTGGTGGATTTCAATTAAATGAAACTGTATTCCTGTTTTTAATAATCTACACAATTACATATTTCTCTTACTTATTTTTGTTGTAACGCAGTCTAAGTATTTTTAATTGTTTTTCCTAATTTTAGGCCGTACTCTGCTCCACCTGGTGGATAAGAAAAGGTGTAAACAAACGTGACGCCCCGAACGAATATTTGCTACGCTGCTTGTGTCAGTATGAGTACAATGTCAGCAAACATATCGCGTTCCGTCATATTAATTACCGATGTTATCGATCCCTCGATTGTTTCCCGGTAGCCGTACAACGCGACATCCATATCATCGTTCAGGTGGCATTGAGACGCAACACGAAAGATAAAAGGATGAAAAACTGTCGGACCTAGGTGGCAGTGCAGGAAGTATGTACAGTGGGGGACAAAAATATACGGACACCTTTAAAATACGAATAAATTTTTACAGATTGAAGGAAACGACTTAAATTTGTTTAAAATAATGTATAAAATAAAATAACGTATAAAAACAATTGTATACAAATCGCTATTGGTCGAAATAAAACATGCTTTTTGTAAATCTAAATAGGTTATACATTATATGTACATACATGTATTGGGTTAGCAAATAAGTTCGTTCGGTTTTTGTGATTTATTCCACTCTAAAAAACCGAACGAACTTGTTTGCCAACCCAACACAAAGTTTCAATGAAATCGATTAAGCTTTCTATGAACCACGAGTCATTAAAACTGGCAAAAATTGTGGAAAAATATCATTCCATTTAGAAAAACGAAATTGACCTTCACATGACCTTACGCGACCACTCACAAAAAAACTAATAACATCAAAAAAGTATGGCCCACTCGATACCACTCAACATTCCTCCGAAACATTTTTTGCTACGAGTGATAATAGAATGTAAATAGCAATATTTAAAACTATTCTTGTCTTTTCAAGTACAACGTACTCCTACAAGAAAAACTAAATTGTCTTAATCACCACGAAAAGTTGTTATGTCTGCAAACCTAGTGTTAACAACGCTCGGTAGTTTCCCGCTGCCGTGTTAGGTACGGCGAGAGAATTGCTCCCAACTCCGGCACAGAAGAATCTTGCAATAAGATAACAGGACAAAGGGGGATACTGTAGAATGGAGGTTCCACCGTGCCATGATCCCTCTGTAAACTAGTCGCCAAGTCGGCCTCGCACCCTCCGCTAACTTTCGCGAGCAAGTTGAGCGCAATTAAGAGCGACTTGCGGTCTCGATGTAATCAAATGTGGCGATTAGATTGGCCGACGGCTCCGCGTTGCATTAACTCGCTGATATGGCGCAAGTATCGTTGCAACACGCGCGGAGCAGTGAAAGCTGCTAATAGAATATCTGGAGGTATCGCGCATCTTCGGATTCATTGTCGATGTCGCTCACAGTCGCCAGATGAGGGGAATTTACTCGAATCGAGGGGAAAAGTTACTCTCTCCCTGCCAGTACCGGGTTAGTCACGTGGCATTGCGATACATACACGACATAAATGGAACGCGTCACGCGACCGGGTCGTGGCGGAAGCGTGGGGGAGTGACGTCGTAGAAGGGGAAGGTAGAGTGGGGACATAAGTCATAATCTGGCAACTCTGATGTCGGCGACGAATTTCTGACTGATTTATTCCGTCTCCTGTGAACGTAAACTGCAGGCCTCCAGCATCCGTGCATTGTCGGACGAATTATGGCAGTGCAATTTATAGGGCTGTCCGGAAGGAGTCTAGCTGGATCAGGGGGTCGCATCAAACCAAATTGAACTTTATTCATAGGTACCATTCCGTAGGAACCCCAATGAAAACCCTCTGCAGCAAGTTTCGAGTCGGTACCGCAAGGGTAGTTGCAGGGTCAGCACGGTTCAATGAATGATTTCTTCCGTTCTGATGAACAAAATATTACGAGATAATTCATGAACATTATACCGAATAGCATACTCGACTGCGAATTTTTTCCGAATTTTCGTCTGCACTATCGATTTTTAAAAAATTCCTTCTACTTAAAATTGCTGATTTCATAACAGAATTATCAGATGTGGCCACGCTTATTTATTATTAAACGTTACGAGAATTATACATGGTTGACTCGCACGAGTAACAGTTCAATAATTAGAATTGAAATAATACTGGTTGATGTATAGAAGATACGAAATCATTTTTAAAGCCGTAATATAATTCGCAATTCTTCTGTACTATATTTACATTGCGATCACGATAAAATACTATTGATAAGATTTCTTTGAAGTGTTCAAATACTTCTATATGGCGACGTAACGCACCATCGTACAAAAATATGTCTTCGTTACTTCGCAGAAAAAATACGAACGAGTGTTAAAATAACAAACTGCGAAATCTCGTATCCTACTTTCTTCTTTGAACAGCGATTTAATATTTTCTACCATATTATATTGTTTCCAACAAGACAATTGACACAGGGTGGAAAGTAGGCTACCATCTTAATGCTACGCGTTTCGTACAGCAATCTCTCGAGTTATCACGCGAGAAAATCGTGAACAAAGAAAACGAATCTCTTGTTAAAAAGTCGCTCGTTCCGTTAGAGACATCTTTATTCTCTGAATAAATAAAATGAAATTACTAGCCAAAGGGATAATCCCAGTGCGATAGTCGTTACAGGAGTGTTCCCGGGAAAGTTTAATTATTCAAATATCAATTAGAAGAGACTAATGGAGTCTTCGACTTAAGTGGAGTTTATGAAAAAAAAGAAAAAAAACGGAATTCCGGTATACCCGGAGCGGAGTTATGATTTCAATTCCGCCGAGGAATTATATGCTTTCCAGAAATGTCGCAGGTTCGAGCTAACCTGGACCTATTATTACGGCTCGCCGAGGAAAAGTAAAGCTTCTCTTTGACGGGAACACGGCAAAGCACTTTGCTCGCCTAAGAAACGCATCGCGTTAAAGCGTTCGCGATCAATTCGCCTTTGGTATTCTTAGCATCCTGCACGCTGGGCAATTTCAGGGGCGGTAATATCGTGACGGTCGTGACGAACACTTAATGGTCACTGTTTTTCGGGAATAAGGTCAGGCGATCTCATCGCGTCTATTTTTAGGAACCTGTCATTATACTTCTAGTGTCCCTCCAAATTTGTAGACAACTTTTTGGAAAGGGTTAACCAAATTAAAAAAATACGTGTAGAATTTTAACCCTGTACTGTCTTATCCTTATGCAGAATCATTTCTTTGAAAATGACTCAGAGAGTCAACCACTAAAGATTATTGTACCATTATTCAAAATATTGTTCACATTATTAAACATGTAGCTAATCAGTTGCTAAACATTTAAGTATTGTATGAGATATTATATCAATTTCATATCCATAAAATAAAACAAATCGTATGGAATGGAATTATTCTTGCCAGAAAGACATGTTTAATTTTAAAACAGCTCCGAGCGCAAAGGGTTAAATAACTTTTTCCTTTACGAAAATGTTGTCGAACTCTTCAAGTTGAAAATCCTGGTTGTAACAAATCAACCTCCAGCTACTTTCACATGCAGTTTTTCATCGGATTTTGTTCCGACTGAAAGATTTATAAACAATTACCCAAAGCCTTTTTCTAAACTAACCTGAAAAATTTTGACAGGTGTCAGGTAAGTAAAAAAACACGCGTGGAAAACTGCGCTTGGCAGAAGTGAAACTTCTTGCAGTCTAGATCCTAATGAGCCGACAACAAGATCAGGAACACCTCTCGATGCAGTATTTGCGTGACGTTTAGAAAAATTGAATCAAGAATATTTATATCATATTTTTGCTATCACAAGCCAATGTTTCGATGATAGAATCATAGAAAACCATAGAAAAAATAATGAACGATCAAAATTTGCGACGCAAAGAAGGAGAGCGTATGCGAAAGAAAGAGACATAGTTCATAGCATTTCCCATATGCTCTCCTTTGCGTCGCAAATTTTAATCGTTCATTATTTTTTCTATGATTTTCTATGATTCTATCATCGAAACATTGGCTTGTGATAGCTCAATTTTGTCTAAATGTCTTGTAAATACTGCATCGAGAGGTGTTCCTGACCTTGTTGTCGCTTCATTAGGATTGTTCATTTCCAATCTTAATTTACTTCTAAACATTACTAGACTGCAAGAAGTCACACTTCTGCCGCGCGTAGTTTTCCACGCGTGGTTTTTTACTTACCTGACACCTGTCAAAATTTTTCAGCTTAGTTTAGAACAAGGATTTGTATAATTGTTTATAAATCTTTCAGTCGGAACAAAATCCGATGAGAAACTGCATGTGAAAGTAGCTGGAGGTTGATGCTATGTTATCCAATTGCAAATGTTCACAAATTAACGCTGGTCAATTAGTTATTAACAATTGTTGCGCGGGCTGATTGTTTCGGAAGTTCCCATAATGCGTAAGACAAGGAGGGTCGAACTGTGCGACAAGGACAGACATACATAACATACCACTTCTCCAAAATTTGTTAACAACTAAAAATTTAAGCAGCAAACCTGCATAAAACTTAAATGGGAATGTAGCCAAGGCTTCATTTTACATTCTACAATCTTAAAAGTTCACCAATGTAGTCATTAAAGTTAGTAAATTAATTATGAAAATGTTACTTGTCAAACTATTCGAGGTTATTCGCGAAATTTCGTCACTTCCGTAACGCTAGAAAATTGTAGCCCCCTCGGCAAAGAAGTTTCACTTCAAAATCAAAAACCTCGAGAAAATTGGATAAATGCAGATTCGAAGTAGACGGCGGATCTCTATGCGAAATGAAAATTTGAAGGCGATACGATCTATGTACTTTGAAGAAAAGTGAAGCACAGAATTGTGTTGACGCGACTCTACGAACTTTCTAAGCAGAGCAGTATAATAAACGTCGTATAATTTTACCCGGCACTGTATAGAGCGCACCATAAAGGGAACGGTGAAGCTCAACCGGAGTCGTACGCTAAATTTCCTTATCGATCGTCCGCCGGTCACTGACCGCCGATACAAAAATCGAATCGTCGTCGATGCGACCGCTGTGAGCAGGTACGAATTCGCGTGGGCGTTTCCATAGGCGGAAGCACCACTCGAACACCTTGTAACCAATAATAGAACCCCGTCAAGACAATCGCGTTAATTTTTCCGTCTGCGTGTGCAGCCGCCGCCGCGAAAGAAGGAGGGAACAAAGAAAGGAAGGCGAGCGCGTGCGCGAGGTCGTCTCGTTCCACGATCCGTTGAACGAGCCGGAGTTAGGGTAACTGTAACGATTACTGCGGTATCATGCTTCGTTCGTAATTTATTTTAATCTAATTCATCATGAAATAATAATATACGTGTAAGCATTTTATGGAAGAATGATGTGTTCTGGATACAAAAAAAATCGAAGGTACTCGAGATCTTAAAATCTCTACTCTTCCTTTGTTTCTTAAGTTTTCGATTCCATAAGGATTTTTAACTTCCCGATTTTATAGGGAAGTTACTGTAATTACCCCGAAAATCGAAAATCGATTTTTTAGCAGATCTTCACGTTTCATGGTCATTGGAGTCATTTTAGACTATTTTTATAAAAATGTTCGTGTGTGTGTGTGCGTATGGCCGTTTCTATGTAATCAAAT
Source organism: Lasioglossum pauxillum (assembly GCA_933228785.1). NCBI lineage: Eukaryota > Metazoa > Arthropoda > Insecta > Hymenoptera > Halictidae > Lasioglossum > Lasioglossum pauxillum. The sequence continues at coordinate 33,422,436 of OW121703.1, forward strand.
TTTTCGTTAACGTTTTCTGAAAAAGTAACAACGCGATCAGAATGATGAATGATGCAATCGATGTGCCCCGTCGTAACTTAGAGCTGATTAGATTTTGGTCCATATTGGTCAAGTAGTTTTTTAGATTTTTACTTTTTTTCGAAAAGAGTTGATTCTACAATGCAATTTATAAGGGAGGACGAAAATTTTCCACCAAAGAACCAAACGCAATTACATAAAAAATTTTTTTCTTAATTTTTTTTTATTTAAAAAAAAATTTTTTTTTAACTGATGCTTATGTTACCGCTTGGAATAATCGAAAGTTATTCCAATGCAACAGTGAATTTATCATCTCTACTCCCAAGAATACATTTTGGGAGAATATCGATGAAAGTACAAAAAATACGATGTTAGCGATGTTGGCGAAGGAGTAACGAATCGGGAAGTTCTTTGTGTGACTCTTGGAGAGTCACACACCAAATAAAAAACATTAATATCAGTAGGCCCTACTAGCCATGCGTATCACTAACCCTCTCGCAAGAGCAGTCCTACCCGCGAGCTCGCGAAGCGAGCGAGCAAAAACAACCCTACTCGCGAGCGAGCGAAGCGAGCGAGCAACAATAGCCCTCTAGTTGCTACTGTTTTTTTTCATTACTTTTCGATTTAATTTTTGCCATATCTTCTTACTTTATCCATAATACCCTTTATCTAGAATCGTATCCTACCTACTTACAGTGGGTGTACAAAGTATTCGTACACTTTTTAAAAGCTAATAACATTTTTATAATTGTACCAAACAATCTGATTTTTTATAATCAATTAGAAGCATTGGTTCACGAAATGATATACAAAAAAGATTTTCCAAAAATTATAATTTACAAGGTTAAATTAAGGGCCCAAATAAAAAAGTTTTAAAAAATGCCTTTTTTATTTTTGCCTGCAACCTTGTAAATTGTAATTATTGGAAAATCTTTTTTGCATATCAATTTGTAAACTAATGCTTCCAATTGATTATAAAAAATCAGGTCGTTTGGTACAATTATAAAAAAAGTTATTAGTTTTTAAAAGGTGTACGAATACTTTGTACACCCACTGTATGTGTATCGAATGGGTACCTAACCTAAAACGTTAGGTCGACGTGAATCTCGATTCTCATCGGAGTTGCAATTCGCACCGCAGTATTAGGGATATTCTTAGTGCTTCTTGTGCCGCAGTAATGGGCTCCTCCTTCGATTTAATGTACGTAATGCAGAGGGGACTTAATGTGTTTATTAAAAAGGCAAGTCCCTTTTTATATTTTTATGTGAATAACATAACAACACAACAACGTTCGCGTAAGCAACAGTCCTGTGGTATAAATCAAGATAGAAGAAAAATGTTTTTTGTTTACCTTTTGTGAAGAATGTTTCTTAAAATCCCGAGATTATAAAAATATGAAACGATCGACTACTTTTTCCCGTTGAATTGTACAAATTCATTCAGGGAAAAATATCTATTTTCATGCATTTTAATCTCGTTGGGAAAATACCGCAGTAAAACGTACACCCGCAGTAATGGGTACATCTACCCTATACGAACTGTTTGTTCGTTCGCGGCACACAGAGGAACGTCCCGATTCCGTTTAAACGGGCCACGCTCGTTTCATCCCGCCGAATAAACGCTCGTCGCCTTTTGCCCAGCCCGGTGGCGTGTTTTTTTCTTCCCTCGTTGCTCATAAATTCCGTCGCGTATTTTTAGCGGGACGCGATCGAAACAATGACACTATTTCCACGGCGTTTCTGGGACACGCTTTTCGTAAATTCGAGCCATTAAATATGGAGACCGCGTGTCTATATTTACGACGCGCGCGCGCGCGCGATTCCCTTCTTCTTCTGCTTCTCGCGCTGACAGATTCACCGGGAGGAATTGAATCTGGGGTGCGACGCAGAGACCTTTCAGCGAGATACACGTCGCCGTGCAGTGGTTTTCCTAGCAATATGCTGGCCAGGGCCATTCACCGGGGAATAAATGGCAAAACATGAACCGATGTCTTTCGAATGTAGCAAAATATCATCCGCGTAACACTTTTCACCTGGAAGCCTATTAACCCTTGGAACATTAAGGGTAGGGGGCATTGAACCAGAGCTGGGCGCCTTTCATTTTTAATGAAAATGAGAAACTATTTGAAATGATTCGTACCGTCATTTTCAGTACTGTTATTTGGAAATGAAAATACTATCGATTCATTTAAAATCCTAGCAATTTCAAATAATATATTATATTGACGTTTCTTTATTTCAAGAGAAAAATTTCGTAATGTGGTCCGCTTGATATCGTGCAACATTTGTTTAAAATATTTGTATTCAAGTAATTTTAGGTCGTCGCGTTAGGGAACTCGGTCGCCTACACAAATAATCCAAGAAGATATGTATTGTGGCTAGGGGTGTGCGAGAAACCGAAATATCGGGAACCCGATGGTCGGGACGAGTCGAGAAGAGGTCGAGATCGGGTCGGGTCGGGTTCCCGAAAATTTCGAGATTCCCGAAAATTTCGAGAATATGACATAAGACATTCTTGAAAAGAATTCGTGATGGATAGAGGTGTGCGAGAACCCGAAATATCGGGAACGCGATGGTCGGGACGAGTCGAGAAGAGGTCGGGTTCCCGAAAATTTCGAGAATATGATATAAGACACTCTTGAAAAGAATTCGCGATGGACAACATTCCTTCAATTTCGAAAACATCTAGGATAAAAAATCCGAAACTATGAATGTATTCATTAAAATGAATATAAATGATTACTGGGTTCTCGAAATTTTCGGGAATCCCGATAAATTTCGGAAATCCCGATAAATTCGAGAATCTCGAAATTTTCGGGTACCCGTCCCAATCCCGAAAAAATTTCGTGTTTCCAACCCGACTCGATATTTCGGGTTCTTGCACACCCCTAATTGTGGCAGTGGCTGGTAATTACATAAATTATTTGTACGTCGTCACATGCTTGTCGCGGCAAACTATAATCACTTATATTAGTCCATTTCTGTCAGCAAAGTGAAAGATATTTTATTTAAGACGCCTCCGATAAAATATGAAAGAACGGGGGGAGATACAGACGTCGGCATAATACTGCATTTCCGTTTCAAACGATTAAATACCGACGGAGTTATCGCGGCAACCTTTGGCTCTATCAATAATTTCTTTTTCTCGCCTACAACGAGTAGAGGTAGATAAGAAAACATATAATTAAACTCAGTGTTCTCTCGCTACTGCCGAGAGACAGGTTACCATGGGTTCGTCGACAACTTATTTGACCGACACGATTTGATCGACAATAACTTTCATCGACACTATGTTTTCTTCGACATTGTGAAATCGTCGACGAATGATTTGACCGTCACTATGTTTTCATAGATAAATTTAATACAGAAAATATTAAAAGGTGAAACACTGCCGAAGCAAAAAAGGAAAGATCGTTTAAGAGAAGAACGTATTAGAAAAATACTAGAGAGCCGAGAAATGTACAGTGATATGGATCTTTTAAAGGCTTTAGCATAAAATCTATCGCTTTGATTTCATTACTTGATATTTATGTAATTATTGTACAATTTTGTTATGTTTTGTAATCTGTATAAGTATATGCGTAGCATTCGTTCTGTTCATTCAAATTATGTATATGTATTTACACAATTATGTTTGAAATTAAATGAAATATTATGATTTTTGTTCATTTGTGTGTACCTATTAATAAAGTTTGTTTATTTGAAGAAATGCTTTGTACTTCTCTTTATTTTTTATTATACAAGCAACTAAATGCGTCTAGAACATAACAATGATAATAACGATTAGTCAACATTAGCAAATACGAATCAAACCTGTCGCTAAACACGGACTGTCGATGAAAGCAGCAGACGTCGACAATTTGACCGTGTCTATGAAAACATAGTGTCGGTCAAATCATTCGCGATGAAAACATAGTGTCGGTCAAATTATTTGTCGACGATTTCACAATGTCGACGAAAACATAATGTCGACGAAAGTTACTCGGTCAAATCGTGTCGATCAAAACAGTGTCGGCCAAATGAGTTGTCGACAAACCCATGGTAACCCCGAGAGACATATCGCAACCATGCAACAAACGTGACACGAGTCAAAAAGACTACGTTTTTCAGAAACAGCGAAAAACTGTTACTAACAGAGTAGAATATAATATATTAATAGTGGTACATTATAAATATAATGCAAATATAATGGTACAAAACATTATGGGGTATCGCCACAAGCCTCGTGGACCATGTGTAAAGTTTTAAATGTTAATAACACTGTCCAACAAATTTCCACTTTTTTTATGTTCCCTAATTACTGTTGGGCCCTTCTCATAGAGTTTTTTGCGCTGATTCCGAATCTGTCCTTCATTTTTCTCCTATACGCACAGTTTTTGAGGAACATGGCTTTGAAAAAAAACATATTTTTCAACTTTAAACAAATATTGTGATGTTATTATAAAAGATATTGAATTGTTCTTTGCAGCAAAAGATATCCTATATTAGTACATTATGATTGTTTGAACAATGATTAAAGGCGGAGAGATAAAAGTCTGCTCTATCGCGTGGTATAGTTCAATTTTCCGCTAAACCCTTATTTTTTGAGATAAATTGAAAAATATCCTCAACCATTGTTGCAAAATTGGTGTCTCTCCGCCTTTAGTGATCGTTTAAACATGTTTAAGCATAATGTATTAATATTGGATATCGGTGTATTCGGGAAAGTCTACAGAATCTTTTGCTATAAAGAACAATTCAATACTTTTAATAATAACACCACAATATTTGTTTAAAGTTCAAAAATATGTTTTTTTTTTAAGTCATGTTTCCCAAAAACAGGGCGTATAGGAAAAAAATTAAGGACAGATTCGGAATCAGCGCGAGAAACTCTATAAGAACCACCCAACAGTAGTTGTGTAAGAAATTCGGTGTTGGACAGTGTTATCGGTACAATTAGGTGTCGTCGGGCGTCATGGAAACTGCTCGTTACTTATACTAGAATGAATACTTTTCTGTAGAATCGAAACTCGCGGCGAATAATCTCGGATCGGCCTGCATACGGACACGCGTAATCAAATTCGTACGACACGTCGATGTGACATACCGGAAGCGAACCGACTGCAGACCCTAACGGAAAAACGATTATCTTCACGGTCGGATTAACGCAAACCCTATTTGCAAGAGCGGCGATCCCCGCCGGTGTCATCAAAGCTGCAAGCGAAGGAAATTTCACGGATTTGCGATTTCTCGGTCGCACTTTTGCCGGATCGAACGCGGCCGTCGCGTCACCTTCCTACCCATCGAAGTTAAATCGTCACGAAACCAGAACGAAGTTTTCGTCGGGGAAATTTCGATCGACGTTATATTTTATAAAATGCTTCCGCTCGAGTAAGTATTCTTCTTCTGTAAATAACGCAAATCTCATTGGAAATTAGAGTACAAGGTGTTCCAAAAATGTTGCACCTCATTCGGAGGGATGATCCCTCGGGTTACCCTGGGTTGGTCGACAACTCATTTGACCGACACTGTTTTCATTGACGATTTGACCGTGTTAGTGTCGGCCAAACCGTGTCGATGAAGACATTTGTCGACGATTTGACCGTGTAGATGAAAACATAGTGTCGACGAAAGTTACTGTCGGTCCAGGGTAACCCTGATCCCTCACAGTGCCGCCATATCGAGGAAATTAAGGGGAATACAGTTTACCCCCTCTCTGATGGCCAAATTAATACGTGACCAGTCTACTGTCAAAGGAACTAGTAACTTCAAGTGATCTGAGGAATATTCCTTTATGTCGATCGTAGATAGAGCAAATAAACAATTTTATTGATTCTGGCGCAACAAGACCAAAATGTTACTCACCATCATTGAATTTATATAATTCGTTTACACATAGCAAGTATGTCAAAATTTTATTGCTATTACCCGGTTTTGTTGAACAATTACTATAGTTTACAGTATTTTACAGACGCAAAATTTTTCTTGAAAATGGTCCACATTTGGATCGAAACGTCGAAAACCATTTAAATTGCAAAATTGCTTAGTGAGTAATAGAGGTGTGCGAGAACACGAAATATCGGGTCGGGACGAGAACACGACATTTTTTCGGGATCGGGACGAGTACCCGAAAATTTCGAGATTCTCGAATTTATCGGGATTCCCAAAAATTTCGAGAACAGTAATCATTTCTATTCGTTTTAATGAATACATTCATAGTTTCGGATTTTTTATTCTAGATGTTTTCGAGATTGAAAGAATGTTGTCCATCACGAATTCTTTTCAAGAGTGTCTTATGTCATATTCTCGAAATTTTCGGGAATCCGATTTCTGCGGGAATCTCGAATTTCCCGATATTTCGGGTTCTCGCACGCCCCTAGTGAGTAACATTTGATCGAACCTGTGGCGCCGAAATCATTAAATTGTTTATTTGATCTGAGGAATCATCCTTCTCAAGGAGGTACATTTATCGCTTCGGCGCGACTTGGCAAAGGAAAAAGGTGCTCGGAAGGAATCACCCTTTTCTTTCTCCTACACTATCTCTGGGACACCCTGAAGATGGTAACCGTGTTTTAACCAGGAGTTACCGATGACCTACATTTACATTATTTTACATCCACCGTTGCAAGTTACGAACATCTTCCACGAACACATTCAGCATTCATGTGTATCGCACACATTGGACAGAACATTCATTCCCACGAGTCTACACGATTCCGACAGAAGGAACTCGGGGTATAAGTGATATCCTTAAGTAACCGGCGAACTCGATCCCGCTGCTACTTTTAATATTCCATAAAGAAATTTCGGAAGCGTCACGACAAGAGGGCTGGCTGTCGCGTAAACACGTCCCCAGTGGGTCGCGGGGACGCGTCGCGTCGCGTAAATTACGTGCTCGACACGCGAAGCTCGAAGCGCCGCGGAAAATTTCTACCCGCGACGCGCCGGCCGGAAACTTGCTCCGACAACACTTTACGTCACCGCGCGGAAACTTGAAAAGTTAATCGTGCGCGAATTACTTTCAGCTCCAAGGCAAGTTCGTTAACTTTTTCTCCCTGCTCTTCTCTCTCTACCACTCCCTGATTGATCTCCCTCTCTCTTGCTTTTCGGATTAACCCCTATTCGAATATTCCGTTATGTCGACCGTAGATAATGCAAATAAACAATTTAATGATTTCGGCGCCACAGGTTCGATCAAATGTTACTCACTAATTGTAAGCAATTTTGCAATTTAAATTGTTCTCAACAACTTATAATTTCAACAATTAACCCCTATTCCTTCCCCGCAAAATAACATGTTTAAAATGCTTCTGAAAAAAGTCATTGAGTGAAAGTTGATGTTTATTTCAGCGAGTGTCCAATGTTCCAAAAAATAGAATGATTAAAAGATATTGATTTCTAATAGTCTGATTAAGAATAACCGTTTTGGATGATCGATATCACGACGGAGCACAGTGGGCTCGATTGAAGAAGCACGCGACATTTTTGAATAACTCTTTACCACTGAAGATATTGCAATGAAATTTGAACTGAATATATAAAAAAATAATTCCTTCTCAGTGATTGTTAACTTAATATATTTCACATTTGTTTAACCGTTTTTATTAATTTAAAATAGTTTTATAAATTATTTATTCTATAATGTATTTAATATTTTCGCTATCTAATGCAAATAGATAAAATGTTTAAGTTTTACATTATTGAGAAAAATTTGTTAAGGCCGAAAATCTTGAAAAATTGCAATTTTCACCACTTTTGATCGTGTATAATTCGTAAACCAATTAACCGATTTCGATGAAATTTTCAGAGCGTATATAATTTATACCAGTTGACAAAACACATTTTTTAAATTTTCGTTATTGGTCCAGCTAAAAATGTTGTAAAAATCAATTTTTAGTATTGTTTATCACAATTCCGACCAAATGCATTTTTTCAACTTATTTATTAGACGTCATTTACTAAACTAATTCTTCTAGCCTTACAAATAAATTGAAGTCATTTGGCCCATTCATATATAAGTTACTCTCATTTAAAGTGTGTGGAATCGGTTATGCTCCTTACTGTATATGAAGTTCTAAAAATAAAATATAATTGATATATAGTAACTTACTTAATGTATTATATTCAATAATATGAACAGAAAACGTATAAAACTGAAAATAATTTCGGAATCACAGTACTGCACAGGCTGATAGTTCTGCTCTGACTGACAATAATTCTGTTTCAATCCACAATTTGCGTCGACAAAACAAAACATGCAGATTTGAAGATCGATGCGCGTAAACAATTACAATGTAACTTATGCACTGTCGAAAAGAATTCGTCAAACTCAACGCAGTCGAAATATTATAGATGAAAGACTGACTTATTTATTGCAAAATATAAATTAATATTAAATAAAAATATAATATAAATATAAATATTCAACACAGTTCTGTCAGACTTTCAGAGGCTGCGTACTTGACGAATTCAGCGCGTAGCGCGCATCCGAGCGCGGACAAGATAACGCGACGCGGATGTCTTCAGACAATAATGTCTTGAAAAAGGACTCGAACAAGGAAATAATTTTTATCACATTACATAGAGGAAGGTTCACTGAAAAGATTCTAATTTGTTAAAAAATGGGCCCTTCTAGGACCTGAAAGACAGCACATGTCAAATTTACAAATTTTTAACGATTATTTTCATTTTGTTCAGTATTTTTTAAAAATATGTTATATATCATAATTGTCAATGAAAAGTATAATTTCTTATCAATAAAGTGTGCATTTTGATGTGGACAAAAATTCAGGGCAAGAAGTTGATCACAGTTATCAGGACACTTTAAGAATGGGCAGACAAATTATGTAGGGAACACCGATATTCCTAACTTCATGCGTGTATTACAACTAGAACTGCTATTTGATTAATTTGATCATTTTCGTGGTTGGTGGACATTCAGAAATCGATATCAATTGAAAAAATATCAAAATTAGAAAGTTGATTTTTTCGCAAAATGTCGCGTGCTTCTTCAATCGAGTCCACTGTGCGGAGGTACGCGCTGCATTAAAGAGAAGTTGGTGGGGGGAGCAAGCGTTCGAGGGGTCCCAACCGTGCCCAACACTGGCGTAGGTAGTGTGATGCTTTGATTTGGAGCCAACATGGCTCAACTTTCTAAAGAATAGACCGAGAGCGCTTTCTTGGTCACAATAACGATCCCACCGCAATCACTGGGAACTGACAAGACGGGCGTGCTCGGAGCGGGGGTTGGCCATCTATTGTGATTCCCGGGGTAGCCCGGTTCTCTCAAAAAACAGTCCATAATCTTAGGTCTGGCCCGTGTTCAGCCGTGGACCGTTCTAAGGATCCGGGTTGCAATTATCGAGACCGTAATTCTTGCGTGCTCCAAAGAAGGGAATCCCACTATTTCGTGACTGACGGTTCCATGGGATAGACTCACGGGTATCTCTCGTAGGCAGGACCTTGGGGGTGATCGCGTAGCCTGCGGGAACCATTTCGGATTCGCGACTTCTCTTCCGGCGAGAACCAGTCGGAGGGGCTTTCGAATTGATTTCCTCTTTTCGCCGTGGGTGTTTTACGTCTGATTCGGCCGGGCCATAAATTCCGAGCTAACTTAACCGTTCGCTCGGAAAGCTTTCTTCGTTAATGTCTCCCGGGTCTGCACTCCCTCCCTCTTTGCCTCTCTTCCTGCTCCCCCGCAGCCATCCCGCCGTTCCTTTTCCTGTTCTTTTCTTCTCTTTTCACCCCCGTTGCGTCGGTAGCCACTTTCAACAGTTCCTTTTTCTAGGACCTTTGAATCCCCACCGCGGAGAACAGAGAGGAAAAGTGTGTGAGAGAGGGAAAGAAAGGAACTAAGACCGAGACGGTGTTCCAGCGGGCTTATTATGCTGCTCAATATTCAGCGAAGAATATGGCACGAGAAAAACGAGGCTGGTAGTTATGCGCATAATTTAGATCCGCTGTCCAGGACGTTCGATTCGATCGTGCCGCCTCCCATTCCCGCCTCAATGTTCGTGTAATGGCCCGCGACGACCCCCGTATCCGTTAACCCACGGCTCTTAACCCACACCCGGCGAAAGCTGGGTCGATTCTGACCCAACAGTAAAAAGTCTCTTCGAGGGGACAAGACCCTATAAATCGACGAATTTTCTTCCATAAGTCGCTTCTAAAACTGTTCGGAAATATATTCTCAAGGTTATAGACTGAAATTCAAGTCTGCATCGATACTGTGCATGCGCACAGTATCAACGAAAGGGGTTCCATGGAAATCACCGACACAAATTTCCCCGACACGGTTTTCACCGACAACATTTCACCGACTCCAGATTTGACCGACAACGAATTTGATCCACAACAACTTAGACGACCACAGTATGCATTATCATACAGTATTACAGTCCTCGACAAAATAATAAGACACCTAGCATATTCTTAAATTTCTTATATTTAAAAGTAGAAAATGTACACTTCAGTGTATCCTATATATTACATACTATTTCCAAAGTAAACATGTAAAATCTTAGGATTGTATCGCGTACCATAGCAAAATTAGAGAAAGATATGTAAACACGGTCTGACATTAATTCGACAAAAGTATAAGACACTAACAGTAAAATGTTTGATTAAGCAAATCAAAATACAAAATTAATACTTTGTGCTACCTCCCTTGAATTGAATTACGTCTAGTAATCGCTTTCGGATAGTTTTATATAACTTTTTGATTCGTTTTTGTTCTGAATATGTTCAATTGTGATTTATACTTTCTTTTAGTTCATTTACGTTACTATATTGTCTCCCATTCGCGTAGAATCGTCTTGACAAATCTCCCCACACATTTTCTATAATATTTAAATCGGGAGAACGAGCGGGCCATTCCAAAATATTAATATTTTTTGGAAGAATGGATTGTTTCATAGATTTTGCAGTATGGATTGCTGCATTATCCTGTTGAAAAATATAGTCACAACGGGTGATACGAGCTGCAGGCTTGTTTAACTGATCTGTTATTAGTTCAATGTATTTATTACTATTCATCCGACCTGATAAAAAGTTTGTTTCTGTTTTTCCATAGTATCCAATAGCGGTCCATACCATAACACTGTCACCACCCATGTGATGGCAACTTAAATGCAGTTCTTCGTTTCTGCAATCATGAAAGTAGTAGGCCTAGCCGTCAGGGCCATCTAGATTGGATTTTTTCTCGACACTAAAAATGACTTTTTTCGAGTTTTTCATCCAGTCGACGTATTCATAAGCGAACTTTAGTCCTGCTGCTTTGTGTTTCTCCATTAAGGGTGGCTGTTGTTTTAATTTCTTCCGTTTAATGTGTTTGCTTCTTTGTAAAATGCGATGTACATTTCTGAAATTTGTTTTCACACCTGCTTCTTCGGCTATTGTCTTGCTGTGTCCTTAAAATTCGACGCAACACGCAAAATTGCACGTTTATTACGTTTAGAAGTAACGCTAGGTCTTCCACTTCCTTTCGTTTTTCCATAAGCACTTGGATTTTTTAACACATTATATATCGCGCACCTACTTCTGTTTAATAATTTCGCAATTTTATTAATATTGTACTTTTCCGAGCGCAACATAACGATTCGATCGACCTCACTTTCATCTAATTGCTTTCCTCGACCCATTATTTATTTTTCGTTGTAATAAATGAACTTATACTGTACGAAAATCACAAGATCCAACGTCTGAATATGTTTGCAGTAGAATACTTAATGGTAGAAGTCACATGATTGGAAAATGGGCCAAATGTCTTATACTTTTGTCGAAGCAATGTCGCATGTTTACTTTGGAGATAGTATGTAGTATTCAGGATATAACATAGTGTACACTTTCCACCTTTAAATACAAGAAATTGAAAAATATGCTAGGTGTCTTATTATTTTATCGAGGACTGTATCATATATATTATCATACAATATTATCATACTGTGTCTCAAGTCGTTGTGGATCAAATTTGTTGTCGGTCGAAATCGTTGTCGGTTAAAGGCGTTGTCGGTGAAAACCGCGTCGGGGAAATTTGTGTCCCCATTATGGGACACCATCGAAAGCATACACAGTAGTATGTATTACTACATAAAATCAAGTATTAACGGTTTGGCTAAGTTGTTCGGAGAGTTTCCCCTTATGTAGCCAACCAAAATGTGTAGACCATTTAAAACATTCTGTATTTAACATATTCGCACAAATTCTCATTTTAAGACTTTAAATCAATGTATTTGCAACATTTCTAGAGGAACATTAACAAGTTGTTGCCAGAAAAGCAGTACATAAACAAAATAACTCTTCGAATAACGTTCGAATAGTTATAAATACTATCTTCAGCAACAGAAAATATTATCCTGCAGCAGCTGTAAATTGTTGACGAAGGATGGTTACCGGTGAAGAAGCAAGCTTGAGAACTGTTACGTTCAGATACTTTTTGGATCGACTGTAGAACATAAACAGGCGTTCTCTTATTTTTGTCGGCTACTGCAGATTATTGCATTCCGATGCTGCAAAGCCTGCGTCGAGCGACTTGCGCAACGTCCTCCAGACCAGCCGAGCAGCGAAACGATTAGCCAACGATTTCTTCTGGAAGCAATAAAAGCTCTCTTCTAAAACAAGACGATTGGAGTCGTGTCATCGTATTCGGCGGTCTCGGTGTAAAACTCGAAGGCGAGCCGAACAATAAGAGGACGAGCGCGATACAGTATGCACGACTCGCGGCGGCCACGATCATAAAATCCGAAGCACCGCTCTGAAAGTTGTTCGCTCCGCGAGTTAATCGACCGCGAGTTATACGAAATATTCCCGTCGATAAATCAGGACCGAAGAATCCCTCGGGTATTTTCGTGGCACGATTCTTTTCCTCCGTTTCGCCGAGATTCCTCGCATCAAGGGAGAGAAAAAAAGAAGAGAGAGAGAGAGAGAAGCACCGTTTCGAAATATCCTTAACCTTGGAGCCGCTCCAATTACACGTTCAATAAATAGAGAACAGCGGAGGGCACTGATAAAATGCCAAGTAGTACTCGCGAGGTCTATTGGGCGGGCCCGAGCAGAACGTGAAACCTTGCGCGACCCGAGAGAAAGGTAAAATTCGTATCACACGCATGCACACATGGGAGAAGATAGTGAGAAAGAAAGAGAAAGAGAGAGAAAGCAGATTCCGTTTGGCAGTCGTAAAATTTTCTCCAGGATTTTACCGTTCGCGCTTCGTGGCGACGTGAATTTCTATAAAGCAACGTCCGACAATTGAAATTATTCCGGAGAGAATAAACTGAAAGGCCGAAACGAAATTCGTTCAAATGCGCGAGAAGAATCGTGGCCGCAGACCCGTTCGGATACAATAATGTGTTCGCTCGTCCGGATTACAGGGCCGTGTTACAGTCGGACGGTCCAGATTCTAGCGCGATATTTTCAACGCGAATCCGACGTACCAGACAATTATGCAACACCAGACGATTCTTCGAACGTCCCCCGAGCGAGTGGTATTTCGGTGGAACGTTCCGTTCATTTTTCGTAGCAGTAGCACAGTGGGACGAATGGCCATTTTAGGTGGGAAAAAGTCATGTCAGAAAATAGATATAACATTCATACATACTTCTTTGGGAATGTTCACTGACCCTAATTATACCCATAATAATTCATTTAACAGCGATATAAGCATAGAAATCAATACGTGAAAACTTCGAACCGTAATCCGGCGAAATCGTACGTTTATATTCGTAACAAAGAAAATTGTGTCAGAGCAATAAATAAGAATCTTTAAGCTTCTATGCCCGATTTTCTATATTAATATAAATAAATGTTTACATGAATGTTCACAAAGTTCGTTAGTAAAGTTTTTTACAATAATTTTTAGACATTGTTTAAGTACCAGTTTTCTACGTCATGTAGTTGACTTTAATAGAGCAGAACTAGCAGGCGCGGGCGAGGGCGGTCTTGAAACTTTTTTTGTTTATAAATTCAAACTATACTAAAGAGATTCTGACAAAAAAAACCTGCGGAATGCTGCGGATCCGCCTGCTACAATTTTTTAAGTTTCTGTATCACCGTGCGTACGGTGCATACGGTGCACCTCAGTAGTGGACTGAATGCGCATGCTAGGCGAGAAAAAGTCATATAAACACTTATTTATTTCTTCACAGCATTCATTTAGTGCCTTCAGAAACGTGAAACTGAAAGTATCACTTCGTTAGACTGCAGCGAGTGAAATTCTTTTCTTCAGCTAGCTTGCTTAGAAAACTTACCTTTAGTTTTAAGCAGTAATTTTTCATTATACATTTTTTCTAAGTGCCATGGAGAATGTTACTACCCGTAAGTACCTATTTGATCATATATAAGTTATTTAAATAATGTTTTCTGTAAAGATTTTTATGGTTTTACAAATACCATTTTTGTATGGCACGTAACTCACTTGAAAATTGAATAACTAAAAAATCTTGCCATAAAATTTGCATAGAAGTTACTTTAGACTGTTTAAAACAAATTCCCACAGAAATAAGCTGCTGATATCTTCTACATTGTTTGTATTTTATTTTTTAGATTCAACTGTTTCAGTATCGAAACTAGAAATTTTTGAATTATGGATATCGGATAGACATTTCAAAAATTTCCGTGTAAATACAAATTACGATTTAATAGCAATGGTATTAATTACTTCTGATCCAATTGTAAATGAATATGTGATACCACAAAAAGACAAATTTATTACCAAAAGGTGTATTAGATCTTACTATGACCGAAACTTCCGTCTAATACCACAAGTATTCTTAGTTTACAGCGACAGTGATATTACCAAAGAACTACTGTTATATTTTTTTGTAGTTATATTGTTATATTTAGATTTTATTGTTATACTTATTTAATAATACTGTTACATTTTTTATTGATTATTTAATATTATTATTGCATTTTTTATTTCTTTTTACATTTGTTTATGTAATTTATATAATATTTTTTACATAAATACTACTTTTAAAGGCTGTATATATGTTAAATCTAATTTCTTGACCTAACACAAAATTTGAATCGGTTTCAAGAAGCGTGATCTATGATTTTTTCCACCAAGTTCAATTTTCTTAAAATTTCCTTTATATTAAAAATCGAGTGCTAAATTGATAATGCTTTATCTATAAAAAATTACATACAATTCAAAAATTTGTTTAAAAAATTTGTTCAAACATTTTTTTGCGATTAAAATTACCATAAACTTAAAGATTGAGATCTCCTCTTTACAACGACACCACATACATCAAAATCACTAGCCGCATCTGATGCGTAGGATTTCTTTCCACCGAGAATAGCCATTCGTCCCACTGTGAGTAGGTTGGGAAGAACGACGCTAAAAGTTCCCGGTGTTAGTTGTTTCGATCATCATTTATAAAAAGAGGAAAGAACACGCGATTCGGTTCCAGTTGTTCTTGTTATAAAAGTGGGTGAAACAATCGGTCGTCCATTTTTGTGTAGCGTGTGTTTTTAACGATGGCTTAGTTACGTACCAAATAAATAAATATTATTCGGTCTTTACTTTTTGGTCTATTTCAATTGTTTAATGTCGGTGTCACTGATTCTTTTATGCTTATCGATCAAATGACATTTAAGTTTTGTTTTGTTAGTTATTTCATACCTATAATTAAAATATTCTTGTAGATCTCCACTTCCCAGAAATAGTTGCACAAAAGGGCCTAGGATTGTCACCCAGTTTTACTTTACACTTGAAATCAACGAAATATGTTTCACTTATAGTGTTACATTTGTAAGAAATATGTATCGCCACAGGAAAGAGAATTAATCATTTTACAGTCTATAATCTATTGGTAAATTTTCTCTCTGCGAATCACGCAAAGGTCAATAGAATGAGTTACTCTATCACTTTCGAAAATTGCTGGCGAATAAATAGATATAAAATTCAAAACTGAGAAGACATTTTCACGTTATTTTTGATCTTTCAGATGATTTAAAGAGGACATACATTTTCGTTTAACTTCAGTTTTTTACAATTGCCTCGGACAATTTTCGTCAGTCTAATAATAAGACAATGCGGATGTCAGCGTGTTGATATAAGCTACTCCGACACTATAATCGCGTTTTGTCCACCTCTTTCTAATTGTATTGTTGTATCCCCACTTTCGTAGCTCGACTGCAGCCTTTCTAATAGCGAGACAATGAGAAAGAGGAAGAAAAAAGGAGCGAGAGAGCGCGCGGGACAAAGCGGAAGTGAAACTTCAGACAATGAAACCATCCTAAAATCAGTTCCACCGTTCTCTGTAATCACCGTCCAGTTCCGAACTAGGAAATTACAGGAACGATACGCTGTACACAGTATTGTCTATTATTGTATTTGCAATAAGACTAGGTCAGTAACAATAAACGGTATCAATTACCAGTACTGTGGCTGGACGACCAAATTTGGGATGCAAGAGTTCTGTTTAACCATACTAACGCGTAAATATGGAAATTTAGTTATGTTATTGCCTATTGTAATGTGAGAACCAGCGTTGTTTACACGTACCCTCGAATTTTCTATGAACACTTCAATCAACCAACTGGTTTAACGGAGTACATTGTCAATTGGTTATGCTCTCTAACTTCTATTGTAATCTTTGAATATTTCATTCACGTTTCAGAAACATTTGCCTTCTGTGACTCATTTTAAAGGTTACATAAAGGACATGAAATAACAATTCTTGAAAAAATGTTTCAGGCAAAAGTTTCTTGTTTTTTCGCATAAAATCCGAATCCGTAATAAAAAATACCATGTTCCATTTGTCAAATGTAACTTCCTGTCTCAATCACCTATTTCCAGCCGAAACTGGAAGTTAAAAATATCACCATTTGATACAGCGCCTCTGATTTAAAAAAGAAACACTTTGAATTTTTGAAAATAATCTATTTTTTATATTATACATGGGTGGTACGGGTGGTCTGAGACATCCTGTATATGTATAATATAACCAGACATAAAACTATATACTACTTATGTAATGTTATGCGTCGCGTTTAAAAAGAAATCATTGATCAAGAAGGGACTTAATATCCTGATAAGAATTATTAATTAGAGTCATATGAAACACTACACTGTACATTAAACCATTATAATGACGTAATTTCATTTGTTTTTCAATATTTCACTATGTTCCACCAATCCGACCATCTTGAAACTTTTTTATATGTTAGATAAGCAACGGAACATTGTTCTTGAAATTTTTGGAAGTGGTCACTCGAAGGGTTGCTTGCAATTCCCAACTCTAAAAAACTAAATAATTTTTTTCTATCCTTAATAATTTAATTGCAATGGTGAAAAGAATCTATGATATGAAGGAGGTAAGTTCGAGTATTTTCGTTTTTTTTATCTGAATATCTTAATTAACAACCGAGAAAAAAAATGATACAGTTAAGGGTATTGACCCTCATATCATCCTTATACGACGGGTTAGCGACTTCAAATTTTAGGGGGTGTTCTTTCAACCTAAAACCATTGTTTTCTACACAATATCAATCAAAATTGTGGGTGGGGCCGCTGGACCAATTTTAGTCCGCTAGACTTTTTTCAGTAACACGTGCTCGATTGATGCAAACTTGTTAGTATGATCAGTTATTGCTCAGGGAAAACGAATATACAGCCAACAATTTTTTCTCTCTTTATCAACGTATTGTCTGTTCTGGAAGTAAGTTCGAGTATTTTCGTTTCTCTTTCATCTTAATGTTTTGATTAACAACCGAGAATAAAAATGGTAAAGTTCAGGGTGTTTACCTTCATACATATTATGTATCCTTAGATGAAGGATCAGCGATTTAGAATTTTGGGGGGTTATATTTTTCAACGTAGAAGCATTGTTTTGCAAGCGATATCGATAAAAATTGTCGTGGGGACCGTGCTTATCCTGCTAAACCCTTTATTGGCAGAGAGCGGGATAGAATCGGCGGGGAACGGCCTCGGTACCCAAGATTACGTAAACCGCGGTCCGCAGTACGAATTGGACCGATTCTCTAATAGCCGTCCGTAGAGACGACACGTTAACTCGCAATCGGCCACGAGCGAGGTATTAAATGGTTGACGAGCTGCCTACCAAACTGACCGACCACCACCTATCGCGATGGACCATTCTCGCAGAAGGTTCCCCCGTAATACCGGTTAGGTTGGCGCACAGGTACCGCGCGCGCGGTCACATCCTGCGGCTCGTATTCGTGGCACGCTTTGCGATTCAAATTCGTTAGACTAATGGCTCGACGTGTCGGCGAGCCTCGCTCAATTTCGTAGCATAACGGCTAAAAGTTGCTTCCCGCGTGCTGGTTGGACGGCTGCATAGAAAATCTCGAATACGGCTAATTTGCACACGCGAGCGAATATTCTCGCGGCCACTCCGAAAACCATAATCCAAAAACGATCTCTTCGGACGTCTTTTCCGCGAAAATTAATGTTCTCATGTTTGGTATATTCTGTAAATATATCGGACAAAGTCGATGTATAAAGACGCATGTACACTGCCGCTCAAAAGTATGTGGACACTTACCATGTTCACGAAATTTGTGATATATAATGTATATTTTTATTATTAAACAATATTTATTGCTAAATTCTATTACGAATATGTATGTAATGTATTCTAATAGTACTAAATTAACAATTTAGTTATTTAATTTTCTTAAATAAATAAACGTTTATTCGATGGGTGGAAAACTGCGTTATATTGCGTTGCGTGTGTACAGCTTGTGGGGCTTTTCTCTAGCAGTTTATAATGACTGCATCGCTTGAGTGAGGTCTGTTGCCTTCTCAAGAGTAACATAAACATTTATAAACATGATTCCAAGCGAAAGAACCTTAGATAAGAGCGTAGCGATCACTGTGATGCTCTGTCGAGATCGGTTCAGTTTAAATACTTGTGAGAGCACGATGGGCACGAAAAGAACTGAATTAAGTGTAGAAGTGTGTTCGCAAATAATTACATTATCGAAAGAAGGATATTCTATAAGGAATATTGCAGAAAAAGTAGGAGTTTCGAAATCTTGTGTGAGCTACAGTATTAAAAAGTACGGTGCTACAGGAATTTGTTCCTCTGTAAAAAGATCTGGAAGATCTAGAAAAACCACTGAGACAGAAGATCGTCATGTTATAACATCAAGTAAAAGAAATAGGAGAGACACAGCCTCCGAAATAGACAGTAAAATTCTTTAAATAAAAATAAATTTTTAAAAAATACCACGTTTAAAAAACGGACTAAAAAGTATAAAATAATTTTTTCTAGCCCCATACAGATTCCTAACCCCATAAAATTTGTGATTGTGAATTTTTAATAGCTAAGAAAATACTTGTAAGATTTAAAACGAAAAACGCGGGGCGCATGCAATAGATAATTGATGCATGAACACTAAATCACTAACAACTTTATTGCACTGCAAATGTTATGAAGTGTTGTACGAGATTTCTCAGCGGCAGCTACTCTCTACACTCCTTACTATGTATTATCTTGCGCCCCACGTTTTTCGTTTTAAATCTTACAAGTATTTTCTTAGCTATTAAAAATTCACAATCACAAATTTTAAGGGGTTAGGAATCTGTATTGGGCTAGAAAAAATTATTTTATACTTTTTAGTCCGTTTTTTAAACGTGGCGTTTTTAAAAATTTTATTTTATACTTTTTAGTGCGTTTTAAAAACGTGGTATTTTTAAAAAATTTATTTTTATTTAAATAATTATTTTCTGCTTTTTAGTCTTGTATGTGTGAAATTTTACAATCGATTTTGAACATTTTGATGAGATTATAACAGAGACATGTAGTCAATTACAGACGGTATTGCGACGCGTCATATCGAAAACGAACGCCGTGGTAAAATGTCAAAGATAAAGGTTCGACGGAGAATTTCGGTGTAACTGTTCTTTCGCTTGGTAAACAAACATTATAGTATACTAATACGCAGTAACTTTGTAAACACCGCACGGAGCTCGAACGCACACTGAGCTCATTCGGTGCGAAGCAGGTCAGTGGAGTGGGGATGAGTCAGAGTGGGAACCGAGTGGGCACTACCGGTCGTCGCGCGGGGACGTGTAACGGTTAAATTTTTAATAGTTTATATCACCTAAACGCGTAGGCTGATGTAAATTAAAAAAATTTTTTTAAATATTGCATTGTCATGTAGTAGTGAGCTATGTTTAAAATTTCAAGTCTCTAGCTCATCGAGAAGTTAGTTTAAAATCAGTTGTAAAATTTGTACCGAACAGACAAACAGACATACAAGAAAGCGACCTAATAAAAACGTGGTAAAATATTTAATGGCATACCTGGTGATTTGGCGACTTCTCTGTGAAAATCATCATTAACGAACTGCTCCTTTTTTGTAGACATTATTTCGAGATTATAACAGAAACATGTAGTAAATTTCAGACGGTATTGGGACCGCATCATATCGAAACGCCGTGGTAATATGTCAAAGATAAAGGTTCGACCGATAATCTCGGTGTAACTGTCCCTTCGATTGGTAAACAAACATTGTAGTATAATAATACGAAGTGACTTTGTAAACACCGCACGGAACTCAAACGCACACTGACGCACACTGAGCTCCTTCGGTGCGAATCGGGTCAGTGGAGTGGGGATGAGTTAGACAGGGAACGGGTAATGGAGTAGGGAGCGCTGTCGCGCGGCGTGGCGACCGCTGAACGCGATGACGTAGTTTCGCGGGGGGGTGAAAAGGTAAATATTTAATTGTTATATCTCCGAAACGGATAGACTTTTTAAAAATTTTTTTTTTGAATAATGCATTGTCATCCAGTTCTGAGCCATGTAACCGATTTCAAGTCTCTAGCTCATCAGGAAGTTAGTTTAAAATCAATTGCAAAATTTGCCACCGAACAAGCAGACAAACAAACAAACAAGAAAGCGAGCTAATAAAAACGTGGTAAAAAGGCACCTTAAGGAGGGCGGCTTAGAGGCTACGTTGCAGTGAAAAAACCATTGTTAAGGAACCAAAATAAAAGAAAGAGGCTTCAGTGGGCTAAGTGCCATAACAATTGGACACTGGAAGACTGGGAAAAAGTGTTATGGTCCGATGAATCGAAGTTTGAAGTGTTTGGGTCTAAGCGACACGTTTTTGTTCGCCGAAAAGTTACGGAAAAATTAAATGACAATTGTGTAGTGCCCACAGTTAAACACGGGGGTCGTTCTGTAATGATATGGGGATGCTTTGGGAATAATATGACGGCAGATTTAGTAAAAATAAACAAAGTATTTAGTATAAATAAAGATATTTGAACATTTTGAGAGAAAATGCAATTCCATCTGGACATCGAATTATTGGTAATAACTTTACATTTATGCGCGACAACGACCCGAAGCACACTTCTGCAATATGTAGGAATTATTTACTGCACTTACAACATACTTTTGAGTGGCAGTGTACATTTCGATCCTGATTCGCGCCCAGCTCATCGGAGACATCGATGCCCAGAAATCGAAAATTTCGTAGCTTCAGAGCGTATCTGAAATCTTCGGTTTCTGTGCAGCGTGCACCCTCGAGGCAACTATGTGCGCGGAAAACGCGCGTTGCGCTCTTCCACGGAGCCGTAGAAGCGGGTTGCAAAGTTATTCCGAAGAAGTTTTAACAGTATTCCGAAAGAAACAGCCGTTGAGTTGAAAAGTAGCAGATAAAAGTTGCAAAATGTTTTTGCGCAGCTCGCCGCGTCCTCAAGGGAAATGTTTTCAGGCAGTTTGCTCCATAGCCAGGAGAATCTCTCGGTGAACGCGAGGAGATACGTTGTTGTTTTTGTAAATAATGTTTCGTGTTATCATATTTTGAGAAGGGCTTTATTCTTTGCATTTGTCATTCTATTTTGCGAGGCGAACGTCACGCCTCTTCTTCTTCAGTGGAATAAAAGTGTACATATATACTATTTACCATGAACGCTTTTAGTACGGTCAAAAATATTTGCGGACAAAATAATTTTTTATTGAAATATTCTACGCATCCTTTCCTGTTCGTATCATCTACAATAGATTACGGAACAAATTCATGGGAACCGGATATTTCGAATCTCGCTTAACACAGAGTATGCTAATCTGTTCAAACATACGCTACAGCTGGTTTTCGCACGCTGTACACAATAGTGAACTTAGCGTCGCAATCCAACAAAATCGTGTTATATAATCGTCGTTGATACCGCAGTAGGATATGTATATCGAAAATGCAATTTATCGATGTACATGCGCACTGGGCCCAACAAGTATTTGAACAGTAAATTGTACCCGATTTTTGAAAAATTTCTTATATTGTAACTGAGAATTTCGTGAAAAATGATCGCACGACAATACATTTTTACTTGCTTTAGAAGCCTCTGATTTTACAATCCATCGTTCAATCTATTAAAAAATTTTTCATAATGTATGGGGTGAGAAACTGAACACCTGTTTTCCGCAAAACGTGCTTCTGAAAATGCAAAATTATTTTTGGAAGTAACTGGTGTCAGTGAAGAATTGATACAACGATTTTCTAATCTGTTGACACACTCGAACCAATTTCAACTTGAAAATTATACATTTCTTCCGACCTAGAATATTTCCTTCATTTTTTAAATTTTATACTTAAATGTTTAGTAATAGATTAGATACCGACATATTTAACAATGGTACAGCAATTTTTAGTGGAGCCTCGATTGAATAATTATTGTCTAGAAACTAATTTGTTTAAGTTCTATATGACAGAAAAATTCCATTAAAATCGGCGTGTTGCGATTGGGTAACCACCCTTGTGCGCTTGATAAGTTCGTTCCTCATCGCAGAAACGAAGAGACGGAGTACAGGGACCGGCTATCAAAACAAGATAAATCGCTAGATAAATTAGGGCGTGGATTGCAGGTTTAATCTCGAGCTCGATTCTGCAGACAGGATTAAAGGCAAGATTGCCGGTCCAAAATGAAAAAACTTTCTTCCTAAATTCCTTCGAATGTCTTTTTTTCGCTTGAGCTCTCCGGCCTTTTACTGCCTCGTAAACCGCGATAAAGTTGCTTGATATCAAGCCAACTTAAGAATGTTCGGTAATTTTGATTCGTTTAGCGCGAACTTTCAAGCACGGAGCGTTGAACCAGAGTCCTCGGGTTTTGAGCCGGTCCAATTAGGATCTTTTAATCTTGAATCGACCCGATTCGAATCTCTCGGCCGTAATTTTCCGTAATTCAACTTCATTAATTCCGGTAATGATGACATTACGAGCATGCCGAATCCATGCCAAACCTCGCCTTCGCGAAGGGGGCAGGTCGGTCGCACTAAGAACGCACCTAACCTTACTCTAAGACAGTGGTCGGCAAACTGCTCTTCCACAAATGACGTGTTTAAAATAAACTTATTTAATTTTAATGTAATAGTATATTAATACAATTTTCAATTTCATTTTGAATTTGGCTCTCGAAAGAAATCGGAATCGTTGTACTGCTGATATTGGGCTCTTTTGACAGTGACTGTATCGGTAAAACAGTGACTGAATGATCGGAAACAGACATTAGCGCTCCTAGCGAAAAATACCGGAACTATAGTTCTACCCAACCCTCCGTCCAGGGGTGTACTTCGGCTTATATTGTTAATATATTTAATTTGTTGCTTATTTCTTGTAAAATTATTGTACATTATTGCAAAAACTTCGAAAAAGAAACAAAAAAAATGTCCCCGCACGGGGCGCGAACCTGGGATATCCGAGTGGTACGAATTTTTTCCAATTTCAAAATCGATTTTCTCGAAAACGGGTTCGCATTGGTGGCTAAAACCAATTGGATGGTTCATGAGGGTGCGTAAGCTATGTCCACACAAAAACTCGTTGCGATTCGGCGTTCTCGATACGCGAGGTCTCCTCGTGAGAGCAACTATCGGGCAAAATCGGGGTAAACCTTGAAGTTATTGGCTACAGAAATCTTCTAATAATTTGCAAACCGAATATCGGATCGAACGGGAGTCAGAAAGCAGAAGAAAGTGATGATATGGTTTCGTTGGCGTGCCGGAATGTCGTATCCGATACGCAAATTCGACGAGAAAGTATAATCTCTAGCTTAAAATACCTGAGTTTAAACGAGCCTTGGGCGAGCCCGCACTTTCTTCGAGCACGCAGACAGCCCTTAGCAATCGTTTCGATTGATCATCACCACGAACGAGCACGCCGATCGGTAAAATCCGCCATTTAATATGTGCGGACGGTATGTACTTTCTGATTTTCTCTCGCCTTCTTGCGGGAGATTCAACTATCGCATCCGGTTACAGTTTCTGCGGCGTCTGCCCGACAGAATTCAGGTAGAACTTTATTATTTTTTCCGCGGAGCAGTTAAAGCGTGAAACCATAAATGACGGGATACTCCAGCCGCGGCGGAGTCCTGGATAAACTTTTTCGTGGATCGAAAGCGGGACTTCGCGAGCCACTTACTACACTATAACAACAGCGTTACGGTATACGGGAACGGTACTTCGGGTACATGCGATCGAGTCTCTACGAATACCGTTCGAAGTTAATCCGGTTCCATCTTATGGCATCGACGTTCGCCCGATCGACGATTATCTTTTACGGCTCCGTAATTCCCTTTCATAATTTCGCCGGGCCATGGCACCCTTCGTGTACTTTCACCCATCGTACGGTGGACCACATCCCAAACAGCTGGACAAAATTCATATTAATTGCATGTTACCGATAGACTGCGGATTTTTATGCATCTATGAAGTGAACTGAGTGAAATATAAACAAATCCAAGAATATTGTTATGTTATTTTCAACGTAAAAAGACTATTAAGGAGTGAAATTAATTTTTCTTTGACTACTGCGTCCTCCAATCGATGCAGAATATTTTTATTTTACATGAAAATCCGAAGACTAGTTATCAACCACAAGACAGGATATCTTCATGCAACGTGAAAATTGTCTGCGTCGACTGCAGGAATAGGAACCAAGTAGACTATTCACCCTGTCTTCAATGAATTTAATAAATTTACAAGAGTCGTTATTTTTGAATCCCTTCAATTTTCCAGCTATCTTAAATTTGACCTGACTATTAATTGCAAACGGAACGGTCTTGACAGTTTTTGGGATCGCAGGATTTAATTCTGGTATTACGTACAGTCGCATAATTAATGGCACTCGGTAAATTTTTTATAAATGCGTCAAACGACTTCAGATTTCCAGACAAGCTAGCTTAAAATCACAACTTTTTCATTCAGACTTGCAACGAAAATTAAAAAAATGTGTTTCGTAGATTCATATAAGCTATACACGTTCGGAAGATTTCTATTAAATTCATTAGAGCAAGAAAGAATGTTCTGTTCGATTCGTATTCCTCGCAATGCGGTATAATTAATAATGTATAATTAACAGGGGCATGAATATTGTCCAGCTTTGTTCGATTCTGGCTGAGTATGCGGCGCGGAAAAGCGCAAATCCATTTTCCAAAAGAAAAGCCACGAGCTCCCTGTTGAATTCCGATTTGAAGGCTATGCGTGTAATAACGACGGAGACCCGGCGAACGTCCGGTTTATTGTCATCATGAATATGTATGCGACCCGTTATTCGTTTACACGGAACAGCTGTATCGTGTAAATGTGTTTCAACCGGAGAAAGTCAGCTCGGTTCTCGAATAGCGTCGAAAACCTGGCGTAATTTCGCCGATTGTAATTTTCCGTTGTCCTTCGGGCCCGCTATCGTAATCTGCTTCCACCGATTCCGCCATTATTCCGAGATGAAAACAATCTGTCGCACAATGGAGTATTGGGCCCGAAAAGTCGGAAAAAAGTTTGCTCGATTTCAAAATTTAGCGTAAGTCGTACAATTTCTGTTGTCCAACGTGGTTAAAGATCTGAAGCATAAGATTTCAGTATTGTTTTTCTTTTTTATTTGTACACCGATGAAGTACTCTATGACATTCTAACACAGTCTCTCAAACAATATCTGAAACAGCATGCATTCATAGCGATTTTCAAGTGCTTGAGGATATTGTGTGAATTCTTCCATCGCAGAAGCTTTTCAAGTAGGTACACAGAGCACTTTCACACAGATTTCATTTCGTTATCATCTAAATTGGTATAGTTATTAATATGTGAACACAATCAATTCTGTAAGTTTGTTTACGATTATAAATCTTCATTGACGATTTTGTTGTACTATTTGAGTAACATCTGGTGCTCTTTCCGGTAGCATTACATTCGATAAGGGTTTGTAATCATAGTGCAAACAGAATTAGTCCCCGATTTTCACAGATTGAAGATTTATAGCTAAATTAAGTAAAAATGAGCATCAACAGTCGCAGCATGTGTTTCCCCGATGAAAATTAATAGTAAGAATTTTTGATTTCATAATGTTATTGCTGACGTCGAGGTTTTCCGACTTTTCGGGTCATATACCCCACTGTGCGTCGCACAGTGGGGTATTTGCCCGATTTCAGCAGCCACAGCTAGTTCAAAATTCGCTCAATATTAAAACTGCTGTAACTTTGCCAAAAATCCAAATTTGATGAAGAAACAACCATTTTAAAGCTTGAGATTTCTACTTTTTGTACTGTATACCGTTTTTGCAGAAACGGATGTTTTGAGTGCAAAATTTGTCCACAAAGAGGAGCATATTAAATTGTAAAGTTTGTAGCTATTTTTCAATCAAGTACTGCAGATTATAATGAATTTTTTAACGTTATTCGCCTACTTTATGTACGCTATCGAAAAGTGTAATCATTTACAATTAAAATATCTTTTTAAAATAGTTATTACAAAGAATAATCTCCGTTATTTGTAATAGTATGGAAAAATGTTATGAACAAGATTTGCACGGTTCAGAGGGGGACATGTTTTGGCACAAACATTTTCTGCGTGGGTGGAAGCATGGAGGAGATTTCAAGGTCACCTTGATTTTTTTAAACAGAATGTCCTTTTTTTATACCGTAGATCGATAGAGTATCAAATTCCGAGTATAAAAGTGTTGACCTTCGAATGTCCTAAACCTAATAGTTAACGAGATATTATCAAAAGAAGAAAGAAAATTATTTCGATAATATCTCGTTAACTATTAGATTTAAGACATATGGAGGTCAATACATTTTCACTCAGAATTCGATAGTCTATCGATTCATGATACAAAAAGTAGATCTTCCGATTTAAAAAAAATTAAGGTGACCTTGAAATCTCATCTATGCCTCCACCCACGCAGAAAATGTTTATGCCACAACATGTCCCGCTCTGTACCGTGCAAATTTTGTTCATAACATTTTTTCATATTATTACAAATAACGACAATATTCAAAGTGGACATAGTTATTGCACCACCCTGTATATTATTTAAATTTCATGTGTATACTGTTTTCTTATTTTAGTGTATATTGTGTGTTTATTATTATTATTTAGTATTTACTTAAGTAAATACGAAAATATAGCGAATGCGAACATGCAGGATGTGAGAAATGCTGCGATTTTCGCGCCCGCGCGATGGCCATTTTTCCGTAAATCAACTATAAAACACGGAGGCAGTCGTAGTCAGATCCAATTTTTCTTGCATCTTAATCAGAAAACTTCAAAGAATACAATGGCACAGAAATGAACACCGGGACGCACCCGAAAGCATAACGAAATCATTACTAAAGTCTTAGAATCATCAAGAAAGTGACTGAATCGTTGGTTATCTTTAAATATTAATAATTACAAACATGTATATGGTACAAAAGTGAATTTCTCTTAAAAGTATACCCTATACTTAGCTAAAAAAACTTCTATAAAACAAAAATCTGTTAGTGTATGTAAATAAGATAACAATTGCTAATACATAGATGAATTCGTTGAGAAATAAAAGCGGGTTAACGGAACTTCAACTTCCGACAAATTTCAGTGCTTAATGGATACATAAATGGGAAAACGAATGATGGGAGATTGTTCCTCAGACATTCAACTAACTCAAGCCACAAAAATTTTACAATTTATGTAAAATTTTAAAAATTGAATTTTGACCGCTGAAATCGGGCAAATATCCCACTGTGCGTCGTGCAGATCGATCAAATCCTCGTCGAAACACTTTCGACGTCCGATATTCGAGCTTCCTGGAAGATACTCGAATTTCGTGGATCGGTGTGTCCCATTACGTAACATTGATTGCTCAAACGTTTCCCTTATCGTTTTCCCCGACTGTCACCGATACATCGGCTCATCGTTTCCAAACATCCCGCCGCGCCTCCGTGGAAAACGGACATCGCCATTTTGTTTGGAAATCGTTCGTCACAAGCCGTGCTAGATTCCCGCCGTACGCTCTGTAGAAAGTCCTTATCCTCGCGAGTAATTAAAATTGAAAAATATGAAAGGCGATATCAAATTGAAACGAGACAGCGACTGCGATCCGCAGTCTACTTTTGAATGTGGGCTACGAAATTCTACAGGGTGACTATGAAATACGCAGCCAAACTATCAGTTTACTTGAAACTTCGAGAAATCGCCGAGATAATGTGCGAATTGTAAAACGGTTTAGTCTGAATGCGAACGAGGAATATTTATGTCTACATTTTGTGTGAAATGAAATTGAAATGAAAACATCAAAACGCACTTCGATGTGGACAAAATTGAACAAAAATTGGCTTATAAAAGTTTAAAAAACAAAATGGCGAATCCAATATGGCGGACATGTATAGCAAAAAATGGTTTTTTCTTCTAAAAAATTTGTACAGTAATCCTCTTAGGTCTCTAATTATGAGTTGAAATCTATTTTTTAATATAGAATTAAACAAATTTTTCAGATTTAAAAATTCAGATTTATTTCAATGTACAACTTACAAATCATGAGTTTATTTATTTACGGGTGAAAACCTATAATACATAAATAGATTGAACATTACACTACAAAAAAACATAGAAAGTTGGGTAAAATTTTGCCACAACCCTCGATCAAAACAGACGAATATCGCTTATAAGAGACCTTATGTTTAAATTAAATAAACAATAAATAAAAATGTTTAAATTAAATATGCTAAAAAGAAATAAATATAAGAAAATAAATAATAACAAACTATGTTGAATCAGCTGAACTGTAATAATTATCATCATTTTCAATATCTCCGGTTTCTCGAGTGTTTCTCGGTAGAAAGACATGTTTTAATACACACAAGGATAAGCATGCACATTTGATAGTATGAAGCAGGGTCTTCACGATACTTTTGAATTCTCATTGTCCTTTCGTGGAAAATATGAAACAATAATTCAGTTGAAAACTGCCATTTTTAAATTACTAAGTTAGTCGTACGAATAGTTCAATACCTTCTTAGCAAAAAATAATAATAGTTAGATTAAATACTTCACTAAAAAGCTATGATTAATTGTAAAAACACAATCTGGGTAATATTATTTATGTGCCTTAATAATACATTGAAGTTAATAATAAACTGATACAAAATCATACAATATTTGTTTGAAGAATTTTTAAATATCGTCTACACTTCCCGAAAAAGCACGCATGACGTTGTTTCATTCTGAATTTACAAACTGATCTTACAAAAAAATGGCACTTTGGGGCAGCCAATTTTTGCAAATGCCTGAAAGATGACAGTGTCAACTACAAGTTCCAACAAAAATTTTAGCCGCATCTTGTGGTGTATACAACTTTTACTCTACATGTTCGAAATTTGTCCTAAAAACTTTTCTTCTAACCATTAACTATTTCAGATATACTAGTAGTCAGAGACATTCTACTTGCTTCCACGAACAGCGTCCATTTTACAGAATTGAAATTAAATAAACCGTTTTCGAATTATGCAGTTTTCACTTTTCGCTTTCACACAGTTCCTCACAACATGATTACTACACGACTAATGAACGAAAACTTCGAGCTCTCACCAATTTTCTGGTATAAGTAATAAAACCTTCGCACCTCGGTTTTTCCATAGGCACATTACTAAAGAATCTAAAGTCTAAAGTAGTACTTGCCGTATCCCCACCGAAAAGTTCATTTTCGATGTTTTGGCCACGATTTCGCCGTTTGGACACACAGTGCGATGGTGGTTAGCTTAGTGTTAACAGTGCGAAGAGACTCCTAAATATGTTTATTTAAGCATTTCAATAATTATGAAATAAAAGATCTGGAACCGGTGGTGATAGGTTTAGCGTTAACGGAGCGAAGAAACTCCGATTGTAGAAGAACAGAGCCATCGTGTCAACGAAAATATAGGAGAAACCGTAGTTTTGTACCACCCTGTAGATTCGATTCTCCGGTATATCTGATCTGAATTGATTTCGTAGTGACGGTGTAGCGCAATCGTTGTACGATCCCATGAAAGAAGACCGTTCAAAGCCGAGGTCAATGGTAGATGACGCAACCACGCCGTAACACATCGAATATTTTACACAATTAATTATTGCATAACACCCCGACGAGCCGAACGAACGAGATCCTTGATACAGTGCACGTACGTATCATGTGTCACGTTAGAAGCGTTAAAAGTATCTACGGTCTTCCCGGCGGTATTACCTTCACCTAGTCCCCTGGCCACTTCTAATCCTTTTATTCCTGCCCCATTTTCCCTCTAATACCAATTAGAGCACGAGCTGTATCAGCTTTATGGTTTTATCAAGTAATATGAGAACGAGCTGGAAGCATTGCGGCTTACGGAACGATCAGACAGCTGCCATTTTCTGGAAATTTCACGGGAAGGTATAACGAACATTTGTGTGACGCAAACATTGCACATCGATGGATCGAGAACGTTCGTTCGTGAAATATAGGGAAGAACTGATAGTAAGTACTAGACACTTCTGGAAGATAATCTATTATTATCTAAACTGCGGATATGATGTATTTATGACAAAAATGTGTAGGTGTCATTTAAAACAGTAGAAATATTAAAATAATTTAAATACAGTAAGGCCTTGATCTCGAGAAAAACCCTCGGGTCCGTGTTGTTTCTTAGATGCTGTAGTTTTAGTATTTCTTTGTGATCTAGTTCAAATTCTATCGTGTTTAGTGTCATTTTAATCAGGAAAGTGTCACAAATAAGTTGGCGAAAGTCCCATAAAAGAAAGAAATGAAAACTAAAGAATTCCAAAGGAATTTGATTACGGGTCAAAAAAATCTATCTGACCTCTATCTAGCTATCAGACCTTGAAGAAAGATATTTTTTAAAAATTAAATTACTTGTTATTACCTCGCATTGTGTATAGAAACGTGTGCTATGCGAACAAATTCTTTGTTTTGCGTTAATCGAACAACACTTGTATAGCTTGTGTACGGTTAATTTTGTAAGTAAACTGTCCGATCGGGATGTTTCACACGGAAATATCGTTTTGCGGGCATGTGGCGTGCGCCATGTATATCGCGTTCGTGTACAGAGCAATCGAAAGAGGGACACCGAAAAACTCCTTCTGCAGCGTCGAACGCGAGAACTTTCATGGGAGCGCGCGTTCGCACGGTATTACTCAACAGCTCGGATCGGCGAGTCTCGTTGCCGATTCCGCGGTGCGGTTCGCGACATGCGACTCGCGCCGTGTAACGTTTTCATTGCCACAATTCCACAGGAAGTTTTTCTACGCTTTCGTAAAAGTGTACCTGACCGCGCGCAAAGAGAAAGTGCGCGGACTACTTGTGCTATTCTTGCGAAATTCATGGTAGACGCGTGGCCCGATTACTGTATCGTAACTCCTGCTCGGGCAACGCGTGAACCGCAAACAACGCGCGATGTGGAATCAACAAACATTCTGATTGCACTCGGCAACAATACTAGAGCGAATAATCGCCTGACAGGGCTTCTTCGTGTAACGACAGTGGAAACAAGTGATTTTTAAGAATTCTTTCGGGATAACACATCTGGGACTAGACTTTGTCCAGCGATGTAAATATACCTTCTCAGTAATGGTAGAATTATTTTCGTGATCATGGATGAGCATGTATAGAGCTTAAAATGTTGTCCGACTTTCATCTTAAATAAATAAATAAAACAACACCGAACAACATGCTTGGTTTCCATGGAATGTATTTGTGAACATGTCTACATACAACAATATTCTAAAAGAAAACTAGTAGAATAGATGAGCGTGTATAGAGTTTAAAATGTTGTCCGACTTTCATCTTAAATAGATAAATGAAACAACTCCGAACAACATGCTTGGTTTGCATGGAATGTATTTGTAAACATGTCCGCAACAATATTCCAAAAGAAAATCTTGCACATGTTTGTGTCAAAAAAAGAAATTCATGTTTTAATCTTTCAATGCAAGACATCAGAATACTCCTAGAGTTTAATTTCTATACATTTATTTTTGAGAATCTTGGAACATTTTTTCGATTTTCGAAGAAGAAATATACAAATTTTATTGTTTACTTTTCCCACCAGATTGATGTTTCACCATCCGGAAAATGAGTGATAAATATGCAACAGACGACGACAGTTAAAGAAGAGGAAATCGTTCGGGTTTATGGGTTTCTCAGGAAACGATTGACAGAACGGCGGCTTGCAATAAGGCACTGCTTATGAATTAGGTCGTTTACACGTTTATAGCAACGGAATTCTCCAAAATCGATGCCATTTGTGTTCAAGGAAACACGATCGTTCAGTTTCCAGGCTAATCGTTCTACTACTGTTTGGTTTGAAGTCGAGAACTACAGTGCCGGTTATGCAACTTCGTTCCACTATAGTCTAGCGCCGCGATGCAAAGTTTAAGATAGCAAACTCAGAACGCCAGACAGTGTCTGCGCCGAAAATGCGCGCGCCTAGCTGGTAGTGTCCTTCGACGGAGGTGTGCTGGCAACCAGTTTCACTATAGTGAAAGATTTATGGGTTAGGGGTTCCAAGGTGTATGTAAATCTGAGGGATCAACGAGAACTCCGGAAAATCGACAGTGGGTCTCAGGGATGGGTGAACGTCTTGAAGCCGAGTTGCTGAGCCTGCAGAGCTACCGGGATCCTCCACGTATTGGGTTGTTGCAAGCGTCTTGATACGTTTCTAACAGATGGTGTTATTCCTGTGACAGTGGGATTGCATTGAACCATTGGAAGGAACGCACATTGTTTTTTGACAGCAGGTTTCGGTTATTTGCATAGCGTTTTCGTCATAAAAATAATTGTTGAAGGTAATATGATGTGAGGTTGTATGATCTTCGAAGCGGTTCTACTATTCCCGCTGTTGTCAACAACGCGCATATACACTAACGAGCATAACGGATTCCACACACTTTAAATCAGAACAACTTTTTTATGAATGGACCAAACAACTTCAATTTCTCTGTAAGGCTAGAAGAATTAGTTTAGTAAGTGACGTCTAAATATTGGGTATGGGAATAAGTTTCCGCCCCTTTTTGTTGAAAAGAAGCGTATAAACAATTCCCATAGCGTGAAAACGTTTTCCAACAGTAGATCGATCGACGTTTAATTCAATTGACAGTTCTGCAAGTGTTTGACGTGGATTTTCATCAAGTAATGCTGGGAAATCTGTATCTTCGAATTTTTTGGCAAACCATCGCAATCTTTGGCCTTACGTCGGAATCATGGTTTTTAAAGGAGCATTGTCCCCGTAAATATATAATAAATATAATATAGTAAATATATAACACCATCCTTTAAAACAAAATAATGCAACATGACTTCCCGCAAATGCTGCTTACTTGCAACAAAAGTCGACATTTTTCACGCGAAAAATTGACTGCTGTTCACGCTCGAAACAATTGCCACTAACTGCGTTTCGAAGCTTAGACATAGACCTTTCAAAAACATGTACTACGTTCCGTCAAATACGCGATCGGTACTTAAGTACGACATCTCCAAAAGCGCGGAAACTTATTCCCATATCCAATAATAGTAAAAATTGATTTTTACTACTTTTTTAGCTGTAACGAAAATTTAAAAGATGTTTTTGGTCAACTTGTATAAATTATATACGCTCCAAAAATTTCATTGAAATTGGTTCATTGGTTTACGAGTTATGAACGATCAAAATTGGTAAAATTGCAATTTTTCAAGATATTTGGACTTTTACCACTTTTGATCGTTCATAACTTGTGAACCAATGAACCAATTTTAATGAAATTTTCGGAGCGTATATAATTTATACGAGTTGGCCAAACACATCTTTGACCCAGCTAAAAAAGTAGTAAGAATCAATTTTTACTATTTTTTTTCGCAATTCCGACCAAATGTATTTTTTCAACATATTTTTAAGACGTCATTTGCTAAACTAATTCTTCTAGCCTTACAGAGAAATTGAAGTCGTTTGGTCCATTCGTAAAAAAGTTATTCTGATTTAAAGTGTGTTGAATCAGTTACGCTCGTTAGTGTAGACCAAGCCTGGCCAACCCAAATGGTTTGACGAACCACTTTGATGACGCGTAACGTTACAGCGGGCCGCACTTTAGGTAAACATGCTTTTAAAAAATGTAATACAAATACAAAATGAATAAAACTTTATTCTTATACTATGATTCAATATAATTAACTCTCGAGTCTTAATGAACGAGATATTTGTTTATCCTTTCTTTCACTTAATTTTGGTAAATCTATATTTGTGTTCGACGTTGCACATCTTTTGTTAGCTGGTTCTCTAAATTGGCATCAGTTAATGAAGCACGTGATGAACTCTTTGTAAATTTCATCTTCGACAAAAATGTTTGAGAAACGTATGTTGATCCAAAAGCAGTTACAACTTACAGTCGTTGTGCAAAATATCTTAAGTTGGAATATCCCTCGGATGTAATATAAGTATTGTAAAAATTAAATTTTGATCTGGACGCAAAAATTTGTTTCATTTCATTGTTACACTGTAACTCAATTATGTCAAAAATATCAAATATAGAACTGGAGTTCATAGTCGCACTTGCGCATTATAGCAATGACACGTCGTTTATTTAATATTATTTGTATACATACAACAAGAAACAAAAGTTTCAATAGAAATATAAAATCGCCTGGCGGGCCGCACAATTTAACATGGCGGGTCACATGCGGTCCGTGGGCCGCGCGTTGGCCAGGCCCGGTGTAGTCCTTTTCTAAGTCACCTCAAGGTCAAATAAAAAACAGCATGATGAGTCCCCCGCGAAGCCATACAACTCATGTTTAAATAATTATTTCGTATCATTGAAACTAAACTCGAACGTACCACTGAACAACATCTACGCTGATTCACGAGTAAATTGCTTAACACGGTAAAAACAAAACAGCGCTCGCCGATTGCAACTCCGCTCGGGATGATTCATAAAATAATTAGGCTAACCAAGCAAGGTTACTCGCTCTCGCCGGTGTATCGTGATCAAATTCTTAGTTGTAGGCTATGGAAAAAAGTGATGAAAATCCATTTCTCTGATAGTTATACATGATTGAACACAAACAGAACGATTTTAGGGGATTTGGAGCTCATATAGCTCATTACATCGCAAATATTGTCCTTCGCTCCACCGAGCGGAATGATTTAATGTTTGCTACTCTTGCAAACTTGTTTGTTGACTGGAAATGAATTTGCATCGCGAACTTCGACGTCGGGACAGCTTAATCGGCTCGGTAATAATGTAAATATTATCATTCGACGTTTTGAATATAGAAATGCTTCGCCAACTTATTTATTCACGTGTTGCACCGATGTTACTGCGTTGGAACGAGCGACTAGGTGTTTTGACACG
Source organism: Lasioglossum pauxillum (assembly GCA_933228785.1). Classification (NCBI taxonomy): domain Eukaryota; kingdom Metazoa; phylum Arthropoda; class Insecta; order Hymenoptera; family Halictidae; genus Lasioglossum; species Lasioglossum pauxillum. The sequence continues at coordinate 33,458,002 of OW121703.1, forward strand.
TTCACGTGTTAATAGGCCCGCGAGGATTCTCGAGATTCCCGGCTGAGCCTCGCGCATTCGAATTATGTACTTAGCGAAGTTTCTCTTGCTGCGTGTTTCTTTGCGTCACGTTCTCTTCCAGAAATATCGCATATTTTCAAGATACTGGAAATCAGCATTATTGTCAATCGATGTGACTGCCGCGTATGATTTTTAATTATATATTAATCGGGTCCGATACTCTACGCTCTGCTAAAGATATTTATACAGTCAATTCTTATAAAATCATTTCAATTACTTCAATAATTGTGAAATAATAAATCTAACAAAGTTTAATTATATTTTCAAAAATAGCAGAGATAATTATGTGCTAATATTCCAGTACAGGAACAGCCTGCATCACCTACATTGAAATAAATCAATCTGTCCAATTAATTGGCACCATAGTTTCCGATACACAAACCGGATCAGAGATTCATATACCAGATCTGAATAAATGAATATATTGTATCCAATGTAATTGATATTTTTGCTTTTGATAAACATTCTAGACCGGTTATTCGCGTCGAGCAAAACAATTAGCGCACATAAATATTTATCGTATCGAACGACTAAGAATTACGATTCGACCATATGCATACTCCCAATGTTCGACATGCGTAGTATTTGTACTGAAGCTCGCTATTCCGCGTGTATGTAAAGTAAATATCTGCGTAACACACGAGTCCGGATCTTAATCTGTGTAATATTAAATACACTGGTAACCGTGTATTTTAATTTCGCGAATGTTCCCGTATTTGCATTACACGACGCGTATTTTAATACGCGATGATATAACGTTGAACAGTTGAGCGTGAATTTAGTTTTTGTACGAAAATACACGGATATCTACATCCGTGTACACAAAGAATAAAATGAGCACAGTGCTTCGTCGAACAACGAGGTTTCCGTTATTCTCGTTGACAAATTTCATTTTTATTTTATATTTATTTCGAGTCGATTTAGCATATCGTTCATTCATGAGAAAAGTGACACTATGTACTCAAAATATATTTCTAAACAAAAGTATAATAATAAATGTATAAATTGCGGTGTACTTTATACAGGGTGAGTCCGAAGAAACAGAACACTTAAATATCTCCGTTACTTTTCGTTGTACAAAAAAACTTCTTAGGACAAAGTTACACTGTTTGAAGGGCCGCATGTAACAGTGTAAGGGAAAAAATTTTCGAGGTCATTTTTTATCAGATTTCAAGGTCATCGATATTTTTTTTAATGGAATGAGGTATTTTTTAATACATCAATCGAAGCAGCTGGACATTCGTTATAAAAAAGTACTAACCTATGTATGCGAAAAGTTAGTAATTCACGAGATATTTAAATTTAAATAACTCTAAAACACCATTCCTGTCGTACTAATTGTAAGACGTTACACAAGTAAGTAAACGCTAACATCAATTTCAACTTCAATGTCAATTTTTCAATTTCAATATCTACTCTTCAACTTTGTTTTCAATTTCAATGTTTCCATTTCAACTTTAATCTCAACTTCAATTTTAACTCTCCCATTTCAACTCCAATTTCAACTCTTCCATTTCAACGTCAATTTTTCCATTTCAACTTTAATTTCAACTTCAATTTTAACTCTCCCATTTCAACTTCAATTTCAACTCTCCCGTTTCAACTCCAATTTCTACTCTTCCATTTCAACTTCAATTTTTCAATTTCACTTCGTTAATTTCAACTCTCCAATTTCAATTTTTCAATTTCAACGTCAATTGTAATATCAACCCTTCTACTTCAACTTCAACTCTTCAATTTCAATTTTTCAATTTCAATTCGTTAATTTCAAATCTTCAATCTCATTTTCAACGTCAGTTTTTCAATTTCAACTCTTCAATTTACACTAGCAAGTAAACGCTAACGTCTTAGTACGACGGTAATGGTGTTTTGGTGTTATGTAAATTGAAATATCTCCTGAACTACTACTTTTTCAACATACATGGGTTAGTACTTTTTTATCACGAATGTCCAGCTGCATCGATTGATGTATTAAAAAATACCTCATTCCATTAAAAAAATATCGATGACCTTGAAATCTCATAAAAAATGACCTCGAAAATTTTTTCCCTTACACTGTTACATGTGGCCCTTCAAACAGTGTAACTTTGTCCGAAGAAGTTTTTTTGTACAACGAAGAGTAACGGAGATGTGTAGGTGTTCTGTTTCTTCGGACTCATCCTGTATATTAGATGTATAGACTGCGGATCTTTATGCATTTATGGCTTATGAAAATCTTCAAAGAATCCTAAGACATGCAATTTATAGAATTCAGTACGTTTTGTTCCACTTTGAAAGAAGGTGGGACTCCTTGGGACTTGAAAGATATTCATTGTGAATTCACGATTCTTCTTAGTCAATTGAATAATAATTTTTTAAATTATAAGCAATATTTCTTATAAATTTTTTTTAAATTATAAGCAATATTTCTTATAAACTATTGATAAAAAAAGACCAATACATATTATTAAATAGGTTCTCTAGGGTATCAATAAGAAATGTTTGTATTTGAACGCTTTTTCTGACTACAATTTACGAAAATTTCAATTGATCTCATCGTCTTCAAAAGTGCTTATAAAGCGATGTACACTGTATTAAATTCGGGCTTCCGCAGCCGCGCGGCTCGCAAAATAAAAATCCGGCCATGGAACAATTCCAACGTGTCCCGTAAATATAGCGGAAATGGAAGATCGGAAAAGAACGAATTTAGATTATCGCGCAGCGAGTGTGCGGATGCAGTCCCCGCTGCGCCGGTAATGCCAGCGAAACAAACCGCTCGATTTTCGCGCGGTTTTGCGGCTGCGTCGGATGTGAAACGGTTTCGCGTAAAAACGCTCGTAAATCTGCTTGCCGCGCGGTAACGACTGATCAGCCGCCTTACTTGCCGGCTTTAAACCGACGGCTTGGAAATACGAGCGTGTTGTACGACGCCTCCGTATCAATCTCAACGAACCCGATCGAAGATACCGAGGAACACGTAATCACCGGATGGCCGATCCTATTTTTCATGAGGTCACTATACGCGAGAAATCAGACACGTCTTTGGCGCAGAAGATTCGCAGGAAATTTTCAATACTGTAAACAAATAAATGAAAACCAGAAGTTGGATAGCAAAACGATAACTTTAGAGGAGCTCTCAAAGAATAAGGGCAGACTAATTCTAGAATAGACTCCTCTATTCGCGCAAAAGAAGTTTAACAATTCAATTTTCTTTGGTTCTCCAGGTTTTCTCCAGCAGATCAACATATTTTGGCTGGTCGCTCGTGTGGCCGCGGCCTAAATTCGATAGGGTTTCCCACTAGGAACGTTGATTCTGATCGTGCGGTCGTCCCACGAATTCGCTACTCTAGATTTTATTTACCGTTGGAAGGTTGAGACGCTGCAAGGGTCGGGAAATCTAGATCACGAAAGAGAAAGGAACTTTTCGTAAACTTCGGGGACGGGCTCGAAATAAATATTCGAACAATACACAATACAGAAGGGACGTCGTTCGCTACGCTCGCAGAGATGGCCGACGTCAGGGACAAAGACTTTGTCTGACCAGTTCATCCGCTTTTCTTCGTTGCCACCGTTTTCTCTCTCTCTTTCTTTCTCGAGCGTTCCCTCCCGTCGAACCCTCCATCGTCATTTCCCTCCCCCGTTCTTCCCGCTTCTTTCTCGTCTCTCCGCGGCCGTTACGGTTACCGTTTTCCGTGGAACCGCGGGCACGATGAATCTTCCTCTGACCTCTCTTTCCTTCGTTCCCCCCGTTCATTATCGTTCGCTTTGAAGCTTTAAGTAATTAATAGCGTAACGGAGATAACCCTTACTCGTTCTTGCGAATGCCTCCGCCGTATTATTACGCTGAGAAGACTCCGGGAGACCCGGCATTCGGTGCACCGCGGGAACACCGGGGAATATAATTACGCGTTAGTTTAAACATGGTGCATCAACAACGATAGCCACTCCCGCGGCCATTCAATATTCTCTTTGAAATAGTTTGTGTGCCGCTGATCGGGCGAACCGAGCCCACCGTGGGAACCGAACCGCGCAGCGCACAGTGGTCTGGAAAACTACTGTTCTTTCGACCAAAAGTCGATTTTACACGTTAAGAGCCGTTACGCGCTGTCGACCGGCCGCAAGCGACCACTGGATACGAGGGAAACATATTATGTACATTGGTCGTAACGAGAAGACGACAGAACTTTTCCTTACACCTAATATGTACGGTGGGTTGGGATTCGACAGTATCCTGCGTAGAAAGGGACTTTCTGGGAACATTAATTCACTATCTCCCGCTACCGGGCACCTACACAACGACTTCATTCAACGGCGTCTCGCGGAATCTCCAAGTTTCGAGTAGAGTCGCCGGATCAGGGGAAATGACTCGAATTCAGGCGAAAAAGTTACCCTCTCTCTGCCAGTACCAGATCGGGCAAATACATTTCTTCAGAAAATTACTTTATAAACAACTTCGATCATTTCAGAAATAATTATTCAAATAAAAATAAATTTTTTAAAAATACCACGTTTTTAAAACTGACTAAAAACTATAAAATAATTTTCCCTAGCCCCACACAGATAGTCCTGAAAATTTGTGATTGTGAATTTTGAATAAGCTATGAAAATACTTGTAAGATTTAAAACGAAAATAATACATAGTAAGGAGAAAACTTGCACAACAGTTCATATCATCTGCAGTGGTTGTACTGAACAGACAGACAGACAGACAAGAAAGCAAGCTATTAAAACTAACACCAATAATCCACTGAAATGTTTGAAGCGATGAATAATTTCCAAATCTAAATTCGAACAACTCTAAGATTGAACGGTCTCCTGGTGAGGATCTACCACAGCCAGTGTCGCCACATCAGGGAAATTGACTGGAATTGTGGGGAATGCATGTACCCTCTCTCTGCCAGTACCGGATTAGTCACGTGACCGGGCGTGGTAAAAGGGGAAGGATAGAATGGGGACACAAATCTTAATCGCGATTAATCGCCGAAAAAGAACGATCGTTGCAAAGTATCGTCCGAACCGGGACGCGTCTATTCCTTTGTCGCCTTTCTTTCTTTTCCGGGGCGGGCGGTGGTATCTCGCGACGAAAGCGATTTCGACGTGCGGCAGAGCAATTGGCCGAATATGTAAATTCGGTGATTTAGGTCCTGTGAAATTCATGATACGTTAAGCATACATTGCCGGAGCCACGTTCGACTGATTGCATCAGGACCGTATTCTCGTATCGCAATTGCCGGCTCGATTCGTTACCACTACAAGCTGCCGCGCCGGGACGGACAGGTGCATAAGTAACTGGCATTCGCGATCGTTTTCGAGTCCGATAATATCCGATACCGGAGCGCAACGCGAGAGTCCGACATAACGTATACATATACATATTTCTTCAATAACAGAGCGCACAATGAACCGCGTGCTCGTGCACGTAACAGATGGAATTTTGTAACAGGGCCCGCTGCGAAAAGCCCGCTGCAACTGTTTCGCCTTTTGTGCAACCATGCCGGTTGCCCCCGGTAATAAAATACAATTAAGCAATTTAACTTTTACGATCGGCGTTTTCCACGTGCGAGATGCAACCCAGCCGCGCTCGCCATTTACATGGGCGATACAGTGATTGTACTATCGGTGAAGCGACGCTAACGGCCGCCAGTTACAACGAAATTTACACCGAAAAATGGAATGCGGCGAAACAATGTCTTCGTTATCGGCTACCACAGACAAAAACAAAGTGTGAAACTGTTCTCGCTGAATTACTGTAATGCGAAACAATCCTGTGTGCATTGTACTTTATGGTCTACCCTTCTACATTCTGTATTCTACAGGGTGCCCAAAAAGTGTTGTAGTCTTCCCTCCTATAGTGTGAACCACCCGGTAGAGTCGCTGAATTGAAGTCGCTGGTTCACCTCGCAGAATTACTGTAATGCGAAACAATCCTCTGTGCATTGTACTTTATGGTCTACCCTTCTACATTCTGTATTCTACAGGGTGCCCAAAAAGTGTTGTAGTCTTCCTTCCTATAGTGTGAACCACCTGGTAGAGGGAATACAATTTTAACACTTTCCGTAGAAACGATTTTCTCGCTACGGGAGGGAAGACTATTCTGCTGTGCACCAGACGACTCAAATATAATCTCTTCCGTCTGCTGAAAGATTTCTTCAGGCCAATGCGAAATGAAAGCTTTATTAATTCCAGTTAATATAGTCGCATCCTTGTATTTCACAAAGCGCCGGTCATAAATGCAGAAAGATCCTCAGCCTAGCAATAATCCTCCAGCAAGTATACTTTAATGTTTTCTGCAATGTCGTCAAATAGTTCGGAAAGATGTAACTGTGCCATAGCATTCATTCCGTTTCATTGAAATCGTTCTTTGCGAGCAAGAAAGAACTTTTTGATAAGAGTGCATTCAAAAGCCACTCTGTGCTTCGAAAATCATTAGACTCTGTTTGAGATACATAATTAAAAAGTATTACGTTCAGTCTGTTCTCTATATTTCATTTTACTCGTAAATATCATTTTATTACTTTCAAAGTACGCCGTTTGTAAATAGTTCGTGGAAAATATAAATCTTTCTATAAAGTGAGTTCGTTTATAATACACTGTTTAATTAAGCATTTCATATTTGATTTGAAACGAGCAGGCTTCCAAGAGAAAATGATATTTTCATTTTAATATCGAGTTTCATAATGAAGTGCATACATATGAAAGCATGCCACACTGTGTAAACACGAGGGCGTTGCTTCACCTCGAAATGGCGTCCCCGAGAACGCGTGCAAACCGAGCCTGACCATCTGCAAGATCTCTTCTGTTTACCTCTAACAAACGTTGATGTTCTCGACCATGGAAAAACCTCTCGCGCATGAAACAGACGGAACTTTCTGACAAGCCAAATAAATACGCAAAGTCACGATACAAAATGTGACTAGCAAAACGGTCAGGAAATTAGCGCGACGCGAAGTAGAGGCGCGGAAAAGTGCTGGAACGTCTTCTACGCAGTTCAAGCCGCGCGGCGCAGCGGTTTTGTTTGTCTTCGTATCAAGCCGCGGTAATTTTCCCGGCGCCAAATGTCTCATTGTCAGATATGTATATCGCCATAAGTTCGCTCTGCGAAATGCGCAGTCAATTATGAACCTTGTGAAAAATCTTCAGTCGTTGCAAAAATGCGGTATACCTGCAGTGGCTCCATACGACGGTATTTGAACACGAAATTTCCGAGTCTAGAAATATTGTATACAGGGTGAGTCAATAAAAATTACCACATGGAATAACTCATTATTAGACTGCGGATTTTATGCATGTATGACGAAAATGGAACGGGTAGTTTTAGAACAGTAAAGACATTAAATGAATTTGAGAATATCGACATGCCATTTCCAGCTTATTAGCGATTCAAGAATTGGACTGCGGATTTTATGCATTTTTGACGAATATGGAACGGTAAATTTTAGAACAGTAAAGTTGTTAAATGAATTTGGGAACGTCGACGTGCCATTTCCAGATTATTAAAATGATTCAAGAAGGAAAACAAAGTTTTTTAGATCCAGTTTCTTGCAATCGATGATCTGCAGTCCACTCATTAATTATTGACTGAATCAAAATATGATTGAAATGAAATTTATTGTGTCCGAGGAGCCCATCGTACAAACATAGTTCGATTTTTTAAGGGCTCATATTTTCCGAGATATCAAAGTGACCTACAGTTTTTCAAATATGTAGCGTCATATACAGGGTGAGTCACCTACCGTTGCCACCTTGAATATCTTTGTTGTTTTTAACACTAAACCTACCGAGCACTAAAAGCGATAAAAATGTTTCATCTGACAAAAATGACAAGAATCTATTTAGTTCGATTTTGTGCAATTTTTATCGCAATGTGTGCTTGGATAATGAAACCATCGACTCAATTTCTATGTAAGCAACTTTATTCGTTTCGATAATTGTAAGATGAAAATTATAAAACCGGTCATTTGACCGGTAGTGGTAGGTTTAGTGTTAAAGATACGTCAAATGTCTGAAGGACAAAGTTGAATGGTAAAATGGGGCTCATACGGTACCAAAAAAATTTTTGTTTTTATGTAATTTTTTTGGAGATATGAAAGTCAACTTGATTTTTTTAAATGGAAGGTCCTATTTTTTCAAATTCTGAGTATAAAAGTGTTGACCTTCATATGTCCTAAACCTAATAGTTAACGAGATAATATCCAAAGAAAAAAGACAATTGTTTCGATATAATATCTGGTTAACTATTAAGTTTAGGACATATGAAGGTCAACACTATTATACTCAGACTTTGATACTCTATCGATGTATGGTATAAAAAATAGGACCTTCTATTTAAAAAAATCAAGGTGACCTTCATATCTCTAAAAAAAATTACATAAAAACAAACATTTTTTTGGTATCTTATGAGCCTCATTTTACCATTAACTTTGTCCTTCAGACATGTGACATATCTTTAAAAACAACGATGATGTATGAAGTGGCAACGTTAGGTGACTCACCCTGTATTTTTCTTGTTACTACATTATAATCTTATATTTTTTTTTAGTTATTTTTTTTCTTTAAAGAAATGAATTTACTTTCTCAAAAATTGGAAATTTAGTGTGTCATACTTTTTGGATCTGCTGTATCTCACCTACTGTACCATATTGCTTCTACAAAACAGAAACACTTTGTGAACTGTATATAACTTCCAAAAATCGGAAGTTGATGAAAAAAAAGAAGGGAAAGGAAAGGGTTAGGCGGGTTTTGATAGTACTCGTCCAGAGTAAGGCGTCCACGTTAATGCGAATTGTATTGTGTGCCGCCACATGGTCGGAAGAACGCGTGCCGCGACAACAATTTTTATTTGCTCGACACATAAACAGGACCGGTTTCTTATGAGCCGTGGCTCTCTGTATCGCTGCGTGCTCCTTCAATACGGAGCCCCCATTAATGAGGTTCCTGTAGTACGCGTGTAAACGTGGCACGCGTTGTGTGTTTCGCGGCGAGCAAAAGAACAATGGATTCAAAATAGAACGGGGAAATGGCTTCGGTACGAGTTCGCGAGCACGAAGGGGGCTTCGAGCATTCTTCAGGGAGGACGCGATCCGCCCCGTAAACGCCGAGACGCCATTGTGACCAGGAAAAGTCTTCCTCTATCGTGACACATTTTACTCAATATTTCGCACACAAAGAATGTGCTTACGGTTTTCAATTTTGTTGAACACGTTTGCCTATTCCGAAAAAGATGCTCATTGATAACCACAACAAGACAACTACCATAACATCAATATAAAATCAGTAATTTTCAGTTTTCGGAACTTTTTAAAAGTCGATTGTGCAGTTAAAAATTCGGAAAAATTCTGAGTTGTGTGTGCTATCGGATAGAATGTTCATTAATTTTTTTGTAATTTCTCGTTGAGCAGAACAGAAGAAATGGAGCATAATTTACTAAAACCAAGACCACCCCAGAACTACCCTTGTGGTGAGTTGACCGACTTGAAACTTGCCACAGAGGGTATTCTTTGGGACCTCTATCGACTGGGATGAAGAAAGATCAATTTGGTTCGGGTGCACAATTTGATTCTCTAATCCGACCTTTATTAAATTCAAAGAGCATAAAAGGATTCCTTCGCTTCGAAGCCTTTTTGGATACCTCGCCGAGACCGATCCGAATCTGATATTCTATCCTTAACGATCAGAATGACGCTTGATCCCATCCAATCCCATCCCAAACGTTCTCAAGCCCGTCAATGTCGTAAACTCCGCTAGATCCAGACTTTTTTCGTTTACCGCCGGAGGCTTTTCAGATTCCATTCGCGCGCGAGTTCTCTCGTAGTCAACACGATTCCTATATATAGATCTTTTGTTCCACTACTTTTGAATGTCCCTACGCTAGATACGGCCCGCATACTTCATACTGCGCGCTGCCTTGACTGTGTGAAAAGCAAAGAGCACCCGCTTTTCCATCTTTTAAATGTAATGAGGAGAACCCGAGGACAAAAGATTGAAGGTAGTGGCGGGATAACCAGCTGGCGACCTTGAAATTTGTTCCAACAATGTGAAGCGGAGAATACTTGAGCGATTCTCGCCGCTTAGGCCATCATCGGTTAGCTATAGGTGGCGAGATTAATCAGGCGAACGTGGCGTCAAACGTTCTTTACGAATATCATTCTGGATTCGTTCTAAATCGTTGAAATAATCCTTCTCTTTGCTAATATTTTGCCTTGCTTCATATTTAGTCGATCCCGTTAGAAGTCTTTAAACAATGTGTAACTTGCATATAGATCCACAGACTAGTAACGTTCAAAGGTAAGCCCAAGCAAGAAGAAAACAGTGGATTACCGATCGGCACAACTTCCATTACGGTAAGATTTCTGAATTCCCTCGGTTTCCAACGTTTCGTTCTTCTTCCGGGATCGCGGGGAATTGTTTCGAGCGGCCGGTATAAAAAACAAGCGGGACAAAAGTACTGAAGTTTTACGACTGGTACGTGATACCGTCGGATTTCTCTCGAAGGAGAACGCGCGGCTCGCGTCCAGAATACTCGATGGAGGTGGTACGTGGTGGAAGATGGAGAAACAGAGAGAGAGAGAGAGAGAGAGAGAGAGAGAGAGAGAAATAGAGAGACGGAGAATATCCACACGTCGACGGTGTTTTTTAACCAGCTAACGATCCCGCATGATCCATGCAGTTTGCCTTGATCCTGAATCACTTGCAATTAAAAGTGAAACGAGAACGTGCGCGTCAATCGTATTCCCCGACGATGTCAAGCCGAGTAGGTACCATCATTCGCAATCCGTCGAAAACCGTCCCTAGCCATCGTCTTATATCCAGAGTTGGGCAAAAATTTAATCAACGATTGACAACTAAATTTCTACTTCAATCGTTAATCGCAATTGACAATTAATCTCCTCGTTTAGTCGTTAATTGCGGTTAACGATTAAATACTTATTAATCGTTGATTGCGTTTAACGATTAAATACTTATTAATCGTTAATTTGCGGTTAACGATTAAATACTTATTAATCGTTAATTGCGGTTAACGATTAAATACGTATTAATCGTTAATTGCTGTTAACGATTAAATACTTATTAATCGTTAATTGCGGTTAACGATTAAATTTCTACTTTAGTCGTTAATTGCGATTAACGATTATTAATCGTCAATCGGATAATTGATTGATGATTAACTGCTGAAATTTCGAAATGAAATACGTAATCAGAACTGTATGAATACTGAAAAAAATGTAAATTGAGTTTAGGTGTATTGTCACTTGGTCTATAATACAAACTCTGTTTACGTGCTTTTATGTTTGAAGTTATTATTCCTGGAAAGCTACGATCATGTTTTTGTTGAAATATATTATTATTTCTGTCAATTCTCCATCCGCTCTCTGCTCCCTCTCTCTGTCTCTCTCTCTCCCTCCTTATTACAATTTATGGATAGACCGTGAGGCTTAACTTAACTAGATTAACTTCAACAATTGATTAAATCATCCGATTTTTCGATGATTCCTTTTTTTAATCAACGATTGACGATTCAATCAATCGATTGAATCAATAACCGATTTTTCGACGATTTCTTCATTTAATCAACGATTGACGATTAACTCAATCGATTGAATCAGCCGTCGATTTTTCGACGATTTCTTTTTTTAATCATATACATTAATCAATCAATAATGATTGAAATTTTAATCGATTAATGCCCAACTCTGCTTATATCGAAAGAAAACTGTATTTCAAGGTTGAAGGTTGTTGAATTCGTCTCGACACCAGCTAGGACACCACGAACTCAAAAATGTGTATTAAAGTTTAAAAAATCGGGGTGAACATTGTTCATAACAAAAATTATTTTGTTTAAATTTATAGAAAACTGAATAATAATTTAGTATGAAGTAGATTATTGTTGTGGAAACTTCTTCAGGCGCACCGTCTACACAATTGTTAGGCAGTGAAAGAGTCTGATTCGTCACGCTCCGGGGTGAAACGCTATTCGGTCAAACTCGGGGGAGCCCGAACAGACAGGTGTGCAATCACAATAGAAGTTTTCATTTCGGTCGTGCGGTATTATGCGCGCAGTATCGGTCTGTTTTTAAGATACAATTTGGTCCATTTGAGCTGTTTTGCAAAGAGCGAAAGAGGTAAAACGAGCAATATATTAGATTTTCAATCTTTAATGTGTTTGTGACGCGTAGGAAAAACGAATGTGGAAAATGTTAAACTTGAAAAATTGAGTTTTGGTCACTTTCTCGCATTCTTCGGTCACTATGCTCCGGGCGCTGTGAATTTCACGTTTTCCCTCGGCAATGGTTCCGCCCGCTTTTCAGTGGGTCACGATACATCGTAAAAGCGAAACAAGCATCGCTGGCCGGGCCGGTTAAAAATTCGGAGCACCAACGTTAACTTTCCGTTTGAATGGAGAACACGGTACAGGCGAAACCGCGTTGCCCGCAGCGACCGGCCCAGCCCACCGGATACAAAAGTAGTAAGAGCCCTTCGCTTTGAAACCGACTGGCATCAAACGGCTCCGGTGCGGACACGTAAAACAAAAATGATAGAACGAACGATCTCTAACGGTGGACGTAAGCCATCTTCAGGCCTTTCCACTCGGCCTCGTGTCTTCTTTCTCCCTCTCTCTCTCTCACTCTCTTTCTTTCTCTGGATAGTACTCGTTCGATACACGCCGTTCCGTTTGCAGGTACACTCATCCTACGAGTTTCTTGACCGAAGTTACGGCTGGTACTCGAGACTCGCCAAGGAAAATTGCAGGTCGAAGAACAATATTGGAAGGAAATTGTTCCTTTGATCTCTGCTCGACGAAAGAAGTTCCAGTCTACGTGAAACAACTGTGATCTGTTTTTAGAGAGACCCCGAAGCGTACCAGTCATAACACACCGCGCTGAATAACTATGGCGCAAGGCGCAACCCATGCGTTCAAGATTTGTCATAATCCGGGAAAACAAACTGCATGATAGATAACAAATTTTACGTATTGAAATGTGTACGCATACAAAAGTCTTAGACCACCATGCAAAATTGTTAATACTTTACTAAAGTCAATGATATGTAGTTTCTACCATGTTGTAGATGCGAACATTTCGTTGTGCCATACCTAGTCTACTTGTTGGGAAATGTAGCGAAGGAGTTACCAGCTGGCCACCTCAAAGTTCTGATTTGAATATTATTGAACATATTTGGAATCATTTGGACAGAGCACGGAGAAAAAATCAACGAAAAAATGCAGATGTAATGTTTGAGGTATACAAACAGAATGGGAAAAATTCCAATCGAGGTTGTTAATCAATTGTATGCAAACTGTATGAGAAGAGTTGACGCTCTGGCGAAGAAATTTGGACAAAATTAGTTGGGAGCATGCAATAATTTATAATTAAGACCGAAAGTTCTGCTTGTTGTTACAAATTCTTCATTTTAGCAACATGAACCAGAATTTAATTAGTTTGTCAACATGTAATACTGCTATGGACATGCACGAGCCAAACATACGTTTTTGGATTAGTTAGTCAAGAATTGTTAGTCAAGTAGGAAAAATCGCGGTGGGTAAACACGTTGAGAAATAGGGTCGCACAGATACCGATCATATTGGTGCAATAACAATGAGTCCTCGAGCCCCTCGCTAGCTCGACAGCAACACTGACGAAACGACGTAATTGTTTTCGCAAAGGGTACAGAGCTCATAGCCGCAAGCCTCCCACGCTATTAGATCGCTATCAGCGTGTCTTCAAATCCCTACTGAATGTACCAGCAGAGACTGACGAAACGTCGCGATCACTTCCCGAAAGGACCTACATACCTGTAATCCCAGTTCGCCATTAGATAAGTATCGAACAGCCCTGAGACCCTTGACAAAGCTCTAACTGTTGATTGACGAAACATCGGAATTACTTCCTGAAAAGGCGGGACGTGTAAAACGAAATATCCGTTCATTTTCGGGAGAACCGAGGACTATCGAATTGAAATAATTCATCAAAATCAATTTACAATTAGGTTGTTGCATATGATACGTTCGATTCATGAACATTTACTTTAAACAAGCATGACCTTCCTCTAAATGAAACTGATTGATAATGGCGAGTTTTTCAATTACACTACGGAAAACATTGAATTTTTTGGTCGTTTGCGTTCTTGATTCATCAGATCGCCATCTCTATTTTTGAGCTTCTTCTATCATTGACTAACAGTGAGTTGATCCTCTACATATTTTAATTAGACATCAAATAATGCTGTCGTCAATATGTTTCTCACTCGGTCGGGGAGGTCACAAAGAAATAGTAGAACCACAGGATCTAAGAAACAGCATGGACCCGAGAGTTTTTCTTAGATCAAGGCTTTACTGTATCTCTCTGTTCTTCGAAAAAAGTAATGTTGAACCGTTTGCGGAGTTGAGGAAAATTTTAACGAGAATAATCTCTGGGAGCAATCGCAAAAAGAATGAAGTCCTCGACAGTGTTTTCATACATTCATAAATAACGACAGTCTGCGAACAGATACCAGGTCGATAATACGAAGTAACATTTTATCATGATAAAATTGCTTTTCAAAGAGATTAAGTCTGAATATACATCAAGGGGATTAAGAATCGTGCACTATGGCGTAATTAGAACATCAGGAAACGTTCCCTTATTACTCGAGAGCGTGCATGTACCGAAAGCATATTAAAACCGATATGCTTTTTGTCGAAAGAAAGCCACTGACGATTCTTTTTGCGCGCATTTATAACAAAATCATTAACAATAATCCTCGTATACGAACGGATCAGTATTTCTTCTGTCGGGATGATTTTACGTTAAACTCGGTTCCTCGTTTCGTGTCCACAAAAACGTGTTTTTATTGCACTTAAATCGCTCTGTTAAACAAATAGAGCAAAAGGCTTCACTAAATCACGCACGGAACGTTTCATTACCGCGAACCGAATATTAAACCGCAAGCGATTAACGCGAAAATGCGCCAGCTGACTATAAATATCCGTAAAAACGCTTAAAATCAATTTATCCTTTTCGCAGCTCCTTTCACACGTCCCCGGGTCTCTCTCTTCCTCTAATTTCCTTTCTCCCCTCGATTAATTCGTATTCCCGACGCAGCCAGTTGTCGCGCAGTAAACCACCGACTTTACAATCATCGTTTTATGACGCGATCAAACATTTGCAAGTGAAACACGAACGAGCTGCGTCTCTCGTCGTCCCCGGTTTTTATCAGTCTCGCGGGACTTCATCCGCAAGGAGTCATCCACGTGATTCAGGACCACAAATGAATCGTCAACTCTGCGAATGACCTCGCGCGCAATCTACGCCGGAAAGAAAAGAGGACAGTGTCACGGTGGCCGCTCGATAACCACCCGATTTTCGGGCTCTGGCGGCAGGTACGGGAAACGAGCAGTTATCGAGCGGCCAATTACACGCTCGCTCACCTCGCTGCTCACCTAGTCGCTCTCTCGATGTGATATTCACTTATTTAACGCTAGAACTGTGGACCCATCGAAACGACGGGTTTCAAGTTTGCGCTTATTTCCTTAAAATTGATTAATTGATTAATTCAATACTCTTGGATGGACTGTGCAGTTATCATTCTCTATGAAAAACATTACAAAGCATTTTTCATCATTCGAATTATCATCACTTTAACATTAAGACTTTGTGGGTGGAGGACCTGTGATGGTTTTTAGGTCAGTGTCATTTGAAATGAAACTGAAAATCTTTTGTTACGGAGACTGGTCTTTAGAACATTCTGCGTGACGAAGTACGAAGATAGCGTACAATAGAGTGACTCGCTTTGAATGAAATTTAATAAAAAAAAATAAATTTTTTAAAAATACCACGTTTTTAAAACGGACTAAAAAGTATAAAATAAAATTTTAAAAAACGCCACGTTTAAAAACGGATTAAAAAGT
Organism: Lasioglossum pauxillum; assembly: GCA_933228785.1. Lineage (NCBI taxonomy): Eukaryota > Metazoa > Arthropoda > Insecta > Hymenoptera > Halictidae > Lasioglossum > Lasioglossum pauxillum. The sequence continues at coordinate 33,473,924 of OW121703.1, forward strand.
ATAAAATAATTTTTTCTAGCCCCATACAGATTCCTAACCCCGTACAGATAGTCCTGAAAATTTGTGATTGTGAATTTTGAATAGCTATGAAAATATTTGTAAGATTTAAAACGAAAAACGTGGGCGCAAGATAATACATAGTAAGGAGTGTAGAGAGTAGCTGCTGCTGAGAAAACTCGCAAAACAGTTCATATCATTTGCAGAGCAATAAAATTATTAGTGATTTAGGTGTTCATGCATCAATTATCTATTGCATGCGCCCCACGTTTCTCGTTTTAAATCTTACAAGTATTTTCATAGCTATTCAAAATTCACAATCACAATTTTCAGGACTATCTGTACGGGGTTAGAAATCTGTATGGGGCTAGAAAAAATTATTTTATACTTTTTAGTCCGTTTTTAAAAGTGGCGTTTTTTAAAATTTTATTTTATACTTTTTGGTCCGTTTTAAAAACGTGGTATTTTTTAAAAATTTATTTTTATTTAAATAATTATTTTCTGCTTTTTAGTCGTGTATGTGTGAAATTTTACAATCGATTTTGAACATTTTGATGAGATTATAACAGAGACATGTAGTAAATTTCAGATGGTATTGCGACGCGTCATATCGAAAACGAACGCCGTGATAAAATGTCAAAGATAAAGGTTCGACAGAGAATTTCGGTGTAACTGTTCTTTCGCTTGGTAAACAAACATTATACTATAATAATACGTAGTAACTTTGTAAACACCGCACGGAACTCGAACGCACACTGACGCGCACTGAGCTCCTTCGGTGCGAAGCGGAGTGGGGACAGTTAGTGGAGTGGGGATGAGTCAGAGTGGGAACACGTAGTCGAGTGGGGACGCTGAACGCGAAGACGTACTACGTCACGCGGCGGGAGTGCAAAGGTTCAAATTATTAATAATTTATATCTCCTGAACGCATAGGCTTTTTTAAAAAAAAAATTTTTAAATATTGCATTGTCATTCAGTTCTGAGCTATGTTTAAAATTTCAAGTCTCTAGCTCATCGGGAAGTTAGTTTAAAATCAATTGCAAAATTTGTACCGAACAAACAGACAAACAAGAAAGCGAGCTAACAAAAACGTGGTAAAAACGAGATATTTTATGGACACGCGTTGCAAGCAGTAGAAAAATCGACGCAGAGTAACGTACAAAAAAAGAAACTGCTATGTTATGGCCTCGCAGTACCACGCAGCTTCTACCCGATAAAATTTCAATGCGTGTACTTAGAGATCGTTCGTAGCGAGCAGTTATCTGGATGGTTATAGAGCAGACTCTATAATAACAGAAGGGGAAGGAGAATCGGTCGACCGGATGCGGGAAAAACGATATGGTCGTTTCACGTTTAAACGGATTCGACTTGATCCAGCCTCTTTCTCCGGGTACCGCGGGCCATTTTTACCTTTGTGGGCGTAGGCCTATGGGGTTGTGGAAAGGAGTGAGAATAGGAGGGCTCCTTTTTCGCCACGGTTTATTGTACGAGCTAGAATTGCCCGGGCTAGCTGGCGCAGCTCCCTTTCTCCACCCGGTGAAAAGAAATAAATTCTGTCTGTTCTTTAATCGACCTTGACCGTGGGTTGCTCGATATCAACGACAATGGCGGGGGCTGCAGCCGCGGCGGAATCACCATTCGCGGCCAGACACGTTTCTCTTCTCTGTCTTTATGCTGCGCCCTCTACACACGGAACCTCGTGTCGACCCGATGACTTTTCAACGGGATCAAATGTGTTGATAAATCACGTAGCCGACGAGCGGAATGAACCGTGAGAATTCGGTGGTTTAGACGACTCACGCCGTTACCTTGAGAACGAGATACACTCGAATGGAGTGCATACGTCGCTCTGACGCAACGATCCTCGGCCGCTTTTAGCTGCACCGCTCGCGGGCTCAGAAGAGGAACAGAACGTGGAAATTGCTTTCAGAATGACGCCGAGTGCAACACGATCTTTCAACCATTTCGATACTAACGACCACTACACTACGCGACGATACAGTGGACCACGGTAATATTCGGACACTTTTAAAAGGACGATAACTTTTTTAATGTCGAATCATACTACTCCGATATTTTTTGAGAATTTTGGAAAAATTACAATTGCTCGGAATTACAGAGAAAATACTAGAAGTTGTTTTTTACAACTTATTTATGGGGGTCTACATTGAAAATTTTAAAAATATACAATCTTGTAGATCTGTGTCTTTTATTTTTGATTCTTTTGTTATAGAACTTTTACGAACGTATTTGTGTGACTTTTCTGATTGAAACGAGTCTAAACAGGGCATAATTTGGATCATATTTATTTGTTTATGTACTTTTTTAATTAAAATAAAATATAATCAATACTCTGCCGAGTTTGGTCTTCGCTTAATTAGTAAAATCTCACAAATCTGTTGATGAGAGCTTCGTAAGAATAGATTTAAAAATGAAGAAATTAGCTCGCAATTAATGAAACTGACGTCTTGTTCATTGATCAGTGATCAGTTCAATCATCGCTTAATCAAACTTGCTAGATCCAAATAATTCTGATGAAATTTTTTATCCTTACGCGGTACTGTATAGGTTTCCAGCTCTGATAAATTTTTGGAAAAATTGCAATTGGTCAGAATTACAGAAAAAATACTAGAAGTTGTTTTTTACAACTTATTTATGGGGGTCTACATTGAAAATTTTAAAAATATACAATCTTGTAGATCTTTGTCTTTTATTTTTGATTCTTTTGTTATAGAACTTTTACGAACGTATTTGTGAGACTTTTCTGATTGAAACGAGTCTAAACAGGGCATAATTTGGATCATATTTATTTGTTTATGTACTTTTTTAATTAAAATAAAATATAATCAATACTCTGCCGAGTTTGGTCTTCTCTTAATCAGTAAAATCTCACAAATCTGTTGATGAGAGCTTCGTACGAATAGACCTAAAAATGAAGAAATTAGCTCGCAATTAATGAAACTGACGTCTTGTTCATTGATCAGTGATCAGTTCAATCATCGCTTAATCAAACTTGCTAGATCCAAATAATTCTGATGAAATTTTTGATTCTTACGCGGCACACTGTATAGGTTTCCAGCTCTGATAAAATATTGCCCTGCATTGCGGGAAGCTTTTAACCAATTTGGTTAGAAGCATGAAAACGTAGAAAAAAATTGTTGCAGTATAGTTTCGAAAAATTGAACAAACATTTGCACGGGAAACATGCGAAAAACGTGATGATATTGTGTATAAGAGTAAGTAAATTATAACTTGTACATTCGTGGTAAAAGTACTAGAAATGTGTACATACGATCTATGTATCTCTGGATCAAAATTCGAGTGAAACGTGCAGCCCAACTGTACTACCGTTAAAATATACGCTATTGATTCAACCGCGCGATGTTGAATTTTATAATCGGGTACTGGGCTTTGCTAAAAATACTGCAGAACTGTTTATTTATTATAGAATAATTGTGGACGATATCTTGACTTGACACATCTGGATTATTTTGATGTACCGTCACCGGCAACTGCGCTCCGTCATGCAAGAATTAATATCAATATACATATTACTGTAACAATTTCTTTGGAGACCATGCAATCCATTCTCACAATAAAAAATAAACTCTTGTTCAAAATTAACTAAAATATAATTATTATTTTTTAACACGCGTACTTAACAGATAATAGTGATGGATTGCTTTCCCAGTTTACCTCGACTTGTTTGCGTCTTTAAATTTCCTATTTTCTCTCTAACTATGGAAACATGTGAGATAGTTGTAATCAGTGTGTGCGTTCTCATTTTTAACTAAAACAAAAGATTTCGTATCGTTCTTAACGAATAACATGGTAATCTTTATATTAGACTTTTTATATGGCAAACTATTTACTATTTATTTTATACATGAATCCATTTTGTGTTCGCCGAGAGTTGGTTTATTCATCAGCGTTATCGCTGATCATTAAAGAGTGTATACAATGGCGTCTGATCTGAAAACGAATGAAGGCCACAGTTGATAGCAACGTAGAAATTATTTATTGAAGAAGATATGATTCATTAACGTCGACTCGATGTTTACAAATAAGGTTCTCCGTGAAGTTACATGCCCGTAGGTAAAAATTCCTTTCCAAACGTGAAGAAATTAAAAGCTAAAAATATAAAACGGTAATTCTTCGTACAGTCACAAGGACAAGGACAAAAATCCTGTTTTAGGAGATGGAGAATTTTCATTAACCGAATTGAACGAAAATAAACAAAGAACAATTATGCAAAGTAAACATTCTATGCATCGATTACAACAAACTCGAGCAAGATAAAAATGGTTATCTTCTTTTAATAGGTTTTATACATTGAAAATAATGTAACAACAGTTCTAAATGCTTCTAGCGTGTTCACTGTTTTCTTTGCTCATTTTCGTGATAATGATTTCTTGGGGTAAGAGGATACTGACGGGACACATTCAGCATCATCAGAAGATTAAATAAATCGGCGATAGAATATCCTCGCCATCGGCGCGGCGGTCGCAAAAAGTCGACTGGATGCTCGGCTCGCCAGTGGAATAGCACCTCCGCCATGAATTCCAATTTGCACGATTAATTGTAACGAAACCAACCTTCTCTAGCCCGCAATTCTCCGCGGAAAGCATTTCTTAATTGAAAACTCGCCGTCGGCGTAACGGGACGAAGGTATTCGATTTTGTTTTTTAACAAGAACGACCGCGACCGAGTTTTCAACCGAATAATCGTGACTGCGGTAAACTTTTATATAATCATCGCGAACTCGTTGCTGACACGCGAGCAAATTAATTTTAGCTCTAGCATATTAAACGTGTAGCAAAGTTTAGCCGCCATATTTCTGTTTCACAGTCTTGGTCCGACAATAAATAACTCTCGGTAACATAATTCGTCCATAATTTGGTATATAAAAAACATGTAATAATCATTTTGTCTATTTTGCTTTTCAATATTTTGCGTTTCTTAATATTTATATAAAATGTTATTTTGCTTAACATTTAGTATATGTACATAGATTACTTAATTACAGATTATAATTCCACGATAAGCACAATACTAACTAAATATTAATGAATGTGGTTGGTATGTCGTCCACGTATAAAGTGGCAATGTTTAATCAATCTGTAAAAATAACTTTGCTTACGGGGTTACCCCTAATATCAAGACCACCTTGAGCGTTTTTATTGTAAAGAGTAAACTTTAATCGTGCGGTTAAAGAGAGAATTGAACCCTGCGTAAAAAACTGTAGATGCAGTAGAAAACTAATAATTAATAAAATATCCTCTAAACACTAAACGATTTTGAATGCAACTACATTAACTCTCGAATGCACGGATCGGGTTTGTGAAGATCCCTGAATTGAAATACTGTTTCCATTTTTTCAACCGATCTTGGAATTCCTCAAAGAAATTCTTCTTTTACTAGTTTTATGCAGCATAGTAACAACATCATTATGAAGGGAAGCTCCGAGTTTTTAGAAGAAATGTCACCGAAAATGGACACTTTCGACTGAAGGGTTAAAAGCAATAACTGGTAAATGGGAAAGTAATCGGTTCCGGACTGCTAAAGGATTCTATTGGTCATTTTTGACGACCCTGATAAGGTGTCCCCATGCAAACGATCTTTGAGCTATCAGCAGCCTGTAGTTAATAACGCATCGACCTTTCGGCGTTAAGGGTTAAATGATTCACCCCGCGAAATAACGGTAGAATTCAATGTCCGAAGTGATCATGTCTTCTCTTTATTTCGCGGCCAACGAAACCCGCGAGAATAAATCTTCATGCGGCGCGAACGAGGAGCAATCGATATCGACGGCAATTAATCGCGAAAGGAAGGCTGAACGAAAATAGCGGAGAAGAGGCGTGCATAATCGGCGCGAATCCTCGTGCACAAATATTTGCATCTATTTAACGGTCTATCAATGCCACTGAATTTTGGATGGCCATGATATTTCTAGCTGCGAATAGGTCGGATCAATCTATTTTATCCGCAGTGCTGCTACACGTTATTCCAAGGGATCGAACTAAACCTTCAGGGTGGACAGATCAGTTTAACCACCGTTACTTGTGATAATTAGACAACGGGTCTTTATGCAAAATAAACATTTCCTATCTAAATTGCAACAAACCACAGTGAAATAGAAATTTATTTCCTTTCTTGAACATATTAATATATGTGTATTAAACATATGTTTATTGAACATATTAATGCTAAATAAGTTGGAAATAACAATAGCATCTTTTAATTCTCCTAATATTTTTACTGTCTTAATCTGCACCTATTCATTTTTGTCATAATTACATAAAATCCACTGTCTAGTAATTCTCTTTCACAATATGTTCAATAGGTTGGAGATAACATAATAGTATTTTTTAGTTCTTCTAATATTTTTACTGTCTTAACCTGCACCTATTCATTTTTGTCATAATTACATAAAATCCACTGTCTAGTAATTCTCTTTCACAATATGTTCAATTGGTTGGAGATAACATAATAGTATTTTTGAATTCTTCTAATATTTTTACTGTCTTAACATGCACCTATTCATTTCTGTCATAAATACATAAAATCCGTAGTTTAATGACAATATGGTATCTACAGAACTTGCATAGTATAGAGAGAGAAATATTGCGATACAAACATTTTTGAAATCGGTGAACGCGTTTCAGGGATTTCAAGGTCACCTTGATTTCTTTCAACGGAACGGCCTACCTCTCGTATCGTGAATCGATAAAGTGTCAAATTCTGTGTAAAAATCTATTGATCTTCACATGTCCTGAATCTAATGGTTACCGAGGTATTCGAAGAAATATTCAAGGTGATCGAAGTTATTGGTCCACTTTATATAAACGGAGTTGAATCGTCGAATTGCACTGCATATCTCTAACAATGCGAATATTGCCATTTCAAGCAACAATGAAGCGGTTATCTTTTTATTTATTGGTTCAAAATGTGTGCTACCATCATCCATTTCGACACAGTCTCCGATGTTTTATTAAATTCAACGAGTTCTGTTCATGAAAGCAATAAAAATAACAAAATGAATGTTTTTCATTCTGCGAGTATTGCGTTCCGCGTTTCAGTTGTACACAACAATGCGAATCAAAATTTATTTAACTTTCTCTGCATAAAGTACATCTTGTTTGCGTTACAGTTTTAAAATAACGGGGTGTATGAAATCTATTTGACTTTCTTCGCGCAGAAAACAGGATTATGGTTGTCATAAACACGTGACGTTGGTAGCCAACGCATTAACATACTTATTCGGATCATTTCAAACAGTGTGAATCATGTGATGTTGTGAATTCCTAGCGAACTTATTAAATCAGATAATTATAAAAAAAATGGGTTTTAAAAGTTTGTTAGAGGTGAAAGCGACGCAGGGATTAGTTTGATCAAATATACAACCCACATCTCATAAAATAATCGAAGCGAGAAAGCTACAAAAGGGAATAGAAAATTGATAGTTTACTTCTAGTAAAAGAAAGAAACAAATAAAGAAGCTGGGTGGACAAAAGTAATTCTACACTTTTGTCATTACCATTTTGATATTCAAACATTTTGTTAGTTTGTTTGCTTTGTAGTCGCTGCCTATTACAGCTTTCTGTATGCTTGCAATTAACCCCTTGCCGAACGACTATTGTCATCGTTGCGATAATTCTCTTTCGTCTGTAATAATTTCACAGAAGAGGGAAGAAAATACACGTACAGAGAAATTCCAATTTTAAACTTTCTACCGTCCGCCACCTTAATTCAGGGTTGAAACAGTTCGGGGTTGTCGCAGCTCGAGCATTTGAATTTTTCGAGCTCTAGTCCAAACGCCGCGCCGCCGGCTCGTCCGCTGATTTAATAATACTTAGACGGGAAACAAAAGCTGAATCGATAGGAGACAAAGAGGGGGGAGGGTCGCGGGGGGTTGAGGGGCTGGGGCACACGTAACGCTGGGCGAACCCACAAAGCTCTTATATTCCGCGCGTAATGCGATTGGTGCCAATTAAACAGGCTCGTTAGAGCGGCCGCAGGGAGTGCACTATGCGGAGGAGTCGGGACTTTGTAAAAATTCCGCCGCCCATCCGGCAGACTTAAAGCGCGCGTAGAACGCTCGCGATGTACAATTAATTCGCGCATAGATCCGCGAACGAGAGGAACACGGACACAGGGACGAACCGCGAGTCCGCGTCACACGAAATAAATGAAAAGACCAGGAGAGAAAGTTATGCGACCGCCCCTCCCCTCCCCCGCTGGCTGACGCAGCTTCCCCCGCGAAAAGAAATTAATTAGCCTCTTGCAGTGGCAACTAGACTGCGTCCTTCATATAAGTCCGAAAAATAACATTGCAATTTCCATTCATTCCAAATCCTGTTTATATTATCTCATCGAAATTCTAAATCTAATTTCTTAATATACATATAACGAAAATGCAAATTAACATGACCACCGACAATGTTTTAAAAATAACACAGGGCACTGACAGTTTGCCAGACGGTTGTTTCCTGTCGGAAACTTCCCTTTGAAAATATAAAACAGTTCATTATCACATCTAAACACCTGATTAAATGTAGAAGGTGAATCGTTAGCAGTTAATTCGCCGTGATATTTTGTTAGGATAGTAAGGAAGGTTGCACGGGAAAATCAGGTTCGCCGTGACGACGGTCTGTTCTATATTCTTTCGGAGTGGTGATAATAGAACTGGAATTTTCGATCGATCGGTTATAAGTATACAATTATATTGCGCGCGCGATTTAATCCGCTCGTCAAGGTTTAAACGTCAAACTGTTGAGTCCGAATCCCTCGATGTTATATTTCGAGTGTCGCGCGAGGGATGCTCGAGAGTGATAGACTCGGAGGAAGTAGAACGATAATAGGATGACAACGTGAACAGAGAGAAAGCGAGAGAGAGAGAGAGAGAGAGAGAGAGAGAGAGAGAGAGAGAGAGAGAGGGAGAAAGAGAGAAAGAGAAAAAAAGAGGAGATACGAATATCACGGTATTGCGAGGGTGCACGTCCGTTGTTTAATCAGGGGAAAAAGGGGATACGAGCGACGCGTTACGAGACATCTCATTGATCGGAGGACGAAATTTTACGCATTGACGGTTTCGTGGCCGTGACTCGGTGAATAAAAGCGCAACTGGGCGCAAATGGTGCCGGACCCGCGGCGGTCCCGGGTTTGCGTGGATGTGAAGGATAAAGGAGAAAGAGGAGGCGGAAGGGTGCGGTAGACATGTTAGACCTGGAGTGACAAGTCTCACCTTGTCTGAGGGTATGTTGCGCGAACTCATCGTAGATGGTGACGTGAGGGTGTCGTGAGGAATCCTGAGGCCGTCTGTGATCTGACCCAAAGCCGTGTTCCCGAATGGCACAGGTATTAACAAACGGCGACAGCAGCGAAAAAGCCAGTGCGACGCACTTACTCGATGAAAACACACTCACGCACAGCTCACTATTCCGGGACCATTTCGGCCCGAGCCCTCGCTGCCCGATCACTCACTCCGACACCTGTCGTTACTTGTACATGTCGGGCGCGAAGTATTTGGGTAACATCTTGCAGATAACGAACGGAATACGCTCTCTCTATGTTTGCACCGCACGCACCCACCGTCCCAGTCCCAGAGCCAAACACATAAAATGGCGAACCCGAGACGATGCAGCCTTCTGGCCAAAGCTTCGGTCACAGAGTACGCGATGGACTAGTCGATCCCGTTCGATGCTCTCGACAGGTGGCAGTGGGAGAACTGTTGACAGCGTCGTTCTCGGTGGATTCCCGAAACACGCCGTACACCCTCGCGCTCATTGTTCGATCACGGAATGCACGCTTGCCACAGATACGAAACTCCCGCGCTGTTCGAGAACCATTCAAAATTAATTATTGGACAGTTAATTTAAATTTCCCGCTTGTCCATGCTACCGATTTAAAGGGACAGGCCATTCGTCAACTTCAATCAACTTCAAAGGTACCGCCTGGAGTATGTGTCGTCTCTTGCGATATCTACCCTTTGATTGGATCACAGAATGCACGCTTGGACAGATACGAAACTCCTGCGCTGTTCGAGAACCTGCTCAAAGTGCGAATGTACACGAAAATAGAGTTTCATGAACACAACTTCAGAACTCCGTTGTATTATATATTATTATTTATGAGATGTCTAAGTATTGTACGTAGATTTTGCGAAAAGCGTCCAGAAGTATTAAGTTCTATCGAGGAAAATATTTAACGATTTTTATGCACGAAAACATACAACAGTTCTGGGATCAAGGAGTTCTTGTTCAAGGTGGTTCAAGGTTACATAAGTTGAAAATTGTACTAAGTACGAGTAAAGAACTTTCTAATGAAAGTTTCGCATCTATATAGTCGAGTACATACATTTATAATTTGTACATGCGAATGAAGCTTACCGAAAACGTATTATAAATAGAGTGAACAGATACTGATAGAAATTAGAGACCTAAATCTACGATTTCCAACGTCTATTATTAGGAAGATATATTTTATATTTATTCTTTTATTAGACTAAGTAAACAAGTTTCGCATTATTTTTTTGTATCGACTCTTGCATAGTTTCTATACGTATATTTCTGAAGCATTTTTTTATGATATTCGGAACAAATGAATAAATGTTGATTCGAAAATAAATGTATTGTAAACAGAACTTTATGTTAGCGGTGCATTAATCTAACGCATAACCTTGTCGGTCATTTTGGAGTTTTGACAGTTCGCGAATGATAGATTACGTTGCTTTGTTTTAACATTGGCTCATATGTAATCGAAGAATTATGTATAACGCTATATACTTCATGTATATTTGACGTACAATGTAATATCTGTGATAAGCATTTTATAAAAGTATATAAAGAAATGTCCGCAATTATAGATGATAAAGTGGTCGCAGGGGCACAATCCGCAAATGTTGTCAAAGAAGATCCTATTGTTGCTCTCACGGTACATTTACGAATTTATTTCAAGATTTACGCGAAAACAAGTTCATTGTTTCATCAAAACTCATTCATTTAATTTATCTTATGATGTCTGTTCAAATTGTTATAGGAGAAAGTAAATGCATTGTATTTCTTTCGAGACCATTATTTTGAAAATCGTCCCATTGAGGAAGCAATTAAAAAAAACGGTGATATAGAGAAAGAAATGAAAGACACATTGAATAAGTTCGATGAATGCAAAGGATATGAAATTGATGGATCACGAGCGAGATACTACTATCTGAAAGGAAAGGCCTTAAACGTTACGGAATGTTTTGTACCTCAAGCAGAAGAACTATTAACTAAAGCAGTAAAACTAGAACCTAATTTAATAGAAGCATGGAATGAATTGGGTGAATGTTATTGGAAGAATGATGACATTCAACAAGCAAAAAATTGTTTTGTTGGTGCTTTACGTCATGTAATACATTCATACATTCTCTATTTACTAATTTCTTAGGCGAATGTGTTGTAATTATACCTTCTGTTATAGGGTAAAAATAAAGTATCTTTAAGAAGCCTATCTATGGTCCTTAGACAGGAACCAGTTTCTACTAATGAGCAACGAATACAAAATATACAACAAGGAATGGAGTATGCGAAAGAAGCAGTTAGTCTAGACACAACAGATGGTACTTCCTGGGCAATTTTAGGGAATGCCTATTTGTCTTCCTTTTTTACAGTAACACAAAATCCTGCAACACTACGTTGCTGCATTTCAGCTTACCTGCAAGCAGTAAGTTATATACAGTGACTCCCACTAATATTCGGACACTCTTAAAAAGACCATAACTTTTTTAATATCAGAATATACTCCAACTTCTCAAAAAAGTTCGAATTGTAATTTCCAATATTAAAAATGTTATTGTTCTTTTGAGGGCGTCTGGATATTAATGGGAATCACTGTACATAATAATACATCTTTAGTTCTCCAATCCTATCATTTAACTGTGTTACAAATTTACTTTCAGGAAAAGGACATTGTAGCTGGAAGTAATTCTCACTTATTTCATAATAAAGCAGTGGTGGGTATTTTATAGTCTCCAAATGCAACACTTGGATTCAGATTCCTATTTATACAAATAAATAATTGTATTAGGCTTTAAAATATCAAGAAGAGTACTATGCAGCATTGAAATCATTCGAAAGGGCAATGCTACTGGATCCAATATGGGACACACCACGCACTAAGAGAGATGAATTGTTACAATATCTAAAAGATGTGCAAAATTTAGTGAACAATAATGGAAAAGTAAAACCAAAGAGATTGTACCAAATGATACGGGTATTTAAAATTCTTTTTCCATATAAAAGTTACATTTTTCATTCACATATATATATATATATATATCATATGTCATGAATTTCATTTTACTCTCAATTGTTTAAAATTGTAGAAAATTTAGTACATTTAATGTATGACTTTGGTACATATACATATTTATAGGTTTCTGATTAACTGTAGGCATTGGATGTTAAACATTTGGGACCGTACAAGGGTGGCTCATTCACATCTGGTCAGAAAACTGTGAAACTAGAATTGACAATGCTAAAAGATTTGGCTGTTGGGGTCAATCCGGAAAAAGTAGTATTTGGAAAAGTAGTATGTTGGATACAAGATACTGATTGCGTACCTTTGTAAGTGTATTCCGTACTGTTTATAGAAAAAATAACAAGTAAGAAACAGTATTTATTATCTTATTTAATAAATACATAATTTTTCAGCGCTTTTTGTCTTGTTGACGAGGAGAAAACGTGTATAGCTGTGACAGTATACAATCTGGCTAAGGGTCGTGGAGTTACTGTAGGAGATTCTGTGGCTATACCTGAACCTTTCGTTATCCACCAGAAGTTTTCGTACCTTAATAACGTAGGTGTAACGCGAACACATTGCTGTGATATTTATAGTACTTATTATGTGTCTTTTTCCAGGACTTCGATTTCAAGTCTATACGAGTTGAAACACCAGTCATATTGGTCGTCAATGGTAGAAAACTAGGTAGAGAGCAACAAGCCTCTGCAAAATTTCATACTTTCAAAAAGACGGATTGAGCACAAACTTTCAAGAGGCGATAGTGAGACACAGTTAACGCTCACAGATTTTTCTGTAACTCGAATGCGAATGAGTGATGACGGCTACTACGATATTTGAATTCTGAACTCGAACATTATTGCATTCATAGAATTAGATCATCTTACCACAGTCATCCTATTGTCGAGGATTGGAGTATATTTACTTGTATTGTTGACCGTTTGCTTTGGGAGGATATCGTTCAAGTTGAAAACAATTAAATTTTTAATGACGTTTTACATGGTTTGTTTTCTACGTGATAGTTCACGTCGCGTAAGTATTATTACGTTTTGTTTATGATACGTTAACTTACGAACAAATGATTCTTTGATTCGCAATATGACGCCATTCTGTTTTTGGTAGCAAGTCACTTTGTACATAAGAATTTATCAAAACCGCTAAAGTAAGGTTCCTAGGTCCCACCTTCGAGTGTCGATTACATTATAATTTATACGAAGTACAGTTGGATTACATATAAAAATACTGATTTTTACATACACTTTAGTGTATTTTTCAATTTCGAAATAACGTCCATTTCAATGTTATTAGTATAAAACTTCTTATGAAAATCGTTTTGTGCTCTCACTACTTTTATTGAAGTAAGTTTGTTGTACGAGGGGAAACGAGAAAAAACATTAAACTTAGGCTAACACATGACATTTCATTTTCAAACAAACTAACATTATGATAAAGTTCCATTCATCAGTCATCTCACCGTGCCTATCAAACCAATTTCGACTATGTACGGAAAATACGCACTAACATTCTCTTTACTCGTACTCAGTATTTTTATTAATTTATTTTAATTCTACTAGAAATGTCCATGACTTCGTAAGTCTCAAATCACGTTCCGTTTATATTTACTTTCACATGAATTGGTTCGTCGACCAAACTTCACCTAACTCGAGAAGAATAGTCAAACTCAACACGAAAGAGAAAAAGATCGCGAGTCTTGTTTCTTCGTAAATCGAATTACCCTCCAGGATAACCGAATTAAAGCAATACAACTACTGTCTAGAACGTAACAATAATTCAAGAAACAAGACGTCGCTTATTTTTCAGTCAAGACACTTTTGCGAAAAATGCTTGTGATATATTTAAAACGTTTGTATAAAAATGTTTTCTATTATCGATTATAATAATAAATACTTATTTATAACAACACGACAGTTGACCGTTTCTCTCCTACATCCTAGTATCCGTTCGACGGCGAACGGTAGTGAACTTTCAGAGTGGATCTCGATTCACGACGATCCGGAGCTGAGATTCTCTTCGAGCTGCAGATGATTGGTCCTCGCTGGAAGTAATTCGAGCTTCCTTCTCTCCATTGTGCAAACACGTGGACCAGATCACGCGAGGGAAACGAAGTCGACACCGACTGTTTGTGCGTTTCTTTCAACGTCGGCGGGTGTCCTCACATGTTCACTTCCCACAACTTAAAGTAATTGTCGATCACCTCGAGGAACCATTCGCGCCGCTGTGTGTCGTTGAAGATCGGCGCCAGTGTTCGCAATTGCAATTGCAACAGTGCCTCATTGCCCAGGAGCTCGTCGAGCTGCTTCAGCAGCATCGCGTCCCCGTGCAGTTTCAGTAAGCTGGCGTGCGAGAATATATAATATTGATTACGGAGTCTTTCCACCGCCCATGCTTCAACGGTGCGGTTTCCGCTCGCCGCTTGGATCGTGCCGATGTGCTCGGCGTACCACGGCGAGAAGTAATTGCTTAACTCGAGATTCGACAGGTTCGCTACTCCGCGGGTCTTCAAACGTTCCTTTATGCGCAGATACGCTTGAGGCGTGTAGACGAATACCTAAAACAAAAATTATACTTGTTAGTTGGATGCAATTTCTATCGCGCTTAGCACTGTCACTGTATAATTGATTAACACTAAACCTACCGCCACCGATCAAATGACCGGTTCCAGATTTTTCATTTCACAATTATTGAAATTATAAAGATGCTATTGTGGTAAACGATCACGAACTTCAGATAAATTTAATCTTGTTATTTTGATAAAGCAAATTCAAATCGAGTACGAGTTTTTACAATCATCGGATACTAGTTAGTTTCAAATATTGTTGCGAACATTCTTGAAGCGAGGATATGCTGAAGCAATAAATATCAAGTACCTATCAATCTCTTCTCTTTCATAAGACGTTTAAGGATGTAGAATCATTACGCGCAAGATTGACTACGTAGGCTTCCAGAGAAGATCCGTGTCGAATGGAAGAAAATTATCATAAAATCCAACTTTTCCACACAGTATCCGTACCCGGCTGACAAGGACGTATATAATTAACAAAATATCGGGCTCTCAAATTACACCGTCGTGAATTTCAATTAGGCAACTTATGTAACCCTCATCGCCTCGAGTACGATGATGCAAAGTATTGCAGACGCTATAAACCGAACAGTACCCGAGCGCAACATCTATCAGAATCTTTTAGCGATGGAAGATAAACATTTCGTATCACAATTCTCGTTCCCTCTAAATCATGTTGAGCAACCTTGTGCAATCACGTTCACGGTCTTAAGGTGTTCACTTATAGGAAAAACAGCTCGTGACTATTGTTCGCGTAACGTTTACAAAACAAAGGACAGCTTGGTTGCGAGGCCGATTTCGGCTACATTTTTATAATAACAAATAATTTTCATTTCTTTAGTCTCTGTACAAGAGTTATGATGATTCAATTTTTGGCAAAATTCTTATTCTGTTACTAAACTAACAAGGAGAGGTCTCAGCGATGGGGTCGTCGATTCTAATTAAACTTTTTCTGGTGAATCAAGAGCAAAAAGAAGCAGGACCAAGAATACTGAAATCAGGTAAAGCCCGGAAAAGTTAAGATACGATTAAGAAATGAAGTACAGGGTCTGTCTGGAAAATAATGCAACCACATTAAAAAACAAAATCTATTAAACATATGGGTACAATCCTTTCAATTTCTTCAAAGTAGGCTCCTTGGGCGTCGACACATTTTTTCCAGCGCGATTTCCATGCTTCGTATGCTCCCTGGAAGCCGTTTTCTGGAACCTTCGTAGTACCCTCGTCGCAGCCCCTTTGACGCGTTCCACGCTTTCAAAATGGCATCCTTTTAGCACATTTTTAATTTTTGGAAACAAGATGAAGTCGGCGGGAGACAAGTCAGGACTGTACGGGGGTTGAGGAAGTGTTGTGATCCAACTAAGAAGTACCGTTTACTGTTTTCCCCGTAATCTACGGAAAAGTTTTGGTTGGAAGTGCTCGACGAGGCTGCGACGAGGGTACTACGAGAGGCTCCAGATAACGCCTTCCAGGGAGCATACAAAGCATGGAAATCGCGCTGGAAAAAATGTGTTGACGCCCAAGGGTCCTACTTTGAAGAATTTTAAAGGTTTGTACTCATGTTCAATAGATTTAAAAAAAAATGAGGTCGCATTACTTTCCGGTCAGACCCTGTATATCAAGATATTTTCTGGATATCATCAAGTTAAAAGCTAATTATCTTTGTAAATAATGAGTATTGCCAAAAACACTCGGACATGGGGTCTGCTTATTTTTGCTCTAAATTCACCAGAAAAAATTTCATTAAAATCAATGACGACCCCACCACCATGACCTCTCCTTATTAGTTAAAATATCCGTCGATGGACACTGTACGATTTTTACTGTGAGCGGCTGTATATGTTTCTGGTCTTCCACAGTTGGAAGCTCTTTCATCAATGACTTGAACGTGACAAATTATGATTATTTAACAATCCTCGCCTGGTACAAGGAATTCCCCGTGACATAGGAGGCGATATAGTGCGAGCCGAAGTTCTTGATGAATCGAACGACGCTCGCAGTATCGCCGACCGTGACGTTCTTCGTTTCCCTGAAAACGGCCTCGTCGAGGATCATCGACTCCGCGGTGCCAGCCAGCTTCTGGTTCTCCCGGAACCTGGCGACGCGCACCAGCACGTAACAATATTCGCCGGAGATGAAAGAGGCGTTGATGCCCAGGTGCCGGGCGATGGCCGCTTTCGACCAGCTGCCGGTGAACGCCCGCCACGGTCTCTCCAGATTCTCGAACGTGAAGTCCCGGAAGTAGGCCTGCAGAAGCTGCCGGATGTTGTCGCAGAACTCCATGTGGAAGTCGCCGTCGAAGAACGCCGTCTGTTGGCGTTGCCTGTTCGCCGCCGCCGCCGGGACCGGATTCGTGAAAACGTCCAGGGTCGGTTCCCGGAATATCCAGGTGTCGGTGTCGTTTCTGGGCAACACTCTCATGCTGATGCTCAGGTAGCCGTATCGGCTGAAGATGTTTACGGCGCCGCCGAGACGCGGCCCCTGCGACCCGTCGCTGACCCGCGTTCCCACCAGCAACGCGAGCATCCACGCCAGGACCAGGAATCGCGCTCGTGACCACATCTCTCGCGGCTGCCTGTGGCGGTACCACCTGGAACGAGAAAAAGCTTGCTTTCAAACTGGTATAGGATGTCTTCGAGCAATCTCTTCACCGTGACCGCCTCCCAAACCCGTTGATCACCGACGGTCTTGCGAACCTCGGCGGCAACGCAACGTACAGGCTCTAACAAAAAGCTAATGATTCTACAGGGTCGTCGCGGTAAATCTAACATAATCATTGTCTAAAGAAAAACTTCTACTGTGAAATATTATCCTAGGATCTCCCTTGCAACTATTTCTGAAGAGCGCAACGAGGAAATAATTGTGTACTTCAAACTGGACACCCTGTGTACGAAGCATAACGCTAATTAATACTCTAAGGAACCAGTACTGAAGATAAAATGCACAACACTCTTCTCAAGATCCTGATCATCCATTACACACGTCCACCATTCCGATAACGACACTCGCGCTCTGCTGATCAGATATAAAACGATTACCGAACTACCGCGCAACTATCCTGATGAGATACCTTCCGCGATACCGGATGAACGAAGATACGTTGTGCTTTCAGACTGCAGCGGAAGATGCGTTCTCCGCTCCCGGTTCACGGTGTCTGTCGACGTATGGGCGAGTGCACGCGTGCATACGCGATGCAACTGGCTGCATGCCTGTAGGATAGCCCCGAGTAATCTCGTTTTGTAGGTCTAGGTGTACGTTCTCGAGGCATTCGCACGAGGCAGCGTGCGACCTTCATCCCCACCTGATCGCCGGACGAACACCTTGGTCTATCAGCGTTTCCCGTGATAACCCTTCGGAGAAAGGATATTAGTACAGAATAAGATGGAGTCTCGGCCGATCCAGGACCTCGGCGGATTTCCACAACCCGAAAATTCTGAGTGACCGGCAAAAGCTACGAGAGCTGCTCGACTCTCCTTCAAGGTAGTTGTCCGGCACGTTCGATCGCGTGCAGGCAACTCTGTACATCTTGATAAACGTCCGGGTGACGCGATTGATTGCTATGCACGCCGACTGCGATTTATGTGCCAGCCAGTGTTAACGGTATTGCTCCAAGTGGACTGTGTCCATCCGGTCGCGGTGTTCATTGAGACGCGTGTCCAAAAGCGCAAACGACTTCGCCTATTTCCGTGTCGCCTTCCGCGCAAGTCATGCGATGCATATCGGCACCTTTTTTCTCCCCTGAATCCATTAATATCCCATTAGAATAGCCGAAGGTGAGCTATTTCAATCCTCCGCGATCTCTTTTTCTCCGCGATCTACCATTCCAAGATCAAGGCCCTGGAGCGAACACCGCGTTGAACGACGCCATTCATGCGTGTGCCGCTCAAACGTACGAAGGTTGCCCCAGGGCCCTTGGACTTCTTCCAACCTGGCAATCGTCCTGGTAACGCAATTGTTTTGCCTCGTTGCGCCGCGCGCTCGAGCCACGCCGCTCATTACTTGTTGAACATGGCTCTACTGTCTCGGGGACCGCTGACAATTACGCGGTTGCCTCGGTCCGCGGTTTCGCTGGCTGTTGGTAATCATTGGTGGAGCCCCTCTCGTGCTAGAGTCCGTGATCCGAATATCGGCAGGTAACTTTTTGCCCCTTTCCCGGGTCTCGCGAGACTCTTACCGATTTAACGACCGATCCCAACTCCCGACTCCAGGATACAAAAGAATAGGAATGAGAGTCTGACAACAGGAAGAAAACTGAATAGGGAACCACTTCGTAGCCTCGGTGGATATGGTAAAACGTGATTGTTCTTACGGAACCGTATCCTCGGGGGAATAATGAAACGGAAGTGAACGAAACGGATCTGGACCGTCACAAAATGAAACACGCCTTGTCAGTCCTGAGCCGAGAAACGGACTGTAGTGGGATCAACTGTTCAATGAACGCTTAAGCTGTCTGTTGAAATTATTGGGCTGGCAAGAAAGTAATTTCGGCGTTTTAAAGTGGAATGAAACCCAAGTTTCTTGATCTTTTGCCATCTTTCTGGTAGCTTCGTAATTCCGCGCTCATAAAGGAGTCAAAGAGTTTTGTAAACTTCAAAATAAATGGTAATCTGATGGTGCAATGTCCGAGCTATATGAATGATTAGAGACACCTCATTGAATGATAATTACACAAAGAACGACTGCTAAATAAATTAATACAGTGTCAAATGGCTCTTAAATACATTACGGAATATGCAAAATAAAAATTGTTTGCATCAATCACAGGGAACTACTACACGTGAGCAGTCCAATGAACGAACCAATGTCGCCAGATGAACATACGGTAAACGAATTCGTTGCACCTACACCTCTAGAACCGTTACGGCAACGAACGTCGTGGAATGTCACCTAGAAAATTAGACCTTTCACCGCGACACATCTACCAATTTGTATAAGACACTTGAGTCTTGCGTAGCGAAGCTTCCTCGAACGTTAATTTTCTCTGGATATTGCATATACACGGTTCGATTGACAGTTTCATTTACAAACTCCGGTATTTCCTTGGATGTAACTGTTAGCTTGAAATATCTTTGGTACGCAACTTATAGCCAAGTGCAAAGTTTACTCTGTGGCCTTTAGTTTTGTTTATAAGATTGCGGTTTATTGGAAATTGAGGTCAGATGGTTCAAAGCTTGCTGAACCAGTCTTGAGCATTATCCGAATAGAGAAATCAGAAAAATAATAGTTAAGATAAGTTATCTTATTTGGCTAGATGTTATATGAAATAATCACGTGTTATTTTAGTTCGACAGGCAAATCATTTTCCTTTGGATTATTTCGTTACTTAGAATAATTTCTCATTTTACTTTTTATTTGATCAAATACTTCTTTAAAAAAAAATCGAAAATACACATGTTATACCATCGTCGTTTTATGTACCTAACATGTTATAACATCGTATGATTCGACTACACTTCCATGTGTAGCTTTGTTAGAGTATATAACTCAGTTAAATAAATAATTATTGGTGCGAAGGTAATTTTAAATAATTAAAAGCCTAAAACTGTCTGTTCTGTTGTATTTTAAATAAGCAGGTATATTGGAGTCATTGGGAAACAGGAATTGACAGGTTATCTGAAAGATGGCAACGAGTTGTCACAAATAATGGAAGTTACATCATTGAACAATATTAAACATATATTTTTATAAATTGATTCAAATGTTTTCTTTAAAATACGATAGAACTTTCCCTCCAACCAAATAAATCTGTCTGGGACATTCGCTATCTTCATACGCAACTGAACTTACTGACTTTAATTGCAATCGACGCGTGTCACGACGGTATAAACGCAGCGCCTTCGAATACCGAAGGAACGAAGTATAATCGGAGTGAAAGTGAAATTAAAGTCTTCCGTCGTGCACCACTTTGGTCCCCGGTTGTCCACAGGCTTTTGATCCCAATAATTTCGATGGGTTCTCGATCAGTCTAGCCAACGTTCGCGTAATCGTATGATTCACTCGCCGTAACCGGCGTCGCACGATTACGACATATACCATCAAAAATTTTAATTGACTGTATCAACGAGGAATCGTTGATCGGAACGCGTAAATATGTGACGCCACCCGTCCTTGACCCATATTCTCGCATCTGCTTTCGCTGCTTTCGGACCAGGCGCTTTCAGCCGGGTCAAAAAACGTCTGCAGTCGGTGCATCGGTCAGTACCCGAAGTTACGCGAACTTTCACATTCTACGAAGCGAATGTTTTCTTCGCTCAATGGCTGTTGCTTCTAACTTCGGCTAATCGATAATTCACCCGATGTCGTGGAATTTCGAAATGTCTCGAAGAAGCTAAGCTAGCTCGTGGTTTCCCAGACGCACTAAAGCCGCGTGACGATTGCATCTCCGGAACGGCCCACAGGCGATACGATTTATTGTACAACTAATTGTACGATAGAAGTTGCAACGACCGTTTGAACGACGCGACGGTTGCAACGTTTGTGGTGCTGTTGTACAACTTGTAGTACACGGTCGTATTGCATGATGATGTAGCATACTAAAAATCTGTCGTACGACAAGTTTGAACATTTGTGGACACGCTGCGACGTGAAGTCATTTTGTCCTATCTGCGTTTAGGGTTGCCAACCCTCTCAGATTGGTCGAGACTGTCCCGGAATTGAAGTTGCCAGAAGTTGTCCAGAATCCCGATTGAATATCAAACCGTCCCGGAATTTCAGGGAAAGCTATACTGCATATTGGAAAAACTCATGACAATATTATTTTAGATTTATTATTATTAGATTTTAGTTTATTTATTTATTTTTCCAATTTCTCTCGAGGACCTACCCCCACAAAACAACTTTATTCATACCAAGCCTAATGTGCTTTAAATTAATATAATACAAAATTTCAAAGGAACCTTATGGTACTTTCTTTAATACTCAATTGAAAGATTGTAAATATTAAAAAAATTTTGAAACTAGATATATAATTTATAAGAATAAAATTGAACACATATGTAAGTACTTATCAAATGGCATGCGTTTAAAAATAATTTGCAACAAATTTCTTCGAAAGACTACGCAGAAAGCCGCCGAGCACGAGCGTCTTAATATGGTTTTCTATTATTTTCCCCACTTGAGCAAATGTGAGCAGATTAAAACCAACACGAAATTAATATTTAATATGCCACCAATTACTGTAAAAAAATTCACGGTGATTCCTCGTGATACTCTTTTTAAAACTCGAATTAAAGTTGATAAATGTTAAACAAAAAATGGGGAAAAATTGCGATTATTTAAAAAAAAATTTTTTGGGAGTTTGAAGGTCTTACAATACTAAACATACCCTGTAAAAATCAAATAGCTTGCGAGGGACGCACGTTTAAAAAATGCACGGAATTTGACAGTAAAGTTTCAGCCTCAATTTTAATAACAAATTGATTTATTCAGTTAAAATTGAAGGTAGTTTTAGAAATTACGTTTTGTTACGAACATTTTAGGATACATAAATTTACAGATCTTACACTTTGATTTCCGGACTTTTTCCCATTGAACGACACACTGTGAGTCGTCGTGAAGTTTTGCTAATAAACTATAGTTTTTAATCAATTCTCCTCCTGTACGCTCAATTTTGTGAGCAACTGTATATACAGGGTGAGTCCGAAGAAACAGAACACCTAAATATCTCCGTTACCTTTCGTTGTACAAAAAAAACTTCTTAGGACGAAGTGACACTGTTTGAAGGGCCACATGTAACGGTGTAAGGAAAAAAATTTCAAGCTCATTTTTTTTATAAGATTTCAAGGTCATTGATATTTTTTTAAATGGAATGAGGTATTTTTTAATACATCAATCGATGCAGCTGGATATTCGTTATGAAAAAGCACTAACCCATGTATGTCGAAAAGTTAGTAGTTCAGGAGATATTTCAATTTAAATAACTGTAAAACACCATTCCTGTCGTACTAAGACGTTACCGTTTACTTGCTAGTGTAAATTGAAGAGTTGAAATTGAAATTGAAAAATGGACGTTGAAAATGAAATTGAAGATTTGAAATTAACAAATTGAAATTGAAGAGTTGAACTTGAAAAATTGAAGTTGAAGGATTGAAATTGAGGTTGAAATGGAAAATTTGATGTTGAAATTGAAATTAACGAAATGAAATTGAAAAATTGAAGTTGAAATGAAAGAGTAGAAATTGAAGTTGAAATGGAAGAGTTGAAATTGAAGTTGAAATGGGTGAGTGAAAATTGAAGTTGACATTAAAGTTGAAATGGAAAAATTGAAAATGAAGTTGAAGAGTTGAATCGAAATTAAAGTCGAAATGGAAAAATTGATGTTGAAATTGAAATTGAAGAGTTGAAATTAACGAATTGAAATTGAAAAATTGAAGTTGAAATGAAAGAGTAGAAATTGAAGTTGAAATGGAAGAGGTGAAATTGTAGTTGAAATGGAAAAATTGAAAATGAAGTTGAAATTAAAGTTGAAATGGAAAAATTGAAAATGAAGAGTTGAACTTGAAAAATTGAAGTTGAAGGATTGAAATTGAGGTTGAAATGGAAAATTTGATGTTGAAATTGAAATTAACGAAATGAAATTGAAAAATTGAAGTTGAAATGAAAGAGTAGAAATTGAAGTTGAAATGGAAGAGTTGAAATTGAAGTTGAAATGGGTGAGTGAAAATTGAAGTTGACATTAAAGTTGAAATGGAAAAATTGAAAATGAAGTTGAAGAGTTGAATCGAAATTAAAGTCGAAATGGAAAAATTGATGTTGAAATTGAAATTGAAGAGTTGAAATTAACGAATTGAAATTGAAAAATTGAAGTTGAAATGAAAGAGTAGAAATTGAAGTTGAAATGGAAGAGGTGAAATTGTAGTTGAAATGGAAAAATCGAAAATGAAGTTGAAATTAAAGTTGAAATGGAAAAATTGAAAATGAAGTTGAAGAGTTGATATCGAAATTAAAGTCGAAATGGAAAAATTGATGTTGAAATTGAAATTAACGAATTGAAATTGAAAAATTGAAGTTGAAATGAAAGAGTAGAAATTGAAGTTGAAATAGAAGAGGTGAAATTGTAGTTGAAATGGGAGAGTTAAAATTGAAGTTGAAATTAAAGTTGAAATGGAAAAATTGAAAATGAAGTTGAAGAGTTGATATGGAAATTAAAGTCGAAATGGAAAAATTGATGTTGAAATTGAAATTGAAGAGTTGAAATTAACGAATTGAAGTTAAAGTGAACTTAGTACGACAGTAATGGTATTTTAGAGTTATTTAAATTGAAATATCTCCTGAACTATTAACTTTTCGACATACATAGGTTAGTACTTTTTTATAACGAATGTCCAGTTGCATCGACTGATGTATTAAAAAATACCTCATTCCATTTAAAAAAATATCGATGACCTTGAAATCTCATTAAAAAAATGACCTTGAAAATTTTTTCCTTTACACCGTTACATGTGACCCTTCAAACAGTGTCACTTCGTCCTATGAAGTTTTTTTTGTACAACGAAAGGTAACGGAAATATTTAGGTGTTCTGTTTCTTCGGACTCACCCTGTATTTCAGTTTCCGGCAATGCATCCCGGAATTGTCGCAGAAAAAGTCTCCGAATCATGTCGTCTGCAGGCCGTTTCAATGTTTCGACGATGATAATATGTAATGCGGTTGGCTCCGATTCTAATAGATCACGCTTCATACGTCGTTTGTTGATAAAACAACTCGTGTCAGCGAACTTACATAACGGGAAGCTTTTTATCGATTTATCTCGAGAGGAAGATCGTTCCACATACACAGATTCTCGGTCGCCGTGATGCAAACGAAAGTAGCCATTACATATTCATAAGGTTGCGGCAAAGGGTTAGGTTCGTCGTGTAGAACCTCCTCGCCTTCATGGCGATTTTATTCGTGGCCATTCTAATGCGTAACACTAGTAGCAGCGATAAGAAACCCGATGTCGCGGCTAATAGTTAACGCCAGCAACTGTCGTGTCAAGATAAACCCGGAATTACTCGAGTAATTAACGAGCGCCACCATAAAATATTACGGTCCTGTTGTTACCCGATCTATTATGGTAATAGTTCGGAGAAGGATAATGTTATCTATTCAATATTTCAACCCCGCTTCGGTAGAGTTGAACGAGACAAAGTTTCTCTTTAATTCTATTGCCACGGCACGTTTGAGAGTAAAAGCGCTCGCTGTGTGAGAAACGGAACAGCTACCGTTCCCAACACTTTGTCACGTTATTTCACAAGGAACGCTGAGTTTAAAATGAATATTGTAATGGTATAGATAATTTGATATATCCACAAATTGATCAATTCTTTCTGTCTTCGAGAAAGATCTTTCTCAGCCATCTTTGGGCTAGATTCATTTCGCATCATCTACAATCTACAGTGAGTGTCGAAAGTATCCGTACACTGATAAATTTCAAACAAAACTGTGAAATTGTTGTTTATTAACTATTTTTTCTGTAGACAATGAATATGTACATATTATGAGAAGTCTATAGAATAGATACAATGCAAAAAAAATGAATTTCTTGATTAACTTGCGAATGTAATAAGGAAAAACAAAAAATCGACTGAAATACACCAGCAAATAGTATTCCTACACTCCTTAATTCGAACTGCGTAGGGAACAGTTCTTAACGTAAACATATCATGTAAACATACACAAATTGCGTTGTAAGTATGATTGATCTCCTCAGTATATTTAGAAACGTTATTGGCATCAATAGCATTTTAAAATTCCGAAATATTCAAAGTTATCGTTGAAAAATGGGACGGAAACGTACGGAAACAACGATAGAAGAAAAAAAATTATTATTAACTTGCACAATCAGTGTAAAAGTTTAGCAGAAATTTCGCGTATTGTAAGTAGACCTCGATCTACTATACAAAGTTTAATTGACAGGTATGGGCTACGAAAAAGAGTACAAAATAAATCAAGAAGTGGACGTCCACGAAAAATCAATCGATACACTGGTAGAGTTATTATTAGAATGGTAAAGACAAATCCAAGAATAAGTGCAATAAATATAGTTGAACACATTAAAAATAATTTAAACATTGATGTATCTGCTAGTACTGTGCGCAGTTTTATACGAAATTCAGGATATCCCGGACGGGTGGCCCGTAACAAATTTTTGGTAAGTGAAACGAATAGAAAGAAAAGACTGGAATTCGCAAATAATAATGTAACTACACCGGTGGAGTACTGGAATAAAGTAATCTTCACAGATGAAAGTAAGTTCAACATTTTTGGGTCTGATGGACACTGTACCGTTTGGAGAAAAATAAATACAGAATTGAAACCACAAAACTGAAAACCTACAGTCAAACACGGTAGAGGTTCAGTACTTGTTTGGGGCTGCATGAGTGCAGCTGGTGTTGGCTCATTAGAATTTATTGATGGAATAATGAACCACAGGGTCTATATTGACATTTTGAAACGAAATCTTGATCCTAGTGCAGAGAAAATGAATATTAAAGATGATTTCGTTTTCATGCAGGATAATGATCCGAAGCATACTGCGTAAAGTACCAGAATGTGGATACTACAAAACACACCGGCGTATCTGAAAACTCTGCCACAATCTCTCGATATCAATGTTATGGAACACCTGTGGGATTATTTAGAACGACAGATCAGAAAACATGAAATTTCTTCAAAAGAGAGTTTAAAAAATGCACTGAAGGAAGAGTGGAACATGATCCCATAACACGTGACCTCAGTAACTTCAATGCTGAGAAGAATTGCAGCGGTTATAAAGGCCAAAGGCTATCCAACCAAATATTAATTAATAATTTTTTAATGTCACATTAATTTACGTTACGTTTTTTTTCTCAAATTGTAAAATGTTAGAAACTGTACGAATACTTTTTGTTGATGTATTTCAGTCGATTTTTTGTTTTTCCTTATTACATTCGCAAGTTAATCAAGAAATTAATTTTTTTTTGCATTGTATCTATTCTATAGATTTCTCAGGATATGCACATATTCATTGTTTACAGAAAAAATAGTTAATAAACAACAATTTCACAGTTTTGTTTGAAATTTATCAGTGTACGAATACTTTCTACATCCACTGTACACTCGTTTTTCCGAGATTGCAAGGGTCTGGGATGCGCCTTCACATTTCTCGATAATGCAAAGATGGGGTTTTCAGTCGTCAAGAGCGTTAGATAAAAGATTAACCTACGCCCTACTCATAATGGTTCAGAATGCAACCCAACGAATTCGCAAGCGAAGGCTACTAATAATTTCAAACGCGTTCCATCGACTGATGAAATGCTCCTCAAACGTCCGCCTGTCCGGAGCTTCCGATTTGGTGAAGCGGAAGTGGAACGGGTTTGACTTTCGCCATTCTCCGTAAAGTGCAGGAAAGTGGCATGTCACCTTGATTAGAAGTTCACGGGCGTACGAACAGGTGGAGATCGTAGAACGTACGCATTGTTGTTGCTCCCCACCCTCTCCCTCCAAATGTACAGAGTGTACGGACATTCTCCTCAAGGTTAGAAGAACGGTCCGTCGAAAGTGAAATTTCGTGATCGAGCCTAATTGGTCTTAATTGCGGAAAGATTATTACCTCCGGAGCTGGGGTTCGGTTTTCCTTGGAATTCACCGTGCGGCTGACGCTTTCGTTTGACGGGAAATTAGAAAGTCCCGTAAAATTTAATGTTATAATGATTACAAACAGACGCGTTGTTGCTCTACACTTTGCTGATGGCGCGGCACATGATACGCGAACTGTTATGCAACACGTGTTATGCATGAAACGCGTGGCCCAATAAGGTGACCCTGCTGTAAGATAAACAGGTACGCTCCACGCCAAGCAGGAGAAAATGAGGACTCCTTGCTTCAGTCGTATGTAGTCGTCGAACGAAGGAAAGATTTCCATTGCTTTACTTTAAACTGTAACGGATAGCCATTCGCGCCCGGTCGAGTTCGAACAGTAAACACTTTATTCTGAATAAAATAATTAGCGAAGTTAATTATTCATCGTTTCATTTCACTTGATGCTTTACCATTCTGTCCATTTGACACACGAGGTACAGCGAAATTGAGGGACGGATGATGGTTAATTGGCTCTTGAACAGTTTGTTCATTCATAAAAAAGTGACAAAACTCAAAATATATTTCTAAGAAAGGTATAATAATGTATATATAAATTGTGGTGTTCTTTATAAAATTTCTGCATTTCTAACTTGGTGATATACGATAAAAGAAATTGGCAATTTTCGGTAATTTTCTAATGAGACTCTTCTAAAATTTCCTTCTTTTTAACTTGTGTTATTTTTCTTATGAATGAACGACGTCATCTACCGGAAGCCTATTAGTAGGCTTCTCAATAATTGTCCTGTACTGAAAGGAAGTTTAAAAATGTTCGTTTAGGTTGGTGATTTGTGGGTTCAAAATCCTTAGTCGTGGACTTTAAAAAATTATTGGATAATCGACGGTAAATAATGTGTTAATCCTGCACATTCAATTTTATTGATTATTTGTATTCAAATGTGTATGAATACGTCATTAAACCTCAAAATGCGACGTCGCGTCGCACAGTGGGCTGTATGCTCGATTTCAACGGCCACAGCTAGTTCAAAATTTGCTCAATATTGAAACTGCTGTAACTTTACTAAAATTTATCCAAATTTGATGAAGAAACAACCATTTTAAAGCTTGAGATTTATACTTTTTGTACTGTATACCGTTTTTGCTGAAACGGATGTTTTGAGTGCAAAATTTGTCCATAAAGAGGAGCGTATTAGATTGTATAGTTTGTAGCTATTTTTCAATCGAGTACTGCGGATTATAACCAATATTTTAACGTCATTCGTCTATTTTATGTACACTATCGAAAAGTGTAATCATTTACAATTAAAATATCTTTTTAAAATAGTTATTACAAAGAATAATCTCCGTTATTTATAATAGTATGGAAAAATGTTGTGAATGAAATTTGCAGGGTTCAGATGGGGATATGTTGTGGCAAAAAACATTTTCTGCGTGAGTGGAGGCATAGAGGAGATTTTAAGGTCACCTTGATTTTTTTAAATCGAAAGACCTACTTTTCGTATCATAAATCGATAGAGTATCAAATTCTGAGTATAAAAGTGTTGACCTTCATATGTCCTAAACATAATAGTTCACGAGATATTATTAAAAGAACAAAGAAAATTATTTCGATAATATCTCGTTAACTATTAGATTTAAGACATATGGAGGTCAATACATTTTCACTCAGAATTCGATAGTCTATCGATTCATGATACAAAAAGTAGATCTTCCGATTTAAAAAAATTAAGGTGACCTTGAAATCTCCTCTATGACTCCACCCACGCAGAAAATGTTTATGTCACAACATGTCGCCCTCTATACCGTGCAAATTTTGTCTATAACATTTTTTCATATTATTACAAATAAAAGCAATATTCAAAGTGGACAAATTTATTGCCCCACTCTGTATATTATTTAAATTTCATGTGTATACCGTTTTCTTATTTTAGTGTATATTGTGTGTTTATTACTATTATTTAGTATTTATTTAAGTTAATACGAAGATATAGCGAATGCGAACATCCAGGATGTGAGAAATGCTGCGATTTTCGCGCGCGCGCGAGTTTTTCTTGCATCTTAACCAGAAAACTTTAAAGAACACAATGGCACAGAAATGAACACCCGATCGCACCAGGAGGTATAACAAAGTCATTACCAAAGTCTTAGAATCATAAAGAAAGTGACTGAATCGTTGGTTATCTTTAAATATTAATAACTACAAAAATGTATATAGTACAAAAATGAATTTCTCTTAAAAGTATACCCTATACTGAGCTAAAAAAACTTCTATAAAACAAAAATCTGTTAGTGTATGTAAATAAGGTAACAATTACTAATAGGTGAATTCGTTGAAAAGTGAAAGCGCGTTAACGGAATTTCAAACTTCCGACAAATTTCAGTGCTTTATGGATACATGAATGGGAAAACGAATGATGGGAGATTGTTCCTCAGAAATTCAACTAACTCAAGCTACAAAAATTTTACAATTTATGTAAAGTTTTAAAAATTGAATTTGCGTCGCGTCGCTTTGTGTCACGAATTTTATCCCACCCGGTGTACAAACACTGTAGAACTATCTTGAACGTCTCCCGAAAGAAATCTAGTAGGTGTCTCGAATCGCATAGAGTGCCTAACCACAACATATTCCGAAGGAAATGGTTCGACATCGGGATATGGTAACGGTACCTTGTTGAAGTAACGATGCGTCGGGGTTGAAGGATGTTCGAAGAGATCTGCAAGAGATATCCTCGGCAATGAAAGACCGCGCGCACGATGGGTTTCCGTGTGCGACCGATAATAACGCGACGGACAGCCGCGTCATGAAAAATCTCCATTGAAAGAACAAACGAGTACGCGGCGGACAGTGCGATTCAGTTGTCGCTGGTGTACAAGGAGCGAGGTCTACGTGACGCAGAAGTCAATGGGGAAGAATGATTTAAGTAGCTTCGTGTGGTTGGGTGGACTTGGAAAGGGGTCTTGCGCGTCAGATTAGGCACAGGAAGTGCCGCGATGGAACACGATGCCTGAGGAAATCATTTCTATCATTCGATTAATCCGAATCATTCTCGGCCGTCTCGCAGTATCCCGTTGTCTTAATCATTCTGTTTTTCTACTCGATCCGTTCGTCTACCTTGAAACGCTTCCAATGACTCGCGAAAGTATCTAAAAACCGTTGGCGATCGCAATATATTATTTACTAAATTCTTCTGCTTAACAAAATATTGCGAGAACATTCATGAACATTCTGCTTGAATTTTCTTTGAATTGAATAAAGGTCGGGTAAGAGGATCAAATGTGACCCCGAATCAAATTGATCTTTCCTCATACCTTTCGATAGGGTCAAGTTTCAAGTCGGTACCCTTACCACAAGGGTAGTTATAGGTTGAACTTAGTTCTAGGGAATTATGCTCCATTTTTATAGGCCCTTCTTCCATTGGAAAAGATTGAAAATGGAAAGACATATTTTACGGTTTGTTTTATCAGATGTTAAAACAAAATACGTTCCCCTAATTGCGCTCCTACAAAATTAAAAAAACCTGACATAGGCCGTTCTTCCAGACACCCTTCTTTAAATTTTAAAAAATACCACGTTTTTAAAACGGACTAAAAAGTATAAAATAAAATTTTTAAAAACGCCGCGTTTAAAAACGGACTAAAAAATATAAAATAATTTTTTCTAGCCCCATACAGATTCCTAACCCCGTACAGATAGTCCTGTATCTATTGCATGCGTCCCACGTTTTTCGTTTTAAATCTTACAAGTATTTTCATAGCTATTCAAAATTCACAATCACAAATTTTCAGGACTATCTGTATCGGGTTAGGAATCTGTATGGGGCTAGAAAAAATTATTTTATACTTTTTAGTCCATTTTTAAACGTGGCGTTTTCTAAAATTTTATTTTATACTTTTTAGTCCGTTTTGAAAACGTGGTATTTTTTAAAAATTTATTTTTATTTAAATAATTATTTTCTGCTTTTTAGCCTTATATGTGTGAAATTTTACAATCGATTTTGAACATTTTGATGAGATTATAACAGAGCATGTAGTAAATTTCAGACGGTATTGCGACGCGTCATGTCGAAAACGAACGCCGTGGTAAAATGTCAAAGATAAAGGTCGACGGAGAATTTCGGTGTAACTGTTCTTTCGCTTGGTAAACAAACATTATGCTATAATAATACGTAGTAATTTTGTAAACACCGCACAGAGCTCGAACGCACACTGACGCACACTGAGCTCCTTCGGTGCGAAGCGGGTCAGTGGGGTGGGGATGAGTCAGAGTGGGAACACGTAGTAGAGTGGGGACGCTGAACGCGAAGACGTACTACGTCACGCGGCGGGGGTGCAAAGGTTCAAATTATTAATAATTTATATCTCCTGAACGCATAGGTTTTTTTTTAAATTTTTTTAAATATTGCATTGTCATCCAGTTCTGAGCTATGTTTAAAATTTCAAGTCTCTAGCTCATCGGGAAGTTAGTCAATTGCAAAATTTGTACCAAACAAACAGACAGACAGACAGACAAGAAAGCGAGCTAATAAAAACGTGGTAAAAATCTGGAATCGGTCAGTTTGATCGGTGGTGAGCCACTGTTAAACAATTATTTCCAATGCGGTTTCAAGCCTCGGCCAGCTCTATTTTAAGTGGAGTTCGTCGTGCCGCCAGCGAATTATCGACGCTGAGCCAGCTCCGGTGAGCGGAATTGCGAAAGAAATGTTAAGGCAAGGGGTTAACGTCTTTCACTTAAGACGACGGCGGTCGACGGCGACATCAGTTTCATTGTTCCGCGGGTGCAGATTAAAATGACGTGTTCGCACCATTCCACGCATTTCAAGCGGATGACGGGTTTAGAAAGGGAGACACGCAATTCGCGAATACGGTTCGCAGTTCAACCGTGATTCTTTGCTCGGAAACTCCCCGGCGAATGTTGTCGCTGTGTAATTGGGGCTGCTAAGTGCCTGAAATTTATAAGCGCTCACGTGCAGCAGACAGAGAGTGTCGCTATTATTCATCGGTGCGTTGACTCTCTGCACGTGCACTTCGGCCTTTCGAACGAAACGAGCCTACTCGGCGAAGGAGATCCCCGATTATTATCAGCCACGTTTGTCGCTCAATGGTCGCTAAACGGTCTCGTTTACATGGGCAACGTGACGGACGTACAAAACGCTCGCGATGCCATTTAGACACGCCTCGTACGTCCACAAATTTTTGCGGCGCGCATCGTCGATGCGCGATCCATTAGAATTTCGTTTGTCCTTCGTTCCCGATCAAGATTTCTTGCTGCGTTCTTAGCGTATCCGCACGTTCCAACGCGTGGAACTTTTCGTCGATGTCAAAATAGACTCGCCGCAGAAAGAATGAAACAAATGGCACTGTTTAAACCTTCTCGAGTGACGTTCTTTTCTGTGTCAACCGGTTTCAACACATATTCTCAATTTTCGTTACGTGCTCGAATAAAACGCTTTTAAAAAGTGCCATTCTGACCTTTTCATGTAATTCTTACCAATGTAAGACGGATTGTTACTTTTCTGGAAGAAAGACCTTACCATCCGAAACTGATTAAAACAATCAGGCAAGATGAACAAATTTTTTTAACGAAACATTGGCTGGACATTCTGAATGACCTAATACGAGGATGGCAACTCCTGTTCGACCTTCAAGCTAGATGAAAATTCTTTGCATGTTCTATCGTTGGCGGTACCTGCACGCAGAAGCTACACTGGTCCGTTTATCTTGGACTGTGGAAACAGCTGTAGTAGTTATGAAGAGAGATTTACCTTTTATTTGTCCTTCGGAGACGGTAATGAGTTTTATTATATAACGAAGTTTTTGCAGGATTTTCTATTAGGTCGACGCATTAGCCTTTGTTTATCCTTGAAATGTACCGAAGACTTCTTACGCTCCGTCAAAGTCGCCGAGTATAAATCTATGACAGTAATTAATCCTATCTCTCGTTGATGAGTGAAGTAATACTCTTAGATCCGCATGTCTAGAAAATTCTCTCAGCTTGAGTTATGTAGAATCTGCATGAAGATCCGTAGTCTAGCCATTAGTATGAAGCAAACTCGTAACGGAAAATATAGATTGAAGTTAGATTGTCGAAAACGCAAACGGAACGAGTAAAAAAATTCTCGAACCGGCTCACAGTGGAGTATTTACCCCTAAAACCTATTTCAGCTACGACAATATGTAATAAAAAATACGTGGTGGCATTTAAAACATCAAGTTGACACGAGTACATAAATAAAAATAATAGAACTGTTACACTGATGTTCACATATTCCAATAGCACAAACAACTGAAATTCTTCATCTCGCGCAAGATTTGAAAAATCGTATTTTGGCCAATGTTTCAAGGCAATTACTCCACTGTGCGGCTAACGGTTCAGAATACTGAAACGCGATCGTGAAAAGGTACATACACCGCGCAGTATCGCAGCACCAGACTGCTCCATTTGCCCAAGCGAAGCGAGAGTTCTTTTATTCAAACTGAAGCTATAAAATCAGACACAGCCGCTGCAACCTGTCCTTGGCTTTTTACGTCTCCTCTGCTTAAACCATTTTAGGAATATACACGGAGAACTGTGTCGTAGCCGGCATGCCGGCGAATAGCAGCGACGTCGTTAAAGTGCACGTGCACCGTGATTCACGAGCGCAATAATTGTGACGATCATTTATTATACCGTTCTATCTTCCACTCTTCTGACCCCTCTGTATACATGCAATGCTATCGATAGGAGATTCATCCAGGATTTAGAAACTATCTAGGTGCACGGTAGTGCACCAGCCAAGTTCTCGCACTAACTCCTTTTACGCGAAACAACTTAGCCTGAGAGATGTAATTTCGTACACTTGTTAAATGCTATCATGTCTCAATATTGACAAAACATTAATCTTCCAACATTAGTAGGTTCCGAGGTTTAGGACCTCAAAAATCGCTAAATTTGTCACTGATTGACTGACCGACAGATCATCAAAACCTTTTGGGTACCTCCCATTGACCTACAAGCTTGAAATTTGGTACATAGGTCCACCATAACGAACACTCAAAGGAATAATTATCAAAGTTTGAAATTTTACACCTTAAAGGGGTTGTATTGAAAAAAAACATTACGAAATAGGTATAAATAGGTAGTAAAACGAACATGCATTTATTAATTTACTTAATGTCCACCTTAAAGATAAAAAATGTTTAGAATTTAATGAATCAGGGATAAGAGTAATACCTACTTGATAATTGATGAAATTTCAACAAAAATTGATGAAATCCCAACAAAAACATCCTGTAAACAGGGGCCAAGTTCCTATGGCCGTAAAAAGTTATGAGATCAAACAAAATACGGCCAAGTTCATTAGCTTAGAAATACCTCTTGCAATACTGAAAAAAGCGTTTGTAACAAATTAGTTTAAAAGAATGCTATTTAATTTTTAATGAATTACATGGAGGGCTAAATTATTCAAACTTGGCCGCTACCTAACACCTTTTATGTCCATTGGTTTAAAAAGTAACGGCCAAGTTTGAATAATTTAGCCCTGCATGTAACTCTTTAAAAATTAAATAGCGTTCTTTTAAACTAATTTTTACAAACGCTTTTTTCAGTATTGCAAGAGGTGTTTCTAAGCTGACGAAATTGGCCGTATTTTGTTTGATCTCACAACTTTTTACGGCCGTACGAACTTGGCTCCTATTTACAGGATGTTTTTGTTGGGATACGGTATTCTCTCTGTAACTGTTGGAAAGATCTCTACTGTAACTGTTTAAATCTTATCCCCACCACTGAAGAGAATCTCCCTTGGGACTACAGCAATGGGTCGGAGTATCGGCGAGGCTCACACTAATGCAAGCGCAGCGAAAGCGAACTTTCCTAATTGTTTATTTTTTTAATAAAACTGTTACCATCGCATTCGTCTGCATCTTCTAAATCAAATGACGCTAAACACGACACAATTACGATCATAATTACTTGTGTAACAAGCGGACTTAAGAATTCGTGTATCTCCACCGTAAGTGTCAAGCCCTAAACATTAATCGCTTGTTATACATGTAATTGCAATTGCAACTATATCGGGTTTGGTATCATTTAATTTACAATTACTCTGGTTTCTTCAAAAACGTATCAGCTCTACCCAGTCACCCTTAACATTTGTAATGTTACGTCATTTATCGTGTAATATGTACATTTTGCATCGTCATTATCAGCGGGCGAAGCTTCGCACCGGCCGTCCGTACACGAATTACGTCCGATAAGCTCCGAGGGTCAAGAAATCGGGATGGCACTTACCCTACCGGATCACACAAGTTTATTTCACTTCCGTTAATCAACATTCCCCTCCGCATCCTAAAGGCTCCGTTCCCCTCGCGACTCTAACTGTTATGGGTCACTGACTGAATGCTTGTTGCAAGACACCAGAAGATAACACGAGCTCCCAGTGTTGCCATTACCAATCACGGCCGCACTTGTTGCGACTGCACACTTGTTGCACCAACTCGTGCCCGTCTAAACAACGATGATGACTTCGTTAACTACGGGCTAGCATGTGCCGCTTCACTTCTTTTTCAATCTCTTTGTTACCCATTTTTGTCGTAAACGCACAACAATCCGCAGTGTAATTATAACAAAGAAGAATCACGACAGAACATGTGTATGTTGGAAAAGGAAAGAAATTCCTAAGGGGCCCCTGCGTCTTGCAATGGAGGTAGACAATTGTCATTTGACATAAAGATCCGCAGTCTATTGATTGAAACATATACCAAGTGTATTTTTAGACACTTTATACGCGAAACCGCCAGACGTTATTCATGCATTAAGATCAGTCAGCAACGTGATCGGCATTATCATAGCGGTGGTAATATCTCTGGCAAACGAATGCGTGGCGTGTCGTTGACAGAGGATTCCGATAAATATTCGCAGACCGTGCGAGATCGCCTCTGTGCGTTACGAAATTTTTGTGCTAGTCAATTTATTCGCGTACGACAACGGTCTTATCCTTGTTTTCTGGTGTATCAACATGGCCTCAAGGTCGATTCTCGAATAAACATCGTCTGGCTATTTTAGGAATTTCGTGAGTGTTTTGGAAAATTGCAAGCGAAATAATTATTCAATGGGCATCCTAGTCGCTTGGATATGCTACCGAAATGTTTGAAAACCTAGTGCCAACTGAATGATCCCGCGAGAAATGCTAAACCAAATTTATGATACTGAAGAAGGACCCATGAAGAATTAGATTAAGATTCCAATGTTATAATATACTAATTAGACAGCAGATTTTATGCACTTATGAGAGAAATCGGTAGGTGCAATTGAAAAAAGTAAAACAATTAGATAATTTTAAAATACTTTTACATTATTTTGAATCTATGAAACATATTAAGTATGTCTATAAATAGATGAAATCTGTTCACCTTGTAAGATCACGCACATTTTCCTGTTTATACTACCGACATTTTTCTCCGTTCATTCCTCGGACGATATCTAAAATATTCCCTTTTTCCGTTGATATCGTGACATTAATTGCATTTCTTCTCTTTTCCACCGTATTCGTATCGGTACGCTATGAATAGATCCGATCCAGAAGCGAGCGAGTACAGTCATCCTGATTTTGTGTTGAACTTTTTCGTTTCGTATGAATTTTGTGTCTGAAACGGTCGAAATGAATCACCGATAGTCGCATTAATCAACGCAGCATTGGAAAACAAAAGTTTTCGATTAAATAATTAATGCTCGACGATATAAATAGGCCAGTGAGCGTGGACCTGTACTTTTAATTTATAATACAATTTTATGAATTATTCAAAATAAATTAACTGTCCACTATCTGACAAGGAAGAACAAAGTAAATATACGAATATGGAACAATGTCCACAACAAGTTCCGGTGTAGTGGTACAGAATAATATTTAGTTAGTACATAAACTGATACGAATAAGAAAAACTCAGATAGTTTGACATAAATAGATCCTCAACAAATTAATGCAAATTGCATGGCTAGATTAATATTTTATATTTTACGTCGACGCTAGTTAAAATGTGTTTGAATTATCTGAAAAGTTCCTTTGCATCTCGTTGCAGCGTTGCACTAATCAACAGCAGCGGATTCGGTGTTATCCGCAGCCAACGAACCATGATCCCGTGACATCCGAACAATTTGTGTTTACGACACGCCACACTCACACGAGTTACACATGTGTCAATATTGAACACGGTTCCGTTTATACAACCGATTGATAACGAGCTTCTAGCGTTCGACTTTGCGCGATGCGGTTTGTCACATCACTCACCGCATACTCATCGTCGCTTTCCGTAAAACATGAACTGCAGACACAACTTCGGGATATTCATTATCATTGGACAGCGGATTTCATGCAGTTATGACAAACATGAATAGGTGTAATTTGAAACAATGGGAACGTTCAAAAACTTAAAAAATATTGTTATATTATTTTCAACCTATTTAGTGTATTAAGGAGGAAAATAATTTCACTTCAGTTTGTCGCAAATCGGATATAACATTTTGATTTTGCATGAAGATCCCCTGTCTAATTACACTGTTCAACAGCCAAAAAGTATTTCGATTCCCACTATACAATTTTTATAGAGTTTTTCGCGCTGATTCCAAATCTGTCCTTAATTTTTCTCATAGACGTACAGTTTTTGAGAAAATTGAGTTTTAAAAAAACACATATTTTTCAACTTTGAACAAATATTGTGATGTTATTATAATAGATGTTGAATTGTTCTTTACAGCAAAAGATTCCGTAGACTTTCCCGAATACAGTCATATGCAATAATAATAATACATTATGATTGTATAAACATGTTTAAACATGTTTAAACAATCATTAAAGACGGAGAGACACCACTTTTGCACCAATTTTTGAATTTATCTAAAAAAATAAGGGTCCAGCGGAAAATCGAAGTACACCACGCGAAAGAGCAGATTTTTATCTTGAGAAACCACCCTTTCAAGTTTGCATGGGCGACGTTTTTTTCGAACCATAAAGCAAAATATCTTTGTCCGACATAAGTTGCCGCCAGTGGCGCTCACCACTAGAACGGGTTTTCTATGTGATATGGCGCCGCGAACGCCCGTTCTAAACTCATGTCGGGCGAAGATATTTTGCTTTCCAGTTCGAAAAAAAACATGGTTCAAGCGTGTATAGTTCGATTTTCCGCTGGACCCTTATTTTTTGAGATAAATTCGAAAATATCCGCAAAAATTGGTGCAAAGGTAGTGTCTCTCCGTCTTTAATCATTGTTTACATATGTTTAAACAATCATAATGTATTAATATTGGATATCGCTGTATTCGGGAAAGTCTACAGAATCTTTTGCTGCAAAGAACAATTCAATATCTTTTATAATAACATCACAATATTTGTTCAAAGTTGACAAATATGTCTTTTTTTAAACTCAATTTTCTCAAAAACTGTACGTCTAGGAGAAAAATTAAGGACAGATTCGGAATCAGTGCGAAAAACACTATAAGAATCGCATAGTGGGAATCGAAATACCAAAAAGAAGTTGGAATTTGTTGGACAGCGTTATTACACGTCTTATTAACTCTGACTCATGTTCGATGCTTGTTATTCAATAGCTGGTGTATTAACATTTTCTTCAAGTGAATATTGTAGACAATGTAGGCATGCCAAAACCTAGTAATGACAACTTTTGCTATAAAACTTTTAGAAAATGTGAGACGTGCTATTCTTTTCTCCCGGAGTGCAAATTGTTTAAACCGTAGCACAATTTCGACGAAGCTTCGTGACGCTCTCATATCAGTTCAATCGAGAATACATACTTTCCACATTTGCGTAAATTATTCCACAAAAGTCTGTCTTTACGTAAACATCCGCAGAAAGTCATGCGCGATGCGTCTTTAATTGAAATCGGGTGGAATTGTCAGTGCAAAAGGCAAAAACGATCATTTAAAATGGAAATAATCGTTACAATTTGAATTTCTGTTATATCCTGTCCACAGTTTTGTTATTGTTAAACCGCGGACTTGATGCATGAATGAAAAAGACTGGAAGAAATGATTACTTGGTGCTTGTTTGTCGCGGTTGATGCAAACAATTTTGATTTTGCATGAAGCTCCGCAGTTTATTTATAATCTGTATAATTTATGTAGATAGCAAAAAATTATATATTTACATAAAATTGTATGAGAGAGAAAAGGAGAGTCCTCACGAAAACCAAGGCAACATAATAAATAATAATAAAAAATGAATCCTGTGTACAATTAACATTTGTGGACAAGTCGTAACTTTAACATTTCAGTCTACGGAATAAGTTGAGCAGTTTACGGTTGAAACGAAAGTACTGAAAAATTGAATATAATGAATTCGTACAACAATGTTTGAATAACGAAACAATGTGTTAATTACAGTAACAACAGCTTCCGATGCAATGCGTCCGGAGGCCTATTCTTTAATTGCTCGAGCCGCGGTTATCGCAAAACGAGCAGCAATCAGCGTGCCCTCAATTTCGCCGAGCAGTTTTGCCGCTTTTGTCTCGAAACGAGCGAAACCAGATTTTTACAATCACGCGGGTCCGCCGCTTATTATTTCCATGCCGGTGTTGTTATTTTTCGTCGAGCGAAAGAAGACTCCTCGCACTCCTTTTACATCCTCGGCAATCAACCTGGCATTTACCGAGGCATTTTAAATATATCTTCAGCATCCCCGTGGCATAAGATCAGTCAGTTCCCGCGATCGCTTGCATACATTCGAAATCTAACGCGTTACCGCTATTATTGAAAGAACAAAAAATGTCCTTTCCCAAGGATACTTTCTTGTCTCCGGCATATTAGCATACTTGCACAGCACGCATAGGACTTGGACCGGCCATCGATGTTTTCACGCCACAATACGCGCAACGAACAAATTTATTCAGGGATTATAAATATTCACGGGAGGACGTCATTGTCTGTAAACACTATCGTCCAAATGATGGAGCAACTTTTGGTCGTCAAACGAAAACACGCCAGACATTTTTGTTTTCGAGGAGGCATTCTGGTTTGGAGGGTCAGTTTTTCAATTTTTTGGAATTTTCTGCAGAGGAGCTATTTAACATTGTGCGTTCAGATTTTGTAAATACATATATCTAGACGTGTCCGAAGTACATAAATTATTCTTTTAAGTAGAAACAATCATGTGTGTTATATACATACTGCAGATCTTCATGCAAAATAACAATTTTCTACCCGAATTCCAACAAACTGGAGTGAAATAGAGAAAGTCATTTTCCGTTTCAGTATGTTCGATAACATTCTTCTAATGTTTTTACTGTTTTAAATTACACCTACTCATGTTTGTCATAAATCCATAAAACCCACTGTGTAGTTATACATTCTTTTATGTTCTGAATCAATATGAATGTGCCTACTCATTCAAGCACGTGTTGTCAGAAAAATTTCGAGAAATCTAAATCAATTCAGTGTTATAATTTTTATAATACAATGTATACCGGTCATATTTAATGGGCGGCTTGTAATTGAAGCATTAGGTGTCGAACGGTGTTCAACACTTGTGAATGGCAGTGTATGCACGCTCGCGTAATCGCCTGCTCAAAATACGAAAGAGAAGATTGCTGGACCTTGAATGAAACTATAGACCATTATCCTTGATGCAGGTATCTTTTATAACACTGTGGTTAGAAGTGCTCGTGTAATCCCGAGCGTTTTATCATTTTGCAATGTCACCGTCCACTCTTCGTCGGCGATTATCACAGCGAGCGAGAGAGAGAGAGAGGAAGGAGGGTAAGAAAAAAGGGAGAAAGGTCCTCGACAAGGCTGAATAAATAATTGCCCGTGCACGCTTTAAAAGTCTTCTAGTGACATTTTCACAGACGAGCCGCCGCGCGCCGCCGCTGTTTGTTTGCAGGCTCGATGAGCCGCGGGAATGCGTTGTTCCTCGCAAATCGAGGACCATCTTGCGCCACAGATTGCGGGGGAAGAGCGTCTAAAGAAGATCTCGTGCCGCATGAGAAGCCAATCGCGAAGATCTCGACGGGAGTCACGTTTTCATCGGCAACGGGTACGGTTTGCCGGTTTTGCAACTCCCGCATACTCTTCCAGAGTTCATCCTTTCAGAACAAATCACGCCGCTCGCTCTTTCGCCAGACTGTTTACACTTTTTCGCCGGAGCATTCTACCATTTTCCTTGGCACGCATACAGTCGGTCGAAAAAGTCTCCGCGTACCCCACTGGTATACCGAGGTCTCTGATGACCGCAGCAAAATTGCTATGTTTATTAAATTAACGTAGTATGTGCAGTGGGTGTACAAAGTAATCGTACACCTTTTAAAAACTAATAACTTTTTTTATAATTGTAACAAACGACCTCATTTTTTATAATCAATTAGAAGCATTGGTTTACGAAATGATATGCAAAAAAGATTTGCCAAATAATTGTGATTTACAAGGTTAAATGCAAAAATAAACTAGAGGGCTATTGTTGCTCGCTCGCTTCGCTCGCTCGCGAGTAGGGTTGTTTTTGCTCGATCGCTTCGCGAGCTCGCGGGTAGGACTGCTCTTGCGAGAGGGTTAGTGATACGCATGGCTAGTAGGGCCTACTGCTATTAATGTTTTTTATTTGGTGTGTGACTCTCCAAGAGTCACACAAAGAACTTCCCGATTCGTTACTCCTTCGCCAACATCGCTAACATCGTATTTTTTGTACTTTCATCGATATTCTCCCAAAATGTATTCTTGGGAGTAGAGATGATAAATTCACTGTTGCATTGGAATAACTTTCGATTATTCCAAGCGGTAACATTAGCATCAGTTAAAAAAAAAATTTCTTTAAATCTAAAAAAAAAAATTTTTTTTAATCTAAAAAAAAAATTAAGAAAAAAATTTTTTTTTATGTAATTGCGTTTGGTTCTTTGGTGGAAAATTTTCGTTCTCCCTTATAAATTGCATTGTAGAATCAACTCTTTTCGAAAAAAAACTAAAAATCTAAAAAACTACTTGACCAATGTGGACCAAAATCTAATCAGCTCTAAGTTACGACGGGGCACATCGATTGCATCATTCATCATCCTGATCGCGTTGTTACTTTTTCTGAAAACGTTAACGAAAAATTTGATTACATAGAAACGGACATACGCACACACACACACATACGAACATTTTGATAAAAATAGTCTAAAATGACTCCAATGACCATGAAACGTGAAGATCTGCTAAAAAATCGATTTTCGATTTTCGGGGTAATTACAATAACTTCCCTATAAAATCGGGAAGTTAAAAAGGCATTTTTTAAAACTTTTCTTTGGGCCCTTAATCAAAATTTAAAATATATATTTTGTAGATCCATGTTAGTTATACACATACAGAAAATTTCATCGAAATCGGTTGACGCAGGAAAAAACGACACGCATGGAAAGATGAACGACTCTGTGGATTTTAAGCAGAAACTGATCAAAAGTCGTGTAAAACTACGATTTTCACCATTTTTAACCGCTTCTAGCTCGTATGTATGTTAATCGATTTCGATGAAATTTGAAGCATGTGTATAACTAACATAGATCTACAAAACATCTATTTTAAATTTTTATTAAGGGCCCAAAGAAAAAAGTTTTAAGAATTGCCTTTTTTATTTCTGCATGTAACCTTGTAAATTATAATTTCTAGAAAATTTTTCTTGCATATCATTTCGTAAACCAATGCTTCTAATTGATTATAAAAATTCAGGTAGTTTGGTACAATTATAAAAAAGTTATTAGTTTTGAAAAGGTGTACGAATACTTTGTACGCCCACTGTATATGCGTTTGAAGAACGCAACTCGCGTTTCATGTATTATTTTTAGAAGAAGGTGCACATAATTATGAAAACGTGCGGGTTGAAATTATTTTGTTTCAAGCAATTTTAATTATTTGATCCCGCGAATCTTTGACTAATGTATTTGTGACGTTGTGCTGATTGAAACGAGCCCCCACACGATACCATTTGCATCATGTTAACCGTTTAATCCACGATAAGCGAAGCTCTGCTGAATCGTGGATCGAAACTGTGTAGAATGTTACTATACGATGTAAACAATAACATTAGGAATGAAGGAAGAAGAAAATTCTCATTCGTCCTCTTATGTGTAGACCGCGGATTTGATGGATTTACGATAAAACTGAAAATTTTTGTTTTGCGTGTAAAGCCGCAGTCTACTCATGTGCCTTATAGTTCCGACGCGGGGTGTAGCAGCGAAGCTGCGATCGAACAGAACGATTTAGTTTCGAGTTGGAATGAGCCGTGACAAGAAAGGCTAGAGACAGCAACGCAAGAAATAAATCATACGCTCGCGATGCAAATTG
Source organism: Lasioglossum pauxillum (assembly GCA_933228785.1). NCBI lineage: Eukaryota > Metazoa > Arthropoda > Insecta > Hymenoptera > Halictidae > Lasioglossum > Lasioglossum pauxillum. The sequence goes on from OW121703.1 coordinate 33,517,632, forward strand.
CGATCAACGAGCGAAGTGTCAGCAACACGGATCTCACGAGTCGTCTACAGCGTTGAACAGATCCGTGCAACCCGGCATATATGAATCCCGTTGAATCATAAGCGCGTTCCAATCGCCGACGACGGTACAAATGAGCACGTCGACACGGAACAAGTCCGTGTTTCCATCATCGTTTTACGATCCAGCCACGATATACTCATACGGGGGGCAATAACAATGTTTCAGCGAGGCAACGTACGAGAGCCCGTAATCAATCGGTGCCGATCGCGGCCAATGACGTGTAAGGTCGCGGCGCTCGGCGCTCGCCGAGCGATTCGCTCCGTTAATCGGTTGAAAGTACGAGTTCCTGGTACAATTTCTTGCAAAACTCGTGCGTCGGTGCACTATTCCGAGGCTTGTTCCTGCTTGAAAATCAGGGTAACCGGCATAAGGACGGTCGCCGGTCGCCCGCGATCTCGCACGTGTCCGCTGTCTCTCTTTGTTCGACGCGGTGATCGCGGAGTCGAACTCTGGGGCCAACGTGAAAGTGCGACACACGATGCCAATGATAAATGTGCCAAGAAACACGCGGATAACCGAGCGCGGTCTACCTCCCTCTCTCTCTCTCTCTCTCTTTTCTCTCTCTCTCTCTCTCTCTCTCTCTCTCTCTCTTTCTCTCTCTTTCTCTTTTACGAGACACCGAGGTGGCCATTGCACCTGCAACCGTTCGTTTAGAGCCACGAAACTCCGCAAGATTGATCGGAGTAATAAGCCGATCCTAATGAACTCCGCTCGAACGATACGTTCGGCTGACTCATTGCGAGTTATCGGTTGACTCGACCGCGAGACGAGATTCTACAATCAATTTGTACTGGTCAGCCTCGGCGGTTGCACCTCGATAGACAGCGAACGTCCTTTGTTAGGGCTATCCGAAAGCTATGTTTACTCTGATGCAACTTCAGTAATAGGAACATTTACCCTACCTGGAAGGTTCAAGGTTACTTTATTTTAACAAAGACGTAGGGAAACATGGAGAGGATGCTTCCAGCATCCTAGCTCGACGTAAGAGCAGCTCAATTATAGCCATCAAAGAATTTTTAATGAGTATAGACAAGAAACCCTGATCGCTAATAGGCGTCTAGAATTAAGTAGAATAAGATAAGAAAATGGACAAATTCCTTCTCATCCCTTCCTTCTCAAGTACCAAGTCAGCTTGGGAAGAAGTGAAGGGAATAAATGTATAAACGATATAATACATTTAAAAATAGAAGACTGGAAATAGTTTTAAGGAGAAGGAACCTAGATAATAAGTAGAGTTAGCTTAAATTACACTGCCCAACAAATTTCAACTTTTTTAATGATTTCAATATACTGTTGGGTCCTTCTTATAGAGTTTTTTGCGCTGATTCCGAATCTGTTTTTAATTTTTTTCCTATACGCACAGTTTTTGAAAAACATGGCTTTGAAAAAAAAAACATATTTTTCAACTTTAAACAAATATTGTGATGTTATTATAAAAGATATTGAATCGTTCTTTACAGCAAAAGATTCTGTAGACTTTCCCGAATACAGAGCTATCCAATATTAATACATTATGATTGTTTAAACATGTTTAAACAATCAGGAGATATTTCAATTTACATAACTCTAAAATACCATTACTGTCGTACTAAGACGTTAGCGTTTACTTACTAGTGTAACGTCTTAGTATGACAGTAATGGTATTTTAGAGTTACTTAAATTGAAATATCTCCTGAACTACTAATTTTGCGACATACATAGGTTAGTACTTTTTTATAACGAATATCTAGCTGCATCGATTGATGTATTAAAAAATACCTCGTTCCATTAAAAAAATTGAAGTTGACCTTCATCTGTCCTTTACGCGTCCACCTACAAAAAAGCTACTAACATCTGATTAGTGACCCCTCGAAATCAAGCAAGTTCCATTTGATGCATTTCTTCCTAAAACCAATAGCAGCCGAGTTATTCAGGTGGCCTGTTACAGGGTGTCCCACGCAACTGGAACAGGCTTACCTCCTAAACAGTCGGGAATAGAGGAAAATGCTACAAGAAAAAGTTGAATGGTATCAGACAATGCATACTACGCAACTAATTTTATGCACTTTTGTGCATCGGTGCATCAAAAAAATCCAACTACACTTTTTTTAAAAATGGAAACCTACATTTTTGACTGCACCAATCGATGCAGTTTGTTGTGCTCTACATAAAAGTACTAACATACTTATGCCCTAAACTTATTTGTTAAGAAGTTATCGAAGCTAAAAGTTCACTGAATTATTTTGGTCTCGGCAAGTGTTCCGGAGTACCTACGTTATGTTCCATTATAAATCAGAGAACTTTTAGCTTCGATAACTTCTTAACAAATAAGTTTAGGGCATAAGTATGTTAGTACTTTTATGTAGAGCACAACAAACTGCATCGATTGGTGCAGTCAAAAATGTAGGTTTCCATTTTTAAAAAAAGTGTAGTTGGATTTTTTTGATGCACCGACGCACAAAAGTGCATAAAATTAGTTGCGTAGTATGCACCGTCTGATACCATTTAACTTTTTCTTATAACATTTTCCTCTATTCCCGACCGTTTATGAGGTACAGCCTGTTCCAGTTACGTGGGACACTCTGTATGATGTCCCAAAATTCGTGAACTTCCCGAAAGGGGGTGGTTCCTGAGACCATTTCAAGCGACATTTTCCTTTGCAAAAATGTTATTCACGGCTTTGTTTAGGAGTTATTAACGAAAAACACAAACCAATCATAGTGCGACCTAGACGCGAGTTAGCACATTCGGCCCAGCGCGCCAACTGTCTATTGGCCGACTGTGCTAACTCGCGTCTGGGCCGCGCTCTGGTTGGTCCGTGTTTTTCGTTAATAACTCCTAAGCAAAGCCGCGGATAACATTTTCGCAAAGGAAAATGTCGCTTGAAATGATCTCGGGAACCTCTCATTTCCGGCTGTTGAAGGAATTTTGGGACACCCTGTATAAATAGAAAAAATATCTATATAAATAGAAAGATTGACCTATTCGGAGTGATTTGTTCTGTAAGTTTCTCACTGCATTGGAATTCAGCTGAATAGATTGATCTGCGTTTGAATTGAAATATTTGGTTTGTATTTTTAAATTATGAAGTCTTTCTTTGTTTTTTAGTTCGTGTTTTTTCCTTATTTAATGTTTAGCAATTTTAGATGTTATCGATATAACTTTCTTTCTACTTTAGTACATAAAAAGAATGACTCGCAGAAAAGCAAACTTAGGTTGTCGTGCTCGCGGAACGGAAGCAGTGCGACGATTAAGATCAAATCAAATTGAGGAAGAATGGGCATCGCAAAGAATGGTCCAAATACGTGCCAGACTTGAGGATGCATAGTTGCGAGCACGGCGATCTGCAGCTTCAGATCTGCATCAAACTCAACAGAATGAACGCGACAGGCTGAGAGTGGCTGAAAGACGACAACGAGAAACAGCAGATCAGCGTCAAACACGACTCCGTGATCAGCAATCACGTGATTAAAATGTCACATCTGTGACAGGTAAAATATGCTTTTAAAAAATACTGAGCCACAGCAACGCGTGGCGGGGCAAAGCTAGGAAGAAATATAATTTTTGTTAAACAACAGCGACGAAAGTACAAAGAAGAAATAGATAGACCGTAAAAGATGTACTACGAACTAACCCTATATGTATCTTTACAGTTTCAGCAATCGTAAATTGAAAAATTTCGAACCCGTGGTAGCAGCAGGTGAGTCGAAAGGACTTCTCGATTCACTGATTTCCTATGATTAAGTCACATTGACGCAGCATCGCGCAATACCTACTCATTGTCCCAGTCACTTTTTCTTTTCCCACAACCGTGTTACACTTATCGCGGGGTAATAAACACGCGTACCAATAACCGCACTGTTTTATACGTGAATGAGCACCGTCGACGAAATCGTTCGTTGTTCGCTGAAATCTATCCCGCCATTGGGCAACGTTCGGGGTGTAATTTCTAGTATGACGTGTGCGCGCCAATATCGCGGCAAACTGCACCGGAGAAAGTGTAATAAAGCTAACGAGAGTTCATCGTGATAATTGATTATGAAACGGACCACTTTTGGCCGCTTACGGTGTAATTGTGATTTTAGGCTGGCCTCCGACTGCGAACGCTGACTAACGATTTCTGCGTTTCGCAAGCTTATTGTCCAATTAGGCCTGGCTCTCGAGAATATTATGTTATAAAACTCTCTCGCTGTAGCTGATAATTTAATATAATCAAGATACATACTAATCTTTGTTGAATTTTCGAGGAAGTATCTGTTACTTTTAAATGTGCTCTAGATTGTTCAACTCTCACAGTGTGTTACTGTTTGCAATTATACAACTGGCAGTAAATTTTCGGCCAGACACAGTCGTAGAAACTTGCCGAGAGATAACAATCTCTCGGTAGTGAGATGAAGGGAAGGGAAAGATAACAAATTGGTCTAATATACAGTAGATACACAAAGGCTGATTAATTCCTTTAGTATTAATTACATCCTGGTATTAAAATAATTGATTTATTATTTAATTGAAATAATCAGTAATTTGATTACACTGTACCTCTTGGAAACTGAAGATAGTATTTCTATCAGAGTTCTTTCACTGTTTCCATTAATTTCCTAGTGTTGACGAATTTTTTGTAAGTACTCAAGGTCACGCGAAGGTCACGGCGTTATAGGTGGTTGGATACATCTTGACATCTGCTATCGTATCGCGATAATGAAATATTTCGTTAAAAAAATCTCCGATGACCTTGAAGTCTCGAAGAATACGACCTTGAGAAAAATTTTATCTGATCACAAATGTTTCCCTTTGTCATTTTTCTCAATGATAATAGTATTTCTCGATTAGAACACTTCACAAAACTTTGCATTCTGAAATCGATCATTTCTCATGTGTATTGAAATGGAATATAATTAAATTACAGCTCTAAGCTCGAAAGAAGTGAAATGGTGTTCGATCGAAAACTTATTGCCAGGGTTAGTGTAATGTAATCGTGCAACGAATTGAGCGATTAGGCTACAAAATATCCAGCAATAATTGCTAGGTTGAAGACGCTAGAGCCCACTGAAAGTGGAATTGCGGCAACGCAGCCTTGGACTCGTTGTATTATACTTAGGGGACCAGTAAGCTTATACTAGTTACCCGTAAATCTCTATGCAATTGTTCGGCAATGTCGCTACGACCATAGACGTCACAAAATTGTTCGTTATTTGCGCCGGCTCCGTAATCATGTACACAGCCTGTAATAATGAAATACGATTGACTCTGTTAATGGTTACTCGCGACAGAAACATATGGAACCCTAAAAATAGGGGATTAATAAATTTGGGGTAACACAAGGGGGATGTTTTGAACCCCGTTTCCGAACACACGTGGCGAACACGTGCGAAAACAGGGCTTATGATTTGTGCTCTAATTATACAGATGCTCGCGTTCCCGCGAACGCTGAAGCTAGATTTTAATGGCCTAGCAAAGTTCTCTTTGCTGCTTTCGAATATAATTTCGGTATGTAAAAATTATCGTAGTTATCTAGGGGCTACCTCTACACCCTCCTCCACCCTTACACGGATCCTTAACTTTTTACTACACTTTATTTTCTTGTAATTTTTGTAATTTCATACAACGTTATTTGTTTTTAGCCCCTACAGCCCCTAAAGTACCCCCTAAATCCGCCACTGTATCGTATATACATTACTATTTAAACTTTCTTTTATCCGCCCCTGTATGAGAATTTAAAGTAGAAACTAGAGGGCTATTGTTGCTCGCTCGCTTCGCTCGCTCGCGAGTATGGTTGTTTTTGCTCGCTCGCTTCGCGAGCTCGCGGGTAGGACTGCTCTTGCGAGAGAGTTAGTGATACGCATGGCTAGTAGGGCCTACTGCTATTAATGTTTTTTATTTGGTGTGTGACTCTCCAAGAGTCACACAAAGAACTTCCCGATTCGTTACTCCTTCGCCAACATCGCTAACATCGTTTTTTTTTGTACTTTCATCGATATTCTCCCAAAATGTATTCTTGGGAGTAGAGATGATAAATTCACTGTTGCATTGGAATAACTTTCGATTATTCCAAGCGGTAACATTAGCATCAGTTAAAAAAAATTTTTTTTAATCTAAAAAAAAAATTTTTTTTAAATCTAAAAAAAAATTAAGAAAAAAATTTTTTATGTAATTGCGTTTGGTTCTTTGGTGGAAAATTTTCGTCCTCCCTTATAAATTCCATTGTAGAATCAACTCTTTTCGAAAAAAAAGTAAAAATCTAAAAAACTACTTGACCAATATGGACCAAAATCTAATCAGCTCTAAGTTACGACGGAGCACATCGATTGCATCATTCATCATCCTGATCGCGTTGTTACTTTTTCTGAAAACGTTAACGAAAAATTTGATTACATAGAAACGGCCATACGCACACACACACACACACACACACACACACACACATACGAACATTTTGATAAAAATAGTCTAAAATGACTCCAATGACCATGAAACGTGAAGATCTGCTAAAAAATCGATTTTCGATTTTCGGGGTAATTACAATAACTTCCCTATAAAATCGGGAAGTTAACAATCGAAGTTCGGTTCTTCTTTTACTAAATAAATAGAGACGAAAAGTGGCTCGATGTTGCTTCTGTGTGGACATAGCTTTACGTTCCTGTAGAACCGATCCAACGTTTCCCAATGCGTAAACGAATTTCGGAATTGCCACTGAAATGTGTTTTACGCTGGTCGACATTTTTCGAAATCGTACGAGGACATCTCGTGCTCGCCTGCCAAAAACGAAGTGGGCATGTGGGTCAAGGCAGCCGTTGAAATTACTCTTATTAATGACTTCTGACTTCGGAGATTGATGACTCCATTCAAGTATGACACTTGACTGTGGCACCGTAACCGAATACAAATGATTCGAAACGAAACCACCATAGAGTCATTCACGATACGTACAATAGGCTAGTGCAAATTTAATTTCAATGAAATTACGCTACGCATTAAGTTGTGTACGTATTGTGTACGCTTATTTCGTTTAAAGGAATGAATAAACAAAATAAAAAGTACACTAGTGCAATTAATTTGTACTTTTTATTGAATTCTATTATTATTAGTAGACTGCGGAATTTTCTATCTGAATTGCAACAAACCAGAGTGACATAGAAAGCTATTTTCTTTTCAATCCGTTTAATAGGTTGAAAATAATACAACAGAACTTTTGAACTCTTCTACTAGTCTTGCTGTTTTAGATTACACCCACTCATTTTTGTTATAAATGCATAAAATCCGCAGTCTAATTATTAGTTTCTAAGAAATACACTAGGACAGTATTAAATGCCATTGAAGTCAATATTTCCATTGTACGATGCACGCTTCTCCGAAGTTTAAATTGCATATAGATCGTCGATGATTAGAAAGCAAGTTGTGTACGTATTGTGTACTCTTATTTCGTTTAAAGAAATTAATAAACAAAATAAAAAGTACACTAGTGCACGTAGGTATCGCAACATGAAATTGAATAATATTTTGTGTCTGTAAAACATGGAGATATGTCTACCTCAGACCTTAATTTGTATACATTCTAATTGAATTCTATTATTATTAGTAGACTGCGGAATTTTCTATCTGAATTTCAACAAACCAGAGTGAAATAGAAAACTGTTTTCTTTTTAATATGTTTAATAAGCTGAAAATAATACAACAGAACTTTTAAACTCTTCTAATAGTCTTGCTGTTTTAGATTACACCCACTCATTTTTGTTATAAATGTATAAAATCCGCAGTTTAAATATTAGTTTGTAAGAAATACACTAAGACAGTATTAAATGCCATTGAAGTCAATATTTCCATTGTACGATGCACGCTTCTCTGAAGTTTAAATGCATATAGATCGTCGATGATTAGAAAGCAAGTTTTCATGTATCTAATATAGGCTACGTTCTCGCTACTTTATATCTTCTCGATGTTGTAATTCTTGCGCGTGACCGTAATGTATTCCGTGTTAGATTTACAAAAAAGTTGTAGAGATCTGCATCGACCGTAAATTGAAAAATTGTATCGGTTTACTTTGGAGCAAAGAAGTAACGTTGCATGAAAAGTTCTGAATGTTTTACCACAGCAACAACGCATATTTCTAGGACATTTTTTAAGGAGAAAACTTTGTATATAGTTAATAATACACTCGGTATACATGGAGTCCGCGTTCTATTAGAGTACCGCGGACTTGCTCAATACTGGAGTGCAGAGTGCAGGACGACGGCGATTATGGTCGCAACCTCGTCAAATTCGGGCATTGATTAGAAACTTGGGCTCGGTCGGCCTCGAAATATTGATGCTCATTGTGGAGCAACATGCTGCAAGCTGCAACCCTAACGATCGTGATATCGCGAGCGAACAATGGCTGACGCGGAATACTGAAGTTTGTTTCAACATGGTCGCTCGAGGCGAAAGAAGCGGCGAACGGGAAAGACCTGCTAATTGTAAGAATTTAAGGACACATTATGTAACGGAAACTGTTTCTCGTACAATGCACAATTCGTTTGCTGTAACCGACTTGACAAACGATTCAGATCAAATTTATTCTTTGTCTGTTTTAATAGTGTCGTGTTTCAGATGTTAATTGCCAAGCGAACATAATGTGTCAATCTTTCGTTGAAGTTTTGCTGTCGTGTGCTTTCGTGAACCAACCTGAATTCTCATTTATACCAGTACGAAATCAACTGCATAGTTATCCGAGGATCTGACTGCTTAACTACTGTGCTGCACAGACAATAGCTAAACAAAGCGGAAGAATTTAATTAAAAATCTTCCCTTATCTTTGACGAAGTGTGCGGTCGTTGGAGCAACCATTTCGCAAAGTATCCTTAAGATCATAATTACACCTGATCCAATATCCACGATGCAATTAAGCGGATAGCTTTGGTGATATCAGCTGCCATTAATCAGCTAGTGGCTCAACTGAGAAACGGAGTCACGTGTCAGCCACTAAAATGCTAACGTCACCTGTCTAAATTTCATGCTGAACGATTCGAACCCTTCCTTCTCGTAGCATCGTCGATGCATGCGTTCAACACGAGCATATTCAAGTGCCTTCTATTTGTATTTCTTGATAGGATTACAAAGGTGGTCCACGGTTTGTGACAAGCCTCCACTAATCTCGCTGCTATTATTATTGCCGTTAATACAGCTTCGTCGCGCGTCAATGAATTGGAAAACCAACGAAGAACACCGTACGTTATAGTTCTTAATAACACAGTTTCTCCCATTACAAGATGTATACTCAACTTTTTCTAAAGTAATTTCCAATCCAATCAAACAAGATTCTTGTCGTTTTCATTCACGTTTCTCTTTAATACTAACCGTACCGGTCAAATGACGGTTTTCACATCTTCTATTTAATAACTATTGGAATTGCGAAGATTAGAAATTATTCGATGAATCTCTTCGTTCGTATTCTCACAAATATTCTGAACAAACTACATAAATTAGAATTTTTTAAAATTAATTATTAATCGATGGTGGGATTCGGATTTGTTTCTAGCAATCAGTTTAAACGATCAGCTATTTATATATAGAGAAAATTAAATAAAAATCATTGTATAAGAATTTGAATGGATGTATAACTATGACTGGTATGCAATCGTCGAATGCGTCCGTCTCGCAAGAGTCAAATCATTCTGAATATTAAAACGAATAGCTCGGGAAGGGTACGTGAAAATATACATTTCAGCTCGGGGCGTTACATCATCACAATGATCGAACCGGAGAACCAAAAAAATTCACATGTACCGACGTAATATTCCTCGTGAAAGCGACTGAAACGTCACGGTAACAGTATAGTAGGTATACAGATTGTATCGGCGGCTGCAAGCGTTGACAGACTCACCTGATCGTCTCAAGGATTCTCCATCGCCTTTCGTGCCTCGTAGATCTTTCAATGTCGCAGGTGCGCGGATCTACCGGCGGAGCATCGAATCATCGCCCCTAGCGTCTTCATGAAACCACACGAATCTCGTTCAACACACTCTTCTCTGGTTCTAGATCGAGCGCCAACCATCGATCGAACAAACCACCATCGATCCGACACCACCAACTTCGACCGACCAAAACAAACTATTCTCGCAGTGTCCGTATCGAAATCCTTTTTAAATCGGCGAAATAGGTGGCAGAGGTTCGACTCGGCGGATCACGCTGGTCTCCATAGATCCTAGCGATCGTCAATGAAACTGTCAGCCGTCGATCGGCGAGCTGGATCGTACCCCGACCGATCGATCGATAATCGAGAAGCCTCAGGCTTCTGATCGATTCATTGCAGAGTTAGAACCGCGTTTCTTCTCGTTGCTTTCTGAACGGGGATTCTGTACGTCCTCCGCCGCGAGAACCGATCGATCGATCACGATCGATGCCGTTCTCCGCTCACGATCGCGACGGACCACGATCTCACCGTGAGCAGCGGATCTCCGCGACTGCGGCTACTTCGTATCTACTCGCGGCGAACGATCGCCAGTGAATGCGTGCGCGCGCGTGTTCCTCTCTGTTTGATAGTGTGCACGACCGTGTCGACGCACGAGACGTTCATGTTAATAATGCGAGCGCCCGCGAGCGCTCACGCATTCATGATAGGCCGGACAGGGGGAGGAAAAGGTTCTACCGATCTACCTTCGCAATGGGTGGTACATTTGGGATGAAGAGGATCCTTTTCTTCGAGAAGATCGGTCCGGGCGAAAGATCTAGCAGTTCATTTGGTTAAAAATTATGACTCGTCTCATATCGGTGTCTGCATTACTTCTGAAAAATGTCGATACACATCCAACAACTAGAAACGAAAATTGTATTGATTTCATCGAATTTTTTCATGTCCATCCACATTTTATTAAATGAAATTCTGCTGGCTGCCTCTTAATTAGATAATGGAACATAATGCAACGATTTCGTTTTATCACGATTAGATTGCGGATCTTTATGCATTTATGGCTTCTGAAAAGTTTTAAAAAATGCTAGAATATAAAATTCGACAGAATTCAGTACAATTTTTATGGATTTCAGAACTACAAAGTCTACCGCCACCAAAAATAAGATTTTATTTGCTTCCACCTTCTTAAAATTCGTTTAATTTGTATTATTTGTTTATTTTGTATTGTTCTGAAAACATCCATAGAACGATAATTGCAATAATTTCTTGACTGGTATATGTATGTTTTCGTTTCGTTTTCGAATACGCACGATGCAAATGATAAAATATTAACGAACAACTGCAAGGAAACTTTTGGAACAACTAATATTACCTTCCACTGTTTTAGGTTAGGTCTGCTATCGGGGTTCTACTCCGGGGTTCACATACGTCACGCCACGGGAAGATCGAAGATCTAGGGTCTCGGAAAATGGTTGATTTCTATCGGAGTCTCCCGTCGCTCGAGGTGAGAAATGAATGCATTATTTATGATTTTTAACTTATCAACGGAACTATCGCGGGGACGTGCGGCTATAGAAATCCGTAACGAAAAATATAAATATTAATAGCAACATAAATATTGAAGCAGCTACCGTATCCGTTGTCTTGTGCGTTTCAATTGAGCTGCACGTATACTTGAAAATATTTCCAAGAGAAGATATTTACGAAAAGAGTTTGAATTATCAATTAGACGACCTTGAATATTCTAGATATCATCACGCACAGTTTTTTAGAACGAGGACATTTTGTTACTTGGCAGCCTCCGCGTATCTTTCCGTTGATACATTCATTCATTGTGCTAGTTAGTGACTAAGGAAAAGGATCATAAAAAATGGGAGTTTCAAAGATCAAAAATACAAAGAGATACCGAAGCGTTATTCAGTGTCAGCGTAGGGAGATCGTTATCGCGGGGAGCAGCGTGACACAAAAACGGTGTAAATATGCACGCGGCGGAACAAGGAATACAAAAGTGTGGCAATCGTTTCACTTTTGAAACTTCATCGAGTGTTGCAAGAAACGGTAAACGATCTCGTATTTCGTAACCGTTGATCCGATTCGGCTCATTACGCGCGAGCTTCCTTCTTACGGCAGCTCTTCTTCCTGTCGTTTCCTAGATAACAATGAGGCATAATTCGCGATCCATTGGAGCTCAGCTTCTTCTTCTACGATCAGCGATAATAAAAACGGCATTGTTTTCACCTTGTCATGTCCAATTTGTTCTTTCTTTGTTCACTAATTACGTAAGGTACGATAACAATCACTGTCCATAACGTCGTTCATAGCGACACGAAAAATTATACAATGTGGTCCAATAACTTCGACCGCCTTATTGTTATTTGTAATATTATGACAAAATATTACGTTCAGGTATAAACAACGTTCATTGCTCTTTCTGGAATCTGCAGTGACTCGCGAAAAGGCTGACGACATATAAATTCTATATTCTTGCGCAAACATGTATACGAAACACACGCACACAATGCCCACCAGGCATGTTTTATCAAAATTATAAAAAAACATGTGAACGGTGGCTAATTTTAAAACGAATTCATAACAGCGTGTGAAACATATGAATTCGATTAATTGAATTGCAATATGAAAAAATGATCAAATGATACGATTCTCGTTTCCTGTTCGACGTCATCTGGTCTTTATTCTTACATAATGATTTGCGCGGTTTGTTGTGCCTCTGTGTTACTCATTTTTACTAAACTATATGGGTGAGAATTAAAATCACTTTTCTAATATTAATACTTTACCTGCCGGAAGCCTACGAACAGGCTTTTCAATGACTGTGTGAAATGTATGTAAAAAGAGCTGAACAATTTTCTTTCAAACAATAATTCCAGAAGTAGGACTAAAAATTTGTTGAACTATAAACGATATTGCTGTCGCTTTTAAACAATTTATTGAGAAATTCTCAACTATTGATCTTTGTAAGCAAAGTGTTAAAATAACAATTTAGATTTTTACTTTTTTACTCCTTACCGATTGCGTTATTGCTTTTCTGAAAAAATTACATCTTGGCATGTTTTCTTTATGATGGTTCTTGAAGTTGAACCCCTATCTGAATTTGTCCGATATGTCCTCATTGTCTCGTGAATTAATTAATCGTTTATAATGAAGAGTTAATGTAACTCTAACCTCGATAACTATTACGCAATCAAACCCGAACGATTAGTTTGATTTCAATATAGCCTACGTACACAATTATTCATGTGTACAACGTACATTATACCGTTCCAGTAGCTTATCGAATGAGCAAGCTTTATTCCTTCAAGCTAATTCGTTCCCACATTTATTTTACTGCATCTACATTGGGCGTGAAAACATAAAATCTTTGAAAGGATATATTTACTAACACTTGTCTCGTGCATGTATAGAGGTACGTATTCCTATAATTTCGGACATTTTTTGAAAACCAGCACGAGGAATGAGAGGATTAGATAAACTTTTTGGATTTCGTTACATACTTATCTGGAACCCTTTTCGTAAATGCAATTCTAGATACGCATAACCAATTAAGATGCAGAGTCATATCTCCTCTCAGCAGCTGCTGTGTATTCCGAACGAGTAATGATCGCGACCTTGAAGAATACTAATCATCCGTCTAACAACGTCGTTGGGCCACCACACTTCCGGTAGTCTCGTATCAATCGAATTGTAGCCGCGGCTCTTCTAATTAGCGTATCAAGACATAGTCGCACGAAAACCCGAGGCCGCTACAGTTGTGCAAACATCATCGGATTTCGCAATGGCTGCCAACGCTTGGAACCGTGAAAGTTTCTGATACCGCGACTGGAAGCGAAAGAAATGGCTGTCGGTATCGGGCGACTCCGCGACCGCTGAAGAAAATACTTAATCGATCGTTAAGTAACGTTACAACGCGTTACGTGATTCGAGAATTTTTCGACAACATTTTGCGCCTCCAATGGAAAGGCTTCCGGGATCATAGATCGATCCTGTCGCGCTTTGTTTACAATGCGCTTGGATCTCGCTCGTTTCGAGACGTTGTAATGTCGGCAGATTTTTAACCCCTTGCTACTTGCTACAATATCAACTGTTGCTACAATAAGCTCTTGATCTAAGCCGGATCCTCGGGTCCGTGCTCCGACATAGATCGTGTAGGGCTGCCTGTATAGCATTTAGTGTCATTTTAATCTGTAAAATTGCTGCATCACACGTCTAAGGGCTCGTACAGACTAGAACATTTCGACGAACAGCGCCGCAAATCGCGCATTTCAACGAACATTTCGACGAACAGTTCGACGAACGGCGATCGGAACGGATTTGTGCTATTTCCAGATTTTCTGGCGAACAACTATGGGAGCTGCAGCGGCGTATACTACACAAAGAAATACAGAAAATGTTGGCAGTTCATTGAGTTGTAATGTTCAGATCTGTACGAAGCATTTTAAGGACATCAGATTCGAGATTAAATGACTTGAATTTTTGGAGATGTTATGACATTTCGACGAACATTTCGACGAACGGTGCCACGAAAGCCGCCGCGCGCATTTCGGCGTGCACGGACGCGAACGGGTGACACTTACAAATCTGTTTGCAGGATAGATAGCATATCCTAAATATTCATAATATTGGGTTGGCAAATAAGTTTGTCCGGTTTTTTACATTGGAATAAATCACAAAAACCGAACGAACTTATTGGCCAACCCAATTTAAAGAATAAATGTCAAGACAATCATCATTTTAGTAGAAAAAGAACCTATTTCCAAAATTTCATCCAATCATCTGAGCATGGACGTAATCGGAAACTTAGCCCGAGATTATAATGAAGACTCTTGTAGCATAGATAAAGACTAAAAAACAATATTAAAAGATTCCGTAGAGTATCAGAAATCCAGGGGTGTGCGAGATTCCGGTCGGGACGGGAATTTTTCTTGGGATCGGGACGGAATCCCGAAAACTCTCGGGAATCCCGAATATTCTCGCGAAAAACTCAGGATTTTTGGGATCCCGTCCCGACATGATACGAGGCTTCCCATCCCGTTCCCGGCATCGGGATTCGGGAATTCCCGGGTTCCCGCACACCTCTAGTATTTACATATCAAAAGACATGTGCGATTTTCACAACTTAGAACGTTCAGCCAAACAGAAAAGGGCTCGATGTGTGACCAACCTTGTTGTTTACTGAACGCGCTCTCGGAACTTAACCCTTCCGTTTTTATTCAGAATATGTATCGTAGAATCATATAAAGACGAAAATTCATCATGTTGCAACATCTCCAAAAATTCAAGTCATTTAATCTCGAATCTGATATGTCTTTAATGCTTCGTACAGACCTGAACATTTCACTTTGAAACTTTAATTCACTCAATAAACTGCCAACATTTTCTGTATTTCTTTGTGTAGTATACGCCGCTGCAGCTCCCATAGTTGTTCGCAAGAAAATCTGGAAATAGCACAAATCCGTTCCGATCGCCGTTCGTCGAAATGTTCGTCGAAATGCGCGGTTCGCGACGCTGTTCGTCGAAATGTTCTAGTCTGTACGAGGCCTAAATTGTTGCAGAAAAATGATAATTTCGCGAAACATAGATAAATATGGCAATTAAAATAGAAATCAGCGGAGAGTAGAAACAATGTTTACAAAACATTTTAATCTTCTTGTTTGTCGAGGTAGAAAAAGGAACGGATGACAAGGTTGGCTGGTTTTCTGCCGTGCAAAATCAGTAAATTAGTCACTGTGGGAGAAGAGAAAATACAGTAAGGAGACGGATTTGGTCAAATAATTTACATCGTACTAGAGTGCACCGTTCCAGCCTAGAACTTTCATGCCCCTATCACCTAGACACTGGTAACCGAACCGGTTGCTTTTACAAATCAACTGATCGCAGCGGATAGACCAAATTAGCCACTCGCTAGCAGGAAAATATCAGTGAAATAAGAGTATTCGAATTGTTGCGAGTTAAACGGGGAAAAATGGGATGAAAACTGGTTTTTCGATTTTTCCCTAGCTACCCTTACAGGTGAAGTGTCGGGCTAGAACTTGGCAAAAAGAATTTTATCTTGGTTGACGCTATTAAACAGGGGCAAGCCGTGTCCGGAGAGCTTTTCGAATAAATATTCTTTTACTACATTTAGGCAATGGGTCTTTGTAAACAGGGGCTAAATAATTTCTGTTTCTCTTTACGAAATGTGTTAAGTTGAAAATAATATACAGTGAACCCCATAGTAATATTTGGAACCATTTGAAAAAACGGAACTTCTAAAAGAAAGATTACTTTTGTAATATCAGATCGTAGGACTTCGATTTTCTTGAGAAGCTAGAACAATTAATTTACTACATGACATGAAAAAGAAATTATGAAAAAAATGCAATTAGTCGTAATTACAAAGAAAATAATAGAAGTTGCTGTTCGCAACTTTTTTTATGTAGGCCAATATTGAAAATTTGAAAGATACGTTTCGAAAATCTGTGTTAATTATTCATTTTTTGAGAATATCATAAAAATCGGTAGATTCGGAGAAAAACTACCGGCATTGAAAGATGCAAAAATCATTAGACTTTACAGAAAAGTTCACTGTAGTAAGATTCCTGAATAGTTTCAATGTTTCTACTGTTTTATTTCGCCTACTCAGTTTTCTCATAACCGCGTAAAGTCCAGTCTGGCTATCACGTTCTTCCGCAGTACTAACACCTGGACTCTGTCAACCAGGCCAGCTTCGCTGCCAAGTTAGTAGCATGCGAGAGAAATGACCAGTTGGTGAAACGAGGCAAGGGTGAAGGTCGGATTAGTCACGAGCGGCGTGTCCCGCAACTTACTCCTTTACAGGTACATGCATCGACCGATCTGCATTTTAAGGACGTAGACAAAAGCGTGCGTAACAAATGAAACATTTCCAGGCGTTCGATCATTATTTCATACACGTGCCGGCCGCGTTTTGTTCCCGTGCAGGATGTAAAAATCACTTTGGAAAAGTCTCGCGGTATCAGTTCTTATACGACCGTTCGTGTAATTGATTTTGACCTTTTCGCGGGTGGTCGTTGGGAAATACCCTGATCTACCGAGTCCCGAAGTGTCACGAGATAGTAACAATCGGGTAAAGAGAATTCTCGTTTAAACATTAAGCTGCTGCGAGAAGGAGAGGCTTTAATGCCTAGAAGGTATTGGGATAGATTAGTGCTATCATGGATATTAAGGGGGTAGACTCGTTTCCAGGATTGCAAGGGTGCGGAATGCGCCTTCTCATTTGTCGATAATGCAAAGATGGGGTTTTCAATAGTCAAAAGCGCTAGATAAACGATCCATCTGGACCGCAGTCGCCCCCAAATTTTCAATTTTTACGTTTACGAGGCGTAATTTGCATTATTCGAAAGCATAAAGCTGCGCATGGAGCTATTTTCGCCTCGTAAACGTAAAAATAAGACTTTTGAAGGCGACTGCGGCCTAGATCGATCTTTTATTTAGCGCTTTTGACTACTGAAAACCCCCATCTTTGCATTATCGAGAAATAAGACGACGGATCCCGCACCGTTGCATCCAGGAACCGAGACTACCCCCTTAACGCTGTAAACAGAGTCCGATTTCCTGACCGCGAGGTCGAAATTAAATAAATATTATCATACTATACGTTGCTGCAAAATAGTGGCCGGATTCTGTCGCTTTGTGTTCCACAAAGAATTTTTCTAATTCATTAACTGCTATATGAATAATTTATCTGATGCCTCTAAATCGTGCAAAAGTATGAATAAATTTATGTATAGTTTGCTGTTTTTTGTTGTTTGCTGTTGAACCGGTTGTACGGCCATCGGTAGGAATGTCCTCACGGCCTTGATGTCAAACGTTATCATAAGCGCGACGTACTCAGAGCGCTATCACAATACTTGGCGATCTCCGATGACTTCTGAACCTACGAACCGCAAATGCGAGCGCTTGAAAGACTTTCGCAATAAACTGAAAGTCGGAGATCGTGCAGACACTTGTTGCGCGAAGGAAACTGATTAATGTTACTTCTTAATCGGTTTCAACTTGTGCGTATTACCTCATAGTTGGGGGACAAGCACGTCGGACAGGTCAATGTTCATACCTTAATGCTTCTACTTTGCAACATCCGAGTAGGTCGAGATATAAATTTCTAGGCAAAATACTTGTGTAATTCTATATGTAAATAATGTAGATCGAATACTACGCTTTTTGCCGAGTTTTTTTTCAGTGTAAACATTCTTGGAGTAGCAACAGAGTCTCTACAATTAACCTTCCGTCGGGCTCAACCGATCTGAGAGGCACAGCGCGATCATTTGGGTACCTCTTAAGGTCGTCGCTCACTAGAACGCACCACACCAGCACCGCACCAGCGTTTTCACTGGCCCACAGTGGTCTAAAACGCGAAATTTAGTGACTTTTTCCCAAAAACCAACTGTATCATACAGATATCTGTTGAGTGTTTATTACTTTCTAAATATCCATGAACCTCGAAAATGAAAATATTAATAAAATTTAATAAAAACCATTACTGTAACAAACAGTTAAAGTTGGAAGTTTTGAAGATAGCCTTTCTTATGGAAAAAATTGCTTTTCTTCTTTAAGATGCCCTGACGATCCTTTTTAATATTTTCCTTCCAATTTCTTTTTAAATGGAAGGTTTATCTTTCAGCTGTAAATTACCATTTGTCAATTGAAAATTAGTATTTGTAATGCATTAAAAATGTTACGCTAAATGTAATGAAGAAAATTTGCAAAATTATCAAGACTTCGCAAGGAATATCTTCTGAGTCATAAGAGGTCATGGAATTTGACAAAATGGAATATTTTTAGCATACTTTCCTCTATGTAATCATTCAAGAATCATTTCCTAGCTCGTTCTATATCAAAAGTTATTATTGTTTAAAACCGTCCAAGCGGCTGTGCGTATTGGTTCTCGCATCCATCGTCGGGACTTCGTGACGACTAAGAAACACTTTAGACTCTATATAAACACTTCAAATCTTTATGCTATGCTACAATTTTTTGAGCGTTATGTTCCACATTTTTTCCTTTTTATTTAAATTTTCTTTTGTGCAGTTTATATTTAGTGCGTACCTCAGTATACTTTATGCATTAGTTCAGTATTACCATCGTTTGGTACAGTTTATATTAATATACAAGGAGAATTACGTATAATTCTCCGAACGTTGTATAAGTTTTAAACAGTCATCTTATACGACCGTTTTTCCCACCAATATTCGGAAAAAAATGCTATCGATGAATTCTTTTGCCCGATCGTCAATTTCACGCCTACTCAAAACTTATATTGTTGTCACTTCGTTCATCATCACACACTCATTGCAACATACTTTAACACAGCACGAGCCATACGTTGTTTACAGTAATTTATATTTTGTATTTGTTATATATTTTGTGTTTGTTATATTGCGTTTATATTTATATTGCGTGTTTGCGTTTATATTTTGTGTTTGTTATATCTCGTTCGTGATAAAACATACCGTTTTACTAATATTTGGTAAGTACATAAATAGTTGGACATTTATTATATTAACTATTTTCCGTGTTCAACATTTCTTCCTTTATTATTCAGGTATTTGTTATTTATTAAGAATGGAGGCGTACCGTACAAATCTGAATTTATTATATTTATTATTGTTTACATTTCACTTTGTGCTTTATACAGGTACCATAGATTGTGAATTTATAAGGATCAGATAAATTTTCTCCGGAGGCTTTGGAAAATCAAGAAACAAATTTTATTCAAATAGCGATTTCTCAAAAATTTAGAAGAATAATATATTGACTAAGCTGAATGTATCCCGTTTCAAAAAAATTTGCTGAAAGTTGTTAAATTTGTAAATATGTTTAAAAAATAGTAAAAAAAGCTATTAAATAAACGAAAAGTATACCACATTATACATTATTAAAAAAGATTAAATGTTAATATCCTACACCCCAAATTTCACGTCGATATCTTTAATAGATTAGAAGTTATACCAAAATGTCACTAAATTTCGCATTTTAGACCACTGTGTGGCGCTCACCACTGGCGCGGCGAACGGCCGGTCCAGTGCCGCACAGTGGAACTTTTCGTCCATTTCGGAGACAAAATCAAAGAACTTCCGATAGAAATGAGATAGAGAGCTGAATTTTTTTTTAAATTAAAGCTGAAACTTGGCAGAATATGGGAAAATAGGAAGATTATGGTACGAACGTTTTATAACCTTGAGAAAATTAGTTAAACAATTCGTTCACAAAAATCGATTTCTTGTAAAATCCTGAAGTCGTAGACAAATTTTAAGACCAGATTTGAATTCAGCATGAAAAAATCTACAGGAAATGATGTATGGAATGTTACAAAAAAAATTTGTTCAAGTTTGACGATTTTTTTCAAGGTTAAAAAATGTTCGTACCATAATCTCCCTATTTTTCCCATATTCTGTGAAGTCTCAGCTGCAATTAAAAAAAATTTCAGCTCTCAATCTCATTTCTATCGGAAGTTCATTGATTTTGTCTCCGAAATGGACGAAAAGTTCCACTGTGCGCCGTAACCAATGTCGCCAGATGAGGGGAGTCACGGTGAGATGATGTACCCCCTCTCTGATGACCAGAGTAGAGTAATAGTGGTACGTTGCGCCGCGCACGCGCAACGTGTGACATATTACTCTACTGCGGTCATCAGAGAGGGGGTACCTTGTATTCCCCTCAAGTACTGATTTGGTCACTTTCTGGCGACTCTGGTCGTAACCCGTCGAACGGCCTAACCCAGACCGTTATAGTGATGAGCGCCACTGTAAAAGCTGGTGCGGTGCTGGTGTGGTGCGTTCTAGTGAGCTACGACCTTTAGGTACCTCGAAAACAGTCACCCCCTCCCTGGGGGACGGCGCAAAAGAGCGGCCCTACGAGTATAAACCTCACCAAGTGTACTATTTCTCTAACAGCAGTTGTATAAATGAACTTAATTAGGTGTTTATCATGCTTTTTGAATGTGGGCCCGTCAAGCACATTGCGCCCGAACTCTGTGGTTCATACATTGCGCCCGACGGAAGGTTAATGGAAACAGGAATTTATAAGATAATGGCACATAATCACACAAATATGGCGTTTCGCGGTCTTTTTAATATTCTAATTGATACGCGACATGCACTAAAAATGGCAGAGTTTACTGGCGGAGAGGACCGGTTTCTCCACTATCACACTTTGCCATTGTCAAAAGCGGTAGTTTAACAAATCCTACTCTAATCGACATGAAGTAGAGGCTGGACGAGATAGCTAGCGACTGGGTTTCCAATCCCACAGGATCTACCCCGGATCCAAACGCAATGGCACCATCCGCCTGCCCGGACGTCGCACAGTGGTCCCGGAGCTCGCTTTTTGTGGCCACACCTATTGTAGCGTTATTTCAAGGTTTAATGTTATATTATTATAGGTCGTTGGATTCGGCTTGATACCAGTTAGAATATTTTGAAGTAAAAAATATATGTTAATACTTAAAAAATTGAGGTAATCTTCATTTTTTTTATAAAAAAAAGTTTTTTCTTTAATTTTTTATATTGAAGTTTGTAGAAAAGTGAATACTGATCAACTTTCGTTCAAAACATTTATTTCATATTATCAGAAATATTTGAGAAATTGTGTTAACAATGCTCACAGTGCATACTACGGTCCAAAAATCGCGAAAATGTAGCCAAGATTTAATTCTCCATAAGACTTATATGAAATCTAGTATTGAGGGGTTTTGGGGGTCTCTGATTACGAATCTGACATTACAACTTCAAAATTAAAAATTCCTGGAAACGAGTCTATCACCTTAACGAATGCTTTCTTCATTCGATCGCTACGATACTTGAAAAACTAGCTCGAAAAGTTTGGGCTGACTTTAATGTTTCGATTGATGAGAAAAAACCGTTTCTGACTCGGCGAGCTGTTTTTCCGCCTTTGTCAACTTTCGTCCCCACTCCTGTCGAATTTTTCGTGCTATTCGCAAGCGTGGAACCTTGAAAGGCGGTTCCTAATTTTCCACCAATTTGGAAAACTGACCAACCCCGTGTCTGCTAAAGAAAAAATAATAGCTCGATGCTACAACGAAACAGACAATTAAATTTATTGCATTTATTAAATTGATTTGCACTTAAATTGATATCCTTCGTTTATTGATTGAAACATGCTTATATTGCCATTAAATAACTGAGATATACCTGCTCACACATACGAAAATATAGCACAAATTTTCATTTCAGCATTGTGAAAGGAATAATTAAACTATTTAGTTGTTCCACCAATTTCATAATTTTGAACTTCAAACGCTATATCTGCTCGGAAAGTTATCCGAAAGACCTAATATTTTGAATTTCGAGGTTTCAAGGTGTTCTTGTTTGAGAGAACAAAAAATTTTGCTGAAATTTGAAAGTCGAAAAATTGAATTTTGGCCACAAAAAGCGGGCTCCGGGACCACTGTGCGTCGTAACACCAGAACAGATGCGCCCCTTCGCTCAAAGCGTTATTCCAAGTCGCGAGTATACACTCCACGAGCTGTAAATTATTATATTAATAATAATTTCCTACCTAGCTGGGAAACAGATTACATACTACCCGCGGAAACGCCTGGCGTTTTTCACGGTCACTGTACTCGTCAAAATTAACTAATAATCGAATCTACTAATAAAAAGGACAGTTGTTTGTTTACTCACTACTTGTTGGGGGAAGAGAAAGCTGCGTTAGAGTCCTGGAATCAGAAAAGGAAACAGGATATTAAAAAATCTTGTTACGTACGGAGGCTTTGCCTGCGTGGCTTTTGCCCCCTTCTTGAAACCACGTGTCCATGCAGGAGGTCCAGCTCGCATGCCCAAATAAACAGTTTTTCCCCTTATGGGAAAGTGCATACATCTGGGAAACGTAGACAATCTTCCAGATTTCCGTTTACCCCCACTACCATTTTTGAACAATTTGACTGGTATATAAAGGGCTCGAGCTTGGCCACCACGGGCTTAGTTAAAGACTGAACACGAATCTGTACGCGTCTATTGTGAGATTGGGCCTCATTCCCTTTCGGTCATTTTAACTTGAAAAGAAGTTTCGAAACGCAGTTCTTAAGTCAAGTC
Organism: Lasioglossum pauxillum; assembly: GCA_933228785.1. Lineage (NCBI taxonomy): Eukaryota > Metazoa > Arthropoda > Insecta > Hymenoptera > Halictidae > Lasioglossum > Lasioglossum pauxillum. Next base: position 33,540,642 of record OW121703.1, read on the forward strand.
AACTCACTTACCCCCGCATTTCTCAGTGCGTGAAAAACGAGAGTTCGGGAATTAGCTTCCGCGAAACCACATAGCACATTACATATGTATTTCCATTTGTCTAAAGAATATATTGTACTCTTCACATTAGATAATTGAGAGTTTCCAATATCTTTACTACATCCTTTAAACTCCAGTAACTAGCATTGCACCCATATCGATAAACCTTTACCGCTCGAAGTTTATCAACTATTCTATATACGAGGTGTGTCAATAAAGTAATGAGACTGATTTTTTTCAAGTTTTTATTCAAATATAATTACAATGCACTATTGTCTCCTTCAAAGTAGGTTCCTTTGGAAGCCACACAGCGCTGGAGACGGTCCTTCCAATCATCATAGCATTGCTGGAACTCGGATAGTGGAATAGCCTTCAGCTGGTCGGTTACAGCTGTTTTGATGTTTTCAAGTGTCCCAAAATGAGTTCCCTTGAGGTGATTTTTCAATCTCGGGAAGAGGAAGAAGTCACAAGGGCTCAAGTCTGGTGAATAAGGAGGGTGCGGAGCCACAGAAATGTTTTTACTGGCCAAAAACTCGTTTATTGAGATTGCAGTGTGACATGGCGCATTGTGGCTCAAAATTGACGCCACTCATTTTTAGAACGGACAAGAAAAAACTGTTTCACGAAAACTAACACTACGGAGAAACAAATGACTGTAGCGAGTTCAAACTCATACTGGAGTCGTATCACATGTGCACCTGACGCTGCTCAAAGCCTCTCGTCTCCAGCGTTGCCGGATCGAAAGCGACGTTGCCAGTCTCATTACTTTATTGACACACCTCGTAGAGTTACGAGAGCTGAACTTCCAATACCTTACCTGTTTCCGAAATCCTGTGACACCCGGTGATGAAACAGGCATCGGCTAGTTCACGAATTCCTATCTAGTGGCGACCCTGTGGTGAAACAGACATAGGCTAGTCCACGAAAAGCCATTTCCTATCTAATGGCGACCCGGTGGTGGAACAGACATCGGCTAGTCCACGACTACCCCTTTCTCCTAACCTAGTGGCGACCCGGTGATGAAACAGGTATCGGCTAGTCCACGAAAACCCATCCTGTGACACCCGGTGATGAAACAGGCATCGGCTAGTTCACAACCTTCCATCTAGTGGCGACCCGGTGGTGAAACAGACATCGGCTAGTCCACGACACCCTCTGTCTTTCCTAACCTAGTGGCGACCCGGTGATGAAACAGGCATCGGCTAGTCCACGAAAACCTATCCTGTGACACCCGGTGATGAAACAGGCACCTGCTAGTTCACGACCATCCTGTTCACAAAGAACAAACCTCGGCCACGTCTATCCGCCAGCCCTCGGCTCGTAACAATCTATTCATACAATTCCATCGGGATATAATGTGTGAATCTATTTCAGTAATTATCGAAATAAAAATAGCAAAGGGGTGGAAAGTTATCAATATAATATAGTATGGAAAATTTATTCAACTTGTGTAATATGGAAAATTTATTCAGCTTGTGTAACCTGTACAATTTTTCATTCATTTAAAAGAAAACAATCGATAATAAAGATTAATTATGAAGATAAACTTGGTACTTACATTCTCTATCCCTTGAAGAAAGCACGACACGTTACCCTCGATCTCTGCTATCGATGTCGTATTTGGTCGTCAAGGTAGGCAGCAATAGGTATCCAGACAAGCAGGCTCAAAATATGTATTTTATACCCTTAGGGCTCTGTAACAGAAAGAATAAATTCAATTAATCTTGATAGGAAATAAATAATTACAATTAAATATTTATTAATTGTTATTATTTATTAATTGTACTTACGCTCACGTCCTCTCCTGCTTGAAGAAAACACCGAGTAGCATCGAGTAGTATTATCCATGGATTCTTCTCCCTCGGAATCTGTAACAGAAAGAACAAACTGATTAATATCAATTCACAAACAGTCAGAAACTAAAGTCAGAAACTAAATCAGAATTAATCAGATCCAAATCGACAGGTGAAATCAGCTTCAGCAAGTGTTATAATAATGGATCTTAGTCCAATACTTGGGAAAGAACTCGTATCAGATCCAGATCAACTAAATCAGAATTAATAATAAATAAATAATTCAGTTTGAATAGAAAATCAAAACTAGAGGGCTATTGTTGCTCGCTCGCTTCGCTCGCTCGCGAGTAGGGTTGTTTTTGCTCGCTCGCTTCGCGAGCTCGCGGGTAGGAGTGGTAGGACTGCTCTTGCGAGAGGGTTAGTGATACGCATGGCTAATAGGGCCTACTGCTATTAATGTTTTTTATTTGGTGTGTGACTCTGCAAGAGTCACACAAAGAACTTCCCGATTCGTTACTCCTTCGCCAACATCGCTAACATCGTTTTTTTTTTGTACTTTCATCGATATTCTCCCAAAATTCTTCCCAAAAATCTTGGGAGTAGAGATGATTAACCCACTCTTGCATTGGAATAACTTTCGATTATTCCAAGCGGTAACATTAGCATCAGTTAAAAATATAATCTCATCAAAATGTTCAAAATCGATTGTAAAATTTCACACATACAAGACTAAAAAGCAGAAAATAATTATTAAATAAAAATAAATTTTTAAAAAATACCACGTTTTTAAAACGGACTAAAAAGTATAAAATAAAATTTTAAAAAACGCCACGTTTAAAAAACGGACTAAAAAGTATAAAACAATTTTTTCTAGCCCCATACAGATTCCTAACCCCTGAAAATTTGTGATTGTGAATCTTTAATAGCTAAGAAAATACTTGTAAGATTTAAAACGAAAAACGCGGGCGCATGCAATAGATAATTGATGCATGAACACTAAATCACTAACAACTTTATTACACTGCAAATGATATGAAGTGTTGTACGAGATTTCTCAGCGGCAGCTACTCTCTACACTCCTTACTATGTATTATCTTGCACCCCACGTTTTTCGTTTTAAATCTTACAAGTATTTTCTTAGCTATTAAAAATTCACAATCACAAATTTTCAGGGGTTAGGAATCTGTATGGGGCTAGAAAAAATTATTTTATACTTTTTAGTCCGTTTTTTAAACGTGGCGTTTTTAAAAATTTTATTTTATACATTTTAGTCCGTTTTAAAAACGTGGTATTTTTTAAAAATATATTTTTATTTAAATAATTATTTTCTGCTTTTTAGTCTTGTATGTGTGAAATTTTACAATCGATTTTGAACATTTTGATGAGATTATAACGAAAACGAACGCCGTGGTAAAATGTCAAAGATAAAGGTTCGACGGAGAATTTCGGTGTAACTGTTCTTTCGCTTGGTAAACAAACATTATAGTATACTAATACGTAGTAACTTTGTAAACACCGCACGGAGCTCGAACGCACACTGAGCTACTTCGGTGCGAAGCAGGTCAGTGGAGTGGGGATGAGTCAGAGTGGGACCCGAGTGGGCACTACCGGTCGTCGCGCGAGGACATGTAACGGTTAAATTTTTAATAGTTTATATCTCCTAAACGCGTAGGCTGTTGTAAATTAAAAAAAATTTTTTTTTAATATTGCATTGTCATATAGTACTGAGCTATGTTTAAAATTTCAAGTCTCTAACTCATCGAGAAGTTAGTTTAAAATCAGTTGTAAAATTTGTACCGAACAGACAAACAGACATACAAGAAAGCGACCTAATGAAAACGTGGTAAAATATTTAATGGCATACCTGGTGATTTGGCGACTTCTCTGTGAAAATCATCGTTAACGAACTGCTCCTTTTTTGTAGACATTATTTCGAGATTATAACAGAGACATGTAGTAAATTTCAGACGGTATTGCGACCGCATCATATCGAAACGCTGTGGTAAAATGTCAAAGATAAAGGTTCGACCGAAAATCTCTGTGTAACTGTCCCTTCGATTGGTAAAGAAACATTATAGTATAATAATACGTAGTAACTTTATAAACACCGTACGGAGCTCAAACGCACACTGACGCACACTGAGCTCCTTCGGTGCGAAGCGGGTCAGTGGAGTGGGGATGAGTCAGAGAGGGAACGGGTAGTGGAGTAGGGAGCGCTGTCGAGAGGCGTGGCGATCGCTGAACGCGATGACGTAGATTTCGCGGGGGTGTAAATAGGTAAATATTTAATTGTTATTTCTCCGAAACGGATTTTAAACGGACTTTTAAAAAATTTTTTTTAATAATGCATTTTCATCCAGTTCTGAACCATATAACCGATTTCAAGTCTCTAGCTCATCAGGAAGTTAGTTTAAAATCAATTGCAAAATTTGTCAGCGAACAAACAAACAGACGACAAACAAGAAAGCGAGCTAATAAAAACGTGGTAAAAAAAAATTTTTTTTTAAATAAAAAAAATTAAGAAAAAATTTTTTTTTATGTAATTGCGTTTGTTTCTTTGGTGGAAAATTTTCGTCCTCCCTTATAAATTGCATTGTAGAATCAACTCTTTTCGAAAAAAACTAAAAATCTAAAAAACTACTTGACCAATGTGGACCAAAATCTAATCAGCTCTAAGTTACGACGGGGCACATCGATTGCATCATTCATCATCCTGATCGCGTTGTTACTTTTTCTGAAAACGTTAACGAAAAATTTGATTACATAGAAACGGACATACGCACACACACACACACACACACATACGAACATTTTGATAAAAATAGTCTAAAATGACTCCAATGACCATGAAACGTGAAGATCTGCTAAAAAATCGATTTTCGATTTTCGGGGTAATTACAATAACTTCCCTATAAAATTGGGAAGTTAATTAATTTGAACGGAAATTACATAAACTTGCTTTCTATCGCGAGACACGAATTCAAATACAATTGATTGTCGCGATACAAGAGTAAATCCGCGGATTAATAGGAAAAAATCACTCAAATTGAATATTTATTAATTTTTCATTCATGTTATGAAAAAAGATATTCAATAAAACAGTATAATTGGAAATATAATTTGTACTCACGCTCGCGTTCGCTCCTACTTCAAGAAAGTCCGCCATGATGCTACGTCACGATTCGATTCTCGAAAGCATCGATCTCGCTACCAAGGTGCTCTTTCAAACGATTGATTCTTTTCCCGCGGAATCTGTAAAATTCATTAAAATTCATTAATTTCAACTGACAAACAGTTAGAGACTAAATCAAAATTAATACGAAATAAATAATTCAAATTGAATATAAAATCAGAATTAATTTGAACCAAAATTAAATAAACTTGACTTCTGTACCACGAAACGAATTTAAATTTTAAATACAACTGATCGTTGCGACATAAGATTAAATCTGCGAATTAATAGGAAATAAATTATTCAAATTGAATATTTATTAATTGTTCATTGATGTTATGAAAAAAGATGTTCAATAAAACAGTATAATTGGAAATATAATTTGTATTTACGATCGCGTCCTCTCCTGCTTGAAAAAAGTACGCCATGATGCTACGTCACGCTTTCGATTATCGAAAGCATCGAGTAGTATGTATCGACCTTTGCTATCTATATGATCTTTCAATCCATGGACACTTTTTCCCTCGGAATTGCCAAAAATCCTTCAAAAAGGAAGCTATTTGCAAAATTTCAACTCAATTTAGCTTTCGAAAATATGTATAGCCATGATCGTTTTTAATATCTCTTGATTTGCAAGATGGATGCCATTTTATCTTCGTTCTTATTGGTTGACAACTTGTTGCTGTGTTATGATTGATTGCATTACTAGATGATAGAAATAGAAATATGATACTTTAGAGACAGACATTATAGGATGATTATTGCACATAACCGCAATTTATACCATTGAAGAAATTACCTGTAAATAGTAGTGGGTTGTGGCAACTAAAAACAGTCGACACGGATATGACCTTGAAAGGACACGTTCAGAAGAGTATTCGAAGCGGTGTGAAGTTTGGCAACTAATTTGAGTAGCGAATTTTCGGTTTAAAATATTGGCAGTATGAACAGCAATTCGGATAACTTTTAGTCATTACTAATATTGGTATAAAAAGGAATGAATCTATTTGTATGTAATGTGAATTTGAAAAACAAAAATTTTTTCAGAATTGTAAACTATCAATAAAGGTCACCACATAAACGAATCTTTTTTATTGTCATGTAATTATTTCTCGTTGTAATTTGAAACGATGTCAACGATTTCGTCACTTCGTCGTAAATGTGCAACAGTGAATTACATGTTACTTCAGGTATAAATCAATGTTTTTTTTTAGTTTCGATAGCATAGTTGTATTGTCATTGTCTTATAATATTAACATTATTTTCGAGTCGAGATCAAAATAATACATATTCAATCGAAGGACTTTTCTATCATTGAGGAAACATTTCGTGTTTTTTATAATGACATACGTTAACCAGTCGGTAAGCAACTTTTTAACCACGTTTCGCTGGTTAAAAAAAATGGTTTTGTATTTGTTATTTCAGTGTGGTGGCTTGAGGTGACAGGATCAATTGTTTCACCTGACAGAAATTTCGTTTGAACATACGGTTTCGATCTATCTTTAAGATTTATTTTCGCTTGTTTGCAATAAGACATAACGAAGTACATACTTACATAGTCGTGAATAAAAAGATGTGGAAAGGTAAATAACCTTTAAATTAAAAAGATTCTGACGTGCAACAAAACTATATACATCGTGTATGTGCATAAGATCAAGAAATGTTCTTGAATTTTAATACAAGCACCTGATACGACTAGTGATAGTCGTATTGAGACATATACGTATTCTTAGTAATTTATTACTTCCTGTTTCTTTTTCAATGTGTCATCGAACAAAATGTTAATTCGCAATGTTTTATAAAAGTGCACAATAGTATTGTGACATATGTTTCATAATATCTATTTTTACAGGTGTAAAATGATAACAGAGTATTGAAAAACTCATAGATACAATGTCATTCAACGACTCGATTCAAATTTATGGGATCGCTCGTCCTGGAGGACTAATAATAGGATCTTCTTTAAGAAGGCATCTTTCTAATATAAGACGAGTAGGGCGGTCAAATAATGGTAAAATTTCTCATTGTTTACATTCTTGTTAACCCTTCAAGTGCTGTACTCGGAGGGTTAATGAATTCGTTCGTAATCCATGGTATTATCACCGACTAACTATAAGGATAGATTTGACGCATTTTTGCAGTGCACTTTTCAGGGGCCTCGTAATCCCATTACCATTTTCATTTCAAGCGATTTAGATGAGTTTATGCCAAAATCTTTGTTCCGTAAATAAATAAATAAGTCTATTTCTGTTCTGAATCATTGTTTCACATGCTGGTTCGCTTCATTTGCATGCAAATGGGTGAAATGAAAATGGTAATGGAGTTACGTGACCCCACAAAAGTGGGCCACCAAAATACATTGGATAATAGGTCTATTTTTACACCTCATCGGTGGTATTATAATCTGTATTATTACTAGTGTGTATACAAAGTACAGATACTCAGACTGTAGATCTTTATGATTTATGGCTCATAAAAATTTTTGAAAAAGGCTAGCATATAAAATTCGATAGAATTTTATATACTTTTTATTTGTTTTGGATCTACAGAGGCTGTGCTCACTAAAAATAAGGTTTTATTTCATTCCACTGTCTTAAAATTTGTCTACAAAAATTGGAAAATGCATAAACATCCGCAGTGTACTGATTTCACATAGTTTTATTGTCAATCTAGAGAAAAATATAATGCTACAGTAATAAAAATATTAATATTCTAATTTTACTTTAACAAAAGCACTATTAATTGTTAATAGAAATACCCAGTGCTCAAGTTGAAGAGGTTTTAGCCAACGAAGAATCATTGCCAGAACCTGTGGAAAGTACACAATCGGCAAGCGATGTAACCGATGGAGCATCTTCTCCAAATCAACCAGAAGCCGGTGCATCGGCGGTAAACTCAGAAGACGAGTACGTACAGTATCCTATATCAATGTTCGATATGACATGAAAAACTAAATTTAAATGCATGTACATTGCATAAATGATTTTTATTCAATATAGCAGGAGATACTGTTGGGTGTGTTTTGCGACAGATGAAGACGATGCGACTGCATCATGGGTAAAACCATGTCATTGTCGTGGTACATCTAAATGGGTTCATCAGGGTTGTATTCAGAGATGGGTTGACGAAAAACAGAAAGGACGTGCAGGCGCTAATGTAGCTTGTCCGCAGTGTAACACAGAATACATCATTGTATATCCAAATATGGGTTTGTTTTATTTGTTTATTGGACACCCTGTAATAAATGCTATTTATAATAAATGTATGGATAATATTTTAGGACCGTTGGTAGTAGTATTGGACAACATTGATGGAATAATTTTCCGAATTTGTCCGTACATAGCAGCCAGTATAGTTGTCGCGTCTATGTATTGGACGGCTGTGACATATGGAGCGGTAACTGTAATGCAAGTAGTTGGATATAAAGATGGTTTAGCCATGATGGAGCAAGCTGACCCTTTAGTGTTATTAGTTGGTTTGCCAACGATTCCAATACTGTTGGTATTGGGAAAAATGCTAAGATGGGAAGATCAGGCACTTAGCCTATTCAGACGACATGCATGCAAGGTTCCTATTCTGAGGTATTTTTTGCCAAATAGGTATGTAATCATAAATGTAAATTACTTGGATCGGTAATACGTACATTGAGTTAATAATGTGTATATTTACTATTTCAGTTATTCTAGTGACGATAGAGCCCAATTTGAAGAGATGCCACCTATGAATGATCCAGTATCAGCAACACGTATTCTTTGCGGAGCACTTCTACTTCCCAGTATTGCCAGTATATGTGGCAAAATATTTTTCGAAAGCATACACTCCAATTTTCAAAGGACGTTACTCGTACGTGTTAAATATATATATACACTACCGCTCAAAAGTTACGATTACATACAGTAGCGGACAAAATCAACTTTTAGTATTTTTTCAACAATTCCGATCAATTGCAATTTTTGAAAAAATTTCTTTTCACATCCTTTAGTAAACTAATTGCTCTAGTTTCCCAAAAAAGTTCAAATCGTATAGTACAATATTAAAAAAGTTATCGTCTTCTTTAGAGCGGTCTTAACTTTTGTCCGCTACTGTATTTCGCATATATGTGTGTATATACTGTTGGTATTCTAATTTTGAATAACTCTTAAAAACGTCCTATGGAATGTTACAGGGTGGTATAGCATTCATAACAATAAAGGGCGCATTCAAAATATATCATAAACAACAACAGTACGTGAGACAATGCCAACGGCGTATAATGGACTATACAGATGACAATATCGCACTATACAGAAGACAACAAAATTCTGACACCAATCAAACAAGTTAAATATAAAAGTCCGCGTGCTATTCTCAAAACACTGTACTTCCTCAGATTTAGAGGAATTCAACTTCTTAGTGTACTTTTATTATACAGACAAATGTCCAATGCTTAACTTTTATGTAACAATGTAAGTTTATGGGTACTATGATCAGATTTAACAAATACGTAAGATATACGTAGTATATATAAAATATATATATGTGTATATACATATATATATATTGTATAGATTATGTATACATATATAAGGATGGGAAATTGTCATTATATACATAATTCTGATTAGTAAATTATTATAATATATGTCTGGCATGAAACAATTAACTGTAAGAAATGTTATATCTCTTTAACGTGTTAGTAGAACAACAATGATGTCTGTTCATCCTTCCTTGAATAGTAAATAAGACGTATAAATTGATCTATGCGGATGATGGTTTTTTAGTGCAATTCTATTTCTTTACTACTTCAAATTAACTTTTTCGCTGCGACGTTTTTTGTAATTAAGGGTGTTTATGGTTAACAGCGAAAAGATTAATAACTAAGAAAATGACGAAGATTTGTTTACTATATTAAAACTTTAATTTATTAGTAATGAAACTGTATATTTTTCTGAAATCTGGAATGCGCATGTATCCTTTGTACCGAAAAAATACCTGAACCTATAGAAGATGTAGAGATTGTCTGTAATTTGCCAGATGTGAGAAAGAGAGCATATCCTTTGTAGAAGTTAATTTTTATTATGGATAAGTTTTGGAATAGATAACAAATTATATAATATATCCAATAAAAAATTTTATAAACGCAGCATTATCTTATGTAAATGAATTATTTTCTGTAGATATAAGAAATTAGTAAAGATCAATTCGAATCAATAAACTGTGTTATTTTTGTAAACATAAACAAATACGACATTACTATCAACATCGGTACTCACAGTCACTATTCCCAAAAATGTTCCTCGATAACAAAAAATCGCCGTACAATAGAAAAACGTAGGTACTAAAGGAATTTCTCAAAAAAGAATTGTATAGTATACAAATATATTTATTATTAATATATTATTTTTTCGGTGATGTAAGTTTTGAATAAATTAAGTACAATCTTCGTTTGAAAAATACTTTGCCTCGTTATTTTTAAACATTGTAAGTGTTTTTGTTTTTTTCACATGTATACCACACAGATAGTTAAATTTTAAAAAATGTGATAATTTTTACATTGTACAAAGACATACGTATCTTGCTATACTTAAAATAACTACCTTTATACAAACAGAATTGTTTCTTTTCTATGTATAACTAGCAGATATTCATTTATCACGCTTTACACATCAATCGTACGTACTATAATACATTCTTTGTTTACATCCTACTCTCGTACGCCAAGGAAATAGTAAATTTAAAATAATGATTTATATGTAACATTTTTAATAACTGTTAAACCAACAGAAATACAAAACAAAATGCATGTGTTTCGTAAAAAAAGAAAACAATTTTTGGAACGTTACAAAGTATCAGCAATAATAAATAAAACTGAATATAATATTATAAAATGTAAAACAATTTCTATCGTAAGAAACTTATGTTGTACTTCTCATTTATAACAAGCTCCTTATTAAAAATAAACAGTATACACTATATTCAATTAGAAATTAAATAATCATAAAAGCTCCTGGTACAATTAAAATTGCTCTTCAATTGCAAATAAATGCTGTAAAATGTACATTTCTTTAACAAATTGAACATAGAACGTGTTTTGATGTTTCACGTCACATTAAAGGCGGCCCTGTGTACATAATACTTTCGGAGTCAAAATTTGGTGGTCCTTCGAATGCAAGTAATTTAACTTCTTCAATTATATCTGGCAAGTCCATGCACGATGTAGAACTAACAGTTTTGAAGAATGTGCATGGTCTTGGACCATTTCCAGAATCATCTTCGTCGTAAGGTGGACTAAGTATATCTAAAAATGCAGCAGGACCTTCGACGCATGAAATTTCGTGCAAATTCTTATCCCTGGGTGTAAGAACACAAGCAGGTGAATTACTGTGCAAAGATATTGGTCGGTGTCTAAATGCATCTTTTTCTTTATTTAATTTGATTATATGATCGTCGTTTTTCAAGGTATAACTGTTCACTTGAACTGCACCGCTAATTACCTATATACATTACAATTAAAGGATACATTAGTCAACTTAGCATTATATTATTTATATACAGGGTATATACAAGTTAAGTGAGGACAAGGTGGATCAATTTGGGGAAAAAGAGGATTACAATGATAACGTAACTATTGAAAAGAGAATAGTTTCTAAATTTCACAAATTTCCTATTTTTATGTTTACCAGGCGTAATTTGCATTATTTGGAAGCATAAAGCTTCCTCTAGCATTTTTCATAAAGCTGCAACAGCTACATGCTGCCGAATAATGCAAATTATGCCTCGTAAACGCAAAAGTAGTTTCTATTTCTTGCAATCGATGCAGATAATTTTTATTTTGCATAAAGATCCGCAGTCTAGTTATTACATAAATTTAGACCAGACCAACTTAAGTATGCCAAAACCTTTGACAACGATGTTACAAAATAATGCACAGGAAAAGATAGTTGTTATTGATAAGAAGAATGTAATGACAAAGTAAAAGAGTAGCCAGTCAACAGGGGACATCAGGATTTTTACAAGTTAGCTAGGATACCCTGTATATTTATATCCGAAGAAAGATAACATTTCATGTACATACCTTTAAAAAACCATGCATTCCAGGGTGATCGTGCATGGGCATTGTAACTCCATGTTTCAATATAAAAATTGAAATAGTCAAATCTTTGTTTTCAAATATATCGATAACACACATTGGTGCGGATTGTATTTGTATAAAATCAAGAACTTGTTTGTTTAAATTGACATCCTCAGCTGTAATTTTATTCATTAAATTCCATAACTTATCAAAATTCTTTTGGCAAAGTTTGAATCCGACGTTTCTTCGTCCATCGAATGTTTTCAATGCTTGTTTCCATAAAATTTCGATCGCCGATGCCATGTTTCGAGTTTGTATCACAATCACTTCTAAAAAACACCTTGTAAAAACCACATTGCTAGTTCAATAATTTGCAGGTAAAATAGTTTCGAATAACTGGCAACAAATAAAACGTAATTTACGAACCATCGTTAAAGAACTAACGCTACGTAACCTTGATTATTATAATACAGAATTCTAAATTATCGTATCAAAGTAAAATCGAAATGATTTCTATAATTACAATTGTATTAAAAGTTTGAATAAGTACCGTTCAATTATTCTGCACAAATACGATTCGCATTCAATGTTCGCCACCAAAATTTCATTGAACAAGTGTTCTAGAAACGAACAAAATTGTCACGTTTAGAGGTTAAACAAGACGTAAACTTCATTGTTGTTACGCACAACAATTTCGGAAGTGATATTATTTTTAAACAACAATAAACGTTATTGATATATATATTCCAGTCTTTTATGTACTTAATATTTGGTCCTTGCTAATATATCACTTAATACATATCTGCTTGACTACTCCATACTAAACATGGCTGTGTGATTTGATATCAACACAAGTCACGATATGTAAACATAAACAAAAACTTGAATGTTTAAAGTCAATGCTATGTAAATAAATATTACATATTTTATAATAATATTTGCTCTCCGTAATAATACTTCATTGTATTCAAAAGTATTTAAACAGGAAAAAAAACTTATTTATTAATTGAAAAAATCGTATACCTACGTTGTACATATATATATATATATATATATATTGTTCAATTGAATATATAAATACTGTCCAATATTATACATTAATATATATAAATATATATATATGCATGCATGTGCAAAGTGTGTGCTGAATATTTACAGAAAAAAGGTAATTTCCACTTCCCACCTATACTGCCATGTTTTATGGTGTATAATTTCCTGAACAATTATTAATTTTTTAAATATGCTATACTAAAAATTGCATGATAATACGTAAAGAAAATGTTTATAAATCATATATTATACTCTGATTATACGTTATATATTTCAATATTATCCTTAGCAACCTGAATGTATTTGGGTATTTGGTTCTGTGAATGAAATAGAGTGCCCTCTGCCGCAAATGTCGGTAATTTACGTAGTACTGAGATGAGCTTTATATTTATTTACTATCCGAAGCAAACTTTCCTGGAATATAATTTATTAGTGGAAAGTGTATCAGTTTTTTCATACTATAATAATTGATTATCCAGCTAAGGTAAGAAGATTGGAACATCGTAATACCCTTCGCTCAAATGTCACCGAACATTTGTAAAAGGTGTCATGTTAAACAATATTTCGAAGTTTGCAAACAGTTTTCCTAATGCTTAGCGAATGCACGAAGAAATAATTTTGATCTGGTTTCGATTTCTCTTCTAATTTCTCTTTAATTATTTCTTACATTGGGACCTCATTTGCTTTTGTTTATAAATAGACTTCTCAAAGTACATAGACACAATTATAGTTCAGCAACTTATTCTGATGTTATTATGAAAGTATTTTCAGTATATTTTAGTAGCGGTTTTTCAATAAAATCTACAGAATTATAAAAATTCATACGATTTTAATAGGAAAATAGCGGTGTACAATGTCATATATAAATTTCTTAGCTATTGATTAATTTATAACACTTTGAATATTAATCTACCAATATCTAATTTTGAACAGCTATGTCCAATGAAGAGCGTTTAAAGAAGCTTTTATCAGATTTAGGCAAAGCTACATTACGCGGAGTTCGCAAATGTCCAAAATGTGGTACCTACAATGGATCTCGTGGTTTATGCTGCAAAAATAAATACTGCGATGCGGTATTTAAAGAACCCGGCGAGAAAAGAAAATTATCTACGGAAGCATGTAAACTTATTACAGGCACAACCGCGCAAGTCTTCTCGGTTCGAGTGCGCGATAAAGGTCCTGACTATCGTGGATTTGTTCAACTTCCATTGATAAATGCAACCATTTCTAATGAAATGACAACGCTTATCTCACAGTCCACAGCATTATGTTTTGTAGATAGTTGTGAACGAAGTTTTGATACTAGTGTCCTTAAATGTCATGTAAGTCTTAATAAAACATGCTTCCAATTGCTTCTACATTAAAATAATGAAATGCATTTTATTATAGGAAAAGAATTCATCTGATATGCCTGTTTCTACGTGTCAACATATACAAGCAGCTTTAAGATGTTACGCAGAAGCACAACCATTAACGTTAAGAAATTCTATTTTGTCAACATTGAATGTAAACAACGAGATGAAACAAGAAATATGGCTACTGGCTACGGAAACATCGGGGCCCCTAGTGCAACGTGTTTCTAAAAATATTATGGCTGTGAAGTGTAAAGCTTCACCGAAACATCCATTGGGTTACCTTCATTTTTCTCTGTTTGTTACAAAGTTGAAAGATAGAATCGAACATCGTTACTTCTGTTCTTGTTCTGCTTTTAAGGTAAGCAGGAGGATCGAGCAGAGTTGCACTATAGTTCGAAGCACAAGTACATATGTATATTACTAATTATATTAAAAATTTATAGGGTGTAGCTAAGACAGCTGGAGAGAAAGTAGAGTTAGGACAGTCTTCGCAGAATAAACGTTGTGTACATTTTTATGCGTGTATTTGTGCATTTGCTAGCGACGAGAAGTTATCAGAAGAGTTTAGTTATTATATCAATTTAGACCAGACTGACTTAAGTATACCGAAACCTTTGACAACAATGTTGCAAAATAATGAACAGGAGAAGATAGTTGGCATTGGTAAGAAGATTGGATTTCATTAGCTTGTGAATGTAATAGAAAACGTTTGTCCCATGTTTAAAATTACAGATCTTGATGGATTAACTACCGACGACACAGACACGCATCTTCTAATATTTCGAGATGATACTTTAACAGTACAGAGTTTAGATGGAAACAGATTGGACCTGGATTCAATGAACTTGGACTCTACAATATTACCGCATAGTATTGTTGAAAATATTGAAGTAGAATGTGATCGTACCTTGTTGGAAGATAGTAACATGATATCACAGGTAAAAATTTGATACACGAATAAACGAAAGTAATGTCGTTTAAATAGTGAAATTATAATATTACTTTTGGTATAACGCAGGTACACAATTTAGAAGTGATTAATCAAAACAACATGCAACTCTGTGGAAGCACGGTAAAAATACTGGAGAATCAGACAGCTATTGACTCTAAATATAATGTACTTAATAACAGCCAGTATATCTTAAATGATAATAACATTAAAATACTAAATACTGGAACTTTAAAGGTTCTCGACACAAATACAATTCTGGATGTGAATAATATGAAATTAATTGATACTAATACTGTTCCTAACACGACTGGTATGAAAGTATTAAACAAGAATGTATTAATACAGTATGACACTGGAAGTATATCTAATACAGAGAGCAGTAATATACAGCAACCTATTTCAACGAAACGCAAGAGAGATGACAAACCTACGAGCACAAATACCACCAGCTTAAATAACCTGAACTCGATAGAACCTCGAAAAGCAAAGACAAAATTACAAATTGTTAAAAAATATCAGAATCCCTGCGAGGATCTAGACGAAGCTAATATAAACTTACCTTTTATGAAATGGCTGGCATCTATAACCGAAAGAATCAATCAGACGATGCACTTTCAATTTGATGGGAAACCTGATCCTTTAGTATTTCACGTACCACAAATATTTTTTGATTGTTTACGTGAAAGGATATCTTGCGGCGGTAAGAAGAAACGTTTACCAAATTCAACGACTGCGTTTGTTAGAAAAGATGGGGTACCGTTGGGTACATTTACGAAGTATACTTGGCATATAACTAACATTCTACATGTCAAAAGTATTTTCGAAACGCCACTTATACCTTTAGAAATAACAAGAAGTTTTGTACAAAACGCAGATGGTACATATGAGTTATATAAACGAGAGGAAACGGAAATAGATCGGTACAAGAAAACCAATAATAATGCATTGATTAAGCCATTAGAATTAAAAACGTATTTGAAAGTTGGTAAGAATTGCTTATGTTCAACGGAATTTAACCCTTTGCACTCCATTTTTTTTCTTTGTATGAATATGAAAAATCGATATAATATCTCACACAATACTTAAATGTTTAATAATCGATTATAGTTTGAATAATGGTACAGCAATTTTTAGTGGCGACTCTGAGTTACCACTCGAGTGCTAATGGTTAATAAATGAGTAAATCTGTATATCCGCGTATTAACGGAAATAATTAATTTGTTATTCGATTTTCAGGAAATACTTCTCCTAATCAAGTCGAACCGACGCCATTTTTGATAGAGTGGATACCAGATATCTTACCAATATCAAAAATTGGTGAGCTTAGAATTAGATTTGAATTTGGTCATGTAAAAAATGAAACAAATCACAGATGGAGGAAAATAGCCTTATTATAAAAATATGAAATGAATAAGTTTGTAATAATTGTCTTTGTATTATCAAATTATTACTTTCCTATTATTAATAATTGTATAGATTGTTTTGAGAACATTTATTCTTTTGAAATGACAAAAAGTAACAGCGAGTATGAAATACATTCTCATATGTTGCATCTCATACTGAAGGATTCAGTAGATATGTGTCCGTTGTAAAGACAACAGAAGAGATACCTTAAATTTTAGAAAAAGTATATGTTTGAAAAGTATACATATTGCTTTTATTTGAAAACAATTATTAAATTGTTTTTCAAGAATTAAAGACTGACCTAATTTTATGGTATATTCTTGTTTTCGTAAAAAAAGAAGATAAAAAGGAAAATGGTTTCTCTTAAATATAAATATTAACTCATTACAATATAAATGTCCATATTCATTAACAACGTACGATCAAACCTTTTTTAAAATTAATTTATTGAATATGTATGTATTGAGGAATATGTTAATATTGTACTAAATTAAATTATTATTGTATAAGTATGTAATATATTGTAAATATACATATTTTAAATTGGATGTGATGTAAAATTTAAAGCAAATTTACATTATACAATTAAAATTTATTTGTTTGATGAACCTTACAATAAATTATATATCTGAACAAATTATCGTAATTTTTTTATAAACACTTTATTCAAACGTTTCAAGTTTTTGAAAAATTGTTACAATCATCATTATGTTTTAAAATTTTCGACTTCTTATTCGCGCCCTAATTTTAAATAAGTTGATCAATTATTGTAATTACCCATACAATTTGTTATTTGTCGTTTTATTAAATTTATTATATAGGCATAATTATTACATTTTTGCATGTTTTGTAAGACGAAGATTTGTCGATTGTATTGCGGGAGTATTTATGAAGTTTTTTGTCTGAAATCGTATATCGTAACATCAATGGTATTCATAACCTCCATGTTCAGACGTGCTATTATATAAAATGAATATTTATCAAGAAATAGGTTGTCTGATCGAAGTAAAAACTTTTCCAAGAAATTTTTATTTATCGAGTGAGCTGGGACTAACTTTGAATCCTAATAGTATTATTAATAATTGCTCGATGCAGTGTTTTGAGTTAAGTTTCGAACGGAAGCGGTGCCCTTCCGGAAGCCGTCTCTGACGTAAAGAGCTAGAGAAGCGTACACTTCCATTTTCTCGACCCTCTCGGTGAACAGAGAGCACGTGTTTGCTCGCCGGTCGTGTTCAATTCATTTGATCGTATAAAACTTTCCGTCATATTTGTAATCCGCTCGAGCGAGGTGACCAACTATTTGAAGTTTCCGATCCTTGCAGAGACAGGTTAACATGAATCCTGAAAAGCTGAAGAAGCTTCAAGCCCAAGTACGAATCGGCGGTAAGGGAACACCCCGACGCAAGAAGAAGGTACGTAGATATATTTCGAACAAATAACTAACACGAATATATCGAATTCACATCAATTTCGTTGGGCCGTGAGTTTTCGAGTCTACAGAAGCGGAAGTTTCAAATGTCATTCGAATGACCCGTGATCTTCTTTATTTCCGACGACTGATCCTTGTTTCTCGATCGCCAATTACCATTCTTCTATGACATCAAAATTTTGTCGTCGTACTATACGAGACATTATTGTTTATAAATTATTCGGAAACGTTCCACATTCGTGACAACCACGTTCCTGGTTTTCCGACCACCGTCTTTCATTTTTTACGTGTCATCTACATACAAGTTAGCTTTATTATCTCCTCGTGTACGGGATTTAAGATTGTTAAATTTTTTTAAATGATTGTTGGAAATGTTTACAATTCCTACAAAGATCGATTTTTCATATATTTTCATTTGTGGGGAAAAAATTTCTCCATTAAAGAATGCTCTCCTTATTTTTTGTTTTATCATTCAATTTGATTTTAGGTCGTTCATGCTACTACAGCTACAGATGATAAGAAATTACAAAGTTGCTTGAAGAAATTGTCTGTAAACACAGTCCCTGGTATCGAGGAGGTTAACATGATCAAGGATGATGGTACTGTCATCCATTTTAATAATCCAAAAGCTCAGGCTAGTCTGTCCGCCAACACATTTGCCATTACCGGTCATGGCGATATCAAACAGATAACTGACATGCTACCGGGAATTATAAGCCAGTTGGGACCTGAAGGAGTTACACAATTGAAACGATTAGCAAGCACAGTGTCAGGTAGTACGGTTGGTAAAGCCACATTAGAAGAAGACGACGAGGTGCCAGATTTGGTAGAGAATTTCGACGAAGCCAGTAAAGAAGAGGTAATAATCAAGTTCAGCCAACCATTATTTTATAAGTTTTATATTTGAAGCCATATATATACATATAGTGACTTTTACTAATATTCCAACTTAAAAAGACGATAACTTCTTTCATATTGGACCATACGATTTGAACTTTTTTGAAAAGTTGGAACAATTGGTTTGCTACGCAACGTGACAAAAATCTTTAAAAAAAATTGCAAGTTGTCGGGATTGCATCAAAAATACTAAAATTGTATTTCGCAACTTTTTTATGTGGGCTTCTATGGAAAATTTAGAAAACACGTTTCGTAGATCTGTATTAATTAAACATATTCTGAAAATTTTATCAAAATCGGTTGACATTGTAATGAGATGCAAATGTTTAAAGATGGTAAAAATTGCAGTTTTTCACGATTTTCAGCCTCCAACTGCAATAAATCTAAGGATTCTTAGATCTTTCAATGTCTGTTGCTGGAACTTTCACAATACATATAATTGACACAGATCTACAAAACGTATTTTTAAAATTTTCAATATATGCTCACAAAAAAATGTTGTAAAACATTACTTTTACCATTTTCTCCACAATTTCGACCAATTGCAATTTTTGGAAAAATTTGTTTTCACATCATGTAGTAAACTAATTACTCTAACTTCTCAAAAAAGTTCACATCGTATAGTACAATATTAAAAAAGTTATCGTTTTTTTTTGAGAGAGCATCGGAATGTTAATGAGAGTCACTGTATATATTATGTATGAGATCAAAGGTTAGCTTTGACTTTATTTTAGTATTACTGATTGCATGCTCATTGTTTTGAAAACATTTTTATATTAATGGTTAGCACAAATGGTTGTGCCTATCTAAAATTCTATAAATTTGTTAAGGTTGCTACAAAAAAGGAAGCGGATGAAAGCGACAAAGCGACTGGTGACAAAAAGGAGGCGGTTACGAATGAAGAAAAGAAAGAAACCCCTGTAGCTACTCCTGAAGCTTAAAGAATTCAGTACCCAAGGTAACATTATAATACGAACCCAGTTTAATTACATTACACCATGAATAAAAAAAGAAAAATAAATTGTCTGACTTCTTCTTTCACAGCTATTTCATACAACTAACTGTTGTAATTGACAAGTTGAGATATACAAATTGCTAAAGCAATGCGTAAACAAAGTATCACACCACTATACATACGTTATAAATATTTGTCATACCCTATGATAATGCTATATGAGTAACAGGTATCGAGAAAATAAAAACAGCTGTTACAGAAATCAAAAGTTTCTATGAACAATGCTCTTTTCTTCGTTGCATTTGCGAACAATAGACTTTGCTCCGAGTCGGTTGAAAAAATGATTTTACGTTTCCTAAAAATTGAGATTGTGCGACCGTTGATCGATCATGTACAAGGTCCGGTGTTTAAATTTTAGACATTTAAGTCGATCGTTTGTTTCACATGAAACACGATATGGAATTACAATTTTTATCCTGAACTTATTCACAGTTATACACATCTTACTATCACGTCGACTTCGCATGACGTGTTCTCATTTTAAAGGTAACAAACTTAAATAAATTTATAGGAGTGTTGATTAACAAATAAAATCAATTTCCCGGCAAACAATAACAGTAATCTTCCACCTATTCGCAGCGATGTTACATAGGCGGAGAAAAATTTATATAGAATATAGAAAGAGTAAAAAGAAAAATGTGCGAAATATTGAGGCACCTCTATTTTAATTGATGGAATTCATAGTGACTACAAAGTAAGAGTAGGTTTTCGCTGCAGCTTTCCAGTACGGAAAATGAGGTGTAATATTTTGTAATGTAATCTATGGAATAAATTCATTTGCTGGAAATGCGGTTTTCTACTTAAAATCTCATCTTTTTTCTGATACACAATTTAGTCGTAATTTGTCGATATTTATATTTTCACCTATAGAATAGATCTGTAATAACAGTGTAATTATGGAAATATACTAATAAGAGCTATCCTGTATAATAGTATCAGTCTCTCTCAGCATTCTCCATTCATACTTTCTTTTTCATGTACTTCCGCATGTACGCATGGTTACACTCGTTTTTTGTCTATCCATTGTCTCACTTTTTCTTCAATCAGTAATATCTTTTTCCATAAAAGAAACTTTTTCCATAAGATGATTGTTACAAAGTTTATATACGTGCAATCGGAATACTGCAATCGTGAGACAAATTTAATTCTACATTGCGTACAATTCTTTTTTATATCTGCCAAAGAGTGGTGGGACAAATACAACAAACTTATCCTAAGTTATAATTTCACCGATTAAACGTTTACTACTACTTAATGCTGTGTAAAATTATGTTATACTATGATATCAAAATATACGACAACAATTGCAAGACAACTGTGCCGTAATTGGTCAGACGTAGCGAGGCCTTTATCCACTTGAACCCATTTAAGCGTTAGGTAGACTAAGACCTCATCAACTTTAGACCCACGAGTAGCTGGTGTTCTCAAGCTCTCTGTTTCCCAAGAGCAAGGTAAACATTTGAATTTAGTCAATAGGTGTTATAAATATTTCCTGATATTTGCCCGCTGTTCATCACTGTCAATTATATCAATCAGTAATACATATAATATTATAAATTGATCATACATACATTATACCAATCAGAACTCGGCAAACAATGGCGAGTAGATAACAGGAAAGATTTGGTTTGATCTTCTATTAATACTTAAGCTTTCAATTCTGTTTTCAAGGATGTATGCAATTGTTTATTACGGAACGATGTAACATTGTTTAACAATATAACTCGTTCAAATAAGTGTTATATAATACTTATATAGGTGTAATTAATCTGAGACTCTAATTTAATGAAGTGAGCGTATATGTCTATATAAAAATTGCAATAAAGACGAGAACAAAAGTTGCTACCGATATTTTGTTATTATTCATTAGGATAGAAATAAGTTTAGTTAAAGTTACGATAGTTCCGTCGTATGAACCTTTTCCTGGAAAATAGTTAGACATGCAAATAACAGTTAGATATGTTTATTAAACAATAAATAGTTAGACATGTAAAAGCAATATAAAATTTTCATACATTTCAAATAAAAAAGGGAGGCAAATCAATAGTATCTTATTAATAACTGCGATAATCCGTCACTAAGTCGATAACGTCACGGATGATTTTGTATATTTGAACATTTTTTGATCTAATGCGGAACAATTGTGATACTTGCGTTAAGCACGCGGTGTTGTTGAAAGTTCGATAACGTCGTTACGGCACGCGCCCTCGTTAGCAAACATTTTTCTTTCTAAAGCTTCGTAAACTTTATATCTCGTCGCGGAAAAACTTGGATCGTTTTTTCCCCGGCTTACCGCGCGTTTTCGCCGCGAACTTTTTTCGTTTTACTTATTCCGCGCGCTCTGTTTGCCAATGAAACGAACTGCAGTCAGATAAGGATAAGGAGAAGGCGACGGTGACGGGTGCGCTTCGTCTTCCTTGATTATTCGTTTAGTTTACCTTATCCTGGCAGCGTTTCACGCGTTTCTTTTTCCCTGGATAATATGACGCTGTTTGAGAAACTTGCTTTTCACTCGACTCATTGTTCTCCGTGTATTCGGGGCTTCTTTTCATTACTCGGGACCACTCGACAGATAAAAAAACCAATCTCAGATTTTTCATTTCACCGGCTCTCTTGCATTATTGTTCTCGCGGGAAATGATTAAATTCATTTAACCATGTGCACAAAACAAAATCTTTTTGCTGTTATCAGTGCCAACTAAACTGCGGATGTTTATGCAATTTTTAATTATTGCAGGCAAATTTCAAGAAAGTAGGAACAAATGAAATCTTATCTTCAGTGGTGGTAGCCTTTGCATGCTATTATTAGCATGCAAAGGCTATCTGTGGTATTCTATATTCTATAAACGCATAATAAGATCCGCAGTCTAATGCCAACCGGTTCTGATAACGTGCTGATAAAGTTTTGTGATCATCGAATAGCTGCCATAAAGTGTTCCAAGGTCAAAAATAATTCTCAGTGCAATCTATTATTACTAGATTGTAGATCTCCATGCATTTATGGCAAATTTACGAAATATACAGGGTGTCCCGAATTTAAATGGCAAAACTTCAGGAGCGTGTAGGGGACCGAAAAACTAAGACGAAAAGTCTTTTAGAGATTTGCTTGTTTTTGCTTCGTTTTGGAGAAAATCGCAAAAAAAGAAACAAAACAAGTTTTCATTTTTGTACTTATTTACATTTTATTTACGTTATCATCTATTTAATGTAGATATTGTTAAAAATGTTGCCTCCTTACAGCAATGCAAGCATCACATCTAGCACTGACTTGATAAATTGCAGCTAAACATTGTTCTGGTGATATTTGGTGCACTGCATCTATGATTCGGTCTCTTAATTGCTCTCTTGAATTGATGGCACCGAATAAACATTTAGCAACATTTTGAACAATATCTACATTAAATAGATGATAACGTAAATAAAATGTAAATAAATAAGTACAAAAATGAAAACTTGTTTTGTTTCTTTTTTTGCGATTTTCTCCAAAACGAAGCAAAAACGAGCAAATCTTTAAAAGACTTTTTATCTTAGTTTTTCGGTCCCCTACACGCTCCTGAAGTTTTGCCATTTAAACTCGGGACACCCTGTATATAAGGGAATGTTTATATAAATAAAGAGCAAGAGTATGTTGTACGAAAGAAATTTGTTAATTCATTGTCTATGGAAACAAGAATTTACGTAAAATTCTCGGTACAAAATTTAATCTTTTTCTCCAATTTGTCGTCGTATGAAGTCTGGCAATACGGACAGTGACCGTTCATAAAAGGAGAAAAACGACTGCAGAGAAGATAGTGTGAGTGGATGTCACTGGAAAGCAATATTGTAAAAGCCGACAGAGACATCGCATTTTCTCTTTTGTTTCGCACGTACACCGGCTCCACTGGCTCGAGTAGATAGTTGGGGTACGTGCAGCTTCAGCGCGCATAAATTTTCAAAAAGTTTGTTGCACAAAAGTCTCGTGGCACGTAGACACAGGACACAACTCTGCTACTTGATGTTTAGTCGCGCCGGGAAATGAGACGTGAGCGCATACCACTTTTATTAAGCGTTAGAAATTTACAACAATTAGCTCCGCGGAATTTCTATAAAATTCAAAGAAATTTAAAAAAGACAGAGATAAATGCATTTTATTCTAACGCAATTTTTCCATGCAAGGTCTAGAATTTCTGAAGGGATATGTATCCGAGAGCAAGTTATCGACTATAATCTAATACAGGCCTGGCCAACCCAAATGGTTCCACGGGCCACTTTGATGACGTGTAACGTTACTGCGGGCCACACTTTAGGTATACATGCTTTTAAAAAATGTAATACAAATACAAAATGAATAAAACTTTATTGTTACACTATGATTCAATATAATTAACTCTCGAGTCTTAATTAATGAGATATTTGTTTATCCTTTCTTTCACTTAATTTTTGTAAATCTACATTTATGTTCGACGTTGCACGTCTTTCGTTAGCTGATTTTCTAAATTGGCATCAGTTAATGATGTGATGAACTCTTTGTAAATTTCATCTTCGAAAAAAATGTTTCACAAACATATGTGGATCCAAAAGCACTTACAACTCGTTGTGCAAAATATCTCTCGGATGTAATATAAGTATTGTAAAAATTAATTTTTGTTGTGGACGCAAAAATTTGTTTCATTTCTTTGTTGCACTGTAACTCAATTATATCAAAGATATCAAATATACAACTGGAGTTCGTAGTCGCACTTGCGCACTACAACAATCATACTTCATTTATTTAATATTTTTGTATACATACAACGAAAAACAAAAGTTTCAATAGAAATATAAAATCGCTTGGCGGGCCGCGTGTTGGCCAGGCCTGATCTAATAGTTCAATCGTAACGTGTTATCGTCGGAATCCCTAAAAAATTTTGCATTTATTTAATTATGACATAGTTATAAACAATTATATGCTCCTACTATCAACCAGGTATTAGACAATTGAGTAACAGAAATATAAAACGGTGCAAATATTAAAACAATAAACGCACACGGTATTATTATTTTCAATATATCGAAATTATTGAAAGAAGTATTCAATTTTTATTTAGCCCTCGTTTCTCGTTATTTTGTATAAAAATTCGTAATCACTGTGGTAAATCCTCACGTTTCAGATTCTATTTCATTGAATAAATAGCCCCGATTTTCGGTTAGTTAACGTGTTACAGAAAACGTACGAAATTGATTGAAATTATAATTGCGAACACAACAATCGAGCACGGGATTAGTGTTTACAACAAGCATTTTACTAACCAGACCTCAACAGTCAATCAAAACGTTTGAATCATAGCCGCAATTTGTCGCTTGCAGTTACCCACAACGTTGCGTTTGCTCTCAGAATACCTCGTGTGCACCCTTTTCATGTATGTATTATGGTTCCACATGTATGGCGCCGTTGAACTATTTTACTTTTTTCGTTGCAATGCTACGAGGGTAGTAAACATTCAGCTTCGAGCTTCGGATGACGTAAAAACCGATGTAATTCGTATACAATATAAATTACAACAAAGTCTGAGACCTATATTTAATGTAATTAGTAAACACAATTGTTTAAAATAAGTAACAAGTCAAGGAATTGTCTTTTGAAGTAAATTTCAAGTAAAACACTTAAAAAATAGTAGGGAATTGTTGGCAACAAAATTGAAAAATAATTCGGAGTGCATGGTTTTCGTAGTATGTACTTTATAGCTTCATCTTTTTTCATACTTTCCATTCATTGAAAATACTGCGAGGAACGACGAAGTTCCTTGAGAATTCGATTCTCGTTTGGAAATCGTCGTATACTGTAAACACCCAACATCCGTGGCTTAATAATATGTAATCTGCGTCAGATACTACTGAAGAGACTGACAAGGAAAAATTACGCGAACGAGTAATGAGAGGGGAGCAAGTAAAGCGTCGGTCAAGAACGGAGATCAGTGTTCCGTCGACAGTGACCGAGAACAAATCGGTCTGAGAGAATCAGAATACGCATGTATTTATGCATACGTATCGGGGATAATAACACTGTCCAACACCAAATTTGTTCCCTAATTACTGTTGGGTCCTTCGTATAGAGTTTTTTGCGCTGATTCCTAATCTGTTTTTAATTTTTTCCCTATACGCACAGTTTTTGAGAAACATGACTTTGAAAAAAAACATATTTTTCAACTTTACACAAATATTGTAGTGTTATTATAAATGATATTGAATTGTTCTTTATAGCAAAAGATTCTGTAGACTTTCCAGAATACAGCGATATCAAATATTAATACATTATGATTGTTTAAACATGTTTAAATAATCACTAAAGGCGGAGAGACACCACTTTTGCACCAATTTTTGAGGATATTTTTCAATTTATCTCAAAAAATAAGGGTCCAACGGAAAATCGAACTATACCATGCGATAGAGTAGAATTTTATCTTGAGAAACCCCGCTTTGAAGTTTGAAACGTCGCCGTTTTTTTCGAACCAGAAAGCAAAATATCCTCGCCCGACATGAGTTGATGTCAGTGGCGCTCACCGTCACTGCGCCGTATCTCGTCTCGAGCGCCACTGGCGGCAACTCATGTCGGGCGAGGATATTTTGCTTTCCGGTTCGAAAAAAACGTCGACGATCCAAACTTGATAGGGTGGCTTCTCAAGATAAAAGTCTGCTCTATTGAGTGGTATAGTTCGATTTTCCGCTGGACCCTTATTTTTTGAGATAAATTGAAAAATATCCTCAAAAATTGGTGCAAAAGTGGTGTCTCTCCGCCTTTAGTGATTATTTAAACATGTTTAAACAATCATAATGTATTAATATTTGATATCGCTGTATTCTGGAAAGTCTACAGAATCTTTTGCTATAAAGAACAATTCAATATTTTTTATAATAACATCACAATAATTGTTTAAAGTTGAAAAATATGTTTTTTTTCAAAGCCATGTTCCTCAAAAACTGTGCGTATAGGAAAAAAAATTAAAAACAGATTCGGAATCAGCGCAAAAAACTCTATAAGAAGGACCCAACAGTAATTAGGGAACATAAAAAAAGTTGAAATTTGTTGGACAGTGTAATAGAAGATATATTTCAGTTGTTTATTTCTGTGCGCTCTTCGCCCGCCAGCAGTCGTAAGTGGTTTCAGACAATCTAAAAATGATGAAGAGTCGATAGTCGAATGGTTAAAATTCAATGAATTGAATCAAATGTGAAATTTGAATAACAAGGTCAAGTAATAAGTGACCTAACCCATTTTTATAAACGCCGACGGATGCATTAATAACATTTTATTAATATTTATATATTTATTAATAATAATAAGAGTCATTACACTTTATTGTCGAAATCTCCAGTTGAGATTTAAGAAATTAAGCCAATAATGGCTTTATTTAGATTAGAGAATAACTATTAAAGAATATTTTTTTAAGGAAAAAATCTTTTCGGTGGTGCAGGAAGAATAAGTAAATCTTTTAAAGCTATTCCATACGCCGAGTGTCTGACAACTATCGGCAGCTTTCTCCACGGGGGTGAAGCTTTTTTCAACCCCATCGAGAGACCTGTCGACAAGTAAGTCCACGCGGTATGGGCGCCGAAAAACATTTACGAACGTTCGTAGCAGGGAAAAAGAAAGTCACAGGCTGTTCAGTCGTTACGATATTTATTTTAGAATATTCGTAGACCCTCGCATCGACCGGTTCTATACGGGCTGGTACAACGTGAGCACGAGGTCATACATAAAAAGTTTCTGCTTGTTTGTATGTACAGAGAATAATCACGATTGCGCTTCGAGAGTTACATTCACGTAAGAACGCTTGGCCGTCGCCGCTACCCGGCCGAAATAATCGGTTTAATGTTTGTTGAATTTGTTTGTTTTTCATCACGCGAGGTAGGTGTACCATTTCGATGCCCCTGCGTGTGTCCACTGGTCACCCACCCACACATACACACCTACCTACATACATACATACATACACACACACCCACAATCCCTGTTGGCGAACACTGGAAAAACTGAAACCGCGTCTCGACATGTGCTCCCCTTCGTGACACTCCGACGCGAACGTAACGAAGTTATCAGTATAGTATCAAAAATACACATTGACAAAATTATACCTTTGTGCCTCTTCTATTGTGTGTCGTCTGCATAGAGAACCTCGTTCGAACCTCGGGCAGAACTTCCGGATTCTCTGTCTTACCGCCGCGCCGATTGAAATTGCATACCAGGAAGCGCGCTTTATTGTTTTTAAAACGAGTCTCTCGTATTGTTCGTCGTGCGATTGTCTTCCATGTTCAACACGTAGTCAACGTTTAAACTTCCGCTTTTACTTCGAATAGCAATTTTGGTTATTGGTAGGAAAGTAATGTCGGCTTTCGATAGTCTTCAATATTGCTATATATTTTTTAATATTTAACTTTTCCGCTGGGGATGACGAGTTAACTCGTCATTCGTGCGGGTCTTTATGCATTTATGGTTTCTGAGAATCTTAAAAAAAATGCTGCTGTATCAGATTTAACAGAATTTGCTTCCGCTTTCTTAAAATTCGTCTACGAAAATGGCAAATTCCATAAACATCCGCAGTCTAGATATCGCCCATCGAAAATTTATCATCTTCATCTGAATTCAATAAATAATTCCTTCACTTCATTCTATCGTAATATCCACATTAGTATAAACCATAGTGTATTCACGTTGACTGTGGCAATGTTATTTGTTTACGTCTCCCCAAATGTTCACAATTGAAGAGTCTCTCAGTTAAAAGGTTGATAGAACTGATTACAATTACGATAAAAAAGAAGAACAAGTATGAGATTAGTAGACTGCGGATCTTTATGCAAAATAAAAATGTTTTGTGGGAAAGAGAAATAAGAAAAAATTGATATCATCCCTTAACGCCTTTGTTACATTAAAAACGACGTCATGATGTTTTAAAACTTTTTTATTCTTTCACTGTTTTATATTTCACCGAACCTATTTCTTCATAAATGCACAAAGATCCGCAGTCTAGAGATTAGTATTGTTGTGCTGACATTACTTAACTACTGAATTAAATTAGTATTACAGATCGTGATCAATTCTCGCAACTGTTGGCCCATAAAGGAATAAAAGTATCGTTTTCTAAAAATAGAAAGGTAATATTGTTGTAAACGATTTCATTCGAAAAATATTAATCCGAAGGTGTCTCGATCAAAAATATGACTTCTAATTTATTGGAAAAGTAACGTAGAACGACTGCGATCATGCGATCCATACTTTTAAGTTAACAACTATTCTTAGACGCCTATATTATTTGATATACTAAAACGTATCTTACAAGTTCCTAGGTGATGACTCAAGTTACAAAACTGATTTTCGACTTTGGATTATATCACCGATTGAATTCGAGGCTAGATCTTCTTCTAAATACAAAAACTTGGTACGTTCTCGCACTGTTCTGGCTACAGCTTTCTTTCTTTCCCTTGACTCACGATGAATCATCCGTAAATTTTGCCCGATTTTGCGAACGATGCAATAATGTAAAAAAATATAATGCGAATGTCCGTGAAATGATTAGACACTGGTAACGTTGATTTTATTATTCGGCAGATCTTCACGCTTACGTACGAAAGCAGAGATTTATGTCCGATTCCTACATAGACATATCCTAAATTAAACGCGTTATCTTTCTAATTTCACTTTCTAGAACATCATTAGCTATGACGACATCGATGACGCACGTGTGTCTTTTGCGAACTGTCAATTAATCATTTTCAATCACGACTTTTCCGACTAATTTACCAAACCTTCTCATTAAAGGATTCTGACCAATTCGAAATGTGAGAATTTTAGAGGAGGATGATTTAAACTCGCTCGTTTTATTGTATTTTGCATAGTAAAATACGTCACGATTGCGTGAACATTTCCTTTATTCTATCATCTGGTGCTTTTCTGGAGCTCAAATTTGTGTTTCCTTTTTTGGTTGGTGCTTCGAACGAGTTCTTTGTTAGGTACGTGTGCGGCGGAACCGATTTTTCTCTATTTCTCGTCAGATATCGTCAACACTACTGAAGTCGAATACATTATCTATCTCTCTAGATACACCTATTGTTCGTACTTTAAAAATTACATCGAATTCTTCGAGATTTCAAGGAACAAATGTACACACGCAACCGTTCAGGACTTCGACGAGCATGTTCCGTGGATGTTCGCGCGAGACGAAGCGTCCGTTCCACATACTTCTTTAAATATATATATGTATTTATATATGTATTCGAGTATACATTTAACACAGCGATCTCCAATCGTACATGCTTGGTTTAGCGTTTAACTTGCTTAATACTCTAGATTCTTTTTCTTTCCTTTCTTTATTTTATTCTTTGAGCCTCTTCCGAAATCTCGACGCATCGGCGAGATCCTCTCCGTTCCTTTCCGCCGCAGAAGATCATAAGGATTGTTCTCGCCACGCTGCGCTGACCGATTTCGCAAACACTTTAACGTATTTTTGATTTGTGTCACATACAAACAGCTCGCGTTAGAAACATCTAGGATTGTCTAGCTAGTGATACGTCTTCCTTCCCTGGATTCGAAACAGTACGGCTTCGCTATGAGATTGTACGGTCGGGCGCCATTATTGCGGTCTGAGAGACGCAACCCTAAATCAGGCCGGAGACTGACATGACTAGTTGTCTCTTAAATGTTAAGAAACGTTCTCCCCCTCTGTTCGAATAATAACTTATCCCTTCTGACGCCGCGTGTAGTTTGAAAACGAAAGATTCAAGTAATCATCAAGTAATATTAATAATAATCCGGAAACAAGGTTCTTCCTCTTATTTCAGCGTATTGAATTCATCCTTGAAGTTACGTCGAAATGCTTTGAAGCAGCCCGTATATTTAAAGGTAATTCGACTGTAGCGAACGCGCGGGTGTAAATTAAAGAAATTTCGAGCGAAACCGGGCTAATTTGGCGCGAACGAAGACGTCCAGGGGTGGGATCGGTCTAAACGAAAGAATACAGAGAACCTTGCTAATCCCGAATAATCAGGGGACAGGACAAAAGGCGTCCGAGCGAAGAAATCTCCGAAGCGGAATGAAATCTTTGCTAATTCGAAAGCGAGCGATTGTTCGAACGCGGCAACCTGCCTTCAGAAATGCAATATTCCACCTAAGTAATTAAGTATAGAGCTGAATGCAAAGGACTTAATTATATGAATAGGAAAGTGTGCCAGGGTCTCGTTACTGTGCATTATTAAACAGCGTGGTAAGAGAAAACACAACAATTACGAAATCTGATTAACCTGGATGAAATGAAACGTTACGGAAACAACGCTTTTAACAACCACGTTCGTTATACTTTTCCCTGATGAAACAGTTGTAATATTTGGTTTATTACGTGTGTTTTGCGAGAACGAAGGGTTAAATGATAAATGGATCAACGCGCTAATCATCAGGGCAAATTGCGAATGGGTTTTGTTGGTTGCTGATCGAAACGTATCGGTTTTCCGTGTTGAGACCTGTTTGGAACCGTCGAATCTTTGAGCAAGTAGCGGGTAGCGTTTAATTTGACTATTCATTAGTTTTGTTGTTAATATCGAGCGTGTCAATGAGTAATTTATTGTATCGTGCTTAGTTTGGCTTTTGTATTTCCCGTCGAATCGCTCCGCGCTGTTTTGCGAACAAATGTACACAGGAGATGGCAGTGAGAAACTTGACATAAGTCATATGAAAACTGTCCAAGTGCATTTTTTAAAAATGAAAATTGCTTCGCCTTGTTAGGTACTTCAATTTCTACGGTAATAATTCAGCGTTATAAGTTATTAGATAACGCCCGCAATATCAGAATTTGGAAACTGCGCTGTAAAGCAAAATAGTTTCGCTTTAAATCGTTTTCTTCACCAAAGAAAAATTGTAAAAACTGTAAAATTTACTTTTTTTGGATTTAAGCAATTTTCGTGTGAAGCCGACAATACAGGTTCGATTGAAATATAACCATGGAGAAAGGACGCGCTTCGTTGGTGGGGGAAGCAGGCGTTTGAGGGGCCCCTACCGTGTCCATCACTGACCAAAGCGTAAAGCGGCCCCTAGACGTTCAATAATATTGTCAATGTAGGTTCAGTGTTCCGATATTGTCTAAGATTTTTCGTACGATGGATGTCCGCTGGAGGCGCTGCGCGGAAAAAACAGTAACGTATCTATGATGACGAGGTAGTGGAGCTCTGTGCCCTGCGCCTTGAGACTGTTATATTAGCGCGAAAGTACCGAAACAATCTGTTCCGGACAAACAAACTTCAGGACGTGTCCTACAAGTTACAAAATATACAGAAATACATATGTTATACATTAATTTTTCAGAATCAAATCATACAAATCTTTTCAAATTCTGCGGGGTGCTCAAGGTACCCCATTTTATCGAGAATCTTACATTACTGAGGCTGGCAGTGCCTCTAGCGGCCATCCATCGTACGAAAAATCTTAGACAATGTCGGAACACTGTGTAGGTTGACAATAATACCGTCAATCTAGCTATCAATACGGCGACTGCGCACTGTGACGTATTTGTGACGAGGTGGAAAACAAAGGTTATGACAACATTCAATCGTATCAGGAAACCGCCTTCCCAGTTAGAAATTTTTTCGGTTGCGTCCCGAACAGGATGGGGGCGTACAGTAAGGGAGAAGGAATTCATGGTTTTTGGAATGAGATGAACTAACGATTACATATTAACAGTTTAGAACTCTTAGCTGTCCTTTTTGAACTTAACACTTTGCCTACCGGAAGCCCATTAATAGGATTTTCAATAATTGTGCTCTACCAAAAGAAAGCAAAGAAATCTTCTGTTATATTGCAATCTTAAACGAAACTATTAGATGACGTTATTGAGGGCGACTTGTTAGTTCACAACACGGTGTATTATATAGGTGTTAGGGAAAGGCCGGGTGGACGGAGCTCATTGCTGAACACCGACCAGAACCGAGGATGGTGGTCCCATCCGAACAATCAGCCATATTTTCTAGGATGTGTCAAGCCCACCCAAGATGGAAGATCCCGATGAACCTGATATCAAATCTCTGAGGAGACAGATTTCGGTGAAGTTGGTGAACCCTTCCTTCTCAACCCCATCGCGAAGTAGGTCGGCAGGTGAAGACCGAATGGAATTGATATCTCGGCCCAGCCGAGATTTCGATGAAGTCGGATTGGATCCGAAGTAGCAGTAACTTCTTCCCAATGGTCAAAAACAATACGCGGTCCCTTGCATTTGTACTCCCAATAGACTCACAGCATAGGCGGGAGGGATTAGCCCTAGGGGAGGGTGTGGAATTGCCCTAGGGGAGGGTGTGGGTAAGTTTCTGGACTATCTGGAAACAGATTAGGGACGGGCTTCAAACACTTGACACATTCGACATGGAAATATGGTGAAGTGGGGGGAGTCGGAAAGGGCAGGCGAGACACCCTGCAGGTCTGAAGGTGAGGGGGCCCGACGTTCACACCGAGCCGTAAAACAGCTCAAAAACTCAAAAAATTAGGTAGCATGGCCCGCTCATCAATGACGACCGACCCGTCTAGTAAGTCGATGACTCTGAAAATGGCCCGGGCCGAATAAAACAGAGGGGACGGCTGAAAAACGAGGACAATTGCAACCCGCTAAAGGGCCGAGTGCCGGCAGCGCCAATTGTGAAACTGGTGTTTAAAAACCGGTGTGCCCTAAGGAAGCGAGGGGCGGCCGAACCGCCCCTCCCCGGCAATAAACACGACTACTACTACTACTACTACTACTATATAGGTGTTCCGACTAAGCACCTCTGTAAGGCTGAAGTTTTGTGGTAGATAGAGGTTAGTTCTCTGGTCGCCGCCAGATGGAATACTAGTCATCCTCACAGTTTTCAATGGTTTTCAGCATGTCCATGTAGCCTGTGCTAAGGTATGTACTAGTGATGGGCACCATCGACTAAACACTATCGACTAAATCGATAGTAGCGAACTACTATTTTCAGTCGACTGATTTTTTAAACTATCGACTAAATTTAGTAGTGTGAAGTTACTATTTTCAGTCGACTGTTTTGCACGTCGCCATCTTGAAATTTCAAATGTCAGTGTCAGACGATGAAACGAAAAGGTTAGAAATACATGATTATGGCAGGACGTGCAAATATGCAAGTAATGAAATATGTAATAGATATTTCAATACTTTAATTCATATTAGGTGTTAAAATCTTATTGTTATTTATACGATATAACCTATATATGTGATATAAATAAATTGTGTATATTTATATTTATAACATAATGTATGAATTTATTATTAAACAAAGACAGATTCAGCCAAAATCATTTAATCACGTTTACTATCTCTGTACTGTCCTACTATTTATTTAACTAGCGAACATCGAGAATAAGAGTAAATACTATCGACTAAATATTCGATAGTATGTAGTAACTAAATAGTAATTAGTCGATAGTTGAATTTGGTCGATAATGCCCATCACTAGTATGTACCGTACATATACCTTAGCACGGGCTACATGGACACGCTGCTACACACAATCTCATTCACACACGTGCATGAAGACTGTGAGGATGCCCGATATGCCATCTAGCGACGAACTAACCTCTATCTATCACACCTTTCCAAGAGAAGTCCGAACACCTATATAATACACCGTGGTTCACAATGAAAATTGCTGTTGCTGCTATTGAAGGTTCCATTAAGAAGTTCCATGTACCAAAAATTTTTCAAAATTATGCAATAATCACCGGTCGGTAATGTGTTAAGTGTTTTGCAAAAGATTTAATGGATTGTGATATCTTGCTTAGAGTGGATAACACCACGGCTATTGCTTATAAACAAACAAAAACTTAACCTCAATACAAAAATGTTCTTCTTTGGTTGTTATAATGTCGCGATCATAAAACTTCGCAAAAGTTTCCGATTGCGATGAACTATTTTCTGCTGGGAAATTTGTTTCTTGCTGTGGTTAAAGTAATCTTTCGATTTCACGGGTAAATTCTCATTCCGCGTCGGAATCGTAATCTGTGCGCTAGCCATTTTGCCTGTACGCGATGATGCGATAATGTGCATAATTTCTCGCGTATGCGCAGCGATTTCAGCCTCGGTAAAGTAAGATTCTCGATGAAATGGGGTACCTTGAGCACCCCGCAGAATTTTGAAAAATTGGTACGACCTGATTTCGAAAAATGAATGTGTAACTTGTGTATTTTTGTATATTTTGTAACTCGTAGGACATGTCCTAGAGTCTTTTTGTCCGGAACAGATTGTTTCGGTACATTCCTGCCTATCTAATTGCCTCAGGGCTCCGCTACCTCATCATCGTAATATAGATACGTTGACTGTTTCGCACGCGCATGCGCGAGAAATTTTGCACCATATCGCATCATTGTCTAGTGAGATTGACGATGCGCTTCAATCAAAATTGGCGTGCATCAATATGGCTCTCGTCAATATTATTGACGGGTGCATTGACAATATTATTGAACGTCTAGGGCTGCTTTAGAGTGGGAGGTCCGCACACCCCCTGCGCCTCACTGTCGAAATCACTGCCATCTCCCGATGGACGATCAGCACATTTCGCTGTCAGCCTTGTCAAACACAAGGAGTACATTCCTCATTGATACACATAATATTTCAGGTTCAATTTTCTAAAATATACGAAGACCATAGTATCAGAAAAATATTCGTTTCTATTCTCCGAGAATTTCTTTAGGATTTATTATTTCACGTGATAATTCGGAGGACGTAATTCTATTGTGCACTCTTTGTATAGTGTACGCCTTTACTAGATAATACGCCGAAAATCCTGCGTGATGCGCCTGACTATTACCGTGTTAATTGATATCGATTCGATTTCACATCGGGCCGTCACTTTAAAGAGATGTTGCCTCTCGCCATTCCCACATTATTTCGTTTACCAGCGCGTTACGTGTACGATAGATCTGAAAGTATCAAAGTGAAAATTACTTTTAACATTCCTCGCCGCGGAAACGATATACATTTCAATGTTCCGAATATTCGGAATAAATGATCCGGTAGTGATATTTCGCATCACTCGACGCGTCTTAAACGTACGTATCTTTCGATCTATTTATCACTAGACTGCGGATTTTATGCATTTACAAATACAAGACAGTGAGAACATTTGAACCAGAATATTTTTGAATACCATCGTATTATTTTCGTTCTGTTAACATGATTGAACAAAGGAATCAATGTCTACGCAGAGCTCCTGTACAATTTTTATTTTGCATAAAAATCCACGGTCTACTTTTCACTCTTAGGAAAAATAGAATTCTGTTCGAACAATACTACTTTTCAAAATCCTTCACCCGAAACGT
Source organism: Lasioglossum pauxillum (assembly GCA_933228785.1). Lineage (NCBI taxonomy): Eukaryota > Metazoa > Arthropoda > Insecta > Hymenoptera > Halictidae > Lasioglossum > Lasioglossum pauxillum. The sequence goes on from OW121703.1 coordinate 33,577,098, forward strand.
GCTCACCGTCGCGCAGCGTGCCAAAATCGCAGAAAACTCGGCGAAAATCTTTTCTATTTCCTTCAAACTCTGTGAAATTTTGCTTGCGCATTCCTCAAAGTCCAGATTATGGTATGCATAAATCTCGCTGTAGTCAGTTCTGCGATGCCGAACGATCATCCGCTTACGTCGGATTTATTTCAATAAATTCATTTAACATCCAATATCACTTTCTCATCTCGTTCATCCGATTTCTTTACATGGTAAATTTCGTCATTCTCGCGAATTTTCGCCGTCCTTTTCACGAACGCTTACTAACGACATTACTCTCGCAGATAACTTAATAATCTATAGTTAACAGAGATACGAATTTCGTTCAGCACTCCGGCACACTGCGCAAGTGCGATAAACATATAATAATAAAATATCCAATCCTAATGTAACAGGGTATGTACAAATATCCGTGGCTGTTAGGCAAAATGACATAACATCTTTAATCAATTTCAGTTGTTAACAAATCGCAGGATTAATCGATTAATTACAAAATCTGTTATAAATCAATAGTTAGAATGAACTTTTTAAAATTTTTATCGAGATTGATCATCTTGCCTCGCACCCGAAGATATTTACATCGATTAACATTCGTAAAGTTCTGACCCGATCGCACACATATGATCGCGTGACCATCACCCTCTCGAAATGGCGGCCTCCAATTGGAATTATATTCTTTCTCTCGTTAGCACCATATACAATCGTATCTACATATTAATATAATATTTATATGTTTGTTAACATGTGTCTACCAGCGACGCTGCGTTTCCAGCAGTTGTTCAGTGTGTTTATTATAGCGTGCGCGCGGTGACCTGCTCCGTGCAAAGATACATACCTCGAGAAATGGGTATTTCAAGCATTCGCGGCACTAAACGAGTTAACTTTCAACCGTACAAAGAAACTGCTCTCGACACTCGCTGCGTTTTCTATCGTATCGAGCCAGATCGAAATCGTTCCGTGCAATGTCTATTTTCAATATAACACCTTCGAATTTTAGCGAAGAATGCACGCCGCGTTCGACACAGAACACGAAGCTCCTCAAAAGCTTCGAACGTATGCTTTCATAATAGAATATGTACTGCTCGAATGGGAACTGCTGTGCAAACTTCTATCGAGGAAAACGCTTATTTAGAAAACTTCAAAGCTAGAGCTCTAATGGAATCGCGATTTTCAACAGGAAATCCGTGACAGATGGATTAAAATCATTCTTCGCTTTTCAGTCGCAATGGACAACAATTGTATGCACTAATTTAATAATATATTTTGACGAGATATTTTTATGTACTTAATCGAGAGTTCGGAAAATTCGCCGGTGGCTTCAAAGTTTTACAAAACTGATCCTTGATAAGCGATTGTTTTTCTTCCGTGTTGAAAAAATATGAATTTTCCAAGTCAGCTGCAAGAAACAGAGATGAAGTAAAAAGAAGCTTGTTCTTTTAATCATTTTAATACGTCAAGAATACTGTAACAATATTCTTGGCTCGTGTCTAATTTTCGTTTAACTTGACTGATATTTAATTATTAGACAGCGGATTCGATTCATTTATGACAAATATGGGAAGATATAATTTAACACAGCAAGATTAGTAGACTTTAAAAAATACTGTTACACATTGGGAAAGAAAATAAATTTGTTGCAATTCCGGAGGAAAATTTTTATTTTGCATAAGGATCCGCTACCTAATAGTGTGGTCATTTGTTCGTATACTGTTTCGAATTTCTTTACAAAAATTAACGAGGCTTTCTTAAGAATTAAGTGCTAATTCGTGAATTTTTCAGCACCGATTGCCTCCGATTAGTGTTTCGCGTTACGCGATCGATGCTTTTGTAAACGGAAGTTGAATTGCTCGAGAATCGCGTAAATAATTATCGAATGTGTATTACTGTGCAGAAGTGCCGTTTTATGCTCCGTTTGATAGATCGAGCACGGTTGTTTTGTTTCGCATGCGATTAAGGTATATTGCCCCGCTTTTGGCAGCAGCTACACGTTTATGGCTCTTCACTAGCACGGCTTTATTACCCACCTACCCGCAAACCTTCCCTTCTTTAGAAGCTGCCTTAAAAAGATTCAGGTCAGGATACTATGCGTTTCGCGGAACTCGCGTTTCACCATTTTCCTCTTTTCGCCGTTTGCTTTTTCGTGCTCCGACAGCTCTCTACAATTGGTCAGACGTATTTCGTATCGATACTCGGCATTCGTTTCGCCTTGACGATTTTCTGCCGATCTTTTTTATCGTTCGTTCATCTTGACAAGCTCTTTTGGCTCGAGTTTGTCTTATTTTTCGGAATTTTCTTAACAATGAACGAATTCGACGTTTCTTCGCAAACCATCCCGGTAAATTGAAAGTAAGTCGATCGTGTATCAAATTAGATTAAAGTGTATCATTTGTATCATTTTAAAATCACTGCACGAAAGATTAATCTTTCAACCGCGTAATCAACAATGTTGTCCACAGCGCTGCTGAATGTGCGTCTGTAATCACACAAACGTGATAAGAATTCAATATAACCAGACTTTCATTTAAAAACTGATTGATTCCATGCACGTCTAATTATTATTTCTTTTGAGGAATACTACCTTTGGCAAAAAGGATTCGATCGAACGTACCAAGCCTTTGAATAATTATCCATATATTGGGCACGGAAAATATTTTCGTTAAAGGTAAAAGGAAATGCAACGATCGAGAGTCATGTACTCGTATAATGAAATTCTAATTTGAAAATGAATGTGTTTGTTCCGTTACAGAAATAAAACGTATTCTTGACGATCCTCGGTGTTGTTATCATTGTTTGAAACGTTGATTATTGAATATTTAAATGATAAAGAGAAAGGATCACTTCCATTGTATTCGCTTAAGATTACATAGACAGTAAAGTCTTGATCTAAGCCGGATCCACGGGTAAAGACTAGAAAACTAGAAGGAGATGAATTTAACTACATCTTTTTTGACTTATCAAAATTATTAGAAAGAAGAAATTACACTTTATGACCGATCTAAAAATTACGACACACGTTAGATTTCTGAAATTTCATTTGATCACGGGAACGATCTCAATAAACAATAAAAATCCGAAATGAAATGATTCGATTGAAATTGCTTATTAAAGAAACGATCGGCACATGCAATAAAAATCGAAAATGGAGTGACCACATTGAAATAACTTATTTTCCCAGAGTGTGATTTTCGAAATTACACAATTCTTGATAATCAGAGTCCGATAGAAAATTGTTTTCGTTAGTTGGATGGCGAGGGCGGGCCACTGCTATCATTATCAGGTTAATTGATTTCCCTCATCCTCGAGCCGGTTATTTTACTTCTTTAATAGAAGGTTCGCAAGAGGGGGAGTCATTTCCTTTCACGGAAGAATTTCAATTGAAAGACAATATCGCAAGATTGCGTGCCGGAGAAATGATATTGAACATGCGATCGCGAACCAGAAAAAAAGGCACTATGATCGTGCAATAAAGAGTCAGTATCAGTAATAGGTTGAACGTTAAAAAAAAATCACACACACACACACACAGCGTTTTTATATCCTTTTTTTATCTTTCGGCTGGACGCCCGACGAATTTCAACGGCGCAATCCCGATCGTAAAGCGAAATTCCAGCTGATCGTTGTTATCGATAATGGTTTCGTACCAGATGCTAGATTCGACATAGTGGCTGCGTTCGAATACATTTTTATTTTCGGAAAACTTCTGCTTCACCTTATCTATGCGCAACGATCATTACTACCTTTAAAGTGGACTTTAACTCGATGCTATAAAATGACGTGCTTGGAAAAACTTTTGCGCAAGGTCATCGTGATTGTTGTCGAAATGTAAACCGCGCTGCATTTTTATTACGACAATGACACAGTTTAACGTGTTTCGCAATGCGAGTGAACCTCGCGAAGCTTTCGTTCAACAATTTTTGTAATCTTCCGATACATTTTTATTATCACATGTGGTCGCTTCGAATCGAAATTTTCGTTAGGTCTGACATAATAGGTCTATCTTTCTAGATACACCTATTGTTCGTACTTTAAAAATTACATCGCATTCTTCAACATTTCAAAGAATATAGTATTGTTATTAAGACAATGACACAGTTTAACGTGTTTCGCGATGCGAGTCCACCTCACGAGGCTTTCGTTCAACAATTTTCGTAATCTTCCGATACATTTTTATTATCACATGTTGTCGTTTCGAATCGTAATTTTCGCTAGGTCTGACATGTTTTCTCCGTATGCTCGGTTGTTTGTCTCGAAAGATGGCTCCCGTGGACACGTATGGTGCGACATAAATTTTTCATTTCGACGCCACGAAAAACTCGAACTTCGCCCATACATCCCCGTCGTCTCGCTGGCAATGCCGAGAATTCAATTCCTGAGGTTCCGATCGATTGTGTTCTTCGGTTTGAGGACACATTTCCTGAAATTCTTCGACGTCTTGTTACACTCTATCCGAAATATCTTTCGCGATTTTCTGATCCTTTTCACTTCTTTCGTTTCGGGCTACTAGCCTCTGCACTCCCCAGGCTCCAAAAATAACAATTATCCAAACCCTTTGCATCAGCACTTGCTTATTATTTCTGTTAGGGAATCTTCTGTTAAAAGGAACCACATTGGTACCAAATTTCGGGTTTTAAATGATTTGGTTGTGGATAATTAGACCATAAAATAAAATTATGCAAAATAAAAATGTAATTCTTTCTTCAATAATTCTAATAAATCGAGTATCGACACTCGTGTTTAAGAAAACACCGTTAACTTTTTTACTGTCTTTCTCACCTTTCAATTTTTACAATAAATATTTGAAAAACTAAGGAAATTTACACAAATATATACAAGTAACAAATTTCGATATTTAAATGATTTGGTTGTGAATAATTAGACCACAACTTCTTATGCAAAATAAAAATGTAATTACGTTCTTTAATAATTCTAATAAATCGAGTATCGATACTCGTGTTCAAGAAAACACCGTTAACTTTTTTTCTGTTTCTCTCACCTTTCAATTTTTACAATAAATATTTGAAAAACTAAGGAAATTTACACTTTACACAAGTAACAAATTTTTATTTTTAAATGATTTGGTTGTGGATAATTAGACCATAAAATAAAATTATGCAAAATAAAAATGTAATTCTTTCTTCAATAATTCTAATAAATCGAGTATCGACACCCGTGTTTAAGAAAACACCGTTAACTTTTTTACTGTCTTTCTCACCTTCCAATTTTTACAATAAATATTTGAAAAACTAAGGAAATTTACACAAATATATACAAGTAACAAATTTCGATATTTAAATGATTTGGTTGTGAATAATTAGACCACAACTTCTTATGCAAAATAAAAATGTAATTCGATCTTCAATAATTCTAATAAATCGAGTATCGATACTTGTGTTCAAGAAAACACCGTTAATTTTTTTTCTGTTTCTCTCACCTTTCAATTTTTACAATAAATATTTGAAAAACTATAGAAATTTACACAAATATGTACAAGTAACAAATTTCGATTTTTAAATGATTTCTTTCTTCAATAACTCTAATAAATCGAGTACCGATACTCGTGTTTCAGAAAACACCGTTAACTTTTTTACTGTCTGTCTTCAATAAATATTTGAAAAGCTACGTAAATTTACAGGATCACTCGAACAAAATAATTCAATAATGAAAGCTGATCTTCTAGTGGCATTTAATAGTTTGAATGTTCCATAAGACAAATTTTCAGCGCCTCTTACGCGTAGAGCTTGCACGGATCTGTACGTACAGTTCTACAGAGTAATGTTCTGGGGAGTGCTCGGTTCTCGCGCTCGCTTTTCTACGGTACTAATTGTGAAGACAGTTAACGATTCAAATGGGAAGTACATTTTCCGTAATCGCACTCCAGAGGTGCAAGAAACCATCTCGACGGTTTTACTATCCTCGCGCGCGCGTCACGAGTAATTTTCCAACCGACTACTCGATCTTCAATCGACGTTTCCCAATGGTATTTGTTATTTGCCCGACATCCTCTCCCGGGGTCTAGATTTTCTTCCATCGGATGCCGTTCTCGGATTGGAATTGCGTGACAGAATTCAGTATTTATTTCGTAGGAGATGAACTGTACTAAAAATCCAGTCAATCACGTCCAAAGCATTTTGTTACTTCAACAAAGTATCGTCACTGATAGACTGAATAATTACACGAACATTTAGTGTCGCCAGTAATTAATTTGTTTAACAGATTCATGCACACTTCTCCAAAGTTCACACATACTCTTTTATCAAATGTTTCATTGCCGCTACGTGCTTATTAGGATTGATCAATGGTATTTCTATTAGTTTCTAAACAACAATTTAGAACGGTTACAGCCAACAGTTTATCAGAACAGGAAGCATAATTTCATGCCACAAATCAACTATAATAATAATATCGTTGCCAATACTCCAAGTAAATACACACACAATTAATATTGCCAGACGATACATTGTTTAATAATAATATCGGCACGCCAAAAATTAGTATGTTGTTTAAAATAAAATTGGTATGTTGTTTAATAACATACAATTTATATGGGATCTGGAACAAATTTTTAAATTGTTCATTGATAAATGTGACAAATTAAATTTAAGTGCTAGGCAGTATCCAATGCATTATTCCATAATCTTAGAAATTTATTTTTGGTATTTTTCATTACTGCGAATTTAATTGTTCTCAACGGAACAAACGAAACTGCCTTCTCCGATTGGTCTAATTTTTGTTTCTTCTGGTTATTGCCAATTGCGATTTCGAATAGTTACATCGATTTGTTTGTTTTATTCTGGAGCAATCGCACGAGACGCACGCACGTTCCGTATGTTTACGTCTTGAAATTCGTGTCCGCTGGTAGACACGCTTCGTACATACATTTAGATCAAGTAAGTTTCTAGATTCGAGAAATCTCCTGCTTACTAATTACATACCGTTCGAAATTATCGACGCAACACTACACACATTACTTCTGTAACTTTTGTACAATAAATACAGTGATGGCCAAACTGAAGCTCGAAATCGATGTGATCGTGTGCACACATTAATATTACGTATAAACCACAAATATATTGAATGAAACAATTTACATCATGCAGCGTTACTCTTAATGATTATGTTGTTGATTTTTATTCATATGTTTACGGTTTTCTTTGAATTTTGCCACTCGCTGCATTCTCGTTTCAATTTATTCATATCGCATAAGAATAGAACAAGTTATTTCAGAACGTTTATTGAAAATAGTTCCATAAAAGGACACACAAGCAAGCTTTAGTTAAGTATTGCAAATAAAAGAAATACTGTGCGCAGTTTACCTGAATAGTGTTTCACCTCGGAACGTGACGGATGAGACACATTCACCAAAGAAGTAAGAAAGAAGTTCTCACTTCAGAAACATTATTCGAATAGCCATTTAATTGCAATGATTATTTAATATTGTTATAAATAGATTTCATGCGCTTGTAATAAAAATCAGTAGATCGAAAACTTTTCTTTATCTGTTCTGCTCGGTACTTACAACCTGAGGACGATTTTGAAAAGAGTTCTACGGTCCCCACTTTAAATATAGAGTCTCTTAAAAAGTTCCATAACATTCTCGATCCCTGGCAGTAACAATTTTCCAAATTCATTACTCAAACAGAAACTAAGCTCCCTTTCAAGTTAGCGCAGTTACGGGGAAGCTTATTACCAAGTTTCCACTAGGTAAAGTGTCTCCAGCAGCTGAAAACGAAATTCATCGAAACCGACGATAGCGAGTGGTTCGAATGTCGAACGGCTTGCGTCCTCTCAACAAACGAATTATCTCCACCTTATGTGTACCTCCTTCTAAAATTATAATCACGTTACCGTGCTCTTTCGAGCTTCCTTTCGGCCATCAATGTAACGCGTAATGCAGGTATTCACGGGTCGTTTCTAGGGCTGGATACATTAAGCGAAAGACGTACTTAGTTATCAAGCATCAAAGGTTTCCTATGTGTGATCTCGCTGCCCCTAACCGGGGAATCACCGAGCCACGTCAAAGACCCGAGGGGATCTCTTTGGTAGTCTAGCATCTTGTCCCACGGTTTCGCACAGTGGCGGGATAGACGAAGTGGTCCGGCTCGTCGGAGACTCGAAATCTTCCCGCCTTTATCTGGCTGCACTGAGATAGCACCAGGCTCTGTCTATACCACAGAGCAGGGAAGACCTCTCGATGTCCTGAGCCAGCTTAACGCTGCCGAGGTTCGCGTGGCAACCTCGTATAAAGCTGGGAACGTTCATGAATCCTCTAATCCAGACCCTCGACAAGAAACTGGTCACCGAACACAGAAAAAGAGAAAGAGAAAGAGGACACCGTCGGGACGCAGCAACCCGACAGATCGAGAACAGCCTAGGTGCCGTGGATCTTCGATCAGGGCGATTAATCCCGTGGCTCTTGAACGATTAATTGACCGACAAGGGACGACAAGTGTGTCCGGATGATCAGCAGGTGTCGCGGCGGTGTCGGAACTTTCGCGTCCTCTAATGGTGGCTGGGTTCCTGACGATCGAAACGGACGTCCTCCATCCCGGATCACAGGAAGCTCTCGTTGGGTACGTTCGCGGCGACGTCGATCGCCTCGACGCCGTGATGATCGAGACATTCCGCGACGTCCATCTCGCCGGCCTTGATCTCGTAGTTGTTGACAGGGTCGCCGTACTGACTCTGGTAGAACTCCTCGCGCATCATGTGGTTCAGGTTGCTGCAACGGAAGTAGAGGATCTCGCGGAATGGCTTCCGGAAGTCTCTGTTGAGCGTCGCGTAGATGATGGGGTTCAGCAAGCTGTTGCAGTAGCCGAGCCAGAGGAACAGGCTCGACAGGAACGCCGGGATTGCGTCCGGGTCGCTTAGGAACGGTCTGACCAGGGCCAGGACGAAGAACGGCAGCCAACAGACGATGAACGCGCTCATTATGATGCCCAGCGTGGTGCTCGCTTTACGTTCCTTCGCCAGGTGGAACCTCAGCTTCTTATGGTGAGGCGAGTGTGTCGCGCTACACGCGCTGTTCAAGTGGTTCCTCACGATCGTCGACTTGGTCAGCGGTGGCGTGATCGTCGTCGACGACGACAGGATCGGCTTCTCCTGCTTCTGCAGCATCGGGCACTGCGACTCGTTGCTCTTGCGAGTCCTGCCTGCGAAGCAGCGCACCGCGTGGCTGCTGCACTGTAACAGAAAGAACAAAGGTGGAATTGTTGTACTTATCCCTTCTTTGTCTTTGGAAAAAGTGCAGGCAGGTTTAGCGTTTAATACACTGTCCAACAGTCAAAAAGTATTTCGATTCCCACTATACGATTCTTATAGAGTTTTTCAAGCGGATTCCAAATCTGTCCTTAATTTTTCTCCTAGACGTACAGTTTTTGAGAACATTGAGTTTAGAAAAAAGACATTTTTCAACTTTGAACAAATATTGTGATGTTATTATAAAAGATATTGAATTGTTCTTTACAGCAAAAGATTCTGTAGACTTTCCCGAATACAGTGATATCCAATATTAATACATTGTGATGGTTTAAACGTGTTGAAACCATCATTAAGGGGGCCTTTTCCAGCAGACGACGCTCGCGAGTGAACACTCACACACCGCTAGACCACGTATAAAGATCAATTTGGTCCGCTGTTTGCCTCAAAAGTCGTTCTTTTACGTTTCCGAGCAATGGTTTTGCAATATTTGGCTGCATGTTGCCCGTCGGAGAAGCTAGTACGCCGGTGCGACTGCAACGCCATCTGACGGGCAACATGTGACGGGCTACATGCAGCTAAATATTGCAAAACCATTGCTCGGAAACGTAAAAGAACGACTTTTCATCTAGTGATTTTGACTACTAAAAAGCCCCGTCTTTGCATTGTCGAAAAATTAGAAGTAGAATCCCGGACCCTTGCAATCCTCGCGTACGTATACGTGGTCTAGCGGTGTGTGACCCCCTTAAAGACACCAGGAGAGACACCACTTTGCCATCAATTTTTGCGGATATTTTTCAATTTATCTCAAAAAATAAGGGTCCAGCGGAAAATCGAACTATACCACGCGATAGAGCAGACTTTTATCCTGAGGAACCACCCTTTCAAGTTTGCATGGTCGACGTTTTTTTCGAACTAGAAAGCAAAATATCTACGTATCCACGGAATACGGCGACGCGACGCACAGTGGTCTAAGAGCGGCAAAAACCCCATATTTTTAAGTTTCTTAAAAAAACAAATTTTTTATATTTTTGACTAGTAGGAGAGTAAATTCAAACATTTCTAGGATGAATCAGTTCAAAATCCAAATTCACTTTGTTGTAGAACGTCTTAAAGTTGGCCATGCTAAACATACCTAGTTTTCAGCATAAATTCAAGCGCATGTTTGAAGAAACCGCATGCGCCTGTAAAAATAGTAATGTAAATAATGTTTTGTTTTCTGGCTTCCTTCAAGTACGAAGACCCGGAATAAATCGCGAAAAATGTTTATTTTTAATTTTTTCGAGTAGTTTTGCAGATAATGCTATTAAACGGGGAAAAGAGCAACGTTAATGAAGTTTGAAAGACGATATCTCTCTTGCGCCAAACTGCGCCAACGTGCCAATGGAAAAATAACGTTTGCAGATATCTAAGTAAACAACAAATGCAAAGTTCAGCTGCGGTAACCTGCGGCTTTGGGTTTTATATCATGAAATGTCAGAGAACGCGTCAAAGAACGCTCCGCTTTCTGGAACACTTGACGGTCCGTCACACAGTGACGGTAGCTCGCTTTTTGTGGCCAAAACTATTGTAGCGTTATTTCAAGGTTTAATGTTATATTATTATAGGTCGTTGGATTCTTCTTGATACCAGCTAAAATATTATGAAGTAAAAAATATATGTTAATATTTAAAAAATTGAGATGACCTTCATTTTTTATACGAAAAGAGATTTTTCTTTAATTTTTTGTATTGAAGTTTGTAGAAAAGTGAACATTAATCAACTTTCGTTTGAAAAATTTTTGTCAGATCATCGGAAATATTTGATTAATCGTGTTAACAATTCTCACAATGCATACTATTGAAAACAAGTGTAAAATGTATTATTTATTATTATTTTATTAATTATTTTTTAATTTATTTATTATTTTTCGTGACCAAAATGTAAATAAACCTTACCTGTATACTGTACATAATAAATTTCTATGAAATTATTTCATTTTATTTTAAGTGACATGAAATTATTGTTTTTTAAATTAAGTAGTTAGTTTATATGGAGAGGAATCATTTTTTATTATCTTTAATTTAAATTGAATTATATTTCATTTTAAATTTATTTTATATTAAATTGAATTATATTTCATTTTAAATTTATTTTATATTAAATTTAAGTGTAAAATTTATTATTTATTATTAATTTATTACTTATTTTTTAATGTATTTATTATTTTTCGTGACCAAGAACGGTTACAAACACTTTTTTGTCGAGATTTTCCCCGAAATGAGCTTTCCTAGGGTTTTTGCCGTTTTCTGCCGCTCTCAGACCACTGTGCGACGCGGCGAACGCCCGTTTCAGTGGTGAGCGCCACTGGCGGCAATTCATGTCGGACGAAGATATTTTGCTTTCTGGTTCGAAAAAAACGTCGACCATGCAAACTTGAAAGGATGGTTCCTCAAGATAAAAGTCAGCTCTATCGCGTGGTATAGTTCGATTTGCCGCTGGACCCTTATTTTTTGAGATAAATTCAGAAATATCCTCAAGAATTGGCACAAAAGTGGTGTCTCTCCGCTTTAATGATTGTTTAAACATGTTTAAATAATCATAATGTATTAATATTGTATATCACTGTATTCGGGAAAGTCTGCAGAATCTTATGCTGTAAAGAACAATTCAATATCTTTTATAATAACATCATAATATTTGTTCAAAGTTGAAAAATGTCTTTTTTAAAACTCAATTTTCTCAAAAACTGTACGTATAGGAGAAGAATTAAGAACAGATTCGGAATCAGCGCGGAAAACACTATAAGAATCGCATACAGTAATTCTTCGATCGAAGTCCCAATACCCGTGTTTTGAACGGACTCCAATAGTGTAGGGAGGCTATTTTTTATGACTGCGTCTAACGCGCCGACCGCGACGAGACTTCAATCGACGCGACGAGCCGAACATAGAGAAAGACAGAATGAATAAGTATCGCGTGGCCGAAGCGTGTCGCCGTCGCCGGCACAGTTTAAAGGCCCGTGCGTCATCACAATGAAACACCAAAATCTTAGCTTCTTTATTTTCCATTATTTCTTTATGGAACTTTAACCAACATATTCGTGGCATTTCTCTGATTAAAATGATACCAAACACGATATAATTTGGCCAATATTTAGTGGTTTAATCGACGATGAAAGTTTTGAATGCAACGAAGAAGAGCGTATGGGAAAGAAAGAGACGCGAATAGTCGACGTCGCCGGCACAGTTCAAAGTTCAAAGGCCCGCGTTGTCCCTGTCCTTCCTCGCTCCCGAAACTTTCACCGTCGATTGAACCACTAAATACAGTTGAAATTATATCGTGTTTGGTATCATTTTAATCAGAGAAACGCCAGGAATAAGCTAGTAAATGTCCCATAGACCGATAATGAGAATTAAGAAGTTTGAGAATTCGATTCACTCGAGTCAATGTTGTGGTGTTCACACCGATATACCCGAGCCGAGATCAATTATCGCTGCCCTACGACGCGGCGCAGCGTTGGCCGGCAGTGGAGTGAGTAGGCACTGGACTTCGATCGCACAGGCGACCCAGGACTTCGATTAAATAATTACTGTAGTGGGAATCGAAATACAAAAAGAAAGTTGAAATTTGTTGGACCGTGTTATTGTTGTGTTTGGTAGTTATTGTGATCTGAAGCCGCCAAGATCTATAGCAGGCCTGGCCAACTGACTGTTCGCGAGCTGCCGACGCTCGAGCAGTACAGCAGCGCTACTACCGGAAGGTTAATGTAGCTTTCATGAGGACTAAATGAGGACACTAAATGAGGAAGATGGAACCGTAAGAGCTATTCCAAGCTACTGCTTGGAATATTGATTTATTGATTCGGTTGTGGTGGCTGGTGTTGCCAAGTTTATGTTAAATGGAAAACAACATTCGTTTTCTGTGGTCATTGAGCAGAGCACTCGTGTCGTGCCAGTCATTTAGACTTTTTTCATCAAACTTTGACTTGTTTGAAGAGTCTAAAAGTCAGTTCACTTTGCAATCTCCGAATATTAAAACAGACAATTAAAATATCTTTTTTAATTGTAAATATGCAAAGAACATTTTTGAAAGCGATTTACAGGGAAGATTCGTATTTCCAACGGGATTTATGAACGTAAGAAACATTCTAATTTCTGTAGGAGTAAGATTACAGACCACAAGGTAAGTAACGATTGCGCTTCGTAATCTGTGGTTGCGATACAATGCTAGCAGAGTTCCTGAATCCTTCCGGAGAAACAACTCTCTGGTGGTTACCGGTGCGGCTAGTTACTGATAAACAGTTATCGGAGTAAACACGAAACTACACGCGTTGATAGGACCACGGTAATGTCTCGATGCGTGTAACGGAGCGCAGCGTATTTGCATAATGATAACTGCAATGACGCACATAAACAAAGCCCGCGAATTTCCCGCGCGAGTAACAACTGCAAAGTTTATTTTTTGCTTCACGTACATTCTTTTACCGAGCTGTTAAATGCGTAATGAAATGTGCATTACATTGTTTGAAAATTTATAGCTCGTCTAGAAGGACGTCGTTACAACTCACAAAATTATCCTTCTAACCAGTCCTGGATTACTTAAATGATGAGTGCCAACTCAGTTACTGAATATCTGTTTGGGGAACATTATAAACTTCAATATATCCAAATATCCTAATTTTATGCACCCCTTTTTCGCAACTCTAGAGGAACATCGTTACGACTAAAAAAATTATGCTCCTAACCAGTCCTGGATGACTTCAGTGATCAGTGTTAACACAGTTACTGAATATCTGTTTAAAGAACATTATAAACTTCAATATATCCAAATAGCCTGATTTTATGCACTCCTTTTTACGCAATCCTAGAAGAACATCGTTACAACTAAAAAAATTATGCTTCTAACCAGTCTTGGATGATTTAAATGATGAGTGGTAAACACAGTTACTAAATATCTGTTTGAGGAATATTATAAACTTCAATATATCTACATATCCTGGCTTTATGCACCCCTTCGTACCCAACCCTAGGAGAACATCATTATGACTCAAAAAATTATGCTTCTAACCAGTCTTGTGTGACTTAAATAATGAGTGCTAACTCAGTTACTGAATATCTGTTTAAAGAACATTATAAACTTCAATATATCCAAATATCCTGATTTTATGCATCCCTTTTTCGCAACCCTGGAAGAATATCGTTACGACTCAAAAAATTATGCTTCTAACCAGTCCTGGATGACTTCAGTGATGAGTGCTACCTCAGTTACTGAATATCTGTTTGAAGAACATTATAGACTTCAATATGCTCAAATATCATGATTTTAATTGCGCAATTCAACGAAATTTGGGTTTCTCTCCTGAAAACATGGGTTTTTGAATTGTGACAGTACTCTTGCAGGGGTGCGATATGTAGGATGATAATGGTAATGGTTTAGAGAAACAAATTCTTAAATATTGACGTACACGAATAGCGCAATGGAGAATAACGAACTATACGATCCATTAAAAGGGATTATTTCGAGCGAAAGTATTTCAAACGAGCGGTAAAAATATGCGAGGATTAACAGGTGCACCGGTCGATAAACAATTCGATCTAATCGATACGCGACACGTGGGCCATTCGTTAACCAGGCGTTCAGGCGGTGCGAACGATGAATATTCAAACGAATTCCTTGCACTTGAATCAGAACTTGCCGGCGGGTTCGTGTGCTTCAAAGGAGAACGATTCGACCGGGTCGACTTTTCGGCTAGTTTGAGGTCGGTTCGTTGCCCTGAAAACCTAATTGGCCAAATCGCGATCTGCACGAACAGGCAGGCGCAGGCTCTATGGCGCTTTCGCGAGGATAAACAGATTAGCTCATTGAAACTCTGACGAGCTTGATTGCAAGGTCACTTTCCTGACTGGTTGTCAATTAGCGAGAGGGAATCCCTGGATAATTGACGAATTTGTCCCTTTACGTATTGTGTTATTCCTGTAATGGATTCTGTTGTACAACCGGTTCCACGAGCTGGCTATGGGCCGTTTTACACATGTGAACCGTGCTCCTCGGATCACGCTATCATCTTATCATTTCGACGGTCGTGCATTTCTCTGGAAGATACGCTTAACTTGTTGCTCGGAGAGCTATCGTAAAACACAAGATTTCTTCAGTTTTATTGTTTATCTCCAGTGAACGCTGCCCGTCGTAAACGTATAGCGTAACTCGTCGTGATACCACCGAAAATGACAAAATCACGTTCGCGTGACTCCGCTCGATAAACAGTGACTCGAGGAAGTCACGCATAAGTGACACTGCCCGACAAAGCGTCAATGCCAGGTTGGAATAGATAAGCGGAGACAGATTAAACAAAAACGGCGAATGTGGATTCTAAGGAGTTTTAGTCGAAGTATGTTTTCGTAATTTTCTTCTGAAAAATAACTATCAGGTTCCTACATTGTTCTATTTTTCAAAGGGCCTCGGCGAAATGGCTATACACAATTCTCCACTCACCGAAGCAATCTTCTTTCTCTCGTTCCAATTACTTTTTACTTGAAAAACGAACTTCTCTTAGCTTCGGATTTCTTGGACAAATTAGAACGACATATTCTTGACATTTTATGCGACCTTTATTCGATTCGCGCGAACGAAACAATTCATTAAATAAATGATAAATTACTACTGTTTAAGACAAGTTGGCCTAATAAATATTTTGTATTTTCGTTTCTGCATTTTTCCACGCTTTCTAATGGACCCGCGAAGCATTCCCGCGAAATTTGCGAAATTTTAGTTTACGTGGAGCGAAGGTTTAAAAGTTTGTGTCACCGGTGTCGCTTGATGGCCTGAAAAACTTTTACCGCGTTTTTCAAGGCGACATTTCTTCGGGCGAGCACTGCGATTTCGCGGGAACTACTGAGCGAATCGAGTTGCAATTTGATGTACGTGTTTCGCATCCGACTGACTATGGTTCGAACCTTCGACTATACTTACGTCGCAAAAATACATAATTTTATTCAGGATGGAACAGACGAAGTTTGTCTGTAAAAATGAATTGTTCTTGTTTAAAGCGGCACGATTTTGTTAACGTATGTAATCTTTGGGGGACGAGTCTGGCATGGATCGTAACCCTATTCATAAGGTGAACATAATTTTTGAGTTAGCAACTTTGCATGAAGGAAACAGCCGCTGCAAGAGCTTCAGACAAAACCAATTTCGTTCGTGGCGGCTCATAACAGCTATAACTCTACAAGTTCTCAATAAAAATGCTTATCAAAATTCTGGGTACTACTCCGAGCATATCAGAATTCGTATGCCAAGCACTAAGTATAAAAAACCTATAATTTTTGTAAAATACAGTAGCAAATATAGCGCTCAGCAAAAGCATACAAAAATAGGTCAATTTCTAAGTATTTACTGTAGATGTAAAGCTATATAGCTTTTTGCTGCTGCAATTTTTCATTAAGTTCCCCTGCAGCTTCTCGAATCGATTATTCGCTGTTTTTACAACCCGCTTAATGGTGACCCCTCGCGGCATTGCATTTATAATGCAGAAGGATGTTATGTAAATATTGTGGAGATTATTCCTCGATGTTGTTGCAGTAATAACTTCATATCTGAATGCGACAAAAGCATACAACTGTTTCAAAAGAAATGAGAATAATAACTGTGATCGCGAATATTTCCAGCTGCGTCAGCTCTGCCTTACGACAATGAAAACTAAAAATGTTCTTTCTTCCTTTAATAATTTACAATTGTTCAGAACATTTGTCAATACTTTTAACGACGTCATTGTCGTCTTACCTTTATACTTGCACCACCAATGGACGGTCGAGATTCTTCCGATTAAAACGAGTCCAAACACGAGGTACATCGGACTAATTCGTGCCCATCCGATTTCCGGCCCGACCCGATTAGTCGGGTACCGGACAATCGATAAAAATAATCTGATTTACATCGTGTTTGGGCTTGTTTTAATCGGAAGAATCTCGGCTGTCCATTGGCGCTACAATTATAAAGGTAATACCGTTAATACCCGTTACACCGATTTTCTCATTTTGTCGAGTCGTGCTCGAGTAGTGTTCCTTCTCGAGAATTTCTCGAGAAATTTTATAATGAGTTATTTCTCATTTCTCGAGAAATTACAGTATTTCTTGAGAAATTTAAATCTAGGAAAATTCTTATGAATCTCATTTATTTTATAACATATTTTCGGAAATGAACAAATACATATACAGTCGGTCTACAAAGTATTCGTACACATTAAAAAAACGAATTACTTTTTCAAAATTGGACCCAACAGCTTAAGTTTCTTTTCAGACGTTAGAAGGATTAGTTTACTAGCTAATGTGTAAATAACTTTTTTTTTTAATTGTTATTGGTCGCAATTGCGAAGGAAATAGTAAAGGTCACGATTTTTTAATTTTTTATCTGTACCTGTAATGAAAATTTAGAAGGTGCCTCTGGTAGGTCTAAATCAGTTATATCTTGTACAAAGATTCATCGAAATCGATCAAGGTTGTTACGAAATATAATTGATTGAAAATAGGAAAAATCGTAAGAATCTGCGATTTAAATGAATCGCAAACCGTAAATTCAAAGATTTTTACATCTTACAATGCCCATAGCTTTTTTATCCATCAGCCAATTTCAATGAAATTTTGTACATATATATAACTTACTTAGATTTACAAAATACATGTATTAAATTTTCATTACAGGCACAGATAAAAAATTTAAAAATCGTGGTCTTTACTGTTCCCTTTGTAATTGCGACCAATAACAGTTACAAAAAAAATTATTTACACACTAGCTAGTAAACTAACCCTTCTAATGTCCCAAAAAAACTCAAGCTGCTGAGACCAATTTTGAAAAATTTATTCGTTTTCAAAAGATGTACGATTACTTTGTACACCGACTGTATCCTACCATCAGTCAAGATATGCTACATTTTAATGTAGGTATTTAAATATTTAAATATCTCTGTTACTTGTGATTATACGAAAAAATGTCAGAAGAGAAATTTGCACTGTTCAATAAGGTGAATATAATGGCAAAATAGAAAAATTTTTTGGAAATCATATTTCGAAATTTCAAGGTCATCGTTATTTTTATTTAAAGGAGGTCATATCATTATTCTATATTGCTATTCAGAAAAAAAGACAAATCCAACGATGTGCCATGTTCCATAGTCAAGGTGAATTTCACAATTTTCAAAATTTTCAATTTAGGTACGCCACGTCATCCTTTTATCCGATCGATCTCAAACTTTGCACAAATTTTTTCTGACCTAAAGGAACAATACTGGATAGTTGCGTGCATTGTATCTCGATAAAAATCTTTCTCCAAGTATAGCTTAGGTCCACCCTAATGTACATATTGGACAAGAATAAACATTGAGTTAATGTTTTTTTGCGATTTCGATAAATATTATCAACGATAATCCAAATATCATAAGTTTTCCAATATTTTTTTATTTCATTGAAAATTCTCGAGAAATATAGTCTTATTTCTCATTTCTCGAGAAATGAAAAATGTTGAGAAATCAGGAACACTATGCACATGTCAGCTTTTGGAGAAATATGTCCTGGCTCCCGATGTAAATATAACCGAGCAGTGCTGTGCCACTTTTTAGACACAGCTCGTAAGAACGCGCAGGCGGAGGTGTAAACAGACACCGACGAAAATGAGCGTCGCGACGCCTCGCGTCACGGCAAAGCAAGCCGGCCCAGAACGAGAAGGCCGAGAAAATTGTCGGCAAGCAAACGAACCGAAATGCAGATTAGTTTCCCGGGCCGCCCGCGCCCTTGGGGATGCAGATGACATTCGGGATAATTGAGAGGAGCGAAAACGCCCGCGGTGGTTTAAGACACGGACACCCTTTCCCAGGGAACTGGCAAGACAGAGAAAACCCACTGGCTTTACGATCTCGGTGACTCCATTTCTTTTCTCTCTCTTCCCCCCTCCCCCCCTCTCTCTCTCTCGTTGGGAATTAGCGTCTGTTCCCCTGATTATTTTTATCGCCGTTCCGAGCCTTTTCTACGCCCTAATTTTATGGAAGATTGTAATCCGGCGGGTGTTTAAATCCGAGCCATCTAGCTCCTCGGAGACCGCAGTCCCTTTATGCGAACGAGATTTATCACCGCCGCGAAAATTGTGGATCCTCCGCCGCAGGATTTTTTCCCGTTTCTTTTCGGTGAATTTATCTCGAGGGGAAAGCTTTCGCGCAGAAGCTATTCAAATTGATAATATCGCTCGGATGCAACTGAGACGTTCGTGTGATTTGTGCGACAACGAGGATCGTTGGAGTGAACGTCGTTAGGCAGGCCTTGAACTGAATCTTAGCACGTTCGCCAATGGCAGCGTCACGTGGATCTGACACTCTGATTGCGCGGAGAGATTGGTGACACGTGTGCCCGATTGTAATTTTGCAATTTATTGTGGCGGAGATGAAAGAAGCTCGCATACTGGCTGAAAACTGGGTAAACATAAGACTATTCGCCTGATTTTTGCACTATTTATTAGTCTTGTTTTGTACTATTGTATTAATTTGTGTATACAAGGTGAGTCACCTAACGTTTGCACCTCAAATGTCATTGTTGTTTTCAGAGATACATTAAATGTCTCGAGAATCAAGTTCAATGGTAGAATTGGGCTCACGCGATACCAAAAATATTTTGTTTTCATGTCATCTTTTTAGAGATATCAAGGTCACCTTCATTTCTTTAAATGGACCACCCTGTTTTAGACACTCACAATGATAGTTCCTTTTATCACGAGTTCGGTGACTATAGTTGTTCTAGGTCATCCAAGGTCACGGACTTGTAGTAAGCAAACTAAGATCCTTTAATAATTCAATGCATGTCAAATGCTTTCGGCGCAACGGTTCCATCGTTTATTACTAATTATGAAGCAATCTTGCTAATTATCAAACAAAATCAACGTTTCGATCATAGTTTGAATCCTTTTCAAGATTTATTTGAATCGCGTCTGTAAAGTAAATATGTTATAATAATTTCAGAAACTATTGAATGATTGAATATACGGAATATTGTTCATAAAAACTTACTCACTTGCTTTGGGGAAGATAAATTTATAATAAATGTGTGACACGTGTGTTACGTGCGTCGGACATGCTTGTTGTCAAGACACTGATGTAAGAACGCATTGAAACCGATCTACAGTGGGTGTACAAAGTATTCGTACACATTTTCAAAACTAATAACATTTTTATAATTGTACCAAACAACCTGATTTTTTATAATCAATTAGAAGCATGGGTTTACAAAATGATATACAAAAAAGATTTTCCAAAAATTATAATTTACAAGGTTAAATGCAAAAATAAAAAAGGCATTTTTTAAAACTTTTTTATTTGGGTCCTTAATGAAAATTTAAAATGTATGTTTTGTAGATCTATGTTAGTCATGCACATGCTGAAAATTTCATTGAAATCGATTAACATAAACACGAGCTACAGGCGGTTAAAAATGGTGAAAATACGACTTTTGATCAGTTTCTGCTTAAAATCCACAGAATCGTACATCTTTCGATGCGTGTCGTTTTTTCTTGCGTCAATCGATTTCGATGAAATTTCCAACATGTGTATAAAGAAGATGCATCTAGAAAACATATACTTTAAATTTTCATTAAGGGCCCAAATAAAAAAGTTTTAAAAGATGCCTTTTTTATTTTTGCCTGCAACCTTGTAAATTGTAATTTTTGAAAAATCTTTTTTGCATATCAGTTTGTAAACTAATACTTCCAATTGATTATAAAAAATCAGGTCGTTTGGTACAATTATAAAAAAGTTATTAGTTTTTAAAAGGTGTACGAATACTTTGTATACCCACTGTAGGTTATATCTTTCAATATAAGGCGGTAAATTTAAAAGGTCATAGTACGTTCTTGACACTAGATTTACCGGACCAGTCATTTTGACTGGTTCCAGATTTTTTCTTTTAGAAATACTGATATTATAAATATATTTTTCTGAGAAATTTTTTTAGTGAACTTCTTTACTGAGAAGAGAACTTACTTACTTTTCTGACTTGAACACATATTCAAACAAAAGTCGAACGAGATCTAAATAAATGCAATTTTGTCTTTAATATAAGGTAATGTATGCCAATTGCGTTTAGTGTTTGGTATATCTAGTGTTAAATCCACTCTTATGAATATATCTTGATGGTAAATCATTATTAACATTCCACTTTTATTGGAATCAGTTACATACAGTTGATTGTATGTGAGAAACAGCTAGTTCAAAATTTTTAGATAATGACAAAAGTAAGGTTTATTGGCAAATTCATCATAGAACATTACTGGTTTGGTAATGTTGCGTAATATTCATGTATCTTATGTATCTCATACCTAAGGTTTATGCTGCGATGTTTGATCATATGAATAGTTTCCAATAGTAACCTTTGATGTAAATTTTGTTCTTTGTCAATAATTTTGACGTTCTTAAAATCAAATCTACGATCCATTACAAGTGAATGTTTCGTCAAAGCCGTATGTTGTGGTGGAGTTAAGAAAATATTATGCTTGAGTTCTGTGACACGAGTTTTTAAATTTCTGGACGTTTGTCCAATATACAGGGTAGGTCGCCACATTTTACCACCTCAAATATCTTTGTTGTTTTTAAAGATATGTCAAATGTCTGAAGGACAAAGTTGAATGGTAAAATGGAGCTTATACGATACCAAAAAATTTCTGTTTTTATGTAATTTTTTTAGAGATATGAAGGTCACCTTCATTTTTTAAATTGGAATGAGGTATTTTTTAATACATCAATCGATGCAGCTGAGCATTCGGTATAAAAAAGTACTAACCTATGTATGTCGAAAAGTTAGTAGTTCGGCAGATATTTCAATTTAAATAACTCTAAAACACCATTACTGTCTTACTAAGACGTTACACAAGTAAGTAAACGCTAACATGAATTTCAATTTCAATGTCAATTTTTCAGTTTCAATATCAACTCTTACTCTTCATTTTCAACTTCAATTTTTCAATTTCAACTTTAATTTCAACTTCAATTTCAACTGCAATTTCTACTCTCCCATTTCAACTTCAATTTTTCAATTACAATTCGTTGATTTCAACTCTTCAATTTCAATTTCAACGTTAAATTTTCCATTTCAACTTCAATTTCAATATCAACTCTTCAACTTCAATTTTTCCATTACAACTTCAATTTTAATTATCCCATTTCAACTTCAATATCAACTCTTCCATATCAACTTCAATTTCTACTCTTCCATTTCAACTTCAATTTCAATATCAACCCTTCAACTTCAATTTTTCAATTTCAACACTTCAATTTCAATTCTTCAATTCGACGTCAATTTTTCAATTTCAATCTTTCAATTTCAATTCGTTAATTTCAAATCTTTAATTTAATTTTCAGCATCAATTTTTCAATTTCAATTTCAACTCTTCAATTTACACTAGCAAGTGGACGCTAACGTCTTAGTTAGTACGACAGTAATGATGTTTTAGAGTTATTTAAATTGAAATATCTCCTGAACTACTAACTTTTCGAATTACATAGGTTAGTACTTTTTTATAACGAATGTCCAGCTGCATCGATTGATGTATTAAAAAATACCTCGTTCCATTTAAAAAATAATGAAGGTCACCTTCATATCTCTAAAAAAATTACATAAAAACAAAAATTTTTTGGTATCGTATAAGCCCAATTTTACCATTCAACTTTGTCCTTCAGACATTTGACGTATCTTTAAAAACAACAAAGATATTTGAGGTGGCAAAATGTGGCGACCCACCCTGTATACTTGACTACACCCAAGCAAGGTATTGAGTATACAGTATTGCAACCTTCCAAACGTGATAGCTTGTATTTAACAGGTAGAAATAAGGTTTTAAGATAATGTGGTATTCTGAAAATTGAATGAATTCCTACTATTGGAAAGATCCTTTTTATGTCATTCGAGATGTTCTCAACATACGGTATAACAACGGTATTCTTCCAATTGATTGGACTAGTTCTTTTAAATCTATCTTGCTTTCGTTTTTCAGCCGAAAGAGGATGATATAATTCAAAACTACGTTCTTTGACGATGTTTGACGTAAAATTTTCTGAGTAACCGTTGTGCTTTAATACATTTTTTATTAACAGCAAATTGTTGGGTCGAAATTTGGTTTGATAATTAGCAAAATTGCTTCATAATTAGTATTAAACGATCGAACCGTTGAGCCGAAAGCATTTAACATTTATTAACAGCAAATACGATCGATAGAAGAAACATGTTCAATGCATCTTTGAACACAATAAAGATATTTGAAGTTCAAACGTCAGGTAACTCACCCTGTATATATGTGTATATATATTACTATTGTTGAATATCGAATTGAAGTGATGGATAACAATGTTTGTAGCTAAATCAGTTAAGTGTTCGACAATTACAAGCAATGTTTTCAGTCATTTTTACTGTAGTATCTTGAATTCATTGGGTCAAAAGATTATGAACATACCAATTTGTATACATTGCTATTAAAACTATTTTATAGCTGCAGCAGAATTTTCTATTTTATACACAACGAAATGGACGCAGTCCACGATGTAGTTAAGAGTGTAACTTTATTATCCGAGAACGATGCAAAGAAAGCAACAATGCATTAGTCAATAGTGAACATATTTTGTTTAAAAATTAAGATTCTATTCTGTTGGCCCATCGGCCAGCTTTTCTCCAATTTTCCATGATACATCAAAAGCATAGTGTAAAATACTTTGAAATCGATAGAAATCATAGATCGAGATCCAAAGGGCACCTCTGCATCGACGGGCCAGCCATATCAAGAAAAACTACGCGATCTAAGTAACGCTCGACTAGCAAAACAATGTAGATTGATATTAAGGGGTACCTTACCGCTCTGATATTTGCCTGTGTATCGCCATGACGATTCGATCGTATCTACAACAAACGTTTTATGAAACACTTTCAGACTCGGTCATCATGTTACAGATGCAATCGTTCCACTACAAGATATGCGATTTCATAGCGTAATGATGTTAAATGTTTTTGCCAAACTCGTGACAATCCTTGAAATCTCTGAAAAGAAACATAAACGAACGGAAAAGGAACAGGAATACAGTATTCTCGATGTCCGTGACGCTTGTAACTAACGACGTGCTTGTACAGAGTAACAAGCGAGGTTTAATGAGTCCAGATTATTACTTACAAACAGATTTATTTGTAAAATCAAGAGAAAGGAAACGTGATTGTAAAGACATGGACAAAACACTGTCGGAGTTTATGTGTTCGTGCTAAAAACGAGTAGGTAACAGTTCAAACAGTAGGAGAAAAGAATTCAAGAACATGTTTTTCCAACTTATTAAAAATAATGTTAATCCTTTGCAGTCGGAACTGCTTTAACTCGCAAAGTTGAACATTTCTTCCGATCTAGAATTTTATGGATAAATGTTTAATAATTGATTAGACACCGATATATTTAATAATCTGAACATAATGGTACAGCAATTTTTAGTGGCGCCTCAGAGTCATTATCCGAGTGCTAAGGGTTAAAGTAAAAGTTCCATAAAAAAATAGTGAATAATAAATAAGCTTTTTCCCGAATAATCGAGTCGTGCCCCTGAAGAAGTACAGCTCCCGGTACTAGAGCTGAATTTTGTCGCAAATATCGCGCACTTCTCTTTCCCATACATCAAGACATCACTGCACTATCCTTTTAGCGAATAAACGGACGCGTTTAATTACGTCGGGTTCAATTCCAGGCGTAGTCGTCAGCGGAAAATTGATTACTGCGAGAGAATACTGTATTTTTCTGGGTAAGTGGAGACAAAAGGTGTCACGAATTTGGATGAACAGGCGCCGCGGCTCGTTTACTTTCGTCTGGTGGCAGGCATGCACCGGCTAGGCTCGGATGATCGATGCGTAAGCCACTAATCTTGCAGCGTGTAATCCCGGAAGCTTGGGCAAATTAAATTGGGAACGCAGCAACGGAATCGGGAGGAGGCCGTTGCGTAGGGCGCAGGGTCACGGGATAGCACATACGGGGTGATCTAGCTCTCGAAACGGCCAGATCAGATACGCAGCGATCGATCGATCACGGTTGACGTCATCTCGCTTTATCTCCAGGATGGAGGAGAAAGACTAAAAGTGCCGCAGGATTTGTTACACGCTTCATTCGACCCATACGCTTCATTAGCACTAAACCTGGTTCAATCACAAACCACAATGTACTGTTCGTGTCATAAGAAGTCTCACGCTTGACGTCAAACGCGAGGCGCACCCCTTCCACTTCAACCAATCAGTTCCGTGTTCCTCTCAAGAGACTTCTTGCGAGGCACGCACAGTACCTACTGCGGCCTACTTGTCAATCGATGTACAATAACATTGCCAACAGAAATCGCGGATTAACTTTTAAGACGTCATTACCAAGGGGAGATTTCACTTAAGAAGGTCACGTTCAGATGGATGTGGAAAAAGATTATGTAAACTCTCTGTGAAATGTTGGAATTTTAAAATTTCGAGACAATTTTGATACTTTTTGGCCTGCTTTCTAACAGAAGAGGGTTTTGGATAGAACTGAGTTCAAGGACGTGAAATAAACAGTTTACCATTTAAAATGAGTAAAACATTTTTACATGAAACCACGCAGGAGTTCAAGGGCAGACAATTTTTCGGTTATAATTCAATCTTTGTGGAGTAGTTTATTATACGATATTTGAGGTTGTGCAAAACTTTCCGTGGGAAATGATTAAATAAACTTCGTTAGTCAAGTACGTACGATAACACAAATCGTGCAGAATCGAAATAAATTCAATCTCGTTATTCTTATAAGGCAGCACACGAGAGCTGCTTTTAGCGTTCGGTTGGTTTAGTATTAAACGAATGCAGTCCGCGTTTTCGGTACCAAGTCTCTGCGGAATCGAGTTGCGGGACCGTAACGGTGTAAAGTGAATGTAACCTTGCTGCCTCGGAGTTTGTTTCGTAACAAACACACTGATTTTCGGTTTGAAGGGAATTCGAAAATAGGATAACTTGTGTATACCTTATTTGACACGCTCCTACCATCATTTTTGGTTCACAATGTGTAATTCGTTTTTGGGTCAAGTGATATTTTTGATCTTTCGATATACTTTTTGTTCGACACCATAATATACAGGGTGTCCTAAAAATGTTGTAGTTCCTTGGAAGGGGAGGTTCCCGGGGTCATTCGAAGCAAGTCTTTCCTTTGAATCACATATTTTCAGGAAGTACAACAATTTTAGAACCCCCTGTGTGTTAAAACGTTATTTTATCTGTTGCATAAACAATATCCGCATCCGTAAGATTCGTTAAATATTCAAGCACAGAAGGATCACGTCTCGTGCATCGGCCCGATATCTTACACTGTTAGGTTTCACGTAAAAAGTGCTTAAGTGACGCAATCTTTATGTGCAGCGCTGTAACGTCACTTGAAATTTCTCACATAAAGATCTTACAGAGTATACATATAGTGGAGGATACGTATGAAATATGCCGTAAAGAGACTACCGTCGTACATATATTGTTGATTTACATTGTCTAAAAACAGTATAGCAGAAAATCTTGATAGTAGGTGATGATCCAGGATGTTATTCTTGTGATCGTGGACAGATCAGATCTTGCGGGGATTCTTTTGAGATCACGTGCATCCTTACGTGGTTCATTGTTTATGAACCATAAGTTCCTTGATATACTAACAGTACCTACTCGAAAGTAACGGGCCACAAAAGCTTTATACGATGAAGGTAAAACTTTATGGCTAGTGGATCAGATAGCTAATTTATTGTGCTCCTTGTTAGCCGTATACTTCGTATCAGATGCAACTGTAAATATTTAAAGCACAAGTTTCTTCAAATTCGCTGTATAATATTGTTTACATTGTTCAATATGTCGGTGTCTAATCAATTTCTAAACATTTAGGTATTGTACCAATTTCATATTCATTAAATTGAAGAAATTATGGGGAATGGAAATATTCTAGGCCGGAAGAAATGTTTAATTTTCGAGTTAAAATAACTTCGAGTTCAAAGTGTTAATACAGTTTTTAGAAATTGCAATCTGCTGGTGCTTCCTTTAGCTAAATTAACCCCATGGGCTTTCACTTTCAGTTAGTGAGCTGATAAGTTTATATGATTATAATAAATTGTTAGCCTAAATTAACCCCAAGGGTTAACCCCAAGAGCTAGCTTTACTAGTTTTCTTGCTCAGACACAACGAAAAGACATGTTCGCCTGTTCACGTACGAATTAAACGATATCGGATTAAGATTTAGAAGACAGTTTCTGTTTGTTCGTAAACAGATTGCAGACTTCGTGAATCGAAGGAACGGTCCTGGCCGAAAATCTTGTTGTTGGTTGATGAAAAGCATCCGATGACCTG
The DNA here is from genome assembly GCA_933228785.1 of Lasioglossum pauxillum. Classification (NCBI taxonomy): domain Eukaryota; kingdom Metazoa; phylum Arthropoda; class Insecta; order Hymenoptera; family Halictidae; genus Lasioglossum; species Lasioglossum pauxillum. Next base: position 33,604,676 of record OW121703.1, read on the forward strand.
GGGGGCTACTGACGGGTCAGCGACAAGGGAAGATATCGGTTAGCGATTCCAGCCGGACGCCGCCGGCATTGTTCTCGGAATCGTTGCGGCGAATTGAATCTCGCGAACGCAATATGTCCGTGTGTGTCGTGTGTAGTACAAGAACGGCCGAGGTTTCCCCGGAAGATTTCAGCCGGAAATCCCGTGAGACAACGCGTTGTCGGCGTCCTGAATCGTGATGGATGGCGCGTGTGGGGGCAGGCTTGAATCCCGATGAAAATTCATTGTTCTCGGCCACCCAAACGCGCGCAGTCTGTCTTCGATCGTGCCGACCGTAAAATTTCTGGTCAAACTACGTTACCGCTGCATAAAGGGTTCATCCCGGAAGTAAGAACGTATGGGTGTCAAATTGTTTTTGTTCGCGCCGCTTTTGTACGATGGCCGACCGTGCGAGCTGCTCCGCGATTCACGCTTTCGCGGAGATATTCAAAGCCACTGAACTTGAATGAAAATTCCTTTTCACTGTTAATCAATTCGAAACGGCGAACGTTGTTCCCTCGTCGAGACACAAGACTAATTTTGCCTTTGCTTTCTAGAATCAGTTGAAGTCGGAAAGACCATTTTCAATTTGACAATGAGTCTCCGGGTTAAAACAAGGAGGAAAATAATCGATGAACTCTGATTTTACACAGGAAGCTAGTTGGTTTCGACTGGTCTACACGTAATTGTTGAACAAGATTTTTAAACATGCTTTACGGTGATTCCTCCACATCTCAAAAGCAGTCCATGTGACAGGGGCCATTTTTAATTCGATGTTGATTATCTCGGCCATGTTGAACGCGTCTGAACGCAAATAAATGTTTGATTCTGCAATATCTTTCGAAAACGTTTCAGGTTTCGTCAGTACGAACTATAAACATTGTAACATCTTCAATAAAACTATTTTCGTTTTCGATGGAGATTGCAAATAGATTATATGTAAAAGTGACTGGGTAGTCGAGGAACTTTGAGGAATGACTTTCTTTTCTGCAAATTCTCCTCGGTGACTATGAACTTGATAAAGCTCGGGCGGAGCGAAGAACCCGAGTGAAGCAGATGCAGAGGCGAAACTTCTGCAATTTCCTTAAAAGTAGGATTCGCCATCGTGGGATGAATTAACTAGGCGCAGATTCGAGATTAAGTAGATTTAAATGTAGAGATAATTTCTTGCTGTTACGATTTATGTCTGAAGTGTTAACTTTTAATGATATCTCCCTTAACATTATGTCTAGTATAATATTATTTACAATAGATTGTAAATGAAGTAACTGTTCTCATCAATTGCTTATAATTAGAAATAGGATTTTATGGATTTACAACAAAAGTGAGTAGGTGTGATTTAAAACAGTGAAAACATTGGAAGAATTTAAAAATACTGTTATATTATTTTCGAAATAAAATACTATTTCATTCCAGTTTTTTATTTTGCATAATGCTTGTCTACTTCTAAGTATAAAATAATTATTTAAATAAAAATACATTTTAAAAAAATACCACGTTTTTAAAACGGACTAAAAAGTATAAAATAATTTTTTCTAGCCCCATACAGATTCCTAACCCTGTACAGATACTCCCGAAAATTTGTGATTGTGAATTTTGAATAGCTATGAAAATACTTGTAAGATTTAAAACGAAAAACGTGGGGCGCAAGATAATACATAGTAAGGAGTGTAGAGAGTAGCTGCCGCTGAGAAAACTCGCAAAACAGTCCATATCATTTGCAGTGCAATAAAATTGGTAGTGATTTAGGTGTTCATGCATCAATTATCTATTGCATGCGCCCCACGTTTTTCGTTTTAAATCTTACAAGTATTTTCATAGCTATTCCAAATTCACAATCACAAATTTTCATTACTATCTGTACGGGGTTAGGAATCTGTATGGGGCTAGAAAAAATTATTTTATACTTTCTAGTCCGTTTTTTAAACGTGGCGTTTTTTAAAATATTATTTTATACTTTTTAGTCCGTTTTCAAAACGTGGTATTTTTTAAAAATTTATTTTTATTTAAATAATTATTTTCTGCTTTTTAGTCTAATATGTGTGAAATTTTACAATCGATTTTGAACATTTTGATGAGATTATAACAGAGACATGTAGTAAATTTCAGACGGTATTGCGACGCGTCATATCGAAAACGAACGCCGTGGTAAAATGTCAAAGATAAAGGTTCGACGGAGAATTTCGGTGTAACTGTTCTTTCGCTTGGTAAACAAACATTATACTATAATAATACGTAGTAACTTTGTAAATACCGCACGGAGCTCGAACTGACACTGATGCACACTGAGCTCCTTCTGTGCGAAGCGGGTCAGTGGAGTGGGGATGAGTCAGAGTGGGAACACGTAGTAGAGTGGGGACGCTGAACGCGAAGACGTACTACGTCACGCGGCGGGGGGTGCAAAGGTTGAAATTATTAATAATTTATATCTCCTGAACGCATAGGCTTTTTAAAAATTTTTTTAAAAATATTGCATTGTCATCCAGTTCTGAGCTATGTTTAAAATTTCAAGTCTCTAGCTCATCGGGAAGTTAGTTTAAAATCAATTGCAAAATTTGTACCGAATAAACAGACAGACAGACAAGAAAGCGAGCTAATAAAAACGTGGTAAAATAAGTAGCTGGCTAACACCTTCCATGAATCTGAACCATTCAAGTGTACAAATATCGAATTATGCATTGTTGTATTTATAAACAATCACAAGTAACGCCATCGCATTACGTTTCAAAGGCAAAGCTGTCTTTCCTGCCGAATCCTGTAGTGCAGACTCTCGATGTTTGCAAGGGTTTATCACAAAAGCAGCTAACGAGACATGTCATTGAAGTTGGTTGTACTCATTAAGCGAGTCTCGAACGTTTAATTAACATCTGCTAACGACTTGCACGTATGTCGATAGCTGTGTGAAGCCTCGAAGTGTACTCACGAACATCAGAAAAATCGTTAGAGCTGAATTACCGGTTTCTCCGCCTCAATGGATTTCCCAAGGTCCAGGGATACAGGTCAATAATACGCTCGAGATAGATCAAAATATGGTTTAAGACAAAATACGCATAGTTAAACAAATTTCGCACGAAACAGATTCAAGCGTATTTTCTTTTTAATCAGTTAATCCTAGAGAACTGCCCGAATTAGGACGGGATTAATAATAAAATGTGTCTGTAGGATACAGCATAGTGCCGCATAATGCAGAAAGAGCGACATAATTGGTGAAGGAGTGCCTCGGTAGTGTTTTCATACTAAATCGAAGATTGGATTTTTCGCCAGTTTCGTCATTTCGGCAACAAGGGTGCGATGTGACGGAAGCCACTCAGAAAACAAGCTTAGTCATGGATTTCGTAGTCAATCAACTAGAGAGTCACATTAGGCTCCTGGCCTAATCGAAAGGTGACGGTGCAATCTACCCTCTGCCATTTCTGGCAGTGGTCCGCGCCCTCCCTAGTTCGAAACGGAGATAGACGAGAAATCCCTAGGTGTACCAGGTGCGGCTCACCCGGTCAAATCAGACTAAATGTCATAATGTTTACACGAGCTTGCCTACGGTGAAGGTCAGAATCATGAGCTTATTCGAGAACGTCGTACGTATCGGTTTGCTTGACACTGTGCTTCGACGCGAGAACGTCAACTATAATTTTTCAACCTTTCTTTGCTCGCCGCTCCCACATCTTTATTTTTATTTAGGAACGAAAGGCACACCCGGCTTTTAACCCCTCGCCGTCATGAAATTTTAACAAAGTCTAACAAATATGAATGTTACGTGTTCCTTTTTAGATGAAATCAAATTTGATTCGTTTGTACTCAATATTTAAGCGTTAAAATAAACGTAGCCATACAAAAAATAGAAATTTTCTTTTCCCTTCTACGACATTTTTGGGGATGAAGATGTTTTAATTACTGTAACTGTAGAAAGAATTGTACGGCAAGGGATTAATTATACAAACGCATATAAATTTAAGAAAAAGATGTACATTTTTTTCTGTATTAGAATAGCACAGCAAATGTTAGATTGGATAAATACAAAACCAAAAAGAATTGAAGGAGGTCAGATTATTAGCTGCGACGTGTGCTCATGCATTATCGTTCGCATTCTAAAATTTGAAAACGACAATTCATCGTCGTCCTCGAAGACAAGTAAGTTTCACATCTTGAAGGGTTAGGTGGAAGTTTGGTAATTAGAATACAATAGGATGGCTCGAAATTGGAATTCTTGCGCCCTCGGATGTCCATCTGTGGGTGGTAGTGGCCACGTTATGAAACTATGCAAATGCCACGTGCCAGAGGATACTGGATGACCTTCAACGAGCGCTTTTCAAACGTTCGAATATTCCAGCGAATTCGTCGGAATTTGATGGAACGTCATTAACCATCGCCGGCATCAGGTTTCTGGGGCAAACCTTAGTACCGACTGGCTGTGCCAGTCACAATAGTCGTCCTATACTACTTGCAGTCGTTGGATCAAGAAAATTTTTCTGTTTTCAATTTACATCGCTAGACCTCTACACTTTTTTACTTTTTCATTTATTCATATTTGATAATGCGTAAGAAGCTGGGTTCGATTCGCAACATTAAACAATGTCTGAACTTAATTTCATTATTGGAGATTTTGTGTAACTCGATTCTTTCAATCAGTCATTAGTTTATAATACATTCTAATTCCAGAGTTCTAATAAATTCTTTTAAGAGTTCTAATAATTTCTTCTCTAAATTCTACTTTTTCATCGGAACGAAGTTCCTCTTTCCTGCAATTTCAGCTAACCATCTGTTATTTAGTTCCCTATTCCATTAACGCGGCATGCTATAATCACAATCAATCCCGGTTTGAATTATCTTATATCTTCGTATTACTTCCTGTCACGTTATGGTTCAGCATGGTTAAAATCCTGCTGTTCAAATAGTGCAATATTTTCCCTCTTCTAGCTCGTTCTCATCCAATTTATTTCCACGTTGCCCTTCTTCCTTATTAAGACTGGAACTACTACGAACTAAGAAATTTTCAGAATGCATAACTGACACATATCTACTGAACGAATGTCCTCTATTTTCAATGTAAATCATTTCAACATTTCCTTTACGTATCATCGAGTAAACTGATCCTTCCAACCCCTTAACGTCCTTAACTAACTCATTTTGATTCATTTTAAAGTCTATGAAATAAATGGTTGAATTTCCTCTTAGTTTTTAAACTGTCTAAATTCATTTTATTTCTGTCTAAATATTCATTTTAATTCATTTTAAAGTCTATAAAACAAATAGTTGAATTTCTCTTATTTTTATCACGCTTATATGTATTAGCTAGCCGATTTGTCGTTGTTGTTGTATGCGTCAAATCTTGTAATCGAATTTTAAACCAGTTCCCGATGAGCCAGAGACTTGAAACTTTAAACATAGCACCGAACTGGATGACAATGCAATATTAAAAATCAAATTAAAAAAAAACTGCGCGTCTAGGAGAAAAAAAATTTTATATTAACCGTCACACCTCGCCGCGCGACGCTCGGTAGTACGTCATCGCGTTCAGCGATCCCCTCTCCGCGCGCCAGCGCTCCCTACTCCACTACGCATTCCCACTCCACTGACCCATTTCGCACCGAAGGAGCTCAGCAGTGATGCCAGAATGAGCTCCAAAAAGTGTTGTGAACTGGTACGGGAAAACTGGCGCATGCGCGGCGAATCCAGGAACGTATCTGCGTTCTACAGTCCGTAGATTGTGGGGCAAGTTGGGGCGAACTGTTACTACAGGGAAACCGGATGACGCATGACCACACGACGCACATACAGTGGCTCACGAAAGTGATGATTTATTGACGAAAATAGTGAAAATCTGCAATTTTTACCATCTTTAAACATTTGTAGCTCATTGCAGCGTCAACCGAATGTGACGAAATTTTCAGAATATGTTTAATTGACACAGATCTACAATACGTATTTTTTAAATTTTCAATATAGACCCACATAAAAAAGTTAAAAATTCAACTTTTAGTATTTTTTCAACAATTCCGATTAATTGCAATTTTTGAAAACATTTCTTTTCGCATCCTTTAGTCAACTAATTTCATAAATATAAATAAATAAAAGTTCAAATCGTATAGTACAATATTTAAAAAGTTATCGTCTTCTTTAGAGCGGTCTATAACTTTTGTCCGCTACTGTATATATACAATTAGAATATATTTATATATTACATGTATATACACATCAAATTTTAATATAACATACGCATGTTAAACGTCATGTTTGAAAATCGAGAAGAAAAGATTTTGCGAAGCTATGCGGGGCAACCAAGGTGCCCGATTTTGTACTTCAGTGGCGCTAGAATCGTCGCGCATGCGCGAGTTTTCCCGTACCAGTTCACAACACTGGCTCCAAACGGAGCTCCCGTACTCTCCTCCTTACCCCTTCCACTATTCCATTCCAGCACCGTGCGCAGGCGCACACTCCACGGTCCCCATCGCGCACGTGCAACGTGTCTCCCATTTGCTCCACTCATTCCCCGTCATCAGAGAGGGGGTACGTCATTTCACCGTGACTTCCCGCATCTGGCATCCCTGGAGCTCAGTCAGTGTGGTGTTCCGTCCATTCAGTTCCATTTCAGACAATTTTGGACTCCATCAAGAGACGTCGTCTCTCCGAGTCATTCCCTCATTTGATCTCGCGTATTTCCATATCTTGCGTTTCTATATCTTACTATTTCATACCAGTATTACTATATCTTGCGTTCCATTTAAGAAAGACTAAAAAGTAGAAAATAAAAAGATATACAGGGTGAGTCCAAAGAAACAGAACACCTAAATATCTCCGTTACTTTTCGTTGTACAAATAAACTTCCAAGGACAACGTTACACTGTTTGAAGGGTCACAAGTAACGGTGTAAGGCAAAAAATTTTCGAGGTCATTTTTTAACAAGATTTCAAGGTCATTGATACTTTTTTAAATGGAATGAGGTATTTTTTAATACATCAATCGATGCAGAGACAAGCTATCACGTTTAGAAGGTTGCAATACTGTATACTCAATACCTTGCTTGGATGTAGTCAAGTATACAGGGTGGGTCACCACATTTTGCCACCTCAAATATCTTTGTTGTTTTTAAAGATACGTCAAATGTCTGAAGGACACAAATGAATGGTAAAATGGGGCTTATACGATACCAAAAAAGTTTTGTTTTTATGTAATTTTTTTTAGAGATATCAAGGTGATCTTCATTTTTTTAAATGGAATGAGGTATTTTTTAATACATCAATCGATGCAGCTGGACATTCGTTATAAAAAAGTACTAACCTATGTATGTCAAAAAGTTAGTAGTTCAGGAGATATTTCAATTTAAATAACTCTAAAACATCATTACTGTCGTACTAACTAAGACGTTAGCGTCTACTTGCTAGTGTAAATTGAAGAGTTGAAATTGAAATTGAAAAATTGATGCTGAAATGAAATTAAAGATTTGAAATTAACGAATTGAAATTGAAAAATTGACGTCGAATTGAAAAATTGAAATTGAAGAGTTGAAATTGAAAAATTGAAGTTGAAGGGTTGATATTGAAATTGAAGTTGAAATGGAAGAGTAGAAATTGAAGTTGAAATGGAAGAGTAGAATATGAAGAGTAGAATATGAAGAGTTGAAATTGAAGTTGAAATTGGAGAGTTAAAATTGAAGTTGAAATTACTGTTGTAATGGAAGAATTGAAGTTTGAAAATGAAGTTAAAGAGTTGATATTGAAATTGAAGTTGGAATGCAAAATTTGATGTTGAAATCGAAGAGTTGAAATTATCGAATTGAAATTGAAAAACTGAAATTGAAGTTGAAATGGCAGAGTTAATATTGAAGTTGAAAATGAAGTTGAAGAGTTGATATTGAAATTGAAGTTGAAATGGAAAATTTAATGTTGAAATTGAAATTGAAGAGTTGAAATCAACGAATTGAAATTGAAAAATTGAAATTGAAATGGAAGAGTAGAAATTGAAGAGTTGAAATTAACGAAATGAAATTGAAAAATTGAAGTTGAAATGGGAGAGTAGAAATTGAAGTTGAAATTGAAGTTGAAATGGAAGAGTTGAAATTGAAGTCGAAATTAAAGTTGAAATTGAAAAATTGAAGTTGAAAATGAAGAGTAAGAGTTGACATTGAAATTGAAAAATTGAAATTGAAATTCATGTTAGCGTTTACTTACTTGTGTAAAGTCTTAGTAAGACATTAATGGTGTTTTAGAGTTATGTAAATTGAAATATCTCGTGATTTACTAACTTTTCGACATACATAGGTTAGTACTTTTTTATAACGAATGTCCAGTTGCATCGATCGATGTATTAAAAAATACCTCGGTCCATTTAAAAAAATATCGATGACCTTGAAATCTCATTAAAAAAATGACGTCGGAAATTTTTTCCCTTACACCGTTACATGTGGCCCTTGAAACAGTGTAACTTTATCCTAAGAAGTTTTTTTGTACAACAAAGCAACGGAGATATTTAAGTGTTCTTTTTCTTCGGACTCACCCTGTATAAAAAAACTTTTTAAAAACCACGCTTATATTAAGATGCAGCACGAAAAAGGAGAAAATAATTTTTTAGACATTAGTGACTATAACTAAAAGCGTGAGGCGCCCACGAAGATTACGTCAATATAATTTAGCGCTCCACGCTTTTATTTATAATCACTAATGTCTGAAAAAATTATTTTCTCCTTTTTAGTGCATTTTAATATAAGCGTGATTTTTAAAAAGTTTTTTATACATTTTTTTATTTAATCTGTTTAAAGTCGAAGTGTGCAACGCTCCAACGAGTTAGAGGAAGATTATACCGCGAGAGAGTATTGTAGTCACGGACAGTCCCTGTACGTTCCTCGAAATTAGATAGGTGACTAACGTGGTTGTTGCTCGTCGAGGAAATTGATTTGAATCGATGGGTTCGCGAGGTCTCGATACACATCGAATCGATCTTACAAAGATTTTCTCTTCCGTCTTCATTTGCAAGCCGCAGAAGGACTTTTCACTTGGCCGCGTTTCTATACGGCCCGCAAATAAATCTGCGCCATTTTTACCGCGCCTTGCCAGCCTCGTGCTCCCGATGGAAAATGGAAAATATCACCGAACGCGGATAGTAAATTGGAATAATGCGTCACCGGAGGTTACCGGGCTGCGGTAACTATACCACCGAACGGATTTAATCTCTTAAAGCATTAGTCGTCGGGTGAATTCTTTCGCTCGTATTTCCAGTGTATCCCAGATTTATCAACTGTTTCCCAGCCATTTCTTTTCGAAGCTGGAACGCAGCTGTATTAAACTGTTGAAAAAAATAGAATGTACACAGTAGCCGGCTTTTAAGCTCGAATATTTTCAAGTAACTGGTTGAACCAGTTATCGCGTATTTTTGTGCAGGAAATGTTTATAGTTATTCTAGAATTTTTCAGTCTATTTAGTTTTATATGGTGCCACGAAAAAGCAACAAAGTAAACTGTATATGAAACGAGTAATTAAAAGAGAACCAAAATCCATACATTTATTCAGTTTATATATCGAATTTAGTTCGTCTATACATTTATGATCCGGTAGTTGATAAATGAATAACGATTGAAAACAGAAAAGTACAATGTTCGATAGATTTAATTGATGTAATACTTGCTTGTAGTTTATTAAAATTTCATGGAAATTAATACAAACTAGGAATAGCATTAAAACAGATAATTCGAAGTTCTTGCTATTGGAAATGAAGTTCTATTTCATTTTCTTGCTATCTAATCTAAAATGAGACAAATAATTGTTTCCAATTAATAAAAATTGAAACCACCTGAACGTCTTTTGCTAGAAGTACCATCACGGATATTGGAAGAATTATTGAACAAGTGAAATTGGACGCGGCACAAGCAATTACCTAGACGTAGGGCACATGCCGTTTAATCCTGATTCACAATCATTAAGTGTGTAATTAACAGTAGCTTGTTGATAAGCGTGATAGCCCTCTGGCAAATAAACGTAATTTGCACGGCGAAACGTTAGCTACGAGAAACACGGAAGGCGCTGTCCCATGAAATGCGGGTCGAAACTCTGTCATTGGTTCGTTTGCTCGTTGTTTCACGGGCAAGCTGGCAGACATCAAGGACTGTAAACTACAATTCCGATTTTGAAACCTGCGAGAAGGTCATCTCGTAAACATTCCATATAAAAATATTAATATTGTTGTTCCTTTGGCTGTAAAATGCGATTGTTTCTTTTCACAATGCTTTACAGTGTGGTTGCATTTATGTATATATTCAAAGATTGTTCAGTTACGCCGTTCAAAATTGCCGCCCAATATGATTATGAATCGCCATCGATCGATACCGACAAACCAATCATATTCTTACATGACATATTCTTTCTTGCGTTTGTGTTGACACATCGTTCAGTTACACTTCTGCCACCGTGGAATAAAGTCCGGATATTTGTAACTTTTCAGTACTTTTTTAAATGTTGTCTCTGTTGTCAGAGCAAGTATGTGTTTTTCATATTTTTCTTTTTTCCGTTGGATTTACCAATTGGGCTGTGGTACAATATTTGTACAAAGTATATTATACATATATTATTTTTCAGACGCAAAAAATGTCTCTTTGAGAATAATCCATACAAGGATCGAAACGTCGAGAAGCATGTTTAATTAATTGCACATTTGCTGGTTTTCTATAAACGATCGAACCTCGCGCCGAAATCACAAAATTTTTTTATAAAAATATTAATTATTGTTGTCGAAGTAGCAATTAGCACGAGAGACCTCTAAAGATTTTCAAAGTCGTTTCTCTCCACTAACCTTATTCCATATTTTCGACTAATACAGGATGAGTTGAAATTGTCTAACCTGTATATATGACAATTTATAGAAACTGCATTATTATTATTAAAATAATTATTTAAATAAAAATAAATTTTTAAAAAATATCACGTTTTTAAAACGGACTAAAAAGTATAAAATAAAATTTTAAAAAACGCCACGTTTAAAAACGGACTAAAAAGTATAAAATAATTTTTTCTAGCCCCATACAGATTCCTAACCCTGTACAGATAGTCCTGACAATTTGTGATTGTGAATTTTGAATAGCTATGAAAATACTTGTAAGATTTAAAACGAAAAACGTGGGGCGCAAGATAATACATAGTAAGGAGTGTAGAGAGTAGCTGCCGCTGAGAAAACTCGCAAAACAGTTCATATCATTTGCAGTGCAATAAAATTGTTAGTGATTTAGGTGTTCATGCATCAATTATCTATTGCATGCGCCCCACGTTTCTTGTTTTAAATCTTACAAGTATTTTCATAGCTCCTGCACACTGAGCTCCTTCGGTGCGAAGCGGGTCAGTGGAGTGGGGATGAGTCAGAGTGGGAACACGTAGTAGAGTGGGGACGCTGAACGCGAAGACGTACTACGTCACGCGGCGGGGGGTGCAAAGGTTGAAATTATTAATAATTTATATCTCCTGAACGCATAGGCTTTTTTTAAAAAAATTTTTTAAAATATTGCATTGTCATCCAGTTCTGAGCTATGTTTAAACTTTTAAGTCTCTAGCTCACCGAGAAGTTAGTTTAAAATCAATTGCAAAATTTGTACCGAACAAACAGACAAACAAGAAAGCGGGCTAATAAAAACGTGGTAATAAAAGGGCGAACGTCTTGAAATATATCAAGGAAAATATATTTTGAAATATAAACTGGCGAAACTGACAATGCGGCGCCGTGATCATCGGTGAGTTTACAATTGGAACTTTCTAGTATGTGTACGTGCAGTCTTTTATCGTTTCATAAACCGAATTCCAGGGTCCTTCAGCGTATATCTCGACATTTCATAAGGTAAAGCTGGGAGCTTTCGTTGTGGAAGCAGAGGTGAATGTAAACTTCAGTGTAGGACCGCGCACTACAGGGACCTTTGATGAAATCTGAAGTCTTCTCATGAACGAAACATGAAAGTCGGACACTGATATAAACGCAGATTAATGTACGAGCGCTTGAGGTTACACCGTTAGTTATACGCATGTTAATTTTTGAAGTGAACAAAGTAAAGGTGAAGATGCGTAAAAGCTACGTAAACTGTAAGGAGTCGTGATAGCGAGAGGTACAGTGGGTGTACAAAGTATTCGTACACCTTTTAAAACTAATAACTTTTTTAGAATTGTACCAAACTACCTGAATTTTTATAATCAATTAAAAGGATTTGGTTTACGAAATGATATGCAAGAAAAATTTTCAAAAAATTATAATTTACAAGGTCACATACAGAAATAAAAAAGGCAATTTAAAAAATTTTTTTTGGGTCCTTAATGAAAATTTAAAATGTATGTTTTGTAGATCTATGTTAGTCATACACATGCTGAAAATTTCATTGAAATCGATTAACATAAGCACGAGCTACAGGCGGTTAAAAATTGCGAAAATACGACTTTTTATCAGTTTCTGTTTAAAATCCACAGAATCGTACATCTTTCGATGCGTGTCGTTTTTTCTTGCGTCAATCGATTTCGATGAAATTTCCAACATGTGTATAAAGAAGATGCATCTAGAAAACATATATTCTAAATTTTCATTAAGGGCCCAAATAAAAAAGTTTTAAAAGATGCCTTTTTATTTTTGCCTGAAACCTTGTAAATTGTAATTTTTGGAAAATCTTTTTTGCATATCATTTCGTAAACCAATGCTTCTACTTGATTATAAAAAATCAGGTCGTTTGGTACAATTATAAAAAAGTTATTAGTTTTTA